>CM066194.1:13490667-18290667 GCA_033675215.1 Rhodiola kirilowii | reverse complement strand
AGAAAAGTCGCTTGGCTAGCATGTTCTCAGTCGATCGACTGAAACAGGGTAGGATCCCAGTCGATCGACTGACAAGTCTCAATTTGCAGCACCTCCTGTTTGTCCATTTAGTCGATCGACTGAGATCCAGTCGATCGACTGGGCGTCACGTGATCTGCATGCTCTGGGCAGGGGACTCTTCAATCGATCGACTGAAGGAGTCAGTCGATCGACTGGCGATGGTCGATTTTCAGCTTCCCCTGTTAGTCTGTTTAGTCGATCGACTGGAGCAGGGAAGCTTCCCAGTCGATCGACTGAGGACCAAATACTGCCAACTTTTGCTCTAAACACCGATTTTTCCCGAGTTTCTTCCAATGGCTCTTGACACTGGGACATCTTGCTTTGTACCTGAAATGCACGAGAAAAGGATCAAATGACATCAAAAAGTAGTCGGAATCGAACTAAAGCTATAGTGAAAAACGAGCATTAATGAGTCGAAAACTCGACTCATCATCTATCGTCACGTGACATGCTCTTTGCGAACCATTCAATACATGGAGACGTAAGAAATGTAACCCTTCGGACGAAAGCGGAACTTGTATCCACATCCTTTGCTTACGTAGAGGAGATCCAGGAACTTTTTGTCGACTTATACAACGAAAATATGGTATCTTTTATACAGGCACTTAGCTAGCTTCAGAAGAAGTTACTGAAAGCACGCCTTGCGAAAAGGTGCATGCGAAAAGGTGATACTTCAATACTGAAGTCAATGATGGTTCATTGTTGCTGGCTCTTAGGTGTCTTGAGAAAAGTGGTGAAGTGGAGAATAATTCAAAGATCCTAAAGGATTATCCTGGCACCAAAGAATATGATTTCATTGTTCGTGTCATTAGTTAGTTGTTTTAAAGAAATGAATGACTGCCTGCCCATGCCCAGAGGCCAGACATCCACTAGTACGTGATTTATTGCAAGGGAGCAAAATTAAACACAGAGAGTCAAGCAAATGCTCTTGCTTTCTGTCCTTGGGCTTCCGATACAAGCTTGATTTCCTAGTTAAAGGATGTATCTGCAAGCTCATGACACTGCTGAATCTCATTATCTTCGAAGATGGCCATTTGAATGCTCTCAGCCCGTTGCTTGTTTATTTATCTGGTGCTTCTGCTGATTCATTTCAAGGAAACATTGACGAGGTGATTTCGTCTCTTCTAATGTGTTCTGTCTATATGCAATAATTTACAGTTCTGTTTTGTTGTTCTTCTTTTTTTTCACAATCTGATTGTTGAAGGCCAGACGCAAAGCATCAGAAAATCAAGTCATCTTGTAGCATTAAAATTTCAGAAGATCCAGACATTTTTCTCAAGCAGGTACTTAATTTTGTACCTAAAGATGTTGATCTTTGTTTATGGAATATGCTCCAGATTCAGTGGATTCATATTAATTAGCTTAATTCTTGATTTTTTTGTTCGTTTTCTTGATTCGGTTTAGTAGATATTAAATCATGGGTGGTATACTTTCACTGGTAAAGACTAGTTTTGTGGCGTTGCCAGTTGATACCATTATGCAATTACATTGAGCGGAGTCATTGTCATTCACCCAGATACAGTAAATTGCTTTGGATTTTAACTATTAGAAAATATAAGCAGCCAAATAAAAGTCAAGGAAGCTGGTAAAAGATTAATTTCCCAAAATAGATCATGTTTGACTTGAAATAGTCAAGTGGGTTCAAAATTCAAATGTAAATTCCATGTGTTTAACAATATTTAGTTCGACACTTTTAACGCATTGGAATGCCTTTTCTATTTATTGCAGCCAGTCTTCTCCAAGATTATCCACAAATATTGTATCTGAGGATTCAGATGATGAAGCATGCACTACAAATTTGGCTCTCATATGCAATGATATTATGCAGTGCATTTTTTACTACCGTATAAGTAAGCGGTGATTTTGCAGTGATTATGCGATGATTTTTATGTTTTGCAGCGGTTTTACAGTGATTTTACGGTACAAAAATTGCGGCGAAAAAAAATCACCGCATTTATATTGCATAATGCGGTGGTTTTACTGCAGTTTTAAAGTATAAAACTTGCGACGCAAAAAAAACCACTGCAAATCCGTTGCATAAATTGCATGGGCCGGCTAGAATTTGGCCCAATAATTTGGCCCAATGCATAAACTTAACAAATATACTATTTTACCATCGATTCATTGAGTCTAGGGTTCATTCAGTCGCAATTGCCAAGCCGCTCCTCCAATGCAAGCCAACGCTCACACCTCACACCTCACACCCGTCCGTAAGTCGACGCCGATGTCGACGACGAGCATTGATTTCAGGTACTCAAACTGCGCCGCGCGCGGAACTGAACCGAAGTATCGTTATCGAATGGTCGATTCGGAATCAGGAGGATCGGCGACTCGATGGAACTTGCACGAGCCTGTTTCCTGAAGCAAATGTCGACCGATTTAAAGGTACTTCTAGTCCTAGAGATTGAGTTAGTAATCTGTTTCATAAAAAAGAAAAGTTTTCTGCCCCCTGCAGGCCGTCTGTTTTAGACCCGGTATAAGTAAGGTGAGCGTCCGACAGATATAGGGCTGTGAAAGAAGAAGCTGCTTTAGTATGTGATTTTGTAAATTTCTCAGATGGGATTGGTCTTTTGATTGCGTAATCAAATTGTAAATTTCTAATAGCTTTTCTTCTTATTCTCATGGTCGGAATTGAGATCTTCTGATTCAGTTACTTGTTCCTAAACTAGGTCAAACTGTTTAGGAATTTCTTCTTTTCTTCTTATCAAGTTGAATAAGGAATAATTAGACCTAAATGGATTGACTCGATGAGAAAATATTCTAAACTCCTATTAAAAATTTTCTTCAACAGTTAATATCCAGACCAATGTGGGACTTGATCAAATTTCCTAGAAAAGGATGACATGTCGATAGTTGTGAGTTGTGACGATACTTCCAAAGATCAGCGAGGTTTGGGAAGACCGATTTTGCTTTTGAAGTCTTTATTACAATCTTCTCTATTGCTATGTCTATTTACTTTTTTTCTTGATTATTGATATGAAATACTCCATCCTTTAGATTTCATGGCCTCAGTTTTTTTTTGCTCAATGGCCTCTTTCAATGGATCAGCTGCTATGAGGTATTGATGGAGGGGGTAATAAGAACAAAGTTGGTTGTGTGTTTGTTAAATATATATCAGGGAACCATACACAATTTTGTAAGCAGCACTCCAATTGTTCTGTGATGTTTGACGATTTGGTTGAAAAGCTTTGTGCTTGGTTTTGCCGATTCCTTTGTGCTTTGTGTTTCGAGATTTAATCACTGATTTCAGCAATAATTGCAGGAAGAAAGTGTTTGAATTTCAAGAGCAAGTGTCCACAGGCAATAAGTCTAATGGATATGCACGCTCCTTCTATGTAAATTGTAAAGTGTCCATGCTCCTACTGTAACAGATATGCGCTACACAATTATAGCAAGCAGCACTCCAATTATTAGGTAAAACTGCTTCTACTTTTTTCTTAGGATATTGAGAAATTTTTTATGAAACACGTTGTCTGTTCCCAGCAGCACTCCAATTCTTAGGTAAAACTGCTCCTTCTTGTTTCTGTGTTGTCTACAAAATCATTGTGTAAACTTGACATATGATTACTACAAGTGAAGAGCTTTCTTTTTAATGCAACTGTTTTATTTTTTCTTCCATTTGACTACAAGTATACAACAACGGGAATGGCCTGAGAGATCGACGCAGAAGCAGAAGCTAAGGAATCAAAAGATGTTGGCTGGAGTTTTGTATTCTGGATTGGTTGCTGCAAAGGTTGATGCTGTTGTAGTTTGTATGAGGTGCTTTGCTTTTGTTGTTTTTGGTATGAGGTGTTATGCTGTTGTTTTAAGGTTTTTTAATTAGCAGCAACTTCGATTTTCAAGGTTTTGCCGTAAACGTTTTGGATAGAAAGTTGATATATTAAATTGTATTTTTTTTGATAAAGATCTATTAAATTGTATTGAATGTTGATCTTTGAGTAGTGTTGATTTTGTTTTAGTTCGGTTCAGGTGAGGTCGCTGATTTTGTTTTGATGTGGATTTGTGGTAGTGTTGATTCTTGAATTTGATTTGTGGTGTGCAGGATAAGAAATTGCTAGACGGAGGGTACAACTTGCAAGTTGCAATTCACCGAGTCAAAGTAGTAAGACTTTATATTCCCTTTTCGATATTCATTCCTAGTGACTTGGTTCTGTTATGATGCTGGACTTAGAGAGATGGTTAATTGAATAATTTTTTATGTGTATAACATGCACATATTTGTCTACATTTCAGTAAGGACATTATTTCCAAGTTTAGTTGAAGTTGTATTCTGTTGAATAATTTTCCAAGTTTGAATAAGTTTGTTCTGTTGACATTAAGGGCATGATTTGTGGTCTATGTTCATTGAATATATGTTTCTCTTCTTTGGACTAATTTGTCTTACCTTTTTGTTTCCACAGTTGGATGCAACTAAGAGGTTTTAAGTTTGGATAATTGGGGTAATCACTTTCAGAAAATGGGCTTAAAGGGCAATATTAAGAGCATAGTGCTTCAGAGGTTTTACAAAATGCTACCCGGTCCACAAACAGTTGCCGTGTGAATTTTAAGTGTTTTATTTTGCTTAAACATTTTAAGTGTCTCCTTATTGTAAATACTAAAACATTTTGAGTTTAAATATGAATAATTTTTCATTTCATTTTTGTATTATTTTTAAAATTTAATTTTCAGTGTATTTATTTTAATAAATTAAATATTTGTTTTAAAATTGATTAATTATTAGAATATTGAATAAATATAATTACAATTACATAAAAAAAACCTTGCCAAAACCACCGCAAAAATACTCCAAAATCAAAGTATTAAACCACTGTAAAATCGCTGCAAAATCAAGGCAAATTGCGGTGATTTTGCGGTGATTTTCCTTCAGTTTTGCGTGAATTTGTAAACCGTTGCAAAATCATCGTAAATTGTATCGCAAAACCATTGCGAACCCACCGCAAATATTTATGCAGCGATCAAAAATGCGATGTTCAAAATTACCACTGCAAATTGCTTTTACTGGTGATTTTGCAGCGGATTTGCGGTGGTTTTTGACCGCCGCATAACATGCCCAAATTTGTAGTGATGTGCAATGCGCATGGAAGATGAAAGATGAAAGATGCAGTGGCAAGATGTACCTTAACTGTGTGTTTGAGAACTCGAAAAAGCCGTCTGACTTTGATGATTTATCCGACTTGCAAGCCTGGAAAGGATTATTCTGAATGGCTCAAGGTATGAGTGAAATATCGAAAATGGAAAGTTCAGAAGATGGAAGAAAAGAAAACAAACTTGGCAATCCATCAAGGGCTCGAAATCATGAAGACACACTTGCTCTGAATATGATATTATTACTATATTTCACGTCTCTCACGGAGCAATGGAGCAAAAAAAAGAGAAATAAGCGATGCTTGATAGGTGAGCAATAATGGAGAGGATGTGGGATAGGAAAGCAATAAGTGGGCTCCACATGTATTTATGAAGAAAAACAAAAGTAAATTATATTTTGTTGGTTTTGAAAGAACTAAAAATTAGAAATGTCAAAAAAATGAACGTTAGATGTACAGAAAAAATTAAAAAAATTAAAAATTAAAAATTAAAAAAATAAAACAAATTAAAGAAAAATTAAAGAATCTTTGGGCAAAACAAAAAGATGAAATAATAGAAGTGATAATTTTGGATGGCTGCGTATTTATGGAAGAAAATGTTGCATTTTGACTATATAAAAAATGTTGCATTTTGCTCTTAGCTCTTTGCTCTCTTGCTGCATTGAAATATTTAGAGCAAAGAGCCATTTTCGCTCATTGCTTTTTACTCTGCATTGCTACACGACTTTTATGAAAAAAAAATGTTATTTTTGCTTATTGCTCATTGCTTATTGCTTTGTTACTGCGGATGCCCTTAGCCCTCCAAGTGATGCGAGTGCCAATCAGCTTTCATCTTCAACCGCAGCCCGAAAATTTTGGGGGAATGAAAAAGAAAGGGTTGGAAAATCAAACTTGATCTGTTTGGTTGCAAGGAAAAGTAATGAGAAAGAAAATGTAACCACGTTTCCTCAAAAAATTTCTTCCAAAAATCAAGGGAAAATCATTTTCCTGATATATCAACCTACAACAATCCATCATGAGATTCATGGGGCTGTTTGATTGAGCTTAAATTTATGTTATGTTAATTTGTATTAATTTGTGTTAATTTATATTATGTTGTGTTAATTTATGTTAATTTATGTTGTGTTAAATTTGTGTTAATTTATGTTATGTTAATCATGTCATCATCATCATCATCTCACCATCATCATCATCATGTCATCATCATCATCATGTCATCATAATGTCATCATCGTCATGCAATCATCATACCATCATCATACCATCATCATGTCATCACCATCATTATCATCATTATCACCATATCGGATCCCCATGATCCGGTTTTATGTGCAAACGAGAGGGCGTGCTAATGAGAGAACTCCACGTCTTCTCTTTTGTACATAAAATCGGATCCTCGGAATCCGGTTTTGTGAAAAACGTAGAAAACCGGATCCTAGAAATTCGGTTTTATTAAAAATAGGCCAAAATTGAAATGTCAAACTCACATGTGTCATTTTAGATTAAACGGAAATGGGTCATTTAAAAAAAAACTCAAACTGGTAGTCGTTAGAACAAGTGTTGTTTACAAAAGATAAGTTAGGGTTAGAGTAATTTATGATAACTGGAGGAAGCTTAATTCTAGGGATGCACAAATTTTGACCGGATCGTAAATCCGGATCGGGCCGGACCAAAATTTAACGGTCCGGTCCACGATTCATATCTTTGAAAATTTTCGGTCCATCAGTCTGACTCGGACCGTAAATTTAAGGTAATCCGGTCCGGTCCTCTTTTTATAAAAAGATCCAGTCCATATAAGCCCGATCCGATCCACGGTCCATATTTTTAAATTTTCCGGTCCACCGGTCTGGCCAGGACCGTAAAATTGAACCGGGCACTCTTGTCACACCCAGAAAATTCAGACCCTTGTCGTAAATAGCTCGAGAAATATTACATTGAAAGAATAAATGGTCCCTGGTCACTTCCTCCTCATTGCACAACACGCAGGAAGGGTCAACATTCATCGTCATATTTCTCTGTCTCGATTTAATGAGGAGCCTATCCCTACCCACCACAGCACTGTGTTCAAAGAAGCCCGAGGAGTGTTAAAATGGTTCCACACGAGCTTATACCAATCTACTTCTCTGCTTCGAGCTTTGAGAGTTCGATACGTGTCCTTCACAGTGAAACCTTTACCCTCCCCTTACCAAACAATCTGCCATCAGCCACTTCAGTGCAATTTAAACTGAGCTTTTTACAGTGAGCCAGCTTGCGCAACACCCAGGAACTATTTGTAAGGCGGTTATTCTCCCACCAATGAGTCCCTTTAGTCCAATACGCTTTGATCTATCCACTACAAACATTCATGTTGTGTTTGTTCAGGCACAGTTGGCTCATGACCATGGCGTCATTCATAATATCCAGATTCTTGATGCCTAGACCTCCTTCAATCATATCAAGGCACACAGTGTTCCAATCTATGAAATGACAGCTTCTCCTAGTAGACTTGTCATTACAAAGAAATCTGCGCAGATAGAATTAATGGCCTTGAGAACTTTCTTAGGCAGGAGGAATATTCTGGCCCAATAAAAAACTATAGCTTGAAGCACGAAAAGAATGAGCAGTCTTGTACCAACTCTAGAGAGGAACGATTACTCCACCAATTGAGTCTTCCGGTCAGCCTCTGGACAATAGCTGTGCAGTCATGCGCACTAAAGTTTTTAAGGGTAAGCGGAACGCCCAAATAACTCACTTGAAAAGCACTAATGTTGGTATGCACCAAGCTCTCAATCCAGCTCTTCTTGGCCTCATTGAAGCCAGCCAAAACAACTGACTCTTATCTGAATTCACATCCAGACCTGAACACTGCAGGAAAGTATCAAGGACTTTTTTCAACGCGGAAATAGAGGAACATCATCCACACTGAACAAGAACAAATTATCTACAAAAATTAGGTGCTTCAAGTCCGCCTTGTGACACTTAGAATGATGATAAGACCGTGCGATTTAGTCAGACCCTTTAAGAACCTAGACATATATTCCATAGCTATAGTGACAAGGAGAGGGGAGATCGGGCCCCCCTGGCAGAAACCTCGCTTCCTTTCAAAGAAATCTACTAACTCTCCATTAATATGAATAGAGAAGGAGGTTGTTTGGACACACATATCAATACACAAAATGAATTTCAGCGGAAACTTGAGATGAACAAGCATTTCATGGAGAAACTGCCTATCAACAGTGTCATAAGCCTTGCGAAGTTCGATTTTCCAAGCCATTCTCCCATTGATAGCCTTCCTGCCATAACCCGAAACAATCTATTTCGCAAGACACACATTACCCACAATGGATCTTCCTTGAACAAAGGCTCCCTGCGCCGTGTGGATGATACCAAGAATGACTATTTTTAACCTCTCTGCGAGCAAGCCCAAGATAACCTTGTAAGCAACATTACAACAAGTAATGAATCTATATTCACCAGACTCAAAAGTTGTTTTAGGTTTAGGAACGAGGGCAGTAATCGATGTGTTCATACCCTTAGGCAATGCCTGATGCCTGCACATAATTCCTTTCCTATCAAGCTCCAGTTCTTTCGAAAAAAGCTAGCGGAGAAGCCATCCAGACATGGAGATTTATCAGAACCAATCTTGGATAAGGCGTGCCATATGTCGAGATTAGTGGCCTCAGAAATAAGGGACCTACATCGAGAGTCTTCCACCTTACTACCTCTGTTAATAACTTTAGGGTCTATCGGCTTGCAAAATTTACTCTCCGCAAGAATGGACTTGAAGTAGCTGACAATTTCTTTCTTGATAGAATGCGGATCAGTATACATCAAACCATCTGCTCCCTTGACTAGAAGAATGTTGTTCTTACTTCTACGACCCTTTAGAAAGCTATGGAAAAACTTGGAGTTAGCGTCGCCTCTTTCTTCCACCATAATTTAGCCCTTTGCTGGTAAAAGAGGAGATGATACCCTTTTACTTTCCTAACGTCCTTAACCAAGCTTTGTTTCTTCTGCACCAGCAAATGGTGATTAGGATATTGCTCTACAAGCTTCTGCACTTCTCCCAGTGCATTCCGTAGCTCTTCAATTCTCTTCTCCAAGTCTCTCGTAACCTTGACGAATTGGGCTTTCATCATCATTTTCATGGCCTTCAATTCATTCTAAAATATAAAAAGATTTCTGTAGTTCCAGGAACTCTTCCATCATTGAGTAACTTTGTCTTCGTTGTCTTCCAAATCTTCCCAGAATTTGCAATAGCGAAAAGTGATTCTTCTGATAGTCTCTTGACGAACTATTCTCTTTCGCCTCTAAATAGTATCAATTAAGAGAGGATCGAATGTAGTAGGTCAAAACATTTATAATGACCGGTAAAGTACCGTGTTGAACCCAAAGGAGCAAGCCAAGCACATGCACAATGTAAGATTGTGTTTCCGTTTGGATATTCTAAACAAAAATGTATAAAGTTGTGTAGGGGCGCGCTCAAATGAGAACTCTTTTTAGGCTAAGAACATGAGAACCATTTTGCACTTTTGGATCAAATGATCTAAGGGTGTAGATTGATTCTGCACTTTTGTCTTATAGGTAAAAGACAAAAGTGCAAATAGTGAAAGCAGAAAGTGCATAGTATAAAGCAGAAAGTGCATAGTAGATGACGTGGTGCATTTTGGACCACTCATTTCAACAAAATGAGTGGCTGAGAATGATTCTCATGTTCTTAGCCTAAGAGAGTGTTCTCATTTGAGCGCATCTCAAGTTGTGTATATCTAAATCCTATGTGGTGAGTAATTAAGGATAAAGATAAATAAGAGGGTGTTTGAAGGGGTTACTCCCCTTCTTGGCAATTTCTCTTGATCATGTATACAAGAGTTATGCAAATCAAGGTGACAAATAGTTTAGAACCTAGCTTAGACTAAGGTAGACCAACTCTCATGTGAATCTATTCTTAGTCAAGCTCTCTTAATTAGAACCTCACTTTATCAGGATGTTTGTTCACTTCAAATCTATGGAAAAGATCATATTCACTACATCCAAACCATTTCTAAGGTCAATCGATACTTAGGTCAAGTTTTAAGATCAACATGCCACTTAGGCATTTCATCAAACACTTAGTAGCATGTCATAAATGAAGAGCATAGTGAATATGAATTTAACACCATAGATTGTTGAATTAACTGTATATACATGATCATAGAGTACCAAGGAGGGTTAAAACACCCTCAAACACAAGGTCACTACTCACATCATCTAAGACAATATGGTGTGAGTAGGGTTTGTAGCACAACAAGCAGAATGAAAAAGATGTAGAGGAAGGAGGATGGTTAATCCTTGAACTCACTTTAGTCTTCTCTTCTTCACCTTGGTTGGATCTTTTGATGATTGATGACCTTGGTTTGACCTCCTTTTCTGGTTTTTTTTTCTCCCGCAAAACATCCACACTTAGGTCAAAACCCTCACTTTCTTTTTATAGACTCGACTGAAAATCTGTCACTTTAGCAGTCCAGCCGGTCGGTTGGTCCTGAAGCTTAAATTCCAGCCAGTTGGCTGGTTTGGGGCGTGGGTTGAGCCTTCTAAAATTTCGATCCAGCCGGTCGGCTGATACTTCCCTGGGCTTTATCGTGGTTTTCACGTCCGAACCTGGTCTTGGCGTAAACTAGATAGTTGTAGCTTGATGAGCCGTATTTATACGACACATCGAGTCATCAAATCCCACCAATTTCGGCACTTTATTATGCAAACAATTACTTCTTAGTGTTGTTTTGCATTTCAGGTGTTTCGGAAGCTCTAGGAGGAAACGTGCTTAAAAGACGGCATTTTCATGTCAAAAGCATCGCAGTTGAAGAACAAAGCCAGAGGAGCATCGTGAACAGTATTTCTCGGCTCGTGAACAGTAATTTCGGCGTGAATAGTATCCTGGGATGAACAGTATCCGGGGTCGTGAACAGTACTTCGAGAAAAAAAAAATCCAAATTCCATGCATGACGGTTTAGAGGCTTCTAGAAGGTCCTGGAAGAATCTGGAAGACTTGCAAAGCAAGTAAACTTACAAGCCAAGCAAAGAATCTACACTAGAGTTGGAAATTTTTCCTAATTTGTTTTTGGACTTCACCAAAACAAATTAGGATTTATTTCAAATTGGAAACTTTGGAGCCTTGTGTACTCAATAAATAAGAGCTCTCCTCAACCTTTCAAAGCACCCCAAAACGTGGAGAGCTCCTCTCTCTACAACATCCCTCAACACTCGAAGCAATTCACAAGCTCGAGCTCTTCTCCTCTCGGCCGAATTCATCCCGGCGTTCCTCAACCGTTCCGACCCGGTCCTCCATTCCTAGTTCCTCTCGGCTATAGAGAAGTTTACTTGTCCCATTTATTTTTTGTCTTGTTTTAATGGCCATGTGTAACTAAACCCGTTATTCGGGCTAGGGTTTTGATTATTGTGAAGAACGTTTTGAGATTCTATGCATAATATTATTCTTTCATTCTACTAGTTCTTGTGCACATTAATTCGGTTTGAATTACTAGGTTAAGTGGAGACCCGAAACGGTAAAGCTTAACCGAGTAATCCTTACCCTCTTTTCCCTACTTATTTGATACTGGCCCGTTAGAATAAGTAGACGCACTAAACCGAATATAACCTGACTAGGAGTATTAGGTTTGCTAGAACTAGAATTCTATAACCTGACCAGGAGTAGATTGTGGCGTAGTGATTTAACGATCCTACCTTAGGTTATAACCTGACCCGGAGTAACCAAACATAAGAACGCGGAATTAAATACTTAGAAATCAAGGATAAACCAAGTCACAATTAGAAACCCTAGTCTGAATATTCCTCTCTGATTAATACTACTCGTTTACTTACTCATTCGCACTTATTTCCTAAATTGCTCACTCATAACCAATTGTCTTTCTTTCTTACAGAACATTAAGTAGCCATCTAGCTCTCTAGGGTTCGACCCTTGCTTGCCACTGTACTAACCCATAGTCCAGAGTAAGGAAAAATATAAATTCAAATTTGCAGGTACCAACGACGACCTGTCAAATTTTGGCGCCGTTGCCGGGGTGCTACGCACGGTGAAGTTGTTCTTTTGGTTTTTTATTTTTTTATTTTTTGTTTTATTTTGTTTTATGGTTCGCTATGTCTTCTTATTATAGTAGAGAACCTTGGAACGATGAAGACAATGAGGACGATGGATGCAAGGGCAGTAAGATTGCGTTTTGGATGATGCGACATCTTCCCCAATTTGGAGGTGCCATCGGAGAAGACCCCGTGAGACATGAGCAAACATTTCACGCCATCTGCTACTACACCAAGCCTGAAGACGAGCCATTAGAGGAGTTCAAGCTTAGATATTTTAAGTTTTCTTTAACTGACTTTGCTTATGATTGGTTTTACTCATCAGGTGCAGATTATGAAAGCAGTTATTGGGATCTACGAGCCCGATTTCTTGAGGAGTTTACTCCGCCATCTGTTTGATTTGGTGTCCGCGAGAAGCTTCGTAACTTTGAGCAAATCAGGGGAGAACCATTCTATGAGTACTATGCGCGCTTCGAAGGCCTTCGAGAAAGCTGCCCACACCATGGATTCCAGATTTATTTCCTAGCAGAGATTTCTTGAAGGGATGATTCCACGTGCGCGTAATATGCTTGATGTTGCAGCAGGAGGTTCAGTAATGAATGTAGGCATGTATGATCTCTGGAACCTGATATATGATGTGGCAGAAAGATCAAGACAAAGACGTGCTCAAATGCACTAAATGGACGATAAGGCGCAGACAGTAGAAGCTGATTCAGTGCAGACAGTGCCCGATATCACATGCAACACCTCCGTCACACTCTTGCCCACAACAGTGACCAACCCGAGAGGAGACATCAGCACAGCGGCAGTAGTGGACGTGGACGCGACACTAAAAGAGTCAGCATATCGGGTGAACAAGATGCTCGCAATGGACCAACCAGGGGCAGAAAATGAGGAAATTAAGTCAGAGGCCGTGAGCATCGCATCCGAAGAGGAGTTTACGCCCGAGCGTGCAGCGCCAACATGCATTCTGGACGCGACGAGCGAGTTGTCCGTACCAGAAGAAGACGATTCAGATTCAGTACCCACCGAGCCTACAGAGGACGATGGCCCGCCAGCACCCGAAGTAGAACTGGCCGGGCTGGAAGCCCTCGAAACTCGCGGACCAGACATGCTCGAAAACCCAGTTCATGCCCGGTCCTCGCGGCCGAGAATTCCAGCACTCACGTTTCTTCATTTTTTATTCAGGTAAAAGCTCCGGAAGAGCATATGATCAAACATAATGAGCTTGGTGGTGAGTTGGAGGCGAAGCATGAGCCAGAAAAGCCAACGATAGAGCACTCACTCGCTGCGAGTCATGAAGCACCACTTGAAAAGTGTAAGAACCTTGGTGCCTTGACAGTCACCCGTGGTGTTGGTAAGACCCTCATACACCACTGCTTAATCGATTTGGGTGTTGATATTTATGATATGCCATATTCTCCGTGCCGCTTGTTGGGCTTGGGACCATTGAAACTTCCTAAACTTTTGGTAGAGTGATGACGTAGCCCACCGCACTGTCGTTAAGGTGCGATGTTCTCTGTGCAAAAGCTAATTTATATCTCCGATACTCGCAACTTAACTATTTTGGTAGTAAGTGGTAAGTACGGGTCGAACCCAAGGGAATTAGGTGATTAATTGTTCTTTCGAATGGGGAGGTTAAATAAAATAGTTGGGGGGTTGGTTTTGGTTTTAGTACTAAAAAGTAAAGTAACAGATGATATTACAATTATAGGAAAGATTCGGTTTCTGGGGCCTTGTATCATATTCCGTTTATCATTGACCTCTAATGATCATACTAAGTGTTCAAAAGTGTATCAAGGCTATTCCTAGCACATGATTTGCCACACCGTCTAGTCTTTTGCAAGACAAAGAACTCTTTTTCTAGTATGTGCATCCATTTGATCATCATTCCTGATAAACCAAATGGTGTTTAAAAGAGGTTGACTTTCACAGATAAGCTGTGCTCTTCCGAGCCTCCACTTATCCACGGAAGATCACGAACCCATGGCAGAGCTTTGCTCTTCCGAGCATCCACTCAACCAATGGAATTCTGACCTAATATATGGCACCTAGAACAAGTTGAACACAAAGAGGCACTAAGAGACAGGTCTAAAACATTGTATGATACAAGTACACCCCTTCAACCGAATGAAGAGTTTAGCTACGAATATCCATGGAACAGGACATCATAACTAAGTGCGTTGAAAAGTAAAGGTTTTTGAAAGACAGTAAAGTAAAGTTTTCGAAAGTAAAGACAGGAAAGAAAAGTTGCTGAATTGAAAAGACAGTAAAGTAAAGACAAGAGTACTTACAAAAACCGTTGAGAGTGCTAAAGATCAAGCTTTGATTCCAAAGTAAAGTGATTACAAGATTAGTGCCCAAACTCTAGAGAGAAGTGAGAGCTTCTCTCACTAACTTGTGGATTGTGGGATTGAGATGGGATGATTTACAAGTGAAGAGGGGAGCTTTATTTATAGCCAAGGAGTAGCAATGGATGTGGAGGAGAAGCCACCACATGTCACAAGATGGGAGGAGGAGCTCAAAGCCATCGGGTGATGTCATCATCTCCCAAAGCCGCCGGCCACATGTCCATGGAGGAGAGGCTTGTGGCTTAGCCGCCGGCCACATGGAGGGAGGAGAGTGGTGGAGTGTTCTTTTGTGATCTTTTCCAAAAGCCATCGGTCCTTTCAGCTCCGGTCTGACTCTGGTCGCCCTCCGGTTGGACTTGTTTTGAGTGATTCCACGTCCGGTTCTTGAAAGTCAGAATTTGGTCGAGACCTGGAATGACTCGTAATTCATTTTCTGCTTTAAAACTCCTCCTTAGCGTGTATTCTCTCTAGACTTCAAAATACCCTGTAGATAAATATCGGAACTAACAAGCAAAAGTTAAATAGACAAAGCGTCTAATTTGGTGGGTTTAACTATGTTTTTGATTCATACAATTATGGTCCATCAGATCACCCCACACTTTTAGTTGTTCGTCCCGAACAATGCTTTTTAAAGGGCGGAACACAATCTAAGTAAAAACTTTTAAATATGAAAGTGAGACTGTAGGACTAGATTTATCTTATTCATGCATTACTTACTTATTACCAAACTAAACCGTGTAAATACTTAGAAGAAACTTGATACTAGTACCTTCGCGCCGAGATGCAAATTAATTCGGATGTTTCGGGAGATAGCCCTTTTTAGGCTCCTGGACTGCATTCTCGGGATCGACTCGTACTATATGGTTTCCTTGTAGCTTTCTCTAGCACGTGATTCGGTTCGGGTTTCACTGAGTTGAGTACTTCGATTTCTTTTTGGCGAGGGACAGCTTTTGTAGTGAATCGGCCTTTGGCCTTTGGCCTTTGATGTTGAGTTGGAGTTTCTTCACTTTTTTTCGGTTAAAACCTTCACAATTTTGGCCTTTGGCCTTTGATTAGCTTCTTTGAGCTTTTGCTTCTTTGTGACTTACTAGTCCATTTTCTCAGCCTTTCTTTGGGAGGTCCAATCATTTCCCGCGAGCATATGGAAATACCTCCCCCCTCTTTCTCATCCTCGCCGTTTCGCGCGGGTCAAGATGAGGGGCGCTCATCTTTTTTCCCGGCTACTAGGACTAGAGATAGGACGGTTTGATTCCCGTCCCGCCTCTTGCATAAACGCTGCATGGCGGAGATGACTTCAGTCTTCACTGAAACCCGAAGTGCAGCCTCCACTGACTTCGAAAACCATATAGTTAGATTCGATCCTTCGATTTCTTGCCAAGCCTCTCTAGGGAAGTTTATATCAACTCCACATCCCCTGTATATCTCAGCACAAAGGGACAAATGAGAAGTTACATTCTAAGTTTTTAAACAGTTGAATTTTCACAAGGTAAATGCATGAATTTAGATCTATCTTTTTCACATTCTCAAGTTCATATTTTCAAAAAGATAATATTAAGGGAAAAGGAAAAAGAAAAACATGTTATTTAACTATGTACACAGGTGGTTCTCACCTTACACTTTTGAACGAAGGCGTGCCTCACAGCACGACTTAGTTCAAAAGTCATGCAAATATATACAAGAGAAGGAAATTACATTAAGGAAAAGAGAAGAACTGAACTCCCTTTTACTATGTCGTGTCGTGGAACGTCATAGCTCGAGCTGGATAATCGAGGGAGTTTGGCTGGGGCCTTGAACTCTCAGCGCAGGCCCGGTAATTCTCGGAAGCTGCCTGGCTGATCTGATCTTGCTCCAAAAATTGATTCCTACAAGGGGTCATTCCTTCTATACAAAAAGTGGGTGAGAGCGACTTACGGTAAAAACTAAATGACGGAAAATAAATGACTGAAAGTAAGATAGGTGTCGGGTTACCTCCCGACCAGTGCCTTTGTTTAACGTCGTTGGCTCGACGCATGGGGATCACAAGTTTGGATCCCGTGGGCGGCTCAGGTCATAGTGTTGTGGAGTGCCTACTTTCATTTTTGCCTTGTCTTTCTCCGAGTTTTTGTGGGATGATGGGTCATGACTTCCTTGTTTTGGTGGTTTTTCTTTCCAACTCTTCCGATTCTTTTGGTTCTTCTGAGAACGTGAGGTTCTTTCGATCGTAGCTGCTGGTTTAGTCACCCTCTCGGTTTTTTTTGGCAGGTCGGAAGTCTGTGTACTGAGATCTGAGATAAGCACATTGTCTGGTGGTGTCCATGTTCCTGGGCGGCCATCATAATCATTGATGTAGAAATCTGAATTTTTGCCGCCAAATGTAAGTGATAACAATCCTTTGCCCATGTCGATCCATGCCTTGGTGGCGTAGAGAAAAGGTTGTCCCAATATAAGCGTTGGCGGTCCGTCTTCGCTGGTTTCTTTTGTTTCTATTACATAAAAGTCCGCAGCAACTACGACCTCTCCTACATCGAGTATTAGATCTTCAAGCATTCCAACCGGTTGGATGAATGATTTGTCTCCTAACTCGATATTTGACCTTGGTGGTTTCAATGGGCCAAGCCCCAATAAGTAATATAAGGAGTAAGGCATGGCGTTGACGGCAGCCCCAAGATCGATTAAGCACTTGTGAATTTGGGCTTCACCAATACCACAGGTGACTGTGAAGGCCCCTGGGTCCTTATCCCTTTTCGGTTGTGACTCCTGATCCGAAGTGAGGGATCTTTCCACTATCGAGCCATTCTGCTCATCCTTTGGCTCTGGATTTGTATGTTCGGGCCCTTTTAACTCCTGATCTTCTAGGTAAATGTTTCGCTCTGATGCATAGATGTTAGTTGGGGAATCCCATCTGAGACCATTAGAGTCATTGTCATCCCGGCCAGATGCCGGTATGTCAAAGTGTGTAATCGGTGGAGGTGTCATGCTAACCGTGAATGTATAACGTCCATTGTCAGCATGCGTGACCCACGTTCTGCCATCATTGGGTCGGTCTTCTTCTTGATTCCAATCAGGACGGTGCCTACGGGTGAAGTGTTTGTTTGTAAGTTGTGGATCGTGCTGTTTCTTCCAGTGCTACCTTCATGTTTGACTTCCCTATCATGCTGACATTCGCCTTTGGGTTTTGGATGGTTGGTGAAGGTAGTCGGCCAGGTTCATTAGTGAGTGTGGACATTGCGGTGGCGAGCTGGGACATTTGTTTGGTCAATTCTGAAATTGCCCTGTCAGTTTTCGCCTGATATTGGTGTAGCTAAGTCCCCAATTGATTTACGCTTCCTGCGAACTCCTTCATTGTGTTTTCAAGCGACTTGCTCGGTCCTTGCTGATTATTTGAGCTGAGTTGGTATTGACTCATTCCCTTCTGCTGATATTGGCCTGTCGGGTATTGATTTGATCCTCTTTGCTGATATTGCCCTGCTGATGGAGTGTTCTGGTTGTACTGCCGGTGGGGCGGTTGGTAAAATGACTGAGCTAATTATTGTGCGGCTTGTTGTGTCTCCTTCGGAGGATAGCTGTTGTTTCGCCTGCTCGGGTTAGTCGCTTGATTATACTGCCAGATTGGTCCTGCTCTATCGTTGCTGTTGTGGTTGTAGTTGTATCCTTGGTATCCTACCACTGCATTCACTTCTTCCGGTTCCTCTACTATTAATGTCGGGCATGCGTCGGTTTTGTGGTCCGTAGAACTACAGAACTCGCAAGGCTTTACTTGAACTAGCTGCCTTCGTAGGATTTGAATCATCATTTCCTTTATTTGTTTCATCTCCTCTGGCATAGAGTTCATCGGTGTTTCTTCAGCCCTTGCCACATTCTTTGTTCGGGAGGATTCTTCCTGCCGAGTTGTCTCTTCTCTGAATCGGGCATTTTCAGCAACGTCGGTGATGAGATTCCTTATGCCACTCAGTGATAGATTCATCATGGATCCTCCAGCAGAGGCATCCAGGAGCATTTTGTCTAAGGGTCTCAATCCATCAATGAGGTATTCGATGATGAGTTTCTCGGGCAGTCCAAGGGTGCAACCGCTTCTCTCCAGGCGATTGAACTTTTCCAGGTAGTCGTACATGGTTTCATTGGGCCCTTGCTTGATGTCCTGCAGTTGCCTCCTTACTTGCATTGCTCTTCTTGCTGGGTAGTATTTGTCTAGGAACTTCTTCTGCATCTGAGCCCATGTTCTGATGCTACCGAAAGGCAGTGAAAGGAACCAGTCGTTTGCTGAGTCAGTGAGGGAAAAGTAGAATGCTTTTAGCTTAAAATCGTCTACGTTCACGCCATTGGGTTTTAGGTTTTGGCAAATGCCATGTAAGCGTTAGAGATGAGTCGTTGCTGATTCTCCACGAGTTCCTGAGAACTTGGGCAAGTTGTGGGCCACTGAAGTGTTGATGGCGATGTTTTCCAGTTCAGGGCCTTCGTAAATGCACCATGGCTGGTTTCTGAAATCTGGTGCCGATAGTTCTCCCATAGTAGGTTCGCGGAAGTTGTTGTTATCCCCGTAGTAGTCATCAAAGACGGGTTCGCGTCTTGGCTCTCGTCGATATTGCGGGGGTGGTGGATATCTAGGGGGCTGTGCTGGACCAGCTCCATTTCGGTCCTCAGGTGGTCCTTGGTTTCTTCGAATGGCCTCCCTATTACGAGCTCAATGGTTTCGCATGAGTTGTTCCGGATCGTCAACCAATTGAGGCGGCGCTTCATTATTTCGATCGAACAGATTCATCTCGTCATCAACCTGGTAGTCATGGTGGCTTTCTTCACGAGGCATGGTTGTGTAGAAGTGATTTCGAGAATCGAGAGAGAAAAAGAAAAGAAAAGAACAACTAATCGGAAGCTAACTCCCCGGCAACGGCGCCAGTTTTGACGGAGCCCACCGCACTGTCGTTAAGGTGCGATGTTCTCTGTGTAAAAGCAAATTTATATCTTCGATACTCGCGACTTAACTATTTTGGTAGTAAGTGGTAAGTACGGGTCGAACCCAAGGGAATTAGGTGATTAATTGTTCTTTCAAATGGGGAGGTTAAATAAAACAGTTAGGGGGTTGGTTTTGGTTTTAGTACTGAAAAGTAAAGTAACAGATGATATTGCAATTAAAGGAAAGATTCAGTTTCAGGGGCCTTGTATCATATTCCGTTTATCATTGACCTCTAATGATCATACTAAGTGTTCAAAAGTGTATCAAGGCTATTCCTAGCACATGATTTGCCACACCATCTAGTCTTTTGCAAGACAAAGAACTCTTGTTCTAGTATGTGCATCCATTTGATCATCATTCCTGATAAACCAAATGGTGTTAAAAAGAGGTTGACTTCCACATATAAGCTGTGCTCTTCCGAGCCTCCACTTATCCACGGAAGATCACGAACCCATGGCAGAGCTTTGCTCTTCCGAGCATCCACTCAACCAATGGAATTTCGACCTAATATATGGCACCTAGAACAAGTTGAACACAAAGAGGCACTAAGAGACAGGTCTAAAACATTGTATGATACAAGTACACCCCTTCAACCGAATGAAGAGTTTAGCTACGAATATCCATGGAACAGGACATCATAACTAAGTGCGTTGAAAAGTAAAGGTTTTTGAAAGACAGTAAAGTAAAGTTTTCGAAAGTAAAGACAGGAAAGTAAAGTTGCTGAATTGAAAAGATAGTAAAGTAAAGACAAGAGTACTTACAAAAACCGTTGAGAGTGCTAAAGATCAAGCTTTGATTCCAAAGTAAAGTGATTACAAGATTAGTGCCCAAACTCTAGAGAGAAGTGAGAGCTTCTCTCACTAACTTGTGGATTGTGGGATTGAGATGGGATGATTTACAAGTGAAGAGGGGAGCTCTATTTATAGCTAAGGAGGAGCAATGGATGTGGAAGACAAGCCACCACATGTCACAAGATGGGAGGAGGAGCTCAAAGCCATCGGGTGATGTCATCATCTCCCAAAGCCGCCGGCCACATGTCCATGGAGGAGAGGCTTGTGGCTTAGCCGCCGGCCACATGGAGGGACGAGAGTGGTGGAGTGTGTTTTTATGATCTTTTCCAAAAGCCATCGGTCCTTTCAGCTCCGGTCTGACTCTGGTTGCCCTCCGGTTGGACTTGTTTTGAGTGATTCCACGTCCGGTTCTTGAAAGTCAGAATTTGGTCGTGATCTGGAATGACTCGTAATTCATTTTCTGCTTTAAAACTCCTCCTTAGCGTGTATTCTCTATAGACTTCAAAATACCCTGTAGATAAATATCAGAACTAACAAGCAAAAGTTAAATAGACAAAGCGTCTAATTTGGTGGGGTTAACTATGTTTATGATTCATACAATTATGGTCCATCAGATCACCCCACACTTTTAGTTGTTCGTCCCGAACAATGCTTTTTAAAGGGCGGAACACAATCTAAGTAAAAACTTATGAAAGTGAGACTGTGGGACTAGATTTATCTTATTCATGTATTACTTACTTATTACCAAACTAAACCGTGTAAATACTTAGAAGAAACTTGATACTTGTACCTTCACGCCGAGATGCAAATTAATTCGGATGTTTCGGGAGATAGCCCTTTTTAGGCTCCTGGACTGCATTCTCGGGATCGACTCGTACTATATGGTTTCCTTGTAGCTTTCTCTATCACGTGATTCGGTTCGGGTTTCACTGAGTTGAGTACTTTGATTTCTTTTTAGCGAGGGACAGCTTTTGATTTCTTTTTGGCGAGGATGAGTGAGAGCAAGTAGGAACGAGCAGTTCACAATCCATAGCAAAAGAGACAAAATCATTCCATTGTGAAGTTTTCCACCACAACAAAGTGAAGTGCCCCATTGATACATCAAACCGAATCACTACAAGCTGTCCGAAAAGAACTCAAGAACCTTGAAGCTCGAATCAATCACGTGCAAGAAAAAGCAATGAAGCGTAACCATATAGCAAGAGTTCAGAACCAAGAGTGCGGTTCATGAGTCTAAAAAGGACTATCTCCCGAGACATCCGAATTGATTTGCATCTCGACCCAAAGGTAACACGTATCATTACTTCCATATTTGAGCATAAGACTTTTAGTAACGAGATATGCTTGGAAAGGTGAAGTCTAGATTAGCGAGTCATATTCATGTTGCAATATCTAGGATGCCGAAGAAATTGTGGTGTTTTCAGTTTATTATCCTCTTATGACCTAGTCCTTGTTCGAGACGAACAAGTTTAAGTGTGGGGTGGTTTGATGAGCCATATTTATACGACTCATCGAGTCATCAAATCCCACCAATTTCGGCACTTTATCATGCAAACAGTTACTTCTTAGTGTTGTTTTGCATTTCAGGTGTTTCGGAAGCTCTAGGAGGAAACGCGCTTAAAAGACGGCATTTTCATGTCAGAAGCATCGTATTTGAAGAACAAATCCAGAGGAGCGTCGTGAACAGTATTTCTCGGCGTGAACAGTAATTCCGGCGTGAACAGTAATTCGGGTTGTGAACAGTACTTCGGGAAAATATCCAAATTCCATGCATGACGGTTTAGAGGCTTCTAGAAGGTCCTGGAAGAATCTGGAAGACTTGCAAAGCAAGTAAACTTACAAGTCAAGCAAAGAACCTACACTAGAGTTGGAAATCTTTCCTAATTTGTTTTTGGACTTGACCAAAACAAATTAGGATTTATTTCAAATTGGAAACTTTGGAGCCTTGTCCACTCTATAAATAAGAGCTCCTCTCTCTACAACATCCCTCAACACTCGAAGCAATTCACAAGCTCGAGCTCTTCTCCTCTCGGCCGAATTCATCCCGGCGTTCCTCAACCGTTCCGACCCGGTCCTCCATTCCTAGTTTCTCTTGGCTATAGAGAAGTTTACTTGTCCCTTTTATTTTTTGTCTTGTTTTAATGGCCATGTGTAACTAAACCCGTTATTCGGGCTAGGGTTTCGATTATTGTGACGAACGTTTTGAGATTCTATGCTTAATATTATTCTTGCATTCTACTAGTTCTCGTGTACATTAATTCAGTTTGAATTACTAGGTTAAGTGGAGACCCAAAACGGTAAAGCTTAACCGAGTAATCCTTACCCGCTTTTCCCTACTTATTTGATACTGACCCGTTAGAATAAGTAGACGCACTAAACCGAATATAACCTGACCAGGAGTATTAGGTTTGCTAGAACTAGAATTCTATAACCTGACCAGGAGTAGATTGTGGCATAGTGATTTAACGGTCCTACCTTAGGTTATAACCTGACCCGGAGTAACCACACTTAAGAACGCGGAATTAAATACTTAGAAATCAAGGATAAACCAAGTCACAATTAGAAACCCTAGTCTGAATATTCCTCTCTGATTAATACTACTTGTTTATTTACTCATTCGCACTTATTTCCTAAATTGCTCACTCACAACCAATTGTCTTTCTTTCTTACAGAACATTAAATAGCCATCTAGCTCTCTAGGGTTCGACCCTTGCTTGCCAATGTACTAACCCACATTCCAGAGTAAGGAAAAATATAAATTCGAATTTGCAGGTACCAATGACGACCTGTCATAGCCCTTTGAGTCAGCTTTCTAACAAGCTATAGAGCAACTAATTTGGACACCGTATGCGATCTGGGCATGCAAAATAAGCCGGAAAGGTCAATCTGCCCTATTTTGTGCTAAATCTACGGTTTTTCCCCGAGTTTTCGTATTTAGGCTTCGACCTTGAGGGGGACTCATTTTCTACCTGAAACATAGAGATAGAGGTCAAATTACATCAAAATATCATCGAAAACAAACAAAGCTATAGTGAAAATGGCCATTAATGAGTCGAAAAATCGACTCATCATCTCTTCCCCCCATGACACCTTCACAGGGCAATGATATGAGATGCCAGACGGAAGGAACACTGCTGATGCGTTCGAGTGGAGTTGAAGTCATTCTTCGTTTCCCAAGCACGGTCCATCCTGCACCAAATGCGATGATCCAAAATGATGTTATTGTTGCTCCAAGTGAAGAAGTGCCCACTAGCATCACTATCACTAAGCTCACAATTAGTGACAAAATTATTCAGGTCTTCCAAGTCTGAATCTTTAACTATTTTCACGTTCCTTTTTTCGTGCGGCTTCAAAATACAGCTCACAATCTCGCATGCACAACCAACTCCCTACATCTTGCCTCTGTTATCCAGCTCATCCCACATAAGAGCTCTATGGGAAGCCAAGTTGCTGGCATACACAAAAGAAGCAGCAAAGAGCAGGTTCTCATACTGAATCAGGCAATAAATAAAGTGAGTTTTCCTGATAATATTTGTAATCTTAAGCACCTCTTCATCCCATAATACTAAAATTCTAGATCAACCTTCATAGGTATCACTACACACTCCCTTCCAAGTAGAACTAGGACAACAACAATTGATAGCAAGGTCCCATCTATCTTCTTGTAATTTGACTTGTAACAAAACTACACAATTTAGCCGATCTCTCCTAATCCACTCTGGAACTTCAGATTTTTTGAAGGGTGATTTAAACCCCTAACATTCCAACAGGCAACTCTCTACATATTAACGAGAGGTTGTTTTGTGACCTCCAACTTTCCTTTGCTTCTCTTGCTTCTCTTGCTTCTCCATTTTCTTTGCTTTTAAATCCTTTCTTTGGCTCTTTCGCCTTCCTCCCTTAATCCCTTGCTAGTATTGGACTCTGGCTTGTCCCTCCTAGTGTTGTTGTCCTCACCTCCTGTTCGTTTTCTCTCCTTTTGTCTAGCTCTCTTAAGCGCACTCTTAAGCAGATAGTCCTTGAATTATTCCGCAAGACTTTGTCTGCACTTAGGATCATCCCGCACCCCTCTTTCAATGTGTGAATAATCGACACAATTCTCATCTCTAACTATTGCAACTTGCGTGTCTGGGAAAATGGAACACAAGTCTTCCTCCTCCTCCTCGACCACCCTCAACATCAGTTGATCCTCTTCGCAAACCATCAAGACATAGAGCACTTGTTCTAGATAGGCTAATTCCTCCTTTCGAAGTATCTTAGCCTATGTGCATCCACTTGATCAATCATTTCCGATCAACCAAGTGGTGTTTAAAAGAGGTTGAACTCCATGGAAAAGCATTGCTCTTTCGAGCCTCCACTCAACCATGTATGTTCACGAACCCCATGGAAGAGCTTTGCTCTTTCGAGCCTCCACTCAACCATGTATGTTCTAACCTAATATATGGCACATAGAACAAGTTTGAACACAATAGAAGCACTAAGAAAAGGGTCTAAAACGTTTGCATGATACAAGCACACCCCTTCAACCGAATGAAGGGTTTAGCTACGAATATCCATAGAAGTGGATACCATAGCTAAGTGCAAGAAAAGTAAAGCAAACCGAAAAGAAAACAAGGAAACAACAAGAAACCGAAACAAGAACAAGTGAAAGAGAACAACAAGTAAGTAAGGGAGAGGAGCTCCAAATCAAGACAAGGGAAAGTAAAGTGTGCTGCTGGAAAGTAAGAGCTTGAAGCTCAAGAACAAGTGAACAAAAGCTTTGAAAATTAAGAACAAAGTAAGAACAAAGTGTGTTTGCATTGAAAATGAAGAGAATAGAGATAAGCTCTCAACTCTCTAAGGTTTGTGGCACAAGAATTCTAAGGCTTAAGGCCTCTATTTATAGGCTAATGAAGACTTGGAGGCTAAGTTTGAGTTTGGAAATATCCCAAAAGCAAAGGCATTTGATTGGCTCTTCTTATGACACCATTTGGGATATTTTAAGCCAAAGCCACCTCTTGCTCTTATCTCCTCCAAGAGCCACGAATTGCCCACTTGTGTTGGTGTCATCCAAAGCCAACTAGCTTGTTGAGAAGGAACCAACCGACTTGGTTTTAGTTGAAGCCCAACCGGATTCCAAAATCAAACCAAAATGAATAGTATGGCCAACCGGACAAGAAGTAGTTTGGATTTGGTTGGACTTCGCCGGAGTGTGGCCGGAGCAAGAAATGACCTGAGCATGGTTGTGGTTGGATTGAGCTTGATCGGAGCATCGCCGGAGGTTTGCCGGAATATGGCCGGAATCTGCCCGGAGCTTTGGTTGGAGCTTCTTGGATTTTGGAGAGTGTATTCTGAACGACAAAGTCATTCTAAGATGATCTTAAGAAGGATGCTAAGCCAAATTCTTCCCAGAACATGGTCGAAATCCCAAAATGGCCGAAATTGCCCTATTTTAGCCTTGACCGGGCTTGAGCTGGTTCCACTCGGGCGTTTTGTCTGAGAAGTGAGATTGTCCAAGTTATTGGGCATTTAAAACACTTTGGTTGAGCCAGATTTTCCAGATTCCATGGTTTGGTCGAGCGACTTGGTTTCGGTGCCTATGCGCGCAGGGCCTTTGCTTTGGAATTGGGCCAACTGCCAATCTGCCCGAGCATTCTCCTTGGTTTTCCGACATTGTCGACCTTATTTTCCATTTTGATCACTTTGCTCAAGGTGGATTCGTCAGATCAGCTTGTTTGCCCGGGTAACTTGAATTCAGTGCTAGACAGCTCGGGCGTGGCCTGGGCGATGCCTGGGTGGGGACCTGGTTTTCTCGGATGGGCCCGGGACAGGGACCTGGCATTCTCGGATGGGCCCAGGTATGGATCTCGGTACCCGCGTGAAGTTTCTCGGTCCCTGGCTGAGGTCCTCGGGCCTTGGCTGGCTTTTTGGCATAATTCTCTCTTTTTAAGCGTGTTTCCTCTTTAGACCCCAAAATAGCCTGTATACACAAAATGGTATTAACAAGCACTTGTTCGTATCATCAAATGTCTAATTGGTGGGTTTAGTAGTACTTGATGAATCATATAAATACGCCCCATCAAATACCCCCACACTTAATCTTGTTCGTCCCGAACAAGTGTAGTCAATAAGAGGAACAAAAACACCCGAAGTCCTAGATTTGAATGATAGATGCAAAACTTGACTTCACCTTTTGCATGCATAACTTACTTGCTTCCAAACGAAATCATGCTCACATATGAAAGTAACTAGATACTTGTTACCTTTGAGCCGAGATGCAAATCAATTTGGATGATTGGGAGATAGTCCTTTTTAGGCCCTTGAACTGAACTCTCAGATCCGATCTTACTATATGGTTATGTTACTTGCTTCTTCTAGCACGTGATTGATTCGGGCTAATGGGTTTAGCTCTTTTCTTTGTTTGCGTGGTTGGAAAACTTTTGTAGTGATTTGGCCTTCGGCCTTTGATTTGACTCTTTGAGTACTTCACTTTTGCTTCGGTTTGGTTTCACTACTTTGGCTGAATTTTCTTTCTTTGAGCTTTGCTCCTTTGATGATTGCTCGTCCATCTTTTGGGAGGTCCAATCATCGCCCGAGAGCATATGGAAATACCTCCCCACTCTTTCTCATTCTTGCCTTTTTCGTGCGGGTCAAGATGGGGGTCGCTCACCTCTTTTCCCGGCTACTCGGACTAGAGATAGGACGGTTTGATTCCCGTCCCGCCTTTTGCATAGACACTGCAAGGCGGAGTCCACTCTTCACCAAGAAGCCCGAAGTGTAGCCTCCACAATGTTCACATAACCGTATAGTAAGGATCCGGTCCCTTGAGTGCTTGTCAAGCCTCTCTAGGGCATTTCTTTCAACTCCACATCCTACGTTATCTCAGCACACAAGGACAAGTAGAAAGTTAAGTTCGCATGTTTTTACACAATTAAGTTTTCACAAGGAAATGCATGAATCGGGTCTATCTATTTTCACATCATGGAAGTGTATATTTTCAAAACATGCTGTCTACTATGTACAACTATTACTTCAATACCCCCACACTTTTGAAAGAAGCCGTTCCTCACGGAACGATTTAGTTCAAAACACAAAAAGCTAGTTAACTAAGAAAAGGAAATAACATAAAAAATTGAAAAAACTGGATATGCCGGGTTACCTCCCGGCAAGTGCCTTTGTTTAACGTCGTTGGCTCGACGGTACCTCACTCATGGATCATAAGTAGGGATCCCATGGGTGCTTGAGGTCGAACTTCTTCTCGGCAGCTCTTTTGATTTTCCCAAAGAACACATATGGCAGTGGGCTGAGTTCTGCTCTCCCTTGATCCGGAGGCTTCTTTTTCACATATCCCCGAGAAGGCGAGGATTCCTTGACCATAGCTGCTGGTCCATCAAGTCGAGCTCTCTTGCTTCTCCTTCCGGGTTTCCATTCCTTTGGCCCATGTCTTGGCCATTTCTTCATGTTTGAATGGGTGGCACCTTTGCAATTCTGGAAGTTTAGTATTGTGCCATTGAACACGAGCGACCTTGAGCTTGTTCCCATGTCAATCCTCTTCTTTGTGGCAGAGATGATTGGCCATCCTAGAACGAGTGACTTTTCAGCCGGCTTTTCTTGGCTTATGACGAGTGAGTGCTCCATCGGCTCTTCTGGCCCTTGATTTGCCTCCAACTCCCCTTGCACCTCATCATCATTGGTCACATGATCTTCGGTGGATGTGATCTGCATTAAACATGAAGGGTTAGGTAGGGGCTTCTCGATCGGTTTGGAAGTGAAGTCCGGGACTTCTGTTGGCTCGGTGGTGAGGACCGTGTTAGACTCGGCTGGTTCGGCAATGAGGTCCGGGACCGGCGTGATTTCCTCGGGTAGATTGGTAATGTTGACCGGGCCTGAATTGGGTAGTTTTTCTTCTAACTCCCAGGGGTAATCTGAGTGGAGCTCTTCTTCAGGCAACCATGGGTCCTCATCCTCGTCATTTATATGGTCTCCGGGGGCAATCACACTGAGGTTTGGGTCTGATTTGGGTAGCTCATCAATTAGGACCGGGACTTCCTCTGGTGCTCCAAGCGCAAGGACCGGGCCTTGCTTGATTTCTTCAGCATTGAGGACCGGGTATGACTCGGCTGGCTCGGCTATATGGAACGGGCTCGGGCGCTGGTCGGCCGGCTCAGTAATGAGGACCGGGCTTGTCTCGGGCATTTCTTCTTCGGCCATCCGAGAGTCCTCATCCCTTGCAGGTTCCTCGGGCTCCATTGCAAGCTCTTCCTTGCTGACCTTTGGCTTGAGTTCGGCCTGAATTTGGTGCAATATGTCGGTCAGTTCTTCGAGCCGCATGGCCTGATCTTGTTTCGTGCTTCTTGCCATATCTTCTATTAAGTTCCACAGATCATCCATGCTTAAGTTATCCACCGAGCAACATGTCGCATCATTAAGCCTATTCCACTCTTGTGGAATCATTCCACCGAGAAACCGTTGAAGAAGATTGAAGTTGGTGAATCCATGGTGCGGGCAGCTCGTCACAAGGGAGTCAAAGTACGACAAGTACTCGTCCAATGTTTCGTCCCGGGATTGCTCAATGTTGATGATCTCCTTGCGGGCTCCAAGTCGGAGAGATGGCGGGCAAAACTCCTCTAGGAATTTGGTTTGTAGATCCCCATAATCACTTTCATAAGCTGCACATGAGTAATACCATTCTATTGCGGAGTTAGTTAAAGAAAATTTAAAGCATTTAAGTTTAAACCCCTCTAGCGATTCATTTTTAGGCCTCATGTGGCTGCATAAGGAGTGGAACGTATGTGTATGCCTCACGGGATCTTCTCCAATGGCACCTCCGAATTTGGGGAGATAGTTAAGCATCTCAAACATAAGGTTGCTGCCCCCATCATTCCAATGTTCTCTGCCGTAGTACAAGGACATGGTGAACTAAAAAAAATAAATACATAAAATAGAACAACTATTCTGATTGTTAACTAATTCCCCGGCAACGGCGCCAAATTTGACAGAGCCTTGTCGTGAGGTAATGTGCAAAATAAATTTATAAGTCCACTACTTGTGACATCACTATTGGGTAGTAAGGCGGTAAGTAGGGGTCGTACCCAAAGGAGTCAGTGTGGAATGGTTGTTCTTTAAAAAGAAAGAAAAAGAAAGTAAATACCGATTGGGTTTTATGGGTTTTTTAGACAGAAAGTAATTTGCGTAAAAGTAAAGGTACTGAAAGTAAAGTGCGAGAAATTAAAGTGCTGAAAGTAAAGACTGAAAGTAAGTGCTGAAAAGTAAATTGCTGGAACAGTCGAGTTCAATATCAACCAAACAACATACTTTTGGTTTGTCGCACGCTGTATTTCAAGCGCAATCCGTACCAAATGTATGTTGGATTGATATTGAAAGCGTCTGTAGTAAGCGGAAAGTAAAGACTAAAAGTAAATGTGCGGAAAGTAAATGACTGAAAAGTAAAGTGCGGAAAGTAAAGTGCTGGAACAGTCGAGTTCAATATCAACCAAACAACATACTTTTGGTTTGTCGCACGCTATATTTTAAGCGCAATACGTGCCAAAGTTATGTTGGATTGATGTTGAGTAAGTCTATAGTAAGCGTACGGAAATGTAAAGACTGAAAAGTAAAGGTACTGAAAATAAGTGCGGAAAGTAAAGTGCTGAAAAGTAAAGTGCGTAAAGTAAAGTACTAAAAATTAAAGTGCGTAAAGTAAAGTGCGTAAAAGTAAAGTACTGAAAGTAAGCAGTTGATAGTGAGACTGAAAGTAAATTGACAAGTGGTGAATTGATTAAGGGAAGGATTCGGTGTAGGGGCCTTGTATCATAGTTCCGTTCATCATTGACCTCTAATGATCATTCTAAGTGTTCAAAGATGTTTCAAGGCCATTTCTAGCACTCGACTTGCCACACCGTCTAGTCCTTTTCAAGACATAGAGCACTTGTTCTAGATAGGCTAATTCCTCCTTTCGAAGTATCTTAGCCTATGTGCATCCACTTGATCAATCATTTCCGATCAACCAAGTGGTGTTTAAAAGAGGTTGAACTCCATGGAAAAGCTTTGCTCTTTCTAGCCTCCACTCAACCATGTATGTTCTAACCTAATATATGGCACATAGAACAAGTTTGAACACAATAGAAGCACTAAGAAAAGGGTCTAAAACGTTTGCATGATACAAGCACACCCCTTCAACCGAATGAAGGGTTTAGCTACGAATATCCATAGAAGTGGATACCATAGCTAAGTGCAAGAAAAGTAAAGCAAACCGAAAAGAAAACAAGGAAAACAACAAGAAACCGAAACAAGAACAAGTGAAAGAGAACAACAAGTAAGTAAGGGAGAGGAGCTCCAAATCAAGACAAGGGAAAGTAAAGTGTGCTGCTGGAAAGTAAGAGCTTGAAGCTCAAGAACAAGTGAACAAAATCTTTGAAAATCAAGAACAAAGTAAGAACAAAGTGTGTTTGCATTGAAAATGAAGAGAAGAGAGATAAGCTCTCAACTCTCTAAGGTTTGTGGCACACGAATTCTAAGGCTTAAGGCCTCTATTTATAGGCTAATGAAGACTTGGAGGCTAAGTTTGAGTTTGGAAATATCCCAAAAGTAAAGGCATTTGATTGGCTCTTCTTATGACACCATTTCGGATATTTTAAGCCAAAACCACCTCTTTCTCTTATCTCTTCCATGAGCCACGAATTTCCCACTTGTGTTGGTGTCATCCAAAGCCAACTAGCTTGTTGAGAAGGAACCAAACGACTTGGTTTTAGTTGAAGCCCAACCGGATTCCAAAATCAAACCGAAATGAATAGTATGGCCAACCGGACAAGAAGTAGTTTGGATTTGGTTGGACTTCGCCGGAGTGTGGCCGGAGAAAGAAATGACCTGAGCATGGTTGTGGTTGGATTGAGCTTGATTGGAGCATCGCCGGAGGTTCGCCGGAGTTCGCCGAAATATGGCCGGAATCTGCCCGGAGCTTTGGTCGGAGCTTCTTGGATTTTGGGGAGTGTATTCTGAACGACAAAGTCATTCTAAGATGATCTCAAGAAGGATGCTAAGCCAAATTCTGCCCAGAACATGGTCGAAATCCCAAAACGGCCTAAATTGCCCTATTTTGGCCTTGACCGGGCTTGAGCTGGTTCCACTCGGGCATTTTGTCTGATAAGTGAGATTGTCCAAGTTATTGGGCATTTAAAACACTTTGGTTGAGCCAGATTTGCCAGATTCCATGGTTTGGTCGAGCGACTTGGTTTCGGTGCCTATGCGCGCAGGGCCTTTGCTTTGGAATTGGGCCAACTGACAATCTGCCCGAGCATTCTCCTTGGTTTTCCGACATTGTCCACCTTATTTTCCATTTTGATCACTTTGCTCGAGGTGGATTCGTCAGATCAGCTTGTTTGCCCGGGTAACTTGAATTCAGTGCTAGACAGCTCGGGCGTGGCCTGGGCGGGGACCTGGTTTTCTCGGACGGGCCCGGGACAGGGACCTGGCATTCTCGGATGGGCCCGGGTTTGGCTCTTGGTACCCAGGTGAAGTTTCTCGGTCCCTGGCTGATGTCCTCGGGCCTTGGCTGGCTTTTTTTGGCATAATTCTCTCTTTTTAAGCGTGTTTCCTCTTTAGACCCCAAAATAGCCTGTATACACAAAATGGTATTAACAAGCACTTGTTCGTATCATCAAATGTCTAATTGGTGGGTTTAGTAGTACTTGATGAATCATATAAATATGCCACATCAGCACGCCTTCGTTCAAAAGTATGGGGTGAGAACTGCCTTTGCACATAGTTGTTTAACATGCTTTCTTTTTTCCTTTTCCCTTAATATTATATTTTTGAAAATATGAACTTGAGAATGTGAAAAAGATAGATCTAAATTCAAGCATTTACCTTGTGAAATCTCGACTATGTAAAAACTTGAGGATGTAACTTCTTATTTGTCCCTTTGTGCTGAGATATATAGGGGATGTGGAGTTGACATAAAATTCCCTAGAGAGGCTTGGCAAGCACTCGAAGGACTGGATTTCACTATATGGTTTACGAAGTCAGTGGAGGCTGCATTTCGGGTTTCATCGGATTCAGAGTAATCTCCGCCGTGCAGAGTTTATGCAAGAGGCGGGACGGGAATCAAACCGTCCTAACTCTAGTCCTAGTAGCCAAGAAAATAGATGAGTAACCCTCATCTTGACCCGCGCGAAACGGAGAGATGAGAAAGTGCGGGGAGGTATTTCCATATGCTCTCGAGCGATGATTGGACCTCCCAAAAGGTTGATAAAATGGACAAGCAAATCACAAAGGAGCAAAGCTCGAAGAAGCAAATCAAAGGCCAAAGGCCAAAATTGTGAAGGTTTTAACCAAAACAAAAGTGAAGAAACTCCAATTCAAAATCGAAGGCCAAAGACCAAATCACTTCAAAAGCTATCCCTCATCAAAAGGAAATCAAAGAGCTCAGATCATTGAAACCCGAACCAAATCATGTGCTAGAGAAAGCTATAAGATAACCATATAGTGCGAGTCGGTCCCAAGAATGCAGTTCAAAAGCCTGAAAAGGGCTATCTCCTAAATCATCCGAATTAATTTGCATCTCGGCTCGAAGGTACAAGTATCAAGTTTCTTCTAAGTATTTACACGGTTTGGTAACAAGTAAGTATTGCATGAATAGGATAAATCTAGTCCCACATTCTCACTTTCTTATTTAGAGTTTTTACTAGGATTTTGTGTTCCTCTTTCGAATAGCCTTGTTCGGGACGAACAACTATAAGTGTGGGGTGATTTTATGGACCATATTTATATGATTCATCGAAGCAGTTAAACCCACCAAATTAGACACTTTGTCTTAACAACTTTTACTTGTTAGTTCCATTTTTGCTCTACAGGCTATTTTGAGGTTTAGAGAAGAAACGAGCTAAAAAGGGGGTTCTTAAACCAAAAATGGATTACAAGTCAAGTCGGCCTAGTCGAGGACCGAGGGACCCCAGCCAGGGACCCGGGTACCGCAGGCCAGGGACCAAGAACCAGAATCGAGAAGACCAGGTCCCCGCCCAGGCCCGAGTACCGAGCGCCTGTGCCGAGTGCCGAGCGCCTATGCCCAAAATAAAGAACTTAGGCCACGGCCTATCTCCGGCGGTGTTCCAACCAAACCACTTTGAGCACTCAATTTCCATGAAGAATGTCATTCCAAATCAACACTCAAAAGGCAAGGAACGCAAGGTCCAAAATTCAAGCCATCCTAGGCCAAGGGATCGAGTTCTAGGGCATCCTAGGGAACGACCATGCTACGATCCAAATCAGCCTTAACATCCTTCATGGACCTGACTTGGAATCATTCAAATATGCTAGAACCATTGGCAAATGGACAAGAACGCAAGGCAAAGACACCGAGCCCGGTAAAGGCCAATCAAGGGGATTTTTCAACTATTTTAGGATTTTGGCCACTCTCTGGCCAAAATCCGGCTTAACTTCCTTGATGAAACCTTTTTATCTTGGCATTGTCGTTAAGAATACATGGTCCTCGACCCAATCTACTCCGGCCAAGATTTCGGCAGCTCCGGCCATATTCCGGCGAAGCTCCGGCCATGCTCCGGTGAGCTTCCGACGATGCTCCGATCATGCCACATCCAACCACCACCTTGCTCCGGTCATTCTAGCCCTACTCCAGCCATCTGGCTAAGTCCAACCAAACTACTTATTTTCCCGGTTAGGTTATACTATTCACATCGGTTGCCCTTTGAGGTCCAACTAAGCTCAAACCGGTGGACTTGAGGAGCAACCAAGGCCAAAGTCAGTTGGCTTGAGATATTTGCTAGCCAAGTTAGTGGGTTTTTAATGCAAGCCAATCCACAAGTCAAGTGGGCACCCTTTGGCTCATCCAAACTCCAACCAAAGGCCAACCAAGCTCCAACCGGACTTGAGGAAGAACTAGAGGCGGTTGGGAGGACAAATATCCTCCTCTCCACCGCCTCTCATGGCTATAAAAGGAGGTCCTCCCCTCCTTGAAAATGATCCTTGGTTACTTAGATAGAGAAGCTCTCTAAAATCCTTCACTCAAAAGCTTGTAAACACTATACATTTGGGAATCAAAAGCTCCAACTTCTCTCTTGTTCTTGAGTACTCTTGTTGGTTCTTGAGTACTCTTGTTTGTTCCTGAGTTTGTTCTTGAGTTTACTTTCCAAAACTCTAACTTTCCTTGTCTTTGGTTTCGAAACATTTACTTTCCGTGTCTTTCATTTTCAAAAACTTTACTTTCTTTTGCACTTAGCTATGATATCCACTTCTATGGATACTCGTAGCTAAACCCTTCATTCGGTTGAAGGGGTGTGCTTGTATCATGATAACGTTTTAGACACTTTTCTTAGTGATTCTATTGTGTTCAAGTTTGTTCTATGTGCCATATATTAGGTTAGAACATACATGGTTGAGTGGAGGCTCGAAAGAGCAAAGCTCTTCCATGGGGTTCGTGAACATACACGGTTAAGTGGAGGCTCGAAAGAGCAAAGCTTTTCCGTGGAGTTCAACCTCTTTTTAACACCACTTGGTTGATCGGAAATGATTGATCAAGTAGATGCACATAGGCTAAGATACTTCGAAAGGAGGAATTAGCCCAACTAGAACAAGTGCTCTATGTCTTGAAAAGGACTAGACGGTGTGGCAAGTGCTGGAAATGGCCTTGTTACATCTTTGAACACTTAGTATGATCATTAGAGGTCAATGATGAACGGAACTATGATACAAGGCCCCTAAACCGAATCCTTTCCTTTAATCAAAACACCAACTCTTCATTCTACTTTCAGTCTCACTATCAACTATTTACATTCAGTACCTTTACTTTCAAGTACTTTACTTTCAGTACCCTTTACTTTCAGTACTTTACATTCCGCAACTAACTTTACTTTCAGCACCTAACATTTACTTTCAGCACATTTACTTTCAGTCTTTATTTTCAATACCATTATTTTCAGTCTTTACTTTCAGTCTTTATTTTCGGCACTTACTTTCAGTTATTTACTTTTCCGCACTTTACTTTCATTACAGACTTTTTCAACATCAATCCGACATAGTATTTGGTACGTATTGCGCTTGAAATACAGCGTGCGACAAACCAAAAATATGTTGTTCGGTTGATATTGAAATCGACTGTTCCAGCAATTTACTTTTTAGCATTACTTTCAATACTAAAACCACAACCAACCCCAATCGCACTTAATTTCTGTACAATTTTCTCAAAGAACTACTATCCACCAATTCCCTTGGGTTCGACCCCTACTTACCGCTTTACTACCCAATAGTGAAGTCACAAGTAGTGGACTTATAAATTAATCTTTTGCATTTGCCTCGCGACAAGGCATCTGTCAGACACCTTGGCTTGATGTGCCCCTTCTTGTGACAGTACCAACATGTTATTGAGTCTCTTCTCCATTCTCCGTTGGAACTCATCCTGTTGGTCAGAGGGTACCTGTTCATCTCTCTGTTCACCGGTTGTTCTGCTTTGACAAACTTAATCTTTCCTGAACTACTCCCATCAGTGTAGACAATGCCCCTACATCCTCCGTTCATTCTCTGGGACTTCAGAATCGTATCTAGGTCTTTTGATCCAGAGTTTAGCATCTTCACTGATTTCTTGAACTAATTCAGCTCATCCAGTACTGCCGCGTGGTCATCCTTCTCCATCTCAATTTGTAATTTCAAGGACTTGACTTCTTCCAGAAGGCATATCTCTCTTTGGGTCATGGTAGCATGTCTTTTCTTCAGTTCTTCCATGTCTCTATCTTGCATGTCTCTGACTTTATCCATTTGCATCCTTAACGATGAGACAACTCCAAGGAGTTCTCCCTTTTCTTTGATTAGGACATCAGCTCTTTCCCTTAGCTTTTCCTTCTCATCATTCAGGCTTGTCACGTTGCAGCAAAATCTGATGTTCGTATCTATCACTTCCTCGCACTTCTTATATAGAGCCGTATGATTTTTGATCATGCATTTATCTGTGATTTCTTCATCATCACTGCTGCTGGAGTGGTTAGCAGACTATTCTAGCATCGTCCCGGAATAGGTGATGTTCTGTTCTTCACCTCTACGAGCAGTAGCGCTTGTGAATGCAATGAAGTCGTTTGAGTCATCCTCCTCCGAGTCACTGTTGCTCCGGCTAACGGTACAAGCCTTCTTTTTCTTGGGAGTAGTGGCACTCGCAGCTTGATAGTGGCTTAAGCCTTTGCACTCCCTACACTGTATTACTTTGCCTTTATCACCCATGAACTCGTTGTTGTTTTCTCCAGGTCCGTTTCTCCTCTGAGAGTTTTCTCCTCTTTGACTCTGTAAGTTAGACGTGGATTGCTGTTCCTGAGTGGGTCCTTGTCTATTTAGCCTTTTCACAGTCCTTTCAAGGTTTTTGGCTATTATGGCGAGATGTTGAGACATGTCCTCGACGTCGTTCCACTCTTCAGTAACACCAGCCTTCACTGCAACACATTTTACTGTCCTTCTTTGAAAATCCTCTGGAAAATTCATCTCATATGTCCTTAGTGACCCCATGAGCTCTCGTCAAGCTTCAACTTGGTTATGTCTTGCATTTCCTCAATGGCAGTCACCTTCATAGAAAATCTTTGGGGTAAGGATCTCAGAACTTTGCTAGCCATCCTCTCTTCCTCGATGGGTTTTCCCAGTGCTGCAGCTTATTAGAGAGGTCTAGGGCTCTAGTGTTGAACTCAGCAATTGTCTTTTCCTCCTTCATTTTTAGATCCTCGAATTTTGTGGTGAGCATCTACATCCGCGAGTTCCTCACTTTGTCTGTTCCTTCATGAGATTTTCTGAGAATCTCCCATGCAACCTTGGCGACCTCCTAGTTAGCAATCAGCTTGAATACATTCTCATCCACGGCTGAAAATATAGCGTTCATAGCTATTGAGTTTCTGCCAGTAGTCTTGTCATCAGTCTTAGTCTAACGCTCTTCAGGTTTTGGCACCACTTGTCCCTCAACATTCGTCATTGTTGGAGGGGTCCATCCAACCAGTACAGGTTTCCATGCCTTTCATCAAGAGTTTTCAGGAGTGCCTTCATCCTAATTTTCCAGTAGCTATAGTTTGGCCCTTCTAGCAGCGACAGTCCGCTGGTGTTCTGCCCTTCCTTTATACTCATCTTGAATAGAATCCGGATCACACTCTGTGTGTCAAGTGCCTGCCCTGATATTAATTTAAATATTGTTGTCTTATCCAAGATGAGATCCAGGTGGTGTTCGAACTTATATTGGAACACCAATCCAACAGTAAGCTAAACAGAATAACGTGGGCACACAACGATGTACTATCCATTCCGGCAACAACCTACTCTAGGGGGCTTCCCACACCATACATGGTAGCAAATCTTTATTGAAAAGTTTAGAGCTACATATGGTCTTGCGCTTAATATCTCCCGAATGTAATCGCTTAGCCTCTAAAACTTCTTCTTTCAGACTTGCGATCTTGACTCTGCCTTGATCCCTTATGGGTAGGACGAGACTCCCTCCCGACCTAGCCTTGGACCTCTTCTGAAGTCCAGTGCCTTCTCCCGAATGAGCGTATTGATGACTGTGTGTGTGCAGCGGGTTGTTCAGCAGAACAATCTGATCAGCACACTCAACAGACTATCTCAGCGCCGATTAGTTTTCCAGTGTAGAAAATTATTCGGTCATCATCTCCTCCTCCTCGGCTAGAGTGTACGAACATGTATAATTTCTCCAATAGACGAATGACTGATTAGGAAACCTAGATGTAATTTTATAGTCTTCACTGGCTTACAAATCAGTCCGAGATATCCTAGAAAATATTTAGGAAATATTCTTAAATATTCTCTAGATATCTTATCTAATCTTTAGGAAGATCTTGCGATTGCTTCCTAGCCAAGGCATGCCAAATATCCTTAACCGATCTCTGTTGATATCTCAAATATTCAGTCCGACTTTCTCGTCAACCGACTCCACCTCATGATATCTTTGATATTTGGAAATCCCTAAATGAGGAAACTTCCATTATCCAGTTCAGCGTTGTCACTTCTACAGACTGGGGAATATGCATCGGTTCCGTGTTTAACATTACGCGTCGGTTTGACATTACACAATGGTTGGTACATAACCGATGCATAATGTCGAATAAAAATTTACCCTACTTCGTTTTTACTTCTGCAATTTTCATCCTCGGAGCAAAATCAATTTTACTCCAAATTCAAAAGCTTCCCTGCGCGCCTTCCGTTGTCCGTCGCCTTCGCTCATTCTGTCGCCGTCGTTCGTTCTGCCTCCGTCACCTGTCACCGTCGTGTTACACAGCGCCGCCTGTCCGTAAATCTACACAGACGTTGAACCGCAAGACGTTGAACCTCAACCCGTAGAAAGTTTGCCTGAAGATAATGATGATTGGGAGGAGGACAATTTAATTCATATGATTAACAATGTTGCCGGTGAGTTTGATTCTAGACCACAAGTGGTGGAATCATTGAGAAATGACTCTGAATTACCATTGTATGAAGGTTGCTCCATATACAAGGTTATCTGCAACTTTGAAGTTATTCAATTTGAAAGCTAAAAATGGATGGGGTGATAAGAGTTTCACTGAAGTGTTATCGTTGGTTAAAGATATGCTTCCCGATGAAAACACTTTACCTAACCGTACTTACGAAGCTAAAAAGATTATGTCTCCCATGGGAATCGAGTACAAGAAGATACATGCTTGTCCCAATGATTGTATATTGTATCGTAATGCTCATAAGGATTTGACTGAATGTCCGGTGTGCAAATCTTCTCGCTACAAGTTAAACAAAGGATGAACGGATACCTCAAAAGTCATTGCGGCCAAAGTATTGTGGTATCTTCCACCGATTCCCAGGTTTCAACGATTATTTGCTGACCCAAAAGATTCAGATAATATGCGATGGCATGCTGAGAAACATGTCATTGATAGCAAAATGCGTCATCCGGCCGATTCATTGCAATGGGCCAAAGTAGACAACTTATTCTCAGAATTTGGATCAGAGTCTAGGAATTTACGCCATGGCTTGTCTATTGATGGGGTAAATCCGCATGGAAATCTCACTAGTCAACAACTCAACATAGTACATGGCCCGTGATATTGGTGATATACAACCTACCTCCTAGACTAATCATGAAGCGCAGATATATGATGCTTTCTTTGTGGATATTGGGTCCTAGGCAGCCTGGAAATGACATAGATGTATACTTGGCTCCCTTGATAGATGATTTGAAGCTTTTATGGAATGAAGGAGTACGGACATTTGATGCATCTAGGCAAGAATAATTCAATATGCGTGCCATGCTAATGTGTACCATCAATGACTTCCTTGCTTATGGTAATTTGTTCAGGTACAGTATTAAAGGGTACAAAGCTTGTCCAATATGCGGGGAAGCGACACATTCACGTTATCTAAAGAATTGTCAAAAAATGATTTACATGGGGCACCGACGTTTCTTACCGAGGTATCATCCTTACAGGTGAAAGAAAGGTGCATTCAACGGTGAGACCGAACACGCAATAGAACCTCAACCATCTTCAGGTTATGAAATACTTGAGAAAATTCGAAATATTACAAATCGATTTGGAAAACCTAGTGCACGCTGACAGCACGTCGTTGTGCGCTGCAAAATTTACATTTATAGTTCCACTACTCGTGGCTCACTATTAAATTAGCAGAGCGGTAAGTAGTGGTCGAACCCAAGAGAGTCAGTGTGAATTAGTTGTTCTTTAAAAAGAAAAGAAAAATAAAGTAAAGACAGGTTGGGTTTGAGTGGTTTAAACTGAAAGTAATACTGAAAAGTAAATTGCTGGAAAGTAAAGTGCTGGAAATGTAAATACTGAAAGTAAGTGCGGAAAGTAAATTGCTGGAACAGTCGAGTTCAATATCAACTGAACAACATACTTTTGGTTTATTGCACGCTGTATTTCAAGCGCAATACGTACCAAAGTTATGTTGGATTGATATTGAAAGCGTCTGTAGTAAGCGGAAATGTAAATACTGAAAGTAAGTGCGGAAATGTAAAGACTGAAAGTAAGTGCGGAAAGTAAATTGCTGGAACAGTCGAGTTCAATATCAACTGAACAACATACTTTTAGTTTGTCGCACGCTGTATTTCAAGCGCAATACGTACCAAAGTTATGTTGGATTGATATTGAAAGCGTCTGTAGTAAGCGGAAATGTAAAGACTGAAAGTAAATGACTGAAAGTAAAGTACGGAAAGTAAGGTTAGGTACTGAAAGTAAAGTTAGTGTCTGAATGTAATGGTACTGAAAAGTAAAGTTAGTTGCGGAAAGTAAAGTTAGTTGCTGAAAGTAAAGGGTACTGAAAGTAAACAAGTGATATTGAGACTGAAAGTAAAGTGACAAGTTGTGTTTTAATTAAGGGAAAGGATTCGGTTTTTAGGGGCCTTGTATCATAGTTCCGTTCATCTAAGTGTTCAAAGATGTATCAAGGCCATTTCTAGCACTCGACTTGCCACACCGTCTAGTCCTTTTCAAGACATAGAGCACTTGTTCTAGTTAGGCTAATTCCTCCTTTCGAAGTATCTTAGCCTATGTGCATCCATTTGATCAATCATTTCCGATCAACCAAGTGGTGTTTTAAAGAGGTTGAACTCCACGGAAAATCTTTGCTCTTTCAAGCCTCCACTTAACCGTGTATGTTCACGAACCCCATGGAAGAGCTTTGCTCTTTCGAGCCTCCACTCAACCATGTATGTTCTAACCTAATATATGGCACATAGAACAAACTTGAACACAAAAGAAGCACTAAGAAAAGGGTCTAAAACGTTTTATGATACAAGCACACCCCTTCAACCGAATGAAGGGTTTAGCTACGAGTATCCATGGAAGTGGATATCATAGCTAAGTGCACTAAAAGTAAAGGGTTTTGGAAATCAAAGACAAGGAAAGTAAAGAGGGTTTCGGTTTTTGACAAGAAAGTAAAGACAAGAATACTCAAGAACAAACAAGAGTAAACTCAAGAACACTCAAGAATACTCAAGAATACTCAAGAACCAACAAGAGTATTCAAGAACACTCAAGAACAAGAGAGATGTTGGAGCTTTTGGTATAGAAGTGGAAGAGAAGAGAGATAAGCTCTCAACTCTCTAAGTATGTACATGAGGATTTCTAAGGCTAAGTTGTCTATTTATAGACAAAGGAAACTTGGGGACTAAGTTTGGCTTGAAAAATATCCCAAAAGGCAAGCCATTTGATTTGTTCCTCATATGACACCCCACATGGGTTGTGGAAGAGGATAAGATCCTCCTCACTTATCTTTGCACTTGACTCCTCCATGAGCCACGAATTGTCCACTTGCCTTGGCATCATCCAAAGCCAACCATCTTGTTGAGAAGGAACCAACCGACTTGGTTTTAGTTGAAGCCCAACCGGATTCCAAAAGCAAACCGAAGTGAATAGTAAGGCCAATCGGGAAATAAGTAGTTTGAATTTTGTTGGACTTCGCGGGAATGTGGCCGGAGCAAGAAATGGCCGGAGCATGGTGGTGAGGATATGAGCTTGATCGGAGCATCACCGGAGGTTGGCCGGAGTTCGCCGGAATATGGCCGGAATCTGCCCGGAATCTTGGCGGGAGCTTCTTGGATTTTGAAGAGCGTATTCTGAACGACAAAGTCATTCTAAGATGATCTCAAGAAGGAAGTTTGGCCAGATTCTGCTTGGAACATGGTCGAAATCCCAAATCGGCCAAAATTGCCCTTGTTTAGCTTTTACCGGGCTCGGTGCCTTGACATTGCGTTCTTGACCTTTGGGCGATGGTTCTAGCATGTTGAAGTGATTTTAGTACTGGTCCAAGAAGGTTGCTAAGCCGGAATATGGTCGGAGCATGGTCGTTCCCTAGAATGGCCTAGAACTCAGTCCCTTGGCCTAGGATGGCTTGAATTTTGGACCAAGCGTTCTGATGAACCATATTTATATGATTCATTAAGACAGTTAAACCCACCAAATTAGACTCTTTGTCTATTTAACTTTTGCTTGTTAGTTCCGATATTTATCTACAGGGTATTTTGAAGTCTAGAGACGATACGACCTAAAAAGGAGTTTTAAAGCTGCAAATGAATTACAAGTCACTCCAGGACACGACCAGATTCCGACTGTACAACTTTCATGAACCTGACATGGAATCACTCAAAACAAGTCAAACCGAAGAGCAACCAGAGTCAGACCGGAGCTGAAAGGGAGCCGATGGCTTTTGGGAAAAAGATCTCAACTCACACTCACCCACTCCCCTCCACCTAGCCGGCGGCTTTGGCCATGGAAATGACACATGGGGGGGCGGCTCTCCTCCCTTTCCACCTCACCCCGGCGGCTCTAGCTCCTCCTCTCCCCTTGTGCCAAGTGTTGAGTCCTCCTTGCTCCTCCATGCCTATAAAAAGAGACCTCTTCTCCTTGTAAATGCATCTCATTCCAAACCATCATCCATAAGCTCTCACTTCTCTCTAGATTTTGGCACAATCCTTGTAACACTTTCCTTTGATATCAAAAGCTTTAAGTTTGTTCTTGAGTACTCTTGTCGGTTCTTGTAGTACTCAAGCTTTTCTTTTACTGTTCTTGAGTTTACTCCTGTTGGTTCTTGAGTATTCTCCTTTTACTTTCCTTGTCTTGATTTCCAAAAACCTTTACTTTCCTGTCTTTCAAAACTGCAACTTTACTTTCCTTGTCTTTACTTTCCAAAACCTTTACTTTCTGTCTTTCAAAACCTTTACTTTTCCAAGTACTTAGCTATGGTATCCACCTCTATGGATATTCGTAGCTAAACTCTTCATTCGGTTGAAGGGGTGTACTTGTATCATACAATGTTTTAGACCCTTCTCTTAGTGCCTCTTTGTGTTCAACTTGTTCTAGGTGCCATATATTAGGTCAGAATTCCATTGGTTGAGTGGATGCTCGGAAGAGCAAAGCTCTGCCATGGGTTCGTGATCTTCCGTGGATAAGTGGAGGCTCGGAAGAGCATAGCTTATCTGTGGAAGTCAACCTCTTTTAAACACCATTTGGTTTATCAAGAATGATGATCAAATGGATGCACATACTAGAACAAGAGTTCTTTGTCTTGCAAAAGACTAGACGGTGTGGCAAGTCATGTGCTAGGAATAGCCTTGATACACTTTTGAACACTTAGTATGATCATTAGAGGTCAATGATAAACAGACTATGATACAAGGCCCCTAAAACCGAATCTCTCCTTTAATTGTAATATCACCTGTTACTTTACTTTCAGTACCATATCAACTGCTTACTTTCCGTAAGACTTGTCCTTCAAGCACTTACTTTTGTAAAGTCTTGTCCTTCAAGCAATTACTTTTCGCAAGACTTGTGCATCAAGCAATTACTTTCTGTACTTTACTTTTACTACATACTTAATCAACATCAGCCCGGCATAACCTTTGGTACGCAACACGCTTGAAACACAGCGTGTGGCCAATATCAAACGTGTGTCTGCGGTTGATCTTGAAATCGACTGTTCCAGCACTTTATCTTTCAGTACTAAAACCAAAACCAACCCCCCAACTGTTTTATTTACTCTTCCTTTTCGAAAGAACAACTATCCACTAATTCCCTTGGGTTCGACCCTTACTTACCACTTACTACCCAAAATAGTAAAGTCGCGAGTATCGGAGATATAAATTTATTTTTGCACAGAGAACATCGCACCTTAACGACAATGCGGTGGGCTCCGTCAAAATTGGCGCTGTTACCGGGGAGTTAGCTTTCTGACTTGTTGTTCTTTTCTTTTGTACCCGTTGCTGCATAACCATGCTCACGAAGGAAGCCACCATGACTATCTGGATAACGACGAGATGAATCTGTTCGATCGAAATAATGAGGCGCTGCCTCCATTTCCAATTCTCGAGGATCCAGAGCAACTCATCCGAAACCGAAGAGCTCGTGATAGGGAGGCCATCCGGAGAAACCAAGATCCACCCGAGGACCGAAATGAAGCTGGTCCAGCACAACAACCCCCTAGACACCCACCACCCCCGCAATATCGACAAGAGCCAAAACGAGAACCCGTTTATAATGACTACTACGGGGATAACAACTATCACGAACCTACTATGGGAGAACTCTCGGCACATGATTTCAGAAACCAGCCGTGGTGCATTTACGAAGGCCCTGAACTGGAAAACATCGCCATCAACACTTCAGTGGCCCACAACTTACCAAAGTTCTTAGGAACTCATGGAGAATCAGCAACGACTCATCTCCAACGCTTACATGGCATTTGCCAAAACCTAAAACCCAATGGCGTGAACGTAGACGACTTCAAGCTAAAGGCGTTCTACTTTTCCCTCACTGACTCGGCGAACGACTGGTTCCTTTCATTGCCTTCCGGTAGCATCAGAACATGGGCTCAGATGCAGAAGAAGTTCTTAGACAAATACTACCCAGCAGGAAGAGCAATGCAAGTAAGGAGGCAACTGCAGGATATCAAGCAAGGGCCCAATGAAGCCATGTACGACTACCTGGAAAAGTTCAACCGCCTGGAGAGAAGCTGCTGTACCCTTGGACTGCGCGAGAAACTCATTATCGAGTACCTCATTGATGGATTAAGACCCTTAGACAAAATGCTTCTGGATGCCTCAGCTGGAGGATCCATGATGAATCTATCACTGAGTGGCATAAGGAATCTCATCACCGACGTTGCTGAAAATGCCCGATTCAGAGAAAAGACAACTCGGCAAGAAGAATTTTCCCGAACAAAGAATGTAGCAAAGGCTGAAGAAACGTCAATGAACTCTATGCCAGAGGAGATGAAACAAATGAAGGAGATGATGGTTCAGATCCTACGAAGACAGCCAACTGATGGACCATAATTATACGAATCATAAATACAATAAAACCCACCAAATTAGACTGTTTGCCTATTTAACTTCTGGTTGTTAGTACCGAAATGCATTTGCAGGGCATTTTGGAGTCTAGAGAGAAAACACGCTAAGGAGAGGATTTTACGCTGAAAAGATAACAAGAGTCAGTCTGAGGTCAATATCAGACGCTGAACGAAGAAATCTCAAGATTCTGACCAAGGATTACTCAAATTAAATCCAACCGAGGAGCAATCAAAGTCAGACCGGAGCAAAATTGGAATGATAGTTTTGTAAAGACTGTACAAAACCGTCAAAATCTCATCCATGGGCAAGGATGACCGGTGGCTTTTGTGAAATGGATGACTCATGGGGTGGCTTTCTCATTTTTCCTCATGGGATGACTTGAAGAATTGTGCAAGAGGTTGTAAAGCCACAAAAACCTCCCCCCAAACAACCCATAACCGGCGGCTTTAGGGAGGACCATGGGGTTGTGCCATGTGTTTCTCCTCCCATCCACATCCTCCTCCTCCCATCTCCTCCCTTGATCCCAAACCACATGGAGCCATCACCACCCTCCATTGCCTCCTCCTCCTCCTTATAAATAGAGAGCTTCACCTCTTCACAAATCATCACCACCACACTTCACAACTTATCTCTCTAGAAATTGTAATACTTTGTAAGTTTGGTTTTGATCAATAAAGTTACGATACTTTGCTATGCGCTACTCTTCCATGGATAGGCGTAGCTAAACTCCTCATTCGGCGGAAGGTACAATCTTGTATTATTTAATGTTTAATTAGTTTAGTTTATTTTCTCTGTATTCAATGCTTGTTCTATGTGCCATATATAAAAGTTAGAATGTTTAAGGTCGAGTAAACCATTTGGAAATGTGACCATAAGGGTTCAAATTCGTAAGCTCTTCCTTAGATATTCGTGATCACACTCGGGTAAGTGGACCATTTGGGAACTGGACCAATGGGACCAAATGGAGAAACTTATCTGAAGAGGTCGACTATCCTAAAAACCATTTGGAAACTGGACCAAAGGGACCAATTGGATGCACACAGACTAGTACGCTTTAATCAGTGTTCAGACTAGTCTAATTAGAACAAGTAGCCGATGTTGCAAGTCTTGTGCTGTAACTAGCCTCGATTCATCGTTTGAATACTTAGAAGGTTTACTAAATTAATAAACATGTTATAATACAAGAACACCTGAAACCGAATACTTTACTCACAACTGTTAAAAACCCCCCTTGTACTTACTTTTGTAAACTGCTCAATCAACCGCAACCATCAACCACTCATATACCTGAGGAATCAACAATCACGCATCACCCACTATAAGTCTCTCTTTGTAATTAATCATTTAATTTCTGTAATTTACTTTCCGCACAAAAAACCAAAAAACCAAAAACAGTAGCTTAGTTAATCACGCTAAAAGCTCAATCAACGTAAAACACGTCCATCGCTAGTATAGTTTTAAAGGAACAACCTATCCCCCTAATTCCCTTGGGTTCGACCCGTACTTACCACGTACTACCTAAAAAATAGTTAAGTCACGAGTGCGGTCTTATAAATTTATTTGTGCAACATTGCCTCACGACAAGGCAGTGACTGTCAAATTGGCGCCGTTGCCGGGGAATTAGCTGTCGGATAAGTTGTTCCGTTCTCCCCCTTTCTTTTTATATATTTCTTCGTGACGCAACCGATCACGTACGCATGGACAACACGCCACCTCCTCCTATTCGGAGGTACTGAAGGAGAAGATCCAGTGCTGCACTACAGAAACTTCCACCATGTATGCAGTATCATAAGACCTAAGGAGGAACGATTAGAAGAGTTTAAGCTTAACTGCTTTAAATTCTCTCTAACCGACTTCGCAACCATCTGGTACTACACATCAACAGCCTGGAATGCAGAACGTTTCATGGACATTAGCGTTCCATTCCTGAGGGAATTCTCCCCCCATATTTACGACAACAAACCCGCGAAAGGATCATGAACCTTCAACAATCCCGGGATGAGACCTTGGGCGAATACTATGCAAACTATGATGCCATCATCTCAAGCTGCCCGCACCATGGATTCACGAAGAAGGTTCTCCTTCAAAAATTTCTTCGTGGGATGAAAGCCGATGATCTGACAAGGCTTAACGAAGCAATGAGGAGTTCAGCTAGGAACTTCACCATTGCCGATGTATGGAACCTCATAAACAACCTGGCTGCAACCATACAACAAATTCCCCAAGCTGACGGAGGAATACAGATGTAAGAGGATGGTCCAGAGACAGATGAAGAAGATACTCCAGAACCATCGGAAGTATCAGACATAGAAAGCTTCGGGAGTAACGAACCTTCATGGGAACAGAACGCCGTATCAGCAATGGATGAAGTCCAGAATACCACCAGTATGCTGCCCGAGCCATACCCAGCTTTCTTCACCCAAGCTTCCGAGACCATCTACAACCAGGTCCCCACAGACGGACATGACGAGGCAGGACCAAGCCTTAAGATGCGACCATCCCAACTCTTCCCATCAATCAACAAGCAAATCGTAGAAAACTATGCGATCCAAGAAGAGGCTGAAAAGCGGATGAGAAAAGGGCCTGAGCAGAATGACTCCTACATGGAGCACGCTTTCGCCATGACTGGACAAGGCAGCCCTAAACAGGAGAAAACCCAGTTCAAAAAGCTGATAGTGAAAGGTCCCTCGCCTTCTCAGAGACGTTGGAAGGAGATACCATCAGAACTGGACCCAAACCCGTCATCTGCTAAAAAATCAGGAAGACTCACCGCAAGAATCAAAGTCGGTGGAATCAAGAAGTATGACCTCAGCCACCCATGGGACCCCAACCAATGATCCAGAACGAGGTACTGTCGAGCCAACGACGTTAAACAAGTGCACTGGTCGGGAGGTAACCCGACACTATCTTACTTTCTGCACTTTTATTTTCTGTCATTTACTTTTTCAATAAGTCGCTCTCACCCACTTGGTGCATAGAAGAATTGATTATTCAGGAATCAGACGTGGGTGCAACATTAAGCCAGTCAGGCCTATGCCAAAAGATCAATGCCCCAGCCAAACTCCCCCGATTATCCAGACTCGAGCCTTGTCGTTCGCTCGACACCTTTAAGGGAGTTCTGTCTTTCCTTTTCCTTAATATCATTTCCTTCTCGTATAACAACTGCTTGCATGGCTTTTGAACTTCGTTCAAAAGTGTGGGGTGAGATCCGCATGTGTACATAAATAAAATATTTTTCTTTTTTAGTGTATCTTTTTGAAAATATGAACTTAAGAATGTGAAAAAGATAAAGTCATAATTCATGCATTAACCTTGTGAAAATTCAACTGTCTAAAAACTTAGGATGTAATTTTTCATTTGTCCCTTTGTGCTAAGATAACCAGGGATGTGGAGTTGATAGAAATGCCCTCGAAGGACTTGGCAAGCATTCGAAGGATCGAATCAAACTATATGGTTTTCGAAGTCAGTGGAGGCTGCACTTCAGGTTTCAGTGAATAATTGAAGTCAACTCCGCCAGGAAGCATCTATGCAAAGGCGAGGACGGGAATCAGACCGTCCTCTCTCTAGTCAAAATAGCCGAGAACATAGATGAGCGACCCTCATCTTGACCCGCGCAAAACGACGAAGACGAGAGGAGCGGGGAGGTATTTCAATATGCTAGCGGGCGATGATTGGACCTCCCAAAAAGGCGAAAAAATGGACTTGCAATCACAAAGAAGCAAAAGCTCGAAGAAGCAAATCAAGAGGCCTAGAGCCCAATATTGTGAAGGTTTTAACCGACAAAAAAGTGAAGTTCTCAAAAGTCAAATCCAAGGCCAAAAGCCAAAGACCAATTCACTACAAAAAGCAGTCCATCGCCAAAAAGAAAGAAATCAAAAAGGCTCAACTCACTGAAACCCGAATCGAATCACGTGCTAGAGAAAGCTACAAGAAAACCATATAGTGCGAGACAATCCCGAGGATGCCAGCCTGGACCTGAAAAGAGCTATCTCCCGAGACATCCAATATAATTTGCATCTCGGCACGGAGGTACAAGTATCAAACTACTCCTACGTATTTATACGGTTTAATTTAGTAATAAGTAGTGATGCATGAATTAGGATAAGTCTAGTATCACAGTCTAATTTTCATATTTTAAAAACCAAACTTGCATAGAGTGCCACCTTTAAAAGCATTGTTCGGGACGAACAACTAAAAGTGTGGGGTTATCTGATGGACCACAATTATACGAATCATAAACACAGTAAAACCCACCAAATTAGACTGTTTGTCTATTTAACTTCTGGTTGTTAGTACCGAAATGCATTTGCAGGGCATTTTGGAGTCTAGAGAGAAAACACGCTAAGGAGAGGATTTTACGCTGAAAAGATAACAAGAGTCAGTCCGAGGTCAATATCAGACGCTGAACAAAGAAATCTCAAGATTCTGACCAAAGATTACTCAAATTAAATCCAACCGAGGAGCAATCAAAGTCAGACTGGAGCAAAATTGGAATGATAGTTTTGTAAAGACTGTACAGAACTGTCAAAATCTCATCCATGGGCAAGGATGACCGGTGGCTTTTGTGAAATGGATGACTCATGGGGTGGCTTTCTCATTTTTCCTCATGGGATGACTTGAAGAATTGTGCAAGAGGTTGCAAAGCCACAAAAACCTCCCCCCAAACAACCCATAACCGACGGCTTTAGGGAGGACCATGGGGTTGTGCCATGTGTTTCTCCTCCCATCCACATCCTCCTCCTCCCATCTCCTCCCTTGATCCCAAACCACATGGAGCCATCACCACCCTCCATTGCCTCCTCCTTCTCCTTATAAATAGAGAGCTTCACCTCTTCACAAATCATCACCACCACACTTCACAACTTATCTCTCTAGAAATTGTAATACTTTGTAAGTTTGGTTTTGATCAATAAAGTTACGATACTTTGCTATGCGCTACTCTTCCATGGATAGGCGTAGCTAAACTCCTCATTCGGCGGAAGGTACAATCTTGTATTATTTAATGTTTAATTAGTTTAGTTTATTTTCTCTGTATTCAATGCTTGTTCTATGTGCCATATATAAAAGTTAGAATGTTTAAGGTCGAGTAAACCATTTGGAAATGTGACCATAAGGGTCCAAATTCGTAAGCTCTTCCTTAGATATTCGTGATCACACTCGGGTAAGTGGACCATTTGGGAACTGGACCAAAGGGACCAAATGGAGAAACTTATCTGAAGAGGTCGACTATCCTAAAAACCATTTGGAAACTGGACCAAAGGGACCAATTGGATGCACACAGACTAGTACGCTTTAATCAGTGTTCAGACTAGTCTAATTAGAACAAGTAGCCGATGTTGCAAGTCTTGTGCTGTAACTAGCCTCGATTCATCGTTTGAATACTTAGAAGGTTTACTAAATTAATAAACATGTTATAATACAAGAACACCTGAAACCGAATACTTTACTCACAACTGTTAAAAACCCCCCTTGTACTTACTTTTGTAAACTGCTCAATCAACCGCAACCATCAACCACTCATATACCGGAGGAATCAACAATCACGCATCACCCACTATAAGTCTCTCTTTGTAATTAATCATTTAATTTCTGTAATTTACTTTCCGCACAAAAAACCAAAAAACCAAAAACAGTAGCTTAGTTAATCACGCTAAAAGCTCAATCAACGTAAAACACGTCCATCGCTAGTATAGTTTTAAAGGAAAAACCTATCCCCCTAATTCCCTTGGGTTCGACCCGTACTTACCACGTACTACCTAAAAAATAGTTAAGTCACGAGTGCGGTCTTATAAATTTATTTGTGCAACATTGCCTCACGACAAGGCAGTGACTATCACCAAGTCCAGTAAAGCCTTGCGAGTTTTGTAGTTCTACGAACCACAAGACTGACGCATGCCCAACATTGATAGTAGAGGAACCGGAAGAAGTGAATGCAGTAGTAGGATACCAAGGATACAACAACAACAACGATAGAGCAGGACCAAACTGACAGTATAATCAAGCAACCAATCCGAACTGGCGGAACGACAACCATCCTCCGAGGGTGACACAACAAGCCGCACCACAATTAGCTCAGTCATTCTACCAACCCCCCCACCGGCAGTACAACCAGAACGCTCCATCAACAGGCCAATATCAGCAAAGAGGACCAAATCAATACCCAACAGGCCAATATCAACAGAAAGGACAAAATCAGTACCAAGCCAACCCGAGCAATCAGCAAGGACCGAACAAATCGCTTGAAGACACCATGAAGTAGCTCACAGGAAGCGTAATTCAATTAGGTACTTCGCTACACCAATTCCAGGCAAAAACTGACGGGGCAATTTCAGATTTGACCAAACAAATGTCCCAGCTCGCCACCTCAATATCCGCGCTCATTAATGAACCTGGCAAACTTCCTTCACAAACCATCCAAAACCCAAAGGCGAATATTAGCATGATAAGGAGGTCAAACATGAAGGCAGCACTAGAAGAAGCAGCACGATCCACAACTTACAAACTTACGAACAAACACTTCACCCGTAGGCACCGTCCTGATTGGAATCAAGAGGAAGACCGACCTAATGATGGCAGAACGTGGGTCACGCATACTGACAATGGACGCTATGCGTTCACCGTTACCATGACACCACCACCAACCACAGACTTTGACATACCAGCATCTGGCTGGGATGACAATGACGATTTGGACTTTAATGGTCCCAGGTGGGATCCCCCAACTAACATCTATGCGTCGGAGCAAAATATGTACCTGGAAGATAAAGAATTAAAAGAACCCGATCATACAAATCCAGAGCCAAAGGATGGGCAGAATGGCCCAATCATGGAAAGATCCTTCACTTCAGATCATGAGTCACAACCAGAAAGGGATAAGGACCCAGGGGCCTTCACGGTCACCTGTGGTATTGGAGAAGCCTAGATTCATAAGTGCTTAATCGATCTTGGGGCTGCCGTCAATGCCATGCCTTACTCCTTATATTACTTATTAGGGCTTGGCCCATTGAAACCACCAAGGTTAAATATCGAGTTGGGAGACAAATCATGTATCCAACCGGTTGGAATGCTTGAAGATCTAATACTCGATGTGGGAGAGCTCGTAGTTGCTGCAGACTTTTATGTAATAGAAACAAGAGAGACCAGCGAAGACGAACCTCCAACGCTTATATTAAGATGACCTTTTCTCTACGCCACCAAGGCATGGATCGACATGGGCAAAGGATTGTTATCACTTACATTTGGCGGCAAAAATTCAGATTTCTACATCAATGATTATGATGGCCGCCCAGGGACAAGGAAACCACCAGACATTGTGCCTATCTCGGATCTCTGTACACAGATTTCCGACCCGCCAAGAGAGACCGTAGGAGTAGCTAGATCAGCGACCATGGTTAAGGGTCCCGCACCTTCTCAAGAGTATTGGAAGAAAAAACCACCGAAACAATGGAGTCCTAACCCGGCTACATCATCCCACGAGAACTCAGGGAAAGTCAAGGCAAGAATGAAAGTAGGCACTCCGCAACACTACGACCTAACCCACCCATGGGATCCAAACTTGTGATCCCCATGCGTCGAGCCAACGACGTTAAACAAAGGCAATGGTCGGGAGGTAACCCGACACTTATCTTATTTTTCAGTCATTTAGTTTTTTACTTTGTCAGTCGCTCTCACCCATTTTTTATATAGAAAGAAATGACTCCTTGTAGGAATCAATTTTGGAGCAAGATCAGATCAGCCAGGCTGCTTCCGAGAAATTACCGGGCCTGCGCTGAGAGTTCAAGGCCCCAGCCGAACTCCCTCGATTATCCAGCTTCGAGCCATGTCATTCCACAACATGAAACGACACCGTAAAGGGAGTTCAGTTCTTCCCTTTTCCTTACTGTCATTTCCTTCTCTTGTAAATATTTGCTTGCATGACTTTTGAACTAAGTCTTGCTGTGAAGCATGCCTTCGTTCAAAAGTGTGGGGTGAGAAACTGCCTTTGTACATAGTTAATTAACATATTTTTTTTTTTTCATTTTCCCATAATATTATCTTTTTGAAAATATGAACTTGAGAATGTGAAAAAGATAGATCTAAATTCATGCATTTACCTTGTGAAAATTCAACTGTTTAAAAACTTAGGATGTAACTTCTCATTTGTCCCTTTGTGCTGAGATATACAAGGGATGTGGAGTTGACATAAACTGCCCTAGAGAGGCTTGGCAAGCAATCAAAGGACTGAATTTCACTATATGGTTTACGAAGTCTGTGGAGGCTGCACTTCGGGTTTCAAGAAGATCAGAGTCATCTCCGCCATGCAACGTTTATGCAAGAGGCGGGACGGGAATCAAACCGTCCTATCTCTAGTCAGAGTAGCCGGGAAAACAAATGAGCGACCCTCATTTTGACCCGCGCATAACGGCGAAGATGAGAAAGAGCGGGGAGGTATTTCCATATGCTCGCGGGCAATGATTGGACCTCCCAAAGAAAGGTTGAGAAAATGGACTAGCAAGTCACAAAGAAGCAAAAGCTCAAAGAAGCTAATCAAAGGCCAAAAGCCAAAATTGTGAAGGTTTTAACCGAGACAAAAGTGAAGAAACTCCAATTCAACATCAAAGGCCAAAGGCCAATTCACTTCAAAAGCTGTCCCTCACCAAAAGAAATCAAAGTGCTCAACTCAGTGAAACCCGAACCAAGTCACGTGCTAGAAAAAGCTACAAGTTAACCATATAGTGCGAGTCGGTCCAGAGAATGCAGTCCAGGAGCCTGAAAAGGGCTATCTCCCTAAACATCCAAATTAAATTGCATCTCGGCTCAAAGGTACAAGTATCAAGTTTCTTCTAAATATTTACACGGTTTAGTTTGGTAATAAGTAAGTAATGCATGAATAGGATAAATCTAGTCCCATATTTTCACTTTCATATTTAAAAGTTTACTTATATTGTGTTCCACCCTTAAAAAGCATTGTTCGTGACGAACAACTAAAAGTGTGGGGTGATCTGATGGACCATATTTATATGATTCATTAAGGCAGTTAAACCCACCAAATTAGACTCTTTGTCTATTTAACTTTTGCTTGGTAGTTCCGATATTTATCTACAGGGTATTTTGAAGTCTAGAGACGATACGAGCTAAAAAGGAGTTTTAAAGCTGAAAATGAATTACAAGTCACTCCAGGACACGACCAGATTCTGACTGTACAACTTTCATGAACCTGACATGGAATCACTCAAAACAAGTCCAACCGAAGAGCAACCAGAGTCAGACCGGAGCTGAAAGGGAGCCGATGGCTTTTGGGAAAAAGATCTCAACTCACACTCACCCACTCCCCTCCACCTAGCCGGCGGCTTTGGCCATGGAAATGACACATGGGGGGGCGGCTCTCCTCCCTTTCCACCTCACCCCGGCGGCTCTAGCTCCTCCTCTCCCCTTGTGCCAAGTGTTGAGTCCTCCTTGCTCCTCCATGCCTATAAAAAGAGACCTCTTCTCCTTGTAAATGCATCTCATTCCAAACCATCATCCATAAGCTCTCACTTCTCTCTAGATTTTGGCACAATCCTTGTAACACTTTCCTTTGATATCAAAAGCTTTAAGTTTGTTCTTGAGTACTCTTGTCGGTTCTTGTAGTACTCAAGCTTTTTTTTTACTGTTCATGAGTTTACTCTGTTGGTTCTTGGGTATTCTCCTTTTACTTTCCTTGTCTTGATTTCCAAAAACCTTTACTTTCCTGTCTTTCAAAACTGCAACTTTACTTTCCTTGTCTTTACTTTCCAAAACCTTTACTTTCTGTCTTTCAAAACCTTTACTTTTCCAAGTACTTAGCTATGGTATCCACCTCTATGGATATTCGTAGCTAAACTCTTCATTCGGTTGAAGGGGTGTACTTGTATCATACAATGTTTTAGACCCTTCTCTTAGTGCCTCTTTGTGTTCAACTTGTTCTAGGTGCCATATATTAGGTCAGAATTCCATTGGTTGAGTGGATGCTCGGAAGAGCAAAGCTCTGCCATGGGTTCGTGATCTTCCGTGGATAAGTTGAGGCTCGGAAGAGCACATCTTATCTGTGGAAGTCAACCTCTTTTAAACACCATTTGGTTTATCAGGAATGATGATCAAATGGATGCACATACTAGAACAAGAGTTCTTTGTCTTGCAAAAGACTAGACGGTGTGGCAAGTCATGTGCTAGGAATAGCCTTGATACACTTTTGAACACTTAGTATGATCATTAGAGGTCAATGATAAACAGACTATGATACAAGGCCCCTAAAATCGAATCTCTCCTTTAATTGTAATATCACCTGTTACTTTACTTTCAGTACCATATCAACTGCTTACTTTCCGTAAGACTTGTCCTTCAAGCACTTACTTTCTGTAAAGTCTTGTCCTTCAAGCAATTACTTTTCATAAGACTTGTCCATCAAGCAATTACTTTCTGTACTTTACTTTTACTACATACTTTATCAACATCAGCCCGGCATAACCTTTGGTACGCAACACGCTTGAACACAGCGTGCGCCCAGTATCAAACGTGTGTCTGCGGTTGATCTTGAAATCGACTGTTCCAGCACTTTATCTTTCAGTTCTAAAACCAAAACCAACCCCCCAACTATTTTATTTACTTTTCCTTTTCGAAAGAACAACTATCCACTAATTCCCTTGGGTTCGACCCGTACTTACCACTTACTACCCAACATAGTAAAGTCGCGAGTATCGGAGATATAAATTTATTTTTGCACAGAGAACATCGCACCTTAACGACAGTGCGGTGGGCTCCGTCACGTTCCTTGCCTTTTGAGTGTGGATTTGGAACGACAAACTTCATGGAAATTGAATGCTCGAAGTGGTTTGGTCGGAACGCCGCCGGAGATAGGCCGTGGCCTATGTTCTTCCTGCCGGGCCTGGTTTTCTCGGTACTCGGACGCAAGCGTCCGGACTTTCTCGGATGCGGGCCTCGCGCTCTCGGCACTCCTGGCTCGGGCGCTCGGCATTCTCGGCACTCGGGCCCGGCACTCCTCGGACGCGGCCTGGCAAACCCGGACGCAAGCGTCCTGCGTTCCCGGCTGGCCCGGCTGTGAAACTCGGTCCTGGGTGCGACTTCTTGGCCAGAAATGTATTGGCGTGCTTTTGGGCATAAATCTCCCTTTTTAGGCGTGTTTCCTCTTTAGACTCCAAAATAGCCTATGTACACAAAATGGCATTAACAAGCACTTGTTTGTATGATCAAATGTCTAATTTGGTGGGTTTAGCTGATTCGATGAATCGTATAAATATGTGCCATCACACGCACCAAAAGTGCTCCATGGAAGAAGCGATCTATATTTTTTGATCTTCCTTATTGACATACACTTGACATTAGACACTGTGTTGATGTGATGCATGTGGAAAAGAATATATGTGATAGTCTGATCGGCACATTATTAAACGTTTCTGGGAAAACAAAGGATAGAGTTAAAGCGAGACTGGATATGCTAGATATGAACATTCGTACTAAATTAGCACCAGAAACCCGAGGGCAACGTACATATCTACCTCCATCATGCACCACTCTTTATAAGAGTGAGAAATCACGATTTTGCAAATGTCTGAAAGGAGTTAAAGTTCCGTATGGCTTCTCTTCAAATATTGCCAGTTTGGTTTCGATGAAGGATATGCGTTTGAATGGATTAAAATCTCACGACTATCACACTTTAATTCAACAGCTCTTGCCTATTGCAATAAGAGGTATATTGCCTCCAAAAGTGAGAGCCGCTATACAAAGACTTCGCGTGATTTTTAGCTCTTTATGTGCTAAGGTTGTTGATCCAACAAAGCTTGATAGATTACAAGAGCAAGTAGTGGTTACATTATGCCAACTTGAGATGTTCTTCCCACCATCATTTTTCGATATAATGGTTTATCTAACTGTTCATTTGGTGCGCGAGGTTTGAATTCTTGGACCAGTGTATATGAGATGGATGTACCCTTTTGAGAGGTACATGAATATTCTAAAAAGCTACGTGAGAAATAGGCATCGTCCTGAAGGATGTATAGTGGAAGGATACATAACTGAAGAGGCGGTTGAATTTTGCACTAACCTGTTGAGAAATACCACTGCAATTGGGATTCCAAGGCCACGTCATTTTGATCGATTCAAAGAAAGGGAACAAGTGGATCGAAACAAATAGTTAAATCTGCGGATGAGTTATCAAAAGCCCGTTTCTACGTATTGCAACATATACCTGAGATGACGCCTTTCATCGATGAGCACTTAAACATAGTGAGAAGTGCACACTGGGGGAAAAATGAGATATATGTGTAAAGAGAACACCGTCGGTCATTTTGTAAATGGCTTTAAACTGATGAAGCTTTAAGTAATCAAGGGAACTCGGAAGAAGAGTCTAATGATGACTTAGTGAAGTGGCTTATGGCAGGTCCAAGACCAAGTGTATACATGTGGAGAAGTTTTGACATTAACGGATTTTGTTTTCACACAAAAGATCAAGACGAACGCAGCGTTGTGCAAAATAGTGGTGTCACACTTGTTGCTGAAACCACTCACGTTTCTAGCGCTAGAGATCGAAATCCAATATCTGCTTCTCTCAATTATTTGGGGTTATCGAAGAAATATGGGAGTTGGATTATGTTAAACTGCAAGTACCGGCTTTTAAATGTAAATGGGTTAATCATTCCGCGGTTAGCACTGATGAGTTTGGAATGACGTTTGTTGATTTTCGCAGGGAGGGATATAAAGATGAGCCCTTCATTATGGCCGAACAAGCAAGACAAGTATTTTACTTCAAGGACCCTTCGGACAAAAATTTGTTTGTTGTCCTCCACGGCAAACAACAAGTAACCAATGATGCTACAAGTGGCACATCTGAAGACCTCGCTGAAGATTGCATACCTGTGTGTACGATCGTTCCTGTGGACAGCGTCGAAATTGACATTGATGACAAAATGCAGTTAAGAGAAGATCACGACGGAGGAATATGGATTAATAAACAAACTTAACTTATGTGTATGTTGTATGTTACTTTATCACTGATGTTCATCACATGTCATTTTATTATTTTTATTGTTGTGTACGCATTTGTATTTACATTTCTATTAAACTAACATTTTTGTGATATTTCAGGGATAATGGCACAAAGTAGTAGCAGCGGCGAGGATGACTTCTGTGTGGAACAGTGCGCGCCCACCAATAAAACTAAGAGGGGCCCATCGTTAATGCTAGATTTGATTAGGAGACATAGGGAGGCTGGCAGCAAGATTACAGTCGAATTTAGCAACACGGGATATCCCTTGGGAAAGATTGGTGACAACTGGAGGAGTTACCTAGGCACTGTGGTCCGTACTCGAATTCCGATCAACTTCCTTGATTGGAGGAAGGTGCCTTCAAAGCTTAAGGATCTTATGTGGAACGAAGCAACGGTAATATATTATATAATTCCATTATTATAGTGTTAGCAACATTAAATATTAATCGTACTAATTATAACTTGTTATTTTTTTTCAGGAAGTGTTTTGATGTTCCCTTGAGTTGCATGTATTTGGCAAAACGGAGTTAGACAGTTCGAGCTGGAGTACAGGGGGAGTTCGAACATATCCTAGCACTCATGTAAAGCGTGGAACAGACGCAAGGATATTTCCAGGAAGGATTTCGACAACGAAGATCTCGTCGATTTGAAGTCGGCCATAAACTTATTCGATCATAAGATATTCGAATGAATATCTACATTGAAGGCGGCATGGTTAACTTGGGCAAGAAGTCTTCGAATATTCTTCCAACTGATTTGAGAAAGATATACATCGAATATTTAGGAATATTTCCTAAATATTTGATGAGATTATCTTGGGCAGATTTTGGATATCGTCCGAGCATATAAATACAATGCTAGGGCATCCATAATCTCCATCGCTTTCACATTGAAATACACACGAGTATACCCTACCGATTGGAGAAGAAGAAAGCGACGGCCGATTGTGTTTTCCCCACAGGAAACTCATCGGTGCAAGAGCAGTCTTATCAAGTGCAACTCAGACTGCCTGGAAGCGATCAAACTGCTACACACAACAAAGGTGAACAAGATTTTGAGAGAAAGCATCCGAGCTTCAAGAGAAGGTCGAGCACGTTCGGACAGGAGGTTCGGATGAAGGGGATCGAGGGGAACTGCGGCAAACCTCGGTTGCAAATCTGAGAGACGGAGTATTAGAGGCTAGGCTATTACAAACAAGGCGTTGTATAAGTGTAAGTCCACGAAGAGCTCTAAACTCGTAATAAAGATTTGTGTCCCTTTTAGGGTGTGGGAAACCCCCCAGAGTAGGCGAAGCCAAATTGGGTTATCATTCTTTGCGTGCTCCTATTATTTGTTCTGTCTGCTGAACTGTTGTGAAAGGAGTTCAAGGTCTGTCTCAACTGTACCTTGAACATAAGCTTGAACAGAGGATATAATTTCAATTGGTATCAGAGCAAACACTCGACACACTGAGTGGGATCCTGAACTGTTCAAGATGACTCTGAAGGAAGGACAAAGCATTACCAGACCCCCGTTGCTTGAAGGATCAAACTATGCCACCCGGAAGCCCGTGATGAGATCCTTTCTAAAATCGCTAGACGAAAAGGCGTGGAAGGCTGTCCTGAAAGGTTGGACTGAACCTATGATGAACAATCACACTGGAGAACCGATTCCAAAACCAGAAGCACTGTGGACAGAAGAGGAGGACAAAGCATCTATGGGAAACTCAAAGGCTATGAACGCAATTTTTTCCGCGGTAGATGAAAACGTCATGAAGCTGATCATCAACTGTGAAGAGGCCAAGGAAGCATGGGACATTCTTCAAACTGCCTTTGAAGGCACAGACAAAGTTCGCAACTCTTGCATGCAGGCTGTCACAACCAGGTTTGAAGAGATCAAGATGAAGGAAAGTGAAACCATCACTGAGTACAACACTAGAGTTCTGGAATTGGCTAACGAGGCTTCTGCTCTAGGGAAACCCATCGATGCAGATAGATTGGGCAGTAAAGTCTTAAGATCACTCCCTCCGAGATTTACGATGAAGGTCACGGCCATAGAGGAAATGCATGACATCGCCAAACTAAAGCTGGACGAGCTGATGGGTTCTCTCAGAACCTACGAGATCAATCATGATTTTCAACCCGGGGAAGTGAAGGGAATCGCCCTAAAAGTGGACATATCTGAAGACAAACTGGATGGCGGCTGCATTACTGAACAACTGGCTATGATGGCTCAGAATTTTGGCAGAATGGTGTGGAAAATCAACAGACGTGGACCAGAACAAGGTCAGCCTTCATCAAATAGCTTCCGAAACTGGAAAACCGGCAGGTCAAGGTCCAGAGACATGAGACAAGACTCTTCTGACAAAGGAAAGGAAGAAATTCAGTGCCATGAATGCAGGGTTTCGGTCACATTGCCTCCCAATGTGCGAATACTCTCATGAAGAAGAAGGCAATGGTCGCTAGCTTCGGGGATAGTGAGTCAGACGAAGAAAAAGGTGAAACCACTAATTTTGTGGCTTTTGTTACAACTCTAGGAGAATGCAGCAATACCAGTGAAAGAGTACCATCTCAGTTGGAACTCCCGGCTGAAGACGTCTCAGACAGTGACGATGAAGAACTCACGCAGGAGTCTCTGGCTGAGACATATAAAGATCTGTACGAGAAATGGCTGCTACTGATCAAGGTCAAAAGAAGCTGAATGACACCGTTGCAAGCGTCACTATAGAAAAGGACAAGGTCTGGCAGGAGGTCGAGATTCTGCTTACACAGAAGGTGGAGCTCGAAGGCACAGTAGACTCACTAAATGCTCAACTGGTTGAGATGAAACAAGAAAGATTGTGTCTACTTGCTCAGAAAACAGAGCTCCTGGGTACTGTCTCTTCGCTGAAAGTCGACATGGAAAAGGAACGTGAAACTCATCCTATAAGCATGGCGGGTCTAAGGAAAATCATCACAGATCTGAAGCGCAAGGAAATGTTCCAACAAAGGAAGGTAGAACAGCTGGAACTTCAGCTAGAATCTGAAAGAATGGATCATTCAACCACCGAGAAGGAGCTCAATCACCTCAAACAGTCTGTAAGGATGGTAAACTCTGGCACTAAAGACTTAAATGATATTCTCAGGTCTCAAAGAATGGAGTCTGAACATCGAGGAATTGGCTTCACTGATGAAGGAAGCTCAAGAGGTACAGTATCTGTTAAAGTAAAACCAATGGCTGAACAGAACCCAGAACAGAAGGTGAAACAGACCGGAGACAGAAGGTGACATAGCGTCTGGGAGAAAAAGTAACTCAGTACCCAAGACCTCAATTGAGACAGCATCCAAGACAGAAAGTAGATCTGGACCAAGGAAAGACCACCGCTGGTCAAAAAAGGACTCACAAGGATCACATCAGCTCATACTCAAAACTGAAGAAAGACTCCCGCACCTGCTGGTACTGCTACCAGGTTGGACACACCAGATCGAAGTGTCGCCTGTTTCTTGTTGAACGACGAGCATACCATTAACAGACCTACCCTCGTCAGAAACAGGTCTGGGTACCAAAAGTAAACCAGACGGTATGCATGGTGGCCTGCTGCTCCTCAAACCACACAGTGCAAGACAGTTGGTACTTCGACAGTGGATGCTCCGCACACATGACAGGTACCTCCAAATACCTTACTCACATTAGACCTGTTGAGAAGATGTGGTTTGTCACCTTCGGGGATGGTAGAAAGGGTCAGGTGATCGGTTGTGGGACATTGAAGGTTCCGGATCTCCCTGCACTCCAAGACACCCTCCTTGTTGAAGGTCTGACAATGAATCTTATTAGCATCAGCCAACTATGCAATGATGGACACTATGTGTCACTCTCTCGCGACTCATGCCTTGTCTTAGAAAAAACTGGCGTCATTGGGATGAAAGGAAGAAAGGGTGCAAATAACTGCTAAACCACAGGGGTGGGACTGATGCGTCTGCGTGGTTCAGACTGTGTACACGCCAACCATTGATTTTTGCGAGGGGGAGTGGATAAGACCCTGTGCACAAGGCCTAATTGGAATACCGCACAAATCTATGTTGATAACTGTACCAGGAAACTGATGGACCAGAGAGTGATCCAGTTCCAGAAGGAGTTCGATCACAAGGTGTCACAGTTGCAGAAGGAGTTCGTACAGTATCCTCTGAAATACGCCAGGAACCGGACAGGAAAACGTGAATACGAAGGGCAACAGAGGGCAATAACTCCGAAGCATATGACAACGGACGTGCAATTGACCAAGACCTTCATCAATTCACACGGCATTTCACAGTTTGGAACACCCAGATCCTCCTCGGGTCTATGTGTTGTCAAACACTAACTTTGCTCAACGGTGGTTAGTCAGAGTCGAAACCCCAGCTAAACCAGTTGGACTGACCACCTAAGAACGAGTGCTGGAACAGAAAGTTCTTTTTGGATTTAGATTTCGAGCCATTGAAAAGATATACTCAAAGACGGTTTTGGGAAGTTGAAACGACCGATTACGATTTAAAAAAGATTTTAACTTTCTAAAACAGTTTGCACTGTCGTTAAGGTGCGGTGTTCTCTGTGCAAAATAAATTTATATCTCCGCTACTTGTGACTTTACTACTGGGTAGCAAGTGGTAAGTAGGGGTCGAACCGAACGGAATTAGGGGGATAAGTTGTTCTTTGAGGGATCGTATAGGGAGGGAGGGTGTTTTAGGTTGATTGAGGTTTTAGTGCGGAAAAGTAAGTGTTTTTTTGGTTGGTTTTGGTTTTTAGTGCGGAAAAGTAAATGACAGAAAAGTAAATACTGAAAATAAAAGAGAAGACTTACAGCGGTTGTTGCGTGATTGGAAAGTCTTCCGGGAGGTGAGCAGTTGATAAGGCAGTTTATACTAAGGAAGTAAATGCAGGTGGTGTTTTAATCTAAGGAAAGCATTCGGTTTCGGGGGCCTTGTATCATAGCCTGTTTGTCATTGGCCTTTAGTGATCCTACTAAGTATTCAAACATGTATCAAGGCCATTTCAAGCGCTCGATTTGCACACACTGTCTAGCCCATTTCAAGGTCGTAGAGCACTTGTTCTATTTAGACTAGCACCCCATTTCAAGGTATACTAGCCTATGTGCATCCATTTGATCAATCATTTCCGATCAAACCAAATGGTGTTTAAAAGAGGTCGAACTCCTCATATAAGCTTTGCCATTTCTAGCATCCACTTACCCGAGTATGTTCACGAACCCCCACGGAAGAGTTTTGCTATTTCAAGCATCCACTCAACCTTGGAAGTTCTGACCTAATATATGGCACATAGAACAAGTTTTGAATACAAAGAAGAGGCACTAAGAGTATAGCCTAAAACATTTTATGATACAAGTACACCCCTTCAACCGAATGAAGAGTTTAGCTACGAATATCCATAGAGGTGGATATCATAGCTAAGTACTCGAGGGTTTTTGAAAGACAGTAAGTAAAGGAGAATACTCAAGAACCAACAGGAGTATTCTCAAAAACTACTAGAAACACAAGAACCAACAGGAGTATTATAGATTTCAAACAAAAGCTTACAAAAGTGCCAAAATCTAGAGAGATAAGTGATTGTGTTGTGTGAAGATGGGATGATGATACAAGGAGGAGGCATCTCTATTTATAGGCATGGAGGAGATGGGAGATGGCAACACTTGTCACAAGAGGAGAGGGAGAGCAAGGAGATGAAGACACATGGAGGAGGGGAGAAAGTCGCCGGCGGCTATGAGGTGTCCCCTCCCTTAGCCGCAGGCCACATGGAGGGAGGAGAATGAGTTGGAGGTTTGTGAGTCTCATCCAAAAAGCCATCGGTCCTTTCAGCTCCGGACTGACTCTGGTTGCTCTTCGGTTGGACTTGTTTTGAGTGATTCCATGTCAGGATCTTGATATTTCTTCAGTCGGCATCTGGTCGTGACCTTGGAATGACTCGTAATATATTTTCAGCTTAAAAACTCCTCCTTAGCCTGTATTCTCTCTAGACTCCAAAATACTCTGTAGATAAATATCGGAACTAACAAGCAAAAGTTAAATAGACAAAGAGTCTAATTTGGTGGGTTTAACTATGTTTATAATTCATACAATTATGGTCCATCAGTCTGCCTCTCTTCTCTCCTCCGAAACCCTAGTTAATCTGCCGAGTTCAAGCTCTCTCTCTCTCTCAAATCCTTCTTCCGTTCGATTGCAATGGTGACCACCAGAAAATTTTCAAAATTTGGAGTCAAGTCCGCTGAAAAGAAGAAGGAGAACATGCAAACCTCTAAGGCACTGGCAACAAAACCTCATGTTCTGAAATCAAAAGTACCAAAGGTGAAAAAGGTGTCGCCTTTACACTCCGTCACTGAATCTTTAGCCGAAGTAAAGAAGACTGGAGGAGGAGCAACCATTGAAATCCCACAGTCGGTCGGGGGGGATTCGTTTAAATCAACCGATGCTGGTCCGAGTCAAGTTCTTCCCCAAATTGAGGTATACCCTAAATCTCAGTCCATCCCTTCAATTTCTGCAAATATATCTACGGCTGAAAAGACTGTGGTGGACGAAGTAGTAAGCGTGGATGGTGAAGCCAGTAGGGCTGTGATTGGTGGTGAAGCCAGCAGGGCTGGTATGGATGGTGAAGCCAGTTGGACTGGTATGGATGGTGAAGCCAGTAGTGCTGTAGTGAGTGATAAAACCAGTAGGGCGGTTTTTGGGAACAAAACTATCAAGAATGTGGAAGATGGGGAACCCAGCAAGGCGGCTGGAGGCTCAACAACATGGAGGGAAAAGATATTTGCCTCTGGATACGTTCCTCCAAAGCGTGGTCTCAGGAAGAAGACTAGGCGCGCATGTGACTCTCCCAGAAAATATCTAGCCCAGATATATGCTACCAGAGGTCGGAAGAGTGCATTGTTAGGTGAACCAACGGAGAAGTGCATTGAGGCCTCGGGGAAGAGAAAGTTGGTAATCAAGGATGGTTCTGATGGTGAGCTCTCTAAAAATCTTGAAGGAATCATCGATGAAGGTTTCGGTGAGCATGCTGAGACTATGTTAGAAGAGATAAATCCATCAGGGAAGGCAGATGTGTTGAAAGAAGCCTTTCCAGAAGAATCTGATCCTACAGAAAAGGATGAAGAGTTGGAGAAGATGTACAAAGACATTAACGATGTCATGAAAGACTTAGAAAAGGAGAAGGATCTGGGAGTGGCAAGCTCAGAGGAACCACCTCGTGTCCAGAGCGTTGGGGTAGAAGAGTCTGTTGCCAAGAAAGTTGCAAGTGTTTCAACCATGGAACCAAGTGGTCAGACTGAAGTTGAAACTGGAATAGCTCCAAAGGAAGTTGTTGCTAAGGAGACAATGGCTGTACCAGTAGCTGTTCAAGACGATCGTCATAGTGAGCATATGGAGGAAGATGGTTCATCCATTCGTGAGGATGCTCCGAAGACAGCTTCAAAAGCAATTACTCCTTCGGAAGATGATCAAGACAGTGTTCCACTCGTCAATCGAAAAAGAGCAAAGAAGGATGAGAAAAAGAAGAAGGTTGTATTTGCAAAATCTTCAAAGGAGTTAGTTCAGAATGATGTAGAGATGGACATTGTGACAGGGGGAGCCGCTCCAACCAAAAAAAGGAAGCGTGATGCTGCGATTCCTGTTTCAGAGGATGCTGGGAGATGCGAAATCCCACCCCCTGAGTCCGATACTGTTCCAGTGGGTGTGGTCAAGAAAGGAGTGTGGTTTGTTAATAGAGATGCTGCGAAGAAGTGGTCTTGTGTGCTGAAAAGAAAGATCATCCCTGAGAGGGTGCTAGAGGAGTCCCGATACAAGGGAAAGGAAGTCATCGAGGTTCTTAAGCAATCAGAACTGTTCTGAACGTTGGACAGATGCAAACCGTTCAACGAACAACTGGTTCGTGAGGCTATGGCAAATCTTCCCCCTCGGTTTGGGGTCATTGGAGAAGCAGAGTATGGTGTCTTCTTTGTTAGATGAAGACAAATCAAGCTTGATCCAGAGCTTATAAATGTCTACTTCTCCATGGATGATCCAGTTACTGATGAAGAAGAATCAGACTTCGGAAAGATTATAGATACCATCACTGCTGGCTCAGTTCAGTGGAAGCCGGATTCTGTCGTGCACACAGCTGATCTCTTAACGGTCTACTCCATGCTGTTCTTCATTGCTGTGTTTAACTAGAGACCCTCAACTCACCGTTCAATGGTCAACCGGGATATGGCTCAACTGATTTATCAGATAGGGAATAAGCTAAAGTTCAACCTTGGCAGAGTTATGTTCAAACAGATCGCTGATCATGCTACATCGATGAGAACTCTACACCAGATATGCTTCACGTCCCTGATATATGAACTGATCATCTACCAAGCTCCAGATTTGAAGGCCTTGACTGACCATCTCTCAAAGGCACCCAGGAAGTTCATCGTTGACCACAAGCTGTATAAAGGCCGTCACGTGAACGATCTCAAGGAGGGGAACCAGAAAGGAAAAGATGTTGCGGAGTCGAGTCGAGGGGGAGCCAGAATGGGTCGGGATGAGAGGAGTCAGCTACTCAAGGATCTGAATGTCATCATTGAAGTGGACAAGGAGCAACGCAGGCGCATCAACAAGCTCGCTCGTGCCCTCAGCTACCCAAGTGAAGATGAATCTAATGATGCAGATTCTGAGGATGCCACTGATGATGGGTCGTCTGCATGAAGGTTCCCTGAAAAACTATCTCTCTGAACTCAGTATTATTAGAACTTTCATATTTTTTATGCTTGTTCTGGCACTGTTTGATTGGCTGTTCAAACTTAGATCAGACCCCTTGCCAGTTTGTGGCAAAAAGGGGGAGTATTTTGAGAGGAGACAATTTTTGCTCTCTCAAGGTTGTCTACTGTCTAGATAGTTAGATAGACTTAGTTATCTAGTAGATTTGGTTTTGCCAAAATGCCAAGGGGGAGATTGATGTTCCCTTGAGTGGCTTGTATTTGGCAAAACAGAGTTAGACAGTTCAAGCAGGAGTACAGGGGGAGTTCGAACATATCCTAGCACTCATGTACAGCGTGAAACAGACGCAAGGATATTTCCCGGAAGGATTTCGACAACGAAGATCTCGTCGATTTGAAGTCGGCCAGCGACTTTTTCGATCATCAGATATTCGAATGAATATCTACATTGAAGGCGGCATGGTTAACTTGGGCAAGAAGTCTTCGAATAATCTTCCAACCGATTTGAGAAAGATATACATCGAATATTTAGGAATATTTCCGAAATATTTGATGAGATTATCTTGGGCAGATTTTGGATATCGTCCGAGCATATAAATACAATGCTAGGGCATCCATAATCTCCATCGTTTTCACAATCAAATACAAACGAGTATACCCTACCGATTGGAGAAGAAGAAAGCGACGGCCGATTGTGTTTTCCCCACAGGAAACTCATCGGTGCAAGAGCAGTCTTATCAAGTGCAACTCAGACTGCTTGGAAGCGATCAAACTGCTGCACACAACAAAGGTGAATAAGCTTTCGAGAGAAAGCATCCGAGCTTCAAGAGAAGGTCGAACACGTTCGGACAGGAGGTTCGGACGAAGGGGATCGAGGGGAACTGCGGCAAACCTCGGTTGAAAATCTGAGAGATGGAGTATTAGAGGCTAGGCTATTACAAACAAGGCGTTGTGTAAGTGTAAGTCCACGAAGAGCTCTAAACTCGTAATAAAGATTTGTGTCCCTTTTAGGGTGTGGGAAACCCCCCAGAGTAGGCGAAGCCGAACTGGGTTATCATTCTGTGCGTGCTCCTATTATTTGTTCTGTCTGCTGAACTGTTGTAAAAGGAGTTCAAGGTCTGTCTCAACTGTACCTTTAACACAAGCTTGAACAGAGGATATAATTTCATGTTTGTTGGACCAGAAAGATACAAAGAGCAAGAGTTCAAATATGCATCTAGTGCGCGGAGGAACTTCAAATCGGGACTCGCTACAGACTATATATTCGGTAAAAAGAAGGATGAACATCCCACAATGGAGTATCAATACATTGATTCTGCGCACTGGATGAAATTTGTAGAGCATAGACTCAGTGAAGATGCGAGGAAGCTATCTGCTCAGAATAAGGCTCTAGCGGCTAAGAATGAATATGCGCACATCATGGGTCGATGAGGGTATAGAAAAGTGAAGGAGGTGCTAATAAACGAGAAGTTGGCCGATTTAATTGCAGATGGCGTAATTGAAGAGGGAGCGACACCTTCTATCACTGTAGAGAGATATGAGGTGTGGAAGAGGGCACGCCTCAGGAAGAATAAAGAGTTCGTCACCCCTAGAGTTCGGCTAGTGGCTGAAATTATTGTGAGTAATTAACTTTTTTCAGTAGTTTAACTTTTTCTGTACACTAATCTTTGGTACTAATTTCTTGATAATAGGATCAATTAGTAGAAAACTCTAGTCAAGGATCTTTCTCACCACATGGTTGATATGATATACTGACTGAGGCAATTGGGACGCCTGAGTATCCTGGACGTACCAAAGGAGTAGGTACACACGTTCCATGGAAGATTGGGTTCCCGAAATCCACATCTTCTAGGACGACACCGAGTTCCAGTACTTCTCATGTAGATATGTGATGAGCCATATTTATACGACTCATCGAGTCGTTAATTCCCACCATTTCATTCACTTTATTATGCGAACAGTTACTTTTTAGTGTTGTTTCGTATTTCAGGTGATTTGGAAGCTCTAGGAGGAAACACGCTTAAAAGCCGGCATTTTCATGCCAGAAACATCGCAGTGGAAGAACGGAGCCAAAGGAGGGTCATGAACAGTACTCCTGCATGAATAGTAATTCCGGCGTGAATAGTAATTCCGGCGTGAATAGTAATTCCGGGCATGAATAGTGATTTCGGGCCGTAAACAGTAATTTCGGAAAAAGAAAGTCCAAGCCCTAAATCCAGCAGCCGGCCCATTCTACATTGTGATATTAGGGCAACATTCAAATGCTAGGGTTTCGGAAGGTTCCAAGAAGATCAAAGGGTTTCCAAGAAGATCAAAGGGTTTCTCAAACCCTATATAAGGAGGAGTCCACAATCATCTCATCATCCCTCATTCTACAATTCAGCCGTGTGCTACTCTCCTCACAATCCAGCCGTGCCTCCTTGCTCAGCCACAATTCCGCCGCTTCTCAGCCTTGCACGGCCGCCCATCAGCCCTACACGGCCAGCCCTTGCTTGCCTCGGTTTTGTGAAGTATTTCATCCCCTTTTATTATTTGCATTGTTTCATTATGATCATGTGTAACTAAACCTTCTATTCGGGTTAGGGTTAATATATTGTGACTATGTTTTTGAGACTTGGATCTTTAATGCTATATTCTATGTTTTACTAATTCTCGTACATGAATTCTATGAAATATTGTTAGACTGGACGTATACTTTGTCGTGAAATCTAGTTGCGCATATTTCTACATTAATCATCTATCTAATACTTTGTCGTTTAGATAGATAGTACGACTAGGGAAATTAACACCTTTGTCGGGTTAATTAAACCTCGGGGAATTAGGTCGTGGCGTAACACCTTTGTCGGGTTACTTGGGAAATCACCTTTGTCGGGACAACCACACGTAAAACACGAATTGAATATTTAGAAGTCTATGATAAAACAAGTCACAATCAAACCCTAATCTGAATACTTCTCTCTGATATTTACAACCTTGCAATTTTCGATTATTTCACTAACCGTTACTCTCATTCTAGTTTCTTGTTTTTCTCCATTACAGAACAAAAGTAGTAGCTATCTAGCTCCCTTGGGTTCGACCCTTGCTTGCCATTGTGCTAACCCACAGTTCAGGACAAGGAAATTATAAATTGTTTTTTGCACAGGTACGCCGATAGCCTGTTCAAAATGGCGCCGTTGCCGGGGAGCTAAGCACGGTGAAACTTTTGTTCTTCTTTTATTTTTCGTTTATTTTTCTTCTTGCTATTTCGAAATTTGTTACTCGGTGAATTCATATTCAACTGTTCGAGATTTTGTTTTCCATTGTATTCGATTTCCGTTTTCTAGCTCTCAGAGGGTTCTGTCACCAAGACTTACGAGTCTAAGGATTTTGGGTTTTAAGTGAGACCGCTGTGACCCCTCCAATCTCCTGGGGACCCTTTGTTGCTAGTCTGTCTTTGTTATTTTGGTGTTTGCTATCTCGGTGTCTGTTACTCTCGTAACATGTCTCACGCAGGTAGTAGTGTTGGTCACAACAGTCACAGCAGTCACAACCGTCACATAAACGAAGAAGTTAACCAGAATGTTCAAGTACAACATGGCGAAATCAGGGGGGCTATCCCTGATCAGTTTCAACAGTTCCAACAACAACAACAACCTCAAAACCAACAACAACCCCAACCACAGTACCCACAATACCCTCAGTACCCACCATATCAACAATATCCTCCACCACCATATCCACAGTACCCACAACCGCTCTACCCTCAGTATCCACAACCATATCCACCACTACAATACCTTCCACAACCACCACTGCAACACCCACCACAAGCCCCACGTAGACAAGCAGTTGTGGATGATGAGGATGAATATGAAGGACCCACTATGGGCGAGCTCTCGGTTCCTAGCTTCAGAGACCAGTCATGGCCAATTTATGAAGGACCAGACATGGCAGCCATCACGGTCAGTACAGCGGTCATTCACAATCTGCCCAAGTTCTCAGGATCCAAAGGAGAGTCGGCCCAGTCTCACTTGACGCGTTTCCACGGGATATGCTTGAACCTCAGGCCACACGGAGTAGAGGTGGATGACTTCAAACTGAAGGCATTCTACTTCTCACTGCAAGAAGCAGCTACAGACTGGTTCCTAGCTTTACCCTCAGGCAGTGTTCAGCGCAAGTACTATCCAGTAGGGCGTGCAGCGCAAGTCCGGAGACAGTTGCAAGAGCTAAAGCAAGCCCCTCACGAGACCATGTACGAGTACGTGGAGAAATTTCTAGCCTTGGAGAAGAGTTGCTGCAATCTGGAGCTCCCGGAGAAATTAGTCGTAGAATATATGCTGGATGGACTTCGCAAGATGGACAGGAAGTTACTAGAGGCCTCAGCTAGAGGCCAACTCATGAACATGACGCCAGCCAGAGTGAAGCAGAAGATCATATCATTTGCAGAGGGTGAGCGATTTCAGGATGAGACCATGAAGGAGGACGAGTATGCCCGAACAAAGAATGTGTCAACAGTTGAGCCTTCTATCAGTGCTGTATTCGCCGAACTCAAGGAGATGAGAGAGCTGATGAAGCATGTAGTCCGAAGGACACCAGTCCAGGCCAAGCCATGTGAGTTCTGTACATCCACAGAACACAAGACGGACGAGTGCCCTACCTTACAGACAGACGTCCAAGCTGATGTGAATGCAGTGGGCAATTATCAGAGTTATGGAAACCAACCAGGCCCAGTCAAGAAGTATGGCGCAGCAGCACCTAATCAAGGCGCCTGGAGGAACAACTATCAGCAAAATCAGACTCAGCAAGCACGACCAAATGTGCCTCAGCAGAATCAGCAGACTCAGCAGCCGTACAGACATCCTAACAGTCAGTACCAGCAGAATGCACCGGGGTAGTACCAGCAGAAATGGCCGAACACTTATCAGGCAGGTCCGAGCAACCAAGGCCCCAGCAAGTCGCTAGAGGACATAGTGAGAGATCTGGCAGCTAGCACCCAGCGGACAGATACTACCCTGAACCAGTACATGGCCAAAATCGACGGAGCGCTAGCTGACATTCAGAGGAAATTAGGGCAGATGTCCATAACTCTCTCTAGGCTTGACGACAGCACGGGACGACTCCCCTCACAGACAGTTCAGAATCCGAAGGGGAACGTCAGCCAAGTAGAAGTAGTATCTGTGGATGCAGCATTCGAGGAGACCACCGAACCAACAAAGGAAGAACCGGCCCTTACAGCCAAGGACGCCGACATTCACGGTTTCTCTTATGCTATGCAGGTAGTTGCTCCAGAAAGCCAGATGACTGAGAAAGCTGAACCAGAGCTGAGAATGGTGGTCAAGCCTACACAGAACGACCAAATAACGATGCACTCACCCACTGCGAGCCAGGAGACACCTTCAGGAAAGAGTAAGGACCCAGGGGCCTTCACGGTTACCTGTGGTATCGGTAAGACCCAAATACCTCACTGTTTAATAGATTTGGGTGCCGCTATCAATGTTATGCCTTACTCGTTATATTGCTCGCTTGATCTTGGACCATTGAAGCCGCCCAGGCTATCTATTGAATTAGGGGATAGGTCCTGTGTTCACCCCACTGGTTTACTTGAAGATCTAACCCTCCGTGTAGGAGATCTTGATGTGCCTGCAGATTTCTATGTCTTGCAGATGGAGGAATCCAGGAAAGGCGAACCACCAGGGCTCATTTTAGGACGTCCATTCCTCCACACCACCCAGACCCAGATTGACATGGGCATAGGCTTATTGTCACTATCATTCGGTGGAAAGGAAGCTGACTTCTACGTCTATGAGGATGCGAACCGCCCATACACAAGGAAACCGCCAGACATTGTGCACACATCAGAGTATGACACCCTAGTTCCAGACCCACCAGAGCGGGCTATACAGACTACCAGGCCAGCAGCTATGGCCAAGACATCCTCACCTTCTCGGGGATATGTGAAGAAGAAACCGCCTGATCATTGGAGAGCAGGACCGAGTGAACAGCAATTTGAGCACGTTGGGCGAATTGAAGGAGTTTCTGAGAAGAAGTATGACCTCACACGCCCATGGGATCCTAACTTGTGATCCCTAAAGAGGTACTGTCGAGCCAACGACGTAAAACAAAGGCGCTCGCAGGGAGGCAGCCCTGCACGGTTTGCACTGCATTTTATTTATTTACCATGTTTATTTATGAGTCTTATTTGTCACATTGTACCTTGGAAAGGATTTGGTTTCATTTTGTAGGGATTGGACTTAGTCGGCCGGAAAATTCACTTGCGAGCTACGCATTTTTCACTCTACGCTACGCATTTTAGCACCAGACGAGTCCGGGTCGCGTCCCATTGAGACCGGACTTGGCCCGAGTTCAGCCGACCTACGCAGTCCGGGTCGCGTCCCATTGAGACCGGACTTAGTCGGCCGGACTAAGTCCGGGAAATAGATGAGTCCGGGTCGCGTCCCATTGAGACCGGAAAGACGAGTCCGGGTCACGTCCCATTGAGACCGGACTTAGTCGGCCGGAAAATTCACTTGCGAGCTACGCATTTTGCACTCTACGCTATGCATTTTAGCACCAGACGAGTCCGGGTCACGTCCCATTGAGACCGGACTTGGCCCGAGTTCAGCCGACCACGTCTACACCCCAGGGGAGTCTTGCTCTACCCTTCTCCTTTCCTTATCTATTTATTGCATGCATTTGTGTCTAGATTTGAGTCGTGCCGTGAGGACACGGCTCATTTCAAAAGTGTGGGGTGGGAAAGTCAGTTATGAGTCAGTTATCGAGTCAGCATGCCCACCACACAGAGTCAGCACGTTTCGAGTCATTTTTAAATTTTTTTGTACATGATTACTTCACTATTTCCTAGACTTGCAGTATTGGATCATGATTAGGTGAAATAGATAGAGCCGATTACATGCATGTCTTTGGTGAAACTTGATTTGTGCGACTAACATGTGATCTTTAAATCATTGCGTGCCTTTGTTAGTTGAGATAAACAGAGATGTGGAGTTGATAGCAATGCCCTAGAGAGACTTGACAGATCATTCAGAGACCGAACTCAGGATATGTGGTTATGTGGAGTTCGTGGAGGCTAGCACTTCGAGGCAACATAGTACGAGTCTGCTCCGCCACTGCGGTACCTTTGCGGTTGGTCGGGACGGGAATACTTCACACCGTCCAAGCTCTAGTCCAAGTAGCCGAGAAAATAGGCAAGCGACCCTTGACTTGACCCGTGACGAAAGGACGAGGATGAGTAAGAGCAGGAAGGTTTCTAATCAGAGTAACCGGGAAAATAGACGAGCGACCCTCGGCTTGACTCGCGTCAAAAGGAGAAGGAACCACGGTTCGAGCAAATCACAATCCGCACTACAAAGCAACAAATCCACAAACCATCGTGATAGTCCACACGTCTCATGTGACAGCATCATTGAAATCCCAAATCAGATGACACTATAGCTGGCCGAATAACACTCAACACTTTGAAGCTCGAATCAATCACGTGCAAGAAAAAGCGGCAAAGCATAACCATATAGCAGCGAGTTCGAGTCCGAGAATGAGGGTTCATGGGTCTAAACAGGGCTATCTCCAGATACATCCGAATTGATTTGCATCTCGACTTCAAAGGTAATGCGTATCTTTAGCCCTTGTTTTCGCACAATGATATTAGTAGCAAGCATGCATAACAGGTAGGATCTATAGTAGCCAAGTCATGTCCATGTAGCTCGTCTAGGATGACCGAAGCATTGTGATGTTTACATTAGTCGTTCCACTTATGACCTTGTTCTTGTTTGGGACGAACAAGTTTAAGTGTGGGGTGGTTTGATGAGCCGTATTTATACGACTCATCGAGTCATTAATTCCCACCATTTCATTCACTTTATTATGCGAACAGTTACTTTTTAGTGTTGTTTCGTATTTCAGGTGATTTGGAAGCTCTAGGAGGAAACACGCTTAAAAGACGGCAGTTTCATGCCAGAAACATCGCAGTGGAAGAACGGAGCCTAAGGAGGGTCGTGAACAGTACTCTGGCATGAATAGTAATTCCGGCGTGAATAGTGATTTCTGGGCCGTAAACAGTACCTTCGGAAAAAAGAAAGTCCAAGCCCTAAATCCAGCAGCCGGCCCATTCTACATTGTGATATTAGGGCAACATTCAAATGCTAGGGTTTCGGAAGGTTCCAAGAAGATCAAAGGGTTTCCAAGAAGATCAAAGGGTTTCTCAAACCCTATATAAGGAGGAGTCCACAATCATCTCATCATCCCTCATTCTACAATTCAGCCGTGTGCTACTCTCCTCACAATCCAGCCGTGCCTCCTTGCTCAGCCACAATTCCGCCGCTTCTCGGCCGTGCCTTGCACGGCCGCCCATCAGCCCTACACGGCCAGTCCTTGCTTGCCTCGGTTTTGTGAAGTATTTCATCCCCTTTTATTATTTGCATTGTTTCATTATGATCATGTGTAACTAAACCTTCTATTTGGGTTAGGGTTAATATATTGTGACTATGTTTTTGAGACTTGGATCTTTAATGCTATATTCTATGTTTTACTAATTCTCGTACATGAATTCCATGAAATATTGTTAGACTGGACGTATACTTTGTCGTGAAATCTAGTTGCGCATATTTCTACATTAATCATCTATCTAATACTTTGTCGTTTAGATAGATAGTACGACTAGGGCAATTAACACCTTTGTCGGGTTAATTAAACCTAGGGGAATTAGGTCGTGGCGTAACACCTTTGTCGGGTTACTTGGGAAATCACCTTTGTCGGGACAACCACACGTAAAACACGAATTGAATATTTAGAAGTCTATGATAAAACAAGTCACAATCAAACCCTAATCTGAATACTTCTCTCTGATATTTACAACCTTGCAATTTTCGATTATTTCACTAACCGTTACTCTCATTCTAGTTTCTTGTTTTTCTCCATTACAGAACAAAGTAGTAGCTATCTAGCTCCCTTGGGTTCGACCCTTGCTTGCCATTGTGCTAACCCACAGTTCAGGACAAGGAAATTATAAATTGTTTTTTGCACAGGTACAACGACAACCTGTTCAATATGCCTGATCGCCTCGGCCGTCACTGTCACGTCGATGTAGACCCGATGATGAACATACCTGTGGCACGTTTAGAATGTTTTGTTTTGTTTTCTTTTGTGTGACAATTTCGTTTAATTGTTCGGAACGTATGTAACATCAATTGTTCATGATAATAGGGTGGCCTGAAATGCGTATTAGTCATCCATGGGACTGTCGAAGGTGACCGAGAGCAAGTGGCCATTGGTCGAGTCATGAGAGGTCATTTTATTAATTATCGACAAATACCAGAACATACATTGAAGGTGATGTCCTCTCTTAGTCCTTATAGCCTATTTATAGATGTCACATTCTTATTCAGATGTTATTCTAACCCTAAACATCTGTTCTTTAAATATAGGTGAAGGTTGAAAAAGCACTCGTTCGAACAGCAAAATTGCCAATACCCCATGCGAAGTTGTCCATTGTTATCGAGGCAGAGTCTCACCATGTAGCATGGCCTGAAGACTTGGTCGTTGTCGGTAATAGGGTGAGATAATCGAACAATACAAGTTCATTTGCATTTTCTATTATACTTTACATAAAAATTAATTTCATATCATTAATCAAATTCAACATGCAGGGATATGACAACTTTAAATGTCTTTATTTGCCAATTACCGACGATGAATTCATAGAGTGCTTGCCCTTATATTGTCGACTTTTAAATGAGGTGTGGACACGGTTGAACAGAGATATGCTTGTAGTGAACGTCGACCAGAGTGTGTTCGGTGACGACTACGGTATCGTTGTGACCACAGAGGACCTTAAGGAACTATACAAGACGAAAGCATTGGGGAACTTTGCTAGTGAATTATTTATATGGTAATGTTCACGATTTTATTTTGATAATCATTTGTTCTAATGCATGGTCTAACTCAAACACAAAAGTTTTAATTTGTAGTTCTTTGAACAATGAGATGATGGGTTAGGATATTAAGTTTGGTTTCTTCAATCCTACCATCATCACGCCAACAATCAACATAGATGAGAGGTTGATGACGTTTGTGGCAAGGTTGAGTATGCCGGACCGAGATCACAATTTTTGTTACTTCCTACCTTACGTGGATCATGTAAAGTAAGTTCATTATTTAATGATTATGTTTTATATCTATTTTTGAATTCATTTTTTAAATGTAGTTTGTTTTTGTTAGGTGGCATTGGACACGTACGTTTTAGACTCACTTTTATCTTGTAATTTGTATGTTAACAATCACTAATTATGTAATGTTATTCATTTTAGGGGATTGTACCGATACTATCAAGGTGTGTGCCGAGAAATACACAAAGTGTTCGTTGGAAGGTAGTTAAGGTACGAAGTCTCAAATCTACTATCTTTTTAATAGCTTTAGCATTAAATATAGTGTGTGATACGAAATTATTGATCGTGTGCAGTGTCCACAACAACCGCCGGGTCACTTATCCAGTTTGTACGTGTTAATAACGGAGCAGAGATTGATGATCTTAGCCAAGTAATATCTTATTAGACTTGTATTATTCTCTAAGTTGTCAATGACTTTGGTTTGGTTTGAACTAATTGGAACTTTTATGTATTGACTTACTTTTATCTTGCTTTTCATTGTTTCTAGTGTTTTCCTAATGGAAATGAATCATACGAAGACTCGAAGATCGATGAAGTAAGGGAAATGAGTGCCGCCTACTTATATGACTACATAAGCGATCGTTACCCAGTCATTTTAGGACATGAATCTTAGGTTTGTTGTTTGTATTCAAATATTAACTTTTGTGTTGGCAATTGTTGTATGGAAAGAAAGATGTGTACTTGTATATTCTATTTGATCTATGAAATGAATGTATGTCGATGTTGTTGAGCAACGACAGTGCATTTGTAATTGAACAGCAAGGTATTTGTAATTGATCGATGTTTGTAAAAATTTCAGGGTGGATTTGAGCTAAAATAAGCCAAATCTGCCAAAATTTTTGAGACATTATGCATCGGTTGGGAGTAAAACCAATGCATAATATATACACTTATGCATCCGTTGGGAGTAAAACCGATGCATAATACATACCATTATGCATCGGTTTCCTGGCCTAACCGATGCATATGGGTCGGACATTATGCATCGGTTATTGTCCCAACCGATGCATAATGGTTACCATTATGCATTGGTTTTTAAAAACCGATGCATAATGTCCGACCCTTACGCATTGCTGGCTTATACATCGGATCAAAACCGATGCATAAGACCCTCAAAAACCGATGCGTAATCCCCCTTCTGTAGTAGTGTGTATGCGAGTTCCAATCTTCACTTGAACAGTTCATTGACTTCTAGCTTGAATACTTTGAAGTCGTTTTGCCAAAACTCATGCCACATAGGAACAACAAAACTTTTATTCAAAAAAAGAAGAAGTGTACTACTCAATATTCTTGTCAAGTTGTCCCTGATGCCCTAAGACATATTAATTTTTTGATTTTGGAAGGTATACAAACAGCTAGGTAAGAGATGTTTTAGAGAACTTGTGAGTGCGAGCTTCCTCAAGTTAATATGAAATTAATGATTTATGGTTGCCTGGTACTCTTTCCACTCTATTTTCTATGAATCAAACCTGCTCTGACTTATAAATTAGAAGTCAATTCAAAAGAACAGGTAAGTCTTTGCTCTTTTGAATTGAAAAATCAAGTGATTTAAAAATTAATTACTAGTAATCATTTATAATTTAAATTTAAATTTAAACAGCTTAATTCATATTTATTTAATGTAAGTTAGAAGTTTTGTCGAAACATGATACTTGGGTGAAACATGATTATTGCACTACTACAGAACATGCATTATGCATCGGTTCAAAAATTACAATAGGCATCGGTTCAACATTATGCAAAGGTTTTATGTAAACCGATGCATATTGTTACTTTATGCATCGGTTTATTTGAAACCGATGCATAAAGTTCGATAAAAGACTTAGGTTAATTTTGAAATTTCATCAGTCTGCCTACTCTCCTCCCTCCGACTTCGATACGCTCCTCCGACTTCGTTTGGTTTCTCAACGCCTCCGTCGTCTCACCCCGTCGCCTGCATTTCACTCCGCCGCTTGCGTCTCACTCTGTTGCCTCCGTCGCTTCCATCTTTAGTCGCACATCTGCGCTTCCGCTGGATTTTGCTCCGAATTCATTTTCTGACGACGCTGCTCGAATACGCCTGCTCGGATTCCCATCTGCTTTAATACGCCTGCTCCGAATTCGTATTCCTATCTGCTCATATTCCATTTAAATCCGCCTAGTCTCAGCCGCACAGTCGCCCATCTGCCGCCTTCGTATTCCCAAGTATGATATTGGGTCAAATTTGTTTAATTTATGTGTGTTTAGGGTTTATGGTGACATGTAACCCGATTTGGGGGTGTTGTGTAGGCTTGTTGAATCCATTTTTTGGGGTATGATTTAGTATGTAATAATGGATGAAATGGTGTTTAGTCCGTCTACTTGATTCTTATTAATGAATTTTGTTGTGTAATTCTATGCCGATATGGTATGCATTTATAGTAACATGTTGTTGAAACCATTTGTTCTTAACTACTTGTAGTCATTGTTAGTCGATTTGCAAGAGAAAGCTTCTCCTCTCCAACTTTATCCTACGAACATCATTACATCTTTGGGTTGTTCTTCGCTTCTTCAATTCCAGGTATTTGATGGTTATCATTCATTCTTATTTTCCGATTAACATGGAGTTTGTATTTATTTTTCCTTGTTTAATTATTTGTTTTTTGTGTTTATAGCTTTAGACCGTACTTGTTGCAGACCCACCATTAAGGTTCTTCTTCGCGAGCTTTTATTCCGAGGTAAACATCAAGATTAAACTAATTCACTACTTGATTTTTTCTTCTTAATTTACTAATTGTTGGAGTGACTGTAATTCACTCAAATGTGATTGTTTGTTGGTGTAAATAAGTAGTATATAACTAAGCTACATTTTTTTATTTCATTTCTTATAAGTTTTTGAGTTATGCAATATGATAATGGTAATAATATCACATTTGATATAATCTTATTCTAACAATAATATTTACATGTTTCATGTAGTGGATTTATAATGAATCGAGAGTGGGTGTCCGGTAATAGGTTGAGTGATGAGTACGAGAAAAGGATTATGGATTTTTGTGCGTTTGCGTCAGCATATGCGTCTAGAAACAACATAGAACGTCTCTTTTTCCGTGTATGGGTTGTTGGAATGACAAAAAGGTCAAACCGAAGAAGTTACGTAAACACCTTTTGTTAAAAGGGATTAACCCATGATATACGGTGTGGTATTTGCATGGCGAGGGTGAACAACAAAACTTTTAGCCTCCACCCGCAGACAGCTTGCCGAAGGATAATGATGATTGGGAAGAGGATAATCTAATTGAGATGGTTAACAACATCGCTAATGACTTTGTTGATACGCCACATGTTTTGGAGTCATTGAGGAATGACTCCGAATTACCATTGTATGAATAGTGTTTCAAATATACGAGGCTATCGGCAACGTTGAAGTTGTTTAATCTCAAAGCGAAAAATGGATGGAGCAACAAGAGTTTCACTGAATTATTGGCGCTGATGAAAGACATGCTTCCTGAGGGGAACACCCTACCTAACCGTACTTACGAGGCTAAGAAGGTTATGTGTCCCATGGGCCTCGAGTACAAGAAAATACATGCTTGTCCCAATGATTGTATCTTGTATCGAAATGCCTACAGTGATTTGAAAGAATGTCCAGTGTGCAAGGCTTCTCGCTACAAGTTAAACAAAGAACCGAAAGGTAAATCTAAAGGCACTCCCTCGAAAGTACTATGATATCTTCCACCCGTCCCCAGGTTTCAGAGATTATTTGCTGACGTGGCATGCTGAGAAACGTGTTGTTGATACAAAAATGTGTCATCCTGCCGATTCACTGCAATGGGCTAAAGTAGACAATACATTCCCAGTGTTTGGAGCGAAGTCTAGAAATTTACTGCTTGGCCTTTCCACTGATGGGGTGAATCCACATGGAAATCTCAGTAGTTAGCATAGTACATGGCCTGTAATTTTGGTTATCTACAACCTACCTCCCAAGTTAACCATGAAGCGTAGATATATGATGCTTTCTTTATTGATATCGGGTCCTCGGCAACCTGGAAAAGATATTGATGTATACTTGGCTCCTCTGATAGATGATTTAAAACTTTTATGGGACGAAGGAGTACGCATATATGACGCATCGAGGCAAGAATATTTCAATATGCGTGCTATGTTGATGTGTACGATCAATGACTTCTCAGCTTATGGTAACTTGTCCGGATATAGTATTAAAGGGTACAAAGCTTGTCCTGTATGCGGGGAAGGGACACATGCACGCCATTTAAGCAATTGTCGAAAAATGGTTTATATGGGACATCGACGTGTCTTACCAAGACATCATCCTTACAGGTGAAAGAAAGCTGCCTTCAATGGTGAGACTGAACACGGAATAGAACCGCAACCGGCTTCTGGCGATGAAGAACTTCAAAAAATTCAGAAAATTACAAATCGAATTGGGAAACCATATTTGTGCTCCATGGAAGAAGCGGTCTATCTTTTTTGATCTCCCTTATTGGCATTCTCTTGACATCAGACATTGTATTGATGTGATGCATGTTGAAAAGAATATATGTGAAAGTCTTCTTGGTACTTTATTAAACATTCCTGGCAAGACAAAAGATGGAGTTAAAGCAAGACTCGATATGCTGGAAATGAATATTCGTACCAAATTAGCACCTGAAACTAGAGGGCAGCGTACATATTTGCCGCCGTCGTGCACCACACTCTTTAAGAGCGAGAAAACTAGTTTGTGCGGATGTCTGAAGGGAGTTAAAGTTCCATATGGGTTCTCATCAAATATTGCCAGCTTGGTTTCAATGAAGGATCTGTGATTGAATGGCTTAAAATCTCATGACTGTCATACATTGATGCAACAACTCCTGCCTATTGCAATCCGAGGTATAATGTCTCCCAAAGTAAGGCAGCCTACAAAGACTTTGCGTCATTTTTAGCTCTTTATGTGCTAAGGTTATTGATACATCGGAGCTTGATGGACTTCAAGAGCAGATAGTTGTTACACTTTCCCAACTAGAGATGTTTTTCCCTCCCATCTTTTTCGATATAATGGTGCATGTTACTGTTCATTTGGTGCGTGAGGTTCAAATTCTTGGACCAGTTCATATGAGATGGATGTATCCTTTTGAGAGGTATATGAAGGTTCTTAAGAGCTATGTGAGGAATAGACAAAGTCCTGAAGGTAGTATAGTGCAAGGATACATAGCTGAAGAGGCTGTTGAATTTTGAACTAACTTTTTGGGAAATACAACTGCGGTTGGGGTTCCAAGGCCACGTCATTTTGATCGATTATTGGGAAAAGGCACAAGTGGACATCAACATATGCCTAAGTCATTTGATGAGTTAACAAAAGCTCATTTCTTTGTACTGCAACATATACCTGAAATAACACCCTTCATCGAGGATTACATAAACATATTGAGGAGTGCATACCGAGGAAAATCGGAGCAGTGGTTGCATAAAGAACACAGTCGGTCATTTTGTGAATGGCTAAGGAGTAATGATGTTTTAAATAATCAGACCAACTCTGAAGAAGAATCTGACGACTTGGTGAAGTGGCTTATCGCAAGCCCAAGACCTATTGTACAAACGTGGAAAGCTTATGATATTAACGGATTTTGTTTTCAAACAAAAGATCAAGATGAGCACACCGTTGTGCAAAATAGTGGTGTCACACTTGTTGCCGAAACCACTCATGTTTCTAGCGCAAGAGATCGGAATCCAATATCTGTGACTGTGAATTATTTTGGGTTTATCCATGAAATATGGGAGTTGGATTATGTAAAGTTTCGAGTACCCATTTTTAAATGTAAATGGGTTAACAATTCGGCGGTTCATATCGATGAATTCGGAATGACATTTGTCGATTTTCGAAGAGAGGGATATAAGGATAAGCCATTCATTATGGCCGAACAAGCAAGACAAGTGTTTTACGTCAAGGACCCTTCGAACAACAATCAGTATGTTGTGATAAATGGAAAACAACAATTAAACAATGGTACATCAGAAGAGATGAATGAGGATTGCTGACGGAGCCCACTGCACTGTCGTTAAGGTGCAATGTTCTCTGTACAAATAAATTTATATTTTCCGCTACTCGCGACTTCACTACAAGGTAGTAAATGGTAAGTAGGGGTCGAACCCAAGGGAATTAGGGGGATACGTTGTTCTTTAAGGGATTTGTACAGCGAGGGAGCGTGTTTTAAGGTTGATTGAGTTTTAGCGGTTATGACTAAGTAACTTTTTGGTTGTTTTTGGTTTTGAGTTCGGAAAAGTAAATTACAGAAAATAAATACTGAAAAGTAAAAAGAGAGACTTACAGTGGGTGATGCGTGATTTGCGAGTCCTCCGGAAGATGAGCGGTTGATGATTGCAGTTAAGTAAATACAGGGGGGTTTTGTAACCTAAAGAAAACATTCGGTTTCAGGGGCCTTGTATCATAGTTGTTTATCATTGACCGCTAATGATCATACTAAGTGTTCAAAGATGAATCGAGGCCATTTCTAAGCGCAAGACTTGCAACATCGTTTAAAACACTTGTTCTACTTCAGACTAATTCCTCCTTTCGAAGTATCTTAGCCTTATGTGCATCCATTTGATCTTCTGTTACGATTTCCCAAATGGTGTTTTAGATAAGTCGAACTCCTCAGATAGCTTTGCTTGTTACAGCTTCCACTACCCGAGTATGTTCACGAATTCCCACGGAAGAGCTTTGCTTGTTACAGCTTCCACTCAACCTTGGAAATTCTGACTATATATGGCACATAGAACAAGTTTTGAACACAAAGATGCACTAGGTGCAGGGTCTAAAACATTTTACAATACAAGTACACCCCTTTAACTGAATAAACAGTTTAGCTACGAATATCCATAGAGGTGGATACCATAGCTAAATACTCGGGGTTTTTGAAAACAGTAAGAGGAGAGGGGGTGGAATACTCAAGAACCAACAGGAGTATTCCTAATTCCTACTGAATACTCAAGAACCAACAGGAGTATTCTCTAAAGTATAATACTCAAGAACCAACAGGAGTATTATTTCAAAAACCAAACTTACAAAGTAACACAAACTTAGAGAGAGAAGTGAAATATGATTTTTGGATGATGAAATGAGGAGGAGGATGGCTCCTTTTATAGCCATAAGGGGAGGAGGATAGAGGGCCAAGATGGTGGTAAGTGGTGTTGCATCCAAGGGAGGAGGAGGAGGGGAGGAGCTTGTGGAGGAGAAGGAAGACACATGGCACAAAGCCATGGTTTCCTCCCAAAGCCGCCGGTAGCAAGTGGTAAAACGGGGAGGTTTTTGTGGCTTTGCCACCCTCTCCCAAAGCCACCGGTCATCCAAGGAGGAGAAGGGGAGGAAGCCACCCATGAGTCACCACTTCTCCAAAAACCGCCGGTCACCTTGGCAAATGGATGAGTTTTGACAGTTTTGTGCAGTCTTTTCACAAAACTATCAGTCCAATTTCTCTCCGGTCTGACTTTGGTTGTTCCTCGGTTGGATTTGAATTGAGTAATTCAATGTCAGGATCTTGAGATTTCTTCATTCAGCGTCTGATCTTGACCTTGGAATGACTCGTAACATCTTTTCAGCGTAAAATCCTCTCCTTAGCGTGTTTTCTCTCTAAGCGCCAAAATACCCTGTAGAAATATATCGGGACTAACAAGCATAAGTTAAATAGACAAACAATCTAATTTGGTGGGTTTTACTGTGTTTTTGATTCGTATAATTATGGTCCATCAATTGCCTACCCGTTTGTACGACAGTTCCAGTAGACAACGACGACAGCGAAGTTGATGATGAAATACAGTTGCGAGAAGATCACGGTGAAGGAATATGGATTGATAAAGAAACTTAATTTGTGCGTATGTTGTATATGCTACTTATTTCGTTATCACATGTCATTTTATTTGTTTAATAATCATCTTCATTTATGTATTCATATGTTTAATGTGTTTAATCTGACATTTAATGTGTCTCCTTTACAGGATCATGGCTAGTAGCAGCAGCAGCAGCGGTGATATGGTAGACAGGAAACACGAGCAGGCAGTAAGTTCAATGAAGTTGGTCTGCATCCCGCGAGTTCTTACTCCGTCGCTTGATGCTCCAATAACCTCAGAGATTGGGTGGTCCCTGGCAATTCGTTTAGAGGGTTGTAAGGCGGAAAAATCCTTTTGTGTGTTATCATTGTCGGCTTCGTCTGATGAGGAAATTTCAGGGAGATTGTCAGCAGTTGGCACTTCCCCCATTGGTCCGTTTTCAGTCGGCTGAGATGATGGTTGTGGCTCAGGTACTGTGCCAGGAACATCGTCAGCATCGTCTGAGGCACCCTTCTCAAATACTTCATCCTTGACTTTGACATTGATAGACTCCATGCATGAGTCTGTTCGCTTGTTGAACACTCGGTATGCTCGACTGTTCGATGAATATCCTAGAAAGAACCTTTCATCACTCTTCGGATCCAGCTTCTGTCGGTATTGTCACGACCCAAAATGTAGGCCGAGACCGGCGCTTGTCACTTAAGCTAGTGGCCAAGCAAGCCTCTAACACCTCAACAGATAACTTGATAAATTACTCATATCGAAACATAACTAAACAAATGTAGCGGAAGTAAAATAACGATTATCCAGAATCCTGCTCAAAGTACTACGGAGCGACTGAACTAATCTGACAAAATAAATGACAAATGTTCAAATGAAAAATAAGACAGCTGGATGGCACCCTACGTGAATCAGAAACCGTCTCGCGAAACTGGCTGATGACTTCCCAAACTAGTAGCTCTTCGATCTGAAATTATTTGGGTAAAACAGAGTGAGTCGAAATGACTCAGCGAGTAAATAACACACTTAAGTAACGTCAGTATTAACATTTCATATATATTCAGATACGTATCACTTCAATAACTCCATATATCACATGCGTATACAAATGCGTGAATGCGTGAATGCACAGAGTATGTGGGCAGTCGTCACTGCCGGTCCGGACCATGTCAGAGTGCGGGCTGAGCCTCGCCAGAATCAGATCAGAGTGCGGGCCATGCCTCGCCAGAATCATATAGTGTCGTGAATGCAATGATGCATGTGCAACGTCAGCTCATCTCCACAAGTATATCATTACATAGTAATATTATCATATATCGATACTCATAACGTGTTTTACGTCTTTGTAAAGACGAGGGGGGAAAATATCGTTTCTTTACTTCTCTTATTTTTACCCAAGTAGTATTATACGTGCTAATATATAATAATATAAAATAAACATAAGCATATTATTTACTCACAGTTATTCCAACCGAGTTCACTGAAAGCGCAAGTCCAACTATTTTGCCTGACGAACCAAATCTCTCGCACCACCTGAATCCGTGTAAACAATCAATAGATATATCCATTAACTCACTAAACTTACACATGCTAACAGCTCTGTGTCTCAATTAATTATGCTCAACTCACCACCACTCATATTATAGCTTATTTATCACATGATCAGAACCGTGTTCGATTCAAAACTCATCACCACACGGCTGCTTGCCACCCCAATTTCGATAATCACAAGGTTGTCAAATCATATTGCTATACACTTAAAGTTCAGCCACCCGACATGCTTGACAACTCCCAAAACATAACCAGCCAGCAAGATTATACATACGCACTCATTAAACAGCGCCCAAAACGTGATTACTCACCTTCTCAGATTTCACTGTCGTTCGCCGCTACCGGAAGTCGAGTTCGAGCCTCACCGCTTGCCTCTTTTCTTTCTTTTCTCGTTTCGTTTGAAAGAAACCCTAATCCGCCTATATATAGGTCTGTGACAGGATTAGATTTCAAAACAATGAAACTGATTCTTTTTTTTTTTTTTTTTTTGGGGTTCCGAAACCTTCTCAACCCCTTGCCCACGTCACTAACCGTCCATATTTTTTTGTTGACCAAAACAACACCCGTTATTCTCATCTCATCTCATCTCTTCCCTTTCTTTTAATATTTAATATTATTTTCTTTTATACAGAAATAATCTTATTGATGGAGAAAATTAAATTGAGGATATAACATTCTACCCTCCTTCAAAAAAATTTGGTCCCCAAATTTAGATGATCATACCTTGAGATTCAAAAAGATGAGGATATCTTGCTTTCATGTCCTTCTCAGATTCCCATGTAGCCTCAGCTTCAGTATGATTTCTCCATAAGACTTTGACAGAAAACACCTCTTTATTTCTCAATTTCTTCACTTGTCGATCCAGGATTGCCACAGGCTGCTCATCATAAGATAATGTATCATCCATTTGTAGTCTCTCGTATTCCAATACATGATTAGGATCTGACATGTACTTTCGCAACATCGAAATGTGAAACACTTGGTGAACGCCTGATAATGTCGGTGGTAAAGCCAATCTATAAGCCACATTACCAACTCTCTCCAAGATTTCAAAAGGGCCAATGAATCGTGGACTGAGCTTTCCTTTCTTGCCAAACCTCATAACACCTTTCATCGGGGAAACTCGCAAAAAGACATGATCACCAACTTGAAACTCCAACTCCCTACGTTTGGGGTCAGCATAAGACTTTTGTCGGCTCTGAGCTGCTAATAGTTTATCCTTGATCAAACGGACCTTGTCAGTAGCGTCTCGTATAAAATCAGGTCTAAGCAACTTACTCTCACCCAAGTCAAACCACCCAACAGGCGACCTACATCTCCTGCCATAAAGGGCCTCGAAAGGAGCCATCTGAATGCTAGAGTGATAACTGTTATTATAAGCAAATTCCATTAAAGATATATGTCGATCCCAACTGCCTCTAAAGTCGATAACACAAGCCCTCAACATGTCTTCCAATGTCTGTATAGTCCTCTCGGACTGTCCGTCTGTCTGTGGGTGAAACGCAGTGCTCAAATGTAGCTGTGTACCCAATGCCTCCTGCACTGATCTCCAAAATTTAGAAGTAAACTGTGTGCCACGATCAGAAATAATGGACACTGGTACCCCATGAAGACGTACGATCTCATCAATATAAAGGCGAGCATACTGCTCCGACGAATAACTGGTTTTCACTGGAATGAAATGTGCGGTCTTCGTGAGTCTATCCACAATCACCCACACTGAATCGCAACCCTTCCTTGTACGTGGAAGTCCTGTAACAAAATCCATAGTAATGCGCTCCCACTTCCACTCTGGAATCTCAATATTCTGTAGTAAGCCAGCAGGCCTCCGGTGTTCAGCTTTCACTCGCTGACAAGTCAAACATCTCGAAACAAAATCTGCTACTTCTCGTTTCATACCACTCCACCAATAAACATCTCTAAGATCACGGTACATCTTTGTAGTGCCTGGGTGCATGGTATAAGGCGTACAATGAGCCTCTCTCAGAATCTCCTGACGTAATTCACCAACCGGAACGCATAATTGATTTCTAAATCGAAGAACACAATCATCATCCACTGAAAAATCTGCATGCATACCTTCGCATACCTCCCTGATCAATCTCCTCAACTCAGGGTCACAACTTTGAGTTGCTCCAATCCGAGCAGTCAATGTCGACACGACTCGCAAGTGTGCTATGAGACCCTTCTCGCTTACTCCAAGAGAAATCCCACTATCTTGCAACTGTGATAAATCTCTGGCAAGCTTCCTCTTAGTATCTGGTATATGTGCCAAACTACCCGTGGCCTTCCTACTCAGAGCATCAGCAACAACGTTCGCTTTCCCTGGATGGTAAGAGATGGTACAATCATAATCTTTCAGTAACTCCATCCATCTACGCTGTCGAAGATTAAGGTCCTTCTGACTGAAGACGTACTTCAAACTCTTATGATCTGTAAATACCTCAAATGTCTCCCCGTATAAATAGTGTCTCCACATCTTCAAAGCAAAAACTACTGCGGCTAATTCCAAGTCATGAGTAGGGTAGTTATGCTCATGTTTCTTCAACTGTCGAGAAGCATAAGCGATAACTCGGCCGTGTTGCATAAGAACACAACCCAAACCGACTCTCGAAGCATCACAGTACACGGTGAATCCACCTGTACCAGAGGGTAGGGCCAAAATCGGTGCCGTAGTCAAAGCTTTCTTCAACGTCTGAAAGCTCTCTTCACACTCCTCCGACCAGTCAAACTTGACTCCTTTCTGAGTTAATCGAGTCAGTGGTGCAGCTACACGAGAGAAATCTTGTACAAAACGACGATAATAACCAGCAAGACCCAAGAAACTACGAATCTCTGTAACTGAAGTAGGTGTAGCCCAATGCTCAACTGCTGCCACCTTCGAAGGATCCACCATTACTCCTTCACTAGAGATAATATGCCCAAGAAAGGCAATACTATCCATCCAAAACTCACATTTGGAGAATTTAGCATATAATTTGTGCTCTCGCAGTCTCTGTAGCACTATTCTCAAGTGTGCGGCATGATCCTCGTTCGTCTTCGAATATATGAGGATATCATCAATAAAAACAATCACAAACTTGTCAAGGAAGTCTCTGAAAACATTGTTCATCATCCCCATAAAAGCTGCCGGTGCATTTGTGAGTCCAAACGACATCACTAAAAACTCATAGTGCCCATATCGAGTCCGAAAAGCTGTCTTCGGAATATCATGTTCTCTAATCCGTAGCTGATGATACCCAGAACGTAAATCAATCTTCGAGAAACATCGAGCTCCCTGCAGCTGATCAAACAAGTCATCAATCCTCGGCAAGGGATATCTGTTCTTCACGGTCACCTTGTTCAGCTGACGATAATCAATGCAAAGCCTCATTGTCCCATCTTTCTTCTTAACGAATAATACAGGAGCACCCCAAGGAGAAACACTAGGGCGGACAAAACCCTTGTCGAGTAGCTCTTGCAACTGGGCTTTCAGTTCCTTCAACTCTGCCGGAGCCATTCGATAAGGTGGGATCGAAATGGGCTCCGTACCAGGAACTAAGTCGATACAAAACTCCACATCTCTCACTGGAGGAAGTCCTGGTAAATCTTCTGGGAACACATCACCAAATTCAGATACCACTGGAACAATATCTGATCTAGACGTCGATGTCTGAGTACGAGAATCGACAATCATTGCTAAATATGCCCGACATCCTTTCTTCAACAACTTGTCAGCTCTCAACGCTGATATTAAATAAGAAGATGACGGATTCGCATCACAAATAAAGATGAACTCCGATTCGTTCGGCATACGAAATGTGATCACCTTCTCACGACAATCAAGGGTTGCATAAAAGGTCGATAACCAGTCCATCCCCAAAAGCACATCAAAGTCAAGCATATTGAGTAAAATCAAATCAGCAAACATATCGTGATCCATCAACCGAATAAGAACAGAACGGTAGACTAACTCAGCTCTAACATGCTCACCAACAGCGGTAGACACCTCTAAGGGACTCTCTAACGAAACAGGTAGTGCAGCAAAATGTGTAGCAAAACGTGGAGAAACATACGAATGCGTAGAACCAGGATCAAATAACACAAAAGCATCAAAATTATTTACTTGCACAGTACCTGTAGCCACGGCATTAGATGCCTGAGCATCCTGGGGTGTCAAGGCAAAAACTCTAGCCTGAGTCCTCCCTTCCTCCCTCTGAGATCCACTATTACCAGCCTGAATAAGATTATGTCCATCATTCCCACCCGCAGGTTGTATAACAGATGCATGAGAGAATGTTGGCTGAGCTGCCATATAATGCACACTTGCTGCAGGATTAGGACACTGGCTCACAAAATGTCCCTGCTGCCCACAACGAAAACACGCTCCTGTTCCTCTATAACAAGGTCCTCCATGAGAACCACCACAAGTCTTACAAGGAACTCTGGACTGACTAGATGGGCTAGATCCCCGACGCCCATTAGCTCCAGGAAAAGTCCGATGTGGCTGTCTGGAGGTCTGTGAACTCGCACTGTCACCACGATAAGAAGTTTGGGACTGATGACTCCCTCGCTGAACCTGCTGTGGTCTACCTCCATGGAAACCTCCTCGACGACCGCGTTGACTCTCAACCTGATCATTCTCCCGAGGCCTCTTCCTCTGATCGCGTGCAACTCTAGTCTCAAGCTCTCTGTCCTCAATAGCTCGAGCTTTATCGACTGCCCTGGAAAAATCTGAAAAATCTGTACTGCTCACTGCTCGAAAGATGAGGTTACGCAGCCCTGCAATAAAACGCTTAATGCGCATCTCCTCTGAAGACACCATATGTGGTGCATAAGCTGACAACATCTCGAACTTATTTGCATATTCTGTGACTGTCATATCTCCCTGCTTTAAAGTCTCAAACTCTCGGGCTCTAGCATCCCTAACGCTGACAGGCAGAAATCTATCGAGAAATAAGGCCTTGAATTCTTCCCACTCCATCTGTGGCTGCTGAGCACTCCTCTCTCTCTTTTTAATAGCAAACCACGAGCGAGCCACACCTCGCAATCTAAAAGAAACTAACTCCACAGATCTCCAGCTTGGGCAATGAAGGGTATCACAAAGATTCTCGGTCTCATCAATAAACTCCTGAGGATCTTCTTTTGCATCTGTCCCACAGAAAGTCGGCGGATGGTGCCTAAGAAACTCATCTAGCTTGACTCCACCATCGACGGCATCCTGCTGAACAACTGGTGGCGGGGTTGGCTGCATGGGGGGTTGTCCCGTGGTAACATTCTGTGGAACCAATCCGTGAATCGCCTGCAATATTCCTTGCATCATGTTCCTCATCTCAGCCATCGAGTCTTGTGGCGCATTCTGTTCTGCAGGAGTTGCAGGCGCTGGTGCGTTATGTGCTCCTCTCCTTGTTCGAGTCCCACGAGGTACAACTGTCGGAATGCGTTCCTCAGTATCACGAATATCACCACCTCTGCCAGTATTGCCATCCCTAGCATTTTGGGAAGCGCCCCTACCACGAATGCGAGATGACCTACGTGAATTTGGTGCCATCACAACCTATATGAAGGAATTTATACCAATAAGAATTAGGAGTTCAAGCGGAAGACACAACCGAATCAAAAGAAATTTTCCCTAAAGGTCATAGCAGAACGTTGTTTATGGCGGTGGCGCGCTTCACTACCATAATCAAAATCCTACTAAGTCCTAGCTCCGTGTACTATAGAGAGACCAACCTAAGCTCTGATACCAACTTTGTCACGACCCAAAATGTAGGCCGAGACCGGCGCTTGTCACTTAAGCTAGTGGCCAAGCAAGCCTCTAACACCTCAACAGATAACTTGATAAATTACTCATATCGAAACATAACTAAACAAATGTAGCGGAAGTAAAATAACGATTATCCAGAATCCTGCTCAAAGTACTACGGAGCGACTGAACTAATCTGACAAAATAAATGACAAATGTTCAAATGAAAAATAAGACAGCTGGATGGCACCCTACGTGAATCAGAAACCGTCTCGCGAAACTGGCTGATGACTTCCCAAACTAGTAGCTCTTCGATCTGAAATTATTTGGGTAAAAACAGAGTGAGTCGAAATGACTCAGCGAGTAAATAACACACTTAAGTAACGTCAGTATTAACATTTCATATATATTCAGATACGTATCACTTCAATAACTCCATATATCACATGCGTATACAAATGCGTGAATGCGTGAATGCACAGAGTATGTGGGCAGTCGTCACTGCCGGTCCGTACCATGTCAGAGTGCGGGCTGAGCCTCGCCAGAATCAGACCAGAGTGCGGGCCATGCCTCGCCAGAATCATATAGTGTCGTGAATGCAATGATGCATGTGCAACGTCAGCTCATCTCCACAAGTATATCATTACATAGTAATATTATCATATATCGATACTCATAACGTGTTTTACATCTTTGTAAAGACGAGGGGGGAAAATATCGTTTCTTTACTTCTCTTATTTTTACCCAAGTAGTATTATACGTGCTAATATATAATAATATAAAATAAACATAAGCATATTATTTACTCACAGTTATTCCAACCGAGTTCACTGAAAGCGCAAGTCCAACTATTTTGCCTGACGAACCAAATCTCTCGCACCACCTGAATCCGTGTAAACAATCAATAGATATATCCATTAACTCACTAAACTTACACATGCTAACAGCTCTGTGTCTCAATTAATTATGCTCAACTCACCACCACTCATATTATAGTTTATTTATCACATGATCAGAACCGTGTTCGATTCAAAACTCATCACCACACGGCTGCTTGCCACCCCAATTTCGATAATCACAAGGTTGTCAAATCATATTGCTATACACTTAAAGTTCAGCCACCCGACATGCTTGACAACTCCCAAAACATAACCAGCCAGCAAGATTATACATACGCACTCATTAAACAGCGCCCAAAACGTGATTACTCACCTTCTCAGATTTCACTGTCGTTCGCCGCTACCGGAAGTCGAGTTCGAGCCTCACTGCTTGCCTCTTTTCTTTCTTTTCTCGTTTCGTTTGAAAGAAACCCTAATCCGCCTATATATAGGTCTGTGACAGGATTAGATTTCAAAACAATGAAACTGATTCTTTTTTTTTTTTTTTTTTGGGGTTCCGAAACCTTCTCAACCCCTTGCCCACGTCACTAACCGTCCATATTTTTTTGTTGACCAAAACAACACCCGTTATTCTCATCTCATCTCATCTCTTCCCTTTCTTTTAATATTTAATATTATTTTCTTTTATACAGAAATAATCTTATTGATGGAGAAAATTAAATTGAGGATATAACACTCACGATCATTCAGGATGTAACATTCACTCCCAAAAATGTGGAAGTACTTGACAGTGGGCTTCTTTCCTTTCCAAAGTTCATAGCAGGTCTTCTCCGTTCCAGTACGTATCGTCACAGGATTTATGATGTGACATGCCGTATGCATGGCTTCTGATCAAAACTTTAGGGGAATCTTCTTGGTATGGATCATCACGCGCGCCATCTCCTGAATGGTACGATTTTTCCGCTCCACAACTCCATTTTGCAGAGGTGTGATGTTAGATGCGAATTGATGAGCAATCCCATGTTCTGCACAGTAAGTTGCCATGGTGCTATTCTTGAATTCTGTCCCATTATCACTCCTGATAGACACCAGTCTTTCTCCTTTGTCCTCTCTCTCTCGTTGGACCAAGGTAGCAAGTTCGATGAACTGTTGAGCAGCTTCAGTCTTGTCCCAAAGGAACCTAGTCCAAGTATATCTGGTGAAGTCTTCCACACATACCAGGACATATTTCTTGCCACCATAGCTCTCTGGCTTTGTCTGTTTCTCGATTTGACATTCTCCACATATTAGATCTAGATCTCCTTTTACAATTGGCATTCCTCGAATGAGACCAGTTGAGCAGAGTTTTCTCAAAGTCTTGAAATTTAGGTGACCCTAGCGTCTGTGCCAAAGTGCCATTTCATCTGCTTGACTTGACAAACAAGCTGATGAAGCAACTGTTCTAGCAGAGCCAATGAGGTAACAGTTGTTGGGTGCCCTGCTGCCTTTCATCAGAGTGCCTCCTTCCTTATCTAACACTTGACACGAGTTGTGAGTAAATTTGACATGGTGTTCGCCGTCGCATAATTGACTTATACTGATTAAGTTCACTTTCAGGCCTTCAACTAGGAGGGTGTCCTTGAGTACAGGAAGCTCCGGAACCTTCAATGTCCCATAGGCGATCACCTGACCCTTTCTTCCATCACCAAACGTGACAAATTGCTTCTTTATGACAGGTTGAATATGTTTAAGAAACTTGGATTCACCTGTCATATGGGCGGAGCATCCGCTATCAAAGTACCAACGATCTTTCTCCATGTGACTTGATTAGCTGAAGGCAACCATGTAGACGTTTTTGTTTCTACAGATCTTCGTGTCTGTCTTCCAGTCGTGAAACTTACTTGAATTTGACTATCTTTGCTCACGTCTATGTTTGTCGAGCTTTTGGGCCATCTTGCCAAACTTCCGATTAATCATAGTCAGTTGATAGGAGGTGCAGTCAGTCTCAGCCAATCCTCCAAACACCTCTGTCCTTAGTGAAATATTCTCGTTATCTCTGGATTGTCCCTTATGATTCATCTTGAACAGTTCTAGGATCCCACTCAGTGTGTCGAGTGTCTACTCTGATAGCAATTAAAATTATGTTGTCTGTTCAAGCGCAGTTCTAGGTTATGTTCCACCAGATACTGGAACACCTTAGCAGACAAAATTGAAACTAGGACAAAATAAGAGCGCACACAGAATGATACCCAGTTCGGCTTCGCCTACTCTGGGGGTTTCCCAGACCCTAAAAGGGACACAAATCTTATTACGAGTTTAGGGCTACAAGAGGACTTACACTTACACAACACCTTGTTTATAACAGCCTAGCCTCTAACACTCCGTCGCTCAGATTTGCAATCTCGGTTCGCCGTAGCTCACCTCGATCCCCTGTGGGTAGGATAAGACTTCCCTCTCGACCTAGTCTTGGACCTCTCAAAAGCCCAGTCACCTTCTCTCGAAGACGTGTCTTGATCACTGTGTGTGTGCACTTGATAGTTCTTCAAGAGCAATCTGATCAGCACCCTGAACAAACTGCTTCTTTGCCGTTGATATTCCGGTGTGGAATGCTCAGCCGGCCGTCGCTCCTCCTCCAATCTCACGAATACTCTCGTGTTTTCTTTCTTCTCAGGAAGCGATTCAGATTTGGATGCCCTAGCATTCTATTTATATGCATGGGCGATATCAAAATCTGTTTCAGATATCCTCATCGAATATTTATGAAATATTCCTAAATATTCGATGTATATCTTATTCCAATCTTTGGGACGATTCTTGGTATTTTTTCCACGCCAAGTCAGCCATCTTTCTTCAAATGGACGAGAGGATATTCGTTTGAATATCTGAAGCTCGAAATCTTCGCTGGCCGACTTCAGTTCGAAAAGATCTTCGATCTTTAGAGCCTTCCGAAAAACATCCTTGTGTCTGCTTCACGCTGATCATGAGTACCAGGATGTGTTCAAACTCCCCCTGAACTCCCGCTCGGACTGTGTAAAGATGTTTTGCCAAATACATGCCACTTAAGGGAACATCACAATGAATCTTTGATCAAGGAGATTTCAAACTCCCATGCCACTTGTAAGTGATGTGAGTAAAATTGAATAGAGAAGTTTTGCACATAGTATCAGCGTGAAAGTTCCCCCTCAGATTGACAACACATATCACTGAAGTAATGTTCCCCCTCAGGTCAATGTTGTGCTCATCTTCTCCCTTTTGGCATCATCAAAAAGCTCAACAGGTGAAGTTAGTACAAGATGATAAAGACACTAGAAGCCACAGTAGCATGTTTTCAAACATTAAAGAAAAATAGTCATTGTATTAAGATTTGGAAGGGCAGATCACAATGACAGGAGCAGCAATAAAAAAAGGCAAAAGCATTGGATAATGTGGCTGGGTTTGGAAGAAGGGGGATTGGCCACGGCACTAGACGGAATTGTTCCCTGTAGGAGGGGGCTACACACATTTCTTTAACTGTGGCCTGAAGCCTGAGAAGCTGAGACACCACAGTCTCCAACATTTCCTTCACTTGTTGCAGTTCCCTCATGACCGATCCCTGAGAGGAGTTAGGTATAGCATCACTGTCCGAGGGAACATCCACCGCTCTTGCTGCAGATGATGGAGCAGCTTTCTTGATCCAGTGACCATCTTCTCCTTTCTCAAACAGCATCCTCCACAGGTTCCCCTCATCTAGATCTCGGATGTATTCCGTATCTTCCTCAGAGTCCTCATAGAGGTGGTGATGCTGAAGAATGAGCTTCACAATGCTCGGATAGGGGAGACCATGAGTAGACAGGGAGGGGACATGAGCCATGTGCTGGATGATTACCTGGGGTAGATTAATGCGCTCCATTACTAGCAGCTTGTCTAGTAGCAGAAAGTCCTGGATGAACAGGGAGTTCCTATTTTGCGCCATTGGGGTAATGTTACCGATGATGTAACTATGCATCACTTTCCCAGTAAGACCCATCCCCGCAGTGGTCCAGTTACTATCAAGTGCATCCTCGTCCTCGGTGATCTTCTGAATGATTTCTCGAGGCATCACATCCTGGGGCCAGTGTCTCTTCGCATAAGTGTCATACCCTTCATGTGAGACCTTCATCCAATAGCTCAATTCTATGCTGGAGAATTGGTAGGCCTTGCCCCCGTACTCATAATGGCCTACTATGGCATATCCTTCAACTGTCATCTTGAATTTGGATTGCTGAGTCAGAAACCTCCACACCTCCCTGGAACAGACCTGTCCACCCTTGAAGTGTCAGGATCTCGATCACTTCAGTCAGGTGGTTCTCCTTCAAGAACTCCCCATCGAATCTGTACTCTTTAACCACAGGACGAGTATCCATGTTTTTGGCCTCGTCCTCCTCTTCAGCAGTTTTAATAGACTCCCTTTTCTTAGCCGATTTATTGGTCAGCTTCTTGGCCGACTTCTTGGCCAGTTTCTTGGTCGATTTTGCAGGATGGGGAGCCGATTGCCTGGGTGTTTGGAAGACGGAGGAGACTCAGCCGAGGACTCAGGAACATAGGCAGAGTTTTGTTTGGTTGCCTGAGACCTGGTTCGTCGACGTGAGGTGGTGTCGGCAAAGGAGCGTTCCGTTGAACTGATTTTCATGGTAGTAGGAGGCGAGCTTTCCTTCCTAGCTGAGACCGACTCGCAGGAGTCACTCGGTGAGGGTCACTTCCTCGGAGTGGTCAGGGGCTCTGGAGTCGCTTGAGCTGGGGTGGTGTGTGTGTGTGAGCGTGGCAATGATGCTTCCTCCACCCGTTCCACTGGCGGAACGTACACCACCATGGCCATCTGTGGGTCGATCTCAGTCATGGGGAGGACACAGGGTAGCCTTCCTCATTTACTAAAACAGTCGTGTCCCCTGAGGAAGCAGGCACGACGACGGGGATCGGAGATGAGCTGCTTGGGGTGGCCGTTCAGCTGAGAGGAGGAGAGAGACCTTTAGGCGATTTATGGTTTTAGATTTACTTCTTGGGTAAGAAAAATTGAATCAGCTGCTCCTCTTTTATACCCCTCCACTTTCTCTTTCCAAAACAACTTTTCGTATATTCGATGTAGATGCAATTGATTTGGCAATAAGATATTATTTTGATTTGATTTCCATATGAGGCTTTCCATTAACCGAGACATGGGGAAAAACGACCCATGATGTGGCTTGATACACGGCAAGATTGCCCTCTCATATATCACATCCCCTGTATACCAAATCTCAATAAAGGATACTCGTCATAAATGCTCTGTCATAACTGCTGCAGCACGTCACCCCATTATTCACATATCAATGCTGAACTTCTTGCCAAAATCCCCCGTCGAGTAATGGTACCGAAATCCCGCCCAACTTTCCCACTAAGAGACATTTCCACTGACGAGTCGTCGTTGGGACCTCGCAAATTTACAATTTATAGAGTCCACTACTTTAGGCTCACTAAAAAGATAGTAAAGCGGTAAGTAGGGGTCGAACCCTAGGGAATTAAATCAACTACTCGTTGTTCTTAGTGCAAGTACAAGGAAAGTAAAGTAAGTAAAGACAAGGGGGTTTTGGAATTGGTTTGAACGTAAGTGCATGCAAAAGTAAGGGAAAGGGTTTGTGATCAAGGGAGGGAATATTCAGTTTAGGGCCTCTCTTATGCAACACTTATCATATGCAACCATATAGTCATTCTACATCCCATAGAGTGTGGAATTTCGGACAAAGGAAATCACCCAAAGTACTCCGGAAAGGGTAGTACACCACGGCCTCAACCGAGCTAGGTAGTAGCGTGGTGCCGTAGGCAACCCAAGGTATTGCAACCCCACTACCTCACTAGGCACGGTCTAAGCTTCCTAATCTAGTCCTCATTAGATTGAACAATCCGGCAAGGGTATTGTTCTATCTATGTGTACTACCCATTATTTCCACAAAGCATCGAATGGATGTTACAATAAGGATCATTAGCTTGACTAAGCTTAGTGGCAAGACATCCACATAGCCGAGCCTTTGATCCGTGGAATGAGATCCAAGGACTAGTGGAATGTAGAATAAAATTAAGTACAAGTGCCTCAAAATGTAAGCATAAGAGATAAAACCCTAAACCGAATTAGAAACTTAGCTACTTGTATTCATGGTGTAGAATACAATAGCCAAAGGCATTCAACAAGAAAATTACAAGGTTTCAAGCTAAAATGCCGAGAGAAGGGTAGAGAGAAGTTTAGAGCTCCAAGCCTTGATCCAAGAGAGTTTCGGCTAGCAATTTGAGAGTGGATTTTTGGATGTCTTTTCCTTGCTCCAATAGGTTGTATTTATAAGCATGAGCTACGGTTTCTCTTGTCTTGGACCCCAAGTTTGGAGTGGCACAAGTGGATTGGCATGAGCCAATGATGAGATGCTTCTAGAATCATCAAGGCACTCTTGCTCTGGAAGTAGTCAAAATGGATTGGCATGAGCCAATGATGAGATGCTTCTAGAATCATCAAGATTTTGCAAGTGGACTATGTTTGGCTTGGGCTCACGTGTGGGCCAATAATGTCTTGTGGTGATTTTGGCCTTAAATGTCATCTTTTAAGCCCGATTCTTCTTTAGACTCTAAAAGGCCCTAAAATGCAAAACGACATTAACAAGCATATGTTCTTATGATCAAATGTCGTATTTGGTGGGTTTTGTTAACTCGATGAATCGTATAAATACGACTCATCAAACCACCCCACACTTGAACTTGTTCGTCCAGAACAAGGCCTTAAGTCACAAGAGGAAAACAAATACAAACACCACAAGTCCTTCTCGGCATCCTAGATATGGATAAGAGTGCTAGTCTAGATTTTACCTTTCCATGCATAACTCAACTAATACTCAAAGCATCATGCTTAGACATAGATTTAACTTGCTACTTGTTACCTTGGAGCCGAAATGCAAACCAATTCGGATGAGTGGGAGATAGTCCTTTTCAAGCCCATGATCTACACTCTTGGTCTCAGGTTCTTGCCATATGGTTATATTTCTTCACTTTCTCTAGCACATGATTCATTCGAGCTTAAGGGTTGAGTGTTCTAACTTCTTGGAAGGACAGCTTTGGTAGAGAGTTGGCCTTCGGCCTTTGATAAGACAGTGATGGATTTCACTCTTGGTGCGGTGGATTTTCACACGTTGGCTAATTTTCTTTCTTTTGAGCTTTGCTCCTTGATGTGAATTGCTTGTCTTCTTCCCTTTCTTTAAGAGGTCCAATCATAGCCTGAAAGCATATGAAAATACCTCCCCGCTCTTTCTCATCCTTGCCCTTTCAGCGTGGGTCAAGATGAGGGTCAGTCACCTCTTTTCCCGGCTACTTGGACTAGAGATAGGACGGTTTGATTCTCCGTCCCGCCCCTTGCATAAACACTGCACGGCGGAGCTTACTCTAAGCCAATAAGTCTCGAAGTGCTAGCCTCCATGAAATCCATATAACCATATAGTCGAACCCGGTCCCTTAAGTGCTTTTGTCAAGCTTCACTAGGACCTTTTCTATCAACTCCACATCCCCTTTTTATCCCGACTCATAGGAACAAGTAATGGGTTAGTATCATAAGTCATCACACAATTCAGATTTCATAAGAGGAATGCATGTACTCGGTTCTATCTATTTCACATCATTAAGGCTCAAAACCTCATATCTAGGGTATAGAAAGAAACCTTTTATTCAACAAAATTTAAAATTTTCAAAGGAAACGTGCTGACTCATGCATGTGCAAGAAAATAGACGTGCTGACACAACAAATGACTAGCCAACCACCCCACACTTTTGAAACAAGCCGTGTCCTCACGGCATAACTCAATTTCAAGACAAATATGCACAATATCAAGGAAAGGAAAATGGCAATAGAGAGAAGGTGAGAACGGTACTCCCCTTATGATATCCTTGCATGTCGTGAAACGACAGGGCATGACCTGGTACCAATCGGTTGAAGATGGGGAATTGAAGTCGGGTCCGGTAGTGCGCCAGCCCGAAATGCTAAAATGCGTGGCACACCCGGCATCATGCGTACTCGACCCGGTACCGTACCTACAAAAGCCAACTTTTTTCCTTTCCAAATACAATGGGGTGAGGGTTAGTATAAGTAAATGCAATGCAGAAAATACTAAAATATGCTGGGCTGCCTCCCGGCGAGCGCCTTTGTTTAACGTCGTTGGCTCGACAGTACCTCTTAGGGATCATAAATTGGGATCCCATAGGTGGGTGAGGTCGAATTTCACCTCAGCTCTTCCCTTGATCCGCCCCAAGTCCCCGTGGAATGATGTGCCCGGGTCTGGTCTCCACTGGTCGGGCGGGCTTGCCTTCACACCCTCACAAGTTGGCGAGGAAGTCTTAACCATAGCTGCTGCCCCAGTCGCGCACACGGTCTCTCTTGGTAGGTCAGGGACTAGGGCACCGAGATCCGAAGTGTTCACGATGTCCGGTGGTTTCTTTGTGCCCGGACGGCCATCATTATCATCGATGTAGAAGTCTGAAGTTCTTCCGCTGAATGAAAGTGACAATAAACCCACGCTCATGTCGATCCTAGCCTTGGTGGCGTAGGGGAATGGCCGTCCCAATATAAGTGTAGGAGGCTCATCGTCTCTAGCATTGCCCATCTGCAAGACATAACAATCTGCAGGAATAGCAAGGTCTCCTACTCGGAGTGTTAGATCCTCAAGCAATCCAACCAGACGAATACATGACTTGTCCCCCAACTCAATCAACAATTTAGGCGGGCTCAATGGACCAAGCCCCAACGAGTGGTATAAGGAGTAGGGCATGGCGTTAATGGCAGCACCATGATCGATCAAGCAATGGGGAAATTGGGCCTCACCTATACCGCAGGTGACTGTGAAAGCCCCTGGGTCTTTACCCTTTCCCGGCGGTGACTTGTGGCTTACAGTGAGGGAACACTCTATTATGGGTCCGTTTTGCTTGGGCAACTCCTCCAATCTATCTAGCTTGCTCCAATAGGTTGTATTTATAAACATGAGCTAGGGTTTCTCTTGTATTGGACCCCAAGTTTGGAGTGGCACAAGGGGATTGGCAAGAGCCAATGATGAGATGCTTCTAGAATCATCTAGGCACTCTTGCTCTGGAAGTAGTCAAAATGGATTGGCATGAGCCAATGATGAGATGCTTCTAGAATCATCAAGATTTTGCAAGTGGACTATGTTTGGCTTGGGCTCACGCGTGGGCCAATAATGTCTTGTGGTGATTTTGGCCTTAAATGCCATCTTTTAAGCCCGATTCTTCTTTAGACTCCAAAAGGCCCTGAAATGCAAAACGATATTAACAAGCATATGTTCTTATGATCAAATGTCGTATTTGGTGGGTTTTGTTGACTCGATGAATCGTATAAATATGACTCATCATCCACCTAGATGCAAGTGTCCGTCACTGGGGCGCCTTTCCTACCCGGTGGTGTGATGCGGTGAGTGTGCAAATGACAGAAAATGCATCACACACGAATTAAATAATCATTTAGTGAGTGACCTATCATCCCTCGGTAGAGTGTCTGATCTATTTGTGGGAAACTTTCGTCGTTCCCTAGTGACTCGTTAGGAGAGATTGGATTGGTCATAGTGCTCGAGTCCTTCATGCCCAATTTGACAATCATCTAACGAAGGTACTTCTGCTGATGGATTTGGGTGTCGTCACCTTCTTGTGCCGCTTGAAGCTCTAAGAAGAATTTAAGCTCTCCGATCATACTCATCTCAAACTCGCTCTCCATGAGTTTAGTAAACTTCTTGACCAAGAGATCATTAGTGGAACCAAAAATCATATCATCAACATATACCTGTACCACCAGAGTATGGTTTCCTTCCTTCAGAAGGAACAGTGTCTTGTCGACCTCTCCTCTTACATATCCGTGTGTGAGGAGGAATTGAGACAGTCTTTTGTACCAGGCACGAGGTGCCAGTTTTAGTCCGTAGAGAGCTTTGTCCAGGATGTACATGTGATTTGGATACTTGCTATCCTCAAAGCCAGGGGTCTTTGCGACGTACACTTCCTCCTTAAGTACCCTGTTGAGGAATGCAGTCTTTACGTCCATCTGCTGCAGTTTAAAGCCATGGTAAGCCGAATATTCAATCAATAGTTGACAGGCATCGTCGGTCAAGTTAACTTTGAATTTATAATTTCCTTACTCTTGGCTAGTATAGCAGCAAGCAAGGGTCGAACCCAAGGGAGCTAGTGAGGTTACTTGTTGTTCTGTAAAGAAGGACAATTGGGGTTGTGAGTAATTAGGAAACAAGTGTAACTGACAATAAAAGGAAATAAAGCGAGAATTATCAATAAGAGAGGATATTTGGTCTAGGGTTTCTAATTGTGACTTGTCCTATCATCGACTTTATGAATGGTCAGGTATGAATGATGGATCCACCTTATATACTCTGTTCATTCCCTTTCCCTTCATGAGAATTTTTCCCGTACTTATGCATTCCACAATACACTCATCAGAAGTCAAGTTAACTTTGTTCTTACCGTTTTGGCACAATTGTGAGACGCTAAGCAGATCAAAGCTTAATCCATGGACTAAACTAACATTATTGATATAGAGTTGATCAGATAGCTTGATTTTACCCAAACCAAACGTTTCACCTTTGCTCTTGTTCCCGAAGGTGACTGGCCCTCGCGAGTAGTGGCGGAGTGACTCAAACCATTCTCTATTTCCGGTCATGTGTCCTGAACATGCACTATCTATTTACCAGGGACAGCTCTCCTCTGCAACCTGCAAGAAAAGGAGTATTAGTTTTTATGAACCCAGATAAGCTTAGGCTTACTTGGTTTCTTGGCAGGATGAGTGATTCTGGATATTGTAGTGTTACTGTTTTCCCCATCATTTTCCTGGGGAATGTTCCTTGGCGGGATCCGGGTTTCCAACTCCGTTTTTTCTGAGGCTCAACATTGGGACAGGTCTTTCGATAGTGTCTAGATTGTTTACACTTCCAGCAAGCTTTCCCCTATTTTCCTGGTGTCCCGTACTTGGTGATTACCCTCTAATCTAAGTCCTTTCGTAGGGAGCACTCACCATGTCGATGTCTTGCTTGACCACAGTGCCAACAAACTCTGTGATGTTTTAGGTCAACATACTTAATTCTTCCTGGTGGGATAGACTTATTAGCAATTCGTGCAGCAAAGTCAATGCGAGAGGGTTTACTGGTCATTTCTTGTTTTAGCCATAGGGTGTAGGCTTTCCTTCCATCAAAAGGAACTGTACCTAGATCAGTGCTTAGGTTTTTCTTTTCTTGGGTTGCTCCACACTTGTAGTTGGAAGGTTTTATCATTACTTGGTCCATCTCTTTTCCTTTCTTAGAGACCTTATTCTCTACTTTCGAACTGTACCCTGGACCCGGTCGAGATGTAAAGTTCTTCGCGAATCCCTCCTTGATTTCAGAAACCTTTGTATTTGTGTATTCTTTCAGCCACACTTTCTTTAGTTCTTCCTCATCTCCTTTAATCGCCTCTATCTTTTTCACAAGCTCTACATTTTCTTCTTCAAGTTGGGTAACCTTACTATCCAAGACGCAGATATCATCTAACTCAGTCTTCAGGTTATTGTTCTGTGTATTTAAACTATTTAGCTTTTTCTCGAGGTTTCGTAGCTGTTTGGTCAGTTTGGTCTCATTCTGTGACAATTCTTCCTCAAGTTGCAGGGCCTTATTAGCCCATAGGTTTCCATTCTCCTCGAGTGTTGTTGTTGACTCCTCCTGTTCTCTCAGCTCTTGAGTGAGCTCCATGTTTTTCGTGACCAGATTCTCATTGGTAGCCATTATGCATACTTCTCTAGTTTGATTCTCATCTCAACTATCCTCATCAGACTCCCCCATGTTGCTACCATGGCCTTAATGCTTTTCTGAGCAGGAGGTTCTCCTGCCTTTTTGCTGAAGCAATTCTTTGCCATATGTCCTTTCTTTTGGTAGTGGTAGCATAGTGCATCTTTGTTTGATCCCGTCCCTTTGAAGGAACATTTGGCGCGGTTCCTGCTATCTTGAATGCTCTAGTCAGAAGTGCTTTCATTTCATCCTCATGCTCCTCATCATTTTTCTTTTGTGCTAGTTCAAAAGCCTTTTCAACTTTGAGAGCGATAGACTGGTTTTTCTCCAGTTCACGTCTGGCGGCCTTTCTCTGTTGAATACTGTCAGTACTCTGGAGTTTTGCCACGAGTTCTTCAAGTGTGATTTCCTTGATATTTTTTTGAGCTTGAAGTGCCATAGAAACTGCATCCCACTTCGAGCTGAGTGCTTGAAGGAAGTGATGGATAACCTTCCATTCAGGGATCTGCTCATCCAGAAACTGCATCTGTCCAACGTAGCCCTGAATTCGTGAGTGAAACTCCTCAAGGGATTCATCTTTCCCTTGGACTGCATTGTCATAATCTTTCATTACCGGTAGAATACGGTTCTTTTTACGTCATCATTCCTTGGCCATTTTGTACTGAAGCATCTTTTTTCGATCTCCTGGGTTGAGAGCTTGATGTAGGATTTTCTTTGCTCTACTGTTCTTTTCAAGTATTTTGTAGTCAGCATCGGTGTAGTCCTTCCGATCCTTCTCCTTAGTAGGATCTGTTGTGTCTGGGATTTTCACTGCTCCCTGTTCGATGACTTGCCACAGCTGTCCATCCAAGGAACATGTATGTCCCTCGAACGGTTCCGCCCACCAGTCGTACTCACCTGGTTTCGGCATTAGCGGCTTCAAGAATGAGTCGTTCATGGTTGTCATTCTACCTGCAAAGCTAACTAAGAATCTAGAGATCGGGCTCTGATACCAATTGTTGGATCGTAGTTAGTGACCTGGCAAGTAACGTTCCTTTCCAAATAAACGTAAAGCAGCGGAAAGTAAATATTGCAAGTAAAAATTAACCAAATAGTGAGTTATAGTGGAAACCCCAGCACTCAAGTAAATACTAGAGAAAAACCACTACCTTCTAGCGGAACTAGATTGATTTCAAAATTGCTCTTGTATTTAGCGTTTTCCGGTTACACAGAGTTGATTACAACCTGACTACTAACATGGGTGTACAACCTTACAATCGGATGTACCTTCGCTATAATCACCTCTGTAGGTCACCGCGGAACAAGCTGCTATCTCTATCTGGCTCAGATTACTCCGTTCGTTACCTCACAGGTATGCACAGAATGCGATAACCTTCCATCATCAATCTGCAGTTGTTACTTGATTAAAAGCTTCAACGCCAGCAGTCTCCAGAATGAACAAGTGCGAAAGAAGGCCGAAGCATCCAATTTATAGCTCGTCCATCCTCCCGGGAAACCCTAGATTTTCCAGCGAAAATCTTTCCTATTTGACAAGATTATCCCATAATAATCTTGCCAAATCTTCAACAAGAATATCCCATAATATTCAAGTTGGACGTGTGCCATCTTTGTTTCCTAAAGTAGCACCGAAGATCTTCAATCAAATCTGCCCAAATCTTGATCTTTATTCTTTAAGCAATTTCCTAATTTTTAGCGAGATCTTTGATTGAATCTTTCCTTCGTCATCCACGCGCTTTCCAGCTGGATTTCGAGATCTTTTGGGAACTAAAAAGATCTTCTAGAATATCATGACCGATATTCTCTCCCTGCAGTCGCATACTGAGGGAATGTTACTTCCAGAGTACCTGTGCATTAACCCGCACGCTCAAGTAACACATCAACAGGATATTTGTCATATCAAAACCAGTGGAGTTCACAGACTCCAACAATAATGAACAGTGTTTCTCTTAAACATGACAATATTCAGTTCAGGAGTATCACTTGTTACTTGTTTATCATCGACACTAATAATCATAAATCATCTCAAGATGTAGCTACTCCGACAAAGGTAGTATTTTGAAGTATCGCTACAAGGGTAATACACCTTAAACATACTCTGGCAAAGGTAGTATGTTTTCTAGTTCTCCTAAGTACATGTATTCCGACACAAGTAATACTACTCCTAGATGGTACTAATTATCTTTACGATAAAGTTTCCAATAAGTATTAACGATAAGAACTGATCTTATAAGGAAAGCTTTATGACAAAGTTTCACTTAATCTAGCAATTAAATTTGTAAGATTAAGAACGAGAACTAGTAGAGATCATGAACTAAGCATTTAACTTACTTCTCGAAATGTGTTGTCATAAGATTCAACCCTAAACTAAAAAAGAGGTTTAGCTATCCATGGCCATGGAATTCAACATCAGAGTTTTTAATAATGATAAAAGTAATGAAAAACTCTTCGTTGTAGGGAGCGTCACAATGTTCGTCTCTTGCATTCTTCCAGTCTGAAAAGTTGCCTCTAAGAATTGGAAATCTTCTCGTACCAAAATAATATTTCTTCATTTCCAAAAGTTAGGATTTAGATTCCTAAATTAGCACATGCTGAAGTCAACAATTGTTACTCGCTGACATCAGTCGGGCTCAGCTTACACTTTAATAGCCGCTCTCTAAGCACACATTCGCAGCTGAAGTGTTCTTGGTGCGCGGTACTTAAAGTTCGAGCGCAACTCTCACGGACACCCCTTACACATCCTACACAACTGTTTTTACTTGAACTCTTGTATTGGGCTTCTAAACGTCCTTGCCTACTCTTGGTGTAAATTGAGAACTTTTAGAGCTTTTAGTCAGCTATGCAATGCATCAGATATTTTTTGTTTGCCCAGCATTCCTTCAACGCGTTGAGGGTCTAATATGTTATTCTAGCGATTGACAATGAAATGGCTTTTTTAACCATGTATTATCAAAACAAAAGTGATTAGCTAGTTAGATGAGTCGTATAAATGCCTCATCATATATACAAGAAACCAATGCATTATTTTGATTTAATAGGTAACACTTACTGAATAAGCAATATAACGCCAACAGGGTGGTGACCTCTTAGTTAAGGAGTCAGACATGATTCCTTATACTCAGAGTTCAAGTCCTGAGGCCACCAATTTTTTTGCATTGTTGTGAGATTTTCTTCTTCTTCTTCTTTATTTCCCTCTTCCTCATCCCGCCTCGCGTGTGGATGTGTTGCTCCTTCTTGTAAAGGTGCTATGTCTTGCAGTGGTAAAGGTGCCCGATGAGGCATGTGCTTCAAATGTCGAAGAATGTACCAATGATTTCAGGGGTAGATGTGCATAGATCGATGGTAAAGTTGTCGGACATGGCATGTGCTTCAAGATGCGGATAAATGAACCAATGATTTCGGATCCTGTCGAAATGCCTTGATAGAGTTTCAAAGATCAATATATATTTACTAGATTGATAAATGTTATCGCGATATCACTGCCGGCTCTAATGAAAGGCCACTGAAGCAATGACTTCAAGCCACACACACAATTTATATTTTAATTACTAATTTTGAGTTATAAAAGGCTCATTTAATTAAAAAAAAGAGTATTTTCAAAAACAAAAAAGGCCTCAAAATTTTAAAAGAAAGGTTAAAAGGCCCATAAATTTGTTTTTCCTTCAAGCCCCTATATAGCTTGGGCCGGGCTTGCGCGATATGCATTGTAATGTTATGAATCGTTGTACCCCTTCATAAAAAAAGATTAAGCAATATAACAGCCTTGTCTTATATTTTGATGTAATCAATGATTTTTTTAAAAAGTTGTTTTTCTATTGAACCCTAAACCTTACAGTAGAGTTGCACAAATTTGGGTTCGGATCGGGCTATTCCAAATTTTATAATCCATTCATCCGGGCCGAGCTAAACCCGCTCAATCCCTTCGTGCTCAAAATGTTGTCCAAACCCGCTCTATTTATCGGGCTGGATAACCCACTTGGTCATTCCGTTACAAATATGTACTTCTACATTTTATTTTTTGTGCATATCTTGAATAAAAATACTCTATTAAAAAATATTTGTGATCTAAGACATTGTTTATGAACATGTTTAGCTACATCAACTACAACCTCCAAGGGAAAAGATCTAAGACACTTGTCCAAACCCGTTTTGATGACCGGGCGAGCGGACTGGTACGGATGGCCGGTCTACCTCACATTCACAATTTTGACCCACCGACCAGGATTTGAATTACCACCAGAATCCATACACTTCGAAGTTTGAATGTTCTCAAGTCCTCATCTCCATGTGACTCAAATAATTATTCCACTTCATTGATCTTTCATATCGTTGTCCTAGTGTTGCCTCCAACCTCCATAATTTGAATGATTGAGGCCAACAAAGAGGAAAAGCGCTTAGAAATGATCATATACACACTGATCTTCTTCCGTCTCATATGTTTTAATCTGTGCACACTATTTTGGAAGAAATGCTTTTCGATGCGCACTACACCATTTACATCCTACGCGACAAATTTTGTATATTGTCGCAAAATTTTTGTCGCATATAATTGTAGACACCATTTTGATATGTTTGTCGCCAAATCTACATTATGCGACAAAAGTTAAAGCGACGCCACAAATGTTGTCACGTAAAGGGGTTTACCCGACTTAATTTAAAGCGACACGTTATTTATGTCCCATAATAGTCTTAACGCGACATTAGTTTAGGCGACGAAATAAATATGTCACGTTACAGGTTTTATGCGACGTTAGTCTAGTGACCGCTTGAATTATGTCACGTAAACATAAAAATTAGAAGGATCCGTACGAAGCTGGCTTTGATATACGTCTTTAAGTTTGAAATTTATTAGGCGGAAAAGAGGGCACCTACATTTTAAGGTTTACGCGACGTGGGTATGCAATATATGTCGCGTAAAAGGATCAAAATTAAATGCAGGAGAGGGTACTCCCTCTGCCTTAATTCAAGCTCACCTACCTTAAATCTCTATTGAAACTGTACCAAAGGACCCATTTCTTGGGAAAATCTTCAACAGCTGTCGCATGGATGAGTTTTCAAAGGCTTTTGCCTGAAATCTTCATGTGAAAAGCAAATTCTTAGAAGGTATAAACTAATGACCCACACATTCTCATATCAATTTCCATTTGTACGTGTATACAAAGAGTGTTTTTACTGATTAATTTGTTGAAGTGTGTAGTTTATTTAATTAGTTGGCATGTCTAATTTTGAGATGAGATTTGAAAGAGCGTAGCCATGAATAAGGGGGCCGGATGAGTTTTGAAAGAGAGCTGCTAGCAAGCAGCACTGTTGCTGCATTTTTAAAGCTAGCAAGTTTGTAGTTGCAGGACACTAATTAGCTAGTTGCAAGTATGTTGTTGTTGCAGGAAACGAGCAGCACTTTTGATCCATTTTAGAGACATCTTGGAGGTAGCATCTATGTAGTAGCAGCATACTAATTAATTAGCTAGCTTGATTCCATTTTTTGGCTGGTTAATTGTACAATATACTACTAGTAGCAGGACACTTTTGCTACGTTATTTGATGGCGTACCTCACCTTTATTTGTCTCATAGTTGGATATAGGAAACATAGACAAGAGTTGGATGTGTTTGTCGAACAAATGTGATACACGGTTTATCAAAGGGATTATGGATTTCGTGAACTTTGTCAAACAAAACAAGCCTCGGAGTACTACACATAAATGTCCATGTAGGCGTTGTAGGTTGCAACACGTGAAGTTACCATTGGATGAATTTCAAACACATTTGTTTAGCAATGGTATAATGCAAGAGTACACAATTTGGACATATCATGGGGAACAATCAGAGGCATCATCTCCGGTATGCACAAAACGTCGCGAATATGTTATGGAAAAGAGTCATGTGAATATTGGAGAAGGGGATTCTTATTACACGAATCCTACAATAGAGATGCTTAACGATCCTTTCCCTTTTTACGATGCACATGAGGAACTTGAAGATGACTTTTTCGGCAAGGATGCATATGAGAAATATGAAAAACTTCTTGCGGAAGCACATACTCCCATATATGTGGGGAGTGACAAACCCGTTTTGAGTACCATTTTAAGTGCAATGAAAGTTAAAGTTGATAATGGATGATCGGACAAGTGCTTTAACGATCATTTGAAGAATACTCAAGATCTCCTTCCGAGCCAAAACAATTATCCCGGTTCGTATCGTGAGGTTAAAAGAATTTTGAAGAATATGGGAATGGGATATGAGATTATTCACGCGTGTGAATATGGTTGTGTGATATTCTATAAGAAATTCGAGGACCTAGAGAATTGTCCGGTATGTGAAACTACGAGGTACTTACATAGCGACGGTAATAGCAAGATTCCAAGAAAAGTGGTACAATACTTCCCCTTAGTTCCCAGATTACAACGACTCTACATGTCACCGCATATAGCTAAGGATATGCGGTGGCATGGTGAAAGAAAAGTGAAGAATGATTGATGGACCATATTTATATGATTCATCAAGACAATTAAACCCACCAAATTAGACGCTTTGTCTTAACAACTTTTACTTGTTAGTTTCACTTTTGTTCTACAGGCTATTTCGAGGATTAGAGATGAAACGAGCTAAAAAGGAGTTCTTAAAGCTAAAAATGGATTACAAGTCATTCCAGGCCACGACCAGATTCCGGCTTTACAACCTTCATGAACCCAACGTGGAATCACTTAAACATGTCCCAATGACTTGTTCCAAACCTCAACAAAGATCAAGAACTCAAGTGAATGCCAAGTCTAGCCACCCATGTGCAAGGCTTGTGCCTTTTCTTTTGATTGCAACCAAGAAGCAACCATGATGCAACCAAGGTCTAACCGGAGATTGTGGGGGAACCGATGGCTTTTGTGAAACAAATATCACAACCCACTCACTTCCTCCTCCACCTCATGGCCGGCGGCTTTGCTTGGGATGATGCCACATGGCCGGCGGCTTTGGGAGGAGCTCTCCCCCTTTGCCATGTGTTTGGCTCCCCTCCTCCCCCTTGCCTATAAATACAACATCCCCTCTCCTTTGTTCAATGTCCCATAGTCCTAGTTTGAGTCCCATGTTCCATATTCTCTAGTCCTTGTAGAAAATCTCTCTAGATTTTAGGCACAATCCTTGTAAACACTTTACTTTGATATTGAAAGCTCAAAGTTTGTTCTAGAGTACTCTTGTTGGTTCTTGAGTACTCTTGTTGTTCTTGAGTTTACTCCTGTTGGTTCTTGAGTATTCTCCTATTTACTTTCTTGTCTTTCAAAACCGAAACCCTCTTTGTTATTTTCCTTGTCTTTGATTTCAAAACCATTTACTTTTAAGCACTTAGCTATGATATCCTCTTCCATGGATAATCGTAGCTAAACCCTTCATTCGGTTGAAGGGGTGTGCTTGTATCATAAAACGTTTAGACCCTTTTCTTAGTGCTTCTATTGTGTTCAAAACTTGTTCTATGTGCCATATAATAGGTTAGAACACTATTGGTTGAGTGGAGGCTCGAAAGAGCAAAGCTCTTCCATGGGGTTCGTGAACATACGCGGTTAAGTGGAGGCTCGAAAGAGCACAGTTTTTCTGTGGAGTTCAACTTCTTTTAAACACCATTTGGTTGATCGGAAATGATTGATCAAATGGATGCACATAAGCTAAGATACTTCGAAAGGAGGAATTAGCCCAAAAAGAACAAGTGTTCTATGTCTTGAAAAGGACTAGACGATGTGGCAAGTCGAGTGCTAGAAATGGCCTTGATACATCTTTGAACACTTAGAACGATCATTAGAGGTCGATGATGAACGGACTATGATACAAGGCCCCTAAAACCAAATCCTTCCATTAATCAATTCACAACCTGTCACCTTACTTTCAGTCCTATAATCAACTGTTTACTTTCAGTACATTTACTTTCAGTACTTTACTTTTCGCACATTTACTTTTCAGTCATTTACTTTTCAGTCATTTACTTTTCAGTCATTTACTTTTAGTACGCTTACTACAGACGCTTTCAATATTAACCCAATATATCTTTGGTACGCATAACGCTTATAGCGTGCGGCCAGTACCAAAAGTATATTGATCAGTTGATATTGAATTCGACTGTTCCAGCAATTTACTTTACGCACTTTACTTTTACGCCCTTATTTTCAGCACTTTATTTTCCGCACTTACTTTTCAGTATTTACTTTACGCACTTTATTTCCAGTCATTTACTTTTCAGTAATTTACTTTTCAGTACTAAAACCACAATCAACCCCAATCGCACTTACATTTCTGTACAAATTCCTCAAAGAACAACTATCCACTAATTTCCTTGGGTTCGACCCCTACTTACCGCTTTACTACCCAATAGTGAAGTCTCAAGTAGTGGACTTATAAATTAACTTTTGCACATTTGCTCTAACGACGAGCATCTGTCAAAATTGGCGTCGTTGCCGGGGAATTAGCTATCAGATTAGTTGTTCTTTTCTTTCCCTTTTCATTTCTTCATTGCACTGTCCACTATGTATGCATGGATGACTCGACATCTTCCTCAGTTTGGAGGTACAGTTGGAGAGGACCCTGTAATACATTGCCAACATTTTCACCATATATGTCGCCACATGAAACCTGAAAATGAGACGTTAGAGAAGTTTAAGATAGAATGTTTTAAACTTACTTTAACTGACTTCGCTGCAATTTGGTATTACTCATCAACTGCTAGTTGTGCAGGCTATTATGAGGATCTTTGTGCCCAATTCTTAAAAGAATTCACCGCCATCCTTACGACATGATACCCGCGAGAAGATCATCCGCCTTCAACAATCCCGGGACGAGACACTAGATGAGTATTATACGTACTTCGACACTATTGTTTCGCGCTGCCCACACCATGGATTCACGAACGTGGTTCTTCTTCAAAAATTTCTTTGTGGGATGAGGCCGGTTGACCAATCAAGGATTAATGACGCAGTAGGAGGATCGGCCATGAACTTAACCATGACTCAAATGTGGGATGTTATAAATGACTTGGCCGAAGCCACAAAACGAAGGCCAATGCTCCAAGCTGATAGAAGAGCGCAGATGGTAGAAGCTACTCTAGAAAGGAGTGGAGAAGACATTGCAGAGGCCATGATGGTCGAATCAGATACAGAAAGCACCGGAAGCAACGAGGAAGAGCCTACATGGGAAATCACTCCTGAGCCATCAGAAGACTTAGAGCCAGAAACCGATACAGTGTGGGATGAGGAAAAGCCTTCATGGGAACTCACTACTGAGCCGACAGAGGAGGAAACCCGGGACACCACTGGTGAACTGCCCGAGACATACCCTACTCTCACAACCGAAGCGGCCGAAGAAATCAACCAAGACCAGGTCCTCACGGACAGGCTGGCCGATGCAGATCCGGTCCATCTAATGAGAGCTTCCCAACTTTTCCCCATGATCAATATGCAAATTGTAGAAAACTATGTGATCAATGATGAGTCTGAAATAAGGATGGAAGAAAGGCCTAAGCAGAACGACTCCTTGATGGAGCATTTTTTTGCCACAACTAGACAAGGTAGCCCTAAACATAAGAGAGCCCGACTCAAGAAACCAGCGACTATAGTGAAGGGTCCCTCGCCTTCTCAGAGGTGTTGGAAGGAGAAACCACCGGAACAAGGGAGTCCTTCCCCGAGCACATCATCCCACACGAACTCGGGGAGAATCAAGGCTAGAATCAAGGTAGGAGCGGTAGAAAAATTTGACCTGAGCTGCCCATGGGATCCAAACTTATGATCCAGGAGTGAGGTATCGTCGAGCTAACGACGCTAAACAAAGGCACTGGTCGGGAGGTAACCCGACATTTATCTTACTTTCAGTCATTTTATTTTATGTCATTTAGTTTTTGCCTTAAGTCATTCTCACCTTTCCTGTATATATTTGCTTGCAATTGACTTTTGAACTAAGTCGTGTTGTGAGCCACGCCTTCGTTCAAAAGTGTGGGGTGAGAACCGCCTTTGTACATAATTAATTAACATGCTTTCTTTTTTCCTTTTCCCTTAATATTATCTTTTTGAAAATATGAACTTAAGAATGTGAAAAAGATAGATCTAAATTCATGCATTTACCTTGTGAAATCTCAACTGTATAAAAACTTAGGATGTAAGTTCTCATTTGTCCCTTTGTGTTGAGATATACAGGGGATGTGGAGTTGATATAAAATGCCCTAGAGAGGCTTGGTAAGCACTCGAAGGATCGGATTTCACTATATGGTTTACGAAGTCAGTGGAGGCTGCACTTCGGGTTTCAATGGAGATTAGAGTCATCTCCGCCATGCAGCGTTTATGCAAGAGGCGGGATGGGAATCAAACCGTCCTATCTCTAGTCCTAGTAGCCGGGAAAATAGATGAGCGACCCTCATCTTGACCCGCGCGAAACGGCGAGGATGAGAAAGAGCGGGGAGGTATTTCCATATGCTCTCGGGCGATGATTGGACCTCCCAAAAGGTTGAGAAAGTGGACAAGCAAGTCACAAAGAAGCAAAGCTTGAAGAAGCAAATCAAAGGCCAAAAGCCCAAAATTGTGAAGGTTTTAACCGAACAAAAGTGAAGAAACTCCAATTCAAAATCGAAGGCCGAAGGCCAAATAACTTTAAAAGCTGTCCCTCATCAAAAGGAAATCAAAGAGCTCAGATCATTGAAACCCGAACCAAATCAATGATCTTATCAGACATCCTACAGATAGCGAAGCATGGCAGGACTTTGATAAAAAAATCCTTATTTTGCACAAGACGTTCGAAATGTATGTATTGGATTGGCCACAGATGGTTTCAACCCTTTTGGGGCTGCTGCTCTTTCACATAACACTTGGCCAATTGTCGTCATGCCCTACAATTTGCCACCTTCATTATGCATGAAGAAGAAATTTAACATTCTTGCTATGTTGATTTCTGGTCCGAAATCCCCAGGTAAATGGTTGAACGTGTTCATGCAACCTCTGATTGATGAATTAAATATGTTGTGGGACACCGAAGTATTGACATTTGATCGACATGATAGCTCGTCATTCATCATGAGAGCTGCAATGATGTGGACAATCAGTGACTTCCCTGGCTTGGGGATGTTGGGAGGACAAAAGTCCAAATGATACAAAGCTTGTCCTATGTGTTTGGATGAGGTTGATTCTCATCATTTAGCGGGGAGAATGTCCTACCAAGGTCATCGCAGATGGCTTGATTTAGACCATTCGTGGAGGCATGCGGCTAGTAAGTTTAACGGGGAAGTGGAACTACGAGATACCCCTCTTTCGTTGACAGGAGAAGAGATTTTGGGTACCTTGGTTAGCCATGAGTACTGACGGAGCCCACTGCACTGTCGTTAAGGTGCAATGTTCTCTGTGCAAATAAATTTATATTTTCCGCTACTCGCGACTTCACTACTGGGTAACAAGTGGTAAGTAGGGGTCGAACCCAAGGGAGTCAGGTGAATAGTTGTTCTTTAAGTTGGACAGTTGGGAGTTGGTTGTGATTTTAGGACTTAGAGTAGCGTGGGTTGGTTGTGATTTTAGTACTGAGAGGTAAAGTTACAGTGGATATTACAATTTAAAGGAAATCATTTGGTTTCGGGGGTGGCCTTGTATCATAGTCTGTTTATCATCGACCATTAATGATCATACTAAGTGTTCAAAGATGAATCGAGGCCATTTCTAAGCGCAAGACTTGCAACATCGTTTAAAACACTTGTTCTACTTTACACTAATTCCTCCTTTCGAAGTATCTTAGCCTTGTGTGCATCCACCTGATCTTTCAGTTACGATCGACCGAGTGGTGTTTTAGATAAGTCGAACTCCTCAGATAAGTTTTGCTTGTTACAGCTTCCACTTACCCGAGTATGTTCACGAATCCCCACGGAAGAGCTTTGCTTGTTACAGCTTCCACTCAACCTTGGAAATTCTGACTATATATGGCACATAGAACAAGTTTTGAACACAAAGAGACATTAAGTGCAGGGTCTAAAACATTTTATGATACAAGTACACACCTTCAACCGAAAAGAGTTTAGCTACTACTATTCATGGCACTGGACATCGTAACTATGAACTTCGAAAAGAAAGGGTTTTGAAAGACAGTAAAGTAAATACGAAAAGACTTACAAAACCGTTGAAGCGCCAAGGATCAAGCTTTGATTCCAGAGTAAGATTATTACAATAGTAGTGCCCAAACTCTAGAGAGAAGTGAGAGCTTCTCTCACTAACTATGGTGGAGGATGTTTTGGAATGAGGATGGGATGGCTTCCTTTTATAGCCACAAGGGGAGGATATGGATGGTGGAGATGGATTTCATCCAAGGGTGGAGGAGGAGGGGAGGAATATGTGGAGGAGGAGCCACCACATGTCACATTCCCATGGTAGCTTGAAAGCCGCCGGTTGCAAGTGAGAAAGGGAGGAGGGGAGGTGACTTTGGTCACCTCCTCCCATAGCCACCGGTCATCCAAGGGGGAGAAGGGGAGGAAGCCACCCATGAGTCATCCTTTGCACCCTTAGCCGCCGGTCACTTGAAGAAATGAGTGAGTTTTGTGAGTTTGTGCAGTCTTCACAAAACTATCAGTCCAATTCTGCTCCGGTCTGACTTTGGTTGTTCCTCGGTTGGATTTGATTTGAGTAATTCAATGTCCGGATCTTGAGATTTCTTCATTCAGCGTCTGATCTTGACCTTGGAATGACTCGTAACATCTTTTCAGCGTAAAATCCTCTCCTTAGCGTGTTTTCTCTCTAGAGTCCAAAATACCCTGTAGAAATATATCGGGACTAACAAGCAGAAGTTAGATAGACAAACAGTTTAATTTGGTGGGTTTTACTGTGTTTTTGATTCGTATAATTATGGTCCATCAGATTACCCCACACTTTTAGTTGTTCGTCCCGAACAATGCTATTAAAGGGCGGCACTCTAAGTAAGTTTGTTAAAATATGAAAATTAGACTGTGGTACTAGATTTATCCTAATTCATGCATTACTTACTTATTACCAAATTGAACTGTGTAAATAAATAGAAGAAACTTGATACTTGTACCTCCGTGCTGAGATGCAAATTATTCTGGATGTTTCAGGAGATAGCCCTTTTTAGGCTCCTGGACTGCAACCTCGGGACCGTCTCGCACTATATGGTTTCCTTGTAGCTTTCTCTAGCACGTGATTCGGTTCGGGTTTCAATGGTTTGAGTACTTTGATTTTCTTTTGGCGAGGGACTGCTTTTGCAGTGAATCGGCCTTTGGCCTTTGATTTGACTCTTTGAGTACTTCACTTTTTGTTCGGTTAAAACCTTCACAATTTTGGGCCTTTGGCCTCTTGATTTGCTTCTTTGAGCTTTTTGCGTCTTTGTGACTTGCTAGTCCATTTTCTCAAGCCTTTTTGGGAGGTCCAATCATCGCCCGCAAGCCTATGGAAATACCTCCCCGCTCCTCTCATCCTTGTCGTTTCGCGCAGGTCAAGATGAGGGTCGCTCATCTATTTTCTCGTCTACTTTGACTAGAGAGAGGACGGTCTGATTCCCGTCCTCGCCTTTTTTTCTTTTTGCATAAACACTGCATGGCGGAGATGACTTCAATCTTCACTGAAACCCGAAGTGCAGCCTCCACTGACTTCGAAAACTATATAGTTTGATTCGATCCTTCGATTGCTTGCCAAGCCTCTCTAGGGCATTTCTATCAACTCTACATCCCTAGTTTATCTCAGCACAAAGGGACAAATGAGAAGTTACGTTCTAAGTTTTTAGAGAGTAAATGCATGAGTTTTAGATCTATCTTTTTCACATTCTTAAGTTCATATTTTCAAAAAGATAACACTAAAAAAGAAAAACATGTTATTTATTAATGTACACATGCGGATCTCACCCCACACTTTTGAACGAAGGCGTGCCTTTCAGCACTACTTAGTTCAAAAGCCATGCAAGCAGACAATTACGAGAAGGAATTGATATTAAGGAAAGGTAAGATCAGAACTCCCTTTTTGTGTCGAATGACATGGCATGAGGCTGGATAATCGAGGGAGTTCGGCTGAGGCCTTGAACTCTCAGCGCAAGCCCGGTAAATTCACGGAAGCTGCCTGGCTGATCCGATCGTGCTCCAAAAACCAATTCCTAAATAGTCAAATCATTCTATGCACCAAGTGGGTGAGAGTGACTTATTGATAAAAACTAAAAGTCAGAATATAAAAAGACAGAAAGTAAGATAGTGTCGGGTTACCTCCCGACCAGTGCACTTGTTTAACGTCGTTGGCTCGACAGTACCTTATTCCTGGATCACTGGTTGGGGTCCCATGGGTGGCTCAGGTCGTATTTTGCCACTGTTCCTGTGTTGGTTTTTGCCTTGACTCTTCCTGATTTCTTGCTTGGGTTGGAACTCCATGGTTTTGGTGTTTTTTCTTTCCATTGTTTCTGAGAAGGCTGGGGACCTTTGACCATAGCTGCTGGTCTTGTTACTCTTTCGGTCTCCTTCGACAGGTCAGAAATCTGTGTACCGTGATCTGAGATAGGTATAATGTCTGGCGGTTTCTTTGTATCCATGCGGCTATTATCAATGGAGAAATTTGCAATTTTGCCGCCGAACTTAAGCGATAATGAGCCCTTGCCCACATCGATCCTTGCTTTAGTAGCGTAGAGGAATGGTCGTCCCAAGATTATTGTTGGAGGGTCGTCTTCGCTGGTCTCTCCCGTTTGTATCACATAGAAATCTGCAGCAATGACGAGCTCTCCCACATGGAGTATTACATCTTTGAGCACTCCAACCGGACGGATGCACGATTTATCTCCTAGATCGATATTTGACCTGGGTGGTTTTAATGGACCAAGTCCTAATAAGTAATATAAGGAGGAGGGCATGGCATTGACAGCAGCTCCAAGATCGACTGAGCACTTATGAATCTGTGCTTCACCAATACTGCAGGTGACTGTGAAGGCCCCTGGGTCCGGTTGTGGCTCGTGATTTGAAGTGAGGGCTCTTTCTATTGTCGGGCCATTCTGCCCATTCCTTGGCTTATGATTTGTATAATCGGGCCCCTTAATATTTTGCTTCGAAGCATAAATATTAGTTGGAGAGTCCCACCTTAAATTGTTACTGTCATCCTATCCAGATGCTGGTATGTCAGAGTGTATGATTGGTGGTGGTGTTATACAAATGGTGAATGCGTACCGTCCATTGTCAGCATGTGTAACCCATGTTTTGCCATCATTGGGTCGGTCTTCCTCTTGATTCCAATCAGGTCGACGCCTCCAGGCGAAGTGCTTGTTCGTAAGTTTGTAAGTTGGGGATCGTGCAACTTCTCCTAGCGTCGCCTTTTCGTTTGACCTTTTTATCATGCTAAGATTCGCCTTTGGGTTTTGGATGGTTTGTGAAGGGAGTCTGTCAGGTTCATTAGTGAGTGTTGACATTGCCGTGGCGAGCTGGGACATTTGTTTGGTTAGTTCTGAAATTGCCCCGTCAGTTTTCGCCTGGTATTGGTGTAGCGAAGTACCCAATTGATTAATGTTTCCTGCGAGCTCCTTCATCGTGTCATCGAGAGACTTGCTTGGTTCTTGCTGATTGTTCGGGCCGGTTTGGTACTGATTTGGTCCTCTTTGCTGATATTGTCCTGTCGATGGAGCGTTCTGGTTATACTGTCGGTGGGGGGGGGGGGTTGGTAGTATGACTGAGTTAGTTGAGGGACAGCTGGTTGTGCTTCCTTCTGAGGATAGTTGTTGTTATGCCAGCTCGGGTTGGTTGCTTGACCATACTGTCTATTTTGTCTGGCTCTGTCATTTTTGTTGTTGTTGTATCCTTAGTATCCTCCCACTGCATTTACTTCTGCCGGTTCCTCTTCTATTAATGTCGGACATGCGTCAGTTTTGTGGTCTGTAGAACCACAGAACGCGCAAGGTTTTACCGGAACTGGCTGCCTTCGTAGGATTTGAATCATCATCTCCTTTAGCTGCTTCATCTCTTCAGGCATAGAGCTCATCGATGTTTCAGCTTTTGCCACATTTTTTATCCGGGAGAATTCTTCCTGCTGAGTTGTCTCTTCTCTGAATCGGGCATTCTCAGCAACGTTGGTGATAAGATCCCTTATGCCACTTAATGATAGATTCATCATGGACCCTCCAGCTGAGGCATCCAGGAGCATTTTGCCTAAGGGTCTTAATCCGTTAATGAGATACTCGACGGTGAGTTTCTCAGGTAGTCCAAGGGTATAGCAGCTTCTCTCCAGGCGGTTGAATTTTTCCAGGTAATCGTACATGGTTTCATTGGGTCCTTGCTTGATGTCCTGCAGTTGCCTCCTTACTTCCATCGCTCTTCCTGCTGGGTAATATTTGTCTAAGAACTTCTTCTGCATCTGAGCCCATGTTCTGATGCTTCCGGAAGGCAATAAAAGGAACCAGTCGTTTGCCGCGTCAATGAGGGAAAAGTAGAACGCCTTTAACTTGAAGTAGTCTAGGTTCACACCATTTGGTTTTAAGTTTTGGCAAATACCATGTAAGCGTTGGAGATGAGTCATTGCTGATTCTCCATGCGTTCCTGAGAATTTCGGTAAGTTGTGGGCCACTGAAGTGTTGATGGCGATATTTTCCAGTTCAGGGCCTTCGTGAATGCACCATGGCTGAATTCTGAAATTTGGTGCCGAGAGCTCTCCCAATGTAGGTTCACGGTAGTTGTTGTTATCTCCGTAGTAGTCATCGAAAGCGGGTTCTCGTCTCGGCACTTATCGAGGTTGAGGGGGTGGTGGATATCTAGGGGGTTGTACTGGACCAGCTGCATTTCGGTCCTCGGGTGGTTCTTGATTTCTTCTGATGGCCTCCCTATCACGAGCTCTTCTGTTTCTGATGAGTTGTTCCGGATCGTCCACAAATGGAAGTGGCACCTCATCATTTCGCTCGTACAGGTTTATCTCGTCATCATCCTGATAGTCATGGTGGCTTCCTTTCCGAGACATGGTTGAAGCGCGTATTGATTTAAAGAACTTATCCGATGGCTAATTCCCCGACAACGGCGCCAATTTGATGGAGCCCACTGCACTGTCGTTAAGGTGCAATGTTCTCTGTGCAAATAAATTTATATTTTCCGCTACTCGCGACTTCACTACTTGGTAGCAAGTGGTAAGTAGGGGTCGAACCCAAGGGAGTCAGGTGAATAGTTGTTCTTTAAGTTGGACAGTTGGGAGTTGGTTGTGATTTTAGGACTTAGAGTAGCGTGGGTTGGTTGTGATTTTAGTACTGAGAGGTAAAGTTACAGTGGATATTACAATTTAAAGGAAAGCATTTGGTTTCGGGGGTGGCCTTGTATCATAGTCTGTTTATCATCGACCATTAATGATCATACTAAGTGTTCAAAGATGAATCGAGGCCATTTCTAAGCGCAAGACTTGCAACATCGTTTAAAACACTTGTTCTACTTTAGACTAATTCCTCCTTTCGAAGTATCTTAGCCTTGTGTCCATCCACCTGATCTTTCAGTTACGATCGACCGAGTGGTGTTTTAGATAAGTCGAACTCCTCAGATAAGTTTTGCTTGTTACAGCTTCCACTTACCCGAGTATGTTCACAAATCCCCACGGAAGAGCTTTGCTTGTTACAGCTTCCACTCAACCTTGGAAATTCTGACTATATATGGCACATAGAACAAGTTTTGAACACAAAGCGACATTAAGTGCAGGGTCTAAAATATTTTATGATACAAGTACACACCTTCAACCGAAAAGAGTTTAGCTACTACTATTCGAGGCACTGGACATCGTTACTATGAACTTGGAAAAGCAAGGGTTTTGAAAGACAGTAAAGTAAATACGAAAAGACTTACAAAACCGTTGAAGCGCCAAGGATCAAGCTTTGATTCCAGAGTAAGATTATTACAATAGTAGTGCCCAAACTCTAGAGAGAAGTGAGAGCTTCTCTCACTAACTATGGTGGAGGATGTTTTGGAATGAGGATGGGATGGCTTCCTTTTATAGCCACAAGGGGAGGAGATGGATGGTGGAGATGGATTTCATCCAAGGGTGGAGAAGGAGGGGAGGAAGATGTGGAGGAGGACCCACCACATGTCACATTCCCATGGTGGCTTGAAAGCCGCCGGTTGCAAGTGAGAAAGGTAAGAGGGGAGGTGACTTTGGTCACCTCCTCCCATAGCCACCGGTCATCCAAGGGGGAGAAGGGGAGGAAGCCACCCATGAGTCATCCTTTGCACCCTTAGCCGCCGGTCACTTGAAGAAATGAGTGAGTTTTGTGAGTTTGTGCAGTCTTCACAAAACTATCAGTCCAATTCTGCTCCGGTCTGACTTTGGTTGTTCCTCTTTTGGATTTGATTTGAGTAATTCAATGTCATTTTCTTGAGATTTCTTCATTCAGCGTCTGATCTTGACCTTGGAATGACTCGTAACATCTTTTCAGCGTAAAATCCTCTCCTTAGCGTGTTTACTCTCTAGAGTCCAAAATACCCTGTAGAAATATATCGGGACTAACAAGCAGAAGTTAGATAGACAAACAGTCTAATTTGGTGGGTTTTACTGTGTTTTTTATTCGTATAATTGTGGTCCATCAAGTACCCCATACTTAACTTGCATCCAGATTTGAAACCCAAAGGTGTGAAGGAGAAGTTGTGTTGGACTCATGTGAGCATTTTCTATGATTGACCTTATTACAGCACATTTAGACAACCGTATTCGTTGGATGTCATGCATATAGAGAAGAATGTGTTTGATAACATCATCGGTACTATTCTTGGTCTTCAAGGAAAGGCCAAAGATGACATTAAAGCTCGGGAAGGTTTGGAAAAACAAGGATTCGGAAGGAACTGAGGTGGAAGAAAAAAGGTACCACTTCAAAAAAAAAAGATAAGGTTTCACAAGCACCGTATACGGGTTTACCCTACGAGAGGGCTGATATATTAGAATTCATTAAGGATGCTAATTATCCTTACGGTTATGCGGTTAGTTTGAAGAACAAAATCAATGTGGAAGATAAAAAAAATTAATTTGTTGAAAACGCATGATTGTCATGTCATGTTGCAGCGCTTACTTCCCTTGTTTATTCGACCATACTTGCCACATTATGTAGTGGAGCCCCTTATATAATTAGCGTGATGGTTTCAGAAGTTATGTTGCAAAGAGTTGATGGTGAGAGATGTAACTCAAATGAAAGACGACATTGTTATAATTTTGTGCAAATTGGAGATGGTTTTCCCTCCTGCTTTCTTCACCATCATGGTGCATCTACTAATCCATCTTCCTGAACAAGTTCTTCTTAAGGGACCTGTACACTATTCTTGGATGTATCCTATTGACAGGTTTATATGTATTTTTTATTCTTTAAATTTTGTTGTACATTATCTTAAGTACAAGTATATTTGTTAACTAACTATGACTAATTTCTCCTTTTGTAGATAATTAGGTGAGTACAAGAGATCAGTTCGAAACACCAGATATCCCGAGAGATGTATTGCTGAACAATACATTACACATGAATGTGTAACATATTGCAAATTATACATGAACGATTCAGTCAAAGATTGGCTTGGTTGTCTAGCCACTACCGCAAGACAAGTTTTTTACTTAAATGATCTAAAAGCCGGTGAACCATGGAAAGTGGTAAATGTTGTTTCGCATAGAGGTACATATAGTGACAATTCCCTTGCATGAGAAAATGAAAATGAAAGACACACAATATTCTTTTCGGCTCAAGAAGATGATGCCTAGGTTATTCATCAACCTCTCCCTCGACAGACTCTTCTGCATAAGGCAAAAAATATGGCCCAGCCAAGTCATCAACAAACACAGAAGAGAAAAGCAAATCCCACATTTTCTGTATGTGCCCTTGGAGAAGAGAAAAGTGTTCAATCAGTGTCATGCCACCCAGATTCCTCATGTACCTCCAGCGCCTGCAATGAGTAGCACATTCCAAGGGCCAGAAGAACCTCCAGCGCATGCAAACCCCACCTGCCCTAGTCTTGCTGCCCCAATCCCTCCTCCATTACCACAAACCCCAAAGTCCAATCCATTAGTACCCTAGAGGTCTTCTAGGGGTATATCCAAGTCCACAGGTTGTTCAAATGCTAATTTCCAACTAGCCATACCTAATTTTAGTGCTCCTAACCCACTTCCAATGTCCCACAGTCCACCACATTCACCCCCCATGCTCCCTACACCACCTGCATCCCCTGCCATATCAAACGAATATGAACCCTCATCTCCAGATTTTGATCTATCCTTCGAGAACAATAGTTTTGATGATGAGGGCAAAGTTAATTTGGCAAATGTTCCAAGCATCCAATGCAAGAGCTTGGGTTATGTGCTACTAGGTATATGTTTTACTTATAAATGAATAGTGTTTGTCAATTTTCAATTAGGTCGTTACTACGTATTTTTCTAACGCTTTTGTAAAACAGGGAAAGGAGGAGTAGAGAAAAGGAAAGTTAGGGGAGTTGTCAATGGGACAACAGTGGCAAATTACAAGCATATCTACAACAAAGGGCAACTAATCAAGGTCGAATTTCTGCGTGATGGGAGTGGTCCGGCAAATAACACAGTGGAAAGCTTACTAGTTCACGAGATTGGAAGTGCAATTAGGGACAAAGTTCCTGATGTGGGGCGAATGGCGAAGAATTTATCTGTGTTAGAATTTGATGAAAGCCTAGTGTTTTTTTGAGTAGAAACGACATTCTGAGCAAAACTCATAATACACTATGAGCTCGGCGTTTTTAGGGCAAATTCGATTATCCGCAGGGTCAAATTTGCATTTTTATCTTCTTTCGGGAACTTTTTTGTCATTTCCTTCTTCGTTATTTCCTTATTTGTTATTTCCTTATTTGTTATTTCCTTATTTTGGAAATTAGGGTTTTCTATTTATACACTTGTTAGTCATTTTTGTTAGACGGGTTTTTTTTTAAAATGAATAAAAGTTGAGGTTTTCCTCCTTATCTGTCAATTTTTGGTATCTCTCTGAGATCAACGACTATTGACCTCAAAATATCGGTATTCTGCAGAATCAACGAGCTTTTGATTTATCGTTCCATATCCCCCCCACGCACGCTGCATCAGAGTGGTGTCAGTTTCCCACCGATCCTGAGTTATGCCAACTCGAAGACCACGGAGAGTCGACGCCGAGGCAGCCATGGTGATGCTGAGTTGCGGCGAGATAATACTGCTCTGCGGAGGCAGGTCGATCTCCTGACCCAACGAATGGATGCACTCTCCCAGATGGGCGATGATGTCACTGTCACGGATGAAAACCCTTTTGCTTTTGACAACACTGCCTTGTCGCGAGGCAATGTGTACAAAATTAATTTATAAGTCCGCTACTCGTTACTCTACTATTGGGTAGTAAAGCGGTAAGTAGGGGTCGAACCCAAGGGAATTAGTGGATAGATGTTCTTTCGAAAATGGAAAGTAAGACAGTTGGGGGTTGGTTGTGATTTTAGTACTGAAAAGTAAGTGGGTTGGTGGTAATTTTAGTACTGAAAAGTAAATGACTGAAAGTAAAGAAAGTAAATACGGGACTGAAAGTAAATACTTGAAAAGTAAAGTGCTTGAAGGACAAGACTTGCGGAAAGTAAATGCTTGAAGGACAAGTCTTGCGGAAAGTAAGTGCGTAAAAGTAAAGTGCTTGAAGGACAAGACTTGCGGAAAGTAAGCAGTTGATATGGTGCTGAAAGTAAAGTGACAGGTGATGTTTTAATTAAAGGAAAGGATTCGGTTTTAGGGGCCTTGTATCATAGTCCGTTTATCATCGACCTCTAATGATCATACTAAGTGTTCAAAAGTGTATCAAGGCTATTCCTAGCACATGACTTGCCACACCGTCTAGTCTTTTGCAAGACAAAGAACTCTTGTTCTAGTATGTGCATCCATTTGATCATCATTCCTGATAAACCAAATGGTGTTTAAAAGAGGTTGACTTCCACAGATAAGCTGTGCTCTTCCGAGCCTCCACTTATCCACGGAAGATCACGAACACATGGCAGAGCTTTGCTCTTCCGAGCATCCACTCAACCAATGGAGTTCTGACCTAATATATGGCACCTAGAACAAGTTAAACACAAAGAGGCACTAAGAGAAGGGTCTAAAACATTTTATGATACAAGTACACCCCTTCAACCGAATTAAGGGTTTAGCTACGAATATCCATAGGGGTGGATATCATAGCTAAGTACTGAGTAAAGTAAAGGTTTTGAAAGATAGGAAAGTAAAGGTTTTTGGAAATCAAGACAAGGAAAGTAAAGGGGAGAATACTCAAGAACCAACAGGAGTAAACTCAAGAACAACGAAAAGTAAAGGAAATGCTTGAGTACTTCAAGAACCGACAAGAGTACTCAAGAACAAACTTGGAGCTTTTGATTCAAAGTAAAGTGTTTACATGGATTGTGCCCAAACTCTAGAGAGATAAGTAACAAGTGACTATGGGATTGAGGATGTTGGGATGATTTTACAAAGGGAAGGAGCTTGGTATTTATAGGCATGGAGGAGGAGGAGATGTGGAGGGGAAGCAAGCCACATGTCAAGAGGGGAGAGGGGGAGAAAATAGCCGTCGGGCAAAGGTGGCAAGGCTCAAAAGCCGCCGGCCACATGGATCTTCCCCATGAAAAGCCGCCGGTGGTGCGGTGGAAGGGGGGAAGTTTGAGTGGATTGAGATCTTTTCTCCAAAAGCCATCGGTTGGCTTATGACTCCGGTTGGTCTTCGGTTGCCCTTTGGTTGCTCCTTAGTTGCATCAAAAGATGAGGAACTTAGACTTGGCATTTCACTTGTGTTCTTGATCTTTGTTGGAATAAGTCATTGGGACTTAGTTGTGGCTTGATCGGAGTGTTGTCGGAGTATGGCCAGTTCTGACTTGTAATCCACTTTCAGTGTTAAGAACTCCATTTTAGCTCGTTTCATCTTTACTCCTTGAAATGGCCTGTAGAACAAAAGTGAAACTAACAAGTAAAAGTTGTCAAGACAAAGCGTCCAATTTGGTGGGTTTACCTTTCTTAATGAATCATATAAATATGGTCCATCAGCTTTCGACCGGAATCACCCTTCCCCTGAACGACGTGATCGACGTTGGGAAATTGGCTTCAAGGTGGATTTTCCAGATGCAGCTACTAATTCGAGGACGAATCTTCTCTGCCCTGGAGGGAATGATGTGGGGCGAATGGCGAAGAAATTATCTGTGTCAGAATTTGATGAAAGCCTAGTGTTTTTTGAGTGGAAACGATATTCTGAGCAAAACTCTTAGCATGCTATGAGCTCGGCGTTTTTAGGGCAAATTCGATTATCCGAAGGGTCAAATTTGCGTTTTTATCTTCTTTCGGGAACTTTTTTTGTTATTTAGTTATTCGTTATTACCTTATTTGTTATTTCCTTATTTTGGAAATTAGGGTTTGCTATTTAAACACTTGTTAGTCGTTTTTGTTAGACGGGTTTTTTTCATAATGAATAAAAGTTGAAGTTTTCCTCCTTATCTGTCAGTTTTCGGTATCTCTGTGAGATCAACGACTATTGACCTCAAAATCTCGGTATTCTGCGGAATCAACAAGCTTTTGATTTATCATTCTTTACCCACCCACGCACGCTGCATCAGTTCCCATGATGGCCTCATCATTCAAGAAGCTTGCGGATGAAGACAGAAGGATTGTTTATGACCACCTGAGCGTAAGTAGTACTTCCTAGATAATATTCATTTCATTAAGAACTAAGTTATAATTGTAATTTATTTTTATTTTCATTACAGCCAAACTTTCTCATTCATCCAAACGATGACCATCTATGGAATGATATATTTAAAAAGGCAACGGAGAAGTACCGTGATTGGAAATCGGATTGCAAAACCTTCTTTAAAAGCCATGGACCTGAGGTAATTCCGCGAGTGTTTCTAGATCGGCCCGAACAATGGAGATGGCTTATGAGCCACTTCAGTGAACCCAAAAACCAAGTTATGATCTCACTGATTTTAGTTGTTAATTAGTGTATCCAAATTTTATTCTTTAACTGATTACCTTTGCATTCGGTCCCCTTTAACTTGTTTAAATTTTCTTATAATAGGAAAGGGGTAAGAACATGTCCAAAGTGCGCAATATGCCCGAGAGAATGAACCACACCTCCGGAAAATGTCCCTTTTACATGAGGGCTACAATTCTAGCCGAGCAGGGAGAAAAGGCACCTCGTATAGCTACCTTCTCCCATGTCTACTCTAAAGATCCTGCTGGTGCAGCCCTTGCAGTTAAGTGTCTTTTTTGATGTCTACTCTTATGTATGATTGTGGTGAAAATGTGTTACTGCTACTGTCTTTGTGTTGTACCATATAATTGGTGGTTTATGTATTTTTGTGCTGACTGTTAGTATTGTTCTAGTTCTTAATTGATGTGATCATCTAAGAAATAATGGTTGCGAATGACTGCCATTATCACCACAAATATCATTTGCGCTCACTGTGAATAATTGTAATTTGCATAGAGAATTTGATATACACACACATACATAGAGCAATTATATCTGTTGTGATCATGATAACTGCCATGCGTAATGACTGCTACAATCCTCAGTTACTGCTACTTGTGAATAATTGGTTGTTTTGATTATGAATAATTGTTTGCATGGAGAATAATTGTTTCCATAGATAATGACTGCTATGATCATCAGTTCTTATTCTTTGTTGGTGAAGACATGGTTTTTATTACATATTAACTTCTTGTTCTTCCCCATTGTATTTACACTTCTCTATGTATGTGTAGAGACAAATGCAAGCAAAGGTTCGAGACGTTTTGCAAGATCAAAATGGGGATGAATCCGAGGAGCCCAGTGTCCCAAATGATGAAGGACCACTTCCACTTGCCACGGAGCTTGATATCATTACCCAAGTTACGGGACAGAAGCGTGGGACATATATTTCTGGAATTGGGAAGTGCTTCAAGAGGCCACCCCTCTCGAGAGGAGCGCCAGAAATTCAGAACTTAAAGACCAACTCCAACAGCAAAAGGAGGAGTTTATGGAAATGAAGGCGTCATTTGAACAACAGATACGTGTTCTTGAAGAGCTGGTGGTTCGCGGTGGTTCAGCTAATCACACAAGCAACAATGCCTCGAAAGGTGCGACTAGTTATGGCCCGGCTTCTTAAATAAAAAACTGGATTGATATATATTTTTGTGCAATGTTTTGGCTCGGGCACACACATTTGGACATTTGTTGTGTGTGTCCTTTTTGTGTGGCCGGAATACTGTTCACTGGCCGGAATTAATATGTTTAAACCGGGTTCATGTTTGGTAGTATGTCTTAAACCTTTTAATGTGACAGTTTGTTGTATGATATGAAACAATTAGATGTTTTTAAGTGACAATAATGTGCTTTTATGCAACAATTATGTGCTTTTATGCGACAATTACGTACATGTTTCAGTTTCTACGCTTAAGCATGTTTATACGACAATTATGTTTTCAAATTGTGTAGCTATGCACTTTTATACGAGTCCAACATGCTTCGGTTTTAAGCGTATGAAGTATTACGCGACAATTGTGTCTGAACTTTTGTCACGTAAAACAGCTAATGTGACAATTTTTTGAAAATATGTCCATTTCAAATGTAGTTTGTGCACTTTTATACGACTTCTACATGCTAGGGTTTTAAGCGTATGAAGTATTGACAACTGTGTCTGACACTTTTGTCCCTTTAAACAGCTAATGTGACACATTTTGGAAATTATCTCCTTTATAAATGTCGCATATGCTCATAATGAGTACATCATATTCCCTTTTTATGTGACTACTTTTCAAAAATGGCGCGTAAGATTAAAACTTTAAGCGAAAAGTGTGAATTTACAAATGTCGTGAGACATTACGCTCTAGGCTTTCGTGACAAATTTTACGCGACACGCATATAGTCGCATAAATATTATGCGACCAATATAGGACATTACGCGACGTGAAAAAACTATCTCCTAATCTGCAAAATGGTGTATTGGCGGGGTTCAATGCTCTTGGAGACGTGAAATTAATTAGAGATATATTTGAGATGTTCAATTTAGATATCCATTTTAGATTTTAGAAAATATCTCTTGATATTTGATTCCTACTTATCTCTTGTGAGTCTTGTACTATATAATTAACCTTTTGGCCTCACATAAATACGTTGACTGTTACAGGCATCAAGGGAATACAAACTGACTACTGAATTGGCAAACATTGCAGATGGAGCAGTCGGCGCGAGAAAGAGTGTCAGAGCAATAGTAAAGCCCAACAATTTCAGATATTTTGTTACTGAATAAACAAAAAGAGCAAAAGGAATATGAGCTGGAAAAGGGGACAAAAGTGATTAAGAATTGTTAGCTACAACACCCTTTATAAGGGACCTAATTATGTACTGAAAAGCACCAAGAAGAATTTGTCTCATTTCCTCATCTCAGCATTCCACTCTCATCTCCTCTCTCTCTTCCTCTCCTTAGAGCTCACTGCTCTAACCTACACTCAAATCGTATTCTTAACATGGTATATTGAGTTGTTGTTGGTAAATTCGTATGTAAGACGTGAAACCTTGATATTTAGGAACAAAGATCACCGGAACTCCAAGAGTATAATAAAATCTCACTATTGCAGGGCATTTGAGGCTGGAAATCAAAAGTATGATTATTGGTTCTTTAAAAATCTAGAAAAGATTGATCACTTATATATTGGTATTTTGTACTTAGTATGCAAAAGACGATGACTTTTATGATGGTCATTGGCGTAAAACGGCATATAATGACACAATAATATATTGTTTTAAATTACGACATCGTCTTGCGATGACACAATTAACAACTAGGTCGTAGTCTCTTAGTGTCTATAGTATATAAGTAAGACTACGAGATAGAAGAAGGTCCTTATCGATTTCCTATTCGGAGCGGTTGCGCAACCCTAGGTTTGTCTCAATCTCGTCTCATCTCGATTTAGAGAAACTAATTTCTCATTTTATTTTCTATATGGCTACAAATTCTTTAGGTTTCCTTTCCATAAGCTCGTCTTTCAGGGTATCGAATAGTGATGGCTTCTAAATTTAAGAGTTCGCTTCGCATCATCATAATCGAATTTGAATTTCAAAATCTACTTTTCTAATTAGTAACTTCTTTCTATACAAATAATTCTTGTGATCGAGATGTCAAGAGTCCCCTTTGATAAGTATTTAATCATAATACAGCCGAATGATTACCCCACAATCTTAAATAATTATCATGAATGTTTAATTTGCCTTGACCTGCAGCCAAATTGGACTCAGGGTATGTGTGATCAACCCCTTCAAAGTTCAAACCAAGCTCATCTGCAGGTAAAATCTAAAAACTAAGTGCCCCTTCATTTGCTTGGCAATCAGCAGTGTGGTAATGCCTTCTTTGTACGTTATTAAAAAGACTTCTTTAATGTCAGGGGCCAATTAACAAGTAGGACTCGGAGTATTTTTATTTTTCAATTCTTTGAAAATTTTGTATTATTTTTGTATTAATATTGTTTCCTCATCTAACTATATCCCAACTAAGACTCAATTTTAGTCCAATAAGGATATATGCATTATTGAATATGAATTATGTATTGATATGTGACGAAGTCGTTAATATATATAGTACATGATAGATATGTATGGTAAGCACAATAAATGAGAGAATATACAGATCATATGCTACGAATCTCTGACGAGAATAATGTATTATCTAACATCTCACCCTCAAACTCATGGTGGGTCAACAATACTGACTTCGGAGAGAAGAAACTGTGATGTGCTCTAGTTTGTGCCTCTGTGAAGAAATCTGCAAGCTGGAGCTCTGAAGGAACAAACTGAAGAGCAATAATCTGATCCGGTACCTCCGAAGCATCCACACCAATATGCTTGGTGAGCTCATGCTTCACCGGATCCCGATCAATACTAATAGCACATGTACTGCCTTAGAAGATAGGAGTCGGTCCAGAAGTAGTAATCCCGAAGTCCTCAAGTAACCACCGAAGCTAAGTAACCTCTGTCGTCAATAATGTCATAGCTGGCAACTCCGCCTCAACACTTGAACGAGAAACTGTTATCTATTTCTTTATCTTCCAGGCAATGAGAGAACCACCAAGATATACACAATATGCAGAAGAGATCTACAATAAGAGTGATCACAAGCCCATGTTGCATCAGAATATGCTTTGAGCAGGAAAGAACTAGAGCGAGGGAAGAAAAGAAGGAAGTAGATGGATCCGGACGAGTGACTCTTCAATACATCAGACTGCCAACTAGATGTCGGAAACAAGTAGGATCCTTAAGAGGCTCACCATCAGTGAAACGAAGGTGAACAATAAGTTCCATGGGAGTATCAACAATGCATTGATCACTAAGGGAAGCCCGATAAAGAAGTCTTGAATATACTTCTCTTAGGATAGGAAGAAACCCTCGGGAGTAGAGGAGAATTTAATGCCAAGAAAGTATCTAAGAGGACTAAGATTAGACATCAAAAACAGAGTATTGAGGTGCTCCTGGACAAATGCAATATGATAAAGGTCTAAGCATATCGTCAACGTAAAAAAGGATGAGTGTTCGACCACGAGAAGAAGTAAGGACAAACAACGTTGGGTCATGATCATTAGAGGTGAAGCAAGTTGCGGTAACAATAGAGGAAAACGTTGGAACCAAGCTCGAGGGGCTTGCTTAAGACCATAAAGGGAGCCACGAAAGCGAACAACCATGTCGTCAAGGATATAATATCTTGGGGATGGTCTCATGTAAACCTCTTCTCAACTCACCGTTAAGCAAAGCATTCTTTACATCAAGCTGGAAGATGCACAACTCACGGATAAAGGCAACATCAAGAAGGGTGTGAATCATGATCATGTGGGCAACAAGAGCAAAAGTTTTATCATAATCACGCCTATGCTCTTGTTGAAAACAACGAGCCACTATACGAGTTTTATAGCGCTCAAGGGAGCCATCAGAGTGGGTCTTAAATCTATAGATCCACTTTCATGTGATGGGACGAACATGAGATGGAAGAGGAACAATCTCCCAAGTACCAATCTGCTCAAAGGCGACCAATTCTTTTGCCACCCGTGTTGCCACTCTTGATGGATGATAGCATCATGATAGGAGGTCGGCTCAGTAAGAGTAACAGCAGCTACATCATAACATGTCTGAGGAAGAATGGACTGCCGATCACGCAGAGCATACTGAGATGGATGCACAGGGGATGTTATAATGGGAGAGGATGGCGCATCGGAAGGTTGTGGCACAATGGGAGGGAATCACACATCAGAAGATGACACGTCAAGTGAAGATGGTACGTCAGAAGAAGATGGTGCATCAGGTGATGAAGGCACAATGTGTGAAAATGGAATATCAGAAACGTCAGCTTCGAGATGATTAGTGTAGTATTAAGGATTAGGGGATATAGTGCGAGATCGAACAAAAAAGGGTGAATCGGAAAAGGTCAGAAAGGAGAGGGGCTCGACTAGGGAAGTTAATGAGAAATCGGAGGAAGCACGAGGATTATCATAGTCTTGCTGCTGTTGTCTGCTATATAGGTCTAATGCTTCAACACTAGATAGCTTGATCACTTTCTGTTGACTCTCAGCATTTAATGTCATATCATATACAACATCTAGACTAGACAGATCTTTCAAGGCAAGGATATGAGTTCTAATCTGAGTATAATCTTCATTGAGACCCATCAGAAACTCTATGACTCTATCCTCGTCTCTTTCTTTAGCTCCTTCTCTACAATTGGCACACTCACTGTCTTCATCACACCCAAATCTCTTACTCAGAGCATCTAATTCCTTCCAATATGCATTTAATTTCTCAAAGAATTTTGCTATGTCAAGTTCACCTTGGTTGATGTTGCAGATTTCCTTCTTCAGGTAGAACTTCCTGGACACATTTGAGCCAGCATACCTTGTGTGTAAGATCCTCCAAGCACTTGCTACATCCTTTGCATGAAGAATGTGATTGACCACTTTCTTGGACACTAAGTTGAGAAGCCAAGTCATGATCACATCGTTACATCTCTTCCACTTCACGCTCAGTGCAAGATCAGCAGGCTTTGGATGACCTCCTTGCACAAACTCAAGTTTCGAGCAAACTGATAATGTGATTTCCATTGACTTCTCCCAGGAAATTGATAATGCTATAAGACACCGTCCTAACACAGTGCATGACCTTTCTAACCCAAGCCTCCAGCAATCCCATTTTCAACTGCATCTTCTCCAAAAAGTCCAACTCCATCCTATCATACGTCTTACTCATGTCCAGCTTAATGCAACAGTATCCCACATCTCCATTAGATCTTGTATTCATATAATTGACAAGCTCATGCGCTATAAGGATATTATCAGAAATCAAACGACCTGGGACAAAGGCACTTTGGCTCACCGAAATACAGTCTTGTAGAACCACCTTCAGTGTATTTGCCAGCACCTTCGTGATGATCTTCATTGCTACATTACACAAACTTATAGGGCGGAATTCATCAAACGTCAGTGGTTTTCTTGTCTTGGGAATTAAAGTGATAAGTGTATTGTTCATACCATGCTCAAGCTCACCTTTACCATTTAAGAATCTGAGAGCGAAATCAATTACCTCCTTCTTGACGAGATCCCAGCTTTCCTGAAAAAATAAGGCTGAAAATCCATCGGGCCCTGGTGCCTTAGTAGCACCCAACTGAAAGACTGCACACTGAACCTCCTGTGCTGTGAACGGGGAATCCAGCATTTCTGCTTTATCTGGAGTAATTAGTTGGTTGATGCATTCCAAGTTCTCATCTAATACTGCCTGATCCTGCATTCTGCTTGAACTAAGAACATCCAAGAAGTGCCTTACAGCCTCCCCACATAACTCCGCCTCCTCAGTGATCCAGTTGTCATCCTTGCCCTTAATCTTTTCCACCGTGTTTTTCTTTTTTCTTTGTGAATCTCTACTGTGGAAAAAATTGGTATTCGAATCACCCTCCTTTAGCCATTCTACTCTTGATCTTTGCCGCCACATCAACTCTTCTCGTGCAAGCCATTCATCAAGTTCTCCTTGCAGTTGTGTTTCCCTTTCAATCACTTCATTTGATCTGAATTGAGCCTTGACCGTTTCCAACTCCTTAATAGTTTTGATACGTTTCTGGACCCTTCCGAATACTGAGTTGTTCCACCTTTGAAGCGCACGGCTGCAATCCACTAGCTTCACACTAAAAGACGACTCTGATCCTTCACACTAAAAATATACTTTATACTTGATCTTTACTCAAATAAAAGTATAAATTGACAAAGAAAATGTGCCACATATTGTTGCAAATATGTTTTTAACGGGAAGTATTCCTATTTGGTCCACACACACAAAACAAATCAATAGAATCTTGTACGAAAATTCAAATGGGCGGCATAAGATGTATAATTCATCAGGATCAGATTGGCGTTATTAGCTTGTAAGTCTTTCATCTCATCACTACATGTCTTTAATTGGAGTCATCTTTTTTGTCATCAGGTTTTTTCCTGGTAGTCTTCAATCTTGTCCTTGTGAACTTCACTACAATGGCTGCAGGGAGAATATCCTTACAAACATACACGATTCCAGCCAACAGCCTGACCATCCAAGGTTCATTTTGTTAAGTCTGAGTGTATTATTCCTTGTTATCTTTCCTGTGTAATTAACTCGGGTTGATTCCTTTTTGCAGTTGGTGAAATTGTCTTGGTGAGGCCAGACAGAGACGGGGCATTACCATTCGTGGCAAAAATTGAAAGAATTTATGCAGACCCCGATATGACTGGTGCCGAAGTTAGTATAAGGTGGTACTACCGGCCTGAGGATACATTTCAAGGCCGTAGGCTTTTCCATGGTTTGAAAGAGTTGTTCTGTTCTGACCACTCGGAAGAGATATTTGCCGAGTGCATTGATGGGAAGTGTAATGTTCATAGCTTTGATGACTATCAGCAACTGGAACTCGTTAGAGATGTGGACTATTTCACGTGATTTAATTATATATATCGCGAGGAGAGGCTCGTTCCTGACCAAGTTGAAGTGTAGGTTTATTCCTCATTAAATGACTTTTTTTTATATTTGTTATCACTTGTCTTGCTCTTCCAAACTCCGACCATGTTTAAAATTTTGAAATTTATGCTTGTTGTGTATTTGTAGCTTATTTTGTGTAACAATTTTCGTAGGTTTTGTCTCTGTGGAATGCCTGTGAACCCAGACTTGCGGATGATCCTGTGCGAAGGTTGCCTTGAGTGGTAAGTTCATTGTTTATTTCGACTAGTCCTACAATAATCTGCATATTGCTGAAACTTTTTAACATGAAGTCTATCAAGAAGCATGGGTTACATTTTTTTCAGTACAATACATAGTTCTTAAAAAGAACAGCCTTATCTTGACTTGTCACTGTGATTCAGGTTTCATCTACTTTGCCTGAATATGTCCCTAGAGGAAACTAGAAGAATTTCACACTTCTACTGCCAATCTTGTAGCCCAACGAATAATCATGATCGCGGTAGCCATAGGTAAATTCCAAGTCCAATCGCTACTACCCAAGATTGGTAAATGACACAACACTAATTTTCACTCCAGCTTAAGACAATATTCAACGTTAATCCTTCATTTTATTTACTTTTTTACCCATCTAATCCTATCCACCCGAGGAAACTCTGGTTCATTAGGACACGAATCTAGCACCCTCCGGACTCGATTTTTTTACACCCTATTACTCAATCACTAGAGGCTACCTCTGATGGGCTTTAAAAGAAATTAATATGGTCACCGGGAATCTTCTATTCAATAATGCACAAACGTTTCCATGCGAGGACATGTTATATTGTAAAAGCGGTTTAAAAGGAGTTAATTTAATGTGATGATGTACAATTCACTATCCCTTCTACTTACTTAAATAATTAGTTAAATTTTTTACATAATAGATCATAGCCTATCGACGTATTGCTTTGCTTGGATAACCGGGGGGTTGTGGTTCAACTCCCCTAGATGTATGACACCGGTGCTACGTATTGAAAGACAGTTCTTAAATGTTCCACGTGTTCCTCCAAAGTAGTACTATAGATGACTGTGTCAAAAGTAGTACTATAGATGTATGTGTCAAAAATAGTACTATAAATTTCTACATGTTTCATCTGGAAAAACAGTGGTGCTACATATTGGAAGACAGCTCTCAAATGTTCCACGTGCTCCTCCAAAGTAGTAATATAGACGAGTGTGTCATCTAACTACACTACAACGAATCGGTCCAAGTAAGGATGGAATATTTTGTTCATCAGGGTGCAAAATGTTGTTGGGGCATTTGTTACCCGAACGACATCACCGAGAACGCGAATGCTCCATAGCAGGCCACACAAGTCGTATTTGCCTCATCCCCTTCAGCGATTAAAAGAATGAATATTTGTTCTTGATGGTTACCTGGTTGAGAGCTTGATAGTTGATGCATAGACATAACAACCCAGCATATTTCATCTGGAACAACACATGTGCTACGTATAAGGCTTGGAGGGCTCGAGGTACCCCGCATCCATCAACTTGTTGAGTTGTCTGTTTAGATTCTCTAACTCAAGTGGGGACATTTGACAAGATGCTTATGATGGTGTTTGAGCTCCCGGCTACAATTCGATCTTGTGGTTCGCCTCTCATCTTGGAGAAAGTGTCTTGGGTAACTCGGCGAGCATCCCATCTTTTTGAACTTCTCTAGCACTTTCTCGATCCTCAATGGTATCTTCTTATTGCCTTGGTTGAGTCCCTCATTAATTTCAAGTGTAGCTAGCCATGTATCCCGTCCCTTCTTAAGTCCATCCTCCATATGCATATTTGACATGCACATGATGTCCAAGTTGGCCTTGGTGGTTGTGGAAATAATGTGCAAACCTCCCTCCATAATGAGCATGGTATTTCATTATTGCCAAGGTGGCACATCAAACTGACGAAGGAACTCCATCCCCAATACACATTTAAAAGCATCCATGGAAGCAACCAAGAAGTTAACTTCACCTCGTCAAGTCCTAAGTTGTAACTTGACATCCCTTGTTATTCTTTCAAGGGTCTCGCCTCCGTGACCGTCGTCTTCAACCAACCTTGGCCTTCTCGGTCTTTAAGTCCAATCTCTCCGGCTCTCCTTGTTAGATGAAGTTGTGGGTAGCCCCCGTGTCTTCCATGATGGGTAAGGACTTCTCGCTTACCTTCTCGTTCGCGTACATAAGTGTCCTATACCAGACTTCATGAGTTTTAGGACTCGCCTTTAACATGCGAGAAAGCTTTATGCACCCTCGTCATAACTTTGTCCTCTTACTTCTCCTCGAGTAGGGCATTACGTGCATTTCTCTTTGGACATTTGTTGGCCTAACGCGGCCCTTCGCACAGAAAGAAATTGTTCCTTGGCCTCCTTTCCTTGTCTTGTGAAATTTCCTTTTGGGAAAGTTTCCCTCCGTGAACTTGGGTTTTTGGTCTTTTGTCTCTTGTGCCCCCTCACCTTTAGCAAAAACCTCCTTCCTTGCCTTAGGTTTTAAGGACGACTCCCTACATCCTCTAAAATAGTAAGTCAAAGATTCCGCAAGGGTCATCACGGTGATAGTATCCTTTACGTCTCTCCTCTCAAGCTACATTCCTGCCAACGACTTTAATCCATCCATAAAGTTAAAGAAGAGCTCGACTTCACCAACATCAAAGACTTGAAGCATTAATACCGTCTCCTTCACATAGTTTTGAAGTGTTGATGTATGTTTCAACTCCTTAAGCGCCCTTCATGGTTGGCATTCACGGGATAGAGTTATTTCTTGAGTTCGGTCACGAATGCCTCGCAACTATCAATCTTGCATAGCCCCCTATATACTTTCGGGTGCTTTATACGCCACCAAGTCGCCGTAACATTGACAAAATAAAGGGATGTGGTACTTACCTTAGCAGTCTTATCCAATTGGATGGCCTCAAAGTAGCGCCCCATATGCCAAAAGAAGTTGTCGGCCTTGCATGATCCCTTGTACTCCTTGGGTTTGACCACATCGATGACTGACGTTGCAGCGAACTGGTGGTGTACTTATTAAGTAGTCAAAACATTTAAAGACCGGTAAGTATACCGGATCGTCCAAGGATCAAACCAAAACTCAATTCCATTGTTTGATTTTACGTCGATCTGTCTGCTTTTCAAACTACGAATTGGTTTTAAGGTTGTTTAATGAACTACTCAGATTAAATAAAGTAAGTGGGGGGGTTTAATCAATGTGAAGAAATGTTTCCCAAGGTATCTATTTCCCCTCCGATGCATACACCTCTAGTCACTCTAAACCACAATAGTGTTAGTCTCTATCGGGATCGACTCAGGCCTATATGTCTATCTGGGCGGATTCCACCCCTTGGCTACTTCTCGTGCCCAGAGGAAGACGTATCTTGCACATGGAACTCAACCCCTTGGTGTGTTGGTCCATGTCCAGCTTTGCATCTCTCGACCACCGATCCTCGTTGGACAGTCGATCCTTGCAGGCTAGTTAACCCAGGCCTATCGCAATACACAATGGGTCACCCTCGTGAACACCATCGTCTAAAGGTATAACCACTTCGTTTCCCAGGATCTTCAGCGTCACCTCCTCGAGTTCATAGCCAATGACCCTTACCTTATACTCAAAGAGATCCCCTCGAACGCCTATGAGCATAGTACAAGCATAAGAGCAAGTGAAATACAACCCAGAATAAAACTGAATACCATTTATAGATTATTCATATCATAAACAAGTCGCTTACATCAGAGTGCTCCGTAGGATCTCAGAAAACAAAAAGGGACTACTCATGACTCATTTCCAAGGATTCAATATAGGAAAAATCAATCAAACTGTAGAGGAATACAAGAGGGAAAGATGTACTGGATGATCGTCCCTCTCTGGTAGCTCCCCGAGCTGGATGATCAGTTTTTGTCAAAACCCTCTTCCATACGAAAATCCTCTTGCAGAAATTTTGGCGTGCGCAACTCTCTCTGCGCAGAACCCGTGTGCCTCTATTTATAGGTGCAGGAGATAAAGTTTCCCTCATTAGGTCGTTGTCTCGAGCACAACAAAGGTAACTCGAGTGACTAGGTTGCACGGAGTCTGCATGCTTTGCGGTTCGGTCGAAACGACACTGTCCGAATTGGCATGGAAAGGAGATGCACTTTGGGGTTTCCCGATCTTGAACTAGGCGGTTCAGGGCGCAATGCCCTTGAGGCATAGCTCATGGCAATTGGGACAATTACTTAGTTGCGAATAGCTCACTTTCAACTCATTTTGCCTCTTTGTGCTTCGTTTCGACTCATTCTACTCTACAGGGGTCTGATCACTCCGTGCACGAATATTTTACCTGAAAGGACAAAAGACTGTCAGTTGGCCTCAAAAATACACAGGATCGAGTCAAAACCTAAGGGAAAGTGTAGAGAGATAATAATCGAGAATTTGACTTATCAATGACCCTTGAAGCTTCCCTTACTTCACCTTCTCTCCGAGCTTGCCTGACTCGTATTATCACAAGGCCTTGATGGTTCCACATTCTTCCAAGGTCTTCTAGTAGTCTTCTAGATATTGGGTTTGAATTCTTCATTTTGTGGGTCATTCTTTGGGTCAACATTGGACTAAGTGTTTAGATTAAGATACTTAATCTAGTTTACCTTGTCGTGTAGGCACGATAAACCCCTTAATTCTTTAGTCTAAAAGATCAGGTCGTCTCACCAAAAAGCCTCTCAAGTGGCTCAGTCCCTGATTTTATGTTTACACTAAAAACAAATCACTTTTCCAAAATTGCCTATGTTTAAATTAGTTACGAGATGTCATTTTTTAAGTTATGAACTTAAGAGTTTTGAGCCTCGAAGTCTACTTTGCAACATCATATGGCTCTGTCTCTTTAGATAATCCATTTGTGTCGATTAATTCCTTGAAGTCTAAAATATCATATTGTCGTTCGTGACCAATAGCTTTGGAGATGACCTTTGAATGCTGTATTCGTGTTTTCACATCTTGTTCGTTATAAAACCATAAAAATGCTTCCAATAATATGATTAAATGCATGGCTGTATAAAATGCTTCATCAATTGAGTACTTACTCTATCCGTGAGCCACCGCAAAGGGGAAAGTAACATGAACTGAAACTCTTATCTTGCATTCGAGGTTTTTCAAACAAACATTCATAAAAATTCATATAAGTAACTCGGTATAATATATAGTCATATGAGTAAGCACATTTTTTTTGTATTCTTTTGGGTCTCGTAAGTACAAACTAGGTAACATATTTCCCTTCTTCCTTTTTTGAATATTTCTCTCGAAAGCAATTTTTGTCACCAATTCCTTAGAACTCTTATCACTTCATATTTTAAAGATTAGATAGCCAGTGCGTCAAAGTGTCTCGTATGTTCTGTAAATCCTTCCTACAAGAGTATTTTAAAATCCTTTTAGTGACTTTAACCTTGTGGTCGTATATATGTAGTCCTTATGTGTTAGATTTAGTGGCATGTGTTTTGGCAAAATCCTTTGATGTTGTTCAAGCTGTCACCCAAGGAGGAGTTCAAGACCAGAGATCTAACTGACGTGGGATAAGACTGACGCATGGCAGAAGAGTAGAATTTCCTAATTCGTATTTGGAAAGTCGGTGATGCATCTTGGAGTCGGTTGAAGCTTTTAGTGAAGATATGCGCTTGAAGATAATTTACCAAGAGATACTAAAGATATATTTGCAGAATATTTTCTAGAAGAGGTGGCTCAAGTTTTTAGGAAACCTTTCTAAAAGATTGTAATATATTCCCTAAAAGATATAGCGGTTATGATTTGAACTCCTAAGTGATATAGGAATCATCTGCCCCTATATAAAGAGTGCTAGGGTTCTCGAATCATTCAAGCACTCTTGGAGAAACTACACACGCATACACATAGTGAGGGCAGGAGGTGGTGATCGACCTAAACTTATTATTTCGGTGAGTATTAGGCGCTAAATGTCAGTCTGTTCTGAGTACTATTCAGACTAACCGTTGAACGTATTAGAGCTACACACACTGCAACTTGGTCGTTGCGCACTCGGGAGAGGGTATTTGTCTTCGATAGAAGGCGATGATCTTCGGCACAGGATCAAGGTGAAAATAGAGAGGAATCTCTCATATAAGGAGAGCCTAGATTACAAATTCGTTCGGAGTGTTAGAGTAGGCTGATTAAGAGAAAGTTAGTAATCGAAAGTGCATCTGTACTCTAAACTCAGTATTGTGAATTTCTTTTCACCCCTGAGGAGGCAGTTGCCAAACTGTGTATCAAGTTGCATGTTATCAGTTTGTTCTGCATAAGTTGTCTAGTGAATTGTTCCATAACTAGCTAGGACAACATCTCGACACACATGAGAGTATTTCAATTGGTATCAGAGTAGATCACCCGATGCACAGAGTGAGATCTGAAGGTTGTTCGAGATAAATCTGAAGGAGGGGCAGAACATCACGCGACCCCCATTGTTGGAAGGGACAAACCATGGTTATTGGAGGGTGAGAATGAAGGCGTTTCTGAAATCATTGGATGATCGAGCGTGGAGAGCTGTTGAAAAAGTTTAGACACATTGTATGACTACTTGAACTGATGGTAGGTTGTGCCAACTGAAGAAGATAACTCGACTGAGGAACAGTAAATAGCTACAGCTAGAAACGCCAAAACCATGAATGCAATATTCTAGGTAGTTTATGGAAAGGCCTTCAAGATGATTTCTAATTGTGAGATTGCTAAGACTGCCTGGGACATACTATAGATAGCTCATGAAGGTACAGATAAAGTCAAGATTTCTAGAATAGAGATGATTGCTTCAAAATTTGAAAATCTGAAGATGAAGGAAGATGAGACCGTTGCTGACTTCAACGCAAGAATTCTGGACATCTCCAATGAATCTTTTACGCTCGGAGAACCTATCAATGGAGAAACACTGGTAAGAAAGGTGTTGAGATCATTGCCTCAATAATTTGCGATTAAAGCAATTGTCATTAAGGAAGCTCAGGATGTGAAAACTATGAGGCTAGATGAGCTCATGGGATCTCTACAGAAGTTTGAGCTAGAACTGCACAAGGTTGTCCAAGACAAGAAAGTCATGAGTGTTGTTTGAAGTGTGAAGTGACTAATGTTCAGGAGAACGAGGAAGGCATGTTTGAACAATTTGCTAGGTTAGCCAAGAATCTCAGGAGATTCATGAAAAGATTGAACAGAAAAGGATCAGATCAAGGATAGTCTTCACACTCCAAATTCTAGAATCAAACGGAAGGAAAATTTCAGAAGAAGAACAAATCTAGAGACTATGGCCAAGAAAGCAAGAGCGAGAAGTCTAAACGAATCAAATGCAGAGAATGCGAAGGGTTTGGACACATCCAGGCTGAATGTGCGAACACACTCAAGAAGAAGAAGGTCCTTGGCGTCAGCTAGAGCGATAGTGAGTCTGATGATGATAAATATGAGGATGAGTCAAATAACTTTGTAACATTTGCGAGTATCATTGATCAAGAAGGAGAAGATACTAAAGGGGTTGGTTCTAAGACCTCATCAGAGCATCCAACTAAGTACTCGAGCTATAGTGATGATGAAAAAATTACTGATGAATGCATTGCTGAAAACTGCAAGGAGTTATTCAACAAGTGGATAGAAGTGACTTAAACAAGAAGCTTAGCTGCATGTTGACTAATTTGAAAGAGGAGAATGAAAAGCTATGGGATGAAGCTGTTGTCCTAATCACATAGAAAGTGGAACATCAAGACTATCGCTGATCTAAACCTCCGAATGAAGAAAGCTAGTGATGAGAAAGCTAAGCTGGTTTAACAAAAGGTGGAACTCTTGATAGGTATCTTGACACTAAAGATCCGGATAGAGAAAGACAAGGATGAACATGCTAAAGCCGTGGAGGAACTGAAGAAAGCTAATGCCATTCTTGCCAGAAAAGAGGTACGTCTACTTGAATTTATCGATGCATTACAAGTAAAGTATGGCATGGATACTTGTGGTTATGGTGAAACCGTGGAAGAACTGAATAATCTCAAGAAGTACATTACGATGCTCAACTCGGGTTCAAAAAATCTCGACGATATTCTAATGTCCCAGAGAGTTGGTGAAGGTCAGAAAGGTCTTGGATTCACTTGAGGAAGTTGTTCAAGGAAAATAGAGTTTATCAAGGCTGAACATCCTACTCTTAAGGAGACCATCAGTCGAAGTCAGAAAGGTCTAGGATTCACTGGAGGAAGATGTTCATGGAAAACGACGTTTGTCAAGGCTGAACATTCTACTCATAAGGAGAATGTATCTCGTCCCCTACAAAGAAGACCAAGATAGAATACAGGATGGAGAGGAGATAGGAAATTTTGCTACTTTTGTAATTAGGTAGGACACATCAAGCCAAGGTGTCAGGATTTCATGGACTATTCAGGAAGCAAAAGGCCTGCACAATGGACGAAACAAGTTTGGAGAGTCAAACAGAAGGAAAACGTATGTTTTTTCGCATTCAGCTCTACCAGTCATTTGAAGAAGGAACTTTGGTACTTTGATAGTGGTTGCTTAAGGCGCATGACAGTTAATCCAGACTTTCTAAGTGATATGGAGGATTTCAATGGAAATTTTGTAACTTACGGAGATGTAGTGAAAGGGAAGGTGCTAGGAAAGGGAACACTGAAAGTTCATGGCCTACCCCGACTGAAGGGAGTTCTTCTTGTCAAAGGACTACAAGCAAATCTGATCAGCATAAGCCAGATGTGCGATGGTGAGCATCAGGTCAAATTTAATCAGGATGCATGTCTGGTGCTAAAAAAGGATGGTGAACGAGTGTTGGCTAGAAGAAGACCATCAAACAAATGCTATCTACTGAACCTTGGACGACCAACTGCTGAGACAACCTGTTTGCTGAGAAAAATAGAAGAGATGTACCTTTGGCACAAGCGGACGGGACACTTGAATTTGAGAATGCTGAAAAAGGTTGCAATTGATGAGTTGGTGGGCGACATACCTTAAGTACAAAGTGATCTGAACATAGTGTGCGGAAAATGCCAGATTGGATAGCAAACCAAAGTCGCCCACAAAGAAACCACTCAAATCAATACAAAGAGGCCTTTACAGTTACTACACATGGACCCGATGGGACCAATGCATGTGGAGAGTTACTCAAGAAAGAGGTATGTGCTAGTATGTGTTGATGACTACTCTCGATTTACCTGGACAAATTTTCTGCGAGAGAAGTCAGATGTTTTAGCCTTTGTTCAACTATGTACGCATCTGGAGAGGGAAAGAGAAGACAGAGGCAAAAATCTAGTGACTATAAGTAGTGATCATTGAAGAGGGTTTGAGAATAATGACCTTGCAGAGTTTTGCGCTCAACAAGAAATTACCCAACAGTTCTCGTCCCCTATCACTCCAAAGCAGAACGGTGTTGTTGAGCGAAAGAATCGAATCATATAGGAGATGACCCGGATAATGTTACATGCAACGAAAGTCCCTTTGAAGTTCTGGGCAGAAGCTATGAACACGACGTGATGCATCATTAATAGGGTAACGGTTTGGAAAGGCACTGAGAAGACTTGTTATGATCTATGGAAGGGAAAGAAGCCTACAGTGAAGTACTTCCACATCTTTGGAAGTGAATACTGCATTCTCAATGACCGTGAGTATCGACAAAAACTAGATCCAAAAAGCGGTGTGGGTATCTTCCTTGGATACTGATGGACCATAATTATACGAATCAAAAACACAGTTAAACCCACTAAATTAGACTGTTTGTCTATTTAACTTTTGCTTGTTAGTTCCGATTTATATCTACAGGGCATTTTGGAGACTAGAGAGAAAACACGCTAAGGAGAGGATTTTACGCTGAAAAGATATTACGAGTCAGTCCAAGGTCACGATCAGACGCTGAATGAAGAAATCTCAAGATCCTGACATTGAATCACTCAAAACAAATCCAACCGAGGAGCAACTAAAGTCAAACCGGAGCGGAATTGAACTGATAGTTTTGTGAAAAGACTGCACAAAAGTCACAAAACTCACTCCTTCTCCTCCATGACCGGCTACCTTGTGAAGAAGGATGACTCATGGGGTGGCTTTCCCCTCCCCTTCCCTCCATGACCGGCGGCTCCTCCTCCCCTTACCTCCAACCGGCGGCTTTTGGCTCCACCATGGGAGCTTGACACTTGTCCTCCTCTCCTCCACATCTTCATCTCCTCCTCCTCCTCCCTTAGATCAAAGCCATCTTAGCCCTCCATTTCCCTTCATTTTGGCTATAAATACCAAGCCAAACGCACTTGTAAAAATCATCCTCAAATCTCAAAAACACTTATCTCTCTAGTTTTGGTACTTTGTAAGTTTGGTTTTCAATCTATAATATTCTTGTTGGTTCTTGAATATTGTAGATCATTCTTGAGTACTCTTGTCGGTTCTTGAGTACTCAAGCTTTACTTTATTATTCTTCAGTACTCTTGTCGGTTCTTGAAGTACTCACCCTCTTCCCTTACTGTCTTTAATTTCGAAAACTTTACTTTACTGTCTTTTCAAAAACCTTTTCAAGTACTTAGTTATGATGTCCTCTTCCATGGATATTCGTAGCTAAACCCTTCATTCGGTTGAAGGGGTGTACTTGAATCATACAATGTTTTAGACCCTGCACCTAGTGCCGCTCTGTGTTCAAAACTTGTTCTATGTGCCATATATCAGGTTAGAACTTCCAAGGTTGAGTGGAAGCTTTAACGGGCAAAGCTCTTCCGTGGGGTTCGTGAACATACTCGGGTAAGTGGATGCTTTAACGGGCAAAGCTTATCTGAGGAGTTCGACTTATTTCAAAAACCATTTGGTTGATCGTAACTGAAGATCAAATGGATGCACATAAGGCTAAGATACTTTGAAAGGAGGAATTAGTCTAAAATAGAACAAGTGTTTTAAACGATGTTGCAAGTCTTGTGCTTGAGATAGCCTCGATTCATCTTTGAACACGTAGTATGATCATTAACGGTCAATGATAAACAACTATGATACAAGGCCCCTAAAACCGAATCTTTTCTTGACTTAAAACATCACCTGCACTTTACTTTCTTAGTATAAATTGCACTATCAACTGCTGACGTTCCGCAAGACTTGCCGATCACGCAACAACCGCTGTAAGTCTTCCTTTTATTTTCAGTATTTACTTTTCTGTTATTTACTTTTCCACACTAAAAACCAAAACCAACCAAAAAGTCACGTAGTTATTTGCGCTAAAACCTCAATCAACCCTAAAATCACGTTCCCCGCCAGTACAATCCCTCAAAGAACGATTTATCCCCCTAATTCCCTTGGGTTCGACCCCTACTTACCACTTGCTGCCCAGTAGTGAAGTCGCGAGTAGCGGACTTATAAATTTATTTGTACACATTGCCTCACGACAAGGTAGTGCTGTCAAATTGGCGCCGTTACCGGGGAATTAGCCGTCGGATAAATTGTTCTTTCCCTCCCCTTCTCATGACACTACCCATTACGTATGCATGGACTACAAGACATCTTCCCCTTTTCGGAGGTACGGATGGAGAAGACCCCGTGATGCATTGCCACAACTTTCACCATAATTACCGCCGCATAAAACCTGAAAATGAAATGTTAGAGGAATTTAAGTTAAAATGCTTCAAATTCTCTTTAACTGACTTCGCGACAATTTGGTATTACACGTCAACCGCTATGCATGCTAAATATTATGTGGACCTTCGCGCTCAATTTCTGAAAGAATTCTCCCTCCCATCCTTACGACATGACACGCGCGAGAAGATCATGTGCCTTCAACAATCCCGGGATGAGACTTTGGACGAATACTACACGTACTATGACACCATCGTCTCACGCTGCCCGCACCATGGATTTACCGAAATATTCCTTCTTCAAAAATTCCTCTGTGGAATGAGGCAAGATGAGTTCTCAAGGATCAGTGACGCAGTGGGAGGATCAGCCATGCACTTATCCCTGACTCAAATATGGGATGTTATAGACGACTTGGCCAAAGCCACAAAACGAAGGCCAATGCCCCGACCTAATAGAGGAATACAGAGGATAGAGGCTAGTCTGGAAAAGAATGAAGAAGACATTGTAGAGGACGAGATGGACGAATCAGATGCAGAAAGCTCTGAAGAAGAAACTCCCGAGCCATCAGAAGAGACTCCCGAACCATCAGAAGATTGGGATATAGAAAGTATCGGGAGCAACGAGGAAAAACCTTCATGGGAACTGAATGCCGTGTCAGCAATGGAAGAAGTCCAGAATACAACCAGCATGCTGCCCGAGCCATACCCAGCTATCATCACCCAAGCTTCAGAGACCATCTACGACCAGATCCTCACAAACGGACATAACGAGGCAGAACCAAGCCTTAAGATGCAAGCTTCCCAACTTTTCCCCTCGATCAATAGGCAAATCGCTGAAAACTATGTGATCAATGAAAAGGGTAGAAGGAGGATGGGAAAAGGGCCTGAGCAGAACGACTCCTCAAGGGAGCAGGTTTTCGCCATGACTGGACAAGGCAGCCCTAAACACCAGAAAACCCAGTTCAAGAGACTAGTAATGAAGGGTCCCTCACCTTCTCAGAGACGTTGGAAGGAGAAACCACCAGAACCATGGGAACAGGACCCAAGCACATCGTCTCACAAGAAATCAAGGAAAATCAAGGCAAGAAGCAACACAGGAACGGTGGCGAAATTCGACCTGAGCCGCCCATGGGATCCAAACCAGTGATCCATGAATGAGGTACTGTCGAGCCAACGAGGTTAAACAAGTGCACTGGTCGAGAGGTAACCCGACACCTATCTTACTTTCTGTCTTTTATTTTTCTGTCATTTAGTTTTTTCCGTAAGTCGCTCTCACCCACTTGGTGCATAGAAGAAATGACTATTTAAGAATCAGTTTTTGGAGCAAGACCGGATCAGCCAGGCAGCTTCCGTGAATTACCGGGCCTGCGCTGAGAGTTCAAGGCCCCAGCCGAACTCCCTCGATTATCCAGCCTTATGCCATGTCGTTCACTCGACACCTTAAAGGGAGTTCTGTTCTTCCCTTTTCCTTAATATCATTTCCTTCTCATATAACATTTGCTTGCATGGCTTTTGAACTAAGTCTTGCTGAAAGGCACGCCTTCGTTCAAAAGTGTGGGGTGAGAACCGCCTGTGTACATAAACATGTTTTTCTTTTCATTTTCTTTTAATATTATCTTTTTGAAAATATGAACTTGAGAATGTGAAAAAGATAGATCTAAAATTCATGCATTTACCTTGTGAAAATTCAACTGTCTAAAAACTTAGAACGTAACTTCTCATTTGTCCCTTTGTGCTGAGATAAACTAGGGATGTGGAGTTGACATAAACTTCCCTAGAGAGGCTTGGCAAGCAATCGAAGGATCGAATCAAACTATATGGTTTTCGAAGTCAGTGGAGGCTGCACTTCGGGTTTCAGTGAAGATTGAAGTCATCTCCGCCATGCAATGTTTATGCAAAAAAGAAAAAAGGCGAGGACGGGAATCAGACCGTCCTATCTCTAGTCAAAGTAGCCGAGAAAATAGATGAGCGACCCTCATCTTGACCCGCGCGAAACGGCAAGGATGAGAGGAGCGGGGAGGTATTTCCATATGCTTGCGGGCGACGATTGGACCTCCCAAAAAAGGCTTGAGAAAATGGACTAGCAAGTCACAAAGAAGCAAAAAGCTCAAGGAAGCAAATCAAGATGCCAAAGGCCCAAAATTGTGAAGGTTTTAACCGAACAAAAAGTGAAGTACTCAAAGAGTCAAATCAAAGGCCAAAGGCCAATTCACTACAAAAGATGTCCCTCGCCAAAAGAAAATCAAAGACCAAACCATTGAAACCCGAACCGAATCACGTGCTAGAGAAAGCTACAAGAAAACCATATAGTGCGAGACGGTCCCGAGAATGCAGTCCAGGAGCCTAAAAAGGGCTATCTCCCGAAACATCCAAAATAATTTGCATCTCAGCACGAAGGTACACGTATCAAGTTTCTTCTATTTATTTACACAGTTCAGTTTGGTAATAAGTAAGCAATGCATGAATTAGGATAAATCGAGTCCCACAGTCTAACTTTCATATTTTAAAACCAAACTTAATGTGCCACCCTTTAATAGCATTGTTCGGGACGAACAACTAAAAGTGTGGGGTGATCTGATGGACCATAATTATACGAATCGAAAACACAGTTAAACCCACTAAATTAGACTGTTTGTCTATTTAACTTTTGCTTGTTAGTTCCGATTTATATCTACGGGGCATTTTGGAGACTAGAGAGAAAACACGCTAAGGAGAGGATTTTACGCTGAAAAGATATTACGAGTCAGTCCAAGGTCACGATCAGACGCTGAATGAAGAAATCTCAAGATCCTGACATTGAATCACTCAAAACAAATCCAACCGAGGAGCAACCAAAGTCAGACCGGAGCGGAATTGGACTGATAGTTTTGTGAAAAGACTGCACAAAAGTCACAAAACTCACTCCTTCTCCTCCATGACCGGCTACCTTGTGAAGAAGGATGACTCATGGGGTGGCTTTCCCCTCCCCTTCCCTCCATGACCGGCGGCTCCTCCTCCTCTTACCTCCAACCGGCGGCTTTTGGCTCCACCATGGGAGCTTGACACTTGTCCTCCTCTCCTCCACATCTTCATCTCCTCCTTCTCCTCCCTTAGATCAAAGCCATCTTAGCCCTCCATTTCCCTTCATTTTGGCAATAAATACCAAGCCAAACTCACTTGTAAAAATCATCCTCAAATCTAAAAAACACTTATCTCTCTAGTTTTGGTACTTTGTAAGTTTGGTTTTCAATCTATAATATTCTTGTTGGTTCTTGAATATTGTAGATCGTTCTTGAGTACTCTTGTCGGTTCTTGAGTACTGAAGCTTTACTTTATTATTCTTCAGTACTCTTGTCGGTTCTTGAAGTACTCACCCCCTTCCCTTACTGTCTTTACTTTCGAAAACTTTACTTTACTGTCTTTTCAAAAACCTTTTCAAGTACTTAGTTATGATGTCCTCTTCCATGGATATTCGTAGCTAAACCCTTCATTCGGTTGAAGGGGTGTACTTGAATCATACAATGTTTTAGACCCTGCACCTAGTGTCACTCTGTGTTCAAAACTTGTTCTATGTGCCATATATCAGGTTAGAACTTCCAAGGTTGAGTGGAAGCTTTAACGGGCAAAGCTCTTCCGTGGGGTTCGTGAACATACTCGGGTAAGTGGATGCTTTAACGGGCAAAGCTTATCTGAGGAGTTTGACTTATTTCAAAAACCATTTGGTTGATCGTAACTGAAGATCAAATGGATGCACATAAGGCTAAGATACTTCGAAAGGAGGAATTAGTCTAAAATAGAACAAGTGTTTTAAACGATGTTGCAAGTCTTGTGCTAGAGATAGCCTCGATTCATCTTTAAACACGTAGTATGATCATTAGCGGTCAATGATAAACAACTATGACACAAGACCCCTAAAACCGAATCTTTTCTTGACTTAAAACATCACCTGCACTTTACTTTCTTAGTATAAATTGCACTATCAACTGCTGACGTTCCGCAAGACTTGTCGATCACGCAACAACCGCTGTAAGTCTTCCTTTTATTTTCAGTATTTACTTTTCTGGTATTTACTTTTCCACACTAAAAACCAAAACCAACCAAAAAGTCACGTAGTTATTCGCGCTAAAACCTCAATCAACCCTAAAATCACGTTCCCCGCCTGTACAATCCCTCAAAGAACGATTTATCCCCCTAATTCCCTGGGGTTCGACCCCTACTTACCACTTGCTACCCAGTAGTGAAGTCGCGAGTAGCGGACTTATAAATTTATTTGTACACATTGCCTCGCGACAAGGCAGTGCTATCAGATACTTTACAAATAGCGAGCATACCGGGTCTACAACAAGAGAACATGAGGTATTGTGGACTCAATCAACGTGACGGTGAAGCGCATTGAAGAAGGCAGACCTGACTCAGGTATTGATGAGGATAGTTCTGTAACTCTCCCGAACAACAGTCCTCACCAAATCAAGCTGTGGAAGAAGTTGTCACGGACAACAGTCTGAACAACTCGATGGAGAAGACAGCCCAACTAGAGATGAACCTGAACAAGATCCATTTGCTGCTCAAGCGCGAGCCCTACATCCGTCAAGAGTAGTTGAGAAGAATCATCCTATCACTGAGGTTATTGACAAACGAACTGAAGTCATAAAGACCCAAGATAAACAAGAAAGATATTGAGAGTTGGCTAGTCATTCATACTTCTTATCAACTATGGTATCAAGGAAGCAATTGGCGACGAATACTGGGTAATGGCCATGCAAGAGGAACTTAGAGAATTCCAGTGACATAAAGTATGGGATCTTGTTCCACGACCTGATGGTGTAAATGTTATTAGAACAAAGTGGATCTTCAAGAATAAATCCGACAAACAAGGCAACATCACCAGAAACAAGACGAGGCTGGTTGCTCACGGCTATACGCAGATTGAAGGAGGAGATTTTTATGAGACCATTGCACCGTTTGCTCGATTGGAGGCTATAAGATTGCTAATGACCCTTGCTTGCCATCTGAAATTCAAGTTGTTCCAGATGGACGTCAAGAGTGCTTTGTTGAACGGGTTGCTAAATGAAGAAGTATATGTGGCGCAACCGAAGGGATTCGAAGATCCTCACCATCATGACCATGTGTACCGGCTGAAGAAAGCTCAAGAAAGCTCTTGAACGTCAAGAGTGCTAGGGTTCTCGAATCATTCAAGCACTCTTGGAGAAACTGCACACACATACACATAGTGAGGGCAGGTGGTGGTAATCGGCCTAAACTCATCTGTTGAGTATTAGGCACTGAGTGTCAGTCAGTTCTGAGTGCTGTTCAGATTGATGTTGAACATATTGGAGCCACACACACTGCTACTTGGTTGTTGCATGACAACGTCTATTTTTACCCTTCCGATGTGTCAGTTTTATAGAGGGTCGTCGTAGTGTCAAAACATTTATAATACTGGTAAAGTACCGGGTCGAACCAAGAGGAGCAAGCCAAGCACATGCACTATTCAAGATTGTGTTTTCATTCGACTATTCTAAACCAAAATGTATAGAGGTGTGTGTATATCTAAATCCTATGTGGAGAGTAATTAGAGATGAAATATAGATAGGAGGTGTTTCGAGGGGTTACTCCCCTCTTTGGCATTTCCCAATGATCACATACACAATATTCAAACATTTCATGGTAGTCAAATAGTATTGAACCTAGTTCACTTCATATCCTTAGAAATGATCATATTCACTACATCCAAACTATCCCTAAGCTCATTCGATTCTTACGTCTAGTTTTAAGATTCGACATGTTACTTAGGCATTTCATCAAACACTTAGTAGTATGACATGTATAAAGAGCATAGTGAACATGAATTTGACACCATTCAATGGGATTAATTGATGATTTGCTAATTGACAACTCCAATGAATTAAACATTCAATCCTTAGTCAAGCATCATATCATAAGGTTCACTTTCATGCTTAAGATATGATCATTTTCTCCATCCTAGAACTATCCACTAGCTTTTCCAATGCATAGGTTCAAGTTTTAGTCTAATTTGTCACTTAGACATTTTAACAAACACCTAGAGTGCATAACATTCATAACACAAGATCAAATGAAATCAACAATCATCCATATCAATATCAATGTATATTTGTGATCAAAGAGTACCTATGAGAGTCATAAGACCCTCAAAACACAAGATCACTACTCACACATCATGTAAGACAACATGGTGTGAGTAGGGTTTATAGCAACAACAAAGAGAATAGAAGATGGATAGAAGTAGGATGGTTAATCCTAATGTCTCCCTTTGATCTTCACTTCTCCTTGGTTGGATGATGATTGATGACATTGGTTGAGCCTCTTTTTCAATCTTCTTCTCCCCAAAAACCTCCACACTTAGGTCAAAAACCCCTCTTTCTATTTATAGCACCAAAACTGGAATTCTGCGTTTTTTGATCCACCCGGTCGGCTGGGGAATGCCTTTGTGCAGCCATGCTGAATGTTTATCCAGCTGGTCGGGTGGCTGATTTCAGCCGACCGGCTGGCACTTCCCAGTCCTTTTTGGTAGTCTTCCCGTCCAAATTTGGTCTTGGCGTCAACTAGAAAGTTGTAGCCCTTTGAGTTATCTTTCCAACAAGCTTTGAAGCAACCAATTCGGACACCGTATGCGCCCTTGGCGTCCAGAACAAGTTGAAAAGGTCAAATATGCTCGGTTTTACCCCAAAATCTTTAGTTTTTCCCCGAGTTTTTGTATTTGGGCTTTGACCTTGAGAGAGACTTGTTTTCTACCTGAAACGTAGAGATAGAGGTCAAATGACATCAAAATATCGTCGGAAACGACCCAAAACTATAGTGAAGAATGACCATAAATCGATCGAAAACTCGACTGATCATTGCGCACTCGGGAGAGGGCATTCGTCTTCAGGAGAAGGCGTTAATCTTCGGGAGAGGATCAAGGTGAAAATAGAGAGGGATCTCTAATCTAGGGGGAGCCTAAATCGCAAGTTCACTCAGAATGTTAGAGTAGGCTGATTAAGAGGGAATCTGTAACCGTAAGTCCATCTATACTCTAAACTCAATATAGTGAATTGTTTTTCATCCCAGAGTAGGCGGTTGCCGAACTGGGTATCAAGTTGCGTGTCATTAGTTCGTTCTTCACGTTATTTGTTTTGCATAAGTTGTCTAGCAAATTATTCCATAACTAGCTAGGACAATATCTCGACATATACGAGTATTTCATTATGATTTAAAATGATGTCTTATTAAAAGGTGTCTTTTTCTTTTACAAATTTAAATAGGGTTTAATGTAAATACTTTCATAGATTCATTCTCTAGTAGTGATATGATTTTATTTTATTTTTTGATTGGGCTAGTAGTGATATGAACTAATTTTCAAAAGCTATGCGAATAAATATTTTACATAAGAGAGTATGTACTGACATTGTTTATTAGGGTTCAGTTTATTAGTTGTGTAACTCAGGAAGGTGTTCGGCACACCACCTTATTTCGCACTATTACATCTTGTTGTTTAACACGACTCTTGAAGCGATAAAATCTAAAAATGTTGGAGATTTTAGGGTATATGAATGACTAAAGATGTTTATAACCTGTAAGGAATGCATCCATGTTCAAACAATGTCATTCCGAAAGCATTTGAGCTCTATTTGTTATACTGATCAGTACAGACCGCGCCCAACCTTTTCATTATATGTCGCGCTTGGTTAAGACATTAACTATTTAATGTCTCTCTTGAACGCGGTAGTAAAGTTAATACTGGGCGCGCGGCGTTTCTTTGTCGCGTCCTGTTAAGATGTTAGGGTTGTGGCGCACTCAGCGCTTAATGTCTTTGTTGGACGTGGCTGTAACATCAACGCTGGGCGCACGGCGTTCAGTTACAGGTCCGAATCGTCATCCTAATATTTTCTCAACGGGTGTTAACTAGGTGTTAATTGATGTGTTATTGAACAAAAATAGGGTAATTCGGAGGTCGAATAGAAATCGAAAGTTCTGGTCATCAAAGAACAATCGAAACGATACTCCATCAATCGCTCCCTCGATTTCAATCTCAAATTATTCAAAGTATATTTTGTTTGTCTTATCCCAGTTCAGATTTCTGGATACTCAACCTGGAGAGAAATATTGAATTTGGAAAGTGATTCACGATTCAAATAATATCCGAATCATTGGTTTGAAGCCCTGCAGAAGACCCGGTTTCTACACCAACAAAAAAATAATTAGCCACAGCTGGTTGTCGATAGTTTTTACTACTTACAAGTCTCTCCAAAATTTTCAGAGAAAAAAATCTCTTCTGAATTAATGAATTTAATTTGTCAGATGAAATTAAGAGATGTTAATGTTTCTTTTTGTTACCAATTGATCTCCCTATTACTAGGGCTGTGGCGCGCTCATCGCTTAATGTCTTTGTTGGACGCGGCTCTAACGTGAACACTGGGCGCGCGGCGTTCAGTTACAGGTCCGAATCGTCGTCCTGATCTGTTCTCAATTGGCGTTAACTAGGTGTTAATTGATGTGTTGGTGAACGAAAATAGGGTAATTCGAAGGTCGAATAGAAATCGAAAGTTCTGGTCATCAAAGTACAATCGAAACGATACTCCATCAATCGCTCGCTCGATTTCAATCTCAAATTATTCCAAATATACTTTGTTTGTCTTATCCCAATTCAGATTTCTGAATACTCAACCTGGACAGAAATATTAAATTTGGAAAGTGATTCACGATTCAAACAATATCCGAATCATTGGTTTGAAGTCCTGCAGAAGACCCGCTTCCTACACACAAAAAATAACTAGCCACAGTCGATAGTTTTTACTATTTACAAGTCTCTCAAAAAATTTCAGAGAAAAAAATCTCTTCTGAATTACTGAATTTAATTTATCAAATGAAATTAAAAGTTGTTAATGTTTGTTTTTGTTACCACTGCTATTGATCTCACTATCATTTTACCCTCCATCCAGGCACAGTGGGCGCTTGGAATCAATGCTTCGACGACCATATATATAACAGTCAATAAGTGGTCAATGGGAATGCAAAAAAAAGTGGTCAATGGCTTAAAGAAAGATCATCAAGTGAATTAGCTAGAGCAAAGCATTGTTAGAATTCCATCATTTTGAAATATATAGTTAATACTTTTTGAGGAGCGCTCAAATGAGAATCCCTTATTTTTTCGAGAACTTGAAACCCCAATCTTCACCTTCCAAAATGCAAGATGCATTTTGGTGGTGACACGTGTCTCGTGTGCATTTTATTTTTTTTCTTTTTTTTTGATTGGTCTCATGTGCATTTTCAAAGATGCATTTAATGCAAAGTCAACGCCACCTTTTTTTACTTTGCTTTTTGGATATGTGTCACATGTAGATTCAAAGATGTGTATTATGATATAATGGTGAAATTTGAGTTCTCAAGTTCTCGAATTTCTAAGGGTTTTCAACCGAGCGCACCCTAATACTTTTCTTATCATCTAACAAATTAATGAATGATTTAAAAAAAACAAATATATGAATGTTGTACTGTGGCGCCATTTAGAGCGAACTGATAGAGGACCCTGAGAGCATCCCCCCACCATGACTTTTTGAGTCATAAGAAAATATCATGAGAGATGATAAAAAAAACATGGATACCCACCATGACTAAACCAATCATAGAAAACGTCATGCAGGGGCGGATCTACTGTGGAGCTTGCCCAGCTATAGCCCGGTAAGATTTGAAAGTTCACATTGGGAAAAAGAAAATAGCCCGGTAAGATTTGAAAGCCATGCCGTGCTCTGCAGAGGATGATTTGGAACTTTCATCAGAACTCCAAGTGGAGATGATGATTTGGGCGTGAGTTAAGGTTTGGTTGGGGGAGATGATGAATAGTGAAATTAATAAATTTCAATTATTATATATAAGCTCTTAATGTTTGAAATATTACAATCAGACCCCAATATATTAAAAGAAAAGTACTTCAAACTAGTTTTATAAAATATTTTAATCTAACTAACGTTAATTTAGTAGTATAATATAAAATAAATATTGAATATATATTAAAAATATATAACTAATATTATAAATTATCTGGTGATTTGACACTATAAATAAATATATAATACATAAAGTAAATTCTAAACTCGGCGATTTTACGAGTCGAGTTTACGTTTTGATTCTACGTAAGCAAAACGAGTCAATGTAAAAACTCGATTCTGACAACCTTACTTTATGTATTAAAATTTTGCAAATGATCTGATGTAGTTTTTGCCCAAGTTTGGTTGATTGGTCCACATGCTACATATTGTAGTTCCCCGGACTCCTCTTGACTGCTTTTGTTGATGCTTCAATATACTGGGCGACACAGCCGTAACGTCTTCATCGAAGGCGACATCAATCCGTCGCGCGTCCACAAGCCACATTAGCTCGTCGCGTCCATAGTGCATTGGACGCGCCTACTAACGTCTCGGTTGGGCGCGGATCACATTGAGCAAAAACTCAAAATGAGATGTTTTGACTTATCAAAAATTTTACCTATTATTAATGATTTTTTTCCGCTCACCTAGTTTTTAAACCCTAGATCCGCCACTGAGGTCATGGGATGATCAACTTGAAAAAATATCATCTCATGACCAAAAATTAGATTTGGTCATGAGCCGTAAACTAATTGCAATGCGACATGTGTCCTGTGTAAGAAACTGTTCAGTTTATATTTTGATCCTGCAAAAAATATATCTTCTAAATTACAAAGTAAAAAATCAAAATAATTACCATTATTCATAAATTTTTGAGCTATATAAACGAGATACACTTTGATATATTTTTATTATTCTTAATATTTATGAGCTACAATTTATGTAGTTATGAAAGAGAATGATGATAAACTTTTTATTTGGTCATGAGTGGGGTGCACTTGTTTAAAATAGTCATGAGGCATGATAAGTTTTTTTTTTTTTTTTTTTTTTGATTACATGAGGCATGATAAGTTGAGAGAGGAATGATATGTTTTTTTTTGACATAGTGAAGGATGCTCTAAGAATTATTATTTTTTCATCGGAGAGGACCCTGAGGATTTGAAACGTGTTATAATTTCTGTCCTAATCTTCTTCTTCATTTTTTCTCTTTAATTAAAAATGCCGAAAAGAGAATACTTGATCAGTCTACCAGCATTAAATTACACAGGAACTTACATTTTCGTTTAGCTAGGCCGGCTCATAATATAACCTTTTCCAGGCAGGCCTGTTTTTTTTTTGTCAAAAATTTATGGACGATTAAACAAGGAACTTTTGTTTTCATGGCTAATTTTCTAGTGTAAATGCAAAATTGATTTTTAGAAACTTTCTAAATCAATTTTATTGCTATATACCTTACATTATGTGGACTTTTGTCAATCTTTTTTCAATCGTCTTATTGAATCCACACCGATTCGTTCATCCTAGCCATTTCCAATGAACTCTTCATTTCATTCACATTGCATGTACAAAAGGTGGCTTGAAATTATCTCATCCCTTACTTAAAGATTTCTTCGGATAAATAATTACCGAAAAGAGAACGGAAACAAATAAAAAACTTTTACTTTATTTTTAGGGAAAAGTACAAAAAAAGACCCTGAACTACCACCTCTTTCCAATTTGAGGTCCGAACTACCATAATTTTCAATGAGGGGAAAAAATCAAAAAATTCGTTAAAGTTATCGGTCAAAGTTAACCCCGTTAGTCAAATTACAATTAAATATCATTTACTTTAATTTTATCTATGTATCTCTCATTCTACATATTTACTTTTAATTTTATTATTCTTTTTAAATTTCATATCATAAATGAGTACTACATTTAAATTAATTATTTAGGGTTACATAATTTACCATATAAGTTGTACGAATAAAAAATAAATAAATATTATTTTGGTTCATATTCTAAATTTTTTAAGATATTTCCCTTATATGATGGGTGCGTATAATATGTGGACATAAGTTAAAAAAAATACTTTCAATTCATCCATAAATTTATATTCTTTTTATAGTAATACTCTTAAGAACATGAATTAGAAAAATAATAATTTAATCTTTTATCCATACATATTTTATGATCAATTGTGAAACTATGAAAATTTAAAAAACTATACTCACCCATAATATTAGGGAAAGAACTTCAAAATTTTACAATAAAAAAAGTAATTGTTTATTTTTATTCATACATATAATGGTAAATTATGAAACCCTAAACAATTAATTTAAATGTAGTACTTATATGTGATGAGTTAGGATCATATGAGAAATGATAATTCCTGTGAGAAATGAGAAATTATTACAACCGTTAGATCTTAGATCTGACGATCCTCAAATTTCGGAATATAATGTATATTAAAATATATTTAAAATGTAAATAAGGACAAATATGTCAATATACACAAATCTAATCCCTATTATTACGAACCACGATCTTCTTCTTCGATTAAATCACGATGGAATCGGAAATCGGCAATCATAAACAATTTGAATGGAAGACGGAGATGGCGAGGAGATCCTCGCATGCGAGGTACATGAAGAAGCAGTAGACGATGAGGACGAGATCCGTGTGGAGGATTCGCTTGTAATCGAATTGGAAGAGGCAGATGATTGAAAGCAAAAGGATGAATTTGGTGAAAAAGAGGAATGATGATTTTAGGGTTTGATTGGGTGCGGAGATTTGATCTGTTCGAGCAATGCTGCTGCAGCCTCTATTTGTTTGATTAGTGAATCAGATCTTCAGCAGGTGATGTGATGTACTTGTGTTTGTTATTTGGGCATCATGTGACACCTTCTGCGGTTTCTATTTGAATGCGAAGAAGCTAGTCGGTATCTGATTTGGCTGGAAAAATGGGGAAGGAAGCGGTGGTTAGGAATTGGGTGAGTGATTCGGCGAAGAAGCTCTGGATGTTCAATTGCTCCAATACTTCTCACAGTTTCTTTTTTTTTGAAAAAAAAACTGTCTTGCATTAAGCTCAATGGCATTCAAACATTACAAGGAGAACAAGAAAAAAATTGGACAACCATTGTTGGTTAGTACCAACAATGAAGACTCAAGGCTGATTACTGATGGGTCTCAATTTTCTACTTCTGCCAGAGCCTGTCAAGGCCACTATCAGCAACTCCCTGAGCGCGAACATAGCCACAGAGTGCAAAAGTGGAGAATTGGTTATTGTAGACACCATTGGCATCCAAATGCCCTATGTTTATCTGCACTGAGGCATGATCCTTAGAAGTGATGAGCCTGTTGGTAGCCGAGCACTTCCTCGGGATGTAAAGATCAACATTCTGTCCTTCTTCGTTCTGCATCTTCGCAAATCAACCAAACACAAAAACTCAGATTCTACACTTTCTTGAGTCACTGGGTGAGCGAGGCAGAACGTGAAGATGAATTCCAAATTCGTAGTAAACCCTAGTCCCTAATCTTCTAATACTTCTCACAGTTTCTAGCCTGTACAATTCACAACTTCTGGGCGACAAAACCAACCCTCAGTTTACTTGGTGGACATGTTTTAGGCATTCCAATATTGTAAATGACATCTTGCGAGCTTTCTGAATATAAATCAAGAGTTTAGTCCTAATGTTTCTTGCTACAATTCGTCACTGTCTTTGGAAAAATGCTTGAACTGTAACAATCAGGCCACTTAGATTGAATCTTACGCATTTTACTTTAAATCATACGCATTTTTCATTAAATCTTACGCATCTTATAATGACAAATACCTGTTATGATGTTTCAATCACGATAATGCGTAGTAATTGAAACAAAATGCATAGTAATTGAAACAAAATGCGTAACATAAAATCTGCAACATCATCCTTTTTTTTTCTGGAGAAGGGACTACAACAATGAGAATTATAAATCTACACTAGGTAGAGGGACTACAGCACTGAGATTTCTCCAGGGCTTGGAGAGCTCCTTCAAGTTCATGCTGGAGTTGCTTGGTTTTTGCTTGGGCTTCAAACAAATCTGCACTAGGTAGATGAGTAGAATTGCTCTCTTTCTCCACCTTTGTGAATCTTGTTTAACTTCCTGCATTGAGATTCAAGAATATAATTGAAAGTGTAAGCTACCCAATCTGAAATGTATAGACGTACTAAATCTCATGACAATCAAAAGTATCATATTAATCATCTGATGTCATTAGAGCGAAATAATTCTAAATCTTAATTGGACGTTACGCATTTAAGTTTTTTTTTGCTTTTGTATGCTACACATTTTACAGTTACATTTTAACAATGTTCAGAAAATGTAACATGCGTATACACAACTGCAACTGTTCAAATAAGATGTCCAAACAGATTATGTTGTATGCATTAGTAAGAGCAGCATCAAGTGTAAATGTGATACTATGCATGTGATAGACAAAGGTTACACATTTAAGTATGAGTTACTACGCATTTTGAATGCTATTAACAATGCAAACACTGTTACGATTTTTAAATTCAAAGCCAATTAATCTGCTAATGAATGAACAGAATGTACCTTCTTTTTCAGAATGTGTGTAAGCACCAACTGTTTTCCAGATGCATCTGCAGCTCTTTTGTTTTGGGAAGCACCAACTGTTATTAAATTAATACTAGTGTGAGTGACTAACTTTCACTGGCCACAATATTTGATAAAAGATGATACGCAGTTTAACTAAATAATCATACAAACCCTAAAACAACTCTACGCATTTTGAATGAGTTGAATGCGAAGCCAAATAACTAGGAAATACTGCTACACATTTTAAAAGCATTTTAGTCGCAAAGCAATCAAGCATCTATACATGGAAAGCCAATTAAATAAGAAACTATGATACGCATTTTCATTGCAAAGCTACGCATTTTGAATGTAAACATTTAGAACAAAGCCCCTCTTAGTCTACGGATTATAGCTTGTGCGACACCTTGTTCAGTTTCTGGTTGATATAAACATTTAGAACAAAGCCCCTCTTTTTTACTTCATAAAATGTAGCTGAGTATAGCTGCAAACAAACCTGCCCAGAACGGCCGGACACCGCAAAGTAAAATATAGAGAATGACACCAGCACTCCATACATCAACCTCTGGTCCATAATTGCGTCTCAAAACCTCTGGTCCCATATAATAAGGACTTCCAACTATCTAGGTGAACTTTTCACCTGTTTGAGATTCATACAATAAAGCTTAAAAACACAAACCATCCATAAACTCCAAATGCAGCATCATTTGAACTGATATAGGACAAAAACATCGAGATTATATAAATAGACCACAAGACATTTCGTACCCGATTTAAAGAAAATTGACAGGCCAGAATCAATGGCTTTCAGTGGTGCTGTTTCATTCTCATTTGCAAACAGGAAGTTTTCAGGTTTTAGGTCCCGGTGGATGACCCCATGCTTGTGACATCTGTAAAAAAGGCGACATAGTAAGCGATTTTCACTCTCCTACACGGTTAATTTAGCACTATTAGTTAATAGATTATCTAAATAAAAGTGTGGCTCACAGCAGACTGAGATAGGGAAGCTACGCTTTTTAACTAAGTAATCATATAAACTCTAAAACAACTTTACGCATTTCGTAACACTAACGCATTATAATCAGTCTTAAGCATTCTGTTAGAATCAGCTACGCAATTTAACTTCACTTCACCCTTAACCCTAGAATGAGTTGAATTTTCGTACCGTGAACAATACGTACCGTGAATCAGCTACGTATTCTGTTGATTTTTTCGGCTGTTGCCTTTCGTCCGCCATCAATCCGCGCCGTCGCCTCAACCTTCAGTACGCGTCGTCGCCTCAACCTTCAGTCCGCGCCGTCGCCTCAACCTTCAGTCCGCACCGTCGCCTCAACCTTCAATCCGCGCCGTCGCCTCAATCTGCGCCGTCGTTCAACCAGTCGCCTCGTCCATCGATTTTTTGTCGCCTCAAATCCTCTCACCGTCGCTCGTATTCAGTTTTGAGTCGCGTCGTCGCCTCAATCTGCTCCAATCTGGGTTTAGTGATATGCGCGAGACAAAAGCGGAATTAGGTTTTTGACTATTTTCTCTTCCTAATTTACCCTTCAAATGTATTAATTAATTAAATAAATACGAATTTTAATTTCAATTAAGCATAATCTCAACCGTTGATTGAATTGATCGGACGAATATTATAATTTCTTATTTCTCACCAGATTTGCTCTTCTCACCAGATTCGCACTCTATATGTGATATCAAATTTAAAGAGAATAATAAAATTATAATAAAATTAAAAGTTATAAATATAGAATGAGAGATACATAGATAAAATTAAAGTAAATGATATTTAATTGTAATTTGACTAATGGGGTTAACTTTGACCGTTAACTTTAACAGATTTTTTGTTTTGCCCTCTCATTGGAAATTATGGTAGTTCGGACCTCAAATCAGAAAGAGGTGGTAGTTCAGGACCCCTTTTTGTACATTTCCTTATTTTTATTATTTCAAAATATATATTTGTTGCGAGTTATTTCTTTGGTAAATAATATAAATTATCACAGTATTTATATGAAAGGAGGAAGACCACATTCGTTTCGGCAAACCATTTTTCGCCTTATCATTCCATTCCCATATTTTCCGCCACTGGCCGCTTCTTCTCTTACCGGTGATTGTTCGATGGCAGGATCTTCATCATCTTGAAAATTATCTGTGCAGTCATATCGAGTCAGGCCTTCGTCGGGTACCACAACATGGGTCGCTAAAGTGGATAAAATCGTGAGCGACAAAACAAAAAGGAACGTGACTATCATTGGCAGATGGTACTACTGGCCAGAAAACTTAAGAGGAGGCCGTAATGACTTTCACGGGACCTCAGAACTACTTGTTGGGGAGTAGTCTTCGGTCATCGGTATGGCAGCGGTGCAGGAAGAATAGCAGACAACAGGAATATCATCTTCTTCTTGTAGTTGTGATTCTATGAAGAATCTGTAGTAGTCTGGATATCAAGGTTGATTGCGTAATCGCTTTCCAATTTGATATTTCGACCCTTTAATTCTTAGCCGAGGGTTACATGAAATTCGAACGGGGATAATCAAACTAAGCAATTTCTACTCTCGGCTCAAGATGTAGAAATCAAACTTAGGTTTGAGGTTTTGGGGAACAACGAGAAGGTTAGAATCAACGGAATGACTCTCTGAGAGTTAGAGAACTTTTTCTATTCCTTTTCCCGGCTATTACGATCTACAATTTATAGGAGATCAAGCGGGATGAAGAACGGATGCGACCTGAGCTGAAAGTCGCGACTGAGTCTGTCCGCCGCGCGCCCACAGCACACATTAGCGTGTCGCGCCAAGCGAAGACATTAACTTAATGTCTTCACTAGACGCGCCAAAATTAATGTCTTTGTTGGGCGCGGTCCTCTCTGACCCAGACACCAAAATAGACTTAAACGAAGCCCAAAAGCTCTTATTTCAATAGAACAAATTTTTCTAATGGGTTTAAATATGTTAACATACTCATAAACCCTAAAATTACCAACAATCCTCCCCCATTTCAGGGTTTCCTTTGTTTTCCCAAATACAGTTGGTTTTAAGTAAAACACGCATAAACGAAAATGTCGCAACGATTGAATTTCCGCTTAGTGTAGTTACACATTCAAAATACCCAAAAATCATGGTGCTCGTAACGTTTGAAACAATCAATCCATTTGGGTACCTCAAGATGACACACACATGATTTACTAAGTTTAACTTGACTCTTAATGGCCCTTGAGTCCTAATCCCTTAGTGAACGTATTGAGATTCAACCCAAAATCTCATGAAGCGACCATAAACTTCACGTTCATATAGGTAGATTCTTTAATATGTTACACTACCCGATTGTGCTCTTACAATCTGCACTTTTTCAAAGAATCTGAACACATACTTGGGGATGATTATTTTTGTTCATCAATCTTCTAGGAATGAGCTTTCCACATTGAATTCAGCTCTAACGCTAGTTAGATGTGAATTGGGTGTCCCACGACTAGATGATTATATGGGTTTTAGTCCTATCCCCCTTACCGACTTAGAAACTAAGTCCCTAGCTAATCCCTTCGTCAAGTGATTAGCTTACCTTTTGTTATAATCTAACAAAATCCACAGATATCACCACGTGCGTAATGAGCTCTCTTACTACACTATGTCCAACACGTAAGTGTCTAGACTTCACATTGTATACATGGCTATATGCTTTAGCCAATGTTCCAGTGTTGTCACAATGTATCGATATTGGTGATATCAGTCTTCCCCACAATGGAATTTCATGTATCATGTTCTTTACCCTTCCGCTTCTTTCAAAGCACCGGCTAGAGCAACAAACTCATATTCCATTGTTGAATCTTGTGATGCAAGTTTGTTTCTTAGATGCCCATGAAATGGGACCTCCCCCAAGTAGAAATATCCATCCACTTATAAAAGAATGATCTTCCTCATTTGAAATCCAACTTGCATCCGTAAATCCTTCTATGACCGAAGGAAATTCTGAACATACAAGACCAAGATTCATTGTTCCCTTAAGGTACCTAAGTACCCTACTAACCACTTGCCAATGTTTGCATACTAAGGTTACTAGTATATCGGCTAAGCAATACACCGCAAATGCAAGTGAAGTCTTGCATACGTCATGACATACATCAACACTTTGATTACAGTTCCACCTTGAACTTTTATTTCACTCTTATGGACCTTAAAACTATCAAGGGTTCCATTCTTATAAATTCTACTATAAGAATTAAAAGAACCAAGAGAAGAATACATATGCCAAGTTCTCAACTTGAATATCAAAGTGTTCTCTGTTGTTTCTATGTGGCATGGGTTTTGGCAAAACGTCTTCAGAGTGTTCAAGCAGGAGTTCAAGAACTGTTCAACCGACTACTGGAACTCACATACAGCAGATCTGAAGATAAGACGTTTGACGGAGGGCCACCGCACTGTCGTTAAGGTGCAGTGTCCTCTGTACAAATAAATTTATAATATCCGCTACTTGTGACTACACTACTGGGTAGTAAGTGGTAAGTAGGGGTCGAACCCAAGGGAATTAGGGGAATAGGCTATTCTTTTAGGGTGATTGAACTGGGGGGAGCGTGTTTTATGGTTGATTGAGATTTTAGCGCTCTAATTAACTACGTGATTTTTTGGGGGTTTTTGGTTTTGATTGCGGAAAAGTAAATACAGAAATTAAAATGCTGTAAATACAAAGAAGACTTACAGTTGGTGATGCGTGATTGTAATTCCTCCGGTAGATCAGCAGTTGGTGATTGCGGTTTAACAGTAAAGAAAAGCATTCGGTTTCAGGTACTCTTGTATTATAACATGTATATAATAAACTGTTAGTAACTTTTCTAAGTATTCAAAGATGAATCGAGGCCCTTTCGTAGCGCAAGACTTGCAACATCGTTTAAAGCAACCCTTGTTCTATTTCAGAATAATTCCTCCTTTCGAAGTATCTTAGCCTTTTGTGCATCCACTTGATCTCACAGTTACGATTGACCAAGTGGTGTTTTAGATGAGTCGAACTTCTCAGATAAGCTTTGCCCTTTCGTAGCATCCACTTACCCGAGTATGTTCACGAATCCCCACGGAAGAGTTTTGCCCTTCCGTAGCATCCACTCAACCTTGGAAATTCTGACTATAAATGGCACATAGAACAAGTTTTGAATACAAAGAAATGAAACTAAAAGATATTACAACATTATATAATACAAGAAAATACCTTCCACCGAATAAAGAGTTTAGCTACGAATATCCATAGAGATGGATACCATAGCTAAATACTCGGGGGTTTTTGAAAACAGTAAGAGGGAAAGGGGTGGAATACTCAAGAACCAACAGGAGTATTCCTAATTCCTACTGAATACTCAAGAACCAACAGGAGTATTCTCTACAGTATTATAATACTCGAGAACCGACAAGAGTATTATAATTTCCAGTATAATACTCAAGAACAAACAGGAGTATTATTTCAAAACCGAACCAAACTTACAAGTAACAAAATGTAGAGAGAGAAGTGATTACAATTTTTGGGATGGATTATGAGAAGGAGGAGCACCTCCTTTTATAGGAAAAATGGGTGGAGATGGGTGGTGGAGATTGGTTTGATCCAAGGGAGGAGGAGGAGGCAAGGAGGAGCCAAGGAGGAGGAGGGGTGGCGCCGCCGGTAGTGGGTGGTGGAATGGGGAGGTTTTCCTCCTTTGGTCACCTCTTCATCAAGTCACCAAGTCATCTTGCCATATGTGAATTTTGTACAGTTTTGTGCAGTCTTTTCACAAAACTGTCAGTGTGTTCCTTCCCCGGACTGTCTTGACTTCACTCCTGATTTTTCTGATTAATTTATTCTGGTCAATTCAACGTCAGGATCCTTGATATTTCTTCAGTCGGCATATGATCTTGACCTTGGATTGACTCTTGTTATCTTTTCAGCATAAAATCCTCTCCTTAGCGTGTTTTCACTTCAGTCTCTAAAATGCCCTGTGGAAATATATCGGGACTAACAGATGGATGTTAGATAGACAAACAGTCTAACTTGGAGGGTTTTACTGTGTTTTTGATTCGTATAATTGTGGTCCATCAGAATACCCCCCACTTTTAGTTGTTCGTCCCGAACAATGCTATTAAAGGGCGTAAGTTCTAGGTTCGGATTTGGCATATGAAAATTAGACTGTGGTACTCGATCTATCCTAATTCATGCATTGCTTACTTATTACCAAATTAAACTGCGTAAATAAATAGAAGAAACTTAATACTTGTACCTCCGTGCTGAGATGCAAATTATATTGGATGTTTCGGGAGATAGCCCTTTTCAGGTTCTTGGGTTGCAGCCTCGGGATCGTTTCGTACTATATGGTCTTCTGGTAGCTTTCTCATGCACGTGATTCGGTTCGGGTTTCAGTGAGTTGAACCTTCTTGATTTTTTTTCTTTGGCGAGGGACTGCTTTTTTGTTGTAGTGAATCGGCCTTTGGCCTTTGATTTGACTTTGTCGAGTGCTTCACTTTTGCTCGGTTAAAACCTTCACAATTTTGGGCCTTTGGCCTCTTTTGATTTTCTTCTTTGAGTTTTTCGCTTCTTTGTGACTTGCTAGTCCATTTGTCAGCCTTCTTGGGAGGTCCAATCATCGCCCGCAAGCCTATGGATATACCTCCCCTCTCCTCTCGTCTTCGTCATTTTGCGCGGGTCAAGATGAGGGTCGCTTATCTATTTTCTTGGCTATTTTGACTAGAGAGAGGACGGTCTGATTCCCGTCCTCGCCTTTGCATAGATGCTTCTTGGCGGAGTTTGACTCAATTATTCACTGAAAACCCGAAGTGCAGCCTCCACTGACTTCGAAAACCATATAGTTTGATCTGATCCTTTGATTGCTTCCCAAGTCCTTCTAGGGCAGTTTATGTCAACTCCACATCCCTAGTTATCTCAGTACAAAGGACAAATGGAAAGTTACATTCTAAGTTTTTAAACAGTTTGAATTTTCACAAGGTAAATGCATGAATTCTGATTTATCTTTTTCACATTCTTAAGTTCATATGTTCAAAAAGATACTATTACTAAAAAAGAAAAACAGCAAGCATGTTATTTATGTACACAGGCGGTTTTCACCCCCCACTTTTGAACGAAGGCGTGCCTTAGTTCAAAAGTCATGCAAGCTTAAAACTAAGTACTGAAAGTAAGTGCGGAAAGTAAGATAGTGTCGGGTTACCTCCCGACCAGTGCACTTGTTTTATGTCGTTGGCTCGACGATACCTCGTTGTGGATTACTGGTTTGGGTCCCATGGGTGGCTGAGGTCAAACTTTGCCACCGTTCCTGTGTTGTTTCTTGCTTTGACTTGTCCTGACTTCTTGCTGGAGTAAGAGCTCCATGGTTTTGGTGTTTTCTCTTTCCATTGCTTCTGAGAAGGCGGGAGACCTTTGACCATAGCTGCTGGTCTTGTTATTTTTTTGGTCTCTAATGACAGGTCAGAAAACTGTGCACCGTGATCCGAGATAGGCGTTATGTCTGGCGGTTTTTTTGTGTCTGGGCGGCTCTGATGAATGTAGAAGTGTGCAATTTTGCCGCCGAACTTAAGTGATAATGAGCCCTTGCCTACATCGATTCTTGCTTTAGTGGCGTAGAGGAATGGTCGTCCCAATATTATTGTTGGTGGGTCGTCTTTGTAGGTCTCTTCTGTTGGTATTACATAGAAGTCTGCAGCAACGACGAGTTCTCCCACATGGAGTATTACATCTTCCAGTTCTCCAACCGGGCGGATGCATGATTTATCTCCTAGTTCGATGTTTGATCGGGGTGGTTTCAATGGACCAAGTCCTAGTAAGTAATATAAGGAGGAAGGCATGGCATTGACAGCAGCCCCATGGTCGACTAAGCACTTATGGATTTGGGTCTCACCAATACCGCAGGTGACTGTGAAGGCCCCTGGGTCTTTATCTCTTTCTGGTTGTGACTCATGATCAGAAGTGAGGGCTTTTCCCAATGCTGGGCCATTCTGTTCATCCCTTTCATTGCTATTGTAATCCCATCCAGATGCTGGTATGTCAGAGTGTATGACTGACGGTGGTGATATGCAGACGGTGAATGCGTACCGTCCATTGTCAGCATGCGTGACCCATGTTCTGTCATTATTGGGTCGGTCTTCCTCTTGATTCCAGTCAGGACGATGTCTATGGTTGAAGTGCTTGTTAGTGAGTTTGTAGGCTGGGGCTCGTGCTACTTCTCCCAGGGTTGTCTTTACGTTTGACCTTTTTATCATGCTAAGATTCGCCTTTGGGTTTTGGATGGTTTGTGAAGGAAGTCTGCCAGGTTCACTGGTCAGTGTTGACATTGCAGTGGCGAGCTGGGACATTTGTTTGGTCAATTCAGAAATTGCCCCGTCAGTTTTCACCTGGTATTGGAGTAGCGAAGTACCCAATCGATTTACGTTTCCTGCGAGCTCCTTCATCGTGTCATCGAGCGACTTGGTTGGTTCTTGCTGATTATTCAGGCCGGTTTGGTGCTGACTCTGATTCGGTCCTCTTTGCTGATATTGTCCTGGAGCGTTTTGGTTATACTGTCGGTGGGGGGGTTGGTGGTATGACTGAGCTGGTTGTGCTTCCTTCTGAGGATAGCTGTTGTTGTTACGCCAGTCTGGTTTGGATGTTTGACCGTACTGCCTATTCTGTCCTGCTCTGTCGTTGCTGTTGTTGTATCCTTGATATCCTCCTATTGCATTTACTTCCGCCGGTTCCTCTTCTATTAATGTCGGACATGCGTCAGTTTTGTGGTCTATAGATCCACAGAACTCGCAAGGTTTTACCGGAACTGGTTGTCTTCGTAGGAGCTGAATCATCATTTCTTTTAACTGCTTTATTTCCTCAGATAAAGGCCCCGTCGATGTTTCAGCTTTTGCCACATTTTTCGTTCGGGAGAATTCTTCCTGCCGAGTTGTCTCTTCTCTAAATCGGGCATTTTCGGCAACGTCGTTGATGAGTTGCCTAACACCACTCAATGATAGATTCATTATGGACCCTCCAGCTGAGGCATCCAGGAGCATTTTGTCTAAGGGTCTTAATCCATCAATGAGGTACTCGATTATGAGTTTCTCGGGCAGTCCAAGGGTACAGCAGCTTCTTTCCAGGTGATTGAACTTTTCCAGGTAATCATACATGGTTTCGTTGGGCCCTTGTTTGATGTCTTGCAGTTGCCTTCTTACTTGCATTGCTCTTCCTGCTGGGTAGTATTTGTGTAAGAATTTCTTCTGCATCTGAGCCCATGTTCTGATGCTTCCGGAAGGTAAAGACAGGAACCAGTCATTTGCCGCATCAATGAGGGAAAAGTAGAACGCCTTTAACTTAAAGTCGTCTACGTTTACGCCATTTGGTTTGAGGTTTTGGCAAATCCCATGTAGACGCTGGAGATGAGTCATTGCTGATTCTCCACGAGTTCCTGAGAATTTTGGCAAGTTGTGGGCCACTGAAGTGTTGATGGCGATGTTTTCTAGCTCAGGTCCTTCGTAGATACACCATGGCTGAACTCTGAAATCTGGTGCCGAAAGTTCTCCCAGGGTGGGTTCACGGTAGTTGTCATCCCCGTAGTAGTTATCGAAGATGGGTTCTTGTCTAGGAACTTGTCGAGGGCGAGGGGGTGGGGGATATCTAGGGGGTTGTCGTACTGGACCAGCTGCATTTCGGTCCTCGGGTGGTTCTTGGTTTCGTCTGATGGCCTCCCTATCACGAGCTCGTCTGCTTCTGATGAGTTGCTCCGGATCATCCATAAATGGAAGTGGCACTTCATCATTTCGCTCGTACAGGTTTATTTCATCGTCATCCTGGTAGTCATGATGACTTCCTTCGCGAGACATAGTTGTTTCGAGCGCGAGAATTTAAAAGAGATGGAGGGAGAGAAAAGAACAGTTTATTCGACGGCTAATTCCCCGGCAACGGCGCCAATTTGACGGAGGGCCACCGCACTGTCGTTAAGGTGCAGTGTCCTCTGTACGAATAAATTTATAATATCCGCTACTTGTGACTACACTACTGGGTAGTAAGTGGTAAGTAGGGGTCGAACCCATAGGAATTAGGGGAATAGGCTATTCTTTTAGGGTGATTGAACTGGGGGGAGCGTGTTTTATGGTTGATTGAGATTTTAGCGCTCTAATTAACTACGTGATTTTTTGGGGGGGGTTTTTGGTTTTGATTGCGGAAAAGTAAATACAGAAATTAAAATGCTATAAATACAAAGAAGACTTACAGTGGGTGATGCGTGATTGTAATTCCTCCGGTAGATCAGCAGTTGGTGATTGCGGTTTAACAGTAAAGAAAAGCATTCGGTTTCAGGTACTCTTGTATTATAACATGTATATAATAAACTGTTAGTAACTTTTCTAAGTATTCAAAGATGAATCGAGGCCCTTTCGTAGCGCAAGACTTGCAACATCGTTTAAAGCAACCCTTGTTCTATTTCAGACTAATTCCTCCTTTCGAAGTATCTTAGCCTTTTGTGCATCCACTTGATCTCACAGTTACGATTGACCAAGTGGTGTTTTAGATGAGTCGAACTTCTCAGATAAGCTTTGCCCTTTCGTAGCATCCACTTACCCGAGTATGTTCACGAATCCCCACGGAAGAGTTTTGCCCTTTCGTAGCATCCACTCAACCTTGGAAATTCTGACTATAAATGGCACATAGAACAAGTTTTGATTACAAAGAAATGAAACTAAAAGATATTACAACATTATATAATACAAGAAAATACCTTCCACCGAATAAAGAGTTTAGCTACGAATATCCATAGAGATGGATACCATAGCTAAATACTCGGGGGTTTTTGAAAACAGTAAGAGGGAAAGGGGTGGAATACTCAAGAACCAACAGGAGTATTCCTAATTCCTACTGAATACTCAAGAACCAACAGGAGTATTCTCTACAGTATTATAATACTCGAGAACCGACAAGAGTATTATAATTTCCAGTATAATACTCAAGAACAAACAGGAGTATTATTTCAAAACCGAACCAAACTTACAAGTAACAAAATGTAGAGAGAGAAGTGATTACAATTTTTGGGATGGATTATGAGAAGGAGGAGCACCTCCTTTTATAGGAAAAATGGGTGGAGATGGGTGGTGGAGATTGGTTTGATCCAAGGGAGGAGGAGGAGGCAAGGAGGAGCCAAGGAGGAGGAGGGGTGGCGCCGCCGGTAGTGGGTGGTGGAATGGGGAGGTTTTCCTCCTTTGGTCACCTCTTCATCAAGTCACCAAGTCATCTTGCCATATGTGAATTTTGTACAGTTTTGTGCAGTCTTTTCACAAAACTGTCAGTGTGTTCCTTCCCCGGACTGTCTTGACTTCACTCCTGATTTTTCTGATTAATTTATTCTGGTCAATTAACCGTCAGGATCCTTGATATTTCTTCAGTCGGCATATGATCTTGACCTTGGATTGACTCTTGTTATCTTTTCAGCATAAAATCCTCTCCTTAGCGTGTTTTCACTTCAGTCTCTAAAATGCCCTGTGGAAATATATCGGGACTAACAGATGGATGTTAGATAGACAAACAGTCTAACTTGGGGGGTTTTACTGTGTTTTTGATTCGTATAATTGTGGTCCATCAACGTTTCCTAATATGGACGATCGAAGATCTGATTTAATTGAAGTGGGCTCAACAATAAATTAGAGGATCAGATATTCAAATGAATATCCACCTATCAATTAGGAGTCGATCAAGAAGATTCAGAATTACTTGGTGAGAAAGAAAGATTGAGATCTTCTTGAAGATTGGAGGAAAGAAGAACGAATGTTTCCTAATTCGGAAGATTCTAAGATCGAAGATATGATCTGCTGGAATCAATCAACGAGAAAAACAGAAGATAAGATATTCAAACGAATATATACAGATTGGTTTCGAGGATATTGTCAAAGATATGATATGGATATCGAAGATTGGATTGAAGATACACATCGAATATTTAGGAATATTTCCTAAATAATTGATGAGGATATCTTGAACAGATTTGGACATCGACCAAGCATATAAATACAATGCTAGGGCGTCCTAAACTTGTTCGTCCCGAACAAGAACTAAGTCATAGAAGGAAAATAAATGCAACACCATGATGGACCATAATTATACGAATCATAAACACAGTTAAACCCACCAAATTAGACTGTTTGTCTATTTAACTTTTGCTTGTTAGTTCCGATATTTATCTGCAGGGTATTTTGGAGTCTAGAGAGAATACACGCTAAGGAGAGGATTTTACGCTGAAAATATATTACGAGTCATTCCAAGGTCACGATTAGACGCCGACTGAAGAAATCTTAAGATCCTGACATTGAATTACTCAAAACAAATCCAACCGAGGAGCAACCAAAGTCAGTCCGGAGCTGAAATACACCGATAGTTTTGTGAAAACATCACAAAAATCACAAAACTCCTCTTCTCCCCTCTAGATGACCGGCTACTTGGGGAAGAAGGATGACTCATGGGGTGGCTTTCCATCCTTCCCCCCTCCACAACCGGCGGCTCCTCCTCCTTCAACCGGCAACCGGCGGCTTTTGCTCCTCCATGGAGAGCTTGCCAAGTGTTGTGGTTTTAAACCAACTCCTACTCCTCCCATGGCCTATAAATACACCTCTCCTCCTTTGTAATCTATATCCCAAAATGTGGAGAGCTTCTCTCTCTACAAATCCCAAAATCACAAACACTTCTCTCTCTAGAAAGTTTGGCACTTTGTAAGATTGGTTTTCAATCTATAATACTCCTGTTGGTTCTTGAGTATTATAGTTCGGTCTTGAGTACTCTTGTCGGTTCTTGTAGTACTCAAGCTTGTCTTTACTATTCTTGAGTACTCTTGTCGGTTCTTGAAGTACTCACCCCTTTCCCTTACTTACTGTCTTTCAAAAACCGTAAGTACTTAGCTATGGTATCCACCTCTATGGATATTCGTAGCTAAACTCTTCATTCGGTTGAAGGGGTGTACTTGTATTATAAAATGTTTTAGACTATACTTTAGTGCTTTTTCTTTGTATTCAAAACTTGTTCTATGTGCCATATATTAGGTCAGAACTTCCAAGGTTGAGTGGATGCTTGGAATGGCAAAGCTCTTCCGTGGAAGTTCGTAAACATACTCGGGTAAGTGGATGCTTGGAATGGCAAAGCTTATCTAAGAAGTTTGACCTCTCTCAAACACCATTTGGTTGCTCGGGAATGACTGGCCAAATGGATGCACATAGGCTAATATACCTTGGAATGGGGTATTAGTCTAAATAGAACAAGTGCTCTACGACCTTGAAATGGGCTAGACAGTGTGTGCAAATCGAGTGCTTGGAATGGCCTTGATACACTTTTGAATACTTAGTAGGATCACTAAAAGTCAATGATAAACAGGCTATGATACAAGGCCCCCGAAACCAAATGCTTTCCTTAGATTTAAAAAAACCCTCGCATTTACTTTCTTAGTATAAACTGCTCTATCAACTACTCACCTTCCGGAGGACTTGCCAATCACGCATCACCCGCTGTAAGTCTTCTACTTTTATTTTCAGTACTTTACTTTTCTATCATTTACTTTTCCGCACTAAAAACAAAAACCAACCAACCAATCACTTACTTTTCCGCACTTAAATCTCAATCAACCTAAAACACGCGCCCTCGCTGTACGATCCCCTCAAAGAATAACTTATCCCTCTAATTCCCTTGGGTTCGACCCCTACTTACCACTTGCTACCCAGTAGTAAGGTCACGAGTAGCGGAATACAAATTTGCTTTTGCACAGAGAACACCGCACCTTACCAACAGTGCGGTGGGCTCCGTCAAAACTGGCGCCGTTGCCAGGGAATTAGCCGTCGGATTAGTTGTTCTTTTCTTTCTCTCTCTCGATTCTCGAAGTCACTTCTACGCAACCATGTCTCGCGAAAGAAGCAACACAGGAACAGTGGCGAAATACGACCTGAGCCACCCATGGGATCCAAACCAGTGATCCAGGAATGAGGTACAGTAGAGCCAACGACGTTAAACAAAGGCACTGGTCGGGAGGTAACCCGACACCTATCTTACTTTCAGTAATTTTATTTTCTGTCATTTGGTGCATAGAATGAAATGACTGTTTAGGAATCGGATTTGGGTGCAACATTAAGCCAGCCAGGCCTACGCCAAGAGTTTAAGGCCCCAGCCGAACTCCCTCGATTATCCAGCCTCATGCCATGTCGTTCACTCGACACTTTAAAGGGAGTTCTGTTCTTCCCTTTTCCTTAATGTCATTTCCTTCTCGTATAATATCTGCTTGCATGGCTTTTGAACTAAGTTGTGCTGAAAGGCACGCCTTCGTTCAAAAGTGTGGGGTGAGAACCACCTTTGTAAATAAATAACATGTTTTCTTTTTTCTTTTTTCCTTAAATATTATCTTTTTGAAAATATGAACTTGAGAATGTGAAAAAGATAGATCATAATTCATGCATTAACCTTGTGAAAATTCAACTGATTAAAAACTTAGAATGTAACTTCTCATTTGTCCCTTTGTGCTGAGATAAACTAGGGACGTGGAGTTGACATAAACTGCCCTAGAGAGGCTTGGCAAGCAATCGAAGGACTGAATTTCGCTACATGGTTTTCGAAGTCAGTGGAGGCTGCACTTCGGGTTTCAGTGAAGATTGACGTCATCTCCGCCATGCAGTGTTTATGCAAAAAGAAAAAAAGGCGAGGATGGGAATCAGACCGTCCTATCTCTAGTCAAAGTAGCCGAGAAAATAGATGAGCGACCCTCATCTTGACCCGCGCGAAACGGCAAGGATGAGAGGAGCGGGGAGGTATTTCCATATGCTCGCGGGCGACGATTGGACCTCCCAAAAAGGCTTGAGAAAATGGACTAGCAAGTCACAAAGAAGCAAAAAGCTCAAAGAAGCAAATCAAGAGGCCAAAGGCCCAAAATTGTGAAGGTTTTAACCGAACAAAAAGTGAAGTACTCAAAGAGTCAAATCAAAGGCCAAATGCCGATTCACTACAAAAGCTGTCCCTCACCAAAAGAAAATCAAAGACCAAACCATTGAAACCCGAACCGAATCACGTGCTAGAGAAAGCTACAAGAAAACCATATAGTGCGAGACGGTCCCGAGAATGCAGTCCAGGAGCCTGAAAAGGGCTATCTCCCGAAACATCCAGAATAATTTGCATCTCAGCACGGAGGTACAAGTATCAAGTTTCTTCTATTTATTTACACAGTTCAATTTGGTAATAAGTAAGTAATGCATGAATTAGGATAAGTCTAGTCCCACAGTCTAACTTTCATATTTTAAAAGTTTACTTAGTGCCGCCCTTTAATAGCATTGTTCGGGACGAACAACTAAAAGTGTGGGGTGATCTGATGGACCATAATTATACGAATCATAAATATAGTTAAACCCACCAAATTAGACTGTTTGTCTATTTAACTTTTGCTTGTTAGTTCCGATATTTATCTGCAGGGTATTTTGGAGTCTAGAGAGAATACACGCTAAGGAGAGGATTTTACGCTGAAAATATATTATGAGTCATTCCAAGGTCACGATCAGACGCCGACTGAATAAATCTTAAGATCCTGACATTGATTTACTCAAAACAAATCCAACCGAGGAGCAACCAAAGTCAGTCCGGAGCTGAAATACACCGATAGTTTTGTGAAAACATCACAAAAATCACAAAACTCCTCTTCTCCCCTCTAGATGACCGGCTACTTGGGGAAGAAGGATGACTCATGGGGTGGCTTTCCCTCCTTCCCCCTCCACAACCGGCGGCTCCTCCTCCTTCAACCGGCAACCGGCGGCTTTTGCTCCTCCATGGAGAGCTTGCCAAGTGTTGTGGTTTTAAACCACATCCTCCTCCTCCCATGGCCTATAAATACACCTCTCCTCCTTTGTAATCTATATCCCAAAATGTGGAGAGCTTCTCTCTCTACAAATCCCAAAATCACAAACACTTCTCTCTCTAGAAAGTTTGGCACTTTGTAAGATTGGTTTTCAATCTATAATACTCCTGTTGGTTCCTGAGTATTATAGTTCGGTCTTAAGTACTCTTGTCGGTTCTTGTAGTACTCAAGCTTGTCTTTACTATTCTTGAGTACTCTTGTCGGTTCTTGAAGTACTCACCCCTTTCCCTTACTTACTGTCTTTCAAAAACCGTAAGTACTTAGCTATGGTATTCACCTCTATGGATATTCGTAGCTAAACTCTTCATTCGGTTGAAGGGGTGTACTTGTATTATAAAATGTTTTAGACTATACTTTAGTGCTTTTTCTTTGTATTCAAAACTTGTTCTATGTGCCATATATTAGGTCAGAACTTCCAAGGTTGAGTGGATGCTTGGAATGGCAAAGCTCTTCCGTGGAAGTTCGTAAACATACTCGGGTAAATGGATGCTTGGAATGGCAAAGCTTATCTGAGAAGTTTGACCTCTCTCAAACACCATTTGGTTGCTCGGGAATGACTGACCAAATGGATGCACATAGGCTAATATACCTTGGAATGGGGTATTAGTCTAAATAGAACAAGTGCTCTACGACCTTGAAATGGGCTGGACAGTGTGTGCAAATGGAGTGCTTGGAATGGCCTTGATACACTTTTGAATACTTAGTAGGATCACTAAAAGTCAATGATAAACAAGCTATGATACAAGGCCCCCGAAACCGAATGCTTTCCTTAGATTTAAAAAAATCCTCGCATTTACTTTCTTAGTATAAATTGCTCTATCAACTACTCACCTTCCGGAGGACTTGCCAATCACGCATCACCCGCTGTAAGTCTTCTACTTTTATTTTCAGTACTTTACTTTTCTGTCATTTACTTTTCCGCACTAAAAACCAAAACAAACCAACCAATCACTTACTTTTCCGCACTTAAATCTCAATCAACCTGAAACATGCTCCCTCGCTGTACGATCCCCTCAAAGAATAACGTATCCCCCTAATTCCCTTGGGTTCGACCCCTACTTACCACTTGCTACTCAGTAGTAAGGTCACGAGTAGCGGAATATAAATTTGCTTTTGCACAGAGAACACCGCACCTTAACGACAGTGCGGTGGGCTCCGTCACACCACAATTTCTTCGACGTCCTAGATAATGCTACTTGAATATGAGTTGCTAGTCTAGACTCTCTTTTCTATGCATAACCCAATCGCTACTAAAATCTTCATGCTCAACACAAAATTAACTTGATACATGTTACCTTAGAGTTGAAATCCAAATTAATTCGGATGAATGGGAGATAGTCCTCTTTAGACCCATGATCTACACTCTCTGTCCCGAACTCTAGCAATATGGTTATACTTCATTGCTTTTTCTTGCACCTGATTTGTTCGAGCTTCAAGGTGCTTGAGTTCTTTTGGGACAGCTTTTGTAGTGGCTTGGCTTTTGATGTAACAGTGATGTACTTCACTTTTGTTGCGTGTAAAACTTCACAATTGACTGATTTTTTTCTTTTTGCTACTGATTGTGAACTGCTCGTCTGTGATTCCTCTTCTTTGACGAAGGTCCAATCATCGCCCGCAAGCATATGGAAATACCTCCCTGCTCTCACTCATCCTTGTCCTTTTGACGCGAGTCAAGTCGAGGGTCGCTCGTCTATTTTCCCGGCTACTCAGACTAGAGATTGGACGGTGTGTTGTTTTCTCGTCCCACCTGACCGCATAAGGACTGCAGTGGCGGAGCAGACTCTTAACCATGTCGTCTCGAAGTGCTAGCCTCCACAAAATCCATATAACCATATAAATAGAAATCCGATCCTTCAAGTGCTTTGTCAAGTCCCTCTAGGACATTTCTATCAACTCCACATCCCTGTTTATCTCAGCTCAAAGGACATGTAATGGATTAAATTCACAAGTAAAAGCATAATTCAAATTTCACGAGAGAAGTGCATTTAATCAGCTCATCTATTTCACATCAACATTCAATACTGCATATTCAAGAACAGAAGAGAGATTTCATACTTTCAATTTTTTTAAAAAGGGAAACGTGCAGACACTATGCAGATGCAAAAAATAAACGTGCTGACTCAACAGACTGACTCTCCCACCCCACACTTTTGAATAAAGCCGTGTCCTCACGGTACGACTTAAATTCAAAGACACAACCATGCAAGACACACAAACATATAGGAAAAGGAAGAGATTAAAGTGAACAGGTACTCCCCTCGTTTCGTCTTGTGAAGATGATAATTCTGGTCAAACGAGTCAGTCAACGTTGGTCAACCATGGTCAACGGTCAACTCTGGACGTCACATGTTTCCTGCATGAAAAATGTTCTTCTTTCCCAAAAGACAATGTGAAGACATATGACTCAAAACTAAAATAAAATAGAAAAGAAATAAAAAACAAAAAATTTGCCGGACTGCCTCCCTGCGAGCGCCTTTGTTTTACGTCGTTGGCTCGACATTACCTCTTTAGGGATCACAAGTTAGGATCCCATGGATGTGTGAGGTCAAATTTCCTTACTCCCTTGTGATGCTCATAGCCCTCATCGAGTGGTGCTCTCGTGTCTCTCCATCCTGGTTTCCATTCGAACGTGCCATGTCTCGGTCGCTTCTTCATGTATGAACGGTCATCATCCTCATAAATATAAAAATATGACGTCTTGCCACCAAACGCAAGTAACAACAAGCCTGTGTCCATGTCAATCTTGGTTTTAGTGGCAAGGAGGAGTGGTCGTCCCAAAATAGGTGCTGGAGGATCATTATCTCTAGCATCTCCCATCTGCAAAACATAAGAGTCAACATCACGGGTGATTGTGAAGGCACCTGGGTCCTTACACTCTTCAGGTGGTGCTGCTTGACTCGTAGCACGTAGGTGTTCCACCGTTGGCTTTTCCGGCTCATGTTTCACCTCTAACTCGTCTTCCAGCTCATCATTATCGATCATATGGTCTTCAGGAGCTATCACCTGCACAGAAAAAAAGTAAAAGGGTCAGTTCTGGATTGTGCATTAGTGGCGACGGCGTCTGCAGTAGACATTATGGCCGCGCCTCGCTTAGACATTATGGCCGCGTCATCTTCAGACATTAGCATCGAGCTAATGTCTTCTGTAGGCGCGGTGGACACTGACTCAGAGTCATTTTCTTCATTTTCTGCACCCAATTTTTCTACGACTGCCAATGTACTGATGTCTCCTCTCGGGTTAGGAATTGTTACAGGTAAGATTGTGATGGAGGTGTTGCATGTGATGTCGGGCACGATCTGCACTGAATCAGCTTCTACTGTCTGTGCCTTATCATCTGTTTTGTGCATCTGACCCCATCTCGATCTCTGTGCCATATCATCTATCAGGTCCCAGATATCATAAATGTATAAATCCGTTACTGAACCTCCTGCTGCAGCATCAAGCATAGAACGCTCTAGTGGAAGCATCCCATCAAGAAATCTCTCTAGAAGAAATAAATCTGTGAAGCCATGGTGTGGACAGCTTCCCTCAAGCTCATCGAAGCGCAAATAATACTCATTTAATGTTTCGCACTGGAATTGCTTAATGGTAGAAATTTTCTCATGAATTTCAAATCGAAAGGATGGTGGAGAGAACTTTTTTAGAAATCGGGCTCGTGGATCCGTCCAATTACTTTCGCAGTCTGCAGATGATGAATAATACCAAGATATAGCAGAGTCAGTTAAAGAAAAGAAAAAAATTGTTAACTTGAACCTCTCCAATGATTTTTCTTTAGGCTTTATGCGGCAACAGACGGAGTGAAACTTCTTCACATGTGCTACATGATTTTCTCCAACATCACCTCTAAATTTCGGAAGACGATCAATCATCTAACACTTAACCTCGCTGCCATCGTCTTCTTCATCGTCTTCTTTGTCACAAGTTATTCCACTATAATAGGAAGACATGGTGAATCACAAAAAACTGAAAAAAAAGAAGAAAAACACAAACAAACAACTTCACCGAAGCGCAGCTCCTCGGCAACGGCGCCAAAATTTAACGCGCGTCGTCTGACGCGTCAATTTATTATTTATAATTTCCCTACAATTGGCTAGCAAAGTGGCAAGTAGGGATCGAACCCAAGGGAGCTGGTGTTGTTGAAGCTGTCACTAAAAACAAGAAAAGAAAGGGGGGTTTGTGAGCGATAAAGAGTGCACAAGTGAAAAATAACAGAAGACTTCCAATACGAGAGAACATTCAGCTTAAGGTTTCTATTGTGACATGTTTATCATAGATATCTAATGATCAAATCTTTGTTTCTTAGTGTGGAATTCCGACAAAGGTAATTCCTAAAGTATCCCGACAAAGGTGATACAACACATCTAACCCGGCCAAGAGTTAGATTTCTAGTTCTTTCCTAAATACAATAATCCGACAAAGGTATTATTTTATCTATGTGTTACGATCTACCTTTACGACAAAGTTTCCAGTAGATATTAACGATAAGAATTAATTATCACAAATTAATTCATGGAATAAGCACAAGAACTAGAGAAACATAAAATTGCATTAAGAACGGAATCTCAAAACATAGTCACAATATGTGAAACCCTAAACTGAATTAGGAATTTAGCTACACATGATTAAAATAAAACACATAGTGAAAGTAGAAAATTCTTCTCTCTCGTCGAAAGCTTCCGTCTTCTCCAGAGCCGTCTTGGTTATCGTAGAATATAAGATTTTGAAAACCCTAAACCAAACATATTATTTATAGCAAAAAGTAGGGTTTCCAAGTCTGATTTTTGGGCTTGATTTCCAAGTTTTGGCCTGCTGATGTCATCAAAATGCGTAGATGACATCAACGCCGCGCCACATGTAGACGTTACGGCCGCTTCTCACCTTGACGTTATCGGTACTGGCCGCGTTTTCCCTTGACGTTATCGGTACTGCTAATGTCTCTACGAAACGCGGTGGACACTGAGCCTGTTTCCTTCTTCTGCGCGCCAGTTCTGACTTCAACTCTGGATTTGACCCTCTATATGACCTCGGCTGCTCTTGTTGTAAACTAGAGAGTTGTAGGGAATCGAGTCACCTACGCAAGGGCATGTGGATCATATTTTTTTGATCAACGGTCTATTTCCAACACTCCGTCGACTGTCCAAAGGTCTGATCTGCCATTGTGTGTTTTCGGCATAAAATGCCGTCTTTAATGCGTGTTTCCTCCTAGAGCTTCCAAAACACCTGAAATGCAAAACCATACTAAAAAGTAACTGTTCGCATATAAAAATGTCGAAATAGATGGGATTAATTGACTCGGCGAGTCGTATAAATACGACTCATCACGTCCATATCATTATCGCTTCCTGAGAGAAAGAATACACGGGAGCATTTGTGAGATTGGAGGAGGAGTGACGGCCGGTTGAGTATTCCACACCGGAATATCAACGGCGAAGAAGCAGTCTGTTCAGTGTGCTGTTCAGACTGTTCTTGAAGAACTACCAAGCGCACACATACAGTGATCAAGACACGTCTTTGAGAGAAGGCGACTGGGCTTCTGGGAGGTCCAAGACTAGGTCGAGAGAGAAGTCTCATCCTACCCATAGGGGATCGAGGTGAGCTGCGGTGAACCGAGATTGTAAATCCGTGAGATGGAGTGTTAGAGGCTAGGCTATTACAAACAAGGCGTTGTGTAAGCGTAAGTCCACTTATAGCTCTAAACTCGTAATAAGATTTGTGACCCTTTAGGGTGTGGGAAGCCCCCTAGAGTAGGCAAGGCCGATATCGTGTGTGCTCCTATTTGTTCTGTTTACGGTACTATCTGCTAAGGTGTTCCAGTCTCTGGTAGAACACAACCTGGAACTGGTCTTGAACATACAACAGAATTTCAATTAGTATCAGAGCAGACACTCGACATACAGAGTGTGATCCGGAGACTGTTCAAGATGAGTTTGTAGGAAGGACAAAGCACTAATCGACCACCGTTGCTTGAAGGGCTAAACTATCTCTACTGGAAGTCCAAGATGAAAGTCTTTCTAAAATCCCTCGATAAAAGTCTTGGAGAGCTGTGTTGGTTGGATGGACAGAACCCACAATGGCCAGCCCTGAAGAAGTAGCTGTGCCAAAACCTGAAGCTCTGTGGACTGATGCAGATGAAAAAGCCACTGCTGGAAACTCAAAGGCCCTGAATGCAATTTTCTCAGGAGTGGACGAGAACGTGTTCAAACTGATTGCTGAATGTGAGGTTGCCAAGGAAGCATGGGATATTCTCAGAATAGCCTATGAGGGTCCAGACAGTGAATCTAACGTTGAAGAAGAAGAAAATGAGAATGTCAATCTCGTCAGACTTGTAGTCACTCTTGAAGACTACAGTGAGACAAGTGAAAATCTATACTCCAATGCACTGTCAGAATAACCTGTTGACGACGCATCAAGCAGTGATGACGAAGGACTTGCTCATGAGACCTCAGCCAAGACGTACAAGGAACTCTATGAGAAGTGGCTATTGGTGATTTGTCTGAACAAGAAGCTCACAGAAACAGTGGCAAGCCTGACAGAAGAAAAAGATAAAAAGTGGCAGGAGGTTGAACTTCTCGTTGCCCAGAAGGTGGAACATCAGGAGGAAATAACTGCTTTGAAGCACGAGATGATCGGAATGAATCAAGAACGCTCATCACTTCTTGCACAGAAGGTGGAACTGCTAGACCTGTATCGGTTCTGAAAGCTGAGATGAAGAAAAATAGAGAAACACATCCTGCAGGCTTGGTGGAGCTAAGGAGAAAGAATGTTGACTTGAGCCGCAAAGAAGTCCATCTTCTGAACAAGGTAGACTCCCTAGAGTTACAAATCGAGATGGAGAGAGATAATCATGTTGCTACTATGAAAGAATTGAGCAAGTTCAAAAGATCGGCAAAGAGGCTGAACTCAGGCTCAAAGAACTTGGAATCCATACTAAGATCCCAAAGAATTGAAGATGGACATAGAGGTCTCGGCTTCAATGGTAACAGTGCCTCAGATAAGACCTTGTCTGTTAAGGCAAAACTGAAACCGACACAGAGAGAAGAACAGAGTGTGAACCACTACCCTGAGAAGCAACCTGGGAATCAAGGAAGAAAGCAGCTCATGCCCAACCGTGGAAGACATGGTACTGAATGGAGGAGAAACAATCGTACATGTTGGTATTGATGTCAGATGGGGCACATCAAATCAAGGTGCCGACTACTTCTAGCTGAGCGAAAAGTAATGGAATCCAGAGTCACCCCTCGAGTCAGACAAGTCTGGAAACCAAAAACAAGGAAAAAAGTGTGCCTTGTTGCTCTTAGCTCATTCAGTCACATAAAGGAAGAATGCTGGTACCTCGACAGTGGATGCTCGGCTCACATGACAGGTAATCCTCAATATCTCATCAATGTTAAACCTATTCGCAAGCGTCAATCTGTCACTTTTGGAGATGGAGGGAAGGGCCAGGTGATCGGCTGTGGGACATTGAAGGTTTCGGATCTACCTGAGCTCGAGGATGTCCTCTTAGTCGATGGGTTAAAGGTGAACCAGATCAGTATTAGTAGATGGTGCGATGAAGGACAGTCTGTTACATTCACTCGTGATTCCTGTCAAGTACTGGATAGGATTGGAGACACACTGATGGAAGGAAGTAGGTCATCAAACAAAAGCTACTTTCTAGGCACAGTTGGAATAGGAGCTGCCATTGTCTATCTGACAAACACGATAAATGAGATGGAATTGCAAGGGACAGGTATGGTGTCCTCTTCTGGAAAGGTGAAAGATGAAGTTTCCCTAAACTCAGTTCCAGAAGATGATAAATGTAGAGGTGTGACATTGTCTGAAACACCCATTCAGACCAAGTCTACAGAAGATAAAATTCCAGAGGGAGGTCCAGCTGATGAAGCCACATCTACTCCAGCTGGGACACTTGACAATGCACCTGCGCTGCAACCCTCATGGATGAAGCAGAAGCATTATCCAATCACGGAAACTCTTGAAGATCCATCTGAAGTAATTATGAGTCCAGCGAATGAGATCAAGTATCGAGAGCTGGCTGCCTGTTCATCCAGTTCGAAGAATGTCAACAAAGCATTTATTGATGAGATTTGGGTGGTGGCCATTCACGTGGAACTGGGAGAGTTCATTAGATATGAAGCATGGAAGTTATATCATCTTGTGCATTGTCACGAACTGAAGGAGACTATATACGGACTCACACAAGCGCCCAGAGCATGGTACGATACGTTCCTCATCGACCATGGCTATGAGCGAGGGGGAGTAGAGAAGCATATGTTCGTTAAGTACACGAGCACACAGAAGCTGGTTGGCCAGTTTGTGAGACAGATGCAAAAGGAGCTCCAGGTGACCATGGAGGGAGAGATGAAACACCTTCCTGGAACACATGTTGACCAGATGCTGGGAGAGCAAGAGAGCAGCGCTGCAGGGAGCTGCTACACTCAGTTGTTATGGATGAAGCAGATGCTGTCTGAATATAGAGTTGAACAGGAGGAGATGACGCCTGACTGTGACAACATGAGTACCAGTAGCAGTTCCAAAAATTCAGTACAACAGCACAAGACAAAGCACAGTGAACCGGTAGAGAAGAAGGCCATCACAGTGAACCATGTGACAACTGACAAGTTGCTAGCTGACATTCTTACCACTCACCTAAACGCTGCTCAGTTCGAAACACTTAGATCCTCTCTGGGTCTGCGTGTTGTCGCCAACTAAGTGTTCCAGAAGGAGGTCAGCCAAGAGCAGAACCCCAGCTAATCAGTTGGGCTGACCTATCACGAAGAGGGCTGTAATAGATGGTACATACTATTACAGTCAAAGTATTTGCAGTATTATGAACCGTTGGAGCATTTCATAGAGGAAAAGGGTAATGATAAGGGAGAAAAATTAGTGGATGCTCCTGTAGTTGATCCACAGGCTGTTGAAAGTAGTGTGCCTGTGGAAGAAGGTGAAGTTAGTAGGGCTAAGATTGGGGATTTTGATAAGAAGAAACTGTTGAAGGCAAAGGTGCGTACCACTGACTTCGTGCTGAAGAAGATAGGAATTCGCATGAAAGTTGTGCCTGGAAGGAATGGAACTCCCAGGAAATACGCCGCATGAATTAGTGCTGTGAGGGGAGAAAAATTGCTATGTCAGACTCTGAGACTGAGAAGGTTGTTGAGCCTTCTAGCAAGAGAAGTCTGGTACTGGATGAAGAGTTAGATGAATGCTTAGCAGAAAAGACTGCTGAGGCAGTCGATGAAGAGAAGGTGACAGAGAATGAAACTGTTCCTATGGAAGCTGATGATGTGAAGCAACAAGAGCCTGAAGATATTGTCTCTGATGAGTCAGACCCATCTGGAGAAGACAGTAAACTTGAGGAAGTAAATAAGCAAATTGACGAGGTGGTCCAAGGTTTTCATGAGAAAGGAGCAAGCGAAGAAGACCGACTTGAAAACCAGACAGAGACAGAACAAGTAGAAGAGCAAGTTGTTGTTAAACCTGTCATCTAGAAGAAGGTAAAGTAGTCAGATGTCCAAGAAGGAATCATGACTGAAGCAGAACATGGTGCTGGTAATCATGCACAGAGAGCTGGTCAGAATCATGGATCATTAGCTGAAGTAAAAGAAAAAACAGAAGGAAGGAGATGTGCTTATTGGGTCTGCAGCACAATCAGAAAATGAACATGTTGAAGAAAAAGCATCGGACGAACCAACTGTGCCGACTGAGTTGGAACATCCAGCTAATACAAATGTAGAGATGCAAATATCTGATCAGGAAGAGGCTGAGTATGAGAACACTCAGGAGGAGGATCAGGACTCAGTTTCATTGGCTGAGCTAAAGAAGTTCGAAAAGAATAAGCCGAAGAAGAAAGTGACCATCCAAGCATGCTCGACTGAAGTATCTACTAAGAAGGATGGTAAGAGAACAGACGCAGGGGGAGCAAGTGCATCCAATAAAAGGAAGTGGAGTGTTTCAGGGTCTGTTCCGCCTAGTCTACCAACTGGAGTGACTCAACATAGAGTGTGGTTTGCCTGCACAGACATAGCAGCCAAGTGGAAGGCAGTGCAGAAAAGAAAGACCATCGTTGAGAAGCTGCTTCATGAGAAGAAGTACAAAGGAAAAGAGGTTATTCAGCTCTTGAAGGATACTGACCTGATTTGGACCGTCCAAAGTTGCAAATCTATCAAAACAGTCTGGGATTGCTGGTGATAAAGACTATGGCATAGTCTTTGTAAGAGGAAAGAAGGTCAAGATTGATCCTTAGATCATCAATGTGTGCTTTGTAATGGATGATCCTCACGAGGTGGTGAAAGAGGAGAACTATGACAAGATTGCGAGTTGTATAACTGCTGGAGCATACCCTTGGTGGGAAGACACTTCCATCCTAGTCGCAGATCTGACCACATTCTACTCGATGTTGTTTTTCATCGCCATAGTCAACTAGAAACCTACATCTCATAGAACCACGGTCAGCAAGGAGATGGAACAACTGCTCTAACTTATTAACTTGTGAAGGATTATGTTCGACCAGATTGCAAAACACGCCATATCTACAATGTCTCTGCACCAAATAGTCTTCTCTTCGCTTATCTATGAGTTGATCATCAACCATCGTCTAGATTTGAAGACTAACCAGGACAAACTGTCAAGTGCTCCGTTGAAGTTGTTAGTTGATCACAAGCTATTCAAGGGTCGACATAAGAATGATCTGAAGGACCCCGGGCTGAAGAGGAAGGACGCACCCGAGCCTTCCATAAGGAGAGCTGCTGGTGAGAAGATGTCACGAGCTGAACGTGGACAGCTACTGAAGGAGGTGCGCTCTGCGATATCCCAATGATGATGAAGGCTGAACATGAGCAGAGGAAAATATTCAATCGATTGGTGTGCGCTCTGCAATATCCGAATGATGATGAAGCAGATGAAGCTTGACGAGCTCATGGGGTCATTAAGGACCTTTGAGATGAATTTTTTCTGATGATTTTTGAAGAAGGATAGAAAAATGTGTTGCTCTGAAGACTGATGTATCTGAAGAGTGAAACAGCGTCAAGGATGAGTCTGAATCAGTTCAAGACATCAGTGAAGATGTTAAACTCTGGATCAAAAGACCTAGATGCGAATCTGAAGTCCCGGAGGATGAGCGAAGGACATAGAGGCATTGGCTACACTGATGGGAGCAGTTCAGGAAAGACTAAATTCGTCAAAGCTGAACAGTCGGTAAACAGAGAGATGAACAAGTACCCTCTGGCCAACATGATGAGTTCTAACGGAGAATGGAGACGAGAGTCAAGAACCTGTTGGTACTGTCACAAGAAGGGGCACATCAAGCCAAGGTGTCACGAGTTCATGGCTGTGCGCAGAAAGTTGCAGCAGAAAACTACTCCAAGGATGACATGAGAATGAAGAGTGAAGCAAAAAGAGAACTTGGGCCGAGAATCTCTGATGGAGGGAACCACATCAAAAGAAACCTGTTATTTGCTAACGCGCGGTCTAACAGCTGCTGAGACACTATGGTCCAAAAGACCCACAGTATGTGTCACTGACCCTGGCTATGTTCGAGGATGAGTTGACAAGATTCCAGATGCCGAGGAGACCAAGCTGGCCAATTTGAACCCTCCTTGCCTATTTGTGGCAAAAATGGGGAGAGTGATCTCTAAAGTCTATATGGTTTTGCCAAAAATGCCAAGGGGGAGATTGTTGTTACTATGTGGCATGGGTTTTGGCAAAACGTCTTCAGAGTGTTCAAGCAGGAGTTCAAGAACTGTTCAACCGACGACTGGAACTCACATACAGCAGATCTGAAGATAAGACGTTTCCTAATATGGACGATCGAAGATCTGATCTGATTGAAGTCGGCTCAACAATAAATTAGAGGATCAGATATTCAAATGAATATCCTCTCATCAATTAGGAGTCGATCAAGAAGATTCAGAATTACTTAGTGAGAAAGAAAGATCGAGATCTTCTTGAAGATTGGAGGAAAGAAGAACGAATGTTTCCTAATTCTGAAGATTCTAAAGATCGAAGATATGATCTGCTGTAATCAATCAACGAGCAAAACAGAAGATAAGATATTCAAACGAATATATACAGATTGGTTTCGAGGATATCGTCAAAGATATGATATGGATATCGAAGATTGGATTGAAGATACACATCGAATATTTAGGAATATTTCCTAAATATTTGATGAGGATATCTTGAACAGATTTGGACATCGACCAAGCATATAAATACAATGGTAGGGCGTCCATATCTTTATCGCTTCCTGAGAGAAAGAAAACACAAGAGCATTCGTTAGATTGGAGGACGAGCGATGGCCGGCTGAGTATTCCACACCAGAATATCAACGGCGAACAAGCAGTCTATTCAGTGTGTTGTTCAGACTGTTCTTGAAGAACTACCAAGCGCACACACACAGTGATCAAGACACATCTTTGAGAGAAGGCAGGCTTCTAGGAGGTCCAAGACTAGGTCGAGAGGGAAGTCTCATCCTAACCATAGGGGATCGAGGTGAGCTGCGGTGAACCGAGATTGCAAATCCGAGAGACGGAGTGTTAGAGGCTAGGCTATTACAAACAAGGCGTTGTGAAAGCGTAAGTCCACTTGTAGCTCTAAACTCGTAATAAGATTTGTGACCCTTTAGGGTGTGGGAAGCCCCCTAGAGTAGGCAAGGCCGATATCGTGTGTGCTCCTATATGTTCTGTTTACGGTACTGTCTGCTAAGGTGTTCCAGTCTCTGGTAGAACACAGCCTGGAACTGGTCTTGAACAGACAACAGAATTTCATTCTCATTTCAAAGACTCAACCTTTGAAATTTACACCACATGTTACTTATGTAATCAACAAACCATGATATGCAAGCATAAATCAAGTAACACGTGAACACAAGAATTATACAAATACATGTGCTGCTCTAGATTAAATGTGCAAGTCAAATATGAAAAATCACAATCAGACTCTCATACCAAAACTTGTATTTGATTTAATACACAGTTTTCTAACATGGTAAGCAACACCCTTTTCAGTATAGTATTCAACAAATACCTATATCAAGGTGTTCTTCACTAACATGAACCCTTAGTGAATATTTCAAACCAGAAACTTAAATAATCACTAACCCAGTGATATTTGAACGAGTTTTTTTTAAAACTGACCCTTTTGAGTTTCCTCATTTCAAAACTAACCCCCTCGAGTTTCAAATTTCAAAACTGACCCTTTTTTAATGAAACCGGATTTCCTATTTCCGTTTTTTCAAAAACTGGAAACTGAAATTCTGGTTAGTTACATTTTTGTAACTAACCGGATTTTCGAGTTCCGGTTTTCAATTAAATTCTTGCCCCTTGGTCCAAAGAGATGTGCATAGACAAGGTTATAAAGACGTGAATTTTGTGGGAAGAAACCAAGGAAGGGAGTATGGAGGCCAAGCTAGTGCCACTCAAGGGCAAAACTCTCAAACTAATTACACTACACCAAGGTTCTCCTCGGGATGGAGGAACCACCCCAATTTCTCCTACAAAACCACAAATCCCACTCGTCCCGACTTTGGAGGTACACCTCCGGGATTTGGTCCTAAACCTACTCAATCCAATCAAGCTTTCCAACCTAGGAACCAATATCAAAGTCAAGGACCGACTTTGCTTCAAAGGAACCAAAACCAAGGGCAACAATACCAAACTCAAGCTCAAATACCATACCAACAAGTTGACCCTCCTCCACAACCTTCTAATGAACTCTCCGGCGTTGAGGCAATGTTTGCAAAGCTCTAGCAAACCAAATGAGATGAGGCTAGAGTTGAATGAGGTTAAGCAATCAAATCAAAGGTTGGAAATCCATAACAAGATGCTTGAGAACCAAATAGCTCAACAAGCCGAATCATCTACAAGGGCACCGGGCAAGTTACCGGCTAGACCCGACCAAGTGAATAGAGAGCATTGCAATGCGGTGACTTTGGGAAGTGGGAAGGAGCTAGAGAGCGAACTACCAAAGAAGAAGAGGGTTTCTTTCGATCTTGGAGGCCAAGCTAGAGCCGAAATTGAAGAGTTGGATGAAGAGGTCCCTAACCCTCGAGCTCAAAAGGAAAGTGAGGTAGAAAAGGAGAAAGACGAACCAAGAGTATACACTCCTCCTATTCCTTTTCCCCAAAGGCTAAAGAAGAAGAGCAATGACAAGCAATTCTCACAGTTTTCCGAGATGATGAGGAAGCTCTATGTCACAATGCCCTTCACCGAGGATGTCGAGGATGTCGAGGTAATCACTCAAGCTCCCTCTTATGCAAGATTTCTAAAAGATGTTATTACTTGCAGGAGAACAATCGAGGATGTCGACACGGTGTCCCTCAATGGAGAATGTAGTGCCATACTTCAACCGCGCATGCCACCAAAGCTTGAGGATCCCGGTAGCTTTTCCATTTCATGCTATATTAATGATGTTAAGATAGAGCGTGCTATGTGTGATTTGGGTGCAAGTATATCGTTGATGCCTTATTCTTTGTGCAAAAAGCTAAATATGGGTGAGCCTAAACCAACTCAAATGATTCTAAGGCTCGCGGACCGCTCCTCAAGATTCCCTAAGGGAGTTCTTAAGGATGTCCCGGTTAGAGTAGGGAATTTCTACATTCCGGGGGATTTCGTGGTGTTAGAGATGGAAGAGGACAATGAAATTCCCATTCTATTGGGAAGGCCTTTCCTCTACACCGCGGGGGCTATATTCGATACTACTAAGGGGTCAATCACCATGAGGGTAGGAGATGAGGAAATAGAGTTTAATCTTGAAAAAGCACAAAGAGGTCCTAGTTCTACCATGAGTTGTAATTATCTAGACCTAGTTGATACTTATGAAATGTATGATGTGCCTAACTTGCTCATGAGTACGATTGACCTTGATAATGAGCTAATTGAGCTTTCCGATTGTTGGGCTATCTTGGAGGAAGAAAGTGAAGAGGGGACTCAAAGCGACAAAGGTAAGGAGTTTTGTTCGGTAGAGTTAAAAGCTCTACCAACAAGCCTAATGTATGAGTTCTTAGGCCCTAATTATACCTTGCCTATCATTGTGAATGCTTCCTTGAATGCCAATGAAACTTTGAGATTGCTTGATGTTGTTAGCGAACATAAGGATGCTATTGGCTACTCTATTGATGATTTAAAGGGGATAAGTCCCAACTTATGCATGCATGAAATCAATCTAGAGAGTGATAGTTTGCCATCTAGGGAGAGAGCTAGGAGGTTAAACCCAATTGTGGGGGAGGTAGTGAAAAAGGAGGTTTTAAAATTGCTAGATGCGGGGATCATTTTCTCCGTTGCGAACTCCAAATGGGTGAGCCCCATTCATGTAGTACCAAAAAAGGGAGGAATGACGGTGGTTAAAAATGCTAAAAATGAATTGATTCCCACAAGGACCGTAACCGGTTGGCGTATGTGTGTGGATTATAGGAAACTTACCCAAGCCACTAAAAAAGATCACTTTCCACTTCCTTTTATTGATCAAATGTTGGAAAGACTAGCTAAGCATGACTACTTTTGTTATCTTGATGGATATAGTGGATTTTTTCAAATCCCTATCCATCCACAAGATCAAGATAAAACCACCTTTACATGTCCCTATGGAACATTTGCCTATCGGCGAATGCCCTTTGGACTTTGTAATGCGCAGGGTACCTTCCAAAGATGCATGATGGCTATATTTTTAGAATTTATTGAGGAAATTATGGAAGTGTTTATGGATGACTTTTCTGTTTATGGTTCCTCTTTTGATGATTGCTTAGCCAATTTGGCGAAAGTGTTGAAAAGATGTATTGAGACGAACCTTGTGCTTAATTGGGAGATGGAAAAATTGCCACCTCCGAAAGATGTCAAGGGGATAAGGAGCTTTCTAGGCCATGCCGGGTTCTATAGAAGATTTATTAAGGATTTCTCGAAGATTGCAAAGCCTTTAACAAACCTATTATGCAATGACACCAAGTTCCGATTTGATGAAGAATGCTTGGTGGCCTTCGAGAAGTTGAAAAAGGCATTAGTATCGGCTCCAATTATTCAACCTCCAAATTGGGATTTACCCCTTTGAACTCATGTGTGACGCAAGTGATTATGCCGTTGGGGCGGTTCTTGGACAAAGGGTGGACAAGAAACTTCATGCCATTCACTACACAAGCAAGGTTCTAAATGGAGCTCAATTGAACTACACTACAACCGAAAAAGAGCTCCTTGCTATTGTGTATGCCTTTGACAAGTTTCGTTAATACTTAGTGGGATCAAAGACTATAGTGTTTACCGACCACGCGGTGATCAAGTACCTTTTGGCAAAGAAAGACTCTAAGCCGAGATTGATAAGATGGATCCTATTGCTCCAAGAGTTTGATATAGAGATCAAAGATAAAAAGGGGGTAGAAAATGTGGTGGCCGATCACCTATCGAGGCTTGAAGGAAATGAAGAGCTTGAAGAGGATACTAGGCCCGTTGATGACTCATTCATTGGAGAACAACTTATGAGAGTTGAGGCGGAGGCCCTCCCATGGTATGCGGACTTGGTGAACTTCGTGGTTTGTGGGATTATTCCTCACGACATGAACCACCATCAAAAGAGAAAGTTCTTGTCCGAGACAAAGAGATATTATTGGGATGAGCCCTACCTATATAGGCTATGTGCGGATGGATTATATAGAACTTGTGTCGCCGAAGAAGAAATGAGAAATATTCTATACCATTGTCATTCATCACAATATGGAGGACATGGTAGTGGAGCAAAAACGGCGTCAAAAGTCCTACAAAGCAGTTTCTATTGGCCTACCAATTTTAGCGATGCATATGAATTCGTCAAGGCTTGCGATCAATGCCAAAGGACGGGAAATATCTCTAAGAAGCATGAAATGCCCCAACAAAGCATCCTTCCGGTTGAAATATTCGATGTTTGGGGTATAGACTATATGGGCCCTTTCCCGTCTTTGTATGGGAATCAATATATATTGGTCGCGGTCGACTACGTCTCCAAATGGGTTGAGGCCGTCGCTTCCCCTACTTGTGATGCTAAGATGGTCACCAAGCTATTCAAGAAGATCATTTTCCCGAGGTTTGGAGTTCCGAGGACCGTCATTAGTGATGGCGGTTCACATTTCAAGGAAAAGCATTTTGAGGCCTTGCTCCGCAAGTATGGGGTAAGTCACAAGGTTGCCACGCCTTACCACCCACAAACTGGTGGGCAAGTGGAGATTTCAAATCGAGAGATTAAGGCAATCTTGGAAAAAACCGTGGGAAGCTCGAGGAAGGATTGGTCATCGAAGCTAGATGACGCACTATGGGCTTATCGTACGGCTTTCAAAACTCCTATTGGGATGTCCCCCTATCGTCTTATATACGGGAAACCATGCCATTTGTCGGTAGAATTGGAATACAAGGCTATATGGGCAATTAAATTCTTGAACATGGACATACAAACGGCGGGAGACAATAGAGTCCTTCAACTCCATGAGCTAGAAGAAATAAGGAATGAAGCCTATGAAAGTGCTAGAATCTACAAAGAGAAGATGAAAAAATGGCATGACAAGAGAATCTTTCGTCGTGAATTCAAAAAAGGAGAAAAGGTCCTACTCTTCAACTCTAGGCTCAAACTATTCCCAGGAAAATTAAGGAGCCGATGGAGTGGCCCTTTCACGGTTCACAAGCCTCACAAAGATGGCCATGTAGAAGTGCTCAACAATGACGGAACAATCTTTACGGCCAATGGACAAAGGCTTAAGCACTATAGAGAACAAGTTCGGGATGAGCTAAATATGACCTATGCTTTGACCGACCCATGAAGGAGCTCTAATCCACTTGAGGAGGGATCCTAGCAAAGGACTCCTCAAGTGTGTTTCTTAAGAAAAGATTCGGCTCGGTCTTTGCCAAGACGTTAAACTAGGCCCTCACGGGAGGTCACCCGGGTTGTGAGTCGTCCATTTATTGCACATTTATTTTCATATATGTTTGGCATGAGAACATTGAACCTTATATGAGAACACGGTGCTAGGATGGTTTAAATTACATGATTAGGTGTGCTTGGTGTGGAATTGTGCTTGCATGAACTATCTAGGTGATGGTTCTGTCTTAAGTGTGGAGTCCTTGATCCTAGCATACGTTTTATTGCGAAATGTGTTTATGCTAGTGATTTCTTGATAAAGCATGACTATATTTTGAATTGAATTCGTATGAATATTGAGTGATGCTTGTTCATGAATGCGGAGAAAATTCCAAGTGTGGAGTTGGGAGCTCAAACAAGGACATAATTCATCGAAGCTGAAATTTGCCCCCAGTCGATCGACTGCGAAAAGGGCAATAGGACCAGTCGGTCAACTCGACCAAGTCTCAGGAGCACCGAAATTTTCAGCCAATCGAGTCGACCGACTCGGATGCCAGTCGACCGACTGGGTTTTTCCATGTCAAATTCATCAGTTTTCCTTTTCAAACCTCATTCTCACCCGAACTTCACCTCCACTTGACCAACTCTGATCCATCTTCAACCTCGACTGCCCTCAGACCTCCGTCCAGCCCCGCCGTGACCTCGCCATCTGTCCGCCAGCCTAACCCGACCTCACAACCGCCCAGCAACCCCCTCCTTTGTCAGATCCACCGTTTTTCCGATTTCGATCGGAAATCTCATCCACCGTCCGATCTCCTCCGTCCCTTGGCCAAATCACCCGTTCGACCGCTCAAACTGCTCCCCATCATCCCGCCAACAAACCCCTAGCTTCAATTTTGCCCACCGGAGCCTCCCGGAAAACCCCGTGTTTGCCCTAAAAATCGCCTCCCAGTCGACCGACTGGATTGAGGGTCAGTGGGTTTTGCTCGTTTCAAGATTCAGTTTTCATCCCACATTCAACCATGCCTCGTATCGGTGCCTCGTCTAGTTCCAAATCCAAAGGCAAGGAAGTTGCTCATGAGCCCTCAATTGATGATCAAGTTTATGAGTTCCGTGAATCCGATGACGATGATTTGCCTCTCGTCTCTCACAAAAGGAAGCAGATGAGAGCCTCGTTGAGAGACGATAACGATGAGGAATTGGGCATTCCTCCGGTTTCCCCCACACCTCCCCCGAAGAAGAAAAAGCCGGTGAAGAAGAGGAGGGCTCCAGTGCCTGCTACCCCTAGAACTCCATCACCTCCGGTGCCCAGAGTTCCCTCGCCGCCTGCTGCAGCGCCTTCATCCATGGCCATTATCCCGGTTGTGCCTCATGAAGGACCTTATGAGGGACCTTTGCCCGTACCGATCCCGTACCCCTTCTCGGTGCCTCTAGCTTTTAGAGAGGAGACCCACCGGACCCATCATGCCACGATCACGAAGAAGAGGAAGACAGCCCTTCCCACTTTTTATCCAGATATGGGTCTCCTCCGAGGTATCGACAGTGCAGTCACCGATGAGGTACACTCTCGCCTTACTCATTGTGGGTTGAATTTCTTATTTATGGTGATCCCGGATCCTACCAGCGGGTAGTTGAGGAGTTTATTTGCTCGTTTGAGTGGGTGAAGGAGGAGGAAGGGGATGGACATGAATTTTATTGGGCATTTGTTTTGGGAGGACGGGATTTCAAGATTAGGGAGAGTGTGATTCGTGAATGGCTTGGATTCCCTCCCCATGATGCTACCGCCCGGAAATTCACGGAGCATGACCAGTGTCGGTTTTGGAAGAGGATTTCGGGTCGAAATGAGTGGTTTATCTCATCTTATAACTCGTCGGTGATCACTGACCCAGTTTGGAAGATTATCCACCATCTCATCGCCATTGGGATAAACACTCGGACGGCAAAGGCTAGGTCATTCACTCTTCCCGAGATGGAGCTTATGCTCGCTATTGATCACGGGGAGGTCACCGATTGGCTTGCTATCCTTGCCACCCGTTTTGAGGCCATTGTTAAGAAGGGTGCGAGGAATCGTGCCTTGGGAGGAGGCTCTTTGATCACGCAGATCGCCTTAAGGTGTAACTTCACCTTTGGCCATGAGGGATGCCCTAAGCCATCCAAGAGCACTCTTAATTTGGATACCATGAAGAGCATGCACAATGTTAAGAATGACGGGAAGAATTGGAAAGTCGATCGGAAGCCTCATCAGGAGGGCCTCGTGACTAATGCCGCATATAGGAAGGCGGTGTTCAAGAAGGAGAACCCCCTCTACTGCTTAGCCAACCTCACCCCTTCTCCTCCTTCCTCCCCTGCACATTCCCCTCCTCCGGTCGACGATCCCGCAACCCCATCCCTGAGGAGCCTCCCATCTTGGAGCCGCACATTGAGGAGCCGGTTGTTGAGGGTGCTGCTCACGTTACAGATGATTCAGCTGAGTGGAGAGAGAGAGTCTCCTCCGACATTGCCAGCTTGACTAGCGGAGTGGCTGATTTGAGGAGTGGTTTGACTCGCCTAGAGGACTTTGTTAGAGAGTCAGACGCGAGAGCTCGCCAGGAGTGGGATTGGCTCCGGTCTGCAGTCCTATCATTTTCCGGAGGTCCCAGCACCCCCATCGTTCCTCCACTAGCTCCAGAGTTCTCTGCTCCCCGTGGTGCCTCCCCATTGCCTTCCACGCCAGCTTCCAGAGTCGGGGAGGCGGGCTCACGTCTCACAGGAGGGACCTTGGAGCCAGTTCGCTCTTTTAGGGAGGATAGCCCTCTACTCACTGGTGCCACGATACCGAACGAGGAAGGTGTTGGAGATTCGGCTAGACCGATTAGTCCCGGAGGAGATGAGGCTACATCTTGAGCTTGTATTGCATCTTGTTGTCATTTTTGTCTCCTTTGATGTATTCTTGCTTAGATCATGTACTCGGATGTTAAGTCGCCTTTTTGCGCAATTTTGGATGATGTATGCCATTTTTGATGCTTATACTCTTGATTTGCCTTTGATTGCATGTTGTTCTTCTTATGATATTGAAGGTGTTTACCATTTATGTTGTTCACTCTACAGGATATACACCTACATATTACTATCATTGCTCAAAATTCACCTTCTTTGTCTATATTTGCAACCAAAAGGGTATTCCTCGATCCCAAGAGTTATGTTACCGGCACTACAAACAAGGGGAGTTCCTATGCGCCTTTGCCTTTATTTCATCATTCTATGCGCTTAGGGACTAAGCTAGAATTAAGTGTGGAGTGGTTTGATGCGCATAGTTCACATGTTTGCATGCCATGCATATCATTTTTAGATGGACACTTGCATTTTTCGCACCTTATCCCTACATGAGAGTGTTTTTAACCATATAGGCTTGTGACTATCGATTCTTAATTCCTATAAATCACATCTAGCCTATTTGTCACATTTATTGGATCTTGAACTTAGAACCGACCTAGTCCATTGAATGTGTATTCTTGAAAGCCAATATCATTGCTATCTTTCGTCTATCCAATTCTCTAAATATTTTTGTTGAAATACCTTTGATCAAGTTATAGCAAGCACCTTTTAAAAATCATAGTGAAAAACTTAGACCATATGATAGCTCCTTGGTGACTTGAGTTCTCTAACACGGTGCCTTGTTCATGATTGATTCCCGCACATTCCATACACTTTTTGAACATATTGTCAAGTTTTAAGTGTGGAGTCAAAAGAGGGCAAAAAATAGCCCCCATTCAAAAAAAATGTTTGCGGTCAAAGAGGGCAAAGCCCCGACTAAAAACTTTCTCATTGATCACGAGAAGTTTTGATCCAAAATATACAAATGTCGGGGGTTAGGGAGGTAAGTCCCCCCTCGAAAGCATTTGTAGGCCAAAGGCCGTTTCAAAAAGAAAATAAGAAGCACTTAAAACTTGACTCTATGTTTTCCTCCATTTATCATTTGTGCGGGATTCATCATTTGCATTGTGTGCTTACTAGAATAACTTTTGGACAATCCGTGTGCTTGCACGGGAGTTATCATTTGGTCTATGCATGTCTATTGAGAACTCTAGTGTCGAACTCCTCTTCCCTTATGGATTACGGCTTAAGCGCCTAAAACTTGGGAATGAGTTCCATGTCGCAAACCCATGGACTAGCCCTAGCTAGCATAGGTGAGCGATTGACAATTTTTGTGCAAACTAAAAACTTCACCTCTATTGTATAGCCTTGAAAATGAATAGACTTTTGGATGAGACGATTGATAGCTCTAGCATTGATGACCTTGAATCCACAACCTCAAGGGTACTCAAAGTGGTTCAAAAGTTATTTTGATGATATTGTGATGTTAGTCCTACCGTGGGGTGAGGAATTTGTTTTGAGAAATCATAGCCTCGGTTGAACACTCTTGAATTCATTCTCACGGGATAGGTGCATTTGGGATTTGTGAGTATTCCCTTTTCTGAAAACTCTCACGAGACTATACTCGTCCACTAGGGTAGCCTAGGGGTTTAAAGGCTTAATGCATACGCTAAATGCATTCGTAACGCCTACGAAAAGGAGCTAGTTAGATTGTACATACTTGTCATTTTTCTTTCAATAACATGTTTAGAAATAATGATCGAGACCTTGTGAAATCTAGTAAGGAAAATAGATGAAAAACATAGCGCCACTAGCATTTCGCCATTTGCATGACCTTGACATAATTGCATACTTTGTTCGGGACGAACAAAGCTTAAGTGTGGAGTGTTGATAAGTCGAGTTTTCGACTTAATAATACCCGTATCTCACTATAGCTTTAGTTCGTTTCCGGCGATTATTTGATGTCATTTGATCTCTTTTTGGTACGTTTCATGTACAAAGATGGATATCTCAGTGTCAAAGCTTATTTACGAGAACTCGGGAAAAATTGGAGACTTGAGCAAGGTTTGAGCTGAAATGAGCTCCAATCGGTCGACTGGGAATATTCCCCTGCACCAGTCGACCGATTGGGGGGACACTCAGGAGAGGCGCTCAGAATCGCCCATCGAGTCGGTCGACTGGCACCTCCAGTCAATCGACTGAGGAGAAGCTTAGCAGAGCACAAAGCACGAGTCGGTTGACTGGGACCTCCAGTCGATCGACTGAGAAGAAGCTCAGGGAGGCCCTCCAAACTCGTCAATCGAATCGGTCGACTAGACCTTCAGTCGACCGACTGGGTGTTCACTTCACGAGACAGCTTCCTCACCGCCAGTCGACCAACTGGGCAACAAGCTTCCGCCAGTCGACCGACTGGACTGCTACAGTTCTGGATTTTCAGCGAGGCTATAAATAGAAAGTGGTAAGTTTGACCTAGCATCCTGGCTTCTTTGGGGGGGAAAAGACAAGGAAAAGTGAGCAAATCAAGGGCATCCATCATCATCTAATCAAGGAGGATTGAAGATCAAAGGAGTTCATTAGGATTAATCATCCTACTCTATTCCTCTTCTCTTCTCTTAGATTTTGTAGAAACCCTACTCACATCATGTTGTCTTACATGATGTGTGAGTAGTCCCCTTGTGTTTTGAGGGTCTTATGATCCTCCTTGGTACTCAATGATCATTGTATACACATTAACATGCAATTTATGAAGTTGATTTCATTTTACTATGGTTTTCATTTTAGACATGTTGCTAAGTGTTTGATAAAATGCCTAAGTGACATGTTTGTGTTAGAACTATGATCTAAGTATTGAAAGAGCTTAGTGATGGTTTGGATATAGTAAAATGAACTTATCAAACATTTATGAGAGTAAATGCATGGGTGAGAGGCTAACTAGAACATCATGCATATAGCATTTATGACAATAAATGCTATATAGTGGATCAATATCTTTAATTAGTGAGATTCTACATAAGAAAGCTTGACTAGGATTAGACTTGCATGATGGTTTGTCTAGTTTTAGCCTAAGCTAGGTTTTAAACCTATCAACCTCTTAAATGATTAAAACTCTTGTATGCATGATCATTGGAAAATTGCCAAGGAGGGGATTAATCCCTCGAAACTCGCTTTAAATTGAATTAATCCCCGTAAAAACCATTTCATTACTTGTTTTTATTATTGCTAACATTACTCAACATTGAATTTGGAGAAATAGCCGAGTTAGAAAACTTGATTTCCCTAGCGCATAATCTGTTTGCTCCCTTGGGTTCGACACCGGTCTTACCGGTCAAAATACAAATTGTTTTTGACTAATTGAATTGCTAAGAATTTACAACGTCAAGTACTCACAAATCCCAAAAGCACCTATCCCATGAGAATGAATTCAAGAGTGCTTAACCGAGGCGAGGATTTCTCAAAACAAATCCCTCACTCCAAACTAGGACTACCATCACAATCTCATCAAAAGAACTTTTGAACCATTTGAGTACCCATGAGGTTGTGCATTCAAGGTCATCAATACTAGAGCCACAATCGTCTCATCCAAAAGTTTACTCATTTTCAAGGCAATACAATAGAAGTAGAGTTCTTAGTTTGCACTAAAAGTGGAAATCGCTCACCTATGCTAGATAGGGCTAGTCTATGGGTTCACGACATGGAACTCATTCCCAAGTTTTAGGCGCTTAAGCCATAATCCATAAGGGAAGAGGAGTTCGACACTAGAGTTTCTTAATAAACAAGCATAGACCAAATGATAGCTCTCGTGCAAGCACAAGGATCGTCCAAGAGTTAATCTAACTAGCACACAATACAAATGATGCACCCGCGCAAATGTAGAATGATGAAAGAACATAAAGTCAAGTTTTAAGTGCTTCTTATTTTCTTTTCCAATGGCCTTTGGCCTAAAAATGCTTTCGAGGGGGAACTTTTCTTCCTAACCCCCAGCATTTGTATATTTTTGCAACAAAACTTCTCGTGGCCTTCTCTTTTGACCATGAAAATGAAGCATTTTTTGTTTGGGCCTATTTTTCGCCCTCTTTTGTTTTTGACTCCACACTTAAAACTTGACAATACGTTCAAGGAATGTATGGAATGTGCGGGAAACAATCATAAGCAATGCACTATAGAAAAGCTCAAGTCACCAAGGAGCATACAAGAGGTCTAAGTTTTTCATGAAATTTTTTAAACGTGCTTGCTAAAACTCAATCAAAAGTATTTCAACAAAAATACTTAGAAAATTAGATAGACAGGGGATAGCAATGATATTGATTCACAAGAATATACATTCAAGGGACTAGGTTGGTTCTAAGTTCAAGATCCAATAAATGTGACAAATAGGCTAGATGTGATTTATAGGGATTTAAAATCGATAGTCACAAGCCTATGTGGTTAAAAGCACTCTCATGTTAGGGATAAAATAAATGAATGCAAGTGTCCATTCTACAATGATAGACATGGCATGAAATGAGTGAACTATGCGACTACCCACTCCACACTTAGAACATAGCTTACTCCCTAAGCGCAAACAATGAAGAAAATAAGAATAAGGCGCATAGGAACTCCCCTCGTTTGTAGATGTGCCCCACCAATAGAAAAGATGTCATTGTGCTAAACTTGATTGTTCATGATGCAAATAACTTCCTTGATGACAAGAAGACATGAGCGGTTAAAAGTAACAAGTGACATACAAGGTAGTACAACTCAAGTATGAGCAAGAAACTTCATGACGGAGCGCACTGCACTGTCGTTAAGGTGCAATGTCTCTGTGCAAAAATAAATTTATAAGTCCGCTACTCGTACTCTACTATTGGGTAGTAAAGCGGTAAGTAGGGGTCGAACCCAAGGGAATTAGTTGATAGTTGTTCTTTTGAAAGTGGAAAATAAGACAGTTGGGGGTTGGTTGTGATTTTAGTACTGAAAGGTAAATAACTGAAAACAAAGTGCTGGAACAGTCCAGTTCAATATCAACCACAAACACACTTTTGGATTGTCGCGCGCTGTGTCTCAAGCGTGTTGCGCACCAAAGTTGTGATGGATTGATGTTGAACAAGTCTATAGTAAAATTAAAGTGCGGAAATTAAAGTGCTGAAAGTAAGCAGTTGATAATGGTACTGAAAGTAAAGTAACAGGTCATGTTTGAATTAAAGGAAAGATTCGGTATCAGGGGCCTTGTATCATAGTCCGTTTATCATTGACCTCTAATGATCATACTAAGTGTTCAAAAGTGTATCAAGGCCATTTCAAGCACTTGACATGCCACACTGTCTAGCCCATTTCAAGGCATAGAGCACTTGTTCTATTTAGACTAGCACCCCATTTCAAGGTATACTAGCCTATGTGCATCCACCTGATCAATCATTTCCGATCAACCAAGTGGTGTTTAAGAAAGGTTGAACTCCACGACTAAGCTTTGCCATTTCAAGCATCCACTTAACCGTGTATGTTCACGAACCCCATGGAAGAGTTTTGCCATTTCAAGCATCCACTCAACCATGTGTGTTCTAACCGAATATATGGAACATAGAACAAGTTCTGAACACAAAGAGGCACTAAGAGAAGGGTCTAAAACATTTTATGATACAAGTACACCCCTTCAACCGAATGAAGGGTTTAGCTACGAATATCCATAGGGGTGGATATCATAGCTAAGTACTGAGTAAAGTAAAGGTTTTGAAAGACAGTAAAGTAAAGTTTTTGAAAGTAAAGACAAGGAAAGTAAGAGGGAGAATACTCAAGAACCAACAGGAGTAAACTCAAGAACAGTAAGGAAAAGCTTGAGTACTTCAAGAACCGACAAGAGTACTCAAGATCAAACTTCAATATCAAAGTAAAGTGTTTACATGATTGTGCCCAAAATCTAGAGAGAAGTGAGAGCTTGTGAGATGATTGTTGTGAATGGGATTGTGGGATGATGATACAAGGAGGAGGGCTTGGTATTTATAGGCTAAGGGGAGGAAGAGATGTGGAGGAGGAGGAGACACTTGGCAAGAGGAGGGTGGAGAGCTCAAAAGCCATCGGGGTGAGGTGTCTCTTCCCCATAGCCGCCGGCCACATGTCCTCTCCTCCTTGAAGTCGCCGGCCATGTGAGGTGGAGGGGAGTGGGTGAGAGCTTTGTGATCTTTTCCCCAAAAGCCATCGGGTCCTTTCAGCTCCGGTCTAACTTTGGTTGCCCTTCGGTTGGACTTGTTTGAGTGATTCCAGGTTAAGATCATGAAAGTTGTACAGTCGGAATCTGGTCGTGTCCTGACTCGTAATCCATTTTTAGCTTTAAAACTCCTTTTTAGCTCGTATCATCTTTAGACCTCGAAATAGCCTGTAGAACAAAAGTGGAACTAACAAGCAAAAGTTAAATAGACAAAGAGTCTAATTTGGTGGGTTTAACTGTCTTAATGAATCATATAAATATGGTCCATCACTTCACTAGTTACATAACGACATCATGGCATAAGATTAATAGACCTCAAACAAGGAAAGTACTCTACATCTTCCATAAAGTGCACAAGGTATCTTAAGTGCCAATAAAATGTCAAACTAGAGTCGTAGCATGGTATAACAATTTAGTTCCACTCTAGTAAACACCAATAAAGAACATGAGCACTAAGGGAAACATCATCATATATTGATAAATCAAGGGAAAGGTGGAGGGATGTGGTGATGTGGAGTGGAATTGGAGTGAGTAGAACTCACTCCACACTTAAAATTTTACCCACTAATCATACATATCACACTCCACACTATAGAGCCTAAGTTACTCAAAATCATGTCAAACACTTAGTAATGAGAAGCGAGAATGAACAACTTACAAACCGGGTTACCTCCCGCGAGAGCCTAGTTTTTCCCGTCTTGGCAAAGACGTAGCAAAGCGCCCCCATAGAATCACTCGTTGAGAAGTTCTTTGCTAGGATCCCTTCTCCCGGGGCCTTGGATTTGGTCGTGTCAATCCACCTTCAAATCCCATTTGAATTTCCTCCAATCAAGTCTACAATGAACTTTCCTTTGGGAGCATGACCCCTTCAATAATGAACATCCCTTAAGAAATAAGGGGTCATGGGAGCTTTTTCCAAATGATCTCTTGAAATAGGGCAAGAAGCTCCAAAACTTGTTTCGAAACTTCGTAATGAAGAAAGGGTCTTCGAAATTTGTCTCGAGCTTGATGGGCACACCCTCCTTAAGGTTTTCAATTATTTCCTTGGGTGCCCATCCCTCAATCTCCCTTTCTAAACTTTTGTCTTCTTGAATGCGAGTTTCTCCTTTAGTTTCTTCCATGCAAACCTCAACAAAGTCTTGATACCCTTGAAGTCTTTTTTGCAGCATAAGCTCTTCCTCTATCTTATCCTCATCAAGAAATTCGGGCTCACATTTAGGCTCTTCTACACTGGGAGGAGGGAGTTCTTCTTCATCAATAAAAGGTATTTCCTCTATGTAAGAGGCATCATCATTGAAGAATTCCTCATCGGAGATCTGAGGCGTTGATGGAATGGTGAAATCTTGTGTATTCTCATTCGAATGATCTTGAGATGTGCTAGTAGTGAAGGGTGCTTCACTTTCTCATTCCATCTTGTCCTCGTTACAAGATTCACCATCCCATAACCAAGCTATGGTGGCGGCTCTCCAAAATTCATCCTCCCTTTCTTGATCCCATTCTTCCTTTGAGGCATTATATTCAAGGATTTCTTCTTCTTCGGAGACCTCCTCTTCCTCATCCAAGTTTTCATTTTCCATAGCTTGTTGCGCCAATTTACTTTCTAACACTTGGTGTTGAGCCTCCAATCTATCACATTGAGCTTGCATCTTCTCTTGGCTTGCTAGAAGTCTAGCAAACAAGGATTCTATATTGGAGGGATCACTTGAAGGTTGAGGAGGTTGAGGGTATGGAGGGTAGGAGTTTTCAACTTCAAAGCGCTGGCCATCATTCCAATTTGGAGTGTAATAACTTGTTTGATAGCCAAGCTCTTGAAAATAAGAATATGGACGTTCCTCCTTTTGGTAGTATTCTCCATTAGCAAAGACTCGTTGGTTGTAGGGGTCCATCCTCGCAAAACAAGATAGAGTAAGTTAGTAAGGGATATGAGAGAAAAAGAAGAATATATAAGTATAAGAAAAAGGAAAAATATTCACAGAAATAGTCGGAACATCCACACAATCTAATCTATGGATGTGCTAACTAGTTGCTCCCCGGCAACGGCACCATTTTGAAACGTCTATTTTTACCCTCTCAATTTGTTGATGAAGAGGATCGTCGTAGAGTCAAAAGAATTTATAGATTAACCGGTAAAGTACAAGGAGCAAGCTAAGCACATGCACTATGTAAGATCGTGTTTCCGTTCGGCTATTCTAAACCAAAAATGTATAAAGGGGTGAGTATATTCTAAATCCTATGTGGAGAGTAATTAGGGATAAAAGATAGATATAGGAGGTGTTTCGAGGGGTTACTCCCCTCCTTGGCAATTTCCCGATGATCACATACATGATATTCAAACATTTCATGGTAGTCAAATAGTTTAGAACCTTCTTAGATCGAACCTCACTCAATTTCAAGATATCGGTTCATTCCATTGCATTAGCATCCTATGGTTGAGAGATAAATGCAATGAACATACGCACTAGTTCACTTCCTACCCATGCATTGTAGAAAACCTAGCTTAGACTAAGATAGACCAATTCTCATGTGAATCTAATCCTAGCCAAGCTCTCTTATAGCTCAAACCTCACTCTCTCGAGGTAATTGGTTCATTCCATAGCACTATTATTATTGGAATGTCTTCCTAAGGTATTAACTACTATGAACTCGGGGACTAGTTAACAACAAATGCATACATTAGATAGGATCATATTCTCTATTATCCAAACCATTCCTAAGGTCGTTAGATTCTTAGGTCTAGTTTTGTGATTCAACATGTTACTTAGGCATTTTATCAAACACTTAGTAGCATGACATGTATAAAGATCATAGAGAACATGAAATTGACACCATTAGATGGGATTAGTTGATGATTCGCTTAATGACCAACTCCAATGAATTAAACATTCAATCCTTAGTCAAGCATCCATATCCTAAGGTTCATTTAAGATATAGATCATTTTCTCCATCCTAGAACTATTCCCTAGGGTTTCCAAGTCCTAGGTCCAAGTTTTAGTCTAAGTTGTCACTTAGGCATTTTAACAAACACCTAGAGTGCATAACATTCATAACACACGAGAAAAATGAAATCAACAATCATCCATATGAATATCAATGTATATATTTGATCAAGAGTACCAAGGAGAGTCATAAGACCCTCAAAACACAAGATCCACCACTCACACATCATGTAAGACAACATGGTGTGAGTAGGGTTTATAGCAACAACAAAAAGATATGGAAAAAGTGTAGAGGAAGGAGGATTGTTAATCCTTGAATCTCTCTTTTGAGCTTTCTCCTTCTCCTTGGTTGGATGTTGATTGATGACCTTGGATGAGCCTCTTTTCCAATCTTCTTCTTCCCAAAAAAACCTCCACACTTAGGTCAAACCCCTCACTTCCTATTTATAGGCTCGGCTGAAATCTAGTATTGTAGCAGTCCAACCGGTCGGGTGGCTGACGGAAGAAATCCAACCGACCGGTTGGGATTGTTCTTGGTGCAGGGCCATCTGGAGTCTTCTCCCAGCCGACCGATTGACTGGCCCAGCCGACCGACTCAAGTCGGCCGATTGCAAGCCATCTGATATCTTCATCTAGCTGGTCGGTTGGTGAGTCCAGTTGACCGACTCAAGTTGGCCGAGTGCACTCCTCTTCTGCTCTTTTGTCCAACCGGTCGGTTGGTTCAAGGGAAATTCTGAACCGACTGGTTGAGATGCATTTCTGCCCATATTTTGCTCCAAATCACCGGTTTTTCCCTGAGTTTGCATACTTAGGCTTTGACGTTAGGAGAAGTTTGTTTTCTACCTGAAACGTAGATATAGAGGTCAAATGACATCAAAATATTGTCGAAAATGACCCAAAGCTATAGTGAAATATGGCCATTAATCAGTCGAAAACTCGACAGATCAGTATTTCACAGTGTTCTTATGGCAGATTAAAGGGAAAGTACTGTAGAATTTTTGGGTTGACTTAAGTCTAGTACGTACGTATATAAAAAGCTGAAACGGCTTAGATTAAAACTTGGTATGTAAATAGAACGGCTCTATTTTCATGGTATATAAAAGGCCAGTAATCTCTCTTTCTTTAGCACGAAGCAAAAAAGCTATCAAGTGCGAAGTTGACTCCGACCAGTTCTGATATGGTGTTAAGCGCGGTGTGGCGCTGCAATGACGAGCGACAGGTGAAATCAACGAAAGCCAGGAGTTGGTCGTTGATTGTTGTGTACACAGGTTCAGCTGTGCGTATGAACCTTAAACCATTGATAGTGGATTCATCCTCTGATGAGTCGAGTTTTCGACTCATTTATGGTCATTCTTCACTATAGTTTTGGGTCGTTTCCGACATTATTTTGATGTCATTTGACCTCTATCTCTACATTTCAGGTAGAAAACAAGTTTCCCCCAAGGTCTAAGCCAAAATACAAAACTTGGGGAGAATCGAAGATTTGGGAGCAAATATTTGCAGAACAACACGTTCAACCGATCGGTTGGGCAACTGCCCTTAGCCAACCGATCGGCTGGCTAGCTCCCTCATAAGGCTTGTTTTTGCTGTTTTCGTAACCGATCGGCTTGCCCTGCCAACCAATCGGCTGACTTGCCCTGCTCCAACCGATCGGTTGAAGCCAAAGCTTCTACCAACCGATCGGTTATGGAAGTTCTTCAGTAGCAGCCAATCTTGCCTTCCTCCAACCGATCGGTTGAAACCAAAGCTTCTCCCAACCGATCGGTTGGGACTGCTACAATGCCGAATTCTGCCCGAGGCTATAAATAGAAAGAGGGCTTTTGATTTAAAGTGTGGAGGTTTTTGGGGAGAAGAAGATCGGAAAAGAGGCTCATCCAAGGTCATCAATCACCATCCAACCAATGAGAAGTGAAGATCAAAGGGAGATATCTTGGATTAATCATCCTACTCTATTCCCTCTTCTATTCTACTTGTTGTTGCTATAAACCCTACTCACACCATGTTGTCTTACATGATGTGTGAGTAGTGGATCTTGTGTTTTGAGGGTCTTATGACTCTCCTTGGTACTCTTGATCAAATATATACATTGATATTCATATGGATGATTGTTGATTTCATTTTCTCTTGTGTTATGAATGTTATGCACTCTAGGTGTTCGACAAAATGCCTAAGTGACAATTTGGACCTAAAACTTGAACCTAGGACTTGGAAACCCTTGGGGATAGTTCTAGGTTGGAGAAAATGATCTATATCTTGAATCGTGCAAATGAACCTTAGGATATGGATGCTTGACTAAGGATTGAATGTTTGATTTATTGGAGTTAGTCATTAAGTGAATCAACAATTTATCCCATCAAATGGTGTCAAATTCATGCTCTCTATGCACTTCATATGTGACATGCTACTAAGTGTTTGTTGAAATGCCTAAGTAACATGTTGAATCTAGTTTGGATAATAGAGAACATGATCCTATCTAATGTGTGCATTTGTGGTTAACTAGGAGTCGAGTTCATAGTAGTTATTACCTTAGGAAGACATTCCAAGGATAATGGTGCTATGGAATGAACCAATAATCTCTAGCGGGTGAGGTTCGAGCTATAAGAGAGCTTGGCTAAGACTAGATTAATATAAACATTGGTCTACCTTAGTCTAAGCTAGGTTTTCTACAATGCATGGATAGGAAGTGAATTAGGAGTCGAGTTCATGGTATTTATTGCTATGGAATGAACCGAGAGGTTCGAGCTATGAGAGAGTTTGCTAGGAATAGATTCAAGTGACGTTGATCTATCCTAGTCTAAACTAGGTTCAATACTATTTGACTACCATGAAATGTTTGAATATCGTGTATGTGATCATTGAGAAATTGCCAAGGAGGGGAGTAAGTCCTCGAAACACCTCTTACTTATCTTTTATCTCCAATTACTAACCACATAGGATTTAGAATATACATTCTTTTATACATCTTTTGATTAGAATAGCCGAACGGAAACACAATCTTAAATAGTGCATGTGCTTGGCTTGCTCCTTTGGGTTCGACCCGGTACCCTACCGGTCATTATAAATTGTTTTTGACCTCTACGACGACCCTCTTCTAAACCGACACGCTGGGAGGGTAAAAATAGACGTTGTCAGCCTCTGCTAGAGCTCAACATGTATGTAACCCAATTTTTTTTATCAGATGCAGAACCTCATTTTGGTTTGGCCGGTGCCTACGCCTAGCCCACTACCCAGTCAGGACTACCATGACGATGACCAGCAGTAGATTAGGGCGAACATTTCTTTGTACCGAATAATTTAGCGTATAAGTATTGGCATAATAAAATTATAATCTCCATTATACTTACACAATTAATTTATTGGAATTATAAAATTATAAAAATGAAAATAAAGAATTCTTTATTAAAATTTAAAATTAAATTGATATTTATTATATGAAATCAATCAATAAAAATTATTTACTAAAAAAGTCCGAGGAATATCCTTGGTATACCCCGGAAATAGCAAATATGACACTCCCTGGAATTCTCCCAGGTATGCCTCAGAATTGTCTCTCCATAATTCCCTCTGAATTTCCCCGGAATATCTTAATTCTATGTGTCCCGATTACCCCCGGAAAGCCTCTCTGGATTTTTGGATGAAAATCCCCAGAGTACCCGGAATATATATTTACGTGGATTACCAGAATTGTCCCAAAACTAAACCTTAATATCGTCGGAATGTGTTCCTGAATTTTCCCCGAAATAAAAATTTCGGGACTCTTTTATCGGGAAATTTTTTTGCCAAATTTTGACCGAAATTTCAAGCAATTCTGGGTAGGGGTGAGCAAGACCCGTCCCGACTCGGTAACTCGTCCCAACCCGATTGAAATTTGGATGAATATAAATCCGGTTCAGTACTAAATAAGTCAGGTCCGAGTTAGTCATCGGGTTACTTATCCCTATTGATATCCAATAAAATAAGCCGATAACTTTTATAATTTAATTTTTTTATAAAGTATTTTAGTAAGGACTTATACTTGAGTCTAATCTTAGAATGGATAATATAAACAGTGTTATAAGCAGTGTTATCAAAACCAGACCGGTCAATTCGATCGGGTGGATTGAGAATCGGTGAAGAGACAGGTTCGATTTTGTAATCGGACCGCGTATGCAATTGAGCCAGCCTCAACCCGGTTGAACCGGTTGATTTTTCATTACCTCGGTGACTCGGTCGGTTCAACCGATTCAATTTGGTTTGCAAAATTATAATTTTTTTTAGTTATAGACAAAACTCAAACCCATCACTCCTATTTAATTAATACCTTCTCTTTCACTGGGCTAAAGATGATTTCTGTTTTATAGTTTGTTTAAATGATCTATATTCATTTATCAAATTTATTACTTATTATCTATTTAACTAGAAATTCAGGTAATATAATAAATCGGGATCATATAATATAACTTGATAATTTTCCATCTATGGTAGATTGGTGTTAATTTGAGTTTGAGAAATACCTCAAATCCTATTTAATCACGACTTCGATTAGATATCTAATATAATATGATTATTTAATTGGTATACTATCAACTAGCTTTAAAAATGAAACCTTATTTTTCCATTTTTACTTTTGAAGGGATATTACTGTATTTTTTCTATAAGATTGTTCTAATGACGCGATATGTTGGCTCCGCCGCTAATTGTTGTGACTTGTTACTAAATTTTCTATTATTGTTTTATGAATGATTTATCCTATTCGAGTTCTTAGTTTGCTGTAGTTATTGTTATGATGTTGTATTCAGATCATAAATATGTTTTTAATTAAGTTAAAAAAAATTAAATTATAATGTCATATATATCAACATTTCTAATTTATTTTTTAGAATGTGCGGTTCAATCGTCAACCCGGTTGAACCACTGACCCATTAACCCGGTGACGACCTCCGGTTCGGTTTTCATAACACTGGTTATAAGTCTACATGATATTTTGTTTTAGCTATTTGATATTAGAATGGACCTGAACTTGAGACTTTTGAGATTATTTTGTTTTTAGCTATTTGATATTTATGTCATAAGTCTATTTTTACAACGGATTTGAATTATCATAAGCGATCCGGTCATTATTAAGTGTCGGGTTCGGGTTGACTTAAGTAACTCGATCATTATTTCGGGTCGGATAAGGGACGAACCGAACCCGTCTCAACCCGTGACACGATCACTCTTAATTCCAGGGCAATTCTGGCCAAAATTATCCCCGGATTTTAAAACCAAAATAGTAGTGATTTCCAATTCAATTTTTTATTTTAAAAATCCGAGCAAAATAATTTTAAAAATCTAATAAATTTTCTTTGAAAAATAATTTCCCTTTATCTTTACATTTTAATTGTATATCCATCTAATTTTCGAAAATCCAAACGGAGCGCAAAGGTACATGCTAAACGGAACTTGCCAATGACCTTTCCGCTAAATTTGGCTTTACATTTATATTCTTGATTATGAAAATTGTCCCCCAATAATGAGCAAAAGGCTTGGCATGTGAAGACAAGACTACAAATAATATGTGAACGAGGAAGCTCATCAAAGAAACTTTTAGCTTGACATAGAGATGAGAGGAGTGAATGGGGTGAGGGACAAGGAACTCACAACATGTCTTTAACTTTGTTTCATTCACAAAGTACAAAAGGATATATTCCCTTCCTTGTTGTCACCCAAATGGGAATCAATCTTCTCTCTTTTTGTGTGGTGTGTTAAGGCCTAATCGCAAAGAATATCATTCCGTTTCTGAAGTTTTATGGCCTCCAAAAACATGTCTTCCCTTAGGGTTATTTTATGTTATATGCCAAGCTCTTTTACATCTTTTCGTCTTGGATAATTTATATAGGTGATGGAACACATATAAGACTATCTCATTGTTACAGAACCCTAACACACTAATGAGAACATTTCCACTCATTTAAAAATTGAGCAAGTGCTGCTGTTTGTACCTATTTTTGAGTAGTAGGTATTGTTTTAGCCGCTGAGAAAACAACTTCTTCTCAAGAATAGACACAAATAACAGCAGCAACAGTTGCTTCTCCAGCACCTGTTGAATTTTTACACGGATGCCGATGCTCAGGGGCGGATTCAGCTGGGTCCTGGGGGGTCCTAGGACCTCTCTCAAGTTTGAGTGTAAATTTTTTTTAAAATAAACATAGAACTTCCTAGGTCGAATAAAAGTGGTCTAAACTATCGTCTTGTTGTCAAAATCGTCTCCTTATCGTTTAGATTGATGATATAATTGTTTGGATTGAAAGAATTCGACAAGTAGCAGGTGGGATGGGAGTGGGAAACATTAGGGTTTATTTTGGAGAAGATGATGAATAGTGTTTAATATTTTCAAATATTTCACTTTAACCCTTGAAGTTTAAAACTATACTATAAAGGTTGGTAATTGTAAAAATCTGATACTTTGATCCAATAAAATTAGATTTTAGTACAATTAAACATCAATTTTTATATTATACAAAACAAAATTTCTTAAATTTATTGTCAATTTAAACAGGCAAACCTTATTTTATTATATATATATATATAGGGGCGCGCTCAAATGAGAACTCTTCTTAGGCTAAGAACATGAGAATCATTGTGAGCCACTCATTTTGATGATGTGGCAGAGAATAGTGCAGAAATAGTATTTTGCTTTTTACTGTTTGGGTAGTGGGTTTTACTGTTTACTTTTTGAAAAGTAGTGAGTTTTACTATTTGGACACGTGGCGCACCCACAAAGCACCGGAGGGTTTGGTAGTGGGACACATGGCACATCCTCATTGGTGTTCTCATGTTCTTAGAGTTGGAAGGTGTTCTCATTTGAGCGCTTCTCTATATATATATAGAGGAGTGTTCATTTGAGGACACTCAAATTTGGTGAGGACGTAGGGACTAATCTCAGCCGTTGGATCATCATCCATCTAACCCCCTGTTTTGTGGGTGCGCCACGTGTCCAAATAGTAAACCCCACTAACTTTGGAAAAGTCAACAATTGCGACTGGACACTATTTGTGCCACGTGGCGCGCCCTGGTTGGTCGTCCTCACGTCTTCATAGTTAGAGGCGTCCTCAATAGAACGCCCCCTATATATATATAAAGAAATTTTTTTTGCCGAATACGATCGTTTGAAGAAAAAAAATTGGGACCCCCCTCGCACGAAGCGCTGGATCCGCCACTGCCGATGCTCTTACCTTTTGATAAACGATCCTTATTACACTATATATATATATATATATGGACGTTCAAATGTTATACCCTTCTTATTGTGTTATGTGTTATGAAGATTCTGATTGGTTAATGAAAAACAAGGAACCAATCAGAAGCGAGGAACACCGTAACTACGGTGCACCCTCACCCACACAACCCCATGCTTTGGAGGTGCACCGTAAGCCCCGTATTCCTCGCTTCTGATTGGTTCCTTCTTTTCATCAACCAATCAAAATCGATATAACACTTTAAAAACATAACACTCTAAGGACATATAACATTTGAACGCCCCCTATATATATATATAATAACCTTTTGAACATAAAACGGTGAACAAAAATGAGCATAAATGATATAACGATGGAAGAATTACGTTACTGAAATGTAGGACAGACACAGCCATACCTATTCAGCAAAGTTGCCCTTTTGTAGTACACAATAAGGTTTTGATCGAGAATCATACATTACCATTTCATGCCTCCGAGACTTATTTAATCTTCTTCTGTTACTTAAGAGAGCTCTGGTGAAAGAACACATGCGTACCAGAAGCCAGATTATCAGAAACAACGCCATCTAATGGAATTTGGAAGGGAGACAGGAAAGCTGAGCGTTGCCCGGTTGAAGGGAAATCCGACTTGGGAGGTGCATTGGACGAAGATGGTCCTTCGCCACATAGATAGTGAGCAGGAGAAGGAGCTGTAGGGTGTTGCAGTTCAGGTCCTTGATCATATAAAATGCCTTTGAACAAGTGACCTCCAATGCTCACAGCGGTCTGGTATGCATATTGCTCTACGACATTGTTTTCGCTCGATCTCACCACGACGCAGCGAAAGATGGCTGAAGATGTTATCTCTGGTGGGAACATCAGCCCCTCTTCCACCCCTGGAAATGGAAAAATGAAGGATAATATTGGATTACACATTTGTCTAAAAACTGATGGAGAGATATGAAAGAGGCTGATTGAGTGAGAGTGGAATTTTGAATGTTGAGACTATACCATATTACACTGTCACATTTGATCAATTATACAAATAAGGACTACATATGAAGATATATCTCACTAGGGTTGTAGGAGTCACATGTTGGGATAATGTCATGATGATGAGTTTTATTCCTCGAAAATTTTGTGCTTGGTGAAATCTTCATGTATAGAGTCTAGAAGCAGGAGCCTATCAAGCAAATACTATATAACTACATGTATTTTTACACATCTACCAATGGTGATAACAAGAAGCATGATTTGGAGGTCGGCAGTTCAAACTTCCTGCACGTATCTTATGATATGAGTTTGGAAGTTGTTCATTCTTTGCATTTGAGGGAAAAAAAGAAAAAGAAAATGGTACCTGAAGTGGGATTTTGTGGTCTTCTAGGGTTGAGGACTGAAAGTTGCTGCTGATCAGGCTGTTGACTAGTTGAAGCAGCATCAAACAGCAGTGGATCTTGGTGGCTGCTGTGGCGCCTTCTATAAGCAGGAACCCAAGTGCTCTTGACATGGGTCTGGCAGCGAAACCCTCTAGTCTTGCAACAAGTCCTACATCTCATGTAAACACAGTCTCTCTTAGCTTGGTTGCCACAGTCATGGCAAGCAACCCTAGCTGATGATGATGATGATGATGATCCCACTCCTCCTGATGACCTCATCCCTTGTCTCATTTCAAGACATCAGATGACGACCTACCCACTGCTTATCATATGTTAAGCATTACCAGACATAAACCCATCTGCCAAACTCAGACCATACATATCACCATGTTTAAGTGTTTTTATGAATGAATATAGAGATGTACCCAATTAAGTGGGCACAGAAGACAGAGAGAGATGTTATCCCATTGGTCTTAAGAGCATTTGGGAACCTTCTAACACATATATAAAACAAAAACCCTTGTAGATTGGTACTGTGCACAATTTTAAAGATTTTGGTTTCTCTAGGGCTTCTGGCTGTACGTAGTAGCTGCCTCACTTTCTGTCTCCTGCTCTCAAGTTAAAGCCAAGCTATATATTTTGAGTCTGAAGTGTTTGTTAACTGGGTTTTAAGTTCAAATTGATGACTGTTTGAGATAGAGATAGAGACTGAGAGAATAAAATGAATCATATGTTTGACATGCAGATTTAAAAATTAATCATGATTTAATGATGAGATTTGAAATCTCAAATTTTTGAATTTTTAAGAGTTCTTAACCGAGTGCTACCGGGTGTATATAGAGTTTTATTATTAATATTTTTAGAATTTGTGTCTTTTTACTGAAATGTGTGTTGGGTTTATATTAGGAAAAAATACAAAAGGGTAGTATGAACTACCACCCTTTTACAAATTCTTGTCCAAACTATCCACATTTTCAAATGGAAGTCAATTTCAAAATTTTGGACTAAATTGCAATTTACATTTCTACAATAAACATTAAAACAAGAAATCTTTATATAACCATATCAAATGATTTATTTGTATAAGAACATGAATAAAGATGAAATTACAATAAACATTTATTAAAATAAAATCAAGTCAGTATCAGAAAACAAAATCAGTTCATATTATATTTACTTTCATGTTCATATTCATTTTACAGTCGACTAATTAATTTAACATATACCCGATGATTGAATTTTGAATTTTCATTCTCTACTAAAATATAATTTTATGAGCATCAATATCAGTCTAATATATCACAATAAAATTTTGTGAGAAGAGACTAGCAAAGTGAAACAAAAAAACAAAAAAATATTAATATTTTGACATGTACCGAATAATTTAATTTAGAAATTTATTTTGTACTAAAAATATAACTATATTAGCACAAATATCATTCGAATGTCACTATTTAACCATCCTTTTGTGATTCTAAATTTTTCATAATATTTAGGAGATTAGGGAAGCGAAATGAGAAAATTGATATTTTGCCGTACTTGAATTTTTTAAATTTTATAATATGTTTGAAACAATATTATCATTGTCTTCCCATTATACAAATAGTAAATCGATGATTTTTTTTAACAAAAGTCAAAAAGATGATTTGATATGTTTTTTTACTTTTGAAGTTTATTGTAGAAATGTGAATTGCAATTTAATCCAAACACATGAAATTGACTCTCATTTAAAAAATAAAAATATAGATAGTTTGAACAAAAATTTATAAAAGAATGGTAATTCATACCAAGTTTTTTTTTTGTACTTTTCCATTTATATTACACACCTGACACCACATCAACCAGGCTGTATAGGCTGACAACTTTTGTATATTCGCTGTCCTTTGCTACCCAAAAAGCCGTGCGTTCATGTTTGAATTGTTTGACGATGGATGGTTTTTTGACATGTTGCAAATTCCCTTGTTAAGCTCAAATTTGTTTTCTTATGGCATACAGGGCATAGGCCCACCATTAACGCATTTCATCGTCCTATTTTGAGCCCCTAAAAACAAATGCATAATTAGGGTGAACCTGTGAAATCATCTACTGCCACGATGGCATATCCAACATGTTTTACTTGTATTACAGAAACAAGATTGAATATTTAAGCATGAGACCTGTGTTGTGTTTTGAGCAAAAACTGTTGAGTCCAAAGGCCAGACCTTATGATCATTACAGAAATAGTTGGAGAAGGGAAATACAAAATGAAAATTGACAATATATGGAAATGTAAATACGTATTATTCTACGCTTCTCTATATTGTTTGCTCGATGGAGAAAACAAAGTTCGTCATACCTGACTGCTCGCCTAAAATGATCTGTGGCTAGTCTGTTGAAGTCCTGATTTGGTGATAGGTTGATCATCTTATCTGGGAGGGAGAGCACAGCAGCCCTGATGCGTCTGCCCCCACTACTGCAATCTGGCAAACTGAACATATCTGTCCTTCTTGGCTTGGCACAAACCGGGCACTGCAGTATGAGCATGATGTGTCCTTCTGTCCACGATATATTGGCACATATGTTGCTCCACAGATAACAAAAGGGTTCCTGAAGTCGTAGTTCAATTCTGTTGTGTCTGTCATGTTCTTCTCAGCTGCTTGAAGGACTTGTCTAGCTGTTCTGGCTTGGCTCTCCATGGTGGGATTAGTCTCCAGGAGCCGCCTGGCAAACTGGGCTGCTGTTTTGAAGTTCTTGCCTTTGTAACAAATTATAACAGCCTTCTGCAGCACAAGCCGCAGGTGAGGCAACTGAAGGTTACAGTGAGTGAAGTAAGCTGCGAGCTCCTGCTGGCGTACTATATCATCTTTCATCTCGCTACTTTTCAGCTCCATCTGTAAACCTAGCACATACTCTTTAGAAATGATAACCAGCTCCTTAACTTCATCAACTTCTCTTCTTGACTCAACCACGACCAGAGGGATTGTGTGAAGGGTACTTAGGAACAGACGAAGAGCCTCGGAGAATTTCCCAGCAGTAGTGGCCTTGTAAGCAGCCTTCAATTTTTCTTCCAATTGACCGAAGTTGTATACAAGTGCTGGAGGACCCCTCACGTTGGGGCTAGAAGACTCACTCCAGCCCCTTTCAACAGCCAACTGGAGCACCGGGGAAGAAGAAAAAGCACGCAAGTAGCTGTGGCTGCCGGAATGAAGATCAAGGAACAATGGTTTTAATGGAGCAAAATTTTTAATGCCCAATTGCCTGCTCAGAAGCCGCATTGCTGTATCGAAGTTGCCAGCTGCAGCATGCTCAGCAGCAAGAGATGATCTTTGAGTCCAAATTTGACTAATAGGCATTCCAGGCGTTGGAGCCACAAATGCTGATGAGCGAGTGGCAGCAGATGCTCTTGGGGTATCAGCTTCAGGTGGCAGCTCCAAGTCCTCAAGGTCCCATCCTCCCTCTTCCTCATTTTCATCAGCCCCTTCGCCATTTTCCAAAATAGCAGCAATGTCCCCATTCTGTAGGACATCATCATTAATCGCATCCAACTCCTCACCCCAATCTCCATCAGCAGCCTCATCGTCTTCATCTGGCGCACCCCTGCCAGCAGCATCCAACCCGCCATCAAACATACCTTTCATTACTCTGAGAAGTGGCCAATCTCCACCACACATAATGGGGTCTGGTGGGATCAGAAGAGATGATGCTTTCACATTTGGAAGTGAAGGAATATTTTCTCCCAACTCAGCGGCTAACCTTCCTGCATCCTCCTGAAGCCCATGGGCTGAAGCTGTGGCATAAGCTAGTGGAAGGTGACCAGCATTTTCCAATATTTGAACTCGTTTGCGTATGTCACCAAGATACAAGGCATTATGGAACTGACCCATCACATCAGTCTCAACCTCTGCAATTTTGAGCATTTTGGATAGTTTCTCAACATTCCCAGTAATCAAGTAGAGGAATGATAACCTCTCAAAGTTTTTGGTCCTCTGGTAAGCGTATTCGACTATGCCAACATTCCCCTGGCGAAGAGCTTCCACCCCAAGTCTATACCAATAATCTTTCTCGTTTATTTCTTTAGCAGCAGCAACGGCGATTTGGATATTTCCACTCTCAATCGCCAAGTTAAAACGAGTTCTTTCATCCTTCACAAAGTGAAGAGCAACTTCAGGAAATCCCTTTTGCTGCAGATATGCAATCACTGCCTGTCCACATAGCTGTGAATTCCTTATCATGCTCATAACATGATCATATCTCTTCTTTAGTAGAGAAAGCTTGAAGATATATTCGGATGCATCAATAACAATGGACCTATTCTTTCCATCTCTATCCAAGCAGAATATCCTGTTCCCAGAAACCTTAGTAAGGTAAATGGGAACATCAAGGGTTTTGATAATACCATTATCCCCATTTGGAAGGCAGTATTTGATGTGGTTTAGGGTAGTGTATATGAATACACCATTGTCATCCCAGGCCCCGCTCTTAACACGAATTGTTTCATGTAGAGTGCACTGGTGAACAAGATTTTTACTGGCGATAATAATAACATGCTTGCTCAGCAAAGCAACACTTTCCGTGTCGTTTGACCAAACAACATACTTCACAAATGGGGTTTGAAGATCACCTAATACAAGACGTTGCTGCAGGTCAAAAATAACCACTCTGTCATCAGTTCTGCACAGCAAATTACCAGTTCCAGCATAGAAGATGGCATCAGCAGCAACAGGAAGGGCACTCTTCTTTACTATCTCATTCTTGAGATTCTTGACTAGTACTTGATTGGTGCTTCTCTCCAAGACTGCAAATCTGTTACGAGCCACGAAAACAGCAGAGCCACCCTGTCCTTTCTTTGCTTCAGGAACATTATCACCCCTACCAATGTTCTCTCTGGGGATAGTGTATAGTTCATAAGATCCACCGTCGATATCAGAGCAAATCAAAATGGCAGCCTCTGTCGGACTGTAAGAAAGAGTCTTTGGGCCTTGGTTTAGGGCATTGGAACCAGGCCTTCGAATAGGAATAAGTTGAGTGTCTTTCTGAGTTGAAAACTCATAGAACCTCAAAAAACGATCTTTGGCATAAAAGAGACAATCTCCACTCACAGCAAATGCAGGACGTTCTCGCTCCAACTTAAACACAATCATCCCACTATCATGCCCGGCAGCCAAGAGATTCATTTCAGGATGAGATGCAAGAATCCAGAAGCGATCGTGTTCTCGGCGGAATGTTTGTATACCAGTACGCTTTGTAGCATCCCATACTCGGATACTCTTGTCCTCAGAGTTTGAAACAATGATGTCTTGTTTGGCATGAAACATAACACAAGACACATTATTCATGTGTCCTCTCAAGGTGTCCACTTCCCAAGCCTTGGTATCTGAAATCATAATTTAAATTCAGAATATGATAAAAATTTCTTTACAATTGTTGATGCTGGTATAACATAAGCAAAAATATAACTTTGATGATTCAGTTACTGTCGGAACTCTAAATATCAACACCTGAAAGTGCTAGCAAACATTAAATTTCAAGAATATCAATAATGATAGACAGCTGCATAATTCACATTTTGGTGGCGTGCACAAAAGGATCCACTTCACTGTAAGCATAAAGAAACTAATAACAAACTGAAAAGCTTCTCCAAAACATAATGGGTAACCAAAATATAAATACCATACCATTCATCCGCCACAACTTCACTTGCCGGTCATCTGCTGCGGAGACAATCAAGGGCAGTGTTGGATGAAATGAAGCCCAGTTGACGCCACGATCATGTCCTTCCAGGACATACTTTACAACAGCATCTACCCCACCAAAAAGATCGGTGTTCATCTGGCTCAGACGCAAAATGTCATCAGAAGGTGATGCTGGCTTCTTCTTAAGGGCACTGATATCCCAAACTCGAATTGTTTGATCTAGAGAAGCAGACACGACAAGGTCTTCCTTTGGATGAAATGAGGCACACATCACGTAATGATTGTGGCCAGTTAACACAGAGACACAGGTTCGAGACTGCCAGTTCCATATCCGAATAGTTTGGTCATCACTTGAGCTCACAATCCATGGAGACTCGTGGTGGAACTGTACAGTTCGAATGTAATCAAGATGTCCCAGATGGGTGAAGAGACACCTGTGGGTCTTGTAATTCCAAACCTTGATTTTGTAATCATCTCCTGCAAATTCCAGGAAATACAGAAGTTCATCACTTTCTTATAGAAAATCATTTTCTTAACCCTTCCACGTATTAATGACCAAAACTAATGCAAATTATGTTACCTACATGCATTTGAAAAAAATTTATAGTGCACTTTCACAACAAAACATATTCTATCCATTACAACTCATTAAAAAGCATATATCAAAAAACTCATTCATCAATGCGTGAAAAGAAATATGATATCGTAGGTACTAGATACTACTTATTAGAAACACAATCATGGTCCATAAGGTTATCAAATTTCCCCGACGCAACAAATGGGGTCATAAATGATCTGCATTCCTGCCACATAGGTATCACACTGAAGTATTCAAGATGATTACCCTGATTGATCAGTAACAAACCATATAAAACCTGCAAGCCAACAAAACCGTTATAAAGGCATCACTGACCTCGGACTCCCGAAAATTGCTAGTATGAAATAGAATATCAAATAGAACTGTGAAGATACATGAAGCTTTAAACAGCTGAAATTTGCAGACAAATACATAATATAAATAAAATAGGGTGAACTTCTGGTCTAAATCACATACCTCCAGAAACAAAGAGCGGCTGAGACTTGTGAAAATGAACTCCACGCACGGGTCCATCATGCTCATCAAACTTATCAATTAAAGTCCCCATTCTGTAATCCCACAGTTGGATCACACCACTGTGTAAACTGGCAAGGATCCATGGCCTCTTGGGGTGGAAACTCAGCCCCTTCACCCTATTGCTCTTTGTCTCAAACTTCGTCAACATCGTCTCAACTCACCACGAATCTCATACACAGCCCAACCAATGCCACTAATCAAAGTAACACCAATTCCTAAATCACCTTTCAGCTGAAATGCTTCACTAATCAACCAACTGAGCATCAAAAAAATCAATCAATTTTTATTCCCACTACCAAAAACTAACACCAAACAAATGGATCCCACAACTAGCGCCTATAAATCTAAATCCACAAATCCTACCATCGATCTACACATTTCCACAAAGCAATCGCACAAACACACGAAACAGAAAATCACTCACCTCCGATCCGAGAAGTACCGAGCCAAATCAACGTCGCCAATCACCACCACCTCACCAGAGCTAACCGCATTCAACTGTACAAAATGACCAGATCAATACTGGAAAACTCAAAAAATCGTGCTCAGAGAACAGCACCGCGACGATGACGAGTAATAGGATCGCAACTCAACGATAGAAATGAAGAAAGGGTTTTATAGTCGAATCGCAGATTAGATCGACGCAGTAATAATCGGATCCTCTTCTGCAGCACAGGGAAGCAGCAGAAGAGGTGCTGTGGATCAACCGACAGCGTTTAGTTATCTATGTGTTGGAAACGTTACCGTTTGGTTTTTCCATCTTCTAACGTTTGTACTTTGTAGTTTCTCGCCTCTTATCTTGTTTAGGTGATAATATGAAGCTGTACTTTTTGAGCCGGCCAAGGCATATGTAGGAATACTTGCGATTATATGTAGTGAGAGATTTTTTTTCTTCTTTGAATTTTAAAAATAATGGCAGCGTCATCTTATCATCTTCTCAGCAACATTTTCCGAACGCCGCCCCCGGTGCCGCCGTCGTCGGCATTCTTCTCTTTTCTCTTCAGGCGTTCGGTTCCGATTTTACTTTCGAAGAGTAGTTCGGTATCGACGTTTGCGCCTTTACGAGCTGTTAATCGTCTTACATCGAGTCGGCAAGTCTCGGATTTAGTCGAGCGGTTGAGGACGCGGTCAGTCGCTGTGAATTCCGATTCGCTGTATTTACCGGTCGAAGATTCGGTGGATGATGAAGACGACGAATTCGATGAGGAGGAGGATGTAGATGATAGCGAATATGATGATGAGAGTGACGGCGAAGGAGAGGTTGTCGAGGAGATTAAGGAAAAAGAAGATGAAAAGAATGATGAAGAAGTTGTGAACGAGGCGCCGAAGCTGGACAGGTCGAAGCTGCCAAAGCTGACGATTAAGGAGAAGAAGGAGCTGGCTTCCTATGCGCATAGTCTTGGGAAGAAGCTGAAGATACAGCTGGTGGGGAAATCCGGTGTTACGGCCTCTGTTGCTTCCTCGTTTGTTGAAACTCTTGAAGCTAATGAGCTTCTCAAGGTAATTCGGGGTTAAACTTTGTGTCTGTGTGTTGCTGAGGGTTTGATGGTAACACTTAGGAGTTAGGATATGAATTCCTGTATTAAATTTAGCATTTTGCTTTGGTAGATTATGGGGAACATAGAGATAATTTTGAATGAAATGTTATGTGGTTTGGTTGTAGTGCTTTATGTGCCATTTGAGATTAAACTTGGGAGCTGCTCAAGAAGAATTTCATTTATGAACCTGTTTGTTGCAAGTTGTCCGTCTCCATGAGGAATAGGATGTTTTTTCCGGGATGATGGGGTTGATCTTTGATGTTCTAGTTTTGAAATTTGATAGTACAAGTTGATGAATGAGAATATGAACATCTTGCAAGTGTGTGAGGCCGTTTAAATGTGTTATAAGTGTAGAAACTAGAGATGTTGGATAGTTGTAGTTCGCCTTTCGTGAATCACTATTCTTTAGTGTCATCTTTCTTTCGGTTTTGAAGATCATAAAGGATCTCTCCTTTGTTTTATACCATGTGACCTAAATATCAGCAATGTCCCTCTAATATGCAGATTAAAATCCACGCAACATGTCCAGGAGAAGTCCCTGATGTGGCAAAACAATTGGAAGATAGTACTGGTTCCGTAGTTGTGGGCCAGATCGGCCGTACAATCATTTTGTATCGGCCGAGTCTTTCCAAGATGAAAGCCGAGGAGAAAAGGAGACAAGAGATGAAAGTTTATGTCAAAAAGACAAGTGTTTTCAAGCCCTCGTTCCCAGTATGAATGCGTACTTTCATTTGATCCATTATGAATGATTATGTAGAATAAAGGAGGAACTTCAAGGCCTAGTGAGCGGACTCCTCGGCCGAATGGACGAGGTACTCGGGGAAGCAGCAGAATGAGGACTGCTGAATAATTATTGAGGACCTTACCCGGGTAAAGCAACAGTAGAATTGTGTCATTGAACTGGAGCATGGAGATCACACCTAGATCTTAGAGATGCCTTTGATGGGACTAAAATAACAGTTATTTTTAACCTTAACTTGAAGATGATTATACCAGTTTTGGTGTAATGGAAATGCTACTCAGACTCAAGTGTATATTTGTTCTGAATGGCTGAAGTCAGGAATAGACTATAGAGCTGCTTTCTAAAGGCTGCTTAGATGAAAGGATGAAGAAGTTTGAGAGCTTATCAATCATTTAGTCAGTTTATTTGTAATTTGTTCGCCTATAGTTCTTCTATCTTGGCTTTCTCACTGAGGGCATTCGCACCCCTGAGGACATCCTGTCTTTCAGGACATCCTCAAAGAGAATTTTCTGTTACAATTCATTAAACAATAATAGTATTTTTCTGCATTCTATGCGTCCATGAAATTCTACAATAGGGCATCTTATTACTATTTACAATAAAAAAATAATTTTAAATAATATTGGATCTTGAAACAGCAAAATTGGCACAATTCTAAGAACAAATTTTGTATCCACAATGATAGTATAATCTTCTTCCGGCTCTCATTGGTCACCAACCATTGCTTGAAGAATTAAGGATATATGAATCCCCTGATGAACAACTCAATCCTTAAGAATTTGGATCACCTGATGAACAACTCAATCCTTAAGTATTGGATCAAAAATTGAACTGCTTAACCTGAATTTGAACATCACTTACATGTATCTCCTGCTTTATCATAGGCATAATTCTTCGTGTCGCTTGCCTTGTCAAGAGACCTTCTAATACGCATAGTCCTAATTAAGATCGCCGGCCTTGTCATGCACCGTCATCGTCGCCTGCCTCGTTTTTTCATATGCATCTCCAGCCTTATCAGATACTACTCCTCTAGCTTGATTCGCTTTCTCAAGCGCCATCTCATAAGTATAATCATTCACATCGTTCGCGTAGCTCAAGCCTCTTGGCATCATTAGCCTTGGTCCAAAGCCATCCCTCTAGCCTGATTCGCCTTCTAAAGCGCCTTCTCATACAAAGCTCGCCGCCTGCCCAACCTTCTCCGACGCCACTGCAAGACAATAAGGGAATTATAAACACACATTTCATCTTTAAAGGACGCAACATCAAACCAAATCAAATAATCACCATTTTCAACAGCATATTGAGCCCTATAAGTCAATCACCATTGTCAACAATCACTATTTTCAACAATCACCATCTTCAACAATCAACATATTGAGCCCTATTAGTCAATCATCAAATAAAACAATCACCATTTTCAACAATCACCATCTTCGCTCTATCAGTCTTCAGAAGGTTAAAGCTTCCGTCAGGTTCAAAAATCAAACATGTCTTAAAAAAAGTTATTCACCAATCTAACCCAAAACCAAACTCAAATTACCCATATGCACCATTTGAAACTCAAATAATCAATCTACCCCATTTTTAATATTTCAGGTTCCTGAGGAACCGGTACTCTCCATTTTTTATATTTCCGGTGTTTCGCCTACCGGGAATATATGAAAATAAAGTCGTGGCTTGGTTTGGGCCTACGTGGACCAACCGGACACATTCCGTGCCAGCATGGCATCCAGCTAAAGTACCGATTTCCGAGAAATCGGGAATACGGTAGTATCGGTTTGAGGGACACCGGGATTAATCGAACAGGCTTTTCAGACCTGGTCGGGGCATCACGGACTCAGTTGGGATGTGACTAATCTAAAAGGATACCGGTTTGGGAGAAACTGGTACCTTCTGCAACAAAAGATTCCAAAGATCAGGCTTTTCAGAGACGACGAACCCGGTTGGAAATTGACTAGATGAGAACGTCTCGGTTTCCGGGCCACCGGTATCATAATGTTCCCGGTTCCAAGAAACTGGTATTATAATGATCCCGGTTCTTGGGAAACCGATATCATTCAACTATAAATACTACCTCAGTTTCTTCATTTTCCATACACAATTCAATCATCTCTCTTATTGTTCTTACCATGTCTAACATGAGTGATGATTCTGATGACGTGTATATGTCCACATTGGATAATCCAATAATAGACGAGTATGACCGTGATGAGATGGAGGAATTGGATAATGTTGCCGATGAAAATCCTGATGCCGAAATAGTTCAAGATCGAATCGTCTGGAATCATCCAGGTTTCACTGATATCTCGGTATGAGAAACATTTCAACCATTCGATGAGAATGTGACGGTCCACCATCGTCACTCCCCAGATATTCAAAAGGGTAGTACATTTTGGAAAAAAGAGGATGTTCTACTTGCTGTGCTGAAATACTCAAATCTTAATCGGGTGGAGTATAGGGTAAGAAAGTCAGACACTACTAAACTGGTTTTAGAATGTTGAAAGGGTGAAGAAGTATGTCCGTGGCGCCTTCGAGTGGTGGTGATGCAACGAACAACTTATTGGACGGTCCGCAAGTACGGAGGGGACCACATATGCCATAACAACGGCATCCTACAGAGTAACATCCACTTGAACGTGCATTTCATAGCGAGGGAGATGTGGGATGCGATGAGTGAAAACACGAGGTTCTCTGCCAGACAGATATGGAATATAATTCAGCGAGATTAAGTTACTAGAAGGCATGGAAAGCACAATAGAAAGTATTGGTCAACTTGTTCGGCAAATGGGACTAATCATTCAATAGATTGCCACATTTAATGCAGGCTTTACATGATTCCAGTCACAACAATTTTGTTAAGTGGGATATCACACAACTTGATGATGGTACCATGCAGGTAAATCGTATTTTCTGGTTTTTTTCCTAATGCATCCATGCATTCAACCACCGTTGTCCCTTAATATGTATTGACGGCACGCACATGTACGGGAAGTATAATGCGAAATTGTTGGTTGCAATCGGGTTAGACGCGAACAACCACATACTGCCCTTAGGCTTTGCGCTTTTGGAGAGCGAGAACACTTCCAGCTGGAAGTGGTTTATGTCTTGTATCCGGGAAGGAGTGACCCAACGGAGGGGTTGTGCGTTATTTCTGACAGGCACGCTGGAATATTGGCTGCCATGCATGAACCTGAATGGCAGGAGCCTAAGGCATACCATCGTGTATGCGTTCGTCACTTGCAAAGCAACTTCATGACGAAGGTAAAAGATGAGGTTTTGAAAGCTAAACTTAGCGATGTGGCATATGAGAAGAAGGAGTTGAAGTTCAAGAGGAACTTTGCAGAGCTCTTGCAACTATTGCATGATAAGCCACTTGCTCGCAAATGGTTGGAAGATATGGATGTAGAACTATGGACACAGGTGTTCGACCACAGTGTATTTCGATGGGGCTCAATGACTACAAACGTTTCGGAATGTTTCAACAAAATTCTGAAGTGTGGTTGTGATTTGCCAATTTCTTCACTGGTTATGTACACGTTTAAGCAGACATCTGCTTATTTCCTGAAGCGTTACCAGAGCCCGTACAACAACGACGGAGCACTGTTTCCTCCGAAAATTTGTGAAAGATTGGCAGAACTACGGGCTAGGGCTGACTACCACATAGTGACGCTGTACAATCTAGTAAGTCATGTTTTTGATGTATTGACCAGAAAGAACCATAACACGTACATAGTCTATCTGAAAACACGAACATGTTTGTGTGCGAAGTGGACATTGTTCAAGTACCCTTGTACTCATGCCATGGCTGTTTGAAAATACGCCTGGGTTGAATACTCAAATTTTGTCCCCACAGAATATACGCTCGAAGCGTACTACCGGACCTGGAGTTATTTTTTCAATCCCTTACTCCACGAGGATTTTTGGAGAGATTATGATGGACCTGTTCATGTTCCGAATCCAAGATTCAAACATACAAAAGCTGGTAGACCCCCAACCAGACAAAGGTGTAACGAGATGGACCAACGACGTCGACATTTAGGGGAATCCAGCAGCCAAGTAGCGTCTTCATCAACTCCAACCCCACGAATTTAGCAATGCACAAACTGCCACTTAGTGGGTCACAACAAACGTGCTTGTCCGACCCGATACCAGAATTAAGCCATCTATGTTGTTTGTAATTCCTGTTTCCTTAATGTCATGTGTTCAAGTTGTAGTCCTTTTCTATCAATTAAAGAATTTCTATGGATAAACTATAAATACTAAAACATCCATCACATGACAAAACATGATAACACAATCCTCATTCTTCAGCTCCAAAAGCTTGGAATTTTAATTTCAATGTTCCCGGTGCCCCGAAAACCAGTATTGACTTGTAGGCCACCTCATTTGTTTTGGTCCAGGTAGGCCCCAAACCGAGCCACGTTTTCATTTTTCATACATTCCCGATAGGAGAGAAATCGAGACAATAATGTACCGATTCCTCAGGAACCGGGAATATTAAAAATGGGGTAGATTGGTTATTTGAGTTTCAAATGGTGCAGATGCGTAATTTGAGTTTGGTTTTGGGTTAGATTGGTGAGTAACTCGTCTTAAAATAGCAACACATTGAACAACTCAATCACCTGATGATATATGATTCAGACGCCCATGGAACTGGAACTGGAACTGGAATTTGAATACATGTAAATGTGTTACAGCACCAAAACACCCCTAAACTCACGAAATACAGATCGCTCGATGGTAACAAATCATGGCATGTGCGGCAGACAACTAAATCCTCAAGAATTCGGATAAAAAATTGAAGATTGAAACTAAAATAACCAACTCAAACCTAAAACTTTCCGTTGCGGCCACTTCGATAACTTGAATCGACTATTTGATATGAGGAATGAAGGTGAAGAATCAAACCCTAGAATTCCCCAGGCGCATGAATCGGAGATTAATTGAGGAATGAAGATATGAGAAGATTCAAACAAAGCAAGATTCAGATCCACGTGAAATGTTGGAGGACGTCCGCTCAGACGTGCGCTTGGAGGACGTCCTGGCGGACGTCCTCACGGACTTCCTTCGCTCGAACTTTCTCCTCACACTGCTGCACGAAGTCGACGCCACGGATGTTCTCAAAAGCCCCTAGAACGTCCCCAAGTTTCGCCGCGGTACAGATGCTCTTAGACCGTCCCCACCATCACACACACACACAAAATGACATACATCTCTCTCATATATTTTCTTTCTTATCATATCAACTTTTGTCATCCCTCCTGACTAAACCAAACAAATGCACCCTCTCATGACAGCCTCGAACTATCTACGTTTTCCAATTGACGGCCCGAGCTATTAATTTTTCCAATGAGGGGCAAATTCAAAAAATATAATGTTTTAATAATCAAACTTAACAAAGTTAAATCAACGTTAACAACTTTTAATTCTGTTTAATTCACTACTAACTCTGTTAACCCTATTTTTTTCTATAATCAGTTTTTTATTTCTCAAATTGCGACGCAACCCTAGTCGTTCGTCAGACTACCAAAGACCATGGCATCATGATGGAGACGCGCGACTCGATTCTCAGATTTCAAAACGCAGATGAAATCAAATCGATTGATTTTCAATTAGTTTGGTCGGAGAGTTGGCTTAGTCGCAAGACGTTGGTTGCCAAGCACTGAAAGGGGCAGAAGAAGAGCGTTAAAGCGGATAAGGGGCCTTGAAAATTTGAAATACATATACTTTGCACTAGGAGCAACAGTAGCATCATTCATTCGTAAGTACTATATAATAATTAATAAAATAATGTGTCACGAGTGAAAGTGAATTCTATAAAGCTTATGTCACCGAGTGATATATTTGATGCCAGAGGTATATCTTGGTGGATGGTCACCAGGCTACGAGGATTAGAAGTTTGTACTTGAAAACAATTCTAAGGCAAGATGTGACCTTTTTAGACAAAGAAACCACCACCGAAAAAGTTATTGGAAGGATGTTAGAAGACATTGTTCTTATTCAAGCTGCAATGGGAGACAAGGTATTTGAAATCTAGTTGTCTTATTCATGATGAGATTCAGACGGTGTTCGAACTGAGACTCGAACACTTATCTAACAGTCACCGAAACAGAATAATGCAGAGACACACAATGTAATACCCAGTTCGGCCAGCAGCCTACTCTAGGGGGCTTCCCACGCCCTAAAGGGTAACAAATCTTTATTGAAAAGTTTAGAGCTACATATGTTCTTACTCTTACGATCTCATGAATGTAATCGCCTAGCCTCTAACACTTCTTCTTATGGATTTGGGATCTCGGCTCCCCCTCTATCCCCTAAGTTCGAAACTCCCTTCCGAACTTGCTCGAACCTCCCTGAAGCTCGGACGCCTTCTCTGGAAAGCGTGTCGTGGTGACAGTGTGTGCACGATTTGTTCAGCAAGAACAGTTTGATCAGCACACTGAACAGACAACTTCTTCCGAACTTAGATCCTCCCCACCATCACACACACAAAAAATGACATACATCTGTCTCATATATTTTCTTTCTTATCAAATTAACTTTTGTCATCCCTCGTTATTAAACAAAACAAATGCACCCTCGGAGAGTTGGCTTAGTCGCAAGACGTTGGTTGCCAAGCACTGAAAGGAGCAGAAGAAGAGCATTAAAGCGGATAAGGGGCCTTGAAAATTTGAAATACATATATTTGGCACTAGGAGCAACAGTAGCATCATTCATTCGTAAGTACTACATAATAAATAATGAAATAATGTGTCACGACTGAAAGTGAATTCTATAAAGCTTATGTCACCGAGTGATATATTTGATACCAGAGGTATATCTTGGTGGATGGTCATTGATGGACCATAATTGTATGAATCATAAACACAGTTAAACCCAGCAAATTAGACTCTTTGTTTATTGAACTTTTGCTTGTTAGTTCCGATATTTATCTACAGGGTATTTTGGAGTCTAGAGAGAATACAGGCTAAGGAGGAGTTTTTAAGCTGAAAATATATTACGAGTCATTCCAAGGTCACGACCAGATGCCGACTGAAGAAATCTCAAGATCCTGACATGGAATCACTCAAAACAAGAACAACCGAAGAGCAACCAGAGTTAGTCCGGAGCTGAAATGAACCGATAGTTTTGTGAAAACCTCACAAAACTCACAAAACCTCCTCCACCCTCCATATGACCGGCGGCTTTTGTGAGATTGATGACTCATGGGGGGCGGCTTTCCCCCTTGCCACCTCCCCAACCGGCGGCTTTCCTCCCCTCCATGGAGAGCTTGCCAAGTGTTGTGGTTTTACACCACATCTCCCTCCTCCCCTTAGCTATAAATACCCCATCATCCCATCCCAATCCTCATCCCATCCACAATCCCATCTTCACACAACACAATCACTTATCTCTCTAGATTTTGGCACTTTTGTAAGCTTTTGTTTGAAATCTATAATACTCCTGTTGGTTCTTGAGTATTCTAGTAGTTTTTTAGAATACTCCTGTTGGTTCTTGAGTATTCTCCTTTACTTACTGTCTTTCAAAAACCCTCGAGTACTTAGCTATGGTATCCACCTCTATGGATATTCGTAGCTAAACTCTTCATTCGGTTGAAGGGGTGTACTTGTATCATAAAATGTTTTAGGCTATACTCTTAGTGCCTCTTCTTTGTATTCAAAACTTGTTCTATGTGCCATATATTAGGTCAAAACTTCCAAGGTTGAGTGGATGCTTGAAATGGCAAAACTCTTCCGTGGGGGTTCGTGAACATACTCGGGTAAGTGGACGCTTGAAATGGCAAAACTTATCTGAGGAGTTCGACCTCTTTTAAACACCATTTGGTTTGATCGGAAATGATTGATCAAATGGATGCACATAGGCTAGTATACCTTGAAATGGGGTGCTAGTCTAAATAGAACAAGTGCTCTACGACCTTGAAATGGGCTAGACAGTGTGTGCAAATCGAGCGCTTGAAATGGCCTTGATACACGTTTGAATACTTAGTAGGATCACTAAAGGCCAATGATAAGCATGCTATGATACAAGGCCCCCAAAACCGAATGCTTTCCTTAGATTAAAACACCACCTGCATTTACTTCCTTAGTATAAACTGCCTTATCAACTGCTCACCTCCCGGAAGACTTGCCGATCACGCAACAACTGCTGTAAGTCTTCTCTTTTATTTTCAGTATTTACTTTTCTGTCATTTACTTTTCCGCACTAAAAACCAAAACCAACCAAAAAACACTTACTTTTCCGCACTAAAACCTCAATCAACCTAAAACACGTTTCCCGCCTATACGATCCCTCAAAGAACAACTTATCCCCCTAATTCCCTTGGGTTCGACCCCTACTTACCACTTGCTACCCAGTAGTAAGGTCACGAGTAGCGGAATATAATTTTATTTTGCACAGAGAATACCGCACCTTAATGACAGTGCGGTGGGCTCCGTCAAAATTGGCGCCGTTGCCGGGGAATTAGCAAATGGATAGTTGTTCGTTTTTTTTTGTACATAATTCGTCATGTCTTCATACTACGACATAGAACCTTGGGAAGTTGGGGGCAGCAACCTTATGTTTGAAATGCTTAGCTGTCTCCCCAAATTTGGAGGTACCATTGAAGAGGACTCTGTGATACATTGCCAACAGTTTCACGACATCTGCCGCCACATGAAACCTGAGAATGAGACGTTAGAGGAGTTTAAGCTGAAATGCTTCAAATTTTCTTTAACTGACTTGGCAATAGAGTGGTATTACTCATGTGCATTGTATGAAAGCTGTTATGAAAATCTTCGAGCCAAATTTCTAAAAGAGTTTCCCCTGTCAAATTATGGCACCAATCCCTGTCAAAGAGCACAGCCATCTTTCGAACTTGAAATTCGCAAGAAGATCAACAACCTAAAGCAATCCCTGGACGAAACTTTGGACGAGTACTTATGGTACTTTGATTCCCTTGTAACGAGCTGCCCGCACCATGGAATCACGAACTTAGATCTTCTTCAAAGGTTTCTAGGTGGAATGATGCCACAAGAGTGGAATAGGCTTAATGATGCGGCGGGAGGTTCGGTGAATAACTTAGCCATGGATGATCTATGGAACCTAATAGACGATTTGGCCGTAAGGTCAATACCAAGAGAAGATTCGGCTGAGCCACTCGAGGACGTTACAACAGAGCTGGCATCTAGCAACCGGCAGCAGGCCAACATGATAGACCAAAACCAGGCCGAAGCCGAGAAATCTTGGGCAGAGACAAAGGCGCTCATAAAAAAATGTGCAAATCAGGTCAATGAGATGCTCAATGCGAAGCCAAGGATTAGCGAGGAGGAGCCTAGATCAGATTATCCCGGGCATTTAGAAGAAAACGGCCCACTGACGCCTAAAGAAGAGCCCACCGAGCCACTCGAGGACGAGGTCGAAAATGAGGGATTCTGGGCGGCTACACAACTGATCTGGGACCGCATTGCCAAACTGCCCAAATCAATTTCGGTCCTAACTGAAGAGTTGCCCGAGACATACCCAGACCTCAGTGCCGAACTGCCCAATTCAGTCCCGGTCCTCATCACCAATCTGCCCGAGGAAACCACACCGGTCCTGGACCTGATTGCCGAACCAGCCAAGTCTAATACAGTCCTCACTGCCGAGCCAACAGAAGTCCCTAATATCACTGCCGAACTAACCGAGAAAATCACGGCAAGCCCGATTCTCACTGATGAGCTGCTCGAGAAAGACCCGGCCCTTGTGGTGGAAGTCCCCCAACTTGTCCCCTCGGTTTGTATGCGGATCACAGCCCCTGAAGATGAAGTGATCAATGATGAGGTGCAAGGGGAGTTGGAGGCAAAACATGATCCAGAAGAGCCGAAGATGGAGCACTCACTCGTCATGAGCCAAGAAAAGCCGGCTGAAAACTCACTCGTTCTAGGATGGCCAATCATCTCTGCCACAAAGAAGAGGCTTGGCATGGGAACAAGCTCAAGGTCGCTCGTGTTCAATGGCACAATACTAAACTTCCAAAATTGCAAAGGTGCCACCCATTCAAACATGAAGAAACGGCCAAGACATGGGCCAAAGGAATGGAAACCCGGAAGGAGAAGCAAGAGAGCTCGATTTGATGGACCAGCAGCTATGGTCAAGGAGTCCTCGCCTTCTCGGGGATATGTGAAAAAGAAGCCTCCGGATCAAGGGAGAGCAGAACTGAGCCCACTGCCATATGTGTTCTTTGGGCAAATCAAAAGGGCAGCCGAGAAGAAGTTTGACCTCACACACCCATGTGATCCCACCTTATGATCCAGGAATGAGGTAGCGTCGAGCCAACGTCGTTAAACAAAGGCACTGGTCGGGAGGTAACCCGACACCTATCTTACTTTCAATACTTTTATTTTCTGTCATTTAGTTTTTTCCAATAAGTCACTCTCACCCACTTGGTGCATAGAATGAAATGACTATTCAGGAATCGGTTATGGTTGCAACATCAAGCCAGCCAGGCCTATACCAAGAGTTCAAGGCCCCAGCCGAACTCCCTCGATTATCCAGCCTCATGTCATGTCGTTCGCTCGACACTTTAAAGGGAGTTCTTTTCTTCCCTTTTCCTTAATGTCATTTCCTTCTCATAAATGTTTGCTTGCATGGCTTTTGAACTAAGTCATTTCGTAAAGAATGCCTTCGTTCAAAAGTGTGGGGTGAGAACCGCCTGTGTACATAACATGTTTTTCTTTTCCTTTTCCCTTAATATTATCTTTTTGAAAATATGAACTTGAGAATGTGAAAAAGATAGATCATAATTCATGCATTAATAATGGATCATTATTATACGAATCAAAAACACAGTAAAACCCACCAAATTAGACTGTTTGTCTATCTAACTTCTGCTTGTTAGTCCCGATATATTTCTACAGGGTATTTTGGAATCTAGAGAGAAAACACGCTAAGGAGAGGATTTTACGCTGAAAAGATGTTACGAGTCATTCCAAGGTCAAGATCAGACGCTGAATGAAGAAATATCAAGATCCTGACATTGAATTACTCAAATCAAATCCAACCGAGGAACAACCAAAGTTAGACCGGAGCAGAATTGGACTGATAGTTTTGTGAAGACTGCACAAACTCACAAAACTCACTCATTTCTTCAAGTGACCGGCGGCTAAGGGTGCAAAGGATGACTCATGGGTGGCTTCCTCCCCTTCTCCCCCTTGGATTACCGGTGGCTATGGGAGGAGGTGACCAAAGTCACCTCCCCTCCTCCCTTTCTCACTTGCAACCGGCGGCTTTCAAGCCACCATGGGAATGTGACATGTGGTGGCTCCTCCTCCACATCTTCCTCCCCTCCTCCTCCACCCTTGGATGAAATCCATCTCCACCATCCATCTCCCCCCCTTGTGGCTATAAAAGGAAGTCATCCCATCCTCATTCCAAAACATCCTCCACCATAGTTAGTGAGAGAAGCTCTCACTTCTCTCTAGAGTTTGGGCACTACTATTGTAATAATCTTACTCTGGAATCAAAGCTTGATCCTTGGCGCTTCAACGGTTTTGTAAGTCTTTTCGTATTTACTTTACTGTCTTTCAAAACCCTTGCTTTTCCAAGTTCATAGTTACGATGTCCAGTGCCATGAATAGTAGTAGCTAAACTCTTTTCGGTTGAAGGTGTGTACTTGTATCATAAAATGTTTTAGACTCTGCACTTGATGTCGCTTTGTGTTCAAAACTTGTTCTATGTGCCATATATAGTCAGAATTTCCAAGGTTGAGTGGAAGCTGTAACAAGCAAAGCTCTTCCGTGGGGATTCGTGAACATACTCGGGTAAGTGGAAGCTGTAACAAGCAAAACTTATCTGAGGAGTTCGACTTATCTAAAACACCACTCGGTCGATCGTAACTGAAAGATCAGGTGGATGCACACAAGGCTAAGATACTTCGAAAGGAGGAATTAGTCTAAAGTAGAACAAGTGTTTTAAACGATGTTGCAAGTCTTGCGCTTAGAAATGGCCTCGATTCATCTTTGAACACTTAGTATGATCATTAATGGTCGATGATAAACAGACTATGATACAAGGCCACCCCCGAAACCAAATGGTTTCCTTTAAATTGTAATATCCACTGTAACTTTACCTCGCAGTACTAAAATCACAACCAACCCACACTACTCTAAGTCCTAAAATCACAACCAACTCCCAACTGTCCAACTTAAAGAACAACTAGTCACCTGACTCCCTTGGGTTCGACCCCTACTTACCACTTGCTACCCAGTAGTGAAGTCGCGAGTAGCGGAAAATATAAATTTATTTGCACAGAGAACATTGCACCTTAACGACAGTGCTGTGGGCTCCGTCAAATTGGCGCCGTTGCCGGGGAGTTAGCTTCCGACTAGTTGTTCTTTCCTTTTCTTTCTCTCTCTTAAATTCTCGAACGCGCTACTGCTCAACCATGTCATCATACTACGGAAGCGAACCTTGGAATGATGGGGGCAGCAACCTTATGTTTAAAATGCTCAACTGTCTCCCCAAATTCGGAGGTGCTCTTGGAGAAGATCCCGTGAAGCATACACAGACGTTCCACTCCATATGCAGCCACATGAGGCCTAAAAATGAATCGCTAGAGGAGTTTAAACTTAAATGCTTTAAATTTTCTTTAACTAACTCCGCAATAGACTGGTATTACTCATGTGCTGCTTATGAAGGCAATTATGGGGATCTACGACCCAAATTTCTAGAAAAGTTTTGCCCGCCATCTCTCCGACTTGAAACCCGCGAGAAAATTCTCAATCTTGAACAATCCCGGGACGAAACTTTGGACGAGTACTTGGCGTACTTCGACTTCATTGTGGCGAGCTGCCCGCACCATGGATTCACCAACCACTATCTTATTCAAAGGTTTCTTGCTGGAATGACGCCCCTTGAGTGGAAAAAACTTAACGATGCAGCGGGAGGCTCAATCATGAAGTTAACCATGGCTGAAACTTGGGACCTCATAGACGAGTTGGTAGAAAGTGAACGTTGTATTTTTAGTACAAGTCAAAAACAATTTATAATGACCGGTAAGTACCGGGTCGTCCAAGGAGCAACTTTAAACTTATGAGCACTATTCGATTTCGTTCTGATAAGTCTATCCTATGTGCAAAAGGTTGGATTGGTGAAGTTACTAAGGAAATGAAAATGAACAATGCAAACAAACTAAGGGAATCTAGAGATAATTTCACTACCAAGGCAAAAGGTGTACTCTAGGGAACTACTTCACTCATGTGTGTTTTTAGACTCAAAGAATTCAATTTCATGCAAAAACAATCATGTTAGATGATTAGATTAAGGCGTGCATCTATTAAACCAAATTCAATCGTTAGATATTTTTACTTGATTTAAGGAAGAGGCACCTCGCACGTGAGCTTCAAACGCTAGATGTTGTTAGCTCACGTCCTACTCAAGGTTCTCAATCATTAGCGCTAGCTCAATGATCAATAGCCAATGAGCGGTTTAAGATCAAGCCTATCTCAATGCTAAGGGTGGTCGCCATGTAACCACCACATAACAAGGGTAATTTACTTGTTTTCGAGAACCTTTGGTCTCAATCTCTCGATATTTTTGACCTAGGATTCCTTAATGACTCGATATCTAGATACTTCGGCGTCCACCTCTCGGCTACTTGACCAAAGAACCATAGAAATTAATCATCTAGACATTTTCTCAAACACCTAGAATGCTTAACTCAAGTCATATACCAAAACCATTCACTTAGGCATTTTCTCAAACACCTAGAGTGCATAATTTGAGTATTCATTCAAAGTAAACCACAATCACCCAAAACATGTTATTCTAGCATTGATTCATAATAGATAAGGAGTATTAACACACATGAGATCCATAGGACCCTAGAATACAAAACACTACTCACAAATCATGTTCATAGACAAACACAAAATGTATTGAGTACATAGATGAAGATACAATGGAGAGAATAAACCAAAGATCTTCAATCTTCAATGGATGATCCCCCTTGAAGCCTTGGAAGCTTGTTCTCTCTAGAAACCCTTGATTTTTCGTGCTTGAAAACCCTAGCTCCCATCCCAAAAACCCTGATTTTGATCTGAATTTATAAGCAAAAACTGTCCCAGATCTCAACCGGCCGGCTCAGATTTTGCCTTGGTGTTGAGCCGGCCGGCTCGGAGATGTTTAACAGGTCCCGAACTCTCTGACCACTTGAGCCGGTCGGCTCAGATTTTGCCTTGGTGTTGAGCCGGCCGGTTCGGCACCTCAGAGCCTCTTCCCTTCCGAATCTGATCTTGATGTAAACTACAAAGTTGTAGCCCTTTGAAATACCTTTCCAACAAGCTAAAAATCAGCCAAATCGGACATCGGATGAGCCCTATAGGTCCAAAACAAGACGCAAAGGTCAATATGCTCGGAAATCCATATTTTTGCTCCGAAACTTCGGTTTTCTTCGAGAATTGATCTTTTTGAACTCGGGGACCATAAGGTTGGTTTCTAACCTGAAATGGCAATCAAGTGGGTCAAATGGCATCGAAAGAGCATCGGGAATGGGCCAAAACTCTTCGTAAATGGATGGATAAATGAGTCGAGAATTCGACTCATCAGAAAGCACAAAACAAGGGCCGATGCACCAAACTGATGACGAAGCGCCGACAGAGGATGAAGACTCACAAATAACCGAAGAAGAACCGGCCAGGACAGGCCCAGTCCTCACTGTCGAATCACCCAACACGAGCCCATGCAATCTGCCCGAGGAAGTCCCGGACCTCACTACCAAATCAGCCGAGACATACCTGGACCTCACTGCCGAACTAACTGAGAAAATCACGGCAGGCCTGGTCCTCACAAAAGAGCTGCTCGAGAAAGGCCATGTCCTTAATGTCGAGAAGCCCCTACTTAACCCTTCATATTCTATGAAGATCACGGCCACCAAAGATGAGATGATCGATGATACAGTGCTAGGCGAGTTGGAGGAGAAGCATGAGCCAAAACAATTAACGCAGGTGCTCCCACTCGTCGCAAGCCAAGAAGAGCCTCCTGAAAGGTGTAAGGACCAAGGACGGCCAATCATCTCTGCCACAAAGAAGAGGGTTAGCAAGGGCGCATGCTTGAGGTCGCTTGGCAAAAGACTGAACTTCCGAAACTGCAAGGATGCCAACCGACCATACATGAAGAAGCGGCAAAGACATGTGCCGAAAGAATGGAAACCCGGAAGGAGTAACAAGCGGGCACGACTCATTGGACCAGCAGCTATGGTTAATGAGGCCTCACCCTCTCGAAGCAAAAGGGCAGCCGAGAAGAAGTTTGACCTCACCCACCCATGGGATCCGACCTTATGATCCATGATTGAGGTACTGTCGAGCCAACGACGTTAAACAAGTGCACTGGTCGGGAGGTAACCCGACACCTATCTTACTTTCAGTAATTTTATTTTCTGTCATCAATAAGTCGCTCTCACCCACTTGGTGCATAGAATGAAATGACTATTCAGGAATCGATTTTTGGAGCAATATCGGATCAGCCAGGCAGCTTCCATGAATTTACCGGGCCTGCACTGAGAGTTCAAGGCCCCAGCCGAACTCCCTCGATTATCCAGCCTCATGCCATGTCGCCCACACGACACAGTAAAGGGAGTTATGTTCTTCTCTTTTCCTTAATGTCAGTTCCTTCTCGTAATTGTCTGCTTGCATGGCTTTTGAACTAAGTAGTGCTGAAAGGCACGCCTTCGTTCAAAAGTGTGGGGTGAGATCCGCATGTGTACATAAATAAATAACATGTTTTTCTTTTTTAGTGTTATCTTTTTGAAAATATGAACTTAAGAATGTGAAAAAGATAGATCTAAAATTCATGCATTTACCTTGTGAAAATTCAACTGTCTAAAAACTTAGAACGTAACTTCTCATTTGTCCCTTTGTACTGAGATAAACTAGGGATGTGGAGTTGATAGAAATGCCCTAGAGAGGCTTGGCAAGCAATCGAAGGATCGAATCAAACTATATGGTTTTTGAAGTCAGTGGAGGCTGCACTTCGGGTTTCAGTGAAGATTGAAGTCATCTCCGCCATGCAGTGTTTATGCAAAAATAAAAAAAGGCGAGGACGGGAATCAAACCGTCCTCTCTCTAGTCAAAGTAGCCGAGAAAATAGATGAGCGACCCTCATCTTGACCCGCGCGAAATGACAAGGATGAGAGGAGCGGGGAGGTATTTCCATAGGCTTGCGGGCGATGATTGGACCTCCCAAAAAGGCTTGAGAAAATGGACTAGCAAGTCACAAAGACGCAAAAAGCTCAAAGAAGCAAATCAAGAGGCCAAAGGCCCAAAATTGTGAAGGTTTTAACCGAACAAAAAGTGAAGTACTCAAAGAGTCAAATCAAAGGCCAAAGGCCGATTCACTACAAAAGCAGTCCCTCGCCAAAAGAAAATCAAAGTACTCAAACCATTGAAACCCGAACTGAATCACGTGCTAGAGAAAGCTACAAGGAAACCATATAGTGCGAGACGGTCCCGAGGTTGCAGTCCAGGAGCCTAAAAAGGGTATCTCCCGAAACATCCAGAATAATTTGCATCTCAGCACGGAGGTACAAGTATCAAGTTTCTTCTATTTATTTACACAGTTCAATTTGGTAATAAGTAAGTAATGCATGAATTAGGATAAATCTAGTACCACAGTCTAATTTTCATATTTTAACAAACTTACTTAGAGTGCCGCCCTTTAATAGCATTATTCGGGATGAACAACTAAAAGTGTGGGGTAATCTGATGGACCGTAATTATACGAATCAAAAACACAGTAAAACCCACCAAATTAGACTGTTTGTCTATCTAACTTCTGCTTGTTAGTCCCGATATATTTCTACAGGGTATTTTGGACTCTAGAGAGAAAACACGCTAAGGAGAGGATTTTACGCTGAAAAGATGTTACGAGTCATTCCAAGGTCAAGATCAGACGCTGAATGAAGTAATCTCAAGATCCTGACATTGAATTACTCAAATCAAATCCAACCGAGGAACAACCAAAGTCAGACCGGAGCAGAATTGGACTGATAGTTTTGTGAAGACTGCACAAACTCACAAAACTCACTCATTTCTTCAAGTGACCGGCGGCTAAGGGTGCAAAGGATGACTCATGGGTGGCTTCCTCCCCTTCTCCCCCTTGGATGACCTTTGGCTATGGGAGGAGGTGACCAAAGTCACCTCCCCTCCTCCCTTTCTCACTTGCAACCGGCGGCTTTCAAGCCACCATGGGAATGTGACATGTGGTGGCTCCTCCTCCACATCTTCCTCCCCTCCTCCTCCACCCTTGGATGAAATCCATCTCCACCGTCCATCTCCTCCCCTTGTGGCTATAAAAGGAAGCCATCCCATCCTCATTCCAAAACATCCTCCACCATGGTTAGTGAGAGAAGCTCTCACTTCTCTCTAGAGTTTGGGCACTACTATTGTAATAATCTTACTCTGGAATCAAAGCTTGATCCTTGGCGCTTCAACGGTTTTGTAAGTCTTTTCGTATTTACTTTACTGTCTTTCAAAACCCTTGCTTTTCCAAGTTCATAGTTACGATGTCCAGTGCCATGAATAGTAGTAGCTAAACTCTTTTCGGTTGAAGGTGTGTACTTGTATCATAAAATGTTTTAGACCCTGCACTTAATGTCGCTTTGTGTTCAAAACTTGTTCTATGTGCCATATATAGTCATAATTTCCAAGGTTGAGTGGAAGCTGTAACAAGCAAAGCTCTTCCGTGGGGATTCGTGAACATACTCGGGTAAGTGGAAGCTGTAACAAGCAAAACTTATCTGAGGATTTCGACTTATCTAAAACACCACTCGGTCGATCATAACTGAAAGATCAGGTGGATGCACACAAGGCTAAGATACTTCGAAAGGAGGAATTAGTCTAAAGTAGAACAAGTGTTTTAAACGATGTTGCAAGTCTTGCGCTTAGAAATGGCCTCGATTCATCTTTGAACACTTAGTATGATCATTAATGGTCGATGATAAACAGACTATGATACAAGGCCACCCCTGAAACCAAATGCTTTCCTTTAAATTGTAATATCCACTGTAACTTTACCTCTCAGTACTAAAATCACAACCAACCCACGCTACTCTAAGTCCTAAAATCACAACCAACTCCCAACTGTCCAACTTATAGAACAACTATTCACCTGACTCCCTTGGGTTCGACCCCTACTTACCACTTGCTACCCAGTAGTGAAGTCGCGAGTAGCGGAAAATATAAATTTGTTTGCACAGAGAACATTGCACCTTAATGACAGTGAAGTGGGCTCCGTCAAATTGGCGCCGTTGCGGGGGAGTTAGCTTCCGACTAGTTGTTCTTTTCTTTTCTTTCTCTCTCTTAAATTCTCGAACGCGCTACTGCTCAACCATGTCATCATACTACGGAAGCGAACCTTGGAATGATGGGGGCATCAACCTTATGTTTAAAATGCTCAACTATCTCCCCAAATTCGGAGGTGCTCTTGGAGAAGATCCCGTGAAGCATACACAGACGTTCCACTCCATATGCAGCCACATGAGGCCTAAAAATGAATCACTAGAGGAGTTTAAACTTAAATGCTTTAAATTTTCTTTAACTAACTCCGCAATAGACTGGTATTACTCATGTGCTGCTTATGAAGGCAATTATGGAGATCTACGAACCAAATTTCTAGAAAAGTTTTGCCCGCCATCTCTCCGACTTGAAACCCGCGAGAAAATTCTCAATCTTGAACAATCCCGAGATGAAACTTTGGATGAGTACTTGGCGTACTTCGACTCCATTGTGGCGAGCTGCCCGCACCATGGATTCACCAACCACTATCTTATTCAAAGGTTTCTTGCCGGAATGACGCCCCTTGAGTGGAAAAAACTTAACGATGCAGCGGGAGGCTCAATCATGAAGTTAACCATGGCTGAAACTTGGGACCTCATAGACGAGTTGGCAGAAAGCACAAAACAAGGGCCGATGCACCAAACTGATGACGAAGCGCCGACAGAGGATGAAGACTCACAAATAACCGAAGAAGAACCGGCCAGGACAGGCCCAGTCCTCACTGTCGAAGCACCCAACACGAGCCCATGCAATCTGCCCGAGGAAGTCCCGGACCTCACTACCAAATCAGCCGAGACATACCTGGACCTCACTGCCGAACTAACCGAGAAAATCACGGCAGGCCCGGTCCTCACAGAAGAGCTGCTCGAGAAAGGCCCTGTCCTTAATGCCGAGAAGCCCCTACTTAACCCTTCATATTCTATGAAGATCACGGCCACCAAAGATGAGATGATCGATGATACAGTGCTAGGCGAGTTGGAGGAGAAGCATGAGCCAAAACAATCAACGCAGGAGCTCCCACTCGTCGCAAGCCAAGAAGAGCCTCCTGAAAGGTGTAAGGACCAAGGACGGCCAATCATCTCTGCCACAAATTAATTTGCATCTCGACACGAAGGTACAAGTATCAAGTTTCTTCTAAGTATTTACACAGTTTAATTTGGTAATAAGTAAGTAATGCATGAATTAGGATAAATCTAGTCCCACAGTCTCACTTTCATATTTTAAAAGTTTACTTAGATAGTGTGCCGCCCTTTAATAGCATTCTTCGGGACGAACAACTAAAAGTGTGGGGTGATCTGATGGACCATAATTGTATGAATCATAAACACAGTTAAACCCACCAAATTAGACTCTTTGTCTATTTAACTTTTGCTTGTTAGTTCCGATATTTATCTACAGGGTATTTTGGAGTCTAGAGAGAATACAGGCTAAGGAGGAGTTTTTAAGCTGAAAATATATTACGAGTCATTCCAAGGTCACGACCAGATGCCGACTGAAAAAATCTCAAGATCCTGACATGGAATTACTCAAAACAAGTCAAACCGAAGAGCAACCAGAGTCAGTCCGGAGCTGAAATGAACCGATAGTTTTGTGAAAACCTCACAAAACTCACAAAACCTCTTCCACCCTCCATATGATCGGCGACTTTTGTGAGATTGATGACTCATGGGGGGGGCGGCTTTCCCCCTTGCCACCTCCTCAACCGGCGGCTTTCCTCCCCTCCATGGAGAGCTTGCCAAGTGTTGTGTTTTACACCACATCTCCCTCCTCCCCTTAGCTATAAATACCCCATCATCCCATCCCAATCCTCATCCCATCCACAATCCCATCTTCACACAACACAATCACTTATCTCTCTAGATTTTGGCACTTTTGTAAGCTTTTGTTTGAAATCGATAATACTCCTGTTGGTTCTTGAGTATTCTAGTAGTTTTTGAGAATACTCCTGTTGGTTCTTGAGTATTCTCCTTTACTTACTATCTTTCAAAAACCCTCGAGTACTTAGCTATGGTATCCACCTCTATGGATATTCGTAGCTAAACTCTTCATTCGGTTGAAGGGGTGTACTTGTATCATAAAATGTTTTAGGCTATACTCTTAGTGCCTCTTCTTTGTATTCAAAACTTGTTCTATGTGCCATATATTAGGTCAGAACTTCCAAGGTTGAGTGGATGCTTGAAATGGCAAAACTCTTCCGTGGGGGTTCGTGAACATACTCGGGTAAGTGGATGCTTGAAATGGCAAAGCTTATCTGAGGAGTTCGACCTCTTTTAAACACCATTTGGTTTGATCGAAAATGATTGATCAAATGGATGCACATAGGCTATTATACCTTGAAATGGGGTGCTAGTCTAAATAGAACAAGTGCTCTACGACCTTGAAATGGGCTAGACAGTGTGTGCAAATCGAGCGCTTGAAATGGCCTTGATACACGTTTGAATACTTAGTAGGATCACTAAAGGCCAATGATAAACAGGCTATGATACAAGGCCCCCGAAACCGAATGCTTTCCTTAGATTAAAACAGCACCTGCATTTACTTCCTTAGTATAAACTGCCTTATCAACTGCTCACCTCCCGGAAGAGTTGCCGATCACGCAACAACCGCTGTAAGTCTTCTCTTTTATTTTTAGTATTTACTTTTCTGTCATTTACTTTTCCGCACTAAAAACCAAAACCAACCAAAAAACACTTACTTTTCCGCACTAAAACCTCAATCAACCTAAAACACGTTCCCCGCCTATACGATCCCTCAAAGAACAACTTATCCCCCTAATTCCCTTGGGTTCGACCCCTACTTACCACTTGCTACCCAGTAGTAAGGTCACGAGCAGCGGAATATAAATTTATTTTGCACAGAGAACACCGCACCTTAACGACAGTGTGGTGGGCTCCGTCAGTCATCCACCAGGCTACGAGGATTAGAAGTTTGTACTTGAAAACAATTCTATGGCAAGATATGACCTTTTTGACAAAGAAACCACCACCGAAAAAGTTGTTGGAAGGATGTCAGAAGACATTGAAGTTGTTGGAAGGATGTCAGAAGACATTGTTCTTATTTAAGCTGCAATGAGAGACAAGGTATTTGAAATCTAGTTGTCTTATTCAAGACGAGATCCAGACAGTGTTCAAACTGAGACTCGAACACTTATCTAACAGTCATCAAAACAGAACAATGTAGAGACACACAATGTAATACCCAGTTTAGCCAGCAGCCTACCCCAGGGGGCTTCCCACGCCCTAAAGGTTAGCAAATCTTTATTGAGAAGTTTAGAGCTACAGATGGTCTTACTCTTACGATCTCCCAATTGTAATCGCCTAGCCTCTAACACTTCTTCTTCTGGATTTGCGATCTCGGCTCCCCCTCGATACCCTAAGTTTGAAACTCCTTTCCGAACTTGCTCGAACCTCTCCCGAAGCTGGGACGCTTTCTCCCAAAAGCGTGTTGTGGTTACAATTTTTGTGCCCAGTTTGTTCAGTAAGAACAGTTTGATCAGCACACTGAACATATACTTTTTCGTCGTTGATTCTCCGGTGTGGAAAACTCAATTGGTCGTTGCTCCTCCTCCTCCTCCTCTACTGAAGATCACTCGTGTTTTTATTTCTCCAAAAGCGACACTGATCAGGAAACCCTAGCCTTTTATTTATAGTATTCGATTGGTTCCCTAATCGGTTGAGATCTTCAATCTCGAGTATTTAGGAAATCTTTCCTAAATATTCTGAAGCTTCCAAATCTTTTATCTTTGAATATCTTTTAAATATCCCCTTGATAATCATGGCGTCTAGATAATATAGCTCGAATATCTCGCCATCCAATCTGTTCTTCAACCGACTCCAGTCTATAACCAACTCCAATCTGCATATCTTTGATATTAGAAAATTCCCAGATTAGGAAACTGATGTGCTTCTGTTTAACGTTGTATGCAAGTTCCAATCTTCAGTTGAACAAATCCTTAACTTTTGCTTGAACACTCTGAAGACATTTTGCCAAAAGACATGCCATATGCAGGAATAACAATCTCCCCCTTGGCATTTTTTGGCAAAACCAAATCATCTAGTTCTAACTACCTAGACTTTAGAGACTCATACTGGTAAGATTGAGGAGAGCTAATTCGACCTCAAAATTACTCCCCCTTTTTGCCACAAAATCGGAAAGGAGGGTTCAAAGCATAGTTCAAACATAAGGTGCAAACAGAACAATACATCAAACAGTACAATAGAATTTAAATGTTCAAAAGTCAGGGTGGAATTACAGTGTTATTAGCATGAATCTTCACATGAGGAGTCTTCATCCATGCCTTCTTCTTCATCAGCTTCATCATCTGCATTGTCACTTGGATATCTTAAGGCACACACCAATCTATTGATTCTCTTCCTTTGCTCCTGCTCGGTCTCCTAGATGATCTCCACCTCACTTAGCAACCTTCCACGTTCTACACGGGTCATCTTCTCACCAGCAGCAGCTCTCCGCATGGAAGACTCAGGAGAGTCCTTGCTCTTCAGCCCGGGGTCCTTCAAGTCATTCACATGGCGACCCTTAAACAGCTTGTGGTTAACACTTAATTTCTATGGAGCTCTTGAGAGAATGTACTGATCAGTCTTTAAATCTGGATGCTGATTGATAATTAGTTCATAGATAAGTGATGGGAAAACATCTGGTGTAGAGACTTTGTAGATATGGCGTGTTCTACAATCTGATTGAACATTAGTTGTCCCACGTTCATCTTCATTCTGTTTCTAATGTGGTATATTAGCTACCCCATGTCCTTACTCACAGTTGTCCGGTGTGAGGTTGGCTTCCAGTTCACAATCGCAATAAAAAGTAGCATTGAGTATGACATAGTCAGGTCTGCTACTGGGATAGACATGTCCTTTCACTCGGGGTATGTACCAGCAGTCAGAGCGCACGTAATCTTGTCATAGTTTTCTTCTTCCACTACGTCGTGTGGATCATCCATTGCAAAGAACACATTGATAATCCCAGGATCAATCTTGACCTTTCTCTGTCTCACATACAGCAACCCCCTCAAGTTCACTGTCCTCTTCAGATGGGTCTGATTCATTTGCGGCAACATCTTCAGATTCTTGCTGCTTCTTTTTCTCAGTTTTCATGGGCACATCTCCATTATCTGACTCCTTTTCTTTATCTACTTGCTCATCACTCCTTTTAGACACTGGTTCTGTAACACACTCCTTGTCTACATCCTTTGTCTCAGCTTCATTAGCCTCCCATATGGCTTCTCCGTCTAACTCTTCATTAAGCACCAGACTTCTTTTGCTAGACGATTCAACAAACTGGTTAGTCTCCGAGTCTGACACAATAATATACCTCCCTTCGATAGCACTAATCCGTGCAGCGTATTGCCTGGGAGTATCGCTCTTGTGAATCATGACCTTCCTGCGCAGACCTTTCTTCTTCAACACAAAACCAGTTGCATGTAGTTTTTCAATCAATAACTTCTTCCTATCTGCAACCCTTCTCTCATCCCTACTGGCTTCATCCTTTTCCAAAGCCTCATACACAGTTTCTACTACAGTATTCAATTCCTTCAACTTCACATCACCGACTATCTCACCCTTATCAACTACTGAAGCTTTACCCATCTCCTTCTCCTTCTCACTCGATTTCACATTCACAGAACTGAGAGCAGGTATTTGAGATTGGGAACTAGGGATTACCTCTTTAATTGGCGGTTCAGCCGTCGGCTGGTTTTCCTTCACCGTTTGCCTACTTCCTTCAGTTGATGTTGATTTAGGGTTAGGTTGAGGTACCTTGGTCGGCTCTTTCGTTGATTTCGTCGTAACTGCTATCGATGCCTTCTTGTTCTCCTTAGGGATAGCAGTCCCTGATTTCCTCATCACCTTCTTTGAGTTCGTCGGCTCAGCAGGAGCAATTGCAGCAGACGATTTTTTGGTAGTTCGGGTGTTCACCATCTTTCTTGAGTTCGAATCTTGAGAGGATTTTTGTGCTTAGGGTTTCAAAAGTCTTTGGAGTGTTTAGGCAACAGTCTCGCTAAAGTTTGATTTTCAAATATATTTGTCTCCTGAACTTCCCAAAAACTTACCTGCGTATATCTCTTGAGATATTTGTCCTAATCGCCTCTCTCCTCCTTGACATGCTCCAACGGCTCATAATATTGCAAGTAATTTTTGAATTTAATAATAGTTCCACCCACGTACCATTTGTTCCAGCTCTCTTCTTTGATTGGTCAACCCAACTGATTTGCTTGGGTTTTGCTCTTGACTCTTGGCTGACCTCCTTCTGGAACACGTAGTCGTTAACAACACACACACCCAGATAAGATCTAAGTGTTTTGAAATGAGTTGTGTCTAGTGGCTTGGAGAATATGTCGGCTAGCTGCTTGTCAGTTGTCACATGTTTCAATGTGATGACCTTCTTCTTCACAAGCTCTCTGATGAAATGGTGTATGATGTCAATGTGCTTCGTTTTGGAATGTCGCACTGGATTTTCAAAAATGCTAATGAAACTCATGTTGTCACAGTAAAGCGTCATCTCCTCCTGTTCCACTCCGTATTCAGACAACATCTGCTTCATCCATAGCATCTGAGTGCAGCAACTCCCAGTAATATACTCTGCTTCAGATGTAGATAGAGAAATGCTATTTTGCTTCTTGCTGAACCAGGACACCAGATTATTGCTAAGGAAAAAACAACCTCCAGAGGTGCTCTTCCGATCTTCAGCGTTTCCTGCCTAGTCCGCATCATAATACCCAACTAGATATGAACTTGTATCCTTGGTGTGCCAGATGCCATAGTCAGCAGTTCCACAGACATACTTAATGATCCTCTTAACTTGCAACAGATGGCTCTCTTTCAGACTTGCCTGATATCTTGCGCAAACTCCCACTGCATAAGCAATATCTGGTCTGCTGGCCGTCAAGTAGAGAACACTTCCTATCATGCTTCTGTATAGTGTCTGGTCAACACTTGTTCCAGCATCATCCTTAGTGACTTGTAAATGCGTGACAGTTGTAAATTTTGTATAGTCAAAAACAATTTATATTTAACCGGTAAGACTGGTGTCGAACCCAAGGGAGTAAATTTGATTATGCGCTAGGGGAATCAAGTTTTCAACTTGGCTATTCCTAAAATTCAATGATGAGATGGTTATCAATCAAGAACAAGCAATGAGATGGCACTAACGGGTTGAATATCAATCAAAAGAGAGTTTCGAGGGGTTATGCCCCTCCTTGGCATTTCCCATGATCATGCATACAATAATTAAACACATTCAAGGTGTTAAATAGTGTTGAACCTAGCTTGGACTAAGGTAGGTCACCACTGAGTCAAATATATTCTTAGTCAAGCTCTCTTATAGCTCGAACCTCAATCTTCCGAGGATATCGGTTCATTCCATGGCATTTATAAACATTGGAACATCTCCCAATGAGATAAGTACCATGAACTCGAGTCCTAGTTCACTTCAAATCCGTAGATATGATCTCATTTACTACATCTAAACCATCCCTAAGGTCATTAGATGCTTAGGTCAAGTTTTGGGAAAAACAAGTAACTTAGGCTTTTCATCAAACACCTAGTTGCATGCATAATGAAGATCATAGAAATTGAGAATTTAACACCATAGATTAATCATCCAACATGTGTATACATGATCAAGAGTACCAAAGAGGGTAACAACACCCTCAAAACACAAGGGGAATTACTCACACATCATGTAAGACAACATGATGTGAGTATGTTATGAAGAAAACAACAAGTAAAATAGGGAAGATGTAGAGAAAGTAGGATTGTTGATCCTTAAACTCCCTTTGATCCTCCTTCTTCCTTGATCGGATTCCTCTTGATGACCTTGATTTGATCTCCTTTGATGAGTATTTTTGCCCAAAAAGCCTGCCCTTTAGGTGAAACATGCCACTTTCTATTTATAGCCTCGGGTACTATATATGGTACTGTAGCAGTCCAACTGGTCGGTTGGTAGATGGAAGGAATCCAACCGACCGGTTGGGATTGTTCTTGGTGTAGGGCTATCTGGTGCTTCCATTCAGCCGGTCGGTTGAGCGATGAACCGACCGGTTCAAGTGTGCTTGGGAGACATCCACTGGGCCTTTTAGTCAGCCGGTTGGTTGGTTCAAGGGAAATCCTGAACCGACCGGTTAAGATGCATTTCTGCCCATATTCTGCTCTAAATCTCTAGTTTTTCCCGAGTTTTCATATTTTGGCTTTGACACTGAGAATATCTTGTTTTGTACCTGAAACGTACGAAAAGGGATCAAATGACATCAAAATATCATCGGAAATGAACTAAAGCTATAGTGAAAATGGCAATTAATAAGTTGAATTCTCCACTTATCAACACTCCACACTTAAGCTTTGTTTGTCCCGAACAAAGTATGAAAATATGTCAAGGTCATGCAAATGGCGAAACGCTAGTGGTGCTATGTTTTTCATCTATTTGCCTCACTAGATTTCACAAGGTCTTGATCATTATTTCTAAACATGTCATAGAAAGTAAAAAGACAATATGTACAATCTAACTAGCTCCTTTTCGTAGGCGTTACGAATGCATTTAGCATATGCACTAAGCCTTTAAACCCCTAGGCTACCCTAGTGGACGAGCTATAGTCTCGTGAGAGTTTTCAGAATAGGGAATACTCACAAATCCCAAATGCACCTATCCCATAAGAATGAATGCAAGAGTGCTCAACCAAGGCTAGGATTTCTCAAAACAAATCCCTCACCCCAAGTTAGGACTACCATCACATTATCATCAAAATAACTTTTTAAACCATTTAAGTATCCCATGAGGTTGTGCATTCAAGATCATCAATGCTAGAGCTATCAAATGTCTAACCCAATGATCTACTCATTTTTAAGGCCACACAATAGAGTCAGAGTTTAGTTTGCACAAAATAAGTGTCTATTGCTCACCTATGCTAGCTAGGGTTAGTCCATGGGTTTGCAACAAGGAACTCGTTCCCAAGTTTTAGGCGCTTTAGCCATAATCCATAAGGGAAGAGGAGTTTGACACGATGGTTCTTATAAAACAATCATAGACCAAATGATAGTTCCCGTACATGCACATGGATCGTCCAAGAGTTAATCCAACTAGCACACAATGCAAATGATCAATCCCACACAAAATTAGAATGATGGAAGAACATAGAGTCAAGTTTTAAGTGCTTTTTATTTTCTTTTGAAATGGCCTTTGGCCTACAAATGCTTTCGAGGGGGAACTTTTCTTCCTAACCCCCGGCATTTGTATGTTTTGATCAAACTTCTCTTGTACTTCAAGAAAGTTTTTAGTCGGGGCTTTGCCCTCTTTTGACCATGAAAATGAAGCACCTCTCTTTTTTTTCTTTTTTTGTTGGGGCCTATTTTTCGCCCTCTTTTGACTCCACACTTAAAACTTGACAATATGTTCAAGGAATGTATGGAATGCACAGGAAACAATCGTAAGCAAGGCACTAAGTTAGAAGAACTCAAGTCACCAAGGAGCATACAAAAAGGTCTAAGTTTTTCATGAAAATTGTAAAAGTGCTTGCTAAAACTTAATCCAAGGTATTTCGATGAAAATACTTAACTAATTAGATAGACACTAGATAGCAATGATATTGGTTCACAAAAATACACATTCAAGGGACTAGGTCGGTTCTAGGTTCAAGATCCAATAAATGTGACAAGTAGGCTAGATGTCATCTATAGAGATTAAGATTTGATAGTCACAAGCCTATATGGTTGAAAACACTCTCATGTTAGGGATAGGGTGCATAACATGCAAGTGTCAATCAAAAATGATATGCATGGCATGAAATTATGTGAACTATGCGCATTGACCCACTCCACACTTAATTCAAGCTTAGTCCCTAAGCGCAAAGAATGATAAAATAAAGGCAAAGGTGCATAGGAACTCCCCTCATTTGTAAAATGTGTTGAAGAACCGATGACATAACTCTTGGGAATGAGATATATTCATTTGGTTGCATAAGTAGGTAAAGAAGGTAATTTTGGCATGAGAAGAGCATGAGTATAAATATCCTGAAATTTCCACAATCAATAATGGTAAAACACCTTCAATAACATAAGAATATAGCCTACAACCAAAGATAAGTCAAGAGTACATCATAAAGATGGCATACATCATCCAAAATTGCGCCAAAAGGTGACTTAACATTCAAGTACATGATCAAAGCAAGAAAGCATCAAAACATCGATACAAGTACGATCAAGATGCAATACAAGCTCATGATGTAGCCTCGTCGCCTCCCGGAGTGGCCTCTCTAGTAGTGGCTCCATCGACCTCCTCCATAGCATCAAGAAAAGGCGTACCCGCCTCCACGGGTCTAGTAGTTGGCGTGGAAGGCAAGGGATAGTGAACTTTCCAGGATCGTTTGCCTTTTGGGGAATTTGCTTTGAAAAGAGGGCACTACATTCGTGGTTAGGGGGATGGGGATCATCTTCTTCAATGGTCCTCTTGTTGGACAATATTTCCCTTAGGAACTTGTTTTACAGAGGGGCTTTCTTTATGAGCTCACAAAACGGTAAGTGAACATATAACCTTTTTAGCATTGTCACGAAGGTCCCAAACTCCTTATCCAACTTTGTGGGCTTTGCAAGTCTTTGAGGAAATGGAATAGGTGGAGAGTAAGGCTTCAATTCCTCTTTTTCCTTCTTGATTTCTTTAGCCTTGTTGGCTGAGGGGATAGTGACCACATCTTCAATTTCTTCTTCTTAGGCTCTAGCTTGGCCGACCGGTAGGCTTTTGAGGTAACATAGTAGTTTTCTTTTTCCGACTGTCCTCTAAAATTTTCCCACTTCTAAGGGTTGCCGCCTCACAATGGTCCTCATGGGGAACCTTTGATAAAGCCTTCTCATCAAGCTCTTCCATCTCTAGCAATTCATCCTCAAATGACCCCTCAATGTAGATGGCGTTGTAATATTCCTTTTTGTCATGCTCGGGTCGAGCCGGTAGCTTTCCTTGTGCTCTTGTAGAAGACTCGGCTTGTTGAGCTATTTGGTTCGCAACATCTTGTCATGGGTTTCCAACCTTTCAAATTGGGTTTGCAAACCTTGGTTGAATTGCAACACCTTCATCAATTTATCCTCGAGGTCCCTACTTGCTCTTTCTTGGTTTGCAAGCATGTCTAACCTTAGCTTCTCATGATGTTCAACAAGCGTAGCAATCATAGGGTCCAAATTTGAGAGGTCACTTGATGATTGAGGGGAATGGTAGCTTGTTGGTAGGGCCTTTGAGCTTGAGCTTGGTATTGTTGGCCTTGGTATTGGTTCCTTTGTTGGAATTGGTTCTTTGGTGGGAAAGCATTGTTATTTGAAGTTGGCTTAGGACCAAAGTCGGGAGGTGTAGGATTTGTGGTCTTGTATAAGAAGTTTGGATGATTTCTCCAAGCGGATGAAAACTTTGGGGTAGTGTAGTTGGATTGGGAATTTTGGCCTTGAAAAGCACTAGCATTATACTCTCTCCTATGGTTTCCACCAACATTGTTCGCTTCTTCATACCCATTTCTACCTCCATCCCTTTGAACCAAAGGGCAAGAATTAGTATCGTGCTCATAGACTTCACATATGTCGCAGCCTTGGCTCATTGAGTGGCCCTTTGCCGAAATTTGCATTTTATCAAATTTCTCCGAGAGGTCTTCAAATTTTATAGCTAATGAATCATAGTCCCTTGTGCTTACGGCCTTTGCTTCATGTCTTTCTCCTATCCTTCTTGGGTTTCCTCTTTCAGTTGCCCATATCAAGTAATTATTGGTGATCTTCTCGATTACCGCATATCCTTCTTGAGGTTCAAGCTCCATGATAGCTCCTCCCGCGGCGGTATCAAGTGCAAGCCACGAGAGACCATCAACACCTTAGTAGAAGGTATGGAACACGAGGAGGCAATCTAGGTTGTGATGTGGGCAAAGCCTTTGATACTCCGTATATCTCTCTTAAGCTTCATAGAGCATCTCTCAATCCATTTTCTCAAAATTCATGATTTGACTCCTATAGTAGGCCGTCTTGGATGGAGGGAAATACTTGTTGAGGAATGCAATGGAAAGCTCCTCCCAAGTGGTGAAGCTAGCCGGTGTTTGGCTCCTTAACCAATCTCTGGCTCTTCTCGCGAGTGAGAAAGGGAACAATCTCAAGAGTTTAGCATCCTCGGAGAACCCATTAATCTTGAAAGTATCGCAAACCTCAAGGATTGTAATCAAATGCGAGTTTGGGTCCTCATGGTCTCTCTCCGAGAATTGGTTGGATTGAACCATTTGGATTGTGGAGGTTTTCAAGTCGAAGTCTCGGCTGTCCACCACGGGGACAAGGATTGGGGATCGGTAGCTATAAGCATTGGGAGCCGCATAGTCTTTGAGGACCCTTCTAGCTTGGGGCAATGGTTGAAGAGGGCCTTGGGAAAGTTGATGGGGAGGAGAAGGAAGTCTAGGGGGTCTTTCTGCCATGGTTTGAGTAGTGGTTTCTTGAGTGTTCGATGTTGATCCTTTAGCCTTGGTTGTTTTACTCCTTGTGAGGTGTGGGTTCAAATTTTTGTCAGCAATGTTGCTAGATTTCTTAGCCTTAGGGGGCATATAAGGATTGCACCTACAAGGGGAAAACAAGGCAAGTGAGGATAATGGAATGAACTCAAGAATCACAAGTAGCAAAACAATAAAAGAAAAACATGGAATAATCAAAGTACTAAATGATTAGTCCTAGGGACAATCTAGCCATTGCTCCCCGGCAACGGCACCATTTTGACAGTTGTAAATTTCGTATAGTCAAAAACAATTTATATTTGACCGGTAAGACCGCTGTCGAACCCAAGAGAGAAATTTTGATTATGTGCTAGGGGAATCAAGTTTTCAACTTGGCTATTCCAAAAATGCAATGATAAGATGGTTATCAATCAAGAACAAGCAATGAGATGGCACTAAAGGGTTGAATATCAATCAAAGGAGAGTTTCGAGGGGTTATGCCCCTCCTTGGCATTTCTCGTGATCATGCATACAAGAATTAAACACATTCAAGGTGTTAAATATTGTTGAACCTAGCTTGGACTAAGGTAGGTCACCACTGAGTCAAATCTATTCTTAGTCAAGCTCTCTTATAGCTCGAACCTCACTCTTCCGAGGATATTGGTTCATTCCATGGAATTTATAAGCATTGGAACATCTCCCAATGCAATAAGTACCATGAACTCGAGTCCTAGTTTACTTCAAATCCGTAGATATGATCTCATTTACTACATCCAACCATCCCTAAGGTCATTAGATGCTTAGGTCAAGTTTTGGGATAAACAAGTAACTTAGGCATTTCATCAAACACCTAGTTGCATGCATAATGAAGATCATAGCAAATGAGAATTTAACACCATAGATTAATCATCCAACATGTGTATACATGATCAAGAGTACCAAAGAGGGTAACAACACCCTCAAAACACAAGGGGAATTACTCACACATCATGTAAGACAACATGGTGTGAGTAGGTTATGAAGAAAACAACAAGTAAAATAGGGAAAATGTAGCGAAAGTAGGATTGTTGATCCTTAAACTCCCTTTGATCCTTATTTTTCTTCCTTAATCGGATTCCTCTTGATGACCTTGATTTGATCTCCTTTGATGAGTATTTTTGCCCAAAAAGCCTGCCCTTTAGGTCAAACATGCCACTTTCTATTTATAGCCTCGGGTAAAATATTCGGTACTGAGCAGTCCAACCGGTCGATTGGTAGATGGAAGGAATCAACCGATCGGTTGGGATTATTCTTGGTGTAGGGCTATCTGGTGCTACCATTTAGCTGGTCGGTTGAGCGATGAACCGACCGGTTGCGAGTGTGCTTGGGAGAGCTCCACTGGGCCTTTTAGTCAGCCGGTCGGTTTGTTCAGGGGAAATCCTGAACCGACCGGTTTAGATGCATTTCTGCGCATATTCTACTCCAAATCTCCAGTTTTTCCCGAGTTTTCATATTTTGGCTTTGACACTGAGAATATCTTGTTTTGTATTTGAAACGTATGAAAAGGGATCAAATGACATCAAAATATCATCGGAAACGAACTAAAGCTTTAGTGAAAATGGCTATTAATAAGTTGGATTCTCGACTTATCACTTGCCTTCTCTAGTTCAAACTTCTTGATCACATTCCTGGCATACTTGCTCTGTGAGATGAAGATACCGTTGTCCTTTTGTTTCACCTGGAGACCAAGAAAGTAGTTCATCTCTCCCACCATGCTCATCTTGAAATCCTTTTGCATCTGTTCCACGAACTGGTCCACCAGCTTTGGTGTACTTAACCCAAACACTATATCGTCAACATATATTTGTGCAATAATGAACTCTGACCTTGTATGTTTGATGAACATAGTCTTATCTAGTCCCCCTCGCACATAGCCATGGTCGATGAGGAACTCTGTGAGGCACTTGTACCAGGCTCTGGACGCCTGTTTGAGTCCGTACAGTGCCTTCTGCAGTCTGTACACATGAGCGGGATAATGAGAATCCTCAAATCCATTAGGTTGTGCCACGTAGACTTCTTCATTCAAAAACCCTTTTAGAAACGCACTCTTGACATCCATCTGGAACAGTCTGAACTTTAGGTGGCATGCCAGCGCAAGTAGTTGTCGGATTGCTTCTAATCGTGCAATAGAAGCGAAGGTCTCATCGAAGTCTATTCCTTTGATCTAAGCATATCCTTGTGCCACTAATCGAGCTTTGTTTCTAGTGATATTGCCCTTCTCATCAAATTTGTTCTTGAAGATCCATTTAGTTTCGATGACATTCACACCATCAGGCCGTGGAACTAAATCCCACACATCATTTCTGGTGAACTCGCCCAGTTCGTCCTGCACGGCTAGCACCCAAAACTCTTCAATAAGTGCTTCTTTGACATTTTTCAGCTCTATGGTGGACAGAAAACATGAGCAGGCAACCAGTTCACGATAATTGATCTCCTTCCCTCGAGTCTTCATTCCTTCAGATGGTTCTCCAATAACCTCAGTGATAGGATGGTTCTTGGCAATTCTCATATAGGGTTGTAGACATGGCGCAGTGTCATGCGTCACAGCTGGTGTAATTGTGTCTTAATCTGCATTTGAGGAAGAGTCTGAATTGTTCTTAACCTTAGCTGGGACTTCCCCTGGAACATCAGTTTCTGTAGACTGGGTCTGAGAGGGTGTTTCAGATTGTGTCCTACTGCTATCTTCATCATCCTCCGATACAGGCTTCATTGTAACTTCATCCTTCACCTTGACATTAATGGACTCCATAACTGTGCCAATGCGTTTGTTGAGCACCCGATAAGCACTACTATCTGGTGAATACCCAAGGAAGATTCCTTCGTCACTCTGTCTGTACTCCAGATCATTCAGAATGAAACACTCACTCCCAAAGATGTGGAAGTATTTCACATTTGGCTTCTTTCTTTTCCATAGCTCATAACAAGTTTTGTCCGTACCAGTGTGAACCGTAACTCTGTGGATGATGTGGCAAGCTGTGTTCATTGCTTCAGACCAAAACTTGAGTGGAACTTTCTTGGCATGTAGCATTACTCTGGCCATCTTCTGGATTTTCTGATTTTGTTGTTCTACCACACCGTTTTGTTACGGGGTGATAGGGGATGCGAACTGATGAGCGACTCTGTGCTCAGCACAATAGTTAGCAAAAGTGCTATTCTCAAACTCTTTGCTAGGATCGCTTCTTATAGCCACCAGGTTTTCTCCTTTTTCTTCTCTTTCCCTCTGAAGAAGAGTAGCCAACTCAGTGAACCTTTGTGCTGCTTCAGTCTTGTCACGTAGGTATTTGGTCCAGGTGTACCTTGTATAGTCATCCACACACACCAGAAAATTTTTCTTGCCTCCGTAACTCTCAACCTGCATTGATCCCATAAGGTCCATATGTAACAGTTCCAGTGGTTGACTGGTATTGATTTGAGTGGTCTTTGGATGGGAGGCCTTTGTCTGTTTCCAATCTGACATTCTCCACATATGACGTTTAGGTCTCCTATAACTGAGGGCATTCCTCGAATAAGTCCCTTTGTTGATATCTTCTTCAAGGTTTTGAGATTTAGATGCCCCAATCGTCTGTGCCACATCTCCAACTCATCAGTATGGCTCGTCAGACAGACAGATGCAGCTACTGTGCCATCATTGCCTAGAAGGTTGTAGTTGTTTGTTGACATGTTTCCTTCCATCAGTGTTTCTCCATTCTTATCCAGTACTTGACATGAATCATGAGTGAATTTTACATGATGCCCTCCATCACATAATTAACTAATGCTAATCAGATTTACCTTTAATCTATCAACCATAAGGATATCCTCGAGCTCAGGTAGATCCGGAACCTTCAATGTCCCACAGCCGATCACCTGGCCCTTCCCTCCATCTCTAAAAGTGACAAACTGACCCTTGCTAACACGTTTAACATTGATGAGATGTTTAGGATTGCCTGTCACGTGAGCTGAGCATCCATTATCGAAGTACCAGCGGTCTTTCTTCATGTGGCTGGATGAGCTAAAAGTGACCAAACATACTTACTCCCGACTTGTTTCAAGCTGACTCTGGATTCCATTGCCTTTCTCTCAGCTAGGAAGAGGCAACACCTAGGTTTGATGTGCCCCATCTGATAATAGTACCAATAGGTACGATTGTCTCTCCTCCATTCAGTACCAGGTCTGCCACGTTTGGCCATGAGCTGCTTCTTCACTTGATACCAACCTCCCTCTCAGGGTAGTGATCCACTCTCTGTTCAGGTCTCTGAGCATGCTTTAGTTTTTCTTTAACAAATGTAGTCTTGCCTAAGCTAATGTCGCCATTAAAGCCGAGACCTCTATGTCCATCTTCAACTCTTTAAGATTTTAGTATGGCCTCCAAGTTCTTTGAGCCAGAGTTCAGCATCTTTATCGATCTTTTAAACTTGCTCAATTCCTCCATGGTAGCAGCATGATTATCTCTCCCCATCTTGATTTTTAACTCTAATGATTCTACTTTGTTTAGAAGATGAACTTCTTTGCGGCTTAAATCAACATTCTTCCTTCTTGGCTCCACCATGCCTGTTGGGTGTATTTCTCTATTCTTCTCCATCTCAACTTTCAAAAAAGGCACAGTGCCTAGGAGTTCCACCTTCTGTGTAAGTAGAGACAAGCATTCCTGATTCATTTCAATCATCTGGTGCTTCAAAGCATAGAGTTCTTCCTGGTGTTCGACCTTCTTGGTAACTAGAACTTCGACCTCCTGCCTTATTTTATCTTTTTCTTCCGGCAGGCTCGTCATGGTTTCTGTAAGCTTCTTGTTCAGATCAATCACCATCAGCCACTTCTCATAAAGTTCCTTGTAAGTTTCAGCCAAGGCCTCATGAGTAAGTTCTTCATCATCACTACTTAATGTGTCGTCAGCAGGCTGTTCAGACAGCGCACTGGAGTGCTAACTTCCACTTGCCTCACTGCATTCTTTAATGGTGGCAATGTGCAACAAAGTTGGTGGTCTCATCACTCTCACTGATAGAAGCTAGAGCCTTCTTCTTTCTTGAGGGTGTTGGCGCATTCAGCTTGAATGTGACCATAGACTCTGCATTCTCGACACTGAATCGTACTCCTGCCTACATTCACCAGCTTTCCCTTTTCTTTTCTTCCAGTTTTGAAAGTTGGTCAAAGATGGTTGACCTGCCTCTGATCCACGTCTGTTGATCTTTCTTACCATTCTGCCAAAGTTATGGGCCATCATTTCCAGCTATTTAGTCGAGCAGCCAGACTCATATTTGTCTTCAGACACATCAGATTTTAAGGCAATTCCCTTGCTTCCTCATGGTTGGCCATCTTGGAGCTGATTCATCTCATATGTTCTCAGTGATCCCATAAGGTCCTCCAGCTTCAGGCTGGTGATATCATGCATTTCTTCAATTGCGGTTACTTTCAAAGCAAACCTTTGGGGTAACGACCTCAGAACCTTGCTAGTCATCCTTTCTTCCTCTATGGGGTTTCCTAGTGCAGCAGCCTCGTTTGAGAGGTCTAGAACTCTTGTATTTAACTCAGCAATGGTTTTTTCTTCCTTCATCTTCAAGTGCTCAATTTTGTTGTAGCCATATGCATTTGTGAGTTCCTCACTTTGTCTGTACCCTCATAGGCTGTTCTGAGAGTATCCCAAGCCTCCTTTGCAATCTCATATTTAGCAATCAGTTTGAATACATTCTCGTCCACTCCAGAGAATATTGCATTCATGGCCTTTGAATTTTTAGCAGTAGTCTTTTCATCTGCGTCAGTCCACAATGCTTAAGGTTTCAGCACGATTGCTCCTTCAGGATTGGCCATCACAAGTGCAGTCCATCCAACCAGAATAGCTCTCCAAGCCTATTCATCGAGGGATTTCAGAAAAGCCTTCATCTTGGACTTCCAGTAGCCATAGTTTGGCCCTTCAAGCAGTGGTGGTCAGTTAGTGCTCTGCCCTTCCTTCAAACTCATCTTGAATAGTCATCGGATCAGACTCAGTATATCGAGTGTCTGCTTTTATACCAATTGAAATCTAATTGTCTTATTCAAGATGAGATCCAGACGGTGTTCGAACTGAGACTCGAACACTTATCTAACAGTCACCAAAATAAAACAATGCAGAGACACACAATGTATTACCTAGTTCGGCCAGCAGCCTACTCTGGGGGGCTTCCCACGCCCTAAAGGGTAGCAAATCTTTATTAAAAAGTTTAGAGCTACAGATGGTCTTACTCTTACAATCTCCCGAATGTAACACTTCTTCTTCTGGATTTGCGATCTCGGCTCCCCCTCGATCCCCTGAGTTCAAAACTCCCTTCCGAACTTGCTCAAACCTCTCCCAAAGCTCGAACGCCTTCTCCCAAAAGCGTGTCGTAGTGACAGTGTGTGTGCACGATTTGTTCAGCAAGAATAGTCTGATCAGCACACTGAACAGACTGCTTCTTCACCGTTGATTCTCTGGTTTGGAAAACTCAACCAGCCGTCGCTCCTCCTCCTCTACCCAAGATCACTCGTGTTTTTATTTCTCAAAAAGCGATACTGATCAGGAAGCCCTAGCCTTGTATTTATAGTACATGGATGGTTCCCTAATCGGTTGGGATCTTCAATCTCGAGTATTTAGGAAATCTTTCCTAAATATTCTTGACAGAGCCCACCGTACTGTCGTTAAGGTGCGATGTTCTCTGTGCAAAAATTAATTTACATCTCCGATACTCGCGACTTAACTATTTTTGGTAGTCAGTGGTAAGTACGGGTCGAACCCAAGGGATTTGGTGGATTAGTTGTTCTTTAATGAAGCTTATGCATAAATTGAATGCGATTGGGGTTGGGTTTGAGTGTGCTTTGAGAACTGAAAGTAAATTACAATAGTTGATAATGAACTGTAAGGAAAGGATACGGTTTAGGGGTTTCATATCATATCATCGTTCATAATCGACCTCTAATGATCATACTAAGTGTTCAAAAGTGTTTCAAGGCCATTTCAAGCACTTGATTTGCCACACTGTCTAGCCCATTTCAAGGTCATAGAGAACTTGTTCTATTTAGACTAATACCCCATTTCAAGGTATATTAGCCTTATGTGCATCCATTTGATCAATCATTTCCGATCAACCAAATGGTGTTTTAAAGAGGTCGAACTCCTTAGATAAGCTTTGCCATTTCAAGCATCCACTTACCCGAGTATGTTCACGAACCCCACGGAAGAGTTTTGCCATTTCAAGCATCCACTCAACCTTGGAAGTTCTAACCTAATATGTGGCACATAGAACAAGTTTTGAAACACTAATTAGCATTAAGCATAGAGTCCAGAACGGTTTATGATATAAATACTCCCTCTACCGAATACAAGCTTTAGCTACTTGTATTCATGTCAAGGAATACAAGCAAACTATGGCTTTGAACAAGGATACCGAAAAGGAGAATAACTTTAAAGTAAGAACAATATATACGGAAAGTAAAGGACAAGTCAGGGAAGAGAAAGCCGTGGCTTTTGTACCTACAATAAGTGGAGGAGAGGAGCTCATAAGCAAGATCCAAGCAAGGAAAAGTAGCTCCAAAATGAAGAACAAAGCAAGAACAAGTGAAGAACAAAATGTGTATTGAACGTGAAGAGAAGAGGGTTAAGCCCTCTACCTCTCTAAAGAACTTGTGGATTGTGGGATGATTTACAAAGGCAAGGGAGAGCTCTATTTATAGGCTAAGGAGAGGAAGAGATGTGGAGGAGAAGCAAGACACTTGTCACAAAGGGAGAGGAGACACCCAAAAGCCATCGGAGTGAGGTGGCACAAGGCAAAGCCGCCGGCCACATGTCCATTACCCATGGATAGCCGCCGGGCTAGGTGGAAGAGGGGGAGTGGTGGAGTGAAATGTGATCTTTCCAAAAGCCATCGGCTCCCTTTCAGCTCCGGACTGACTCTGGTTGCCCTTCGGTTGGACTTGTTTTGAGTGATTCCACGTCAGGTTCTTGAAAGTCAGAATTTGGTCGTGACCTGGAATGACTCATAATTCATTTTCGGCTTTAAAACTCCTCCTTAGCCTGTATTCTCTCTAGACTTCAAAATACCCTGTAGATAAATATCGGAACTAACAAGCAAAAGTTAAATAGACAAAGAGTCTAATTTGGTGGGTTTAACTGTGTTTATGATTTATACAATTATGGTCCATCAGATCACCCCACACTTTTAGTTGTTCGTCCCGAACAATGCTTTTTAAAGGTGTGCACACAATCCAAGTAAAAACTTTTAAATATGAAATTGAGACTGTGGGACTAGATTTATCTTAATTCATGCATTACTTACTTATTACCAAACTAAACCGTGTAAATACTTAGAAGAAACTTGATACTTGTACCTTCGTGCCGAGATGCAAATTAATTCGGATGTTTCGGGAGATAGCCCTTTTCAGGCTCCTGGACTGCATTCTCGGGATCGACTCGCACTATATGGTTTCTTTGTAGCTTTTTCTAGCACGTGATTCGGTTCGGGTTTCACTGAGTTGAGCACTTTGATTTCTTTTTGGCGAGGGACAGCTTCTGTAGTGAATTGGTCTTTGGCCTTTGGCCTTTGATGTTGAATTGGAGTTTCTTCACTTTTGTTTCGGTTAAAACCTTCACAATTTAGGCCTTTGGCCTTTGATTAGCTTCTTTGAGCTTTTGCTTCTTTGTGACTTGCTAGTCCATTTTCTCAACCTTTTTGGGAGGTCCAATCGTCGCCCGCGAGCATATGGAAATACCTCCCCGCTCTTTCTCATCCTTGCCGTTTCGCGCTGGTCAAAATGAAGGTCGCTCATTTGTCTTCCCGGCTACTCTGACTAGAGATAGGACGGTTTGATTCCCGTCCCGCCTCTTTGCATAAACGCTGCATGGCGGAGATGACTTCAATCTTCAATGAAACCCGAAGTGCAGCCTCCACTGACTTCGAAAACCATATAGTTAGATTCGATCCTTCGAGTGCTTGCCAAGCCTCTCTAGGGCATTTTCTATCAACTCCACATCCCCTGTATATCTCAGCACAAAGGGACAAATGAGAAGTTACATCCTAAGTTTTTAAACAGTTGAATTTTCACAAGGTAAATGCATGAATTATGATCTATCTTTTTCACATTCTCAAGTTCATATTTTCAAAAAGATAATATTAAGGGAAAAGAAAAAGAAAAAGCATGTTAATTAACTATGTACAAAGGTGGTTCTCACCCCACACTTTTGAACGAATGCATGCCTCACAACACGACTTAGTTCAAAAGTCATGCAAGCAAATATATACAGGAAAGGTGAGAATGAAAAAACTAAATGACTGAAATTAAATGACTGAAAGTAAGATAGGTGTCGGGTTACCTCCCGACCAGTGCATTTGTTTAACGTCGTTAGCTCGACAGTACCTCATTCCTGGATCATAAGGTTGGGTCCCATGGGCGTGTGAGGTCGAATTTCTTCTCGGATGCCCTTTTGCTCCGAGAGGGTGAGGCTTCATTGACCATAACTGCTGGTCCAATGAGTCGTGCTTGCTTGTTACTCCTTCCGGGTTTCCATTCTTTCGGCCCATGTCTTTGCCGCTTCTTCATGTTTGAATAGTTGGCACCTTTGCGAGTTTGGAAGTTTGGTTTTGTGCCATTAAATGTAGGCGACATTAAGCATGCGCCTCTGCCAATCCTCTTCATTGTGGCAGTGATGGATGGTTGTCTTGGAACGAGTGAGTTTTCAGGCGGTTTTCCTTGGCTTGTGACGAGTGAGAGTTCCTTTGTCGGCTTTTTTGGCTCATGCTCCTCCTCTAACTCCCCTTGCACCTCATCATTATTGATTATATGATCTTCGGTGGCTATGATCGGCATAAAACACGAAGGGTTAAGTTGGGGCACTTCGACCATGAGGACTTGGGTCTGTTCAGGTGCTCCGACAGAGAGGACCAGGTCTTTCTCGGACAGTTCGGCAATGAGGTCTGGGACTTCTGTTGGCTCGGTAGTTAGGACTGTGATTTCCTCGGATGGATTGGTGATAAGGACCGGGCCTGATTTGGGCAGTTCTTCTTCTAACTCCCAGGGATAATCTGAATGGAGCTCTTCTTCAGGCAACCATGGGTCCTCATCCTCGTCATTCATATGGTCTCCGGGGGCAATCATACTGAGGTCCGGGTCTATTTTGGGCAGTTTGGCACTGAGGTCTGGGTATGTCTTGGGCAATTCTTCAGTTAGGACCGAAATTGATTTGGGCAGTTTGGCAATGCGGTCCCAGATCAGTTGTGTAGCCGCCCAGAATTCCTCATTTTTGACCTCGTCTTGGTGTATCGGGGCACTCATTTGCTGGATGCTAGCTGCCAATTCTTTCTCCTTGTCCTTGAGTGGCTCGGCAATGTGGACCTGGGCTTCCTCGGGCATTTCGGAAATGTGTACCGGTACTGATTTGGGCAGCTTGTTAATGAGGTCCCAGAGCTGGTTTGATGCTTCTTTTTGAGCCACCCATGATTCATCGCTTTCGACCTGGATTTGGTGTACCATGTTGGCCAACTGCTGGTTGCTAGATGCCAGCTCCGTTGTAACGTCCTCGAGTGGCTCGGCCTGATCTTCTCTTGGTCTTGACCTCGCGGCCAAATCGTTTATCAATTTCCAAAGATCATCCATGTTTAAGTTATTTACCGAGCCTCCTGCTGCGTCATTAAGCCAATTCCACTCATATGGCATCATCCCATCGAGAAATCTTTGAAGAAGATCTGAGTTGTTGAATCCATGGTGCGGGCAGCTCGTTACAATGGAATCGAAGTACCATAAGTACTCATCTAATGTTTCGTCCCGGGATTGCTCAAGGTGGTTGATCTTTTCACGGATTTCAAATTCGAAGGATGGTGGGAAAAACTCCTCATCGTTCCAAGGCTCGTTTTGATAGTATATTGACATGGTGGTTTGTAAAAAATAAAAAGAACAACTACTCCGATTTATAAATCCAATTCCCCGGCAACGGCGCCAATTTTGATGGAGCCCACCGTACTGTCGTTAAGGTGCGATGTTCTCTGTGCAAAAATTAATTTATATCTCCGATACTCGCGACTTAACTATTTTTGGTAGTCAGTGGTAAGTACGGGTCGAACCCAAGGGAATTGGTGGATTAGTTGTTCTTTAATGAAGCTTATGCATAAATTGAATGCGATTGGGGTTGGGTTTGAGTGTGCTTTGAGAACTGAATGTAAATTACAACAGTTGATAATGAACTGTAAGGAAAGGATTCGGTTTAGGGGTTTCATATCATAGCATCGTTCATCATCGACCTCTAATGATCATACTAAGTGTTCAAAAGTGTATCAAGGCCATTTCAAGCACTTGATTTGCCACACTGTCTAGCCCATTTCAAGGTCATAGAGCACTTGTTCTATTTAGACTAATACCCCATTTCATGGTATATTAGCCTTATGTGCATCCATTTGATCAATCATTTCCGATCAACCAAATGGTGTTTTAAAGAGGTCGAACTCCTCAGATAAGCTTTGCCAATTCAAGAATCCACTTACCCGAGTATGTTCACGAACCCCACGGAAGAGTTTTGCCATTTCAAGCATCCACTCAACCTTGGAAGTTCTAACCTAATATGTGGCACATAGAACAAGTTTTGAAACACTAAGTAGCATTAAGCATAGAGTCTAGAACGGTTTATGATATAAATACTCCCTCTACCGAATACAAGCTTTGGCTACTTGTATTCATGTCAAGGAATACAAGCAAACCATGGCTTTGAACAAGGATACCGAAAAGGAGAATAACTTTAAAGTAAGAACAATATATACGGAAAGTAAAGGACAAGTCAGGGAAGAGAAAGCCGTGGCTTTTGTACCCACAATAAGTGGAGGAGAGGAGCTCCTAAGCAAGATCCAAGCAAGGAAAAGTAGCTCCAAAATGAAGAACAAAGCAAGAACAAGTGAAGAACAAAATGTGTATTGAACGTGAAGAGAAGAGGGTTAAGCCCTCTATCTCTCTAAAGAACTTGTGGATTGTGGGATGATTTACAAAGGCAAGGGAGAGCTCTATTTATAGGCTAGGGAGAGCTCTATTTATAGGCTAAGGAGAGGAAGAGATGTGGAGGAGAAGCAAGACACTTGTCACAAAGGGAGAGGAGACACCCAAAAGCCATCGGAGTGAGGTGGCACAAGGCAAAGCCGCCGGCCACATGTCCATTACCCATGGATAGCCGCCGGGCTAGGTGGAAGAGGGGGAGTGGTGGAGTGAAATGTGATCTTTCCAAAAGCCATCGGCTCCCTTTCAGCTCCGGACTGACTCTGGTTGCCCTTCGGTTGGACTTGTTTTGAGTGATTCCACGTCAGGTTCTTGAAAGTCAAAATTTGGTCGTGACCTGGAATGACTCGTAATTCATTTTCGGCTTTAAAACTCCTCCTTAGCCTGTATTCTCTCTAGACTTCAAAATACCCTGTAGATAAATATCGGAACTAACAAGCAAAAGTTAAATAGACAAAGAGTCTAATTTGGTGGGTTTAACTGTGTTTATGATTCATACAATTATTGTCCATCAATTCTCAAGCTTCCAAATCTTTTATCTTTGAATATCTTTTAAATATCCGCTTGATAATTTTAACGTCTAGATAATATAGCTTGAATATCTCGACATCCAATCTGTTCTTCAACCGACTCTAGTCTATAACCGACTATAATCTGCATATCTTCGATATTAGGAAATTCCCAGATTAGGAAACTGATGTGATTCTGTTCCACGATGTATGCGAGTTCCAATCTTCGGTTGAACAGCTCCTTGACTTCAACTTGAACACTCTGAAGATCTTTCGTCATACGCAGGAATAACAGTATTGCGTATTCAAATACATCAATGGTCTAGTTGCATCATGAGATTGTGAATCATGACTTATAATCCATTTAACTGTATTTTGTAGCTTACATGCTATACAAGACTTTGAAATAAAAGATACCTTTTCAAAACATAATGTATGTAAATATTTTAAAATGAATGTCTAATTGGTAATGTTTTTTACTTTGTACAAATAATTTACATTATAAATTTACATTGATAAATTTCTAGCACATTATACGTGGCGCATTCTGATTCGTTCAATCTTCATGATCAAACTAAAATTTGATCGTATGGTCCAAATTTATGACCCAAAAAGTTATTAGTGGACATAACTTTTTTTATCATCAAGAGTTTAGGTCATTGGATGACCCGAAAAGTCATTGATATACTTGCTTAGCCTAACAATTTAGGACCTTTTAAATGGGTCGACTCCCCTCGTACCAATCTGCCCAACTCTAGATTATTTTTTTTATCAAAAAGAAAAAAACTCTAGATTATTTTTATAAGAATGTATGGAAAACGGTTCAAATATAAATCATATTTTTTATTAAGATTTTTGCAGCTGTTCCGAGTTCGACTCATGTTTCGACCTTCTATACAACATCGCCTGCTCTCCATGTGAACTACACAGTTTTCAAGCTTTGAGTTAGCTACGCATTGACATATAGCTCGCCTTTATCGAATCTTTAATCTGTTCTTAGCACTCCTCGAAGCATCAAATGTCTAATCTGTCATTGTGATTAAGATGCCACATGGCAACTTTTAAAGAGATTTATAATTAACATACATAAAGTCAGTTTGTACCTGTCATAAACCTGATGTGAAGTTGTCTTAACATGATAAACTTCAATTTCTATTACTCAATCAGAAAAATCACATAAACTCAGCCACGCAACTCTTAACCACGTCTTAAGGAATACAAAAACAAGAGGTCTAAAGTTTAGGGTGTGGCCTGGTGGTAGGGGTGGACAGGACCCGACCCGACCCGATCCGTCCAACACATTTTAGGGTTTGATCCAATCCGTATGAGACTCCGGTCGGGTTAGGGTTTCGAATCGGGTTACCCGACCCGATAATTATATAAAAAAATTTAGACTTTACTTGGATTCGAACCTTCGACCTCTAAGTTCCATGCTAATTACGACCACTTTACCAGCTTGCCTATTTACATTTTTGTTTAGTTTCACATTAAATTTGAATAAATAATGGATTTGCATTCACAAATAAAACCCTAACACAGTAAAACTCGAAGTTACAAGTTACAATTACAATCGCGATTCACAAATCTAAAGTGAAGAACGAGATTCCCAAATGATTTCTCCTTCGCATAAAAGGCTATTATTTTTCGAATTTTGTCAATAGAGAAGGAGAGGTTAGGCAGACACTTAAGCCATCAAGTTCGACAGCGTCTTGTTTTAGCACCAGTGGACGTGTGCTTGATGTCTTTCGCAGTTCTTTGTCGCCTCGAATGGTTGAAGCTCTTATTTGTGCTCAAAATTGGTTGAACCCTACTGGCATGAAATTTGATGTTAAAGATTTTGATCAGTTTGAGATCACTGAGGAGGTGGTTGATGGTGAGTATGCTACTATATTTATCTCTTTTTTTATTGCACTATATTTATCTCTTAGAAAATATTTGTATAAATAAAATTATGTTTAACAAATTTATGTGTTTTGTAGATGTTGCAGCTCAGGCTGTAGTGTCTCAAAAGAAGAAATGAAATGACCAACATAGTTACTATCCACACTGAGAGATCAGAGAAGGAGATAGAGAAAACAAGCAATTTCGCTCTTTGTAGCTTGAAATAAGTTTTGTGGCTGTCAGCTTGTTGGTTTTTTTTCCAGCTTGTTGGTTTTGATCTGCCAAGAGTTGTTCTCCTACTCTCTTTATTGTTTATGATGAATAAAAAGACCCAATGCCCACCATTCTTGAGTTCAAATTAACGTTTATTGACTTCAGTTAATTTGCTTTCTCGGGTCGGGTTTGGGTTACCATAATTGACCCGGTACTTAGGGTCGGGTTAGGGTTCAAATAAATGATCCGTTCACTATTTCGGGTCGGGTTAGGAACATGTACAACCCGTCCCAACCCGTCCAACGCCCACCCCTACCTGGTGGTAGGCGCATCCACCCAACACAAAGGATGCTTGGGTTGAAGTCCCTCTAACAACACTAACCCCTAACACCTCATCAAAAAAAACAAGAGGTCTAAAGATTAGGGTGTTGGGTTAGTTTTATAAATTAACCAATTATGTGGGGTCACACATGTAAATAAAATAAATATATATGCTATTATTTAAATAAGTCTAACTAAATTGGTCTAGTTGTGATTTGTATTGGCTTATGGGTATAATGTTATGAGGTTATTGTTTGGATACCATATGGTAATTATCGTTCTATGAGAGGCGAAAAGATAATTATGACAATAGTGATTGACCTTGCACACCACTATTTATATGAGTCATGGTCCCGGTCCACCATCATGTTAACGAAGACCGTTTTTCTTGCCCTCTGGATGGAAAAGCTGAGATGACTCTTGTGGTAAGACTGGAAGACTAATCCGGTGTACTCATGTACACGTCTGCTTCAGAGGTTACGCTTCTACATATTCAAGATTACAACGTTACGTTCTCTTTAATCTGATTTGAGTTTACGATCCTAGACGTATTACTTTTGTAATAGTAATTTATTTCTAACAAGTTGTATCAGGCGCTGCTCAATTTTGGATTATTGAAAATGTAATTTACTAATCAATTGGGTTGTTTTTTTCGGACGCATGTAAACGTGAAACCCTTGATCAACGGCAATCCAATTTTGGTCAATGGATGGGTTTTCTGGTCTTGGTTTGAGGAGTATCCATACATTCTATTAACGTTATACTCGTTCGGTAGTGACTGAGTTGAATGGAGTCAATGTTGGAAATTTTAGGGTAATTGTTGGACTTAACATGTCTATACCCTGTAAGGAAGGTTTTGTAAATAAATCAAGCCATTTCGAAAATATTAGAGCTCATTTTGAGTTTTCGTCTAGTGTAGTCCGCGTTGAGACGAGACTTTATTGGGTGCGTTCAATGCCGACATTAACTCGTTAATGTCTTCTGTGAGCGCGGCATGCTAATGTTCAAGCTGGGCGCGCGGCGGATTGTTATCGCGTCCAATGAATACTTTAGGGGTGTGTCGTGCCCAGCGCATATGTCTTCCCTAGGCACGGCTGTAATGTTAAGGCCGGCGCGGCATGACAGTCACTGTTTCGAATCTTTGTTCTTATCGATCGAAAACTAGCAAAACAATGGTTGAGTTCGATATTGGTATTCGAAATACAAACACATAAAAAGTCGATAGATGCGACTGAGACGTTGAAGCATTGACAGAAGAAGATCGAGGGAACTACAGTAAGTGGAATTGAGACAAGATGGATTGAAAGACCAATTCTGAAGATTGCCACCTATGTAAATAATTCCCAAAAGATGTGTTGTTCTGTTTTGATCGTCTGCACTTGACAAGGAGTTGGAAAGAAGCATGAGGCGGCTGACAATTATGGCTTTCACAGTAGAAACCCTAGTATGGGGTTGGGTTAAATGCCGATCCAGTTGGAATAGATTATTGTACAAAACAGTCTTGGGCTAGTCACCTATTACTGTCTCATCTCAGACATTAACATTGTTAGCGTACCCTAGTGTTGTTGGTTGATTGGATACTGGGTTGTTGGTAAGCAATTTGAGGTCTCATTGGGAGACGAACGGTAAAGAACAAGGAGGCTTAATCCACCTCGTACTGGTGCGACAGTCCAGAGTTGGCAGCTTCATCTTAGATCCAAAGATGATGGAAGCTTAGCTATCCGACCTGATTTTAATGGTGTGGCATTGTCATTTAAGAGAAAACTGTCACTTATTACCTGGTGATTGATTAAATTTGCATGCATGCTCGTGATAATCAATCACAAGACATTGTCTATTTATTTTCCAGGCAAGATTCTGATTATTTCAGTAATACAAACTCAACTATCTCAAGAATATGTATTATGACTTTTGAGTCGGTAACAATTTGGTGTATGCTCTTAGTTGATTATATTCATGTTTATTGTGTTGTCATCTTGCCTGTTTGGGGATGAAACGCAAATTATGGCTAGAGTGTATATCACGGTTCAGTTGGAGTAAGATATGATTTTCTTACGTTATGGAACTTGTAGTACACACATTCGCAATTCAGACATGTGTTGTCTCATTTGCTTGTTGAAGTATGTATGCATTCGGAAGTATACATGATGATGTTGTGCAAAAATTTAAGGAATTCACTGCTGAATCCTTTAGTTAGAGAACATATTGCAAACATGTTCATGTGTTGGATGTCAGGTTTGCTAGAGATCACTTGTGTTACTGACTCCAATGTGATGCTTAATAAGGTTATGATAAATCATAGTATTTGCTATGTCAGTTATGAATAGCATATTTGGGACATCAATTAAGGAATATGATTTTTGTTTAGTGTCACTATAAAACTTCCGATTTCTTGTTGCGAAAGACCGTTTATATTGATATGTGACAAGTTTGAGCATACCATATTCTGTTGACAACTACAGAAAGTCAATGTGATAGCACTGATATCGACGTGCTAGTTGTAATTAAGAGACACTGAGTGAACATATAGAGCATATTGTAACAAACTCCGTTGCGGATCCGCTTGATAAAAGTGATTACTACCCGAGGTCTTTCAGTGGCATACTGATCATATGTCAATTAACTTTATTTGAGGATATTCATATTTAGTGGGAGTTTGTATAGTGTGTTGCTGTATGCTAGATATAGATTTATTCTATACTATATAATTATGTTCTGCAGAATTATTGTTGCTAGTATGCACTCTGTGTAATGTTGTTGATCTCGCTTTAGGGACCAGTTAAAATGACATGTAAGATCACAGTTCATGTACACATGTGACCCCGTGTGAGATTGTTAGGTTAATTTTTTAAATTAACCAATTATGTGGGGTCACACATGTAAATAAAATAAATGCATGTGCTATCATTTAAATAAGTCTAACTAAAGTGATCTAATTGTGATTTGTATTGGCTTATGAGTATAATGGCATGAGGGTTATTGTGTAGATACCATATGATAATTATCTTTCTATGAGAGACGTAAAGATAATTATGACAATAGTGGTTGCCCTAGTACACCACTATTTATATGAGTTATGGTCCCCGATTCACCATCATCTTAATGACGATCGTTTTTCTTGCCCTCTCGGTGGAAAAGCTGAGATGACTCTGGTGTCAATTAGGGGCGTGCAAGAATCGATCCGTCCCAATCTAGATAATTTAGGACAAAATCGAACCCGTCACGGTGTTAAGTTAGGACAGTTTATGGTTAATTATCGGATTACCCGATCCCATTATTTATACAAGAGCAAAACTTACAGTTTAATTCATAGAAATTAGTCTTCATGAGATTCGAGAAATACACTCAACTCTAACATATCAATTATTTTATTACTAATACATGCTTGAAATAGTTATTCCACTAAAACTAACTAGTGATTGCCCACCGAAAAATGAAACTACATCATAATCTTCAGTAGTTTTGCAAGTGATTTGCATAATACAATTTTCTAAAGAATAAAGTCAAGTTTAAGAACATAAAACTGACATGGTCATTATTTAGAGTCGAACTTGGGTTACTCAGTCACAATTTCGAATCGGATTAAAGTTCAACCAAGTGACCAAATTACTTTTTCCGAATATGTTAGAAATCAAATAAACTCATCCCAACCGTCCCAAACACACCCCTTATCCTGATGAGTGAAACACACTAATATGACTGCAAGATAGCAATTAAGCACCATATTACAAGTTTTTGTAGCCCGCCACACCAAAGTACCTGCATATTTAAAACACAATTGATTCACAAGTGCCGATTGCCAAAAAGGGAGGAGCGAGAAGCTTCTCTCGGTTTCCAGGCCACCGCCTCTCAAACCTTTCTTCCTCAGGCGCTTCCACCTCCGTTTTCTTCGTTGGTTCTCGCCCTCCTCGTTTCCTCTGCTTCCTCTATTATGCTTTCCCTTCCCCGTCACAGTTATGGTTCCGTTTATTTTGATTTTGTTGAGTCGGTGGTGGTGGCGTTGGGAGGAGTGTTGACTATGTCGGTGGGGCTGTGCTGTGCGGAGGAGGTGCCGACGGTCCCACTCATTTCTGGCTGCTATGGCGGAGGTGGCATCACCGTGATCAGATTGGCTGAGTCGGTGGGCGGATCTGGCTTTGGTGCTGGTCGGGTTGGGGATTTGCGATCGATGTGTGTGTAGAGGAGGCGAGGGAGGGGCGTGGACTTGTTTTTTGCTCGTTTTGCACCGGTGTGGATTTCACTCCTGCAGTGGCTTGTCGGCGGCGGATCCGGTTGGGTTGCCGGTTGATTGTACATATTTGGGTGTTTTCCAGTTGTAGTTTAGCTTGGGTTTTGTACATATTTGTGTTTAGGTTGTAGGTCGGCTTTGGCCGCGAAGAAGTCGGCTTCGGCCGGTGGGTGGTGGTGGGCCGGTTTTGACCGGGTTTTTGTGTATATGTTGTAGGTTAGGCCGGGTTTTCGGGGTAGTGTAGGTCAGGTTTTTTGGGTGGCCGGATTCATTCGGGTCGTAATTAGGCCGGTTTAATTCCGGGTGGCCGGATTCGTCCGGGTTGTGGCTGTACATATTTGTCTGTATAGGTTTTCGTTTAGGCCGGATGGACACTGCGAGGATGCTTTCCAGGGTGATCCGGCCTTTTTCCAGCTGTGAATGACGGGATGACTTGCCCACGCCAAGGTGAAGTGGAGCTGCGGACTCTCGTTTATTAAAGTTTTATTTTTTCTTGTCTATATGGTTCCCGGCTGGTTAACTTGTCCCAGCTCTAAGACCTCCGCTCGCCGTTGTCTTTGTAATTCACAGTTTAAATCGGAAAAAAACATAATTGATTCAAGTCCCTGCATCGTAATTTAATTGTATTTTATTGCTCACTTTTTGAAACATACGGTGGAGATGTAGACAAACCACATGCTGCTGAAACGGGACAATACTAATCAGAGTGTTTTTTGTGTCCTACTTTCAAATTCACTCTTAAGTTTCACTTTTATCGTGTTTGAAATTCGAATTTCTATTTTTCTCTTTCTCTGTCTATAGTGAGAGAGTGTTTTTCTTCTTAGGTCAAAACTTGCAAGTGTTTTCGCCGGAGGTTTTAGATCTCATTTCATTTCATCAAGTTCTAAATCTTTACATTTTGGTTAACATCAGTGTCGTCAACGAGGTTGTATTGCGATATCGGGTGGAGGAACATGAATCAGGCACAGGTGGGGACCATCACGGATAAATTCAAAGACAAAGTGGTAGTATCGCTGGACGAAAATGATTGGAGGAATATGGCAGAGGAGTGCAAGTTTGCCTTTGTGCTTAAGCTAGCGAATGACATGCCATTCAATCTAACAGGACTATCAAATGTGCTGACCAAGGTATGGAATATGGAGAATAGGGTGACTTTTACGGAGCTGGCAAACAATATGGCCTTAGCAAAGTTTAAGAATAAAAGTGATATGCTGAAGATACGCGATGGAGGGCCTTGGCTTTGTCTGGGAACTTTCATTGTAATGCATGATTGGTGCCCAGATCTGTCGCCAGAGGAGTTTGAGATGAACCGGTTGGGTGTATGGGCTCAACTCCATAACCTACCGGTGGGTGCAGTTTTGAAGGATAAGGAGATAAGGGAGAAGCTGGCGATAAATATAGGTAGGTATGTCAAAGTTAGCCAGTCGGAGATTGATGGTTCGAGGAAGAGGTATATCAGGGTGAGGGTGGAAATTGATACTGACAGGCCCCCAGTGACAGGCTTCTTCCTGGAGCGACCGAGCAGAGATCCTCTGTGGGTCACAGTGAAATATGGGCGGCTTCCAAGGAGCTGTTTGAAATGTGGAAGATTGAATCACGACACGGAGGGCTGCAACTATGTAGATGGAAGGGAAGTGGCCAGGATGCAAGGGGAGAGATGTATGAAGGAAGGTAGTAAATATACTGAAGGGAGCCAAGGAAGGAGCGGGACCGAGCAGATGGACGGGAGGGTGGTTTTCAAATGTGCATATGAAGGGTAATGGTTTGGATGATGACCAGAATCAGGGGGAGTGCCCAGAGGAAGGCACATACGACAACGACATTGGTGGCGTGACTGGCGATGGGGTCTCCTCAACAGCAGGCGGCCTGTGCCAGGCGGAAGGGAAGGTCAAGGGCGGGAAGCTGAAAAGCTGGGCACGTGATACTGAGGGCAAAAATTGCTCTGCTGGTGAAACTTTGACAGCTAGTGAGTGAGACGCATTAAGTGAGGCAGAAATGCAGATAGAAGATAACCATAGGGTGGCTGGCATGAGCGTAGGTGACTTAGTGAATGTGCAGGTTCTGGATAGTACGGAGGGACTTGATCTTGGGAGACATGTTGGGCTGAACTCTACAGTTGATGGGCCGGTCGTGGGTGTCTGGACTCAGAAGATGGGCTTTAACAACATGTTGGAGAGTGATGGGCAGTCGGGGGACAGGCCTGCTAAATTGGTACACAGAAGAGGAAGGAAGGAGAAACGGAAAGAAGTGGTAGTTTATAATGGAGGTTCAGGTCGTAGGAGGTATCATCCGTATATTCCGGAGTGGAGGGCGGTGCAGCTAGAAGGAAGTAGGAGGATGGTGGTCGGAAGTTCAAACAGAATCATTATTAACGATCTATCAGTGGAGCCCCGCCGTCAGCCATGAGGATCTTCCGCTGGAACTGTCAGAACTTGGGGAGGCCTCGAACACTTCAAGCCCTAAAGGATGCAGTTAGGGCATTCTCTCCCCAAATCATTTGCTTCATGGAGACGAAGAAGGAAGATACGGAAAGTCAGTGGATTAAGTGGAAGCTAGGTTTTCACAACTATTTTTTGGTTGGGTGTCGAGGTCGTTCGGGTGGTTTAGCTATCTTGTGGATGGATAGCATAGATATCAGATTGTTGAGTTTTTCCCGTAATCATATAGATGTTGTTGTTAAGGAGCACAAGGAGTTTCGCCTGACCTTGTTTTATGGGGAACCGACAGTTAGCAATGGAGTGTTGGGCTCGAGTTTACTGAGAAGGTTGGGAGAGGACATGGGGCTTCCTTGGGTAGTAGTAGGAGATTTTAATGAGGTAGTCTGTGCATTAGAGGTGCAGGGGGCAGAGGTAGACAAAACTGGCAGATGGATAATTTCAGGAGAGTGCTTGATGATTGCAATTTGACTGATTTAGGTTTCTTTGGGTACCCGTTTACCTATTCCAATCGGAGGGAAGGAGATGTAGAGGTTCGTGCCAGGCTGGATAAAATTGTGGCGACAGTTGATTGGAGAAATCTTTTTCTGAAATCGATGGTTAGGCATATTCAGTTACAGGCATCTGACCATAAATTGGTGGTGCTTGATACAGAAAATAGGTGCGTGATGAAAAGGAAGAAACTATTCAGATTCGAGTAAGAAACTATTCAGATTCGAGGAAGAAACTATTCAGATTCGAGGCTATGTAGTTCGATCATCCGGATTTCTCTAATTTGATGAATGAGTTTTGGGATGATACAAATTATTTGGCAGCGAAATGGTCCCACAAACTGAAGTTATGCAAGGAGAAATTAAAATCTTGGAACCGGCTGTCATTTGGCAATGTTCGAAAGAGAATTGATAAGTTAAAGGAGGAGTTAGAGGAAGTTAGAAAGGATGACAAAAATCAGTTATCAATGGAGAAGGAGAGATGTATCACTGAGGAATTAGACCGGTGGCTAGCCAGGGAAGAAACCTTATGGATGCAGAGATCGAGGGCTTTATGGATTGAGCAGTGTGATAGAAACACTAAATATTTTCACGCTAAGGCAAGCCAAAGGAAACAAAAGAACTGCATTTCTAAACTTAAGGATGCCCAAGGAAATGTACATGAAGATGAGACGGAGATAATGGCCATTTCGATGAAAATAGCCTGGAGAATGGTGAAAAGTCCTCAACTGCTCATGTCCAAGGTGTTGTTAGCGAAGTATTGTAACAATAATAATATTCTTAATGCAAGACTGGGATCTAACCCTTCAGATATATGGAGGGGGATCATGAAGTGTATTAATAGGTTCTTGGAGGGCATTTGGTGGGAGGATGATGGAGTTACATGTAGATGGAAGTATACAAGTAATGGAATATTCTCGGTGAAATCAGCGTACGACGTAATTAAATCCAGGTTTGCTGAGAGAGGTATGAGTATGGGTGAGCAGTCAGATAACAGGAGAGTCCATGCCTTTTGGAAGAATCTTTGGTCTTCTAAAGTCCCTAATAAAATTAAGGTATTTTGCTGGAGATTGTTTCACAACAGTTTACCGGATGCGATGAATCTAAGGAGAAGGGGAATTGATTTGGATTGTCGATGTAAACTGTGTGGTTTTCAGAATGAAACTATGCTACATGTAGTGAGGGATTGTTGGTGGGCAGAAGTGGTGTATAAAGAGTTGGGGCTTGATTCTTCTACTTTTTACAGAACTGGTATGGATGCTGCTGATTGGCTATGGAGTTGCTTTGAATCTGGTTCAGATGATGAATTACGCAGGCTTATGGTAGCAACTTGGGTGTGCTGGAAAAACAGGAACCTAGTATGGCATGATCAAGAAAGTTTGTGTGTCAGGAAAGTTGGAATTATTGGAATGAACATGCTCAGAAGTCCAAGCTTCGAAGACCCATAAATTGTCACTACACTCTCTCACATAAAAAACACTCTCGTTTTCTAGAACTCAGAAGAAGCTTGTAGAAGCGCTCCGTTTTCGCCCACCGGTGGGGCTGGGAGTTTTTATTTCGGACTGATTTTGGTGTCGCCGATGATGTATTGGTGGGTGGGTTTGCCTCCGGGGTTTCGGTTCGTGCCGCTTGGCTTTTCTTCTTCTTCGCGGTTGACATGGAGGTGGGTTGGAGGTCGTTAGGGGTCGATTGGTGGTGTTGATGGCGTCGCTGGCTTGTGGGGGTAGTGGATTTGTTGTTGCGTCGGTGAAGGGTTTGCTCGGTGGAAGGCGCAGTGGATGGCAGTCGGCTTCGGCAGTCCTTTCGTCGTCGACGGTTGGCGACTGATGCGGGTTGGCTGTGGAAGGTGGGTGTGTGGCGGCGTGGTGGTGGTGTCGATTGGTTGGGGTGGATCTGCTGAGGGGTGGCGGCTTGGATCTTTCGGTGGTTGGGGTCTCAGCTCGGTCTGGCTTGAAACTCCCGGTTGGCTTGTCGGTGCTTGTTTTGGTCTTAGTTTTAGTCTTAATTAGTTTAGTTTAGTAGGTGGTTTAGTTCGGTAGTTTAGATCTGTAGGTTTCTTTATAGCTGGCTAGGCTACTTTTCTTTGTCAGCCTTTGGCTGATTCTAGCTTCAATCTTCTTAGACTGTCTTCTTTGGCAGCCTTTGGCTGCTCCTGTTGACTGTCCTTTTAGGACTCTTTTGTGAAGGGTACGACCGCGCTTAAGTGGGTCCAGAGGCCTTAGTGCCGGCCACCGAGGTCGGTCGGCCAAGCTGTTAAGCTATTAAGTCGTACCTTTTTTTAGATATTGTATCCCTTTGGGGCATTGTTATGTAGCCTTCTGGCTTTACAAGATGAATGAATGAATGAATGCTTTGATCCCAAAAAAAAAGAAGTCCAAGCTTCTACTTTTGCCCAAATCCTCTGCATAGTGTTGATCTTAGTGGAGGTTGGTATTGTCCTGAGGCTTGCTTTATTAAGATAAATTCAGATGGCTCTTGGATTTGTAATGACAGATGTGCAGGAATTGTAGTGGCTAGAGATCATCAAGGCATAGTGTGTTGGGTTTGGGCTGATCAGGTTGCTCAGTATTTTTGTTCTTGAGAGGTTGAAGGTCGGGCGTTATTGCAAGGTATGAAGCTAGCTAATCTTGTCAAGGCGGGAAAGGTGGTCTTCGAAATTGACTCGCTGGATGTGTTCAAAGCTCTAACTACTGGCATAGGAGTGGGAGATTGGTGTTTCTCATGGCTTCATTTGGCCTTACGGCTGCTGTCTCTCTTTCCTGGATGGTCGGTGCACTTCATCCTGAGAGAATCTAATCAAGTGGTGGACAGGTTAGCTGGTTTGGCTAGCTCACAACAATGGAAGTGGAAATGTCATAATGCGGTTCCTTTTCTTTTAGCTGAATCTCTGTAACGCCTCCTTGTTTGGTTTTGTTGTATTGCAATTTTCCAATAAAAAAAATCAAATTTCTAACCCCCTGTTTGATTGCAGGAAAAATGAAGAGAAAGCAAAATTTTAAAGAGGGAAAATGAAATGTGAGTGTTTGGTTACAAAGAAAGTATATGAGAAAGAAAATTAATTAGAAATTGGATTGGAAAACCGATCCGATTTTCATCGAAACAAATCCTCCCAAAATTCAGAGGAAACCAAAATCTCGAATCAACACGAACGACGCAATGACGAAATCAGGCGACACACGCCCTAATCCGATCGTCAGTCGCGTTCCAGCAACTATCTCAAAACTCATGGCCAGACGGGTATTTCATCCTCCGATGCCGCTATACTCTCCGCCAAGATCTCAGCAACATACTCCACAGGTATGATTTATCTGCTGAGAACTGGTTTTACAACTGGGTGTATGATGAATTTCACGTTCACGCTGCACTTTTACCTTCTGAAAAATCAGATAGAACAAATCGAAATGGATTTATGAACTTTTTTTAACCTTCTAGGTTGCAAAAAAGCAGGCTAGTTTAAACAACTGCTCAAAAGTACAAGGGTAGCTTTGAGCTTGCTTTGAGCAGCACCCTTACTGAAGCTAATCAAAACCTTCCCACACTCCCTGATTCATTAAAAACACATCAGTCATACTGCAACAAGCTTAGCTTAGTGGCACGACAAGTAAAATAATATATTACAAGTAAGGAATTAGGAATACACATACTTCACTTGATCCTCATCATATCCAGTGTGGTGCTTAAGGGTGTCTGTCCAGGCTGGAGTCTTTTACAGGGCTTGACGCGCAGCATGAACCGCAGATGCAGCTATTTAACAATCTACAACTTTAGTTGCATTTTTTGATTGGGTCATCTTCTTTATTTCTTAGTCTAATTTGGTTTATCTTTGAGTATCACTTTCTTATTTTTCGTTTGATGAACTGTTATCACTAACTTTTTTTACCCTTTTAATATCAAAGCAGGAAAACATCGATAATATGAATGGGAGAGATAGCATACTGAATATGATGGATAGAGGACATTTTATTGGCAATTCATCACAAGTTTTGATCATTACACTGATTTTTTATGTTATTAAACATGTATTGGTAATTTTTATTCATATGTTTCCTATCAGTTTGCATATTTGTGTGTTGGTCATTTTAATTCATGGTTTTTCTGTTAGGTTTGTAGGTATTGGATTATTTGCTTTAGATTCTGTAAATAGGAATACTGAGCTTAATTATTGGTATTCACCTAATTCAGATTGAGTTTTATTTTCCTGCTTGTGTGACTTTCTGTTTGCTTCCTGAACTTTTAGCTGCAGATTATGAAATTGAGAATATCTTCCTTATATGCTAAATTTGTGAGTATAATTAGGTTGGTTATCATACCTCCAACAGTTTGGCGTATGTAGTAAGTTGATTTGCTGCTGATTTGCTGATTTGTAGATACAAACTGAGGAAGAAGAATATAGAAAATGGGCTGCAGTTTGTAATGTTATTTACTCGGTACATGTAACTTCACTAGTTTCACTACTATTTCGCTTTAATGTGGGTCAGTTTGTCTCAAAAGATGGGGATTATCAAAGACAAATTCTTATGGGTAGGCTTACAATGATGGAGGATGAAGATTGTAGGAATCAATTGCGTATGGGGAAAGACGCATTCTGTAGATTAGTTCATATTTTAAGAGAAACTGGAAGATTAAAGGACAATTGTCGTAGTAGTGTTGAGGAGCAAGTTGCTTAATTTCTTCATATTATCGGACATAACGTGAGGACACGAGTCATGAAATTTTACTTCATGCAATCTAGTGAAACTGTGAGTCGACATTTTCATAATGTCCTTAGAGCTATTATATCACTCCATCACTTGTTTCTTAAACAACCTGATGGATCTGAATGTCCTTTGGAAATATCAAGAAATTCAAAGTATTGGCCATATTTCAAAGATTGTGTTGGATCAATTGATGGATCACATTTTCGTGTTAAAGTATCAAATGAAGTGGTGCATAGATATAGAGGAAGGAAGCCATACCCGACTCAAAATGTGCTAGCAGCTTGTGATTTTAATTTGAGGTTCACTTATGTGATGCCGGGTTGGGAAGGATCAACCTCAGATTCAAGAATTTTAGATAATGCATTACAACGGAATATGGATAAGCTAATAGTACCGAGGGGTAAATATTATTTGGTTGATGCTGGTTTTCAACTAAGAACTGGATTTCTAGCACCTTATCGAAGCACGCGTTACCATCTGAAGGAGTACACTGTTCATCAACCAGAAAATCCCAATGAACTTTTTAACCTTCGACATGCATCCTTGCGCAATACTATTGAAAGGGCTTTTGGTGTTTAGAAAAAAAGATTTCCTATATTAGCTAGTGGAAGTGAAGCACATTATAGAGTGCAAACACAAGTTGATATGGTTATTGCTGGCTGTATTTTACATAATTTTTTAATGGGAGTTGATCCAGATATTGACCTTATAGATGAAGTTGATAAAGATTTAATGAATGCACCTGCAGAAGATGATCACACATTGAGTTTGAAGACAAGATGTAGGGAAGGAGAAATTCTAAGGGAGCGCATTTCTTTTGATATGTGGAAAGATTATAATATAAATCGTGATTTGTAGATCTTGAGTTAGGAAAATATATGTATTTTTGTTATTGGTGTAATTGTCTTTTATGCTTTAATACATTACTGATCTTTTGAATCAAGGGCATGCTTATGTTATAACGTGTTTTCTCACAAGGCAATTTTATGTTATAAGTGTCATTTGGTATATATGTTGCTCTCATAAGGATAGTAGCACAAGAACAGGTTAATTATATATGAATGTGGGCATATAATTGAAGTTGTGTTTCCTCGAACTCTGTTGTACCATGTTTTTAACTCTATTTATTTGATTGTTTGTAGGTTGAAAAGAACGTTTATAAGCAAAGCAGCAAGGAAAAAGATGTTGATTCCCGTAACAAAAAGAATTTAACTTGGACTATTGATATGGATGATTATTTACTGGATTGCTTGCTTGATCAAATGCAGAAGGGACAAAAGATAGGAGGAAATTTTACCAAAGCCGCAAATTTAGCTGTGGCACATTTAGTTAGTGAGAAATTCCACATAGCCTGCAGCTCTGATAACGTCAAATATCGCATGAAAACATTGAAAAAAAAACTACTTTGCTGCCAAAGAAATATTATCCGATCAATATGGGAGTGGATTTGGTTTCAACAGCTCTACATATATGATAGAAGCCAATGCATCTACTTGGGACTCTTACATTAAGGTAAATTGTAGGGTACAATTTAGATAGGACATACAATTGATAACTGATGAGGTCTTCATCTCACCTCCCCAACCTCCTGCCTGCTCTGTTATTTTTTTTAACTAGATAAGCCAGTTAATTATTCATCTTGCTGAGGTGAGGTATGAATGTGTAAAATTTAGGTTCAGCCAAACTCAGTACACTGATATAACCATAATTGGGGCCTTAGGCAATGCATACGTGTGAAAGGGAAAGCAAGCGGTTGTTTGTTGCTCCGTGCTAGTTTATAGCTTCCTGAAGATAGAATAGAAATATGGTTAAAGCTACTACTACAATTAAAATCATCTTTCACTTGACACTTGTGACTTGATAGCATGTCCTGTGTTATTTTATTGTTTGATAAACATGTAGATAGGTTTGAATGCAAAGGGGCTGAGAGGATATCAAAGATGATACAATCTGTGACCCCCAAATGGCATTATTTCATAACCTGAACTATTGTATTTTTATGTAGGTTCATCCATCAGCGGGAATATATCGATATAAACAAGTTCATCACTGGGAGAAAATGGATATTGTTTATGGGAAAGATCGAGCAACAGGAGAACATGCGGTAGGGCCAAATGAAAGAGTTCGTGCTTTGGATAATGAAGAAACAATATAGAAGATTCAAGTGAACAATGTGTGAATGAGGAGAGTGCAATAGATCCTGAAATTGAGCCGGCATCCTCTACGTCTAAAATAAGAATACACAAAGAGTATGGGAATAAAAGAAAAAGAGTTGTTGACTTGTTAGCGGAAGAACTACGCTCATTTAGAGAAGGTATGAATGAAGTTGCTAAAGCTATCAATCCTCGCAATTACACCGAAGAAGAACTATTAGGCCACATTCAAAAGATCAATGGGATGAGCACAAAAAACAAGATGAAGGTTTATCAAGCTATCACTCCAGATGTGATTCTTGCTCGCGCATTTATTGGTTGCGGTGAAGAAATGCATAAACTGTGGATATCTACAAAATTTGGCGAAGATATATTTGATCTAGATGAGATCTAGATGACAAGATGTTTGCTGTTGGGCTGATTTGCTGCTGCTGAATTTTACCTATTTACTACTTGCTGAATATTTGTTGCTGAATATTTGATCTTCGATTACCTATTAGTACACAAACTGTGTAGCAGGTTATGCTTTTTTTCATTATATTTTCTTTCCAAGCTGTTTTTAGGTAAACCAAACATGATATTATTTTTTCTTAAATTTTCCATTAAGTTTTTCATGTGCAACCAAACACACAAAAAAAAGAAAATTTCATTTTCCAGAAAAACAATTTCTCACTGATTTCTCTTTTGCTTTCTTTCCTCTACAGTTTCTTACAACCAAACACAGCGTAAGTAAAAAAGAAATTCAAATTTCATTTTTGTCCTATTTTAAAAAAGATCTGTTTGGGAGGAATCAATTTTGTCCATTTTCGAATAAAACCGATTTGATGAGTAAGCGCATGCGTGACATGTTCTGGTCCTACGTGAACCCAACGATATGCATTTGTTTACTACGTGTCAAACCGATTTGGGGAAATCCAATCTTAATTAAGTGAAATCAGTGTGGGAGAAACCGATTTCATTATTTTTACTAAAAAGAAACAAGTATAAAATTCAATGTGGTAATTTGCCATTGAAATCAACAAAAACCAACTCAATATACAAACTCGAGAAAGCTACAAACCAAAATATCATAAACCATATACTCCACTTGAAATCAACAGAACTCATTGACAACTTGATCTTTACAAACATCACGATTTATCTCACAAACTCACACCTACTACAATGTTGGCAATCACATGCAACCCTAACTAGTAACTACCAGGATAAATCCAAAGTCTCAACCAACAGATTGAAGCAATGAAATTTTATACAAGTTTCTTTTTAGTGAAAATAATGAAACCATATTCATTTAATTGAGTTGCGTTCCCAAATCGGTTTGACACATGGCAAACGAGTGCATTTGTTGGGTCTCCACGTATGACCAAAACTAACCACGTATGCGCTTATTTATCAAACCGATTTTCCCCAAATCGGTTTGATTGAAAATTCTTTCCGAACCGATCTTTTAAAAAATAGGGCAAAATTGAAATTCGAGTTTAGAACACGATAAAAGTGAAAGTTGAATTTTTTAGTAGGGCAACAATAAAAAAAAACTCAACTTACGGTGTCGTTTTCGTGGAATGAGGTCCAGACAAACCACATGCTGCTAAAACTGGACAATACTAACTTATCATCTGTGCTGAGGGAGCTGTGTAATTCACGGTGGTAATGGACCTTGAAACACCAGCCATTCTTTCAAGGTTGTCCAGTCAGCAGGCTTATCACGCCAAATGTCGACCATCGAATGGCTGATGGATAAGAGCCTCAAACTCGACATCTTTTGATCAATGTAGCCAAGAGCTGTATAAAAGGACCAGCAAGAAGCATAGCTGAATGTATATGTGGTGACTAGAGGCTTGTAAAGTGATAAGAGATAATAAAAGAGCAGCAGCAACAGCAGCACAGCAGCATTTGTACCTCAGGGAAGGAACTAATGGCCTCTGCTTCAGCATCTCTTCTTAACTTGTCTCCAGTTGTGGAGAGGTCTGAGTGGGTAAAGGGTCAGTCCCTTCGCCAGCCTGCTGTGTCTGTCGTCCGATGTACCCCTGCTGCCTCCTCTGGACTCACCATCCGCGCTGGCTCCTATGCTGATGAACTCGTCAAGACCGCTGTAAGCTTTATTCAATTTAGTAATCAGTTATCCATTTCTGTATGTGCAATGTCTCAATGATTATGATCTGTAAAGCAGAAAGAGTTTATATGGATTGTGGTTGTACCAGAAAACCATTGCTTCACCAGGGCGTGGGATTTTAGCCATGGACGAGTCTAATGCAACCTGCGGAAAGCGTCTGGCTTCAATTGGGCTTGAGAACACCGAGGCTAACCGCCAAGCGTTCCGTACCCTCTTGGTCTCAGCCCCTGGTCTTGGCCAGTACATCTCTGGTGCTATCCTGTTTGAGGAGACTCTTTACCAGTCCACTGTTGATGGCAAGAAAATTGTGGATGTGCTTGCTGAGCAGAACATAGTTCCTGGAATCAAGACTGACAAGGTATAAGTCAGTATGCAATCCTTTTAATTCCGTTGCAACTTGAAATACTTGTAGACATATTGAGTAACGGATGTTTGGAAAATGAATTAACAGGGTCTAGTACCACTAGTTGGTTCAAATGACGAGTCCTGGTGCCAAGGACTTGATGGTCTTGCCTCACGCTCTGCGGCTTACTACCAGCAAGGAGCTCGCTTTGCCAAGTGGTATGATTTGGCAGCATATATGATACCATTAGTACCTGAACTGGAAGTATTTTTAGAAATTTTATAAACAAAGTTTTTGAAAAATTAGCACCAACTAACCAGCTTCATACTTTATATTGGTTCAGGCGTACCGTTGTAAGCATTCCCAACGGACCATCTGCTTTGGCGGTAAAGGAAGCTGCCTGGGGCCTTGCCAGATATGCTGCCATTTCTCAGGTAAGAGTATAAGCCACCATTCTGTGTATCAGCTTCACATCAAGGCTGATCCAAGTATAAAATTGCGAGTAATGAACCCAACTGTTGTTTTGTTGTAGGACAATGGATTGGTCCCAATTGTGGAGCCTGAGATTTTGCTGGATGGTGAACACAACATTGACAGAACTTTTGAAGTAGCTCAAGCAGTCTGGGCTGAGGTCTTCTTCTACCTTGCACAAAACAACGTCCTGTTCGAAGGTATCCTCCTCAAGCCAAGCATGGTCACCCCTGGTGCTGAGTGCAAGGAACGCGCCACACCCGAACAAGTTTCTAAGTACACTTTGGACCTCCTCCGCAGGAGAGTTCCCCCTGCTGTCCCTGGAATCATGGTACAATTCACATCTTTACTTCAGCATTTCTCATGAAAGCCTCAAATGCGTTCATCATATAGAATCTCAAAAGCATGAAACACGCCTAAGGACTTCAATTTTATCAACTGAATTACTTTGTTACCATGTACAGTTCTTATCTGGAGGACAATCCGAGGTAGAAGCAACTCTCAACCTGAACGCCATGAACCAATCATCCAACCCATGGCACGTATCCTTCTCCTACGCAAGAGCCCTTCAAAACACTTGCCTGAAAACATGGGGTGGACTTCCGGAGAACGTAGCTGCAGCCCAGGAGGCACTCCTGACCAGGGCCAGGGCCAACTCCCTTGCTCAGCTTGGCAAATACACCGGGGAAGGCGAGTCCGACGAGGCCAAGAAAGGAATGTTTGTCAAGGGATATGTCTACTAATCCTTGACTAGCAAACAATCAGACCACTCAAGATCACGATTGCCCTACAAAAAAAACACTCAAGATGAGCAATGAAAAGCAAACATCTCTACCCTTCAAAACTCTATTCTGTAATGCCTAATGCCATATTTGGGACTAGCTAAACCCCTTTCTTTTCTGTTGTTCAGACTTCAGCAAGCGAGCTTATTGTTGATGAGATTAGGCCATTTTCACTCATTCTCTTCATCATAAAAGATCCGCTTGCCCCGAAATGACCTGGCCCAATAGGGAAATCCCAATGAATTGGGCCATTTGATACAATAAAATAGAAAGCTCCAAGGGCACCATATTCTAGGAGCCCAACTATGTGATTGAATAAATCAACTTCTATCTGTTGCGGGTCGAGGGCTCCTTCTACTTCCCCTTCTTCAAATTCTGATTCGTATTTTTCATAGAGAAATCTCTGATCAACGATAGAACAAGATCCATTTTGCATCGTATCTAAAGGATTCCTTGGTTTGGGCCGAAGAAGCAATGTCACTAGATCATAATCAAACTGACTGCAATCTTTTTCTGTCCGTGACGATCCCCAGAGCGCACCTTCTACTTAACTTCCAGCACATCCTCCACAAATCCTAAAGTTGCCAGCTTTGAGTGCCAACTCCAATTTCAGCTCCAGTACCACATAAAATCATACAAATACAGAAATCCCCAAATTTCGGAATTTCAAGAAAACTGGGACAAATTTAAAATCCCAAATAATCTAAATTTACAAACCCTAACCAATAGTATTCAGCATCAACCACCAATCGATTTCAAAATTTTCATAAAGAAGGAAGCATCACATACATTTCATCAACTCAGTCATCTGAGGCTCCAATGACCAAGCTTTAAAATCCGACATTACAACGGTCAACGGCGGCGTACTGTGTTGACTTGGAGCGTGTTGGCTGGGTTTGATAGAGTCAGGCCGAAGCGACCTATGAGTATGAGATGACAAGTTTCCGTCACCCTGAATCCTTAATTTGGTAGATATCTTTGATTGAATTTTCCAACTCCTGATTTCCAATGAGCATGTATCTAAATGTTACTAAGTTTTTAAGTACAATTCAATATGTTTAAATGCATCATGGGTAGTGGTATAGCGGTCATAGTCTTGATCGAATGATCAAGAGGTAGATGGTTCGAACCCCCTTGGACTCACTGGCATGAGTTTGAGATTTGTCCATTCCTTACTTATCATAGTAAAATTTAATTATACACGTAAAATAACCATGTCCAAATCATCATCCCAATCATCACCATAGAACATACCTATATCAAACATAAACGATGACTTTCAAAAAGTTTCCACAAGTTACATCATCATCGTTAAACTAATGTTTAAATAAAGTTTAGTATAATTAAATTAAGTTCGGTTTAATATCGTTCTTTAAGATGCAAAGTGTTTCTTTCAATAGTGATTCATAAATGATGTCGATGGATGACTTCAAGTGGTTTGTAAAAATATTAATATTTCGTATTTTGATTACTTTAATAGTTCAACCAATATTCAGCCATTCGATTTTTTAGTCCAGTTCATTTCTGTTCGGTTAAATTGAACCAATTCAGTTCAATTTAAAAAATCGGCTAAAAACCAATCAATGTAATCATATATGTGATCTTTCAACCACGTGTTCACACCTCTTCATACTACATCCGTTTTGAAATTGAAGTTGTTGGCTTTGTTGCATTCGATATTAGTCAATGAAACATGAATATGACTATAAATTATATCGAATAAACAAAAAACATGAACATTTTATTTTTTTAAAATAATTTTATGATCTCAGTATGACTTGATTAGATCATCTCTTAAACGGAAAATTTCCCAACATGCTCAAAATTGAAATTTGAGTTCCCATTATATACAATCTTCAAATTTCATTCCCAATTTACACTACTTTTTAAGGCGCCGTTAGCAACGGCGACTTATTAATAAATCGCTCTCCCGGACAGCGTTTTAAGCCTCGTGGCATACAGGGGCAAAAATTGAAGCTGATTGGGCACAAATTGCAAAGTAAGCTAAAGTCGCTGTTACCCACGACGTCCAACATTAAGTCGCCGTTACCCACAGTGGTTTTTGTGCAATCTAATAAGTCAAGGCTAAGCCGCTGTCCGTGACAGCGGTTTATGTGTTTCACTTTAAGGAGCTGTCAGAGACGGCGGCTTAACCTAAAATGTCTTCATATGCGTTCTACTATATCATGAACCCAAATAACTTGCATTTAAAAATACACGTAAAATAACCATGTCCAAATCCATCATCCCAATCATCACCATAGAACATAACTACATCAAACATAAACGATGACTTCCAAAAAGTTTCAACAAGTTACATCATCATCGTTATATCTTAAAACACATGAAAGTCAGGAATTCATAACAGAGTAAAAGGCTATGTTGTCTAATGCGCGTAGATGCCCTCCGTACTGGACTCCTTTGTGACTCTGCTTGAGTCATTTGAGAAGGGCCAACCTCCCCTGTAGTTTGCGCCAATTGAACGTCTTCATCCGAATCTACATTCACATAAAAGGCTAGTTAGACATAAGAGGCATACAAACAAATTCAAAAATAAGAATAAATTCACAAACCACTGTCAATATGAATTGATTCCACATCAACATCCAAAGCACGACCCTCTTCAACTTTCAAATGGTCGGCATGAGTAGTATGAAACATATCATGCAACTCTCTCTTGGTATCCATATCCATTGTCTTAAAGAACAACCCAGTTATTGCTTTGAAATTGCGCACTAGTGACGCGACTTGTAAAATTATTTACTTGCAATCAGAAATTATATTTGGCTAAATAAGTGCACTTACCCTATAATTCATAAAATGACTTACCATTATAAAATGCTCAGGTCCGGGTGGGCGATACGGCTCCAGGGTATCCACCGGTGGCTGAATGCGCTTACGAGTCACGGTGTAATACCATGTGAAGTATGCATCCAGGTACGATAACTCTATATCTGGATCACCGATAACAAACCTTTGAGCACGATCATTCCAAATATCTATGTAGCCTTGCATTTCCTCATCTACAGGCTGATTAGTTCTTCGGATGTGCATGTGCATCTCTTTATGACTATCGGGTGGAGATGGTGAAAGTGGTTGTCTCAATCCATACTGACGGAGAACTCGCGATAGATAGTGCCACTCAGCTATGTGGAATCAAATGAGAGGAACTTCAGCCTTCCAACTATCTCTGCCAGCTACGCACATATGATTAAGTGTATCCAAAATATCATCCGTATATGGAGTCCATATAACATCGTTGGCCTCCTGTCGGTCCAATAAATCACAGAATAACATCAACACCTGATGAGATGTGTGCAGGTATGACTTGGGGACATTCCATCTGCAACATTGAAATGAATAGTTAGTATACACTTCAAATTGTCAATAGTAAAGAATGAAACAAATATCAAATCACTTACTTATATCTTAAAGCTGGTCGTCGCATGGGATCAACATCCACACCGAGAGGTAAGGCCGGAATAGTAAGCTTTCTTGGTCTACCAATAGTCAAATGCTCCCAAGCCCATAGCCGAAGCAGAATGGCACACTGAGTGAGTTGCGTGTGCTTCGACTCACATGTAGTGCACAAGCTGCGATACAGGTACGCCAAAACTGCAGTACCTCTGTTAATAAAGGTAGGTGGTGGAGGGATATCTCACTGTCAGAAGAATCTGGTAATAGAGATGACCCCAACATCAGTAGAATGTATGCCCTCGCATATCTCTGTATATCTAGCTCTGAAGCATCTGCTGGAACGATCTGCATATGGTCTCTGAACCAAGTGCGTCAAACTGTGGTACCTCTCTTCCCCTGCAGAGGCACTACTCCAAATAAGTATTCACAAAGAGGGGCATAATGCTCAACCTCATGGTATGTAGTCATAGCTCTGCCCTCTATAAGTAGACCGGTCAAAACTCCAACATCCTCTAAAGTGATAGTCATCTCGCCATTACGCAAATGAAAGGTGTGTTTCTCAAGATGCCACCTTTCCACCAGAGATGTCATAAAGGACCAGTCAACCTCATAATTTTGCATGTAGTACCAAGGACCTAAGCCAGCCCTAACGATGTAGGTAGTATGCGCTCATCTGCCTCCCAACTAATCATGCATGGATAACCCTTCTTGTGCACACACCGCTATTGCGTGAACACACGGGTAATGAAACAATTGCCATTTTCCACAATCACAAGTCTTATCCGGCATAGAAACAGTATGTGTATGTGTTTTCAACTTGGTAAGAACAGATGGTATGCCTTTACTCCGGTCAAACATTTGTAACTCGTTCTGTCCGGTTTTGATTAAATATGCATTGTTCAAGTTCTCAATTTTAGGAACAAAATGCTTGATGTAACCCAACATGTCATCACGTCGCTCTATAAAATAAGAATTGGCTTACTTGAATGTAAAGTGAACAATATAGGTGATAGGCAAATCACGGCAAGGCATAAGCACATGATTAAAAGATTTCAGACTGGTTAGTCGTCATGGCCCCCATCTTCGACCACCTGTATCATAAGACAAAGCCCATTTTTCTGGATTAACTTTCTCCAACCACTTTAGGGCATCCAGTTTATCCTTCCACAACTCTTTGAAGTCCTTAAAACGATTACGAAACTTTCTTTGTTGATTCTCCTTAGCAATGTTGGTAATCAAATCTCTATGGGCTATACACTTCACCTTCAATTTTAAATTGGATGCAAAATGCCTTATGCAAATACGGTGATAAGCCTTCGGTGGTTTCCAATCATCTTCTTCCATCACTCGCATAGTTCCTATATGCCTATCGGAAATAATGCATAATCCTTCTCGTTGCGTGACACCATTTCGAATGCATGTCATAAACCACTTCCAACTCTCGATGTTTTCACTCTCTATTAATGCGTAAGCAAGAGGAAGAATTTGATTTTCTACATCAAAAGTGACCGCAATCATTAATACCCCTTTCCACTTCCCGATCAAAAGAGTTGCGTCAATAGAAATGACGAGACGAGAATGTGTGAAACCATTGATAGCTGGTCCTAATGCCCAAAATACCCTATTCACCATTACATTGCCACTATCTAACGTTGATTTGTCCCAATAAACAATGCTACCGGGGTTTCTCCCTTGAAGCATGTCCATGTATGCCGGCAATTGTTCAAACAATCCTTCCCATTCTCCAAATAAGTAGACTAAGGCTTTTTGGCGGGCTTTCCAAGCTTTGATGTAAGTTATCCTATACCCATACTTGAAAGCATTAACTTCATCACTTGCTTAGGGGTATATCAAAAATCCTCTTGGATTAAGTCTTTTATGTCCATTGCAATAAAATGCTTGTTAAAATGGACGTTGTCAGGCCGAACAATATCAACCTCACACGTATGTTCTCCAAATGTGTATTTGGTAATTCTCCACATACCTTGCTTTTTTCTTCTTCGAAGCTCATAGTTCCCATTTGCATTTATCCTTACCCTCGCGACATTCAAGAATCATACGTTTTGTATGCAAAATTGTAGTGCGATACTCACGACGGTGTTTGATAGAATACTTTTGACAAGCATGTATAAGCAATTCCTTGGTCATAAACATTCCCAATTCACGAAGCTCTTTCGTGTTGAATTGGCTATTATGAGACCCATGGTCGTCAATAACCGTCAGGTTCATCAAAGAGGATACGTCGTTGAACGATGGGAAATTCCATAAGATATTCTTATCTCCTTTCCCGCCGATGGGTACTTCAACGTACCCTCCCTCACCATCATTATTCAAATTCTCCATATTTTCTCCATCATACTCGTCGTGTGAGGGAATGTCAAATAGTTCTATAGGTGACATTGTCACTTGGTTGGTTTCATCGTTATCCATTGCTATGAAATTTGAAAAAACAACGATTATTATATTAGTAAATCACATAACGAAATCAAAAAAGGAGAATCTTTGTGGAGAAACACCATATCCACAAGTGAGATCAAGGCATCTCATATTCCCAAATCAATACAAACCATAGAAATCAAGGCATCTCACATTCCCAAATCAATAAAAACTCTAGAAATCAAGGCACCAAAATCACCGCATAACAAACTCAAAACAAAATTCAAATACACCAGCTATTAATGTTACAAACCTGAGCTTCAGAAACGGCGTGAAGAGGAGGTTCTGTGACGGACGACGACGACGGAGGTACTGGAATAATGAGCGATGGACAACGACGAAGGATGTCAGGGTCTTCTTTGGGTCGATGGACGGACGACGACGAGTCTTCTTTGATGATTTCCCTTTGCTGATTCTCCTGAGCGACGGACGACAACGACGGATGTCGGAGTTCGAAGGAGAGAGGGAACGGGAATAAAGAAATCGAAACCCGAACATTATTTTACCCTAAGTCGATGTGTCTAACAGCGTCTTCACTAAAAATAGCCACATCAGCATCTGAGTCAGCAACGTTTCTTAAAAATTTGCCACGAGGCTTAAAACGCTGTTCGGGAGAGCGGTTTATTAATAAGACGCTGTTGCTAACAGCGCCTTAAAAAAGTAGTGTAAATTGGGATTGAAATTTGAAGATTGTATATAATGGGAACTCAAATTTCAATTTTGAGCATTTTGGGAAATTTTCCCTCTTAAACTTGCTTGGATACGAGTAATGGTGAGTGATAGTAAATAACTTGAAATTAGTTATGTCGAGTGATGCATTATTTTTTCAGTTTTAGTTCAGTAAATTCGGTACAATTTATTCAAGTTCTATACAGTTTCAATTAATTTGAGCTCCAACCAACAACACGATGTTAGTAGTGGAAAAATGGAGTTTCTCTATAATTTGTCCCGTTTGGAAAATCAAGTTTCCAAAACAGGTAGTTTGAAACTGGAATATCCAGATTGTCCTATTTTTAACAATATCGATTCCCTCAAAACCGATATAATGGGTTTTCGATCAATATCGGTTTCAGCCTTCAGGAGTACCGTTTATTTATATTTCGACTAATCCCGATTTCTGGGAACTAGTATGATGTGAAAATGTATATGTGGCTAGTTTGGATCGTACGTCAAGCCACCGGTATTGTAAAAACCCTTTTCACCGCCACCACTTGTTTATTTTCTATTTCAGTCCAGTCAACCAGTATTTGCCAATTACTGTAATATTATATAAAAAATTTGAGATTCTTTACCAACATCCAAGCCATCTCTCTCTCTCTCCTCCAAAAAATCTCCCGAAGCTTGTAGAAGAAGCAGGAAGAGCCGTTCGTTTCTCTTTCGCCGACGGGTCTGGGAGCTTTTCTTCGGTTCGTTTTTTGGCAACCGTTGATGGGATGGTGGTGGGCTGATCTTCGGGTCCTCCTGCTCCGTTTCGGCGGTTCAAGCTCTTCGTGGGCGACTGGGTTGTGGGTTGTGGGTTGTGGGCTGGCGGTGGGAGGTGGTTGGTTGGGCAGCTTTGATGGTGGTGTGTTAAGGTACAGAATTGAGTGATTGACTCTGTCATTGTCCAACTTTTGTACTACTTTATCCATAAAAAAAACATCATGTGTGTGAGATTCTTGCACTCAACGCCTTCTGTTCGATCCAAATGGTAAACACTCGACTTGATCTTCCACCATCAACCGTCCAACCCAACCCTCCGACAAACACCGATAGTAACTCTCCACCACCTGCAACCAACAGTCCTTCGCCGCCCATGAACCCACCAACCATTGAAATTTTAAATGACTTTACCTTTTCAGCAACACAAGCCCTCTTTGTTAGGGTTTCTATGACGACGGTACCTATACAGCCGGTATAGGCAATTGATGACATACTAGAAGGCTCACCACATCGAGGAGCATGCACTGAGAGTGCGTGTGTACAACTTTAAATAAAAATGTACATTACTAGTTAGCAGCTAAAAATAGCATATGCTACATAATAATGTACGAATATTTCTCTACCAACATTGTATTATTTGATTTTGTTTTATTTTCCACAACAAACCAAACCTAATATTTCATTTTAAGTCATATTTTCCATAAACCAATCAATGTATGACATGACTCTGCTAGAATCAAGAATCTGCCGCAAAGCCAAGAATAATATGATACAGATGTTGGGAAGTTGTGCATCGGAATAAGCTATGAAGGAACAATAAGTGTCTAATGAATGTATGGAATCCAAATTCCATAGTTCATGAGGTTCCTGACAGAAAATTTCACCATTGCCAAATTCACAGCCACTTATTAAGAAGAAGAATCTCAATGATACTTTTACAACCACCAATTCGAACGGGAAAACACACTGCAAAATTCAGTGCCATGTTCAGGAGTCGAGGTATCTTACAAATGATGCAGTGGCAATATACATATTGATCACGCCAGAAGATGTTTACTCAGTCTGCTCTGGACTGGCCAGCTCGGGAAGATAAGATGATGCCAACAATCAGTCCGTATAGAGCAAGAGCTTCAGCAAAGATGAGAATAAGGATCATTCCAACAAAGAGTTTCGGTTGCTGAGCATTAGCCCTGTCAAGAAAACAACCAGCGTGATAGTCATAGTCAGGTTACTTGCGACACTCGGTGGATAATATAACAATGCCGATTCCTACAGTCGCTCAGCTAGATTCACATTTACAACCCTTTCAAGCTTGAAGCTTCTATACTAGCAATCGAATTCCAAGCTTTTCAAAAGTACCAAAACAGTTTTAACATGTGAAGCAACGCTTCAAACCTTAATTCTCAGACACCAGGCCTAATCAGAACAAGCCAAGGACAGATTCCATCGCAACCAATACAATACAAGCAACAAACAAGAAAACATTGAAACCGGAAAATGAATACCTGACACCAGCATCGCCAACAATCCCAATTGCCATACCAGCGGAAAGGCCAGCAAGGCCACAAGCGAGACCAGAAGAGAGGTGAGCATATCCATCAAACAGGTAATAAGATTTGGCCTTGGGATTAATCCCAGTGCTGATAATAACAGCAATAATCAATCCATAAATACCCAACACTCCAGCCATGACAACCGGCACAATCGACTTCATCACAAGCTCCGGCCTCATAACCCCCATCGAAGCCACTCCCACCCCACTCTTCGCCGTCCCATATGCAGCTCCCATACCTTCAAACACATCCACAAATCATCATATCCAAAGATTAAACCTTTGAATCAAAACACAATAAGAAAAAGTTAAATGAAGCAAAATGTATGCAAACTAGGGCTTACAGGAGAAGACGAGAGCGGCTGCGGCGCCGAGGAAGCCGAAGAAGGGAGCAGTTTCATCACCGCTGAATGTAGAAGACATTCTCGAAAATTGAATTGAATGGATTGATCAATCCGATTTGCTGATGATCCACAAGCCACTGGATCTGGGGCTTCTGAGATTTCTCTCCTCTCGGCTCTCGCACTGAATCTGATAAAACGTGAGATCGTGTGGTTCTTGTCTGTTGATGATGTTGAGCAGTTGCTAACAGGCACGTGTCGCCTGTGGGGTCCAACCTATTTAAATGCGAAAACTAAAGACTTTGAGGACATTGTTCAAGTACCGAAAGAATGTTTCAAATATAGTTTATATTTTTATTTTTTTGAGGGAAAATGATAAAAACGAATATGAACTATTATTTCTTACTAAATTATGGTCTGAACTATTATAAATGACAACTCATGCACAAATTGAAATTGATAGCACCTAAAACTTTAAATTAATGTTAAATGGCCAAATGAATTAAAATATAACTTCTTGTACTCTTCAATTCTATCATAACCTACATTTTTAGGTGATAAATTAGTTTAGAATCTCTCAATTTGCCCATGAATTATTATTTGTTTTTATAGTTCAGACCGTAATTTGACAAGATGTGATAGTTCAGGACCCCTCTTTGTCATTTTTAAACATTTTTATGTACACATTGGCCCATGGCCAAAGCCAACGAGATTAATTTTTTTTGACAACATCAACGAGATTAATTTGAGTTATCATGTATAAGGGTTAAGATCAGGTACAAAGTTAAATTTTGGTACAAAATACAAAATTCGTCAAAATCATTTTATAATTCGTCAGTTTATTTTATAGTTCGTCAAAATTATTTTATAATTCGTCACTTTTCGAGCCGAAAAATGAAAAGACGACATAGTTCGTCAATTTCATTTTATAATTCGTCACCAAGAAAAACACCAAAATCAAGATTTAATCTCATCCATTCAAATCACAAGATTAAGGCCTATGCTTAGTTTGTATTTTGTACCAAAAAATTAACTTTGCACCGGATCCTTATCTCATTTATAATATTAACTATTTTTTCCTAAGAAGGGTATACTAGTCTTTTGTCATTTAAAATACTTGTTTGCAAACATGTCACACATTTTCTTCTCCTCTACCGATTCTGATATGATTTCATGTCGTGACTCAAGACGATCCTAAAAACCCTAATGGCAGGCAACAACTTAATGCCACTAGCCATCGCTTCCCTCACCTCATCTGTAGAATTGAGCAACTATCGAAGAGGAGAAGCAAATGGAAGCTGATCGACGGAGATCAGAGCTAATAGATCATCGAACGCAATCAAAATTTACTAACCCTAATATTTTTGTATTAAGAAATGAAAGACGCGCAAAAGTCTGTTATTACAGACTTTTGCAAGTTTGATAATTACAGTTTGATCCTCAAACTATACTAAAGTTCAGAACTGAAAAATTACATATAGACCCTTGAACAACTAAACTGAACGCAATGTGCCTGAACCAGAATTTAACATAACACCAGCCATGCATATCAACCAGCCTCAACACCTCCTCAAGCTCAACATATGAAGTTTGTTGATGACGTTGAGCTTGCTGGATAGGTGCAGAAGACGCTCAGCTGTGAGGGCTTTGGTTAGAAGGTCGGCCGACTGATCAGATGTGGGCACAAAGTGAGGATTGATGAGCCCCGAAGTCAAATGTTGTCTCACCACATGACAGTCTAATTCAACATGTTTTGTGCGCTCATGAAATACTGGATTTCGAGCTATATGCATCGCAACATGATTCTCACAATGGAGAGGAACTGAAGTAGAGATATGGACCTGAAGACCAGCTAACAGTCTGACCAGCCAGGCTACCTCACAACAGGCGTGAGCCATGGCCTTGTATTCTACTTCCGCGGATGATCTGGAGCTAGTAGCTTACTTCTTTATCTTCCAAGATATGAGGCCATCTCCAAGAGTGACAGCATACCCAGTGATCGATTTTCTGGTTAAGGGACAAATTCCCCAGTCCGCATCACAATAAGCTGATAACTGAAGAGACTTACTACTTGGGTAGAAGATGCCTTGTGCAGGTGCCATTTTCAGATACCTCAGAACCTTGTGAGTAACAGTAAGATGGTATACTGTAGGTTGGTTCATGAATTGACTCAGTATATGCACTGAATAAGCAAGATCAGGCGTGGTGTTAGTGAGATATATTAGTTGTCCAACTAGCCTCCTATAAGGACTTGGATCGGCCATAATAGGAGCTGTGGATAAGTCAAGTTTATGCTTTGTGTCCATGGGAGTGCTTGATGACTTGCAAGCTAACAAACCAACCTTAGATATAAGCTCCAATTCATATTTTCTGTGATTCAGGAATAGACCTTCAGATGACCTTGATACTTCAAAACCAAGAAAGTATCTTAACTTTCTAAGGTCTTTAATCCTAACAAGATCATGAATGAATGTCTTCACGGACTGAATCAGTGTAGGAGAAGTACCAATAAGTATTACATCATCCACATAAACCAAGAGTGCAAGAAATACACCTTCTTTGTTATATGTGAAAAGAGAGTGATCATTCAAACTTTGAACAAAACCAAAGCTGATCAAAGCATCACTAAATCTTGAGTACCACTGTCTTGGGGCCTGCTTCAGGACATACAAGCTTTTGAGCAGCCTGCAGACCTTCCCTTGTGCTTTTTCATTTTTGTAGAAACCAGGTGGAAAAGACATGTAGACTTCTTCATCAAGTTGGCCATGAAGGAAGGCATTGTCAACATCCAACTGAAATAGTGGCCAACCCTTAGAAACAACAACTGCAAGAAGAGCTCTAATGGTGTTCATCTTGACAACTGGTGCAAATATTTCATGATTCAAGACCTTCTAGTTGTGTAAGCCCCTTGAAATATGCCATGCAACGTAAGAATAGTAACCTCATTAGAAAAATCCAATTATTTGATTATACCTTTGTTACAGATTCAGATACAATGCTGAAAGCTGATGTGGAATACTCCAAAGAAATATTTATAAATGGAGGTCATCTATCTGAGGTACAAATTATTGCACAACATGATTTTTAGAAAGCTCTTTTCACGTTTGAGTGTCAAAAATAATTTATATTGTCAGTAAGTACCGGATCGTGCAAGGGAATAAGTTTAAACTTATGCACTATGTTAGGTTGAGCTTCTATTTATCCTAGTCGGAATCCAGTGTTTTGTTTGGTTTTAAATCTAAAATAAACAAATAAGTAAGAAAAGGTTTCAACGAACTTCGAGAAGTATTTCGGGGAACTACTTCACTTACCCAACATTAGGATCGAGTTATTAACTAGCATGCAAGGATTTTCCTATATTGATTGGAAAATAGCCGCACACTCCAAGTATGAGCCTCACCTTTTCGGCGCTATTGGTTCAAATTGGAGTTGTACCTTAAACTACGAACCTCATCTTTTTGGCGCTATTGGTTGGAACCAAGTAACTCGCTGATGTTTACAAACTCTCGTCAAGTAAATATGGGGAGTACTTGTCATAATCCTAGCCTTTCTCGTTACAATTTCAGGCCACTCTCGTAGTCACTGAGTTCGTAACGTGCATTTTACTTAATAGTCAGACATTTAGCCTCACCCTTTGACGTGCAGTATTTTGAACGTCAAAAATGATTTATAAATTCGGTAAGTACCGAGTCGTCCAAGGGAGCAAGTGTAAACTTATGCACTATGTAAGGTTATGCTTCTATTTATCCTAGTCTAAAACGATTTCTTTGTTTGGTTTTATAATCTCAAATAACAAGAAAGTAAGAAAAGGTTTTGACGAATTTCGAGAAGTATTTCGGGGAACTACTTCACTTACCCAACATTAGAATCAAGTTTATTAGCTAGCATGCGAGGATTTGCTTATATTAATTGGAAAATAGCCGCACAATCCAAGTAAGAACCTCACCCTTTCGGCGCTATTGGTTCAAATTGGAATTGTACCTTAAACTACGAACCTCGCCCTTTCAGCGCTATTGGTTCGAATTAAGTAACTCACTGATGTTTACCAACTCTCGTCGCGTAAACATGGGGAGTCATTATCATAAAACTAGCCTTTCCCGTTACAAACTTGGGATACTCTCGTAGTCACCGAGTTTGTAATGTGTATTTTACTTAATAGTCGAACATTTAGCCTCACCCTTTCGGCGCTATTGGCTTAACGTCTCAAAGCTATACACTTAGGCATTTTCTCAAACACCTAGTATGCATCGCTGGGTTTAGGCTCTAAGTAAAATATAAATCATGTAAAGCAATCCAAAACATGCGATTAATATATTAAACGATTCACAGTCGAGTAAGCTTCGTAGGACCCCAAAATATGGGTCACTACTCACTATCCATCGTCATGGAAATACAAGTCATGTTCATGAACGGGACTAGAATTACAAACGAGGAAAAGGAAGTACTACACCCTTCACCTTGGAAAAACCTAGCAAAAACTGTGGCTGCTCCTTTTTTTTCTCTCTTTTTGTTATTTTTGGGCTTTTTGGAAAAACCTAGCAAAAATTGATTTTGGCCCATTCAGCTTGTGTCACCTATGTCGCTTATTCGGACACTTTGGTGACACAGAGCACTTTTTGCATGCTCTCTGGAATCTGCCATATCACTTGTGTCAACTATTTTGGTGACACAAGCCCAGAGTGAGATGACTTTTTGGGCTCAAATTTTGACATCCGTAACGACTGAATCTGCCCTAGGTGCCAACTAGAAAGTTGTAGCTATTGTTCTCAGCTTTTCACAAAGCCAAAGGTCAATGAATTCGGACATTGTATGAGCTCTGGGCGTGCATGACAATTAGGGAGGTCAATCCACCGTCTTTACACTGTTTTCACCCATATTCCCACAAAACACTTATTTCACCTTGTATTCATTTTTCACCTAAAAAGCATCAAAACATAGAGTGAGAGCTCATAACATTAAGGAAAATGATCGATAATCCACTAAATGTGAAGTATAAATATAATCAAGATTTATGCTCATCAAAACACTCCACACTTGAACTAAATCCTAACCAATGTCGTAGGGAACACGAGTGCATTTAGCGTATGCACCAAACCTTTAAACCTATAGGCCCTACAGGACGAGTTGTAGTCTCGTGAGAGTTTTCAGAAAAGGAAATACTCACAAATACCATATACGACTAGCTAATATATATGCATGAACAAGATAGTTCCTCATTTATCTAGGCACTACGGAACGAATACATATGCACACCAACTAAATTAGTAATCAAAGACAAACTCTTTTTCAAAAGAATTTTGAACCGCCAATGACCTTACAAAGATGCACATTCAAAGACAATCAATATTAGAGTTATCAAATGGCTAACCTAGCAATCCATTCAACCTTTTCGCAAGATACTTGAAACATGGTCCTTAGAAACACAAAATGCGTGCCCATCGCGCGCCTATGCTATCAAGAAGGATAGTCCATGGGCTAACAATACAAAACTCATTTCCAAGTTTTAGGAGCTAATTCCATAATCCGTAAGGAAAGAGGAGCATGACACTTCATTTTCAAAACTTTCTCAAACAAAGTCACGCTCACGTACTAGTACAAGGGTCATCCCTCTACTCAAGTCACATGCATACACACTAAAAGAAATGATGGAAAGGACATTGCCAAACTTAAGTGTCTGCCTTATTTTGTTTTTTTCAAGGCATTTTGCCCACGATATGTGACAGGCTGTCGTCGTGACCTGCAAATTTACATTTATAAGTCCACTACTTTAGTGGCTCACTAATGATAGCAAGCGGTAAGTAGGGGTCGAACCCAAGAGAAGTTGGTTGGAAACAATTGTTCTTTTGAAAGCAATAAATAAAGTAAAGACAATTGGGGTTTTTTTGGGTTGAGGTTTTAGTGCTGAAAATAAAGATCTTGAAAGGTAAAGGACTGAAAATAAATGTGCAAGAAATGTAAAGTGCGTGAAAATAAGTTGCTTGAAGGTCCAAGTCTTGCAATGCTTGAAGGACCAAGTCTTGGGAATTTGAAGACAAGAAGTAAATGTGCGAGAAAGTAAAGTGCAAGTAATTAAAAGGTGATTCTTTTTAAGAGAAGGAATCCGGTTATAGGAGTCTTGTATCAGGTCCCCGTTCATCATCGACCTCCAATGAATTAACCAAATGTTCTAGTGAGTGAATTATTCCATTTCAAGACATAACTCCAAACAAAGCCATTTCAAGCATTTGTTCCTCCGGCTTTTCCATTTCAAGACAAAGCTTACTAGTTCTAGCTAGGCTAATACCCCATTTCAAGGTATACTAACCTAAGTGCAGTCGCTTGATCCCTCATTTCCGAACAAACCGAGCGACTATATGGGGAATGAACTACTCGGAAGAGCTTTGCCATGTCAAGCATCCACTCTTCCTTGTTATGTTCACCCCGAAGGCACAAGAACTAGCTAAAACATTAAAGTAACATGAAAGCAAGGGTCTAGAACGGTTTCATAGTACAAGCACTCCTTCGACCAAATGGAAATTTAGCTACGAATACTCATGGGAGTGAATATCATAACCATTGAAACCAAAAGTAAACAAGAGTGAGTAGAGGGGAATTAAGCTTTTGATTGCTAGTGCGAAGTTTTACAAGTATTGTCAACCCACAATTGCTCGAAGACACACCTAAGGACCACTACTTTCGGACATTTAAGAAGGGGGTGAAGCTCTTCTATTTATAGGCATGGATGGGCGGTTGCTTCATGGAGAAGGAATGCTTCTCATTGGCTAGCCGACTTTAAGCTAGCTGGTGCGTGTGGTCTTCTAATGAGCTTCCTTCATCCTTAAGATATCCGCAAATAAGCTAGTTGGTGCCAAGTGTGGTCTTCTTATGAGCTTCCTTCATCCTTAAGATAGCCGCAATTAAGCTAGTTGGTGCCAAGTGTGGCATCCCTTGAGCAAGGTGCTTCACCAGGCAGGCTGCTCTTAGAGCAAGGTGCTTCCAATGGACATCGGACCAAGCAAGTAGCTGGAACTTCGCCGGAGTTTTTGGTCGGAAGAAGTTTGACTCGGGCGCTTGGCCGGGTCCTTGTCTCGGATGCGCTCGGGCGTTTGTCTCGGATGCGCTCGGCGTTTGTCTCGGATGCGCTTGTCGTTTGTCTCGGTCATGAACCTCAGTGCTCGGGCGATCATACAGCAGCGATACCTGGCGCTGTCCGGGGGTGCACCCTTATTTCTTCGGTATTAATTTTCGGGCCTCAGCCGAGATCGCTCGGATATCGACCTGGGGCGCGACCCGGTATTTCTCGGTCGCGGCCCGGTACTGAAGCTCGGTCACGCCTGGGGCTTTCTCGGGCGCTGACTGGGTTCCTCGGTCATCTACGGACCCGATAAACTTGTGATTTATTTCTGGCATAAAACTCCTCTTTTAAGCTGGTTTCTTCCCTAAACCTCAACATAGCCTGTAGAGCAAAATGGGACTAACAAGTGAAATATGTCAAGATAAATTGTCCAATTTGGTGGGTTTAACTGATTCAACAAGTCATATAATTAGGCCCCATCAGACCACCCCACACTTATACTTGGTCGTCCCGAACAAGGCTAATGAGAAGAGGTAACTAATACCTAAAGGTCCTAGCCATGAATGATAGAGTGCTAGTTTAGACTTTTCCTACTCATGCATCACTTGATGTCAAAATAAAGAGTGTTTAAAATTTAGAAGATAACTTAATACTTGTACCTCCGAGCCGTGATGCAAACCAATTTGGATGTATTGGAGATAGCCCTTTTTTAGGTTCTTGTACGCACTCTTCGGGCTGGACTCGGCTATATGGTTATCTTCCGTAGCTTTCTCTAGCACATGATTTGTTCGGGCTAAATGGGTCGAGTCTTTTATATTGTTTGGAAGAACAGCATTTGTAGTGACTTGGCCTTTGGCCTTTGATATTGAATTTGAATGCTTCACTTTTTGTTTTGGTTAGAACCTTCACAACTTTGGCCCTTGGCCTTTGATTTGACTTTTTGAACTTTGCTTCTTTGTGGATTGCTTTTCCATCTTTTCTCTTGGAAGGTCCAATCATCGCCCTAAAGCATATGGAAATACCTCCCCGCTCTCTCTCATCCTTGCCCTTTCGCGCGGGTCAAGACGAGGGTCGCTCGGCTATTTTCCCGGCTACTCGAACTAGAGATAGGACGGTTTGATTCCCGTCCCGCCCCTTGCATAAATGCTTCGTGACGGAGTCTACTCGAATCCCAAGCAACTCGAAGTGCTAACCTCCACTAACGTCGGACAACCATATAGTGAGACCCGGCCTTCCGAGTGCTTGTCAAACCTTACTAGGGTGTTTTCTGTCAACTCCACATCCCTTTTTATCTCGGCACGAAAGGACAAATAAGAAGTTAAGTTCTAAAGTTTTAACGCAATTTAGATCTCACAAGGACATGTATGAATTCGGATCCATCTATTTCACATCATGAAGCTTATATTCAAGAGTGGCAAAAAGATAAAAACTAAGGAAAAAAAAGAAAGAGAAACATGCTGATTACTATGTGCAATGACTCACCCCACACTTTTGAACAAAGCCGTGCCTCGCGGCACGACATGGTTCAAAAGGCAAAAAACTAAGGTATCTTGGAAAGGAAATGACATAAGAGAAAAAGGTTCAAACTCCCTTGATATTGTCGTTGCTAAGTCGTGGATGAAAGAGCAAACGATAGGCCTTGGTTCGGTCGGATTCGGTTGATGCTCGAGGAAGTTCGGCAGGGAGACGGAATTTCTCGGGCGCGCCTCGGTGTTCCTTGAGCGCGTCCCCGGTACTTCTCGGTCGCGACTCGGTCTTTCTCGGGCGAAGCCCGGTCATTCTCGAGCGTGACTGCTGTTCCTGCACAAAAGATCAAATTCCTTCCAAATGCGAGGGGATGAGTACGATTTAAACCTAAATTAAAAGAAAATGCCGTATGAACACAAAAATGTGCCGGGTTACCTCCCGGCAAGTGCCTTTGTTTAACGTCGTTGGCTCGTCGATTGGGATCACCAGCTGGGATCCCATGGGCGGCTTAAGTCAAATTTTACCGGGGCTCCTGTGTCGATTCTAGCCTCGTCCCTTCCTGATTTCTTGCTGGATGATGTGCCTGGGTTAGGACTACAGTGTTCCGGAGGTTTCTTCATATTTGTGCGGTTATCGCCATAGATATTGTAGTACGAGGTTTTACCACTGAATGCTAGTGATAGTGAGCCTTTTCCCATGTTGATTTTCGCATCCGTGGTGTAAAGGAATGGTCGTCCCAGTATGATTGTTGGAGGATCATCCTTGCTGAATTCTTTGATTGGTATCACATAAAAGTCCGTAGGAACGACGATTTTTCCCACACGGAGTAGTAAGCTTTTAAGCACACCAACTGGCTGGACACAAGACTTGTCCCCCATCTCAAGGGATATCCTTGGTGGTTGCAATGGACCGAGTCCCAATGAGCAATATAAAGGGTATGGCAAAACATTGACTGCAGCTCCAGGATCAATCAAGCAATGGTGAACCTTGATCTTGCCGAAACTACAGGTAACTGTAAAAGCTCCAGGGTCCTTGCTTATTCCCATGTGTTCCTCGCGATTCCATGTAATGGGCTTACTTGCCATTGGGTCATTCCGTGATTCCAAGTTTTCATTCATTTTTCGGGTCGCACGACGTTCGTAGACAATAGCCTTAGTAGGGTAAGATGAATTCTGGCCCTCATCATCCCAGCCAGATGCTGGTACGTCAAAGTGTGTTGTCGGCGGAGGTGTCATGTTAACGGCGAACGCATAGCGTCCATTGTCAGCATGCGTAACCCACGTCCCGTCGTTGTTAGGTCGGTCCTCCTCTTGATTCCAATCAGGACGTTGCCTACGGGTGTAGTGCTTGGTCGTCGGTTTGTAAGCTTCGGGACCTCGTTGTTGTTTTCTCAACTGCTCGGCTTCGTCCATTGCCGCCTTCATGTCTGATGCCCTTACCATGTTAATAATTCCTTTAGGGTTCTAGATGGTTTGCGAGGGGAGACGGCCGGATTCATTTTTTAGCTCGGACACCTCGGTGGCCAGCTGGGACATTTGCTTGCCCAAGTCTGCTATAGCTCCATCGGTTTTTGCCATGTATTGATGCACCGTGTTGGACAGGTCCTTCATAATTTCCTCGAGCGGTTTGCTCGGGCCTTGCTGGCTCGGACCGGCCTGGTACTGATTCGGTCCCTTTGGTGGATATTGGCCTGGTCTGCCCTGGTTGTATTGCCGGTGAGGCGGTTAATAGAACTGCTGAGCCGGTTGAGGCGCGACCTGTTGCGTTCTCCTCGGGGCGTTGTTATCGTATCGCCAGTTTTGTCCGGGCGCCTGCCCGAATTGCCTCGAGTCGTTCGGCCAGTTTTATCCGGGCGCCTGTCTGGACTACCGGCTCGGTCCTGCTCGGTCGCTGCTATTGTATCCTTGGTATCCACCTACTGCGTTTACTTCCTCCAGGTCATTCTCCATCAACGTCGGGCAAGTGTCGGTTCTATGGTCCAAACCACCACAAAACTCACAAGGCCTCATCTGAGCTGGCTGCCTTCGTAGGAGCTGAATCATCATCTCCTTCATCTGCTTCATTTCCTCGGGCAAGGAACTCATCGGTACCTCAGCTTGTGCCACGTTCTTGATGCGGGAAAACTCTTCTTGCCGAGTCGTCTCTTCTCTAAACCGGGCATTCTCCGCAACACTAGTGACAAGCTCCCTTATGCCACTCAGCGGTAGGTTCATCATCGATCCTCCAGCCGAGGCATCTAGGAGTTTTTTGTCGAGGGGCCTTAGGCCATCAAGTAAGTACTCGATGATGAGTTTCTCAAGCAACCCAAGAGTGCAGCAACTTCGCTCCAAATGGTTGAACTTTTCTAGATACTCGTACATGGTCTCATTAGGCCCTTGCCTTATCTCTTGCAATTGTCTCCTTACTTGCATCGCCCTTCCTGTTGGGTAGTATTTTTCCACAAATTTCTTTTGCATTTGGGCCCATGTTCGAATGCTACCTGAAGGTAAGGAGAGGAACCAATCATTAGCCGAGTCAGTAAGGGAGAAATAAAATGCTTTTAATTTAAAATCATCCACATCTACTCCATAAGGTTTTAAATTTTGGCAAATGCCATGTAAACGTTGAAGATGAGTAGTAGCAGATTCTCCCTGATTTCCCGAGAACTTCGGCAAATTATGGACCACCGATGTGTTTATAGCGATGTTCTCTAGGTCCGGGCCTTCGTTTATGCACCACGGCTGGGTTCCGAAATCGGGCGCTGAGAGCTCGCCCATGGTAGGTTCACGGAGGACTTCATCCGCGTAATATTCGTCGAAGGCTGGGTGTTGCCTCGGTATTTGCCGATGTAACGGGGGCTATCTCGGGTGTTGCCTTGGGTGTTGCCTTGGCGCGGCTCCAACTCTGCCTTCGGGCATTCCTTGATTTAACCGGGCCGCTTCCCTGATGGCTCGGTTGTGGTTCCGGATGAGTTGTTCCGGGTTGTCTATAAATGGGGGCGGTCCCTCATTGTCTCGGACAACCTGGTTCACCTCGTTATCAATTTCCTCGTCCTCATGATGGCTTCCTATACGAGACATGGTTAACGAGCAAAAACTAAAGAAAAAGCAAAAGAAGAACAATTTTCCAATACACTAACTTCCCCGGCAACGGCGCCAAAATTTGACAGGCTGTCATCGTGACCTGCAAATTTACATTTATAAGTCCACTACTTTAGTGGCTCACTAATGATAGCAAGCGGTAAGTAGGGGTCGAACCCAAGAGAAGTTGGTTGGAAACAATTGTTCTTTTGAAAGCAATTAATAAAGTAAAGACAATTGGGGTTTTTTTGGTTGAGGTTTTAGTGCTGAAAATAAAGATCTTAAAAGGTAAAGGACTGAAAATAAATGTGCAAGAAATGTAAAGTGCGTGAAAATAAGTTGCTTGAAGGTCCATGTCTTGCAATGCTTGAAGGACCAAGTCTTGGGAATTTAAAGACAAGAAGTAAATGTGCGAGAAAGTAAAGTGCAAGTAATTAAAAGGTGATTCTTTTTAAGAGAAGGAATCCGGTTTTAGGAGTCTTGTATCAGGTCCCCGTTCATCATCGACCTCCAATGAATTAACCAAATGTTCTAGTGAGTGAATTATTCCATTTCAAGACATAACTCCAAACAAAGCCATTTCAAGCATTTGTTCCTCCGGCTTTTCCATTTCAAGACAAAGCTTACTAGTTCTAGCTAGGCTAATACCCCATTTCAAGGTATACTAACCTAAGTGCAGTCGCTTGATCCCTCATTTCCGAACAAACCGAGCGACTATATGGGGAATGAACTACTCGGAAGAGCTTTGCCATGTCAAGCATCCACTCTTCCTTGTTATGTTCACACCGAAGGCACAAGAACTAGCTAAAACATTAAAGTAACATGAAAGCAAGGGTCTAGAACGGTTTCATAGTACAAGCACTCCTTCGACCAAATGGAAATTTAGCTACGAATACTCATGGGAGTGAATATCATAACCATTTAAACCAAAAGTAAACAAGAGTGAGTAGAGGGGAATTAAGCTTTTGATTGCTAGTGCGAAGTTTTACAAGTATTGTCAACCCACAATCGCTCGAAGACACACCTAAGGACCACTACTTTCGGACATTTAAGAAGGGGGTGAAGCTCTTCTATTTATAGGCATGGATGTGCGGTTGCTTCATGGAGAAGGAATGCTTCTCATTGGCTAGCCGACTTTAAGCTAGCTGGTGCGTGTGGTCTTCTAATGAGCTTCCTTCATCCTTAAGATATCCGCAATTAAGCTAGTTGGTGCCAAGTGTGGTCTTCTTATGAGCTTCCTTCATCCTTAAGATAGCCGCAATTAAGCTAGTTGGTGCCAAGTGTGGCATCCCTTGAGCAAGGTGCTTCACCAGGCAGGCTGCTCTTAGAGCAAGGTGCTTCCAATGGACATCGGACCAAGCAAGTAGCTGGAACTTCGCCGGAGTTTTTGGTCGGAAGAAGTTTGACTCGGGCGCTTGGCCTGGTCCTTGTCTCGGATGCGCTCGGGCGTTTGTCTCGGATGCGCTCAGCGTTTGTCTCGGATGCGCTCGGGCGTTTGTCTCGGATGCGCTTGGCATTTGTCTCGGTCATGAACCTCAGCGCTCGGGCGATCATACAGCAGCGATACCCGGCGCTGTCCGGGGGCGCACCCTTATTTCTTCGGTATTGATTTTCGGGCCTCAGCCGAGATCGCTCGGATATCGACCTGGGGCGCGACCCGGTATTTCTCGGTCGCGGCCCGGTACTAAAGCTCGGTCTTGCCTGGGGCTTTCTCGGGCGCTGACTGGGTTCCTCGGTCATCTACGGACCCGATAAACTTGTGATTTATTTCTGGCATAAAACTCTTCTTTTAAGCTGGTTTCTTCCCTAAACCTCAACATAGCCTGTAAGGCAAAATGGGACTAACAAGTGAAATATGTCAAGATAAATTGTCCAATTTGGTGGGTTTAACTGATTCAACAAGTCATATAATTAGGCCCCATCAATATGCTTCACGAATTTTTTTTCTTTTGATAGCTTGCCTTATTTTGGCTTGTGCTTGCAAAAACTTTTTTCTTTTCTCTTTTTTTGTAGCTTGCCTTATTTTGGCTTGTGCTTGCATATACATTTTTTTTGCGGGTCAATTTTTCACCCATATCGACTCCACACTTAAAATTTGGCAGTGTACTACGGAGAATAATGATGTGTGCATACCATGTGAAAGAATAAAGATCACCTAAGTGCAATGACTAAGTTTTTGAAGAGACGAAAAGTATCTCATGCTTGCTAATTCTATGCTCAAGTTATGCAAAAAGATTGCCTAAATCATTAGATAGACACAAGATAACAACAACATTGACGACTAGGAATTATGCACTCATAAAAGTCATGGTGATCCTAGATTCAAAATCAAGTCATTAGCAATGAAACTAGATAATTGAGTTAAGGGGTTATGCAGATGCCTTGGAAATTTGAGTACTCAATTGTAAGCTAGCGCATAAAACGTGCAAGTGCCTAGACATGGATAATTTCAATAAAATGCACTACACACCCACTCCACACTTAAAATGAAGCTTAGTCCCTAAGCAACAAATTTATGAAAACAAAAGTGTAGTGCAAAGGGCTTCCTTGAAAGTGTAGCTCATAGTGCGTGATACATAGATTGCTCATTCCTTTCCCATGTATGACATTCGAATCTGTAAAACAAACATGTGACCACTACATAGAAATTATTAGTACATGTCACAAGTATAATGTGTAATCATATTAGGGACTCCACACTTAATTCAAAAGTATCTAGCGAGTGATGATGTGAGTGCAAAATAAGTTTGATAGGGCATCTTACAAATGGTTTTACTTCCCTCGAAGACCTAATTTAACGTCTTGGCGAGACTAGCAAAGCGCCCCATAGATGCGCTTGCGAGAAGTCCTTTGCTCAAATAACTTCTCGCGGGGCCATTAGTGCTTAAGTCATCAATCCACCTTCAAATCCCATTTGACCTTTCTTCCATCAAGTCTACAATGGACTTTTCGATGGAAGTTCAACCCCTTTAAAAGTGTGATTCCGTTTAGAATAGAGGGGTTGTGGGAACTCCTTTCTAATGATTTTGAAAAGTATGGTAGGAAACTCCAAAATTTGTCTCGAGACGACGTGACGAAGAACGGGTCTTCAAAACTCGTCGCGAGCTTCATGGGCACGCCCTCCTTGACCTTCTCAATAACTTGCTTGGGAGCCCAATCCTCTAACTCCTTCTCAAAACTTGCATTCTCTTGTATGTGAGGTCTCACTCTTGTTGCGCACATGTAAACCTCAACAAAGTCTTCATACAATCTGAATCCTCGTGGCTCAATGTTTGACGTGCGTCGTCTGACGCATCAAATTTAATATTTATAATTCTCCTGTAATGAGCTAGTGTAGCGGCAAGCAGGGTCGAACCCAAGGGAGCTGGTGTTGTTGAAGCTGTAACTGAAAACAAATAAGAAAAAGGGGGTTGTGAGTATTTATGAGTGCAAGAGAAAAATAACAAAAAGATTCTAATCCGAGAGAGTATTTAGCTTAGGGTTTCTATTGTGACACGTTTATCATAGATATCTGATGATCAATCTTATATTTTAAAGTGTGGTTGTTCCGACAAAGGTAACAACCCAAGTATCCCGACAAAGGTGATACGCCACAATCTAACCCGACAAAGGTGTTAGACTTCTAGTTCTTTCGTAAACTAAACAATCCGACAAAGGTATTATTTAGCTTAGGTGTTACTATCTACCTTTACGACAAAGTATCCAGTAGATATTAACGGTAAGAATTAGTTGTTCGACTAAGCTTTGCGACAAAGCTTCCACTTAGTCTAACAATTTAAATCATAATAATGAGCACAAGAACCAGTGAAATATAAAATTGCATTAAGAACAAAAATCTCAAAACGTGTTCACAATGTACGAAACCCTAAACTGAAACAGGAATTTAGCTACTCATAGCCATAACAAGAACACAAATATTTTGGAATGAAAGTAGAAAAATCTTCTCTTTGTCGAAAGCTTCGCGTTCTCCTCCAAAGCCATCTAGGATGATTGATAATCGAAACCCTAACCCAAACATCTTATTTATAGCAAAACTGGGTTTCTAAGTCTATTTTTGGGCTTGATTTCCAAATTTCGGGCTTGCTGACGTCATCAAAATGCGTGCTGACAATAGCAGGCGCGTCTGGCATTAACGTTACAACCGCGCTCAGCCTTAACGTTAGCACTGCGCTAATGTCTACCGTGGGCATGGTACCCATTGTGTCCCAACTTCGGCTATTGATTTGACCATCTAAATGACCTCGGATGCTCTCAGTGTGAACTAGAGAGTTGTAGGGAATTGAGTTAGCTACGCAACGGCATGTTGCTCATATTTTTTTGATCAGTAGTCCATTCCTAGAACTCCGTTGAAAGTTCAAAGGTCTGATCTGCCATTGTGATGTTTTTTGGCATGAAAAACCATATTTTATGCGCGTGCTTCCGAAACACCTGAAATGCAAACCATACTAAAAAGTAAATTTTTGCATATAAAAGTTTCGAAATAAATAGGATTAGCTGATTCGACGAGTCGTATAAATACGACTCATCAAACCACCCAACACTTGAACTTGTTCGTCCCGAACAAGAACCAAGTCACAGAAGGAAAATAAATATAACACTACAATTTCTTCGACGTCCTGGATGAATGCATATGAATATGAGTTGCTTGTCTAGATTCCGCTTTTCTATGCATAACTCAATCGCTACTAAAATCATTATGCTCAACACAGAATTAACTTGATACATGTTACCTTTGAGTTGAAATTCAAACCAATTCGGATGAATGGGAGATAGTCCTCTTTAGATCCTTGATCTACAGATCGATTGCAAATATAGCTAAAGTATTCAAATAAATCCAAACACTTATGCTAAGTCACGTCAATCAAAACATTTATATTGACTCGGGTGAACCGAGGTCGAACCCAAAAGATAGGTGATTAAACTAATGGCGCTAACATCAAGATGAGAATGTCTATTGTTTTGGGGGGTCTATTTTTCAATCCAAAGTGAGATTAAACTTGCACAAGTGTTAACTCCCAATTAAAAGATGACTAGGGATTACTTCACCACCAAGACAATTATTGTGACAATGGAATGATAAACCAATGATGAAATCACATGCACACGTATAAAATTTAGCTCATGCAACATTAATACTAGGTTCAACTCACGCTACAACCTATTATCAAGAGGTTACATCTCGCATAGCACCTCACACTCACGCTCTATTGGTACTATAGAACATGAATTTCTAGCCTCACACTCGCGCTCTATTGGCTAAATAGACATGTTCTTATTAAATCCAAGCAATTCTCATTAGGTTAATGAATTATCCAACTAACTCAAAAGTCCTAATGCTTCTTCATTTAGTCCATTGAAGTCATGTTGATCAACGTGAGCTACATCAAACATGAGATCAAGCAAAGTTCCCATTGAGGACATTTCACAAACACCTTATGGGCAACTTGAAACATTAAGTTCAAATGAAGAAGATTCATGTGAAAACTCAATCATCATTAGCATCTAAAGTGTTCACAATGTCACAACATGTCTAGGGGATCCATAATCCCCAATCAAAGTCACTACTCACTCATGGTGAGATTACAAGCAAAACAAATGAAAGAGATGGAGTTTAGGAGTCTAAAACCAATATGAGATTGAAGAGTATGAGAATCCTTGATGTTGATATTCTTCTCCACTCAATCCACCTTGAAATCAGTGCAGGTCTCCTCAAAATCCGTGCCAAAAAAAGTCCCCTTTTGTTGAGATCTAAAAGTTTCTATTTATAGCCCAAGTTAGGGTTTCCGGTACTGTAGCTCCAGTCGGTCGACTGGCGGGAGCTGGTTTTCCCAGTCGGTCGACTGATGCTGAAAATGTGGCTGATGAAGGAGTTTCCCAGTCGGTCGACTGAAAGTCCAGTCGACCGACTCGATGGACTGGATTGACAGGCCTCCTGGGGTGACTTGCAACTCGACCGACTCGTGGATCTTAGTCGGCCGACTCGAGCTTTTGAGCACTCTAAGCAACTTCTCAGTCGGTCACCTGGCTGGTTCAGTCGACCGACTCGATTGATGAGCTTGAGGAGGCCATCTGAGAAGTTCATCAACTCGACCGACTGGCACAGGGGAAATAGCCAGTCGGTCGACTGGAGCACCTTTCAGTCCAAATTTGCTCAAATCTTCGATTTTTCCTTGATTCTTCGTGTCAAGGTCCTGAGCTCAATGTATGGTTGCTCCAAGCCTGAAATGCAATGATAATGGTCAAATGGCATCGAAATAGCATCGGGAATGGACCAAAACTCTTCGTAAATGGGTATGTAAATGAGTCAAGAATTCGACTCATCAAAACACTCCACACTTAGAGTTTGATCGTCCCGAGCAAACAATAAGAACGAGCCAAAGAGACACAATGGGTAAACTTTATTTCTTACTACTCTGACACATATTTACAATCTAACTCCTTTTCGTAGGTGTGGCGAGTGCATTTAGCATATGCACCAAGCCTTTAAACCCCTAGTGGACGAGTTATAGTCTCGTGAGAGTTTTCAGAAAAGGGAATACTCACAAATCCTAAATGAGAACAACCATCCAAATAGGCATTTTAAGCTCACAATTTTCAAAGTACTAGGCAAGGTGTTTTTCATGAAGTTCATAATGTATTCAACTAGGTATGTGCATTTCAATCACTACATGAAACCTCTTCAACTCCTTGTGGAAATTCATGAATTAGGACATTCAAGCAAATCAAAGCAAAGACTAATAAATCTTTCATCAAGGATTCTAGTCATTTTCTATATCAATGACTTCAAGAAAACAATCTAATAGTCGCAAAGAAATTTTGTTGGATCACTCACTAATGCTAGCAAGGAGGCTAGTCCATTGGTTTGTGAGCTTTGAACTCATTCTCAAGCCTAGGACGCAAGGGTCACTTAGTCATAAGAGAAGAGGAGTTCCAACATTATAGTTTTTGTAAATACTTGCAAGCCACATCATGCCTAAGTATAAAAGAATACGAGGTTCGTCCCTTAGTGAATTTTTGCTAGTAAGTATCAATTGTCTTATTGGTTTTCATGCTAGAGAATGACGGGATTGCCGATTGTCAAATCTAAGTGCTTCTTATTTTCTTTTCTTTTTCTTTCAAATGGCCTTTGGCCTACAAATGCTTTCGAGGGGGAACTTTTCTTCCTAACCCCCGGCATTTGTATATTTTGATCAAAACTTCTCGTGATCATCGAGAGAGTTTTTAGTCGGGGCTTTGCCCTCTTTTGACCATAAGAATGAAGCATTTTTTTTGAATGGGGCCTATTTTTCACCCTCTTTTGACTCCACACTTAGAACTTTGACAAAGGGCTAAGTGTTAAAAATGGAGCATGACAAACCAACAAGACGAATCCACTGGATAAGCAAGGTCACTAAGGTCACCTAAAGGCAATCATGGCATGCAAGGGTTTTAAAATTGTAAATCATTTCGATTTTGTGCTTTCAAAGATCAACTCTTTAGTCTCAATGAGAAAAAGCTTAGAATAAAAGATAAAGAAGTGCTAGTAGATGCTTTGATCCTCAAGAATGAAAGGCAACAATCCAATCCGTTAGTCATCTAAAGGCTCAATCAAGTGAAATCATGCACGACTAGTTGAATTAGGAATGAGATTTTTCGAAAATGTGTCCTTGCCTAGACTTTTTGTTTTCATTAATATTTCAAAATTTTTGGATGAATTGTGCAGTAGTGTGAGTGTTCTCCCTTAATCATACAAGTTGATTGGATTCCACACATGAAAGCGCGTCAAGCAAACACAAACATCTCATGTAGTCAAAACACGTCAAAACATAGGCCACCCCACACTTATGCCCTATCAAGACATCTAGTTAACTAAGCACATGTTAAGAAGTTATCAAATATAGGCATTCACACATGCATAGTTCATATCCTCAAATTTTTGCACGAATCAAATAAAATCAAATAGAAATCCAATCAAAATAGATATTCTTAAACATCGGGAGAGAAAACACTCACAAGCCTAGTTTAACGTCTTGGCTAAGACGGAGCCAATTCTCCTCTTAAGAGATAGGAAGCACGCTTGAGGAGTCTTTTGCTAAGATCCATCCTCAAGCGGGGCCTTGCACTTGATCGTGTCAAACCACCTTCAAATCCCATTTGAATTTCCTCCCATCAAGCCTACAATGGACTTTCCTTTGGGAGCATGACCCCTTCAAGTATGAAAATCCCTTAAAAATCAAGGGGCCATGGGAGCTTTTTTCAAATAATCTTTGAAAGTATGGCAAGAAGCTCCAAAACTTGTCTCGAGACTTCATAATGAAGAAAGGGTCTTCAAAATTTGTCTCGAGCTTGATGGGTACACCCTCCTTTAATTTTTTTATGATGTCCTTGGGTGCCCATTCCTCAATATCCCTTAGTAGGCTTGTGTCTTCTTGCAAGCGAGGTTGGTCTTTAGTCTCTTCCATGAAAACCTCAACAAAGTCTCTATACCCTTGAAGTTCTTGGGGCTCAATATCCTCTTCCTTTAATCCATCCTCAACAAGAATTTGGGATTCATATTTTGGCTCTTCTATAGCGGGAGGGGTGAGTTCTTCTTCATCAATAAAGGGTATTTCCTCTATGTAAGAGGCATCATCATTGAAGAATTACTCATCGGAGAGCGCCAAATAGACGCCGAGCTCTTGTGTGTTCTCATCTAAATGATCTTGAGATGTGCTAGTGGTGAAGGATGCTTCACTTTTGCATTCCATCTCTTCTTCGTTACAAGATTCACCATCTCTTTGGTTGTAATGAGTTGTGATGTTCCCTTGTGTGGCATGTGTTTGGCAAAACGTTGTTAGACAGTTCGAGCAGGTGTTCAGGGGGAGTTCGAACATATCCTAGTACTTCTGTACAGCGTGATCAAGACGCAAAGGATATTTTCCGGAAGATATTGGCAACGAAGATTTCATCAAGTTAAAGATGGCGTGCGACTTATTCGAGCAGGATATTCGAATGAATATACACAATTGAAGACGGCGTGACTTGCTTGGGAAAGAAGACGACTTCGTATATTCTTCCAAAGATTTGTGAAAGATATACATCAAATATTCCAAAATATTTGATGGGATTATCTTGTGCGAATTAGGGTTTCGTCCGAGCCTATAAATACGAATGCAAAGGCAACCCTAATTCCCATCGCTTTCAAGATCAAAATACACACGAGCACATCCTACTGATTGGAGAAGAAGGAAGCGACAGCCGGTTGTATTTTCTCATTGGAAATACATCGGTGAATGTGCAGTCTACTCAAGTGCAAACACAGACTGCCTGACACGATCTAACTGCTGCACACAACAAAGGTGAACAAGCTTTCAAGAGAAAGCGTCCGAGCTTCAAGGGAAGGTCGAGAACGTTCGGACTGTCTGTTCGGACGAAGGGGATCGAGGCTTACTGCTGTGAACCTCGGTTGCAAATCTGAGAGACGGAGTATTAGAGGTTGGCAATTACAAGGTGTAAGTGTAAGTCCCTGTGGAAGCCCTATACTCGTAATAAAGATTTGCTGTCCCTTTTTCGGGCGTGGGAAACCCCCCAGAGTAGGCGTAGCCGAACTGGGTTATCAGTCTGTGTGTTCTGCTGCTTTTGTTTATTTGCTGAACTGTTGTGTCGAGAGTGCAAGGTCTGTCTCAACTGAGCCTTGGACTGTTGTGAAAGGAGTTCAAGGTCTGTCTCAACAGTACCTCGAACACTAACTTGAACAGGGGATAGAACTTTAATTGGTATCAAAGCAAACACTCGACATACTGAGTGGGATCCTGAACTGTTCAAGATGACTCTGAAGGAAGGACAAAGCATCACCAGACCTCCGTTGCTTGAAGGATCGAACTATGCCACCTGGAAGCCCGTGATGAGATCTTTTCTGAAATCTCTAGACGAAAGGGCTTGGAAGGCAGTCATGAGAGGTTGGACTGAACCCATGATGAACAATCTCACTGGAGAATCGGTTCCGAAACCAGAAGCCATGTGGACAGAGGAGGAGGATAAAGCGTCCATGGGAAATTCAAAGGCTATGAATGCGATTTTTTCTGCAGTAGATGAGAATGTCATGAAGCTAATTATCAACTGTGAAATTGCTAAAGAAGCTTGGGATATCCTCCAAACTGCTTTTGAAGGAACAGACAAGGTTCGCAATTCTCGGATGCAGGCGGTCACTACCAAATTCGAAGAGATGAAGATGAAGGAGAGTGAAACTATCGCTGAGTACAACACCAGAGTTCTGGAACTGTCCAACGAGGCGTCTGCACTAGGGAAACCTATCGATGAAGAAAGACTGGCGAGAAAAGTAATGAGATCACTGCCTCCAAGATTTGCAATGAAGGTCACTGCCATTGAGGAAATGCACGACACTCTAAACTGAAGCTGGACGAGCTGATGGGTTCTCTCAGAACTTACGAGATCAATCACGACTTTCAACCCGGAGATGTGAAAGGAATTGCCCTCAAAGTGGACACATCAGAAGACAAACTAGACGGTGACTGCACCACTGAGCAACTGGCTATGATGGCTCAGAACTTTGGCAGAATGGTGAGGAAAATTAACAGACGTGGTCCAGAACAAGGTCAGTCTACATCAAACAGTTTCCGAAACTGGAAATCCGGCAGGTCAAGGTCAAGAGATATAAGGCAAGACTCCTCTGATAAAGGTAAAGAAGAGATTCAGTGCCATGAATGCAAGGGCTTCGGTCATATTGCTTCACAATGTGCAAATACCCTCATGAAGAAAAAGGCAATGGTCGCTAGCTTCAGCGACAGTGAGTCAGATGAAGAGAAAGGTGAAACCACCAACTTTGTGGCCTTTACCACAACTCTGGGTAAATGTAGCAGCACCGATGCAACAGTTCCATCTCAGTCGGAACTCCCAGCTGAAGACCCCTCAGACAGTGATGATGAAGAACTCACACAGGAGTCTCTCGCTCAGACATACAAAGATCTGTATGAGAAGTGGCTGCAACTGATCAAAATCAACAAGAAGCTGAATGACACAATTGCAAGCATCACTGTAGAAAAAGACAAGGTCTGGCAGGAGGTCGAGATATTACTTACACAGAAGGTTGAGCTCAAAGGCACGGTCGACTCACTGAATACTCGACTGGCTGAGATGAAACAGGAAAGGTTGTGTCTCCTTGCTCAGAAAACAGAGCTCCTAGGTACGGTCTCCTCACTGAAAGTCGAAATGGAGAAGGACCGTGACACTCATCCTGTAGGCATGGCGGGTCTAAGAAAAACTATCACAGATCTGAAGCGCAAAGAGGTGTTCCAATTGAGGAAGGTAGAACAGCTGGAACTTCAACTAGATTCTGAAAGGATGGATCGCTCAGACACTGAGAAGGAACTCAACCACCTTAAACAGTCGGTAAGAATGCTGAATTCTGGCACTAAAGACTTGAATGATATTCTCAGGTCTCAAAGAACGGAGTCTGGACATCGTGGACTTGGGTTCACTAAAGAAGGATGCTCAAGTGGTACAGTGGTTGTTAAAACCAACCCTGTGGCTGAACAGTACCCAGAACAGCAGCTGAAACTGCACCAGAGACAGAAAGTGAATCAGCGTCTGGGAGAAAAAGAGCCACGATACCCAATATCTCACTTGAGACAGCACCCTAGACAGAAAGTGGATCTGTCCCAAGACAAGTCTAAAGGTAGTCAAAGACGGACCGGGAATGCTTACCTCAGTTCAACTCCCAATCAGAGGGAAGATTTGCGCGCATGCTGGTACTGCTATCAGATTGGACACATCAGACGGCAGTGTCGACTATCTCTTGCTGAACGTCGAGGACATCAACGACAGACCAAACCTCGGCAGAAACTTGTTTGGGTCCCGAAGGAACAACAGACAGTATGCATGATGGCCTGCTGCTCATCACGAGACACAGTGCAAGACAGTTGGTTCTTTGACAGCGGGTGCTCTACCCACATGACAGGTAACTCTGAATTTCTCTCTCATATTAGACCTGTTGAGAAGATGCGTTTTGTCACCTTCGCGGATGGTAGGAAGAGTGAGGTGATCGGCTGTGGGACATTGAAGGTTCCGGATCTACCTGCACTCGAGGACACTCTCCTGGTTGAAGGTCTGACAATGAATCTGATTAGCATCAGTCAACTGTGCGACAATGGTCACTATGTGTCATTCTCTCGTGACTCATGCCTTGTCCTCGACAAAAATGGATGTTCTGTGATGAAAGGCAAACGGAGGGCAAATAAGTGTTACACCATCAGAATGGGAGACGAAGACTTTAACAAGCCGCGGTCTACTCTAGACTATGTTCAAACCAAACATAGAGTTGTGCGAGGGGGAGTGAATAGGACCCTGCACACAAGGTCAGATAGGAGAATCGCACAAATCCAGTTTGGTAAGTGTACCAGGAGACTGTTGGATCACAGGGTGTCACAGTTACAGAACGAGTTTGAACAGAAGATAACAAAGTTGCAAAAGGAGTTCAAACTGTATCATCAGATTCATGCCACCTCATCAGACGAGAGATTGAACCAGATTGCACAGTTTGGAACACCCAGATCCTCTTTGGGTCTGTGTGGTTTCAAGCACTAAGCGTTCCAGGCGGTGGTCAGTCAAAAGCGAATTTCCAGCTACAACAGTTGGACTGACCACCTAAGGAAGGGTGCTGGAACAGAAGGTACAGCGCGTGAAAACAAATATTTTTGAATATTCTCGAAGATTTTTCCTGCCGTTATTTGAAACGAGAGTTGACCAATTTGGGAAGTTGAAAAGGCTGGAGAGTTATTTCTTTTGAAACACAAAGCAGTTCGTAGTCTACTCTCCCTTTCTCTCAAACCCTAGAACCGATTTCTCTCTCAACCGCACATCCTCCAAACGGCGATGGTGAACACCAGGAAATCTGCGAAGTCCGACGTCAAATCCGCTGAGAAGACGAACATGCAGTCCTCAAAGGCTCTGGCGGCAAAACCCAAAATTCCGAAGGCAAAAGCTCCGAAGGAGAAAAAGGCATCGCCTTTACGCTCTGTCTCCGAATCTGTGGCCGTAACAAAGAAGACTGCCGGAGGAATTACAGTCAAAATCCCTCAGTCGACCATGGAGGATTCGTCCTTCTCATTAGATGCTGGTGTGTCTCAAGAAGACTGTCCCCAATCTGAGGTATTTCAAACTGTTCCTTCAGTTTCTGCAAATATTCCTGTTATTGACAAGATTGTGGTGGTCAAAGATATGAATATGGGTGTTGAGAAGAAGGATAAGGTTGTGGTTGTTGGCGAATCCAGTAGGGCTGTTGATTGGAAAACCAGTAGAGATATGGCTGGTAATGTCGCTAGTAAGATAATTATTGGGGATGAAACTATCAAGTTTGTGGAAGACATCAAGATTCCCAGCAAGGTGGCTGGAGGACCAGCAGCATGGAGGGAGAAAATTCATGCGTCTGGGTATGTTCACCCAGACGGTTTACGGAGAAAGAAGGGGACTCGCCGAGTGGTTTCTCCAAGACAGTGCCTTGCCAGGATCAGCTCTGTCAGAGGGAGGCTCATTGCAATGTCTAATGAGGAGACAGAAAACCTTCTTGATGCCTCACGGAAAAAGCCTGTGATGAATGAGGAGTCTGATGTTGGCCCAGAGAAGAGCATTGGAGGTTCAGAAGGTGAACAATTCAGTAAACAAAAGGAGGATGTTTCCGAGATGATTCTTCCACCAGAAAATCCTGGTTTATTGAAGGAAGCCACAGTTAGAGGAGACTCTCCTATAAAAGAGGATGAAGAATTAGAGAAGCTGTTCAAAGACATTGACAATGTCATGGAGGTTTTGGAAAAGGAGAAGGATCTCAAAGTGATAAGATCAGAGGAACCACCTCATGCTCAGAGTGTTGGTGCAGAAAAGTTTGTTAGTGAGATAGTTGCTAGTGCTCCAACTGTGGAACCTTGTGCCTAGTCTGAAGGTGAGACAGTGAGTGTTCCAGAAGAAGGCGCTAAGGAAGCAATGGCTGCTCCAGTAGTTGGCCAAGATGATCTGCATAGTGATCGTATGGAGGATATTAGTGCATCAGTTCGTGAGGATTCTGCAATGCCAGCCTCAAAGGAAGGTACCCTTTCAGAAGATGACCAAGACCTTGTTCCTCTTGTCAACCTCAAAAGGACAAAGAAGGACAAGGAGAAGAAGAAGGTTGTTTTTGCAAAGTCTTCAAAAGGATCAGTTCAGAAGGTTGCTGAGGTCAGCATTGGTGCAGGGGGAGTCGGCTCTTCCAAGAAAAGGAAGCGCGTCGCTGCAGTTCCCATCTCTGAAGATGCTGGGCGATGCGAAGTCCCAGCCCCTGAGTCTGAGACTGTTCCAGTGGGTAAGGTCAAGAAAGGAGTATGGTTCGTAAATAAAGACGCTGTGGTGAAGTGGAGCTGTGTGCAAAAAAGAAAGATCATTCCTGAGAAGTTGCTGGAGGAGTCCCGGTACAAGGGAAGGGAAGTGATTAAGGTGCTTAAGGAGTCTGATCTGTTCTGGACGTTGGACAGATGCAAACCTTTCAATGAACAACTGGTGCGTGAGGCTATGGCAAACTTGCCCCCTGGATTTGGGGTTGTTGGAGAATCTGAGTATGGGGTCTTCTACGTCAGAGGGAGACGGATCAAGATTGATCCTGAGCTGATCAATGTATACTTCGCCATGGACGACCCAGCTGTTGATGAAGAAGAACCAAGTTTTGAGAAGGTTGTGAGCACCATCACTGCAGGCTCTGTTCAGTGGAGGCCTGAGTCAGTTGTGAATACAGCGGAGCTATCTACGTTCTATTCCATGCTATTTTTCATTGCTGTCTTCAACTGGAGGCCGTCCACTCATCACTCTACTATCAATAAGGACATGGCTCAACTGCTTTATCAGATAGGGAATAAACTGAAGTTCAACCTGGGCAGAGTGATGTTCAAACAGATTGCTGAACATGCCACCTCGTCGAGATCTCTGCACCAGATTTGCTTCCCGTCCCTGATATACGAGCTGATCATCGATCAAGCTCCTGATTTGAAGGCCTCTCCTGACCATCTCACAAAGGCTCCCAGCAAGTTCATCGTCGACCATAAGTTGTTCAAAGGTCGTCATGTGAACGATCTCAAGGAGGAGCACCAGAAAGGAAAAGATGTGGCAGAGTCCAGTCGAGGGGGAGCCAGAATGGGACGGGATGAGCGAAGCAAGTTGCTCAGGGACCTTAATGTCATCATCGAAGCAGACAAGGAGCAGCGCAGGCGCATCAACAAGCTCGCTCGTGCCCTCAGCTATCCGAGTGAAGATGAATCTGATGATGCAGATTCTGAAGATGCCACTAATGATGGGTCGTCTGCCTGAAGGTCTCCTGAAAACTCTATCTCTGAACTCGTTTTTCGTTGAAAACTTTCAGTAGTATGTGCTTGTTCTGGCACATTTTGATTTGCTGTTCGAACTAGATCGGACCCTTTGCCAGTTTGTGGCAAAAAGGGGGAGTATTTTGAGTGGCGACAATTTTTGTTCCCTCAATTTTGTCTACTGTCGAGACAGATAGATCTAGTGATTTGGTTTTGCCAAAATGCCAAGGGGGAGATTGATGTTCCCTTGTGTGGCATGTGTTTGGCAAAACGTTGTTAGACAGTTCGAGCAGGTGTTCAGGGGGAGTTCGAACATATCCTAGTACTTCTGTACAGCGTGATCAAGACGCAAAGGATATTTTCTGGAAGATATTGGCAACGAAGATTTCGTCAAGTTAAAGATGGCGTGCGACTTATTCGAGCAGGATATTCGAATGAATATACACAATTGAAGACGGCGTGACTTGCTTGGGAAAGAAGACGACTTCGTATATTCTTCCAAAGATTTGTGAAAGATATACATCAAATATTCCAAAATATTTGATGGGATTATCTTGTGCGAATTAGGGTTTCGTCCGAGCCTATAAATACGAATGCAAAGGCAACCCTAATTCCCATCGCTTTCAAGATCAAAATACACACGAGCACATCCTGCTGATTGGAGAAGAAGGAAGCGACGGCCGGTTGTATTTTCTCATTGGAAATACATCGGTGAATGTGCAGTCTACTCAAGTGCAAACACAGACTGCCTGACACGATCTAACTGCTACACACAACAAAGGTGAACAAGCTTTCAAGAGAAAGCGTCCGAGCTTCAAGGGAAGGTCGAGAACGTTCGGACTGTCTGTTCGTACGAAGGGGACCGAGGCTTACTGCTGTGAACCTTGGTTGCAAATCTGAGAGACGGAGTATTAGAGATTGGCAATTACAAGGTATAAGTGTAAGTCCCTGTGGAAGCCCTATACTCGTAATAAAGATTTGCTGTCCCTTTTTCGGGTGTGGGAAACCCCCCAGAGTAGGCGTAGCCGAACTGGGTTATCAGTCTGTGTGTTCTGCTGCTTTTGTTTATTTGCTGAACTGTTGTGTCGAGAGTGCAAGGTCTGTCTCAACTGAGCCTTGGACTGTTGTGAAAGGAGTTCAAGGTCTGTCTCAACAGTACCTCGAACACTAACTTGAACAGGGGATAGAACTTCAAGTTGCGGCGCCGACTCTCCAAAATTCATCCTCCCTTTCTCGGTCCCATTCTTCCCTTGAGACATTAGATTCAAGGACTTCTTCTTCGGGTACCTCCTCTTCCTCATCCAAGTTTTCGTTTTCCATTGCTTGTTGCCCCAATTCGCTTTCCAAAACTTGGTGTTGAGCATCCATCTCCCTCAATTTAGCATTTTCTCTTTTTAACTCATGGTTTTGAGCCTCCAATATTTTCAATTGAGTGTCCATCTTCTCTTGGTTTTCAAGGAATGTGGCAAACTGACGGACGCACAGTCGTCGTGTGCAAACGTCAAGAATAAAATTTATAAGTCCGCTACTCGCGACTTCACTACTGGGTAGCAAGTGGTAAGTAGGGGTCGAACCCAAGGGAATTAGGGGGATAGTTGTTCTTTGAGGAATGTACTGAAGGGGAGCGTGATTTTAGGTGGATTGAGGTTTTAGCGATAAATAGTGAGTGGTTGGTTGTTGGTTTTAGTTTTAGTACAGAAAAGTAAGTGTCTTTTTGGTTGGTTTTGGTTTTTAATGCAGAAAAGTAAAGTACTGAAAATAAAAGGAGAAGACTTACAGCAAGTGGGATGCTTGAAGGATAAGTCTTGCGGAGAGTAAGCGGTTGATATTGCAGTTGATATTGAGACTGAAAGTAAAGTGCAGGTGATGTTTTAAGGAAATCATTCGGTTTTAGGGGCCTTGTATCAAAGTCTATTTATCATTGACCTCTAATGATCATACTATGTATTCAAAAGTGTATCAAGGCCATTCCAAGCACTTGATTTGCTACACTGTTTAGTCCATTCCAAGACTTAGAGCACTTGTTCTATTTAGACTAATACCCCATTCCAAGGTATATTAGCCTTATGTGCATCCATTTGATTAATCATTCCCGATCAACCAAATGGTGTTTTAAAGAGGTCAAACTCCTCAGATAAGTTTTGCCATTCCAAGCATCCACTTATCCGAGTATGTTTACGAACCCCACGGAAGAGTTTTGCCATTCCAAGCATCCACTCAACCTTGGAAGTTCTAACCTAATATGTGGCACATAGAACAAGTTTTGAACACATAGAGGCATTAAGAGTAGGGCCTGAAACATTTTATGACACAAGTACACCCCTTCAACCGAATCAAGGGTTTAGCTACGAATATCCATAGAGGTGGATACCATAGCTAAGTACTCGAGGGTTTTTGAAAGATAGTAAGTAAAGGAGAATACTCAAGAACCAACAGGAGTAAACTCAAGAACTACTAGAATACTCAAGAACCAACAGGAGTATTATAGATTTAAAACAAAAGCTTACAAAAGTAGTGCCCAAATCTAGAGAGATATGTGACCTTGTGTTTTTGAGATTGTGTTGGAATGAGGATTACAAAGGGAAGGAGGCATGGTATTTATAGGCTATGGAGATGAGAAGGATGTGGTTTTAAACCACAACACTTGGCACAAAATCCATGGAGCTCACAAAACCGCCGGTCCTTGTGAGGGGAGGGGAGGAGCCGCCCCCCATGAGTCATCCTTTGCCCAAAAGCCGCCGGTCATATGGCAAGGGGGAGTGAGTTTGTGAGTTTTGTGAGCTTTTCACAAAAGCCATCGGTCCATTTCAGCTCCGGACTGACTCTGGTTGCTCTTCGGTTGGACTTGTTTTGAGTGATTCCACGTCAGGATCATGAAAGTTGTACGGTCGGAATCTGGTCGTGACTTGGAATGACTCGTACTTTATTATCAGCTTAAAAACTCCTCCTTAGCATGTATTCTCTCTAGACTTCAAAATACCCTGTAGATAAATATCGGAACTAACAAGCAAAAGTTAAATAGACAAAGAGTCTAATTTGGTGGGTTTAACTGTGTTTATGATTCATACAATTATGGTCCATCACAAACATGGCTTCAAAATAGGAGCGCTCATTTGACGGTTGAGGAGGCTGAGGGTGTGGAGGGCAGGAGTGTTCAATTTCAAAACATTGACTATCATTCCAATTTTGAGTGTAGGTAGGTGATGGATTCCAAGAGTTTTCCCAACAGCCGTTTGGTTGCTCCTCTTCTTGGTCATCCCCATCCAAATTATAACGATTAGTTTGATAGTCATGCTCTTGGTAATTCCAATATGGTTGCTCCTCCTCTTGATAATATCCCTCATTAGAAGAGACTTGTCGGTTTTGGTTGTTCATCCAATAGTCTTCACCATGGGCATTCGGTTGATCCACATAGTCTTTGTCATTTCTCATTTTAGACACCACCCAAGCATTAACCATGCTCATCATACTATCAATTTTCTTGTCTAAATCACTGAATTGATCTTTTATCGCATAATTGGAGAAATCCTCTTCATAATAATCTTCATCGTGCATGACTTGTTGGTTATAGTGATCCATCCTCGCAAAACAAGATTAACGTAGTTAGTAAGGGATATGGGAGAAAAAGAAGAATATACAAGCATAAGAGAAAGAAAAATATTTACAAGAATAGACAAACTAAACAATCTATTAGCACCTAGTTAATTAACCTATTCCCGGCAACGGCGCCATTTGATCGATAGCAAATATAGCTAAAGTATTCAAATAAATCCAAACACTTATGCTAAGTCACGTCAATCAAAACATTTATATTGACTCGGGTGAACCGAGGTCGAACCCAAAAGATAGATGATTAAACTAATGGTGCTAACATCAAGATGAGAATGTCTATTGTTTTGGGGGGTCTATTTTTCAATCCAAAGTGAGATTAAACTTGCACAAGTGTTAACTTCCAATTAAAAGATGACTAGGGATTACTTCACCACCAAGACAATTATTGTGACAATGGAATGATAAACCAATGATGAAATCACATGCACACGTATAGAATTTAGCTCATGCAACATTAATACTAAGTTCAACTCGCGCTACAACCTATTATCAAGAGGTTACATCTCGCATGGCACCTCACACTCGCGCTCTATTGGTACTATAGAACATGAATTTCTAGCCTCACACTCGCGCTCTATTGGCTAAATAGACATGTTCTTATTAAATCCAAGCAATTCTCATTAGGTTAATGAATTATCCAACAAACTCAAAAGTCCTAATGCTTCTTCATTTAGTCCATTGAAGTCATGTTGATCAACGTGAGCTACATCAAACATGAGATCAAGCAAAGTTCCCATTGAGGACATTTCACAAACACCTTATGGGCAAACTTGAAACATTAAGTTCAAATGAAGAAGATTCATGTGCAAACACAATCATCATTAGCATCTATAGTGTTCACAATGTCACAACATGTCTAGGGGATCCATAATCCCCAATCAAAGTCACTACTCACTCATGGTGAGATTACAAGCAAAACAAATGAAAGAGAAGGAGTTTAGGAGTCTAAAACCAATATGAGATTGAAGAGTATGAGAATCCTTGATGTTGATCTTCTTCTCCACTCAATCCACCTTGAAATCAGTGCAGGTCTCCTCAAAATCCGTGCCAAAAGTCCCCTTTTGTTGAGATCTGAAAGTTTCTATTTATAGCCCAAGTTAAGGTTTCCGGCACTGTAGCTCCAGTCGGTCGACTGGCGGGAGCTGGTTTTCCCAGTCGGTCGACTGATGCTGAAAATGTGGCTGATGAAGGAGTTTCCCAGTCGGTCGACTGAAAGTCCAATCAACCGACTCGATGGACTGGTTTGACAGGCCTCCTGGGGTGACTTGTAACTCGACCGACTCGTGAATCTCAGTCGACCGACTCGAGCTTTTGAGCACTCTAAGAAACTTCTCAGTCGGTCGACTGGCTGGTTCAGTCGACCAACTCGATTGATGAGCTTGAGGAGGCCATCTGAGAAGTTCATCAACTCGACCGACTGGCATAGGGGAAATAGCCAGTCGGTCGACTGGAGCACCTTTCAGTCCAAATTTGCTCAAATCTTCGATTTTTCCTTGATTCCTCGTGTCAAGGTCCTGAGCTCAATGTTTGGTTGCTCCAAGCCATGGTCAAATGGCATCGAAATTGCATCGGGAATGGACCAAAACTCTTCGTAAATGGGTATGTAAATGAGTCGAGAATTCGACTCATCAAGTCACTGTTCCGAACTTTAGCTATATGGTTATACTTCTTTGCTTTTTCTTGCACGTGATTTATTCGAGCTTCTAGGTTTTTGAGCTTTCTTTCTTCTTTTGTTGGACATCTTTTGTAGTGACTTTCTTTGGCCTTTGGCTCTTGATGTATGAATGATGTACTTCACTTTTTGTTGTATAAAACTTCACAACGTGGCTGATTTTTCTTGAGCTTTGCTCCTTTATTGTGAATAGCTTGTCCTTTTTCCTTTCTTTTGAAGGAGGTCCAATCATCACCCGCGAGCATATGGAAATACCTCCCCGCTCTTTCTCATCCTCGACCTTTTTGACGCGAGTCAAGATGGGGGCCCTCCACCTATTTTCCCGGTTACTTTGGACTAGAGATAGGACAGTCTGTTTTCCCATCCCGCCTACTTACATAAACGCTGCAGCGGCGGAGCCGACTCTGAACCATCAAATCTCAAAGTGCTAGCCTCCACAAAATCCATATAACCATGTAGTTTGAATCTGGTCCTTTGAATGCTTCATCAAGTCTCTCTAGGACATTTCTATCAACTCCACATCCCTGTTTATCTCAACTTAAAAGGACACGTAGTGGGTTAAATTCACATATAAAAGCATAATTCAGATTTCACGAGAGAAATACAATATAATCAGCTCATCTATTTCACATCAACATTCAATACGTTGACGCAACTGACTGACTTAGTACAATATGCAAGAAAAATAAATATGTTGACGCAACTGACTGACTCTCCCACCCCACACTTTTGAACTAAGTCGTGTCCTCACGGTACGACTTAAATTCAAAGACACAACAATTCAAGACACACAAACATATAAGAAAAGGTAGAGATCAAAGTGGACAGGTACTCCCCTCATTTCGTCGTGTGAAGATGAGAATTCTGGTCAATCAACAGTCAACTCTGGTCAATGGTCAACGCTAGTCAACCGAGAGGGACGCGCCTGATGGAGAGATTACGTCGCGCCTGATGGAGAGATTACGTCGCGCCTGAATTTGACGCGCATCGTCTCAAAAACACATTAGCCATTTAAAATGGCTTGCGAGCGCGGTGAATAAAGTGTGCATGGACCGCGATCCTCTCGGGATGTGACCTGTTTCTTGCTTAAAAACGTTCTCCTTTCCCAAAAGATAGTATAAAAACATGACTCAAGACTCAAACAAACATCAAACAAAATAAAAATGGAAAAACAAAATTTTTGCCGAGCTTCCTCCCTGCGAGCGCCTTTGTTTTACGTCGTTGGCTCGACGATACCTCATCAGGAATCACAAGTTAGGATCCTATGGTCGTGTCAGGTCAAATTTCTCTACTCCTTTGTGCTGCTCATAGTCCTCATCGAGTGGTGCTCTCATGTCTATCCATCCTGGTTTCCATCCACATGTGTCATGTCTCGGTAGGTCGAACGAAACTACTGTAGAGACATGCTTGCAAGACCTAGCTTGTTTTTTTTCTCCTTATGATGCTTCCAACTCACGAATGTGTTTTTGAATGATAGTTTGTAGTTGGTGATTCATTTTCTAGTCCTGCACAATGAGATACTAGCAGCCACAATGTAAAGTGAACCAAACGCCTTTTCTTGTAATTTTTTAGGTTCACCATCTTGTAAGTACGACAAAAGAGGCATATGAGTTGTATGTAATTCCATATTAAATTCAGCGCTTACCTCAGAATTTTTAGTAATTAAGTATGTGCATAGGTAAGGAGTGGAGTTTTCTTCGCTAGAACATATTTCCTCCTCGTATGTGACTGGCACTATTTGGCTGATTCATTCTCATCTTCTTCTTCTCCTGCTTCTTCTTCTTTTGGCTCTTTATGGTCATCTTGGATGATGTTATCCGTGAGCATGATTGTTTCTTTCTCTGTATGAAGCTCTTTGGTAGTGGTGGAAATATCCTCTTCATCTGAAGCTTGAGTCTCTGTAGCGGGTAAGGTCGTGATGGAGGTGTTGCATGTGATGTCGGGCACGATCTGCACTAAATCAGCTACTACTGTCTGCGACTTATCATCCGTTTTGAGCGTCTGACCCCATCTCGATCTCTGTGCCATATCATCTATCAGGTCCCAGATATCATAAATGTTTAAATTCATTACTGAACCTCCTGCTGCAGCATCGAGCATAGTAAGCTCTAGTGGAATCATCCCATCAAGAAAGCTCTCAAGAAGAAATAAATCTGTTAATCCATGGTCTGGACAGCTTCCCTCAAGATCATCGAAGCGCAAATAGTACTCATATAATGTTTCGCCCTGGAATTGCTTAATGGTAGAAATTTTCTCGTGGATTTCAAATCGAAAGGATCGCGGAGAAAACTTTTTTAGAAATCGGGCTCGTAGATCTAGATCCACATAATTACATTCACAATCTGCAGATGATGAGTAATACCAAGATCTTCCGGAGTCAGTTAAAGAAAAGAAAAATATTTGTAACTTGAACCTCTCCAATGATTCTTCTTTAGGCTTTATGCGGCAACAGATGGAGTGAAACTTCTTCACATGCGCTACAGGATTTTCTTCAACATCACCTCTAAATTTCGGGAGACGATCAATCATCCAACACTTAACCTCCCTGCCATCGTCTTCCTCATCGTCTTCTTCGTCACAAGTTGTTCCACTATAATAGGAAGACATGGTGAATCACAAAAAACTATATATAAAAAAATAAATTAAAAAGTAACAACTTCAATGAAGCGTAGCTCCCCGGCAATGGAGCCAAAATTTGACGCGCGTCATCTAACCCGTCAAATTTAATATTTATAATTCTCATGTAATCAGCTAGTGTAGCGGCAAACAGGGTCGAACCCAAGGGTGCTGGTGTTGTTGAAGCTGTAACTGAAAACAAATAAGAAAAAGGGGGGTTGTGAGTATTTATGAGTGGAAGAGAAAAATAACGAAAAGATTCCAATCCGAGAGAGTATTCAGCATAGGGTTTCTATTGTGACACGTTTATCATAGATATCTGATGATCAATCTTATATTTTAAAGTGTGGTTGTTCCGACAAAGGTAACAACCCAAGTATCCCGACAAAGGTGATACGCCACAATCTAACCCGACAAAGGTGTTAGACTTCTATTTCTTTCCTAAACTAAACAATTCGACAAAGGTATTATTTAGCTTAGGTGTTACTATCTACCTTTACGATAAAGTATCCAGTAGATATTAACGGTAAGAATTAGTTGTTCGACTAAGCTTTGCGACAAAGCTTCCACTTAGTCTAACAATTTAATTCATAAGAATGAGCACAAGAACCAGTAGAATATAAAATTACATTAAGAACAAAAATCTCAAAACGTGTTCACAGTGTACGAAACCCTAAACTGAAACAGGAATTTAGCTACTTATAGCCATAACAAGAACACAAATATTTTTGGAATGAAAGTAGAAAAATCTTCTCTTCGTCGAAAGCTTCGCGTTCTCCTCCAAAGCCGTCTAGGATGATTGATAATCGAAACCCTAACCCAAAAATCTTATTTATAGCAAAACTGGGTTTCTAAGTATGTTTTTGTGCTTGATTTCCAAATTTTGGGCTTGCTGACATCATCAAAACGCGTGCTGACAGTAGCGGGCGCGTCTGGCATTGACGTTACAACCGCACCCAGCCTTAACGTTAGCACTGCGCTAATGTCTACTGTGGGCGCGATACCCACTCTGTCCAAACTTCGGCTATTGATTTGACCATCTAAATCACCTCAAATGCTCTTAGTGTGAACTAGAGAGTTGTAGGGAATTGAGTTAGCTACGCAATGGCATGTGGCTCATATTTTTCTAATCAGTGGTCCATTCCCAGCACTCCATTGAAAGTCCAAAGGTCTGATCTGCCATTGTGATGTTTTTTGCTATGAAAAACCATCTTTTATGCGTGTTTCCTCCTAGACCTTCCGAAACACCTGAAATGCAAAACCATATTAAAAAGTAAATGTTCGCATATAAAAGTGTCGAAATAAATAGGATTAGTTGGTCGACGAGTCGTATAAATACGACTCATCAATGTTCTCTTGCTCTATTTCATCCCCATCAATAGATTGAAGCTCACTTGCAATTACCACTCGTGGGGGTGATAGTGTCCAAAAATTATAGTCTTCTATACTTGAATCATCTTCATATATCTCTGTGATAGCTTGGACGGGCTTCTCAAAAGAGAAATTCAACATTTTATCCTCACATGATTCAAAGACTTCTACTCCGGAAACCTCTTCTTTATCATCCAAGTTCCCATCTTCAATTACTCGTTGCGTCAATTTGCTTAACACTTGGTTGTGGGCAGCGAGTTCATCTAAACGTTGGTTAAGAGCATGGAAATTTTGTATCATGTTCAGATTGTCTTGGGCAACCTTGGCTTGGTAATCCTTAAGCATGGCTAGCATTTTCATGTTGGAGAATCCATCATTAGGTTGAGGAATTGGAGGATAATTGTGGGAGGAGTCTTCTTCTAATGAACTTTGGCTATCATGCCAATTTCGAGAGTAGGAGTGTGTTGGATATTCGTTTTCACCTCAATAAAAGTTTGGTTGCTCATACTCTTGGTCATCCCAATTTGGAGTGTAATACTTTGTTGGGTAGCCATGTTCTTTCCAATAAGAGTTTAGTTGCTCATCCTCTTGGTTGTATCCTTCATCGTACTCGATTCGTTGATTGTATATGAATACATCCTCGCAAAACAAAAAGAACAAAAGTTAGTAAGGTATATGAGTGAAAAATATACAAAAACAAAAATAAAATATTTACAAGACTAGTCAAGATATCCACACAACCTAGGCTAATGACAAGTTAATGCGTTGCTACCCGGTAACGACGCCATTTTGATGTGCAGTATTTTGAGCGTCAAAAACAATTTATAAAATCGGTAAGTACCGAGTCGTCCAAGGGAGCAAGTGTAAACTTATGTACTCTGTAAGGTTATGCTTCTATTTATTCTAGTATAAAATGATTTTTTTGTTTGGTTTTATAATCTCAAATAACAAGAAAGTAAGAAAAGGTTTTGACGAATTTCGAGAAGTATTTCGGGGAACTACTTCACTTACCCAACATTAGAATCGAGTTTATTAACTAGCATGCGAGGATTTGCTTATATTGATTGGAAAATAGCCGCACAATCCAAGTAAGAACCTCACCCATTCGGCGCTATTGGTTCAAATTATAATTGTACGTTAAACTACGAACCTCACCCTTTCGGCGCTATTTGTTCGAATCAAGTAACTCGCTGATGTTTACCAACTCTCGTCACGTAAACATGGGGAGTCCTTGTCATAAAACTGGCCTTTCCCGTTACAAACTTGGGCTACTCTCGTAGTCACCAAGTTTGTAACGTGTATTTTACTTAATAGTCGAACATTTAGCCTCACCCGTTCGGCGCTATTGGCTTAACGTCTCAAAGTTATACACTTATGCATTTTCTAAAACACCTAGTATGCATCGCTGGGTTTAGGCGCTAAGTAAAATACAAATCATGTAAAACAATCCAAAACATGCAACGATTAATATATTAACCGATTCATAGTCGAGTAAGCTTTGTAGGACCCCAAACTATGGGTCATTACTCACTATCCATCATCATGGAAATACAAGTCATGTTCTTGAACGAGACTAGAATTACAAACGAGGAAAAGGAAGTACTACACCCTTCCAATTGATGTTGACAACTCCCTTCAATCTCAATCCTTGATCAGATCATAAATCCTTGCGTTTTTGTTCCCCCCTCCTCTCTTTTCCGTCGTCTGCAAGTCTCTAGGCATGAATGTGTGAATGTGTGCGTGGTTTTCTTCAGAATGTCCAGAAATTGTGGTTGCTCCTTCTTTTTTTCTCTTTTTGTTATTTTTGGAATAACCTAGCAAAAACTGATTTTGGCCCATTCAGCTTGTGTCACCAGTGTCGCTTATTCAGACACTTTGGTGACACAGAGCACTTTTTGCATGCTCTCTGAAATCTGCTATATCACTTGTGTCAACTATTTTGGTGACACAAGCGCAGAGTGAGATGGCCTTTTGAGCTATAATTTTGACATCCGTAACGACTGAATCTGCCCTAGGTGCTAACTGGAAAGTTGTAGCTCTTGTTCTCAGCTTTCCATGAATTCGGACATGGTATGAGCTCTGGGCGTGCACGACAATTAGGGAGGTCAATCCACCGTCTTTACACTGTTTTCACCCAAATTCCCACAAAACACTTATTTCACCTTGGATTTGTTTTTCACCAAAAAAGCATCAAAACATAGAGTGAGAGCTCATAACCATAAGGAAAATGATTGATAATCCACTAAATGTGAAGTATAAATATAGTCAAGTTTTATGCTCATCACCCTTTCGATGCTATTGGCTTAACGTCTCAAGACAATGCAATTAGGCATTTTCTCAAACACCTATTATGCATCGCTGGGTTTTAAGAGCTAAGTAAATACAAATCATGTTAACAATCCAAATCATGCAATGGTTAATATATTAAATGACTCATAGTCAAGTAAGGTTCGTAGAACCCCAAAGTCACTACTCACTATCCATTGTCATGGAAATACAAATCATGTTTTGTTCGAAACAAAAATTACAAAGAGAAAAAGGAATTACTACACCCTTCGAATTGATGTGGATAATCCCTTCAAGCTTAATCTTTGATCCGATCAAAATCCTCGCTTTTTGTACCCCCTCCCCCCTCTCTGTATTTTGTCATATCCCCACTCTCTAGGCGTGAATGGATGTGAAGAATAGGTTCTGAATGTTTCTGGCGGCTGCTGCTCTTCTTTTTGTTCGATTTCCCTTTTTATCAGTTTTTTCCAAAAACGTAGCAAAAATTGATTCTTGGCCCATTCAGTCTGTGTCACCTAATAGGTGACACAGACGACATGGTAAATTCCAGAGAGCTAAATTTTGTAAGTTCCACTTGACCTATGTAATTCAGGGTAGAAGGGTTTACTGCGTTGGCGTAATTCCAGAGAGCTGAATTTCCTAAGTTCCTAAGTTCTTGAGTAGTTTGGGAAGACTAGAAGGGTTTATTGCGTTGGCGTAATTCAGAGGCCCCTGAGAGAGGCTGGAATCCCTCTTTTCTTCCGTCTCTTTTAGCTTTGGTTCAATTGCAAGGTTGATTGTTCGCTTGCAGTCTGTTTGTAAAACTCTCTAGAATTTAGTGCATTGATATCTCTAGGGGGCCTGCCAAAACCAAGGATGTAGGCATCCTCTATAGTTTGAGTCAATAATCGAACCTTGTATATTTGTTGTTCTTAGGTTTAGAACAATTAGTTTTAGCCATGTACTTAATTGAATAAGAATCTAACACAATTGGATTTGGATCTTTAGGTTTAAGTTTAATCTTGAACTGAATTAAGATTTACAAATTGGTATCAGAGCTAGGTTTAGACCCCATGCCACGATATCAAATATCTCCTTTTCTAATGTCGGACTTTACTTTCAAGTATATCGTCCTTGATAAAAAAAAAGTCGTGTTGTGTTGGTAGTAAGAACGAGCATATGATTAGATTTATTGAGTAAATAACAACTTTGTGAGAAACCAATGGAAGAAACTGATTTAAACTTCAGAGATTTCAAGGCGATAAATTTGGATTTCCCGACCAAAATAAATGGGGAGAATTCATAAGAATTCAGATTTAATACTTTTAAAAAAGTTTTCAAAGTCAAATATTTTTTAAATACGGACATTTCCACAGTAAAAGGATAATTAATTAGGTTGCACATCTTAAAAGGAGTATGAACCGTGAAAGATGAAGCTTTCCTGCATATAGAGGGCAATTCATGGAGATGGCGAGACGGACACTTCAATGTTAAGTCGGCATGAGAATGACATACAAAAAGGCTACAGCCAGTGGCAGTTCTAGGGGCATGTGGGTTCCCGAAACCCCTCTCTCATTTCAACAATTTTTAAATATAATATTATACTAAATATTTGAGATTAAAAAATTGATTTTATAGGGATTGGGCCATTAAAAAATTAATCTTCCTGACCCATCCAGCCAGTATTATTTATTACCGAACCGTGGATCGAACCGGTCTGGGTCAATGAGTCAGTGGTTCAACCGGGTTGAACCGGTTTGACCCGCACATATTAAAAAATAAAATACTTATATATGATATTATAATTTAACATATTTATGACTTGAATAAATATTACATGATTATGATCTGATTATAAGAACATATCATAACAAATTTAGAATTTGATAAAGTACAAATCAGTAATACAAAAATAATAACAACAATAACAATTTTAGTCAATTTGCAAGTCACAACAATAAGGGATTTCTAAGACCAATTGAATTTCTAGCTAAATTGATAATAAGTAATAAATTTTATAGATTTGATAAATAAATATACATTATTGAAACAAATATTAATACAAGAATCATGTTTAGCTTGGTGGAAAGAGATGAGATAATTATAGAGGAAGACTAGGTTCGAGTCTTGTCCAAGTCAAAATAAATAAATATTTTTTCATACCAAATCGAACCGATTGAACCGATCAAATCACGTTTTAATAAAAAAATTGGGTCAACCCACCGGATCAACTGGGTCTTGACCGGGTCAACCAGGTCGCTTATAAACCGATCAGATAACAGAATCAAACCGGTCGAACCAACCGGGTTGGTCCGAATTTAATAACACCGCATCCAGCCCTTCCAGTCGGCTTCCTTCATCTCAATTCCCATTCTTGGTTCTTTGATTCTCCTAATTCACAGCTATCGGCCAAAGTTTAAAAGAAACGAGGATAAGGAAGATACAAGGTAGGATTTTAATTTGTTTATGATGATATATATTATGTAATTCGATTGCTCACATGTTACTGAAGCCTTACCGTTGTTTCATTTTTCAATTTAAGGTTTATGATTCAGGAGATGTGGGTTTTATTTTTCAAATTTTCAGACTTCCTATCCTACGTGCCAATTGCTTTGGTTGTTTGTTTGTGCTTCAAATTGAGATTCTCTATGGATGTACTTGCTAACGAATTATTTTGGGACTCGTAGAAGAGAAAAGGGAGCAACTTTTGGAGCATATAACGACGTTTTATTACTAATGTCATTTAAAAGAGGCCGAGCAGAGAATGAATGTGCGAGCAATTTTGATATCGTTAAAGATTCGACATTGAGAAAATCGATCAATGATTATGAACATTCGATTAGAGATGATGCTAGGATGGCATATGTGGTACAAGGTTCTTGTCAATCGTATTTACATGATTTCCCAAACATTTATACGGACAAATTAAGATGCTTTCACGCTGGTTGGTTCGAGAAATGGGAATGGTTGTAATACAGTGTGTCTAAAGATGGAGCCTATTGCTATTGATGTTATCTTTTCAAAGAAGAATCTGGAAATAAAGTGTTTATTAAAAAAGAATTTTAAAATTGGAAGCAATGCTAGCTAAAAATTTAGAGTTCATGTCGGAGTAACTCGTAGTGCATACAATAATACTTAGATATTACTAGTTTCTTTCAAAGATTAAAGACAAAGTATTGCAAGAAAAGTATTTGTTGGCAATCAAGCTTTGGAGACTTCATACCGCACTTGTTTGACTGTAGTTGTTAATGTTATTAGATTGCTACTTCAGCAAGGGTTAGCTTTTCGGGGCCATAATGAAATGAAAGATTCATTCAACAAGGGAAATTTTTTTTGAAATTGTCGATTGGTATAGTTCAAGAGATCTTGATGTTTGAAAGGTGATGGATGAGAATGCTCCCAAACTAATTTGGCATTCAGTTCAAAGTATATTGTTAAGGCATGTGGATATGAGACGACGTAATCATTAGTGATATTGGAGACAAATTCTTTTCTTTATTGGTTGATGAGGCTGGCAATTGTTCGGTCAAAGAGAAAATGGCTATTGTTTTACAATATGTAGATGATCATGAAATAGTGATGGAACGTTTCATTGGAGTTGTTCATGTGTTGATACCACATCACTAGCTTTAAAAAGGGGGATTGATGAATTCTTTCCCAAGTATGGGCTGTCTGTCTCCAAGCTTAGAGGCCAAAGATATGACGGAGCTTCTAATATGCGAGGTGAACTTAATGGATTAAAGACTCTTCTATTGAATGTAAATCCATGTGCAAGGTACATTCATTGTTTTGCTCACCAACTCCAATTAGTTGTTGTGACCGTTTCACGAAGTAATCAATTAGTGTGCTATTTCTTTGAGTCTTTTTCTATTATTACAAATATGGTTGGTGCTTCTTGCAAAAGAAAGGATGAATTCCAGCAAACACAACATGAACATTTGGTGGAGATGTTAGCATATGGTGAAGTTTCTACCGGAAAAGGATTGAATCAAGAAACAAGTTTGGTTGCCCGAGAGCTATACGTTGGGGTTCACACTTTACAACCATTGTCCGTCTTCTATCTTTGTGGCCCTCAACCATCAAAGTAGTTGGGAATATATTTAAAGATGGAACCCACTTGAAAACTCGAGGGGCTGCTTGTAGCTTGTCGAAAAGATGGAGAGTTATCAATTTGTTCTTATTGTCCACTTGATCAAGCTAGTGTTGGGGTTGACAAGTGTTTTATCACAAATTTTTATAAAAAAAAGGATCAAAACATCATAGAGGCTGTAAGCTTGATTTATACCACCAAAACAAGATTGCTAACATTGAGGGAGAATGGATGAGATGAGCTTTTGGATGGTGTAAACAACTTTTGTGCCAAAAACTGGTAGATTCTTAACATGGAAAATAAAGTGCAAAGTCACTTTCGTTTGAGTTGCACTAATACAAATGACTCACTTTCAAATTGATATATATTATCATGTAATTAATTTTTTTTATAATCTATTTGTTATGAATAATGTGGTATACTCATTAGGGCATAAGTTGGCCATTGTTTTACATTAGAGTAATTTAGTCAATATATGAAGTTAATGTATTGACATTAGAGGAGTTAAATCCACATTTTATGGATCTTGCCTCCTCCTCTTTTGCTATAAAAGGGGTGCAAGAAAAACACAACTTAAGCTTCCATTCTTACTCATCCTAAAGGCTCTCCCTTATCCCTCTCACAAACAATCTTGTATTAGTGTTTTGTTAGAGTTTCGAAGTTACTTTACATCACCTTTGTTGAGGTTTTTTAAGTCATTTTACAACACGTTATCAGCACGAATGCTCTCCATTTCCATACCGTAAGTTTCGAACAAAGGTACATAACGAAATTTTCTCTCTTTGATATTATTATATAACGTCATTTTGTTATACAACGGGGCTACGCTACCGTATAACAAAAATGATGTGATTTAAAACTTATTTAACTTTCTTTATGTATAACAACATATTATTATGCAGTGCAGATTACTGCCCCTAAAGTGTTGTTATCTACAAAGTAATTATCTTTACTTTAAATACTTCATTTTCTTTGAACTATATTTCCATAATTTATTTGATGATATTACATTGTTAATTTACTCTTAGCATTTAACCATAACAACGGTAACTAATTAGTGCCCAACGGTAACATAACGGCTATTTTTTCTCTATAAATTCGATTTCATTCACCACACAAAATCACATTCATTCTCTCTTCTACTACATAATCTTCTCAAGAAAAACCTTGCCGTAAAATGTCTCGTCTAATACTAGTTTTTGTTTTCATAATTATTTTTGTACTTACTGTTTGTTTATTCACCGGAGATGTTCCGGCAGATGAATTGTATCATTGTTTAGAAATTCTTGTAATAATGTTTGTCTTTTTCTTCTTTACAATATTTGTAGAATTTTATGTTTTAAACTAATCTAATAAACTTTTTCTACTTTGTCCTCTCTTTTTTTAGTTACCACCATGTCAAACCTCGCAAAACTTGAGTTCAGTCCACTTGACATCTCAAGAAGAAATTACATGCCTTGGACAATAGACATTGAGACACATTTGGATTCAATGGATCTTCCTGAAACAATCATTTAAGGGAATACCTCATCGCAAATGGATAAGGCAAAATCTTTGATTTTCCTTCGTCGTCATCTTGACGAGAATCTCAAAAATGAATAACTCGCGTGAAAGATCCGAGTGATTTATGGAAAAATCTGAAAGACAGATTTGATCACCAAAGGGATGTGATGCTTCCCTTATATCGGGATAAATGGGCCGCTTTACGGTTTCAAGATTTTGTGTAAGTGAGTGAGTATAACTCTGAGATGATAAAAAAATTGAGCCATTTGAAATTTTATGGAGTTAAAATACTGATGCTGAAATGATGGAAAAGACTTTGTCTACTTTCCATGCATCAAATGTAACCTTGCAGCAGCAGTATAGTGTACGTGGTTTTCAAAAATACCATGAGCTGATTGGTACTCTCCTAGTGGCAGAAAGAAATAATAAACTGTTGATAAAGAACCATCAATCTTGCCCATTAGGCTCCAGAACATTTTCTGAGGTACATTTTATCAACTCTAATGAGAGTAGACCCATGAACTATTTTTCAGGGTCGAGGGCAAGGCCGAGGTCGTGGACGAGGTCGAGGTCGTAGTTTTGGCCAGGGGCGCAATCGAGTGGTTATTCTAATAATCTACCTCATAAGATCGCCAATTATCACCAAACGAGACAGCAAAATGACTGGAACCATGAGAACTCCCACAAAAGGGGAGGTGGTCCAAGTTCATTAAAGAGCCCTGAGACCACTTGTTTTAGATGCGGTTGTAAAGGGCATTGGTTTAAAACCTGTCGAACCCCTGAACACTTATGCAAACTCTATCAAGAGTCCGTGAAGGGAAAAGGAAAGGAGGTCAACTTTATTGACCAAACTCCTATAAATGAGTTTACTCGACTTGAAGAAGCTGATTTTAACAATGTGCATGTTAATACAGTTGGGGATTTTACAAATGCAAAGGAGATTAATTTTATTGACCATGATCCCATAAACGAGTTCACTCATCTTGGGGAATATGATCCTAGTGAGGACTTCCTTGGTGATATAACTGGAAAAATGACTGGTGGGAACTGAAAGGAGAAGTTGTGTAAACCCATGGGAATGAAGCCAAACGGTCCGATGTCTTAATTTGATTTTCATATGTTATATGTATGTTTTCCTTTAAGCATGACTATGTTTTCTCACATGTAATAAAATATGTCTACCTTTTTCATCTATCTTATCATTTTCTTGTTTACTTAAAGCTTTGAAAGGGACAAAGCCAAAGTCAACGAAAGGATTAATATTGAAGAAATGTGCATACTTGATAGTGGAACAACGCACACAATCCTGAAGGATAAAAGGTTTTTCTTGATGATAAAACCAACACGAACCATTGTGAATACAATATTAGGTCCTGTAGATCTGATTGAAGGAATTGGCAAGGACAACTTTGTATTGCCAAATGGCACAAAGTTTACAATACATAATGCCTTCTTTTCACCAAAATCCAAATGAAACTTATTGAGTTTCAATGATATTTATTCTCATGGAATCGAGACTCAGTCTATGACTGAAGGTAACATGAAATTCATGTTACTCACTATGTATAGATCTGGAAAGAAATACATAGTTGAAAAACTACCAATGCTTCCCACTGGATTGCATTACACACATATAAATGAGATTGAGTCAAATGCGGTAGTTATGAAATCTTCAATATTAACCATGTGGCATGACCGATTGGGTCATCCATGTTCAAGTATGATGCGAAGAATTATCAAAAATACGCATGGACACCCATTGAAGGGTCATAAAATCCCTCAAGGAAATATTTTTCCATGTAAATCTTGTTCTCTTGGAAAGCTTATCATAAGACCATCACCGGGAAAGGTTGAAACAGAATCACCTCTGTTTCTTGAGCGTATTCAAGGTGATATTTGTGGGCCTATTCACCCACCATGTGGACCATTTCGATACTATATGGTAGTAATAGATGCATCTAGCAAATGGTCACATGTATGTTTGTTATCAACTCGCAATATGGCATTCGCTAAATTACTTGCCCAAATAATAAAATTGCGAGCTCAATTTCCTGATCATACAATCAAGAAAATTAGACTTGATAACGCCGGTGAATTCACATCCCAACCATTTGATGAATATTGTATGTCAGTTGGGATTGTGGTCGAGCATCCTGTTGCTCATGTCCACACACAAAATGGTTTGGCTGGATCATTGATCAAACGCCTCTAGGCCATTGATAATGAGAACAATGCTTCCTACCTTAGTATGGGGTCTTGCAATATTACATGCCTCTGAATTAATTCGTATCAGACCAAGTGCATATCATATAAGTTCTCCACTACAACTTGCATTTGGTCAAGAACCAAATATATCTCACTTAAGAATTTGTGGTTGTACTTTTTATGTGCCTATTGCACCTCTCCAAAGAACAAAGATGGGACCACAAAGAAGTCTTGGGATATATGTAGGCTTTGAAAGTCCGTCGATTGTTAAATATCTAGAACCTCAAACTGGAAGTATTTGCACAGCACGTTTTGTTGATTGCCACTTTGATGAGGAAAATTTCACACCATTAGGGGGAGAAAGAAAACAGTTTGAAAAAGAAATTACTTGGTCTGTACCAATATTATTGCATCTTGATCGTTACACAAAGGATTGTGAAGGTAGAGTACAAAGGATTTTACATTTGCAAGAAATGGCAAATCAACTTCCCGATGCATTTACGGACACAAAAAGAGTGACTAACTCTCACATACCGGCTGAGAATGCTCCCGTACAAATTGAAATTTCAAAAGGCAAGCCGGAAAATAAAGTCACTCATGAAATCACAACACGGTTAAAGCGTGGAAGGCCACCCGGTTCCAAAAATAAAAATCCTCGAAAAGGAAAAGGGGAAGAAAAGCAAGGCGATCTTATGGTGGAGGAAAGTATTCCTATAGAAATACAAAATGATAAGGATCTAGAAATTTCGATTAATTATGCTAATACAGACATACTATGGAATCGAAAAAAGAACATTGATGATGCGTTCTCTTATAATTTGGCATGTGATATTATGAATGAAAATAATGGTGATCCCAAACCACGGTCTATTACTGAGTGTAAAAATAGACACGATTGGTTTGAGTGGAAAAAGGCAATTGAAACTGAACTAGACTCGCTCAATAAACGCAAAGTCTTTGGGCCTATAGTACTCACACCTAAGGATGTGAAACCTAATGGATACAAATGGGTTTTCGTACGAAAAAGAAATGAGAAAAATGAAATTGCGAGATACAAGGCTCGACTTGTTGCACAAGGTTTTTCTCAAAGGCCTGGAATCGATTTTGAGGAAACATATTCTTCTGTCATGGATGGAATTACATTTAGATACTTGATAAGTCTAGAAGTTCATGAGAAATTGAATATGCACCTCATGGATGTTGTTACCGCTTACCTATACGGATCGCTTGATACTGAAATTTACATGAAAATCCCTGAAGGTTTTAAAATGCATGAGGCATTAAGTTCCAAACCTAGGGACAGATATTCGATCAAATTAGAAAGATCTTTCTATGGGTTAAAGCAATCCGGACGCATGTGGTACAATCGATTAAGCAAATATTTATGTCAATGATCCCCTTTGCCCTTGCGTTTTCATTAAGAAAACAACATCCGGTTGTGAAATAATTTCAGTTTATGTTGATGATTTGAATATCATTGGAACCAATAAAGAAATTCTGGAAGTAATCTTTTATTTGAAGAAAGAGTTCGAAATGAAAGATTTGGGGAAAACAAAATATTGTCTTGGATTACAGATTGAGCACCTCCAGAATGGGATAATTGTGCATCAATCGAATTATACGAAGAAGATAATAAAACATTTTAATATGGATATATCAAATCCATTAAGTGCCCCAATGGTCGTAAGATCCCTTGATGTGAACAAGGATCAATTTCGTCCATGTGAGGAATCTGAATAGATTCTTGATCCAGAAGTACCATATTTGAGTGCAATTGGAGCTCTTATGTACCTTGCTAATTGTACTCGACCTGATATTGCTTTTGCTGTGAATTTATTAGCAAGATTCAGCTCAACTCCAAAGAAAAGACATTGGAATGGAGTTAAACATGTATTTCATTACCTCCAGGGAACGATCGATTTAGGCTTATTTTATCCTAACAATACGAAACCAGTTTTGATTGGTTATGCAGATGCAGGTTACTTGTCAGATCTACACAAAGGTAGGTCACAAAGAGGATATGTATTTACTTGTGGAGGAACTATGATATCTTGGCGCTCCCAGAATGAACACTTGTTGCAACGTCATCAAATCATGCTGAAGTCATTGCACTACATGAAGCAAGTCGTGAGTGCGTGTGGCTGAGGTCTATGACAGAACACATTAGAACCACTAGCGGTCTTCAACCCATAAACGATCCCATCACACTCAACGAGGATAATGCTGCATGTGTTGCTCAAATGAAGGAAGGATTCGTAAAGAGCGACAGAACAAAACATATTCCTCCAAAATTCTTTTATTTACTCCAGAGTTGGAAAAGAATAATGTCACCAACATCCAATATGTCCATTTATGGACCATAATTATATGAATCATAAACACAGTTAAACCCACCAAATTAGACTGTTTGTCTATTTAACTTTTGCTTGTTAGTTTCGATATTAATCTACAGGGTATTTTGGAGTCTAGAGAGAATACAGGCTAAGGAGGAGTTTTTTAGCTAAAAATATATTACGAGACATTCCAAGGTCACGACGAGATGCCGACTGAAGAAATCTCATGATCCTGACATGGAATCACTCAAAACAAATCCAACCGAAGAGCAACCAGAGTTAGTCCGGAGCTGAAATGCATCGATGGCTTTGTGAAAACTCACAAAAATCACAAAACCACCTCCACCTTACCTTATGACCGGCGGCTTTTGGGCATTTGGTGAGTCATGGGGGGCGGCTCCTCCCCCTCATGACTCATCACCGGCGGCTTTGAGAGGCTCCATGGCTTCTTTCCATGTGTTCTCATCCTCACCACATCTTCTCCTCCCCTTAAGCCTATAAATACACCCCTTCCCTCCCTTGTATCATCATCCAAAAAAATCATTCCACCACAACACAATCACTTATCTCTCTAGATTTTGGCACTTTTGTAAACTTTTGTTTGAAATCTATAATACTCCTGTTCGTTCTTGGGTATTCTAGTAGTTTTTGAGTTTACTCCTGTTGGTTCTTGAGTATTCTCCTTTACTTACTGTCTTTCAAAAACCCTCGAGGACTTAGCTATGGTGGATATTCGTAGCTAAACTCTTCATTCGGTTGAAGGGGTGTACTTGTATCATAAAATGTTTTAGGCTATACTCTTAGTGCCTCTTCTCTGTATTCAAAACTTGTTCTATGTGCCATATATTAGGTCAGAACTTCCAAGGTTGAGTGGATGCTTGAAATGGCAAAACTCTTCCGTGGGGGTTCGTGAACATACTCGGGTAAGTGGATGCTTGAAATGGCAAAGCTTATCTGAGGAGTTTGACCTCTTTTAAACACCATTTGGTTTGATCGGAAATGATTGATCAAATGGATGCACATAGGCTAGTATACCTTGAAATGGGGTGCTAGTCTAAATAGAACAAGTGCTCTACGACCTTGAAATGGGCTAGACAGTGTGTGCAAATCGAGCGCTTGAAATGGCCTTGATACACGTTTGAATACTTAGTAGGATCACTAAAGGTCAATGATAAACAGACTATGATACAAGGCCCCCGAAACCGAATGCTTTCCTTAGATTTAAACACCACCTGCATTTACTTTCTTAGTATAAACTGCTTTATCAACTGCTGACGTTCCGGAAGACTTGCCAATCACGCATCAATCGTTGTAAGTCTTCTCCTTTATTTTTCAGTATTTACTTTTATGTCATTTACTTTTCCACAATAAAAATCAAAACCAACCAAAAAAATCACTTAGTTATAAGCGCTAAAACCTCAATCAACCTAAAATCACGCTCCCTCGCTATACGATTCCCTCAAAGAATAGCTTATCCCCCTAATTCCCTTGGGTTCGACCCCTACTTACCACTTGCTACCCAGTAGTGAAGTCGCGAGTAGCGGACTTATAAATTTATTTGTACATTTGCTCTGACGACAAGCATCTGTCATCCGTTCATACGAGAACTCAGCGGATCTTCTTACAAAGGCCCTTCCCACCTCAGTATTCAGGAAACATGTTCATGACATCGGCATGCGAAAGCTACAAAACTTATGAAGAGATCACTCTTGCCAACATCAGGGGGAGTTTTACGTGGCTGCACTCTTTTTCCCTTATCTTGGTTTTTATCCCACTGGGTTTTTCCAAGAAAGGTTTTTAACGAGGCAGCGTAAACACGTAATGAGTATCCAAAGGGGGAGTGTTATGAATAATGTGGTATACTCATTAGGGTCAACATAAGTTTGGCCATTGTTTTACATTAGAGTAATTTAGTCAATATATAAAGTTAATGTATTGACATTAGAGGAGTTAAATCCACATTTTATGGATCTTACCTCCTCCCCTTTTGCTATAAAAGGGGTGCAAATGCAATGAGAAAAACACAACTTAAGCTTCCATTCTTACTCATCCTAAAGGCTCTCCCTTATCCCTCTGACAAACAATCTTGTATTAGTGTTTTGTTAGAGTTTCGAAGTTACTTTACATCACCTTTGTTGAGGTTTTTAAAGTCATTTTACAACACTTTTGAATTCTTTTTGTGAATTTAGAAAGTTAATTCTATGTTACATTCATAGGTGAATGACCGAATTGGTCAAGAGATGGAGGATCGTTTTAGTGAGTCAACCACAGTTACTCACTTGTATCAGATGTCTTTATCCTAAGAATTCATTTTCAATTTCAATAATTCGAAGACAATTCGACTTGCGAAGTTGTATCCTCAAGAGTTCTCGATGTGTGCTTTGATAGAGCTTGAAGAAGAACTTAAGGGTTGGATTTATGAGATGAGGGGAAATGAAAACTTTCCTACAGATATGGGGAAGTTGCTAGAAATTAGATAGTTAAAGATGTCATATCGCATTTCCCTTGGTATATCATATTATTGAGTTGGTTTTGGTGTTACCAATTGCAGCCTCCATTGTGGAAAAACCCTTCTCTAAATGAAGACTATCAAAACAGATTTGAGTAGTAAGATCGTAGATGACTTTCTCACTGATTGTTTGGTGTGTTATATTGAAAGGGATGTGTTTGAGTATTATGCGGTATTTTTTAGAATATGAAGACTACCAAATAAGTTTTACCTTCTCTACCATGGCCAAAGACCAAATGATTTAATGGATATCTAGATATCAATATGAGGAAAATTTTCCAAATTGCATCAAAATCAACATTCAATTCCAATTTTACACAATCTTTAGATTGGTTTCCCAATTTACACTAGTTTTGTAAGCCTTCGTTGCCCACAGCGTCTTAACATTAAGACGCTCTTGTAGACAGCGTCTTAGGCCCCATGGTCTTTCGCGCCCCAAATACCAGTTATGGTGGCATAATGTTGCCAAAGAGTCATTAGCCGCTGTAGCGAACAGCGGTCAAAACTAAGCCGCTCTTCTTAAGAGCGTTTTAATTGATTTCAATCTCAGTGGGGTTGGTGTGTGGGTTGTGTTATTACAGGACTAAGCCGATGCTTCTAACAGCATTTTAATATTACCCCAAGGGTTAAGCCGCTCTCTGATGGACCATATTTATATGATTCATTAAGACAGTTAAACCCACCAAATTAGACTCTTTGTCTATTTAACTTTTGCTTGTTAGTTCCACTTTTGTTCTACAGGCTACTTCGAGGTCTAGAGACGATACGAGCTAAAAAGGAGTTTTAAAGCTGAAAATGAATTACAAGTCACTCCAGGACACGACCAGATTCCGACTGTACAACTTTCATGAACCTGACATGGAATCACTCAAAACAAGTCCAACCGAAGAGCAACTAGAGTCAGACCGGAGCTGAAAGGACCCGATGGCTTTTGAGAAAAGATCACAAAGCTCACCACTCACCCTCCTCCACCTCACATGGCCGGCGGCTTCATTGGGGAGAGGACATGTGGCCGGCGGCTTTGCCTTGTGCCACCTCACTCCGATGGCTTTTCTCTCCTCCACCCTCCTCTTGCCAAGTGTCTTCTCCTCCTCCACATCTCTTCCTCCCCTTGGCCTATAAATACCCATGCCCTCCTCTTTGTAAATCATCCTCAACACAAACACAAGTCACTTATCTCTCTAGATTTGTGGCACAATCCTTGTAACACTTTCCTTTGATATCAAAAGCTTTAAGTTTGTTCTTGAGTACTCTTGTCGGTTCTTGTAGTACTCAAGATTTTCTTTTACTGTTCTTGAGTTTACTCCTGTTGGTTCTTGAGTATTCTCCCTCTTACTTTCCTTGTCTTTACTTTCAAAACCATTAACTTTCTTGTCTTTCAAAAACCTTTACTTTTCCAAGTACTTAGCTATCATGTATTGTTCCATGGATATTCGTAGCTAAACCCTTCATTCGGTTGAAGGGGAGTGCTTGTATCATAAAATGTTTTAGACCCTTTTCTTAAATTCTTCTTTGTGTTTCAAACTTGTTCTATATATTAGGTTAGAACTGCCAAGGTTGAGTGGATGCTTTAACGAGCAAAGCTCTTCCGTGGGGTTCGTGAACATACTCGGGTAAGTGGATGCTTTAACGGGCAAATCTTATCTGAGGAGTTCAACCTCTTTTAAACACCATTCGGTTGATCGTAACTGATTAATCTGGTGGATGCACATAAGGCTAAGATACTTCGAAAGGAGAAATTAGTCTAAATAGAACAAGTGTTCTGAATGATGTGGCAAGTCATGTGCTAGAAATAGCCTTGATACATCTTTGAACACTTAGTATGGTCATTAGAGGTCAATGATAAACGGACTATGATACAAGGCCCCCAAAACCGAATCTTTCCTTTAATTGCAATATCACCTGTCACTTTACTTTCAGTACCATTATCAACTGCTTACTTTCAGCACTTTAATTTCTGCAAGTCTTGTCCTTCAAGCACTTCAATTTTCAGTACTTTAATTTCTACACTTACTTTCAGTACAGACTTTATCAACATCAGCCCGGCATAACCTTTGGTACGCAACACGCTTGAAACACAGCGTGCGGCCAGTATCAAATGTGTGTCTGCGGTCGATCTTGAAATTGACTGTTCCAGCACTTTATTTTTCAACACTTTACTTTTCTGTACTAAAATCACAACTAACCCACGCTACTTTCAGTATTAAAATCACAACCAACCCCCAACTGTCTTAATTTTCCACTCTCTAAAGAACAACTATTCACATAATTCCCTTGGGTTCGACCCCTACTTACCCTTTACTACCCAATAGTGAAGTCACGAGTAGCGGAGATATAAATTTATTTTTGCACAGAGAACATCGCACCTTAACGACAGTGCGGTGCGCTCCGTCAAAATTGGCACCGTTGTCGGGGAATTAGCTTTCTGACTAGTTGTTCTTTTCTTTTGTACCTGTTTCTGCATAACCATGTCTCGCGAAGGAAGCCACCACGACTATCAGGATGACGACGAGATGAACTTGTACGATCGAAATAATGAGGCGCCGCCTCCATTTGTTGACGATCCACAACAGCTCATCCGAAACCAAAGAGCTCGTGATAGGGAAGGCGCCCGAAGAAACCAAGAACCACCCGAGGGCCAAAATGAAGCTGGTCCAGTACCACCCCCTAGACATCCCCCACCTCCTCAACATCAACAAATGCCAAGACGGGAACCCATCTTCGATGATTACTATGGGGATAACAACTACCGTGAACCTACTATGGGAGAACTTAATGCCCCAGATTTCGAAAATCAGCTGTGGTGCATTTACGAGGGCCCTGAACTGGAAAACATTACCATCGACGTGTCAGTGGCCCACAGCTTGCCCAAGTTCATAGGAGCTCATGGAGAATCTGCGACAACTCATCTCCAACGCTTACATGGCATTTGCCAAAATCTAAAGCCCAATCGAGTGAATATAGACGACTTCAAGTTGAAGGCGTTCTATTTTTCCCTCATTGACTCGGCAAACGACTGGTTCCTTTCATTGCCTTCGGGAAGCATCAGAACATGGGCTCAGATGCAAAAGAAATTTCTAGACAAATACTACCCAGCAGGAAGAGCGATGCAAGTAAGGAGGCAGCTGCAGGACATAAAGCAAGGGCCCAACGAGTCGATGTTCGACTACCTCGAGAAATTCAACCGATTAGAGCAAAGCTGCTGCAATCTTGGATTACCCGAGAAGCTCATCATCGAGGACATGCTTGACGGATTGAACCGCTTGGACAAAATGCTCCTGGATGCCTCGGCTGGAGGGTCAATGATGAGCCTACCATTAAGCGGCATAAGGCGACTAGTCACAAAATTTGCTGAAAATGCCCGGTTCAGAGAGGAGACCACTCGGCAGGATGAGTTTACCCAAACCAAGAACGTGGCAAGTGCCGAGACACCGGTAAACTCAATGCCCGAGCAAATGGAACAGATGAAGGAAATGATGATGCAAATCCTACGAAAGCAGACAGTTCAAGTAAGACCTTGCGAGTTTTGTGGCTCTACGGACCAAAAGACTGATGCATGCCCAACTTTGATCGAAGAGGACCGGTAGAGGCCAATGCAGTAGAGGGATATCAAGGGTACAATAACAACAACAACCACGCCGGCAGTATGGTCAAGCAACCAACCCGAGTTGGAAAAATGAGAACCACCCTCCAAGGATGACCCAACAAGCCGCACCTCAACCAGCTCAGTCATTCTACCAACCGCCCCACCAGCAGTACAACCAGAACGCCCCACCAGCGGGCCAATACCAACAAAAGGGACCAAACCAGTACCCGACGGGCCAATATCAACAGAAGGGACCAAATCAGTACCAAGCCAGCTCGAGCAATCATCAAGGACCGAACAAGTCACTTGAGGACATGATAAAGCAATTGTCGGGCACTGTGCAGCAGTTGAGTACTACTGTGCATCAAAACCAAGCCGAAACAAAGGGAGAATTATCGGACTTGAAGAAGCACATGTCCCAACTCGCTACCTCAATGTCTGCACTCACTAATGAACCCGACAGACTTCCTTCACAAACCGTCCAGAACCCAAGGGGAAATGTGAATGTCGTGGCTCTTAGGAGTGGAAAAAAGCTAGTCGTTGCACCCATGGAACGAAAGGAAGACGAAAGCCCGGAGTTGCCCGAGGAAAGCAAGGACGCACCCGAGGAAGAAGAGAATGCACCTGAGGAACACAGGCCAAGCCCGGTACCAGTGACCAGCCCAGTGCGCAGAACCGAGACCTCTAAAAACAGCGCTGCTCTTCCATTTCCAGTGCCAGCCCGAGTACCAAAACAGCATGTCATGGACGAGGACGTGTTTGAGTTATTCAGTAAAGTCGAAATCAACATCCCCCTCTTGGAGGCCATCAAGCAAATCCCTCGATATGCTAAGTTTTTAAAAGAACTTTGCACCAACCGGAGGAGGAGTACTAGATATGATCAAGAGCTGATGAGTAGGAACGTGTCGACCGTCATACAACGAAAAGTGCCCCCCAAATGTGGTGATCCGGGAACTTACACCATTCCATGCACAATTGGCAACATCCGGATCGAGAACTGCATGCTAGACCTTGGAGCATCAATCAACGTTCTTCCCTTCTCTATCTACTCATGCCTTAGGATTGGACCGCTCGAACCCACCGGTCTCACTATTCAACTGGCAGATCGATCGTGCAAATAGCTCGAGGGCAAAATAGAAGACGTCCTGGTTCAAGTAGGCAAATTGGTGTTTCCAGCAGACTTCTACGTCTTAAAAATGGAGAATGGGGGACCTACAGACCATGCACCCATCCTTCTCGGCCGTCCATTTCTCAAAACATCAAAAATGAAGATAGACTGTGGAAGTGGAATGCTCTCAATGGAGGTAGAAGGAGAAGTCTTCAGCTTCGACATATTCCGAGCAATGAAGCACCCCATGGAATTCGAGGAAGTACACGCTCTCGATGCTTTGGACGACCTGGTCCAAGAAATTCAGCCAGAACCAAGAGCAGATCCCTTAGAAGCCATACTCAATGGAGCCGAAAGCTCTTACGAATTAACCGAAAGCATGCATGAAACGGTGGCCCACTTAACAATCTCGGAGCCTCTCACACCAAAATATGAAGTCAACGAGGTAAAATTATTCAAATCAAATACTTTTCTGCCCTCAGTGATGCAAGCTCCCAAAATAGAATTAAAGCCCATGCCCGGGCATCTGAAGTACGCCTTCCTAGGGGATAATAACACACTTCCAGTGATCATCAAGAGTGGCTTGGAAGCAGGCCAGGAACGAAGTCTGATAAAAGCGCTGAGACAACACAAGTTGGCTATTGGATGGACTCTAGTCGACTTAAGAGGAGTCAGCCCGGCTGTATGCATGCACCGTATTCTACTCGAGGATGGAGCAAAGCCATCAAGAGAGCCTCAACGACGACTCAACCCAATCATGATGGAGATCTTCCAAAAGGAAATACAGAAGCTACTAGATGCGGACGTTATCTATCCCATATCGGATAGCCAATGGGTGAGTCCTGTCCACGTGCTCCCAAAGAAAAGTGGGATCACGGTCGAGGAAGATGCCGAAGGAAAAATGGTGACAACAAGGGTCAAGAACGGCTGGAGAATGTGCATCGACTACAGAAAATTGAACGCCGTCACAAGAAAAGACCATTTCCCTCTACCATTTATCGATCAAATGCTAGACCGACTGGCGGGCAAACCATATTTTTGCTTCCTGGACAGGTTCTCAGGCTACAACCAGATCCCCATAGCGCCTGAGGACCAAGAGAAGACTACATTCACCTGCCCATTCGGTACATTCGCCGTCAGAAGGATGTCGTTCGGCCTATGCAATTCCCCGGGGACTTTTCAAAGGGTAGTGACCAGCATCTTTTCAGACATGATAGGAGAATTCATTGAAGTCTTCATGGACGACTTCACCATCTATGGAGACACATTCGACGCTTGCTTAAGCAATTTGCGTAAAGTTTTGGCACGATGTGTGTCCATGAACTTAGTGATCAATTACGAGAAGTGCCACTTCATGGTAACACATGGAATAGTCTTGGGACATATCGTCTCACAAGAAGGCATGGAAGTGGACAAAGCAAAGATCGACCTGATCATGACTCTACCATACCCATCCACGGTTCGAGACATCCAATCATTCCTTGGCCATTCTCACCATTTCCAGACAAGGAATGGCACTCTAAATCTCCAAAATCAAGGTATGCAGAAAGGCTTTACGAAGCAGGATTCTACCGACGATTCATCAAAGACTTCTCCAAAAAGGCGTTGCCTCTATCCACTCTTCTCCAAAAAGAAGTACCTTTTGAATTCACCAATGCATGCAAGGAGGCCTTTGATGATCTGAAGAAAGCCCTCACTAGCACACCTATCATCCAAAAGCCAAATTGGGAAATCCCATTCGAAATCATGTGTGACGCAAGCGACTTTGCTGTGGGAGCAGTTCTCGGCCAAAAGGTTGATAAGAAGGCATGTGTGATCTACTACGCCTCACGAACCCTAGATTCTGCCATACGAAACTACTCCACCACTGAAAAGGAACTCCTGGAAGTGGTATTCGCTCTGGAAAAATTCAGATCCTATTTGCTTGGAGCAAAAGTGATAGTTTATTCTGACCATGATGCCATCTGTTACCTGATGAAGAAGAAGGAGGCCAAACTAAGGCTCATTCGGTGGATATTACTACTGCAAGAATTCAATGTGGAAATAAGGGACAAAAAGGGGATCGAGAATACTGTGGCCAGCCACCTAAGCAGGATTGTCCGAGAGGAAGAAGAAGGGCACATAACGGAGTCATTTCCAGACGAGCACCTATACGCCGTCTCAACTAAGGTGTCGTGGCATGCCTCAATCGTCAACTACCTTGTAGGAGGTACATTTCCTCCTTCTTTTACAAAAGCACAATGCATGAAACTTAAGCATGATGCTAGACATTACTTATGGGATGATCCTTATTTGTGGAAAATAGGAGCAGATCAAATACTTAGGAGATGCATACCCGATAATGAAATAGCTTCTGTTATTAGCTTTTGCCATGAGTTTGCATGTGGAGGACACTTCGGGCCTAGGAGAACCGCTAGGAAAATCCTAGATAGCGGCTTCTTTTGGCCAAGTATATTTAGAGATGCCTATGAGAAGTGTAAAAAATGCGATAGGTGTCAAAGAGTAGGAAATGTGTCAGCTAGAAATGAGATGCCTCAAGTACCCATATTAGTCAACGAAGTTTTCGACATTTGGGGTATTGATTTTATGGGACCATTCCCAGTTTCATGCGGTTATACTTACATTTTAGTTGCTGTAGATTATGTGTCAAAATGGATAGAAGCTAAGGCCACAAGGTGCGACGATGCAAAAACTATTATAGATTTCTTGCGCACTAACCTGTTTTGTAGGTACGGGGTACCCAAAGCCATAATCAGCGACCAAGGAACTCATTTCTGCAACCGCATGATGGCTGCCACCTTGAAGCGCTACCATGTCCACCACCGAACATCCACGGCATATCATCCCCAAACCAATGGTCAAGCGGAGATCTCCAACCGCGAAATCAAAGGTTTTTCTAGAAAAGATGGTGAAACCGGGTAGGAAAGATTGGAGTCAGAGGCTAGACGAAGCTCTTTGGGCTTATCGGATGGCATACAAGACGTCAATTGGAACCTCCCCCTTTCGGCTTGTTTATGGGAAGGCATGCCACCTTCCGGTGGAATTAGAACATAAAGCCTATTGGGCGCTCAAGCATTGCAATCCGGATTTGAAGGCTGCCGGACTGGATAGGAAGCTTAATCTGTGTGAGCTTGAGGAGTTGCGGCTTGAGGCCTATGAAGGACAAACGGACTACAAAGCGCGGACCAAATTGTATCATGACAAGTTCATCCTCCGACGCTCATTTGAGGAAGGACAACAAGTGCTACTTTTCTCCTCACGGTTGAAGTTGATGCCTGGCAAACTAAAATCAAGATGGACCGGCCCTTATACCGTGACTAAGGTATTCAACCATGGGATGCTTGAGTTGGAAAGCATGGAGAATGGAAGCAGATTCACGGTAAACGGGCAGTGAGTCAAACATTACCACGGTGAAGTCGACTTAGCTCCACAACACTACGACCTGAGCCACCCATGGGACCCCACCTTATGATCCAGAAATAAGGTACTGTCAAGCTAACGACGTTAAAAAAATGCACTGGTCGGGAGGTAACCCGACATCTATCTTACATTCAGTCATTTAATTTCAGTCATTTAGTTTTTTGCCCTAAATCATTCTCACCTTTCCTGTATATATTTGCTTGCATAACTTTTGAACTAAGTCGTGCTGTGAGGCATGCCTTCGTTCAAAAGTGTGGGGTGAGAACCACCTTTGTACATAGTTAGTTAACATGTTTTTTCTTTTCCTTTTCCCTTAATATTATCTTTTTGAAAATATGAACTTGAGAATGTGAAAAAGATAGATCTAAATTCATGCATTTACCTTGTGAAATCTCAACTGTTTAAAAACTTAGGATGTAACTTCTCATTTGTCCCTTTGTGCTTAGATATACAGGGGATGTGGAGTTGATATAAATTGCCCTAGAGAGGCTTGGCAAGCAATCGAAGGACTGAATTTCACTATATGGTTTACGAAGTCAGTGGAGGCTGCACTTCGGGTTTCAAAAAAGATCATAGTCATCTCCACCGTGCAGCGTTTATGCAAGAGGCGGGATGGGAATCAAACCATCCTATCTCTAGTCCTAGTAGCCGAGAAAATAGATGAGCGACCCTCATCTTGACCCGCGCGAAATGGCAAGGATGAGAAAGAGCGTGGAGGTATTTCCATATGCTCTCAAGCGACGATTGGACCTCCCAAAAAAAGGTTGAGAAAATGGACAAGCAAGTCACAAAGAAGTAAAAGCTCGAAGAAGCTAATCAAAGGCCAAAAGCCAAATTTGTGAAGGTTTTAATCGAACAAAAGTGAAGAAACTCCAATTCAACATCAAAGGCCAAAGGCCAATTCACTTCAGAAGCTGTCCCTCACCAAAAAGAAATCAAAGTGCTCAACTCAGTGAAACTCGAATCAAATCATGTGCTAGAGAAAGCTACAAGAAAACCATATAGTGCGAGTCGGTCCCGAGAATGCAGTCCAGGAGCCTGAAAAGGGCTATCTCCCGAAACATCCAAATTAATTTGCATCTCGGCTCGAAGGTACAAGTATCAAGTTTCTTCTAAGTAGTTACACAGTTTAGTTTGGTAATAAGTAAGTAATGCATGAATAGGATAAATCTAGTCCCACAATCTCACTTTCCTATTTGAAGTTTTTACTTGGATTGTGTGCGCATCTCTTAAAAGGCATTGTTCGGGACGAACAACTAAAAGTGTGGGGTGATCTGATGGACCATATTTATATGATTCATTAAGACAGTTAAACCCACCAAATTAGACTCTTTGTCTATTTAACTTTTGCTTGTTAGTTCCACTTTTGTTCTACAGGCTATTTCGAGGTCTAGAGACGATACGAGCTAAAAAGAGTTTTAAAGCTGAAAATGAATTACAAGTCACTCCAAGACACGACCAGATTCCGACTGTACAACTTTCATGAACCTGACATGGAATCACTCAAAACAAGTCCAACCGAAGAGCAACCAGAGTCAGACCGGAGCTGAAAGGACCCGATGGCTTTTGAGAAAAGATCACAAAGCTCACCACTCACCCTCCTCCACCTCACATGGCTGGCGGCTTCATTGGGGAGAGGAAATGTGGCCGGCGGCTTTGCCTTGTGCCACCTCACTCCGATGGCTTTTCTCTCCTCCACCCTCCTCTTGCCAAGTGTCTTCTCCTCCTCCACATCTCTTCCTCCCCTTAGCCTATAAATACCCATGCCCTCCTCTTTGTAAATCATCCTCAACACAATCACAAGTCACTTATCTCTCTAGATTGTGGCACAATCCTTGTAACACTTTCCTTTGATATCAAAAGCTTTAAGTTTGTTCTTGAGTACTCTTGTCGGTTCTTGTAGTACTCAAGCTTTTCTTTTACTGTTCTTCAGTTTACTCCTGTTGGTTCTTGAGTATTCTCCCTCTTACTTTCCTTGTCTTTACTTTCAAAACCTTAACCTTTCCTGTCTTTCAAAAACCTTTACTTTTCCAAGTACTTAGCTATGATGTCCTGTTCCATGGATATTCGTAGCTAAACCCTTCATTCGGTTGAAGGGGAGTGCTTGTATCATAAAATGTTTTAGACCCTTTTCTTAAATTCTTCTTTGTGTTCAAAACTTGTTCTATGTGCCAAATATTAGGTTAGAACTTCCAAGGTTGAGTGGATGCTTTAACAGGCAAAGCTCTTCCGTGGGGTTCGTGAACATACTCGGGTAAGTGGATGCTTTAATGGGCAAAGCTTATCTGAGGAGTTCAACCTCTTTTAAACACCATTCGGTTGATCGTAACTGATTAATCTGGTGGATGCACATAAGGCTAAGATACTTCGAAAGGAGGAATTAGTCTAAATAGAACAAGTGTTCTGAATGATGTGGCAAGTCATGTGCTAGAAATAGCCTTGATACATCTTTGAACACATAGTATGGTCATTAAAGGTCAATGATAAACGGAATATGATACAAGGCCCCTAAAACCGAATCTTTCCTTTAATTGCAATATCACCTGTCACTTTACTTTCAATACCATTATCAACTGCTTACTTTCAGCACTTTAATTTCTGCAAGTCTTGTCCTTCAAGCACTTCAATTTTCAGTACTTTAATTTCTGCACTTACTTTCAGTACAGACTTTATCAACATCAGCCCGGCATAACCTTTGGTACGCAACACGCTTGAAACACAGCGTGCGGCTAGTATCAAATGTGTGACTGCGGTCGATCTTGAAATTGACTGTTCCAACACTTTATTTTTCAGCACTTTACTTTTCAGTACTAAAATAACAACCAACCCACGCTACTTTTAGTATTAAAATCACAACCAACCCCCAACTGTCTTAATTTTCCACTCTCTAAAGAACAACTATTCACCTAATTCCCTTGGGTTCGACCCCTACTTACCCTTTACTACCCAATATTGAAGTCACGAGTAGCGGAGATATAAATTTATTTTTGCACAGAGAACATCGCACCTTAACGACAGTGCGGTGCGCTCCGTCACTCTCCTTAAGAGCGTTTTAATTGATTTCAATCTCAGTGGGGTTGGGTTGTGGGTTGTGTTATTACAGGACTAAGCCGCTGCTACTAACAACGTTTTAATATTACCCTCAAGTGTTAAGCCGTTGTGCACAATAACGGCTTGTTGGTTTTAGATCAAAACGCTGTCATGGAAGCTAGAATTAAGATGCATAAAATAAAGATTCAAAATTAAGAATAGCCAAATTATACCACTAAGTAGATGAATCTGTGCGACATCAATATCTAATGCTCGACCCTCTCCAATTTTTAACAAGTCGGCATGAGTAGCATGAAACATATCATGAAGTTATCTCTTAACTTCCTTGTCGATAGTGATGTTCCCATGAATGGCATGCTGTTGGCAAAACGGCTTTAGACAGTTCAAGCAGGTGTTCAAGAAGAGTTCAATCGCTGTCTTGAACTGCAGTACAGCGTACAACAGACGCAGGAAGATTTCCGTATCCAGAAGATCGACGAGATTATTTGATTGAGATCAATTGACGAGTCATCATTAAAGATCAGATATTCAAATGAATATCTTCAGCTTGGATTCGAGAATATTGGATGGGTTGGCATGGAAGTAATCTCCAAAGATTGGATATGGAAGATATTGAATATCTATCAAATATTTAGGAGTATCTCCGAAATATTTGACAAGAATATTTCGATCTGAAGTCGGCCAGCGAGGAATTCGTAGATACAGATATTCAAACGAATATCTCCTAATTGGATTGAAGATTGGACTGGCTGACTTGGCGTGGAAGAATTCCGAATCTTCTCTAAGATTGGATCAAAGATACACATCAAATATTTAGGAATATTTCCTAAAATATTTGATGATGTGATCTGCAACAGATTTGGACATTCGCCTTTACATATAAATACATGGCAAGGGCAACCAGATCTGCGTCGCTTCCTGAGAGAAAAGAAAAACACGAGAGTTCGTGAGATTGGAGGAGAAGCGGCCGCCGGCTGACTATTCCACATCGGAATATCAACGGGGAAGTAACAGTCTGTTCAGTGTGCTGTTCAGACTGTTCCTGAAGAACAACAAAGCGCACACACACACGGTGATCAACATACGTCTTTGAGAGAAGTCGATTGGGCTTCTGGGAGGTCCAAGACTAGGCCGAGAGGGAAGTCTCGTCCTACCCATAGGGGATCAAGAGGAGCTGCGGTGAACCGAGATTGCAAATCTGAGAGATGGAGAATTAGAGGCTAGGCTATTACAAACAAGGTGTTGTGTAAGAGTAAGACCACTTGTAGCTCTAAATCTCGTAATACGATTTGTGTCCCTTTTCGGGTGTGGGAAACCCCTCAGAGTAGGCGAAGCCGAACTGGGTTATCATATCGTGTGTACTCCTATTTTGTGCTGTTTACGTTCTGTCTGCTAAGGTGTTCCAATATCTGTTAGAACATAACCTGCAACTATCAAACAAGTGTTCAAGACGCAGTTCGAACACCACCTGGAACTCATCTTGACTAAGACAAGTAGATTTCAATTGGTATCAAAGCAGACACTCGACATACAGAGTGTGATCCGACAACTGTTCAAGATGAGTTTGAAGGAAGGACAGAGCACTAACCGACCACCGTTGCTTGAAGGGCCGAATTATGCCTATTGGAAGTCCAAGATGAAAGCCTTTCTGAAATCTCTCGATGAAAAGGCTTGGAGAGCTGCGTTGGTAGGATGGACGGAACCCATGATGGCCAACCCTGAAGGAGTTGTTTCGCCAAAACCTGAAGCTCTGTGGTCTGAAGCAGATGATGTAGCGGCTGTTGGGAATTCAAAGGCCCTGAATGCAATCTTCTATGGAGTGGACGAGAACGTGTTCAAACTGATTGCTGAATGTGTGGTGGCCAAGGAAGCATGGGATATTCTCAGAATAGCCTATGAGGGTCCAGACAGTGAATCTAACGATGAAGAAGAAGAACATGAGAATGTCAATCTCGTCGGACTTGTAGTCACTATTGAAGACTGCAGTGAGACAAGTGAAAATCCATACTCTAGTGCACTGTCTGAACAGCCTGTTGACGATGCATCAAGCAGTGATGACGAAGGACTTGCTCATGAGACCTCGACCGAGACGTACAAGGAACTCTATGAGAAGTGGCTATTGGTGATTTATCTGAGCAAGAAGCTCACAGAAACGGTGGCAAGCCTGACAGAAGAAAAAGATAAAAAGTGGCAGGAGGTTGAACACCTCGTTGCACAGAAGGTGCAACTGCTTGACACCGTATCGATTCTGAAAGTTGAGATGGAGAAAATTAGAGAAACATATCCTACAGGCTTTGTGAAGCTAAGAAGAAAGAATGTTGACTTGAGCTGCAAAGAAGTCCATCTCCTGAACAAGGTAGAATCCTTGGAGTTACAAATCAAGATGGAGAGAGATAATCATGCTGCTACTATGAAAGAATTGAGCAAGTTCAAAAGATCGGCGAAGATGCTGGACTCATGCCCAAAGAACTCGGAATCCATTCTAAGATCCCAAAGAATTGAGGATGGACATAGAGGTCTCGGCTTCAATGGTAAGAGTGGCTTAGATAACACTTCGTTTGTTAAGGCAAAATTGAAACCTGCCCAGAGAGTAGAACAGAGTGTAAACCACCACCATGAGAAGCAGATTGGGAATCAAGGAAGAAAGCAGCTCATGCCCAACCGTGGAAAACATGGTACTGAATGGCGGAGAAACAGTCGTACATGTTGGTATTGCCATCAGATGGGGCACATCAAATCAAGGTGCCGACTACTTCTGGATAAGATAAAAGTAATGGAATCCAGAGTCACCCCTCGAGTCAGACAAGTCTGGAAACCAAAAAAAAGGAAAGAAGTGTGCTTCGTTGCTCTTAGCTCATTCAGTCACATGAAGGAAGAATGTTGGTACCTCGACAGTGGATGCTCTGCTCACATGACAGGTAATCCTCAATATCTCCTCAATGTTAAACCTATTCGCAAGCGTCAGTTTGTCACTTTTGGAGATGGAGGGAAGGGCCAGGTGATCGGCTGTGGGACATTGAAGGTTCCGGATCTACCTGAGCTCGAGGATGTCCTCCTAGTCGATGGGTTAAAGGTGAACCTGATCAGTATTAGTAGATTGTGTGATGAAGGACAGTCTGTTACTTTCAATCGTGGTTCCTGTCAAGTACTGGATAGGAAGGAGACACACTGATGGAAGGAAGTAGGTCATCAAACAAAAGCTACGTTCTAGGCACAGTTGGAACAGGAGTTGCCACTGTATGTCTGACAAACGCGATAAATGAGATGGATTCGCAAGGGAAAGGTATGGTGTCCTCTTCTAGGAAGGTGAAAGACGAAGTTGCCCCAAACTCAGTTTTAGAAGATGATAAATGTAGAGGCGGGACTTCATCTGAAACACCCATTTAGACCAAGTCTACAGAAGATAAAATTCTAGAGGGAGGTCTAGCTGATGAAGCCACACCTACTCCAGCTGGGACACTTGACGATGCACCTGCGCTGCAACCCTCATGGAGAATTAAGAGTCAAGCGAATGAGATCAAGTGTCGAGAGCTGGCTGCTTGTTCATCCAGTCCGAAGAATGTCATCAAAGCATTTATTGATGAGATTTGGGTGGTGGCCATTCACGTGGAACTGGAAGGGCTCATCAGATATGAAGCATGGAAGTTATATCATCTTGTGCACAGTCACGAACTGAAGGAGACAATATACGGACTCACACAAGCGCCCAGAGCATGGTACGAGACGTTCCTCATCGACCATGGCTATGAGCGAGGGGGAGAAGAGAAGCATATGTTCGTCACGAGTACACAGAAGCTGGTTGGCCAGTTCGTGAGACAGTTCGTGACCATGATGGGAGAGATGAAACACCTTCCTGGAAGACAGATGCAAAAGGAGCTCCAGCTGACCATGATGGGAGAGATGAAACACCTTCCTGGAACACATGGTGACCAGGTACTGGGAGAGCGGGAGAGCATCGCTGCAGGGAGCTGTTGCACTCAGTTCCTATGTATGAAGCAGAATCTGTCTGAACACGGAATGGAATGGGTGATGAAGGTTCTACCCAAGAACCCAGTACAACACTCCATGAGCAGATATCACTTCATTAGTGTCGTACTCACTATGCCACTAGACGCCGCTCAGTTCAAAACACTTAGATCCTCTCTGGGTCTGCGTGTTATCACCAACTAAGTGTTCCAGACGGAGGTCAGCCAAGAGCAGAGCCCCAACAAATCAGATGGGCTGACCTACCAAAGAAGAGGGCTCGAACAGATGGTACGTGGTTGGAACTGATTACTAAGTTCAACATATTTGCAGCTTTATGAGGCGTTGGAGCATTTCAAGGAGGAGAGAGGTGATTGGACAAATATCTCAAGAGATATACACATAACCGTTTTTGGCAAGTGGAGGAGTCCCAATATTTGAGAAATCAAAAAGGTAGTTGAATCGAAGTCGGATGAGGATACAACATCAGCAAACCCTAAGATCGGAGAAGGGAAAAGAAGGGAGAAGAGGCGGCTGTGACAGAACTTGAAGAAGCTACTTCAAAGGCGTCAAAGGCTGATCCTAATCCAACTAAAGGGAGTGTGCAGACTGTGAAGGAAAATCAGGCGATGGCTAAACCACTCCTCAATGAGGTAATCCGTTGTTCTCACTCCCAAGCTATTGCACTCAATTTTGTTGATGAGGATGTACGGGCGATTGGTAAAGATTCAGTGAGTCATAAGGGTGACAAAGTGGTTAATGGGAAGCCGAAGGGTTTGAAACCTGCTGTAGATTCTGTGGCCGAAGCTGCAGAAGAAGGTGAAGCCAGTAGGGCTAAGATTGTGGTTCTGATAAGCAGAAGCTGTTGAATGCAAAGGTAGATGCCACTGGCTCCGTGCTGAAGAAGACAAGAAAGCAGAAGGAAGGGATTGTTAGTCAAAAAGGAGTTGTGACTGATATGCCAAGGAAGCTGAAACAGGCAGTCGATCCAGTTGTGGAGTTGCTGAAGACTGTTCCAGAAGAGCTTGAGGATGAAAACACACAAGAGGATGATGAGGACTCAGTTTCACTGGCTAATCTCAATAAGTCCGAAAAGAAGAAACCGAAGAAGAAAGTGATCATCCAAGCATGCTCGACTGAAGTGACTACCAAGAGGAATGATAAGCAAACAGATGCAGGGGGAGCAAGTGCATCCAAGAAAAGGAAGAGGAGTGCTCCAGGATCTGTTCCGCCTAGTGTACCAACTGGAGTGTCTAAGCATGGAATGTGGTTTGTCAGTACAGACGCAGTAGCTAAGTTGAAGGGAGTGCAGAAAAGGAAGATCATCCCTGAAAGGCTGCTTAATGAGAAGACAGTTCCATCCCAGAAGCAGATCTGACTATATTCTACTCGATGTTGTTCTTCATCACCATAGTCAACTGGAAGCCTGCATCTCATAGAACCACGGTCAGTGAACAGGGTGTCGTCGTACCTGTGCAAAAACAATTTATAATCTCCTCACTTCAGACTGTGGATTAGAACAGCGGTAAGCAAGGGTCGAACCCAAGGGAGCTAGATGGTTACTACTTCGTTCTGTAATGGAGAAAAAAACAAGAAACTAGAGTGAAAGTATTGGTTAGTGAACACTAAGAAGGCACGAAAATTGCTGGGGTTTAAATATCAGAGAGAAATATTCAGGTTAGGGTATTATTCAATTGTGACTTGGTTTTATCATTGATTTCTAAATATCATGTTTCTAATTCTTTTAAACCTAATAATTCAATACTCCATTCCAAGATATATCGAATTAGTGCACTACTTGTTAATAGCTCTCTAGTATCAACAAATAGCAAATAGGGGAGTTGAATTGATCAGTTAAGCTTTGCCATTCCAAGCCTCCACTTAACTTCACAATTCAATCCAAATAATGAGCACAAAAGATTTAATCGAATAACGAAACAAGCATTAAGATTCAAATCTCAAAAACATAAGTCACAATTATTTAACCCTAACCCGAATATGGGTTTTAGTTACACATCGTCATAAAGAAATAATGCAGTAAATAAGAAACGAGAAAACTTCACTAATGACCGAGAATTACAAAGCACAAGTCACGGCTGTTATGGGCTGAGCTACGGTGGAGCAGTGGCGGCGCACGGAGGAGCAAGGGGAAGAGCTCGTGTGTCGTCTCTGATTTTTGAGTAGAATGGGATGATTATGGATGGCAGCACTGCTCTTCTATTTATAGGGTTTGAGAAACCCTAACTTGGTCATAAAGCTACGAAACCCTAGCGTCGCATACAAATTGGGCCGGCTGCTGGACTTTGGAACTTGGACTTTTTTTTCCGAAGCACTGTTCATGGGCCGGAATTACTGTTCATCGGACACTGTTCACGCCGGAATCACTATTCACGCCGGAGTTACTATTCACGCCGGAATCACTATTCACGCCGGAGTTAATGTTCACGAGCCGAAAAACACTGTTCACGGCCCTCCTTTGGTCTGATCTTCAATTGCGATGTTTCTGGCATGAAAATGCCGTCTTTTAAGCGTGATTCCTCCTAGAGCTTCCAAATCACCTGAAACACGAAACAACACTAAAAAGTAACTGTTCGCATAATAAAGTGAATGAAATGGTGGGATTTAATGACTCGACAAGTCGTATAAATACGGCTCATCAAACCACCCCACACTTAAACTTGTTCGTCCCGAACAAGGACTAGGTCATAAGAGGAAAAAATGAAGTACGAACATCACAAAGCTTCGGTCATCCTAGACGTGCTACATGGACATGAATCGATTACTCTAGATCTCGCCTGTTATGCATGCTCGCTACTAATGTCTTTGTGCTAAAACATGGGTTAAAGATACGTGTTACCTTTGGGTCGAGATGCAAATCAATTCGGATGTATCTGGAGATAGCCCTGTTTAGACCCATGAACCCTCATTCTCGGGCTCGAACTCGCTGCTATGTGGTTATGCTTTGCCGCTTTTTCTTGCACGTGATTGATTCGAGCTCCAAAGTGTTGAGAGATTTCGGTCAGCTATAGTGTCATCTGATTCGGAATTTCAATGATGCTGTCACATGAGACGTGTGGACTATCACGATGGTTGTGGATTTGTTGCTTTGTAGTGCGGATTGTGATTTGCTCGAACCGTGGTTTCTCCTCCTTTTGACGCGAGTCAAGCCGAGGGTCGCTCGTCTATTTTCCCGGCTACTCGGATTAGAAACCTTCCTGCTCTTACTCATCATCGTCCTTTCGACACGGGTCAAGTCAAGGGTCGCTTGCCTGTTTTCTCGGCTACTTGGACTAGAGCTTGGACGGTGTGAAGTTTTCCCGTCCCGACCAACCGCAAAGGGTACCGCAGCAGCGGAGCAGACTCGTACTATGTTGCCTCGAAGTGCTAGCCTCCACGAACTCCACATAACCACATATCCTGAGTTCGGCCTTTGAACGATCTGTCAAGTCTCTCTAAGGCATTGCTATCAACTCCACATCCCTGTTTATCTCAACTAACAAAGGCACGCAAAATTTTAAGATCACATGCTAGTCGCACAAATCAATTTTCACCAAGACATGCATGTAAAATCGGCTATATCTATTTCACCCAATCATTATCCACTAGGAAATAGTGAAGTATCATGTACAAAAATTTTAAAAATGACTCGAAACGTGCTGACTCTGTGTGGTGGGCGTGAAACAAACATGCTGACTCGATAACTGACTCTCCCACCCCACACTTTTGAAATGAGCCGTGTCCTCACGGCACGACTCAAATCTAGACACACAAATGCATGCAATAAATAGATAAGGAAAGGAAAAGGGTAGAACGAGACTCCCCTGGGATGTAGACGGTGGTCGGCTGAACTCGGATCAAGTCCGGGGGCTAAAATGCGTAGCTCCAAGGGAATTTTCCGGCCGACTAAGTCCAATCCCTGCAAAATGAAACCGATTCCTTTCCAAGGCACAATGTGACAATAATGACTCAAAACAAACATAATAAGTAAATAAACTGAAAAGCAAAAGGTGCAGGGCTGCCTCCCTGCGAGCGCCTTTGTTTAACGTCGTTGGCTCGACAGTACCTCCTCTAAGTGTCAGGAGTTAGGATCCCATGGGCGTGTGAGGTCATACTTCTGCTCAGCAACTCCCTCTGTTCGTCCAGTGTGCACATCTAGCTGTGCGCTCGGCTCTGCTCTCCCAGATTCAGATGGTTTCTTCCCCTTATAGCCTCGAGAAGATGTGGACATCTTGGCCATAGCTGCTGGCCTGGTAGTCTGTAGAGCCTGCTCTGGTGGGTCTGGAACTAGGGTGTCGTACTCTGATGTGTGCACAATGTCTGGCGGTTTCCTTGTGCGTGGACGATCGTCATCCTCGTAGACATAGAAGTCTGCTTCCTTCCCACCGCATGATAATGACAGTAATCCTATGCCCATGTCAATCCGGGTCTTGGTGGTGTAGAGGAATGGCCGTCCCAAAATGAGCCCTGGTGGTTCGCTTTTTCTGGATTTTTCCATCTGCAAGACATAGAAATCTGCAGGCACAGCAAGATCTCCTACTCGGAGGGTTAGATCTTCAAGCAATCCAGTAGGGCGAACACAAGACTTATCCCCTAATTCTATAGACAACCTAGGTGGTTTCAATGGTCCAAGACCCAGCGAGCAATACAAAGAGTAAGGCATGACATTAATAGCAGCACCCAAATCAATTAAGCAGTGAGGTATTTGGGTCTTACCGATACCACAGGTAACCGTGAAGGCCCCTGGGTCCTTACTCTTTCTTGAGGGTGTCTCCTGGCTCGCAGTGGGTGCACGCCTCATCATCTGGTCGTTCTGCGTAGGCCTCACCACCAATCTCATCTCTGATTCAGCTTCCTCAGTCACATGGCTTTCGGGAGCAGCTACCTGCATGGCACATGAAGAACTCCTAATTTCGGACCTCTGAGCTGTGAGGGCCGAGTCTGGCTGAACTGCGCTGCGTGTGCCCGAGCTAAGTTCCTCTGTGTGCTCCTCGAATGCTGCATCCACAGCCACTATCTCTACTTGGCTGACGTTCCCTCTTGGATTCTGAACGGTTTGCGAGGGAAGTCGTCCTGTGTTGTCATCAAGCCTGGAGAGAGTCGTGGACATCTGCCCTATTTGCTTCTGAATGTCAGCTAGTGCTCCGTCGGTTTTGGCCATGTACTGGTTCAGGTTTGTATTTGTCTGTTGGGCGCTAACTGCCAGATCTCTGACCATGTCCTCTAGCGACTTACTGGGGCCTTGGTTGCTCGGACCTGCTTGATAAGTGTTCGGCCCTTTCTGCTGGTACTGCCCTGGTGCATTCGGCTGGTACTGACTGTTAGGATGTCTGTACGGCTGCTGAGTCTGCTGATTCTGCTGATTCTGCTGAGGGACATTCAGGCGTGCTGGGTGAGTCTGATTCTGCTGATAGTTGTTCCTCCAGGCCCCTTGATTGGGTGCTGCTGCGCCATACTGCTTGATTGGGCCTGGTTGGTTGCCATAATTCTGATAATTGCCCACTGCATTCACATCGCCCTGAACGTCTGTCTGTAAGGTGGGGCACTCATCTGTCTTGTGATCTGTAGACGTACAGAACTCGCATGGCTTGGCCTGGACCGGAGTCCTTCGGACTACATGCTTCATCAGCTCCCTCATCTCCTTGAGTTCTGCGAACACGGCACTGATAGAGGGCTCAGCGGTGGACACGTTCTTGGGGCGGGCATACTCGTCCTCTTTTGTGGTCTCATCCTGGAATCGCTCACCCTCTGCCACTGATATGATCTTCTGCTTTACTCTGGCTGGGGTCATGTTCATGAGTTGGCCTCCAGCTGAGGCTTCCAGTAACTTCCTGTCCATCCTGCGAAGTCCATCCAGCATATATTCCACGATCAACTTCTCCGGGAGCTCCAGATTGCAGCAACTCTTCTCCAAGGCAAGGAATTTCTCCACGTACTCGTACATGGTCTCGTTTGGGCCTTGCCTGAGCTCTTGCAACTGTCTCCGGACTTGCGCTGCACGCCCTGCTGGATAGTACTTGCTGAAGAACTGCCTCTGCATCTGCTCCCACGTATAAATACTGCCTGAGGGTAAAGATAGGAACCAATCTGTAGCGGCATCCTGTAGTGAGAAATAGAAGGACTTCAGTTTGAAGTCATCCACTTCGACTCCGTGTGGCCTGAGGTTCAAGCATATCCCGTGAAAACGCGTCAAGTGAGACGTGGCAGACTCTCCCTTCCTTCCTGAGAACTTAGGCAAGTGGTGGACGACTGAGGTGCTGATTGCGATGGCTGCGATGTCTGGTCCTTCATGAATTGGCCATGACTGGTCTCTGAAACTAGGAACCGAGAGCTCGCCCATAGTAGGTCCTTCATATTCGTCCTCCTCATCGTCTCGAGCTACTTGCTGGTGTGGAGGTCTCTGAGGTGGTGGGTACGGATGTTGCGGATGATACGGTGGTGGTGGATATGGTGGTGGATATTGCGGGTAGGGCTGTTGCGGATACTGTGGGTACTGAGGTGGTGGATACTGCTGATATGGTGGGTACTGAGGGTATTGTGGGTACTGTGGTTGGGGTTGTTGTTGGTTTTGAGGTTGATGGTTTTGAGGTTGTTGTTGTTGCTGGAACTGTTGAAGCTGATCAGGGATAGCCCCCCTGATCTCGCCATGTTGGATCATCGGTCCTTGAGGTAGTACTCCTTCCTCATTTCGAACATTCTGGTCTACTTCTTCATTGTTTTCACCAACTCTACTTCCTGAGTGAGACATGTTACGGAAATAACAAGCACCGGGTAGCAAACACCGAAATAGCAAACACAGACTAGCAACAAAGGGTTCCCAGGAGATTGGAACACAATCCCCTTAGACTCGTAAGTCTTGGTGACAGAACCCTCTAGAAGCTAGAAATCAAATCGAAATAAACGAAAAACAGAAAACGAATAAACTAGCAGTAAAGGATCCCCAGGAGATTGGAGGAGTCACAATGGTCTCACTTAAAACCCAATCCCCTTAGACTCGTAAGTCTTGGTGACAGAACCCTCTAAAAGCTAGAAATAAAATCGAGGCAGTTGAAAAATACGAAAAAGTAAAATTCACCGAGATAAGCAAATTTCGAAATAATACAAAGAGAAAAAATAAACGAAAAAGTAAAGAAGAACAAATTTCACCGTGCTTAGCTCCCCGGCAACGGCGCCATTTTGAACAGGGTGTCGTCGTACCTGTGCAAAAACAATTTATAATCTCCTCACTTCAGACTGTGGATTAGAACAGCGGTAAGCAAGGGTCGAACCCAAGGGAGCTAGATGGTTACTACTTCGTTCTGTAATGGAGAAAAAAACAAGAAACTAGAGTGAAAGTATTGGTTAGTGAACACTAAGAAGGCACGAAAATTGCTGGGGTTTAAATATCAGAGAGAAATATTCAGGTTAGGGTATTATTCAATTGTGACTTGGTTTTATCATTGATTTCTAAATATCATGTTTCTAATTCTTTTAAACCTAATAATTCAATACTCCATTCCAAGATATATCGAATTAGTGCACTACTTGTTAATAGCTCTCTAGTATCAACAAATAGCAAATAGGGGAGTTGAATTGATCAGTTAAGCTTTGCCATTCCAAGCCTCCACTTAACTTCACAATTCAATCCAAATAATGAGCACAAAAGATTTAATCGAATAACGAAACAAGCATTAAGATTCAAATCTCAAAAACATAAGTCACAATTATTTAACCCTAACCCGAATATGGGTTTTAGTTACACATCGTCATAAAGAAATAATGCAGTAAATAAGAAACGAGAAAACTTCACTAATGACCGAGAATTACAAAGCACAAGTCACGGCTGTTATGGGCTGAGCTACGGTGGAGCAGTGGCGGCGCACGGAGGAGCAAGGGGAAGAGCTCGTGTGTCGTCTCTGATTTTTGAGTAGAATGGGATGATTATGGATGGCAGCACTGCTCTTCTATTTATAGGGTTTGAGAAACCCTAACTTGGTCATAAAGCTACGAAACCCTAGCGTCGCATACAAATTGGGCCGGCTGCTGGACTTTGGAACTTGGACTTTTTTTTCCGAAGCACTGTTCATGGGCCGGAATTACTGTTCATCGGACACTGTTCACGCCGGAATCACTATTCACGCCGGAGTTACTATTCACGCCGGAATCACTATTCACGCCGGAGTTACTGTTCACGAGCCGAAAAACACTGTTCACGGCCCTCCTTTGGTCTGATCTTCAATTGCGATGTTTCTGGCATGAAAATGTCGTCTTTTAAGCGTGATTCCTCCTAGAGCTTCCAAATCACCTGAAACACGAAACAACACTAAAAAGTAACTGTTCGCATAATAAAGTGAATGAAATGGTGGGATTTAATGACTCGACAAGTCGTATAAATACGGCTCATCAGTCAGCAAGGAGATGTGACAGCTGCTCTACCAGATTAACAACAGGATGCGCATTGACATGGGAAGAATTATGTTCGACCAGATTGTAGAACACTCCATATCTACAAAGTCTCTGCACTAGATAATCTTCCCATCGCTTATCTATGAGCTAATCATCAACCAGCATCCAAATTTGAAGACTGACCGGGATAGACTATCAAGTGCTCCGTTGAAGTTGGTAGTTGATCACAAGCTATTCAAAGGTCGACATAAGAATGATCTGAAGGACCCCGAGCTGAAGAGGAAGGATGCACCTGAGTCTTCCATAAGGAGAGCTGCTCATGTGAAGTTGTCCCGAGCTGAACGTGAATAGCTACTGAAGGAGGTGGAGATCATATTGGAGGTCGAACAGGAGCAGAGGTCAAGAATCAATCAATTGGTGCACACTCCACTATATCCCAGTGATGATAAAGAAGACGGAGAGAGTTGAGGTCCTGATTGAAGAAAAGGTAGAACTCCTTGATGTTATCTCGTCGTTAAAGATGCAGATGGAGAAGGACTACCATGCAGCAGTACTGGACGAGCTGAATCAGTTCAAGAAATCAGTGAAGATGATAATCTCTGGATTAAAAGACCTAGATACAATTTTGAAGTCCCAGAGAATGATTGGAGGATGTAGAGGCATTGGCTACACTGATTGGAGCAGTTCAGGAACCTATCAGTTGCTGACCCATGGTCGAACAGCTGCTGAGACACCAAGGTCCAACAGACTCACAGTATGTGTCACTGTCCCAGGCTATGTTCGAGGGGGAGTTCACAAGATTCCAGATGCCGAGGAGACCAGGTTGTACGATTGGACCCCTTGCCGATTTATGGCAAAAAGGGGGAGTTTGTGTCTAAAGCCTAGATTGGGTTTTGCCAAAAATGCCAAGGGGGAGATTGATGTTCCCATGAATGGCATGCTGTTGGCAAAATGGCTTTAGACAGTTCAAGCAGGTGTTCAAGAAGAGTTCAATCGTTGTCTTGAACTGCAGTACAGCGTACAGCAGACGCAGGAAGATTTCTGTATCCAGAAGATCGACGAGATTATTTGATTGGGATCAATTGATGAGTAATCATTAAAGATCAGATATTCAAATGAATATCTTCAGCTTGGATTCGAGAATATTAGATGGCTTGGCATGGAAGTAATCTCCAAAGATTGGATATGGAAGATATTTAATATCTATCAAATATTTAGGAGTATCTCCGAAATATTTGACAAGAATATTTCGATCTGAAGTCGGCCAGCGAGGAATTCGTAGATACAGATATTCAAACGAATATCTCCTAATTGGATTGAAGATTGGACTGGCTGACTTGGCGTGGAAGAAATCCGAATCTTCCCTAAGATTGGATCAAAGATACACATCAAATATTTAGGAATATTTCCTAAAATATTTGATGATGTGATCTGCAACAGATTTGGACATTCGCCTTTACATATAAATACATGGCTAGGGCAACCAGATCTGCGTCGCTTCCTGAGAGAAAAGAAAAACATGAGATTTCGTGAGATTGGAGGAGAAGCGGCCGCCGGCTGACTATTCCACACCGGAATATCAACGGGGAAGTAACAGTCTGTTCAATGTGCTGTTCAGACTGTTCCTGAAGAACAACAAAGCGCACACACACACGGTGATCAAGATACGTCTTTGAGAGAAGACGACTAGGCTTCTGGGAGGTCCAAGACTAGGCCAAGAGGGAAGTCTCGTCCTACCCATAGGAGATCAAGGGGAGCTGCGGTGAACCGAGATTGCAAATCCGAGAGACGGAGAATTAGAGGCTAGGCGATTACAAACAAGGTGTTGTGTAAGAGTAAGACCACTTGTAGCTCTAAATCTCGTAATACGATTTGTGTCCCTTTTTCGGGGGTGGGAAACCCCCCAGAGTAGGCGAAGCCGAACTGGGTTATCATATCGTGTGTGCTCCTATTTTGTGCTGTTTACGTTTTGTCTGCTAAGGTGTTCCAGTATCCGTTAGAACACAACCTACAACTATCAAACAAGTGTTCGAGACGCAGTTCGAACACCACCTGGAACTCGTCTTGACTAAGACAAGTAGATTTCAGGTCGTCTTAAGGAACAAACTGGCACTCGTCTTGCAAGTGCGCACTAGTGACGTGACCTGTATGAATAATTAACATGCATTTAGTTACACATTTCATAAATATGAACACTTACACTATCAGCAGTTAGGATACTTACCAGCACATAATGCTCATGTCTTGATGGACGATACGGCTCTGGTGTATCTAAAGGTGGCTGAATACGCTTGCGAGTGACGGTATTGTACCATGAGTAGTACGGATCCAGATATGATCTGTCTGTGTCTGGCTCACCGGTAACAATGGTCGCTGCACGATTATCCCAAAGATTTATGTAACCTTGCATTACATCATCTACAAGGTGAGTAGTTCTTCGGATATGCATTTGCATCTCTTTATGACTTCCAGGTGACAAAGCTGGTTCCGGCTGTCTCCATCCAAACTGGCGAAGAACTCAGAGGGATAGTGCCACTCAACTATATAGAAACAGATGAGTGGAACCTCAGCCCTCCATGAATCTCTACCAGCTAAACATATGGGATTAAGCGTGGCCAAAATCTCATCCGTATACGGAGTCCATACGACATCATTTGCTTCTTGTCAATCCAACAAATCACGATACAACATCAACACGTGATGAGATGTCTGCATAAATGACTTGGGCACATTCCATCTACAAATGTAAAAATAATAGTTAGACAAGTTTTGAAAGGGTGAATTATAAACACTTAAATAAATGGCAATTCACTTACTTGTATCCTAAAGCAAGAAGCCGCATAGGATCAATATCTGAACTGGGAGGTGGAGCTGGCACAGCAAGCTTCCTCGGTCTACCAGTAATCAAATACTCCCAAGCCCATAGCTGAAGGAGAATGGCACACCCGGATATAACTATAACAACAATAAATTAATGAGGACAACAAGGATGAAAAATATGAACGTTTTCACAATACGGATTTAATTTTCCTGAAACACAATAGTCATTTACAAGAAGCGTGCCAAAAAGATACACTTAAAACCTACAAAATACCTTCCATAGAAACTATACGTGCGTGTTCCTTTGATTTTCCGCAACCACAAGTCTTATCTTCCATAGAAACTATATGTGTGTGTTCCTTTGATTTGGTAAGAACACACGCTATACCTTTATTCCGGTCAAACATTTGTACCTTGCACTATGTGGATTTCACCAACTTTGCATGGATTTTGTTCTCGATCTTCAAAAGAAAATACTTGTTGTGGTCCAACAGTGCATCACGGCGCTCGATAAACCAAGCATTGGTGATGGACCATAATTATACGAATCATAAACGCAGTTAAACCCACTAAATTAGACTGTTTGTCTATTTAACTTTTGTTTGTTAGTTCCGATATTTATCTATAGGGTATTTTGGAGTCTAGAGAGAAAACACGCTAAGGAGGAGTTTTTAAGCTGAAAATGAAGTACGAGTCATTCCAGGTCACGACCATGCTACACTCAAAATCAGCCTTAACATCCTTCATGGAACCGACTTTGAATCACTCAAAAATGATAGATCCATCGCCCAAAGGTCAAGAACGCAATGCAAAGGGCCCAAGCCCGGTAAAGACCAAACAAGGGCAATTTCAGCCGTTTTGGGATTTCGACCATGTTCCCAGCAGAATTTGGCTTAGGTTCCTTCTTGAGATCATCTTAGAATGACATTTTCATTCAGAATACACTCTCCAAAATCCAAGAAGCTCCGGTCAAATTCCGGTCAAACCGATGGCTTTTAAAATAAATATCTTCCGATGGCTTTGGGAGAAGAAGACAAGGGAGGGGCGGCTAAATGAACTCACCATGGGAGCTTGCCACTTGTCCCCTCCTCCTCCACATCCTTGCTCCTCCAATCATCTTGTGCCAAGTGTCATCTTCTCCTCCATCCTCCATGGCTATAAAAGGAGAGCTCCTCCTCCTCATTTCATCAATGTGGAGAGCTTCTCTCTCTACAAATTCCAAAATCACAAATCACTTCTCTCTAGATTAAGAGCACAATCATGTAAGCACTTTACTTTGGAATCGAAGCTTTAGCATTTTCAACGGTTTTTGTAAGTCTTCTCTTTTTTACTTTACTGTCTTTCAAAGTACTTTACTTTCCTGTCTTTTCTTTCGAAAACTTTACTTTACTGTCTTTCAAAAACCTTTACTTTTCAACGCACTTAGATATAATGTCTTGTTCCATGAATAGTCGTAGCTAAACCCTTCATTCGGTTGAAGGGGTGTACTTGTATCATACAATGTTTTAGACCCTGCACCTAGTGCCTCTTTGTGTTCAACTTGTTCTAGGTGCCATATATTAGGTCAGAATTCCATTGGTTGAGTGGATGCTCGGAAGAGCAAAGCTCTGCCATGGGTTCGTGATCTTCCGTGGATAAGTGGAGGCTCGGAAGAGCACAGCTTATCTGTGGAAGTCAACCTCTTTAAAACACCATTTGGTTTATCAGGAATGATGATCAAATGGATGCACATACTAGAACAAGAGTTCTTTGTCTTGCAAAAGACTAGACGGTGTGGCAAGTCATGTGCTAGGAATAGCCTTGATTCACTTTTGAACACTTAGTATGATCATTAGAGGTCAATGATAAACAGAATACGATACAAGGCCCCTAAAACCGAATCTTTCCTTTAATTGTAATATCACTGTTCCTTTACTTTTAGTTCTCAAAGCACACTCAAACCCAACCCCAATCGCACTTTAATTTATGTGTAAGCTTCATTAAAGAACAACTAATCCACACTGACTCTCTTGGGTTCGACCCCTACTTACCACTTGCTACCCAGTAGTAAACTCGCGAGTAGCGGACTTATAAATTTATTTGTACATTTGCACTGACGACAAGCATCTGTCAAATTGGCGCCGTTGCCGGGGAGTTGTGCATCGAAATAGTTGTTCTTTTTATTTTTGTTTTTTGTTCTTGCAATCCACCATGTCGTTGTACTATGAAAACGAGCCTTGGAATGATGAAGAATTTTCCCCACCAGCCTTCGAACTTAAAGTCCGCGAGAAGATCAACAACATAGAGCAATCCCGGGACGAAACTTTGGACGAGTACTTATGGTACTTCGATTCCCTTGTAACGAGCTGCCCGCACCATGGATTCACCAACCACGATCTTCTTCAAAGGTTTCTCAACGGGATGATGCCATATGAGTGGAATTGGCTTAATGACGCGGCAGGAGGCTCGGTAAATAACTTAAACATGGATGATCTTTGGAAATTGATAAACGATTTGGCCGCGAGGTCAAGAGAAGATCAGGCCATGCGGCGCGAAGAACTAGCCAACATGGTACACCAAAACCAGGCCGAAGCCGAGAAATCTTGGGCAGAGACAAAGGTGGCTATAAAAAAATTGGGAGATCAGGTCAACGAAATGCTCAACGCAAAGCCAAGGATTAGCGAAGAGGAGCCTAGATCAGATTGCACTGGGCCAACAAAAGGAAACGGCCCACTAGCGTCTGAAGAAGAGCCGGCCAAGCCACTTGAACCGGATCTCATTGCCGAGCCAGTCGAGACATACCTGATCCTAACTGCCGAGCCAACATAAGTCCCGAACCTCACTGCCGAAGCGGCCAAAGAAATCAAGCCAGGCCCGGTCCTTGCGCTCGGAGCACCCGAGGAAGTCCCGGACCTCATTACCGAACTGTCCGAGAAAGACCTGGTCCTCACTGTCGGAGCACCTGAAACAGAACCAGTCGTCATGGTCGAAGTGCCCCAACTTAACCCTTCGTGTTTTATGCCGATCATAGCCACCGAAGATCATATAATCAATGATGATGAGGTGCACGGGGAGTCAGAGGAGGAGCATGAGCCAAAAAAGCCAACAAAGGAACTCTCACTCGTCATAAGCCAAGGGAAACCGCCTGAAAACTCACTCGTTCCAAGACAGCCATCCATCACTGCCACAATGAAGAGGATTGGCAGAGGCGCATGCTTAATGTCGCCTACATTTAATGGCACAAAACCAAACTTCCAAACTCGCAAAGGTGCCAACTATTCAAACATGAAGAAGCGGCAAAGACATGGGCCGAAAGAATGGAAACCCGGAAGGAGTAACAAGCAAGCACGACTCATTGGACCAGCAGCTATGGTCAAGAAAGCCTCACCCTCTCAAATCAAAAGAGCTACCGAGAAGAAGTTCGACCTCAAGCACCCATGGGATCCATACTTATGATCCAGGAATGAGGTATCGTCGAGCCAACGACGTTAAACAAAGGCACTGGTCGGGAGGTAACCCGACACCTATCTTACTTTCAGTCATTTAATTTCTGTCATTTACTTTTTTTCATTCTCACCTTTCCTGTATATATTTGCTTGCATGACTTTTGAACTACGTCGTGCTGAAAGGCACGCCTTCGTTCAAAAGTGTGGGGTGAGAACCACCTTTGTACATAACATGTTTTTCTTTTTCCTTTTCCCTTAATATTATCTTTTTGAAAATATGAACTTGAGAATGTGAAAAAGATAGATCATAATTCATGCATTAACCTTGTGAAAATTCAACTGTTTAAAAACTTAGAATGTTACTTCTCATTTGTCCCTTTGTGCTGAGATAAACTAGGGATGTGGAGTTGACATAAACTTCCCTAGAGAGGCTTGGCAAGCACTCAAAGGATCGAATCTAACTATATGGTTTTCGAAGTCAGTGGAGGCTGCACTTCGGGTTTCAGTGAAGATTGAAGTCATCTCCGCCATGCAGTGTTTATGCAAAAAAGAAAAAAAGGTGAGGACGGGAATCAGACCGTCCTATCTCTAGTCAAAGTAGCCGAGAAAATAGATGAGCGACCCTCATCTTGACCCGCGCAAAATGGCAAGGATGAGAGGAGCGGGGAGGTATTTCCATATGCTCGCGGGCGACGATTGGACCTCCCAAAAAGGCTTGAGAAAATGGACTAGCAAGCCACAAAAAGGCAAAAGCTCGAAGAAGCAAATCAAGAGGCCAAAGGCCCAAAATTGTGAAGGTTTTAACCGAACAAAAAGTGAAGTACTTAAAGAGTCAAATCAAAGGCCAAAGGCCGATTCACTACAAAAGCTGTCCCTCGCCAAAAGAAAATCAAAGACCAAACCATTGAAACCCGAACCAAATCACGTGCTAGAGAAAGCTACAAGAAAACCATATAGTGCGAGACGGTCCCGAGAATGCAGTCCAGGAGCCTGAAAAGGGCTATCTCCCGAAACATCCAAAATAATTTGCATCTCAGCACGGAGGTACAAGTATCAAGTTTCTTCTATTTATTTACACGGTTTAATTTGGTAATAAGTAGTAATGCATGAATTAAGATAAATCTAGTCCCACAGTCTCAGTTTCATATTTAAAAGGTTTTACTTGATTGTGTGCCGCCCTTTAATAGCATTGTTCGGGACGAACAACTAAAAGTGTGGGGTAATCAGATGGACCATAATTATACGAATCATAAACGCAGTTAAACCCACTAAATTAGACTGTTTGTCTATTTAACTTTTGCTTGTTAGTTCCGATATTTATCTATAGGGTATTTTGGAGTCTAGAGAGAAAACACGCTAAGGAGGAGTTTTTAAGCTGAAAATGAAGTATGAGTCATTCCAGGTCACGACCATGCTAAACTAAAAATCAGCCTTAACATCCTTCATGGAACCGACTTGGAATCACTCAAAAATGATAGATCCATCTCCCAAACGTCAAGAACGCAATGCAAAGGGCCCAAGTCCGATAAAGGCCAGACAAGGGCAATTTCAGCCGTTTTGGGATTTCGACCATTTTCCAAGCAGAATTTGGCTTAGGTTCCTTCTTGAGATCATCTTAGAATGACATTTTCATTCAGAATACACTCTCCAAAATCCAAGAAGCTCCGGTCAAATTCCGGTCAACCCGATGGCTTTTGAAATAAATATTTTCCGATGGCTTTGGGAGAAGAAGACAAGGGAGGGGCGGCTAAATGAACTCACCATGGGAGCTTGCCACTTGTCCCCTCCTCCTCCACATCCTTGCTCCTCCAATCATCTTGTGCCAAGTGTCATCTTCTCCTCCATCCTCCATGGCTATAAAAGGAGAGCTCCTCCTCCTCATTTCATCATCCCAAAATGTGGAGAGCTTCTCTCTCTACAAATTCCAAAATCACAAATCACTTATCTCTCTAGATTAAGAGCACAATCATGTAAGTACTTTACTTTGGAATCGAAGCTTTAGCATTTTCAACGGTTTTTGTAAGTCTTCTCTTTTTTACTTTACTGTCTTTCAAAGTACTTTACTTTCCTGTCTTTACTTTTGAAAACTTTACTTTACTGTCTTTCAAAAACCTTTACTTTTCAACGCACTTAGATATAATGTCCTGTTCCATGAATAGTCGTAGCTAAACCCTTCATTCGGTTGAAGGGGTGTACTTGTATCATACAATGTTTTAGACCCTGCACCTAGTGCCTCTTTGTGTTCAACTTGTTCTAGGTGCCATATATTAGGTCAGAATTCCATTGGTTGAGTGGATGCTCGGAAGAGCAAAGCTCTGCCATGGGTTCGTGATCTTCCGTGGATAAGTGGAGGCTCGGAAGAGCACAGCTTATCTGTGGAAGTCAACCTCTTTAAAACACCATTTGGTTTATCAGGAATGATGATCAAATGGATGCACATACTAGAACAAGAGTTCTTTGTCTTGCAAAAGACTAGACGGTGTGGCAAGTCATGTGCTAGGAATAGCCTTGATTCACTTTTGAACACTTAGTATGATCATTAGAGGTCAATGATAAACAGAATACGATACAAGGCCCCTAAAACTGAATCTTTCCTTTAATTGTAATATCACTGTTCCTTTACTTTTAGTTCTCAAAGCACACTCAAACCCAACCCCAATCGCACTTTAATTTATGTGTAAGCTTCATTAAAGAACAACTAATCCACACTGACTCTCTTGGGTTCGACCCCTACTTACCACTTGCTACCCAGTAGTAAACTCGCGAGTAGCGGACTTATAAATTTATTTGTACATTTGCTCTGACGACAAGCATCTGTCAATTGGCTTGCTTAAATGTGAAGTGGACAATATCGGTGATAGGCAAATCACGACACGCCATAAGCACGTGATTACAAGATTCGGACACATTTGTCGTCATGGACCCCCATCTTTGACCCCCAATATCATAAGATAAAGCCCATTTCTCCGCGTTAAGTTTCACCAGCCACTTCAGAGCATCTTGGTTATCCTTCAACAACTCTTTCAATTCTTTAAAACGGTTGCAGAACTTTATTTGTTGATTCTCATAGCCAATGCTAGTAAGTAATGCTTTCTTGGCCATACACTTCACCTTTATATTGAAATTGGATGCAAAATGCCTTATGCAAATACGGTGATAAGCCTTCAGTGGCTTCCAATCATCTTCTTCCATGACTCGCGTAATTCCCGCGTGCCTATCGGAAATAATGCATAATCCTTATCGTTGTGTGACGCCATTTCAAATGCACGTCATGAACCACTTCCAACTATCGATGTTTTCACTCTCCACCAATGCATAAGCAAGAGGGAGACTTTCATTTTCCGCATCGAGAGCTACCGCAATCATTAAAACCCCTTTCCACTTTCCGTTCAAATGAGTTGCGTCACTAGAAATGATAGGATGACAATGGGTGAATCCATCAATAGCCGGGCTAAATGCCCAAAATACTCTATTTACGCTTGCATTGCAACTATCAAGCATTGATTTGTCCCAATAAACAATACCACCGGGATTGGTTTCTTTAAGCATGATGAGTCGAATTCTCGACTATAATTCCTCTACTTTTATTTGATGTTTTGATCCGTTCCGAGTCTCGTTCGATGCCATTTGACCCTCTTGATTGCCATTTCAGGTTAGAAACCAACCTTACGGTCCCTGGGTTCAAAAAGATCAATTCTCGCAAAAAACTGAAGTTTCGGAGCAAAATATGGTGTTTCAGGCAAAACAGGACAAACTGACCTTGCTGGCTTATTTTGGACGTACAGATCGCATACGATGTCCGAATTGGTTGATTCAAAGCTTGTTACAAGTTCCATCAGTGAATGGAACTTGTTTTGCTTTAATACAATGAAAGATGAGGAACTGATACTGTTTTGCTATGCAGTAAGGGAAATTTGGTATAACAGGAACAAAAGTCTTCATGAGGGGCATGGTCTTCAAGTGGATGAAGTATGTATATCTACACAGGTGCTGGCATATTCTCATCACCGTCCGGGGTTCTCTTTTACAATTTCAGACCTGGATGGGAGTTTTGCATGGATGGCGCCTCAAAAGTCTTTTTTGAAATGGAATTGCGATGGGTCGTGGGATGAAGTGAAAAGGACAGCAGGCATAAGTGGAATATGCAGAGATGAGGAGGGCAAATAGTGGGGATTACGGCGGATTATACAGCAGGTATTGGATCAATTTTGGAGGTCGAATGTTTAGCAATTCTCAAATCCATGCATTGGTCGCTAAAGCAAGGACTGTCTCACTGTATCTTCGAAACGGACTGCACGGAAGCTTATGCAATCATCACCCTAAAAAGCCACGGACCAAACAACCTCCCTATTTTGGTGCGAGAGATCCTAAATATATTGTGTTCCATGAGGTTTTGGAGGTTGTCGCTTGTTAGAAGAGAAGCGAACTGTCTTGCGGATAATCTGGAGAGAGAAAAGGTTTGGAGATGGTCCTCCGCCGAGGCTCTGCCAAGACTTCCAGGTCTTCTTCCGTAATGTCTTCCGAGGTCTTCCCCTCGTGCGTTTCTCTGTAGCAACTGTTTGTTATTAAAAAAACTCCAAAACAACCAAATTTATTTAGAATAAGTAGATTCACATTATTGTCAAAAAAAAATTGATAATCATTATTATCAAAATTGCAAAGCTGAGTTCGAGGAGATTTCCTAACCAAAGATCACACAACGACCCTTTTGTATCTATTATTCACTTATGTTTATGTACATATATAAGTACACCACGACCGTCAGTTAGCAGACTCTTGAAGCCTCCTCTCCCCGGTGCCTGATTCTGAAGTGTCCCGCGGATGTTGTTGTGGTGTCTGATTGTTGGCAGTCCACCAAGAGCTCACAGCCGATTTGATCATGTCAGCTACAGGTTTACTTGGACTGCCATCACCCGGAACATAGGTGACCTCTCCTCTCTTCTCCTCCTCGCTTGTTCCAAGCCTTCGCGCTACCTCTTCAGACTCTGTCACTCTCCCCATCAGTTTCACTTCTACCTTTTTACGTGAATCGTCGTCATCATCATGCTCATTTGCACGCTTGTGAACAGCATCCGAGGCCGGCTCCTTCATATCACCCTGATGAGTTGATCCTCCCTTGTAAAAAGTGCCGCAGATGAGCTCACTGAGCGCCTTGTCCTCGTCCCCTGGCTTCAGCTTCTCAGACCATGTTGTGCCTTCTGTTGCAGCGCCTCTTCCGAACTTCAAAGTAACAGCATTCTTCGCTCCAACTGCTTTATTAGCCAGCACGGAACCCACACCAGAAATCTTCCCCATGTAACTGCTCTGCTTCTGTTGCATCAAGGCCTCATGATCCACTGGTTCGTGCGGAGTTTTATGCTCTTCAGCTCCACCATACCCGAGTTTCGCCGCAACCATATCTTTCACGCTAATAGCTTTCTCAGTCAACAAAGAAGCCGCCTGGGACGCCTTCTCAGTGTATCTAGTCTGACTCCGATCTGATTGGCCATCGATTTCATTTTTCTTTTCGTCTCCATATCCCAGCTTCGAAGCAGTTACATCTTTAGCAGCCACAACTTTATCAGCAAGCGAAGCTGTGACATAAGCCAGTTTTTCAGTATAGCTGCCTTGTCGCGCACTGTCATGCTCAACTGTCTCTCCGGCAATGAGAGGAGAATCATCCAGAATTTTTCTATATCTGCTCGGCTGTTCCAGCCCGTGCGCCGCGACTCGCTGGTGGTCTTCTCCATGAGAAACTGGGGTGTTTCTAGGGGCAAGCGGGGCTTCCTCGGGTATAATCAGTTGCCCAATGCTACTCCCTTCAGTGAAGCCTGTCCCAAGTCCATGGGCGTGGCTTGACGGAACACCCAGTCTAGTGTGATCCTTGCCTGCAGTTGGTTCATCAGTCCTCTCCAAATTCGGGGCTTCCGGACGAGCCATTAGATTCCTCGCCACTTGAAATTCATAAACAAGAAACACATTTTGTCAAGTAATAGCTCTAAGTAAGATGAATTGATGAAGAAAAAAGGGAAGAAACATTACAATGCACACCGTGAACTTCGGGATCCTCCTGATTAGTTTCTTCATCTTGGTACTCATCCTCGTCCTCTTCGTCATAGTCGGGGTGGTGTTCGTGCGGATCATGATCATGGAGATGCCCATGCTTTTTTATTGTTTCCTTGATCTTCTTAGCCTTGGCCTTCACCTTCTTCAAAACGGACTTCTTCTCACCATGCTGCTCATTTTCTCCCTCCAAATCTACAATACCAAATGCAAACGTTAAGACTTTGATACAATTAATACTACTGATCATGTGGTTGATTGTATTACAATTACAAATGAGATGAATTATGATAGGAAAGAACTATAGTGCATACATGAATCCAAAGTTTGAGCTATTTCACCCATAATAGAATAAACTTTTGTGAAAAGTACATATTGGTGTCACGAACTAGCAGTCTTTGTCTTTTCGTATCCAATTGAATATCCAAATTGTAATATTGATCTTCAAATAGCTGTTGCATTTAATTGAGCTTGAGGGAGTTGGATTTGGAATTGGGTTTGAATCTGCAGGTCGGATGCACGAGCGGCCATACGGGCTGTCACTCGGACACACGGGCGGCTACACGAGCTCAGAGCTCGGACACGCGAGCGGACACGCGAGCGGACCTTCGAGCGGATACTCGAGCTCTTGGTCGGACATCCGATCGGCTGGTTGAGTTCGCTTGCCAAATGGAACGGCACCGTTTCAGTTACAGCTGTGCGTTTCATTCAGTTTGGGTTTACGACTTATTCGGAACGGCTTCGTTTGGTTTACAGTTGGCAGTAACCGACATCGTTTTATCCCAACGGATATAAAACAGAGATCCGCGCCTGGGTTTGATCATCTCAGTCTTCTGGAAAAATTAGGGTTCTTGAGAGAATACAGAATTGGGGCTTTTCGCGTCGAGTAGAAATTGATCAATTGATCGGTTGTAATAGCTTCGCATTAGTCTACTGAGTGTATTCTGTACATTGATTCGATTCCAAAAAGCTCAATAAAACGTCCTCATTCTTGGTGCTGGAGTAGGGGAGGAAGTCCCCGAACCAGGGTAAATCTGTTTGTCATAGTTTAGTTGTTGTTTGTTCATTCTCATTCCATCATTTCGATTGTCGATCCGCATCCGCATCTCTACAATTGGTATCAAGAGCTTTGAAGATCGGAGTGATGGGTCCAATGAAGATAGAACTGAACCGGTTTGATGGCCATGGCGACTTCGGCTTATGGCGTCAGCGTATGAGAGCAATCCTAGTTCAGATGAAGGTCGTGAAGGCCCTGGACGGCGAGAAGGACTTCCCTGCGACGATGACCCAAGACGAGAAAGAGGAAGCCCAAGAATTGGCCTATAGCACCATTATTCTTCATCTCAGTGACAAAGTCCTGCGAGAGGTGTCCAAGGAGAAGACTGCAGCAAAGGTGTGGTTGAAGCTTGAGTCACTCTACATGACAAAGACACTGACCAGCAAAATCTACTTGAAAGGTAAACTTTTTGGGTTCAAGATTAGTGAAGATAAAGACCTTGATGAACAACTAGATGAGTTTTCAAAAATCATTCTGGATTTAGAGAATATAGAAGTAAAAGTGGATGATGAGGATCAAGCCATCATGCTGCTAAATGCTCTACCTAGTTCTTATAGTTCATTTGTTGAGACAATGAAATATGCAAGGGAATCCTTGACCTTTGAAGAGGTTCTCACTGCCCTCAAGTCAAAACAAATGGATGCTGGTTCATCAAAGGGTGCTGCAGAAGGTCTGTCAGTCCAAAGGAAATTTGATAAGAAGAGCTACAACAAGAAGGGATCTAAAGGCAACTTCAAGCAAAAATTTCAGCAAGGTGGACAACAGACTCCAAACTCAAAGAAGCTGAAATGTTTTTTATGTCATAAAGAGGGTCATTTTAGAAGGGATTGTCCAGAGAGAAAAAAGCAAGATGGTGGTAAAGGAGGTGATAAGGCTGAGGCAGCAGTGGTGGAAGAGGCAGAAGAGGGCTATGAAAGTGCTGATGTCCTTGTGGCCACAAATGCTGCAGATGGGAGTCACTGGATCCTTGACAGTGGCTGCTCTTATCACATGACTCCCAACAAGGCTTGGATGCATGATTTCAAGGAGTTGGATGGAGGCATGGTGCTGCTGGGGAATGATAAAGCATGCAGAATGCAAGGGGCTGGTTCAGTGAAGCTCAAGACTGCTGATGGCCAAGAAGCAGTCCTCCATGATGTCAGGTATGTTCCTGATCTTAAAAGGAACTTAATCTCCTTAGGCACTTTAGATAAACTTGGATATGTGTTTAAAGCTGAAAAGGGCATAATGAAAATTACCATGGGATCCTTAGTTGTGTTAAAAGGTAAGAGATCAAATGGTGTATATGTTTTGCTTGGAAACACTGTGACAGGGTCAGTCTCAAATGCTACTGAGAAAATGCATGATAAAATGAATTTATGGCACTTAAGGTTAGGACATGTTAGTGAACTTGGCCTTAAGAAATTGCATGAACATGGTTGTCTTGGTGATGAATGTCTTGGTAAACTGAAGTTTTGTGAAAACTGCATACTTGGTAAATCTAACAAAGTTAGTTTTAGCAAAGCCATACATAGAACTACTGATAAGCTTGAATATATACATTCAGACCTTTGGGGTCCTTCTAGAGTTCCTTCACATGCTGGTAGGAGGTATTTTGTGACTTTTATTGATGATTATACTAGAAGGGTATGGATATATATATTGAAGTTGAAAAGTGATGTTCTAACTGTGTTTAAAGAATGGAAAGCTTTAGTTGAAAACCAGACAGGTAAAAAGATCAAGAGGATGAGAACAGATAATGGGCTTGAATACTTATCAACTGAGTTTATAAATGTGTGTAAGGAAGCTGGGATTTCTAAGCATCATACAGTGGCAGGTACCCCTCAGCAAAATGGACTTGCTGAGAGGTACAATAGAACAATTTTGGAGAGGGTGAGATGTATGCTCATTCAGTCTGGATTACCTAAAGTTTTTTGGGCTGAGGCAGCGACTACAGCATGTTATCTGATCAACAGATGCCCTTCCTCTGCCATAGAGTTCAAAACGCCAATGCAGATGTGGAGTGATCATCCAGAAGATTACAACAGATTGAAAGTATTTGGATGTGCAACTTATGCTCACATCAGACAGGATAAGTTGGATTCAAGGGCCTTAAAGTGTTTATTTCTGGGATATCCTGATGGAGTAAAAGGCTACAAACTGTGGTGCCTAGAAAACATTGGGAAGAAATCAATTATTAGCAGAGATGTTGTGTTCAATGAGGCTATTTTCCCCTACAAAGATAAGAGTGAAAATTCTGATCAGTTGAAAGAAAAATCTGATGAAAGTGATAAAGTCCACATTGAGGTGGAGCTGTCCAGTAAAGGTAAAGAAAAAGTGGCTGAGCAACAACCAGTAGAGAATCCCAGAGTTTCTGATAGTAGTGATGAATCACAAGGAGAAGAACAAGCTGGAAATCAAGAAGACCTCAGTAATTATATGCTCACCAGGGATAGACAAAGGAGAACCATCAGACCAAATGTAAGATTTGGAATGGAAAATATGGTAGCCTTTGCCTTCAATACTGCAGCAGAAATTACTGATGAGGAACCAGTTTCATATCAGCAGGCAGTTCATTCTACTGACAAAGACTTGTGGTTAAATGCTATGAATGAGGAAATGGATTCTCTAATGAAGAATAATACATGGGAACTTGTGGATAGACCAAAAGGGCAAAGGCTAGTTGGAAGCAAGTGGATATTTAAAAGGAAGGAGGGAATACCTGGTGTGGAGAAACCAAGGCTTAAAGCGAGGCTTGTGGCCAAGGGGTTCACACAGAAAGAAGGTATAGACTTCACAGAAATATTCAGTCCAGTGGTCAAGCACAGGTCCATCAGAGTTATATTAGCTATTGTTGCAAAGTTTGGATTATATCTGGAACAGTTAGATGTCAAGACTGCATTTCTTCATGGAAAATTGGATGAGACAATATATATGAGACAACCAGATGGATTTGTGATTGGAAACAAAGAAGAAAAAGTCTGTTTGCTCAAGAAATCATTATATGGTCTGAAACAGTCTCCAAGGCAGTGGTATAGAAGGTTTGATGAATTCATGATCAAACAAGGGTATCTGAGATCAGCTTATGACTGGTGCATATATGTGAGCAAAGAGGAAAATCAGAATGAAAGGGTTTATTTGCTCCTATATGTTGATGACATGTTGATAGCAAGCAGAAATTTCAATCAGATAAAGAGATTGAAGGAGCAGCTCAGTTCAGATTTTGAAATGAAGGATCTCGGACCTGCAAAGAAAATTCTTGGTATGCAAATATTGAGGAATATGCAGCAGGGCACTTTGTTCTTAAGCCAGCAGGGCTATATTGAAAAGGTTCTTACAAAATTTGGAATGGGAAATGCAAAGTCAGTTTTGACTCCTATTGCTCAGCATTTTAGACTTCATAAGGACCAGAGTCCTCAGTCTGAGAAAGATATCAGTTATATGCAGGAAGTCCCTTACTCTAGTGCAGTTGGGTCTCTAATGTATGCAATGGTGTGTACTAGACCAGACCTAGCTCACTCAGTCAGCTTGGTAAGTAGGTTCATGGCAAACCCAGGGAAGGATCATTGGGCGGCTGTGAAATGGATCTTAAGGTACTTAAGAGGAAGCACTGGAATTGGTTTAAAATATGGTGGAGCAGATCAAGGTGGAGCTGAGAAGGAAGCCGATATGATCATGGGATTCTGTGACTCAGATTATGCTGCAAGTATAGACACAAGAAAATCTCAATCTGGTATAGTCTTTACAGTTTTTGGAACTGCAGTCAGTTGGAAAGCAACCTTACAACCAGTTGTGGCCTTGTCCACAACTGAAGCAGAGTATATTGCTATAACTGAGGCAGTGAAGGAAGCATTGTGGTTAAGAGGCTTGCTGGGAGAACTGGGATTTGAACAAAAGAGAGTCAAGGTATTCTGTGACAACCAAGGGGCAGTTCACTTATCTAAACACCAAGTTTTCCATGAGAGGTCTAAACACATTGACATAAGGATGCACTTTGTCAGAGATATTGTGGAATCAGGGGAAGTGGGCATTGAGAAGATCTCAACTGAGAACAATCCTGCAGATATGTTAACAAAGGCAGTTACTTGGGAGAAATTCAAGCTTTGCTTGGATTTGCTTCAAATTGGAGTTAACTAGTTTGCAGGGCAACCAAGATGAGGAAGGACTTTAAAGCTATTCTGAGATCAAGGTGGAGATTGTAATATTGATCTTCAAATAGCTGTTGCATTTAATTGAGCTTGAGGGAGTTGGATTTGGAATTGGGTTTGAATCTGCAGGTCGGATGCACGAGCGGCCATACGGGCTGTCACTCGGACACACGGGCGGCTACACGAGCTCAGAGCTCGGACACGCGAGCGGACACGCGAGCGGACCTTCGAGCGGATACTCGAGCTCTTGGTCGGACATCCGATCGGCTGGTTGAGTTCGCTTGCCAAATGGAACGGCACCGTTTCAGTTACAGCTGTGCGTTTCATTCAGTTTGGGTTTACGACTTATTCGGAACGGCTTCGTTTGGTTTACAGTTGGCAGTAACCGACATCGTTTTATCCCAACGGATATAAAACAGAGATCCGCGCCTGGGTTTGATCATCTCAGTCTTCTGGAAAAATTAGGGTTCTTGAGAGAATACAGAATTGGGGCTTTTCGCGTCGAGTAGAAATTGATCAATTGATCGGTTGTAATAGCTTCGCATTAGTCTACTGAGTGTATTCTGTACATTGATTCGATTCCAAAAAGCTCAATAAAACGTCCTCATTCTTGGTGCTGGAGTAGGGGAGGAAGTCCCCGAACCAGGGTAAATCTGTTTGTCATAGTTTAGTTGTTGTTTGTTCATTCTCATTCCATCATTTCGATTGTCGATCCGCATCCGCATCTCTACACAAATTATTGATTTTTCTAATGAAAGAGTAAAATAAATTAACAATAGCAAAATAAATAAAAAGTAAAGTTACAAATTTTTGAACAAAAGTCAATAAAAGTCAACAGCAACTGCTTACTCATGTGCTGATGGTGATGGTCATCGCCATACCGGTGCACCAGCGGATGTTGAAGCTGGGGATCCATGAATGCAACTGATCGAGTTCTGCTCTACAAATCTGATCTACTTAATTACAAAGTAGAGAGAGCTCAAACAATGGGGATTTAAAATGTGTTTCAGAAATCAGATATGCACGACCGCCGTGTGAAATGGGCTTTTGATGAAGATCGGTGGCTGGAAGGATGAGTGGGGAAGCTGACACGTTTGCATAGTGCTCATATCTGTAGTCTACCTGCTGGACACGTGCCTCTCATTTGGTCATGGGTGTAACCGAAGATATGCTTGCTTGTTTGATATATGCATTCTATTTGAATTCTCTTTTATCGTTCGAAAGAAGCACCCAAATAATTAATATCCCTTAGGATATGTGTTGGTCATAAGCTCACAATGTTTTCCTGCTGTAATTTTTTTTATAGAAAAATTAAGTTTTACAATTGACCACCCAAACTCATGTCTTAAGATGTGTTCAGGGGCTTCGAGACGACCTCCTGATTATTCGATCAAGATTATATTAGGTTGTGGAGCCTGATTAGATTATTGGACTAATCCTGTTTAGAAAGTCCATAATTTTGGCATTTAAGGTTCTACTGCCTAATTAAATTAGGGTTGAGATGTTTACCCTATATATAGCTACATTGATTATTGTAATCCAACATCTCATAGTGAAAACCCTGTTTTGGTAATGCCCCAGGCATAGTCACGGTGTAGTGACGAAACTGAGTATCAAACCTTAGTGTCCTCGCTTCGTTCCTTTTGTTTTTTCTCAGCATCGTTGCTTGCGCGATCCAAACAATTGGTATAGCAGCCATGCATAAAGATGGAAAACATCCAATGGAAAAAGTCGATGGGTCGAATTTCAAATTCTGGAAGATGCGATTACAGGTATGATAATGATTTATATCTACCTATTGATGGCAAGAAATCAGATTGTAAATCAAAATCATGTTCTATACATCATAAAACGTACATGCTGAAAATCAGAATGCGGAACCGTAAGGATCGAAAATACCTTTAGTCATTGCTATGTGAAACTCGTTGAAGTTGATTTCGGATTTCTAAACTCTCACTGCTCACAATATAATAGTGTATTTTCTGAATGGCGAGTAGGCTTAGTGAACCGTAAATCAACCGTGCCCATGTCCTTCTTATATAGTAGTTTTTTCCCATAAAAACTATATAGACCGTGATGTAGTAATGTGTGATTTTTTGCGGAAAGTGGAGAGATGTGGGCGATTACTTAGTCCATGAAATTAACCGCCCTTAGAAAATGGACCACTAAGGTTATTTTCATTTATACTTAATATGAAAATTTCAACATTTTGATAAGAGACATAATATGAGATCCTATATGAAGTGGAATTGATGAGAAATGAGAAATATTCTCATCCGTTCATCTTAGTTGATTCACGGTCAGGTTTAAATCGAATTAAAAATTAGAAATCACCTTAATCAACAGAATTTCGTCAATTTAGGGGCAATTTGGTCATGACCTACAAGGATGAAGACGAGCGCCGTCGATATACCATACATCACCGGTCAACGCGTCATCGTCTTTACTCCATTCTCACTAGAGTCGACTCATTCCACGGCTGAAGAAACGGAAGTCGCTCGTTCCAATGCATAAGATAATCTCCAAAACATAGATTTAGGGTTTTGGTGCTTTCCAACTAAAATGCGTAGCAATTACAAACAAAATTTGCAGCAGTCATGTTTTGGTGCTTTCCGACTAAAATGCGTAGCAATTACAAACAAAATTCGTAGCAGTCATACTGACTGCTACGAATATTGTATGTAAATGTTAAGGAATTTTGTTCGCAGAGCATCCCACAATCCAAAACCCTAAATTTACGATTTGAGAATTTCTTATTATGAGCGACTGCAATTTTTGTTCTACGATTTGAAAACGCAATTGAATGTCGACTATGCCACATGAGAAATCAAATCAATCAGCGATAGAATCGACGATCAATGAGTTTCAACGAACTGAATTTCGAACGAGGACGAACGACAAACGTGTGTACAAATTATGAATTTACCCTTAAAATGAATTTAATGCATAAAAATATGTGTATAATTACGAAAATAAAGGACCGTTAGATCGAAGATCGAACGACTGTCGTTATTTCTTATTTCTCATGAAAAGTAACGTTTCCCATATGATCTTAACTATATGAATCATAGCGAAGAATTCTCTTTTAGCAATATGTGTTTTTTAGTAATAAAATTGAGCTGCCAACAGGGGTGGTGGCCTGTTGGTTAAGGAGTCCACCCTAAGATGGTTGGATCCTTATGCCCTGTGTTCGAATCCCGGGGTCACCAATTTCTCTTATAAATTTCCCTTCCCTTTTCCTTTTTCTTTTCTCTGTCTCGCCTTGCGCGAGGATGCTTTCCTCTTCACGCCTCGTGCTTGATGCTTCCTACATCCCCCATGGTTGCTTCCTCTTCACTCCTCGCGTGTGATGCTTCCTCCCTTGTGGAGGTGCGGCTGTCAAGAAGGACGTGCCAAGTCTTGCAATGATAAAGGTGCCCAAGGTGGGTGAGCTCCAACTGTCGAAGAATGTACCGGTGATTTGGGGTGGATGCGAGGATCCATGTATGGTAAAGATGCTGAATCAAGGCCTGCGCTTTAGAAGTGGACAAAAATGTTTATTTCGGATCCGATCAAGATGTCTTGTCAGAGCTGCAGAGATCAATATATAAATGTACTAGATGATAAGGCGTCATTGCATTGTAATGTTATGAATTATTGTACCACCCATTATCAAAAAAAGTAATAAAATTGAACTATAAAAGATCTCATTTTAATGAAACAAAATGCCGCATTTTAATGAAAAAAGGCCGCAAATTTTCCAAACTAAAGTTCAAATGAATCATATTCAATAATAAGGAAAATGATTAAGTACAAAGTTAATTTTTTGGTACAAAATACAAACTAATCATAGCCTTTGATCTTGTGATTTGAATGGATGAGATTAAAACCTGATTTTTGGTGCATTTTCTTGGTGACGAATTATAAAATGAAACTGACGAACTATATCGTCTTTTTCATTTTTCGACTCGAAAAGTGACGAATTATAGGTTAATTTTGATGAACTTTGTATTTTGTACCAAAAATCAACTTTTTACCTGATCTTAACCCTCAACAACGAAAATATAAATAAAAACAAAAACAAAAAAAGGCTTTATATTTTCAAAACAATGGTTTAAAATTATCAACAAAAAAAACAATGGTTTAAAAGGTTCATAATTTTGTCAATAGGGTTGGTAACCCGTTGTTTTAAGAGTGCTTAAGATAATTGGATCCTTAACCCTCGGGGCACCAATTTTTTCTTTTTCCTCACTATTCCTCGTCCCCGCCTTGCGCGTTAATATTTCTAACATCCCTCGATGCTTATCCATGCATCTTTACCACATTGTATCGGTTCGCTTTCACTCTGCTAATTGGAGTTATAATTCCTCATCCGCTGTGTCGGGGGCGGAATCGTTGTGGCATCCGATCTGTTGGTTAGTAGACGTGTTTTCTGTCTCTTAGGGTTTTCCTTCTGCTAACAAGCCGATTTGGGTTTTATATATGGGGGGTTGTCGTTGGTTAACTTTTGTTAGGTGAGATATGCTGTGTAAAATTGAAGATGTTGAATTTGGACATTGGTCAATGATCTATTTGGTTTCAGTTTGTATTGGGATCTTTTATACTGGGTTTGTTTTCTTCTATTTTGTTCATATTGGGAATGAGTCTTGGAGCATTTGTTGGTCTATGTGTTTGTTTTATGTTTTGGCATATGATTTTTTTTTGTTGATTTGAGTTTTTTTTTTTTTTGCTGTTCTTCTTGTTCTACTGTCCAGTCGAGCTGTGATGTAGGTGGCCAGTGAGAAGTGCTTATAATAGGTTAAAGGAAGATGAAAGGAATGAGAGAGGGATTCGGAGTCCTCTTAAGCTACCCGCAGATAAGAAATGCATTGACTGCAACAGTTTGGTATGTTGCTAGTGTGTCCACTTTTCGATCAAGGTGATTGTGAAATGTATTCTGAAATTTACAGCTAAATTGTGAACTAAACACCTCAACTCGAACACTTCAAGTTTACGGTGTTAATTCCGTAAATCGTACAACATTTTGATTACGATTTTAATCTCAAGGAGTCTTTTTCAAAATTCTGCAGGATGGGAGGCACGGCAAGATTTGGGGTGTTGCTCATAAATAAGGTAACATCTTTATTTCTTTGATGTCCTTGTATAGTTGTATACAAGATTAATAATAAGTTGATAGAAACTGTCTTTTATTGCCTGAACAAATTCTTACTTTTTCACCAATGGATTTTGCTTTGAGGTATTAGTGTCGATGTCGCTTTAGGCTGGAATTCTTGACATCACAGGATTATGGATGGCGATTATTTCGGTGTACTAGAAGCTTGTGGTGGGTTGGAACTTACATGATGATAATCTCACTGCCAGTTTAACTTATTAACTAAAAACCTACGGCCTCCTCAAAGCACATGACATAACTATTGCCTTCGGCTCAGATTTAATAGGCCAGTTTGCTCACAGAATATATGTTTTGTACTTTGGGTAATTTAATGTATGTGAGTATGTCCTGTACAGTGTTGTTGTATTTTTTTAGTTCAATATAGTAAATAGCTGTTTCTCCATTTAGTAAAGAGTAAGGTAAACACTAAAAAGAAAGGTAAAAGGTAAAATATGTTTAGTTCTTCAACATAACTTGTTGGTCGACGAAGTCTACAAGTTTAACCTACACAGGATTGCCTGCTCTGAAGCTCGCAAAAACATACTTGGGGTTCACAGGCGCTGTTGGACATACATATTATAATATATTGAAAAAGTTAACCGAACCTCCACAAACCACAACCACTTGAGGCAGTTTGATGTCCGATTCTCTACTGCTGTTAGTTGGCCTTTTATGACATTCCCTGCCCTGTGACTTAATTTAGGTTTCTCTAATTGACTTTCTTTAGTTAACATATATTTCTATTTGATGAATAGTATAACAGGAAAACTGCAGCAATGGTTTCAGTGTCGTGTGAATCAAATACAGAAAACGTTGACTTAGTCAAAAGCTGACTATAATAATATTGGCATTTTTATGTACTAGGAAGAAATCACTTGATATGATCTTCTGTTTGCCAAATGGGTCTTCATCAGTACTTTGATTCCCTTTCTTGATTCTTTCTGCACCGTGTCGTTTGAACTATAACCCGTTTGCCGTCCTGCGAGACAAAAAAATGTTTTAAGTTTTTTTTTCTCAATAAGACAAAGAGGCCTGCCAGTATCTGAGGAATGCAGCTTATATAGTTATGCGCCTAGTACAACTCAATCTGTTAACTTAAATTATATCTATAATCTTCGATACATACTATATTTTTGTCTCCATTCAATTTTAGTGAATACGAATTCTGTTTTCTCTGGTCACAGTTCACCAGTTTTATGCCCAGTCAGCTCCAAGTTCCTGTTATCAGCTTAAACTAAATGAGGACGGAGCTGTTCTGTTCTTCTGTGGATCGTTATGGCCAGCTGGTGTTGATCATGTTACTAGCTATCTGCTGCTGTCTGTCAGGTACTCAACATCACATGTGTTAAAAATGCTAACCGTCAAGCTCTCTGTAGCATGATCTAGACATCTCTGATTAATGATTGCATGTACATTTGATGTGATCTGCAGATGGTTATGACCCTCTGGACCCCAATGGGAACATTACCATTACTTTCGACACTCATAGATGGACTGATGATGGTTATGAGGTCAGTCTTCTGAGTCAAAGGTTTGCTTGCTGAGATTGTTGGTTTAAGAACATTCTAAACGTTCAATGGCGGAATAAGATTTGGGGCAGCGAGGCTAAAAAAATGAATGATGATATCATATAGTCTTATATTTGTATTTATAAATGCAAAGTAATTTTTATTTTGAAATTTGACTTTGATAAAACTATATCATTTTACAGTTCCTGAACATCTCGGATGGTTCTTTATGCAGGCCATGGTGAGTATCCGGAACTATTATCAGTATCTTCACATGGACGAGCCGGGCTGGAGCTTAGGCTGGACATGGGCAGACTCCGAGGTAATTTGGTCCATGACTGGCGCATTTGCCACTCTGCTAGGGAACTGCTCCCCAGAATTCAAGTTTAGAGTCCCACATTCGTGTCGTAAGGACCCGGTTATACGAGACCTCATGCCTGATGCATCACAGCATGGAAACACGGTAGAAGGATGCTGCCGTGGTGGAGTGCTTTCAGCCTTTGCTATCAACCCAGCTAGGTCATTCTCATCATTCAAGCTCATGGTTGGAAACCTTAACCAGAGTGCGACTGGGAGACCGCCTGTAAACCTAACCCTAATGGCGCCAGGTCCTGGATACACATGCAGCCAGCTGCTCCTGGTTGATCCGACCGTTTCTTTAGTCATCAACGGACAACGACAGGAACATGTTTTCAGTAAGTTGTTATTACCAACATGAGTAACTTCATACGGGTTTTCATCAGCAGCTTTTATGGTTTTGATCTGATGCATGCTCACAGGAACATGGAAGTCCACCTGCACGTACTCCACTTTTCTGGCTAACAAAATTCCAACTTGCTGCGTCTCATTCTCCACATTTTACAGCCAGGAAATCACATCATGTCCTACCTGCAGCTGCGGCTGCAGAGATGCAGACCAGAGTACTGTCACATGTATCAGGTGCGCCTCTCTTTCCCTAAACCAAAAAACCTCAAAAATGCCTAATGGCCTACTGCATGACGTGTTTTGTTTTTACAGACAAGGCTCTCTATCTCATCCGGCTAAGGTCACGGACAGAGTCTGGTGCACTGGCCACATGTGCCCGGTCCGCGTCCACTGGCACATCAAGAGCAACTACATGGACTACTGGCGAGTGAAACTCACCATATCAAACTACCACTACTTGAAAAACTACTCGAACTGGAACATAGTCGTCCAGCACCCAGGGTTCAGCCAACCCACCACTACCTTTAGTTTCGACAGCTCACTGCTCCCTTCAGCCGGCTTCTCAGGTAATTTCACCCTCAAACCCTCCCATTTCGTTGTTTCTCATCAGACAACCGTCAAAGAAAAACTATTTATTTGTAGATGTTGCATTGTTCTGGGGTTTAGACTTGTACAGCAAGGTCTTACTCCAAGCTGATGACACTCAGTTCGGTTCCGTCACAACTGAAGTACTCATGAAGAAAGACTTGAACTCATTCACTTTTGGCAACGGCTGGGCCTTCCCTCGACGCATTTATTTTGAAGGCGAAAACTGCATTATGCCTCTGCCAGAGACGTTCCCAATGCTACCCAATGGCAGCTTTAGTATTACTCGAAGCCCATGGCTCCTTGCCATCATATTTTTCCTCTTCACTCGGCTTTGGCTTCTGCCCTAGCCCCCACTCCTCTCTCTTCATATCCTATTTATAGATTCATAGATTGTAAATGTACTATTGCTGGCAAAAAAATGTCATTGCAGTAAATAGAGAAATAATTGATCCCATATCATCTTGTCATTCCATGTTCTTCTTCACTTCTGGTTTCATTTTTCGCACTCTGTGCTCACTGAGTTTGTCCTTACTGGGCCTGTTTCAGTCCACTTTGAACTTTTTTTCTTTTGATGGGCAGTCCACTTTGAACTTAGGCCAGTTCTTAGAGCTGTAATTTATTTTTTGCTGATAGTATTTGAGCTGTAATTGAATTAATAAAATTATATCTTGATCTTAAACTAATCTAGAGTTCGGTTCCCGTAAGAAGGGTTTCATTGGTGATCTCATCCATTCATTTTTGTTAATTAATAGCTAGCATTAAACAGATTTTATTTTAAATTGGTAATTATCTCAATGTTTAATTAGTCATTAAGGGTAAATTAGGCAAACTAATTAAACCCAAATTAATCGCATCGACCGGCATTGGGAATGAAGACGATGGGACTGAGTTAGAGCTTCGGCTCCGAGAACGAAGACGACGGCACCAACGAATTCGACTGAGTCGACAAGCACAACCCTGTCAGACACTGCCGGAGAAAAGCAAGTCCGAGATCGATTTCCATGGGGAAGATGAAGGTGCCGCGCGCCCCACGCTCACATTAAGTGCTCCGCGCCCAAAGAAGACATTAACTAGTTAATGTCTTCTGTGTGCGCGAATTTAATGTCTTGTTTGGGTGCGGCTTACTTGAGATGCTACGAATTATTCTTTGAAAAGCTACGAATAATATGCTACGAATATTGTATGTAATTGCTACGAATAATATGCTACGAAAATTCGTAGCTTTTCAAAGGATAATTCGTAGCATTAACACATTGATCCGCGCGCTCCACGCTCACATTAAGTGAGCCGCGCCCAAAGTAGACATTAACAAGTTAATGTAAAGGCTGGGCGCGCGGCGTGTCAAATATTGTTCATCTGTCGACTAAATCACAAAACATCGACTGATGTCGACAGGGAGAGGAAAGACCGGCCCGACGACGCGTTTGTGACATTAATCCAATCGTGGCAATCACTTCGTCGTCCTCTTTCGGATCTGAACGGTAACTCGGCGAACGCCGAGGAAGTTGATTAACGATTAAGGTTAATCCAATTATTAATTTACCCTTTAACTATAATTAAAACGCGATTGTACGAATAAGTTAGCGTTGATTAACAACTATTAGATTATTAATCTAATGGTCATTAACACTTCTCATTTCTCACCAAACATATCACTTCTCATGTGATCTTTATTCAACTAATCTAATCTAAATAGTTAACAAAATGAAAATACACGTTTTGGAGTTTTTCTTCAATTAGCCTTGTCTTGAAACTCATGTTTCCAAAATAGGGAAACCAGAATATCTAGATTGTCATGTTTTTAATAATACTTGTTCCGAGAGAATCTGATAAACCATTTTTGAGAATATTGATTCCTGCCGAATCAATTAGTTTGATTTCAACGAATACCGATTCTGGCGAATCGTTATCATTCAAAAATGGTGTTGCCGACATGTCATCCACGTATGATACCGGTACTCAGAAACCGGTATTTCAATGATACTGGTTCCTAGGATACTGGTATCCCGTGAAATTAAAATCAGGGTGTTATTATACCGGTTTCCCTTGAATCAGTATCTTTCCAGTGTAGTCTCATCCTGACCAGGTCTCTATGGCCCTGACCAAGTGTAAAAATTGATGTCTTTCTAGTGTAGTCACATCCTGACCAGGATCGTATGACCCTGTCTAAGTCTTAAAAGCCTATTCCCTAGTGCAGTCCTTAAAAAGGCAACACCGATTTCCCTGAAACCGGTATTTTAGTGACACCGGTTTCTCTGGAACCGATATTCCACGTGGACGATATGTTGGTAAAAATTGGGCTTCAGTTCAGTGGATCGACGTAGGCCCCAAACGAGCCATGTCTGCATTTTTAATTGTACCGATTTCCGTAGAACCAGTATTCGTTGACATCGAAATAATGATCCGGCAAGAATTGGTATTCTTCAAAAAATGCTTAATTGTTGTGAAAATTATGGATACAGAGAAGAAATTCAAAAGTAAAAGAATAACTTGTGGAGAGAGAAAAGTAGAGAGAGGATTAATATTGTATTCTCATTGATCTTGATCTTTACAAATCATCCCTTTATATAAGGGTACATGGACATATGGAAAGAATATAAATCAATATAGGAAATTAAAGCTAAGGATTTATGGGGCACATGAAAGGCAAGGGACATTATCATATGAAGGTCTAAAGGTGATCTAACATAAGTGCAATATTCATAACATTCCCCTTTTGGATGACTTGTATACATATTATGCCTCATTAAAACCTTACTAGGAAAACCGTGGGGAAAAAACCTAGTGAAGGAAAAAGAGTACATAATTGTATATTACGCATAAGTGTTACCCATTAAAACCCTTATTTAGGAAAACCCTAAAGGATAAAACCTAAAATAAGGAAAAAAGTGTAACGCGTATTCTCCCCCTCAGTGTGGCCTTTAACATAAATCTCTAAGCTTTCGCATGCCGATTTTGTAGACCAATTTCTCAAAGGGGGTTGTGGGAAGTGCCTTTATAAACAAATCGGCTAAGTTATCACAAGAACGAATCTGACAAATATCAATCTCTTCGTTCTTATGAAGTTCATAAGTAAAGAAGAACTTTGGAGAGATGTGTTTCGTTCTATCTTCCTTTGTATAACCATTTTTTATTTGAGCTATACAAGTAGCATTATCCTCAAATAACATAGTAGGGCTTTCTTTATCGCCTGAAAGATCACATGATCCTCTAATATGATGGATTAAAGACCTCAGCCACACACATTCACGACTTGCTTCATGTAGTGCTAAATTTTCCGCATGATTAGAAGAAGTGGATGTAAGGGTCTGTTTGGTAGATTGCCAAGATATAGCGGTATCACCATATGTAAAAACATAACCAGTTTGTGATCGCGCTTTATGAGGGTCAGATAAATATCCGGCATCGGCATATCCAATTAATCATGATTATGAGTCTTTTGAATAAAATAAGCCCATATCAGTTGTTCCTCAAAGATATCTTAAAATTTGCTTAATGACAGTCCAATGTCTTCGAGTTGGAGAAGAACTATATCTTGCTAGTAAATTAACTGAAAATGCAATATCAGGTCGCGTATAATTAGCAAGATACATTAGTGCTCCAATAACACTAATATATGTACTTTAGGACTAAGTAGTTCTTCATCCTTTTCTCGAGGAAGAAATGGATCTTTTGTCACATTAAGTAATCAAACAACCATAGACAAACTCACAGGATATGATTTATCCATGTTGAATCTTTTGAGGATCCTTTCGGTATATAAGGACTCATGAACAAAAATGCACTTTGATAAATGCTTAATTTGTAGGCCGAGGCAGAATTTTATTTTTCTCAAATCTTTCATTTCAAATTCACTTTTTAATATGCAATCGTCTCGGTAAGTTCATCAGGGGTCCCAATTATATTTAAATCATCAACATAAACCGCAATAATAGAAAATCCAATTTTTGTCCTTTTAATAAAAACATATGGACAAATTGCATTCACTACTACAGACAGGACTTTATGCAACAATTCAAATTTATCATTACGCAAAGGTTTTGATATTATGCCACGGTTTTTAAAATAACCGTTGCATAAAGTAAACTTTATGCAACGGTTTCACAGAACCGTTGCATAATATATACCTTATGCCACGGTTATTAAAAACTGTTGCATAAGGTTAACTTTAAGCAATGGTTCTTAACAACCGCCCTCAGTCGCCCTCACTCCGTCGCCCCGCCCTCGTTCTACTCTATTAGAATGGTGACAAATGTAGAATGGTGTTGGAGTTGTAGTTCAATATCAGTGTTCATCATTCTGAATATAATCTTGTCCTACTCTATGTTATGACCAAAGTTTGGGATCAGATGGACGTTTGATATTCTAGTTTTGGGAATATTAGAACATAATATGTGTTGTGTGTTTTCTCTTATTTTTTTGTTCTAAATCCATGTTTTAGCTAGGTTTGTTCTCTAAGTTTGTTCTAAATCGTCTTCTTATTTGTTCTAGGTTTTTCCTAATGGGACACAAGCATATGAGTTGGGAAAGGTACAAGACGTGCGAGATGAGATCGCTGCCTCCTTGTACAACTACTTGTTCGAACATAGTGTTTACATGTGAAGTATAAATCAATGTATGACTTGTATGGTTGTACGACTTGGTGATACACAATTCATTGTATGAATTGTTGTAATGGTTGTATTCGGAGTGAAATGAAACTGTTTTGATGTTTGTAAACGTGTAACAACAGGGTATTAAAATTTGTTTAGAATGTTCAAAGTTTTCAGGTGGATTTGAGCTGAAAAAACAACCAAAATCTGCTCGAATATTTTGATGTTTTACGCAACGGTTCACCAAAACGGTTGCATAATGTCACAGTATTAAGCAACGGTTCAAATGAAAAACCGTTGCATAATATCACACATTATGCAACGGTTCTCTACTCAAAACCATTGCATAATGTGTGATATTATGCAACGGTTTTTCATTTGAACCGTTGCCTAATGTGTGACATTATGCAACGGTAGCTTATGCAACGGATCATGAAGCGTTGTATAAGGGTCCAAATAACCGTTGCATAAGGTGTCTTCTGTAGTAGTGTTGTTGATCCCTTTTTCAAAAGATATTCACTTAGACGATTGTACCATATTCAATCGGATTGTTTTAATCCATATAATGATCTTTGTAGTTTTATTGAGTACATTTCCTGTGGTTTTGAGGTAAATGCTTCCGGTAATTTTGATGTTCCCATGAATGGCATGCTGTTGGCAAAACGGCTTTAGACAGTTCAAGTAGGTGTTCAAGAAGCTTTAGACAGTTCAAGCAGGTGTTCAAGAAGAGTTCAATCGCTGTCTTGAACTGCAGCACAGCGTACAGCAGACGCAGGAAGATTTCCGTATCCAGAAGATCGACGAGATTATTTGATTGGGATCAATTGACGAGTCATCATTAAAGATCAGATATTCAAATGAATATCTTCAGATTGGAATCGAGAATATTGGATGGCTTGGCACGGAAGTAATCTCCAAAGATTTTCTATGGAAGAGATTGAATATCGATAAAATATTTAGGAGTATCTCTGAAATATTTGACAAGGATATTCTGATTGGAGTCGGCCAGCGAGGAATTCGAAGATTCAGATATTCAAATGAATATCTACACATCAGATTAAAGGCGGCGTGGCTGACTTGGCAAGGAAGTTTTCGAATATACTTCCTAAAGATTGGATAAAGATACACATCAAATATTTAGGAATATTTCTTAAATATTTGATGAGATATCTGGAGCAGATTTGGAGAGCGCCCACACATATAAATACCTGACTAGGGCGTCCATAATCTGCGTCGCTTCCTGAGAGAAAAGATAAACACGAGAGTTCGTGAGATTGGAGGAGCGACCACCGGCTGATTATTCCTCACCGGAATATCAACGGAGAAGAAGCAGTCTGTTCAGTGTGCTGTTCAGACTGCTCTTGGAGAACTATCAAGCGCACACACACACGGTGATAAAGACACGTCTTTGAGAGAAGGCGACTGGACTTCCGAGAAGTCCAAGACTAGGTCGAGAGGGAAGTCTCGTCCTACCCATAGGGGATCGAGGGGAGTTGCGACGAACCGAGATTGCAAATCCGAGAGACGGAGTGTTAGTGGTGAGGCCATTACAAATGAGGAGTTGTGTAAGAGTAAGACCTCTTGTAACCCTAAACTTGTAATAAGATTTGTGTCCCTTTTTCGGGTGTGGGAAACCCCTTAGAGTAGGCGGAGCCGAACTGGGTTATCATATCGTGTGTGCTCCTATTTTGTGTTGTTTATGTTCTGTCTGCTAAGGTGTTCCAGCCTCTGTTTGAACACAACCTGAAACTGTCCAACAAGTGTTCGAGACGTAGTTCGAACACCATCTGGAACTCGTCTTGACTAAGACAAGTAGATTTCAATTGGTATCAGAGCAGGCACTCGATATACAGAGTGTGATCCGGCGACAGTTCAAGATGAGTTTGAAGGAAGGACAGAGCACTAACCGACCACCGTGGCTTGAAGGGCCGAATTATGCCTATTGGAAACCCAGGATGAAAGCCTTTCTGAAATCCCTCGATGAAAAGGCATGGAGAGCCGTGATGATAGGATGGACAGAACCCATGATGGCCAACCCTGAAGGAGCTGTTATGCCAAAACCCGAAGCCATGTGGTCTGAAGCAGAAGATGTAGCGGCTGTTGGGAATTCAAAGGCCCTGAATGCAATATTCTATGGAGTGGACGAGAACGTGTTCAAACTGATTGCTGAATGTGAGGTGGCCAAGGAAGCATGGGATATTCTCAGAATAGCATATGAGGGTCCAGAAAGTGAAACTAACGATGAGGAAGAAGAACATGAGAATGTCAATCTCGTTGGACATGTAGTCACTATTGAAGACGGCAGTGAGACAAGTGAAAATCCATATTCTTGTACACTGTCTGAACAGCCCATTGACGACGCTTCAAGCAATGATGACGAAGGACTTGCTCATGAGACCTCGGCCGAGACGTACAAGGAACTCTATGAGAAGTGCCTATTGGTGATTGGCTGAACAAGAAGCTCACAGAAACAGTGGCAAGCCTGACAGAAGAAGAAGATAAACAGTGGCAGGAGGTTGAACTTCTCGTTGCCCAGAAGGTGGAGCACCAAGAGGAAATATCTGCTTTGAAGCACGAGATGATTGGATTGAATCAAGAACCCTCGTCACTTCTTGCACAGAAGGTGAAACTGCTAGACACCGTATCGGTTCTGAAAGCTGAGATGGAGAAAAAGAGAGAAACACATCCTGCATGCTTGATGGGGCTAAGGAGAAAGAATGCTGAGCACATCCGCAAAGAAGTTCATCTCAATATGACAGGTAATCCTCGATATCTCATCATTGTTAAATCTATTTGCAAGCTTCAGCTTGTCACTTTTGGAGATGGAGGGAAGGGCCAGGTGATCGGCTGTGGGACATTGAAGGTTCCGGATCTACCTGTGCTCGAGGATATCCTCCTAGTGGATGGGTTAAAGGTGAACCTGATCAGTATCAGTAGATTGTGTGATGAAGGACAGTCTGTTAATTTCACTCATGATTCGTGTCAAGTACTGGATAGGAATGGAGACACACTGTTGGAAGGAAGTAGGTCAATAAACAATAGCTATTGTCTAGGCTCAGTTGGAACAGGAGCTGCCACTGTCTGTCCGATAAACACGATACATGAAATGGAATTGCAAGGGACAGGTATGGTGTCCTCTTCTGGAAAGGTGAAAGACGATGTTGCCCCCAACTCAGGTCTAGGAGATAAAATTCCAGAGGGAGGTCTAGCCGATGAAGCCACACCTACTCCAGCTGGGACACTTGACGATGCACCTGCGCTGCAACCCTCATGGAGAATTAAGAGTCGAGCAAATGAGATCAAGTGTCGAGAGCTGGCTGCCTGTTCATCTAGTCCGAAGAATGTCATCAAAACATTTATTGATGAGACTTGGGTGGTGGACATTCACGTGGAACTGGGAGAGTTCACCAGATCTAAAGCATGGATGTCATATCATCTTGCGCATAGTCACGAACTGAAGAAGACTATGTACGGACTCACACTAGCGCCCAGAGCATGGTACGAGACGTTCCTCATCGACCATGGCTATGAGCGAGGGGGAGTAGAGCGTATGTTCGTCACGAGTACACAGAAGCTGCTTGGACAGTTTGTGAGACTCAGGGAAAAGGAGATGAAACACCTTCCTGGAACACACGTTGACCAGATGCTGGGAGAGCAGGAGAGCATCGCTGCATGCTGCACTCAGTTCCTATGGATGAAGCAGAATCTGTCTGAACATGGAGTGGAACGGGTGAAGAAGTTTCTGCCCAAGAACCCAGTACAACACTCCATGAGCAGATATCACTTCATCGGAGAGATGGTGGAGAAGAAGGTCATCACATCGAAACACATGACCACTATAACTGTCGTACTCACCATGCCACTAGACGCCGCTCAGTCCGACACACTTAGATCCTCTCTGGGTCTGTGTGTTATCGCCAACTAAGTGTTCCAGACGAAGGTCAGCCAAGAGCAGAGCCCCAGCAAATCAGATGGGCTGACCTACCAAAGAAGAGGGCTGGAACAGATGGTACGTGGTTGGAACTGATTACTAAGTTCAACATATTTGCAGCTTTATGAGGCGATATCAAGGAGGAGAGAGGTGATTGGACAAATATCTCAAGAGATATTCACATAACCGTTTTTGGCAAGTGGAGGAGTCCAAATTTTTGAGAAATCAAAAAGGCAGTTGAATCGAAGACGGATGAGGATACAATATCAGCAAACCCTAAGATCGGAGAAGGGAAAAAGAAGGGAGAAGAGGCGGCTGTGACAGAACTTAAAGAAGCTACTTCAAAGGCGTCAAAGGCTGATCCTAATCCAACTAAAGGGAGTGTGCAGACTGTGAAGGAATATCAGGCGATGGCTGAACCACTCCTCAATAAGGTAATCCCTTGTTCTCACTCCCAAGCTATTGCTCTCAATTTTGTTGATTAGGAAGTATGGGCGATTGGTAAAGATTCAGTGAGTCATAAGGGTGACAAAGCGGTTAATGGGAAGCCGAAGGGTTTGAAACCTGCTGTAGATTCTGTGGCCGATGCTACAGAAGAAGGTGAAGCCAGTAGGGCTAAGATTGTGGTTCTGATAAGCAGAAGCTGTTGAATGCAAAGGTAGATGCCACTCCTTCGTGCTGAAGAAGACAGGAATCTGCATGAAAGTCGGCCTTGGAAGGAATGGAACTCCCAGGAAATACACTGCACGAATTAGGGATGTAAGGGGGAGAAAACTTGCTATGTTAGACTCTAAGATTGAGCAGGTTATTGGGCCTTCTAGCAAGAGAAGTCTGGTATTAGATGAAGAGTCGGATGAATGTTTAGCAGAAAAGACTACTGAGGTAGTCGATGAAGAGAAGGTGACAGAGAGTGAAGCTGTTCGTATGAAGGCTGATGATGTGAAGCAACAAGAGCCTGAAGATGTTGTCTCTGATGAGTCAGACCAACCTGAAAATCAGACGGAGACAGAACAAGTAGAAGAGCAAGTTGTTATTGAACCTGTCACCTAGAAGAAGGAAAAGCAGTCAGATGTCCAAGAAGTAATCATGACTGAAGCAGAACATGGTGCTGGTAATCATGCACAGAGAGCTGGTCAAAATCCCAGATCATTAGCTGAATTAAAAGAGAAGCAGAATGAAGGGACTAACTCAAGAAGGAGGTGAGCCTGTTAAGTCTGCAGAGAAGTCAGAGACAGACAAGGCTGCTGAGAAAGTGTCTGTTGAACCAGATGTTTCGAGGGAGTTAGAACAGCCAGCTATCCCAGATGTAGAGATGCATAAAGCTGATCTAGAGAGACCAGATAATGGAGATTGTAAGGACAATCAGGACTCGGTTTCATTGGTTGAGCTCAAGAAGTCTGAAAAGGAGAAACCAAAGAAGGAAGTGACCATCCAAGCATGCTCGACTGGAGTAACTACCAAGAAGGATGGTTAGAGGACAGATGCAGGGGGAGCAAGTGCATCCAAGAAAAAGAAGAGGAGTATTCCAGGTTCTGTTCCACCTAGTGTACCAACTGAAGTGACTAAGCATATAGTGTGGTTTGCCAGTACAGTCGCAGCAGCTAAGTGGAAAGCAGTGCAGAGAAGAAAGATCTTCCCTGAGAGGATGCTTGATGAGAAGAAGTACAAAGGAGAGTAGATTATTCAGCTCTTGAAGGAGACTGATCTGATTTTGGACCCTCCAAAGATGCAAACCGTTTAATGAACAGTTGGTGAGAGAAGCTATTGCTGATGATAAAGACTACTGCATAGTCTTTGTCAGAGGAAAGAGGGTCAAGATTGATCCTGAGATCATCAATGTGTACTTCGCAATGGATGATTCTTACGAGGTGGTGGAAGAGGAGAGCTATGACAAGACTGCAAGCTGTTTAACGGCTGGAGCATACCCTCGGTGGGAAGACACCTCCATCCCAGTTGCAGTTTTGACCACATTCTACTCGATGTTGTTCTTCATCACCATAGACGACTGGACGCCTACATCTCATAGAACCACGGTCAGCAAGGAGATGTGACAGCTGCTCTACCAGATTGGAAACAGGATGCGCATTGACATGGGAAGAATTATGTTTGACCAGATTGCAGAACACGCCATATCTACAAAGTCTCTGCACCAGATAATCTTCCCATCACTTATCTATGAGCTGATCATCAACCAGCATCCAGATTTGAAGACTGACCAGGACAGACTGTCAAGTGCTCCGTTGAAGTTGGTAGTTGATCACAAGCTGTTCAAGGGTCGACATAAGAATGATCTAAAGGACCCCGGGTTGAAGAGGAAGGACGCACCTGAGTCTTCCATAACGAGAGCTGCTGGTGAGAAGTTGTCCCGAGCTGAACGCGGACAGCTACTAGAGGAGGTGAAGACTATACTGAAGGTTGAATAATCGCAGAGGACAAGAATCAATAAATTGGCGTGCGCTCTGCGATATCCCAGTGATGATAAAGAAGACGGAGAGAGTTGATGTCCTGCTTGAAGAAAAGACATGCTACCATGAGCGAAAGAGAGGTATGTTTGGAGAAGGACTACCACGCGGCAGTACTGGACAAGCTGAATCAGTTCAAGAAACCAGATCATCAAAAATATGTCATTTGCTGAGCCGTGGTCGAACAGCTGCTGAGACACCATGGTTTCACAGACTCACAGCATGTGTCACTGTCCCAGGCTATGTTTGAGGGGGAGTTGACAAGATTCTAGTTGCCGAAGAGACCAGGTTGCTCGATTGGACCCCTTGCCAGTTTGTGGCAAAAAGGGGGAGTGGTTTGAGGTAACTGTTCTGGTTCCTCAAGTTGTGTCTAAAGCCTAGATTGGGTTTTGCCAAAAATGCCAAGGGGGAGATTGATGTTCCCATGAATGGCATGCTGTTGGCAAAACGGCTTTAGACAGTTCAAGTAGGTGTTCAAGAAGCTTTAGACAGTTCAAGCAGGTGTTCAAGAAGAGTTCAATCGCTGTCTTGAACTGCAGCACAGCGTACAGCAGACGCAGGAAGATTTCCGTATCCAGAAGATCGACGAGATTATTTGATTGGGATCAATTGACGAGTCATCATTAAAGATCAGATATTCAAATGAATATCTTCAGATTGGAATCGAGAATATTGGATGGCTTGGCACGGAAGTAATCTCCAAAGATTTTCTATGGAAGAGATTGAATATCGATAAAATATTTAGGAGTATCTCTGAAATATTTGACAAGGATATTCTGATTGGAGTCGGCCAGCGAGGAATTCGAAGATTCAGATATTCAAATGAATATCTACACATCAGATTAAAGGCGGCGTGGCTGACTTGGCAAGGAAGTTTTCGAATATACTTCCTAAAGATTGGATAAAGATACACATCAAATATTTAGGAATATTTCTTAAATATTTGATGAGATATCTGGAGCAGATTTGGAGAGCGCCCACACATATAAATACCTGACTAGGGCGTCCATAATCTGCGTCGCTTCCTGAGAGAAAAGATAAACACGAGAGTTCGTGAGATTGGAGGAGCGACCACCGGCTGATTATTCCTCACCGGAATATCAACGGAGAAGAAGCAGTCTGTTCAGTGTGCTGTTCAGACTGCTCTTGGAGAACTATCAAGCGCACACACACACGGTGATAAAGACACGTCTTTGAGAGAAGGCGACTGGACTTCCGAGAAGTCCAAGACTAGGTCGAGAGGGAAGTCTCGTCCTACCCATAGGGGATCGAGGGGAGTTGCGACGAACCGAGATTGCAAATCCGAGAGACGGAGTGTTAGTGGTGAGGCCATTACAAATGAGGAGTTGTGTAAGAGTAAGACCTCTTGTAACCCTAAACTTGTAATAAGATTTGTGTCCCTTTTTTGGGTGTGGGAAACCCCCCAGAGTAGGCGGAGCCGAACTGGGTTATCATATCGTGTGTGCTCCTATTTTGTGCTGTTTATGTTCTGTCTGCTAAGGTGTTCCAGCCTCTGTTTGAACACAACCTGAAACTGTCCAACAAGTGTTTGAGACGTAGTTCGAACACCATCTGGAACTCGTCTTGACTAAGACAAGTAGATTTCAAATTTTAATCCTTCGAGAATTTTAGTATAAATGTCATTATCAAGTGACTCATATAAGTAGGCTGTCACGACATTCATTAAATGCATTCGAGTCCTTCCAAGACTGACAAACTCAATAAAAATCTGAATGTTATTGCATCCATGACCGGTGAATATGTCTCTTCATAATCAATGTCTGATCTTTACGAGAAGCCTTTTACTACAAGTCGTGCTTTATATCTTACTACTTCTTTTTTCTCATTTTTTTGCGCGTAAATATCCATTTATAACCAACATGTTTGCCATTCTTGGGTGTTAGGGAAATTTTCCCAAAGACTTGGCATTTTTCAAGTGAATTCAATTCTGCCTCGATGACACTTTTCCATTTTAGCCAATCATTTCTTCATCGGCATTCATTAACCGATATTGGCTCATGATCCTCATTTTCCTCTATAATATCTAGAGCCATAGAATAGACCTTTTCCACTATGGTTTTGTTTCTATTCCACCTTTTCCCTTAAATGACATAATTAATCGGAATTTCTTCATTGTCATCATTTTTAGGTATCTCATTATCTTTTGAAGATAATTTTTCATGTATCACATCTATTCTTTTGGAATAGTGGTTGATGCATAAATACGGTTATCTTGAACCTTTCTTTTTCAAGGATTTTTATCCATGGACTCAACCGGTCTATCACGTTTCTGTCGTGTTTTAGACTCACTTGCTAATTATTTTCAATATCTTCATCAAGAAGATTGATTTTGCAAGGAGCATTGACAACTGGTATATGTGACTTTGTCACTGTCTTAACATTCCTAAATGCATCTGGCAATGTATTTGCAACCTTTTGCAAGTGGATTATCTTTTGTACTTCTAGTTCACATTGATTTGTATGTGGATCAAAATGAGACAATGACTCTACATTCCAAGATATGTCTGGTCTTTTTTCAGACTTTATTTTATCTCCCCCTAATACAGGGAAATTTGTCTCATCAAACTGACAGTCGGTAAATCGTGCCTTAAACATGTCACCTGTCTTAGGTTCCAAATATTTAATAAATGATTGAGATTCAAATCCCACTTAAATCCTCAATCTGCGTTGTGGTCCCATTTTAGTACGTTGAGGCGGAGATATTGGAACATAAACTGCACACCCAAAAACTCTTAAATGAGAGATATTTGATTCATGGCCACTGACAAGTTGCAAAGGGGAATATTTATTATTTGCAGTTGGCCTTATACGAATTAGTGATGTAGCACGCAAAATTGCATGTCCCCGAGTAGAACTTGGAAATTTTGATCGCATAAGTAATGGTCTAGCTATCACTTTTGGTCTCTTAATAAAAGATTCTGCTAGACCATTTTGAGTATATGAACATGAGCAACCGGATGTTCAATTATAATTCCAGTTGACATACACTAGTCATTAAAAGACTACGATGTAAATTCTCCCACATTATCTATACGGATTTTCTTAATTGTATGATCTGGAAATTGTGCTCGTAATCGGATAATTTGATCAAGCAGTCTTGCAAATGCCATATTACGAGTGGACAATAAACAAACATGCGACCAACGGGTCGATGCATTAATAAGTACCATAAAGTACTGAAATGGTCCACTCGATGGGGAAATAGGTCCACATATATCTCCTTGAGTCCGTTCTAAAAATGTTCGACATTCAGTCACAACTTTAACTGGAGATGGTCTTGTGATCAATTTTCCTTGAAAATAAGCAACACGTAAGAGATCTTTGGGTAAGAGAATATTTTTACTCTTTAATGAATGTTCATGGGAATTTTCAATGATTCTTCGCATCATTATTGAACCCGGATGTCCTAATCGATCATGCCATATAAGAAAAAATTTCGGGTCTACTGAATTTTGGTTTATCACCATTTATGATTCAAAATGATTTATGAAAGTATAATAAATATAATCCAGAATTGTATGATGGAAGTTTTTCCATTACTTTTTTCTTTCCTGAGACCAATGACGTGATATATAAATATTCAATGTCATTTTCATTTATTGTCTCAACATGATAGTCATTTCGGCATATGTCTTTGAAACTCAATAGATTTCTTTTTTATCTGGTTGAGAACATTGCATCATCGATAATAAATTGTGTACCATTAGGTAACACTATATGGGCTTTTTCATAGCCTTCAATAAGACTTGATGCACCAGATATTGTGTTGATATTAGCTTTAGCTAATTTGAGATGCAAAAATAGATTCTATCTCTCAGAATCACATGTGTTGTTGCACTATCCGCCAAACATAGCGTTTTGCCATCATTGTCTATCGTAATTGAGAGACGATTATCCATGTCTCTTCAAAGACAAATAAAAAAGTAGAAATACATTAACGAGAAGTGTAAACAAAGCATAAAACATAAAATATAAAAATACTTAAACATAAACGCTTAAATTTAATAAGTAAGGCATCGTCTTTTATGTTGTCTTCCCATCATTGATTACTTTGTCAAATTCTCCATTGACCTCTTGAAAAATATAATCTCTAACATCCAAATGGATGAGATTCATGTAGGTCCTAATGGGTGTGATATCCGTAGGATAATCAGTTGTTTAGTGAAATTTATTTGGACACTTTTTGCTTTCGTAGAGACTTGATAAAAATTAAGTTGTTCGGAAGTACGACAAGTACGACCCCGATGATATTTTTTCTTCATCATTTTATCATGTCTAATTTCATCGCATAACTTCAGTTGTGAAGTGATTCATAACATTACGAAATTATACTCGCATACACTTTTTATAACTTTGCAAACACAAAATCAAAGCGAGTTTTATATCATTGCCTTTCGGTGATCGTACATCTCTTAAAATCCTTTCAAAAGAGAGAGAGATAATTGATTCTCAAATTTTCATACACAATCTCTCATGGAGATGATGACGAAGGATATAATGGCTTTAGCCATCTTTTTTTGAACAAGTGCTTTATTTTCTTATTTTGTTGTATCTTTTAGATACATAGCACTTAGGCGAATTTCAATATCAAGAATTAACTTCGAATAAGCATTGCCACGCTCACGAGTATTGAACTCGAGCTTCATAAGATTGACATTGTATAATAATATATGATAAATATATTATGAATTGATTTCAAGTAATGAAATGAAACAATGAACTAGAACATAAACCACATGTAAAATTAAATATGACATATAATAAGAAAATAAAAAGTTATGAACATAGCCAACAAGGTGGTGGTTGAGTTGGTTGAGCTCCTTTTCTTGTAATGACAAGTCAAGGGTTCAAACCCCACCGGTGACATATTATTCTTCCAATTATTGGAAGTGTGATTAGTCCCATCTCTGATGTGGACTTGTGTATAATCCCGCTTATGCTTGGATTTGTTATTCGTGCTTTGTGGACGTGAGTTGCATCTTGCAGGTTATTTAATTGCTTGAGTCGTGGATTGCATTCTGGATGATGGAGTTTAGAGTTGCTTAGAGTTTAGAGTTGCACTTGAGTGGTGATACATGGTGCCGAAAGAATAAGACGGCATAAAGGCAGAGATGTCTGATAAGACTTGCGCTTCAGTGGTGGATATATGATGCCGAGAGACTTGGATGGGTAGAGGTGTCCGACGACCCGCGCTTCGATTTCAAAAAATTGTACTAGATTATAGCTATGAGCTTAGATGATCTTGTACTAAATCAATTGTATCCATCAATCAAAAAAAATGTTATGAACATAAGATAAAATCATCTTTCAACATATAAAATTAGGCATGTGAATGATTTATAAGAACATAATTAAATAAAATATACATGTTTAAGGGTCATTGTCATATGAACGGCTAAAAATTATCTAGCATAAATGCAATATTCATAACATGGGTTGAGATCTGGTGAGAAGTGACTTTAATATGAGAAATAAGAATTATTCATGTCCATTGATTATTGCTAATCAACAGCCAAGATCAATTTATATTTTTAATCAAATTCACGGCAGTTTACTCGTACAGGGTTAGTATCGTCCCTCAATAATTCCAAAAACTTCTCCCGTTGTTGAATCGGTCGAACCCTAAAGTGAGAAATCCCTCTCGCCTTCGAAGACGCAATACGGACGACCGCCGCAAACGAAGCAAGGGACGCCATTCGAATTGAGCAGGAAGACGACGGTCATGCCTAGAAAAATCGCGACCGACGATGACCAACGGCGACCTCCGCCGAAGCAACCGATTGAAAAGTCGGGTGAGTTTCGTTTTTCAATATTCATTTTCCATTTTCCGTTTGTCGATTCTCAACAGCGCGGTTAGATTTTGTGGATTAGGGTTTGCAACTTTGAATTCTAGTTGTCGAATTAATGCCTAGCATAGTCAGTAGCATAACTTGTGATAATCCGTAGCTTTAGAGTTGGTTTTGGAAAGGGTTCTGAAGTAATGCCTAGAGTTTATTGTTGAATACAATTTCGATTTAAGTGTATGAGCAGTTGCATTCAATTTGTCAGAAAATAATTATCCGTAGTAAAATTTCCTATCATTATCCGTAGGGTAACTAAGAAGAGATGATTATGTTGCCCTGTTGTCTTGTTGTATTGTATGATTTGAAGCGTGGCCAAACTCATGTTCATTCACATGCTTGGGTACCCTACTCATTTTGGTCAGATGGATTGCTTAAAATTGATAGGATCTGCTGGGTATCCATGAGAAAAGAATGGGATATCTTGGGCTTATGCTGCTTCTAGATGAAAGACCGGAAGTTTTGATGCTGGTTACCAACTCATTAAAACAGTATCCTACTCATACATTTTCTTATTTGACCGTTAAATGTCTAAGTTATTACCCATTGGTTTCTATTTGTATTTACTGTTACAATAGGCTCATCCGATGAATTACCTATCGAGCTATTTTGTAGCAATCTTAACTTTTGCGCAGAGATCTCAGTCATTCAAATCAATACATAGTTGGACTTGCTCTATGTGCCCTGTGAAATATATGTTCAGCTGAGATGGCTCGTGACCTTGCTCCTGAAGTAGAAAGATTACTTCAGTTTCGTGATCCTAATATTAGAAAGAAGGTAAATTTGTTGTTCTTGAACACTACCTAATCCAAAATCTATATTATAACATCTTCTTAACATTATGTGTATTGTTTCACCAGTCTTTATCATTATCCATTTGTAATTGTGCTTCCTCTTGACTGATGCAGGCAGCACTGTGCGCAATCAGAATCATTAAGAAAGTGCCTGACCTGGCAGAAATTTTTTATTAATCCTGCCGCTTCTTTACTTAAAGAAAAGCATCATGGAGTTCTTATTACTGGCGTTCAGCTTTGTACAGACTTATGTAAAGTCAGTTCTTAAAAAAAATTTGTTGTAGTTTGGTTTTATTCTTACAGCTTTGTTCACCTGCTCCAATTCAAAATGAAGATGAGCCTGAAACCATATTTCATTCATGTGCATTATAATCCGTAACATTGTAATCATATTTCGTAATACTGTAACCATAATCCGTAACATTGTAATCATAATCCGTAGTATTGAAATCATAATCCGTAGCATTGAAATCATAATCCGTAGCATTGAAATCATAATCCGTAAGTTATAATAGTTAAGTTAATGTGTATCACAGAGGGTAAACATAATCCTTATGTATATTTTGTACATTGTAATCATAATCCGTAACACGGTATTCATTATCCGTATCATTATAAGCATAATCCGTAGACCATTTAACATTGAAGCGCGCCAATCAATGGTTGAGAAAGAATTCAGACCCACATTATGAGAAAGAATCCAGATTCATAAATCAGAGCACTGACTGATTTGTAGCATAAGCGCCCCACTACACTTGTTAGAGTTTGTACTGCAGATATTATGTACTACGTATTTTGGAAAGTTTATTATGTACTACGTATTTTGGCTAGTATGTGTTACGTATTTTAGCTACTTTGTACTGCAGATGTTATGTACTACGTATATTGGCTAGTATATTGCTCAACCTCTTTTAATGTAATAATTAGATTCAGGGCAATGTATGTTGCTCATGTGTAGCACACAAGGTATTTATAATCCGTAGCATCTCTATCATAATCCGTATCATCACGATCATAATCCGTAGTATCACGATCATAATCTGTAGCGTCCCGATCATAATCCGTAGCATCACGATCATAATCAGTAGCATACGATAAAAAATACAAGAAGTTTATTGATATATATCCTGAATGTCAATTTACGAATTACAAAGTCATATATCATCACGATAAAGAACAACAACAACGTCATTTGGCATTTTCCTCAGGTTGCTGCAATTTAGTTTCTATCAAAGTTATTGTTTCTGTACATTGCTTGTGCTGTACAGTAATAGCCACTTTCACAGCTTGTAACTCAGCAAGTTCTTGCTTGAGTAGTTAGGCATCATTTTCAGCGCATCATGCTCGATCATTGGTCTCTTTGGCTGCCATCTCTTCACTCCCATCTCTTATTACTCTCAAATCTACATCAGAAACACAACAAAATAAAAATCAAATGCTGAATCGGTCCACAATGATCAGGATCTTTATAAGCAATTAGCAAGCTCTACTCGAATTGATCTTGAGCATCACCAACAGACTAATTGTCCTGCAAAATAGCTTCAAGCTCTACACCATCTCTAAAAGCCGACTCTTTCCAGACTAACAAGTGGTGTCAGAATAATGCATATATAATGGTATTTTCTCAAGCAATAAGGTACTTAAAAGTAAATAAAAAAACAGAGAAGACGGGGTCAACTATTAACCATAAAATGATGTAGTCTCTAGGGAGACCCATACATCCTTATGAATTCCTGGACAAAGTCTGATGAGAACAAAACACAGTAGCAAGAGTACATCGAAGTCTTGAAATTGATAATCTTCACAAAGCAAGAAACCATAGATCACCTTGATGCTACGTATATAGACAAAGAACTGACACATTCTAAGGAATGACAGATAATACTAACAACAACAAAAACTCCATAGAAACGAATTTGAGACGGAAAAACTCACCATTCCGAGCGTGTAGGAGGCCTCGACGTTTCCAGATTCGGCTGCCAGATTCAAAAACATATGAGCCGAGTCGGACCAGTTACGGATGATAGAAAAGGATCGGCTTTGGAGCTGCGGATGATGTGATTCAACTTTGGAGCAGCAGTCTCTGTCTTCTTTTTCATCCTCTTCTTCAGCTGCTTTACAATACACAATAAAAGCTTTAGCAGTAGAACTAAGATAACTAAAACAGGCAAGTGTATCATAGACTTTATATTTGATCAACTAGATGAACATGTCGCGATCCGTGCAATAGCATCCACTTTTACATCAATTTTTTAACACGGTAGTGTAAAGAACTACATGGTTATAGATGCACCTTCAGTGTTGTTCTGAACAGCTTGCTGCACATGAGAGTCAGAACGGTACATTAGACTGGCATTTTTTCATGAAGATTAGAGTTCAATCTCCAAAAAGTAAGAAACGAAGACACACCACTTTTAGCCTTTTGAGGATGTTGTCAAATTGAGTAGTATCAAATGGCCAGGGATTCGGCTTCTCTAGTCCAACACCTAAAACAAAAGAAATCCAAGAGAATATAAGCAAATGGATGCCCAAAATCACTATATTATCAAACTCACAATAAACACCCCAAAAAAATCACTCAGCTGTACAAAAAATAAAATGATCAAGAATGACATGAACATACCAACAGTATCCTTCTTGTTCTTGACCCTGATATGCCCTTTAATTCCTTGCTTATCTTTACCAAGCCCTTCACCTTCCTCCCATCCCTTGTAAACAAAAATTGCAATAACTCAGTCAGTAATCGGTATCCATTGACCATTACATCAATTCTTCATGATCAAAATCAATTTAACTTCGGAAATCAATTTGCATCGCTCAAAACGAGAAAGAACGATGACCGGAGGTTTACATACCATCTGTTTCATGAGGCGGAAAGCAGCGGACTGCTTGGCGACTCCAACGTAGCATACCGCGGCTTCAGGGGCAGACATCGCGTCGCCGATCCTGGAGCTCGCTCTCCTTCCGCAATTTCGGTTTCGGTTTCGCAATTAAACGGATAAGTAATTTTTGAGATTTTTGTGGGACTAAATTACCCCTACAACCATGTATTAGGTTATTTTGATAAATATTTTGGATCTAATCGTAGTCGTTGATTAAGCAAAATCAATGGCCTAAATAAATTCTTATTTCTCATAAAAACAGAACTTCTCACCTGATCTTTTTACTCATAACATTAATATTGATTTTCCCACAATCAATATTATTATTATTTTTTTGATTGTGGGTTTACATCGAGTAGTACAAGGAAAACATTACATTTCTCGGGTACACATATATTTCTAGTATGTTTTGAAGCACATGTCACACAAAGGCATCACCTCAGAAGAGGTCCACATCACATGTGAGTCTGGATGAGGTTTGAACCCCCAACCTTGTGGATGCAATATATTAACCAATAGGCCGCACCATTATTAACCCACAATCAATATTACTAAAAACAGAAACAATTGAATATTCCAAATATCTTTTTCAAAATGCCAATTTTGAAAACATGGTAATAGTATAAAAAATCTTTGGGTTTCGGCAGATTTGAAAGCATAGGGTTTAAAAAAATTGCAGCCGCGCGACAGCTTCCTTCTTCCCCGTTGATGAGTGAGCGAGAGCGAGAGCGAGACGATAGTTACTCAACAACTAGGCGTCCGAACAACAACGAGTCGCGTTCAAACCACGAGGCTAAGGCCGTCCGAGATGCTTCCGCGCAGCAGGCTCCGTGAGAGACTGTACCAGCAGCTGAGGAAGCGGGATCCATGTGACGCGAGCGGACGAGACCGGAGGTTCAATTGCGTCCGAGAGATGGAGTCCAGCAGCGCGGGTGACGCTCAATTAGCTGAAAAAGCCATCTCCTTCCTCAGACGCAATCCAAATCAGATACATTCGTTAACTCCTGATTTCACTCCGGAAGCAGCCTCGTACCTAATCATCAAAACTCAATCCCACCAAACCCTTACCCTAAACTTTCTCAATTGGGCACGAAGTTCCAGAAACGCCTTCTTCACCGCTCGTTGCAAGTGCTTAGCTTTACATGTGCTGACCAAGTTTAAGCTCTACAAAACTGCGCAATCGCTCGCCGAGGGGTTAGCGGCGGAGACAGATGATGCCACGGGTGCGTTGGTTTTCAATTTGGTTAAGGATTCGTATCAGGAGTTTGGTTCTTCCTCGGCTGTGTTTGATCTCCTAGTGAAAAGTTACTGTAGCGTGAACCAGATTGATAAAGCTAGGAACTTTATCAGATTAGCTAAGCTCAATGGCTTCATGCCTGGAGTTTTGGCCTATAATTCTGTGATTGAAGCTGTGGTTCGAACTAAGGGACCAGTTGAGTTTGCTGCAGAGATTTGTAAGGAGATGGTGGAGAATGGGATTTCTCCAAATGTATTTACTTACAATATCATGATTAGAGGGTTTTGTGGAGTTGGGAATATGGAGAAGGGTTTGGGAATTTTTGATGAGATGGAGAAGAAGGGTTGTTTGCCGAATGTGGTGACTTTTAATACATTGCTTGATGCGTATTGTAAGATGGGGAAAATGGACAAGGCGATGGAGTTATTTAAATTGATGTGCGGTAAGGGTCTGAGGCCTAACTTGATTTCATACAACGTGGTTGTAAATGGGTTGTGTCTAGCGGGAAGGATGAGCGACACGAGTGAGGTTTTGAGAGAGATGAGTTTGAAGGGAATGGTTCCGGATGAGGTTACTTATAACACACTTGTGAACGGATATTGTAGGGAGGGTAACTTCCATCAAGCCCTTGTGTTGCATGAAGAGATGCTTAAGAATGGATTGTCTCCGAATGTTGTAACATACACTGCGCTTATCAATAGTATGTGTAAAGGTAAGAACTTAAACCGAGCATTGGAGTTGGTTAGTCAGATGCGGATCAGAGGGATTAGTCTTAATGCGAGAACCTATACCACGTTAGTTGATGGGTTTGCTCAACAAGGGTTCTTAAATGATGCATATAAGTTTCTAGCTGAAATGATTAAGAGCGGGTTCTCGCCTTCTAGAATAACTTATAATGCTCTTATTCATGGGCATTGTGTGTTGGGAAAAATGGAACATGCCATTGGGATGATTAAAAAAATGAACGAGGATGGCTTTACACCGGATGTTGTAAGCTATAGCACCGTTATATCTGGGTTTTGTGGAATCGGGAATATGGAGAGAGCATTTAGGGTGAAGCAGGAGATGTATGATAAGGGAATTTCATCGGATGTCGTGACGTATTCATCGCTAATTAATGGTCTTTGTGAACAAAGGAGACTTGATGAAGCTTGTGATCTTTGCCGAGAGATGTTTTTTGTGGGCTTACATCCCGACGAAGTCACGTATACTACGATGATCAATGCTTATTGCAGAGAAGGTGATATTTATAAAGCTCTCAGTCTGCACAATGAGATGATCCAAAAGGGTTTCCTACCGGATACTGTAACATACAGTGTCCTGATCAATGGCCTGAACAAACAGGCTCGGACAAGAGAGGCGAAGCAGCTTCTGTTCAAGCTTTTTTACGATGATTCGGTGCCAAATGACGTCACATACAACACGCTAATAGAGAACTGCAGCACCATTGAGTTTAAAAGTGTGGTGCCACTCCTGAAAGGTTTCTGCATGAAAGGCTTGATGGGTGAAGCGGATAAAGTTCTTGCATCAATGATTAAGAAAAACTATAAACCCGATGAAGCAGTTTACAACGTGATGATCCATGGCCATTGCAGAAGTGGAAGTGTGCAGAAAGCATACAGCTTGTACAACGAAATACTGCGTGCAGGTTTTGTGCCGCATCATGTAAGCATCATTGCTTTAACGAAAGCTCTCATCAAAGAGGGGATGAACCATGAAGTCAAACAAGTGGTTGAGAAGTTTTTAAGAAGCTCTAATCTCACTGATTCTGAACTTGCCAAAGTTCTGGTCAACATCAACCATAAAGAAGGAAATATGGTTGCCATGCTTAATGTCCTCAGTGAAATGGCTAAAGATGGGCTTCTTCCTGGTATCAATGGGAAGAATCTAGCCCGCGCAACAAGATGAACCCTGCAATCAATCATCATGGATTGATCAGTAATTGTTTTACCTTTATGATGGTTCTTGTTTGTCGTTGTTTTGTCAGTCAAAACAGTGAAAATTCTTAAGTGTTTGATATTGAAAATCCATAGGTTACTAGGTCTGCCCTTTTGTAATGCTGTGAAGTCCCCTGAAGGGCAAGTCGGTGGATGCATTCATCAGTTAGCAGAAGATATGTCAGATTCAGTGGAATGGATAAAACCTAGTTGTTCAGCTGCTGCTAGGGAAGATAAGAAACAATTAACTGCAAGGCAGGTAATAGCAGTCCGGTTGGAAATTCCATGGGCGAAGTCCTAACACCTTTTCGTGATGAAAGTGGAGATGAGGAGCTTTCTGTTCTTCCGAGGCACGCCAAAGTCATTGTTACGGGGAACAACAGAACAAAGTCTGTTCTGGTTGGTCTTCAAGGAGTGGTTAAGTTAAGAAGGCTGTTGGGCTTGGTGGATGGCATTGGCTGGTTCTGGTATTCCTTTTGCTCCTTTTATGAGCCTTTCCTGTTCCTGCTATTATAATTGTGAAAATCAGTATATGTTACTTTTTAGTTTATTCCCTTTGTTTGTTGCTTTACAACCATGGTTGTCACGGCGATAAGTCGAGTCGAGTCAATAGGGTTATCACTCGACGACTAGTCGACTAGTCGATGATTAGTCGTTGACTAATCGTTGACTAGTCGACATATATAATTCACATATATAATATAAGATGGATCATAAGCATCGTCCGAAGATTGTTCTGCCATCTACACACACACAAAAGAAACAAGAAAATATAGAATCAGATTTTAAAACAAACAAGCCACCTGATGTTGATTTCAAACAATCAACTTTTTAAAAGCTTTTAAAACAAACATATTTCCACCGATGAAAAACATTCACAATCAGCATCAATCGCTGATGAAACAATAAGTTAATTTCAACTGTCCACTGCCTTATTGCTGAAAATAAAATGAAAAAGATGGGTTTTGAATTACCTGGTCGTATGGCGAGCTGCGGGCAGAGAAGGGTTTTGAATCTCCAAATCAGGACTATAGCGACCTGGTAATTCAATCCGACCTAGCTTGTTTTTTCAATTGCCGCAGAGAAGAGAAGGGACGGATGAACGAGACGACCATCGCGACCTTCTTCTCTGTTTTTTCAATCCGACCTAGCTTGTTTTTCCTTATTGGGCCTAATTTGAGCGACTAGTCGAGGCCATAATGCCTAAGTTAAACGACTAGTCGACTAGTCGTTACTTAACTCGTCAAGTCGGTCGACTTTCCCCAAAACACCAAGGCGAGGTACCTAGGCGCTCGACGAAAAACGACTTGAACGATTAGTCGCGATTAATCGAGCGCCGTGACAACCATGTTTACAACCCATTGATTTTGTATTGATGATGGTTAAGATTGTACTAGTAGCTTTTTCTCCCTTCAATGAACTTCTTTGGATTATTTTTGTTGGCGGTGTTTATCCTTTTTCATGGAAGGCGTGAAAGCATTCATGTAGGGAACTCTACTCATAATGAATAATTAAAAGAGAAAATTGATTGCTTGTGTTTCTCCTATTTTTAGTGCATTGTGACTATAAACTTTGATGTGCATGATTTCTGAGGCTTTGAGCTAGCTCTCTATATTAGTTTGGGGGAGAAGACTTGTCTTGAAACTAGTCATCTCTCAATTGTTTGTGAGACATTAGAAGTTCTATTGCTAGATGAATTTCTTTCAGTCTTGGTGGTTATTAGTAAGATATTTTTGCGGAAGTTATTTTGCAATGCATATTTCATCAAGTGATTATTTGAAGCCCAATTTGTGGAATATATATATATATATCATAATAATTTTCTGGCAATTGTGAATGTTTGTTCACATCTAGATGTGAATTTTTGAGTCCTTTCCCTATTGACAAAGCCACATGATGCCGATTAAACGAGCATTCAGTGTTTTATTATGACTTCTTACTTCCCATTTCCATGGTGCTGAATTGTTTCCCATTATTGCCACTCGTTGATGAGTAAGACGTTATTCCATATTAATTTTTCTCCTCCAACTAGGTTTTGAAGAATGGTATCGAAGTAAAGCTACAAAGGAATGCTTTGAGTGTGCTAGAACCTCCAACAGGGAATGACGAAGACAATGACGAAGATATTGATAACTCAAGCAGTGGTTCCGACATTGGAAGGGAAACTATTACGGTTAGCTTACAACAAGTATTTGCTCAAGACCTTGGTATCTGGATCACCTCTTTCATAATGCATTTTCTTTCAAAATGGCAGCCACTGGATTTAGGTTCCAGAAACAAAGCAAACCCAGAGTTAGGCGTACATAGCCATGGGACTATACTGGCGCAGCCAAAATCACAAACAGAAGCTATTACGAGGTGTAATATTCATGCACCACAATTGGTAAGAAAGTACAATAATATTGCTAATTGCATTCTAAATACTGGATGTTGCATTATAGAAGAATAGGCATGTTGTAGTTGGTGTTCTTGGCTAGTTCTGTACATTTTAAAACTAGGTTAAGGTTTGAGTTGGGCATGACACCGTTGTTGATTTTCCTGCACTGATTTTGCATGTAGTATCTGATGAGTTTGTCTAACTTTCTAGAAGGTCAACTTTCGGAAACTGGGAATGAATTCTTTGTGGAGGTACTACAAGCACTTCAACCTTGTGAGTCTTTTCTCCATCATTTGTTTCCGACTCCCTCCCTCTTACTCGTCCCATATTTGATCAAATCACTATTCGATTCATTGATAAAGTCATATTTGTCTTGTTATAGGGTATCATCCACTACCCCACAGAAGGAACAACCAAATTCTGTCCACTTCCTTGTCTATTTCACTGGAGTGGCACCTAACAGTAAAATTGTTGCAAGTGAATCTCATTTGCCGAATTTAAGAGGGTCAGTTCACTTGATTTTGCTGTTCTTCTTCCGATTGTACCTGTCGTGCTGGAGAGCTTAGATCGTTAAACTATTTCTCATGTTGCTCCTAAGGTATCCAAAAAAAAGAGAGTCAAAACTTATGGGAGATCTGGTTTCAGCATTATCTGGACGGGAATTGTTCGAGATGAGGGATTGGACATATGAAGCTTATTTTTCATGGATATCGCAACCTTCGTCTTCCCTTCTTACCATTATATGAAGCTTTGTGGCGGTGTAATTGCAGCCCCTGGTCTCACATATATGTTGATTGTCATGGCGAACCACAGACTTAAACAGACAGTTGAGAAAACCTTCGAGTACTTGAACCAAAGCACTGCTTACAGAGTTCAGTCGCTGATGATTTAGAACGTCACATGTCTGTTTGAGGCAAGAGGCACTGGAGCTTGTAGATTTAATGATGGGGCAGGGTAGCTCTCACTGGTGATAGAAGAACATGCAACTGTTAATGATGCACTCATCGAAGTTCGGCCAGTTAAAGGATGAGATTTGGTAATTTGTTCGTTGAGTAAAAAAAAGAAGAAGTCTTTGCCTATTGCTATTTGGAGGATTCTCTGCCGAAATATTGATATTTTGTTCACACATGTAGCTAAGAAACAATTGAAGATATTTCTCACAGAGTTGCTCCATAGGTCTGTTACCTATAGTTGTGTTGTGCAGAAAAGTGGAATGCTGTTTATTTGCTTCCACGTGACTTACCCCCCTAAAATTTCAGGTTAATAGTTAACATGAAATCTTTCTTTTTTCTAGTCTGTTCGCCAAACATTTAGCGTCAAGGCTTTATTTGGGAACTCAAGAAGTCAGTGCCCAAGCACTACTCAATAGCACAGGAAACATTGATCATGATTTTTGTTCCTCCGCTTCATCATAAACTCCTGACATCTTGTGTTAATTATTTGGCTACTGTGTGCTTAGTAAAAAGAATGAGGCGTGTGAAGTACCTTCATAGGCGAAAGCTCTGTTCTTTAGAGCTTATTATAAGTCAAATAAATTATACTAAGTTTAACTATACTCATTTAAGTTAATATAAGTTAAACTAAGCTCATTTAAGCAGGACAGACCCAGAAATTGATATAAGGGGTGATGACCAAAACACACTGTAACATATAAAAAAAACAATGTTACATTAAAATAAAGAGCACGGGTAGGGGTAAACATTTCAAATTCTTTTTCTATGAGGATAACCAAGCAATTTACACTGCATCCTATTGCCATCAGGAGCAAACCTAATATTCCCCTAAAAAAAGGAGCAAGGCTAATATATGCGTTGGAAAATGTGTGTTAATTTGTGAAGAAAAGTAGAAAATGATGGTAAAAGTAATTTAAATGAGCTTGAATGCATAAGAGTTAAGTGTGCCCACTTCATAAACTTTATATTGCATTAGAAATACCAAAATACGCTTTGGTATACGACCACATAATGTTTAGTTTTAATGAACATGACCTTTGGTTTTCAAGGTAATAATACTCTCCTATACAAGGAGGAGTATTGTGGCTCATTTGAGAAGTAGAGAGAAATTGATACAATTTCCAATAATCCTCCCTTGAGGTTATGCCCGTATTTTTCCAGCGTCTTTTCACATATGTTGACGGTGACATCGAATGCACAAAATAGTTCGCCAATTGAAGTTGGTGGTACCAGTTTCAAGTAAGGGTTGTTGTATCCTTGGAGGCATTCGTTCATGATTTCAGCACTCTGTGAGAAAGCAATAATACTTTAAGGAAATCGTTGAACATGAAGGAAACAAAGCGTTGAACGTGAGGATAGAAGATATGAATGTTAGCTATAACTTACGAATTCAATTTAAATTATAAAATAATTTCATTAAATACATTAAAATGATCAGACTATATTTTACACACTATTAATTAATGGGAAAAAACTACAAAAAAGAAGAAGTTGGGGTGACATAATAAGTGGTTCTGTCCTGCGTTTAAGTCAATCTAAGCAAAACAAATATAAACTAAGCTCATTAAAACTAAACTAAACTAATCTAAAATATAACTTTTATTTAATGAACATTTATAAAAAAAATTTTGAATAAAAACATAAAATTATTATTTTTATAAATAAAATTATTAATTTTTTATAATAACTTTATTTATACATAAAACATATATTTTGTTTCTATCTATTTTATAAATATTTTATAAAAACACTAATATTTTATAAAAACACTAATATTTTCTTTTTCAATATACTTTATTATTTCCATTATTTATTATGTTGTGGGTTGGTTAAATTTCCATAGTTAGTTTGTAGAAGTAGCGACCGTTGTTAAAACTGACTATAATCAGAGCAGAATGCTCTACTCCTGACAAATACGGTTGTTCGATGTCAACCGTGCTGGTTTTTGCTATGGGACGTAATCCTCTTCATATGGTATCAGAGCCACGGTGGGGTCATTATGTGGCGAAGATTGGATTTATCACATATTACGAAATCAAAAATGAATATAATCAGAAACCAAAATATGGTTAAGAACAAATTAAAAGAAGAGTATGATATACCTAAAAACTTGGAAGCACTTAATAAGTGGACAATCCCCAAAATCGAACCTAGTATAATACACAAACTCGGAACGTTTGAGAAATTGGGTCTCAAACAAATAATAAAAACTACCGAAGAAACAATTCCTTTGAATTCGGAGGAATTAATAATTAGGTTGCTTGATGTAAGCGATCTATTATCATATAAAAAAACTCATAAATTTATCCATATTGATTTAGTGCAAATTACGTTTAAACCATTAACCCTAGAAGGTTTACCAGAGAGCTTCATAGCAGCCCTCGGAGATGGTAGAAACCTTAATTGAAAGCAATTGTTAATGAGTATCATTCAAACTAGCTTGGCCCATGATCCAGTCTATTTTGATGTTTACCCAAATTTACAACTCTCTTTATCCGATATTAACATATTGGATTCGTTAACGTTAAACGTCAAAACTCATGGTTACAATTATAAACCCGGAACAAAAGTAATAGCGATATGTTATCGAATATATTATTAGCCGCTTTTTACCCTAAATCCCGAGTGTAAAATAATGGATAAACAAACCAATGAAACTATAATAATAGAAACTAATTTTGGGAAGTCGATTATTACGACAAGAAGAAAAATTAAATGGTAAGAAATTGAATTCCCAACGAACTGGACGCTGGAACAGGTTATACAACCTCAGCCATTTAGTCAGAATAACCTAATAAACGTTATTCAAACACCAGAAGGATATGTTAGTCTTCAATTTGAAGATATAACGAGATCATCATTATCATCTCGACTGAGTCGTTCGAATTCGATGTACTCTGATATTTCACCAACAACCTCTTGAATCTTCAAGAGCCTCGACGTCCCAAATAAGGGACGCTGAAAGAATTGAAAAACTTATAATTGATAATAATAATATTATAAAAGGAATTAATACTAGTGGAATAAACACTAAAGAACCGGAAATAACCGAGTCTGAAATGGATTTCCCCATATAGTTATCACTAGCACAATCATAGATTTTAGTCCGGGATCCCAGACAAGAAAAGTTGTGGTACAAGATTTAGAATCATCGAAATGGAAACCATTTAAAAACTGGTTATTTGATAACTTTAATTCAAAAGAAGTAAATAATATTGAAAAATAATTTTATAAAGTGTGTGAACAAGAGAATAAAATATTATCTTTTGTTCCATGGTTTGTTTCTACGTATGTAGAACAATACATCTATGTATTAGAGAGAAATTATAGGTTAAGCACAGGAAAAGTCGTAACACAGACTTATCCGCCGCAACAATCTTTACAAATTGAAAAGAATGATAAAATTCATAAATTCTTAGCATTCGCTAAACTACTGGAAAATGATACTCTACCAGTAACATGTCAACAGATTAATGCATTAATAAAAAAGAATAATTACACAAATTTATATTTGAATGTTCTAGGAGAACAAGTTTTGTTATTACAAAACAGATTAGAACAATTGATTAATATAATGAATAACCGGTCAATAGTGATTGAGAAGCCAAAGGAAAATCCAGTAGAAATAGCTACACCAAGTATCCAACCTCCTCCTACAATAACAGGGTTTAAATTAAGATACATAAAGGAGTTAAAAGAATTTTTAAAAGAAAAAATTAAAAAATTAAAAATAAGCACTCTTGATAAGAAATTAAGAGACAAACTAATAGAAAAGCCTGATTATAAGCACGTTTATGAAGACTAGATTAATAGAATTCATAAATGGGCAGATAAACAGATTAACGAAAAATATTATTACCCTAGACCAACGCTAGCAGATGTCCTAATAGAGGAATCTAATGAGGTTATATCTAATAGTTATAGTGGCAGCCACATCTATGAATGGAACATAGATGGTTTTGCTCATCAGTAAAATACATAATACAATTCATAGGATGTTAATGTACTCCATAGTGTGTAAAAATAATGGCAATAGTGATAAGAGTATTGCTAACATGATTATATCAGGATTCACAGGCCAATTAAAAGGTTGGTGGGATAATTATCTCGCTAAAAAAAGAAAAAGATGAGATATTAAACACAGTTAAACAAGAGGATAATGTTATCCGAGAAGATGCAGTGTATACACTTGCAAGTAATATCATAGAACACTTTACGGGTAGATACTCTAATAATGGTGAGAGTATCAGAACTTTATTACAAAATTTTAGGTGTAAACACTTACAGATTTTAGATGGTATAAGGATACTTTTCTAAGTAGAGTTATGGAACTCCCAGAGTGTAATAGCACCCACTGGAAATCAAAATTTATTGATGGTTTACCTAGCCTATTTTCCGAAAGAATTAGGAAAATCTTAACGCAAAATTATAACTACATTTCTTATGAAAATTATACTTACGGGAAACTGAGAGGAGTTTGTACCCAAGAGGGAATAGTCGTATGTAATGAAATAAGATTAAATCAACAAATGAAAAGATAAAATCTTATAGAAAAACAACAAATAGGTCAGTTCTGTGATCAGTTTGCAATTGACAAACCGTCTTCTAGTAAACCTAGAAAACCTGTTAAGGATTATAAACCTTATCGTAAAAAGAAAAGATATTCTAAAAAGAAAAATGAAGATAAAAAGCAGCGTAAAATTGGTAGAGAATAAAAGAAATGGGAAAAGAATAGATTAATAATCTATAGAAGATGTGGCTGACATGGCCATTATGCCCGCACTTGTTGGGTAGGAAGACAGATTAATAGTCTTGAGGAAGAAGAAAGGGTTAAGGAAATCCTTTCAAAAATGTTATTTAACTTAGATGAGAGTTCAGAATCAGAATTAACTGATTCCTCAACTACTAGTGAGGATCTTAAGGTTTTAAGAGATGAAAACCTAGTTACAGATTCTGAATCAGATTGTGAACCTTGTATTCTAGGACAACCTTGTCCAAACAAGGAATCTAATAATAATAATACAGATGATGAACAATTATATAAAATTCAGGCACAATTTCATGATTTAAAAATTAATGTCCTAAGTCATAGCACTGCTATGGAATTACTAAAGGTAATAAAAGATCCTGAATTAAAATAAAAAATAATTAATCAGCTTGATACAGTCCCAGAAACTTCTGAGGCACAAGAAGTTCAAAGGGAAATTGTTAGTCCTAAAAGGCCATATTTTATGAATGAAATTTATAAACGAATTAGGCAAGAAGTAGAAAAATGTACTTCCACGCAAGATTTAATTATCGAGATTGATAATCTGAAAAAGGAAATTCAAGGTCATAAGATAGATAATAAGCGTCTTGATGAAAGGATCTCTAGGATTGAGAAAGGGAAATAAGTTATGACTTCTGACCAGGAGGTAGATAATAAAGAAGAAAACAAACAATTTTTGTCTACCCTAGAGATGTTTATAACTAAAAAATGGCATATTAAAATCACTTTGTTAATAGACAATTATTATTCAAAATAATTTACTGCTCTTGTTGACAGTGGAGCAGACTTGAATGTTATTCAAGAAGGGTTAATACCAACTAGGTATTTCTATAAAACAACTCATACATTGTCTCATGCAGGAGGAAATAACCTCCAGATTAGTTATAGATTGCCCAAATCTAAAGTATGCATTGATAGAAAATGCATACAAACTAGTTTTTTACTAACTAAAGATATAACTAACCAAGTTATACTTGGAACACCCTTCCTAACGAAAATTTATCCTCTAAATCGAGTTGATTCAAGAGGAATCGTAGGAAGTTTTGAAGGAAACGATATAACTTTAAGGTTTATAACTGAGCCTTTAACTAAGGCTTTGCACGAAGGTTATGACAGTATATCTGTCAAACAGATTCAACTATATTTTCTAAAACAAGAATTAAATATTCTTACTATTGAAGAAAAACTTCAAAATCCAAGATTAAAGGATAAGATTAAATATTCTTATTAGAAATTTGTAATGATCATCCAAATGCATTTTGGGATAGAAAGAAACATATTGATTCTTGAAGGACTTGAAGCTTAAAGCCCGGTGTAGGGAATCGTCGCTAAAGCCAAGAGGTTTTGTCACTGAAGGGAGTCAAGCCATTGTTGTTGGTGCGTTAAGTTGGACGACGACATTTTGGGAAGGTCCAGAGTCGCGCGCGTTTAGTTCGTTGCTAAAGGTTTGAATCATCCAATCAGAGGGAAGCTGAGTTTGGCGGGGATTGGGTGCATATCGAACGGACAAGATCGCATCCATCAAGTTAGATCCAACGGCACCTAATATTCGTCTTCAATTAGATATAAGCTCGAGTTCAACTCATTGGGGTTTATCCTTCTTCGATATTCCGATCCCCAAGTTCTCTCTCTGTGTTAGCATTGAAGCATATTGTATCTTATGTGAAATCTACATTTGATACTGGTTTGTGTTACTCTAAGAGAACAGATGTGCTGGAACTTGTTGGGTATGTTGATGCAGATTTTGGTGGAGATATGGATTGTAAGAAGTCAACTACTGCTTTCTATTTTACTTTTGGCATGAATTGTATTAGTTGGAAGTCTCAAATGCAATCTATTGTTGCGATGTCTACCACTGAGTCTGAATATACTGCATTGAGTGAATCAGTTAAAGAGGCTATGTGGTTAAAAGGATTATTAGCTGAGTGTAAATTGTCTGAGGGCAGTCCTATTATTTTCTCTCATTCACAATCTGCTCTATGTCTTGCTAAAAAACCCCGTGTATCATGAAAGTTCTACGCACCTAGATATCAAGTATTATTTTCTGAGACAACTTGTATAGATTGGTGTGATAAAATTGCTGAAAGTTGATACTGCAGATAACCCTACTGACATGGGAACTAAGGTGATCTCAAGCACCAAGTTCAAGCACTGCTTGGACTTGCTATTTGTAGATTAGTGTTCTTGTTTGTATTTTGCAGTGGGAAAGCTGACACTCTAATTCGGTATGCACTGGTCCCTGGCGAGAAAGCAGTTGAGGTTAGTGCTGGTCTGACCTGGGGAAGATGAGAGTTTGCAAAAGCTGAAAGCTTCAGGTGGAGATTTGAAGGACTTAGGTCATTTTCACTAAGGTCCATCGATACTTAGGTCAAGTTTTAAGATCAACATGTTACTTAGGTATTTCATCAAACACTTGGTAGCGTGTCAAATGTGAATCACTTAATGTAAATGAATTCAACACCATTTGTTGGGATTAATTGATGATTTGCTTAATGACCTAGCCCAAGCATTCATATCCTAGGGTTTACTTTCATGATTAAGATATGAATCATTTTCTCCATACTCAAACTATTCCCTAGCTCTTTCAAGTCATACGTTCAACTTTTAGTATAAGTTGTCACTTAGGCATTTTGTCAAACACCTTGAACATAGCATTTCATAACATAAGAGAAAATGAAATCAACAATCATCCACATGAATATCAATGTATATTTGTGATCATAGAGTGCCAAGGAGGGTCCTAAACCCTCAAAATACAAGAACTACCTCACACATCATCATGATAATATGTTTTCAATACAAAACAACAAACGGGGAGGATAGATGAGTAGAGGAAACTCAAGTAAGAGATGTTGAGCAAGCTCTAGATTTCTTCCTTTATAAATTGTGAAAACAAGCTTACGCAACCGCGTGGCAGTTCCTTTTTTGTGTGATTGTCTCATCTGTTATATTGAAAAGAATTTATTTCATAACGTTAGTAATAAAGAAGTGATAGGACTCGAAGAGAGCAATTATAATAATTTTTTTTACTTTTTACATGTCGTCCCGAGTGAGCCAAAATCCTGAATCCCCCACTGTGACTGTTTTGTCATATAAAAAATAAAATAAACTATACTTACATACTAAGAACAGAAATTAGAAAGGATAAACATTAATCATCTACTGTAGTCATGTGTCCACTAAAAAAAGCTCACTATGTACGAGGACAACTTAGCATGCTAATTACAAAACTCACGTTTGGAAGACGAAGAACTGAAAGTCAAATTAGGTTAAAGTCGAGCTAGGTCAAACTGGTCAAAGTTAATGACGATCAACATCAGTCAAGGGTAGCGAGTTAGGGTCTGTTTGATTGAGCTTAAATTTATCTTATGTTAATTTAATTTATGTTAATTTATGTTAATTTATGTTAATTTGTGTTAATTTATGTTATGTTATGTTAATTTATGTTAATTTGTGTTAATTTATGTTAATTTATGTTATGTTAATTTATTTCAATTTATTAAAGTTTATACCAACCTAACATTACATCATCATGATCATCATGTCATCACCATCATCACCATCATCATCATGTCATCACCATAATCATCATGTCACCACCATCATCACATCAGCATCATCATGTCAACATCTTGTAACCATCATCATCATGTCAACATCTTGTAACCATCATCATCATGTCACCATCTTCATCATCATCATGTCATCACCATCAACATCATCATCATGGCATCATCATCATCATCATCTTGTAATCATCATCATGCCATCATCATGTCATCACCATCATCACTATTTATCATAGTACTGTTCATCATATTACTATTCACCATCATCATCATGTTCATCATATTACTATTCATCATCATATTACTATTCACCATCATCATCATGTCATCATATCATATTACTATTCATCATATTACTGTTCACCATCATTATCATATTACTATTCATCATATTACTGTTCACCATATTACTATTCATCATAGTACTGTTCATCATCATCATCTCACTATCATCATCATATTACTATTCATCATATTACTATTCATCATCATCATCATCTCACTATCATCATCATATTACTGTTCATCATATTACTATTCACCAGCATCATCATGTCATCATATCATATTACTATTCATCATTACTATTCATCATAGTACTGTTCATATCATAATCATATTACTATTCATCATCATATTACTATTTACCATCATCATCATATCATCATCGTATTACTATTCATCATCATATTATCATCATCATATTACTATTACTATTCATCATCATCATGATGATGATGCATGATGCATGAAGATGATGATGACATGATGGTGATGATGATGACATGATGACATGATGGTGGTAATATGATGATGGTAGTAATTTATGTTATGTTAATTTATGTTATGTTATGTTAATTTATATTAATTTATGTTAATTTATGTTATGTTATGTTAATTTATGTTAATTTATGTTATGTGATGTTAAAATGGTTTATATAATACAAATTTAAAGCTCAAAAAAAAACAGACCCTTAACTAGGTCAACTTTGGTGAGTTGACCTGAATATTTTTTGTAAAAGGAAAAAAAGAAAATTAATTTAGTTAATCGAAAATAAAAATGTCAAACCATATATAACTAAGGAAAAACATTTTACCTCGATACCATATTATAAGATCCTAACAACCTCCTCACATCACAGCATCTTCATAGTCAAAGGCTCCTACATGTCAAAAAAAAATATTCTATGAAATATATGTATTCATAATGAATGGTTTGTTATTGAAAATATAAAATACATATTTTACCACTTCATCTACATTATGTCGATGGATGGCTTCATCAAGTCCTCTGTAACCGTCGCTGGACATGTCATATATAGATAACAAGCTCTGGACTTTAAAAGTAATTTTGACTTCCAGTCCACCCGAACTATCACAAAGGCGCCTATAGATATGCTCAACGACATCATTAGGTCGGGACCCATAGGTAAGTCGCGGAAGGAGAAATCAAGATTCCAACTCTCATTCTTCGAGTCAGACAATGGTAGATGTTGGACAATTTATATCGCAGCCCGTGATCGACTCTCAGGCCACCTTCAACCCCGTGTATTTTCCGATTGAGTACCTTCACGTCACTAGGTGTTCACCACGGTGCTAAAGGACGAACTTAGTGACGTGGTATCTTTCACCCAATCCAAATTTGTGATACGTGGATGTTAGAGTTACACGTAGACACTACTACAAACAGAGGATTATGCATCGGTTCCGTGTTCCGCCTTTCGCATTGGTTTAGACATTATGCATCGATTTTAGACCAACCGATGCGTAATGTTGACCTTATGCATCGGTTTCGCATAATGGTGAGGGTTATGCATCGGTTTTTCTAAACTGATGCGTAATGTGTATCTTATGCATCGGTTTTAACCAGAACGATGCATATTGTCGAAATTAATTATTTAACTCAATTTAGGTCTCGCTGGACATTCACTTCTCTCCTTCGATGAGAGGGAGTTCCGCAGCCTCGTTCAGTTGCTGACTGGCATGTGGACCTAGTTCTTCATTTGCAGGCGACTGCAATAGAGTAGACGAGTAGTCCAGTATAGTGGGATTGAGACGAGAGGAAGGAGTTGACGAGCGCAGTCATGGTGGAGGGACTGGAGATGATGGGGATTAGGTTTCATATATTTGTGGCTCCGTTCGTTTGCGATTCCTTGTTGCATTCAGGTTTGAATTCGATTTCGTCTGTCAATCTCTAAATCTGGTAGTCGATTAGGTTAATCCAATGAGTTCTTGCAGTATGTGTGTTGTCTTGATTTGTTTCGATTTGGTTTTATTTGCGTGATTCTATATCGATTTGATGTTGTGGATTCCTTCAATGCTTATATGTGAATTTGGTAACCAACGCTGGAGTCATGTTTATCCGATGATGTTTTTGTGGTTTCCAATTATTTTCGATTGTTTTGATATTTTTCTGTGTTCAAGACACTAAGAACCCGCGTTGCTGCTACGGTGGAAGAGAAGAAGTTAGAATTGCTTTTCCTTTGGTGGAGTGAGCATCACAGAAGACTTTGCAATTTCCAAAGGTGCGCCTTTCGAGAGAGCACTGCTATAGATTGTCTCATTATCTGCTTCATTTCCCCTAAACTCAAATTTGCTTTCAAAAGTAGGTATTTAACTTCAACCTTATGTTTGCAGGTTATTTTTAATTTTGGTCCAAAAGTATTGTCCATATTAACACATTTTGTTGGCTCAAAGATAAGTTTATGTTGGATCTAGATGGTCAATTGGTTTCTCTTTAGAAGGATCCTTATTAGAAGGTTGTAGATCATTCTTATTTATATAACATCCCATCAAATTATATGTTGATGCTTTTTTGAACAGGACTAAGACAGAGCCTTCTATCTATTATGCTTTTAGCAAACCGCTGGAAGAAGATCCTAAGTTGGTTGAAGATAAAAGAGAACAAGTTAGTTTTTGAACATTAGTAGGTGTTAGCTAACTTTTACTTTCTTATATTGAGATGATCTGTCATGAACTTATGTTAAAGAAATAATGTTTACATCTGTTTCTTTTCGTATCATTGATTACCAATGTGAAATTGTACTGCCTACTGTAGATGTTCCCAGAATGGAAGACTGCTAAAAGAGAGGAACTTTCCGAGTATCAGAAACAGATTGCGGAGCAATATCTTGCTAATGCTGAAAAAGAACAGGAGAGGTGGCAAAATGTTAGGACAATGAGGAAAGCAAATAATAGTGTGCAGAACTTACAAGAGACTATGGATAAGGAGTTGGAAACCCAACTTGAGCATGGGCCGAAGAAGAGAAAGATGCTAGGTGGAAGCAACAATGAAGAGGAAGAGGATTATAGTGGTTCCTTGTTGATCTTGAATTTGTGTGAAAATTGACATGAATTGATAAATTTTATACATTAAAAGTGACATCATGTATGAAATGTTATATTTTTATTGAATAAAAAGTATTTTAAGATTTGGATATGAGCAGGTGTGTTTACGAAATTTATTTACAAATTTTCAGGTTAATTTGAACTATTGCAAGCCAAAAATCCCAAAAAAATCAAACATTATGCATCATTTCTTAAAAAACCGATGCATAATCTCATACATTATGCATCGGTCTTGTGCCAGAACTGATCATAATGTCTGAACATTACACATCGGATCAAAACCGATACATAATCCCTTCAAAAACCGATGCATAATCCCCTGTTTGTAGTAGTGAGATTTTATAGGCATCAAGCTCATATGTATGTCTTGTTGTTATTCAAATAGCATACAACACGAGCGAATCAATGATACAAAAACAAATATTAGGTACAATAGATTCATAATTTCTCCACATCGCGGCGTTATGAAGTAGCCGCGTGAAATTTTATTTACCACACCGACTGTGGTGGCAACGTCGTCAACACCACCTGTGGAGGTGACGTGTCATGAACCGTAGTATCGTTTGTGTGAGGGCAAGGGATGCCATTTCAATAAACGATTCGGGAGGAAGTAGAGGCGGTGGTGGCGGAGCAAAATATCCTTATGAAGAAAATTAAAAAAATAATGTCAATAATAATAATATAGAGTCGCACATTAGAAGACTACAAAACTGTTACAACGATTTTCCGATGTATTGCAACGACAACAATACTTTGTGATTGATTACCCGCGGTAGTGCAGTGGCAACAAGTTACAACGAATTTGTCATGGATTTTTATGACTGTGGTAAAACCGTCACAATACTACCACAATTTTCGAGGTAATATCATCGCAAGCTTTGTGCGACGTGGCTTTCTGCGATAATGACTTAATTGGCGTCGCAAAAACCTTTACAATGGCTAGTTATACGTGAGAATTTGTAGTGAAGACATGCTTGAAATAAAAGACATAACGGCAATCTCAGTATCTGAGGAGGAGCCGCCATCTTCAAAATCACGAGCCACTTAGTCAACGTTCCTACATCAAGATAAAAGAAAATATTTGTAATCTTGTATGTTGAAGAGGAATACAAGAAATTACAGCGTATAGTAATAAGTGATTAATATAGTTAAATGTAATTCATATGCATATGAATTTATATGCCATTCACATGAATTATAAATGTACTATATATGGGTTTGTAGCAATGTTGCATGAAATCGACACAAACTTATAGCAGTGTTCAGTATTTATTTGCTTTTAAGTTATCTTTAGGGAAAAGTCCAAATGGGTGGTAGTCAATTCTGAAGTTTTGGACTTAATTGAATATATTATTTTTACAATTGACATCAAACCACAGATTAATGATTTTGGTTCAATCTAAATATATTTTTTGGTCCAAATCAATTTTTCTGTCCAAAGCTATTTGGTTCATAATAAATCTTAAAAATCTTTAAATTTGTTACAATTAACATCAATTTATAAAGATTTTTTTGTCATGAATTTATAAAGATTTCGGACAGTAAAAAATTTACTTAAAAAATATTTTTATAATATATATTTACAAGTTAAATTATTGTATATGCACCCTGAATCCTACCATCCATCACATAATAAATCATTTTTACATGTTTGGAACCATGAAAGGTCTCCAAAAAAGTTAACTATAGGTCAAACTCCCATAGATAAAGTCGATGGCTGAGATGTTGATGCTGAGCCTGGGAAATATTTGTATGAACGCTGACATTCTTTCATCTGCTCTCATTGAGTGGAAACCTACATGTTCATACAACATAATACATATCAATAAATTTTTTTGGACACTTGGAACATTCCAATTACCGAAGTACAACACCGAGCGCATTACATGGCATACGAACATAAGAAAAGACATCGCAAGTCTGCCCAGCTTCAAATTATAGGGGCATAGTGTATAATCCAAAACTTAAAACACGTCTAACGGTTGCGCGACCTAATTGACACTCGAAATAGTTTAAATGTATCAAGCTAGTGTGAACAAAGTTGTCACAATATTTGACAAGCAAACATTTAGTCCAAAATCAAACAAGAATCAATATCTCAATAACTGATCAATGCTAAATTCATATGTTAACTAAAAAAACAAGAATCAAACCTCAATCAAGTTATCTTTGAACTGATAAACGCCTCTAAATATATCAATATAGAATACAATAATATACTCATTCTGCTCTGAATCATGGTATCTGTTATATGATAATATACTCATTTAAGCTATCTTGTTTGCACGACTTCTAATCTATAAATCATATAAAATCATTACTTAACCAACAGAATTGTAAAAAATCAAATCAACACACACTACACTGACTAATCAAGACTTAATAAAATACTTAAAGAATGTAAATATAGTAATGTGATTCATCAGTAAAAAACACCATATCAGATTGACTAGAGAAACTACCTAATCGGAACTAAGTTGACACCGTCTACTTTTAGTTGTTTGATTGAGCCATTTTGTTTATTTGTTGGAAAAAACTTTATCACATAATCAATTCAAACATGACAGATTTCAAAACCAAAACCAAAACCCAAAGAAAGGGAAAATGTGAACTGGCGCTTAAGGGTTGACATTCAATAGTGTTAAAATACTGATTTATAAACTAATGAACGGAACAACACTTACCTTGCCAACCTAATTGATGAGGATAGCTTTTCGATCTCTGTCTTTAGAGATTCAGCTTCCTCGGCGACGAGGATGGAGCAGCGGGGATGGAGAATGGGACGAGGCGTGGCGGTTGAATTGAAAAACCCTATTTGCCTATTCATTTGGTCTGTCGAACCGAAATATATTTAGATTATCAAATTCATAATTTAGTTTGTGGTTTGATGTCAATTGTAAAAATCATATTTTCAATTAAGTCCAAAACTTCAAAATTGACTGTCATTTGGAAATTAATATAGTTTGGACAATGATTTATAAAATGGTGATAGTTCATACCATCCTTTTGTACTTTGCCCTAAACTTTATAGCTGGGGAGATTCAAAAAGAGATGAAACTACTAAAAAGAAGGGAAAATAAATGCACAAACTAGAACATAATTATTAGGGCTCCTTTAATTTGGATCCACATTTGTACTAGTCATTCGGAAGAATGTTTAGCTTAATTTAATTTATCTTATAATAATGATAACTTTGTATTTATAATAATTATTAAATAAATTTATATAATTTCAAAACTAGTTTAAATTAAATTAATATTAATTAAAATAAATATAATTTTAATAATTCAAAGGAAAGAATAACATAAAAACAAAAATTAACAAGTCAGTTCATAACGGTCACTACACTAACATAGCTGCAAGTTCGGAAGTCTAACCAACCCACTGCATCGACCACACATACTACGCCCAAACACGCCAACTCGGCTAAACAACGGGCATTCGTGTGATTGCATGGAGAATTAAAGATCCAAACTAGATACGTTAATAGGCCCGTTAAGAAGCTGGACAAACCTTGCAGTATTGGTTGATCTAGTCGCTAGACTAGTCTTGGTTAAAGATCTTCATCCTAAATTCTCAGATTTCTTTACACAACAACAAGGGTGATTACATGATTCGACATCAATTTATCACATATTGGGTGGTTATCATATAAGGCTAAACATCAAAAACCATATGCAAAAATTAAAACAAAATAAAAGAAAAGAAAACTTACAAGGATATGAGCTTCGTATTCCTTAAACTTAAACTTTTATTTCTTCGAAATATGTTACAAGGTAGAGAGAAGGAGGAGAAAACTTTGATATCTCAAACTTGGTAAAGAAAGACTTGTTTTTACAATACAAACCATACACTCTTATATAGATAGGGAAGAGAGAGTCCAAAAACATAAGGGATCGGACTCCACTATTTATCTATAGTGGAAGATTCTCCATGTTGGGCATTATTTGCCTTGTGATTGAAAAGATGGTCAGATTTTATGAACCCATGTCGAAGATTATCTTCTCAGAAAATCAATCTTTTTAAAAGGAGCATTCTCCCTTGTCTGCTTCTTTGTTTAGAAGCCTATCTTAAAGTGCTTCTTGAATAGCATCAAAAATATCATCAATTTGTGGGTCCACATCTTGTGAATCCTGGAAAGTGTTCTGTCCTGAAGTCGCCATAGAGATATCGGTTTTCCGAGGTATGCGACTGACGGAGCGCACCACACCGTCGTTAATGTGCGATGGCTCTGTGCAAAAATAAATTTATAAGTCCGCTACTCGTACTCTACTATTGTGTAGTAAAGCGGTAAGTAGGGGTCGAACCCAAGGGAATTAGTGGATAGTTGTTCTTTCGAAGATGAAGATGAAAGTAAGACAGTTGGGGGTTGGTTGTGATTTTAGTAATAAAAGTAGCGTGGGTTGGTTGTGATTTTAGTGCTGAAAAGTAAATGACTGAAAGTAAAGAAAGTATATACGAGACTGAAAGTAAATACTGAAAAGTAAAGTGCTTGAAGGACAAGTCTTGCTGAAAGTAAATGCTTGAAGGACAAGACTTACGGAAAGAAATTGCTTGAAGGACAAGACTTACGGAAAGTAATTGCTTGAAGGACAAGACTTACGGAAAGTAAGCAGTTGATATGGACTGAAAGTAAAGTTACAGAAAGTAAATGACTGGAAAGTAAACAGTTGATAGTAAGACTGAAAGTAAGTGACAGGTGATGTTTGAATCAAAGGAAAGATTCGGTATCAGGGGCCTTGTATCATAGTCTGTTTATCATTGACCTCTAATGATCATACCAAGTGTTCAAAAGTGAATCAAGGCTATTCCTAGCACATGACTTGCCACACCGTCTAGTCTTTTGCAAGACAAAGAACTCTTGTTCTAGTATGTGCATCCATTTGATCATCATTCCTGATAAACCAAATGGTGTTTTAAAGAGGTTGACTTCCAGAGATAAGCTGTGCTCTTCCGAGCCTCCACTTATCCACAGAAGATCACGAACCCATGGCAGAGCTTTGCTCTTCCGAGCATCCACTCAACCGATGGAATTCTGACCTAATATAAGGCACCTAGAACAAGTTGAGCACAAAGAGGCACTAAGAGAAGGGTCTAAAACATTTTATGATACAAGTACACCCCTTCAACCGAATGAAGGGTTTAGCTACGAATATCCATAGAGGTGGATATCATAGCTAAGTACTGAGTAAAATAAAGGTTTTGAAAGACAGGAAAAGTACAGGTTTTGGAAGTAAAGACAAGGAAAGTAAAGGGAGAATACTCAAGAACCAACAGGAGTAAACTCAAGAACAACGTAAAGTGAAGGAAATGCTTAAGTACTTCAAGAACCGACAAGAGTACTTAAGAACAAACTTGGAGCTTTTGATTCAAAGTAAAGTGTTTACATGGATTGTGTTGTAGAATCTAGAGAGCTTCTCTCACTACAAGAACTATGGATGTTGGGATGGAATGAGGATGAGATGATGAACTAAGGGAAGAGGAGCTCTCTATTTATAGGCATAGAGGAGGAATGAGGAGGCAACACATGGCAAGAGGGGGATGGAGGAGCTTAAAGCCGCCGGTGGTGAGGTGTCTCTCCCCATAGCCGCCGGCCACATGGCTTGAGAGGAGAGGTGGAGGGCTTAGCCGCCCATGTGGTGGAGGAGGGGAGGACATGTGTGAGTGGAATGAGATCTTTTCTCCAAAAAGCCATCGGTTGGAATGTAACTCCAGTTGCCCTTTAGTTGCCTCTTCGGTTGCCCTTTGGTTGCTCCTTAGTTGACATCAAAAGATAAGTCACTTATACTTGGCATTTCACTTGTGTTCTTGATCTTTGTTGGAACAAGTCATCGTGACTTAGTTGTGGCTTGATCGGAGTACTGCCGGAGCATGGCCAGTTCTGACTTGTAATCCACTTTCAGCGTTAAGAACTCCATTTTAGCTCGTTTCAGCATTGCTCCTTGAAATAGCCTGTAGAACAAAAGTGAAACTAATAAGTAAAAGTTGTCAAGATAAAGCATCCAATTTGGTGGGTTTAACTGTCTTAACGAATCATATAAATATGGTCCATCAGATCACCCCACACTTTTAGTTGTTCGTCCCGAACAATGCCTTTTTTAAGAGATGCGCACACAATCCAAGTAAAAACTTCAAATAGGAAAGTGAGATTGTGGGACTAGATTTATCCTATTCATGCATTACTTACTTATTACCAAACTAAACTGTGTAAATACTTAGAAGAAACTTGATACTTGTACCTTCGAGCTGAGATGCAAATTAATTTGAATGTTTCGGGAGATAGCCCTTTTCAGGCTCCTGGACTGCATTCTCTGGACCGACTCGCACTATATGGTTTACTTGTAGCTTTCTCTAGCACATGATTCGGTTCGGGTTTCAATGAGTTGAGCACTTTGATTTCCTTTTGGTGAGGGACAGCTTCTGAAGTGAATTGGCCTTTGGCCTTTGATGTTGAATTGGAGTTTCTTCACTTTTGTTTTGGTTAAAACCTTCACAATTTTGGCTTTCGGCCATTGATTAGCTTCTTCGAGCTTTTGCTTCTTTGTGACTTGCTTGTCCATTTTCTCAACCTTCTTGGGAGGTCCAATCATCGCCCGAGAGCATATGGAAATACCTCCCCGCTCTTTCTCATCCTCGCCGTTTTGCGCGGGTCAAGATGAGGGTCGCTCATCTATTTTCTCGGCTACTCGGGCTAGAGATAGGACGGTTTGATTCCCGTCCCGCCTCTTTGCATAAACGCTGCACGGCGGAGATGACTCTGATCTTCTTTCAAACCCGAAGTGCAGCCTCCACTGACTTCGTAAACCATATAGTGAAATTCAGTCTTTCGAGTGTTTGCCAAGCCTCTCTAGGGCATTTTATGTCAACTCCACATCCCCTGTATATCTCAGCACAAAGGGACAAGTGAGAAGTTACATCTTAAGTTTTTAAACAACTGAGATTTCACAAGGTAAATGCATGAATTTAGATCTATCTTTTTCACATTCTCAAGTTCATATTTTCAAAAAGATAATATTAAGGGAAAAGGAAAAGAAAAAACATGTTAATTAACTATGTACAAAGGCGGTTCTCACCCCACACTTTTGAACGAAGGCGTGCCTCACAGCACGACTTAGTTCAAAAGTCATGCAAGCAAATATTTACGAGAAAGGAAATGACATTTAAGGAAAAGGGAAGAACTGAACTCCCTTTACTGTGTCGTTACATGTCGTGGACATGCGAGCAAATGACATGGCTCAGAGCTGGATAATCGAGGGAGTTCGGCTGGGGCCTTGAACTCTCGGCATAGGCCTGCTGTCTTAACTTTTGTTCCCAAAACTGATTCCTACAAGCAGTCATTTCTTTCTATGCACAAAATGGGTGAGTACGACTTAAGGTAAAAACTAAATAACGTAAAATAAAATGACAGAAAGTAAGATAGGTGTCGGGTTACCTCCTGACCAGTGCCTTTGTTTAACGTCGTTGGCTCGACGAAATGGGATCACAAGTTTGGATCCCATGGGTGGCTCGGGTCATATTTTTCTACCGCGCCAACCTTGATTCTGGCCTTGACTCTCCCTGAGTTCTTGTGGGATGATGTGTTCGGGTCTTGTTCCCATTGTTCTGGTGGTTTCTCCTTCCAACACCTCTGAGAAGGCGAGGGACCCTTCACTACTGGTCTATTGAGTTGGGCTCTCTTATGTTTAGCTGTGGAGAAAAAAATGCTCCATCAAGGAGTCGTTAGGCCTTTCTTCCATCCTTATTCCAGACTCATCATTGATCACATAGTTTGCTGCGATTTGCATATTGATCAAGGGGAAGAGTTGGGAAGCCCTCATTAGATGGACTGGATTTGCATCGGCCATCCTGTCCGTGAGGACCTGATCTTGGTTGATATCTTTGGCCACTTCGGTAGTGAGGGTAGGGTATGTTTCTGGCAGCTCGCCAGTGGTGTTTCGGGTTTCCTCCTCTGCCGGCCCGGTAGTGAGTTCCCAAGAAGTCTTTTCCTCGTCCCACACCATATCGGTTTCTGGCTCTAAGTCTTCTAATGGCTCAGGTGTGATCTCCCATATAGGCTCTTTCTCGTTGCTTTCGGTGCTTTCTATATCTGGTTCGACCATCATGGCCTCTGCACTGGCTTCTCCACTTCTGTCTATATTAGCTTCTACCCTCTGCGTTCGTCCATCAGCTTGGAGCATTGGCCTTCGTTTTGTGGCTTCGGCCAAGTCATCTATAATATCCCACATTTGAGTCATAGTTAAGTGCAAGGTCGATCCTCCTACTGTGTCGTTAAGCCTTGATTAGTCAACCGCCCTCATCCTACAAAGAAATTTTTGAAGAAGAACCTCGTTCGTGAATCCATGGTGCGGGCAGCGTGAAACAACAGTGTCAAAGTACGTATAATACTCATCCAGTGTCTCGTCCCGGGATTGTTGAAGGCGGATGATCTTCTCGCGAGTATCATGTCGTAAGGATGGTGGTGAAAATTCTTTTAGGAATTGGGCACGAAGATCCTCATAATAGCTTGCACAACTAGCAGTTGATGAGTAATACCAAATTGTTGCGAAGTCAGTTAGAGTATGTTTAAAGCATTCCATTTTAAAATTCTCTAACGTCTCATTTTCAGGTTTCATGTGGCGACATATATGGTGAAAATGTTGGCAATGTATTACAGGGTCTTCTCCAACGGTACCTCTAAACTGAGGAAGATATCGAGCCATCCATGCATACATAGTGGGCAGCGTAATGAAGAAGTGAAAAGGGAAAGAAAAGAACAACTAATCGAAAGCTAATTCCCCGGCAACGGCGCCAATTTTGACGGAGCGCACCACACCTTCGTTAATGTGCGATGGCTGTGTGCAAAAATAAATTTATAAGTCCGCTACTCGTACTCTACTATTGGGTAGTAAAGCGGTAAGTAGGGGTCGAACCCAAGGGAATTAGTGGATAGTTGTTCTTTCGAAGATGAAGATGAAAGTAAGACAGTTGGGGGTTGGTTGTGATTTTAGTACTGAAAGTAGCGTGGGTTGGTTGTGATTTTAGTGCTGAAAAGTTAATGACTGAAAGTAAAGAAAGTAAATACGAGACTGAAAGTAAATACTGAAAAGTAAAGTGCTTGAAGGACAAGTCTTGCTGAAAGTAAATGCTTGAAGGACAAGACTTACGGAAAGAAATTGCTTGAAGGACAAGACTTACGGAAAGTAATTGCTTGAAGGATAAGACTTACGAAAAGTAAGCAGTTGATATGGACTGAAAGTAAAGTTACAGAAAGTAAATGACTGGAAAGTAAACAGTTGATAGTAAGACTGAAAGTAAGTGACAGGTGATGTTTGAATCAAAGGAAAGATTCGGTATCAGGGGCCTTGTATCATAGTCTGTTTATCATTGACCTCTAATGATCATACTAAGTGTTCAAAAGTGAATCAAGGCTATTCCTAGCACATGACTTGCCACACCGTCTAGTCTTTTGCAAGACAAAGAACTCTTGTTCTAGTATGTGCATCCATTTGATCATCATTCCTGATAAACCAAATGGTGTTTTAAAGAGGTTGACTTCCACAAATAAGCTGTGCTCTTCCGAGCCTCCACTTATCCACAGAAGATCACGAACCCATGGCAGAGCTTTGCTCTTCCGAGCATCCACTCAACCAATGGAATTCTGACCTAATATAAGGCACCTAGAACAAGTTGAACACAAAGAGGCACTAAGAGAAGGGTCTAAAACATTTTATGATACAAGTACACCCCTTCAACTGAATGAAGGGTTTAGCTACGAATATCCATAGAGGTGGATATCATAGCTAAGTACTGAGTAAAATAAAGGTTTTGAAAGACAGGAAAAGTAAAGGTTTTAAAAGTAAAGACAAGGAAAGTAAAGGGAGAATACTCAAGAACCAACAGGAGTAAATTCAAGAACAACGTAAAGTAAAGGAAATGCTTAAGTACTTCAAGAACCGACAAGAGTACTTAAGAACAAACTTGGAGCTTTTGATTCAAAGTAAAGTGTTTACATGGATTGTGTTGTAGAATCTAGAGAGCTTCTCTCACTACAAGAACTATGGATGTTGGGATGGAATGAGGATGAGATGATGAACTAAGGGGAGAGGAGCTCTCTATTTATAGGCATGGAGGAGGAATGAGGAGGCAACATGATGAGACGTATTTATACGACTCGTTAAGTCATTAAAACACACAATTTACGACATTTGATCATGAGAACGTTTACTTGTTAATATCATTTTGGATTTTAGGGCCTTTTGGAGTCTAAAGAGGAAACGAGCTTAAAAGATGGCTTTTCATGCCAAAAACATCACAGTGGCAGATTTGACCTTTGGAGCTTCGCCGGAGTGCTGGGAATGAACAGCTGATCAGAAAATTACGAGACACATGCCGTTGCGTAGAAGACTCAATTCCCTACAACTCTCTAGTTCACACCAAGAGCATCCGAGGTCGTTTAGATGGACAAATTAATAGCCGAAGTCGGAACTCAGTGGGTACCGCGTTTCGTAGAGACATTAGCAGTTCCGATAACGTCAAAGCCGAGTCCAGCTCGAGTCACGACCAAACCAAGGGCGGCCCAAGACGAGTTTGGAGTCCACAATTTGGCTCGTCGTGAACAGTAACTCCGGATGAACAGTAATTCCTGGATGAACAGTAAGTCCGGCATGAACAGTAATTCCGGCATGAACAGTATTTATAAGGCAATTTATTCCGGCATGATTCCCCGGCAACGGCGCCAATTTGACAGACACTGCCTTGTCGTGAGGCAATGTTTCACAAATAAATTCATAAGACCGCACTCGTGACTTAACTATTTTTTAGGTAGTACGTGGTAAGTACGGGTCGAACCCAAGGGAATTAGGGGGATAGGTTGTTCCTTTAAAACTATACTAGCGATGGACGTGTTTTACGTTGATTGAGCTTTTAGCGTGATTAACTAAGCTACTGTTTTTGGTTTTTTGGTTTTTTTGTGCGGAAAGTAAATTACAGAAATTAAATGATTAATTACAAAGAGGGACTTACAGTGGGTGATGCGTGATTGTTGATTCCTCCGGTATATGAGTGGTTGATGGTTGCGGTTGATTGAGCAGTTTACAAAAGTAAGTACAAGGGGGGGTTTTTAACAGTTGTGAGTAAAGTATTCGGTTTCAGGTGTTCTTGTATTATAACATGTTTATTAATTTAGTAAACCTTCTAAGTATTCAAACGATGAATCGAGGCTAGTTACAGCACAAGACTTGCAACATCGGCTACTTGTTCTAATTAGACTAGTCTGAACACTGATTAAAGCGTACTAGTCTGTGTGCATCCAATTGGTCCCTTTGGTCCTGTTTCCAAATGGTTTTTAGGATAGTCGACCTCTTCAGATAAGTTTCTCCATTTGGTCCCTTTGGTCCAGTTCCCAAATGGTCCACTTACCCGAGTGTGATCACGAATATCTAAGGAAGAGCTTACAAATTTGGACCCTTATGGTCACATTTCCAAATGGTTTACTCGACCTTAAACATTCTAACTTTTATATATGGCACATAGAACAAGCATTGAATACAGAGAAAATAAACTAAACTAATTAAACATTAAATAATACAAGATTGTACCTTCCGCCGAATGAGGAGTTTAGCTACGCCTATCCATGGAAGAGTAGCGCATAGCAAAGTATTGTAACTTTATTGATCAAAACCAAACTTACAAAGTATTACAATTTCTAGAGAGACAAGTTGTGAAGTGTGGTGGTGATGATTTGTGAAGAGGTGAAGCTCTCTATTTATAAGGAGGAGGAGGAGGCAATGGAGGGTGGTGATGGCTCCATGTGGTTTGGGATCAAGGGAGGAGATGGGAGGAGGAGGATGTGGATGGGAGGAGAAACACATGGCACAACCCCATGGTCCTCCCTAAAGCCGCCGGTTATGGGTTGTTTGGGGGGAGGTTTTTGTGGCTTTGCAACCTCTTGCACAAGTCTTCAAGTCATCCCATGAGGAAAAATGAGAAAGCCACCCCATGAGTCATCCATTTCACAAAAGCCACCGGTCATCCTTGCCCATGGATGAGATTTTGACGGTTTTGTACAGTCTTTACAAAACTATCATTCCAATTTTGCTCCTGTCTGACTTTGATTGCTCCTCGGTTGGATTTAATTTGAGTAATCCTTGGTCAGAATCTTGAGATTTCTTCGTTCAGCGTCTGATATTGACCTCGGACTGACTCTTGTTATCTTTTCAGCGTAAAATCCTCTCCTTAGCGTGTTTTCTCTCTAGACTCCAAAATGCCCTGCAAATGCATTTCGGTACTAACAACCAGAAGTTAAATAGACAAACAGTCTAATTTGGTGGGTTTTACTGTGTTTATGATTCGTATAATTATGGTCCATCACGGTCCTTGGAAGACTTGATGGAAGAGTTAGCCGCGAGTTATGCGCAACTAGATGCAAGAATCTTGCAGAATCAAGCCGAGAGTTCAAGGCCACAACAAGAGCAGACCAAGCCACTTGAGGATTTTGTGATGGAGCCGGTCGAAACAATGTACCAAGACCATGCCAAAACCGAGGGAACTTTGGCCGAAGAAAAATTGTCCAAATCAGGCCCGGATCTCACTCCCATTCTGTCCGAGGAGGACCCAAACCTCACTGCCGAAAGCTCCCTATTGGACCCCTCTCACTCAGTTTGCATGACCTCAGATCCTAAGGATGAAGTACCCAACAAGGAAGAGGTTCGAGGCCGGTTGGAAGAAAAGCATGGGCAAGAATGGCCAATAGTGGAGCACTCACTCGCCCTAACTCAACAAGGCAGCCCGGAGAACTCCCTCATTCTGAAAAGACCATACCTCTTTGCTACCAAGACAAGGCTCACCAATGAAACATGCTTGATGCCACTTGTGAGTGATGGCAAGATTATGAACTTACAACATTGCAAGGACGCCATCCACTCCTACATGAAAAAGAGACCAAGGCATGGAATGTTTCAATGGAAGCCGAGATGGAAAAAACAAGAGGGCATGACTTGATGGATCAATGGCTATGCTCAAGAGGTTCACTTCTCCTCAAAAAGATGTAAAGACAAGGCCACCTGACCGGTTGAAGGCAGAACCGAGCCCACTGCCATATGAGAACTTTGGAAAGATTAAGAGAGCAGTTGGGAAGAAGTTTGACCTCACCCGCCCATGGGACCCCAACGAACCTCCTTAAGGAGGTACCGTCGAGCCAACGACGTTAAACAAAGGCGCTCGCCGGGAGGCAGCCCGGCATTTTACAGTATTTTTTACATTTTACTTTCTTGCATTTTATGCTAACCCTCACCTCTTTTATGATTGGAAAGAAACAAGGATGTTTTTGTAGGTCGGGTCCAAGTGCTACGCACTTTGCTCTTTATGCTACGCATTTTATGCCAACCGGGCTTGACCCAAGGACACCTTTCCGAGACCTTAGGCCCGAGGAACCCAGCGACGGTCCTAGACCGGGACGCACCCAAAGCCGAGGCTCGCCCAGGGAGGACGCTCTTGCTACGCACTTTACCCTCTCGGCTACGCATTTTATGCAAAGCCGAGTAGAACCTCAAGCGTCCGGACGTATCCGAGAGGAGCAGCCGAGCCCGACCTAGCCCCCTTGAGCTTCATCTGAGTCCACGCCATACCACTTCGTGGCATACGAGGGGAGTTCCGTTTCACCTTGCACCTTGTCCTTTCCATTAATTTTGTGCATGATTGTGTTGATTGAGTTGTGCCGTGAGGCCACGGCTCATTTCAAAAGTGTGGGGTGGGGTGTTTAGTAGTTTGTTGTGTCTCACGTCTATTTTTCTTTCACATGCATGAGTCAGCACGTTTCCCTTTGAAAATTTTAATATTTTTGAATAAAATGCATAGTTTTGTGAATAAAATGCGTAGGACTGGGGATTTGAGCTTTCATGATGTGAAATAGATGGATCCTAGTACATGCATTACTCTTATGAAATATAAATTGTGCGACTAACATGTGATCTAATTTCTTATATGTCCTTACGAGTTGGGATAAATAGGGGATGTGGAGTTGATAGAAATGTCCTAGTGAGGCTTGACAAAGCACTCAAGGATCGGGGATTCGAGTTACATGGTTATATGGACTTGTGGAGGCTGCGCTTTGAGACTCGTGGTTGTAGTTGACTCCACCATTGCATCATTTATGCAAGTGGTGGGACGGGAATCAAACCGTCCTATCTCTAGTCCTAGTAGTCGGGAAAATAGATGAGTGACCCTCATCTTGACTCGCATGAAACGACAAGGATGAGAAAGAGCGGGGAGGTATTTCCATATGCTTGAGGGCGATGATTGGACCTCCCAAGAAGGAATGGACGAGAAAAATCACAAAAGGAGCAAAGCTCAAAAGAAAGAAAAAAAATCATCTCATGTGAGAGCCTATCCAAAGCAAAAAGTGAAGGATCATCAAAGTCATACAAGGCCGAAGGCCAAGTTCACCGCAAGAATGTCCAAGAAAAGTATCAAAAGGACTTAACCCTTGAGCTTGAATTCATCACGTGCTAGAAGAAGCAACAAGTATAACCATGTAACAAGATCCGAATCCAAGAGTGTAGATCATGGGCCTAAAAAAGGACTACCTCCCACTCATCCGAATTGGTTTGCATCTTGACTCAAAGGTACATGTATCAAGTTGAATCTCATGTTTTAGCAAATTGCTTGAGTAATGATCGAGAATGCATGGAAAGGGGAAATCTAGACTAGCATTTGTCTTGGATGCGAGAGACTTGTGATGTTTGTATGTGATTTTCCTCTTGTGACTTAAGGCCTTGTTCGGGACGAACAAGTTCAAGTGTGGGGTAGTTTGATGAGACGTATTTATACGACTCATTAAGTCATTAAATCCCACCAATTACGACATTTGATCATGAGAACATTTACTTGTTAATGTCGTTTTGGATTTCAGGGCATTTTGGAGTCCAAAGAGGAATCGAGCTTAAAAGAGGGCATTTTGTGCCAAAATCATCACAAGGAGTTCTTGACCATCTTATGAGCATATGACTCGAGGAATGCTCGAGAAAATTTGAGGTTTGCCCGAAGAAAATGGAGGGAGGCCCGAAATAGCCAGCACCTGCCGAGCCTCCAAGGCCCACAATCAATTCTCTCGAGCAAACCAGCCAATCTCACAATTCCGTCTCAACCAAAGTGATTCAAATAGCAGATATATCGGAAGATTTCACCTTTCCAAAGAAAACGCTCGAGGGGATTGGGAGTTGGCCCAGATTCAAGCAAGGCCCCGCGCGCGCTGAAGGACCAAAACCAAATTGCTCGAACAAACGGCCAAATCTGGGAAAACTGGCTCAACCAAGTTGTTTGGAATGCCCACTTTATCGGAGGATCTCAATTTTCAGGCCAAACGCTCGAGCAAAACTGCCCTTGGCCAAAGACCAAGCCATTTCGACTCATTCGAAGGCCAAAAGTGGGCCCCACTTCAAATCTCGGCTCGTCCTTCGAGGCACGCCACTTTTGCACATGCCACGACCTCTTTGACTCATTCCACACCCCTTTGGCCAAGGAACAAGTCGGTTTATGCTTTGGCCCCTTCCAAACCACTAATGCCACTCAAACTTGAAGATCAAGTCTCATCCAAGGGCCTAGAATCTTCCTCATTCTCTATATATAGAGGCCATTGGCCCTTGTAATAAGACATTCGAAAATCTCACAAAAATCCATCCTTGTTACTCTTGTCATTTGGCTTGGAAATTGGAAAGTTCAACATCTCTCTACTCCTTCTTTCCCTACGCATTTTGGCTTCCAAATTACACACTTTGGGTGTGATTTGTGAATCCCTTTTATGCACCATAGTCATCTTGTTCTTACCATGAACATGAGTGGCTAAAACCCCTCTTATTTGGGTTAGGGATCACATTCTTATGCTTTCATTTTGAGGCACTTACACTCAATGATATCACACATCCCACTAGTCCTTGTATATCATTATATGGATCAAAGGCAACAATACTAAAGTGGATGTCTTGCCACTAAGCTTGGTTGAGCCTAAGATCCTTATTGTGGCATTCATTTGATGCTTTGCGGCAATAATGGATAGCACACATAGATGAGCAATACCTTTGCCGGATTGTTCCATCTAATACGGACTAGCTTAGAAGGTTGAAACCGTCCATAGTGAGGTAGTGGAGCTTAAATTCTTTGGGTTGCCTATGGCACCACACTACTACCTAGTTCGGTAAAACCGTGGTGTACTACCTTTGCCGGAGTACTTTAGGTTGTTACCCTTGCCGGAACAACCACACACTATGGGATGTGAGATAGATCATTGAATGCCTATGATAAATGAAGTATAAGAAATGCCCTAAACCAAATACTCACTCTTTGATCACAAACCATTTCCTTTACTTTCATGCACTTGTACTTACATTCCAAACCCAATTTCAAAAACCCCAAAAACTTGTACTTACTTTCCTTTACATTTGGAACAAGAACAACGAGTATTTGATATACTTCCCTTGGGTTCGACCCCTACTTGCTACTTTACTAGTTTACTAGTGAGTTCAAGATAGTGGACACTACAAATTTAGATTTGATATAGCACTAGTGATAGTGGACAACCAAGTATCCCGACAAAGGTGATATGCCACTGACAAGCACTAGTCGTGATCGTGCAATATCAAATCTAAATTTGTAGTGTCCACTATCTTGAACTCACTAGTAAACTAGTAAAGTAGCAAGTAGGGGTCGAACCCAAGGGAAGTATATCAAATACTCGTTGTTCTTGTTCCAAATGTAAAGGAAAGTAAGTACAAGTTTTTGGGGTTTTTGAAATTGGGTTTTGAATGTAAGTACAAGTGCATGAAAGTAAAGGAAATGGTTTGTGATCAAAGAGTGAGTATTTGGTTTAGGGCATTTCTTATACTTCATTTATCATAGGCATTCATTGATCTATCTCACATCCCATAGTGTGTGGTTGTTCCGGCAAGGGTAACAACCTAAAGTACTCCGGCAAAGGTAGTACACCACGGTTTTACCGAACTAGGTAGTAGTGTGGTGCCATAGGCAACCCAAAGCATTTAAGCTCCACTACCTCACTATGGACGGTTTCAACCTTCTAAGCTAGTCCGTATTAGATGGAACAATCCGGCAAAGGTATTGCTCATCTATGTGTGCTATCCATTATTGCCGCAAAGCATCAAATGAATGTCACAATAAGGATCTTAGGCTCAACCAAGCTTAGTGGCAAGACATCCACTTTAGTATTGTTGCCTTTGATCCATATAATGATATACAAGGACTAGTGGGATGTGTGATATCATTGAGTGTAAGTGCCTCAAAATGAAAGCATAAGAATGTGATCCCTAACCCAAATAAGAGGGGTTTTAGCCACTCATGTTCATGGTAAGAACAAGATGACTATGGTGCATAAAAGGGATTCACAAATCACACCCAAAGTGTGTAATTTGGAAGCCAAAATGCGTAGGGAAAGAAGGAGTAGAGAGATGTTGAACTTTCCAATTTCCAAGCCAAATGACAAGAGTAACAAGGATGGATTTTTGTGAGATTTTCGAATGTCTTATTACAAGGGCCAATGGCCTCTATATATAGAGAATGAGGAAGATTCTAGGCCCTTGGATGAGACTTGATCTTCAAGTTTGAGTGGCATTAGTGGTTTGGAAGGGGCCAAAGCATAAACCGACTTGTTCCTTGGCCAAAGGGGTGTGGCATGAGTCAAAGAGGTCTTGGCATGTGCAAAAGTGGCGTGCCTCGAAGGACGAGCCGAGATTTGAAGTGGGGCCCACTTTTGGCCTTCGAATGAGTCGAAATGGCTCGTTCTTCGGCCAAGGGCAGTTTTGCTCGAGCGTTTGGCCTGAAAATTGAGATCCTCCGATAAAGTGGGCATTCCAAACAACTTGGTTGAGCAAGTTTTCCCAGATTCGGCCGTTTGTTCGAGCAATTTGGTTTTGGTCCTTCAACGCGCGCGGGGCCTTGCTTGAATCTAGGCCAACTCCCAATCCCCTCGAGCGTTTTCTTTGTAAAGGTGAAATCTTCCGATATATCTGCTATTTGAATCACTTTGGTCGAGACGGAATTGTGAGATTGGCTGGTTTGCTCGAGAGAATTGATTGTGGGCCTTGGAGGCTCGGCAGGTGCTGGCCATTTCGGGCCTCCCTCGATTTTCTTCGGGCAAACCTCAAATTTTCTCAAGCATCCCTCGAGTCATATGCTCATAAGATGGTCAAGAACTCCGTGTGATGATTTTGGCACAAAATGCCCTCTTTTAAGCTCGATTCCTCTTTGGACTCCAAAATGCCCTGAAATCCAAAACGACATTAACAAGTAAATGTTCTCATGATCAAATGTCGTAATTGGTGGGATTTAATGACTTAATGAGTCGTATAAATACGTCTCATCACAACACATGGCAAGAGGGGGATGGAGGAGCTTAAAGCCGCCGGTGGTGAGGTGTCTCTCCCCATAGCCACCGGCCACATGGCTTGAGAGGAGAGGTGGAGGGCTTAGCCGCCCATGTGGAGGAGGAGGAGAGGACATGTGTGAGTGGAATGAGATCTTTTCTCCAAAAAGCCATCGGTTGGAATGTAACTCCAGTTGCCCTTTAGTTGCCTCTTCGGTTGCCCTTTGGTTGCTCCTTAGTTGACATCAAAAGATAAGTCACTTATACTTGGCATTTCACTTGTGTTCTTGATCTTTGTTGGAACAAGTCATCGGGACTTAGTTGTGGCTTGATCGGAGTACTGCCGGAGCATGGCCAGTTCTGACTTGTAATCCACTTTCAGCGTTAAGAACTCTATTTTAGCTTGTTTCAGCATTGCTCCTTGAAATAGCCTGTAGAACAAAAGTGAAACTAACAAGTAAAAGTTGTCAAGATAAAGCATCCAATTTGGTGGGTTTAACTGTCTTAACGAATCATATAAATATGGTCCATCAGCGACACTGCATCGTCCTCAAGACTTATTATGTCGTTTTTGAGTTCTTCCATGTAAGCTACTATTTGCTCCTTTTTATTCAAGGCTTGAGTCTTGGATTTCATTTTTTTGAAATATATTGCCAAGAAATATCCTTAGCTTTCTTCTGCTGTTCCTCATAGACTGCAATTTTGCTGTCCATATTACAGACAGTGTCATATCCTAAAATCTTCTTGGTTTCTGGGTCAATTTTTGCCATTTTATCCCAGAATTTGAAATAGGTTTCTCTTTTAATACAAGGGATCATGTCTTTGGTATGACCACAAACTGGCGCCCATCTCCATATGTAAGGGATAGAGAATTCCGTAAAGAATAGGAGTGAATATAATCCCTCCAAATTCGAATATTTATCCTGATATTTCATGACTGTTGGTGAAATTTTCACCCAATTTGAGAATTTCTTTTTAAAATATTCTGGAAGAATTTCTTCTGTAGTGCCATAATGTTGCCACCAAATGGTAAACCAAGTAGGGATGTCGGATTTATAAACTTCCAAGCATTTATTTATGAACCAAGAATGTTTATTCTTCGGGTTCTCATAGAAGAGAACTTTGTCAAACGCATCCATATAGTCCCGGAAATTATATTTTGCAGGATTTTTATTTTGGGTAAAATAGAATTCTTTTGTTCTTAGTGGTGAAATTCCTCAATCCTGAAGAGATATGATCTGCTTAATAATAATCTTGCTGAAGTTATAAACTTCTGGTTGTGCACCTGAGAAGTGAGATATTTCACAACCGTTTTCCATGAGTATATTCTCATAGTAAATTCGACTCTTGTACATTCTTGAAAGATATGATTCATCCCCCATGTATCTTTTCATGAGAGTCCAAGGTTCATTACTCCATTTGGAGTCTTTTTCATCTAGAAGAAGTATTACCTCTTTCTTTTGGTTGAATTGATAAGCCTTATAATTTGTTCATTGTCCTCAAGTGCCACTATATTAGCAGATGATGGTGAGACTGTGTCATTTGATTGTGACAACCTGTGAAATATCTCACTTCTCAGATGCACAGCTAGAAGTTTATAACTTCAGCAAGATTATTATTAAGAAGATCATATCTCTTCAGGATTGGGGAATTTCACCCCTAAGAACAAAAGAATTCTATTTTGCCCAAAATAAAAATCCCCCAAAATGGTTTCGTTAAAAATAGGGTAAAACTGATATTTGAGTTTGGAGCACGTAAAAATGAAATTCGTGTATGAAAGTAGGGCAAAAAGAAAAAAAACTCTTACAAGAAAGATAAATAGATAAATAATAGAAAATGACGAAAATGCCCCCAAAAAACTCTTACACCTGCAGTGACTTTGTTTAGGAAATCAGTGACTTTGTTTCGGACACAAATGTTTGAGTAGTTTCTTCAGGTACAAGAAAGATAAGTGCTTCCAAGTTTTTAGGTATATCATACTAGGTTCGATTTTTGGGATCGTCCACTTATAAAGTGCTTCCAAGTTTTTAGGTATATATATCATACTCTTCTTTTAAATTATTCTTAACCATAGGAAAAGGATCAGGTACAAAGTTGATATTTTGGTACAAAATACAAACTAATCATAGCCCTTGATCTTGTGATTGAATGGATGAGATTAAATCTTGATTTTTTGGGTTTTTTGTGTGACGAATTATAAAATAAACCTGACGAATTATGTCGTCTTTTTATTTTTCGGCTCATCTTTTTCATTTTTCAGCTCGAATTTTGACGAATTATAAAATAAACTGACGAATTATAAAATGATTTTGACAAATTTTGTATTTTGTACCAAAAATTTACTTTGCACCAGATCTGGCCTCCTTAACCAAATTCTGGTTTCTAATTATATTTATTTTTAGAAATATGAAGAAATGATTCCTTTAAATTCAGAGGAATTAACGATTAGATTGCTTGAAGAAAGCGATCTATTATCTATTAGAAGAAACTATCACTTTTTAGAACAATGTGATAGTTTCTTCTAAAAATTCTTCTAACTCCTTAATGTGTCTTAATTTAAATCCTATTTTTGTAGGAGGAGGTTGAATACTTTGCGTAGTTATTCTAACAAGTGTATCAATTTTTATTCATAAAAAAAACAATTGTATCATTTTTTTGATAGCACAAGTCTATCATTAAACTGATAAAAAGTCAGCTTAAAAATCGAACCTACCGAATGTTTTTCCTGTTCATTCAATCTATATACCCAGGAGCGACGCCAGGAATTGAAAGTTACCAGAACTGGATTTTTTTTCATTTGGTACAAAATGATTGATCTTCGCGCTTGTATCCATAAGCATTCAAAAATATAACATATAATATGATGACATAAATCATATCCATGAAATTTATAAATATATATACCTAAATTGTATCCATTTTTCTTTTTTATTCAAAATTGTAAAAATAAGCTAATAATATTATTCAAAAGTTTGATAAAAAAGTCTTACCTTTTACCACTATGTCATAAAGAAAAAGCAAAGTGATATGATATTCATTCAAAAATTAATCATTATAAAAATATAGGATTTTAGAATCCTAGTGAAGTCAAGATTTTTTTTGGGCCGAAAAATATAGCAGCCCGAGCAGCCCACCAAGTAGATCCGCCCCTGCATATACCTTCATCATCTTCTCCACTTCATCCGACGAAACATCGTGCGCTCTTCACTTAGTATTTCTCTTCGCACCCCTCACATCCTTCGGTCACGCCGAATAATTACCAAGAACTGACGACTCTGAATCACTTACTTCTCCACGCGCGGAGTTTTAGCCTCCCATCCCATTTGAAATTGCATCAATTTTACTCAAACACTCAGACTTTTACTTCACTCCAAACACTCTTCTATCTATTTACTCCAGTCACTCAAACACTATATCCACACCACAATCACTCAAGCACTTTATCGGTTTATCCACACTAAGCATTCAAGCACTCTAATCTCTCCACTCAAACACTCCATCGTTCTATTTTTCACTCCACTACAGCACACCAATACTATAATCCAGTGTTCCAGAAATCGGTCGATTAATCGGTAGATTTTTTTGAATCCGATCCGATTTTACCCAAATCGGATGAAAAAAATAGGGTGGCGCGTTGGTGTCGATTAATCGGTTCAGGCGGCGATTAATCGGTTCAAGCGGTGATTAATCGGTTCAGACGGCAATTAATCGGTCCGGACAGCTAAATGTTAAAGATTAAACTTGGAGGACTTTATTGTAATTATTAGGATTTTTAGATCAAATTTGATTGTTTAGTTTGTTCATGATGTAGTATCAAGTATGTATGGACTATGCACGATGTAGTTTGAATTTCTATGTAGATTACTAGCAATAGTTTAGCATGTTTAGTACTCATTGAGAGTAATTTTGGCATGCACCCTGTTTTCTTTTGATTACATGTCAACTAATGCATCTATAGATAACATTTATATAACTATTTTCAATTATAAATATAAAAATATGATAAAAATAAAAATTCGATTAATCTCCGATTAATCCTCTAGCACCTTGTCCGCACGATTAGCGATTAGCAATTTATGTAACCTTGCTATAATCACACTTTTCTTTCCCTCACAATTTCACTCCTAGGCAATCACACCCCTCTAGCACCTTGGTTTTTTCCTCTTCATTCAATCCATATATCTTCGTCATCTTCTCCACTTCATTCGACGAAAATTCATGAGTTCTATTCACCTGGTATTTCTCTTTGCACCCCCTCACATCCTTCCACGCTGAATGATTACCAAGAACTGACGACTCGAAATCACTTTCTTTCTCCTGGCGCGGAGTTTTGATCTCCCATCCCCATTGGAAATTGCATCAATTTCACTCAAACACTCAAGACTTTTATTTCACTCTCCAAACACTCTTCTATTAAAACTCCAGTCACTCAAACACTAGATCCACACCACAATCACTCAAGCACTTTATCCACACCAATCATTCAAGTACTCTAATCACTCTATTTTTCACTCCACTACATCACACCACACCAATACTATAATCATTCTTTTCTTTCACCGACACTTTCACTCACACCCCAGTATCACTCAATAAGCACAGTCAAGTAATCGATACCCATACGTGCGTCTAATAAAATAGACTTGAACACCTTATCTTTTTTATTCAAGTAGAATCAGGCGTTTGGATTCAGAATCGGAAAGAAAAGAAAATTAAACTGATAAAATGAACCGATGAATGCGTTTGGACTAGGGGTCTCCAATAGGCTGGGCTGGGCCGGCCTAGGCCCAAAAAAATAGGCTTGGGCTAGGCTTGGTTAAGCCTTAGCCTATACTTCAATTTTTAATGGGCTAGGCTGGGCTAAGCCCATATATATTTTCGGAGCCTTAAGCAGCCCATGGGCCTTGTTTTTGATGGGCTTGTGTGGGCTAGGCCGGGCTTGGCCTTAAATATCACTAGGTCGGGCTAGATAATCTTGTTATGACAATTATAAATATAATGTTTCATGTTTGTGAAAAACTTATACGGCGGCTACACACTGACTTATAGTCAAAAGATCAAAAGTAAACTTGATAAGAAACTAAGTTTATTAAAAAGCTCGGTACTCAACACAACCTTAGAATCCACAAATCTTCTTTATTTAGGACATTAATATCATTAGCATCACTGTTAACAATGCAAAACATCAAGAAAAATCAGTTCATAGAAACAAAATGTGGCATCTCTTTTATTTTTAGAAGGTTTCACTAGGCTTTTGATAGGCTTCATTGGGATTTTTCGATATGGGCCAAGATAGGCCGGGCCTATAGGCCAGACCGGACCGGCCCTTACCCGGCCCGTCAAGCTTAAGGCTGGGCTTTAATAGGCCTTGGCATGGGCTGGGCTAGGCTTAAGGCCTGTGGGCCACGAGGCCCCCATTAGGCTTTTGAGCCCATAAGGCTGTTTGGAGACCCCTAGTTTGGACATCTGAACCGGTTCAACATCCACATTGGTTTGGTTCTCTATCGGTTTATTGAATTTGCAGCGAGGCATTCGGCTCTGCTTTCTGGCGCTTCTTTCTCCGAAGCTGAAAACGACATAAAAAGCTCCTTCCAGTTCGATCGTCATCGCGGTTCAGAGGTTTGTGCTTGCGGAAAGTTTTCGTTTTTTCGATGGAGATGAAGCTCAGCTTCTCCTTCCTTCTTTCAGTCGTTGTCAGTGTAAAGCATTGCATCCTTTTTCGATTTAGCGTGTTTGATAAGTTTTTTGGAGCCCTAGTTTGTAGTTTCCTTGTTCTAAAATACGTAGTTAAGTAGTTGATTGATATTTTTTACAAGTAGAACTGAAGAAAGAATGTTTGCTTTTGCTTGTGTAGTGCACTAGTGGAGTCAGATGTGACTGTGGATGAAGACACTGCACTGCTGTTAAGAGATTCCATTAATAATCTCTAAGATGTAAGAAAAGAACAAAAATCCTATTAGGCTGGCTACTCATTGTTTCTATTTTCCTTGGCGAAAGAATAAGATGGAACGATGTGATTTTATTGACTCTTTTCTTTTCAAATTTACCACTGGAGAATAGTATGAGCTTCTGTTTGGAGCAAGAAATTACGCAATTCACCTTTGCATTCGTATTTTGTGTATTCAGGTCCAAATCTGATTTACGATTATGTTGTTCCGAACCTTCGATGATCACTATATGTTCCTTCCTTTGTAACCATCGAGATTCATATTGTATCTCAATTGTTTATAATACTTTGTAGCTCTCATTTACGAGCGCCATATCGAAGCTTGCAGTTACATGATTATAGCTAGCTGAAGCTTTGGTATCTCTTGTTGTGCTTTTTCGTTTCACTTGGTAGGTTTTTATTAAAAATAAAGTTGCTCGTTGATAACATTATTTTTAGTGTGTGGATTTTCATATCTTACTAATTCAGTAATTCCAGCTCCAAGTTTTTATCAAAGCGACAATCCCAACCTCAGCTACCGGTACTTTCCCATACATATCTATCGTTAGCAGCAGCATGTATCTTCATCATGCTATGGGATAACTATGCAATCAGCTCAGGTGTAAACTGTTTATGTATTCTCAGTTGTAACAATTGATATTCATTTGTTGTAGGTTGCACCTACGAGCTTGTGGGAACCATCTTTGAAACATAGATGATAGATCACAATCATTCTGGACTACTTTCTACAATGGCACCACTGAAATAGTTTATGCTGATGATCCCATCAGAGTATAGAACAAAGTCAATTAAATGCATTGGGATATATGCTACTTATTTTCCTTGTGGCGCGTTCATGCCTGTCAGTTACTGAATTTTATGAACCTACCTGCTTGCTAGCATTCTCATCTTGAGGCCTTTGTATTTGTGTGGCAGATTAATTTCATTCGACAATGAATTCCAGGCAACTACAAGTGACTTGTTATATACATCTCACTTTCTGAAGCCTTAAGGTGTTAGTCATTGTCATATCATCAACAAACTTAGCTTTACTGGTATTACTGCTGTATTGTTTTGTCGGTGCCCTTTAACAACTGACATCCTCATTTTTCTCTCTATTTGCTGCTCAGGCAACTCAACCATGAAATAAGTCAAAAAGGAACAAATTGATTGATTTGATCTCTCTTTTGCTGCACAGACTCTGCCACAAAAGCAGCTTGATTACTAACCTCTTGTTCGATCCTGGTCAAGTAACTCAAGAACTGAAAAAGGTCAGAAGACATCTTTGACAATATCTACACATTATTCAGTTTTTGAACATCAATACATCAAAGTTAGGTTACTTCCAATTTTGAATTCCTGTTAGCTGTGTGTCTGTTCTTCGTCATGTACTAGTTCGCACTAAACCTGATCTGGTTAGCATTGGTTCAAGTGGATTTCTAAATTGTACCATGCATTAGCTCGTCCACCATTATGTTAACCTAACTCAGAGGACGCATAAGTCAGTAGGGTCAAGAGCCAATCAAAAATATCCATCATATCTAATTGAAATCATCACCTAACTATGTTTGCTCATCAATGTTCCAAAAACACTTGACCTCTAGATTGCACCTTTCATGTCTTGTAGACATTTCATTCACACATTGCTGCAAATTAAAACATCACAAACATCTTGACCTGGAATTCAATGCATTGCGCTGCCTAAAATTAGTTTATTATTTGTGGATACTAAGATACTCTACCTGGTGATTGCAGATTAGCATACTACCTCCAAATGTTGACACTAAGCAGCGTCCTAATCACACTATCATCACAGGATCAAATGCTACAATTTTAGATTTTTCAGCTGAACGTGTTCTGTTACCAATATCATGAAATACCCTCTATGCCATTTTGATTAATAAAACACGTTTCTTCAGCTACCAACTCAACTTAACTACCCAGTTTGCCGTCATTAGATTGTAAAATGCTACCCATGAGTAGTAGCATTGCAGACAGTCTTATTTTCTGGAAATGAAAGATAAAAAACTGAAATACATAATGATTCATCTTTTCATTTATGATGATCAACCAGAATGAAGATAGCCCCGTCTGACAGACTGTATGCTAATTACAGCTCAGAAGATTTAGATCCAGAGCTGGCAAGACTCCAATATACAATTGAGTATTAAGCATATGGTATGTTAGCTAATCTTTGAATCATTTGAATGACATTTAAGACCGAAAAACAATGGCTGCAGACTGGTATATACTGCAACCGAAAACTGAAGTTAAGGAATTGTTCAGTAAGTGGGCTCAGCTTGCCTCCAACAGTAGTTTTAAATTTTCTGTCAGAAGACAGTTTTGAGTAAACTTTGTTGGGTACAAGATGTTCCAGGACGCTTGGTATTCACAAGTCTGTTATTGCATTCGGGGTAAAGTCATATGTGACTCATCTGTTGTGTGGGCACGTAAATGTGGTTGATTTGATTCACAGGATAAGTAACTTCCTTAGATGCTTTCAGTAACTAACTTACCTTCTGTAGCCTCCCCAACAGTCTCTGACACTTTTTTCCGCACACCCAGCAGTCCCTCGACCCTCTTTAGCCTTTTGAGTAAATGCTAACTCACTTTTCACATTATCATTTTCATGTAAAGTTTGCTACATTGCATAGCATAGGTAGATAATGCATACCTGGTTTAGAAGTCAATTGTACTAGTTATACTGATTACTTACATTATATTCTCTCAACTGTCGTGTAAAATGTATTACATTGCGTATCTTTTGCTATTGAATTTTTTAGCCTAATAGGTGGTGTTTGTTGATGAAATTAGGATGCCATTTGCCGACTGAGGACTGATTTTTCAGGAAGGTAAAAGGCCAGGATATTGTTAGGGTGGGGAAGAAAGACAAATGTGGCTGGTGGTGCAGTTGGGGGCTCATTAAATGAAAGAAATGATAATGGCTAAAACACTGAGCATGTTACTCTCACAATAGTGGCTAATGGGTCCTAACCTCATGTGAAGCTCTTTAGTGCAGCAAGTTTGGGCCGGTGAAACCCCATTAATGTGCCATCCCCATTTTAGCCACCCTTTATATAAACACTGTCCACAAGCAAGTTAGAAAACCAGTTCACATAACAAGCTCAATTGCAGCTTGCTTGCTTGCTTATAGAGAGTTTCACAATGCGGCTCCTCCCAGTAGCCTTTCTGGCCTTGTTGGCTAGCTTGAGCTTCTGCTTTGCTGATGATCAGTTTGTTAATGTTGTTGGGTTTGCAGAATGCACAGACTGCGCCAACAGTGGCATTAAAACTAGCCAAGCCCTTGCAGGTACGTAAATTAGAGAATCTGATTTGGAAGGTTTCCATAACTAGGTCTGTCATTAGCCCCATCTTGTTGTAAAATCTAAATCATGGATCCAAAAATGATATGAAGTTTTCAAGATGTTTTTTTATATTCACCTGACACAAATGTATATTCTTTTTTGTCAAATGCAGGACTGCATGCTACTGTAGAATGCAAGGCAGCAGATGGGCATGTTCAAATCAGCGAGGCGGCAGAGCTTGGTGTGGATGGGAAGTTCACAGTCTCCCTACCTCAAAAGCTTGCAACAGATGCCAAGCTGAGCAAAAAATGCTATGCGAAGCTCCACAGCGCGTCTCTGGCTCCATGCCCAGCTCACCACACTGATGAGGACTCGAAGCTTGCAGTAAGCTCCAACAAGGAACTCACTATCACTGGAAAGCTGAAGTTTTCTAGAGAAACTTGCGTCTCAAAATTCTTCTGGACACACCCACTCCCACCTCTGCCGACACTGCCCCCTCATCCTTGGTTCAAGCCTTTCCCAAAGCCTCCCCTCATCCTACCGCCACTCCACCCCATCACCTTCCCTCCATTCCACTTGCCACCCATTCCTATCATCAAGAAACCATGCCCACCTCTTTTCAAGCCTCCCACTCCAGTTGTCAACCCGGCCGAGCCTCCACCTGTTCCAGTTTACAAGCCTACGCCAACACCTGCACCAGTTCCAGTGTCCAAGCCACCACCAGTCCCAGTTTACAAGCCAAAGCCCACCCCTACACCAGCCCCAGTCCCTATTTACAAGCCTCCCCCAGTTCCGGTGTACAAGCCTAAGCCCACACCAACTCCAACCCCAACCCCAACCCCAGTCCCAGTCTACAAACCACCACCAGTCCCTGTGTACAAGCCCAAGCCGACCCCAACTCCTGTTCCAGTCCACAAACCTAAGCCAAAGCCACCACCTGTTCCAGTCTACAAGCCTAAGCCCACCCCGCCACCAGTTCCTATCTATAAGCCACCACATGTCCCGGTCTACAAGCCTAAACCAAAACCGCCGCCAGTTCCAGTTTACAAGCCAAAGCCCACCCCAACACCAGTTCCAATCTACAAGCCACCACATGTCCCGGTTTACAAGCCTAAGCCAAAGCCGCCACCAGTTCCGGTCTACAAACCTAAGCCAACCCCAACACCAGTACCAATCTACAAGCCACCGCCGGTCCCGGTGTACAAGCCCAAGCCAAAGCCGCCACCAGTTCCGGTCTACAAGCCAAAGCCAACTCCCACGCCAGTTCCAATACACAAGCCACCACCAGTTCCAGTCTATAATCCAAAACCGAAGCCACCCCCAACACCAGTACCAATCTACAAGCCAGCACCTACCCCAAAAATCAAGAAACCATGCCCACCCATTGTACTTCCTCCGGTCCCAATCTACAAGCCACACCCACATCCGCCGATCGTTGTCGTCAAGCCACACCCACTTCCACCTATCCCAATCTACAAGCCACACCCACTTCCTCCACTCCCCGAACTACCACCTTTGATCCCTAAGATCAAGAAACCATGTCCGCCATTAGTAAAGCTCCCACACCCTCAGCTTCCTCCCATCCCGAAAATTGATCCTCATAAGTTCTTCCACCACCATAAATACGGCAAGATCATCCCTCATAAGTTCTACTTGAAGCACCATAAGCTTGGCAAGTTGCCACATTTCCCATTCCCTCCCCATCGTTCTCCCTAAATTGTTCTCATTTGTTTCCCATGCATTTGTCTTGTCCTCCCCTTCCATTATTATTCCTATCAGAAAATTATCCCAATAATAAATATTCGAAAAAAATGACAAATAAATATCAAGAATCATATGTAGGCTTTGTGATGAGTTGTGTTTATTACGTATCATTTATTCTGAGTTTTATTTATCTCCCTGTAAATGTCCTTTCAATTTTTACAGGCTTTCATATATATCAATAATATATTTATCAATGTTTTCGTAACATTACCAACTCGGTAGTATTTTGTGTATGGGATGGAAAGCTTACGATAAGTCAATTATGTTGTTAAAATAGAAATTTTAGGTACTTAAATCATACTTAAATCTCAAAATATTATGCATATCTTTAATATGAAATTTGTTTGTAAGGGCTTAAGCGTCATTTTACCCGACCAAATATTCTACATATCTAGATCATATTTTCTCACACACATTCGATCGGGTTTTCTCCCACTCGCGCGGAATCCCGTGCTCTGAACTTTGTCGATTGATCAACAACTCATTCGATTTTCTTCTGTCCGTTTGAGACGGAGGCTAGGATTTTAGTTGTTGGTAAGATTGGGTAAAAAAATAAAAGAGACATAAATAAGAAGAAAATGTAAGTAAAATTTAACTGGTTTAGTAAATTACAAAACTCGATTTTTTTATATGGGAAAGTAGATGAAATCACAAACAAACACTGAGCGAAAAAATAGGAAACAGAACCAATTGACAAAAGATTACAACAAACTACTCGGACAGATAAGAATTGCTTCATGGTTACTCCAGCATCAGTTTTCTTCATTAACTTTCTTTGTCAGTCTGTCCGCGCATATGTTGGCTTCTCTATACAGTATACACCAGGTTTATATCCTAGCAGGTGTTGTTTTGAAGCAGTGTTCTAAAATTTCCCGCCTAGGCCCGAAATTTACGAATCCGTCCGATTAATTGATCTGTTTAGTCGTCACCGTCTAGATCCACCAAGTCGCCGCCTAGTCCCCGCCTAGACTTGCCTAGTCCCCGCCTAGACTCGCCTAGTCGTCGCCTAGACCCGCCTAGTCGTCGCCTAGTCACCTCTAAATTCGCATAAGCGTTAACCAGATGACCAACTGTTTGATCGAAATGAATTTTTTCTTTATTTTACATAGTTGAGGCCAGATCTGGTGCAAAGCCCAAATATGGTGCAAAATACAAACTCATGGCCACCGTTCATTTGGATAATCATGTAGTGTAGATTAAATGAGAATAAAACAATTAATAAATTAATTTTGGGCGTATATGACTCTTTGAAAGGGCATAATTGACCACATACAAAAAACCAAAATCTCTCTCTCCTCCAGATCTGAAACCCAGATCAGTCGCCATTCAATTTTGCTTGCCAGAAATCGAATTCGTTCCATTTTTTTGAACGGGTTTAATCAAGTAACATAAACTAATTCTGAACCCTGCCCAGTGCCAATAAGTTAAGATGTTTTTCAGGATGCAGGTTGCGGTTTCAGAGTCGCATCACTTCTTTTTGTCACCACCACCAGCAGCCCTCATCTTGCGCAGAACACTGGACATCTCTTCTCTCTTTCGCTTTGCTCTCTTGTGAGTCCCCAACTTCCTCTTAGCCACCTTCAGAGCACGTTTGTCTTTCCCAACTTTCCATCACATGTTCCAATTTTATGCACAAATCGAATGCTTTTCAGGTAATCAAACAGCTTCAATCTGTAAAATTAGGGTTCGGAATCTCACAACTTCAATCTGTAAAACAGCTTCAATTTTTTAGTTTCATTTATAAAAGTTGCAATATTAATGCGTAGCCAGTTTCATATATTTTGAACTGGATGTTGTTGAAAAATTTAGAAGCTCATTTCAATAATGGAAGCTGGACGAATTATGGGAGAAGGACTGGGAACTCATGAAAACGAATTATAGTCTAAGTTTGACGAATTATGTCATAGTTCGTCAAAAATGGACTATAATTCGTTAAGAATTCTGACAAATTGTCAAATAATAAAAGTTTGAGAGTGTAAAGTCATGACGAACTATAAATTGACATGACGAATTATAAGAAATCGGACTTAATTCGATCAAATTGAAAGAGTAAAACTTTGTCGAACTCATTTGTTCACACTCTGGATCATCTTCGACATCAATGGAACTCATCCCAAAATCAAATCAACAGTTTTCATAAAGAAAAATTCGAAACTGAACATGACGAACTATAAATTAGCTGTGACGAATTATAAAATGCCATGGCTAATTATACAATGATACTGCCGAATTCTGAACGAATTTTAATTTACATTTGACAAATTATAGTATTATTCGTCGAAGTGTACTACATTTCGTCAAGAAATCGTCATGTTTTTCCACAATCCGAATCCCCTCCCTGATTTAACCCCACACAACCACTAACAAACCCCATTTGCCTAAACTGTGAAACCCTCTCGGATTTCTCAAACCCTCCAACCGATTTCAACCCCACAACAGCATCAGATCCAGTCACAGAAGCCATCGGAGCTCCGACGAGTCTACGTGCGACAAACGTGGATGCAGATTGCGAGAAAGCGGTCGATGTTAGCTTAGCCAGAAGCGCTGAAATGGATCGAAATTTATTGTATCGAATTTTGGCCTCGGAATCTCCGAATGACTGTTTCTATTTTGATTTGGCGATGCTTGCGGCGTGGAACGAGAAGGAGAGCGGTCTTGTGGGGTGTTTGAAGGATGTGGATGAGGAGAGGAGAGGAGTCGCGAGCGAACGGAGAGGTTGGTGTTGCAGGGGGAGTTGAAGAAGCTGAGGGATATACTCAAGCAGGCAGTGTTGCTCGGAGAGGTATCTAGGGTTTCTAATTTGTGATTTCTTTAAAGATGGTGTAAGGACATAATTACCCTTATTTTAATTGATATTTGAATTTAAACTGTTTTAGTTTCAATTAATCTGATCCATTGAAATGTCAAAATCAAGAGATGTGATTAGTTTGTATTTTTTACAATAATATAGACTTTGCACCGGATCCTTTCTCTTACATAGTTTACATATGTCTGTATATCATTTTAGTATTTGATAAACTATTAAAATATCTTTGTTATCAGATTGCTTTTTATATATATTAAAATACAATAAAATATATACCATAATAGTATTTATATGATTATTAATTATTAAAAATATTAAAAATTATAAAATTATAAAACCGATTTAATCCCCGCCTAGGCCCCGATTAATCCCCGTTTAATCCTCAAGACCCTTTCCGCCCGACTAGCGCCTAGCGATTTTTACAACCTTGCTTTGAAGCCTTTGTCGACAGTCTTTCCTGTTAGACAAAAAGCCTCCTCGAGTGGTTCCTCGAAGAATTTCCTTGAAGAGATGCGCGCAGTCCAGCTCAAAAACTACAAACTTGATTTAATCGATTGATTAATTAAACAAATATTATGCGAAAAGTTTCACATTAATTTCTTTCAACACTCAGCAAATTAAGACAATGATATCCTAGCAGCAGAACTATCGAACGAGTTCAGGAGAGAAGACCACGTGCCAACGCGTGGATCTGAGGCGACCTTCGTTCGAATGACCACCATCGGCCCGGTGGGCGATAAAGAAGGTCGACTCTGCGCGGCGAACAGGAACAAGAGCAAGGGTCCGGAGGCAAGCGAAATATGTAAGTCGAAGGCTGATTCTCCAGGGATCAGGGGCGAAGCGATTCAGGCACAGAGTAGGAATTTTCGGGTGGCCAAAGCTTTGAGTGCGAGGAACAGGGAGAGAGGGGTCCCGCTCCATTTCTTTCCGCAGATAAAAATATGCGGAGAAGGTTGTTATTCCAGAAGAAACTTGGAACAGAGCAACGGTGAGGTTTAGGAATGCGCTGGTAGGATTTGTTTTCGGGTCGAAACCATTCCTTGGAAGAGAGAGGTTTTGCTAGGGCAAAGTGGGGGGATGAATCAATGGTGAAAGTGTCACAGCTCAATGAGGGGATTTTCCTACTCAACTTCGCTTCAGAGGAGAAGAAATTGGAGGTGCTCTCAGGTGGCCCGTGGACTTTTGATAATCGACCCTTCATTGTGAAACCTTGGTCGGAGATCGAAGAGTACAAATACGGCAGCATCGATGCACTTCCAGTTTGGGTGAGACTGCATGGGATAAAGGCACATATTGCCGACCCAAGTATTCTCAGTATCTTATGCTTAAGGCTAGGGAAGCCGATATGTACGGATGGTGTCACGGCGGATGGCATGATCTACAATTATTCTAGGATATGCGTGGAGGTGTACGATGATGTGGAGCTGCAGGATTCAATTGAATACAAAGATCCTTATGGGAATTGCTATGTCCAACCAGTGCTCTACGAATGGAAACCCCCTAGATATATAAACTGTTGCAAATTTGGTCACAGAAATGAGGGATGCCCAGAGCCCAATCTGGAAAGGATGCTGGAGGAAATGAAGAAACAAGAAAGAAAGGAATTCAGACAGAAGAATAAGATGGATGTAGATGATAATGACAATGAATGTGTGGAGGAGACACCAGAAATAGATGTATATGTGGTTAATCCAACAAAACACAGAGAAGAGGTGGATGACTTATGTTCCATTGTTCTCGACACAAAAACTGACCCGGTGAAGAACATGAATGTGGAGGATAATAGAACGACCAATGAAAAAGCCTTGAATGACCTTGATTGCCTAGCAGCCATAGCGGATGGGCGATGTACCATAATTATATGAATCATAAACACAGTTAAACCCACCAAATTAGACTGTTTGTCTATTTAACTTTTTCTTGTTAGTTCTGATATTTATCTACAGGGTATTTTGGAGTCTAGAGAGAATACAGGCTAAGGAGGAGTTTTTAAGCGGAAAATATATTACGAGTCATTCCAAGGTCACGACCAGATGCCGACTGAAGAAATCTCAAGATCCTGACATGGAATCACTCAAAACAAGTCCAACCGAAGAGCAACCAGAGTCAGTCCGGAGTAGAAATGAACCGATAGTTTTGTGAAAACCTCACAAAACTCACAAAACCTCTTCCCCCCTCTAGATGACCGGCAGCTTTTGGGGAAGGATGACTCATGGGGGCGGCTCCTCCCTTCCCCCCCATGTGACCGGCGGCTTTGAGCTCCCTCCATGGGATGATGCCATGTGTTCTCATCCTCACCACATCCTCCCCTCCTCCTTGGTTATAAATACAAGCCTCCTTCACTTGTAATCAACATCCCAACATCACACAATCCTCATTCCACAAGGTTACTTATCTCTCTAAGATCTTGGGCACTTTTGTAAGCTTTTGTGAAAAATCTATAATACTCCTGTTGGTTCTTGAGTATTCTAGTAGTTTTTGAGAATACTCCTGTTGGTTCTTGAGTATTCGCCTTTACTTACTGTCTTTCAAAAACCCTCGAGTACTTAGCTATGGTATCCACCTCTATGGATATTCGTAGCTAAACTCTTCATTCGGTTGAAGGGGTGTACTTGTATCATAAAATGTTTTAGACCCTACTCTTAATGCATCTTTGTGTTCGAAACTTGTTCTATGTGCCATATATTAGGTTAGAACTTCCAAGGTTGAGTGGATGCTTTAACGGGCAAAGCTCTTCCGTGGGGTTCGTGAACATACTCGGATAAGTGGATGCTTTAACGGGCAAAGCTTATATGAGGAGTTCGACCTCTCTTAAAAACCATTTGGTTGATCGTAACTGAAGATCAAATGGATGCACATAAGGCTAAGATACTTCGAAAGGAGGAATTAGTCTAAATAGAACAAGTGTTTTAAACGATGTGGCAAGTCTTGTGCTAGAACACTTAGTATGATCATTAGTGGTCAATGATAAACGACTATGATACAAGGCCCCTAAGACCGAATACTTTCCTGAGATTTAAACACCACCTGCATTTACTTTCTTAGTATAAACTGCAATATCAACGGTTGACGTTCCGCAAGACTTGCCGATCACGCAACAATCACTGTAAGTCTTCTCGTTTATTTTCAGTATTTACTTTTATGTCATTTACTTTTCCACACTAAAAACCAAAACCAACCAACCAATCACTTAGTTGTTAGCATTAAAACCTCAATCAACCTAAAAACACGCTCCCTCGCTGTACAATTCCCTCAAAGAATAGCTTATCCCCCTAATTCCCTTGGGTTCGACCCCTACTTACCACTTGCTACCTAGTAGTAAAGTCGCGAGTAGCGGACTTATAAATTTATTTGTACATTTGCTCTGACGACAAGCATCTGTCAAATTGGCGCCGTTGCCGGGGAATTAGCCGTCGGATTAGTTGTTCTTTCCTTTCCCTTCTCGTTTCTTCATCACGCTACACACTATGAATGCATGGACAACGCGACATCTTCCTCTGTTCGGAGGTACGGATGGAGAAGACCCAGTACAACATTGCCGAAACTTTCACCACATTTGCCGCCACATAAAACCTGAAAATGAAATGTTAGAAGAATTTAAGCTTAAATGCTTCAAATTCTCTTTAACTGATTTTGCGACGATTTGGTATTACACATCAACCGCTAGTCGTGCAGAATATTTTGTGGACCTTTGCGTCCCATTCCTGAAGGAATTCTCCCCCCATCCTTACGCCGAAAAACCCGTGAGAAGATCATGTGCCTGCAATAATCCCGGGATGAGACTTTGGACGAATACTACACGAACTATGACACCATCGTCTCAAGCTGCCCGCACCATGGATTCACGAAGAAAGTTCTTCTTCAAAAATTTCTTTGTGGGATGAGGGCCGATGAGCTGACAAGGATTAACGAAGCAATGAGAAGATTAGCCGGGAACTTATCCATGGCAGACATGTGGAACCTCATAAATGACCTGGCCGCAGCCACAAAACGAATACCCCAAGCTGACAGAGGAATGCAGATAGAAGAGGCTGGTCCAGAGACAGATGAAGAAGATACTCCCGAGCCATCTGAAGAATCAGACATGGAAAGCATCGGAAGCAACGAGGAAAAACCTCATGGGATCTCGAGGAGGTGCCAACAAGGGAAGAAGTCCAAAACACCACTGAAAACTACGTGATCCATGAAGAGGCTAAAAGAAGGATGGGAAAAGGGCCTGAGCAGAACGACTCCTCGATGGAGCATGTTTTAACCATAACTAGACAAGGCAGCCCTAAACACCAGAAAACCCAGTTCAAGAGACTAGTAGTGAAGGGTCCCTCGCCTTCTCAGAGACGTTGGAAGGAGAAACCACCAGAACCATGGGAACTGGACCCAAGCCCATCATCCCCCAAAAACCCAGGAAGAGTTAAAGTAAGAATCAAGGTTGGCGCAATAAAGAAATTCGACCTGAGCCACCCATGGGATCCAAACCAATGATCCCCATGCGTCGAGCCAACGACGTTAAACAAAGGCACTGGTCGGGAGGTAACCCGACACCTATCTTACTTTCAGTACTTTTATTTTCTGTCATTTAGTTTTTTACAATAAGTCACTCTCACCCACTTGGTGCATAGAATGAAATGACTATTCAGGAATCGGTTATGGGTGCAACATCAAGCCAGCCAGGCCTATGCCAAGAGTTCAAGGCCCCAGCCGAACTCCCTCGATTATCCAGCCTCATGCCATGTCGTCCGCTCGACACTTTAAAGGGAGTTCTGTTCATCCCTTTTCCTTAATGTCATTTCCTTCTCATAAATGTCTGCTTGCATGGCTTTTGAACTAAGTCATTTTGTAAAGAATGCATTCGTTCAAAAGTGTGGGGTGAGAACTGCCGTTGCACATATGTTTTTCTTTTTCCTTTTCCCTTAATATTATCTTTTTGAAAATATGAACTTGAGAATGTGAAAAAGATAGATCATAATTCATGCATTAACCTTGTGAAAATTCAACTGTTTAAAAACTTAGAATGTAACTTCTCATTTGTCCCTTTGTGCTGAGATAAACAGGGGATGTGGAGTTGATAGAAAATGCCATAGAGAGGCTTGGCAAGCAATCGAAGGATCGAATCTAACTATATGGTTTTGAAAGTCAGTGGAGGTTGCACTTCGGGTTTCAGTTGAATCAGAGTCATCTCCGCCATGCAGCGTTTATGCAGAAAAAAGGCGGGATGGGAATCAAACCGTCCTATCTTTAGTCAGAGTAGCCGGGAAAACAAATGAGCGACCCTAATTTTGACCCGCGCAAAACGGCGAGGATGAGAGAGAGCGGGGAGGTATTTCCATATGCTCGCGGGCGACGATTGGACCTCCCAAAAAGGCTTGAGAAAATGGACTAGCAAGCCACAAAAAGGCAAAAGCTCAAAGAAGCTAATCAAAGGCCAAAGGCCCAAAGTTGTGAAGGTTTTAACCGAACAAAAGTGAAGTACTCAAAGAGTCAAATCAAAGGCCAAAGGCCAAAGGCCGATTCACTACAGAAGATGTCCCTCGCCAAAAAAGACATCAAGGTACTCAACTCAGTGAAACCCGAACCGAATCACGTGCTAGAGAAAGCTACAAGGAAACCATATAGTGCGAGACAGTCCCGAGGTTGCAGTCCAGGAGCCTGAAAAGGGCTATCTCCCGAAACATCCGAATTAATTTGCATCTCGGCACGGAGGTACAAGTATCAAGTTTCTTCTATTTATTTACACGGTTTAATTTGGTAATAAGTAGTAATGCATGAATTAGGATAAATCTAGTCCCACAGCCTCACTTTCATATTTTAAAAGTTTACTTAGATAGTGTGCCGCCCTTTAATAGCATTGTTCGGGACGAACAACTAAAAGTGTGGGGTGATCTGATGGACCATAATTATATGAATCATAAACACAGTTAAACCCACCAAATTAGAATGTTTGTCTATTTAACTTTTGCTTGTTAGTTCCGATAATTATCTACAGGGTATTTTGGAGTCTAGAGAGAATACAAGCTAAGGAGGAGATTTTAAGCGGAAAATATATTACGAGTCATTCCAAGGTCACGACCAGATGCCGACTGAAGAAATCTCAAGATCGTGACATGGAATCACTCAAAACAAGTCCAACCGAAGAGCAACCAGAGTCAGTCCGGAGCAGAAATGAACCGATAGTTTTGTGAAAACCTCACAAAACTCACAAAACCTCTTCCCCCCTCTAGATGACCGGCGACTTTTGGCGAAGGATGACTCATGGGGGGCGGCTCCTCCCTTCGCCCCCATGTGACCGGCGGCTTTGAGCTCCCTCCATGGGATGATGCCTGACGGACGCACACTCGTCGTGTGCAAACGTCAAGAATTAATTTATTAGTCCGCTACTCGCGACTTCACTACTGGGTAGCAAGTGGTAAGTAGGGGTCGAACCCAAGGGAATTAGGGGGATAAGTTGTTCTTTGAGGGATCGTACAGGGAGGGAGCGTGTTTTAGGTTGATTGAGGTTTTAGTGCGGAAAAGTAAGTGTTTTTTGGTTGGTTTTGGTTTTTAGTACTGAAAAGTAAATAACAGAAAAGTAAAGTACTGAAAATAAAGGGATAAGACTTACATCGGTTGTTACGTGATTGGCAAGTCTTCCGGGAGGTGAGCAGTTGATAAGGCAGTTTATACTAAGAAAGTAAATGCAGGTGGTGTTTTAATCTAAGGAAAGCATTCGGTTTCGGGGGCCTTGTATCATACCCTGTTTATCATTGACCGCTAATGGTCATACCAAGTGTTCAAAGATGAATCGAGGCTATTTCTAGCACAAGACTTGCAACATCGTTTAGAACACTTGTTCTATTTAGACTAATTCCTCCTTTCGAAGTGTATTAGCCTTATGTGCATCCATTTGATCTTCAGTTACGATCAACCAAATGGTGGTTTAGATAAGTCGAACTCCTCTGAGAAGCCTTGCCCGTTAAAGCATCCACTTACCTGAGTAAGTTCACGAACCCCACGGAAGAGCTTTGCCCGTTAAAGCATCCACTCAACCTTGGAAGTTCTAACCTAATATATGGCACATAGAACAAGTTTTGAACACAAAGATGCATTAAGAGTAAGGTCTAAAACATTTTATGATCCAAGTACACCCCTTGAACCGAATGAAGGGTTTAGCTACGATTATCCATGGAAGAGGATATCATAGCTAAGTACTTAAAAAGTAAAGGTTTTGGAAGACAGGAAAAGTAAAGGTTTTGAAAGTAAAGACAAGGAAAGTAAAATTGCAGTTTTGAAAGACAGGAAAGTAAAGTCTTTGAAAGTAAAAGACAGTAAAGGAAAGGGGTGAGTACTTCAAGAACCGACAAGAGTACTCAAGAACAGTGAAAAGTAAAGACAAGCTTGAGTACTTCAAGAACGGACAAGAGTACTCAAGAACTACTAGAATACTCAAGAACCAACATGAGTATTATAGATTTAACAAAAGCTTACAAAAGTGCCCAAAATTCTAGAGAGATAAGTAACTATGGAGGATTTGTGATTTTTTGTGGATGATGATTACAAAGGATGGGAAGCTCTATTTATAGGCCATGGAGAGGAGAAGATGTGGTTTAGGGGAGGGACACTTGTCACAAAGCCATGGAGAGGGGTGGAGGGCAAGATAGCCGCCCATGTGAGGAGGAGGAGGGTGGCTTGGCCTCCAAAAGCCGCCCATGTGAGGAGGAGCATCCCCTTAGCCTTTTAGAACCTTGTGACCTTTTCACAAAAGCCATCGGTTTGACCGGAATCTGACCGGAGCTTTGGTCGGAGCTTCTTGGATTTTGGAGAGTGTATTCTAAATGAAAATGTCATTCTAAGATGATCTCAAGAAGGAACCTAAGCCAAATTCTGCTTGGAACATGGTCGAAATCTTAAATCGGCTGAAATTGCCCTTGTTTGGCCTTTACCGGGCTCGGTGCCTTTGCATTGCGTTCTTGTCCAAATGCCGACTGTTCTAGCATATTTGAGTGATTCCAAGTCGGTTCTTGAAATTTGGAATTGGGTCGTGACCTAGAATGACTCGTAATTCATTTTCAGCTTTAAAACTCCTCCTTAGTCTGTATTCTCTCTAGACTTCAAAATACCATGTAGATAAATATCGGAACTAACAAGCAAAAGTTAAATAGACAAAGAGTCTAATTTGGTGGGTTTAACTGTGTTTATGATTCATACAATTATGGTCCATCAGATCACCCCACACTTTTAGTTGTTCGTCCCAAACAATGCTATTAAAGGGCGGCACACACTATCTAAGTAAACTTTTAAAATATGAAAGTGAGACTGTGGGACTAGATTTATCCTAATTCATCAATTACTTACTTATTACCAAATAAAACCGTATAAATACTTAGAAGAAACTTGATACGTGTACCTTCGTGACGAGATGCAAATTATTTTGGATGTTTCGGGAGATAGCCCTTTTCAGGCTCCTGGACTGCAACCTCGGGACTGTCTTGCACCATATGGTTTCCTTGTATCTTTCTCTAGCACGTGATTTGGTTCGGGTTTCACAGATGAGTTGAGCCTTTTTGATTTTCTTTTTTGGCGAGGGACAGCTTTTTTGTAGTGAATCGGCCTTTGGCCTTTGATTTGACTCTTTGAGTACTTCACTTTTGTTTGGTTAAAACCTTCACAATTTTGGGCCTTTGGCCTCTTGATTTGCTTCTTTGAGCTTTTGCCTTTTTGTGGCTTGCTAGTCCATTTTCTCAAGCCTTTTTTGGGAGGTCCAATCATCGCCCGCGAGCATATGGAAATACCTCCCCGCTCTCTCTCATCCTTGCCGTTTCGCGCGGGTCAAAATGAGGGTCGCTCATTTATTTTCCCGGCTACTTTGACTAGAGATAGGATGGTTTGATTCCCGTCCCGCCTTTTTTCTGCATAAACGCTGCATGGCGGAGATGAGTCTGACTCAACTGAAAACCCGAAGTGCAGCCTCCACTGACTTCGTAAACCATGTAGCGAAATTCAGTCCTTCGATTGCTTGCCAAGCCTCTCTAGGGCATTTTCTATCAACTCCACATCCCCTGTTTATCTCAGCACAAAGGGACAAATGAGAAGTTACATTCTAAGGTTTTAAACAGTTGAATTTTCACAAGGTTATTGCATGAATTATGATCTATCTTTTTCACATTCTCAAGTTCATATTTTCAAAAAGATAATATCAAGGGAAAAGGAAAAGAAAAACATGTTATGTACACAGGCGGTTCTCACCCCACACTTTTGAACGAAGGCGTGCCTTTCAGCAAGACTTAGTTCAAAAGTCATGCAAGCAAATATATATAGGAAAGGTGAGAATGAAAAAACTAAATGACAGAAATTAAATGACTGAAAGTAAGATAGGTGTCGGGTTACCTCCCGACCAGTGCCTTTGTTTAACGTCGTTGGCTCGACGATACCTCATTCTTGGATCATAAGGTGGGATCCCATGGGTGGCTTAGGCCGTAGTGTTGTGGAGCTAAGTTGACTTCGCCGTGGTAATGTTTGACTCACTGCCCGTTTACCGTGAATCTGCTTCCATTGTCCATGCTTTCCAACTCAAGCATCCCATGGTTGAATACTTTAGTCACGGTATAAGGACCGGTCCATCTTGATTTTAGTTTGCCTGGCATAAACTTCAACCGTGAGGAGAAGAGTAGTACTTGTTGTCCTTCCTCAAATGAGCGCCGGAGGATGAATTTGTCATGATATAATTTCGTCCGCGCCTTGTAGTCTGTTTGCTCTTCATAGGCCTCAAGCCGCAATTCTTCAAGTTCGCATAGCTTAAGCTTCCTATCTAGTCCGGCAGCTTTTAAATCTGGATTGCACTGCTTGAGCGCCCAATAGGCTTTATGTTCTAATTCCACCGGAAGGTGGCATGCCTTCCCATAAACAAGCCGAAAGGGGGAGGTTCCAATTGGCGTCTTGTATGCCGTCCGATAAGCCCAAAGAGCTTCGTCTAGCCTCTGATTCCAATCTTTCCTACCCGGTTTTACCATCTTTTCTAGAATACCTTTGATTTCGCGGTTGGAGATCTCCGCTTGACCATTGGTTTGGGGATGATATGCCGTGGATGTTCGGTGGTGGACATGGTAGCGCTTCAAGGTGGCAGCCATCATGCGGTTGCAGAAATGCATTCCTTGGTCGCTGATTATGGCCTTGGGTACCCCGTATCTACAAAACAGGTTAGTGCGCAAAAAATCTATGACAGTCTTTGCATCGTCGCACCTTGTGGCCTTAGCCTCTACCCATTTTGACACATAATCTACAGCAACTAAAATGTAAGTATAACCGCATGAAACTGGGAATGGTCCCATAAAATCAATTCCCCAAATGTCAAAAACATCGTTGACCATTATGGGTACTTGAGGCATCTCATTTCTAGCTGACACATTTCCTATCCTTTGACACCTATCGCACTTTTGACACTTTTCATATGCATCTCTAAATATACTTGGCCAGAAAAAGCCGCTACCTAGGATTTTTCTAGCGGTTCTCTTAGGCCCAAAGTGTCATCCACATGCAAACTCATGGCAAAAGCTAATAACAGAAGCTATTTCATTATTGGGGATGCATCTCCTAAGTATTTGATCTGCTCCTATTTTCCATAAATAAGGATCATCCCATAAGTAATGTTTAGCATCATGCCTAAGTTTCATGCATTGTGCTTTAGTAAAAGAAGGAGGAAATGTACCTCCTACAAGGTAGTTGACGATTGAGGCATACCACGGCACCTTGGTTGAGACGGCGTATAGGTGCTCGTCTGGAAATGATTCGGTTACGTGCCTTTCTTCTTCCTCGAACTCCATGGGATGCTTCATTGCTCTGAATATGTCGAAGCTGAAGACCTCTCCTTCTACTTCCATTGATAGCATCCCACTTCCGCAGTCTATTTTCATTTTTGATGTTTTGAGAAATGGACGGCCGAGAAGGATGGGTGCATGGTCTGTTGGCCCGTCATTCTCTATTTTTAAGATGTAGAAGTCTGCTGGAAACACCAATTTTCCTACTTGAACCAAGACGTCTTCTATTTTGCCCTCGGGTTGTTTGCACGATCGATCTGCCAGTTGAATAGTGAGGCCGGTAGGTTCGAGTGATCCAATTCTGAGGCATGAGTAGATAGAGAAGGGAAGGACGTTGATTGATGCTCCAAGATCTAGCATGCAGTTCTCGATCCGGATGTTGCCAATTGTGCATGGAATGGTATAGGTTCCTGGATCTCCGCATTTGGGGGGCACCTTTTGTTGTATGACAGCCGACACGTTTCTACTCATTAGCTCTTGATCATATCTATCACTCCTCCTCCGGTTGGTGCAAAGCTCTTTTAAAAACTTAGCATAACGAGGAATTTGCTTGATGGCTTCCAAGAGGGGGATGTTGATTTCAACTTTGCTGAACAACTCAAATATGTCCTTATCCATGACATGTTGTTTTGGTGCTTGGGCTGGTACTGGAAATGGAAGAGAGGCACTGATTTTGGAGGTCTCAGTTATGGGCACTGGGCTGGTTGCTGGTACCGGGCCTGGCATGCATTCCTCAGGCGTATTTTCTTCTTTCTCTGGTGCGTCCTTGCTTTCCTCGGGCAACTCCGGGCTTTCGTCTTCCTCTCGTACCATGGGTGCAATGACTAGCTTTTTTCCACTCCTAAGAGTTACGGCATTCACATTTCCCTTCGGGTTCTGGACGGTTTGGGAGGGGTGCCGTCCGGACTCCTTTTTAAGCTCGGATACCGTCGTGGTTAGTTGAGTCAGCTGCTTCTTAATGTCTGCCATTTCCCCTCTTGCCTCGGCCTGATATTGCTGTAAATTAACGTGCGTTCGTACTTGGCTGGCGGCTAGTTCTTTCATGATGTCCTCAAGCGACCGGCTTGTACTTGGCTGACTCGATCCGGGCTGGTTATTGCTCATCCTGTTCTGATAAACTCCCGGTCCTTGGTGTTGGTACTGATTTGGCCCCTTCGTTTGATATTGGCCCGTCGGGTACTGGTTTGGTCCCTTTTGTTGATACTGGCTCGTTGGTGGGGCGTTCTGGTTGTACTGCTTATGGGGAGGTTGGTAGAACGTCTGAGCTGGTTGGGGTACGGCTTTGTTGTTGTTGTTGTACCCTGGGTATCCTCCCACTGCATTGGCCTCCACCGGGTTGACTTCTATCAAAGTTGGGCATGCATCAGTTCTGTGGTCCGTAGAGCCACAAAACTCGCAAGGTCCTACTTGAACTGTCTGCTTTTATAAGAGCTGCATCATCATTTCCTTCATTTGTCTCATCTCTTCTGGCATGGAGTTTACTGATGTCTCGGCTTGTGATACGTTTTTTGTTCGGAAGAATTCATTTTGACGAGTAGTCTCCTCTCTAAACCGAGCATTTTCAGCAACCTTGGTAATGAGATCCCTTATGCCACTTAATGATAGATTCATCATGGATCCTCCAGCTGAGGCATCTAGGAGCTTTTTGTCTAACTCAGTTAGTCCATTAATCATGTACTCGATGATGAGCTTCTCGGGTAGTCCAAGAGTGCAGCAGCTTCTTTTCAGGTGGTTGAATTTCTCCAGGTAGTCGTACATGGTTTCGTTAGGTCCCTGCCTTATGTCCTGCAGTTGCCTTCTTACTTGCATCGCTCTTGTCGCTGGGTAGTATTTGTCCAGGAATTTTCCTTGCATCTGAACCCATGTTCTGATGCTTCCCGAAGGTAATGGAAGGAACCGGTCGTTTGCCGAGTCAATGAGGGAAAAATAGAACGTCTTCAACTTGAAGTCATCTATATTCACTCGATTGGGCTTTAGAATTTGGCAAATGCCATGTAAGCGTTGGAGATGAGTTGTCGCAGATTCTCCATTAGTTCCTGAGAACTTTAGCAAATTGTGGACCACGGACATGTCGACGGCAATGTTTTCTAGTTCAGGGCCTTCGTGAATGCACCACGGCTGCGTTGCGAAATCTGGGGCATTGAGTTCTCCCATAGTGGGTGCACGGTAGTTGTTATCCCCATAATCATCAAAGATGGGTCCTTGTCTCGGCATTTGTTAAGGTTGAGGGGGTGGTGGATATCTAGGGGGTTGTTGTACTGGACCAGCTGCATTTTGGTCCTCGGGTGGTTCTTGGTTTCGGATGAGATGTTCCGGATTGTTAAGAAATGGAGGCGGCGCCTCATAATTACGACCGTACAGATTCATCTCGTCATCATCCTGGTAATCATGGTGGCTTCCTTCGCGAGACATGGTTGTATTGAAGCGAGTATTGATTCAAAGAACTTATCCGATTAAGTAACTATTTCCCCGGCAACGGCGCCAATTTTGACGGACGCACAGTCGTCGTGTGCAAACGTCAAGAATTAATTTATAAGTCCGCTACTCGCGACTTCACTACTGGGTAGCAAGTGGTAAGTAGGGGTCGAACCCAAGGGAATTAGGGGGATAAGTTGTTCTTTGAGGGATCGTACAGGGAGGGAGCGTGTTTTAGGTTGATTGAGGTTTTAGTGCGGAAAAGTAAGTGTTTTTTTGGTTGGTTTTGGTTTTTAGTACTGAAAAGTAAATGACAGAAAAGTAAAGTAATGAAAATAAAGGGAGAAGACTTACAGCGGTTGTTGCGTGATTGGCAAGTCTTCCGGGAGGTGAGCAGTTGATAAGGCAGTTTATACTAAGAAAGTAAATGCAGGTGGTGTTTTAATCTAAGGAAAGCATTCGGTTTCGGGGGCCTTGTATCATACCCTGTTTATCATTGACCGCTAATGGTCATACTAAGTGTTCAAAGATGAATCGAGGCTATTTCTAGCACAAGACTTGCAACATCGTTTAGAACACTTGTTCTATTTAGACTAATTCCTCCTTTCGAAGTATCTTAGCCTTATGTGCGTCAATTTGATCTTCAGTTACGATCAACCAAATGGTGTTTTAGATAAGTCGAACTCCTCAGATAAGCCTTGCCCGTTAAAGCATCCACTTACCTGAGTATGTTCACGAACCCCACGGAAGAGCTTTGCCCGTTAAAGCATCCACTCAACCTTGGAAGTTCTAACCTAATATATGGCACATAGAACAAGTTTTGAACAAAAAGATGCATTAAGAGTAAGGTCTAAAACATTTTATGATCCAAGTACACCCCTTCAACCGAATGAAGGGTTTAGCTACGATTATCCATGGAAGAGGATGTCATAGCTAAGTACTTAAAAAGTAAAGGTTTTGGAAGACAGGAAAAGTAAAGGTTTTGAAAGTAAAGACAAGGAAAGTAAAATTGCAGTTTTGAAAGACAGGAAAGTAAAGTCTTTGAAAGTAAAAGACAGTAAAGGAAAGGGGTGAGTACTTCAAGAACCGATACGAGTACTCAAGAACAGTGAAAAGTAAAGACAAGCTTGAGTACTTCAAGAACCGACAAGAGTACTCAAGAACTACTAGAATACTCAAGAACCAACAGGAGTATTATAGATTTAACAAAAGCTTACAAAAGTGCCCGAAATTCTAGAGAGATAAGTAACTATGGAGGATTTGTGATTTTTTGTGGATGATGATTACAAAGGATGGGAAGCTCTATTTATAGGCCATGGAGAGGAGAAGATGTGGTTTAGGGGAGGGACACTTGTCACAAAGCCATGGAGAGGAGTGGAGGGCAAGATAGCCGCCCATGTGAGGAGGAGGAGGATGGCTTGTCCTCCAAAAGCCACCCATGTGAGGAGGAGCATCCCCTTAGCCTTTTAGAACCTTGTGACCTTTTCACAAAAGCCATCGGTTTGACCGGAATCTGACCGGAGCTTTAGTCGGAGCTTCTTGGATTTTGGAGAGTGTATTCTGAATGAAAATGTCATTCTAAGATGATCTCAAGAAGAAACCTAAGCCAAATTATGCTTGGAACATGGTCGAAATCCCAAATCGGCTGAAATTGCCCTTGTTTGGCCTTTACCGGGCTCGGTGCCTTTGCATTGCGTTCTTGTCCAAATGCCGACTGTTCTAGCATATTTGAGTGATTCCAAGTCGGTTCTTGAAAGTTGGAATTTGGTCGTGACCTGGAATGACTCGTAATTCATTTTCAACTTTAAAACTCCTCCTTAGCCTGTATTCTCTCTAGACTTCAAAATACCCTGTAGATAAATATCGGAACTAACAATCAAAAGTTAAATAGACAAAGAGTCTAATTTGGTGGGTTTAACTGTGTTTATGATTCATACAATTATGGTCCATCAATGCCATGTGTTCTCATCCTCACCACATCCTCCCCTCCTCCTTGGCTATAAATACAAGCCTCTTTCACTTGTAATCAACATCCCAACATCACACAATCCTCATTCCACAAGGTTACTTATCTCTCTAAGATCTTGGGCACTTTTGTAAGCTTTTGTGAAAAATCTATAATACTCCTGTTGGTTCTTGAGTATTCTAGTAGTTTTTGATAATACTCCTGTTGGTTCTTGAGTATTCTCCTTTACTTACTGTCTTTCAAAAACCCTCGAGTACTTAGCTATGGTATCCACCTCTATGGATATTCGTAGTTAAACTCTTCATTCGGTTGAAAGGGTGTACTTGTATCATAAAATGTTTTAGACCCTACTCTTAATGCATCTTTGTGTTCGAAACTTGTTCTATGTGCCATATATTAGGTTAGAACTTCCAAGGTTGAGTGGATGCTTTAACGGGCAAAGCTCTTCCGTGGGGTTCGTGAACATACTCGGGTAAGTGGATGCTTTAACGGGCAAAGCTTATCTGAGGAGTTCGACCTTTCTTAAAAACCATTTGGTTGATCGTAACTGAAGATCAAATGGATGCACATAAGGCTAAGATACTTCGAAAGGAGGAATTAGTCTAAATAGAACAAGTGTTCTAAACGATGTTGCAAGTCTTGTGCTAGAAATAGCCTCGATTCATCTTTGAACACTTAGTATGATCATTAGCGGTCAATGATAAACGACTATGATACAAGGCCCCTAAGACCAAATACTTTCCTGAAATTTAAACACCACCTGCATTTACTTTCTTAGTATAAACTGCAATATCAACGGCTGACATTCCGTAAGACTTGCCGATCACGCAACAATCGCTGTAAGTCTTCTCGTTTATATTCAGTATTTACTTTTATGTCATTTACTTTTCCACACTAAAAACCAAAACCAACCAACCAATCACTTAGTTGTTAGCATTAAAACCTCAATCAACCTAAAAACACGCTCCCTCGCTGTACAATTCCCTCAAAGAATAGCTTATCCCCCTAATTCCCTTGGGTTCGACCCCTAGTTATCACTTGCTACCTAGTAGTGAAGTCGCGAGTAGCGGACTTATAAATTTATTTGTACATTTGCTCTGACGACAAGCATCTGTCAATGGGTTTAAAGAAATTATGTCAAAAAGTGCCCTAAAAAGAGCGAGACAAAAAGAGAGAAGAAACTTAGGAGGGGAAGATAACCGTAATGGGAAGAATAAGGTTAATTCTGGCACGAGATCGAGGCATAAGAAAGTCGGGAAAAATTTGAATTCAATGATACCAAAGCAAAGAAACAAGTGAAAGACAGGAAGGGTGGAGGTACCACAAACAAATCCTTTTAATATAGCATGTTGGAATATTAGGGGCCTAAATCACCCCGCAAAAAAAATCTGAGGTGAAAGAATTGAATATAAGAGAAAAGATAGTTTGTATAGCATTATTAGAAGTCAAACTAGAAGAGAATAGAGTGGAACTAGCCATTGAAAAGTGTTGCCCTTCTCCATCTTGGAAGGGCAGTTGCAGCTTATTCCATGATGGTTGGGCGAGGATCTTGATTTTGTGGGATGAAGATGTGATTAAGCTCAACTTAATTACTCGTGCTTCACATGTTGTTTGTTGTGGTGTACAGACTGAGGGTGCGACCTTTGGTGTTGCTTTTGTTTATGCTAGCAATTTTGCAGTGCACGGAACTACCATGTGACCTGAGCTAGAGTATCAAGTGAGATGTTTTTCTGGAAGTTGGCTATGCATGGCTAATTTCAATTGTGTGTTGAATCCTAGTGAAAAGCGTAATGGACAGATTGTTAGACCCAGAGACATCGAAGATCTGAATAACTTCGTTGACAAATGTGGCCTTACGATATTGATGCCAATGGTTGTCACTTTACTTGGAGCAATAATAACATCAATCTCGGCAGTCGCATTTGGTGTAAACTGGACAGAGTCATGGGGAATGCAGACTGGTTCGCTCAGTTCCCAGAGGCGTCTGCTACTTTTCACCCTCCTAGAATTTCAGATCATTGCTCGGTGGTGGTTTCTTAGGGCTTCAGACTCGGTAGAAAGCCTAGTTTTTGATACTGTAATTTTTGGGAGAAGCTAAAGGACTCATGATAAAGTTACCGATTGTTAGAGGACTACCAGGAAGTCCAATAACATGTACTTGTTTCAAGCTACGCTGAAGGAGATGAAGTTGATGATGAAAAGAGATTTTCACAAGGTGACTAAAGGGATTGATGACAGAGTTGAGAAGTTGAGGTTGGAGTTGATTGAAGCTCAGAGAGATTCAGAACAAGACAATAACAAAGTGTCTCGAATTCTGCTTGAACAAAAGCTGGCCAGGGAGTACAGGAAAGTAAAAGATTATCAATTCCTCTTTTATCAGCAAAGAGCGAAGATGCGGTGGCTGAATGAGGGGGACGTGAACACAAAGTTCTTTCACAATGTGCTTAAAGGCCGGAGAAGCAAGAACCACATTAAATTTGTTAAATGCCAAGATGGGTCCTTGTCCTCTGATCCGCAGGTTATTAAAATTTAAAAGTGAATTTGTGACCTACTTTAAATCTATCCTTGCAAACTTTAGGGACTGCACTCCAATTATGGGAGAGGTGATTAGTAGGGGCAGGAAAACATGGGAGGATCAATGTAGAGGCCTTATTAGAGAAGTGAGCGACAGAAAAATTTGGAACTCCCTTATGAAGATTGTTGCAGACAAATCCCCTGGGCCTGATAGTTTTTCAGCCAGCTTCTTCAAAACTAATTGGGGCATCATCGATAAGGACTTTTGCTCTGCCATTCGCCATTGCCTCAAGTACAACGCAATGCCTAAGGGTACAAATGCTGCTTACATAGCACTGATTCCCAAATCTCTCCAAGCGGAGGAACCTGGAGACTACCACCCCATTTCTTGCTGCAACGTTACATATAAAGTTATTTTGGGCATTTTGGCGGAAAGAGTTAAAGGGGTAATTCCAGATATTGTTGATTTGGCGCAGGGTGCTTTTATCCAGGGTCGTTCTATTGTTGGAAACGTGTGCTTGGCGCGGCAGCTAGTTGCTGGATATGGAAGAAAGAATATCAGCGAGCGTATGGCCTGGAAAATAGATCTTCGCAAGGCTTATGACTCAGTCGATTGGAATTTTCTCAGGGAGATGCTTACTCAACTCAACTTCCCGTTGAAATTTATTTCTTGGATTGATATGTGTGTTGAATCTACTTCTTTTTCTGTGCAAATTAATGGCGAGATGGTCAGGTAAAAGGGGCTTGGGCCAAGGAGACCCATCTCTCCATTGTTGTTTACTATAACCATGGAATATCTTTCTCGAATACTACAAGGGCTGACAAAGACTCATGGGTATTATCACCATCCAAAAAAAAGTATTATCATCATCCAAAATGCCATCGGGTCGACGTAAAACATGTCATCTTTGCCGACGACTTGTTTCTTTTCAGCAGTGGTAGGTGCTCCTCTATTATAGCCATCAAGAATGCTCTTGTAGATTTTCTCCAGTGCACTGGCCTTTCCGTGAATATCCAAAAGAGTCAAGTGTTTGTTGATGGTATATGTGACAGTAAGAGATCTTGCGTGGAGCAGCTTCTTGGTACTAGAATTAGTGCCTTGCCTTGCCGGTCAGGTATCTAGGATTTCCTTTGACTTCTAAGTCCATCAGCGTTCGAGATTTTGAAGATATCATCCAAAGATTGACTAAGAAGCTGGAAAGTTGGAACAACAGATTCCTCTCAAGAGCTGACAGGAGTAGGGCTGTGCATTCGGTAATTTACCGAATTTACCGTTTACCGAATTTACCTTACCGAATTCATCGAACTAATTTTTTTATTCCGATTACCGAACCGAATTTACCGTTTTACCGAAATGTCGGTAAAACGGTAAATTCGGTAAATTCAAAAAATTCACCGAATTTACCGAATTTCTTGTCAAAATTTTAAATTGTTTTAAAAGACTAATTAAACAACTACATCTGGTAAACAAAAAAGAGCAAAAAAGTGAAATTGTTTTTACATCAAGTATGGAATTAATTAAAATTCAAGAGAGTATTTCAAAAGAGGGTCTTGTGCTTCTTTTTTCTCCTGCTTCGCCATCTTCATCTTAATAAATTATAATGCATGAATAGCTATTGCATCCACTGTAATGCAGATTATGTCCCTGGATAAATTCAAGCAACAATTGAGCTATCTATGCCAACAAAAAAGTACATAATGATATCAAGGATGGTAGCAAATTCATATCTCTGGATAAATTCAAGCAGCAAGTTCATACCCTGTTGCATCCACTATAATGCATAAGCATAACACTCAGAAAATGGATGTTGGAAAAAAAAAGCATAACAACAAAGAACGGATGCAGCAAAAAATGCCTAACAATAAGAATGGATGCTGCAAAAAATGGTTGCTGCAAAAAATGGTTGCTGCAAAAAATGGTTGCTGCAAAAAATGCATAACAGCAAAGATATATTGACGTAAACTAATCAGCCAAGGACCATATGTGACTTGAACATTTTGTATACACAAAACAGATAGAAAGTAAGTTTATGATCAACAAATAGCACATTAAAACACTACCGCAGCAACAACATCAGATGGATATTGAATATATGCCAGTTAATCAACTTAAGCTTTCTTTTTTTTGTTTAAACAAGTATTTCATTCCCATGAGGAAATGGAAACACTCGGTGGAAGTGGATGTCAACAAGTAGAGCCTTATTGCAAGAGCCAAATGATGTTTGTAAAGTTTAATAACTCAACAAGGACGATTAAGGATTATCAAATCTCTGAGTGTTTTAATGTGCTTTGAGACTATCTCGAAATAACTTATCAAACAGCGGCAAAGTATTCCTTGCTGAGCTTGGCGTCTGGCTTCATGGACTTCTCACCTGGTTTCCATCCAGCAAGGCAAATCAACTTAAGCTTTCAAAGGATGAAACTCAGGGCTGCAAATTGAATTTTCTCACTTACCTGGCTGCTTTCTACGATATGACAAAGTCTGATTGACAAAGTCGGAGCGAAAGATTCTGCACTGACGGATTGCCGATTTGGAGTGGAGGTGGAGATGCGATTTGGAGTGGCCGTCAGTCGCGATTTGGGGTGGAGGCGGAGATGCGATTCTGATTGACAAAGTCGGACTTAGGGTTTTCTTTTCTCGTTTGTTTTGGTTTGCTGCTGATAGTGTGTCGTTTAGTTTTGTTAATAAATATAATTAAATAAGTAAATATTTATTAATCGGTAAATTACCAAATCAAAAAATTCATTCCGATTACCGACCAAATTTTACCGATCGGTAATTTACCGATTTTACCGTTTATCGATTTTACCGAACCGAATTGACTCGGTTCGGTAAATTAAATCGGTAAATTCGGAATTTACCGAACAATGCTCAGCCCTAGACAGGAGAGTGTTCATCCTAACAGTTCTACAGGTCATAGTTTTCTACTGGGCAAGGATTTGCATTCTACCAAAGACAGTGATGAACTCTATTAATGCAATCAGTGTCAGTTTTTTATGGACAGATCGCGCGTCAGATAGAGGCAGCCATCTCCTAAGCTGGAGCACTATTTGTTTAGACAAGAAGGAGGGATGGTTGAGGATCGAGAACTTGGAGTTGATGAACGAGGCAATGATCCTTAACCAGCTATGGGATTTGAATAGACAAGATCAAAATCTGTGGACAAAATGGACGAAGGCCTATTGGACGAAAGGTGGTCGGAGAATAATACTCTCACCAACCGTTCGTGGGTTTGAGGCGTCTGGCGGCTTGCAAAAATCTTAGCTCCAATTGTGTGGAAGTGGTGAATGGGGCTTTGAAATGGATAGGGGAGGGAACAGGTTTTATGATGAAGGACACTTACTCAACACTAAAAAGCCGGACAAAGGAAGTGGACTAGTATAAATTAGCTTGGAATAGATTTAATTCGCCCCAGGCTGCTTTTACCGCCGTGCTGATTGTGCATGAACAAAATTTAACATCCTACAGTAGTTAATAGCTTTGACCGCTCAATCTGAAATCCTATAAATAGGTCGCAGCTCCAAAAACAAAAAACCTAAAAAATTATTATTGATCACGAAAAGACAAGAGACTTAAGAAATCAAAGGAGACGTTCAAAGAGAGGTTCGCGCGGCAGCCACCGCCTCATCCGCCGTCAACACAATCATCAAGGCCGAAAATCCATTTCCCAATTACCCAGCCTCCTCCATTTTGATAATTTGATGGCATTTGTGGAAACGTCAGTTGATGTTTTACGTTACGCGATGAACGCAGAGGATTGAGGTTGGAATTTGAAATTCGATTCTCTAGAGTCGGTGGCGATCGAGGCGGTTGTTAGTGCGCTAGTTGAATTTTGATTTTTGGTTTGGAGTTTTTGAGTCCGCTTGAGAGATGGCGGACATCGTTAAACAAATTTTAACGCGGCCGGTACAATTGGCGGACCAGGTGACGAAGTTCGCCGACGAGGCGACATTTTTCCGTCAGGAATGTCTGGAGGTGAAAGGGAAAACGGAGAGGCTGGCAGCACTGTTGCGTCAAGCGGCGAGAGCCGGAAACGATCTGTACGAGCGGCCAACGAGGCGGATCATCGATGACACGGAACAGGTGTTGGACAAGGCGTTAGGGCTGGTTTTGAAATGCAAAGGGAACAGTTTGTTCAAGAGGATTTTCACAATTATTCCGGCAGGTGCATTTAGGAAAATATCGATTCAGTTGGAGAATTCGATTGGGGATGTTTCGTGGTTGTTGCGTGTTTCAGCGCCCTCGGAGGAGAGGGATGATGAGTACTTAGGGCTTCCTCCTATAGCGGCGAATGAGCCAATTTTGTGTTTGATTTGGGAGCAGATTGCGATTTTGTACACTGGATCGTTGGAGGACAGGTCAGATGCTGCAGCTTCTTTGGTCTCTTTGGCTAGGGATAATGAGAGGTATGGTAGGTTGATTATTGAGGAGGGTGGAATACCTGCATTGTTGAAACTGGCCAAGGAAGGAAAACAGGAGGGTCAGGAGAATGCGGCCAGGGCCATTGGGTTGCTGGGCAGGGATCCTGAGAGTGTGGAGCAGCTCGTAAATGGTGGGGTTTGCGCGGTATTTGCAAAGATTTTGAAAGAAGGGCATATGAAAGTGCAAGCTGTGGTGGCTTGGGCTGTCTCTGTATTGGCTGCGCATCATCCCATGTGCCAGGATCCTTTTGCTCAGAATAATGTGATTAGGCTGCTTGTGAGTCAGTTGGCTTTCGAAACCGTACAGGAACATAGTAAGTATACTATTGTGAGTAAGCAGAAGATGTCTATCCATTCTGTGTTGATGGCAAACAATGATCAGAGTAGTAGTAGCGGGGGTGGTGGTGAGGATGAGACGTCATCAGGGCAGATTGCGCACCCTATGGGAAATCAGTCTACAAACCAGATGCATTCCCTGGTTAATGATACTTTGGCTATGAGGCCCTCAAAGCAGAATGATGCAGGCAAGCCGCCTATTAACCCTCATTCTGCTTCGAGTAAGAAGTCCAATCAGAGTACTCAAGCCAACAATAATATTTCTCTTACTGGAACTAGCATCAAGGGTAGGGAGTTTGAAGATCAAGAAACTAAAGCCCACATGAAAGCCATGGCCGCAAAGGCTTTATTAAATCTCTGCAAGGGCAACCTTTCAATATGTCGTAGCATAACTGAGTCAAGAGCGTTGTTATGCTTTGCCATTCTGGTTGAGAAAGGAACCGAGGAAGTAAAGTACTATTCTGCCATGTCACTTATGGAAATAGCTGCAGTGGCTGAGCAGAACCACGAGCTGAGACGCTCAGCATTCAAGCCAACTTCCCCAGCAGCCAAAGCTGTTGTGGAAGTACTATTGAAAATTATCATAGACGCAAATTCAGATCTACTGATCCCGTGCATCCAAGCCATTGGGAGCCTTGCCAGAACATTTCGTGCCACAGAAATCAGAATTATACCTCCATTAGTCAGGCTGCTCGAAGAGCGGGAACCAGAAGTTTCGATAGAAGCTGCCATTGCCCTCACAAAATTTGCTTGTACCGATAACTTTCTTCACGTTACTCACTCCAAAGCCATTATAAGCGCAGGTGGCGTCAAGCATTTGATTCAGCTCGTATACTTTGCCGAAAATGCTCTCCAACTCCCATCACTTGTACTACTATGTTTCATAGCCTTACACATCCCCGATAGCGAGGAGCTAGCTCGTGAAGAGGTACTCATAGTCCTAGAATGGGCTCTCAAACAAGGCAACTTGATCCAAGACGAACTAGTTGACTCATTGTTGCCAGAAGCAAAGAGTAGACTCGAACTATACCAGTCTAGAGGTACACGAGGTTTCCATTGATGCTAATGGTCAGCGTCTCATGTCCGCCGACCATCCAACAAATCAAACTAGTCACATTCGATGCCATTTTGATTCCCTCTACCAGAAAGATAATGAAATTCTTTAGTTCATATGACATTTAATAACTTCATAATCGATGGCTGGCTCTATATTCAAAAACCCCAAATCAAAGTGGAAGTCAAGCTAACTCAGCTCGATGACATTAGGCATGACGACGCAGAAAAGATCAACAATGGAAGTGGTATCAGAATTCATGAGAAGGTGGATCGAAGTTGATACTTTATAACAAATGATTGAAATGAGCTTACAAAGACTAAGATCTTTATTATGCAAATTGCAGGTGCAGACATGATGATGGTGGTGCCTGCTGCACATGTGGGTCTGAAAATCTTGTGGAAAATTACTTGAGACTGAAACGGAGCCTATCAATCCCAAGCCTGCTCTGACTTGAGAGCCTTCCCATGGCGGGCTATCTCAGTGATGCAGACTTTGGCATACAATCTCTTTGTCAGCAAAAGACTTAAGAAACGCAAGTAATGGCCATCATAATGAGAGTTTTTTTTGAAATGGACCCTTTTGAGTTTGGTCATTTCAAAACTAACCTCTTCGAGTTTCACATTTCAAAACTGATCCTTTTTAATGAAACCGGATCCCCGAGTTTTGACTTTTGGAAAATCGGATCTTGGAAATCCGGTTAGTTGCGTTTTGTAACTAACCGGATCCACAGCTTCCGGTTTTCAAGAGATCTGGCTGATGTGGACGACGGTCGAATACGTGGATTCCACGTAACACCGGAGTGCGCCATTTCGGGTTTTTTAAAAAAACCGGATCGCCTGAATTCGGTTTTCTGCGAACTTAAATTGCCGACACAACTTCTTCTCCCCCATTCGAAACCCTACCCTTTTGAAACCCGCCGGATCTACTTCTCCCTCATCCGATTCCGTCCGATATCTCCCCACTTCCGTCCGATTTCTCCCAAATTTTGAAATCCTACCCCAATTCCGTCCGAAATCGTACCCCAATTCAGCCCGATTCCGTCCGATTTCTCCCCCATTCACCACCTCCGAAATTGATAGGTAAAAAAACTTAATTGTGTAATTAGTGTTGTTGAATTATTTTTGAAGGATTATTGTTGTGAATTTTGTTATTAGTGTTGTTGAATTGTTTGTTTTTGATATTAGTCCGGTTAATTGTATGAATATTGTGAATTTTGTGCATTTTTTGGTTTGATATTAGTCCGGTTAATAGTTGTTTTTGACTTATTATCGTTGAATTAATAACGTTGAATTGGCGGTTGCTTGACATTGGTTTGATATTGTCCATGGAATATGGTTTATATTCGTAAAAAGAGTGATGTCATATGTCATAGTTATTGAATTAGTATATTGGATTTTGGACAATTTTTTGTTGTAGTTGAATTAGCGTATTGGTATATATTGTGTTTTTCTTCATGAATTGGTAATAATGAATATTTGTTGTTTTTACAGAAATGTCGTCAGGTAACAGGCGAAGAAGCACTAGTCCACGCGATGTGCCGTCTTCTTCACGAGCGACTGCTAATCCAAACATAGATATGGATGATTATCTTCATCCTGGACCCATCGATCCATCCTTGTTGACGATGCAAAGTGTGCATCGCACTGAGGCGATTTGGAGAAATCAGGTATGATTTTCATTAATTAAAAATTTTCAATTCATATTATATAACAATGTTTCATTAATTAATTACATATTATAGATGGATAAAGAATTTAGGTCTGATAAGCTATTAAAGGTAATGGGTCATAATGTCCTAAGTATGAACCCTCGACTTACAAATTATGTTGCAAATGCCGGTTTTCTACCTTGGACCCAAGTATGCAACGTGAAGAATGATCCTAGATTATGCACCGCCCTAGTGGAGAGATGGCGCCCCGAGACACACACCTTCCATCTAAATGGAGGGGAGGATACAATTACACTACAGGACGTGTCTCTTCTTACTGGATTACCCATAGATGGGGAGCCCGTGTCTGGATTTGGGGAGTTCGATTGGGAGCGTGTTTGTTTGAATTTATTGGGTGATGTGCCTGACCGTCCTAAGCTGAAATCGATGGATAGCAAGACATGGTTCGATGACTACTTGAATAATATGCCAGCCGATGCGGATGAAGAGACGTTGAAGAAATACGTTAGGGCGTACATTTTATGTCTATTGGGATTGACTCTCATGGCAGACTTGTCCGGTGATCAGGTAGCGCTCCACTACCTTCCATTATTGGCGGACTTGGATAACGTCAGGAGATACAGTTGGGGAGCGCAGTTTTAGCTTTTCAGTACAGTCAGTTGTGCAGAGCAAGTAATTTTAAGAGATCGCAAATTGGTGGATGTGCACTATTACTACAGTTTTGGTGTTGGGAGCGTATGCGTATTGGACGTCCACAACCATATGACAGAGACGCACCAGAACTTGAAGATGATATTCATCCATATCTTAGACCTTGTCGGTCGTACTTGTGAGTAAACTTTATATTTATTTTGATATTAAAAATTGTTAAATATTAAATTTGTAACGCTTTTATTTATGCGCAGACATTGGGCCGGACCAAAACATTTTGAAGAGACCCCACGTGGTTCTTTAATCTTCTATCGGGATCAGCTCAAGTGAATGGTCCACGGTGATTTTATTTATCGACCATATGAAGAGGATTTGATGGAACGACTGCATCCCGTATGTCTCGAGTCACGACAATTATGGGTGGCTGATGTGCCACTTATTTGCTTCAACATCATTGAGTGGCATCATCATATTCGTACTATGAGACAGCTTGGATGGAATCAGATCATTCCACCTGCTCCTATAGCGTTTACGAATGATCACCACGGATTAGAAAGGAAAAAGAGAGTTGATTGGAGAGTGTACTTGCTCCATGATGTTCAGTTATGGAATACTAGATGGGAGAGATCACTAATATATGGGGATCCAGGCGAGGATGGCGAAGACATTGATATTGACGGAGCCTACCGCACTGTCGTTAAGGTGCGATATTCTCTGTGCAAAAATAAATTTATATCTCCGATACTTGCAACTTAACTATTTTTGGTAGTAAGTGGTAAATACGGGTCGAACTCAAGGGAATTGGTGGATTAGTTGTTCTTTAATGAAGCTTATGCATAAAGTAAATGCGATTGGGGTTGGGTTTGAGTGTGCTTTGAGAACTGAAAGTAAATTACAACAGTTGATAATGGACTGTAAGGAAAGGATTCGGTTTAGGGGTTTTATATCATATCATCTTTCATCATTGACCTCTAATGATCATACTAAGTGTTCAAAGATGAATCGAGGCTATTTCTAGCACAAGACTTGCAACATCGTTTAGAACACTAGTATTTAGACTAATTCCTCCTTTCGAAGTATCTTAGCCTTATGTGCATCCATTTGATCTTCAGTTACGATCAACCAAATGGTTTTTAAAAGAGGTCGAACTCCTCAGATAAGCTTTGCCCGTTAAAGCATCCACTTACCCGAGTATGTTCACGAACCCCACGGAAGAGCTTTGCCCGTTAAAGCATCCACTCAACCTTGGAAGTTCTAACCTAATATGTGGCACATAGAACAAGTTTTGAAACACTAAGTAGCATTAAGCATAAAGTCTAGAACGGTTTATGATATAAATACACCCCTTCAACCGAATAAAGAGTTTAGCTACGAATATTCATGAAACAGGACATCATAGCTAAGTGCGTTGAAAAGTAAAGGTTTTTGAAAGACAGTAAAGTAAAGAAGAGAGTACTTACAAAAACCGTTGAAAGTGCTAAAGCTTCGATTCCAAAGTAAAGTGATTACATGATTGTGCTCTCAATCTAGAGAGATAAGTGATTTGTGATTTTTGGAATGTGTAGAGAGATGAGCTCTCCACACTTTGGGATGATTTTACAAGGGCAATGGAGGTGTCTATTTATAGGCTTAAGGGAGGGCATGGATGTGGATGAGAACAAGCCACTTGTCACAAGGGAAGAGGAGAGCCAAAAGCCATCGGGTGATGTCATCCTCCCCTTAGCCGCCCCCCCATGTGTCATGAGAGGAGAGGAGCCTCTCTTAGCCGACGACCATGTGGAGGAGGGGGAGTGGTGGAGTGAGTTTTGTGATCTTTTCCCCAAAAGCCATCGGTCCTTTCAGCTCCAGTCTGACTCTGGTTGCCCTTCGGTTGGACTTGTTTTGAGCAATTCCACGTCCGGTTCTTGAAAGTCCGAATTTGGTCGTGACCCGGAATGACTCGTAATTCATTTTCAGCTTTAAAATTCCTCCTTAGCCTGTATTCTCTCTAGACTTCAAAATACCCTGTAGATAAATATCAGAACTAACAAGCAAAAGTTAAATAGACAAAAAGTCTAATTTGGTGGGTTTAACTGTGTTTATGATTCATACAATTATCGTCCATCAATATTCCCAGTGATGAATATGTGCATTGGTATTCAATGATCACACGTCGCCTTATCCAGCCCAAATTAGAAGAAGAGGACACTCAGGCGTATCGCCCTAGTGCCCATGAATTACCTAGCAATGTAAGTTATCACATGTTTTTTAATATATTATTATACTGTTTTACATGTGTAACTATCAATTTGTTTATATAGATTCACACGTTGCTCATCTGCGCTTCCAAGGCTGCAGAAGGATTCAACAGTACTGCAGACTTGCAACCAATTTTTCATCGCATTTTCCATACCGCAGTGGAGGAACTACGAGTGTGGGGGAGTTGCGGCTACTGAATATCAACCCTGATAGTTGATGAGCAGAAATTTGTACTATATTTAGTCGATTTTCGATCATCTTCCTTATTTGTATGATCTCTCACATTATGTTTTGATGCTTTTAGGTGAAAAAAATGAATCCGAGGTGAAAGAAAGAGTTTTGGGGGAATTTGGGCGAAAACAGTTTAAAAACGGTGGATTGACCTCCCTACTTGTCGCACAAGCCCAGAGAGCATACGGTGTCCGAATACAATGATCTATGGCTTGTTAGAAAGCTGAGATGAAGTGCTACAACTTTGTAGTTTACACCAAAAGCTGGTTCAGTCGTTAAAGAGGTCGAAACATGAGTCGAAGTCTGCTGTACAAAATGCGACTGTGTCACCTGTGTCACGATCTGTCAACAATAGGTGACACTGCATCCTCTCTGGATCCAATCGTGTCACCTATTAGCTGACACAAGCGACACTTGCCTGACAGGCCAAATGGGCCAAAAATTCAATTTCTGCTAGGTTTTGGAAAAAAGGCATGAAAAAAGAAAAGGGGGCAGCCGCCATAGAAAAAAGAGGAGAGTTAGTCGACCAATTGGGAGGAGAATTGCAACACATCACCGAAGGAAATCGATTGGAATCAAACGGATTACAAAGCGAAGATCAACAACATCATCATCTACATCAAGGTTCTGATTGTTCTTCGTTAAAAACTTGTAATTCTCGTTTCGAACAAAAACATGAGTTGTATGTTCACTACCATGGATAGTTAGTAGTGACCCTATTTTGGGGTCCTCTGAATCTTGTCTAACTATGAATCGTTGAATAAAATAGAAAATTGCATGATTTGATTTGGCTTATTGGTTTTGTATTTTACTTAGCGCTTAAACCCAAGCGATGCATACTAGGTGTTTGACGAAATGTCTAAGTGCGTTGCGTTGAGATATTGGTCAATAGCGCCGAAAGGATGAGACTTTGTATCTGAAAATTAAGTAAAATACACGTTATAAACTCGGTGACTACGAGAGTGGCCTTAATTTATGACGAGAAAGGCTAGTTTTCTGATAAGGACTCCCCATGTTTACGCGACGAGAGTTGATAAACATCAGCGAATTGATTCGAACCAATAGCGCCGAAAGGGTGAGGTTCGTAGTTTAAGGTATATTTCCAATATAACCAATAGCGCCAAAAGGGTGAGGTTTATACTTGGAGTGTATGGCTATTTTCCAATCAATATAGGCCAATCATGCATGCTAGATATTAATAACTCGATTCAAATGTTAGGAAGGTGAAGTAGTTCCCCAAAACATATCTTGAAATCGACAAAATTTTCGTACTTTCATTTATTTTGAATTCTAGAAACAAACCAAAACACTATTTGGATTAGGATAAGTAGAAATACAACCTTACATAGTGCAAAAGTGTGCAAACAATGTGAAAGAATAAAGATCACCTAAGAGCAATGACTAGTTTTCGAAGAGAAGAAAAGTATATTCATGCTTGCTAATTTCAAGTTCAAGTGATGCAAAAAGGTTACCTAAATTATTAGATAGACAAAAGATAACAACAACATTGACGCCTAGGAATTGTGCACTCATAAAAGTCACGGCGATCCTAGATTCAAAATCAAGTCATTAGCAGTGAAACTAGATAGTCGAGTAATGGGGTAATGCGGATGCCTTTGAAAATCGATCATTCCTTTTAGTGTGTATGCATGTGAATTGAGTAGAGGGATGACCCTTGTACTAGTGTACGTGAGCATGACTTTGTTTGAGATAGTTTTGAAAATGAAGTGTCAAACTCCTCTTTCCTTATGGATTATGGACTTAGCTCCTAAAACTTGGAATGAGTTTTGTATTGTTAGCCCATGGACTATCCTTCTTGATAGCATAGGCGCACGATTGGCACATTTTTTGTGTTTCTAAGGATCATGTTTTGAGTATCTTGCAAAAAGGTTGAAAGAATTGTTAGGTTAGCCATTTGATAACTCTAATATTGATTGTCTTTGAATGTGCATCTTTGTAAAGTCATTGGTGGTTCGAAATTCTTTTGAAAAGGAGTTAGTCTTTGATTACTATTTCAATTCTAGTGCATGGGGGATTTGTTGCGCATTGCCTAGATAAATGAGGAACTATCATGATCATGCATATTAGCTAGTCGCATATGGGATTTGTGAGTATTCCCTTTTCTGAAAACTCTCACGAGACTACAACTCGTCCTGTAGGGTAGCCTAGAGATTTAAAGGCTTGGTGCATATGCTAAATGCACTCGTGTTCCCTACGACAGTGGATTAGGATTTAGTTCATGTTTGTTCGGGACGAACAAACTCTAAGTGTGGAGTGTTTTGATGAGCATAAATTTGTACTATATTTATGCTCCACATTTAGTCGATTTTCGATCATCTTCCTTATTTATATGAGCTCTCACATTATGTTTTGATGCTTTTAGGTGAAAAAAATGAATCCAAGGTGAAAGAAAGAGTTTTGCGGGAATTTGGGCGAAAACAGTTATAAAACGGTGGATTGACCTCCCTACTTGTCGCACACGCCCAGAGCGCATACGGTTTCTGATTACAATGATCTATGGCTTGTTAGAAAGCTGAGATGAAGTGCTACAACTTTGTAGTTTACACCAAAAGCTGGTTCAGTCATTAAAGAGGTCGAAACATGAGTCGAAGTCTACTGTACAAAATGCGAATGTGTCACCTGTGTCACGATCTGCCAACAATAGGTGACACTGCATCCTCTCTGGATCCAATCGTGTCACCTATTAGCTGACACAAGCGACACTTGCTTGACAGGCCAAATGGGCCAAAAATTCAATTTCCGCTAGATTTTGGAAAAAATGCAAAAAAGGAAAAAAAGGCATGAAAAAAGAAAAGGGGGCAGCCGCCATAGAAAAAAAGAGGAGAGTTAGTCGACCAATTGGGAGGAGAATTGCAACACATCACCGAAGGAAATCAATCGGAATCAAACGGATTACAAAGCGAAGATCAACAACATCATCATCTACATCAAGGTTGTGATTGTTCTTCGTTAAAAACTTGTAATTCTCGTTTCGAACAAAAACATGAGTTGTATGTTCACTATCATGGATAGTGAGTAGTGACCCTATTTTGGGGTCCTACGAATCTTGTCTAACTATGAATAGTTGAATAAAATAGAAAATTGCATGATTTGATTTGTCTTATTGGTTTTGTATTTTACTTAGCGCTTAAACCCAAGCGATGCATACTAGGTGTTTGACGAAATGTCTAAGTGCATTGCGTTGAGATATTAGGTCAATAGCGCCGATAGGGTGATACTTAGTATCTGACAATTAAGTAAAATACACGTTATAAACTCGGTGACTACAAGAGTGGCCTGAATTTGTAACGGGAAAGGCTAGTTTTATGAAAAGGACTCCCCATGTTTACGCGACGAGAGTTGGTAAACATCAGCGAGTTTCTTGATTCGAACCAATAGCGCCGAAAGGGTGAAGTTCGTAGTTTAAGGTACATTTCCAATATAAACCAATAGCGCCAAAAGGGTGAGGTTTATACTTGGAGTGTACGGCTATTTTCCAATCAATATAGGCCAATCATGCATGCTAGATATTAATAACTCGATTCAAATGTTAGGCAAGTGAAGTAGTTCCCCAAAATATCTCTTGAAATCGACAAAACTTTTCGTTTTTTCATTTATTTTGAATTCTAGAAATAAACCAAAACACGATTTGGATTAGGATAAGTAGAAATACAACCTTACATAGTGCAAAAGTTTAAACTTGCTCCCATGGACAACTCGGTACTTACCGATATTATAAATTGTTTTTGACATACAAAATACTGCACGTCAATAGTATTCAGTTTGGAAACGGTAAATTTCCTCATTTTAATTGTATATGTAATTTATTCAACTAATATACTAATAAATTTTAATTATAGGTGACGATGATGATATGAGTGTAGACGATGATCATGTCACACACCTTGACTCACAGACACCATGTTATGATCGTCCATCAAGCTCATTGGCACCACCTTCACAACAATTTCAGGCATCCACCTCACAGGCACCACCTTCACCACCCGGTCATGGGCACAACCTTCGTCCTGAAAAGACACCCAAATATTCATGGCTTAAGAATTTACGTAAGAAGAGAATAGATTGAGATTAAATTTTACTTTAATGTATTGTTTTGTTATACTTATGTTACAGTTTGTAACAATGTCTTATTTAATCTATAAAAATAACTTATGATACATTTTCTATTGGACACGAAGAAATCCGGTATCAATTCAGTTAAATTTTTTTAGATTTTTACCTGTTCGGATTCCCCGGATCTGGTTTTTTACGTGAAAAAAAATTGCTTTCTTAAAAACCGGAGTCCCCGCATCCAGTTTTTTACGGGAAAAAATAAAAAATTTAGGTTTTTAACAGTTCAGATTCCGCAGATCCGGTTTTTCATGGGGAAAAAACAAAAACAATTAGGTTTTTTAACAGTTTGGATCCCCCGGATCTGGTTTTTACGGGAAAAAACAAAAAAAAATTAGGTTTTTAAAAACTGGAGTCCCCGCATCCGGTTTTTACGTGAAAAAAACAAAAAATTTAGGTTTTTTAACAGTTCGGATTCCGTGGATCCGGTTTTCCACGGGAAAAAACAAAAAAATTTAGGTTTTTTAACAGTTCGAATACCCCGGATCCGGCTTTTGACGGGAAAAAAACAAAAAAAATTAGGTTTTTTAACAGTTCGGATCCCCCGGATCCGGTTTTCTACGGGACCCGAATTTCTGACGACTCGACTAGAAGTGACCGGACGGGCACGGGTCGGGATTCCCCCAAAACCGGATTTCGGAGATCTGGTTTTTGACGCCCTATATATATTCATGTTCTCTCGTTCATTTTCTACATCCAAATACACTTCGACTTCAAATCTCGCATCATTTCACTCGTTCTACCAACTTTCTTCGACATGGAAACTCCCACTCTTGATAATTTAGATGTTCCAATCATGGACGAGTACCACCGGGAAGAAATGGAAAATTTAGAAATGGTCGCTGTTGAGAATACGCATTACGAGAATGCAATACCCCGTTACGTATGGGATCATCTGGATTTTGAAGATATTTCGGCATGGGAAACCAATCAACCAGCCGATGAGTATATGGGAGGGACTTTCGGTCAACCGGATCTCCACGAATGCATTGGATTTGGGACTGAGTTTGACTCAAAAGAACTTGCCATACATGCGGTGCGGAAGTGGTCGATAATGAATCGGGTGGAATACGTGGTAAAAAAATCTAACCCTTCTTTTATGGTGTTTCGATGTCGAAAAGGTCGAGAAGTTTGTCCATGGGGCCTCCGGATAGCTGCACTGAGAGACGGTTACCGTTGGGAAGTGCGAAAGCATCGTGAGCACCACATATGTCAGAACGACACAATTATGGCCAACAACGTTCATATGACGCCTAAGTACATCGCTAAAGAACTGTGGGATGTGATGACAGAAAAATTACGATTGAGTGGAGCAGAGATACAAGCAAGAATTTATAAAGACTATGGGCTAGACATTTCCCCCTTGAAAGCTTGGCAAGCAAAGCAACAAACAATGATTAACTTATTTGGAACATGGGATGGCTCCTTCACATACCTGCCGCACTTGATGAAGGCTTTAGTTGATAATAGTCCGGAAACAGTTGTCAAATGGGATACGGACAAAATCGATGGTGAGTACATTCAGGTAAATCATGTTTTTTGGGCATTTGCTGAATGTATTCATGCCTTTAAGCATTGTCGTCCCGTATTATCCATTGACGGAACTCATTTGTACGGTAAGTACGATGCGAAGCTCCTCATATCATGCTCATTGGACGCAAACAATGGTGTTTTACCTGTTGTGTTTGCTTTGGTCGAGAGTGAAAACACCTCCAGCTGGAGTTGGTTCATGAGTTGCAATTGAGAGGGTGTCACTTCACGTTGAGGCTTGTGCGTCCTATCTGACAGACACGGAGGAATAATGGCTACTATGAATGAACCACAATGGTCACCTCCTAATGCTTACCATCGTATCTGCGTTCACCACTCCCAGAGCAACTTCAACACGAAGGTCAAAGACTCTTATTTGAAGAAAAAACTTGGCAAGGTTGCATATGCCAAAAAAGAATACAAGTTTGCAGCTCAATATGAGGAGCTGATGAAACGATTGAAATACAGACCTGGCGTACGTGACTGGTTGTGCAACGTGGACGCTCATTTATAGTCTTTGGCATTGGATACTAATGGTATGAGATGGGGCTCAATGACCACGAACGCTTCAGAATCGTTCAATGGCGTTCTCAAATACGGACGTGATTTACCAATGTCAGCATTGGTTATGTTCACTTTCAAACAGTTGAATAAATACTTCAACACCCGTCGTTATCGTTACGACAATATGGATTCGGCTTTTGCACCAAAGGTACACAAGAGGTTGGAGGTACTCCGAGAAAGGGCACAGTTCCACAGAGTCGTACATTTTAACCCATCCCAGGGAATTTATCAGGTTACCACGGGAATTAAGCATCATCTGTGGAGAGTTTGCATACACGAGAGAACATGTTCCTGTGGAAAATGGACGACACTTCATATTCCCTGCAGTCATGCAATTGCAGTTTGTAAGTTCACGGGCAGGGAATACAACGACTATGTGTCAGATGAGTATACACTTGAAGCTTACAACATGACCTGGAGTTACCATTTCAGTCCATTACCTCATTCTGACTTCTGGGAACCCTATGATGGACTTCCTCATATGCCTAATCCTCACTTCAAACGTACAAACATCGGTAGAAATTCGACAAGGCGAAGGCGTACTGAAATGGACCAGAGGGATGTCGGCCAGTCCAGTAATCAAGGAGAGGCTTCATCATCACAATCCCCGGGCAAAATTCAAAGGTGCAAATTCTGCCAACAAACTGGTCATAACAGAAGGTCTTGTCCCTTAGCCAATGCAAGCGAAATCCAATATCCGAGTACCTATAGTATTGTTGTTGTTCACTTTTATTTTACTACAACTATGTTTCCAATGTCCAACTTTCAATGATTTCCAAACTGCTGTATCTTTTTATTTAAAATACGGACTGTAATAACGGGCTTAACAACAAAACAAAATTTAAGTTCGCTGAAAACCGGATCTCCTGAATCCGGTTTTTTAAAAAAACCGGATTGCCGAACTCCGGTCTTACGTGGAATTCACGTACTCGACCGTCGTCCACATCAGCCAGATATCCTGAAAACCGGAACCTGGGGATCCGGTTAGTTACTAAACGCAACTAACCGGATTTACAGGATCTGGTTTTCCAAAAGTCAGAAATCGGGGGATCCGGTTTCATTAAAAAGGGTCAGTTTTGAAATGTGAAACTCGAGGGGGTTAGTTTTGAAATGACCAAACTCAAAAGGGTCAATTTTAAAAAAAACTCTTATAATGAACATAACGCGGAAACAATGGCCCCATTGACAAGTGGGAAATAATTTGAGCATATAATTTGGTTTAAATTATATGTCAATAATTGAAACAAAATGAATGCAAATAAATGGAAAAAAATTCCAAGCAGCGCATTAATTTGCTGTCAAAACATAAATGACGTAGTTTTATAGTTTCAGAATAAAATTGCGTAGTTTTGAAAAGTGTTCAGTTTTCAACTTAGGAATTATATTAATAAAACGACATAATTTTAGTATTGTTTTATCTAAACTACGTCATTTCATTTTTGCTTGGCTGCACGGTATATGAATCCCAAAATTATGAAGAGATTTTAATTTCACAGTAAAAGATCCTGAAGTTTGTCTTGAAAATAACCATAACATAATAGTTGGCCCAATAAGTTTCTTGCGGCATAGAAATTTGATCTTTACTAGCTTTGGTAATTAACTATGCAATAATGACATGACTATTCGAAAAAATTTCCAATTTAGGCAAAAATCGAATTTGCTTTCCAACTGTAGAAACACCTCAACTTCAATTTCCAAAATACACATCTTCACTTAGGCGCTGTCCTTAACGGCGCCTTAAGCCCAGTGTCAAATTTAAAAGGATAGAAAATGATGAGTCAGCAATAATTGCTGAATAAGCGTAAGGCGATCTTCTCCACAGCGCTTAAAACTGAACTATAATTTCATGCCCTAGTTTTCACCCGTTAATAGATTTGTCGTCTTCTTCCTCCGTCTGAAATTCAATTCAAACACCGTCCGCTCGTCGTGACCTGGTGTCGCCGCCTGGTGTCACCGCCCGCTTCTTGTCGTCTGCTGTCGCCGCCCGCTCGTTGTCCTCCCTGTCTACCTTGTTTGTCTGGTTATTCCCGCTGCAATCCATCATCCCGTCTGCATTCCGCCGCTTGTTCCCGCTACATTAGGTATATGCTCCTCTATTTGCTTCAGTTATAGAATTTGATTACTTTTCACAGTAGTACAAATCATGCTTTTGTGTGTTCCTCTAAATTTATTCAATTTAGAACCAAACTAATGTCTGTTGATAGACATTCAGTTGTGTCTGTTGTAGTTTGCTTTGTGCTATGTTTAAGGTTTCTGTAGTTCACTCTTCATGACATTGTGAAATGTCCACTTTGAGTGTCTCATTAAATTTGTATAAAAAAATTAAGTACATGGCCTTTTATGCCGATAGATGTAAGTCACAGCTGGAGTTTGAATGGTTACTTTAGATATGTATTAAGCTTTTATGTTGGGTTGCATCCAACATCTTGTGGTTATCTTTTCAGAACAATGTCATTCTTATTTGTGTGCTTTTGCTTGTAAAGCATAATGTTGGTGGCTGTTGTTGGATGTCCGTGGCAGCAACACTATGTAGTTGAATATTTATTATGGTAGTATGTCATTGTTGAAAGTTTTTTAGTTTGGTTCTAATATATTAATGTTTTTCTTAGACTGTCTTAGCAATGATTAGTACTCAAAATGATGGAATGACATTGTCAACTATAAAGAGATTTGAAATTCTGTCATTTGATGAGTATGATAGAGAAGATATGGGGAATTTTGATAATGACGATGAGGAAGGCTATGTTGAAGTACCAATATGTGGTGAAGGAGTTAATAATTTCCTATGAGATTTTCCTCCTTTCAATGATGTTTCCGGGTTGATGAGCCATCCGACTATTGATGACCACGATTCTAATAACAGTCAGTTTAATACAAACGTGCTAAAAAAGGCATTATGTTTTTGCGGAAAGAGTTGCTCATATATGTTTGTCAAAAATATTCTATCAAACACCGTCGAGAATATCACACTACAAGCTCGTGCGCAAAAAGTTTGATTCTTGAATGTCGTCGAGGGAAAGATAAATGCAAATGGGAGCTACGAGCTTCGAAGAAGAAAAAAGAAGGCCTGTGGGGAATAACCAAATATGAAGAAGATCACACATGCGAGGTCGATATTATCCCTCATGACAATGTCCATTTTAATAAATACTTATCGGAATGGACATAAGAGATTTAATTCAAGAGAAGTTGAGATTTTCCTCTTACGAAGTGCAAGCTTTAATGAGATCGAAGTATGGGTATAGAATATCCTACATGAAGGCTTGGAAATCCCGACAAAAAGCGTTATTACATATATTTGGAGATTGTGAAGCATCTTTCGAAAAACTACCGGCATACATGGACATGCTCATAGAGTCCAATCCGGGTATCATTGTTCATTGGGACACATCAATGCTAGAGAGTGGGAAAGTAAGCTTGAATCGTGTATTCTGGTCATTTGCTCAGGCCATTGATGGCTTTAAGCATTGTCGTCCAGTCATTTCTATCGATGCGACACATTTGATCGGGAAGTGGAAGGGTGTTTTAATGATTGCAGTCTCTCTCGTCGCACAAAATGAAATTCTTCCTTTAGCTTATGCATTGGTGAAGGGTGAAAATATCGAGAGCTGGAAATGGTTCATGACGTGCATTCGAAGTGGCGTCACGCAACGTGGTGGATTATGCATAATTTTGGATAGACATATAGGCATAATGCGAGTGATGGTAGAAGAGGATTGGTCTCCACCAAGAGCTTATCACCGTCTCTATTTAAGACACTTTACCTCTAATTTCAATCAAAAGGCGAAGTGTCTGGCCCACAAAGACTTAGTTAATAACATTGCCGAGGAGAATCAACAAATAAAGTTCTGTAATCGTTTCAAAGATTTGAAAGAGTTGTTGAATGATAAGCCGGATGTTGTAAAGTGGTTTGACAAGGTGAACCTGGAAAAATGAACTTTGGCTTATGATACTAAAGGTAAAAGATGGGGGTTTATAACGACTAACCAGTCCGAATCATTTAATTATGTACTTATGGCTTGCCGTGATTTGCCTATAACCGCTATCATTCACTTCACATTCAAGCAAGCCAATAGTTGGTTCATTAAGCGACGTGATGAAATGTTAGATCATAACAAGCATCATGTTCCGAAAATCGAGAGCATAATCAATGAGAACATAGAGAAAGCCGATCGTAATGAGGTGCAAATGTATGACCGAGCTAAAGGTATAGCATCTGTTTTGACCAAATCGAAGGGCCATGCACACAAGGTTTCCATGGTTGACTAAACTTGTGGTTGTGGAAAATGGCAACTTTTCACTATCCTTGTTGTCACGTGCTAGCGGTGTGCGAACAAGAGGGAATATCCACTCATAGTTGCGTGACTTACGAAATATAGCACGCACGCGTATAATGACACTTGGGCAGCAACATTTAATCCAATTCTAGATATGAGACAAAAGAACCAATATAATGGACCCAAACATATTCTAGGAAAGCACTATTAAGAGTGAAAAGAGGAAGACAACCAACAAAGCGAAGACGCAATGAAATGGATCAAAGGCGTGACCCAAGACACGAAGACGTGCAATCAACTAGTTCACAACCACCTGCAAAGGCGAAGAGGGTGTTCAGTTGTTCTATATGTGGGGTTGCAGGACACACGAAGAAATCTTTAGCATTTTACTGTGGATCATAAACTTAGATTATCAAGAGTTTATTTTTTTGTATGTTAATATGTGGATTAGGAAAGGTTAATGTATTTCATGACTACATTTTGTAGGCTTAATTTGGCAGAAACTTAATTGATGTCGCTTTTATATTATATAAAGTCCTTTTTAGCCTCATTTGTTTACATTAATATTAACTATAGTCTGTTCATTTATTGTCACTTCATTATATAAGCTATGTGTTAGCTTATGCATATTCATATATTTTGTTACAGAGATGTCACAACGTTCACGCTCTGAGGCTATGCATGACGTGTCATCTCCAACAGAAGAAGATGACAGACTGCTACCGGATTTATCACATATTGAAGATCTGAGACCCTTTGTTAGCACACTCCTATATAAACAACCCACTCATCGGTCTACGAGGATTTGGGAGACCTCGGTTAGTTATATATTCAACGATACATTTTATGATAAGTGTTACTATCTTTTGAATTAATTATACTGACTATTTATTTCCATTCGTGCAGAACACGCAGATATTAGTGGTTCGTCATCGCGGGCATTGGAAAGCAGATGAGCACATATTAGAGTATGTGGTTAGGGAAGGATTTGGTCCTTGGTATAATATGCAAAATTATGAGGTAGACTGGTCTTTCATGACAGCTATGGTGGAGAGATAGCGTTCTGAGATGCATACATTTCATTTGCGCTACGGAGAGATAACTATTACTTTAGAGGATGTCGGTGTGCTGACTGGACTTCCTATTGAGGGTAGAGCGGTGACTCGAACCAGGAGGTAGATGATGAGTTGTGTATGCAGTTATTGGGAGTGGTTCCACCGCAAGGTAGGAGAGATACTTCTGTCAAACGCACTTGGTTAAAAGATAATATGAGCGAGCTTCCAGCAGATGCTACAAATGAGGTTGTACAGTGATATGTGAGGGGATATATGCTAGTCATGTTGGGGTCATCATTATTACCAGATTCTTCAGGCAGTGATGTTTCCCTCCACTACTTACCATTACTAGCAGACCTGAACGCTATTTCGGTCTACACTTGGGGTGCTGCGGTGTTAGCATATCTGTACCGCATGTTGTGTAATGCACGCGAGTCGACACACACACAACTTTCTGGATGTGCCATTCTCGTCCAGTTGTGGGCTTAGGAGCACTTGATTATTGGTAACCCAAAGAAGCTTGTTGTCCCCTCCCCACCAACTAGTTCTGATATTGATCCTATGCGGCTTCCAGCTTTAGGTTACAAGTAAGTAAATTGGTATTTATTTCTTTTCATTCACATTTTAGGTTTTAGTCTAACTATTAATTTTAAAATTGTAGATGGAGTGTCCCCAAGTCATGGATGCAGACATCACATCACGTGTTGATGTTGTATCGTGATTTGTGGATAGGCAAGAATCAAATGATGTGATATGGACTCCTTAAACGGATGATGTTTTGGCCACGCTTAATCCGATGTGTGTTGCCGGGAGAGACAGTTGGAGAGCCAAAGTTCCACTCATATGTTCCAATATCGCTGAGTGGCACTACCCTTCTCGAGTTCTTCACCAGTTAGTATGGAGACAACCCGAGCCAGCATTGCCACCACAAAGTCATAGAGATATGCACATGAGCAAAAGAAGGACTTCTGAACCTATAGATGCATAAATGTAAGTTTATATGAGTCTTTGGGATAACCGCGCGGAAAGGCCTTTTACGGGTGAGCCTAACACGGATGGATCTTATCTGGATGCGTACTACATATGGTATTACAATGTCATTCGCAAGCGCATCTAGCCACCGGTGGATACACCAGAGCCATATTGCCCATCTGGATTTCAGTTTAATTTACTTGTAAGTATTTATATATTTTAGCATATGGTAACTTACAAATTATTTACAAAATAACTCATTTATGGGAACTTGCTCTTTTTTCAGGTCACATCGTTAGGGCGCACATGTAAAATGTCTTCTGCATTGTTTCTTAAGACGAGTGACATGGATTCGAAGAGGGCACTACATGATCCGTTTCATTCTACATGTGCGGACTTGTTGAGAATTGGAGAGGGCCTAGCATTGGATGTTGATCCCGCACATATTCACCTTCATAATGGTATATGAACTTAGTCATAGTTGTGAAATATTTATTTTACGTGTTTTCTAACTTGTTTTATTTATTTAACATTTAGACTCCAATGAAGAAGTGGACTTGCCTATAGATAACTACGACGTTTCCGACCCTTCTCAAGTAACTCAAGTAAAGTCACAAAGGACTCCAACTCGGAGGGTTGGTTCACGCGCTAGAAATGCACCCGATCATTATACACCGGGATCTTGATAGCTACCTTTTTATCCCTAAACTATAATGTAAATGTCTTGTCATTTGTACGGGTGATGACTTATGTTACATGTTGTCATTGTGTAACTTTTTAAACTTGTTAGAAGTCGTCACTTTATGCTTGATGCAACTAATGTGTTGTGCACTTCTGGTGGATGGGATTTGGTGTATTCGACAGTGTTATATTTATATGTTTGCATGTAGTTAGTATTGGGTAAAGCCGTAAAGATAATCAAAATTGTTGTATCTCAGCTTTAGGCGTCATTGGGGACAGCGCCCAAACCTAAAAGACGTTAGGCGCAGTCCTCGATAGCGCCTTTCTCCTGTATAACACTTTCTTGAATGAGTTGTTACTGACTTGTTATACAGTAAAATAGTATTATTAAGGTGATGTTCTTTACAACGCCTTATGCTTAGGCGCCATCCATTACAGTGCTTTTTCCTTGTCAAACATTTTCTTGACTGAGTTGTTATACAGTAATACAGTGTTATTAAGGCGCTGTTTGTAACAGCGTTTTACGTTTAGGCGATGTTCTTCACAGTGCCCAAAATAATTTTGCCACGTAAGCACATGCCGTAGCATTTATATCGATCCAAAATGAATATTTTGACACTAGACAATAGGCGCTCACAGCAACGGCGCCTTACGTTGTTAGGCGCCCTTAGGAACATCGCCTAAGTTAAAGTGTGCATTTTGGAAATTCAATTTGAAGAGTTTGTAGAATTGGAAAGCAAATTTGAATTTTGCTTAAATTGGAAATTTAAGCTGACTATTCACATTTTTAAGAGTATTGAATTTGGGCTAATTGAGACCATTAAAAATATGAAGAAGTGGATTTCCATTAAAAATACTCTGACTATGATTTTGTGAGCACTACAGGTTAATGTGTTCTGTTTTTGGTGTGGCTTTTTGGAGCTCCATCTGGTTGTAATTGTGTCAATTTTTGCTCTTTGTGTTTAGTCATCCGTGTTAGGATTATTTGGCAGGCTTTTTGATTTTGTTTTAGTGTTTTTGGAGGGGTCAGGTTGTGTTGCAGGGTGTGTTGGGTAGGTGTCTTGTAATTTACTTAATTGTGCTGCAGGGTGTGTGTGCGAGTGTCATGTATTTTATCCTACCTATTTTGAATAGAAGCACTTTCTTTTCAAAAACATTGAATTTGGCATTGTGAAATGAAGAGATTCCATGTTGAATCATCTAGAAGGTTGATGGACCATAATTGTATGAATCATAAACACAGTTAAATCCATCAAATTAGACTCTTTGTCTACTTAACTTTTGCTTGTTAGTTCCGATATTTATCTATAGGGTATTTTGGAGTCTAGAGAGAATACATGCTAAGGAGGAGTTTTTAAGCTGAAAATATATTACGAGTCATTCCAAGGTCACGACCAGAAGCCGACTGAAGAAATCTCAAGATCCTGACATGGAATCACTCAAAACAAGTCCAACCGAAGAGCAACCAGAGTCAGTCCGGAGCTGAAATGAACCGATAGTTTTGTGAAAACCTCACAAAACTCACAAAACCTCCTCCACCCTCCATAGGACCGGCGGCTTTTGTGAGATTGATGACTCATGGGGGGCGGCTTTCCCCCTTGCCACCTCCCCAACCGGCGGCTTTCCTCCCCTCCATGGAGAGCTTGCCAAGTGTTGTGGTTTTACACCACATCTCCCTCCTCCCCTTAGCTATAAATACCCCATCATCCCATCCCAATCCTCATCCCATCCACAATTCCAACATCAAAAACACAAGTCACTTATCTCTCTAGATTTTGGGCACTATTGTAAACACTTGTTTTAAATCTATAATACTCCTATTGATTCTTGAGTATTCTAGTAGTTCTTGAATACTCTTGTCGGTTCTTGAAGTACTCAAGCTTGTCTTTATTTTTGCTGTTCTTGAGTACTCTTGTCGGTTCTTGAAGTACTCACCCCTTTCCTTTACTGTCTTTTACTTTCGAAACCTTTACTTTCCTGTCTTTCAAAACTGCAACTTTACTTTCCTTGTCTTTACTATCAAAACCTTTACTTTTTAAGTACTTAGCTATGATGTCCTCTTCCATGGATAATCGTAGCTAAACCCTTCATTCGGTTGAAGGGGTGTACTTGTGTCATAAAATGTTTTAGACCCTTTTCTTAATGCCTCTTTGTGTTCAACTTGTTCTAAGTGCCTTATATTAGGTCAGAACTTCATTGGTAGAGTGGATGCTCGGAAGAGCAAAGCTCTATCATGAACTCGCGACCTCCGTGGATAAGTGGAGGCTCGGAAGAGCACAGCTTATTTGTGGAGATCAACCTCTTCCAAAAACTATTTGATTTATCAGGAATGATGGTCAAATGGATGCACATATTAGACAAGAGTACTACGTCTTGCAAATGACTAGACGGTGTGGCAAAACTTGTGCTAGGAATAGCCTCGATTCACTTTTGAACACTTAGTATGGTCATTAACGGTCAATGATAAACGGATTATGATACAAGGCCCCTGAAACCGAATCTTTCCTTAACTTAAAACACCACCTGCATTTACTTTCAATTTTAGTATAAACCGCAATATCAACTGCTGACGTTCCGCAAGACTTGCCGATCACGCAACAACCGTTGTAAGTCTTCTCTTTTAATTTCAGTATTTACTTTTCTGTCATTTACTTTTCCGCACTAAAAACCAAAACCAACCAAAAAACCACTTACTTTTCCGCACTAAAACCTCAATCAACCTAAAACACGTTCCCCGCTTATACGATCCCTCAAAGAACAACTTATCCCCCTAATTCCCTTGGTTTCGACCCCTACTTACCACTTGCTACCCAGTAGTAAGGTCACGAGTAGCGGAATATAAATTTATTTTGCACAAAGAACACCGCACCTTAACGACAGTGCGGTGGGCTCCGTCAAAATTGGCGCCGTTGTCGGGGAATTAGCAAATGGATAGTTGTTCTTTCTTTTGTTGTACATAATTTGCCATGTCTTCATACTACGACATAGAACCTTGGGAAGTTGGGGGTAGCAACCTTATGTTGGAAATGCTTAGCTGTCTCCCCAAATTCGGAGGTACCATTGAAGAGGACTCTGTGATACATTGCCAAACGTTTCACCACATCTGCCGCCACATGAAACCTGAGAATGAGACGTTAGAGGAGTTTAAGCTGAAATGCTTCAAATTTTCTTTAACTGACTTGGCAATAGAGTGGTATTACTCATGTGCAGATTATGAAAGCTGTTATGAAAATCTTCGAGCCAAATTTCTAAAAGAGTTTTCCCTGTCAAATTATGGCACCGATCCCTGTCAAAGAGCCCAGCCATCTTTCGAACTTGAAATTCGCGAGAAGATCAAAAACCTAAAGCAATCCCGGGACGAAACTTTGGACGAGTACTTATGGTACTTTGATTCCCTTGTAACGAGCTGCCCGCACCATGGATTCACGAACTTAGATCTTCTTCAAAGGTTTCTAGGTGGAATGATGCCACAAGAGTGGAATAGGCTTAATGATGCGGCGGGAGGTTCGGTGAATAACTTAGCCATGGATGATCTATGGAACCTAATAGTCGATTTGGCCGTAAGGTCAAGACCAAGAGAAGATCAGGCTGAGCCACTCGAGGACGTTACAACAGAGCTGACATCTAGCAACCAGCAGCAGGCCAACATGATAGACCAAAACCAGGCCGAAGCCGAGAAATCTTGGGCAGAGACAAAGGCGCTCATAAAAAAATGTGCAAATCAGGTCAATGAGATGCTCAATGCGAAGTCAAGGATTAGCGAGGAGGAGCCTAGATCAGATTATCCCGGGCATTTAGAAGAAAACGGCCCACTGACGCATAAAGAAGAGCCCACCGAGCCACTCGAGGACGAGGTCGAAAATGAGGAATTCTGGGCGGCTACACAACTGATCTGGGACCGCATTGCCAAACTGCCCAAATCAATTTCGGTCCTAACAGAAGAGTTGCCCGAGACATACCCAGACCTCAGTGCCGAACTGCCCAATTCAGTCCCGGTCCTCATAACCAATCTGCCCGAGGAAACCACGCCGGTCCCGGTTCTGATTGCCGAACCAGCCAAGTCTAATACAGTCCTCACTGCCGAGCCAACAGAAGTCCCGAAAATCACTACCGAACTAACCGAGAAAATCACGGCAAGCCCGGTCCTCACTGATGAGCTGCTCGAGAAAGACCCGGCCCTTGTGGTGGAAGTCCCCCAACTTGTCCCCTCGGTTTGTATGCGGATCACAGCCCCTGAAGATGAAGTGATCAATGATGAGGTGCAAGGGGAGTTGGAGGCAAAACATGAGCCAGAAGAGCCGAAGATGGAGCACTCACTCGTCATGAGCCAAGAAAAGCCGACTGAAAACTCACTCGTTCTAGGATGGCCAATCATCTCTGCCACAAAGAAGAGGCTAGGCATGGGAACAAGCTCAAGGTCGCTCGTGTTCAATGGCACAATACTAAACTTCCAAAATTGCAAAGGTGCCACCCATTCAAACATGAAGAAACGGCCAAGACATGGGCCAAAGGAATGGAAACCCAGAAGGAGAAGCAAGAGAGCTCGACTTGATGGACCAGCAGCTATGGTCAAGGAGTCCTCGCCTTCTCGGGGATATGTGAAAAAGAAGCCTCCGGATCAAGGGAGAGCAGAATTGAGCCCGCTGCCATATGTGTTCTTTGGGCAAATCAAAAGGGCAGCCGAGAAGAAGTTTGACCTCACACACCCATGGGATCCCACCTTATGATCCAGGAATGAGGTAGTGTCGAGCCAACGACGTTAAACAAAGGCACTGGTCGGGAGGTAACCCGACACCTATCTTACTTTCAGTACTTTTATTTTCTGTCATTTAGTTTTTTCCAATAAGTCACTCTCACCCACTTGGTGCATAGAATGAAATGACTATTCAAGAATCGGTTATGGGTGCAACATCAAGCCAGCCAGGCCTATACCAAGAGTTCAAGGCCCCAGCCGAACTCCCTCGATTATCCAGCCTCATGCCATGTCGTTCGCTCGACACTTTAAAGGGAGTTCTGTTCTTCCCTTTTCCTTAATGTCATTTCCTTCTCATAAATGTCTGCTTGCATGGCTTTTGAACTAAGTCATTTCGTAAAGAATGCCTTTGTTCAAAAGTGTGGGGTGAGAACCGCCTGTGTACATAACATGTTTTTCTTTTCCTTTTCCCTTAATATTATCTTTTTGAAAATATGAACTTGAGAATGTGAAAAAGATAGATCATAATTCATGCATTAACCTTGTGAAAATTCAACTGTTTAAAAACTTAGAATGTAACTTCTCATTTGTCCCTTTGTGCTGAGATAAACAAGGGATGTGGAGTTGACATAAACTGCCCTAGAGAGGCTTGGCTAGCAATCGAAGGACTAAATTTCGCTATATGGTTTACGAAGTCAGTGGAGGCTGCACTTCGGGTTTCAGTTGAGTCAGAGTCATCTCCGCCATGCAGCGTTTATGCAGAAAAAAGGCGGGACGGGAATCAAACCGTCCTATCTCTAGTCAGAGTAGCCGGGAAAATAAATGAGCGACCCTCATTTTGACCCGCGCGAAATGGCAAGGATGAGAGAGAGCGGGGAGGTATTTCCATATGGTTGCGGGCGACGATTGTACCTCCCAAAAAGGCTTGAGAAAATGGACTAGCAAGCCACAAAAAGGCAAAAGCTCAAAGAAGCAAATCAAGAGGCTAAAGGCCCAAAATTGTGAAGGTTTTAACCGAACAAAAGTGAAGTACTCAAAGAGTCAAATCAAAGGCCAAAGGCCGATTCACTACAAAAAAAAGCTGTCCCTCGCCAAAAAGAAATCAAAAAGGCTCAACTCAGTGAAACCCGAACCGAATCACGTGCTAGAGAAAGCTACAAGGAAACCATATAGTGCGAGATGGTCCCGAGAATGCAGTCCAGGAGCCTGAAAAGGGCTATCTCCCGAAACATCCAAATTAATTTGCATCTCGGCACGAAGGTACAAGTATCAAGTTTCTTCTAAGTATTTACACAGTTTAATTTGGTAATAAGTAAGTAATGCATGAATTAGTATAAATCTAGTCCCACAGTCTCACTTTCATATTTTAAAAGTTTACTTAGATAGTGTGCCGCCCTTTAATAGCATTGTTCGGGACGAACAACTAAAAGTGTGGGGTGATCTGATGGACCATAATTGTATGAATCATAAATACAGTTAAACCCACCAAATTAGACTCTTTGTATATTTAACTTTTGCTTGTTAGTTCCGATATTTATCTACAGGGTATTTTGGAGTCTAGAGAGAATACAGGCTAACGAGGAGTTTTTAAGCTGAAAATATATTACGAGTCATTCCAAGGTCACGACCAGATGCCGACTAAAGAAATCTCAAGATCATGACATGGAATCACTCAAAACAAGTCCAACCGAAGAGCAACCAGAGTTAGCCGGGAGCTGAAATGAACCGATAGTTTTGTGAAAACCTCACAAAACTCACAAAATCTCCTCCACCCTCCATATGACCGGCGGCTTTTGTGAGATTGATGACTCATGGGGGCGGCTTTCCCCCTTTCCACCTCCCCAACCGGCGGCTTTCCTCCCCTCCATGGAGAGCTTGCCAAGTGTTGTGGTTTTACACCACATCTCCCTCCTCCCCTTAGCTATAAATACCCCATCATCCCATCCCAATCCTCATCCCATCCACAATTTCAACATCAAAAACACAAGTCACTTATCTCTCTAGATTTTGGGCACTATTGTAAATACTTGTTTTAAATCTATAATACTCCTATTGGTTCTTGAGTATTCTAATAGTTCTTGAGTACTCTTGTCGGTTCTTGAAGTACTCAAGCTTGTCTTTACTTTTCACTGTTCTTGAGTACTCTTGTCGGTTCTTGAAGTACTCACCCCTTTCCTTTACTGTCTTTTACTTTCGAAACCTTTACTTTCCTGTCTTTCAAAACTGCAACTTTACTTTCCTTGTCTTTACTTTCAAAACCTTTACTTTTTAAGTACTTAGCTATGATGTCCTCTTCCATGGATAATCGTAGCTAAACCCTTCATTCGGTTGAAGGGGTGTACTTGTGTCATAAAATGTTTTAGACCCTTTTCTTAATGCCTCTTTGTGTTCAACTTGTTCTAAGTGCCTTGTATTAGGTCAGAACTTCATTGGTAGAGTGGATGCTCGGAAGAGCAAAGCTCTATCATGAACTCGCGACCTTCGTGGATAAGTGGAGGCTTGGAAGAGCACAGCTTATTTGTGGAGATCAACCTCTTCCAAAAACCATTTGATTTATCAGGAATGATGGTCAAATGGATGCACATATTAGACAAGAGTACTACGTCTTGCAAAAGACTAGACGGTGTGGCAAATCTTGTGCTAGGAATAGCCTCGATTCAATTTTGAACACTTAGTATGGTCATTAACGGTCAATGATAAACGGATTATGATACAAGGCCCCTGAAACCGAATCTTTCCTTAACTTAAAACACCACCTGCATTTACTTTAGATTTTAGTATAAACCGCAATATCAACTGCTGACGTTCCGCAAGACTTGCCGATCACGCAACAACCGTTGTAAGTCTTCTCTTTTAATTTCAGTATTTACTTTTCTGTCATTTACTTTTCCGGACTAAAAACTAAAACCAACCAAAAAAACACTTACTTTTCCGCACTAAAACCTCAATCAACCTAAAACACGTTCCCCGCCTATACGATCCCTCAAAGAACAACTTATCCCCCTAATTCCCTTGGGTTCGACCCCTACTTACCACTTGCTACCCAGTAGTAAGGTCACGAGTAGCGGAATATAAATTTATTTTGCACAGAGAACACCGCACCTTAACGACAGTGCGGTGGGCTCCGTCAAAATTGGCGCCGTTGTCGGGGAATTAGCAAATGGATAGTTGTTCTTTCTTTTGTTGTACATAATTCGCCATGTCTTCATACTACGACATAGAACCTTGGGAAGTTGGGGGTAGCAACCTTATGTTGGAAATGCTTAGCTGTCTCCCCAAATTCGGAGGTACCATTGAAGAGGACTCTGTGATACATTGCCAACAGTTTCACCACATCTGCCGCCACATGAAACCTGAGAATGAGACGTTAGAGGAGTTTAAGCTGAAATGCTTCAAATTTTCTTTAACTGACTTGGCAATAGAGTGGTATTACTCATGTGCAGAGTATGAAAGCTGTTATGAAAATCTTCGAGCCAAATTTCTAAAAGAGTTTTCCCTGTCAAATTATGGCACCGATCCCTGTCAAAGAGCCCAGCCATCTTTCGAACTTGAAATTCGCGAGAAGATCAACAACCTAAAGCAATCCCGGGACGAAACTTTGGACGAGTACTTATGGTACTTTGATTCCCTTGTAACGAGCTGCCCGCACCATGGATTCACGAACTTAGATCTTCTTCAAAGGTTTCTAGGTGGAATGATGCCACAAGAGTGGAATAGGCTTAATGATGCGGCGGGAGGTTCGGTGAATAACTTAGCCATGGATGATCTATGGAACCTAATAGACGATTTGTCCGTAAGGTCAAGACAAAGAGAAGATCAGGCTGAGCCACTCGAGGACGTTACAACAGAGCTGGCATCTAGCAACCAGCAGCAGGCCAACATGATAGACCAAAACCAGGCCGAAGCTGAGAAATCTTGGGCAGAGACAAAGGCGCTCATAAAAAAATGTGCAAATCAGGTCAATGAGATGCTCAATGCGAAGCCAAGGATTAGCAAGGAGGAGCCTAGATTAGATTACCCCAGGCATTTAGAAGAAAACGGCCCACTGACGCCTAAAGAAGAGCCCACCGAGCCACTCGAGGACGAGGTCGAAAATGAGGAATTCTGGGCGGCTACACAACTGACTTGTTACCGCATTGCCAAACTACCCAAATCAATTTCGGTCCTAACTGAAGAGTTGCCCGAGACATACCCAGACCTCAGTGCCGAACTGCCCAATTCAATCCCGGTCCTCATCACCAATCTGCCCGAGGAAACCACGCCGGTCCCGGACCTGATTGCCGAACCAGCCAAGTCTAATACAGTCCTCACTGCCGAGCCAACAGAAGTCCCGAACATCACTGCCGAACTAACCGAGAAAATCACGGCAAGCCCGGTCCTCACTGATGAGCTGCTCGAGAAAGACCCGGCCCTTATGGTGGAAGTCCCCCAACTTGTCCCCTCGGTTTGTATGCGGATCACAGCCCCTGAAGATGTAGTGATCAATGATGAGGTGCAAGGGGAGTTGGAGGCAAAACATGAGCCAGATCAAGAGCCGAAGATGGAGCACTCACTCGTCATGAGCCAAGAAGAGCCGGCTGAAAACTCACTCGTTCTAGGATAGCCAATCATCTCTGCCACAAAGAAGAGGCTTGGCATGGGAACAAGCTCAAGGTCGCTCGTGTTCAATGGCACAATACTAAACTTCCAAAATTGCAAAGGTGCCACCCATTCAAACATGAAGAAACGGCCATGACATGGGCCAAAGGAATGGAAACCCGGAAGGAGAAGCAAGAGAGCTCGACTTGATGGACCAGCAGCTATGGTCAAGGAGTCCTCGCCTTCTCGGGGATATGTGAAAAAGAAGCCTCCGGATCAAGGGAGAGCAGAATTGAGCCCGCTGCCATATGTGTTCTTTGGGCAAATCAAAAGGGCAGCCGAGAAGAAGTTTGACCTCACACACCCATGGGATCCCACCTTATGATCCAGGAATGAGGTAGCGTCGAGCCAACGACGTTAAACAAAGGCACTGGTCGGGAGGTAACCCGACACCTATCTTACTTTCAGTACTTTTATTTTCAGTCATTTAGTTTTTTCCAATAAGTCACTCTCACCCACTTGGTGCATAGAATGAAATGACTATTCAGGAATCGGTTATGGGTGCAACATCAAGCCAGCCAGGCCTATACCAAGAGTTCAAGGCCCCATCCGAACTCCCTCGATTATCCAGCCTCATGCCATGTCGTTCGCTCGACACTTTAAAGGGAGTTCTGTTCTTCCCTTTTCCTTAATGTCATTTCCTTCTCATAAATGTCTGCTTGCATGGCTTTTGAACTAAGTCATTTCGTAAAGAATGCCTTTGTTCAAAAGTGTGGGGTGAGAACCGCCTGTGTACATAACATGTTTTTCTTTTCCTTTTCCCTTTCCCTTAATATTATCTTTTTGAAAATATGAACTTGAGAATGTGAAAAAGATAGATCATAATTCATGCATTAACCTTGTGAAAATTCAACTGTTTAAAAACTTAGAATATAACTTCTCATGTGTCCCTTTGTGCTGAGATAAACAAGGGATGTGGAGTTGACATAAACTGCCCTAGAGAGGTGACGATTCGCTTGTCGTCAGAGCAAATTGTACAAATAAATTTATAAAGTCTGCTACTCGCGACTACTGGGTAGAAGTGGTAAGTAGGGGTCGAACCCAAGGGAATTAGGGGGATACGTTGTTCTTTTACTAACAGGGACGTGTTTTAGGATGATTGAGATTTTAGCGCGAGTAATTAAACTACTGTTTTTGGTTTTTTGGGTTTTTTGTGCGGAAAAGTAAATACTGAAATTAAATACTGAAAGTAAATACTGAAAGTAAAGAGATAAGGGTTAGAAGACTTACAGTGGGTGATGCGTGATTGTGATTCCTCCGGTTGTTGAGCGGTTGATGGCTGTGGTTGATCGGGACAGTTATACTAGGAAAGTAAATACAGGGGGTTTTTGTGATTGAAAGAAAGTATTCGGTTTCAGGTACTCTTGTATTATAACATCTATATAATAAACCGTTAGTAACTTTTCTAAGTATTCAAAGATGAATCGAGGCCCTTTCGTAGCGCAAGACTTGCAACATCGTTTAAAGCAACCCTTGTTCTACTTCAGACTAATTCCTCCTTTCAAAGTATCTTAGCCTTCTGTGCATCCACCTGATCTCACAGTTACGATTGACCAAGTGGTGTTTTAGATAAGTCGAACTCCTCAGATAAGCTTTGCCCCTTCGTAGCATCCACTTACCCGAGTATGTTCACGAACCCCACGGAAGAGTTTTGCCCTTTCGTAGCATCCACTCAACCTTGGAAATTCTGACTATAAATGGCACATAGAACAAGTTTTGAATACAAAGAAATGAAACTAAAAGATATTACAACATTATATAATACAAGAAAATACCTTCCACCGAATGAAGAGTTTAGCTACGAATATCCATAGAGGTGGATACCATAGCTAAATACTCGGGGGTTTTTGAAAACAGTAAGAGGGAAAGGGGTGGAATACTCAAGAACCAACAGGAGTATTCTCTATAGTATAATACTCAAGAACAAACAGGAGTATTATTTCATAAACCGAACAAACTTACAAAGTGACCAAACTTAGAGAGATAAGTGTTTTTGTGTATGGATTGATGATACAAATGAGGAGGAGGGCACTTCTATTTATGGCCAAGAGGGGTGGAGATGGGTGGTGGAGATGGTGGCATGTGTTTCTCATCCAAGGGAGGAGATGGAGGAGGAGACAAGTGGCGCCACCTTGTGCACTCCCCAAAGCCGCCGATTGGAGGTCAAAATGGAGGAGGTTTTGTGGCTTTGGCCACCTCCTAGCCAAAGCCACCGGTCACCCAAGGAGGAGGAGGGAGGAGGCCACCCAATGACTCATCCTTTTCACTTAAGCCACCGGTCATCCTTGCATATGGATGAATCTTGACGGTTTTGTACAGTCTTTACAAAACTATCTGTCCAATTTCACTCCAGGCTGTCTTTGATAATTCCTCATTTGGATTTAATTTGAGTAATTCATCGTCAGGATCTTGAGATTTCTTCGTTCAGTGCTTGATCTTGACCTTCAATTGACTCTTGATATCTTTTCAGCATAAAATCCTCTCCTTAGCGTGTTTTCACTTTTATCTATTGCCCTGTGGAAATATTTCGGGACTAACACGTAGAAGTTAGATAGACAAACAGTCTAATTTGGTGGGTTTAACTGTATTTATGATGCATACAATTATGGTCCATCAGATCACCCCACACTTTTAGTTGTTCGTCCCGAACAATGCTATTAAAGGGCGGCACTAAGTAAGCTTGTTGAAATATGAAAATTAGACTGTGGTACTTGATTTCTCCTAATTCATGCATTACTACTTATTGCCAAATTAAACTGCGTAAATAAATAGAAGAAACTTGATACTTGTACCTTCGTGCCGAGATGCAAATTATTTTGGATGTTTCGGGAGATAGCCCTTTTCAGGCTCCTGGACTACACCTTCGGGACCGTGTCGCACTATATGGTTTTCTTGTAGCTTTCTCTAGCACGTGATTCGATTCGGGTTTCAGTGAGTTGAGCCTTTTTTGATTTTCTTTTTTCTTCTTTGGCGAGGGACTATCTTTTTTTAGTGATTCTGCCTTTGGCTTTATGATCTGTCTTTTTTGAGTGCTTCACTTTTGCTCGGTTAAAACCTTCACAATTTTGGGCCTTAGGCCTCTTTTGATTTTCTTCTTTGAGTTTTTTGCTTCTTTGTGACTTGCTAGTCCATTTTCTCAGCCTTTTTGGGAGGTCCAATCATCGCCTATGGAAATACCTCCCCGCTCCTCTCGTCTTCGTCGTTTCGCGCGGGTCAAGATGAGGGTCGCTCATTTATTTTCTCGGCTATTTTGACTAGAGAGAGGACGGTCTGATTCCCGTCCTCGCCTTTGCATAGATGCTTCTTGGCGGAGTTGACTTCAATTATTCACTGAACCCCAAAGTGCAGCCTCCACTGACTTCGAAAACCATATAGTTTGATCTGATCCTTCAAGTGCTTGTCAAGCCCCTCTAGGGCAATTTCTATCAACTCCACATCCCTAGGTTATCTCAGCACAAAGAGACAAATGAGAAGTTACATTCTAAGTTTTTGAACAGTTTGCATTTTCATAAGGTTGATGCATGAATTATGATCTATCTTTTTCACATTCTAAAGTTCATAATTCCAAAAAGATACTACTAAAAATAAAGAAAAAACATGCAGTTGGTTCTCACCCCACACTTTTGAACGAAGGCAAGCCTTAGTTCAAAAGTCATGCAATATATACAGGAGAAGGAAATGACATTAAGGAAAAAGAAGAACAGAACTCCCTTTAAGGTGTCGAGTGAACGACATGGCATGAGGCTGGATAATCGAGGGAGTTCAGTTGGGGCCTCGAACTCTCAGCGCAGGCCCGGTAAATTCACAGAAGCTGCCTGGCTGATCCGATCTTGCTCCAAAAACTTAATTCCTACATGAAAGACATTCCTTCTAGACAAAAAGTGGGTGAGAGAGCTTATTGGAAATTTAAATAACAGAAAGTAAGATAGTGTCGGGTTACCTCCCGACCAGTGCACTTGTTTAACGTCGTTGGCTCGACAGTACCTCGTTCTGGATCATTGGTTGGGATCCCATCGGTGGCTCAGGTCAAACTTCGCCACCATTCTTGTGTTGCTTCCGGTACTCTCCATGTCTGATTCTTCTGATGGTTCAGGAGTCTCTTCTGATGGCTCGGATGTGACTTCCAACGTGGGCTCTTTCTCGGAGCCTTCTGTATCTGATTCGTTCATCACATCCTCTGTAATGTCCCTCTCTGGACTGGCCTCATCTTTTCGTATCCCTTCATTAGGTCGAGACCTTGGCCTTCGTATCGCGGTTCCGGCCAAGCTGTCTATCACATCCCATATTTGAAGTAGGGATAAGTGCGTGGTCGTTCCTCCCACTGCGTTATTGATCCTTGAGAACTCATCAGCCCTCATCCCACTAAGGAATTTTTGAAGAAGAAAAACCTCCGTGAATCCATGGTGCGGGCAGCGTGAGACGGTGGTGTTATAATTCGTGTAGTATTCGCCCAATGTCTCATCCCGGGATTGTTGAAGGTTCGTGATCTTTTCTCGGGTTTGTTGTCGTAAGGATAGGGGAGAGAATTCTTTCAGGAATGGAATGCAAATGTCCATGAAATATCTAGCATTCATAGCAGTTGATGTGTAATACCAGATTGTCGCGAAGTCAGTTAGAGAGAATTTGAAGCAGTTAAGCTTAAATTCTTCTAACGTTTCATTATTAGGTTTTATGTGCTGACAAACATGGTGAAAGTTTCGGCAGTGCTGAACTGGATCTTCTCCATCCGTACCTCCGAACAGTGGAAGGTGTCGTGTCGTCCATTCATACGAAGGTGGTTGCGTCATGGGGTCATGTGAGGTGAAGAACAACTTATCCGATTAATTAAGTAATTCCCCGGCAACGGTGCTAATTTGACAATTCGCTTGTCGTCAGAGCAAATTGTACAAATAAATTTATAAAGTCCGCTACTCGCGACTACTGGGTAGAAGTGGTAAGTAGGGGTCGAACCCAAGGGAATTAGGGGGATACGTTGTTCTTTTACTAACAGGGACGTGTTTTAGGATGATTGAGATTTTAGCGCGAGTAATTAAACTACTATTTTTGGTTTTTTGGGTTTTTTGTGCGGAAAAGTAAATACATAAATTAAATACTGAAAGTAAATACTGAAAGTAAAGAGATAAGGGTTAGAAGACTTACAGTGGGTGATGCGTGATTGTGATTCCTCCGGTTGTTGAGCGGTTGATGGCTGTGGTTGATCGGGACAGTTATACTAGGAAAGTAAATACAGGGAGTTTTTGTGATTGAAAGAAAGTATTCGGTTTCAGGTACTCTTGTATTATAACATGTATATAATAAACCGTTAGTAACTTTTCTAAGTATTCAAAGATGAATCGAGGCCCTTTCTTAGCGCAAGACTTGCAACATCGTTTAAAGCAACCCTTGTTCTACTTCAGACTAATTCCTCCTTTCGTAGTATCTTAGCCTTCTGTGCATCCACCTGATCTCACAGTTACGATTGACCAAGTGGTGTTTTAGATAAGTCGAACTCCTCAGATAAGCTTTGCCCCTTCGTAGCATCCACTTACCCGAGTATGTTCACGAACCCCATGGAAGAGTTTTGCCCTTTCGTAGCATCCACTCAACCTTGGAAATTCTGACTATAAATGGCACATAGAACAAGTTTTGAATACAAAGAAATGAAACTAAAAGATATTACAACATTATATAATACAAGAAAATACCTTCCACCGAATGAAGAGTTTAGCTACGAATATCCATAGAGGTGGATACCATAGCTAAATACTCGGGGGTTTTTGAAAACAGTAAGAGGGAAAGGGGTGGAATACTCAAGAACCAACAGGAGTATTCCCAATTTCCTACTGAATACTCAAGAACCAACAGGAGTATTCTCTATAGTATAATACTCAAGAATAAACAGGAGTATTATTTCATAAACCGAACAAACTTACAAAGTGACCAAACTTAGAGAGATAAGTGTTTTTGTGTATGGATTGATGATACAAATGAGGAGGAGGGCACTTCTATTTATAGCCAAGAGGGGTGGAGATGGGTGGTGGAGATGGTGGCATGTGTTTCTCATCCAAGGGAGGAGATGGAGGAGGAGGGAGGAGGAGACAAGTGGCGCCACCTTGTGCACTCCCCAAAGCCGCCGGTTGGAGGTCAAAATGGAGGAGGTTTTGTGGCTTTGGCCACCTCCTAGCCAAAGCCACCGGTCACCCAAGGAGGAGGAGGGAGGAGGCCACCCAATGACTCATCCTTTTCACTTAAGCCACCGGTCATCCTTGCATATGGATGAATCTTGACGGTTTTGTACAGTCTTTACAAAACTATCTGTCCAATTTCACTCCAGTCTGTCTTTGATAATTCCTCATTTGGATTTAATTTGAGTAATTCATCGTCAGGATCTTGAGATTTCTTCGTTCAGTGCTTGATATTGACCTTCAATTGACTCTTGATATCTTTTCAGCATAAAATCCTCTCCTTAGCGTGTTTTCTCTTTTATCTCTCAATTGCCCTATGGAAATATTTCGGGACTAACACGTAGAAGTTAGTTAGACAAACAGTCTAATTTGGTGGGTTTAATTGTATTTATGATGCATACAATTATGGTCCATCAAGAGGCTTGGCAAGCAATCGAAGGACTGAATTTCGCTATATGGTTTACGAAGTCAGTGGAGGTTGCACTTCGGGTTTCAGTTGAGTCAGAGTCATCTCCGCCATGCAGCGTTTATGCAGAAAAAAGGCGGGATGGGAATCAAACCGTCCTATCTCTAGTCAGAGTAGACGGGAAAATAAATGAGCGACCCTCATTTTGACCCGCGCGAAACGGCAAGGATGAGAGAGAGCGGGGAGGTATTTCCATATGCTTGCGGGCGACGATTGGACCTCTTAAAAAGGCTTGAGAAAATGGACTAGCAAGCCACAAAAAGGCAAAAGCTCAAAGAAGCAAATCAAGAGGCCAAAGGCCCAAAATTGTGAAGGTTTTAACCGAACAAAAGTGAAGTACTCAAAGAGTCAAATCAAAGGCCAAAGGCCGATTCACTACAAAAAAAAGCTGTCCCTCGCCAAAAAGAAATCAAAAAGGCTCAACTCAGTGAAACCCAAACCGAATCACGTGCTAGAGAAAGCTACAAAAAACCATATAGTGCGAGACGGTCCTGAGAATGCAGTCCAGGAGCCTGAAAAGGGCTATCTCCCGAAACATCCAAATTAATTTGCATCTCGGCACGAAGGTACAAGTATCAAGTTTCTTCTAAGTATGTACACAGTTTAATTTGGTAATAAGTAAGTAATGCATGAATTAGGATAAATCTAGTCCCACAGTCTCACTTTCATATTTTAAAAGTTTACTTTGATAGTGTGCCACCCTTTAATAGCATTGTTTGGGACGAACAACTAAAAGTGTGGGGTGATCTGATGGACCATAATTGTATTAATCATAAACACAGTTAAACCCACCAAATTAGACTCTTTGTCTATTTAACTTTTGCTTGTTAGTTTCGATATTTATCTACAAGGTATTTTGGAGTCTAGAGAGAATACAGGCTAAGGAGGAGTTTTTAAGCTGAAAATATATTACGAGTCATTCCAAGGTCACGACCAGATGCCGACTGAAGAAATCTCAAGATCCTGACATGGAATCACTCAAAACAAGTCCAACCGAAGAGCAACCAGAGTCAGTCCGGAGCTGAAATGAACCGATAGTTTTGTGAAAACCTCACAAAACTCACAAAACCTCCTCCACCCTCCATATGACCGGCGGCTTTTGTGAGATTGATGACTCATGGGGGGCGGCTTTCCCCCTTGCCACCTCCCCAACCGGCGGCTTTCCTCCCCTCCATGGAGAGCTTGCCAAGTGTTGTGGTTTTACACCACATCTCCCTCCTCCCCTTAGCTATAAATACCCCATCATCCCATCCCAATCCTCATCCCATCCACAATTCCAACATCAAAAACACAAGTCACTTATCTCTCTAGATTTTGGGCACTATTGTAAACACTTGTTTTAAATATATAATACTCCTGTTGGTTCTTGAGTATTCTAGTAGTTCTTGAGTACTCTTGTCGGTTCTTGAAGTACTCAAGCTTATCTTTACTTTTCACTGTTCTTGAGTACTCTTGTCGGTTCTTGAAGTACTCACCCCTTTCCTTTACTGTCTTTTACTTTCGAAACTTTTACTTTCCTGTCTTTCAAAACTGCAACTTTACTTTCCTTGTCTTTACTTTCAAAACCTTTACTTTTTAAGTACTTAGCTATGATGTCCTCTTCCATGGATAATCGTAGCCAAACCCTTCATTCGGTTGAAGGGGTGTACTTGTGTCATAAAATGTTTTAGACCCTTTTCTTAATGCCTCTTTGTGTTCAACTTGTTCTAAGTGCCTTATATTAGGTCAGAACTTCATTGGTAGAGTGGATGCTCGGAAGAGCAAAGCTCTATCATGAACTCGCGACCTCCGTGGATAAGGGGAGGCTCGGAAGAGCACAGCTTATTTGTGGAGATCAACCTCTTCCAAAAACCATTTGATTTATCAGGAATGATGGTCAAATGGATGCACATATTAGACAAGAGTATTACGTCTTGCAAAAGACTAGACGGTGTGGCAAAACTTGTGCTAGGAATAGCCTCGATTCACTTTTGAACACTTAGTATGGTCATTAACGGTCAATGATAAACGGATTATGATACAAGGCCCCTGAAACCGAATCTTTCCTTAACTTAAAACACCACCTGCATTTACTTTCAATTTTAGTATAAACCGCAATATCAACTGCTGACGTTCCGCAAGACTTGCCGATCACGCAACAACCGCTGTAAGTCTTCTCTTTTATTTTCAGTATTTACTTTTCTGTCATTTACTTTTCCGCACTAAAAACCAAAACCAACCAAAAAAACACTTACTTTTCCGCACTAAAACCTCAATCAACCTAAAACACGTTCCCCGCCTATACGATCCCTCAAAGAACAACTTATCCCCCTAATTCCCTTGGGTTCGACCCCTACTTACCACTTGCTACCCAGTAGTAAGGTCACGAGTAGCGGAATATAAATTTATTTTGCACAGAGAACACCGCACCTTAACGACAGTGCGGTGGGCTCCGTTAAAGGTTGATTTTGATCTTGTGAAATGAGGGTACTACATAGAAAGTTTAGTTCAATTGCTCCAGAGACATTCATTTTGGTTTCTTTTAGGACATTACGACACCCACTATGTCATAATGATGGGGTGCCCAATACTCCCCTATAAAAGTAGGTACTGTAATCAGGAACGGGGACAGGGGTGACAACCAAAATTAGACCGTATTATTAATAAAACTAATATTGTTTTAAAAGATCTATGACATTAAAATAAATAATGGCTTGTTTCCATATCATGAAAATCATATATTATTGAATCCGTACTAAGCATTTTAGCTATGTCTTTCTCAATGTTCACAAACAAGCAATCCGATAAGAAATCATTTTCCATCTTGTTGTGAAGTGCAGTCTTTACTATATTCGTTCATTCAGTAGTAGTGGTGGAAATAAAAGCTAATATAAGATATTTGAACTTCGCCGCGCTTACCAATGGCATACTTTCATATTTGTGGACGTAAACATAGTCCCGTTCTAATTTGTTGATATCAATTTCATCATCCATTTCAAGCTTTTGCACTTTTGGAGCACGATGTTCCTTACTCTGTAAATGAATGTCTTGCTTTGAAAATTCAATAGTTTTTCTTTTAAACAATGATACGATGGTTGGCATTTTCATCTTAAACAGAGAAAAAAAATAAAGATTACAATCAATTTAAAATAAATGTATATTTTGTTATAAATATTATATTAAATTGGATTGACTCTATATTTAGCTATTGCTAGCACCTATATTTAGTCTTATGTATTTAGAACAAGAAAAGAAGAAAGAATTCCTCTCTATTCTTTCTCTTCCCAAGCTCTCTTTACATACTCATTTGAGTTCCCCCATATCAGTAGTTTCACAATACGTTATCAGCACGAGTTGCTCAAAGGTAAATATCCAAAGTCATTCTCTTCCTCTCCATTCTTGATGTTATGCGAATGCGATGATGGCACCTTGAGTCCTCTTTGGAGATAATCTCAAAATAGCCTAGCATTTGAAAACTCATCTTTCTTCTTTTTGTAATCGATTCTATGGAAAGTTTTTTTTAAGCTGGAGCGAAGCCAGCGCATTTATTAGATAAAGGTCCAAAAAGCCTGGACCGGGGCAAATACAAATAAGAAGCCCTCAAGTGCCAGAGGGTAGTTATGAACCCACCCTCTTAAAAACACCGAACAGGCATTATGAAGAAACAAAGGCTTTTGCCTGTATACAAGAGACGCCTATGACTATCGCCATAGAGAAAAACACTCATGGTTGAGGGGAAAAAACAAATCAAAAAACTCGGTTCGTCTTCCTGTTGGGGTGCGCGATCTGGCACCACTGTGACGTGCTGAACGGGTGCAGGCCCTGGCTTCTCTCGGGGCCTCCAGGTCCTCCATGTCCTTCATGTCCTTCATGCGGGTACGATTTCGGATCCATACCGGAAGCCGAGTGTAGTCTCCCATCAGCGCGATACGAACATGTTTGGGTAAGTCCCGGATGGTATAAAAGACTCCTATCTTTCCTTGGTGACACATAGCCAGCGCTGCCTCATTCAATTCTGGGGTGAGCTTCATAAACTTGGCGGTACTAAGAAGCTTTTTGGCCTCCCGGCACCTGTTGAAATGAACCCAGCTCCCACAAAAAACATCTGCGCCAAAAAGGCCCATGTCCTTATGAGAACACTGAATACAGTTAACTTCCCAGCCTTCGGCATTCAAAAGGTGCATGGTAGAAATTAGACCTTCAATGAGGTCTTCATATTCCACTTCCAATCTGAAACCAAACTGGAAAGTACCTGCAACATTTCTAATAATACCAGCACAAAAGGTGTAAGTTTTATGGAAAGTGTAAGTTTTATGATATGTGAATCGATGAATCGCATACATGTATCACCCGAAGTGGATACATGTAGTATATGTTTTCTTTTGATTTTCCCGAAGTAAAATCATACACATGTAGTATATATGCTTGTTTTGATTTTCCGAAAGTAATAAAATCACATACATGTATCACCAGAAGTTGATACATGTAGTATATGTTTTCTTTTGATTTTCCCGAAGTAAAATCATACACATAATGTAATGTTATTAGATTCCCCCGAAGTGGAATCACTTACATGTATCACCTGGAGTGGATACATGTATTATATGTTTTCTTTGATTTTCTCAAAGTAAAACATATACATGTATAGTACTGTATATTTATTTTGATTTCCCTGAAGTGGAATCGCATACATGTATCACTTGAAGTGGATACATGTGTAATATATTTTATTTTATTCTTTTCTGATTCCCCCGAAGTAGAATCGCACACATATGTATCACTTGAAGTTGATACATGAACAATATATTTTATTCTTTTCTAATTCCCTCGAAGTGGAATCATATACGTGTACCTTGTGAAATTGATGCATGTATGATATATGTTTCCTTTATTTCCCGAAGAGAAATCATATGCATGCATCACTTGAAGTGGATACATGTATAGTATAAATTTTGATTTACACGAAGTGGAATTACTTGTATCACCAAAATGGATACATTATATATTATCCTTATATGATATTCTTAATCCCCTGAAGAGGATGTTTATTTCACTCCTGGACGAGAGTAATATATATCACTTCTTGTTGTGAGTGATAAAACAACAAATATATGTTTTCCAATGTGATTATATAATCTCCTAAAGTAGATGATTATAATCATCAATAAAATCACTTTCTATATATTGTAAGTGACAAGGTTTTATTTACAAAATCTTTTTCTTGTGAGTTATCCTATTCTTTTATGATTAATACTTAATATTTTACATTCTTTTAGTCTAAGTTTTGATTAGCATTAGTATAAGATGCAATGAACTAGTAATCATTTTCACTTAATTTAAATTTCAGACTTTTTAATTTTAATTAGTTTCATTGCATACTAATAATTCTTACCACTAATGAATATAAGTGCATGCAACAAATGATTAATAATTTATATTTTAAAATCACATTTTGCATGAAGTAAATCATTAATACCTTTAAATACATGAATTTATCCATTCATTTTTATAATTCTTGATTCAATCTCATTCTTTATATTTTTATTACATAAATATTGTATGACATGAGTTGACTATCCTGTTTCCTGGAGAAACTATTTTACATGAGTAACTTGAGAGTATGTGTAAAACAAAACTCAAGCGCATCCCAGAAGGAGTGTGCCTACTTCGTCATCATCTTTACGAGAGCCTGGAGCTCTAAATTTTAAAGTCAAGGACCCCTCATACTCTGGAAGAGTTTAAATGATCATTTCAATCTTTTGTGGACGGTCGCTTTACCTCGTGCAATATATGAATGAATGCACTCGAGGATACAAGATTTTAAGTAGGTCTCGATTTATAATTTTGAACTATATTGTATTGTGGGTTGAGATCCCGTGAGAAGTGATGATATGGTGAGAAATAAGAATTAAATCAGTCCATTGATCTATAGTAATCAACAGCCCAGATTAAAAATCAAAATATATTAAAAAAGACCAAAACGACGTCTGCGGGGGTAACTCAGTCTCGAACAATTTCTACAGCAATCCAAATCCCTGTTATTGCAAAACTGCAAAACCGAAATCGGGAAATCGCAATCGTGATTGCGAAGCTTCCAGACCTAATCGACAACGGAAATCTTCTACACGACGGCCATGGAAGACCGAACGACAGCTCCCCAAAGAAAACACAGCAAATATACGGTAAGGCATCCCTAACTACGGGCTAGGGTTCCATAAATTGAGCTGCTGGTTGTCGGAAAAATACATTACGTTTTTAGGGTTAAACACCAGACTTCTGTTTAGATCCGTAACATAATGATACATGATTCGTATCAAACTGTCAAAAATTAGGGTTTCGATATTTCTTCCGCACCTCGAGAGCCGTCACAGCCGGAGAGGAGAAAGAGCCATATAGTCGCACGGCAGCCATGGTGAGATTCGATTTATCTGTTTTTATCTCAGATTGTTTCAAACTTATTAATTGTGCTGTTGTGACTAATTTTGGATTTTTTTGTAGTCTCTCGTAGCAGGAGAGGACTTTCAGCACATTCTTAGAGTGTTGAATACCAATGTCGACGGTAAGCAGAAGATCTTGTTCGCACTCACCTCCATCAAAGGTATTGGTCGCCGTTTTGCTAACATTGTCTGCAAGAAGGCCGATGTTGACATGAACAAGAGGTTTGGATCAAATCCCTGTTTTATGATTCGTAGCATCTTGTTTTATGATTCGTTGCATTATGTATCATGATTCAACTTGAATTATGTGTCATAATTCGTAACATAATGTATCTAGATTCGTAGCATAATTTATCATTATTCGTAGCATAATGTTACATGATTCGTAGCAAACTGTAGCATGGTTCGTAGCATAATGTTACATGATTCGTAGCAAATTGTACACATGGTTCATAACATGTTGTACTACCATATTCTTCATTCCCAACATCATCTGAGTCCACCAGTTGGGTTCATAAGGTCAAGCTTGCGGTCCACATTCACTTTCCTTGTATCTGCCAGCCTTAATTCTCTTTCAATGTGTACTATTATGAGTTTTGTTTTATTTTGCATATTATGATTGTGATTGAATAAGTGGCTAAACTGGTTCCTATGTCATGGAAACTTATCTCTTATGGATTTAAATGATTATGATGAAGAACACTAGTAGTATGTGACGGAAGAACCTTTGAGGGTAATGCCAGAAAGGTTGTTGGCTGCTCATGCCTTGTAGTGAAGATAATTGCATTCTGTCCTCTGCTATTTTGTTTACTCGTTCATGGAAAGTTTTGTCACTTACTGCTGATGTGTTTGCTTACATTTTTATTGATTACAATTGGGCTACATAGTATTGTTTAAATAGCATTCAAATTCTTGTTCCTACCAATTTTTTTCCTGTGGTCTTTGATGTTTACTGCTTTGGAAAAATCCTTACAGTTCCTATATGTATTGCAGGACTACGGAGAGCCATCAGAAGGTCTTCACATTGTTCAGGAATACGTGAAATCCCATTGATCCGAGCATGATCACTTTGAAGACTTTTAGTTTAGAGATCAAAATTGTTTTTAATTTATCTAGTCATTCTGAATTTTTTCAACCAGTTTGTACTCACAATGATCATCCAGTAAAGATGTTTAAACAGTTTTGTAAGAGAGTACAAATTATGTATTATAGGGTACGAATTATGTGTAAGAGGGTACGAATTATGTATTTTTTTCAATGTACTCACAATGATCATCCATTTGCTACGTATTATAAACACAGTTGTTACATATTATAATAACACAGTTGCTACGTATTATAATCCATTTGCTACGTATTATAACACAGTTGCTACGTATTATAATCCATTTGCTACCTATTATAACCAAGTTGCTACGTATTATAATCCATTTGCTACGTATGATAACACAGTTGCTATGTATTATTATCCATTTGCTACGTATTATAACCAAGTTGCTACGTATTATAATCCATTTGCTACGTATTATAACACAGTTGCTATGTATTATAAACAAGTTGCTACGTATTATAATCCATTTGCTACGTATTATAATAACACAGTGCATAACTACTACGTAATTTAATAAGAAATGCGAATTCATTCATTCAATCAAGATTCGGTTTACAATTCTGGCAACTGGAAACATTTTTACATGCAACAAACAGAAAGCAACAAAGTTGATCACATCACTAAGGGATATCGACGAATTATGACAAAGTGTTTTGATACAAAATGAATGTATATCTACGAATTATAAACTCAGATGCTAAAAACAACCAGGTGGAATTGTTTCCAATGGACTAAGTGAGCTATATGTATGAACAGCAGCTTCCACATCACTCTCATTCTGACAAAACGTTATTCGATGAAAACCCTCACTCAGCTTAGGCAATTCCTTCTTTTGCAACATCCTATTTACAAATGCAGCCGCTTTCCCACCTTGTAAGTTCCCTAACCCTCATGTCTAGTTGGTTTTACAGACCTAGCAATGCAAATCTTGGCAGAAAGATCGAGTACAACAACATGAACCTCCACTTCAGGCCCATTAAGCTTAAGAAAATCAGCACATTGTTCTTCAATAATTCAACCTTCAGCCAAAAAAGCACGGCGAAATGTTTTGTAATTAAAACCACTTGTACCCATCATGAAAGGACAAGCCAAGAGCAAAAGGCAAAAGCATAATGGCATTGTAAAATTTGATTGGACTGTTTGGAACGAGATATGCATATGGAAATAAGAAACTTGATGCAAAGGACTACTGTGAGCTACTCACCTTCTCTTTTGTTCCAGCGCTTCCAACAACATAACAGCCTAAAAATTTAGCGAATTGGCCAACAAGCTGACCAACTGCTCCGGACGCTGCTGAAATGAAGACATACTCTCCTTTCTTAAGCATGCATATGTCATAAAACCCGGCATAAGCTGTAATTCCAGGCATACCTACACAGCACACAAAAGCACAACAGTCATTCCACTTCCACTTCTGTCTGCGTTTATAAAATGGATAGCCTGATCTAACACACAAACTTTGTATTTGATTCCCAAGTTCAACATCCTACAACTGTAAGCATGCCACAAGAACAACTGAGATACTAAAAGCTGTTGGACAAATCCCACTCTTCATCATACTTAAAAAACACAGGAGACTCTTTCATCAGCGACAAGTCCATCATTGCAAGCTTCAGCAATCCGTGTCGAGTATTACTACGACATCTCCTGCCAATGAATTGCATGACATTTTTGTGGCGAATTTTCCTGAAGATGCAGTGATAGTTAAACAAAGTTATGGACGGGAAAAAGTATATACAACTAACCACCTCTTGAAAGAAGATAACTTACAAGAATGATGAATCTACTTATCCATGTGACAAACAGAAGAAAAAAAGTAGTTATAACTTATAAGAATATGAGTGAAAACAGGTCTTTCAAGGGCATGGGCCCAATCTAAAGCTCTTAGTAAAAAATTAAAAGATTTATAAGCTTGGATGACAGTTAACTACACTTTACCAACAATTAAAAGAGCAGAAGAAATCACTGGCCACTAGCCAGTATCAGGTACTAATGATTGTTATTGCGCAGTAATCACAATAAGGCATGTAGTTGCAAATCTAAAAATCATACGTTAGCATATCTGCATTGACACGCTCATTATAAAAACTTCCTGAGAGAATTCCCTCAGCATATCTGCATTGACACGCTCGGGTTTGAGAATTTTTACCGCGACTTCTTGACTGCAGTAGGTCCCTTTGTACCTATAAATGGCAAAATGTGTATGTAGTTAAAAAGAGAAGCATAATGGAAGGAATTCGGATCAAGGGAAAAGGAACTTACAGGTCACCAAATGAGCCAACGGCAACCTTATCTCCAACTTGCTTCGGAAATTCGATCTACAGTCGGAGTAGAGATCGCGGAACCACTCTTAGAGTTGAACATTCGATCTACAGTCGGAGCAAACATTGGACTCTCGGTGCTCATGCATCGAACCCCTCCTTTACTTTCCTCTTCCAATTCATCGCACAGCCGGAACCCTAGAATCCCCCAAGCACGAAAACAAAACAATACAAGCGACGAATTCAACACGATTGTGTTGGAGGACGAGATCAATTCTGGCGAAAAAATAGGATCCAAAATACACGATTTTGTTTTTCTGCCCAGAGTACCCTTTAGCCATTAATTTTTATTTAATTAAATGTCAAAATTACTGTTTATTTACAACTGTCCGATCTTAGATCCAATGGTCAATTTAAATTCCTATTTTTTACCAAAACATACACTTCCTATCTGATCTTTTCTCATTGTATTGTATCAATCTTGAAATTATATGAAGATATTATTCAAGACGAAGATATATTGGAGTAAACATTCTCCACCTCTCATGTTATCAACCTTGTACTCCAGAAGTAGTACATGGATAATGGTTGTTTTTCTAGTTCGTTGTTACGTTTGAATTCAATTGTTATGCATTTAATATAATTTTCATAGTCAAAATTAGTTTTATTATGAATTTGCATTAAATTAAATTTTATTCCAATTATCTTATTAATGTATTTTTCGTTTCTTCATAGAATGAATCAAACGAACGGAAATTTCAATGGCGGGGAGTTATGTCTCGTTGATAGTGTCACCACTCATACTATATTGAAAAATCCGAAGTTTTTCTTAAACTTGAACATGACAAAAACCAGTGTTAATACTATCTCCGGAATGAGTAGTATTATAGAAGGCTCCGGAAGAGCCTCTATCTTGTTACCCGAAGGAACAAGAATAAACATTAGAGATGCATTGCACTCAAGTGAATCACAAAGAAACTTACTCAGTTTCAAAGATACTCAAAAAATGATTTTCATGTTGAAACCTTGTGTGAAGATGGTAATGAGTATCTACTCCTTGTATCTTATAAGACTGGCCAGAAGCAAGTCTTAGAGAAAATGAGAGTACATGCGTCTGGTTTTTATGGCACACAAATCTACCCATTGAAGTGTATAAAGTCACTAACCTGAAGTTATTTGACAAGGAATTATTTTCTTTATGGCATGATAGACTCGATCACCGTAGTGAAACAATGATCCGGAGAATCATTGAAAGTTCACACGGACACCCACTTAAGGACCTGAAGATTCTCCCAACGGGTGACCTGACATGCACGGCTAGTTCACTTGGCAAACTTATAACAAGGTCGTCTGTAATTAAAGTAAACGCAGAATCTCCTATGTTTCTTGAAAGAATTCAAGGTGACATATGTGTACCAAAATCACCGCTGTGTGGACCATTTAGATATTTTATGGTGTTGACAAATGCTTCAACACAAGAATGTTAGGCCATGTCCATTTGGCATTGTTTTTGTCTTGTCTAAGTTAAGTTAAGTTACATTCATGCATCCTAAGTTACTTTAAGTTACTATAAGTTACATTCAGTTACTATAAGTTACTTTAAGTCACTATAAGTTAAAGTTAAGTTACACAACCACCACCCGCCGCCCACCACCGCCGGCCGCCACCACCACCACCAACCACCGGCCGCCGCCACCACCACCGGCCGCCGCCACCACCGGCCGCCGCCACCACCACCGGCCGCCGCCACCACCACCACCAACCGCCGGCCGCCACCACCACCACCACCGGCCGCCGCCGCCCATCTCCAGCCGCCACAGGCCACCTCCGGCGAACTTATGGCAGACCGTCGGCAACCTCCGGTGGACTTCCGGCCACCTCCGGCGGACTTTCGGCAACCTCCGGTGGACTTCCGACCACCTCCAGAGGTCCTCCGAAGGTGGCCGGAAGTCCGTCGGAGATGGGCGGTGGAGGTGGCCGACGGTGGGCGGCGGCAGCCGGTGGTGGTGGGCGGCGGCCAGCGGTGGTGGGCTGTGGTGGACGACGGGCGGTGACGGTTGTGGTGGGGCCCTTCGTTAAGTTAAGTTACTATAAGTTACAGTTAAGTTACCAACAGTCACTATAAGTTACTCTAAGTTACTAACAATCACTATAAGTTACCAACAATCACTATATAAGTTACTATCAGTTAAGTTAAGATAAGTCACTCTAAAAACAATGCCAACCTGACGCACCCTTATTTTAGATGAGAAATGAGAAATTATAGATATAGGGCCAGGATTTTTCAGAATTCAAAGTGACACAAATTTTCAGAAAAATTATAGATTTTTCTAAATGAGTTGAGATCCCATGAGAATGTTATTTTAAATGAGAAATTATCTCATCCATCCCTCCTAATACATATACAGCCAAGATTAAAGGAGATTTGTTTTAAATTCATAATTATTTTAAGATTAATTAGATCTAAAGGGCAAATTAGACAAATAAAATATCAAACTTACACCCTAATGGCATTATTCTAGTACACATCCTATGACCAAAATCCTGCAAACATCTTCAAAAACCCATCCGCACAAATCTCGAGCGCCGATTTTTACTTCTTTCAATCGATGGGCATGACTGTAGCACGAATGTTCGATTTGCTAAATAATTTTTGGAATTGATTAAGGGTGTGTCCACATTAACTCTAACTTATAGTGTCGTATCTTATCTTAACTGAAAGTAACTTATAGTGACTGAAAGTAACTTATAGCAACTGAAAGTAACTTATAGCAACTGAAAATAAGTTATAGCAACTGATGAATAGTAACTGAAACTTATATTGACTGATGAATAGTAATATGATGATGATGGTGAATAGTACTATTCTGACGATGATGATGGTGATGAATAGTAATATGATGAGGATGATGAATTGTAATATTATGATGATGAATTGTAATATACTGATGATGAATAGTAATATACTGATGATGATGGTTGTGATGATGGTGATGAATAGTAATATGCTGATGATAATGAATACTACTATTGATGATGATAAATAGTAATATACTGATGATAATGATGGTTGTGATGATGGCGATGAATAGTAATATAATGATGATGAATAGACTATTGATGATGAATAGTACTATACTGATGATGATGATGAATAGTACTATTGATGATGATGAATAGTAATATACTGTTGATGATGATGGTGATGAATAGTAATATTATGATGATGAATAGTAATATACTGTTAATGAATAGTAATATACTGATGATGATGGTAATGAATAGTAATATACTGATGATGATGGTAATGAATAGTAATATACGATGATGATGATGGTGATGAATAGTAAGATACTGATGATGGTGATGAATAGTACTATGATGATGTTATGATGATGATGATTTTATGATGATGCATAGTAATATGATGATGATGATGAATAGTAATATGATGATGATGTTATGATGATGAATAGTAATATGATGATGGTATGATATGATGTTGATGGTGGTGGTATGATGATGGTATGATGATGATGATATGATGATGGTATGATGGTATGTTGAAAGTAACTTAACTTAACTTATATATTAACTTATAGTGAGTGAAAGTAATTATAGTAACTGAATGTAACTTATAGTAACTGAAAGTAACTTATCTTATCTTAGACAACACAAAATAGAGTCAAAGTGGACAGTGCCTAAATTTGATTATCAGAGACACGTGCAAGAACATCGGCGGCGCGGCTTCAGCCTCAGCTCCTGGCAAGATCTCGTAGTGAATTTCAATGGTTAGTAAAAGCGACGTAAAGATGATTTACGAATCATGGCTGAAAATCGTGGCAAGATCAACTAGTGAAAGTATTGTGTAGTTTATATAATTCATAGTTACTAAATCAAAATGCATAGCTTTTTTTTACCAACATTGGTTCCGGATTCACTATAAAATTTGTAGTTAATAAATAAAAATTTGTAGCTTTTGCTAAACAAGATTGGTTCTGGGTTCATGATAATTTTCGTTATTTCGTAGCTACGAAAGCCAAAATTCGTAGTATATTTATCACTAATTATGTGTTGCATAATTCGTAGCATATTTGTCACTAATTTGTAGTATATTTGGTCATCAGTGAATGTGACAAATTTTGTTTGTAATTGTTACGAATTTTGGTCATAAGTGACTGCTACGAATTTTATTCCTAACTATTACAAATTTTTGTCATAGTAGCTGTTACAAAATTTGGTCATCAGTGATTGCTACGAATTTTGGTCACAGCGAATTTTATATGCAACTGTTACGAATTTTGGTCGGAAAGTATCCCCGCAACCTGAAATCAACGATTTGAGTTAACGAGCATGATTCACACTTATTCACAAACAAAAACACTCTCAACCGACACAATCCGGTCTCATTTCCTGTGCCAACTTCCAAAGCCACAGCCGATGCGCTTATTCCGATTTGATCTCTCCCACATTTTTTTGGTTTCCGACAAAATGGCGTTCATTTGTTTGTTAGAGGAGAAGCGCCGCAATGAACCTATGCCGCAATTTTGAATTTCTGATTATTCCCAAAACCCTAATCGAATTAATGGCCAATCGTCGCTGTCGATCAAAAATAAGAGAAATACATATCAGAAAAATGTACAGAAAATTGGGGTAAAGGATGGCGACGAGAAACAGAGTATTGTGTGTGTGTGTGTGAAAGTGAATAGTTGGAATGAATGAGAAATTTGATGTAAACACAGGGAAAGAAACGGGGAGAGGGAAGAAGGAGGTGGTGGGCAGTGACGACGATGAAAGGAAGAAGAAGAAGGCATTCACCACTGTCCGATGTTGAGTTTGTTAGAGATATATTCGATATATCCGAGTTACCATATTTAGTTCTGATATTATACTATGTATATTTGATTGTGATTCGTACTTATCTCTTGTACAGTATATATAGGTCATTGGCCTCATATCAATTGACACTTTCGATTCATACATTCATAACATGGTATCAGAGCATTCATAACAGAGTTAAACACTTCTCCAGCACTGCGTTCACCACTTCAATCTTGCTGAATTTCAGGATTGCCGTAATAAGGGTTTTTAATGCCAAAATTAGGATTACTAATATACCCTTAATACCTTGTAAAACACTTATTTAGATTTAAATAAATAGGAATTATTAAGATCGTTGATATTGAGATAGTAGGTTTAATATTGATTCTCATGAAATCTACCAGTTCTCATTTGATCCTAACTCTTTTCTAAATTTCTTCATCTTTTATATATATTTTCAAAATTTCTTCATCTTTTTTTTTGAATTTTTTTTACATTTTTAAAACTTTTCTGAATTTTTTTATTAAAATTAAAATTATTTCTCATTATTTTGAAAATTTTTAATTTATTATTATGAAATTTTTTAAGTTTTTATATTTTTTTCAAAATTTTAGAACATATTTTAATTTATTTTTAAATTTTATAAACTAACGGTGTTAACAGAACCCTAACACCGTCCAACGACGTAACGAGAATCATTAACATGGTTAGACAATATTACCGTTTTGGAAAATTAGTGATAGTTCAATTCCTTTTTGAAAATATGCATAGTTCAGACAAAATATTAGAAACAGAGGGTACTTCACCACCTCATTTTGTTTTTTCCCCAACTTTATGACCCTTAATAAAGGAGATCATTAAAATTGGTGTAGACACTCATCAAATTTAGTTAGATCAAGTTGCGTTCTCGATTTGATTGAAAATGAATATAACAACTTTTTAGACCAAACCAACATAAAGAAGAAATCTCATCAACCTTGATGGAAGCACGATTGAGGGGCAGCACTCAAGAGTCCTTGGGCTAATCAATAGAATGACCTATTCTGAATATGCACTAACATATCATTCTATGTAAAAAGAGTTTGAAAGCATCAATTACGTATTTTTCCTTCCCATTACAGGACTCGCAAAATAAAAAAACCAATGAGGCTCTCTTCTACAACACTAAAGGCCCTCCTTTCATTATTAGCTAGATCAATATAAGTTAAATCCGAAAAACTGGCTGATAATAATGGCAAGTCCAAGAGCAAGAGCTAAAAGGGAAGATGCCCAAGTCAGCTTCTCAGTTATTCTAGGTATCCTCTCTTTCAAGGCCTGACTGCATGATCCTAAGAATGCTGTATAACTGCCCATTGAAAAGACTGTACCGAGTAAAAACATACCAAGAAATGCAGCTCCCGCCAACCGGGAAGGCAAAGCAAGCGCGGGCAGGACAATCATCAGAGCATCAGGCTGCAGCCCATGCACAACTCCAGTGGCGAATGTGGCAAATCCTATCTTCTTCTTTCCCGTCGATGAATAATCAAGAGAGTTCGAGGCCATCAAACCAGCATCACCAGTTTCGAGAGCACTTGCAGGTACTTCATAAGCCTCCTTGATTCCCATTGCACCAATGACCATGAGAGTCAATCCCACGACTCTAGTCCCCCAAGTTTGTAATATCTCAATTTGCAGCCGGTCTTTCAGCAGTAGAAAGAGTAAGCCAAAGATCACCTGACCAGCATCGTGCCCAGCACCCCACAGGGCTCCCACAGCTGCACTTTGCAAAGTAGTTCGACCTATTGATAGTGGAGCCAATGCAGCAAGATGATCAGGTCCTGAGAGTGTGTGTAAGCAACCAGCCAGGAAACCAGTCCAAGCACTTGACAAAAACTCAGCGCTGGCAAGACCTCGACCTACTGCCGCAACTGATCCTCCGCCGTTTGCAGACGTTTGGAGTGTTGCAAAAGCTGGCGGCACAAGAATTGGGATGAAAACAGCAACAAGAGCTGATAGCAATATAGCTGCAAATGCTCCAATCTGCTTAACCACAGCTAAACACGCATCAGAGATCACACCAACATCAAGCTACCAACATACTCCATACCCGTTAACAATTAGTCATAAATTGATCTAACTCTATCCTAAAATACACAGAAGACATCACATCAAAATTACGAATTGAAACATCACAAGCCTCATTTTCAATTGCAATTCACACAACATACATGATAAGAAAAACATTCAAGCTACACTAAAAGCACATAAATAGCTAAACAAATTAATAGAGTTCAAAACTTTAGACATCGATTAGCTCTCAAGAGTCAACAACATACAAGCTAAACCCTTGACTCATAAATCCAACAAAACTGATTCAATGTAATACAAACCAAAAAAAAGCAACAAAGCTCACACCTTTCTGGACAGGAGTGCACCATTCTCAATCTGCACACCAGGCACCGGCTTTTCAGCCGACCCATCTACGCAATCGGCTCGAATAGTCAAAACATCCGAAGAAAGGGCCGACGCAGTCAGAATGGACGACGGCAGTTCACGATTGCGGCAAACCAATTTGACCCTTTTGGGAAAATGTGTAGGGGATGACGAAAGTCTGAATTTTTGGGGGAGAGGGAGAAGGATGGAGTTGTGTTTCAGACCGATGAGTTTGGTCGGAGAAGATGAATAGATAAGCCTCTCCATTGTGATTGTTGCTTACTGAAGAGGGTTTTGAAGAGATTGGGATGAAGCAAAATTCAGGTATGAAAAGTAGAGATTTGGAAAGACATGAAACTGGGGTTATTAACCAAACTGCCTTCTTTTCAAACTCGAATAATTCATTTGCATCAGTTGAAAATTAAATAGTTAGACTATCCCATTTTTATTAATTCCGATTTTTCAAGAATTGATTAGTAAAATTTGTTGATGTGACTCATTTGAGACCTAGACAAATTGGAACCAAATCCAAACTAACGTGGCGTACATGTCATAATTCATTTGCATCAGTTGAAAATTAAATAGTTGGACTATCCCATTTTTACTAATTTCGATTTTTCAAGAATTGATTAGTAAAATTTACTGATGTGACTCATTTGAGACCTAGACAAATTGGAACCAAATCCAAACTAACGTGGCGTACATGTCAATCGGTATCTTAATCATACCGGTAGCTTAAGTACCGATATCATCTGCATGCATTCATGGCGGTATCATCTTCATTCTTCACTCATTCACTCTCCAACTTCCTGGCCGACCCAATAATCCCGGACTCAAATACCCCTACTTCGTCCCCTACTTCCCCGTCCAAACCCAGCCCACCACCACCTGCCGTCTCGACCTCTTCGGCGGCGTTAAGGATGCATGGTTGAATCCCGGACCAAGGTTCTCAGCATTTGTAACAAGGTGCTTGATGCAAAGTCTCGTAATCATCAGCTGCACCTTCGGCTGGTAATACGTCGTTGATCGCGTAAACTTGGCCTAAGGGAATCTTGACCTGCAGTTTAAGGAAGTAGATCAGTTTGCGGTGGAGTCACTTATGCACTGAAGGGGCCAAATGTAAGTCGCTCAAGCACGACCCAACTTAGCTATTGACACGAGTAGTCAGTAGTATTGCCTAACCGACCACTATGCCCTGGGCTCTCAACCAGGTACTAAATGATCTTATGAAACAAAGTGAAGCTGACAAGTACATTTATATTTATAGTTAGATAAATCGGCTGTTCCGCGTACGCTGAGATTGTTATAATGATTAAATATGGGCGTTTACGGTTTTACACACATATTTTGGAAGCTGATATCAACCGATGAAACAAAGGATGTTTCTAAGAAAGTGATTCTTCTGAAGATTCGGGTTTTAAAGGAAATGATGCTGGCAGTTAAAGCGGTGCTGAACAACATGATTACAAATGCTGAGAAGCTTGGTCCGGGATTCAACCATGCATCCTTAATGCAGTCGAAGATTTCGGCTGAGAGGTTGAGACGGCAGGTGGTGGTGGGCTGGGTTTGGACGGGGAAGGAGGGGACGAAGTAGGGGGTGTTTGAGTCCGGGATTGGGTCGGCGAGGAAGTTGGAGAGTGAATGAGTGAAGAGGATATACCGCCATGGATGCATGCAGATGATACCGGTGCTTAAGCTAACAGTATCATTAAGATACCGGTTCTTCTGATGAGTGGAGTTTTCGACTCATTTATGGTCATTCTTCACTATAGTTTTGAATCGTTTCTGACGTTATTTTAATGTCATTTGACCTCTATCTCTACATTTTAGGTAGAAAACAAGTTTCCCCCGGTCAAGGCCTAAATATGAAAATTGGTTGAGTTTCGGCGCAAAACAAGGAGTTTCGGGGCAATACCGAGCATATTGACCTTTGCAACTTGTTTTAGACGCCCAGGCTCATTCGGTGTCCGGTTTGGCTGATTTTTAGCTTGTTGGAAAGGTATTTCAAAGGGCTACAACTTTTTAGTTTACTTCAAGACCAAATTCGGTCGGGAAGACCACTAAAAAAGCCCCAGTCGGTCGACTGAGAAGTCCAGTCGACCGACTCGATTGAAACTCAGCGGCTCATCAGATCTTGCACATCCCAGTCAACCGACTGGGAGTCAAGCAAAGCCCAGTCGATCGACTGGATGAAAAACTCAGATTTCTGCACCCAGATTTCAGTCGAATCTATAAATAGAAAGCAAGGGTTTTGGACCAAGTGTGGAGGTTTTTTGGGGAGAAGAAGATTGGAAAAGAGACTTATCCAAAGTCATCAATCATCATCCAACCAAGGAGAAGATCAAAAGGGAGACATTAGGATTAATCATCCTATTTCTATTCCTCTTATATTCTCTTTGTTGTTGCCATTATACCCTACTCACACCATGTTGTCTTACATGATGTGTGAGTAGTGGATCTTGTATTGTGAGGGTCTTATGACTCTCCATGGTACTCTTTGATCACATATATACATTGATATTCATATGGATGATTGTTGATTTCATTTTCTCTTGTGTTATGAATGTTATACACTCTAGGTGTTTGATAAAATGCCTAAGTGACAACTTAGACTAAGGCCATGTCCATTTTGCATTGTTTTTGTGTTGTCTAAGTTAAGTTAAGTTACTTTCATGCACCCTAAGTTACTTTAAGTTACTATAAGTTACATTCAGTTACTATAAGTTACTATAAGTCACTATAAGTTAAAGTTAAGTTACACAACCACCACCACCACCGCCAACCACCGCCCACCTATGGTCGCCGCCCACCACCGCCGCCGCCGCCCATCTCCGGCCGCCGCCTCCCATCTCCGGTCGCCGCCGCCCACCTCTGACGGACTTTCGGCAGACCTCTGGCAACCTCTGGTGGACTTCCAACCACCTCTGGTGGACTTCCGACCACCTCTGGTGGACTTCCGGCCACCTCCGGCGGACTTCCGGCCACCTCCGGCGGACTTCCGACCACCTCCAGAGGTCCGCCGGAGGTTGCCGGAAGTCCGCCAGAGGTTGCCAAAAGTCCACCGAAGGTGGGTGGCGGCGGCCAGAGATGGGCGGTGGCGGCGGCCAGAGATGGGCGGCGGCGGCGGCCGGAGGTGGGCGGTGGCGGTTGTGGTGGGGCCCTTCCGTTAAGTTAAGTTACTGTAAGTTATAGTTAAGTTACCAACAGTCACTATAAGTTACTCTAAGTTACTAACATTCACTATAAGTTACTAACAATCACTATAAGTTACTATCAGTTAAGTTAAGATAAGTCACTCTAAAAACAATGTCAAACGAACGCACCCTAAAACTTGAACCTAGCACTTGGAAACCCTTGGGAATAGTTCTAGGATGGAGAAAATGATCTATATCTTGAATCATGTAAGTGAACCTTAGGATATGGATGCCTGCTAAGGATTGAATGTTTACATCATTGGAGTTAGTCATTGAGCGAATCATCAATTTATCCCATCTAATGGGTGTCAAATTCATGTTCACTATGCTCTTTATACATGCCATGATAATAAGTGTTTGATGAAATGCCTAGTAACATGATGAATCTTAAAACTAGACTTAAGAATCGAGAGACCTTAGGGATAGTTTGGATGTAGTGAATATGATCATTTCTACGGGATTGAAGTGAACTAGGTTCAATACTATTTGACTACCATGAAATATTTGAATATCATGTATGTGATCATTGGGAAATTACCAAGGAGGGGAGTAACCCCTTGAAACACCTCTTACTTATCTTTTATCCCTAATTACTCGCCACATAGGAATGTAGAATATACTCACACCTTTATACATTTTGGTTTAGAATAGCCGAACTGAAACACGATCTTAAATAGTGCATGTGCTTGGCTTGCTCCTCTTGGTTCGACCCGGTACTTTACCGGCTAATATAAATGTTTTGACTACATTCGATCCTCTCTTCATTGATACTATTTAGAGGTGAAAAAGAATAGTTTGTCAAATGGCGCCGTTACCGGGGAGCAACTAGTTAGCACATCCCTATATTAGATTGTGTGAAAGTTCCGTCTATTCTTGTGAATATTTTTCTTTTTCTCTTATACTTGTATATTCTTCATTTTCACTCATATCCCCTACTAATTTCGTTTATCTTGTCTTGCGAGGATGGATCACTACAACCAACATGTCATGCGTAATGGAGATTATTATGAAGAGGATCAACCAAATGCCCATTGTGAAGACTATTGGATGTACAAACAAGACCAACAAGTCTTTTCTAATGGAGAATATTATCAAGAGGAGGAGCAACCATATTGGAATTACCAAGTGCATGTCTATCAAACTTGTTATTATAATTTGGATGGAGATGACCAAGAAGAGGAGCAACCAAGCGCCTATTGGGAAAACTCTTGGAATCCATCACATGCCTACACCCAAAATTGGAACGATAGCCAACACTTTGAAATTGAAGACTCCTACCCTCCATACCCTCAACCTCCTCAACCTTCAAGTGAGCCCTCCAATATAGAATCCATGTTTGCTAGACTTCTAGCAAGCCAAGAGAAGATGCAAGCTCAATTAAGTAGATTGGAGGCTCAAAGCCATGAGTTAGAAAGCACAATGGCTCAAGGGGCCATTGAAATTGGGAACTTGGATGAGGAAGAGGAGGTCTCCGAAGAAGAAGAGGTCCTTGAATCTAATGCCTCAAGGGAAGAACGGGACCAAGAATCGGGAGATGAATTTTGGATAGCCACCACCGAAGCTTATTACAAGACAAGGGATGGTGAACCTTGTAATGAAGACGAGATGGAATGCAAAAGTGAAGCATCCTTCACTACTAGCACATCTCATGATCATTTGGATGAGAACGCACAAGAGTTCACCATTCCATTAACGCTCTCCGATGAGGAATTCTTCAATGATGATGCCTCATACATTGAGGAAACACCTTTTGTTGATGAAGAAGAACTCCCTCCTCCCGGCACAAGCGAGCTTGAATGTGAGCCCAAACTTCTTGATGAGGATAAGATAGAGGAAGAGCTTATGGTGCAAAAAGGACTTCGAGGGTGTAACAGCCCAGATCTGCCCAGGTTATACTGGGAACAGCCTTAGCCCAGATCTGCCCTGGTTATACTGGGAACAACTGTTATCCATGCCTGCAGGCCATACACCCCAACCAGTTCTCAGGAATTAATTCTTATTAATTGCCTGCAGGTTGTTGGCCCCGGGAGTCGAACCCGAGCACCCTTTGATACATTAACCACCCTAGTGGAAATGTATCACCAATTGGGCTGCAGCTCAATTGGTGATAACTTACCAAGATGGTAGTTGTTAAAGGGTGCTCGGGTTCGACTCCCGGGACCAACAACCTGCATGCCAATTAATTGAATTAATTGTCTAAGATCTGGTTGGGGTGCATGGCTTGCAGGCATGTTAGACCAGCGGTTCGGATGGCGAATCTAACCATTGGATCGTTGGAACGGTTTGGATGGCGAATCTAACCATTGGGCCGTTACATAAAAGTGCACTTTTATGTAACAGCCCAGATTTTCCCAGCTGTACTGGGGGTCATCTGCCCATCTATTTCAATGGGAGCTGCAGCCCAATTGGTGATACATTTCCACTAAGGTGGTTAATGTATCAAAGGGTGCTTGGGTTCGACTCCCGGGGCCAACAACCTGCAGGCAATTAATAAGAATTAATTCCTGAGAGTGGGTTGGGCTGCATGGCCTGCAGGCATGGATAACAGTTACTCCCATTGAAATAGATGGGCAGATGACCCCCAGTACAGCTGGGAAAATCTGGGCTGTTACAGAGGGTATAAAGACTTTGTTGAGGTTTACATGGAGCAAACCGAAGAGCCTCCTCACGCGCAAGAAAACAAAAGTTTAATGAGGGATATTGAGGAGTGGGCACCCATGGACGTCATTGATAAATTCAAGGAAGGGATGCCCATCAAGCTCGAGACAAATTTTGAAGACCCTTTCTTCACTACTTCGTCTCGAGAGAAGTTTGGGAGCTTTGTGCCTTATTTTGCAAGATCTTTGCAAGGAAGCTCCCATAACCCCTTAGCTCTAGAGGGATCTTCATACTTGAAGGGGTCAAAATCCCAAAGGAAAGTCCATTGTAGGCTTGATGGGAGGAAATTCAAATGGGATTTGAAGGTGGATTGACACAAGCAAATCCAAGGCCCCGTGAGAAGGGATCCTAGCAAAGCACTTCTCAACGAGTGATTCTATGGGGCGCTTTGCTACGTCTTTGCCAAGACGGGAAAAACTAGGCCCTCGTGGGAGGTAACCCGGTTTGTAAGTTGTTTCATTCTCGTTCTTTTATATGTTTAAGTGTTTGGCATGATTTTGAGTAGCTAAGGCTATAAAGTGTGGAGTGTGATATGTGTTATTAGTGGGTAAAATTTTAAGTGTGGAACTAATTTGTTATATCATACTATGACTCTAGTTTCACATTTTATCGGCACTTTAGACACCTTGTGCACATGATGGAGGATGTAGATTACTTTCCTTGTTTGAACTCTATCAAACTTATGACATGATGTTATTATGTGGCTTGTGATGCTCTCTTGCTCATACTTGTGTTTTGCATAACCTTGTATGTCACTTGTTGCTTTTAACCTCTCATGTGTTCTCATCAAGGAAAGTTATTTGCATCATGAACGATCACGTTTAGCACAATGACATCTTTTCTATTGATGGGGCACATCTACAAACGAGGGGAGTTCCTATGCGCCTTTATCTCATTTTCTTCATTGTTTGCGCTTAGGGACTAAGCTATGCTTTAAGTGTGGAGTGGTTTAGTCGTATAGTTCACTCATTTCAAGCCATGCTCATCATTTTAGAATGGACACTTGCATTCATGTTTTCTATCCCTAACATGAGAGTGTTTTAAACCAAATAGGCTTGTGACTATCGATTCCAATCCCTATAAATCACATCTAGCCTATTTGCCACATTTATTGGATCTTGAGCTTAGAACCGACCTAGTCCATTGAATGTGTATTCTTAAGAACCAATATCATTGCTATCTTTCATATATCCAATTCTCTAAGTATTTTTGTTGAAATTTCTTGGATCAAGTTATAGCAAGCACCTTTTATAATCTTTGTGAAAAACTTAGACCCTTTGAATGCTCCTTGGTGACTTGAGTTCTCTAACACGATGCCTTGTTCATGTTTGATTCCCGCACATTCCATACACTTTTTGAACATATTGTCAAGTTTTAAGTGTGGAGTCAAAAGAGTGGGAAAAATAGGCCCCATTAAAAAATATTTGCGGTCAAAGAGGGCAAAGCCCCAACTAAAAACTTTCTCAAATACACGAGAAGTTTTGTGCAAAAATATACAAATTCCGGGGGTTAGGAAGAAAAGTTCCCCCTCGAAAACATTTGTAGGCCAAAGGCCGTTCCAAAAAGAAATAAGAAGCACTTAAAACTTGACTCTATGTTTTCCTCCATTCTTCACTTGTGCGGGATTCATCATTTGCATTGTGTGCTAGTTGGAATGACTCTTTGATGACCCATTGATAGCGCTAAAATACACGCATCTTAGGCGATCTTCACGCTTATTGTTTCGATCATTTTTATCACGATTTCACTTGCTATTTGATGTTTTGTGGTTCATTTCAGGCAAATTGCAGCGTTTAAGCTGAGATCACAAGCAAGGAGTGAAGTTGGGACAAAACCGAGCTTTTGGAGCAAAAAGTGCCCAAGGAGCAGATCCAACCGGCCGGCTGAATGTCAGCTTTGGATCGAGCCGCCCGGTTCAAACTAAAACCAGAAGGAAAAGAACTCTCTGAGGCATTGAACCGGCCGGTTGAGTATTGTACACACTTTGAACCGCCCAGTTCAAATGCTCAGAAACTCCAAGGAAGCTCTCCCCTGATCGAATCGGCCGGTTGAACTTCCTTTATCCAATCGAACCGGCCGGTTGAACTGCTCAGAAGGTTCCCATCCACCTTCCCCTGCTCGAATCGGCCGGCTGGATTCCTTCACACAATTTGAACCGGCCGGTTGAGCCGTGCTACAGTTCCAGAAACCCTAATGTTAGCTATAAATAGAAAGTTTTAGATCAAAACAAAAGAGGACTTTTTGGGGGATTTTTGGCACGAATTTTGAGGAGCATCTAGCACGAATTTCAAGGGTGATCAAGTGAAGAGGAAGATCAACAACAAGGATTCTCGTTCTTTTCAATCTCAAATTGGTTCTAGACTCCTAAACTCCATCTCTTTCATTTGCTTTTGATTGTACACTCATTATGAGTGAGTAGTGACCTTGATTGGGGATTATGGATCCCCTAGACATGTTTGTGATGATTTAAATACAATGGATGTTGATATTGAATGAGTTTGCACATGAATCTTCTTCATTTGAACTAAATATTTAGAGTTGCCCATAAGGTGTTTGTGAAATGTCCTCAATGGGAACTTAGTTTAATTTCATGTTTGATGTAGCTCACGTTGATCAACATGAATTTAATGGAATGAATGAAGAGGCATTAGGACTTTTGTGTTACATGGCGACACTTAAATTCTAATGAGATTGGCTTGAATTTAATAAGAAGGTGTTTATCTAGTCAATAGAGCGCGAGTGTGAGACTAGAAACACATGTTCTATAGGGCCAATAGAGCGCGAGTGTGAGGTCCTATGCGAGGTGTAACCTCTTCATCCTAAGTTGTAGCGCGAGTTGAACTTAGGTTGAATGTTGCATGGCTATAATCTACTCATGTGCATGAAAATTCATAATCGACATCCAATATCATTGTCACGATAATTGTCTAGGTGGGGAAGTAATCCCTAGTCATCTTTGATTGATTGTTTACCCTTTTTAGTTGATAAAATCTCCCTTTCGGATAGTAAATCATTGCTATCAACCTCTTTCGAGGAACAACCCCCCCCAAACCATAAATAATCTAGATTTAACCCTTAGCACAACTAGTTTAATCACCTATCTCTTGGGTACGACCTTGGGTTTCCCGAGTCTTTACAAATGTTTTGATTTAACGTGACTTAGCATAAGTATTTGATTTACTTATCGAATATTTATATTAAATTTACGAGTGATCAAATGGCGCCGTTGCCGGGGATAGGTTAATTAACTATCGTGCTATTAGATTATCTAGTTTTGTTTGCTTCTCCTTACTTGGTAGCCATTGCTCGTGTTGATCTTGATTGTGTTTATTTCTTTTGCCGCTCATTGCTAAGAATTTCTTTTGTTCTCGCAGGCACTTGAATGAACACAAGGTTTCAAGGAAAGAAACACGTGGCTATCGGTTGTTCTTCTAACACTTCTCACCCAACCGCTAATAGAGGAAGAGGGAGAGGTAGGCCTCGCAAGAACCCTCTACCCCCTATTGCTCCACCGCGTATCCAAGATCAAAGACAAGGACTTATTATGGAAGATGAAAATGAGAACCGCCCGGTTCTTCAAAGGGATAACCGTGATCGTCGAATTGATGGGGATGGAATAGAAGACCCTCCCGCTAGAGATGACAATGATGAGGATAGACGTCCCTTTTGGAATCCTCGTGTCCCTCGTAGAGAAGAGAGAAACTATAGATATGACGAAGAGGAAGAGGATGAGAGGCCCGTGGGAGATTACATGACTCCCACCCTCGAGGGAAATGGTTCGGTTATTATGCCTCCCGATGAAGACGCTTTTGATTTCGATGTGAAATCATCCCTAGTGCACATGGTTACCAATGATCAATTTCAAGGGGCCGGGAATCCCTCCAATCATCTAACTAACTTTCAAGAATATTGCTGGACCTATAAGCCGAGGAATACACCCGTTGAATATGTCTACTTGAAATTATTTCCTTCGTCACTGTATGGAGATGCCAAGGAGTGGCTACAAAATCATGATCCGGGGACTTTTCGTACTTGGGACCATTTAGCCACGGTTTTTCTGAACAAGTTCTACCCTCCCTCTAGGACCAAGAAGTTCACGGACTTTATTCTAACATTCTCTCAAAGGGACAACGAGCTCTTCCACCAAGCTTATGATCGGTTTAAACATTACTTGAGGGAGTGCCTGACGTGTGTATTTTGCAATAGTGTCAAAAACAATTTATAGTTTGACCGGTAAGACCGGTGTCGAACCCAAGGGAGCAATTAGATTATACGCTAGGTGAATCAAATTTTCAACTTGGCTATTCCTAAAATTCAATGATGAGGGTGTTATCAATCAAAATCAAGTAATGAGATGGTATTAAGGGTTTGAAAATCAATCAAAAGAGAGTTTCAAGGGGTTGTGCCCCTCCTTGGCATTTCTCGTGATCATACATACAAGAATTAAGCGCATTTCTAGGTGTTAGATAGTTTCGAACCTAGCTTAGACTAAGGTAGAATCAATCCTCATCGAATCTATTCTTAGTCAAGCTCTCCTAAAGCTCGAACCTCACTCTCTCGAGATGTTGATTCATTCCACGACATTTATTAGCATTGAAATATCTCCCAAGCAATAAATGACATGAACTCGACTCCTAGTTCACTTCAAATCCATAGATATGATCACATTTACTATATCTAAACCATCCCTAAGATCGCTAGATTATTAGGGCAAGTTTTGGGATAAACAAGTCACTTAGGTATTCCATCAAACACCTAGAGTGCATGCACAATGAAGATCATAGCAAATGTAAATCTAACACCATAGATTAATAATCAAACATGTGTATTCATGATCAAGAGTACCAAGGAGGGTACAAACACCCTCAAAACACAAGGGAACTACTCACACATCATGTAAGACAACATGATGTGGGTAGGGGTTTTTACACAACAAATAAGAAGAGAAGAAGGATAGAAGTAGGATGATTAGTCCTAGTGTCTCCCTTTGATCTTCACTCCTCCTTGTTGGATTTGGATGAATGCCCTTGATTTGATCTCCTTTGATGAGTGTTCTTCCCCAAAAGTCCAGCTGTCTAGGTCAAACTTGCCTCTTTCTATTTATAGGCTCGTCAGAAATTCGGCACTGTAGCAGGTCCAGTCGATCGACTGGCGTTGGGCTGATGGCCCAGTCGATCGACTGGTAGAAGAAAAGTCGCTTGGCTAGCATGTTCTCAGTCGATCGACTGAAACAGGGTAGGATCCCAGTCGATCGACTGACAAGTCTCAATTTGCAGCACCTCCTGTTTGTCCATTTAGTCGATCGACTGAGATCCAGTCGATCGACTCATCGTCACGTGATCTGCATGCTCTGGGCAGGGGACTCTTCAGTCGATCGACTGAAGGGGTCAGTCGATCGACTGGCGATGGTCGATTTTCAGCTCCTCCTGTTTGTCTGTTTAGTCGATCGACTGGAGCAGGGGAGCTTCCCAGTCGATCGACTGAAGACCAAATACTGCCAACTTTTGCTCTAAACACCGATTTTTCCCGAGTTTTCTTCCAATGGCTCTTGACACTGAGACATCTTGCTTTGTACCTGGAATGTACGAAAAGGGATCAAATGACATCGAATAATATCGGAAACGACCCAAAACCATAGTGAAGAATGGCAACTAATCAGTCGAAAACTCGACTGATCAACACTCCACACTTAAGTTTTGTTCGTCCCGAACAAAGTATGAAAATATGTCATGGTCATGCAAATGTCGAAATGCTAGTGGTACTATGTTTTTCGTGCATTTGCCTCACTAGATTTCACAAGGTCTCGATCATTATTCCTAAACATGTTATTGAAAGGTAAATGACAAGTATGTACAACCTAACTAGCTCCTTTTCGTAGGCGTTACGAATGCATTTAGCGTATGCATTAAGCCTTTAAACCCCTAGGCTACCCTAGTGGACGAGTTATAGTCTCGTGAGAGTTTTCAGAAAAGGGAATACTCACAAATCCCATATGTATGCACCTATCCCATGAGAATGAATACAAGAGTGCCCAACCAAGGCGATGATTTCTCAAAACAAATCACTCACCCCAAGCTAGGTTCATTATCACAATATCATCAAAAGAACTTTTGAACCACTTTGAGTACCCTTGAGGTTGTGCATTCAAGGTCATCAATACTAGAGCAATCAAATGCCTCATCCAAATGTCTATTCATTTTCAAAGTAATACAATAGAAGTAAAGTTCATAGTTTGCACAAAAATTTGCCAATCACTCACCTATGCTAGCTAGGGCTAGTCCACGGGCTTGCGACATAGAACTCGTTCCCAAGTTTTAGGCGCTTAAGCCGTAATCCATAAGGGAAGAGGAGTTCGACACAAGAGTTCTTATAAAACAAGTCATAGACCAAATGAACACTCCCGTGCAAGCACATGGGTCGTCCAAGAGTCATTCCAACAAGCACACAATGCAAATGATTAATCCCGCACAAATGAAGAATGGGGGAAAACATAGAGTCAAGCTTTAAGTGCTTCTTATTTCTTTTTGAAACGGCCTTTGGCCTACAAATGCTTTCGAGGGGGGACTTACCTCCCTAACCCCCGGCATTTGTATATTTTAGAACAAAACTTCTCGGGTACCTCAAGAAAGTTTTTAGTCGGGGCTTTGCCCTCTTTGACCGCAAAAATCTCTTTTTTTTTTCTCTTTTTTTTTTTTTGAATGGGGCTTCGCCCTCTTTTATTTTTGAATCCACACTTAAAACTTGACAATATGTTCAAAAAGTGTATGGAATGTGCGGGACACAAACATAAGCAAGGCACAATGTAAGAGCACTCAAGTCACCAAAGAGCATACACAAGGTCTAAGTTTTTTTTTTTTTGAAATGTTCAAAAAGTGCTTGCTATAACTTGTTCCAAGGTATTTCAACGAAAATACTTAGAGAATTAGATAGGCAGGGGATAGCAATGATATTGGTTCACAAGAATGCACATTCATAGGACTAGGTCGGTTCTAAGCTCAAAATCCAATAAATGTGACAAGTAGGCTAGATGGGATTTATAGGAATTTTGAATCGATAATCACAAGCCTATGTGGTTAAAAAAAACACTCTCATGTTAGGGATAGAATACATGAATGCAAGTGCTCATCCAAACATGGTATGTACGACATGAAAAGAGTGAACTATGCAACTAAACCACTCCACACTTAAAGCATCGCTTAGTCCCTAAGCGCAAACAATGAATAAGCTAATGATAAAGGCGCATAGGAAACTCCCCTCGTTTGTAGATGTGCCCCTCCAATAGAAAATATGCCATTGTGCTAAACGTGATCGAACATGATGCAAATAACTTCCTTGATGACAAGAAGACATGAGAGGTTAAAAGTAACAAGTGACATACAAGGTTATGCAAAACTCAAGTATGAGCAAGATAGCATCACAAGTCACATAATAACATCATGGCGTAAGATCTATAGAATACAAGCAAGGAAAGTAATCTACATCCTCTAAAACATGCACAAGAGCACGAAGGGCAACATCAATATTCATATAAAGTTCAAGGGAAAGTTGGAGGTGTGAAGTAGAATTGGAGTGAGTAGACCTCACTCCACACTTAAAATTGGACAAACTAAAAGCACATGTCACACTCCACACTTTAGGAGCCTTAGCTCCTCAAAATCATGCCAAACATTTAAAACATAATAAAGAACGAGAATGAAACACTTACAAACCGGGTTACCTCCCGTTAGGGCCTAGTTTAACGTCTTGGCAAAGACCGAGCCGAATCTCTTCTTGTTAAGAAACACACTTGAGGAGTCCTTTGCTAGGATCCCTCCTCAAGCGGACTAGTGGAATAATAGGGGACTCAATCCGGGTTCTTTGAAGAGTTGCAAGCAACTTGTTTAATAGCCCTTTTCCAAAGTGATGGTAGCTTTTCGCCCTTTGAAGATTTTGCTTTTCCATTCTTACTCATCTCATTGGTGCATGATGATGAGTCATATTGATCAAAGGAAGGGTCTTCATCGGGTTCAAGCATGTTGTGCAACTCCTTCTTATCAACTTTCTTGCCCTTGGAAACTTCGGTTCCCTCATTGTTTAGCCTTTTCTCCACACTAGCCACTTGCTCCTCATTTGGCTTTTCAATCTTCACCTTCTCTCCACCAATCTTTAGGGTCAATTTCCCTTTTCCCACATCAACTTTAAAACCGGCGGTGGCCAAGAAGGGACGCCCAAGGATCAATGACGAAGAGAAATTGCCCCCCATGTCTACCACCACAAAGTCGCATGGAATGTAGAATTTGTCTACTTTGATTGGGACATTCTCCACTAGGCCCCAAGGGCGCCTTGTAGTGCCATCCGCTAGTTGTAGTGTCATTTTAGAGGACTTCACCCCATTCAATTCAAGCTTTTGGTAGATGGCAAGAGGCATAACACTCACGCTAGCCCCGAGATCGGCTAGTGGACTTGTGAAGTTCATATCCCCAATTGAGCACGGGATAGTGAATTTACCGGGATCTCCCATCTTTTGGGGAATTTGCTTCGAGAAGAGGGCACTACACTCATGGTTGAGGGGATGGGGTTCATCCTCTTCAATGGTCCTTTTTTTGGACAAAATCTCTTTTAGAAACTTGTTGTATAGAGGTGCCTTCTTGATGAGCTCATGGAATGGCATGTAAACATATAGCTTCTTTAGCATCTTGGTGAAGACCTCATACTCCTTTTCCAATTTGGAGGGCTTGATGAGCCTTTGAGGGAAGGGTACCGGCGGAGAGTAAGGCTTCAATTCCTCTTTCCTTTCTTTTGCCTTTTCGGTTTGAGGATTAGGGACCTCTTCATTGAGTTCTCTTTCTTCGGCTCTAGCTTGGCCAACGTGTTTCTTTGGTGCAACTCCATCCAATTTCTTCCCACTTCTAAGGGTCACCGCCTCACAATGTTCTTTCCTCTCTAGAAATTCATCCTCAAGTAACTCATCCTCGAATGATCCCTCAATAAAGATGGCGTTGCAAAACTCCTTCTTTTCATGCTCGGGTCGCGCCGGCAATTTTCCTTGTGGCCTTGTAGAAGACTCGGCATGTTGAGCAATTTGGTTTTCAAGCATCTTAACATGAGTTTGCAACCCTTGGTGTGCTTGCAACAATTGGATTTGAACATTTTGGTTGGCTAGCCTCATTTCCTCCAATTGAGCTTGGAAGTCACTACTTGTCTTTTCATTTTGTGCAAGGATTTTGCCCAACATTGCTTCAACGCCGGAGGGCTCATTCGAAATTTGTGGGGGATGGTAAACTTGTTGATAGGGCTTTTGAGCTTGAACTTGGTATTGTTGGCCTTGGTATTGATTCTTTGGTGGGAAAGCTTGATTATTTGGAGTAGGCCTAGGGCCAAATCCGGGAGGTGTAGGATTTGTGGTCTTGTATGAGAGGTTAGGCCGATCTCTCCAAGTGGATGGAAACTTTTGGGTAGTGTAGTTGGATTGGGCATTTTGGACTTAAGAGGCACCGCCATTATACTCTCTCCCTTGATTTCCCCCAATGTAATTTGCTTCTCCATACCCGTACCTATGACCATCCCTTTGAACCAAAGGGCAAGAATTAGTATCATGCTCGTATACTTCGCATATGTCACACCCTTGGCTCGTTGAGTGACCTCTCTCCGGGTTCTTCAACTTGAAAACTTCATCCGAGAGTTTCTCAAAATCTTTCCTCAAGGCATCATAGTCCCTTGTGCTTACGGCCTTTGCCTCATGTCTTTCTCCTCGCTTCCTTGGATTTCCTCTATCACTCCCCCACATGAAGTAGTTCTTTGTTATCTTCTCAATTACCGCGTATCCTTCATGGGGCTCAAGATCCATGATAGCTCCTCTCGCGGCGGTATCAAGTGCAAGACGCGAGGGACCATCCACACCGTGGTAGAAGGTATGGAACAAGAGGAGGTCATCAAGGTTGTGGTGAGGGCAAAGCCTTTGATACTCCTTGTACCTCTCCCATGCTTCATAAAGCGTCTCCCCATCCATTTGCTCAAAATTCATGATTTGACCCCGATAATACGTCGTCTTGGAAGGAGGAAAGTACTTGTTGAGAAATGCAACGGCGAGCTCCTCCCACGTGGTCAAACTATCCGGCGTTTGACTTCTTAACCAATCTCTTGCTCTTCCCGAGAGGGAGAAGGGGAACAACCTCAAGAGCTTAGCGTCCTCGGAGACCCCATTGGTCTTGAAAGTATCACAAACTTCGAGAAATGTAGTCAAATGAGAGTTTGGGTCTTCGTGGTCTCTCCCCGAGAATTGATTGGATTGAATCATTTGGATTGTAGAGGTTTTCAAATCGAAGTCCCGGTTGTCTACCGCGGGAGCAAGGATTGGGGAACGATATCCATAAGCATTAGGTGCGGCATAGTCTTTGAGAACCCTTCTAGCTTGGGGCAATTGTGGTGGAGGATCTTGAGGTAATTGGCCTTGTGGTAAATGAAGAGGGGGTGGTGGAGGAGGAAGTCCATCCCTATCTCCCATGGTTCGATGAATGATTTCTTGAGCGTTTGATGTGGTCCCTTTGGCTTTGGTTGCTTTTCCCCTTGTAGAATGTGGGTCAAGCTCGTCAATAGTAGGGTTGATGTCCTTATTAACAATTTTGTTTGACTTCTTTGATTTTGGTGGCATCAAACAATGGTACCTACAAGAGAGACGAAAGCAACCGAGTGAGGGTAATGGAATGAGCTCAAGAATCAATATTATTAAAAGCAAGCAACAAAAGAAAAACATGGAATAGACGAAGTACTAAATGATTCCTCCTAGGGACAATCTAACCATTGCTCCCCGGCAACGGCGCCATTTTGACGTGTGTATTTTGCAATAGTGTCAAAAACAATTTATAGTTTGACCGGTAAGACCGGTGTCGAACCCAAGGGAGCAATTGGATTATACGCTAGGTGAATCAAATTTTCAACTTGGCTATTCCTAAAATTCAATGATGAGGGTGTTATCAATCAAAATCAAGTAATGAGATGGTATTAAGGGTTTGAAAATCAATCAAAAGAGAGTTTCAAGGGGTTGTGCCCCTCCTTGGCATTTCTCGTGATCATGCATACAAGAATTAAGCGCATTTCTAGGTGTTAGATAGTTTCGAACCTAGCTTAGACTAAGGTAGAATCAATCCTCATCGAATCTATTCTTAGTCAAGCTCTCCTAAAGCTCGAACCTCACTCTCTCGAGATGTTGATTCATTCCACGACATTTATTAGCATTGAAATATCTCCCAAGCAATAAATGACATGAACTCGACTCCTAGTTCACTTCAAATCCATAGATATGATCACATTTACTATATCTAAACCATCCCTAAGATCGCTAGATTATTAGGGCAAGTTTTGGGATAAACAAGTCACTTAGGTATTCCATCAAACACCTAGAGTGCATGCACAATGAAGATCATAGCAAATGTAAATCTAACACCATAGATTAATAATCAAACATGTGTATTCATGATCAAGAGTACCAAGGAGGGTACAAACACCCTCAAAACACAAGGGAACTACTCACACATCATGTAAGACAACATGATGTGGGTAGGGGTTTTTACACAACAAATAAGAAGAGAAGAAGGATAGAAGTAGGATGATTAGTCCTAGTGTCTCCCTTTGATCTTCACTCCTCCTTGTTGGATTTGGATGAATGCCCTTGATTTGATCTCCTTTGATGAGTGTTCTTCCCCAAAAGTCCAGCTGTCTAGGTCAAACTTGCCTCTTTCTATTTATAGGCTCGTCAGAAATTCGGCACTGTAGCAGGTCCAGTCGATCGACTGGCGTTGGGCTGATGGCCCAGTCGATCGACTGGTAGAAGAAAAGTCGCTTGGCTAGCATGTTCTCAGTCGATCGACTGAAACAGGGTAGGATCCCAGTCGATCGACTGACAAGTCTCAATTTGCAGCACCTCTTGTTTGTCCATTTAGTCGATCGACTGAGATCCAGTCGATCGACTCATCGTCACGTGATCTGCATGCTCTGGGCAGGGGACTCTTCAGTCGATCGACTGAAGGGGTCAGTCGATCGACTGGCGATGGTCGATTTTCAGCTCCTCCTGTTTGTCTGTTTAGTCGATCGACTGGAGCAGGGGAGCTTCCCAGTCGATCGACTGAAGACCAAATACTGCCAACTTTTGCTCTAAACACCGATTTTTCCCGAGTTTTCTTCCAATGGCTCTTGACACTGAGACATCTTGCTTTGTACCTGGAATGTACGAAAAGGGATCAAATGACATCGAATAATATCGGAAACGACCCAAAACCATAGTGAAGAATGGCAACTAATCAGTCGAAAACTCGACTGATCAGTGCCCTCATCATAATTTTAGAAAGGCCGGTCTAATGCGTTACTTCTATTTGGGGATGAGTAAGGAGGCTAAGAATCAAATGGATACGGCTAGTGGAGGAGCTATAATGGAACTACCGGCTAGCCAAGGTTTCAAAATTGTGGACAAAATAGCTTCAAACTCCGATAAATATCAAGGAATCGACCACGAGAAGATGGGCAAGTCAAGAGATGATTCCTCGAATTATGCAACGAAAGAGCAAATTAATGAGTTATCAAAGAGGATGGAGTCTATGATAAGTATGGTGAATTCTGTGGAGGCAACTAAGCCTAAGGCCGATAAAGAGAGAACTTCGGCGCAACAATCTTGTTTCTTGTGTTCTAGTACAAGACACTCTACCAAAAATTGTCCCGAAGGGAAATATGAAGAAGATGATGATGGCTATGAGGAGGCGCACTTTGTCAACCAACAAAGAAACTACAATCAAAATGCGAACCCTACCACTAGAACTTATGAGCCTCCACAAAGGAGAATTTCCAATGATTCTAACTTCACCTCACGACCTCAAGGGCAAGGAAATGATCAAAGCAATTATCAAGGGAATAATCAAAGGCAAGCGTATGGTTCTAGCTCTAATCAAAATCAAGGTCAAAACTCTTATTCAAACCAAGGGCAGAATTCTTATTCGAATCAAGGCCAAGGCTCAAATCAAAATTCTCAATATTCTCAAGGGAATTATCAAAACCAAAGGCCCTATCAAGCTAAGTCCAATATGAATGAGCAAGGGAATTCTTCTTCCAACTCTCAAGATAATTCTATGATGACTATGATGGCGCAAATGATGGAGGATAACAAAGAGAGCAAGGCGAGCACCCGAAGAATGGAAGCAAAATTGGATGAATTAGCGGCCGAAAACAAAAGACTTGCTAGGGAGAATACCCAATTGAAGCAAATAGGGAAACTTCCCTCTCAACCAGACGTGAGTTACATTGAGCACGTTGAAGCTATTACGTTGAAGAGTGGGAAAGTTTTGCCTACCCCTCAAGGGAAGCCTAGCTTGAAGGGCAAGGAAGTGGAAGGAGAAAATGCCAAGGAAAATTCGGAAGAGGAGCCTCAAGCTCCCATAGAGGAGGAAAAGGAGCACGAAGAGCCAATTCTAATGAGAAAGTATGTGCCCATGGTGCCTTTCCCTCAAAGATTGAACAAAAGCAAGCTCGATGCTCACTTTCAAAGGTTTGTGGAGATGTTAAAGAAGCTATACGTCACGCTCCCCTTCCATGAGGTAATCACACAAAACCCTACTTATGCCAAATTCTTGAAAGATATTGTGTCAAACCGTAGGGTGATTGAAGAGTCTAGCATGGTAGCTTTAAACGCCGAATGTAGTGCTATTGTGCAAAGCCGCATGCCTAGAAAAATGCAAGACCAAGGATCGTTCTCTATTCCTATCTCCGTAGGAAAAATTGAAATTGATCGAGCTTTATGTGATCTAGGTGCTAGTATTTCTTTGATTCCATATTCATTGTATGAAAAGATTGACATGGGTGAGCTACATCCCACCACTATCTCTTTGAAACTAGCCGATAGGAGCTCTAGAATTCCTAATGGAGTCCTAAGGGATGTGCCTATTAAAGTTGGGAAATTTTTCATCCCCGTGGACTTCTATGTGTTAGATATGGATAGTGAACAAGAGACACCCGTCATCTTAGGGAGACCCTTTCTAAATACCGTTGAAGCGGTTATCAAATGTGGTGAAGGGTCAATTGAATTGAAGATAGGAAATGAAAAACTCAAATTTTTTCTGAAAAATGCTATGAAAGCTCCTACTTCATCCTTTGAGTGCAATATGCTTGATATTTCTTGTGAAACTTTTGGGCTAACGTCTTTTGAAAGTGAAGTTATGGAGTTAGACGACTCTACCACACTTTTTGCCTCTCTAATGAATATGGAAGATGAGGATATGGGCGACATCACTCTAGATGAAGGTGAGCAAGGGTTAGATGATCATGAAATTAAGGAAGACCCGGTCCCAAGAGGTAAGGAATTCGAGGGAGAGTTAAAACCTCTACCTTCGAATCTAAGGTATGAATTTCTCGGGTCCAATGCTACATTTCCCGTGATAGTTGGTGCTACATTGAATGGGGATGAAACATCCAAGCTTGTGAATGTGTTGAAGGCAAATAAAAAGGCCCTAGGTTACTCCATCGATGATATAACAGGGATTAGCCCTTCTCTTTGCATGCATAGAATTAATCTAGATGATGATGTGAAACCTTATAGGGAAATGTTGAGGAGATTGAATCCTAAATTGAGCGAAGTAGTTTTTAAAGAAATCACCAAGCTTAGAGATGCGGGCATCATTTACTCCGTTCCGGACTTGGAATGGGTAAGTCCCATCCATGTCGTCCCTAAGAAGGGAGGACTCACGGTGGTTCAAAATGCAAAAGGGGAATTAGTCCCCACGAGAACCGTGAACGGGTGGAGAATGTGCATCGATTATAGGAAATTAAACAAAGCAACGAAGAAGGATCATTTTCCTATCCCATTCATAGATCAAATGCTTGAAAGGCTAGCGAGGCATGATTATTTTTGCTTTTTAGATGGATATAGTGGTTTTTACCAAATTCTTATATTGCCAAATGATCAAGGAAAAACCACTTTCACATGCCCATATGGGACTTTTGCGTTTAGGCGTATGCCTTTTGGTTTGTGTAATGTGACACGCGTATTTTTAACCCTTTATAGTTGTCAAAGTATTAGTTTTAGGGGTCAAATTGCAGTCAAACAAAATTTATAATCCTTGGTAAGCCAAGGGTCGATCCTAGGAGCAGTGCGTGTGAGTACTAGTTAACTAGTGACCTATTTAGCTATTCCTAATTAACAAGTGTAAAAACACGGTTTTGTTTGTCACGAAAAATTGCAGAATTTAAATAGCAGAAAATAAATTGTTGTGATTAATTCAGAGAAGGAATCCCAGAATCCATACTTCACCCGTGCTAACCCCACTAATCATGCAATCATTCTACGCTAATTATTCATGCTATCGAATATGGAAAATAACCGAAATAACACTAGACAAGCCGCCCATCCACGGATCATTGTCTAGATTAATCTCCATCGTTGAACGCCGCCCATCCACGGATTATCAACGATTTCGATTTATTAAATTAATGGTTTTCCTATTAAATCATGTAAACATGACCTAATATCAATTTCATGCGTTCCGGTTAATCCCTAGGGCCCATCCACCTTTCGGCATATAACCTAAATACGTTCTACCAATGCAAACATACCCTTTGATGTAAATACATGCATAGAACGATAAAATTAAGCACACAATGAAATTGAATATTCGAATTGCATAAATAATGAACTTTAATTGATCACATGAGAGTTAGGGTTACATAGCACGGGATCTGTAGGATCCCGGAATAGAAAAGACTACTCGCTATTCATGGCGAGTAACAAAAACAGTATAGTTTGAAGGAAGAAACGAATAAACCGTAGACGATTCGCTCGTTGATCCTCACGCTCAAAACTCTGTCTTCTCTCCCAAGTTAGGGTTTTTCTCCAAAGAATCAACAACCAGTCTATTCTGATAGTGTTTCCTTATATAGACCGTCTAAAAGGGCTGAAAAGCCCAAAAACCGAACTTAGAAATAATCTGTAAATTTTGCCAAATTTGCCGTCCCGTTACAGCCGTGTGTACAGCGTCTGTAACGGTTGTAACGGCTGTAACGGGTGGGCTAAAAAGCTCTGATGGATTTGATGCCCGTTACAGCCGTTACACCCTTGTGTGTAACGGTCTCCCTGGCTTGTAACGGGTGGTCTGAAATCTTCTGAGGAAAAACGCAGCCGTTACACCCGTTACAGCCTGGTGTGTAACGGGTTGTGGACCTGTAACGGGCGAGCTTGAAGTTTGTGAAGTCTCGGGTGAATTTCACAGCCGTTACACCCGTTACATCCTGGCGTGTAACGGCTGTTGAGCTTGTAACGGGCGATGCAGGCTTAATTTTGGTTTTTGGCCTTTTTCGATCGATCTTTCCGTTCTTTTGACATTTTGACTCCAAGGAGCGATGATATGTCGATTTTACCTGAAACACTAGAGAAAGACATCAAATATAGACAATTTGCCGGGAGAATGAGTGAAATCCCTCATCGAATGTAGCGGATGATTAGTCGAAATATCGACTGATCAAAACACTCCACACTTAGGATTTGTTCGTCCCGAACAAATGTCGAAAATATGGCAGAATAAACACATGGGAGGATGCAATGTTTCATGACCATGAACTACCTACTCATGCGACATGTGATCAATTCTAACTAGACATAAAATGAAAGGGATAACTCACTGTCGTATAGGACACGCATGCATTTAGCATATGCATCAAGCCTTTAAACCTATAGGCTGCCCTAGTAGGACGAGTATAGTCTCGTGAAGGTTTTCAGGAATGGGACTACCTACAAATCCCCTATACAGCTAACTAACGTGTATGCATGAAATGATGCTCAACAAGTCACAGTAAAGTCATGTCATACCTCGGATTCATCGTGTTACCTCAACTTCAAGACAAACATCTTCATCAAAGTTTCAGACAATCATAGATTAAACGAGTTATGCATTCAAACGGTCAATACACACGACTAGCAAACGCCTCATCACATGTTCTAAATAGTTCTATAGCAATGTATGAAGAACATGAGTAGTTACACAAAACATGCTCGCCATTCACCTATGCTATCTAGGGATAGTCCACGGGCTCTTGGCGCAAAGCTCATTCTCAAGTGCCAAGGACTAGGCAACGACCCGTAAGAGAAGAGGAGCTTGGCTTAAGAATTTTTCTGAAAAATAGTGCCAAAAATTGCATAGGAAATTCCAGTGCAAGCACGAGGATCGTCCCTTAGACTATAGTATATGAATTCTCAAGGTAAGCTATGACTTGCATGCGGCGAGAAGGTGGATTTACACTATATCAAGCGGAAGGGAGCAGAAATTGTTTCAAGAGTGTTTTCCATATACCAGGGGTGACTTTTCTCACCGAGTCCTTGGTATTTTCTGCTTTCGCAGAATTCAACAAAAACAAATTTTTTTTTTCAAACTGGTTTTCTTTCAAAAACAACTATGCTTGGGCCCGATGTTTCACCCACTTTCCAGAATTGAGAGCTTTGTTTTTGAGGGGAAAACTTGAAGGTCAATTGTCTAACTCCACACTTAAAGCTTGACATAGTGTATGAATAAAGGCGGGTGCATGCAAATCACGACAAGGGTAGAGAATCATATACTAGTACTAAGGTCACCTAGAAAAAGATATGCAATTTTAAGCTTTTGAAAGTTTGAAACGGTGCCTACTAGTATCAAGTCTTAAACATGCTTCAAGAAATACGTAGAACATGTGATAGGCGAGGGCTAGCAATGATACTGACTCAAGAGAATACACACACGATTTTTACTATTCCAAGTCCTAGATTTTGAATCCAAAAGAATGTCAATCAGTCAAGGAGTATCGTAGAAAACGAGGATTTCAATCGCAATACATAGACAGTTGAGCATGTACAATGAGTGAATAAGATATGCAATGCATGTGACTATGCGCTACCCACTCCACACTTAAAATCGAGCTTAGTCCCTAAGCAAAAATAATAGTAAAATAATAATAAAAGGCATAGGAACTTCACTCGTGCGTGGGGCGCGAAAGTCCAAAGAGATTAACGATGGCTGGTGAGTGTGAAACAACCTGTGAGCTGGAAAATGTATGAATAGACAGAAAGAGCTACACGAGGTAGTGGTTAGCATCGATAATCGCGAAGTGAAAAGAAGAATAAATGATGTGAGTAAAGATGAACAACAATAAAGTAATAGCTCAAACATCGAATAATAGAGAAAAGCAGAGAGTAATATCCAAAAGTCAGTTACAGTAGATGAAATGCAGAAAAGACTGACAATATGGCAAAAAGAAACATCAGCAAAATAAAGTCGGCAGGGGAACTAGCTGGCCCCATCGTCAAAAGCATCCCCATTGGGGCCAAACATCCGCTCAATGCTGTCTGAGTCTGCAGGAGGAACAGGAGCAGAAGGGCCAGCCCCGGGGTTCTGTGACCAATACTGCGCAGCCTGCATACGGAGTGCTGCGAACTCATCTCTGAGCTGATTGTGGGAGGCTGAAAGCCGGCTCTGAGTAGAAATCACGGGGGCCTGGTTTGCCAAAATCTGGCGCTGATAGGCCATCATAGCCCTCAGCTCATCGCGAAACTCATGCTGTGTGGCGATGATCTGCTGCTGGGTGTCGATGATCTGCTGATGGGAGTTCTCCAAGCGTGTGAAACGCTCTTCGAGTGAGAAAGGCATCTGATCGGCAGTAGGAAAGGGCTGAGGAGGGGGAGGGATGTGGCTGGTTGCTGGAGGCGAGTGCGCCTCGTCCATATCGACGTCAGTGTGCTGAGGCTGCTCCTCCTGAACTGGTGGTGCCTCGCGCGGAGGGGGGCTGCCCTGGCCTGAGCCCGATCAATACGGCGCTTCTTCGCGCCACTTGGGAGGTCTGGGTTGTGTGCCCATGTCCCGTCTGCCTTGAAGAACCTGAATAGACCCATCTGCTCCATGTTCAGAGGCAAGAGTGCACCGGACCCCTCCAGTGGGCTGAGGTCCCATCCTCGAGATTCGGCGATCGCAGAAATAAAGAGACCACCGCCCATGGCCTTGTTTGAAATCGATGTGGCCCATACCATCATCGTTCCGCTGAGGATTTGAAAGAAATCCACTGGTCGTCCTCTGCTAAGGGAGATCATGATGTCGAAATCCGTGTTGTTGATCACAGTGGCGCCCTCAAAGCGAGTAGTGATACTCAAAGCCACAAGCCGATGAATAACCTTCCAGACTGGCTCCTTTATCCCAGCAGAACTCCAACCGGATCTGAAGTAGTAATCAAACCCCGAAATACCCTTCCAAAATTCATATCGCTCCTCAGCAGTGTATTCCCCACAAAAGCCCTCAACGGGGAAGCCCAAAATCTCACATACCTCGGCCTTAGATAAAGTATAATGCCGCCTCCCAATCTGAAATTTCCACGCCGACACCCTCAAAGGGCTACCCTCAATATCAAATGTTGCCAAAAATTCTTCTACTAGCAATGGATATGTGGGCAACAAATGACGTGTAAATAATATATCCAACCCGGATGCAATAAACATACTACGGCATTGAGGCAGAATCCCCTGCTCTAATTTTTCCAGAGTAGTAATGCAAGGAACAAGAGTAGGCCGTACCGTTTTCAGTTTTAAGGTGTTGTTGCAACGACTCCGGGCCTCGGTTGTGGCAAAACGACCGGAAGTGTTTTCCATGGGGTAGACTAGGGTCTCCACGGGTGGTGGTACCGGGATAATAGCACGGTTGGAGGATTGTGATCGACCACGAGCCATGGTGGGTGAACTGGGACGGTGGAATTCGGGCTGGGATGAAGGGTTCGGCCGTGAGGTGTGGTGGAGCGGTGGAGAGAGGGATGCGGTTGGGCGGTGGAGGGAGGATGCGGTTGGGTGGCGGGTGGATGGTGAGTGACGGATGGAGGTCGGAGGTCGGAGGTGCGGCGGAGAGAAGAAAGAAAATTGGGAATTTGGATTTGTGAATTTAGGGTTTCGAATTGGGGAAGAAGCAAAAAAAATTGCCTGCCCGTTACAACCGACTGTAACGGGCGTAACGGGTGTAACGGGCTGGCCAAAAAATCTGAGCAAATAAATGCCCGTTACAGCCGTTACAGTCCAGTGTGTAACGGGTGTAACGGGTTGGCCAAAAACGTCTGAGCAAAAATATGCCCGTTACAGCCTTTACAGTCCAGTGTGTAACGGGTGTAACGGGCTGGCCAAAAACGTCTGAGCAAATATATGCCCGTTACAGCCGTTACAGTCCAGTGTGTAACGGGTGTAACGGGCAGGCCAATTTCTGCCAAATTTCATTTTGTGCTCTGAATTCTGAATCCCTTTTAACTCCACACTGTGAGTCCTGCATGGTCCACAGAGAAAAAATGTACAATGCAAAATGCAATGAAAGAAAACTTACAGCGCGGGTTACTCCCCGGAGAGACCTAGTTTAACGTCTTGGCGAGACATAGATAAAGAGGTGGTACTAGAAGCAATCTCGGGAAGTCCCTTGCTGAGATCCCTTCCCGAGAAGTAGGTTATCATCAATCCCGTCAGGAGGTGCAAGATGCTTCAGAACGTGGTAGTGCTTGAGGCGTTGCCCGTTGACTACCATTATTTTTCCTCCTTCCACACTGATTTCTACATGCCCGTCTGGATGTGCTCGTTCTACTGTATAAGGGCCACTCCATTTTGTGCGCAACTTCCCAGGAAATAATCTAAGACGGGAGTTGTAGAGAAGAACTCGCTCGCCTTCGTTGAATTCTCTGCGCACTATCCTCTTGTCGTGCCACTTCTTAGTTCTCTCCTTATAAATCCGAGCATTCTCATAAGAATCTAATCTAATTTCGTCGAGCTCGTGCAGTTGTAGTATTCTCTTCTCACCGGCTGCCTTCATATCCAGGTTCAACTCTCTAATAGCCCATAGCGCCTTGTATTCTAATTCGACTGGCAAGTGGCAGGTCTTTCCATAGACTAGTCTGAACGGACTCATACCGATAGGAGTTTTGTATGCGGTCCTGTATGCCCACAGTGCGTCATCTAGCTTGGATGCCCAATCTTTCCTGTGGCTCGAAACTGTCTTTCCAAGAATGCTCTTGATCTCTCTGTTAGAGATCTCAACCTGTCCACTGGTCTGAGGGTGATAAGGAGTGCCTATCTTGTGGTAGACCCCATACTTCTTCAAAAGAGTCTCGAAATTCCTTTCTTTGAAGTGAGAACCACCGTCACTGATAACTGTTCTGGGTACTCCGAACCGAGGGAAGATCACCTTTTGAAACATTTTTATAACTACCTTGGCGTCGCAAGTAGGGGTAGCAACTGCTTCAACCCACTTAGAAACGTAGTCGACTGCTACCAAGATATACTGATTACCATAAGAAGATGGGAATGGTCCCATAAAATCAATCCCCCATACATCGAAGAGATCGACTGCGAGAATGCTCTGCTGAGGCATCTCCTGCTGCTTCGAAATATTACCAGTCCGCTGGCACTGATCACACGCTTTAACAAATTCATGCACGTCTTTGAATAGTGAGGGCCAGAAGAAGCCGGACTGTAGAACCTTCGTTGCAGTTTTCGAACCAGCCCCATGTCCACCGTACTGTGAAGAGTGACAATGCTCCAGAATATGCGGGATCTGGTCTTCGTCGACACAAGTCCTGTAGAGACCGTCAGCACATAAACGATACAAAAAGGGGTCATCCCAGAAGTACCTTTTAACGTCAGAAAGGAATTTCCTCTTCTGGTTGTGCGAGAGGTCGGGTGGAATGATTCCGCAGGCCAAGAAGTTGACGAAATCTGCGTACCATGGGAGGTTCTCCTCATCGATCAGCAATAGTTGTTCTCCTGCCAGAGAATCAGTCATCGGGAGTCGGTCCTCTTCGCGGTCAAGCTCTCTGAGCTCGAGGCGTGACAGATGATCTGCAACCAGATTTTCTGCTCCCTTCTTGTCCCTGATGTCAATATCGAATTCCTGGAGGAGGAGGACCCATCGAATGAGGCGTGGCTTTGAATCTTTCTTTGACAACAAGTATTTGATCGCTGCATGATCGGTATAGACTATGGTTTTCGAGCAAAGTAGGTACTGCCTGAACTTTTTGAAAGCATAGACTATGGCCAGCATTTCTTTCTCGGTCGTAGTGTAATTAATTGCCGCCCCGGCGAGGACCTTGCTGGCGTAGTAAACCACGTGCAGCTTCTTGTCGATGCGTTGGCCCAGGACTGCTCCTACTGCAAAATCACTCGCATCACACATTAGTTCAAATGGCAGTTCCCAATTGGGAGGCTGCACTATCGGAGCGCAAGTAAGAGCAGCTTTTAGATTATTGAAAGCATTTAAACATGAATCTGAAAAATTAAATTCAGCTTCCTGGCAAAGTAGATCAGTGAGTGGCTTTGCTGTCTTCGAGAAGTCCTTGATAAAACATCTGTAAAAGCCAGCGTGCCCGAGAAAACTCCTGATCCCTTTCACATCCTTTGGTGGGGGCAGTTTTTCTATTACCTCAATCTTTGCGCGATCGACCTCGATGCCTCTGTGGGAGACCATGTGTCCGAGTACTATACCTTCCTGCACCATAAAGTGACACTTCTCCCAGTTCAAGACTAGGTTAGTGTCAACACATCGATGAAGAATAGCAGAGAGGTTAGCAAGACACGAATCAAAAGAAGAACCATACACCGAAAAATCATCCATAAAAACTTCCATGATGTGTTCTAGAAAATCAGAAAAAATAGCCATCATGCAACGTTGAAAGGTGGCTGGTGCATTGCAAAGGCCGAATGGCATACGTCTATACGCAAATGTGCCAAAGGGGCAAAAGAATGTGGTTTTCTCCTGATCCTCGGGGTGTATAGGGATCTGGAAAAATCCACTATAATCGTCAAGGTCGCAGAAAAATTTATGTTTTGCTAGACGTTCTAACATTTGATCAATAAAAGGTAAGGGAAAATGATCCTTAAGAGTAGCCTTATTCAGTTTTCTATAATCAATGCACATGCGCCAACCAGTCACAGTACGAGTAGGAATCAATTCATTATGCTCATTTCGTACAACAGTTAAGCCTCCCTTCTTAGGGACAACGTGCACAGGACTAACCCACTTACTATCTGCTACAGAATAAATGATGCCGGCATCTAATAATTTCAGAATTTCTGTCTTAACCACATCACTCAATTTGGGGTTCAAGCGTCTTAAAGCATCCCTACTAGGCCTAACATCGTCCTCCAGGTTAATTCTATGCATGCACAAATCAGGGCTAATTCCCTTGAGGTCGTCTATGGAATAGCCTAGGGCTGGCCTATATTTTCGCAAAACATCGAGCAATCTCTGGGTCTCTATATCAGTCAAGGAAGCATTAACAATCACCGGATAGGTGGAGTTAGGGCCCAGAAATTCATACCTGAGACTTGCAGGTAGAGGTTTCAGCTCTAACTTGCAAGATTCCTTACCTGTGTCTCTTGCGGCATCAGTCGTGTCTGCGCCCTCTATGCTTACAGCGTAGACATCCATCGGTATAGGGCACCCTGGAACAACCTTGTATGACTCAATAGACGCTAGTGAAATGGGCTGATCAACATCAGCAGAATCTAAAACGTCACAATCAGCTAAAAGACTAGGAGTCCTGCACATGTCGGGCAAATAGAAAACGACACTCTCGCTGCCCACTCGCAAAGCTATAGAGCCCCTATCCATGTCAATAACTACTCTAGCAGTATATAAGAATGGTCTACCAAGTATAATTGGGATGTCAGTGTCCTCCGAAATCTCTAGCACAATAAAATCTGCAGGTATGTAAATATTCTTCACCCTGACGGGTACATCCTTCAGAATCCCCTTAGGGAGTTTGCAAGAACGGTCCGCAAGGCGAATAGAGATATTCGTAGGACAAAGATCACCCAAATTCAGTTTAGCATATAGGGAATAAGGCATGATAGACACACTAGCACCTAAATCACATAAAGCACGACGAATAGTAATACCACCAATATCACAAGGAATAGAGAAACTTCCTGCGTCCTTAAGCTTGGGTGGCATGGGAATGTGCATGGCTGCGCTACACTCCTCACTTAGAGCTACTGTCTCGGTGCCATCCAGTTTTCGCTTCCCAGTCATGATCTCCTTCATGAATTTGGCATATGTCGGAATCTGCGTAATCGCATCTGTGAAGGGCATAGTGATGTAGAGAGTACGAATCTTGTCCACGAATTTCATGAATTCTTTGTCTCTCCTAGCACCCTTGAGACGCTGAGGGTATGGGACTGGAGGTTTGTAAGGAGCTGGCTCCACTGTCTGTGCAGAATTTTCTTCTCGGTTTTCAGCTTCTTTCGATGTTTCTCCTTCATCAATTTCAGAGTTGAGTGCTGATTTCTCTGCAGAATTTCGAGTAGTTTGAGCTGGTATCATTTCGAGTTGCTTGCCACCTCGGAGTGTGATGGCATTCACTGATTCCCTAGGGTTATGCTCTGGTTTCGAAGGGAGTTTCCCATGTTCCCTTGTTGCTGAATTTGCCTGCTGAGCTACCTGAGTTTCCAGCATTCTGTTCTGAGTGACTAGCTTATCAATCGTCTTCTGGAGTTCTTGCACCTTCTTGTCTTGCTCCGCCATAAAATTAGCCATCATGGCTTCCATGTTAGACGAGCTGCCAGACTCCTGCTGCTTGGGCTGTTGCGTCTGGTATGAATAATTCCCTGAGTTCTGATTTTGCTGCCCTTGTGACTGATTATTGTACTGATTAGTATACTGAGTCCTTGGCTGGTAGGAGTTGTTGTTCTGCGAGTGTTGAGCCTGGTTGTTGTATTGCCCTCGTGGCTGATATGGTGCACTGCCTTGCTGCTGTTTGTATGGAGAGCTTTGAGGTGCCGGATTCTGAGGCTTGTAAGATAGGTTGGGATTGTTTCTGTTCGGATTATCCCATCTGTTTGTGGGTGGGCCATAGCCGGGACCAGCTCCTTGATTATTCTGCCCCACGTAGTTTGCATCCTCTTGGTTTCCAGTACTGCCATCTGATCCGATCACTGGACAGCCATCTGCATAGTGTGAAGGGGAGCCGCAAATCTGACAGTACACGCCGATGTGAGCGACGTCTGATGACTTCATGGTGTTTGCTAGCTTCAAACTCTGAATCTCGATGGCAAGTATTTTCATTGTATCAGCCAACCGAGCTATGTCATTAGTGCTCTCGGCTTGGCAGAGGTCCTGCACACCTTTTCTGTCCCTAGGATTGCCGCGGTCACTCGTCCAGAGATGGTAATCTTGGGCTGCCCTTTCTATAATTTCATAGGTGTCCTCTAGCGGGACTTGGTTCAGTCCCCCACCTGCTGCTTGATTGATTAAGGTACGCATCCCTTGATCGATCCCCTGATAGAAGGTGTCAATAATCTGCCACTGCTCTAGATTGTGGTGTGGGCACATTCTCGTCAGCTCTTTGTACCTTTCCCAAGCATCGTACAGAGTCTCACCATCAATAGACCGAAATGATATAATCTTATTCCTGAAATGAGCTGTCTTTGATGGTGGGAAGTATTGCTGGAGGAAAGCTTCGGCCAGCCTGTCCCATGTAGTAAAAGTGCCCTCTGCATGGCTATCTAGCCATCGGCTGGCTTTGTCGGTCAGTGAGAATGGGAATAGTCTGAGGTAGTACGACTCTGAAGGGACCCCATTGGTCTTCACTGTGTTGCACATCTGAACGAAATGCTTGAGATGCTGGTGAGGGTCTTCATTAATCCTTCCTGAGAACTGATTATTCTGCACCATCTGAATGAGACCGGTTTTTAGCTCCCAAGTATTTGCTTCTATTCCAGGTGGTGCAATAGCGGACTAAAATCCAGTGACGCGTGCAGTAGTGTAATCCCCAAGAGTTCTGCGCACTGGTTGTTGCACTCGTGGTTGCTGGACGTTCTCGACCCTTCCATTAATCAAGTCTTGATTATTGGCCATTGCTGCGAAATTTCGGTTCAGTGCTCGTAGCTGCCGAGCTTCGTTCTGGGCCTGACGATTGAATTTTTGTTGGACCGGTGTTTCGTCGTCTGAAATCTGAATCTGCTTTTTCTGTTTGAGCGCCTTCCTTGGCATTAACTAGGTAGAACCTGCAAAAGCCAAGAAAAAAAAATGTGAGCGAAGAGAACACAACAGAAAAGATCAGAAGTCAAGTGAGGTGGAATAGTCTAAACTACACGAGTTAGATCTAATATCGCACTAAACGCTGCTCCCCGGCAACGGCGCCATTTTGACACGCGTATTTTTAACCCTTTATAGTTGTCAAAGTATTAGTTTTAGGGGTCAAATTGCAGTCAAACAAAATTTATAATCCTTGGTAAGCCAAGGGTCGATCCTAGGAGCAGTGCGTGTGAGTACTAGTTAACTAGTGACCTATTTAGCTATTCCTAATTAACAAGTGTAAAAACACGGTTTTGTTTGTCACGAAAAATTGCAGAATTTAAATAGCAGAAAATAAATTGTTGTGATTAATTCAGAGAAGGAATCCCAGAATCCATACTTCACCCGTGCTAACCCCACTAATCATGCAATCATTCTATGCTAATTATTCATGCTATCGAATATGGAAAATAACCGAAATAACACTAGACAAGCCGCCCATCCACGGATCATTGTCTAGATTAATATCCATCGTTGAACGCCGCCCATCCACGGATTATCAACGATTTCGATTTATTAAATTAATGGTTTTCCTATTAAATCATGTAAACATGACCTAATATCAATTTCATGCGTTCCGGTTAATCCCTAGGGCCCATCCACCTTTCGGCATATAACCTAAATACGTTCTACCAATGCAAACATACCCTTTGATGTAAATACATGCATAGAACGATAAAATTAAGCACACAGTGAAATTGAATATTCGAATTGCATAAATAATGAACTTTAATTGATCACATGAGAGTTAGGGTTACATAGCACGGGATCTGTAGGATCCCGGAATAGAAAAGACTACTCGCTATTCATGGCGAGTAACAAAAACAGTATAGTTTGAAGGAAGAAACGAATAAACCGTAGACGATTCGCTCGTTGATCCTCACGCTCAAAACTCTGTCTTCTCTCCCAAGTTAGGGTTTTTCTCCAAAGAATCAACAACCAGTCTATTCTGATAGTGTTTCCTTATATAGACCGTCTAAAAGGGCTGAAAAGCCCAAAAACCGAACTTAGAAATAATCTGTAAATTTTGCCAAATTTGCCGTCCCGTTACAGCCGTGTGTACAGCGTCTGTAACGGTTGTAACGGCTGTAACGGGTGGGCTAAAAAGCTCTGATGGATTTGATGCCCGTTACAGCCGTTACACCCTTGTGTGTAACGGTCTCCCTGGCTTGTAACGGGTGGTCTGAAATCTTCTGAGGAAAAACGCAGCCGTTACACCCGTTACAGCCTGGTGTGTAACGGGCTGTGGACCTATAACGGGCGAGCTTGAAGTTTGTGAAGTCTCGGGTGAATTTCACAGCCGTTACACCCGTTACATCCTGGCGTGTAACGGCTGTTGAGCTTGTAACGGGCGATGCAGGCTTAATTTTGGTTTTTGGCCTTTTTCGATCGATCTTTCCGTTCTTTTGACATTTCGACTCCAAGGAGCGATGATATGTCAATTTTACCTGAAACACTAGAGAAAGACATCAAATATAGACAATTTGCCGGGAGAATGAGTGAAATCCCTCATCGAATGTAGCGGATGATTAGTCGAAATATCGACTGATCATAATGCACCGGGGACTTTTCAACGGTGTATGATGTCCATCTTTAGCGATTATATTGAGAAGTGCATTGAGGTTTTCATGGACGATTTTTCTATCCATGGATCCTCTTTTGATGATTGTTTGGCTAATCTCTCTAATGTTCTTGCTAGGTGCATCGAGACAAATTTGGTGCTCAATTGGGAGAAGTGCCATTTCATGGTGCAAGAGGGAATTGTACTAGGGCATTTGGTCTCTAAGAGAGGAGTAGAGGTTGATAAAGCAAAAATTCAGGTTATTGAGCAACTTCCTCCACCGAAAAACCAAAAGGGAATAAGGAGTTTTCTAGGCCACGCCGGTTTTTACCGGCGGTTTATCAAGGATTTCTCAAAAATCGCAAAGACGTTGACTCATCTCCTTTGCAACGATGTGGAATTCAATTTTGATGAAGGGTGCCTAGAGGCATTTGAAAAATTGAAGAAAAACCTTGTATCGGCACCCATTGTGCAACCGCCAAATTGGGATCTCCCATTTGAGTTAATGTGCGATGCAAGTGACTACGCCATTGGGGCAGTTTTGGGACAACGAGTCGAGAAGAAGCTTCATGTAATATACTACGTGAGCAAGGTGCTCGATAGTGCCCAGATGAATTATACTACCACATAGAAAGAGTTATTAGCGGTAGTCTACGCCTTTGAAAAGTTCAGGCCTTATCTCGTTGCAACGAAGACTATTGTTTACACGGACCACGCCGCTATCAAGTACCTAATGGCGAAGAAAGATGCTAAGCCAAGGCTTATCCGATGGGTCCTCCTTCTACAAGAGTTTGACATTGAAATTCAGGACAAGAAAGGAGTAGAGAATGTAGTGGCGGATCACCTTTCGAGGGTAGAGCTATACGATTCGAAGTGGTTCTCGGCGCCCATCCAAGACTCTTTTGTTGGTGAATATTTAATGAGTGCCGAAGACGATGCCCCTTGGTATGCAGATTTTGTGAACTATTTGACGTGCAACCTCATTCCTAAAGGCCTTAGCTATAATCAGAAGAGCAAATTTCTGCATGATGTCTCGAGATATTATTGGGATGACCCATTCCTCTACAAGCTATGTTCGGATGGGATTTATAAAACGTGTGTGCCCAAGGAAGACTTCAATGAAATCATAGCTTGTTGCCATTCTTCTTCTTATGGTGGTCATGGCTCGGCTTCAAAAACCACGTCTTAAATTTTTCAGTCGGGTTTCTATTGGCCAAGCATGTTTAAAGATACTTACGAGTTTGTCAAGGCTTGCAATGAATGCCAACGAATGGGGAACATAGCCAGAAGGGAGGAAATGCCTCAAAAGGGCATATTAGAAGTGGAGATCTTTGATGTATGGGGCGTGGACTTCATGGGACCCCTACCTTCGTCTCAAGGGAATTCATTCATTCTAGTAGCGGTGGACTACGTGTCCAAATGGGTTGAGGCGATCGCTTCCCCTTCTTGTGACGCTAAAGTAGTAATTAAAATGTTCAAGAAGATAATATTCCCAGATTTGGAGTCCCTAGAGCGGTAATCAGTGATAATGGCTCCCATTTCAAGGAGAAGAGATTTGAGTCCATGTTGAAGAAACATGGAATTTTCCATAGATATTCGACTCCTTATCATCCTCAAGCTAATGGTCAAGTCGAGGTGTCTAATAGAGAGATAAAGAATATCTTGACCAAGACAGTTGTGAAGTCGGGAAAAGACTGGGCTTTGAAGCTTGATGATGCCTTATGGGCATATAGAACCGCCTTCAAGACGCCCATTGGGATGTCTCCTTACAGGCTAGTGTATGGCAAATCATGCCACCTTCCCGTGGAACTCGAGTATAAGGCCATGTGGGCAGTCAAGGAGCTAAACTTTGATACAAAGGCTTCAGGGGAAAAGAGACTCCTTCAACTCAATGAGTTGGATGAAATCCGACTGGACTCCTACGAGAGTTCAAGAATCTATAAGGAGAAAACTCGGAGATGGCATGACAAGCTCATTCTGAAGAGACAGTTCTCGGAGGGAGACAAGGTTTTATTGTTCAACTCCAAATATAAGCTATTTCCCAGGAAATTCAAGTCTAGATGGTTCGGACCATATAAAATTCATATAGTCTTCAACGATGGCCATCTAGAGCTAATTGACAACAATGAGAACATTTTCAAGGCAAATGGGCAAAGAGTTAAGATCTACCATGCCGCCGATGGAAATCAGGACCTATTGGAAGCACCCTCGTGAATGCTATGCGCAATACCGCTAGAGAAGGGATCCCGCTCGGGACTTCTCTTAGTGTGCTTCTTGTCATGAAAAGATCCGGCTCGGTCCTTGCCAAGACGTTAAACTAGGCCCTTTCGGGAGGTAACCCGTCGTAAGTGTTCATTTTCGCACTAACATTTAGAATGCTTGGTATATGATTCTGCTTTTCTGAGCAAGTGAACCGCCCGGTTCAATTTTGCCTTCACCATCGAACTGGCCGGTTCGTTTCAGCCCTCATTCCCTATTACTCTCTGAGCCATTCAACCGGCCGGTTCCCAGTCAGCCCATAAATGGAACCGCCCGGTTCAAACTTTGTGCTAGCTCAACCAAACTTTCTGAGGTGTTAAACCGCGCGGCACAATTGTTCCTTCTGTTCTCAACCGGCCGGTTCGAACTCAATATTATGCACCAGACTTCTCTGAGCAAACCAGCCGGCCGGTTCACCTGTGCTTCACAATCCAACCGGCCGGTTCAAATGGCAATTTTGATCCCTGATATTTCTGATGTATCCAACCGGCCGGCACAACTTCCTCCTACCCATTCAACCGGCCGGTTCAATCTTCATACTAAACCTCTTGATTTTTCTGAGGCATTGAACCTCCCGGTTCGATATTTGCCTATAATCCTCAACCGGGCGGCTCAAATGTAATCCAATTGGGTCGATTTTTGTCGGTTCAAAATTTTCTTATTTGGCTCACTTCCAATTGGTCCGGTTCGATTGTTCCAATTTTGCCCAAAATTCTAATTTTGCCCCTCCATCTCTATTCTAAACCCTAAATCAAACACACCCCATCTCTAATCCAAGTAACACACTTCAACACTCGACCTTCTTCCCGAGCCCCCATCTCCTCCTCACTCAGCCGAGCTCAGCCGTCCGTCCGCCGTAGCCATCAATCGACCGTCGTCCATCCCTCCCCCTCCGCCAACCTCAATTTCCAGCCGAGTCCCTTCATTTCCAAGCATAAATCAACCCTTCCCTCATCATCAAATCATGGGTCGAAATGAAGATCGCGATGCACCAAAATCCACTGCTCCGACCAAAGCCAGCCTTTCCCATCTATTCGATGATTCAACCAACGATGGGGAGGCTTTGAAGAGAAATCCGCCGCGAAAAGCTAGACGTCTTATGCTTAGGGACGACACCCCTCCCCACCCCGAAAATCGCCTACTCCACCTCCACCGAAAAAGAGCAAAACTTCAACCGGAGAATCATCCTCAAGGGCCTCCAAGGGCAAGGGTCCAGCTACCAAAGCCGTGCCTGAAGTTGAGCCTCCTCCTGCAGCTCAGCCCAATGAGGAATGGGCATTGACGCTACCTCCAATTCCATATCCATTCTTGGAGCCATTGCATTTCGAGAAAAAGGAGCATCAAGATAGATTTGAACCTATTGGAGGAGGCAAGAAGACGATCATGGCAACCTCATATCCCGATTGGACTCTACTCGGAAATTTTGGAATTAGGGATGAGGTACGTCAAAAGCTAGATAATTGCGGTTTACATTATTATTTTGAGGATGATCCGGGTTCATTTGAAATGGTGATGGTAGAATTTCTTTGTACATTTGAGGCGGAGTGGGAAAAAGATTATGTGACTTTGTGGTGGTTTAAGTTGGGTGGAAGGGAATTTGAAGTGATGCGTAGGGATTTACAGGATTGGCTCCACCTTTTGCATCCTCGTGATGATTTGCGGAGGTATAATGATCACAATAGGACTAAGTTTTGGCAGAAAATCTCCGGGAGGAAGGAATGGTTTGTTTTGTCCTACAATGCCACCGGAATCAAAGTTCCAAGCTGGAAGGTAATACATCACCTCATCGCATTGGGAATCAACACTCGAGGAGGGAAAGCTCGCGCATTAACAAACCCAGACATAGACTTAATGATGGCCATAGACCATGGGCTTAAGCTCGATTGGATTACAATCCTCACCGAGAAGTTTGAGGAGTGTGTGAAGGAAGGGTCACGAAATTCCGCTATCGGAGGAGGATCATTGATTACATTGATAGCTATGAATTGCGGCTTTAGCTTTAACCATCCGGAGTGCCCCAAGCCATTGAAGAGGGTCCTTGACATCGGCGCTATGAGGCGCAGCCTCTTTTTCATTCCCGGCACAACGCTTTGGGACCATGATGACAAGCCGCACGGTAGTGAGGTCCAAAAGAGAGCCAAAAGGAACAAGGCTGCCTTCATATCTAGGCACCGGAACTACCCTCTCACTCCTTCACCACCATCATCTCCCGAGCCATCCGCTCCTCCATCTATCCCTCCTCCATCCGAGAGCATACCGCCTTCTAGTGCGGACTGGACTTCACAGTTTGAGAGGCTCGCCGCGGATATGGCTGATTTGAGGATGGGATTTGGTCGCCTATAGGAGTTTACACATCGGGAATCCCAGTTCCATCGTCAGGAGGCTCAATGGGTGCGCACTACTCTCACTTCCCTCGTCCAGAACACGAGCGCACCATCTGGCAGTACCAGTGCTCCTCCTCCGCCATTTGACTACACTCACCCTCCTTATGCCCCCACTCGGTCCCGTGCTCGCCCACCTCAACCAATCAGCTTTGCTCCTTCATATGCCCCTACTCCATATTATGCTGCTTCACCTCCTTATCCTACCTCCGGACCTCCAGCAGCCGAGGATCGATTTGCAAGCCTAGACGACGATGATGATGATGATGCTCCATTTTGAAGCTTGCTCGGTGATATTGTTTACATTTTGTGGTCATTTGAATTTGCACCTCTATTCCTATGAATTTTGTGATGATATTTGACTTGCTATCTCTTGATACTTTGGATGTTAAAGTCGCCATGGTGCGCATTTTGGTTGTATGACTCTAGTTTGCACCCTTGTTGGATGTTTTATGTTATGACATGAGGAGGTTGATTTTCACTTGTATCATGATAATGCTTTTATGAAAATGTTCATGCTAGTGCACATTGGCTCTCATTGTTTTATATTGCCATCAAGGGGAAGTTTTTCTATCCAAAATGAGGCGAGTTGATTGAAATGGACAACATTCTGCAAACGAGGGGAGTTTCCTTTGCGCCTTTGTCTCTACTTTCACTATTTCTTGCGCTTAGGGACTAAGCTTCATTTAAGTGTGGAGTGTGTTGTTTGGATTATTGTTTGGATTGGGCAAAATGAATCACATGTTTACACCATGCATATCTTTTGAAAATGAACACTTGCGTAATGCTTTATTCCAACTTTTCTTGAGCGTTGTACTACTAGAGGCTTGTGATTATCAATTCTCATATTCTATAAGTCACATCTAGCTTACAATCTCCCTTTACATGATTTAGAGTTTAAAATCAAGCCAGTTCTATTGAATGCTTATTCTTGTGAATCAATGTTCATTGCTATCTCGTGCCTATCTAGCAATCTAAGTATTTTTCACGCATGCTTTGAAAAAGTTTTAGCAAGCACACTTTTTACCCTTTATGAAAAACTTAAATCTCTCGATTGCTTTTAGGTGACTTTAGTTCTCTTGCCTCGTGCCTTGTTCGTGGTTGTTTCTCACACATTTCATATTTACATTGGGCATATTGTCAAGATTTAAGTGTGGAGTCAAAAGAGGGCGAAGCCCCATTGAAAAAAAAAAAGAAGAGAAAAAGAAAAGAAATGATAAATGATACAAATGCCGGGGGTTAGGGAGGTAAGTCCCCCCTCGAAAGCATTTGTAGGCCAAAGGCTATTCAAAAAAAAAAGAATAAAAAAAATAAAAAGCACTTAAAGCTTGACTTTATGCCCTTCCATCATCTCTTACATGTGTGAGTTCATCACGTGCATTGTGTGCTAGCAAGTTGAGCTTTAGAACGACCCTTGTGATTTCACGTAAGCTATTGATTGGTTTTTGCTTGTTTTAAGAACTCTTGTTGTCAAACTCCTCTTTCCTTATGGATTACGACTTTAGCATCTAAAACTTGGAAATGAGTTTATATCGTGAGCCCGTGGACTAGCCCTAGCTAGCACAAGTGATCGAACGACATTTTTGTGCAAAAAGCTTTAACCTTTTTTCAGAAATCTTGCTTCAAAAATAAATAGACTTCTAGGTTAGGCACTTGATAGCGCTAGTATTGACCTCCTTGAAAATGCACCCTCATGTGAACTTAAACGGTTTGAAAACTCTTTTGAAATGTATAGTGATTGTGATGCTAGCGTGGGATGTGAAGTAAGTTTTGAGAAATCATTGCCTTAATTGTTAAACACTCTTGTTTTTCACTCTTATGGGATAAATGCATGTGGGATTTGTGAGTATTCCCATTTCTGAAAACTCTCACGAGACTATAACTCGTCCACTAGGGTAGCCTAGGGGTTTAAAGGCTTGGTGCATTTCGCTAAATGCACTCGTGTCACCTACGAAAGTGGTTTATCGGAAGTAGTTTGCATTTCTTAGTGTTCTTAGTTAGTTATCATCACCATATGGAGTTTTCCTTGAACCAACCCTAAGTGAGTGAAATGCATTATTGTTGTTGATCCCTATGATTAGTTTGCTCGGGACGATCAAACTTTAAGTGTGGAGTAATTTGATAGCGCTAAAATACACGCATCTTAGGCGATCTTCACGCTTATTGTTTCGATCATTTTTATCACGATTTCACTTGCTATTTGATGTTTTGTGGTTCATTTCAGGCAAATTGCAGCGTTTAAGCTGAGATCACAAGCAAGGAGTGAAGTTGGGACAAAACCGAGCTTTTGGAGCAAAAAGTGCCCAAGGAGCAGATCCAACCGGCCGGCTGAATGTCAGCTTTGGATCGAGCCGCCCGGTTCAAAATAAAACCAGAAGGAAAAGAACTCTCTGAGGCATTGAACCGGCCAGTTGATTATTGTACACACTTTGAACCGCCCGGTTCAAATGCTCAGAAACTCCAAGGAAGCTCTCCCCTGATCGAACCGGCCGGTTGAACTTCCTTTATCCAATCGAACCGGCCGGTTGAACTGCTCAGAAGGTTCCCATCCACCTTCCCCTGCTCGAACAGGCCGGCTGGATTCCTTCACACAATTTGAATCGGCCGGTTGAGCCGTGCTACAGTTCCAGAAACCCTAATGTTAGCTATAAATAGAAAGTTTTAGATCAAAACAAAAGAGGACTTTTTGGGGGATTTTTGGCACGAATTTTGAGGAGCATCTAGCACGAATTTCAAGGGTGATCAAGTGAAGAGGAAGATCAACAACAAGGATTCTCATTCTTTTCAATCTCAAATTGGTTCTAGACTCCTAAACTCCATCTCTTTCATTTGCTTTTGATTGTACACTCATTATGAGTGAGTAGTGACCTTGATTGGGGATTATGGATCCCCTAGACATGTTTGTGATGATTTAAATACAATGGATGTTGATATTGAATGCGTTTGCACATGAATCTTCTTCATTTGAACTAAATGTTTTGAGTTGCCCATAAGGTGTTTGTGAAATGTCCTCAATGGGAACTTAGTTTAATTTCATGTTTGATGTAGCTCACGTTGATCAATTTGAATTTAATGGAATGAATGAAGAGGCATTAGGACTTTCGTGTTACATGGCGACACTTAAATTCTAATGAGATTGGCTTGAATTTAATAAGAAGGTGTTTATCTAGTCAATAGAGCGCGAGTGTGAGACTAGAAACGCATGTTCTATAGGGCCAATAGAGCGCGAGTGTGAGGTCCTATGCGAGGTGTAACCTCTTCATCCTAAGTTGTAGCGCGAGTTGAACTTAGGTTGAATGTTGCATGGCTATAATCTACTCATGTGCATGAAAATTCATAATCGACATCCAATATCATTGTCACGATAATTGTCTAGGTGGGGAAGTAATCCCTAGTCATCTTTGATTGATTGTTTACCCTTTTTAGTTGATAAAATCTCCCTTTAGGATAGTAAATCATTGCTATCAACCTCTTTCGAGGAACAAACCCCCCCAAACCATAAATAATCTAGATTTAACCCTTAGCACAACTAGTTTAATCACCTATCTCTTGGGTACGACCTTGGGTTTCCCGAGTCTTTACAAATGTTTTGATTTAACGTGACTTAGCATAAGTATTTGATTTACTTATCGAATATTTACACTAAATTTACGAGTGATCACCCATGTGTTTGCACGGGAGTTATCATTTGGTCTATGCTTGTTTATTAAAGAACTCTAGTGTCAGGCTCCTCTTCCCTTATGGATTACAGCGTAAGCGCCTAAAACTTGGGAATGAGTTCCATGTCACAAACACATGGACTAGCCCTAGCTAGCATAGGTGAGTGATTGATAATTTTTGTGCAAACTAAAAACTTCACTTCTATTGTATTGCCTTGAAAATGAGTAGACTTTTGGATGAGACGATTGATAGCTCTAGTATTGATGACCTTGAATGCACAACCTCAAGGGTACTCAAAGTGGTTCAAAATTTCTTTTGATGATATTGTGATAATGGACCTAGCGTGGGGTGAGGAATTTGTTTTGAGAAATCATAGCCTCGGTTGAGCACTCTTGAATTCATTCTCATAGGATAGGTGCATATGGGATTTGTGAGTATTCTCATTTCTGAAAACTCTCACGAGACTATAACTCGTCCACTAGGGTAGCCTAGGGGTTTAAAGTCTTAATGCATACGCTAAATGCATTCGTAACGCCTACAAAAAGGAGCTAGTTAGATTGTACATACCATTCATTTTTCTTTCAATAACATGTTTAGAAATAGTGATCGAGAACTTGTGAAATCTAGTGAGGCAAATATAGGAAAAACATAGCACCACTAGCATTTCGACATTTACATGACCTTGACATATTCTCGTACTTTGTTCGGGACGAACAAAACTTAAGTGTGGAGTGTTGATGAGTCGAGTTTTTGACTCATTTATGGTCATTCTTCACTATAGTTTTGAATCGTTTTCGACGTTATTTTGATGTCATTTGACCTCTATCTCTACATTTCAGGTAGAAAACAAGTTTCCCCCATGGTCAAGGCCTAAATATGAAGATTGGTTGAGTTTCAGTGCAAAACAAGGAGTTTCGGGGCAATACCGAGCATATTGACCTTTGCAACTTGTTTTGGACCCCCAGGGCTCATTCGGTGTCCGATTTGGCTGATCTTTAGCTTGTTGGAAAGGTATTTCAAAGGGCTACAACTTTGTAGTTTACTTCAAGACCAAATTCGGACGGTAAGACCACCAAACAAGCCCCAGTCGGTCGACTGAGAAGTCCAGTCGACCGACTCGATTGAAACTCAGTAGCTCATCAGATCTTGCACATCCCAGTCGACCGACTGGATGAAAAACTCAGATTTCTGCACCCAGATTTCAGTCAAATCTATAAATAGAAAGCAAGGGTTTTGGACCAAGTGTGGAGGTTTTTTGGGTAGAAGAAGATCGGAAAAGAGGCTCATCCAAGGTCATCGATCATCATCCAACCAAGGAGACGATCAAAAGGGAGACATTAGGATTAATCATCCTATTTCTATTCCTCTTCTATTCTCTTTGTTGTTGCCATTAAACCCTACTCACACCATGTTGTCTTACATGATGTGTGAGTAGTGGATCTTGTGTTTTGAGGGTCTTATGACTCTCCTTAGTACTCTTTGATTACATATATACATTGATATGTGATTGACCAAAGTTATACGAGTCAGAAACACAGTAAAACCCCCTTATTTAGACTGTTTGTCTATCTAACTTCTACGTGTTAGTCCCGATATATTTCCACAGGGCATTTTAGAGACTGAAGTGAAAACATGCTAAGGAGAGGATTTTAAGCTGAAAAGATAACAAGAGTCAATACAAGGTCAAGATCATATGCCGACTGAAGAGATATCAAGGATCCTGACGTTGAATTGACCAGAACAAATTAATCAGAGGAATCAGGAGTGGAGTCAAGACAGCCCGGGGAAGAATCACATTGACAGTTTTGTGAAAAGACTGCACAAAACTGTACAAAATCACACATTGGGCAAAGATGACCGGCCACCATTCAAGGAGGTGGGCAAGGGAGGAGCTCCTCCCCCTTGGGTGACCGGCAACCGGCGGCGCCACCCTCCTCCACCACACATTGGTATTTTTCTTAGTAACGAATTAGAAAATGAAAAATGAGTCCCAGGTTCGAGTCTCTATAAACACGTATAAGGTGAAATTCCTACAACTCGGTGGAGCCTGTCGGTCTGTAGTGGGCCGGTCTCAACTGGTTGGGCCTGTTTGCAGGCTATGGGCCTAAACCATTAAGGGGCAACCCTTTTTAAAATTATAAAATGAAACTGACGAACTATGTCGTCTTTTCATTTTTCGGCTCGTCTTTTTCATTTTTCGGTTCAAAAAGTGACGAACTATAAAATAATTTTGACGAACTATAAAATAACCTGACGAATTATAAAATAATTTTAACGAATTTTTTATTTTGTACTAAAATTTGACTTGTACCTGATCTTATTTGAATCCATTTAGAAATTTAATAGGATTCAATTATTATTATTATTTTTATATAGAAACGGTATATTTAGCTAAATATTTTGAAACGACGCAATTTTTATATAGTTTTATCTAGATGTAGCATTTTTAAAAGACTGTTTTTTAGTAAGCATCATTAGATATGAATCCAATACTTTGGGAGCAGTGTTGTAATTTTGTAATTGTGCTTTTTAATTTTTTTTGGGTGTTCAAAATTCAGAATACAATTCATGACTCCAAAGTTATTTTTTTATAAGGATGACTCAAAAGTCGGATATAAAAGGTTTAATACTAAAACTAGTACATAAGTCATGCAAAATAAGCCTTTAAAATTATAGATTTGGTATATTAGTAATGAAGAAAAAAAGTAAAAAAGAAGTGTTGAAATTGAATGAGAACTAGTATCCTTTATATATTAATATCATACATGGTCACTAGTTTTATCAATTTTATGACTAAGTGTAAAATTAATGTATTTTTTTTTATAAACTGCAAATAGCAGATATAAAAATGAAACAGAGAAATTAGCCGGCATGAAAAAAGAAATTAAATTTGGATAACAATCCAGTTGGGACCAATTCGACAATATACACACCAGTGTTGTGAAAACCGGACCGGATCAGTCGGTTCGATCGGTTGGACCGGAAACCGGTCACCGGACCGATTCGGTTCTGTAATCGGATCGGAAATGCATCGACTTGGTCAAACCTGGTTGACCCGGTTTTTCATTAAAATCGTAATTTGATCGGTTCAATCGGTTCGATTTGGTTTGAAAAAATATACATTTATTTTGACTTGGACAAGACTCGAACCTAGTCTTCGTCTATAATTATCCCCTCTCCTTCCACAAAGCTAAACATGATTCTTGTTTTATTATTTGTTTCAATAATGTATATTCATTTATCAAATCTATAAAATTTATTACTTACTATCAATTTAGCTAGAAATTTAATTAGTCTTAGAAATCCCTTATTGGTGTGACTTACAAATTAAGACTAAAATTGTTATTGTTGTATTATTGATTTGTACTTTATTAAATTCTAAATTTGTTATGGTATGTTATTGTAATCAGATCATAAACATGTAATATTTATTCAAGTCATAAATATGTTAAATTATAATATCATATATAAGTATTTTATTTTTATTTTTTAATTTGTGCAGGTCAAACCGGTTCGACCCGGTTGAATCACTAACCCATTGATCCAGTGACTTGACCGGTTCGATCTCCGGTTCGGTTTTAATAACACTGATACACACGCTTCCAAATAATATGCTGGTTTGTTGGCCTCACACCTAACTTGCTTTGAGCTTGAACTTTTGATTGATTGCTCATGTTAGTGTTAGCATCTATTAGGTGAGGATTTGAACCCTCGATGCTTCATGGCGTAGAGGGTTGTGCTCCACTGAACCACTCTTCTTAACCTCACTTTGAGCTTGAACCTGAAGAGAAGCAAACGAGCAAAATGACACATTATACCCATTTACAATGAATAGAGCCTGAGCTGCATTCAACAATTCTCCGCACACACTATCGACCCAGACACGAGTCTGAGCATGCAATCGGCCAGCATTAGGGATTTAGATAGGTGTCGGCCAACTGACACATATGCGTCTCGAACAGTTCAGTTCCTCATGTGAGTCGTGAGACCATGCATCATAACTGTAACAAATATCAAATATGACATCCGATGTCTCATCACGGCTCAGATCTGATCTAATGGAACAAATTATTTAATAGGTATATATCAAAAAAATCTGAAAATTTTTTAAAAAATAAATTCAAAAATCTAATCTAATGGTTTAAAATAATTTCTAACGGGAATATGTCAAAAAAATCTTTTAAAAATCCGAAAAAATTTCAAAATCTACATACAATTCCCTATAAATATATCATTCATTTCAACAACAATTCACACCAAAATTGCTTACAACAAATTTTCTTTTTCATTCCTCTCATAATCTTTCTCATAGTTTATATTTATTTTCAATCTCATATATTTTGAAACATGTCTAGCAATTGGTATATCCGAAGATGTGTGCAATATGAGATAAATCATTCGAGTAAATTGTTAAATGCAACTTTAATATTACAATATATTGATTATAATTTTAAAGTTTGAATATTTAATTGATAGGCAAGGAAAGCAGAATTCCTATATGTGGCCAAAAAGAAGAAAATATTCATACATTTTGATTGTTGGCAACAAGTCAAAAATCATCAAATATTTGCAATTACTGAAGCAAATACTCCCCCTTCTTAGATATATCAAGGAAGTCCGGTAGTCGAAGAAGTGCAGATACATGAAGTACCTCCAAGTCCGACCTTTGAAGTTCTAGGATTTTCTACACCCGAAAGCAATCCTGGAAGTTCCTTGAGTCTGATTAGGCTGTCCGGAGTGAAGGCGGCCAAGGAAGCTAGAAGAAAAGGTAATAAAGTCGCAAATCCTTTCACCAATGAGGCTTTGTTGGCCATTGCAGAAACTCAAAGAAATTTGTCGATTTGAACCGAAAGCAAATGGAGAATGACTGGAAATTGCAACAGGTTTTAACCTTGCAAAACCGGAGGAGGCATCTAAGATCATGCAAATGAATATAGACGTGATGACTCCAAAGTCCAAAAGATATTTCTCGAAGAGGAAGGCTGCCATCCTACAAGAGTACGAGGAAGACGAAGCTAGCAATGACCAAGATACTTCCGAAGATTATTCAGACTGTTACCGTCCGACATTTTAGTTCGTGTATTTTCAATTCCTTAATGTTATTTCCATTCTGTTATGTACTTTTCATTAATGTAATTCAATTCTTTTTAAATTTATGTAATGCCAAGAACTTTTAATGAAACACACTTTAAATATTCATTACCAATTGAAAATACAACACACAAATTCAAATGCAACACACAAATTCAAATACAACACAACTTAAACAAATGCTTCCATGTTGGTAACATAGTTCATAATTGTTGACAGGTTTTCATAAACCAATTATGCTTCACCGGATCATTTTAGAACTCTGTGGGGAGATATGTAAATTGAAGAGTTGTCAAGCGATTACCAAATGCTTCTGACTGTTGATCTCTTCCGACTGGATCATGAAGATATCGAATACCATTCTGATCTGTTAGATCACTCCATTATATCTCCATTTATTCTTGTTAAAGGTCATGTCCTTTCATTAGCCTTCATGTAACCTATAAATACATGGCATTGTAAAGTATGATTGATAAGAAGAATACAATTCTCTTTACACATTTCCATCATCTCTTGTTTCTTTCCCATTATATTACAACAAAAACATATTATTCAGCGTATTCCTACCATGTTAAATTTAAAAAATCAAGTTACCGAGTAGAAATTTAAGTGATTGTTTTAATGTATTATGATAATGTCATTTTCATAAATATAAATTCAAATCACAACACCTAAAAAGCCTATTTCCTAAGTTTATGAGAAGTGAGAACTTATATTAATTTTTGATTAAATCAATCAATGGTCCGAATTAAATTTATTAATTAAACTATTTAATAAGATAAATTTGCCAGTAACAGAACTGATATGCAGTGGGAAGGAGTCTTGCAAAGAGTACATAAAGAGAAAGAGCAAATTTAATAGGGGACTCATATAACAGCTTGTATACAATAGGGACTCGATTGTAACACTACAAATTTTGGGGCAATTTTACGACGCAAGAAAAGTGACGCAAAAGTGTCGAAAAGCTGTCGCATGTTCGTCGGCGCTACGACGAATCATGGTGTCGCACAAACGTATGTCGCAAGAGTTGTGCGACGATTTTGCGTCACATTGTGTACGACACATATAAGTCGATATTACGACACAACGTCGCAAAACTATCTTACATCTGTCGCACATGTTTTGCGACATGTGTACGACACATTTGCGTCGTTGTTGTCGTGTATTTGTCGACATTTTGTCGCAAAAGTTGTACGACACACATTTGACACAATTTCCACACATGTACGACACTTTAATTTGTAACCAATTTTTAATTACAATAAATTTAATTTATTAATAATAAAAAAATAAATTTATTAAATAATATTATTTTTCAATGAAATCACAGAATAATATACAATTATTATGTACAAATTTGTCATTGATAGACCGCCAAAATGATGCTTTTACAAAGTTCCAGCACTGTGCAACTACCCAAAAAATTGTAAACAGATAACTAAAACTAGTTTTGAAAACAAGCACGTGATCTTAGTCGATTTCTTCATTGGAGCTCACCTCGTCCTCGTCAAGCGAATGCATAGAGCTGGTACTCGCTTTACACTTAAGCTTCTCTAGCTGCTGCGCCTATGCCTCCACCACCATGGAAGTTCAGGTTTCTCTGTGTTGAAATGGCCTGAAAGCGAGAAATGTAACAAATAAACATTGACAAACAAACACATAACAGATAGTAATAACATTACAACAAATATTAATTAATAACATACAAACAATGAAATGTATTAAGAATGTAAATGTAGTTTCAAAGATTAGTACAACACAAATAATAACACAACATCACCACAACACAAATAACAAGTTTCTTGAATCAAAACATCAATAAACTAAACTAACGTATGATTCCATTTTAATAATAGTGTTTGAAATGTACTAAGAATAACCTCTACAGAAGCACCATCTTGATATATTTCACCAAACAGATAACCTAAAAACAGACAAAATTTACAACTACCGAAAACAAGCATAGACTTTTTTAGCAGCAAAATAAGAGAAGGATGGATTAATTACAGGGAAGGAGGAGGCACCAGGATCGCCGGGGATTGGTATATATGTGTACACTGGGAACAACTTCTTGAAGATGGTCCTCAGAATGTCCTTGAAGTTTGCCGGAAAGGGAGCTCTTGCAAAAAAGATGGTCCTCACAATGTCCTTTAGTAATTGTAAAACTCTGTTTGATTCATATATATGTGATGACAGTCACAAAAATGTCATTCAATATTATTAGACATGTTCTTCATTCAGCCACATACCTATTCAACCACAACCGCAAGATAACGTCTTACCTTCAAATCTACGCGACACTCATCAGCTATGAAAATGTACACGTGTAGAAGCGAAAAGGATGTTGGATCAACCTGTAACACAACTAAAGCTTTTACAAATGAGATATAGAAACTTAACTGGGTATTGTTGAGCATCACCCTACAACTCTAATTGATTATAAATGAGATATAGAAATTTAACTGGGCAGGGCAGGGGACAGATTTTCAGAAACAAGAAATTAGATGAGAACTTGCACACAAAAACCTATCAATGCACAAACAAAACTCAAATCCACTAATAAAACCAACAAAACAGTCATATCAGAGTTCTTGGTAGATAAGGGTGCTGGAATTTATACCTCATGGCTGTCTGAAATGTTCCCAACATCATCAACAAAATCCTTCCCAAATCCAGTCGAGTTATCAATCTAAATTACATTGAGACAAACAACACAACACCCAATCTAAATTTCATTGAGACACACAGCACAACAAAAGAATATGTTCAAAACCAATTAAATTACCAGCCATTCGCCTCTCTTCACAGCCAAATTCTCAGAGAAAGCTTATCTGCACATACCAAGAACCCAATCAGATTTTGTCAAACAGATCCATCCCCAATCCACCAAATCTCATATTTGGAAACCAGACAACTGCTAGAATAATACCAATAAACAAATTCCATCCAATCCGAATTGATTGGAACGATTTTCATACTCTAAACAACATTACAAACGCCCGTTACAACCATGACACATATTAAAACCGTATACAACATTACCCGTAAGTTACCGATTAGGGTTTAGAAAAGGAACTGACCCCAAATCGAAATTACCTATAGCCGTTAGAAACGAATGAGCGGCCGAGAGTGACAGGCGGGAAGCATGCGACGGTGGGCGGTGAGAGTGTCAGCTGCGAAGGAATTGTAGTCGGTACATCGGTTGTCGAAGGGGTCGGCGGTGAGAGTGGGCGGTTCGAGAATGACAGATATATGTGCAAGTGTTTTTTTTCCCGATATATGTGCAAGTGTTTTAGGAGTTCAGTTTAAAACGCAGAACTTCAATTTCAATTAGAAAATTAATATATTAGAATATTAATTTCATATTCAGTTTTAAAAGCACAACTATTTTTAATATGAACATTTTAAAACTAATTTTTCATTTATTGGTTGTCCGACGCATTTAAAAGAGCTGTACGACACTTTTACTATTTGGTGACGCAAACATGATTAATGTATGTCGCACATAAAAGGATAAAAGCGACTTATAAGTGTCGCATATAAAAAGACAAATGAGTAGTGCATTGCATATGTGTCGTGCTCTCGTCGTATGTTTCATCCGACGACAAGCTGCGTCGCACAGCTTGTGTCGTAAAATTGCCCCAAAATTTGTAGTGTAATAAGTACTTTGTGCATCTGTAGAAATGTAAAATGGATCATAAACGTAGCGCTTGTTGCGAGTCTTTCCGCCAATATTGAGTTCCAATCCTCGCTTCCGATCTCCTTCTCCGGCCATTTCAAATTACTGACGTCCGAGTATATACATGGTATCAGAGTAAGATCGACGATCTGATCTTCGATTCTGGCATTCATTTTTTTTTACATTTCGTTCTTAATTTTCCTTCTCGTAGAAATTCATGGTTGCATGTGTGTCTGGTTCCTTGGACTCCACTAGTTTGATCACTACGTCGCGTCCAACATCTTCTTCTTCTCCGATCGTTGTTCCTCTTCCAGTTTCAATCCGGATGATAATCCAATGTTCTTTATTAGTAATGAGAATATTGGCGCCTCACTTGTTTCCAATAAACTAGTGAGTGCGGATAGCTATATACCTTGGCTATCTTCCATGATCCGAGCGCTTGCCATCAAAGTCAAGATAGACTTTGGTCAAGGCCTGTTTCCTAGACAGATCGACGATCCGTACTAACTAGCACGTCGGGAGAGATGTAACTGTGTGATCCTCCCCTAGTTACTCAACTCTGTTTCTGAAGAAATTACAACTTCAATGGTACATTCTGTTAGTTTTGTCCATGCATGAACAAACCTACATGATTGATTTGGAGATGAGGGCTCCTATGAGGATGATGATTTATGTCAATTTGGTAAACAAATGCAAATTTACTAAGTGTATGCATGTAAAGAAACTGAAAACCAGAATTCAATAATCTGTAGTGATTTTTACCAATCACACTCTTACTTTTATGCGGAAGCTTAAACTATCTCAGTTCAGATTTTAATGACGCAACACTTAACATAAACGAAATTAACAGTAAAGAACGAACACGACCTGTTTAAGGCCCGTGGTTCCCCTAGACCTCAAAAGAGATCTAGACGTAATCCACGTTGAGCCGGCACTAGCTTGGTTTATTATGCTGCCTGCTGACGAACTGATCCTGCTCGCCCGATAAAGAATGAACCTCCGGTTACAGCTTCCTCAAACACTCGTGTATCTCTCAACAATACTGTAAATCTAGCCTATTACAGTCGCTCAATAACCGGCGACACACACAGACCGAACTGGTCTTACAAGGCTTCAACTGATTCACCATATAATCACTACCACATCAGTAGAAGACAGACAGAAACATTGAAGAACTAAGATGATGAGGAAACACCGGAAAACCACAGCGTTGAGGGCTGAAACCGAAGAGAACCCGAAACAGATGCCACTGGAGCTTTTCACCACTGCTGTAGTTTCAGATCTACTTGTTCATGGACTAAGCACACACCAACGCACCAGAAATTCACAATCAAAATGAAGAGAGATGAAGGAGCACTGCACCGCCTCAAAACCGGACTGAAAACCCTAACCCTTTTTTTCTTTTCTTCTCGCTGAACATAACGATGCTTAAATATGGCATTTGGCCAGCCGTTGGATGTCAAAGATAATCAACGCTCAGCAGGCTTCCTCACCACGTGTTCGCTGCCTGCTCATTGGCTGAGATATCCACGCTGGCAGCTCACATATGAGGACTGGAAAACTTGGGCTGATTAATGAATTTGGGTTGTGAGTTTGAAGTAGGCTTCTAATTTCAACAATCTCCACCTAGAAGACTGACTTCATGAAACACAGCTCCACCAGAATCCAGCTCCACCCAAAACCAAGATAAACCGGCTCTTCCCACCAAGGAACCAGCAGACAAAACTATGCAGCCACAGCAGCACCAAGCTCCAGAAAAAAATATCTCCACTCTTCAAAAAACCAGCCATTGCATCTTCAGTCTTCAAGCATAATACAACCCAGTGCCTAGTGTCGTTAACGCGCAGTACCTACAAAACAGATTACTCGACAAAGAGCAAGTCCAAGCAGTGCTTGAACTTGTTGTTAGTAACAGTTGTATAAAAAAACTACAGGATTTTCAGCAGCGTCAACTTTCAGCAAACAAACATGCTCATGCAGATTATCATTCACACACCATTCAAACTGATGCACATACATATCTTCATTCAATTCACCATGAAGACAGGCAGTTTTAACACCTAACTGTTCAAGTTTTAGTTCAAAACATGCAATAAAAGACAGCATCAATATAATAGTTTTAAAGTTAACAACAGGTGCAAATATTTCATGAAAATCTATGCCCTCTTTCCGTGTGAAACCATTCGCTACTAATCTAGCCTTATGCCTAGGTGGATCATGCTCAGATTGCCCTTCTTTTAATGTATGCAACCATTTACACTGAACCAACTTATTACCCTCAGATTTCTTAACCAAATCCAATGTTTTCTTAGTATACAAAGAATTCATTTTATCAAGCATCGCAGCCTGCCAATTATCTTTATCTTTGCAACTAATAGCATTAAGACAAGTGCCAAGTTCAGAAACAGCAGATTCATGTGCAGCAATCAAGGCAGAAGTTATCCCACTGTTGCATACATAGTTATCAATCACATAAAAACCATGCATTTTTATACCAAACAAAATAGGCCTTTTGTTTCTATACACAGTCAATTTCCCACCCTCAGCATGGTATTCACAACCACAATCATCAAGCATACCAAGAGAAATCAGATTACGTTTCAGATTAGGCACGTGTCTAACTTTAGTCAAAATAATAGTGTTACCAGCAGGCATAGATAGTTTAACAGTACCTATTCCTACAACACTGCAAGCATTATTATCACCCATACACACTTCATCATCAATCTCAGCATAATCAGTAAACAAATCCCTATCGGGACACATGTGATAAGTACAACCAGAATCAAGAAACCACAATTTATCACATTTAGAAGTACTAACATTCAATACTTCAGCACACTCATGTGGCACAGCAGAGGCAACGTTAGTTTCTGCTGGATCAGTTTTGGGTCTATTAACTTGTCGTTTGACCTGCAAATTTGAATTTATATTTTCCTTGCGAGAAACTAGTGTAGTGGCAAGCAAGGGTCGAACCCTAGGGAGCTAGATAGTTACTACTTGTTCTGTGAAAAGAAAAGACAATTGGTTGTGAGAAAACAGTTCAGGAAATAAGAGAAAATAGGAAATAAACGAAGGTGTAATAATCAGAGAGGAATATTCAGGTTAGGGTTTCTAAATTGTGACTAGTTTATCATTGACTTCTAAATATCATGTTTCTAAATTCCTAAGTGTGGTTACTCCCATTCCAAATCATAACCTAAAATAGGGTCTTTCCGGACGCCTATACCACAATCTACTTCCTTTCCGGGTTGTAGAATTCTAAACCTAGAAATTTAACATTCCATTCCAAGATATATTAAATTCATGCCCTATTTGTTTGTAGCTCTCTAGTATCAAACAAACAGTAAATACAGAGTTTATATTCCTCGGCTAAGTCTAACCTTTCCGGGTATCAACTTAGCTTCGTAATATAAACCGGGATAAAGTAGCACAAGGTTTAGTAGAATAATGAAACAAGCATTAAAAACCAAGTCTCAACACATCGTCACAATGTCAAAACCCTAACCCGAATAAGCGGATTAGTTACACATAGCCATAGAATGAAAATAAAAGTAATAAAAGACAATTGCACTTCACTATGCCGAGAACAAAACTAAACCGAGCCGTGAGGGCTGCGGACGAAAACGTCCGGATGAAGGAACGGGCAGAGGAGCTGCTGCTGGACGGAAGCGTCTGGTGTGTGCCGAGCGAGAGCCGGCAGTGCTGGAAGTTTGGCCGAGAGTGCCGAGAGCTTGTGCTTGTGAGAAGACAAGTCTCAGTTATTTGAGAGATGATGGGACGAGTTTGAATGCTGCCTTGCTCTTCTATATATAGGGTCGAGATGGGCCTTGGACTTCCTTAAAATTCGGCCGAACCCTTAGGGTTTTGAGGAGAAGTCGGTCAAGCCAAAAGACTAATTAGGAAAGGTTTCCTAATTTCGTTTTTTAGCTTTATCTCTAAGCAACCGCCTTGCTTGAAGATCAAGCAATCTAGAAGCCTCTAGAATTATCCCAAAGCTTCCATAAACCTCCACAAAAGAGAGGGAAATGACGAGCCAAAGGCTTGAGCCTTTGGCTTCTCGGACAGGCCTGGCCGGGCGCTTGGACGCTGATCGGGCTCATGGATTCTTGCCCCGGCCGCTACTTGGTCGTGGGTCGAAAGTGACTTTGGCTTCGCCTGGGATGTAGCCTGGCACATGGTCAAGACCATGGTGTGATCGAATTTGAGCTGGGCTGGACCTGCACAAACGACGGGCGTGTCTTTCCTCGAGCACGGTCAGCCTTCTCGGACGCGCCTGGAATCCTCGGACGCATCCTGGAATCGCTCGGACGCAACCTAGGATGCTCGGACGCACGCTCGGGGGGTGCTCAGATGGCCGACTGGACGCACGATCGGATGGCTGGGATGCCTGGTCGGGTGTCCGCTCGGCTGGACTCTCGGCCATGCGATCGCATGGCATTGGAATTCCCACACGGACGTCTCCTGAATTTCCTTTCCGCGGACGTCTCTTGATTTACTGAAATTTGTTCAGACGTCCGCGCACCTTATTGTTGAGGCCTCTGCGGACTGCACTGTTGAAAACTCCAAAGTCATTTCTTTCCGCGCCAAACTTCGTCAAATGTACATAAGCCTGTCAAGAACTCCTTGTCATGTTTTTGGCTCCAAAAGCCATCTTTTGAATGTGATTCCTCTTAGAGCCTCCAAATTACCTGAAATGTGAAACAACACTAAGAAGTAACTGTTTGCATATAAAAGTACTAGAATTGGTGGGATTTGATGACTCGATGAGTCGTATAAATACGGCTCATCAAACCACCCCACACTTAAACTTGTTCGTCCCGAACAAGGACTAGGTCATAAGAGGAAATAAATGAAGTACGAACATCACAAAGCTTCGGCATCCTAGACATGCTACATGAATGTGATTTGGCTAATCTAGATTCTACCTTTCTATGCATGCTTGTTACTAATATCCTTGTGCGAAAACATGGGTTAAAGATACGTGTTACCTTTGGGCCGAGATGCAAAACAATTCGGATGTATCGGGAGATAGCCCTTTTTAGACCCATGAACCTCATTCTCGGACTCGAACTCGCTGCTATATGGTTGTGCTTTGCTGCTTTTTCTTGCACGTGATTGATTCGAGCTTCAAGTGTTGAGTGCTTTTCGGTTAGCTATAGTGTCTCGGTTTTGATGTGTCAGTGGTACTCTTCACTTGTTTCGGTGTAAACCTTCACAATGATGATGGATTTGAACTTTTGTGGTGCGGGTTGTGACTGCTCAAACCGTGATTTCTTCTCCTTTTGACGCGAGTCAAGTCGAGGGTCGCTCGCCTATTTTCCCGGTTACTCGGATTAGAAACCTTCCTGCTCTCACTCATCCTCGTCCTTTTGACACGGGTCAAGTCAAGGGTCGCTTGCCTATTTTCTCGGCTACTTGGACTAGAGCTTGGACGGTGTGATGTATTCCCGTCCCAACAAACCGCAAAGGTGCCGCAGTGGCGGAGCAGACTCGTACTATGTTGCCTCAAAGTGCTAGCCTCCACAAGCTCCACATAACCATACACCCTGAGTTCGGTCTTTGAATGATCTGTCAAGTCTCTCTAGGGCATTTCTATCAACTCCACATCCCTGTTTATCTCAACTAACAAAGGCACGCAAAGATTTTAAGATCACATGTTAGTCGCATAAGTCAATTTTCACCAAAGACATGCATGTAATCGGCTCTATCTATTTCACCTAATCATTATCCAATACTGCAAGTCTAGGAGATAGTGAAGTATCATGTACAAAAATTTTAAAAATGACGGGAAACGTGCTGACTCTGTGTAGGGTGCAGTAAATAAACGTGCTGACTCACTGACTGACTCTCCCACCCCACACTGTTGAAATAAGCCGTGTCCTCATGGCACGACTTAAGTCTAGACTCACAATGCATGCAATAAATAGAAAAGGAAAGGGTAGCACGAGACTCCCCTGGGATGTGGTCGGCAGTCGGCTGAACTCGACCATGTCCGGAAGAAAGGGCGTGGCCAGAGTGCTAAAATGCGTGGCACAGCACGTAAAGTGCGTAACTCGCAACTCAAATTTCGGTCGACTAAGTCCAATCCCTGCAAAATGAAACCAATTCCCTTCCAAGGTACAATGTGACAATAATGACTCAAACATAAATAAATATAGTAAGTAAATAAACTAAAATGCAAACCGTGCAGGGCTGCCTCCCTGCGAGCGCCTTTGTTTAACGTCGTTGGCTCGACGGTACCTCATCTAAGCATCTGTGGTGGGTTCGGACAAGTCAAACTCTTGGGTGGGTGCTTCGATCTCTTCGTGGTAGTGCTTCACCCGTTGCCCATTGACTTTGAAGCGTCGGCCATCTGTTGAGCACTCTAGCTCGAGCGACCCATAGTTAAAAACTCTCGTCACTGTGTATGGCCCTGTCCATCTCGACCGCAACTTGCCGGGCATCAATCGTAGGCGTGATGAAAAGACCAAAACCTGTTGGCCAACCTCGAAAGTGCGCCTAAGGATGAATTTGTCATGATAGAGCTTGGTCCACGCCTTGTAGTCTGTTTGGCTCTCGTAAGCCTCTAGGCGCAGCTCCTCAAGCTCACATAGCTGCAATCTCCTGTCTAGCCCGGCTGCCTGTAAATCTGGGTTGCACTTCTTAGGTGCCCAATACGCCTTGTGTTCGAGTTCAACCGGCAAATGGCACGCCTTCCCATAGACCAACCGAAAAGGCGAGGTGCCTATCGGTGTCTTGTAGGCTGTCCTGTACGCCCAAAGTGCCTCATCTAACCGCTGGCTCCAATCCTTCCTGTTCGGTCCTACCATCTTCTCCAGAATTCCCTTAATTTCGTGGTTGGAGATCTCCCCTTGCCCATTCGTCTGGGGGTGATATGCAGTGGAAGTCCGGTGGTGAACATGGTAGTGTTTCAATGTGGATGCCATCATTCGGTTGCAGAAGTGCGTCCCCTGATCGCTGATAATGGCCTTAGGTACTCCGTACCTGCAAAAGATGTTAGTGCGCAAAAAGTCTATGACAGTTTTAGCATCATCACACCTAGTGGCCTTGGCCTCTACCCACTTGGACACATAGTCAACTGCAACTAAGATGTAAGAAAATCCACATGAAACAGGAAAAGGGCCCATAAAGTCTATCCCCCAAATGTCAAACACATCATTCACTAATATGGGGACCTGTGGCATCTCCTGTCTGGCCGAAATATTACCTACACGCTGGCATTTATCACATCTCTTACAATGGTCGTAGGCATCTCTAAAAACATGCGGCCAAAAGAAACCACTATCTAAAATCTTCCTAGCCGTCCTCCTAGGGCCGAAATGGCCACCACATGCAAACTCATGGCAAAAGCTAATAACTGAAGCAATCTCATCATCGGGGATGCATCGTCTAAGAATCTGATCTACACCTATTTTCCATAAGTACGGATCATCCCACACATAGTATTTAGCATCATGCTTCAATTTCAAACACTGAGCCCTAGAATATGAGGGCGGGAACTTACCTCCTACCAGGTAGTTCACTAGGGGAGCGAACCATGGCATCTTACCCGAAATAGCATACAAGTGCTCATCTGGAAACGTCTCGGTAATCTGCCCGGCATCCTCCTCTCGGACAAGGCGGCTCAAGTGATCGGCTACTGTGTTCTCTATGCCCTTCTTGTCCCTGATCTCCACGTCAAACTCCTGTAGGAGCAGGATCCACCTAATGAGCCTCGGCTTTGCCTCCTTCTTCGTCATCAAGTACCTAATAGCTGCATGGTCAAAATAGACAACAACTTTAGTACATAGCAACTAAGACCTGAACTTCTCTAAGGCAAAGACCACGGCTAGCAGCTCCTTCTCTGTGGTCGAATAGTTCTTCTGGGCCACGTCTAGTGTCCTCGAAGCGTAGTAGATCACCACGGGCTTCTTGTCCACCTTCTGACCGAGAACTGCTCCTACAGCATAATCACTCGCGTCACACATAATCTCAAAGGGTTGTGTCCAGTCCGGAGCTCTAATGATGGGCGTGCCGGTGAGGGCCTCTTTTAGCTCGTCAAACGCTGCCCTGCACTGATCTGTAAACTCAAAAGGAACATCTTTCTACAAGAGGTTAGATAAAGGCAGTGCCTTTTTAGAGAAATCCTTTATGAACCTACGATAGAAACCAGCATGCCCTAGAAACGACTTAATATCACGGACTGTGGAGGGATATGGCAGAGTAACAATCAAGTCTATCTTAGCTTTGTCTACCTCTATACCCTCATGTGAGACTATGTGACCGAGTACTACTCCATGAGTAACCATAAAATGACACTTTTCATAATTGAGCACCAAATTCATAGAAACACAACGTGCTAATACCGTGCTCAAGTTATCTAGACATGCATCAAAAGTGTCACCATGCACAGTAAAATCATCCATGAACACCTCTATGAATTAACCTATCATGTCAGAAAATATGCTAGTAACGACTCGTTGAAAAGTGCCGGGTGCGTTACACAAGCCAAAGGACATCCGGCGAAAAGCAAACGTACCGAATGGACATGTAAAGGTCGTCTTCTCTTGATCCTCGGGTGCTATGGGAATCTGGTTATAGCCTGAAAAACCATCTAGAAAGCAAAAATAAGGCTTACCTGCCAAGCGGTCGAGCATCTGATCAATGAATGGAAGAGGAAACTGATCCTTGCGCGTAACTGCGTTTAGCTTCCTGTAGTCTATGCACATGCGCCATCCCTTCTTGACTCGTGTCGTGACCATCTCGCCCTCGGCGTTCTTTTCCACTGTGATCCCAGTCTTCTTCGGCACCACATGTACCGGACTCACCCACTGACTGTCTGAGATTGGGTAGATCACATCTGCATCCAACAATTTCTGAATCTCCTTCTGGACCACCTCCATCATAATCGGGTTCAATCTGCGCTGAGGCTCCCTCGAAGGTCTAGCTCCTTCCTCCAACAAGATCCGATGCATACAAATTGCCGGGCTGATTCCCCTGATGTCGGCAAGTGTCCATCCGATGGCCAGTTTGTGCTCGGTCAGCACTCCAATCAACCTCTGCTCCTCATCTACCTCTAGACCGCTCTTGATGATGACTGGCAGCGTGCTATTCTCCCCTAAGAATGCATACTTCAAGTGACTAGGTAGAGGCTTCAACTCAACTGTAGGTGCCTGCACAACAGAAGGCAAACACACTTGTGATTTAAATAACCGAATTGCATTAACCTCATACCTTGGTGTGAGTGGCTGGGCGATCTCTAGCTGATCTAGGGCATCCATGATTGCCTCTGTATGCTCATATGAATCCTCGGCCGAGTACACTGCCTCCTCGATCACCTGCTCTAGTGGGCCGGTCCCTCTCTCTGGATGTATCTCCTGGACAAGGTCGTCCAAGGTGTCTAAGGCATGGACCGCCTCGTACTCTGTGGGATGCTTCATGGCCCTGAAGATGTCAAAACTAAACACCTCCCCCTCGACCTCCATGGACAGTGTCCCACTATCGCAATCTATCTTCATCTTTGACGTCTTGAGGAACGATCGGCCGAGTAGAATCGGTGCGTGGTCAGTCGGGCCATAATTCTCCATCTTGAGTACATAGAAGTCGGCTGGGAATACTAGCTCTCCGACCTGTACTAGCACATCCTCGATCTTGCCCTCGGGCTGCTTGCATGACCTGTCCGCCAGCTGTATGGTGAGACCTGCATGTTCTAAAGGACCAATGCACAAACAGGAGTATATCGAATACGGTAAAACATTAATAGAAGCACCAAGATCTAGCATGCAATTCTCTATTCTAATGTTACCGATGTGCAGGGGATGGTGTAGGTGCCTGGATCACCAGAGTTTGGTGGCATCTTGCGCTGAATCACCGCTGAAACATTCCTGCTCATGAGCTCCTGATCGGGCTGGGTTCCTCTTCGTCTGTTTGTGCACAACTCCTTAAGAAACTTGGAGTACCTCGGGATCTGCTTGATGGCCTCAAGAAGTGGGATGTTGATTTCTACCTTGCTGAATAGTTCCCACACCTCCCTGTCCATCACATACTTCTTCGGAGCTCGAACCTGCACAGGAAAAGGCAAAGGTACCTGAACGTTAGAATTCTCGGTCACTGGGACCGGGTCTGGCCGAGAGACTAGAGTCTCATCCTCTGGATCCTGTCTGGCCAAGTCCTGGCTGTAGGTGTCAGGCTCGGCCACTGCTTCTTCGGGCTCTGGAGGGCTTTCTTCCTCGGATGGCCTAGATGCCCCTCGTCCACTCCTCAACGTGACTGCACTGACATTCCCCTTTGGATTCGGAATGGTCTGCGAGGGTAGTCGTCCAGCGTTCAGATTGCTTGCGAGGTCTGAGACTGTCGCATTGAGCTGGGACATCTGTTTCTTCAATTCGGCAATGTCTCCTTTGGTCGTGGCCCGATCCTGGATCACGGCTGATGCCAGATCCTTTATCATGTCCTCGAGAGCCTTGTTGGAGCTGTGACTATTTGCGCCCTGCTGGTTGTTGCCCGGCCCTTTCTGCTGATACTAACCAGGCGCATTCTGCTGAAACTGATGATGTGGATGCCGGTAAGGCTCCTGGGTCTGCTGAGGCGTGCTCTGTTGTGCTAGATCTCTCTGGGCCTAATACTGATGAGTTGGCCCGGTCTGATGATTGTTTCTTTTCCAGGGCTGTCCGTTGACTCCTTGATTATTCGCGGTTGCACCATATTGTCGGACTGGCCCTGGACGGTTGCCATAACCCTGATAATCTCCTACGGCATTGACCTCAGCCTGGTCGTCCTCCACTAAGGTAGGGCACTCGTCTGTCCTGTGATCTGTAGCTGCACAAAAGCCGCATGGCTTAGTCTGGACTGGCTGCCTCCTGATCACATGCTGCATCATGTCCTTAAGCTCCTTGATCTGTTCGGCCATGACACTGACTGAGGGTTTAACCTTTGACACGTTCCTTGTTCGGGCATATTCGTCCTCCCTTGTAGATTCATCTTGGAATCGCTCACTTTCTGCTACTTCCATGATTTTCTGTCGGACTCTGGCTGGGGTCAAGTTCATGAGGTTGCCTCCAGCCGAGGCCTCTAGTAATTTCCTATCCAGTCTGCGAAGTCCATCCAGCATATACTCGACGACTAATTTCTCTGGGAGCTCAAGATTGCAGCAGCTCTTCTCCAAGGCTAGGAATTTCTCCACATACTCGTACATGTTCTCGTTTGGGCCTTGTTTGAGCTCTTGCAACTGTCTCTGGACTTGCATTGCGCGGGCTGCTGGATAGTACTTGTTGACAAATTTCCTCTGCATTTGCTCCCATGTGTAGATACTACTAGAGGGCAAGGATAAGAACCAGTCTGTAGCGGCGTCTATCAGTGAGAAGTAGAATGCCTTCAGTTTGAAGTCATCGACGTCGACTCTGTATGGCTTAAGGTTCAAGCATATCCCGTGATAGCGTGTCAGGTGAGCTGTGGCCGACTCTCCCTTCATCCCAGAGAACTTGGGCAGATGATGAATGACTGCTGTGCTGATGTTTATAGTTGCGAGGTCTGGCCCTTCGTAGATGCACCAGGATTGGTCCTTGAAGTTTGGGACCGAGAGCTCGCCCATTGTAGGTCCTTCATTTTCGTCCTCCTCATCATCATCTCCAACTACTGGATGGCGTGGAGGTCTCTGAGGTGGTGGGTATGGTTGTTGTTGAAGGTATGGTAGTGGTGGGTATTGTGATGGGTATTGTGGTGGATGTTGTGGGTAGGGCGGTTGTGGATACTGTGGGTATGGAGGTGGTGGGTACTGTTGATATGGGGGTGGATACTGGGGGTATTGTTGGTACGGTTGCGGTTGGAGTGGTGGTTGTTGTTGTTGTTGTTGTAACTGTCCCGGGATAGCCCCCGGATCTCTCCATTCTGGACCATCGGTCCCTGTTGTTGTGGCAGCACTCCTTCTCCGTTTCAGACAACCTGCTCTACTTCTTCATTGTGACTATTGCCACTAACTCTACTACCAGCGTGAGATATGTTACGCGAATAGCAAGCACCGAATAGCAATACACCGAAATAGCAAGAACAGACTAGCAACAAAGGGTCCCCAGGAGATTGGAGGAGTCACAGCGGTCTCACTTAAAACCCAATCTCCTTAGACTCGTAAGTCTTGGTGACGGAACCCTCTAAGAGCTAGAAATTGGAAATCGAAGTAATCGGAAATCGGAAAACAAGGCAGTTGACAATAACGAACTAGGAGAATTCACCGAATAGCAAGAAATACGAAATAAACAAAAAAGAAATAAACGAGAAATTCAAAGAACAAAAAACTAAATAAGGAAAGAACAATTTCACCGTGCGTAGCTCCCTGGCAACGGCGCCAAAATTTGACAGGCGTCGTTTGACCTACAAATTTGAATTTATATTTTCCTTGCGAGAAACTAGTGTAGCGGCAAGCAAGGGTCGAACCCTAGGGAGCTAGATAGTTACTACTTGTTCTGTGAAAAGAAAAGAAAATTGGTTGTGAGAAAACAGTTCAGGAAATAAGAGAAAATAGGAAATAAACGAAGGTGTAATAATCAGAGAGGAATATTCAGGTTAGGGTTTCTAAATTGTGACTAGTTTATCATTGACTTCTAAATATCATGTTTCTAAATTCCTAAGTGTGGTTACTCCCATTCCAAGTCATAACCTAAAATAGGGTCTTTCCGGATGCCTATACCACAATCTACTTCCTTTCTGGGTTGTAGAATTCTAAACCTAGCAATTTAACATTCCAGTCCAAGATATATTAAATTCATGCCCTATTTGTTTGTAGCTCTCTAGTATCAAACAAACAGTAAATATAGAGTTTATATTCCTCGGCTAAGTCTAACCTTTCCGGGTATCAACTTAGCTTCGTAATATAAACCGGGATAAAGTAGCACAAGGTTTAGTAGAATAATGAAACAAGCATTAAAAACCAAGTCTCAACACATCCTCACAATGTCAAAACCCTAACCCGAATAAGCGGATTAGTTACACATAGCCATAGAATGAAAATAAAAGTAATAAAAGACAATTGCACTTCACTATGCCGAGAACAAAACTAAACCGAGCCGTGAGGGTTGCGGACGGAAATGTCCGGATGAAGGAACAGGCAGAGGAGCTGCTGCTGGACGGAAGCGTCTGGTGTGTGCCGAGCGAGAGCCGGCAGTGCTGGAAGTTTGGTCGAGAGTGCCGAGAGCTTGTGCTTGTGAGAATACAAGTCTCAGTTTTTTGAGAGAGGATGGGACGAGTTTGAATTCTGCCTTGCTCTTCTATATATAGGGTCGAGATGGGCCTTGGACTTCCTTAAAATTCAGCCGAGCCCTTAGGGTTTTGAGGAGAAGTCGGTCAAGCCAAAAGACTAATTAGGAAAGGTTTCCTAATTTCGTTTTTTAGCTTTATCTCTAAGCAACCGCCTTGCTTGAAGATCAAGAAATCTAGAAGCCTCTAGAATTATCCCAAAGCTTCCATAAACCGCCACAAAAGAGAGGGAAAAGATGAGCCAAAGGCTTGGGCCTTTGGCTTCTCGGACAGGCCTGGCCGGGCGCTTGGATGCTGATCGGGCTCATGGATTCTTGCCCCGGCCGCTGCTTGGTCGTGGGTCGAAAGTGACTTTGGCTTCGCCTGGGATGTAGCCTGGCACATGGTCAAGACCATGGTGTGATCGAATTTGAGCTGGGCTGGACCTGCACCAAACGACGGGCGTATCTTTCCTCGAGCACGGTCAGCCTTCTCGGACGCATCCTGGAATCGCTCGGACGCAGCCTAGGATGCTCGGACGCACGCTCGGGGGGTGCTCGGATGGCCGACTGGACGCACGATCGGATGGCTGGGATGCCCGGTCGGATGTCTGCTCGGCTGGATGCTCGGCCATGCGATCGCATGGCATTGGAATTCCCGCACGGACGTCTCCTGAATTTCCTTTCTGCGGACGTCTCTTGATTTACTGAAATTTGTTCAGACGTCCGCGCCCCTTATTGTTGAGGCCTCCGCGGACTGCGCTGTTGAAAACTCCAAAGTCATTTCTTTCCGCGCCAAACTTCGTCAAATGTACATAAGCCTGTCAAGAACTCCTTGTCATGTTTTTGGCTCCAAAAGCCGTCTTTTGAATGTGATTCCTCTTAGAGCCTCCAAATTACCTGAAATGCGAAACAACACTAAGAAGTAACTGTTTGCATATAAAAGTACTGGAATTGGTGGGATTTGATGACTCGATGAGTCGTATAAATACGGCTCATCACCAACGTTTACAATTTTTTTAAATATGACGTAACTTCCCACAGTGAAAACATTTCCAAGATTCATGCGGATTATTTTGACTCTCATCATCAGAATTAAAATTGTATGCATGCTGGACAGACTTAGGTTTATTAGACCTACCATGGTTTGATTTATGCTTTACATACAGACTAGAGCCAGAATTAGACTTAGACATATTCAGTTCAAATTCTCTAGTCCTAAGAGCAGAGCAAAACAACTCATAACTAGGAACAGTGCCAGTATATTGAAACGCATCTTTCACAACTTGGTAACTATTAGGCAACGCATTCATCAATATCATGACCTTACTAACTTCATCAACTTCATGCGGTGTACCAGACAATAACAAAGTCATTTTCAAGAAATCATCTAGATTATCATCAACAGACTTAGCATCAGACATTTTAAATGCAAACAATGATGATTTCAAGTAAGGTAGATTCGCAACAGTTTTATTTGCATATGCAGCATCCTAAGTATTCATAATCTCAAGATGATTCTTACACTGACTTACCTTCCTGATCACTGAATCAGCAAGATTCACGATCAGCAGATTGAACGCCTCTTCATTTATTGTCTCCTTTCGTGCTTTCTGTTCAACACTCCACTTATCTTCTTTCTCCAGTGACATACCGATCTTGTGGTGGGACAGCAAGGCTTTGATTTTGAGTTTCCATACTCCAAAATCAGCCTTGCCGTCGAATGCTGTGACCTCCACCCAAGATGTCATTTTCATGCAAGAAAACACAAGAAATGGTCAGTAACAGTTCAACACTCGTTGAACAAAACTTAAACTCAGAACTGAACAAATCCAGGCCTGATCTAAACTAGCTCTTGATACCACTGTAGTGATTTTTACCAATCACACTCTCACTTTTATGCGGAAACTTAAACTATCTCAGTTCAGATTTTAATGACGCAGCACTTAACAGAAATGAAATTAATAGTAAAGAACGAACACGACCTGTTTAAGGCCCGTGGTTCCCCCTAGACCTCAAAAGAGATCTAGACCTAATCCACGTTGAGCCCGCACTAGCTCGGTTTATTATGCTGCCTGATGACGAACTGATCCTGCTCGCCCGATAAAGAATGAACCTCCGGTTATAGCTTCCTCACACACTCGTGTATCTCTCAACAATACTGTAAATCTAGCCTATTACAGTCGCTCAATAACCGGCGACACACACAGACCGAACTGGTCTTACAAGGCTTCAACCGATTCACCATATAATCACTACCACATCAGTAGAAGACAGAGAGAAACAATGAAGAACTAAGATGATGAGGAAACATCGGAAAACCACAGCGTTGAGGGCTGAAACCGAAGAAAACCCAAAATAGACGCCGTTGGAGCTTTTCACCACTGCTGCAGTTTCAGATCTACTTGTTCATGGACTGACAACGTCAATTTTTACCCTCCCGATGTGTCGGTTTAGAAGAGGGTCGTCCTAGAGGTCAAAAATAATTTATAATGACCGGTAGGGTACCGGGTCGAACCCAAAGGAGCAAGCCAAGCACATGCACTATTTAAGATTGTGTTTCCATTCGACTATTCTAAACAAAATGTATAAAAGATGTATATTCTAAATCCTATGTGGCTAGTAATTAGGGATAAACGTTAAGTAAGAGGCGTTTCGAGGGGTTAATCCCCTCCTTTGCAATTTTCTAATGATCGTGTATACAAGAGTTTAATCGTTTAAGAGTTGATAGGTTTAAAACCTAGCTTAGGCTAAAATTAGACAAACTATCATGCAAGTCTAATCCTAGTCAAGCATTCTTCTGTAGAATCTCACTAATCAAAGATTTTGATTCACTATATAACACCTATTTTCACAAATGCTATATGCATAAAGTCTTGGTTAGCCTCTCACCCATGCATTTACTCTCATAAATGCTTGATAAGTTCATTTTTACTATATCCAAACCATCACTAAGCTCTCTCAATACTTAGATCATAGTTCTAACACAAACATGTCCCTTGGGCATTTTATCAAACACTTAGCAACATGTCTAAAATGAAGACCATAGTAAAATGAAATCAACTTCATAAATTGCATGTTAATGTGTATACAATGATCATTGAGTACCAAGGAGGATCATAAGACCCTCAAAACACAAGATCCACTACTCACACATCATGTAAGACAACATGGTGTGAGTAGGGTTTTTACACAACAAGTAGAATGGAAGGGGAATAGAAATAGGATGATTAATCCTTGAACTCCCTTGATCTTCACTTCTCCTTGGTTGGATGATGATGGATGACCTTGGTTGAGCCTCTTTTCCAATCTTTTTCTCCCCAAAAACCTCCACTATTAGGTCAAAAACACATCTTTCTATTTATAGCCTCGGGGAATTTCCGGTACTGTAGCAGATTTCAGCCGGGCGGCTGAGTTTTGAGCCGGGCGGCTGGGAATTGCTGATTGGCATTGAAGATGAAGTGCAGAGTTCAGCCGGGCGGGTCAAACGTCAGCCGACCAGCTAGAACTTCCCGAGCCTTTTTTGTGGTCTTCCCGTCCGAATTTGGTCTTGGCTTAAACTACAAAGTTCTAGCCCTTTGAAATACCTTTCCAACAAGCTAAAGATCAGCCAAATCGGACACCGGATCCGCCCTGCATGTTCATAACAAGCCGCAAAGGTCAAGTTTGCTCGGTTTTGCCCCGAAATCTTCGATTCTTCCCCGAGTTTTCTATTTTGGCTTAGACCTTGGGGGAAACTTGTTTTCCACCTGAAATGTAGAGATAGAGGTCAAATGACATTAAAATAACGTCGGAAACGATTCAAAATTATAGTGAAGAATGACCATAAATGAGTCGAAAACCCGACTCATCATGGACTGAGCACACACCAACGCACCAGAAATTCACAATCAAAATGAAGAGAGATGAAGGAGCACTGCACCGCCTCAAAATTGGACTGAAAACCCTAACCCTTTTTTTCTTTTCTTCTCGCTGAACATAACTATGCTTAAATATGGAATTTGGCCAGCCGTTGGATGTCAAAGATAATCAACGCTCAGCAGTCTTCCTCACCACGTGTTCGCTGCCTCCTCATTGGCTGAGATATCCATGCTGGCAGCTCACATATCAGGACTGGAAAACTTGGGCCGATTAATGAATTTGGGCTGTGAGTTTGAAGCAGGCTTCTAATTTCAACATTTCGGATGGGATTAAATGATATGCCCTCTCAAATAAGGACACAAATTATGTCTACTACGCCTAAACTAGGATTTAATGAAGCATATGCTTCAGTTGTGTCTGATGAGGCTCAGAAATTTCTTATTAAACCTATTGTGGTGGAGGCTTCTACCTTATACGTTTCATATACGAGTCAGAACGACACAATGACATGCCATATGTTGCTACGTATGAAGGGACAATTTACAAGCAATAATGCCTACAACACAGGTCTCATTCCAAGTAACAATAGAAATGGGAGGCAGTTATTCTGCACTAGTTGTCAGCTACCAGGCAACTTAAAAGAGTCATGCTACAAATTACATGGTTATCAACCAGGTCATAGATTGTATAGAGAAAGCGGTTGATACGACCAAGGGATCAAGCCAGTGTTTTCTAGACGACTGTTCGCTGTCCGCGCTGCCGTATCATGGCTGCAGGCCATACACCCCAACCTTTGGTAGAGGATGTTGGTAGTGGGACTCGAACACGAGATGCCCACCACCCTTTACATAGTGGTTTTAGTATGCCACTATCGTGTTCGAGTCACACTACCAACATCCTCTACCAAAGGTTGGGGTGTATGGCCTGCAGGCCTGATACTGCAGTGCGGACAGCGACCAGTCATCTAGAAAACACTGGCTTGGTCCCTTGGTCGTATTAGCGGTTCACGAAATCCTAACGGCACTAAGCATTTCACTAGAAGTGTCACTAATGTTCCATGTTCTGCAGGGTACAAACATAATTCCACTAGTTACCTGGAGACTTGGTCTCATCCTCTCCTTGTTAGTTAGCTCAAGTTTAGGACCAACCAGTGTTCCAGAAATCGGCCGAATCGGTCGATGAATCGGCAGATTTCTTGAATCTGATCCGATTTTACCAAATCGGATGAAAAAAATCAAGTGGCACATTGGTGTCGATTAATCGGCGATTAATCGATTCAGGCAGCGATTAATCGGCAATTAATTGGTTCACGCGGTGATTAATCGGTTCAGACGGCAACTAATCGGTCCGGACAGCTAAATGTTAAAGATTAAACTTGGAGGACTTCATTGTAATAATTAGGATTTTTTAGATCAAATTTGATTGTTTAGTTTGTTCATGATGTAGTATCAAGTATGTATGAATTATGCACAATGTAGTTTGAATTTCTATGTAGATTACTAGCAATAGTTTAGCATGTTTAGAACTCATTGAGAGTAGTTTTGGCATGCACCCTGTTTTCTTTTGATTACATGTCAACTAATGCATCTATAGATAACATTTATATAACTATTTTTCAATTATAAATATAAAAATATGATAAAAATAAAAAACCGATTAATCTCGATTAATCCTCCAGCACCTTGTCCGCACGATTAGCGATTAGCGATTTCTGTAACCTTAGGACCAACTAAGCAAATTAATCAACATGTTTAATCAGCAAAAAAGAAAGGATGAGAAACAGTTCCACATGATAGGTAAATCTTGCTTCACAACAACAAAAGTTCCTCGTGATACTTGGATACTGGATAGTGGAGAAACTAACCATGTTACCTCACATATGCATCTTCTATATGATCTTAAACTTCTGCACAATCCTTATAAATTCCTTGTGCCTAATGGTTGTAAGGCATTGGTACTTGTGCTATTAATCAACACTTAACCATCTATAATGTGCTTCTAGCCCCTGATTTCCAGTTCAACTTTATGTCTATTGGGAAATCGATTACTAATTCGGCCTACATATTGGAATCTGATGATAGTTCAAAATTCTAAATTTTACTAATCACTGTAAATTATTTGATCTGCATAAGATATAAACCTGCACTAAAAAATGACAATTTGAATTCCACTGAAAGGAGTTAGACATGGTTGAATTTTTTTTAAAGAAATTTTCAGCTGGACAATTCCAAATTCATATTATAATATACATTTATTGACTCGAATTTTTATAGGAGATTTTAGGGTATTTGTGAGACTCATGAAGTCTATACCTTGTAAGGAATGTTTTGTGAATAAACTAAGCAATTCCGAAATCATTTGAGCTCAATGTGGTTCTCTAATCAATGAGGACTGCGTCCAGCCAAAGCATTAGGCGTCGCACACAGTTCAAAAAGTTATGTTCTTAATGTCTATGTAGAACGCGATGATAATGTTAACGCTGGGCGCGCTACAATTCTGTACCGAGTCCAATGAAGACTTTAGGGTTGTATCGCGCCCAGTGCCTATTGTCTTCACTGGGCGCGGCTGTAACGTTAATAATGGGTGTGCGACAGAACGGTTACGAATTGGAATCATTGTCCTTATCAATCGAAAACTGATGAAAATGAAAAAAAAGAGTTTGAAAATACGACGAATTGAAGGTCGGAGAGAGCGACTGAGTTTGTACAAAATTTGCTCCATCAATTTTGATCGATTCCGATCGATTGGTTTTGCTCGATTGTTTCTTATTATTCCAAGTACTCATTGTTTGTTTATCCCAATTCATATTTCTGGAAACCCTACCTGGGAGATATATTCAATTTGGAAAGCGACGTTACTTCGTGATTCAAGCAGTATCCAAGTCACAATTCGTTGAAGCATTGACAGAAGACCTAGGAGACTACAATCAAATTCAATATTTCAACAATGTCTGCTGCTTGAGTGAGAGATGACTGCTAATTTTGGAAAACTGGAAAAATTTGAAGGAGTGAATTTTAGAAGATGGCAGATGAAGATGCATTTTCTGCTGACCAATTTGAAGGTGGTGCATGTGCTTTCTACCCTTATTCCAGTAGTGAGTTATGATGCATCAATTGAAGCTTTCAGGAAAAGAAGCAAGTGGGAGAATGATGACTATATCTGCCGTGGTCACATTCTGAATAGTATGTCTGACCCTCATTTTGATGTTTATCAAAATGTGGAGTCCGCAAAAGAGTTATGGGATGCTCTTGAGGCAAAATATATGCAAGAAGATGCATCGAGCAAGAAATTTCTTGTGAGTAACTTTAACAGTTACAAGATGGTCGATTCTAGACCGGTGATGGAGCAATTCAATGAATTGACTCGCATTCTTGGGCAATTCCCTCAGTACAACATGAAGATGAATGATACCATTTCAGTGTCTAGCATTATAGACAAGTTTTCACATGCATGGTAAGATTTCAAGCACTCACTTAAACATAAGAAGGAAGAGTTGTCTCTTGAACAACTCGGTGGTGAATTGCGTGTAGAGGAATCTATACGGATGCAAGAGGATATGAAACAGAAAGAGACCATTGAGTCCTCTTCTGTGCATATGGTGGAAGACAAAGGAGGTCTTCAAAAGTTCAAAGGGAAGAAATGTTCCAATGACAGTTCCTTTAGCAAATTCAAGAAGAAACCTAAGGGTTCTTGTTGGATTTGTGGTAAACGGGGACACTACAAGAGTGACTGTCGGTTGGCTAAGGGAGGGAAAGGAAATGTGAAAAAGGTTGGTGGTGAAAAGGGCAAAGAACAAGGCCCTTCCAACATTCAAGGTCAGATTTAGTCTTCTGGTTATAATTCTAATGTGAATTATGTGTCACTAATCGCTGAAGCATTTTATGTTCAAGATGATGAAGTGGCGTGGTGGATTTACTCGGGTGCTACAAAGCACATGTGCAAAGACCGTCATTGTTTCAAGACCTATGAAACGGTGAAAGATGGATCGGTCCTACATATGGGAAACGAGTCAACTGCACCAATACTTGGCCAAGACATTGTAGTGTTAGAGTTTAGTTCAGGGGAAATCCTTGAACTTTTAAATGTTTTGCATGTACCTCTTATACGGAAAAACTTGGTTTTCGGTAGCTTGTTGAACAAGTTTGGTTTTAAGCAAGTGTATGAGTCTGACAAGTATGTATTGTCGAAGTGTGGTGTTTTTGCTGGACTTGGCTACTTTTGTAATGACATGTTTATGTTGAATGTAAATAAAGTGGTGAATTCCGTTTACATGATGTGTTCTAGTGATGATTCTAATTTGTGGCACACTAGATTAGGACATGTTCACTATTGGCGTATTGATGAGTCGTATTTATATGACTCGTCGAATCAACTAATCTCATTTATTTCGATACTTTTATATGCGAACGTTTACTTTTTAGTATGGTTTTGCATTTCAGGTGTTTCGGAAGCTTTAGGAGGAAACGCGCATAAAAGATGTCATTTTGTGCCAAAAACACCACAATGGTAGATCAGACCTCTGGACGTTCGACGGAGCGCTGGGAATGGAACATTGATCATAAAAATACGAGCCACATGCCGTTGCGTAGCTGACTCAATTCTCTACAACTCTGTAGTTCACACGGAGAGCATCCGAGGTCATTTAGATGGTCAAATTAAGAGCCGAAGTTGGGACTAAGTGGGCACCACCACGTCTACAGTAGACATTAGCGTAACGCTAATGTCTGAAGAAGACTGGCACTAATGTTTGAAGCAGACACGGTCGCTACTGTCAGCACGCGTTTTGATGATGTCAGCAAGATGATCGAGATCAAGACGGCGGTAGAGCATCATCTACCTAAGTTTTCGGGTCGGCAAGGAGAGTCAGCCACCAAGCATCTTCAGAGCCTTCATGGCATCTGCTAGACTCTCCGACCCTATGGAGCCACAGTGAAGAACTTCAAACTTCAGGCTTTTCACTTTTCGTTAACTGATGCAGCTCATGCTTGGTTTCTGTCTCTTCCTTCAGGTAGCATCAGGACATGGGACCAGATGCAGAAGAAGTTTCTCGACAAATATTACCCAGCAGCTAAGGCAGGACAGGTTCATAGGCAGCTGCAAGATCTCAGGCAGAGGCCAAACGAGTCAATGTATGACTACCTAGAAAAGTTCAACCAATTGGAGCAGAGCTGCTACAACCTAGGACTTCCTGAGAAGCTGATAATCGAGTACATGATTGACGGTTTGAGGCCACTCGACAGGATGCTGCTGGACGCCTCAGCTAGAGGGACCATCATGAATCTGTCCCCAGCTGGAGTGCGAAATTTGATCGCTGAGGTGGCTGAGAATGCTAGGTTCAGAGAAGAAGCCAACAGGCAGGATGAATTCAGCAGGACCAGAAAAGTTGCGAAGGAAGAGACCCCACTAAATCAGATGACTGAGGAGCTTAAACAGATGAGGGGAGATGATGCAGAAGCTCATGATGAATCAGGTGGTCCAGGTGAAGCCTTGTGAGTTCTGCGATACAACTAATCATAAGACAGAGGCCTGCCCTACTTTACAGGAGGATACACAGGTTGATGTCAACGTAGTGGGTGAATTCCAAAGCTACAATAACCGTGCACCCCAGCAGACTCAGCAGCAGCAGTCTACCGGCCACCGTATCACCAGCAGCAGAGCAGCTACAATAATCAGTATCAGCAGCGAGGATAGAGCTACAATCAAGCAGGCCCTACCATCAGAGTTCCGGCAAGTCTCTGGAGGACATTGTGAAAGAGCTAACCATTACGGTGCAGCAAAGTCAGGCTAAGGCCGATGGAACTTTAGCAGAGCTGTCTAAGCAGATGTCTGATTTGGCCCAGACTATTTCTGAACTGAAGAGAGATACGGGAAGACTACCGTCACAGATAGTGCCTAATCTGAGAGGGAATATCAGCACATTGGCATTGATAGATGTGGATGCGGCACTAAGGGAGTCCGCAGATGCAGTAAACAAATTGCTCGCGCTCGATGAGCACATTAAGGTGGAAAATAGCGAAAAAGAGCAGGAGTCAGTGTCCACGCCTCCAGTAGACATTAGCTCGACGCTAATGTCTGAAGCTGACGTGGCTATAACATCTGAACGAGACGCGACCATAACATGTACGGTAGACGCAATCCCCACTGATACATGTTCCAAAACTGACCCTTTGTCTTCGTTTTCTATGTAGGTAAGAGCTCCGAAAGAGCATATGATCGATAAGAATGAGCTAGGAAACGAGCTGGAGGTAAGAGATGAGCTTAAAGAGCCGATAATGGAGCGCCCACTTGCCACGAGTCACGAGGCACCGCCTGGAAAGTGTAAGGACCCAGGTGCTTTCACAGTCACCTGCGGTGTTAGTGAGACTCTAATACATCATTGCTTAATTGATTTGAGTGCTGCTATTAATGCCATGTCGTATTCTTTATATTGCTCTTTGAGACTTGGCCCTTTGAAACCGCCTAAGCTGTTAGGAGAGTTAGGGGATAAATCTCGTGTTCGGCCTGTTGGTTTGCTTGAAAACCTAACCATCCGTGTTGGAGATCTTGCTGTTCCTGCAGACTTCTATGTTTCGCAGATGGGAGACGCGAGACATGATGATCCTCCGACACTTATATTGGGGCGTCCGTTCCTCTTCACCACCAAAACCAAGATTGACATGGACACAGGCCGGTTGTCACTTGCGTTTGGTGGCCAGACATCAAATTTCTATATCTATGAGGACGGTGACCACCCGAGCACGAAGAAACCACCGGACATAGTGACCACATTATATCTTGGTGCCCTAGTTCCTGACCTACCAGATGAGGCTAGACATGCGACAAAAGAGGTAGCTATGAGCAGAGTGTCCTCGCAGACTCGGGAGGATGTGAAGGTGAACCCGCCTGATCGATGGAGAGGAGACGCGAGCACACCATTACACGATGATTTTGGGCAGACTGGAGGAATAGTTGAGGCGAAATTTGACCTCACACGTCCATGGGATCCTAACTTGTGATCCTTAAAGAGGTATCATCGAGCCAATGACGTAAAACAAAGGCGTTCGCAGGGAGGTAGCCCGGTAAAAAATTTGTTTTCTCATTCTTTATTTCATTTTATGTTTGGTTGAGTCTTGAGTCATGTTGTTCACATTGCCTTTTGGGAAAAGAGATGTTTTTCATGCAGGAAACAGGTGCAACTCAGTGCGGATCGCGTCAACCCTCAACATTAGCTGGCCGCGTTAGGTATTAACATTAAGTTAACGTCTGTATCAAACGCGGTACGTAAAGTCTGAAGAAGACGTGGTGGACTATTGACCAGCGTTGACCAATTCATTTTACCAGAATTTTCACCATCATGCGACAAAACGAGGGGAGTGCCTGTTCACTTTTATTCTCTATTTGTTTTTTCCTACGTTTGTGTGTCTTGCATTGTTGTGTCTTTGAATTTAAGTCGTACCATGAGGACACGGCTTAGTTCAAAAGTGTGGGGTGGGAGAGTCAGGCAGTCAGTTGTGTCAACATATTTATTTTTCTTGCACCATCATAGTGTCTGCACGTTTCCCTTAAAAAATATTTGAAAGTATAAATTTCTCTCTATTTCTTGGATATGCAGTAGTGAACTTTGATGATGTGAAACAGACGATGCTGATTAGATGCGTTCCTCTCGTGAAATTTGAATTGTGCTTTCACATGTGAATTTAACCTACTACGTGTTATTTGAGTTGAGTTAAACATGAATGTGGAGTTGATAAAAATGTCCTAGAGAGACTTGACGAAGCATTCAAATGGCCGAATTTCGAATTATATGGTTATGTGGATTTCGTGGAGGCTAGCACTTAGAGACTTATTGGTTCAGAGTTTGCTCTGCCACTGCAGTGTTTATGTAAGTAGGTGGGACGAGAAAACAGACTGTCCTATCTCTAGTCCGAAGTAACAGGGAAAATAGGTGGAGGGCCCCCATCTTGACTCGCGTCAAAAAGGTCGAGTATGAGAAAGAGTAGGGAGGTATTTCCATATGCTTGCGGGCGATGATTGGACCTCCTTCAAAAGAAAGAAAGAAAGAAAAGGACAAGCAATTCACAATAAAGGAGCAAAGCTCAAGAAAAATCAGCCACATTGTGAAGTTTTGTACAAAAAAAGTGAAGTACATCATTCATACATCAAGAGCCAAAGGCCAAAGAAAATCGCTACAAAAGCTGTCCAACGAAAAAAAAGAACAACTCAAAATCCTCGAAGCTCGAATGAATCGCGTGCGAGAAAAAGCAATGAAGTATAACCATATAGCTAGAGTTCGAAACAGCGAATGCAGATCATGGGTTTAAAGAGGACTATCTCCAATTCATCCAAATTAGTTTGAATTTCAGCTCAAAGGTAACATGTATCAAGTTTATTCCACGTTGAGCATGATGATTTTAGTAGCGATTGAGTTATGCATAGAAAAGCAAATCTAGACTAGCAACTCATATCCATGTGCATCTATCCCGGACGTCGAAGAAATTGTGGTGTCATATTTGTTTTCCTTCTATGATTTAGTTCTTGTTCGGGACGAACAAGTTTAAGTGTGGGGTGGTTTGATGAGTCGTATTTATACGACTCGTCAAATCAACTAATCTCGTTTATTTCGACACTTTTATATACGAACATTTACTTTTTAGTATGGTTTTGCATATCAGGTGTTTCGGAAGCTTTAGGAGGAAACGCGCATAAAAGATGGTATTTTGTGCCAAAAACACCACAATGGCATATCAGACCTCTGGACATTCAACGGAGTGCTGGTAATGGACCGTTGATCATAAAAATACGAGCCACATGTCGTTGCGTAGCTGACTCAATTATCTACAACTCTCTAGTTCACACCGAGAGCATCAGAGGTTGTTTAGATGGTCAAATTAAGAGACAAAGTCGGGACTCAGTGGGCACCGCGTCTACAGTAGACATTAGCGTAACGCTAATGTCTGAAGAAGACGCGGCACTAATGTCTGACGCAGACGCGGTCGCTACTGTCAGCACGTATTTTGATGATGTCAGCAAGCCCGAAACTTGGAAATTGAGCCCAAAAACATACTTGAAAACCCTATTTTTTTGCTATAAATATGATCTTTCCATCATCTCATATCATCTCATAATTCCATCAATCATCCTTGACGGCTTTGGAGGAGAACGCGAAGCTTTCGACGAAGAAAAGATTTTTCTACTTTCATTCCAAAAATATTTGTGTTCTTGTTATGGCTATGAGTTGCTAAATTCCTGTTTCAGTTTAGGGTCTTGTACATTTGTGAACACATTTTGAGATTTTTGTTCTTAATGCAATTTTATATTTTACTGGTTCTTGTGCTCATTCTTATGAATTAAATTGTTAGACTAAGTGGAAGCTTTGTCGCAAAGCTTAGTCGACCAACTAATTCTTACCGTTAATATCTACTGGATACTTTGTCGTAAAGGTAGATAGTAACACCTAAGCTAAATAATACCTTTGTCGGGTTAGATTGTGGCATATCACCTTTGTCGGGATACTTGGGTTGTTACCTTTGTCGGAACCACCACACTTTAAAATATAAGATTGACCATCAGATATCTATGATAAACGTGTCACAATAGAAACCTTAAGCTGAATACTCTCTCAGATTGGAATCTTTTCATTATTTCTCTCTTGCACTCATAAATACTCACAACCCCCCTTTTTCTTATTTGTTTTCAGTTACAGTTTCAACAAACCAGCTCCCTTGGGTTCGACCCTGCTTGCCGCTACACTAGCTCATTACAGGAGAATTATAAATATTAAATTTGATGTGTGATGGCGCGTATTTATACGATTCATCGAATCAGTTAAGTCCACCAAATTAGACATTTGATGATACGAACAAGTGCTTGTTAATACCATTTTGTGTATACAGGCTATTTTGGGGTCTAAAGAGAAAACACACTTAAAACGGGAGAATTGTGCCAAAAAGCCAACCAAGTCCCGAGGACCTCAGCCATGGACCGAGAAACTTCACCCGGGTACCGAGAGCCGTACCCGAGCCCATCCGAGAATGCCAGGTCCCTGTCCCAGGCCCGTCCGAGAAAACCAGGTCCCCGCCCAGGCATCGCCCAGGCCACGCCCGAGCTGTCTAGCACTGAATTCAAGTTGCCCAGGCAAACGAGCTAATCTGACAAATCCACCTCGAGCAAAGTGATCAAAATGGAAAATAAGGTGGACAATGTCGGAAGACCAAGGAGAATGCCCGGGTAGATTGTCAGTTGGCACAGTTCCAAAGCAAAGGCCCCGCGCGCATAGACACCAAAACCAAGTTGCTCGACCAAACCATGGAATCTGGCAATTCTGGCTCAACCAAAGTATTTTAAATGCCAAATGACTTGGACAATCTCACTTCCCAGACAAAACGCCTGAGTAGAACCAGCTCAAGCCCGATCAAGGCCAAACTAAGGCAATTTTGACCGTTTTGAGATTTCGACCATGTTCCGAGCAGAATCTGGCCAAACTTTCTTCTTGAGATTATCTTAGAATGACTTTGTCATTTAGAATACACTCTCCAAAATCCAAGAAGCTCCGACCAAAGCTCCGGCCAGATTTCGGCCATATTCCGGTGAACTCCGGCTAACCTCCGGTGATGCTCCGATCAAGCTCATATCCTCACCACCATGCTCCGGTCATTTCTTACTCCGGCCACATTCCGGTGAAGTCCAACTAAATCCAAACTACTTATTTCCCGGTTGGCCTTACTATTCACTTTGGTTGACCTTTGGGAACAAACTAAGCCACAACCAAGTCCAAGTGACTTGCCCAAGCCTCACACAAGTCAAGTGGTTGCCCTTTGGCTTCAACCAAGACCAATTCGTGGCTCATGGAGGAGATAAGAGCAATTGGTGGCTTTGGCTTAAAATATCCCAAGTGGTGTCATATGGAGAGCCAATCAAATGGACTTGCTTTTGGGATATTTTCATTGCCAAACTTAGTCTCCAAGTTTCCCTAGTCTATAAATAGAGGCTTATGCCTTAGAAGTCCTAGTCCTTCGAATTCACAAGTCTTTAGAGAGAAGGTAGCTTAACTCTCTTCTCTTCATTTTCAATGCAAACACACTTTGTTCTTACTTTGTTCTTGATTTCCAAAGCTTTGTTCACTTGTTCTTGAGCTTCAAGCTCTTACTTTCCTTGTATTGATCTTGATTTGGAGCTCCTCTCCCTTTACTTTCCTTGTTGTTCTCTTACTTTCTTGTCGATTTTCTTACTTTTTTGTCTTGTTACCATAGCCACAACTACTTGTATTCCTTGACATGAATACAAGTAGTTAAAGCTAAGTTCTTGTTACAAAAGCTCACGGTTTCATTTCCTTTACTTTCTTGTCAAAACCGAAGTCCTTTTTTTACTTTCCTTGTTCTTGTTTTCTTTCGTAAGTATGGTGCTTGTATTCCTTACCATGAATACAAGTAGCTAAAGCATATTCGGTCAAAGGGTGTTCATACTTGTGTATGCATCTTGAGACTTGAACTTAATGCTATTTTGTGTCAACTAGTTCGGTGCCATTATTCGGTTGAACGACAAGGCTAAGTGGATGCTCGAAAGAGGAAAGCTTAGCCGAGTAGTTCAATCTTGATTAGACAACTGGGCTAAGTGGATGCTCAAAAAAGCAAAGCTTAGCCGAGTAGTTTACTCTTCCTTAAGTCGCTTGGTTGATCGCAACTGAAGATCAAGTGGCTGCACTTAGAACTAGAAGTCTATGTCTTGATTTTGGAGTAGATTGTGGTGTAAGCGCTTGAAAAAGCCTTACTTTAGGGTTATATCTGGACCAAGGAATAACTCACACTTATGAACACAAAGTAAGATCTTTGACGTCCATGATGGTTGTCTCACAAGTAGAGACCCTAGACTGAATATCTTTTGTCCTTACTTACCTATCATTTACTTTCAGTACTTTACTTTTCTGTCATTTACATTTCAGCACTTTACTTTTCTGCACTTTACTTTATGCACTTTACATTTCAGTCTTTATTTTACGCACTTTACTTTCAGTATTTACTTTACGCAATTTACTTTCCGCACTTTATTTCATTACAGACGTTTTCAACATCAATCCAACATAACATTTGGCACGTATTGCGCTTGAAATACAACGTGCGACAAACCAAAAGTGTGTTGCGGTTGATATTGAACTCGACTGTTCCAGCACTTTACTTTCAGTATTTAATTTACGCAATTTACTTTCCGCACTTTACTTTCATTACAGACGTTTTCAACATCAATCCAACATAACATTTGGCACGTATTGCGCTTGAAATACAGCGTGCGACAAACCAAAAGTGTGTTGCGGTTGATATTGAACTCGACTGTTCCAGCACTTTACTTTCCAGCAATTTACTTTTCAGTATTACTTTCAGTTTAAACCACTCAACCCCAACCTGTCTTTACTTTATTTTTCTTTTCTTTTTAAAGAACAACTAATCCACACTGACTCTCTTGGGTTCGACCCCTACTTACCGCTCTGCTAATCCAATAGTGAGCCACGAGTAGTGGAACTATAAATGTAAATTTGCAGCGTATCAACGACGAGCTGTCAATTTGTCAGACGACGCACGTCACATATGCATCTTATGTCTAAGGAATGATTGATTCCTAATAAAGTTGATATGAATGTTGGTCGATGCACTACTTGCATGCTTACAAATAGGTTCCCATTCAAAAGTGTTTCAAGAACATCAAATTTGCTTGAGCTTGTTCACGGTGACTTAGGTGATATGCATTCTACTCCATCTTTAGGGAATAAGAAGTACTACATAACATTAATAGATGATTGCTCTAGACATTGTTATGTATACTTGGTGTATGCTAAAGATGAAGCTTTAGACAAGTTCAAAGTGTTTAAAGCTGAAGTAGAATTGATGCATGATTTGATTAAGAGACTTAGAACTGATAGAGGTGGCGAATATTACGATCCTGTATATTTCCAGTTGAATGGTATCATTCATGAGACTACAACTCCTTTTACACCACAGCAAGATGGTGTGGCTGAAAGGCAGAATAGAATCCTAAACGAGATGGTTAATTCCATGTTATCCTACTCTAGTTTGAGTGATGGATTTTGGGGTAAAGCCGCATGTTGACGGCTTGTTATTTACTTAACAGAGTTCATAACAAAAGGAACAAGATTACCCCTTATGAGCTTTGACACAAAAAGAAACCAAATCTGAATTATCTTTGAGTTTGGGGATGTAGAGCGGTAGTGAGGCTACCCGCTCCCAAAATAAAGACTTTGGGAGAAAGAGGTGTTGATTGCATCTTTATTGGATATGCTGAAAATTCTAAAGCATATAGGTTCTATGTGACTAGAACAAATGATTTTCTATCGGCTCACACCGTAATTGAATTGAGGGATGCACTATTCGATGAGAATCGTATCTCATCGATACCTAGACCTCAAGATTTGATTTACTTGCTCCACAAGAGCTAAGTTGGAAGATGATGTGAGTACATCTTCTAAAAGTACTTCGTTTGAGCCTCGTAGAAGCAAACAGGTAGGATTGAAAAATCCTTTGGACCGGATTATCAAGTTTACTTGATTGAGGATTCCAGAGATGATATTGAGTATAGATACTCATATTGTTAACAAATTGACGATGATCCTAGAACCTATGATGAGGCTATGAGGTCTCAAGATGTGGCTTTCTGGAAAGAGGCAATAAAAATGAAATGGATTGTATCATGGAAAATAATACATGGGTATTATCTGATCCCCCACATAGTTGCAAGCCATTGGGCTGCAAATGTATTTTCAAGAAGAAAATGAAGGTTGATGGATCGGTGGATAAGTTTAAAGCTCGATTGGTTATCCAAGGCTTTAGACAAAAGGAGGGTATTGATTTTTTGATACTGACAGCACTGCCTTGTCGCAAGGCAATGTGTACAAAATTAATTTATAAGTCCGCTACTCGTGACTTTACTATTGGGTAGTAAAGCGGTAAGTAGGGGTCGAACCCAAGGGAATTAGTGGATAGTTGTTCTTTCGAAAATGGAAAATAAGACAGTTGGGGTTGGTTGTGATTTTAGTACTGAAAGTAATGTGGGTTGGTTGTGATTTTAGTACTGAAAAGTAAATGACTGAAAGTAAAGAAAGTAAATACATGACTGAAAGTAAATACTGAAAAGTAAAGTGCTGGAACAGTCCAATTCAATATCGACTAATCAACATACTTTTGGTATGGACTGATATTGAAAGGGTCTGTAATAAGCGACAGAAAGTAAATTACTGAAAGTAAATTGCTGGAACAGTCGAATTCAATATCGACTTAATCAACATACTTTTGGTATGGACTGATATTGAAAGGGTCTGTAATAAGCGACAGAAAGTAAATTGCTGAAAAGTAAATGTGCGGAAATTAAAGTACTGAAAGTAAATGACTGAAAATAAGTAGTTGATAATGAGACTGAAAGTAAAGTGACAGGTGATGTTTTAATTAAAGGAAAGATTCGATTTTAGGGGCCTTGTATCATATTCCGTTTATCATTGACCTCTAATGATCATACTAAGTGTTCAAAGATGTATCAAGGCTATTTCTAGCACTTGACTTGCCACACCGTCTAGTCCTTTTCAAGACATAGAACTCTTGTTCTAGTTGGGCTAATTCCTCCTTTCGAAGTATCTTAGCTTATTTGCATCCATTTGATCAATCATTTCTGATCAACCAAATGATGTTTAAAAGAGGTTGAACTCCACAGATAAGCTGTGCTCTTTTGAGCCTCCACTTATCCACGGAAGTTCACGAACCCATGGAAGAGCTTTGCTCTTTCGAGCCTCCACTCAACCAATAGCATTCTGACCTAATATATGGCACATAGAACAAGTTGAACACAAAGAGGCACTAAGAGAAGGGTCTAAAACATTTTATGATACAAGCAAACCCCTTCAACCGAATGAAGGGTTTAGCTACGAATATCCATAGGGGTGGATATCATAGCTAAGTGCTTAGAAAAGTAAAGGTTTTTGAAAGACAAGAAAGTAAAGGTTTTGGAAAGTAAAGACAAGGAAAGTAAAGGTTTTCGAAAGTTAAACTCAAGAACACACTCAAACTCAAGAACAAACTTAGAGCTTTTGATTCAAAGTAAAGTGTTTACAAGGATTGTGGGATGGATTGTAGAGAGATTTCTATCCAAGCAACAAGTGATCAAAGGACCAAAATGGGACTAGAACCAAGGACCAAAAGACATTGAACTAATGAGAGGGAGTGCGGCATTTATAGGCAAGGAGGAGAGGAGAGGAGCCAACACATGTCAAAGGGGGAGAGGAGGGCTCAAAAGCCGCCGGCCATGTGGCACAAGCCACAAAGCCGCCGGCCATGTGGCACTCTCTCATGGAAGCCGCCGGCCATGAGGTGGAGGAAGTGAGGTAGTGGGTTGTGATATTTTGTTCTCCAAAAGCCATCGGTTGCCTCCCAACTCCGGTTAGACTTTGGTTGCCCCTTGGTTGCTTCTTGGTTGACATTAAAGGACAAGGCACAAGCCTTGCACATGGGTGGCTAGACTTGGCATTCACTTGAATTCTTGATCTTTGTTGAGGTTTGGAACAAGTCATTGGGACATGTTTGAGTAATTCCACGTTGGGTTCATGACGGTTGTAAAGTCAGAATCTGGTCGTGGCCTGGAATGACTTGTAATCCATTTTCAGCTTTAAAACTCCTTTTTAGCTCGTTTCATCTCTAATCCTCGAAATAGCCTGTAGAACAAAAGTGAAACTAACAAGTAAAAGTTGTCAAGACAAAGCGTCTAATTTGGTGGGTTTAACTGTCTTAATGATTCATATAAATATGGTCCATCAGATACATATGCTCCGATTGTTAGGATTTCTACAATTAGATTGCTGATTGCACTTGCTGCAATAAATAATCTAGTTGTACACTGACAGGTCGTCGTTGGTACCTGCAAATTTGAATTTATAATTCCTTACTCTAGACTGTGGGTTAGTACATTGGCAAGTGACGGAGCCCACCGCACTGTCGTTAAGGTGCGGTGTTCTCTGTGCAAAATAAATTTATATCTCCGCTACTCGTGACTTTACTACTGAGTAGCAAGTGGTAAGTAGGGGTTGAACCCAAGGGAATTAGGGGGATAAGTTGTTCTTTGAGGGATCGTACAGGGACGGAGCGTGTTTTAGGTTGATTGAGGTTTTAGTGCGGAAAAGTAAGTGTTTTTTGGTTGGTTTTGGTTTTTAGTATGGAAAAGTAAATGACAGAAAAGTAAATACTGAAAATAAAAGAGAAGACTTACAGCGGTTGTTGCGTGATTGGCAAGTCTTCCGGGAGGTGAGCAGTTGATAAGGCAGTTTATACTAAGGAAGTAAATGCAGGTGGTGTTTTAATCTAAGGAAAGCATTCGGTTTCGGGGGCCTTGTATCATAGCCTGTTTATCATTCGCCTTTAGTGATCCTACTAAGTATTCAAACGTGTATCAAGGCCATTTCAAGCGCTCAATTTGCACACACTGTCTAGCCCATTTCAAGGTCGTGGAGCACTTGTTCTATTTAGACTAGCACCCTATTTCAAGGTATACTAGCCTATGTGCATCCATTTGATCAATCATTTCCGATCAAACCAAATGGTGTTTAAAAGAGGTCGAACTCCTCAGATAAGCTTTGCCATTTCAAGCATCCACTTACCCGAGTATGTTCACGAACCCCCACGGAAGAGTTTTGCCATTTCAAGCATCCACTCAACCTTGGAAGTTCTGACCTAATATATGGCACATAGAACAAGTTTTGAATACAAAGAAGAGGCACTAAGAGTATAGCCTAAAACATTTTATGATACAAGTACACCCCTTCAACCGAATGAAGAGTTTAGCTACGAATATCCATAGAGGTGGATACCATAGCTAAGTACTCGAGGGTTTTTGAAAGATAGTAAGTAAAGGAGAATACTCAAGAACCAACAGGAGTATTCTCAAAAACTACTAGAATACTCAAGAACCAACAGGAGTATTCTCAAAAACTACTAGAATACTCAAGAACCAATAGGAGTATTATAGATTTAACACAAAAGCTTACAAAAGTGCCCAAAATCTAGAGAGATAAGTGATGTTTTGGAATGAAGATGGTATGATGATACAAGGAGGAGGCATCTCTATTTATAGGCATGGAGGAGATGGGAGATGGCAACACTTGTCACAAGAGGAGAGGGAGAGCAAGGAGATGAAGACACATGGGGGAGGGGAGAAAGCCACCGGCGGCAATGAGGTGTCCCCTCCCTTAGCCGCCGGCCACACGGAGGGAGGAGAATGAGTTTGAGGTTTGTGAGTCTCATCCCAAAAAGCCATCGGTCCTTTCAGCTGTGGACTGACTTTGGTTGCCTTTCGGTTGGATTTGTTTTGAGTGATTCCATGTCCGGTTCTTGAAAGTCAGAATTTGGTCGTGACCTGGAATGACTCGTAATTCATATTCAGCTTTAAAACTCCTCCTTAGCTTGTATTCTCTCTAGACTCCAAAATACCCTGTAGATAAATATCGAAACTAACAAGCAAAAGTTAAATAGACAAACAGTCTAATTTGGTGGGTTTAACTGTGTTTATGATTCATATAATTATGGTCCATCAGATCACCCCACACTTTTAGTTGTTCGTCCCGAACAATGCTATTAAAGGGCGGCACACTATCTAAGTAAACTTTTTAAAATATGAAAGTGAGAATGTGGGACTTGATTTATCCTAATTCATGCATTACTACTTATTACCAAATTAAACCGTGTAAATACTTAGAAGAAACTTGATACTTGTACCTTCGCGCCGAGATGCAAATTAATTTGGATGTTTCGGGAGATAGCCCTTTTCAGGCTCCTGGACTGTATTCTCGGGACCGTCTCGCACTATATGGTTTCCTTGTAGCTTTCTCTAGCACGTGATTCAGTTCGGGTTTCACTGAGTTGAGCCTTTTGATTTCTTTTTGGCGAGGGACAGCTTTTTGTACTGAATCGGCCTTTGGCCTTTGATTTGACTCTTTGAGTACTTCACTTTTGTTCGGTTAAAACCTTCACAATTTTGGGCCTTTGGCCTCTTGATTTGCTTCTTTGAGCTTTTGCCTTTTTGTGGCTTGCTAGTCCATTTTCTCAAGCCTTTTTGGAAGGTCCAATCGTCGCCCGCAAGCATATGGAAATACCTCCCTGCTCTTTCTCATCCTTGCCATTTTGCGCGGGTCAAAATGAGGGTCGCTCATTTATTTTCCCAGCTACTCTGACTAGAGATAGGACGGTTTGATTCCCGTCCCGCCTTTTTCTGCATAAACGCTGCATGGCGGAGATGACTCTGACTCAACTGAAACCCGAAGTGCAGCCTCCACTGACTTCGTAAACCATATAGTGAAATTCAGTCCTTCGATTGCTTGCCAAGCCTCTCTAGGGTAGTTTATGTCAACTCCACATCCCTTGTTTATCTCAGCACAAAGGGACAAATGAGAAGTTACATTATAAGTTTTTAAACAGTTGAATTTTCACAAGGTTAATGCATGAATTATGATCTATCTTTTTCACATTCTCAAGTTCATATTTTCAAAAAGATAATATTAAGGGAAAAGGAAAAGAAAAACATGTTATGTACACAGGCGGTTCTCACCCCACACTTTTGAACGAAGGCATTCTTTACGAAATGACTTAGTTCAAAAGCCATGCAAGCAGACATTTATGAGAAGGAAATGACATTAAGGAAAAGGGAAGAATAGAACTCCCTTTAAAGTGTCGAGTGAACGACATGGCATGAGGCTGGATAATCGAGGGAGTTCGGCTGGGCCTTGAACTCTTGGTATAGGCCTGGCTGGCTTGATGTTGCACCCATAACAGATTCCTGAATAGTCATTTCATTCTATGCACCAAGTGGGTGAGAGCGACTTATTGGAAAAAACTAAATGACAGAAAATAAAAGTACTGAAAGTAAGATAGGTGTCGGGTTACCTCCCGACCAGTGCCTTTGTTTAACGTCGTTGGCTCGACGCATGGGGATCACTGGTTTGGATCACATGGGTGGCTCAGGTTGTATTTCGCCACTGTTCCTGTGTTGCTTCTTGCCTTGACTCTTCCTGATTTCTTGCTTGGGTTAGAACTCCATGGTTTTGGTGTTTTTTCTTTCCATTGTTTCTGAGAAGGCGTGGGACCTTTTACTACTAGTTTCTTGAATCGGTTTTTCGAGTGTTTAGGGCTGCCTTGTCCATTTATGGCGAAAACATGCTCCATCGAGGAGTTGTTCTGCTCAGGCCCTTTTCCCATCCTCTTTTTAGCCTCTTCATTGATCACATAGTTTTCTGCGATTTGCCTATTGATCAAGGGGAAAAGTTGGGAAGCTTGCATCTTAAGGCTCGGTTCTGCCTCGTCATGTCCGTCTATGAGGATTTGGTCGTAGATGGTCTCTGCTGTTCTGGTAATGATAGCTGGGTATGACTCGGGTAGCTTGCCAGTGGTGTTTTGGACTTCTTCCCTTGTTGGCACGGCCTCGAGTTCCCTTGTGGGTTTTTCCTCATTGCTTCTGATGCTTTCTATGTCTGATTCTTCAGATGGCTCAGGAGTATCTTCTTCATCTGTCTCTGGACCAGCCTCTTCTATCTACATTCCTCTGTCAGCTTGGGGTATTCGTTTTGTGGCTGCGGCCAGGTCATTTATGAGGTTCCACATGTCTGTCATGGATAAGTTCCCGGCTGATCTTCTCATTGCTTCGTTAATCCTTGTCAGCTCATCGGCCCTAATCCCACGAAGAAATTTTTGAAGAAGAACTTCCTTCGTGAATCCATGGTGCGGGCAGCTTGAGACGATGGTGTCATAGTTCGTGTAGTATTCGTCCAAAGTCTCATCCCGGGATTGTTGTAGGCACATGATCTTCTCACGGGTTTTTTGGCGTAAGGATGGGGGGGAGAATTCCTTCAGGAATGGGACGCAAAGGTCCACAAAATATTCTGCACGACTAGCGGTTGATGTGTAATACCAAATTGTCGCAAAATCAGTTAAAGAGAATTTAAAGCATTTAAGCTTAAATTCCTCTAACATTTCATTTTCAGGTTTTATGTGGCGGCAAATGTGGTGAAAGTTTTGGCAATGTTGTACTGGGTCTTCTCCATCCGTACCTCCGAACAGAGGAAGATGTCTTGTTGTCCATGCATACATAGTGGGTGGCGTGATGAAGAAATGAGAAGGGGAGGGAAAGAACAACTAATCCGATGGCTAACTCCCCGGCAACGGTGCCAATTTTGACGGAGCCCACCGCACTGTCGTTAAGGTGCGGTGTTCTCTGTGCAAAATAAATTTATATCTCCGCTACTCGTGACTTTACTACTGGGTAGCAAGTGGTAAGTAGGGGTCGAACCCAAGGGAATTAGGGGGATAAGTTGTTCTTTGAGGGATCGTACAGGGACGGAGCGTGTTTTAGGTTGATTAAGGTTTTAGTGCGAAAAAGTAAGTGTTTTTTGGTTGGTTTTGGTTTTTAGTGCGGAAAAGTAAATGACAGAAAAGTAAATACTGAAAATAAAAGAGAAGACTTACAGCGGTTGTTGCGTGATTGGCAAGTCTTCCGGGAGATGAGCAGTTGATAAGGCAGTTTATACTAAGGAAGTAAATGCAGGTGGTGTTTTAATCTAAGGAAAGCATTCGGTTTCGGGGGCCTTGTATCATAGCCTGTTTATCATTGGCCTTTAGTGATCCTACTAAGTATTCAAACGTGTATCAAGGCCATTTCAAGCGCTCGATTTGCACACACTGTCTAGCCCATTTCAAGGTCGTAGAGCACTTGTTCTATTTAGACTAGCACCCCATTTCAAGGTATACTAGCCAATGTGCATCCATTTGATCAATCATTTCCGATCAAACCAAATAATGTTTAAAAGAGGTCGAACTCCTCAGTTAAGCTTTGCCATTTCAAGCATCCACTTACCCGAGTATGTTCACGAACCCCCACGGAAGAGTTTTGCCATTTCAAGCATCCACTCAACCTTGGAAGTTCTGACCTAATATATGGCACATAGAACAAGTTTTGAATACAAAGAAGAGGCACTAAGAGTATAGCCTAAAACATTTTATGATACAAGTACACCCCTTCAACCGAATGAAGAGTTTAGCTATGAATATCCATAGAGGTGGATACCATAGCTAAGTACTCGAGGGTTTTTGAAAGACAGTAAGTAAAGGAGAATACTCAAGAACCAACAGGAGTATTCTAAAAAACTACTAGAATACACAAGAACCAACAGGAGTATTCTCAAAAACTACTAGAATACTCAAGAACCAACAGGAGTATTATAGATTTAACGCAAAAGCTTACAAAAGTGCCTAAAATCTAGAGAGATAAGTGATGTTTTGGAATGAAGATGGGATGATGATACAAGGAGGAGGCATCTCTATTTATAGGCCTGGAGGAGATGGGAGATGGCAACACTTGTCACAAGAGGAGAGGGAGAGCAAGGAGATGAGACACATGGGGGAGGGGTGTTGAGCCGTATTTATACGACTCATCGAGTCATCAAATCCCACCAATTCCAGTACTTTTATATGCAAACAGTTACTTCTTAGTGTTGTTTCACATTTCAGGTAATTTGGAGGCTCTAAGAGGAATCACATTCAAAATATGGCTTTTGGAGCCAAAAACACCACAAAGGCCACAAGGACCCGAGACCCGCAGGCTGGCCGTGCTCAGGGAATGGCACGTCCGTCATTTGACACAGGAGGACTCAATTCCAGATCGGAGACCACCATGTTATAGACCACATGTCAGGCTACATCTCAGGCCAAACCAAACTGATTTTCCACCCACGGCCAAGAAACGACCGGAGCAACAACGCATGAGTCCGATCAGCGCAGATTTCAGGACTTAGCCAAATTCAGGGCCTGTTTTCTGGCTGGCTGAGATGCCAACTTTGAGAGCCGCCCCGGCCTAATCCGTCTACACAATGGGGTGATTTCAAGGTTTGGACATCAAATATACATGTCCAGCTAGTGCTCCAGCTCAAGAGCCCGGCCAGAAGAGTGTCCGAAGGCGAGTCAAATCGGCCCCAAAGTACCCAGTACGATCAGCATTCATCCGAGTTCCAGCCGAGTTGAAACTGAGTTGAGTCCGAGTTTGACCGAGTTTAAAGCCCAAAATTCGTCCCGCCCAATGTCATATTAGGGCAAACTTACATCTAGGGTTTCAGAAGGTTCCAGAAGATCGAGATAGCTTTATCATCAAGCAAAGATAATTATGGAAATATTTCCATGATTATCTTCAAGGCTTATTTTAGGAACTTTAGGGTTTCTCAAACCCTATAAAAAGAGGAGTTCACCAAATCACACACGGTTCAGCCACATTCCATTCATCCGCCCTCCTCCTTGCACGGCCAAAGCTCAGCCGCGACTCGGTCCGACTCGCCCCTATTCCAGCCGTGACTCAGTGCACCCTACTCGGTTATTCAGTGAAGTTTTGTACTTTTATTTACATGCATTATTTCCTTATGACGATGTGTAACTAAAACCCTTATTCGGGTTAGGGTTTCGACATTGTGACTTATGTTTTTGAGATTTGAATCTTAATGCTTGTTTCATTATTCCATTAATCCTTGTGCTATTTATCTTGATTAATATTGTGAAGTTAAGTTGATACTCAGAAGGGTTAGACTTAGTTAAACGATGTCAATCCCTTATTTACTATTTGTTGATACTAGACCGTTGAAAACAAGTAGAGCACTAATTCAGTATATCTTGGAATGGAGTATTGAATTGCTAGGTTTAACTCGTGGTGTAGGCGTCCGGAAAGACACTACTTTAGGTTATAACTTGGAATGGAAGTAACCACACTTAGGAATTAGAAACATGATATTTAGAAATCCATGATAAAACAAGTCACAATTAAGAAACCCTAATCTGAATATTCTCATCATATTATTCCACACGTCAATTGCTTATTTCGGTTTTACACTAACCGTTACTCTCACTCTAGTTTCTTGTCTTTCTCTATTTCAGAACAAAGTAGTAACCTCTCTAGCTCTCTTGGGTTCGACCCTTACTTGCCATTGTGCTAACCCACAGTTCAGGTCAAGGAAAAATATAAATTGTTTTTGCACAGGTACGACGACAGCCTGTTCAAAATGGCGCCGTTGCCGGGGAGCTACGCACGGTGAAAATATTTGTTCTGTCTTTCTTTGTTTTTGTTTTTTTTTCGGTTTTTGCTTTTTTCACTATTTTTTCAGTTTTGCAAAAAGTCTGCAGGATTCGAGCTCCCGGTGTCCGATTTCAGCCAATAATACCTTATTCTGAGCGGAACGACGATTAGATCAGAAATCACGAGCATTTGCTCGTGACATACGCTGTTTTTCGGCCATCGGAGATCGTTTAGTATTTTATTTTGAATTTTTAGTGTTTTTAGAAATTTCCGAATTTTAGTTTTTTTTGCTTTTAGTTACTTCTTGCTATTCGGTGATTGCCTAATTCGTTATATTCAACTGCCTCGATTTTATTTCTAGCCTTTAGAGGGTCCTGTCACCAAGACTTACGAGTCTAAGGGGATTGGGTTTTAAGTGAGACCACTGTGACTCCTCCAATCTCCTGGGGATCCTTTGTTGCTAGTCTATTTGTTTTTTGTTTTTCGATTTGTTTTCTAGCTTCTAGAGGATCTTGTCACCAAGACTTGCGAGTCTAAGGAGTGTGGGTTTTAAGTGAGACCATTGTGACTCCCCCACTCTCCTGGGGATCCTTTGTTGCTAGTCTGTGTTTGCTATCTCGGTGTCTTCTATCTCGGTGCTTGCTATTTCTTGCGCCATGTCTCATGCAGGAAGTAGAGTTGGTGGCAACAGCCACAATGATGAAGAAGTCGAACAGAATGTTCCAGGAATACAACATCAGGGACCGATGGTCCATAATGGAGAGGTTCGGGGGGCTATCCCGGTGCAATTTCAACAACAACAACACCCACTCCAACCTCAAAACCAACCCCAACCGCAATATCCTCAGTACCCTCAGTATCCACCACCATATCAGCAATATCCACCACCGTATCCACAGTACCCACCACAGTACCCGCCATTACCATACTATCAACAACACCCACCGCCTCAAAGACCTCCACGCCAGCAAGTAGTCAGAGACGATGATGAGGACGAATACGAAGGACCCACTATGGGCGAGCTCTCGGTTCCTAGTTTCAGAGACCAGTCATGGCCAATTTATGAGGGACCAGACATCGCAGCCATCACAGTCAACACCTCAGTCGTCCACCACTTACCTAAATTCTCAGGAATGAAGGGAGAGTCTGCCACGTCTCACTTGACGCGTTTTCACGGGATATGCTTGAACCTCAGGCCACACGGAGTTGAAGTAGATGATTTCAAGCTAAAGGCCTTCTATTTCTCACTGCAAGATGCTGCTTCAGATTGGTTCCTAGCTTTACCCTCAGGCAGTGTTCATACATGGGAGCAGATGCAGAAACAGTTCGTCAGCAAGTACTATCCAGCAGGGCGTACAGCGCAAGTCCGGAGGCAGTTGCAAGAGCTAAGGCAAGGCCCGCACGAGACCATGTACGAGTACGTGGAGAAATTTCTAGCCTTGGAGAAGAGTTGCTGCAATCTGGAGCTCCCGGAGAAATTGATCGTAGAATATATGCTGGATGGACTTCGAAGGATGGATAGGAAGTTACTAGAGGCCTCAGCTGGAGGCCCACTCATGAACATGACCCCAGCTAGAGTAAAGCAGAAGATCATATCAGTGGCAGAGGGTGAGCGATTCCAGGATGAGACTACGAAAGAGGACGAGTATGCCCGAACAAAGAACGTGTCAACAGTTGAGCCCTCTATGAGTGCTGTGTTCGTAGAACTCAAGGAGATGAGGGAGCTGATGAAGCATGTGGTCCGAAGGCAGCTAGTCCAGGTCAAGCCATGCGAGTTCTGTACATCCACAGAGCACAAGACGGACGAGTGCCCTACCTTACAGACGGACGTCCAGGCCGATGTGAATGCAGTGGGCAATTATCAGAATTATGGCAACCAACCAGGCCCAGTCAAACAGAATGGCACAACAGCACCCAATTAAGGAACCTGGAGGAACAACACTCAGCAACATCAGCCAGCGAGTCCAAACGTGCCTCAGCAGAATTATCAGACTCAACAGCCCTACAGACATCCTCACAGTCAGTATCAGCAGAATACACCAGGACAGTATCAGCAGAAGGGGCTGAACAATAATCAGGTCGGTCCAAGCAATCACGGTTCCAACAAGTCCATGGAAGAAATGATGAAGGAGTTGAGTATGACCGTGACCCAGTACATGGCGAAGACCGACGGGGCCATAACCGACCTTCAGAAGCAGATGTCTCAGGTCTCCACAGAAGTCTCTAGACTTGAGGATAATGCTGGACGACTTCCCTCACAAACAATCCAAAATCCAAAGGGGAATGTCAGCGCAGTAACATTGAGGAGTGCACGGAGGACGGCAGAACCAGCAAAGGACGAAAATCAGTAGGAGCCCGAGGATGAGCCTACCGAGCCCGGTACCTTCGGCCCGGACGAGCCCGGTCCAGACCCAACCCCAACAACCGCATCCTCCCGGCCAGGCCCGGTTCCCATCATCAGTAATGCCGACGTCCAGGCACCCTTGCCTTTTCCAGTGCAAGTCCGTGCCCCCAAAAAGTATGTGATGGACAGGGAAGTGTGGGAGCTATTCAGCAAGGTAGAGATCAACATCCCACTCCTTGAGGCCATCAAGCAGATCCCCAGGTACTCCAGATTTCTGAAGGAGTTGTGCATAAACAGACGAAAAGGGACCCAGCCAGATGAGGAGCTATTGAGAAGGGATGTGTCAGCAGTTATTCAACGCAAGGTGCCACCGAAATGCGGTGACCCAGGCACATACACCATCCCCTGCACGATCGGTAACATTAGGCTAGACAATTGCATGCTTGATCTTGGAGCCTCTATTAATGTTTTACCGTATTCTATATACTCTTGTCTGCGCATTGGTCCTCTAGAACCTGCAGGTCTCACCATACAGCTGGCAGACAGGTCATGCAAGCAGCCCGAGGGCAAGATTGAAGATGTGCTAGTACAGGTCGGAGAGTTAGTGTTCCCAGCAGACTTCTATGTCCTGAAGATGGAGAACAGCAGCCCCACAGATCATGCACCGATCCTACTCGGCCGCCCGTTCCTCAAGACGTCCAAGATGAAGATAGACTGTGATACTGGGATGTTGACCATGGAGGTTGAGGACGAAATGATCAGCTTTGACATCTTTAGGGCCATGAAGCATCCCACAGAGTACGAGGCAGTCCATGCCTTAGACACCTTGGACGACCTAGTCCAGGAGGTACATCCTGAGAGGCGGACCGACCCGCTAGAAGAGATCATCGAGGAGGCAGTCTACTCGCCCGAGGACTCTTATGAGCATACAGAGGCGATCATGGATGCCCTAGACCAGCTAGAGATTGCCCCACCACTCACACCGAGGTATGAGGTTAATGCAATTCGGTTATTTAAATCACAAGTGTGTTTGCCTTCTATTGTGCAGGCACCTAGAGTTGAATTGAAGCCTCTACCCGATCACTTGAAGTATGCATTCTTGGCGGAGAACAACACGCTGCCGGTCATCATTAAGAACGGCCTAGAGACAGATCAGGAGCACAGGTTGATTGGGGTATTGACCGAGCACAGACAGGCCATTGGATGGACACTAGCCGATAACAAGGGAATCAGCCCTACTGTCTGTATGCATCGGATTTTGCTGGATGATGGAGCGAAGCCTTTGAGGGAGCCTCAACGCAGATTAAATCCTATTATGATGGAGGTGGTCCGGAAGGAGATTCAGAAGCTGTTGGATGCTGATGTGATTTACCCGATCTCAGATAGTCAGTGGGTAAGTCCGGTACATGTTGTGCCGAAGAAAACAGGAATCACAGTGGAGAAGAATGCCGAGGGTGAGATGGTCACTACACGAGTCAAGAATGGATGGCGCATGTGCATAGACTACAGGAAGCTGAATGCAGTTACGCGCAAGGATCACTTTCCTCTTCCATTTATTGATCAGATGCTCGACCGCTTGGCAGGTAAGCCTTCTTTTTGTTTTCTAGATGGTTTTTCAGGCTATAACCAGATTCCCATAGCACCCGAGGATCAGGAGAAGACGACCTTCACATGTCCATTCGGTACGTTTGCTTTTCGCCGGATGTCCTTTGGCTTATGTAACGCACCAGGTACTTTTCAGCGGGTCGTTACTAGCATATTCTCTGACATGATAGGTTCGTTTATAGAGGTATTCATGGATGATTTCACTGTGCACGGTGACACTTTTGATGCATGTCTAGGTAATTTGAGCACGGTATTAGCACGTTGTGTTTCTATGAATTTGGGGCTCAATTATGAAAAGTGTCATTTTATGGTTACTCATGGAGTAGTACTCGGTCATATAGTCTCACATGAAGGGATAGAGGTAGACAAAGCTAAGATAGACGTGATTGTTACTCTGCCATATCCCTCCACGGTCCGTGATATTAAGTCATTTCTAGGGCATGCTGGTTTCTATCGTAGATTCATAAAGGATTTCTCTAAAAAGGCGCTGCCTTTATCTAACCTCATGCAAAAAGATGTTCCTTTTGAGTTTACAGATCAATGCATGGCAGCATTTGACGAGCTGAAGGAGGCCCTCACCAGCACGCCCATCATCAGAGCTCCGGACTGGACTCAGCCCTTTGAGATAATGTGTGACGTGAGCGATTATGCTGTAGGAGCAGTTCTCGGTCAGAAGGTGGACAAGAAGCCCGTGGTGATCTACTACGCTTTGAGGACACTAGACGTGGCTCAGAGGAACTATTCGACCACAGAGAAGGAGCTGCTAGCCGTGGTCTTTGCCTTGGAAAAGTTCAGGTCTTATTTACTATGTACTAAAGTTGTTGTCTATTCTGACCATGCAGCTATTAGGTACTTGATGACGAAGAAGGAGGCAAAGCCGAGGCTTATTAGGTGGATCCTGCTCCTACAGGAGTTTGACGTGGAGATCAGGGACAAGAAGGGCATAGAGAACACAATGGCCGACAACTTGAGCCGACTTGTCCGAGAGGAGGATGCCGGGCAGATTACCGAGACGTTTCCAGATGAGCACTTGTATGCTATTTCGGGTAAGATGCCATGGTTCGCTCCCATAGTGAACTACCTGGTCGGAGGTAAGTTCCCGCCTTCATACTCTAGGGCTCAGTGTTTGAAATTGAAGCATGATGCTAGATACTATGTGTGGGATGATCCGTACTTGTGGAAAATAGGTGTAGATAAGATTCTTAGACGGTGCATCCCCGATCATGAGATTGCTTCAGTTATTAGTTTCTGCCATGAGTTAGAGTGTGGTGGCCATTTCGGCCCTAGGAGGACAGCTAGGAAGATTTTAGACAGTGGTTTATTTTGGCCCCATGTTTTTAGAGATGCCTACGATCATTGTAAGAGATGTGATAGATGCCAGAGAGTAGGTAATATTTCGGCCAGACAGGAGATGCCACAGGTCCCCATATTAGTGAATGATGTGTTTGACATTTGGGGGATAGATTTTATGGGTCCTTTTCCTGCTTCATGTGGTTTTTCGTTTATCTTAGTTGTAGTTGATTATGTGTCCAAGTGGGTAGAGGCCAGGGCCACTAGATGTGCTGATGCTAAAACTGTCGTAGACTTTTTGTGCACTAACATCTTTTGCAGGTACGGAGTGCCTAAGGCCATTATCAGTGATCAGGGGACGCACTTCTGCAACCGTATCATGGCATCCACACTGAAGCGCTACCATGTTCATCACCGGACTTCCACAGCGTATCACCCCCAGACGAATGGGCAAGCGGAGATCTCCAACCGCGAAATTAAGGGAATTCTGGAGAAGATGGTAGGACCGACTAGGAAGGATTGGAGCCAGTGGTTAGATGAGGCACTATGGGCGTACAGGACAGCGTACAAGACCCCGATAGGCACCTCGCCTTTTCGGTTGGTCTATGGGAAGGCGTGCCACTTACCAGTTGAGCTCGAGCATAAGGCATATTAGGCACTGAAGAAGTGCAATTCAGATTTGCAGGCAGCCGGGCTAGATAGGAAACTGCAGTTGTGCGAGCTAGAGGAGCTGCGCCTCGAGGCTTATGAGAGCCAAACAGACTACAAGGCGCGGACCAAGCTCTACCACGACAAGTTCATCCTCAGGCGCACTTTCGAGGTTGGGCAACAGGTCCTGGTTTTTTCATCACGTCTACGATTGATGCCAGGCAAGTTGCGATCCAGATGGACAGGCCCATATTCAGTGACTCACGTTTATAACCATGGAGCGCTCGAGCTAGAGTGCCCTACAGATGGGCGGCGCTTTAAGGTCAATGGGCAGAGGGTGAAGCACTACCACGGAGAGATCGAGACACCAGTCCAGGAGTTTGACCTAGCCGAGCCCGTTGACACCACCGCTGATGAGATTCCACTTGCCGAACCTCCTGACACTTAGGGGGGTACTGTCGAGCCAACGACGTTAAACAAAGGCGCTCGCAGGGAGGCAGCCCTGCACGATTTGCATTTCTTTTCAGTTTATTTATTTACTATGCTTATTTCTGAGTCATTATTGTCACATTGTACCTTGGGAAGGAATTGGTTTCATCTTGCAGGGACTAGACCGAGTCGACCATGAATCGAGTACGGGGCTACGCATTTTGCTTGCTCCAATATCAGACTGTATCCGACATGAGTAGTTCACACCTCGAATAAGTTGTGTCAAGAAACATGAGCCGTTTAAAGATTCTGTCACAAAGACTTACGAGTCTAAGGAGGTTGGGTTTTAAGTGAGACCGCTGTGACTCCTCCAACCTCCTGGGAATCTTTTATTCGTCTTCATGTCATTGACACAGACCTTTCGGTGTGCAACGAACTCACGTCGCGATACAAGCTCCAATGGTGCTCTTCGAGGACTCATAGGAGAATAATCAGCCACTTCTGGTCGCCCCACATCACACGAGGGGAGTCCCGTTCTACCTTTTCCCTTTCCTTTTATTTATTGCATGCATTGTGAGTCTTGATTTAAGCCGTACCGTGAGGACACGGCTTATTTCAAAAGTGTGGGGTGGGAGAGTGATGAGCCGTATTTATACGACTCATCGAGTCATTAAATCCCACCAATTTCTGCACTTAATTATGCGAACAGTTACTTTTTAGTGTTGTTTTGCATTTCAGGTGATTTGGAAGCTCTAGAAGGAAACGTGCATAAAAGACGGCATTTTATGCCAAAAACATCACAATGGCAGATTGACCTTTGGAGCTTCGCCGGAGGATTGGGAATGCACCGATGATCAGAAAAATACGAGAGACATGCCGTTGCGTAGGTGACTCAATTCCCTACAACTCTCTAGTTCACACCGAGAGCATCCGAGGTCGTTTGGAAGGTCAAATCGAGAGCCGAAGTCAAAACAGATGCGCAGAATGGATAAACAGTGTCCGCGGATGAACAGTGTTTTTTGGCTCGTGAATAGTAATTCCGGCGTGAACAGTGATTTCGGGCCATAAACAGTAACTTCGGGAAAAGAAAGTCCAAGTTCCAAGTCCAGCTCGTTCGGCCCAAAAACACATTGTCATATTAGGGCAACATTCAAAAGCTAGGGTTTCGGATTATTCTAGAAGATCAAAGGTGGCTTGAAGACAAAGCAAAGAATATTATGGAAATATTTCCATAATTATCTTGTGCTTATTTTGGGAACTTTAGGGTTTCTCAAACCCTATATATAGAGGATCTAGGCAGCCATGTCCATAACCCCTCAACGTGGAGAGCTCTTCTCTCACACGTTCCACCCTTCCTCCACCGGTTGCTCCTCCTTACCAGCAGTCCCTCCTCCCATCTCGGCCAGCAACTCAGCCACGTCCAAGCCCTAATCTCGGTCATTAGTGAAGTTCTTATTTTCCTTTCATTCATGCATTGTTTCTCCATGATCATGTGTAACTAATCCGATTATTCGGGTTAGGGTTAAATAGTTGTGACTCATGTTTTTGAGACTTGGTTCGTAATGCTATATTCTATGTTTTACTAATTCTCGTACATAAATTCCATGAAATATTGTTAGGCTAGACGTATACTTTGTCGTGAAATCTAGTTGCGCATATTTCTATATTAATCATCTATCTAATACTTTGTCGTTTAGATAGGTAGTACGACTAGGGCAATTAACACCTTTGTCGGGTTAATTAAACCTAGGAGAATTAGGTCGTGGCGTAACACCTTTGTCGGGTTACTTGGGAAGTCACCTTTGTCGGGACAACCACACTTAAAACATTGAATTAGATATTTAGAAGTCTATGATAAAACAAAGTCACAATTGAATAAAACTCTAACCTGAATATCTCCTCTGAATTGATACACCTTAGCAATTTTCGTGCCTTATTACTGTTTCTTAAACTGTTGCTTTCACCCAATTGTCTTTTATTTCCTTTTCAGAACGAAGTAGTAACCATCTAGCTCTCTTGGGTTCGACCCTTGCTTGCCGCTGTACTAACCCACAGTTTGAAGTGAGGAAATTATAAATTGTTTTTGCACAGGTACGACGACAGCCTGTTCAAAATGGCGTCGTTGCCGGGGAGCTACGCACGGTGAATTTTGTTCTCTCTTTTCTTTTCGTTTATTTTTCTTTATTTTTGTTTTTCGTTTATTTTTGTTATTTCTTGCTATTCGGTGAATTCTCCTAGTTCGTTATTTTCAACTGCCTTATTTTCCGATTTCCGATTATTTCGATTTCAATTTCTAGCTTTTAGAGGGTTCTGTCACCAAGACTTACGAGTCTAAGGAGATTGGGTTTTAAGTGAGACCATTGTGACTCCTCCAATCTCCTGGGGATCCTTTATTGCTAGTCTGTGCTTGCTATTCGGTGCTTTGCTAGTTTGCGCTTTTTCTAATTTACTTGCAGAATCGACATGTCTTCCTTCTATGGAAGTGAGTCGTGGAACTATGAGGAGTACTACCCACCATCCCCCCAACAAGTAGTCCGAGAAAGAATCATGTACATTGAGCAATCCCGGGATGAAACATTGGATGAGTACTTACGGTACTTTGATTCCCTTGTGACAAGCTGCCCGCACCATGGATTCACTAAATTGGAGCTTATTCAAAGGTTTCTCGCTGGAATGTTGCCACATGAGTGGAGTTGGCTCAATGAGGAGGCCGGAGGCTCTGTCTATGACTTGACCATAAAAGCTATTTGTGACTTGATACGTTTTTTGGTCGAGAGATCAAGACAAATACAAGAGCGGACCGAGGCACTTAAAGACATGATGAAAGAGCTGGCCGACACGTTTCACCAATATCAAGCCAAAACCGAGGAATCCTTGACCGAGTTATCAAGAACAATGTCTGAGTTGGACCAGGCCGTGTCACGATTGCAGAAAAAACAGGAAGAAGAGCTCAAGTCGGACTACCCCGAATATTTGGAAGAAGACAGCTCGCTGGCACCTGAAGAAGATCCGACCGAGCCACTTGAATCAGACCTCATCATCAAGCTGCCCGAGACATGCTCAGACCTCATTGCGGATCTACCAGAGGAAGAACCAGTCATGACTATCAAAGCAACCGAGGAAATCAAGGTCACATCCATCAAAAATCCTACCTCAGTAAAGGGCGCGGACCTCTCTACAATTTATGCGCGGACGTATGAAGAATTACCGATAAATCAAGAGACGTCCGCGGCAGTTAAACAGGAGACGTCCCCGGGAAGGATCAATTCAGGTAAGGACCCAGGTATTCTCGCACTCACCCGTGATATTGACTCCTACATTTTGCAGACGGGAGATGCCAGCGCTCACAGCCCTATCGCACTCACCCTGGGACAATCGGCCATCTCAGACATTAGGACCAAGAATGACATGGGAACAAAAAGGTTGTCACCTGAATTTGCTGGAAAAAGATCAAACTACCATGTTCGTAAGGATTCTGACCATCCGTATATGAGGAAGAGACCGCGACATAACACGTTTAGATGGAAACCAGGATGGAGAAACACGAGAGCACCACTGGATAAGGGCTATGAGCATCATAGAGGAGTAGCAAGATTTGACCTCACACGTCCATGGGATCCTAACTTGTGATCCCTAAAGAGGTACTGTCGAGCCAACGACGTTAAACAAAGGCGCTCGCAGGGAGGCAGCCCTGCACGGTTTGCACGTTTTTTTACATTTCAGTTTATTTACTTACTATGTTTATTTATGAGTCATTATTGTCACATTGTACTTGGGAAAGGAGATGATCTTTATGCAGGGACAGAGGCGAACGTATCAGAGATGTTAGCAATAGACTGTATCCGGCATGAGTAGTTCACACCTCGAATAAGTTGCGTCGAGAAACATGAGCGTTTACAGATTTTGTCACAAAGACTTACGAGTCTAAGGAGGTTGGGTTTTAAGTGAGACCGATGTGACTCCTCTAACCTCCTGGGAATCTGTTATTCGTCTTAATGCCATTGACGCAGACCTTTCGGTGTGCAACAAACTCACGCTACGATGCAAGCTCCAATGGTGCTCTTCGAGGACTCACAGGAGAATTATCAGTAGTCTCTGATTGTCACGCACGCACGAGGGAAGTGCCCGTCCTTACTCTATTTCCTTATTTATTTATTGCATGCATTTGTGAGTCTAGATTTGAGTCGTGCCGTGAGGACACGGCTCATTTCAAAAGTGTGGGGTGGGAGAGTCAGTCATTGAGTCAGCACGTTTATTTACTGCACCCTGCACAGAGTCAGCACGTTTCCCATGATTTTTAAAATTTTTTGTACATGATACTTCACTACTTCCTAGACTTGCAGTATTGGATAATGATATGGTGAAATAGATAGAGCCGATTACATGCATGTCTTTGGTGAAAAATGATTTTGTGCGACTAACATGTGATTTTAAAACTTTGCGTGCCTTTGTTAGTTGAGATAAACAGGGATGTGGAGTTGATAGAAACGCCCTAGAGAGACTTGACAGATCATTCAAAGACCGGACTCAGGATATATGGTTATGTGGAGCTCGTGGAGGCTAGCACTTCGAGACGACATAGTACGAGTCTGCTCCGCCACTGCGGTACTTTTGCGGTTAGGCGGGACGGTGGCACACATCGTCCAATCTCTAGTCCAAGTAGCCGAGAAAATAGGCAAGCGACCCTTGACTTGACCTGTGTCAAAAGGACGATGATGAGTGAGAGCAGGAAGGTTTCTAATCCGAGTAACCGGGAAATAGACGAGCGACCCTCGGCTTGACTCGCGTCAAAAGGAGAAGGAACCACGGTTCGAGCAAGTCACAATCCGCACTTCAAGGCAACAAATCCACCACCATTGTGATAGTCCACACGTTTCTCATGTGAAAGCATCATTGAAATCCCAAATCAGATGACACTATAGCTGGCCGAAAAAACACTCAACACTTTGAAGCTCGAATCAATCACGTGCAAGAAAAAGCGGCAAAGCATAACCATATAGCAGCGAGTTCGAGTCCGAGAATGAGGGTTCATGGGTCTGAACAGGGCTATCTCCAGATACATCCGAATTGATTTGCATCTAGACCCAAAGGTAACACGTATCTTTAACCCATGTTTTCGCACAAAGATATTAGTAGCAAGCATGCATAACAGGCGAGATCTAGAGTAATCGATTCATGTCCATGTAGCACGTCTAGGATGACCGAAGCATTGTGGTGTTTACATTATTCATTCCTCTTATGACCTAGTTCTTGTTCGGGACGAACAAGTTTAAGTGTGGGGTGGTTTGATGAGCCGTATTTATACGACTCATCGAGTCATTAAATCCCACCAATTTCTGCACTTAATTATGCGAACAGTTACTTTTTAGTGTTGTTTTGCATTTCAGGTGATTTGGAAGCTCTAGGAGGAAACGTGCATAAAAGACGGCATTTTATGCCAAAAACATCACAATGGCAGATTGACCTTTGGAGCTTCGCCGGAGGACTGGGAATGCACCGATGATCAGAAAAATACGAGACACATGCCGTTGCGTAGGTGACTCAATTCCCTACAACTCTCTAGTTCACACCGAGAGCATCCGAGGTCGTTTGGAAGGTCAAATCGAGAGCCGAAGTCAAAACAGATGCGCAGAATGGATAAACAGTGTCCGCGGATGAACAGTGTTTTTCGGCTCGTGAATAGTAATTCCGGCGTGAACAGTGATTCCGGGCCATGAACAGTAACTTCGGGAAAAGAAAGTCCAAGTTCCAAGTCCAGCTCGTTCGGCCCAAAAACACATTGTCATATTAGGGCAACATTCAAAAGCTAGGGTTTCGGATTATTCTAGAAGATCAAAGGTGGCTTGAAGACAAAGCAAAGAATATTATGGAAATATTTCCATAATTATCTTGTGCTTATTTTGGGAACTTTAGGGTTTCTCAAACCCTATATATAGAGGAGCTAGGCAGCCATGTCCATAACCCCTCAACGTGGAGAGCTCTTCTCTCACACGTTCCACCCTTCCTCCACCGGTTGCTCCTCCTTACCAGCAGTCCCTCCTCCCATCTCGGCCAGCAACTCAGCCACGTCCAAGCCCTAATCTCGGTCATTAGTGAAGTTCTTATTTTCCTTTCTTTCATGCATTGTTTCTCCATGATCATGTGTAACTAATCCGATTATTCGGGTTAGGGTTAAATAGTTGTGACTCATGTTTTTGAGACTTGGTTCGTAATGCTATATTATATGTTTTACTAATTCTCGTACATAAATTCCATGAAATATTGTTAGGCTAGACGTATACTTTGTCGTGAAATCTAGTTGCGCATATTTCTATATTAATCATCTATCTAATACTTTGTCGTTTAGATAGGTAGTACGACTAGGGCAATTAACACCTTTGTCGGGTTAATTAAACCTAGGAGAATTAGGTCGTGGCGTAACACCTTTGTCGGGTTACTTGGGAAGTCACCTTTGTCGGGACAACCACACTTAAAACATTGAATTAGATATTTAGAAGTCTATGATAAAACAAAGTCACAATTGAATAAAACTCTAACCTGAATATCTCCTCTGAATTGATACACCTTAGCAATTTTCGTGCCTTATTACTGTTTCTTAAACTGTTGCTTTCACCCAATTGTCTTTTATTTCCTTTTCAGAACGAAGTAGTAACCATCTAGCTCCCTTGGGTTCGACCCTTGCTTGCCGCTGTACTAACCCACAGTTTGAAGTGAGGAAATTATAAATTGTTTTTGCACAGGTACGACGACAGCCTGTTCAGAGAGTCAGTATCGAGTCAGCACGTTTATTTCCTGCACCCTGCACAGAGTCAGCACGTTTCGAGTCATTTTAAAATTTTTGTACATAATTCTTCACTATTTCCTAGACTTGCAGTATTGGATAATGATTAGGTGAAATAGATATAGCCGATTTTACATGCATGTCTTTGATGAAACTTGATTTGTGCGACTAACATGTGATCTTAAAATCTTTACGTGCCTTTGTTAGTTGAGATAAACAGGGATGTGGAGTTGATAGCAATGCCCCAGAGAGACTTGACAGATCATTCAGAGACCGGACTCAGGATATATGGTTATGTGGAGCTTGTGGAGGCTAGCGCTTCGAGGCAAGCATAGTACGAGTCTGCTCCGCCACTGCGGCGCACTTTGCGGTGGTTGGGACGGGAATACTTCACACCGTCCAGACTCTAGTCCAAGTAGCCGGGAAAATAGACAAGCGGCCCTTGGATTGACCCGCGCAAAAGGACGATGATGAGCGAGAGCAAGTAGGTTTGAGCAAGTCACAATCCGCACTACAAAAAAAAAAGAAACCCACTACCATTGTGATAGTCCACTAGTTCACACGTTCCACATGTGAAAAGCGTCGTTGAGAATGCCAGATCATACGACGCTATAGCTGACCGAAAAGCACTCCAGTACTTGAGCCCGAATCTATCACGTGCAAGAAAAAGCAGCGAGACATAACCATAGTCCAGCGAGTTCGAGTCCGAGAATGAGGGTTCATGGGTCTAAAAAGGGCTATCTCCCGATACATCCGAATTGATTTGCATCTCGGCCCAAAGGTAACACGTATCTTTAACCCATGTTTTCGCACAAAGATATTAGTAGCAAGCATGCATAACAGGCAAGATCTAGAGTAATCGATTCATGTCCATGTAGCACGTCTAGGATGACCGAAGCATTGTGGTGTTTACATTATTCATTCCTCTTATGACCTAGTTCTTGTTCGGGACGAACAAGTTTAAGTGTGGGGTGGTTTGATGAGCCGTATTTATACGACTCATCGAGTCATCAAATCCCACCAATTCCAGTACTTTTATATGCAAACAGTTACTTCTTAGTGTTGTTTCACATTTCAGGTAATTTGGAGGCTCTAAGAGGAATCACATTCAAAATATGGCTTTTGGAGCCAAAAACACCACAAAGGCCACAAGGACCCGAGACCCGCAGGCTGGCCGTGCTCAGGGAATGGCACGTCCGTCATTTGACACAGGAGGACTCAATTCCAGATCGGAGACCACCATGTTATAGACCACATGTCAGGCTACATCTCAGGCCAAACCAAACTGATTTTCCACCCACGGCCAAGAAACGACCGGAGCAACAACGCATGAGTCCGATCAGCGCAGATTTCAGGACTTAGCCAAATTCAGGGCCTGTTTTCCGACTGGCTGAGATGCCAACTTTGAGAGCCGCCCCGGCCTATCCGTCTACACAATGGGGTGATTTCAAGGTTTGGACATCAAATATACATGTCCAGCTAGTGCTCCAGCTCAAGAGCCCGGCCAGAAGAGTGTCCGAAGGCGAGTCAAATCGGCCCCAAAGTACCCAGTACGATCAGCATTCATCCGAGTTCCAGCCGAGTTGAAACTGAGTTGAGTCCGAGTTTGACCGAGTTTGACCGAGTTTAAAGCCCAAAATTCGTCCAGCCCAATGTCATATTAGGGCAAACTTACATCTAGGGTTTCGGAAGGTTCCAGAAGATCGAGATAGCTTTATCATCAAGCAAAGATAATTATGGAAATATTTCCATGATTATCTTCAAGGCTTATTTTAGGAACTTTAGGGTTTCTCAAACCCTATAAAAAGAGGAGTTCACAAGCCATAATTGACATCTCATTCACTCCACAAATCACACACGGTTCAGCCACATTCCATTCATCCGCCCTCCTCCTTGCACGGCCAAAGCTCAGCCGCGACGCGGTCCGACTCGCCCCTATTCCAGCCGTGACTCAGTGCACCCTACTCGGTTATTCAGTGAAGTTTTGTACTTTTATTTACATGCATTATTTCCTTATGACGATGTGTAACTAAAACCCTTATTCGGGTTAGGTTTTCGACATCAGTTTCAGCAGCCATTATTCCCAGACAGATAATTTGTAGAGGAGAAGACGGCTCGAGAGGAGATCAAGTTTTCAACCGAAGAAGAGAATTTCTACTGCTTTCACTCAAAAAATACTTCTGTTATTTTGTCATGACTATGAGTAGCTAATTTTGTTATTCGGTTTAGGGTTCAATATATTGTGACGAAGTTTTGAGATTCTTTGCTTAATGCTATTTTATGTTCCACTAGTTTTTGTGCTATTTATCTCGGTTTGAATTGCGAAGCTAAGTGGAGACTTGAAACGGTAAAACTTAGCCGAGCAATTCAGTCTTTATTTTTGATGCTTGTTTGATACTGAAACGTTAGGACAAGTAGTCGCACGTTAACCTGATATAACCTGAAACGGAGTATAAGGTTTGCTAAAACTAGAAGTCTATAACCTGAAACGGAGTAGATTGTGGTGTAAGTGCTTGAAACGGCCTTACCTTAGGTTATAACCTGAAACGGAGTGACCACACTTAGGAACACAAAATTAGATTATTAGAAATCAATGATGAACGAGTCACAATAGAAAACCCTAGACCGAATGCTTTCTCTGATTGAATACGTTTCGTTTTATTCCCGTTGCGTTTTACAACAATTGCTCACACCAAACCCTCAATTTATTTGTTTACAGAACAACTGAACCACACCAGCTCTCTTGGGTTCGACCCCGCTTGCCGCTTTACTAGCTAATAGCAGGAGACATAAATAATTAAGTTTGACGCGTCAAACGACGCGCGTCAAATTTTATTTTGAACAGGCTGTCGTCGTACCTGTGCAAAAACAATTTATATTTTTCCTTGACCTGAACTGTGGGTTAGCACAATGGCAAGTAAGGGTCGAACCCAAGAGAGCTAGAGAGGTTACTACTTTGTTCTGAAATAGAGAAAGACAAGAAACTAGAGTGAGAGTAACGGTTAGTGTAAAACCGAAATAAGCAATTGACGTGTGGAATAATATGATGAGAATATTCAGATTAGGGTTTCTTAATTGTGACTTGTTTTATCATGGATTTCTAAATATCATGTTTCTAATTCCTAAGTGTGGTTACTTCCATTCCAAGTTATAACCTAAAGTAGTGTCTTTCCAGACGCCTACACCACGAGTTAAACCTAGCAATTCAATACTCCATTCCAAGATATACTGAATTAGTGTTCTACTTGTTTTCAACGGTCTAGTATCAACAAATAGTAAATAAGGGATTGACATCGTTTAACTAAGTCTAACCCTTCCGAGTATCAACTTAACTTCACAATATTAATCGAGATAAATAGCACGAGGATTAATGGAATAATGAAACAAGCATTAAGATTCAAATCTCAAAAACATAAGTCACAGTGTCGAAACCCTAACCCGAATAAGGGGTTTAGTTACACATCGTCATAAGGAAATAATGCATGTAAATAAAAGTACAAAACTTCACTGAATAACCGAGTAGGGTGCACTGAGTCACGGCTGGAATAGGGGCGAGTCGGACCGAGTCGCGGCTGAGCTTTGGCCGTGCAAGGAGGAGGGCGGATGAATGGAATGTGGCTGAACCGTGTGTGATTTGTGGAGTGAATGAGATGTCAATTATGGCTTGTGAACTCCTCTTTTTATAGAGTTTGAGAAACCCTAAAGTTCCTAAAATAAGCCTTGAAGATAATCATGGAAATATTTCCATAATTATCTTTGCTTGATGATAAAGCTATCTCGATCTTCTGGAACCTTCCGAAACCCTAGATGTAAGTTTGCCCTAATATGACATTGGGCTGGACGAATTTTGGGCTTTAAACTCGGTCAAACTCGGTCAAACTCGGACTCAACTCAGTTTCAACTCGGCTGGAACTCGGATGAATGCTGATCGTACTGGGTACTTTGGGGCCGATTTGACTCGCCTTCGGACACTCTTCTGGCCGGGCTCTTGAGCTGGAGAACTAGCTGGACATGTATATTTGATGTCCAAACCTTGAAATCACCCCATTGTGTAGACGGATTAGGCCGGGGCGGCTCTCAAAGTTGGCATCTCAGCCAGCCGGAAAACAGGCCCTGAATTTGGCTAAGTCCTGAAATCTGCGCTGATCGGACTCATGCGTTGTTGCTCCGGTCGTTTCTTGGCCGTGGGTGGAAAATCAGTTTGGTTTGGCCTGAGATGTAGCCTGACATGTGGTCTATAACATGGTGGTCTCCGATCTGGAATTGAGTCCTCCTGTGTCAAATGACGGACGTGCCATTCCCTGAGCACGGCCAGCCTGCGGGTCTCGGGTCCTTGTGGCCTTTGTGGTGTTTTTGGCTCCAAAAGCCATATTTTGAATGTGATTCCTCTTAGAGCCTCCAAATTACCTGAAATGTGAAACAACACTAAGAAGTAACTGTTTGCATATAAAAGTACTGGAATTGGTGGGATTTGATGACTCGATGAGTCGTATAAATACGGCTCATCAAGGGGAGAAAGCCGGCGGCGGCTATGAGGTGTCCCCTCCCTTAACCGCCGGCCACATGGAGGGAGGAGAATGAGTTTGAGGTTTGTGAGTCTCATCCCAAAAAGCCATCGGTCCTTTCAGCTCCGGACTGACTTTGGTTGCCTTTCGGTTGGATTTGTTTTGAGTGATTCCACGTCCGGTTCTTGAAAGTCAGAATTTGGTCGTGACCTGGAATGACTCGTAATTCATATTCAGCTTTAAAACTCTTCCTTATCTTGTATTCTCTCTAGACTCCAAAATACCCTGTAGATAAATATCGGAACGAACAAGCAAAAGTTAAATAGACAAACAGTCTAATTTGTTGGGTTTAACTGTGTTTATGATTCGTATAATTATGGTCCATCAGCAAGCAAGGGTCGAACCCTAGGGAGCTAGATAGCTACTCGTGCTCTGAAAAAGTAAAAACAGTTGGTTGTGAGTGGTTTGGAAACAATGTAAAACTAGGAAACAAGTAAATAAACGAGTGGGTAATAATCAGAGAGAAATATTCAGGCTAGGGTTTCTTAATTGCGACTTGGTTTTATCCTTGATTTCTAAGTATTTTATTCAGCATTCTTAAGTGTGGTTATATCCCTTGTTTAATCACTACGCCACAATCTACTCCTGGTCAGGTTATAGAATTCTAGTTCTAGCAAAACCTAATACTCCTGGTCAGGTTATATTTGGTTTTAGTGCATATACTTACTCTAACGGGTCAGTATCAAATAAGTAGGATAAAGAGGGTAAGGATTACTCGGTTAAGCTGTACCCTTTCGGATCTCCACTTAACCTAGTAATTCAAACCGATTTAAGGTGCACAAGAACTAGTAGAATGCATGAATAATATTTAAGCACGGAATCTCAAAACGTTTGTCACAATCATTAAAACCCTAGCCCGAATAACCGGGTTAGTTACACATAGCCATGGAAATAAAACGATGAATAAAAGAAAGGTAAAACTTCTCTATGCCGAGAGTAATGAGGCTGGAGGACCGAGAGTAATGAGGCTGGAGGACCGAGAGCAATGAGGGTGGAGGACCGCGAGCAATGGACTGATGCGCCGAGAGGAAGGATGAGCTCGCTTGTGAGAAGAGAACTCTCGAATTGGGATGAGGGATGCTTTGAAAGGCTGAGTTGCTCTTCTATTTATAGAGTTGGGTGAGGCCCTGATCTCCCAAAAATCGGCAGAACCCTAAGGAAACTGCATGAAATTCGGTGAAGCCCAATTCTAGATTAGGAAATATTCCCATATCTGTGTAACCGATTTAGCTTTATCTCCAAGCAAACTTCGTGTGCAAGTCTTCTAGGCTCTTCTAGGATCTTCTAGAATGTTCCAAACCGCCAAGGAAAGATGCCAATGACGAGCTGAGATTTGTCTTAGGCTTGGACTCCGATTGGGCGGGCTTCGGAAGGACTGGGCGCTGGACTCGGCAGACGCTCGGATGCTCGGACGGACGCTCGGATGGCCGGTCGAGCAGACGCTCGGCCGCACAGACAAACGCTCAGGAAACGCTCGGATGGCCGGTCGAGCAGACGCTCGGACGCACGGTCGGATGGCTGGACGCACGGTCGGGTGCCCGGTCGCATGGCGTGGGAATGGCCGCTCGTGCATGCGGTCGGCTGGCTGGGATGGCCGCTCGGGCATGCGGTCGGGTGCTGGAATGCACGGTTGGGCATGCGGTCGGATGTCATGGCCTCGGACGGACGCTTGGAGGAGCGCTGGGACGCTCGGGTGCCTGGGATGCATGGGACGGGTTCCTCGGTTGCGGCCTGGGTACATGCGATCGCATGACTGACTTGTGCGATCGCACAAACTCCTCCAGTGGCATGATATTTTCATGCGTTCGCATGAATGTCTTGCTAGCTGGGATTTGCTCCGTCATTCCTCATTTCAAATGTGCAAAGGCTGGTCCATAATTCCTTGTGATGTTTTTTTAGCTCCAAAAGCCGTCTTTTAAGTGCGATTCCTCCTAGAGCTTCCAAATCACCTGAAATGTGAAACAACGCTAAGAAGTAACTGTTTGCATATAAAAGTGCTGGAATTGATGGGAATTGTTGACTCGATGAGTCGTATAAATACGGCTCATCAAACCACCTCACACTTAAACTTGTTCGTCCCGAACAAGGACTAGGTCATAAGAGGAAAAATAACTGTAAACATCACAAAGCTTCGGCATCCTAGATATGCTACATGAATATGACTCGGCTAATCTAGATTTCACCTTTCTATGCATGCTCGTTACTAATAGCCTTGTGCGAAATCATGGGTTAATGATACGTGTTACCTTTGGGCCGAGATGCAAACCAATTCGGATGTCTCGGGAGATAGCCCTTTTTAGACCCATGAACCGCACTCTCGGGACCGGGCTCTCGCTATATGGTTACGCTTCATTGCTTTTTCTTGCACATGAGATATTCGAGCTTCAAGGTGCTTGAGTTCTTTTCGGACAACTTGTAGTGACTCGGTTTGATGTATCAATGGGGCACTTCACTTTGTTGCGGTGTAAGATTTCACAATGGAATGAATATGTTTCTTTGTGTTGCGGATTGTGATTGCTCGTACCTACTTGCTCTCACTCATCCTCGTCCTTTTGACGCGAGTCAAGCCAAGGGTCGCTTGTCTATTTTCCCGGCTACTTGGACTAGAGCTTGGACGGTGTGATGTATTCCCGTCCCAACCAACCGCAAAAGTACCGCAGTGGCGGAGCAGACTCGTAACCATGTTGCCTCGAAGTGCTAGCCTCCACGAAGTCCACATAACCATATAACTCGAATTCGATCCTTTGAATGTTCTGTCAGGTCTCTCTAGGACGTTTCTATCAACTCCACATCCCTGTTTATCTCAACTAACAAAGGCACATAGTGGGTTAAGTTCACATGTAATCGCACAAGTCAAATTTCACTAAAGACATGCATGTAATCGGCTCTATCTATTTCACATCATCAACATTCAATACCGCAAATCTAGGAAATAGAGAAGAAACATGTACAAAAATTTTAAAAATTTCAAGAAACGTGCTGACTCTATGCAAGGTGCAAGAAAGAAAAAGTGCTGACTTGATGACTGACTCTCCCACCCCACACTTTTGAAATAAGCCGTGTCCTCGCGGCACGACTTAGACTCTAGACTCACAATGCATGCAAATACATGGAAACGAAGAGAAAAAGGTTGGAACAATACTCCCCTCGGGTGGTCGTGGCACGGATGTGGCACTCCCCTGGGCATGTGCTCGCATGAGTCACTTGTGCGCTTGCATGGTATCGACTAGTCGCATGAAATAGTTGTGCGTTTGCACAATGTCCTTGTGTGCTCGCATGCGGTCGAAGTCCCAGCCTTATGCGCTCGCATACTCTCGTCATGCGTTCGCATGATCTTGACCAGTCGCATGAAATCCTTGTGCGATCGCATAACTGGGTGTGCGTTCTCATCCGGTGCTGAGCTGAGGCTTTGTGCGATTGCATGATGTGTTTGTGCGCTCGCACAAATCTGACCAGTCGCATGAAATATTCATGCGATCGCATGATCTGTTCTGCGAGCTCGCATGAACTGTTCCCTGCATGAAAAATCATCTTCTCTCCCAAGTACAATGTGACAATAATGACTCAAACATAGTAAATATAAATAAAACTAAGAAAAACGAAAGAATGATAAAAGGATACCGGGCTGCCTCCCGGCGAGCGCCTTTGTTTTACGTCGTTGGCTCGACGGTACCTCGTCTATGCATCTGTGGTGGGCTCGGCTAGGTCAAATTGTTGAACGGTCAGATCGACCTCTCCGTGATAGTGTTTGACCCGTTGCCCGTTGCCCGTTGACCTTGAACCGGTCTCCTCCCGTCGAGCTCTCTAGCTCGAGTGCGCCGTGGTTGAAGACGTGTGTGATCGTGTATGGTCCGGTCCATCTGGATCTCAACTTCCCGGGCATGAGTCGTAGCCGTGATGAGAATAAGAGCACCTGTTGCCCGACTTCAAATGTGCGCCTAAGGATGAATTTGTCATGATAGAGCTTGGTCCGCGCCTTGTAGTCTGTTTGGCTCTCGTAGGCCTCGCGGCGCACCTCCTCAAGCTCACATAGCTGCAATCTCCTGTCTAGCCCGGCTGCTTGTAAGTCTGGATTGCACTTCTTCAGTGCCCAATATGCCTTGTGCTCAAGCTCGACCGGCAAGTGACATGCCTTCCCATAGACCAACCGAAAAGGCGAGGTGCCTATCGCTGTCTTGTAAGCTGTCCTGTATGCCCACAATGCCTCATCCAGCCGCTGGCTCCAATCCTTTCGGCCCGGGCTCACCATCTTTTCCAATATCCCCTTAATCTCACGGTTGGAGATCTCCGCTTGTCCGTTTGTCTGTGGGTGGTAGGCTGTGGATGTCCTGTGATGAACATGGTAGTGCTTGAGGGTCGCGGCCATCATCTTATTGCAGAAGTGCATCCCTTGGTCGCTGATGATTGCCTTTGGTACTCCGTATCTGCAAAAGATGTTAGTGCGCAGAAAATCTATAATAGTTCTAGCATCATCACACCTAGTGGCCTTTGCCTCTACCCATTTGGAAACATAATCCACAGCCACAAGAATATAGGTGAAACCGCATGACACAGGAAAAGGACCCATAAAATCTATGCCCCAAATATCAAATACATCATTCACTAATATGGGGACTTGCGGCATTTCATTCCTAGCTGAGATGTTACCTACATGCTGACATTTATCACATCTCTTACAATGGTTGTAGGCATCCCGAAAAACATGTGGCCAAAAGAACCCACTATCTAAAATCTTCCTAGCCGTTCTCCTAGGGCCGAAATGGCCACCACATGCATATTCATGGCAAAAACTAATAACAGAAGCAATCTCATCATCGGGGATGCACCGTCTTAGAATCTGATCTACACCTATTTTCCACAAGTACGGATCATCCCACACATAGTATTTTGAATCATGCTTCAATTTCAAACACTATGCCCTAGAATATGAGGGCGGGAGCTTACCTCCGACCAGGTAGTTCACTAGGGAAGCGTACCATGGCGTCTTACCTGTAAGAGCATACAAGTGCTCGTCTGGGAATGTCTCAGTAATCTGCCCGGCATCTTCATCTCGGACAAGTCGGCTCAAGTGGTCGGCCACCGTGTTCTCTATGCCCTTCTTGTCCTTAATCTCCAAGTCAAACTCTTGTAGGAGCAGAATCCACCTAATGAGCCTCGGCTTCGCCTCCTTCTTCGTCATCAAGTACCTAATAGCTGCATGATCAGAATAGACAACAACTTTAGTACCGAGCAAATATGATCTGAATTTCTCTAAGGCTAAGACCACGGCTAGCAGTTCTTTCTCTGTGGTCGAATAGTTCTTCTGGGCCATGTCCAGTGTCCTCAAAGCGTAGTAGATCACCACGGGTTTCTTGTCCATCTTTTGGCCGAAAACTGTTCATACTACGTAGTCGCTCGTGTCGCACATAAACTCGAATGGCAGACTCCAATCCGGTGCTCTAATGATGGGTGTGCTGGTGAGGGCCTGTTTTAGCTCGTCGAATGCTGCCCTGCACTGATCTGTGAACTCAAAAGGAATGTCTTTCTGCAAGAGGTTAGATAAAGGTAGCGCCTTTTTAGAAAAATCCTTTATGAACCTACGATAGAAACCAGCATGTCCCAAAAACGATTTAATATCACGCACCGTGGATGGATAGGGCAGAGTAACAATCAAATCTATCTTGGCTCTATCTACCTCTATACCCTCATGTGAGACTATGTGACCGAGGACTACTCCATGGGTAACCATAAAGTGACACTTTTCATAATTGAGCACCAAATTCATAGAAACACAATGTGCTAAAACTGTACTCAAATTATCTAAGCATGCATCGAAAGTGTCACCATGTACCGTAAAATCATCCATGAACACCTCTATGAACGAACCTATCATGTCAGAGAATATACTAGTAACGACCCGTTGGAAAGTACCGGGTGCGTTACACAAGCCAAAGGACATCCGGCGAAAAGAAAACGTACCGAATGGACATGTGAAGGTCGTCTTCTCCTGATCCTCGGGTGCTATGGGAATCTGATTATAGCCTGAAAAACCATCTAGAAAGCAAAAATAAGGCTTACCTGCCAAGCGGTCGAGCATCTGATCAATGAATGGAATAGGAAAGTGATCCTTGCGCGTAACGGCGTTCAGCTTCCTGTAATCTATGCACATGCACCATCCATTCTTGACTCGAGTCGTGACCATCTCGCCCTCGGCATTCTGCTCCACTGTGATCCCTGTCTTCTTCGGCACAACATGTACCGGACTCACCCACTGACTGTCTGAGATCGGGTAGATCACGTCTGCATCTAGCAATTTCTGAATCACCTTCTGGACCACCTCCATCATAATCGGGTTCAATCTGCATTGAGGCTCCCTCGAAGGTCTTGCTCCATCCTCCAACAGGATCCGATGCATACAAACTGCCGGGCTGATTCCCTTGATGTCAGCTAATGTCCATCCGATGGCCAGTTTGTGCTTGGTCAGCACCCTAATCAACCGTTGCTCCTGTTCTGCCTTGAGCCCACTATTGATGATGACTGGAAATGAGTCGCTCTCCCCTAGGAACGCATACTTCAAGTGTCCGGGTAGAGGCTTCAATTCTACTGTAGGTGCCTGCACAACAGAAGGCAAACACACTTTAGACTTAAATAAACGAATTTCATTAACCTCGTACCTCAGTGTGAGCGGCTGGGCAATCTCTAGCTGGGCGAGGGCATCCATGATGGTCTCGGTGAGCTTGTAGGAATCCTCATGTGAGTACACGGCATGTTCGAGTGCTAGCTCAAGTGGGTCGGTCCCTCTCTCTGGATGCACCTCCTGGACAAGGTTGTCCAGTGTGTCTAAGGCATGGACTGCCTCGTACTCCATCGGATTCTTCATCGCCCTGAAGATGTCAAAACTGAACACCTCTCCTTCAACTTCCATGGAGAGTGTCCCACTGTCGCAGTCTATCTTCATCTTCGACGTCTTAAGGAACGGTCGGCCGAGTAGGATGGGTGCATGATCGGTCGGGTCGCAGTTCTCCATCTTGAGCACATAGAAATCGGCTGGGAATACTAGCTCTCCTACCTGCACGAGCACATCTTCAATCTTGCCCTCAGGCTGCTTGCATAACCTGTCCGCCAGCTGTGTAGTGAGACCTGTAGGTTCTAGAGGACCAATGCGCAAACAGAAGTATATAGAATATGGTAAAACATTGATAGATGCACCGAGATCAATCATGCAATTCTCTATTCTAATGTTACCGATCGTGCAGGGAATGGTGTAAGTGCCTGGATCACCGCATTTTGGTGGCACCTTGCGCTGAATCACAGCTGAGACATTCCTTCTCATGAGCTCCTGGTCGGGCTGGGTGCCTCTTCTCCGGTTCGTGCACAACTCCTTCAGAAACTTGGAGTACCTCGGAATCTGCTTGATAGCCTCAAGGAGTGGGATATTGATTTCCACCTTGCTGAACAGTTCCCACACTTCCTTGTCCATGACGTACTGCTTGGGAGCTCGGACCTGCACAGGAAAAGGTAGAGGAACAGTCATATTAGAGTTACTAGGCACTGCGCTTGGGTTTGGCCGAGGGGTGCTAGGGGCATCATTTGGCCGAGACTTCTGGGGCATGGGTGTCGGGTTCGGCCGAGATTCCTCGTCTGCTGGTGGGGTGTCATTCTCTGATGGTCCGTGCGCTGATGATGTTCCCCCTCCACTTCTGAGCGTCACTGCATTGACGTTCCCTCTTGGGTTCTGGACGGTCTGTGACGGGAGTCGTCCTGCGTCGTTCTTAAGCTCGGAGATTGTCGTGGCAATCTGAGACATCTGTCTTGATAAGTCGGCTATCGCCCCGTCGGTCTTGGCCTGAAATTGCTGGACTGTGTTGGACAATCCCTCGTTGCTAGCTGCCAGCTCTTTTACTGCGTCCTCCCAAGTCCTTTCGGGGCCGTGGTTACCTGGGCCTGCCTGGTTGCTGTTCGGTCCTCGCTGTTGATACTGATTAGGCACACTCTGCTGGAACTGACGATGTGGAGGTTGGTAGGGTTGCTGGTTCTGCTGAGGTGCACCCTGTCGTGCTGGTTCTCTCTGGGCCTAATGCTGATGATTGTTGCTTTTCCAGGGCTGTCCGTTGGCTCCTTGATTGGTCGTGGCTGTGCCATACTGTCGGATTGGCCCAGCCCGGTTGCCATAGTTCTGATAGTCACCTACTGCATTGATCAGCCTGGTCGTCCTCTAAGATGGTCGGGCACTCGTCTGTTTTGTGATCTGTGGCTGCACAAAAGCCGCATGGTTTGACCTGGACTGGTTGTCTCCTGATGACATGCTGCATCATCTCCTTGAGATGTTTGATCTCTTTGGCCATAGTGCTTGTTGGGGGCTCAACTTTTGACACATTCCTGGTCCGGGTGTACTCTTCTTCTTTGTTGGACTCATCCTGGAACCGTTCGCTTTCTGCCACTGCCATGATCTTTCGTCTTACACCTGCTGGGGATAGGTTCATAAGATTGCCTCCAGCCGAGGCATCTAGAAGCTTCATGTCGAGTCTGCGAAGACCATCTAGCATGTATTCCACCAGTAGCTTCTCTGGGAGCCCAAGGTTGCAGCAGCTCTTCTCTAAGGCGATGAATTTTTCCACGTACTCGTACATGGTCTCGTTGGGTCCCTGCCTGAGCTCTTGCAACTGTCTTCGAACCTGCATTACCCTCCCCGCTGGGTAGTACTTGGTGAGGAAGCTCCTCTGCATCTGTTCCCATGTGTAGATACTACCTGAGGGCAAAGATAAGAACCAGTCAGTAGCAGGGTCCATAAGTGAGAAATAGAATGCCTTTAGCTTGAAGTCATCGACTTCGACTCCGTATGGCTTTAGGTTCAGGCATATCCCGTGGTAGCGTGTCAGGTGAGATGTGGCTGACTCCCCCTTGGCTCCTGAGAACTTCGGTAGATGGTGGACGACTGATGTGTTGATAGTTATGGCTGCGAGGTCTGGCCCTTCGTAGATGCACCAAGCTTGGTCTCTGAAGTTGGGGGCCGATAACTCTCCCATGGTCGGCTCTGCATCGAAGTCTTCCTCGTGATCATCCTCCCTGGCTGCTGGTTGTCGTAGAGGCCGTGGAGGTGGTGGGTATTGCTGAGGTGGTGGGTATTGAATTGGCGGGTATTGTGGATATTGCGGGTATGGCTGATAAGGAGGTGGTGGGTACTGCTGATATGGTTGTGGTTGGTATTGAGGGTAGGGTTGGAATGGTGGTTGGACTTGATGTTAAAGTTGTCCCGGGGCAGCCCCCTGATCTCGTCATCCTGTCGTACTGGGCCTGGCCCGTTGTGGTGCGGTGGTGCTCCGTCTCGGACGACTTGCTCGACTTCTTCATTGTTATCACCTACCTGGCTACCTGCGTGAGACATGGCACACGAGTAGCAAAGCACAAGAGGAAAACTAAAAGACAAGGAAATAACTAATTAAGAAACTAAGAGAGAACAAATTTCACCGTGCGTAGCTCCCCGGCAACGGCGCCAAAATTTGACAGGTCATCATTGATACCTGCAAATTTGAATTTATAAATCCTTACTCTAGACTGTTGGTTAGTACAGTGGCAAGCAAGGGTCGAACCCTAGGGAGCTAGATAGCTACTCGTGCTCTGAAAAAGTAAAAACAGTTGGTTGTGAGTGGTTTGGAAACAATGTAAAACTAGGAAACAAGTAAATAAACGAGTGGGTAATAATCAGAGAGAAATATTCAGGCTAGGGTTTCTTAATTGCGACTTGGTTTTATCCTTGATTTCTAAGTATTTTATTCAGCATTCTTAAGTGTGGTTATATCCTTGGTTTAATCACTACGCCACAATCTACTCCTGGTCAGGTTATAGAATTCTAGTTCTAGCAAAACCTAATACTCCTGGTATGGTTATATTTGGTTTTAGTGCATCTACTTACTCTAACGGGTCAGTATCAAATAAGTAGGATAAAGAGGGTAAGGATTACTCGGTTAAGCTGTACCCTTTCGGATCTCCACTTAACCTAGTAATTCAAACCGATTTAAGGTGCACAAGAACTAGTAGAATGCATGAATAATATTTAAGCACGGAATCTCAAAACGTTTGTCACAATCATTAAAACCCTAGCCCGAATAACCGGGTTAGTTACACATAGCCATGGAAATAAAACGATGAATAAAAGAAAGGTAAAACTTCTCTATGCCGAGAGTAATGAGGCTGGAGGACCGAGAGCAATGAGGGTGGAGGACCGAGAGCAATGGACTGATGCGCCGAGAGGAAGGATGAGCTCGCTTGTGAGAAGAGAACTCTCGAATTGGGATGAGGGATGCTTTGAAAGGCTGAGTTGCTCTTCTATTTATAGAGTTGGGTGAGGCCCTGATCTCCCAAAAATTGGCAGAACCCTAAGGAAACTGCATGAAATTCGGTCAAGCCCAATTCTAGATTAGGAAATATTCCCATATCTGTGTAACCGATTTAGCTTTATCTCCAAGCAAACTTCGTGTGCAAGTCTTCTAGGCTCTTCTAGGATCTTCTAGAATGTTCCAAACCGCCACGGAAAGATGCCAATGACGAGCCGAGATTTGTCTTAGGCTTGAACTCGGATTGGGCGGGCTTCGGAAGGACTGGGCGCTGGACTCGGCAGACGCTCGGATGCTCGGACGGACGCTCGGATGGCCGGTCGAGCAGACGCTCGGACGCATGGACAAACGCTCGGGAAACGCTCGGATGGCCGGTCGAGCAGACGCACGGACTCACGGTCGGATGGCTGGACGCACGGTCGGGTGCCCGGTCAGGTGCCCGGTCGCATGGCGTGGGAATGGCCGCTCGTGCATGCGGTCGGCTGGCTAGGACGGCCGCTCGGGCATGCGGTTGGGTGCTAGAACGCACGGTTGGGCATGCGGTCGGATGTCATGGCCTCAGACGGACGCTTGAAGGAGCGCTGGGACGCTCGGGTGCCTGGGACGCATGGGACCGGTTCCTCGGTCGCGGCCTGGGCACATGCGATCACATGACTGACTTGTGCGATCGCATAAACTCCTCCAGTGGCATGATATTTTCATGCGTTCGCATGAATGTCTTGCGAGCTGGGATTTGCTCCGTCATTCCTCATTTCAAATGTGCAAAGGCTGGTCCATAATTCCTTGTGATGTTTTTTTGGCTCCAAAAGCCGTCTTTTAAGTGCGATTCCTCCTAGAGCTTCCAAATCACCTGAAATGCGAAACAACGCTAAGAAGTAACTGTTTGCATATAAAAGTGCTGGAATTGATGGGAATTGTTGACTCGATGAGTCGTATAAATACGGCTCATCATACACCAAATGGATGTCAAGACAGCGTTCTTGAATGGTGATTTGGAGGAGGAAATCTATATGAAGCAACCGGAAGGATTCATTACACTTGGAAATAAAAACAAGGTTTGTAATTTGGTCAAATCATTGTATGGGCTGAAATAAGCACCTAAGCAGTGGCATCAAAAGTTTGATGAGGTAATTTTGTCTAGTGGATTCAAGTTGAATCAATCTGACAAGTGCATTTATAGCAAGTTTGATAGCTCCAGTAATGGAGTAATCATTTGCTTGCATGTTGATGATATGCTGATTTTTGGTACTGACCAAAAACAAGTAGACCTCACTAAGGACTTCTTATCATCAAGTTTCGTTATGGAAGATATGGGAGAAGCAGATGTGATTCTTGGTGTTAGAATCAAGCGTGAGAACAAAGGATTAGCACTGACACAGTCTCACTACATTGAGAAAGTGCTTAAGAAATTTAACTATTTGAATTGTTCTCCGGTAAGCACTCCAGAGGACCCAAGTGTGAAGCTTATGCCTAATACGGGTGAAGCAGTGTCACAACTTGAGTACTCTGAAGTCATTGGTTGCCTAATATATGTAATGACGAGTACAAGGCTTGATATATCTTAAGCAGTGGGCAAATTGAGTATATACAGTAACCCTAGTAGTCATCACTGGGAAGTTATTATGCGGATACTTAAATAGTAAATACCTTAGGGGAATCATGAATTATGGCTTGACTTATACTGGTTTTCCTCGGTCTTAGAGGGATATACTGATGCAAGTTGGATTACCAATTTAGAAGATCATTCTTCTACAAGTGCTTGGGTATTCTTTCTTGGGGGAGGTGCAATTTCTTGGGCCTCGAAAAAGCAAACTTGCATTACAGCCTCGGCTATGGAATCTGAGTTCATAGCCTTAGCGGCTGTTGGTAAAGAGGCAGAATGGCTAAGGAATTTGGTACATGAGATTCCTTTATGGCCGAAACCGATAGCGCCTATTTCTATCCATTGTGATGGTAAGACAACTTTGTCTAAGTCATATAACCAAATGTAAAATGGTAAATCGAGACACATATGCGTTAGACATAGCGCGGTTCGTGACATGATCACTCACGGGGTGATATTGATTGACTATAACACAATTTAGCTAATCTTCTGACAAAAGGATTAGCTAAGGACTTGGTACACAAGTCGTGTAAAGGGATGGGCTTAAAGAATATTTAAATCCCTAATGGTAGGACACCCAATTCCCTCTTAGTATGGCGCTAAGAGCTGAATTCAATATGGAAAGCCTACACTTAGAGATTTGAAGCACATAGTTAGATACATCCCAAGATATATGTGCTTGTTTCCTGCAAGAGAAAGGGAGGTTGAAGTTTAGCTTCTTAATGGATCTGTTGGAAAATGCATTGCAGGTGCATGGGAAAAGAATCCACCTATGTAAGTGTGAAGTGAGCCGCTTCAATTAGCTTGTGCTTGGCTAAGGATGCACTTATGAAAGGATAGGGACACATGGCTGTAATAGTGTCAAGTTGTACTTGGAATGAAAGTAAACTTGTACCGCGTCCAATGAAGACTTTGAGGATGTGTCGCGCCCAGCGCCTAATGTCTTCACCGGGCGCGACTGTAACGTTGACGTTGGGCGCGCGACAGCACGGTTACAGATCGGAATGGTTGTCCTTATCAATCGAAAACTGATGAAAATGAAAAAAGAGAGTTCGAAAAGATGACGAATTGAAAGTCGGAGAGAGCGACTGAGTTTGTAGAGAATTTGCTCCATCAATTTTGATCGATTCTGATCGATTGGTTTTGCTCGATTGTTTCCAATTATTCCAAGTACTCATTCGTTTATCTTATCCCTGTTCATATTTCCGGAAACTCTACCTGTGAGAAATATTGAATTTGGAAAGCGAAGTTACTTCGTGATTCAAGATCCAAATCACAATTCGTTGAAGCATTGACAGAAAACCCATGAGACTACAATTTTAACCAAGAATATGACTATTATACGACTACCACTACGGACATGTTTCAAGTTACCTCAAAATTAGGCACCCCAAGATTATCATGTTTGAAGGAGTCACTTAAGGTTCTGTTCTTTTCTTTCTCCTGAAAGCTTTACACACTTCTACTGTTCACAGGTGAACAAAACAGGCGAGCTTGCTTCCTCCGGCTGGTGGCCTCCTCTCCTCCCTTGGTTGATGCTCTCTCCCTCTACGCGGTATCCGACAGTCCTTCCATGGGTTTCCTTTTGGTGGAGGATGTTGGATCACGGCGGGGTGGAGGCTTCCAAGGGCAGCAGGTGGTGGGGGGAGGCAGCTGGGTTTTTTAGTGTTCTCTTCAGCCTGCGCTTGCGGGATCTCGTCCAGGAGGGGTTCTACTGCGGCGTAGGAAAGGCAGCTTTACCGGTGGTTGTCAACTGTGGCTTCGTCGGTGGGTGGTGGGCAGCCGGTTTCGACCGGGTTTTTGTGTATATGTGTCGGTTTAGGTTGTAGTTTAGGACGGATAACTCCGGGTGGTCGGGTAAAACCGGGTTGGTATAGAGGCCGGGTAAAACCGGGTTTGTTTAGAGGCCGGGTCAAACCGAGATTTGTATCGTTGAAGGGCACGATGGTCTTTTATATGGTTCTGTAATGTCGACTGCTTCGATCGATCGGCCAACTTTTGTCGTGCCCTTCTTGAACGTGGTGCTCTTCTTGGATAGTTAGTCCTGATTGTAGTCCTTGAGGCATTTCTCATCAAAAAAAAAGATTATCATGTTTGAAATTAAACGAGAGGTCGAAAGTGTAGAGCTCACCACAGCCCTTCAACCCTTCCGTCACCCATTTTATCTACACAAACACGCTACAAGCCAAAGCGTCGCACTAGATCAGATTTGGGATGTACCTTAAATGATACTACATCGAGTCAAATCTTGACCGTTCATCTTTGACTGAATATTGAAGACTCAATTTCAAACGAATCCAATGCAAGAGTTTGTATTTGTTCATCTGCACCGCCACCCAGGAGATTATTATCAGTTGCATGACAAAAAGATGTGCTCTGCTTTGCTCTCAGTGTTTGGTTCAGTTGTGTAGCTTCGGATTTGACGATGGCGAAGCCGGTGTCGGTCGATGTGTGGAACCCTAATGGCAAGTACAGAGTTGTCAGCACAAAGCCCATGCCGGGAACTCGTTGGATCAATCTCTTGATCGAGCAGGATTGTCGCCTTGAAGTAATTTTCTCTGCACATTCGATTCGATCCTCTCTTCGTTATTATATAAACCCTAGATTGAGTCTTGTTGTTCTGTTCTGATTTTCAGATATGTACGCAAAGGAAGACTATTTTGTCAGTTGAGGATATAATTGCTTTGATCGGAGATAAGTGTGACGGAGTTATCGGACAGGTTTTTGCATCATCAGCAGCAGCAGCAGCACCTTAGTTGTTGAAATTTCTTCAGTTATGGGATTGAATTTGAACTGCGGTTGTGTCTTTTCAGCTGACTGAAGACTGGGGAGAGACGCTGTTCGCAGCTCTGAGCAAAGCAGGAGGGACCGCTTTCAGCAACATGGCTGTCGGGTATAACAATGTCGATGTTAATGCGGCGAACAAGTACGGAATAGCTGTTGGGAACACTCCGGTGAGATACTTTCACTGCCCGTTGACTGTTTGATAAAATGCTTGCCAGGATTCTGCTGTTTTGATTTTGTATTGGTTTGGTTAGGGTGTGTTGACGGAGACAACTGCAGAATTAGCAGCTGCGCTTTCATTGGCCGCAGCTCGAAGGATAGTTGAGGCAGATGGGTTCATGAGGGCTGGGTTGTATGATGGATGGCTGCCTAATTTGTATGTTAACTATGCCTTTCGTTTGTCTCTGGTTTGGTACTTTGTTTGACGCTTTTTTTTCGATTACGTACTTTGTTTGACGCTTGATCATTGGTTATTTATGGGTATGTGTTAGGTTTGTGGGAAACCTCTTGAAGGGGCAGACTGTTGGCGTAATTGGAGCAGGTCGCATTGGCTCGGCTTATGCTAGAATGATGGTATGCTCTCCAAAGTCAGACACATTACTGACCTTTGAAAAGGATATACTTCACTGGGGTGCTCCATTACCAGAATGATTGAACTACTCCATTGCTGATCTCGTTTCTATTGTTGCAATTCTGTCAGGTCGAAGGTTTCAAAATGAACCTCATCTACTTTGATTTGTACCAGTCAACACGCTTGGAGAAATTTGTGACAGGTTTTTTGAACCATTGATTTTGTCCAGTTTTAACTGTTGCATACCATATCCTGGTTGCATATGCTGATTTTCATTTCTGCTAACCAGCCTATGGCGAGTTCTTGAAATCCAATGGCGAACAACCTGTAACATGGAAAAGAGCCTCCTCCATGGACGAGGTTCTGACCGAGGCTGATCTGGTAGACACTTTGAGTTCTGACTATCAACTTTCTCTGTTACATTTTTTATGCCCTTCGTTGAATGAACTAGACTTATCTTTGTAGATAAGCCTGCATCCGATATTGGATAAAACAACTTACCATTTGGTCAACAAGGAAAGGCTCTCTAAGATGAAGAAGGTGCCTTAAATATATTTTTTTTCTTTTTCTGTTAAGCAAAGTTTCATGACCCATACTGATTCATAGATTTTGATAGGAGGCAATCCTGATAAACTGTAGTAGAGGCCCTGTGGTTGACGAAGTTGCTCTTGTAGAACACCTGAGAGAGAATCCAATGTTTCGTGTAGGACTTGACGTGTTTGAGGTAACATAACAACTCAGACAAATCTTATCTTAAATTGCACCCCCAGTGCGGAGCATGTCCATGTTCCTCAACTCCTTTGTTGAACTAGGATGAGCCGTACATGAAACCTGGCCTTGCTGACATGAAGAACGCAGTTGTGGTGCCTCACATCGCTTCTGCCTCTAAGGTGTGATACTAATGAAATTGCTCCATTCGTTTTAGCTTGGTATTGGCTTCTCCACTTTGACATTTATATGGAAATTTTGACAAGTTCTCCCCTTCGTATTTATGCAGTGGACTCGAGAAGGCATGGCAACATTGGCTGCTCTGAATGTCCTGGTGGGGCATTCCTTAAGCTTAAAACTAATCACAATTTTTCAGCTAAAACATTCCTCTCTTTGGTGATCCTGACTACATAAATACGACTTTCATGTTGCAGGGGAAGATAAAAAAGTACCCATTGTGGTCTGATCCGAACAAGGTTGAGCCATTCCTGGATGAGAACTCCCCACCTCCAGCTGCATGTCCAAGCATTGTCAATGCCAAAGCCCTGAGTAACAACAACCATTTACTAAGTGTACCACAGTTTTGACTGCAAAGTCATGTCCAGGCACCTTCATTCTAACTTGTATATTTCATTTGAATTGCAGATCTGCCTGTTTCCAAACTGTGAGCAGGGCCAGACACCAGAGAGACCATTCTGCAGAAACAAGAAGTTATACAGAGCTGTGAAAGTCTATATGTTCATATGAAAGAGTTGAACCCAATTTCAAACTTGATCTCGATTTCATATAAGAGCTTTTCTTGGCTTCACTTTGCTTATGTATCCATCGACTCTTTTATAATGGCACTCAAAAGGATTCAGCTCCTCGAGTCATACGATAACCAGAAATCTATTTTATATTGGTAGACCGGGACCAGAAAGACCCAATACGATAAGAACGCATGATACTGGAAATTAATATGTTGAGTGATAAAGTACAAGTTATAAGGGTAGCAGTAGCACGATGAGGAACTTGAGGCATTCTCTTTTGAAAGAGCAGTTAGTACAGCTGCCTGTTGTTGTACACTGGACTTAGCAAGAGCATAATGGGGCAACAGTGACGGATGTTAGAAACCAGGGGCAGGACTGCAGAAGTGATCTACTCAATAATTGATCGTGACGATAGGTATCAATATCAAGTTTTGACTTCGTCAGGCAAGGCAGTTCCTCTCTCAAGGTTGTTTTTGATCTCCAGAGTGTATTCTCCAAAAGCCCGTTCGATCTTTTTGTTGAAGTGTTCATTACGGTCATTGATGCAGTCGATGTCCTTCTCATCACGGAACCTTCTCCTTCTGCTAAATGATTTGCGCTTGTCATTTCGGTCCTTCAGTTCCTGAACCATCTTGTCAACCTTGTCATCTGAAACTTTTGGTGCCTGTACAATAAAAAGCAAACTCAATCAGCTAGCCCCCCTCAATCCTAGACTTATCATAAATGTGTTTATATAACAAAACTATACCTTTCCGTAATGTAGACTTGATGCATCGCGGTAGAATTCTCGGTCAGCTTCTTTCATCTTATTATAATTATATTCCTCCAAGTCGATATTTATGTTCTTCGTCCTCTTCTTGTATGCATCATAGAGTGTCTTCTGGTTGAACACTGTACAGAGAACATAAATCTCAGCACTCTGTGATACGAATCCAGAGTAGGCCATAAGAAGGAACAACAGTAACTTAAGAAAGTAGCAGAAAAAACACTCCTTGATATTTAACAAGTACGGAGTAACTGCAAGGCAATGAACCGATAATTCATCTAAAGAAATCTCAAATAGATATTGAAGACTTACCATCCCATCCATAAGGAGCAGGGTCCTTTTCCCACTTTTTGTATTTTGACTCTGCCATATCCTGTGTATCTAGCATATATGCCTTAAACATGTCCAAACCATTAGCATCCAAAAGCTTCCCGATTTTCTTCTTCCTCTCCCCAAGCCACTTTTGCTTCGATATGCCCCTTGATTCCTGTGGACACTTCATATTTTTCTTTTCAGCAACCATAGCTGTTTGGTTGGCCTTTCTTGCTTCATTCTGTGAGAAACAATAACAAATTTTTTTGTCATAAACATTGAAAAACAAATAGACAGATAATTTCGAGATGTCTACAAAAGGTTTGGCAATTACCGTCTTAAGCCTTAGTTCAAACAATTTCTTCTGCCTCCCTGTGAAACTAGCAATATCTACTTCTGGAGCTGGCTCCACATACTCATCTTCCTCTTAACCCTCTTCGACATCAGGCGTTTTATCAAGAGTGTCCCCATGCCGATCATAGGTGCCCAAATTGGCGCGACTGGCTTCACCTCCAGCTGGGACAGCATCTGATGCACCAAAATAAATAAATAAAACTAATGAGTCCTCTTCCACAGCACTACCCCTAACAAAACTCATAAGAACAATTCAACACCATAATGCGTGGAAACAGGACTCATTAATATTATCAATCACAATCAGTCAATTGCATAGCCTAAACCCTACCCTACAAAACAAAATCACCAACCTGAGTTTAGCTTCTCCATCATAGCCTTGCCTTCAGCAATTTTCCGAAAGCAAAAATCAACACATTCATTATAAGGATTGGACGCATTAATGCAATCCTGATGCACTCTTCCCTCTTCCGCCATACTTCACGGTTCACGCCTATACAAACCCAACACTTGAGCCAATTGATACGCTAATAATCTCACACAAACCCTAACCTCAACCCCACTCCTCAAAATCAAGAATCGACGCAGTACGAAATCGGATGAAACCCTAGCAGATGACAAAGACAAATTTTTCACCTTGGCGAGGTCAATTTGGTTCTTTGACGGAAATCTGGAAGCGTCCTTGATAGAAAAAATCGAATCGGGGTTTTCACTCGAGCAGGATCCCCATGCAATATAAGACCTTGGTTTTTTTATTGTGATTAATGATAAAAAAATATATTTGGAAATTGAATATAAATTATTCAAAATATGAATATATGAAAAGAATATAAAAATTTTCACTATTTCACTTTTTTTAATAGTGGGTTACAAGTTGTACAAGATCATTTTATTATTCCTATCTCTCATCTAGTACATTGTATTTGAAGCACAAATCATAATGCGGCGTCTCATCCGACTCCATCGCATTTTGAAGCATATCTTCAATGGTAGCTCTTGACCTACTTACTCGACTCATCCTATCTCACTTGCACGGGATAACCACCAAGTTCACACACCTATTTTTAGGCAGGGATACGAAAATTTACGCCTAAATTAGGTGGAATTGGTGCATTGAGGGGGATTGAACTCTCCTTCCCTCTTGGTAATAAGGCCAAGAATTTAGTCAGCTCAACTACAACCCCTCATGCCACTCTATTTCAAGTTGTGTAGTTGCATTTGCACAGGAGATAGAGTAGGTGGTAGTCTTGTATCGTCCCATTGTCGTTCTTGTTTTATTATAAAAAAAAAAGTGGAAATTTCAAATTTAGAGGGCTAACCTCAACTATGGATGAATGACCTATAACTTATAAGAGAAAAGATTTTACGAAAACAAAGATCTCGATCGAGGAAATTTTATCAATGGGGGCAAAAACTTACAAAAGAATAATGTTGCATGCATTTATCTTATTTACCGATTAACCTCTTTGATTTTATTAGGAGTATGTATCTTGAGTTGTAGGGTATATCGGTTCAATAAGCATTTGTGTTCAAAACATTACTCCTTATCAAAACATTATTATTACACATCGCATTTGACAATCAGTTAATGTTTTTCTCAAACATCACTCGGTGGCTAGTCTAGTCGTATCCAAACCCTTGTTGGAATATATCAATTTTTGCTCAGGCCGGTCCTGACATTTTATGGGCCATTGAACGAAAAAAATTAGGCCCCGTTAAAAGGTTTCATATCAGGTGCAGCCTTAACAACGACGTAATTTGAATAAACCAATATATAAACTACGTCGTTTTAATAATATAATCCCGAAAATAAAAACTAAATATTTTTCAAAACTATGCAGTTTTGACTTAAAGCATACAAAAACAACGTCGTTTTTTAATTTGAATTGTTATTTGGGCTTCTCTTTTCCCATAATCAAAATTTTAAATTCTATTTATTTTTATGCAAAATATGACATTTGAGGTTTATTTATTTATAGTAATCTATAACTCTATATAAAAAATTTTAAAAAGAAAATGGGCCCCTTGTACATTGAGCCCTTGAACAAGTCCAACCCCACTTGTACATGAGGGCCGGCCCTGTCTTTGTTGCTCCGCTTATTTTAATCTGGATGTATAAAAATATTTATCAAAAGCTTTAATTATATCTTATTGTTAGAGTGCAGTTCGGGTGAGAAGGCTATATATGATGAGAAAAATTCGCAGCCCTTCATTTTAGTTGATTCACGGCCATGATTAAATCGAATTAAAATTGAAAATCACGCTAATCAGACGATTAATATATATACGAGTTAGGGGTAATTTAGTCCACTTAATATTCCTAAAAATTGAAATCCCTTTGTTCGACGAATCGTGAATCATTCGTCGAAGTGTACAGAGGGGATTCAACAGCGATATAAAACATCCACACTGCGATTCGTAATCGCACGACCTAAATCATTCGCATGACTTAAAATGCGTAGCCACTGCTAACACAGTCGGTAACCCTGCTACGAATAATGTTGTTCTATGATATCATCATGTTCTAAGAAACATCATCCACTACAAATTTTACAAAGAAAGTTACGAATTATAAATGTATGTCGATCAAAAATTGTCTATCTACGCATTTTAACTAGAAAGCTACGCATTATAAAAATAGTGCATGCGTAGCCCTCGAAAGTTATAATTAAATGACAGACTACGAAGTTTAAATGATAGACAACAAATTTTAATTAAGATGTTACACAATTTAGATTGCATATTACAAATGTTGCACATTATAATTCGTAGTAACTATATCAAATTGCGTATCATACTATTTGTATTAAAGGTATCAAAATGTGTAGCTTTTCAAAGGTATGATTTTTGTTGCTCCCTTTTTTCGTATATGAAATTGATAGTCTTGTATATAACATTTGTAGCCATGTAATTAACATTCGTAGCACTATTTGTGACAGGGGAGAATCCACAGGTGATAATAAAGAACTTATATGTTGATGACTTGATTGTGACAGGGGAGAATCCACAGGTGATAATAAAGAACTTCAAAGATGAAATGATGTAGGTGTTTGAGATGAGTGATGTTGGGTTGTTGTCACATATTACTTGGGTGTTGAGGTGAAGCAGTCTGCCACAAAGATTACACTGAAGCAATCATCTTATGCACCGAAGTAGTACTTGGCATGAATAAATGCATGCAACGAAACTAGATGTCCCAATAGAGCCAAAAGTTGAAGTTGTTGAAGAACCAAGAAGATGTAGCTGTTGATGAAACTGGAATATAGGAGAGTTATTTGATGTCCTTAGATATCTCACGCACACCAGATCAGCTATGTCTTTCTCCGTGGGAGTAGTAAGTCGTTTCATGGATAAACCAACCTCTGCACACTTACAAGCTGTGAAGCATATCTTGAGATATCTGAAGGGTACCTCAAAACTATGGCATTGTTTATTCGAAAGGAGGAAAGTTAGAGGAACTTTTTGGGTTCTCGGACAGCGACATGACAGGTGATTTAAATGATAGACATTCTATCTTGGCAGCAATTTAATCACCTGGAACTCTCAGAAGCAGAAGACTGTAGCACTATCCTCGTGTGAAGCAGAGTTGATGGCTGCGACTTCAGCAGCAAGTCAAGCTTTATGGCTGCGGAGCTTGTTGAGTGAGCTAGTGGAAGAAAGCACCCAAGCCGGTCACTGTTTTTGTCGACAATAAATCAGCGTTTGCACTCATGAAAAATCCTGTTTTTTCACGGACGCAGTAAACACATTGATACTCGATATCATTTTATCCGTGAATGTATTGAGCGAGGGCAAATTAAGGATTAAGTTTTCTGAGATGAGGATGCATGCTGCTGCTGGGTGTCAAGGATGTAGATGCAAGTTCTGTTCAGATTACAGGGGAGAATGTGAGTAGTAATCTGAACATGGAAGCTGAGATTTGATGTAATGCAGTTGTATGTAGATAAGTATGATTGAGTAGTTTTATGGAGTTTATTAGAGATAAGAAGTAGTACAGTTAGTATGTCGGCAGTTAATCAAGTCCTCTGTATGTAACGGTTTGTGTTGTTTTTAATAAAAGAGTGAAAAAGCTTTCCCATGAAATTGTTTTAGAAGAACTCAGTGCATAAATTGTGCATTTACGTGTTCTACAGTGCAAGTTTTGTTGGATTTGAATCCAACAATAAATCTGTTGATCAATTATATAAGAGAAGACTCTCAATATGATCCCAGTATTCACATTCTAATCCCTAATGACGAGAATGTCAAGCACTTCAACCAGAGTCAAACACCCTCAATTGGGTGCAAAAGTCAGTTAGCACTGTTGCCAGTATCTCTACCGTCATCAGAACCATCACTGGTTACCTCAAATGTAAGCAAAAGATCGAAGAGTTCCCTCGCTAAAACCGCATTGTTGCTGCTGCTATGCTCCACCGCGCTTGTCCTACTTGTTTCTCCCATTGCGATTAGTTGAGTCCATAGGTCACTGGATGATGCTAAGGGATGGATCCAACCTCTTGCCTTGGGTCTCTGCAAAAGGGGGAAACACAAAGTAATGCAACCTCATCAGTGCCATGCTCATGAATGGATTTATCTTTGGACAATGAATAGTAACAAGTAATCCTTTAAAAGATGATACATAGTTACAGTCATTGGGCTAATGGCATTCAAAATTTAGCCACCATTGTAGTCTCACTACTTTCATACATTGTAATGCAAGTGATACTGAGCATGAATTCATTTTGCACAGAAAATGAAATCTATTTGAGCCCATAGCTTGTTGCTTGCGATTTGTTAAGTGAAAGAGAAACATCATGACTCATGCCAAAGTAAATAGAAGAAAGGAAAACAAGAAAATGAAATCTATTTGAGCCCATAGCTTTTGCCTTGGGTCTTCGAAAAGCTCTTTCTAGAGCTTTTCGAAGTGATATCAGTTGCATGATTCAGCCTTAGACCCCCCTGATCCACCATCTAAGATCATATTCGGTCCCCGCTAACAGATTACTTGGTCAAAATAAATATGAGTACAAAGAACACTTACCGAACAAATTTTAACTGGCAGAGTAGCTTTCTCGGTGGCCTTAGGAGTCCATATTTTTATGTCGTTATCAATGCCACTACTGGCAAGCACCATGGTGTGAGGGTGAGACTCTATACAGTTTACCACATTGCTATCTGCTTCTATGACTCGAATGAGTTCCCCACTTCTCTTCTCCCAAATAAAAAAGTGGCCACAGTCTGATCCACTGACCACATACTCACAGTTGGGCCCAAAAAAGTTCACACCCTTCATGGTTTCATAATTCCTGTGTCCTGTGTATCTTTGAGGAGTGTACTTCTCATCAGTGTCCATCTTTGACGCGGATGCAGTAGAGATAGGGAGGTCAATATTCATTGGCACATCATCGTCCCCCAGGGACAGTTGGAAGCTGGGAACATGTTCAGATCCTAGGCCCATATCTTTTGTGAAAAGATAAATAGACTCGTCATTGTAAGATACAAGAAGCTCACTCTGATCTGATATCGATAAGCCTGTTATTCCCACTATATCATTACCAATCAAATGTGGAGGGCAGAAGTAGCCAATTGGCTGACCCAAACCACTTGAACAGTCTTGCTCATACCTGCGAATGTCATACACTCTAGCATACTCATCTGACCCAGCAACTGCTAAGAGATTTGGGTTCCTTGGATCAATTGAAATTGCATTTAAATGAACCACAGGTACGTAGCTGCTAGGGTCACGGGCATGGCAGATGAACAGCTTCCTGGCAGCTGCAGTTCTAAGATCAAACTGTATAAAACAAATAGCAACCAAGGTTCAAATTTCATAGAAATGATATTCAATTAGGGGCCATCATCCAAGCAGCAATTAAACGGCCATCCACTATGACATGAACACGTCCTCCATGATTCCACATACGAAAAAGAAATATAAGAATATACTACAGATGGATAACTCACATGTTGAACTATCCCATCATCCCCGCATGTATAAAATAAATGAGGGCTTCCTGGCTCGATAGCCAGCTTATGTGCTCTCCCTTCATGCCTGGACAGCATTACGGTTTGCACTTCCCCACCCTCCAAAACATGAGCATGTCTCACCTAGAAAAGTAAGGTCACTTATCAGACGATGACAAACGTCTTTAGTACAATGCGTACTTTTTATTACCAAATTGCGCGTCATAGACAAAGAACACAAACTTCAATCCAAGGTGGGGCTTCAAAAAATTACCTGCCCATCAGCGGCACAAGTGACAATGCTTCTGTCATCAGAAAAAGGCATAAACTGCGCTTGGAAAACATTGCTGGCATGACCGGAGTGGAACGAAAGGTTCAGACGCCCGGTCTCCCAGTCCCATAGTTTAACAGTCTTGTCGTCAGATCCTGATATCACAATTCCACCATCACCATTGAAACTTATGGTGTTCACACAGCCTTTATGTCCCTCTAGCTTCCTATAATTCTCCAGTCTCAGAACAAGTTCCTAAAACACCAAAAATCAAAACATAAACAAACAATTAAGGAAATTCAGAAAAATAGACAGAAAGGTAAAACGAACCAGCGCGGCACCACGCCGCCGCGCAAAGCTCCTCGAAGATATCCGGCCAGCCTCCCGTCTACATAGATCAAACAAAGCGCCGCCGTCGCGGCGGCTTCCCGAACTCTTACTCATTGGACCAGGTCATGAAGATCGACCTAGGGTTTCCAACACGGACTCGTTAACGAGGTAAGTAACCGATACGATACGACAAGGAGATGGCGACGGTCACCGATCGTCCAACTGATAGGAGTCGCTTCTTTTCGGTAAAAGTAAGAAAAAAATGGTCTCTTTTTTTTTTTTTTAAATTGAGATTCCCAACTACCATGTTTTTTAATCGGAGGCTAAAATCAAGAAATCCATTTTAACTCGAGTTTGCCTTAATTGTCCAATATCTGATTCAAGGTTGGGATGGGTTGTACTTACTTTTTTTTTTTGTTGATAAAAGAGACATACAAAGCGTGAAAGCGATGAAGGAAAAGATAAACAACGCTAACAAACAGACGATCGACGTGTACTAGAACAGAACATCTAAACAAGTAAAGTAATCCAAACACAGCTAAACAACCTATTCACTGGTGATGCATCTTCATGCTCCAAAAATCAATGCATGCCAAAATGGCCAAACTGAAGAAACGACAATGAAGCACTGTCCAAATCTACTAGATGATATGTCGTGAGAACACAAGTTTCAATAATCTTATACGAATTGCGGATTTAATAACTCAACGTGTGGTGACCAAATCTAGTAAGTTTGAACCTTTTTTTTGTGCATGGTAACAACCTAAAATTTTGATAAACAATTACATTAAATAATTTCTTGTGCATTTTATTGCCTCATTATAAGGGGTGCGCGGTGCAATTTGTTGCGGTTTAAGAGTAAACCCACAACCGCACCGGTTTGAAAATTTTGCAAACTGCATCTGAAAAATTAAAACCAAATATGTGGTGCACCACTTTATGCGGTGCGGTGCGGATTTGGTTCAAATACCGATTTTCAAAATTGATAAAAAAAAAATTGAAGTTGCACAGTAGAGAGTAGAGACTTCATTTTTTTATAAAGATAAATTAAAGCGAAAACTTGAAGAGATTGAAAGCAGAATTTGGGGTCAACACAATGATGAAATTCAGCAAAGAGATGAAGGTCTAACTTAAGTAACCATCAGAAATAACAAACCATAAATATCAGCAGTAACCTAAAATTGAGGATTATCAAAACCCTAAACAACAATATCTATATAAGAGTCAACCAACATCAAATTAATTTTTGAACTAAAAAACTTATGGATTCCATAATTGAAGAATGCAGATAAGACCAAATGATAACGATCGAGACTCTCATGGCTTGGCAGCTCGGGGAAAATGAAGATTTGATGTGCAACTGTGACGAAGAACAAACGATAAAGAGAAAGAGAAACGACGGACTTAGTAACGAGCAACAACAGAAATCAATCACGACTTAATTTTAAATTGGTTTTAGCCTTAAATTAATTTTTTGTTATTTTTTATAATAACTTTAAATGTCTAATTATTTAATTATATATGCGGTGCGGTGCAGTTTGAAACAGGTGGTTTGAGATAGGGAACCGCTTCTTCATCGCTAAATTTGGTTGCGGTGCGGTTTTTAACAAATTATTTTTTGTCCAAAGCGGTGCGCGGTTAAACAAATACACATTTGCGGTGCGGTGTAATTAGTTTTATAATTCGGAGCGGTTTTGCCCATCCCTAATCAGTATGCATTTTTTAATAGTAGGGGTTCACTCACCATTGTATTTCTATGGATGAATAAGTTAGAGTTGCAAATGAAGCATAAGATGAATAGTAACGTGAAATAGGTTCGTATGGATTAATGAGTTTTAAGTTCAATTGAAAGATAAAATGAATATTAAAACCGAATGTGTTTGTGTCAAGTAATTAGGTTGTGTTCATGAAAGAGAGGAGAAATATTTAATGGACACGACATAAAAATATATTTTTTTGTTCGCTTAGTTGAAAAGTTCTCTTTCCTCTCCTCCACTTCCCAAGTTCTCCCCGAAACCAACACTCACAGAGCCCATCTTCTGCTGCTCCTCTCCTCTTCCCCCCTCTTTCGTTACTAAATGGATCTCAGTCCTCCTTCCTTCCCTCATCACCCGCCGTCAGCCAGTTCCGTCCCCCTCTCCCCCTTGATGTTCTGGCTCATCAAGCTCGGTTTTGGTGATGCCGACGGTGGATCTGGCCTCCGAGCCTCCTTGCTTGATGAACCAATCATGTGGGGTGGATGGTCTGCATTCGGATTTGAGGGCGGTGGGTCGTTTGGGGCCGATGGGCGGTGTCAGATCCAGGGTGACTGTTAGGGTTGAGGTGGAGGAGTTGGGCTGGCGGTGATTTTTTTGGGTGTTTTGTTTAGTAGTAGTTTTCGTGTTTATTTTTTGCACACTTTTTTCCTTGTACGTTGACTTTCTCTCTAAGCGGATCCGCTTATGAAAGTTTTCTGTTTTAATTTCCATCCTGCTCTTGGGGTCTCCTTCTTGGGCTTATCGTTTGCTGCTTAGTGCTCGAGGAATACGCTCTCTTCCACGGGTGTGAGGCAAAGTGGAGCAGCCAGTTGATCTTAATCTGGACTTTTCCTTTGTCTGGGCCGATCCCAGCTAGATGATATTTCCTAGCTTTAAGACCTCGATTATGCCTTCTCTTGAATTGGCGTATTTTCCTTGGCAAGAAGTAGACGAATTACAGAAGACTGGAGTAGCAGGATCAGCAATGAAGGCCTGCACTTTTGTGAAAAATACAGATGAATCATTTTCTCTGTTGGCGCTTGTTTGGCTTGGAGGCTTTGCAAGGAAGCAGCTGGGGAATCTTGTTTAGCGTCTTCTGTGTATGTTGTTGTTGTGAATTGAACCTTTCTACACTATCAGTTTATGCCTTATTTCAGTTAAGATTTATGCATGCAGTAATTGACAGAACTAAAAAATACTGTAAAAGAACGACACAACCTTTTAAGGCCCGTGGTTCACCCAAAATCGGGCTAATCCACGTTGAGCTCCGTTTGGGCTCGATATGCACTAGAATCTGGACGGCAGCGAACCTGAGAACGAATCTGAGAATGTCGGAGTTGGCTTATGCCTTACAAACACAGATCTGAACGGATCTGAACTGGAAATACTCTCTATACTTCAAGAACCTCACGAATACACACAAGGTTACTCAGCTTTCTCTTTTGGTTCACGCAGGAACACTCAGATTTACCTATTCTACTCACAGCAACAATAGCTGAAGAATACTCACAGAAATCTAAGAGAAGCTACCCTGAACTCGCCTGGATTCAAACAGAAGTTGTAGAGAGAAGATGGAGAACGAAGTTGGAGAAGAAACCCTAGGCAAATGATCTCACGTCTTTCTCTGCATCTGAGAATATGATGGTTTTATACCTCCATCAATCAGCCGTTGATTTCATCTTTAATCCAACGATTCACATGTCTTAAGCCACGTATTAGCATTGATATTATTGGTCCATCTCAGCCACATGGCACTGAGCTGGCACTTGGCTGGCACACATCTTGGGCTGGTCTCCACGGCCCAACATCCATCCAAGCTTCCCAACAATCTCCACCTGAAGCTTGTTGATCAGGTAACCTTCAGATTTTGAATTTGACAGCTTTCCCTCCAAGACATCACTTTCCATCCACTGCAGCAGCCTTGCACTCTTCTCCTCTTCAGGTCTTCATCTTCACTAGTGCATATCAAAAAATACCCAGACATCATCACTCACTTCCTGCAGTGCACTTACTCCAAATGGAGCAAGTTTAAACAATGTTTAAACTTGGCATTAGTAACAATCTTAGTACCAAAGTCAGAAGGGTTATCTGCAGTATCAACTTTCAGCAAATAAACAGCACCAGTTTCAACCAAGCTCCTTATATAGTGATACTTGATATCTATGTGCTTAGTACATTCATGGTACACCGAATTTTTACTAAGTTGCAATGCAGATTGACTGTCAGAATAAATTACAACAATTTTCTCAATCAATTTGGTTTCTTTTAACATGCTTTGCAGCCAAACAGCTTCTTTACATGCATCACATATTGCTACGTACTCAGATTCAGTAGTTGACTGTGCTACCAAAGGTTGAAGCCTAGATTTCCACACTATGTAATTTCCACTCAAAGTAAAGACATAGGAAGTATTAGATTTCCTACTATCCCTATCACTAGCAAAATCAGCATCCACATAACCAATTAATTCAGAAACAGCACCTCTCTTGGAATAGCACAAACCCAATTCAGCAGATGAATTAACATATGCAATAACATGCTTCAATGCATACCAATGATATTTACCAGGTTTAGACATGTATCTACTTAATAAAGAGACATCATAAGATAAATCAGGTCTGGTAGCAATCATGGCATACATAAGAGAACCCAAAGCATTTGAATAAGGTATATTTTCCATTTCAAGCATTTCAGAATTATTTGAAGGACACTGAGATTTACTAAGTATGAAATGTGGAGCTAAAAGCACATCAACAAGCTTACAATCAGCACAACCAAACTTAGCAACAATTTTCTGCAAATATGGCTTTTGATGCAATTTCAGAAAGCATTTACTCCTATCTCTATCAATAATCATACCCAATATTTTTCTAGCATGGCCTAAGTCTTTCATATCAAACTCAGATTTCAAATCAGACTTAAGCTTATTGATTTTATGCATAGATTTACTAATCAGCAGCATATCATCAACATATAATAACAAATACACAGGGTCATTATCCAGTGAAGAGAAGTAGAGACAGCTATCATAATTGCTTCTAACAAAGCCAATACTCAGCACAAAGGCATCAAAACGCTTATACCATAGCCTAGGACTCTGTTTCAATCCATACAATGATTTCTTTAATAAACAGGCATGTTCAGGCAATTCAGCATTAATAATACCTATAGGCTGTCGCATATAAATCACTTCATCCAAAGTACCATGAAAGAAAGCAGTAGTAACATCAAGCTGTTCAATTTCAAGGTCAAAACTGGCAGCAAAAGCAAGCATAACTCTGATTGTCTTAAACTTAACAACCGGAGAGAAAATTTCAGTGTAATCTACCCCCTCTTTCTGCGTAAACCCCTTGGCCACTAACCTGGCCTTATATCTAGGTGGATCAGATTCTGTCAGCCCCTCTTTTAATGTAAATAACCACTTACAGTCCACTAGCTTCTTAGATTTGGGCTTCTCCACTAATTCCCAGGTCTGGTTTATTCTATGGGATCTCATTTCATTCTCCATGGCAACAAGCCACTTATCCTTAGACCTACAGCTCATAGCCTCATGATAACTCACAGGTTCAGTTTCTTTCAGTTCACTAGCGGCAACTAAGGCATTAAGTACTATGTCAGCTTCTGAATACCTAGGATTTGGCATGGGTACTCTTCTTGTTCTATCTCTAGCAAGCTGATAGTCAGCAAGCTGCTCTTGTACGGAGACAGAATGGTGCTCCACCTCATTTCCAGCATCCTGATTTTCTTCAAGGTTCTCCACCCGATCATCATGTTGCTGATCAGGGAGACCTTGCTGATCATCAGGTTCAGGAGTCAAAGGTGGGTCATCATTCTGCCCACCAGCAGTGGCTGGGAACAAGGGCAGCAAGCTAGACTCCACCTCATTAGAGATCCTAGGCTCACTAGGCTGGGCAGGGGCTTCTTGGGCTTGCTTACAAGGGAATACTACCTCACTGAACACAACGTCCTTGCTGACTATGATTTTTACCCCTCTAGTATCTCTTTCCCACAGTCTATACCCTTTAGTACCAGGCTGATACCCCAAGAACACACACCTAAGGAATCTGGGATCTAACTTTCCTTCCCTATTGTGCGCATATGCAGCACATCCAAAGATCCTAAGGTGTTTTAGGTCAGGTTTTCTTTTAGTCCAAATTTCAACAGGGCACTTAAAACTAAGGCTCCTATTTGGGCATCTATTGATAATGTAGGTTGCAGTGGTGAGTGCCTCACCCCAGAAGGCCTTAGGCACACCTGAGGTAAACAATAGGGCGCAAACCTTCTCTAAAAGAGTTCGGTTCATCCTCTCAGCAACTCCATTTTGCTGAGGGGTTGCCCTAACTGTTATGTGCCTCAGAATGCCACAGGACTTGCAGAAGGAGTCAAACTCATCATTGCAAAATTCTAGACCATTATCAGTTCTAAGGGCTTTAAGCTTACAGCTGGTTTGGTTTTCTTCTAAGGCTTTCCAATCCTTAAACTTACTAAAGGCATCAGACTTAGACTTAAGCAAGAAAGTCCACACAAACCTAGAGAAATCATCAACAATACTCATGAAATACTTATTCCCCCCATGTGTTTCATGTCCCTCAGGCCCCCACAAATCAGCATGTACATAATCCAAGACATATTTAGATAAATGCACACCAGCAGAGAAACTCAGTTTATGTTGCTTAGCTAGCACACATGATTCACAAAATGGTAGATCATTGATTACAGATTTGTCTAATATGCCTTGCTTTCCTAACTCAGTCAAGCCTCTATGACTAATGTGACCAAGCCCGAGGTGCCACTTTACAGTGTCCTCATGCTCTGCCACATTTGCATAGGCAGCATTACAGCACACACCATTCAGAATATATAAGCCAGACATTTTAGAACCAGTAAGCACACATTTGTTGTTCTTATATACATGCATACTACCATTTTCAGCAGTGTATGAACAATCAGAATCATCCAAAGCACCCAATGAAATCAAGTTTCTTCTTAAGCCAGGCACATATCTAACATTTGATAACACTACCTGTTTCCCATTATCCAAAGACAATCTAACAGTCCCTATCCCCTTAACCTCACATGCATTATGATTACCCATAAACACCCTTTCATTTAAAGCATGCTCAGACATGTTTTCAAACCAAGTTTTATGTGGGCACATGTGATATGAACAACCAGAATCAAGGACCCATTCATTCTGACCAGATTTATTAGAAATAGTCAAAACTTCAGCAGCATCAGCAGGTTCATCAACACAAGCAACATTCGTTTCAGAATTGCTAGCATTATTATTTTTAGCCAAATACTTATGACAGTTTTTTCTTAAATGACCCTTAATGCCACAATGAAAACATTTCCTAGATTCTGTTTGGGGTTTATTATCCTTGGACTTATCAGTCTTTGACTTACTATCATGCTTGTGAAACTTGGACTTATTAGGTTGACTGTTGAATGACTTATGCTTAACAAACAGATTCATGCCAGACTTATTCTTATGGTTCTTTAACTCTAATTCTCTAGTGCGCAAAGCAGAGAATAGCAAGTCATATTCAGGCACAGCACAAGAGTATTGGAAAGCATCTTTAACAACTTGAAAATTATCAGGCAAAGCATTCATCAAGATCATGACAATACTTGTATCATCTAAAGCATGTGCAGTGCCATGAAGCAACAAAGTTAGTTTCAAAAACTCATCAAGATTGTCATCCACAGACTTAGCATTATCAAACTTAAATGCAAACGCAGAGGCTTTCAAGTAGGCTAGGTTAGGAGCATGCTTGTTAGAATACAAGGTATCTAACCTAGTCCATACATCTAAAGCAGTGGTAGAGGTATTAACCTTTCTGATCACATGATCAGTTAAGTTGAGTATGAGGAGGTTGAATGCCTCCTCATTTATTTCTACCTTCTTTGCCTTCTGATCAGCACTCCATTTCGTCCCATCCTTTTCCAGTGCTATTGCCACCTTGTGGTGTGATAGCAGCGCCTTTATCTTCAGCTTCCAGATGTTGAAGTCACTCTTGCCATCATAGGCAGTGACTTCAACACGTCTAGTCATCTTCAGTTACTACAAGAAAGCACAAGAAATTTATCAGTGTAGATGAAGTTCAAGAAATACTTCAAAAGAACCAAGCTCTAGATACCACTGTTGTGAATTGAACCTTTCTACACTATCAGTTTATGCCTTATTTCAGTTAAGATTTATGCATGCAGTAATTGACAGAACTGAAAAATACTGTAAAAGAACGACACAACCTTTTAAGGCCCGTGGTTCACCCAAAATCGGGCTAATCCACGTTGAGCTCCGTCTGGGCTCGATATGCACTAGAATCTGGACAGCAGCGGACCTGAGAACGGATTTGAGAACGTCGGAGTTGGCTTATGCCTTACAAACACAGATCTGAACGGATCTAAACTGGAAATACTCTCTACACTTTAAGAACCTCACGAATACACACAAGGTTACTCAGCTCTCTCTTTTGGTTCACGCAGGAACACTCAGATTTACCTATTCTACTCACAGCAACAATAGCTAAAGAATACTCACAGAAATCTAAGAGAAGCTACCCTGAACTCGCCTGGATTCAAACAGAAGTTGTAGAGAGAAGATGGAGAACGAAGTTGGAGAAGAAACCCTAGGCAAATGATCTCACGTCTTTCTCTGCATCTGAGAATATGATGGTTTTATACCTCCATCAATCAGCCGTTGATTTCATCTTTAATCCAACGATTCACATGTCTTAAGCCACGTATTAGCATTGATATTATTGGTCCATCTCAGCCACATGGCATTGAGCTGGCACACATCTTGGGCTGGTCTCCACGGCCCAACATCCATCCAAGCTTCCCAACAGTTGTAGTTGTTATTGGTTGTTTCTTAGTTTTTTCTTTGCTGAATCTGCTGTACAGGTGTCTTGAGTTGTTTTGTGTTAGTTATAGTTAGTCAGGAGTTAATGAGTTGACTTCACTATTTTAGGCTCCTGTTAGGTTTTAGACTAATGTTAAGTGTGTCGATCCCCAGGTTGTTTTGTTGTAGTCTCTTGTTGTTTCCATAAAAAACATGAACATGATATGTGGAGAGGGATAATGATTTACCTTATTTTGAATTGGATTCCGCCATTTTTACCCAAAATCCTCCACGTCACATTACCATTATCTACTTAACCATGGACGTGTGACACTATCACAACTCATGATGAAAATTGATCAACCACTCGGAAAAGGATTCATATCACCACCAATTTCGAGAATATAATGGAGCATAGCTATATAAAGAAGCATTCAAATGAATCCTCACTATGCACATTTGGATCAGTTTCATAAATTGACTATATAACACTATGCATGCTTGGATCAAATTTTATATATTGATTTAGGGTTGGCAATGTGCATGGTAGGGCAGAGCTTTAAGAGTTTTTAGCGTCTAGTGATAAGCTTTGAGTAAGGGTAGGAGTGGTCGAGCTTTTACATTTTTTGCAGTCATGAAGGTCACGTAAAGGCAATGTTTGATATGGCCCGATCGGGCCGAGCTCATATCAAGAGAGCTAGATAAGGTCAATTGTGAATTTTTTTAAATTAGTAAAAAACTTTTGACAATGGTAGGGTTTTAGAGGACCTAAGAGGGTCGGACATGGTCAGACTCTTAATTGCCTCAGTGGACCAGGATACTAGCATGTGCCATATTTGTTTGATCCTTACCCAACCCAAGGATGAAAGGATAGGAGCGAGATATGACATCTTAAGGACAGAGTAGGGGTTAGGGGTTGGTGGGGACTATGACTGTTGTAAGGGTTTTCTATCCTACGGATGTAATGATGACCCATTTATTAATTAAATAAATTTCATAAACAAATAATATAAATCTGTGGAACAATATTCTTTTTTTTGATAGTGTGTTTTTACATCTCATACATATCCGTTCGAATACATCTTATACATAATGTATGCGAACTTTTCTTATCGGGTACATGTGATATTAGACTATTGGAGCACATGCCACACATGGCACCACCCACATTTGATACTTGAATTGCGTATATTGAAGCACCATCAACTTTGAAACTCACGAGCATAAGCTTGCAATTAGCACCTCCACGCTATCACGACCCAATTATTTCGCGCACGATAATTGGGGGTTTTGCCGGGCCACGACAAAGCATTTCTTGACTAAGTGTCCTACCCCAACACTTAGCCGAATTTGGAGACCCTTTTGTAGATGGACTTGAAGGGGGAAGAAGCCCAATAGATGGAAAAACCCAATCCCGAGATCTAAAAGGCTATGGAAGAGTGTGGAAGATCATTGAGGCTTATGGAAGATGGTGGAAGGCTCTACCACTTGTAAATATCTTAGATATTTATGTAGGAACATTCTAGAGTGTAGTCCTAGCCGTAGGATTGAATCAATAATGTCCATTCATTGAGGAGGTCTAAGTGTATATATTGGTGAGGGGTCATTTGTTCCAAACCATCAAGTGAAATACATTCAAGCATTCTCCAAGAGTTTCCCTCTCTAAGCATCCTTTGATTTCTTTGGTCCTTTTTCGGCCTAGTTGCACCAAGGCGTTTCGGGGAAGGCTTACTTAGCTAAGCAACATTGGGGCGAAAGTCTAGCTAAGTGTCGCACGACTTAGCGAGGAAAAAACTAAGTCCGTGACAAGTGGTATCATGGAGAGGTTTGACCTTACGACGCATTCATGGCTATCGAGAATGTGGATAGGGGTATGCCCGTTGAGAAGGTGTCCAAGAAGAACAAAAGACCAAGGGGGTCATCCGTGCCGGCGAGGGAGAGGCGATTGGTGAAGTTGGAGACTGGCTTGGCAGATTCGTTCGATTGCATTGGGAAATGCAAGAACACTGTCGAGACCTGAGGAGCAAAAGGTCTACGATACCGACAAGAGGGTTGATGCTACCTAGTGCAAGGTGGATGCCGTTAGGGATAATGTAGATTCCTTAGGGGAGGAACTATCGGCCAAACTCTTCCAACATGTGAACATCATCCTTGAATCTTGGCGGGACAAGAAGGAAGAGCACCAAGTCAGGATTGTAGCTCTAGAGGCTTTGGTGGAGGAGCTAAGGTCTTCCTTAGAGAAGACCAACCTCGAGTTGGTGAAGCTTAGACGAGAACGGAAAGATGGACAAGTCCCCTTTGTCCGGGAAACTCCAAGGGTTGTGGATGTGCCAAAACCCAAGGAGTACAAGGGGTCACGGAAGGCGGAGGACAAAGACAACTTCCTTTGGCACATGGAGTGCTACTTAGAGGCTATCCAATGGGATAATGCCGCAAAGGTAAGTACCGCCTCCCTTTATTTGATTGATCTTGCGGCGACTTGGTGGCGTAGGAAGCATGGTGAGATGCAAAGGGGATTATGCGAGATCAACACATGGGAGACGTTTGTGGCCGAGCTCAAGAAACAATTCTACCACGCGAACATCAACCATGAGGCCCGGAAGAAACTTAAGGAGTTGAAGCACGTGTCGTCACTCTAAATCTATGTGAAGGAGTTCTTGGCACTGATGTTTCAGCTACCTAAGATGGACGATGAGGAGCTCTTCTTTAACTTCATGGATGGTTTGAAGCCATGGGCGAAGATGGAGCTCGAGAGAAGGGACGTAAAGGATACCGCCACCGCAATGACTATTGCCGAATCTTTGCCCGAGTATTACAAAGGAGCGGGGGAGTTGCCCTCTAAGCCCAAGATAAAGAAGGATACCTTCGTTAAAGGTGGGGGAGCACAAGAGCCAAAGGATCCCAAAGCCAAGTTTGAGTCCCACTACTCACAAAGTTGGTGATTGTACTCTTATGTACATTGATGGGAAGGTTGGTGGGAAGTCCTTATCCATCATGGTGGACACGGGGGCGATGCACTACTTCATTCAATCAAGCGAGGCTAAGAGATTGGGAGTAAAGACAGAGAAAACCAAAGGCTGGTTGAAGACGAGGAACGTCGAGGTGAGGCCCTTGGATGAGGTGGCTAAAGGCGTGGAACTACAACTCAGCGATTGGTGAGGTAAAGTTAACTTTTCGATTGCCCCTATGGATGACTTTAAATGTGTACTGGGGTGAAGTTTCTTCACCAATTTAATCTGCTAGCTTGGCCGTAATGAAACACCATGCTCAACATGGAGGGAGGTTCACACATGGTGTCTACGACGACGAAAGCCAACTTGGACATAATGTGCTTGTCGGCGATGCAAGTAGAGCATGGATTGAAGAAGGGACACGAGACTTGGCTAGCATCAATCAAATTCGACGAGGGGCCCAATAAAGGCGACGAGAAGACACCATTGGGGGGTCGAGAGAGTTTTGGAGGAGTTTAAAGACATGATGCCTTCCGAGTTGCCCAAGAGACTACCTCCGAGGCGTAAAATAGACCACAAAATCAAGTTGGAACCGGGAGCTCAACCACCGTCCAAAGCGCCCTACCGAATGGTCCCGCCCGAGTTAGAGGAGCTAAGGAGGCAATTAAAGGATTTAATGGATGTGGGGTATATCCAGCCCTCCAAAGCCCCATATGGAGCACGATGTTGTTCCAAAAGAAACATGATGGGTCGTTGCGCTTACGCATCGACTACTGAGCACTCAATAAGGTAATCATAAAAAATAAGTATCTTATTCCCTTGATCGCTGACTTGTTTGATCAACTAGGTCATGAAAAGTACTTCTCCAAGTTGGATTTTCGGTCAGGATACTATCAAGTAAGGATAGCCGAAGGAGATGAACCGAAGACCGCTTGTGTGACCCGTTATGGAGCATTCGAGTTCTTGGTGATGCCTTCCGGATTGACGAAAGTCCCAGCAACATTTTGCACGTTGGTAAACAAGATTTTCCATCAATACTTGGACCGGTTCGTGGTGGTGTACTCAGATGACATAGTCATCTATAGTAACACCTTGGAGGAGCATGTCGAGCATCTAAGGATCGTCTTCCAAGTGCTTTTGGAGAATGAGTTGTATGTCAAGCGAGTGAAGTGCTCATTTGCGAGACAAGACATGCAATTCTTGGGTCACATCATCAAAGAAGGAAAGCTTATGATGGACAAGAGCAAGGTGAAGTCCATCGAGGAATGGGAGGCACCAAAGAAGGTTACCGAGTTGCGCACGTTCTTTGGATTGGTGAATTATTATCGGAAATTCATCCAAGGATATTCAGCGAAGGCAATACCCTTGACAGATTTGTTGAGGAAGGGCAAGCCTTCGAAGTGGACGACGAGGTGCGAAGAAGCATTTCGGAGTTTGAAGAATGCTATCATGGAGGAACCAGTGTTGGCTCTACCGGATTGCACCAAGCCTTATGAAGTCCACACCGATGCATACGACTTTTACATTGGGGGAGTTCTAGTAAAAAAAAGCCATATGATTGCCTACAAGAGCCAGAAGCTGAATGAGACGGAGCATCGATATACAATCCAAAAGAAGGAGATGACGGCCGTAGTCCACTGCTTGCGAGTTTGGAGACATTATCTGTTGGGTTCGAAGTTCGTGATGAAGGCCGACAATTTGGCGATGAGTTACTTCAACACCCAAAAGAAGCTAAGTCCCAACCAAGCAAGGTGGCAAGACTTCTTGGTGGAATTTGATATGGTGTTCGAGTACAAGCCGGGCAAAGTCAATGTTGTGGCGGATGCTTTAAGTCGCAAGGCAAAGCTTGCGGCTATTTCCCAAGTCCAAGTAGAGTTTTCGAGGAAGATCCTAGAGGGACTTTGGACATGATCTCGTGGCCAAGATGTTGATGGACTTAGCTAATGAGGGGAAGGCAAAGCGCTTTTGGCTCAAAGACAACCTACTTTACACGAAGGGGCAACAGATCTATGTGCCTAAGTGGGAAGGACTAAGGCGTAGCATCATCCGAGAGTGCCATAATACGAAGTGGGCAGGTCATCCGGGGCAAAGGCGGACTAGAGCTTTGGTAGAAGCTCAATAATATTGGCCGAAGATGAGGGATGAAATCGAGGCCTACGTGAAGACTTGTCTTGTGTGCCAACAAGAAAAGTTAGAAAACCAAGCACCCGGGGGCCTTTTGGAGCCACTGCCCATACCTAGTCGACCATGGAAGAGTGTTAGAATGGACTTCATTAGTGCCTTATCGAAGTCCGATGGATTTGGGAGCATCATGGTCGTGGTGGATTGATTTTCTAAGTATAGGACATTCATATCGGCACCTCGGGATTGCACCGCGGAAGAGGCAACCCACTTTTTCTTCAAGAACGTGGTGAAGCTTTGGGGCTTGCCTCGGAACATAGTGAGTGACCGGGACCCTCGCCTTACTGGGAGGTTTTGGACGGAGCTCTTCAAGCTTTTGGGATCGGAGTTAAACTTTTCGACGAGTTTCCATCCACAAACCGATGGCCAAACGGAGAGGGTCAACTCACTTTTGGAGGTATATTTTAGGCACTTTGTGAGTGCCAACCAAAGAGATTGGGCAAAGCTCATGGATGTGGCACAATTTTCCTACAACTTGCAAAGGAGCGAGTCTACCAACAAGAGTCCATTCGAGCTAGCCACGGGACAACAATCACTCACTCCTCAATCATTGGTGTCTTAGTACACGGGAAGGAGTCTTTCGGCATTCAAGGAGGTGAAATCATGGCATGAGCAAGCCGACATAGCCCGATCGTACTTAGATAAGGCGGCGAAGAAGATGAAGAAGTGGGCGGACAAGAAGAGGAGGCATATGGAGTTCCGCATTGGAGACTTGGTGCTCATCAAACTAAACTTGGATCAATGCAAGCGGCGCGGAAACCTCCACAAAAGTTTGATGAGGCTGTACGAAGGACCTTGTCCCATTATACAAAAGGTCGGAAAGGCATCATACAAGGTCGAGTTACCACCTACCTTGAAGAAGATCCACCCCGTGTTCAACGTGAGTTGCTTGAAGCCGTATCATGGAGACAAGGAAAATGCGTTAAGGGGTGAATCTTTGAGAGCACCACCATCCATCCTCACCTCGTTGGACAAGGAGGTTGACCACGCGCACATGGAAGGAATAGACGAACCAGCAGCGCCAACCTGCAAGAACAACACGTCCACGAGGGACGAATAACACCTCCGCGAGAGAGTGACAGCACACCCACGCCGAGGCAGGACGAAAACATATCCACAAGGGATGAATAACATTCCTCAAATTATTGAGGAGAAAATATGCTACTCAAGGGGGTCGAATCCTTGACCTCTTGACGATTTGTCAAGAGTTCAAGTCAACTCGACCAACACCTTTTTCACCCGTGAAACAATATTCTTTGAAAATTCGTAGTACAGAATACTAGAGTATATCTTCTCCTAGCTCGGTAACTTGTATTTGAAATAAGAGTGGCTTTCAAGTTCTCACTTTGAAGTTGAACCTCTATAAAGTTATCACTTTTTTTTGATAAGCTATAAAGTTATCACTTCGAAATTTGACATCTATCAAGTCATTATTCGAATTGAGATGGGACACACAATGTGAGGAAGACACACAATGTAGAGTTTCAGTTGGGTTGGGTGTATGATGAGGAAGTGTCACTAATGCACATTAAGAAATGAACTTTGAAGGGTTTTACCCTCGAAGAGGAACCCTATTATCAAAAGTTAAAGACAAGCTACGGCCAGAAATTGTTTTCGATCGGTATCCGACTTGCCTCGAGTTTAATCTCATCGGCCTCATCAATGCCCCAAGGGCAACAATAAAGTAAAATTTTGAAACTCATACTGATTTATACTTGAGATAGTCCATATTTGATACTAAGCGATGACACTTTGAAGAGGTGTTGGAGGTGAGAAGGTACTAGATGTGAGTGCCGCAATTAGCTGCTAGATAACAGCTACTGAAAAAACCAGAAACTGCTACGTCACCAACTGCTCTAACAACCGATGGAGGAAGTGCTGTTTGGAAGTGGGTTAGTTTTCTAGCCTCTTTTGGGCTTTTTTTCATTACATTTAATATGCTAATTTTGGGTTGTTGCTAATTACTCCATGGAGTAATATTTCGGTTTTGAAGTGAGCCATCGGTTGTATTATTTTCGACTGATTAAGATACTGCCAATTAGAGTTAGGATCATATACGATTTTCTTTATTTTTTGCCCCCTTTTCAAACTCATCCCTCCAAAATATCTCGCTTGAACCTGGAATATCCATATTGTCCTCATTTTAATTAATACCGTGTTAATTCTTCGTGGCATGAAGTGTTGTAAAACGACTTCAAGTTGTTCAAGCATTAAGACAAGGAGTTGTTCAAGACCGTGGTTGAACTCAGACGTTGTTCTAGACTGTGGTGGAACTCATTCGTTAAACTCTTCTACTGTACTTTGAAGTAACCTAAACAGAATTGCTTATAAGACATGATGTCAAAGGAGGTTTAGGAAGTTTCGTTCAAGGTTTACGGCGCTGCAGTTGTGACAACACTGACAGGGCGGTGTAACTATTACTGGATAAAGATATACGTCTCTAACACTTCTGATAGTTCTGACAGGGCGGTGGAACTCTTACTGGATAAAGAAACTTGATCCAAAGAGTGATGAAGGTATTTTTCTAGGATACTCCACAAACAGCTGTGGTTACCGTGTATACAACAAACGAACTGGTGCCATGATGGAGTCGATCAATGTGACTGTGAAGGATGTAGTCGAGACGAGTTCAGTCCCAGACGAAGATGAAGAAAGTGGTGGCACACAGTTTAAAGATCGTACCTCACCTCCACATGCTGAGCAGGGAGCTGTTCCGTAACGTGTTCAAGATGAGGGTAGTTCAGACTCTTACCAGGATAGAGAAGATTCTACTCTGGATGTCTCGAGAACTCCCGCACCAGCACTTCAACCATCACAGAGGGTCGAAAAGAATCATCATATCTCTAAAGTTTTTGGATAACCGGCCAATGTGATAAGGACCCGTGGCAAGGATATTAACTGATGAGAAGGGAAACATCACCAGGAACAAAGCAAGATTGGTGGCACAAGGATATGCGCAGATAGAAGGTATCGACTTTGATGAAACCTTTGCACCTGAAGCACGTCTAGAGGCTATTAGACTGTTACTTGCTCTTGTCTTCCACTTGAAGTTCCAACTATTCCAGATGAATGTCAAGAGCGAGTTCTTGTACGGACTGCTGGATGAAAAGGTTTACGTGGCTCAACCCCAAAGGATTTGAAGATCCACATCACCCTGATTATGTGTATCTTTTGAAGAAGGCTTTGTATGGCCTAAAGCAGGCACCTCGTGCATGGTACGAAAGGTTCATGGTGTTCCTCATTGACCATTGCTATGTTCGAAGGGGAGTAGACAATACCTTGTTCGTCAAACACACCAGATCAGATTTCATCATTGCTCAGATTTATGGTAATGACTTAGTGTTTGGTTCGTCGTCTCAAAAGATGGTCGACCAGTTCGTGGAACAAATGGAGTTCAAAATGAGCATGGTGGGAGAGATGTCGTACTTTCTTGGACTCCAAGTGAAGCAGTTTGTCGATGGAATTTTCATCTCGTAGTGAAAGTATGCAATAAATCTGATCAAGAAGTTTGACCTAGAGAAAGCAAGCCACAAGAGGACCCTTGCTGCTACACATGTGAAGATCACTAAGGACAAAGCTGGATAGAGTGTTGACTAAACACTATACAGAAGCATGACAGGTATACAACCAGCAGACTAGATATTGCTTATGTTGTAGCAGTATGTGCAAGGAACTAGGTGAATCCCAAAGAAAGTCATTTGCTTAATGTCAAAAGAATTATTAAGTATGTCTGTGGAATAGCTGACTACGGTATCTGGTACACCAAAGATACGAGTTCATGCCTAGTGGGATATTATGATGCTGGCTGGGAACGAAACATTGAAGATCGAAAGAGTACATCTAGTGGGTGTTTCTTCCTAGGCAACAACCTAGTATCATGGTTCAACAAAAATTAGAACATCATATCCATATCTACAACCGAGGTGGAGTATATAGCTACTGCGAGTTGTTGCATGCAGATGCTTTCTGAAGACGGAGTGGAACAGGATGAAAAGGCAATATACTGCGATAATATGAGTGCAATTAAAATATCGAAGAGTCCAGTGCAACATTCCAGGACTAAACACATCGACACCAGACACCATTTCATTCAAGAACTCGTAGAGAAAAAAGAGATCACACTGAAGCACGTAACAAGTGAAAAATAGCTAGCTGATATCTTCACCAAACCATTGGATAATGCTCAGTTTGAGAAACTTATATCCTCTTTGGGTCTGTGTGTCATTGATAATTAAGTGTTCCAGGACGCGGTCAACCAGAAGCCAAACATGCCTAAGTCAGTTAGGCTTACCTGTTAAAGAAGGGAGCATTGTGCATAAACTCTGCATGATTGTGTTTCGAATCCTACAACTTCTACTCCTTGTCAGTTTATGGCAAAAAAGGGGAGAATACTTGAAATCATGTCAATTCGACACATGGTTTTGCCAAAAATGCCAGAGGGAGATTGTTAGTTCTTTGTGGCATGAAGTTTTGCAAAACGACTTCAAGTTGTTCAAGCATTAAGACAAGGAGTTGTTCAAGACCGTGGTTGAACTCAGACGTTGTTCTAGACAGTGGTGGAACTCAGTCGTTAAACTCTTCTGCTGCACTTTGAAGTTACTTAAACCGAACTGCTTATAAGACATGATGTCAAAGGAGGTTTATGAAGTTTTGTTCAAGATTTACGGCACTGCAGTTATGACAGTTCTGATAGGGCAGTGGAGCTTTTATTGGATAAAGATATACAGCTTTGACATTTCTGATAGTTTTGACAAGGCAGTGGAACTGTTACTGGATAAAGATAGACGGCTCTGACACTTCTGACTAGGCGGTGAAACTGTTACTGGATAAAGATATTAGGTGCTGACAGAGAATGTCACAACACTATTGTAAAGGGCGGTGGAACGGTTAATCGATAAAGATATTCGGCACTGACAGTTTCAGAGAATGTCACAACACTTTTGTAAAGGGCGGTGGAACTTTTAATGGATACAGTTGTTCGCGCTGACAGTTTGACAGGTGTCGTTGTACCTGTGCAAAAATAATATTTCTTTTTCCGACTAGCAAGTGGTAAGTCGGGTCGAATCCACAGAGATCGGTTGAGAATCTGATCACTAAGTATTAGAGTAACAATTGAGGGGGGGTTTTTGAATTCAACAAGTAAATAAAACACAGCAAGCAAGAATGACTAATTATCGAGAGATAACACGTCACACAAATTCGAGTATCAAATATTAAAGAACAGTGCAAGCTAGAACTCTCGACTATGATGCAAGACTAAATCATTAACCCAACCGTTATGATTTCTAATGTTTTACAACTTATAGCTCCCCGCTAGGTTGCACTACAAGTTGTCCTAGGGTGTCAATCCTAGTGGTATATTACTCGTATCCTAGTTTGCTATCCCCGCTAGGTTGCTAGTAAACTGTGATAATCAGAATCAACAAACTAACAGAAGCTCCCCCGCTAGGGTTCCACTCATGCTAGCATATCAAATCCATAAACAATGCATAGTAATATAACGCAAAACATAAAGATAAATATAGGTCTCAAGTCAAAACATCACAATGTCGAGTTCTAGCCTACACATATGAGTTTAGCTACTCATCGTAATGGAATACATAATCGTAATTGAGTAAGATGACATGTAGTTTTATGAATAAACTGAAACGAAATTACTAAGACGGAAATCTTCACCGAGCTGCAGCTTTCTTCTCCAAAGTTAGGTCAAACCCTAATTCTCTAAATCTCTCGAACGTGTCTCTCGTTTCTTCTTAAACCGTGTCTCTTTTCCACACTGAAAATTGAGGTCTGGCCGCCTCTGGTCGCTTAGGGTTTGCCTCGTTTTATTCATCTTTTATAAGCCCCAAAATTTCAGAACGAAATTAGAAATTCGACTTGCCAGCTGTCTCCGCGGACGTCTATTGATTTAAATTCCGCGGACGTCTTAACTATTACGGAAATTGTTAAGACCTAAGTGCCCATAATTCTTCAGACGTAAGTGGTCTGCACTGACTAAAACTTCAGCACTTCGGACTTCATTTCTTTCGATGCCAAACATCTTCTAATGGGCTCCCTTTAGCCTATATTCCTTCCATGGTCTCCGAATGTACCTGAGAACGAAAAATACACACAGGTAGTGAAATAATATACAGGTAACACTAAGAGACGGGGTTTTAACATATAAAAGAGTCGTACAACTACGACTCATCAAACTACCCCACACTTGAACTTGTTCGTCCCGAACAAGAACAAAGCCATAGAACGAATTACAATGTACTAGTCATGCTAATCCTTACATCTCAATCTCAAATACAACAGTTAATCTTATCATGCTTAAGATTCTAACAATGCGAGTATAGATAGATTTTTCAATACTTGTTACCTCGCGAGTTGTAATTCAAACGACCTTGGATGTTTGGGAGATAGTCCCCTATAGGTACCACATACATTGCATTCTTTTCTGAGTTCTGGTCTTTAGAATTGAGTCAGCGGCTTTCTCTGACACATGATTTATTCACTGCTTTCATACCGTTGAGTCTTGAATTCTTTAACTTGTATGGACCTTGATAAACGACACATCTTTGCTTGAATCAATCAGATTTCTGATTTTTTTCTTTCTGTTTTCTACTTGATGGTTTGCCTTCGGCTTTTGAATTTGTTTCTTGTCCACATAATCATTTGCGCCCTTGGACCACTCCAATCATAGCCTTCGGATAACAGCATAGGAGTGCGTCCCGCTCTTTTCTCATCCTCGTCTTTTCTGCATGAGGCAAGGTAGGGGTTACCCACCCATTCCCAGCTACTTCGACTAGAGATGGACAGTTCGTTTTCTCTGTCCCGCCACCACTTCGAACGCATGAATAAACTTGTATACTTGGTGACGGAGCTACTCTCAGGACTAGGCCAGTGAAGCGTCAACCTCCATCGCTTTTCTGAATCATCAAAACCAAAAACTCAGAACTTCCTGCAATTTGTCGTACCTTTCTAGGACATTTCTGTCAACTCCACATCCCTGCATATCACAACTCGAAAGAACAAAGCATCAAATTTTTTTGAAATTTCGCATTTTTAGTCAAATGAGCACAATAGTCATAAAAAGCTGGAAATGAGATTTCGACATATGAGAAAAGCATAGCAGTACATCATCAGTTCATCACGACACATAACTGACTCTATAACATCCCACCCCACACTTAGATGGACCCGTGTCCTCACGGTACGATTCAAGAGATGAGATGTATAACAAAATAGACTCACACAAAATAGACTCAACAGACTCAAATAAAAATAAAAAACAATAAAAAATAAATAAAAACGAAGGAACTGGTACTCCCCTAGTGATCTGGTTCTGGGAAATGTCCCGGTTGAAATTCTGTGATGCGCCGCGGAGGCCTCTATAATATACGTCCGTGGACGTCTCTTGATTTAGCAATAACGGTATAGACGTCCGCACAGATAAATGTTCAGACGTGCGCGGATTGCACTGATGTAGAATTTCTTTCTTCGTTTTATCACCTGAAAACACCAGAAATAAAAAGAAATGCACTCGAGGCGCATTATCAGCTTCCCAATTCCACTAATTAACCTAATCCTAACATGTGTAAAGTAAAAAAAACACACCGGGTTGCCTCCTGGTAAGCGCCTTTGTTTTACGTCCTTAGTTGGACATTACCTCTTAAAGGATCACAAGTTAGGATCCCATGGCTGTGTGAGGTCAAATTTTCTTACTCCTCTATGATACTCATAGCCCTCATTGAATGGTGCTCTCGTGCCTTTCCGTCCTGGTTTCCATCCAATCGTGCTATGTCTCGGTCGCTTCCTCGTGTATGGACGGTCATCATCCTCATAAGTATAAAAATCTGATCTCTTACCACCAAACGCAAGTGACAACCAGCGTGTATCCATGTCAATCTTGGTTTTGGTGGCAAGGAGGAGTGGTCGTCCCGAAATAGGTGTCGGAGGGTCATTATCTCTAGCATCTCCCATCTGCAAAATGTAAGAGTCAATATCACGGGTGATTGTGAGAGTACCTGAGTCATTACACTTTTCGAGCGGCGCTTGTTGACTCGCGGCGAGTGGGTGCTCTATCATTGGCTCTTCTGGCTCATGCTTCATCTCCAACTCATCTTCCAGCTCATCTTTATCGATCGTGTGGTCCTTAGGAGCTATCACCTGCATTGGGAATAGTAGAGGGGTGTTAGCATTTGGAATTTCGTTACCTGAAAATGGGAAGCCCGCACACGTCTCTTGAATTACACCCGCGGACGGCTCTTGATTTTCTGGTGATTCTTCAGGCGTCCGCGCCTTAATTGTTGAGACGTCCACCGTAGTTACTGAGGTAGAATCTTCATTCAGCTCTTCTTCTCGCATTTCGTAAACGGCGCTGGAAAGCTGACATACTCGCTTCTTTAGCTCTTTAACGTCTTCAGCTTGTTGGCCCATCTGTCGATCGAGCTCTTTGAACATGCCTCTCATTTCTTCTCTAAATTCCTTGATCGGGTCCTTCATCTCATGTTTATCTTTCTCGTTGTCTTCGTCATCACGAATTGCCTCATCCATCCTATTGCACCAAGGTGTCTCATCAATATACGACGCATAAAATCCTCTCATAGTGCGTCTCGGATCCCGACGCCTAGGTAACTGTCCAAATCGATTTCCTCCACCGAGGTATTCTCGATCCAACTCATCCTCGTATCTAGCTGCACGAGGTCTAGCATACTCATTCACGAATTTCTGATTTCTGGGGGGTGGTAGTCTTCGATCAACATCGTCGTCATAAACTGGTTCACTACAATAGGAATACATAGCAACCCATAAAACCAAACAAAAACAAAAAAACAATAAAATAAAACTAAAAGAAATAAATACTTAGTGAGATTCTTCGTTACCAATCCCCGGCAACGAAGCCATTTTAACAGGTGTCGTTGTACCTGTGCAAAAATAATATTTCTTTTTCCGACTAGCAAGTGGTAAGTCGGGTCGAATCCACCGAGATCGGTTGAGAATCTGATCACTAAGTATTAGAGTAACAATTGAGGCGGGTTTTTGAATTCAACAAGTAAATAAAACGCAGCAAGCAAGAATGACTAATTATCGAGAGATAACACGTCACACAAATTCGAGTATCAAATATTACAGAACAGTGCAAGCTAGAACTCTCGACTATGATGCAAGACTAAATCATTAACCCAACCGTTATGATTTCTAATGTTTTACAACTTATAGCTCCCCTCTAGGTTGCACTACAAGTTGTCCTAGGGTGTCAATCCTAGTGGTATATTACTCGTATCCTAGTTTGCTATCCCCGCTAGGTTGCTAGTAAACTGTGATAATCGGAATCAACAAACTAACAGAAGCTCCCCCGCTAGGGTTCCACTCATGCTAGCATATCAAATCCATAAACAATGCCTAGTAATATAACGCAAAACATAAAGATAAATATATGTCTCAAGTCAAAACATCACAATGTCGAGTTCTAGCCTACACATATGAGTTTAGCTACTCATCGTAATGGAATACATAATCGTAATTGAGTAAGATGACATGAAGTTTTATGAATAAACTGAAACAAAATTACTAAGACGGAAATCTTCACCGAGCTGCAGCTTTCTTCTCCAAAGTTAGGTCAAACCCTAATTCTCTAAATCTCTCGAACGTGTCTCTCGTTTCTTCTCAAACCGTGTCTCTTTTCCACATTGAAAATCGAGGTCTGGCCGCCTCTGGTCGCTTAGGGTTTGCCTCGTTTTATTCTGCTTTTATGAGCCCCGAAATTTCAGAACGAAATTAGAAATTCGACTTGCCAGCTGTCTCCGCGGACGTCTATTGATTTAAATTCCGCGGACGTCTTAACAATTACGGAAATTGTTAAGACCTAAGTGCCCATAATTCTTCTGACGTAAGTGGTCTGCACTGACTAAAACTTCAGCACTTCGGACTTCATTTCTTTCGATGCCAAACATCTTCTAATGGGCTCCCTTTAGCCTATATTCCTTCCATGGTCTCCGAATGTACCTGAGAACGAAAACTACACACAGGTAGTGAAATAATATACATGTAACACTAAGAGACGGGGTTTTAACATATAAAAGAGTCGTACAACTACGACTCATCACAATTCCAGATGTTGTCTCAACGACGTTGAACACTGTGACTGGATAATAGAAGATAATGTTCAACATCTTCCTATAAAAGCCTTAGAGAGAGATCAATGTTGACGATTGTCTACAGGCTCAACATGTATGAGTAAATCTATTCAAGCTGCTGATCCAGATTGACTGTTGCACAAATTAAAGCTGCATAAGTTCAAAACCAGCTGTTGCTAAGTCTTCAGGAGACGAATTTATTTTTTAGGAGAAGACTAGGCGGACACAGAGAGGGAGTCTCTATTCTGTTCTAGAGGGAGCCTAGATCACTTATGTCTTTGGGAGATTGCCCCAGTTCTTGAAAATGAGAATGTGCCCTCCTTCTATGACGAGCCAGAGCGACATCTACATGCTCGCAACATGGCAAATCATCGAGCCAGACAAGGACAACAAAATCAAAAGGCATCTATCGCGCAGAACGCTAGGGAGCCAGTGCAAGGCAACCGCCTCCACCGCTCCCACCTCAGCCTCAAATTAACATGGAGCCGAAAGAAAAAGAAGACTATTATGAAGGAGCTTTTTGCTCCCAATTTTAGAATCAACCATGGTGCATCTACGAAGGGCCAGAACTGGCAGAAATAAAAATCAAGACCGCAGTAGTACACCACCTGCCGAAGTTCTCGGGGCGACATGGAGAGTCAGCCACCAGGTATCTACAGAACCTTCATGGCATCTGCCATACTCCCCAACCATACGGTCTCTCAGTGGAAAACTTTAAATTGAAGGCTTTTCACTTCTCTTTAACTGAAATGGCTCACACTTGGTTTCTGTCTCTTCCTCCAAGTAGCATCAGGACATGGGACCAGATGCAGAAGGTGTTCTTGGCCAAATACTACCCAGCTTCAAAGGCGGCGCAGGTTCGCAGGCAGCTAAAGGATATCTCAGGGACCGAACGAGTTGATGTATGACTACCTGGAAAGTTCAACCAATTGGAGGAGAGCTGCTGCAACTTGGGAGTGCTAGAGAAGCTGATAATAGAATACCTACTTGATTGTATGAGGCCTCTCGATAGGATGCTGCTAGACGCCTCACCTGGAGGGACCATCATGAATCTGTCCCCATCTGGAGTGCGTAATTTGATAGCGAAGGTGGCCGAAAATGCTCAAACCAGATGACTGAGGAGCTGAAGCAGATTAGAGAGATGATGCAGAAACTCATGATGAATCAGACGGTTAAGGTGAAACCTAGTGAGTTTTGTGGTGCGACTAATTAAAAGACGGATGCTTGCCCGACTCTACAGGAGGATACACAGGCCAATATCAATGCAGTGGGTGGATTCCAAAACTTCAATAACCATGCACCTCAGCAATAGCAGTAGTACTACCGTCCGCTGTACCGTCAGCAGCAGGGTAGCTACAACAATCAGATTTAGTATCAGCAGCGAGGACAGTACTACAATCAAGCAAACCCTAGTAATCAGAATTCCAGCAAGTCTCTTGAGGATGTGGTGAAGGAGCTAGCAGCTAGCACCCAGCAGTTAGCAACCACTGTGCAGGAAAAATCAAGCTAAGACTGATGGAGCCATTGCAGAGCTGTCTAAATAGATGTCTCAGATAGCCAGCACAGCTTTTGAGCTGAGGAGTGATCCAGGATAATTGCCATCGTAGACAGTGCCTAACCCGAGCGAACCGGAGGCAAACAACAAAGAAAACGAGTCAGAGGCCGAGAGGCTCGCGCCCAAGGACAATGTTATAGTTGGGCGCGCCAAGCTAACATATGAACTAGACGCGGCATTAAAGGAGTCCGCGGACGTGGTAAACAAGTTGGTCGCACTCACAGAAGAGATTAGAGCCGCGCCGAAGGAAGACATTACATCTGAGCGTGGGGACATAAAGTGCTCTGTGGACGTGACACTCTCAGCAGCGGAAACTTTATTTTTAAATTCTTAGACCTCGCTTTCATTTTCTATGCAGGTAAGAGTTCCTGAAGAGCATATGATCAAGAAGGATGAGTTAGAAAGCGAGTTGGAGGCAAAGCATGGGCCAGAAAAGTCAATGATAGAGCACCCACTTGCTACCTATGTGGCACGGACACGCCCTTTTTGGGCGAGTTGCCGTTTCGGACCCAGGGATAGGGCTGGAAATGGTAAATCAGTCAACATGTGGATTTTATTGCAATCAAACAGATTTTAAGAACAAAATTGGACCTGGCTCAACCTCTTCTGTCCATTCCGCAACCCTAGCTCGCATCACAACTTCCAATCGGGCCAGTGTCTTTGATCAGAACTTCCATCTGAAATTGCCGGCCGCGTCTTCGATCAGAGCTTGCATCTGAAATCCTCAGCCGCGTCTTCGATCATCAGCATCCGCGTGAAATCACCGTTGGACTGTGAGACTTATTTGGTGAGTTGTGGCGTTGTGCAAGTAGAAGTGGAGATGAAATTGTATTGCATCTTTTATGAATATTTAAATGTATATAATCTGTAAAGGTAGATATTTGGTTTAATCTTCGATTACCATGTGCCATGACTGACATCTCTTGTTGCTTTTTTTAATGATTTTATATTGTACACAAGTAAAAGTAGACAAAGTCAGACTGTCAGTCACCATTGTTGACTTTGTCTTTTGTTTCTATTGGTTAGGTTTTTGGCATAATTATCAAAAGAATTGCACCTTCTTAATTAATTTTTTAAAATTTAAAATATTTTCATGAAATATAAATTATATAAAAATATAATTTATATTGTCGTGTCCAGCCGTGTCCACTTCTTATATATTTTAAGTTTGGCGTGTCCACGTGTCTTGCCGTGTCCGTGTCCGAGTCCATGTCCGTGCTACTTAGCTTGCTACGAGTCAAGAGGCACCACCTGGAAAGTGTAAAAACCCAGGTGCCTTCACCACCTGTGGTGTTGGTGAGACTCTTATACATCACTGTTTAATCGATTTGGGTGCTGCTATGAATGCCATGTCGTACTCTTTATATTGTTCTTTAAAAATAGGCCCATTGAAACATCCTAAACTATTGGTAGAGTTAGAAGATAAATCATGTATTCGTCCTGTTGGCTTGCTAGAGGATCTTACACTCCATGTTGGAGATCTTGTTGTTCCTGCAGACTTTTATGTTCTGCAGATGGGAGATGCTAGAGATGATGATCCTCCAGCACTTATATTGGGACGTCCATTCCTCTTTGCCACAAAGACCAAGATTGACATGGGAACATGCTTGTTGTCACTTGTGTTTGCTGGCAAGACATCGAACTTCCATATTTACGAGGATGCCGACCGTCCATGCATGAAGAAGCTACCGGACATCGTGCACACACCATATCTTGGTGCCTTATCTTCTAACCTACCGGATGAGATCAGTTGTGCAGCTGGAGAGAGGTGACTGTGAGTGGAATGTCCTCAAAATTTGGAGAGGATGTGAAGGCTAATTCGCCTGATCGATGGAGGAGAGACATGAGAGAGCCATTCCATGAGGGCCATGAGCAGAACAAATGAGTAGCTGAGGAGAAGTTTAACCTCACACGACCATGGGATCCCAACTTATGATGCCTAATGAGGTATCGTCGAGCCAACGACGTAAAACAAAGGCGCTCGCAGGGAGGCAGCCCGGTAAAAATTTTGTTTTTTTTCATTTTTTAATGTCATTTTATGTTTGTTTGAGTCTTGAGTCGTGTTTTCACATTGTCTTTTGGGAAATGAGAACGTTTTTCATGCAGGAAATAGGTGCAAGTCTGTGAGTATCACGCCCAACACACATATTAGGCGTCGCGTCCAGAAGCCATTTTAAATGGCTAATCTCTTCCTTCGGCGCAGGAGCATAACCTCCGCATTGGACGTGACTCACTCGATTGACTAGCGTTGACCATTGACCAGGGTTAACCGTTGACTCACTCATTTGACCAAAATTCTCACCATCACGCGACAAAACGAGGGAGTGTCTGTTCACTTTTATTTTCTATTTGCTTTGTCCCTACGCATGTATGTTCTGATTTTTTGTTTGTCTTTGAGCTTAAGTCATACCTTGAGGGCACAACTTGGTTCAATAGTGTGCGGTGGGAGAGTCAGTTAGTCAGTTGTGTCTGCACGTTTATTTTTCTTACATATTGTACTGTGTCAGCACGTTTCCTTTTGAAAAAAAATTAAAGTATGAAATTTCTCTTCTGTTTCTTGAATATGTAGTATTGAATGTTGATGTGAAATAGATGAGCTGACTATATTGTATTTCTCTCGTGAAATCTGAATTGTTCTTTTACATGTGAACTTAACCCACTAAGTGTCTTTTTAGTTGAGATAAACAGGGATGTGGAGTTGATAGAAATGTCCTAGAGAGACTTGACGAAGCATTCAAAGGACCGAATTTTGAGTTATATGGTTATATGGATTTCGTGGTGGCTAGCACTTCGAGACTATATGGTTCAGAGTTTGCTCCGCCGCCGCAGTGTTTATGTGAGTAGGCCGGATGGGAAAATAGACTGTCATATCTCTAGTCCGAAGTAACCAGGAAAAGGTGAGTGACCCTCAGCTTAACTCGCGTCAAAAAGGGCGAGGATGAGAAAGAGCGGGGAGGTATTTCCATAAACTTGCGGACGATGATTGGATCTCCTTCAAAAGATAAGAGAAAAAGGGGACAAGCAATTCACAAACAAGGAGCAAAGCTCAAGAAAAATGAGCCAAGTTGTGAAGTTTTATACATAAAAGTGAAGTACATCATTCATACACAAGAGCCAAAGGCCAAATAAAGTTCACTACATCAAAAAGTTGTCCAACAAAAGAAGAAAGAAAAAGCTTAAAAACTTTGAAGCTCGAATAAATCAGGTGCCAAAAAAGGCAATGATATGTAACCATATACCTAGAGTTCGGAACAGCGAATGCAGATCATGGGTCTAAAAAGGACTATCTCCATTCATCAATTGGTTTGGATTTCAGCTCAAAGGTAACACGTATCAAGTTAATTCTGTGTTAAGCATGATGATTGGAGTAATGATTGAGTTATGCGTAGAAAAGCAACTCTAGACTAGCGACTCATATTCATGTGCATCTATTCAAGACGTCGAAGAATGAGTATGATGTCTTTTTGTTCCTTCTGTGACTTAGTTCTTGTTCGGGACGAACAAGTTTAAGTTTGGGTGGTTTGAGGATTCATATTTATACGACTCGTCGAATCAATTAATCTCATTTGTTTTGACACTTTATTATGTGCGCAGTTACTTTTTAGTGTTGTTTTGCGTTTCAGGTGTTTCAGAAGCCTTGGAAAGAATACATGCTTAAAGACGGTGTTTCGGTGCCAAATACATCACATGGAGTTCGTGGAATATAAATTGAAAAGCCGAGGTCGAGATTCAAGCAAGCGGAAGAATTCCAAGTCCGTGGGAATCGTGCCCAAGGAACACTATGTGTGTGATGGACGCGGCCAGCTAAAGTACACGTCGAGTTCGGGAGTTAAAATGCTCATTGGGCGCGACCAACCCGACGAGGTGATGACGTCAGCAAGCCTGAGATTTAGAAATTCAGCCCAAAAACAGACTTGGATACCCAGTTTTGCTATAAATAAACAGTTTGAAGAAGGGTTTCCATCATCATCAGACTTCGCATGCAGAAGAAGGCTCTGGAGAGGATGAGGCTTTCGACGAGGAAGAGAAATTCAATTACTTTTATTCCTCAAAATGTTTGTGTTTTGTTTCCATGGATATGAGTAGCTAAACTCTCAATTCAGTTTAGAGTTTCATACATTGTGACTCGCGTTTTGAGACTTTTTACTTAATACAATTTCTTGTTTCTCTAGTTCTTGTGCTTAATCGTAAGGATTGAATTGTGAAGCTAAGTGGATACTTTGTCGTAAAGCTTAGCCAAACAACTCAAACCCTACTGTTAATACTTATTTGATACTTTGCCATAAAAATAAGTAGTGACACCTAAACTTGATAATACTTTTGCTGGGTTATTGTGTTTGGGAAAGAACTCGAAGTCTAACACCTTTGCCGGGTTAGATTGTGGTGTATCATCTTTGTCGGGATACTTTATGATATTGCCTTTGCCGGAATTCCTCACTTAGGAACTAGGGATTTGATAATTAGCAGTTGATGATAAACACGTCACAATAGAAACCCTTAGCTGAATACTCTCTCTGACTGATAAACCCTAATCTTTGCCTACTTCTTTTGTGTTTCAAAACAGTTGCTCACAACCCCCCGCTTTTATAATTGTTTAAAGACACAACTTCAACAACCAGTTCCCTTAGGTTCGACCCTACTTGCCGCTACACTAGCTCATTAGCAGGAGAGTTATAAATATTAAGTTTGACACGTCAGACGATGCGCGTCAGAAAGCATAACAAGTACCCGGTTTGCCTAGAGACAAGAACATATTCATGTGCGAAATAACTGTTGTTTCACTATCCTTGTAGTCATGTAATGGCAGTTTGCAAGTACGCTCGGGTTGAATACTCTGAATTGGTAGCCTACGAATATACGCTGGAAGCGTACTATCGGACTTGGAGTTACTTTTTCAACCCCTTATGTCACGAGGATTTTTGGAGACCTTATGAGGGACCTTCTCATGTCCCGAAACGAAAATTCTAACGTACGAAAGCTGGTAGGCACCCATCAAGGTGACATAACGAGATGGACCCGAGGCATGTCTCAGAATTCAGTAGTCGTGGAGTGTATTTATCAACTCCAACCCCTCAAACCCAGCGATGCAAAGAGTGCCATGAAATTGGTCACAACAAACCTGATTGTCCAAATCGATACACGAGTTAAACTATGTGTGTTGTTATTTGTTCTTGTTTTCTCGATTTGATGTATTCAAGTTTGATGTCGGTCTTTTTGAATCTCATGTATTCAAGTTTACATTGTTATTTTTCGATTAAAAAATCAGTTCCAAAATAAGTGAAACCCATGAAAAATAAGTCAAGACAAATTCAAAGTAAGTTCAACCCATGAAAAATAAGTTCAAAACAATTCAAAATAAGTTCACCACAAGAAAAATAAGTAAAAACACATTGTCCCTCGTGACCAAGCTCATCCCTCTTGTCCTCGTGATCTACCTTCACCTTGTCCTTTGCGAGGCTTTTTCCCCAAGTTGCGTATATATGAATATTGTGACTCCCTTCGTCCGCGCTCCCCTCTGCGCACTTCCGTCTGTGAAGAGGTAGATGGCCGATAACAATCATCCATTTACTCTTCAATATGTGTGTCATACGCCTCCTCCCCACCACTATTATCAGCATCATCAGTATTAGATGCATCGCTTGAATCAAGTTCCATTGTCCATGAGAAAAAGCACAATTAATAAAATTGGGACTTCTCCGTCATTAAAATAAAATTAAGAGCGTATAGAAAGTACCACTGTCAAACACTAATGGTCTCTGGATCTACACCCACAATAATAGGATCCGTAAGCTTCCCCACTTTCGCATATGCGGTGTGGAAGATTTTATGAAACCCTAGACACGAATAATCATATGTGGCGTTGAGGAAATATTTGCCGGCTTCACGTGCATAAATGACGTAATCACGTATCTATAAAATAATACATTCAAATTGTAAAACAGTGAACCGGGAAATTTACTATAATTTATAAATAGTTTATTAAGTAATAAAAACTTACATTCTCGTGTATCACGTGCGAATCGGGACGATAAGACTGAGTATGTTGTGTCTGCTATGTATCCTCATCCTCGTCATCCACCTCCTCCTCCACCTTGTCCTCTATCCTTGGCTAGTGTAAACGACGAGTGTGCATCGAATACCAGTAAACATATCGTGAAGTGGGTTTGTCGTTATCATCGCCCAGGTGCGCCATATCTCCATCGAACAATCTCTCGTGTCGAGTGTACCACAAAGAAAAGTAGCTGTTGTGGAAGACGATCCAATCTTTATACTTCTTCCTAACCATTATGCGGCATTTGTCTGAACTTGCAATCGTGTTCGACGAGACACTATGTCTGAAAACATTTTTTCTCCTAACATGTGCTAGATGATGGCACTAAATGATATTAAAGTAGATGAATGGTGCATCAGCTCTCCAGGTGGTGTCTCGACCCTCGGCACAAGTCGGGTTCAGCAACTCAAACATGTGCTCGTCGTACGGTCTTTTAAATGAAATCTCTCTACTGAATCTTCTGTATCGCATCCCGATACTGCAGCAAACTGCCGTGAGGTTCCCCTATATAACTTTTGGGTCCAATCCATCTCCTGCACATAACAGGTAAATTTTAGTATATTATAAAGTCAACAGAATTGAATATTTAATTTATAAACATAAATACGTACACGTACGACCATGCTCCCTTCAAAACTGGCTCAAACTTTGCATCCGGCGGAGGTAACACCTTTGTAAGTCTTTCCTTAGGCACACCGATGTGATACGGTGTGCCTAAGGAATGTGCCCGATCTTACTTGCACTACACAACTGACTGTAGAGATAGGCCAGGACAACACTTCCCCAACTGTAGTTTCTAACCCTATCGAGATCCTCTAGCAATGAAAGAAAGTAGAGCGGGATCGTCTTATGATGGACCAAAGTTATACGAGTCAGAAACACAGTAAAACCCCCTTATTTAGACTGTTTGTCTATCTAACTTCTACGTGTTAGTCCCGATATATTTCCACAGGGCATTTTAGAGACTGAAGTGAAAACATGCTAAGGAGAGGATTTTAAGCTGAAAAGATAACAAGAGTCAATCCAAGGTCAAGATCATATGCCGACTGAAGAGATATCAAGGATCCTGACGTTGAATTGACCAGAACAAATTAATCAGAGGAATCAGGAGTGGAGTCAAGACAGCCCGGAGAAGAAACACATTGACAGTTTTGTGAAAATACTGCACAAAACTGTACAAAATCACACATTGGGCAAAGATGACCGGCCACCATTCAAGGAGGTGGGCAAGGGAGGAGCTCCTCCCCCTTGGGTGACCGGCAACCGGCAGCACCACCCTCCTCCACCAAAAGCCGCCGGCTCCTCCTCCTTGCGCCACTTGTCTCCTCCACAAGCTCCTTCTTCTCCTCCCTTGGATCAAAAGACATGTGCTTCCATCTCATCCATCCATTTCTCCTCACTTTGGCTATAAATACCAAGCCAAACCTCATTTGTAAAACACACCAAAATCTCAATTCACTTCTCTCTCTAGAAGTTGTAATACTTGTAAGTTGTAATTTTGCTTTGGAAATAAAGGAAAGCTCCCTTGGCGCTTCAACGGTTGTAAGTATCTCTTAGTATTTATTTATTCAACTGTTTATTTCCTTAGTATAATGTTTAGCGCGATGAATAGTAACTAAACTAGTAGTTCGGTCTAAGGGGCGCGCTTGTATTATAAAATGTTTTAAGACTATTAACTTAGTGTCTAGTCTAAGTATTCAAAATTTATTCTATGTGCCATATATTAAGTCAGAACGTCCAAGGTAGAGTGGATGCTTGGAATGGCAAAACTCTACAGCGGGGTTCGTAAACTTGTACGGATAAGTGGATGCTTGGAATGGCAAAGCTTATCTGAGAAGTTTGACTCATCTTAAACACCATTTGGTTGATCGGGAATGGTTGATCAAATGGATGCACATAGGCTAATATAACCGGGAATGGAGTATTAGTCTAAATAGAATAAGTGTTCTACGTCCTTGGAAAAGGCTAGACAGTGTACGCAAATCGAGTGCTTGGAATGGCCTTGATACACCGTTTGAATACTTAGGAGAGTCACTAAAGGTCAATGATAAACAGGATATAATACAAGTCCCCTGAAACCGAACATTTCTCTTTAATTATAATCTGTAATTTACTTTCCAGTATTAAAATCAACCAACCAACCAATCAATCAATCAATCAAAATAGCTGGTAGCTTTAAAACCAACCGACCGACTTTAAACACGCTCTCTCGCTAAACAACCCCCTCAAAGACATCTATTCCCCTGATTCCCTTGGGTTCGACCCCTACTTACCAAGTACTACCCAGTAGTATAGTCGCAAGTAGTGGACTATTCTAAATTTATTTGTACAAATCGCTTCGACGATGAGCGGTTCTGTCAAATTGGCGCCGTTGCCGGGGAATCAGCCATCGGATAGAGTTCTTTGAATCGTTACGCAACCATGTCTCGCGAAGAAAGTCACCATGACTACCGGGATGACGAAGAAATAAACCTGTACGACCAAAATGAGGTACCGTTTCCATTCGTCGACGATCCGGAACAACTCATCAGAAACAGAAGAGCTCGTGACAGGGAAGCAGTCAGAAGAAACCAATAATTACCCGAGGACCGAAATGCAGCTGGTCCAGTACAACCTCCTATCCATCCCCCACGACCACAACCTCAACCTCGATACATGCCAAGAAGAGAACCCGCCTTCGACGACTACTACGGAGATAACTACTACCGTGAACCGATGATGGGCGAGTTAAACACCCCTAATTTCGAGACACAGCCGTGGTGCATCTATGAGAGCCCTGAATTAGAAAATATAACCATCAACGCATCAGTGGCACACAGCCTGCCAAAATTCTCAGGATCTCAAGGAGAATCTGCCGCAACTCACCTTCAACGCCTACATGGCATTTGCCAGAATCTAAAGCCCAACCGGGTGAATATGGACGACTTCAAGTTAAAAGCGTTCTATTTTTCCCTCACTGACTCGGCAAGTGACTGGTTCCTTTCATTGCCTTCCGGAAGCATTAGAACATGGGTTCAGATGCAGAAGAAATTCTTAGACAAATACTATCCGGCTGGAAGAGCAATGCAAGTAAGGAAGCAACTACAGGAAATCAAACAAGGTCCAAATGAAACCATGTACGATTACCTGGAAAAATTCAATCACCTAGAAAGGAGCTGCTGTACCCTTGGACTGCCCGAGAAACTCGTCATCGAGTACCTCATTGATGGATTAAGACCATTAGACAAAATGCTCTTGGATGCCTCAGCGGGAGGATCTATGATGAATCTATCATTGAGTGGCATAAGGAATCTCATCGCCAACGTTGCTGAAAATGCCCGATTTAGAGAAGAGACCACTCGCCAAGATGAATTCTCTCGATCAAAAAGGGTAGCACAAACCGAGGCATCAGTAAACTCCATAACTGAAGAGATGAAACAGTTAAAGGAGATTATGATTGAGATCATACGTAGACAGCCAGTTACGGTAAAACCTTGCGAGTTATGTGGTTCTACGGACCACAAAACGGACGCATGCCCAACATTAATAGAAGAAGAACCGGCTGATGTGAATGCAGTGGGAGGATATCAAGGATACAACAACGTCAGAGCTGGACAAAATAGACAGTACGGTCAAACGTCCAACCCAGGCTGGCGTAACAACAATAGCTATCCTCAGAAGGAGACACAACCAGCTGTCCCTCAACTAGCACAGTCATTCTACCAACCTCCCCACCGACAATATAACCAGAACGCTCCGTTGGCAGGTCAATATCAGCAAAAAGGACCAAATCAGCACCAAGCCAGCCCGAGCAATCAGCAGGAACCAAGCAAGTCGCTCAATGACACAATGAAGGAGCTCGCGGGAAGCGTTAATCAATTAGGAACTTCGCTACACCAGTACCAGGCAAAAACTGACGGGGCAATTTCAGAATTGACCAAACAAATGTCCCAGCTCGCCACCGCCATGTCAACACTAACTACTGAACCTGGCAGACTCCCTTCACAGACTGTCCAAAATCCAAAGGCGAACATAAGCATGATAAGGAGGTCAAACATGAAGGCTACGCTAGGAGAAGTAGCACGGTCCCCAACCTACAGACTTACGAACAATCACTTCAACCGTAGGCGTCGACCTGATTGGAATCAAGAAGAAGACCGACCCAAGGATGGCAAAACATGGGTTACACATGCTGACAATGGACGATACGCGTTCACTGTTTGCATAACACCACCGCCAATCACACACTTTGACATACCAGCATCTGGTTGGGACTCCCCAACTAATACTTGTGCTTATAGCCCGACAAAAGAAAGAGCCCTCACTGCAGATCACGAGCCACAACCGGAAAGAAATAAAGACCCGGGGGCCTTTACAATCACCTGCGGTATTGGTGAAACCCAGATCCACAAATGCTTAGTCGATCTTGGGGCTGCTGTCAACGCCATGCCTTCCTCCTTGTATTACTTACTAGGTCTTGGTCCATTGAAACCACCCCGGTCGAACATCGAGTTAGGAGATAAATCATGCATCTGCCCGGTTGGAGAACTGGAAGATGTAATACTCTATGTGGGAGAACTCGTCGTTGCTGCAGATTTCTATGTAATACCAACAGAAGAGACATGCGAAGACGACCCACCAACAATAATATTGGGACGACCATTCCTCTTCGCCACTAAAGCAAGAATCGATGTGGGCAAGGGCTCATTATCACTTAAGTTCGGCGGCAAAATTGCACACTTCTACATTAATCAGAGCCGCCCGGACATAAAGAAACCGCCTGACATAACACCTATCTCAGATCACTGTGCACAGTTTTCTGACCTGTCATTAGGGACCAAAAAAGTATCAAGGCCAGCAGCTATGGTCAAAGGTCTCCCACCTCATCAGAGACATTGGAAGGAAAAAATCCCGAAACAAAGGAGTCCTGACCCGAACACAACATCCGGCAAGAAGTCAGGAAGAAACAACACAGGAATGGTGGCAAAGTTTGACCTCTGCCACCCATGGGACCCAAACCAATGAACCACAAACGAGGTACCGTCGAGCCAACGACGTAAAACAAGTGCACTGGTCGGGAGGTAACCCGACACTATCTTACTTTTCCGCACTTTAATTTCTGTCATTTAAATTCAGTATTTAGTTTTAAGCTTGCATGACTTTTGAACTAAGGCATGCCTTCGTTCAAAAGTGGGGGGTGAGAACCACCTGTGTACATAAATAACATGCGGCTGTTTTTCTTTTTTTTAGTAATAGTACCTTTTTGAAAAAAAATGAACTTAAGAATGTGAAAAAGATAAATCATAATTCATGCATTAACCTTGTGAAAATTCAACTGTGTAAAAACTTAGAATGTAACTTTACATTTGTCCTTTATGCTGAGATAACTAGGGATGTGGAGTTGACATAAACCGCCCTAGAAGGACTTGGGAAGCAATCAAAGGATCAGATCAAACTATATGGTTTTCGAAGTCAGTGGAGGCTGCACTTCGGGTTTTCAGTGAATAATTGAAGTCAACTCCACCAAGAAGCATCTATGCAAAGGCGAGGACGGGAATCAGACCGTTCTCTCTCTAGTCAAAATAGCCGAGAAAATAGATGAGCGACCCTCATCTTGACCCGCGCAAAACGACAAAGACGAGAGGAGCGGGGAGGTATTTCCATAGGCTTGCGGGCGAAGATTGGACCTCCCAAAAAGGCTTGAGAAAATGGACTAGCAGTCACAAAAAGACAAAAAACTCAAAGAAGAAAATCAAAAGAGGCCAAAGGCCCAAAATTGTGAAGGTTTTAACCGAGCAAAAGTGAAGCACTCAAAAAAGTCAAATCAAAGGCCAAAGGCCAATTCACTACAAAAGCAGTCCCTCGCCAAAAAAGAAGAAAATCAAAAAGGCTCAACTCACTGAAACCCGAATCGAATCATGTGCTAGAGAAAGCTACAAGAAAACCATATAGTGCGAGACGATCCCGAGGCTGCAACCCAGGAACCTGAACAGGGCTATCTCCCGAGACATCCAATATAATTTGCATCTCAGCACGGAGGTACAAGTATTAAGTTTCTTCTATTTATTTACGCAGTTCAATTTGGTAATAAGTAAGCAATGCATGAATTAGGATAGATCGAGTACCACAGTCTAATTTTCATATTCCAAAGCAAAAATTAGAACTTACGCCCTTTAATAGCATTGTTCGGGATGAACAACTAAAAGTGGGGGGTAATCTGATGGACCAAAGTTATACGAGTCAGAAACACAGTAAAACCCCCTTATTTAGACTGTTTGTCTATCTAACTTCTACGTGTTAGTCCCGATATATTTCCACAGGGCATTTTAGAGACTGAAGTGAAAACATGCTAAGGAGAGGATTTTAAGCTGAAAAGATAACAAGAGTCAATCCAAGGTCAAGATCATATGCCGACTGAAGAGATATCAAGGATCCTGACGTTGAATTGACCAGAACAAATTAATCAGAGGAATCAGGAGTGGAGTCAAGACAGCCCGGGGAAGAAACACATTGACAGTTTTGTGAAAAGACTGCACAAAACTGTACAAAATCACACATTGGGCAAAGATGTCCGGCCACCATTCAAGGAGGTGGGCAAGGGAGGAGCTCCTCCCCCTTGGGTGACCGGCAACCGGCGGCGCCACCCTCCTCCACCAAAAGCCGCCGGCTCCTCCTCCTTGCGCCACTTGTCTCCTCCACAAGCTCCTTCTTCTCCTCCCTTGGATCAAAAGACATGTGCTTCCATCTCATCCATACATTTCTCCTCACTTTGGCTATAAATACCAAGCCAAACCTCATTTGTAAAACACACCAAAATCTCAATTCACTTCTCTCTCTAGAAGTTGTAATACTTGTAAGTTGTAATTTTGCTTTGGAAATAAAGGAAAGCTCCCTTGTCGCTTCAACGGTTGTAAGTATCTCTTAGTATTTATTTATTCAACTGTTTATTTCCTTAGTATAATGTTTAGCGCGATGAATAGTAGCTAAACTAGTAGTTCGGTCTAAGGGGCGCGCTTGTATTATAAAATGTTTTAAGACTATTAACTTAGTGTCTAGTCTAAGTATTCAAAACTTATTCTATGTGCCATATATTAAGTCAGAACGTCCAAGGTAGAGTGGATGCTTGGAATGGCAAAACTCTACAGCGGGGTTCGTAAACTTGTACGGATAAGTGGATGCTTGGAATGGCAAAGCTTATCTGAGAAGTTTGACTCATCTTAAACACCATTTGGTTGATCGGGAATGGTTGATCAAATGGATGCACATAGGCTAATATAACCGGGAATGGAGTATTAGTCTAAATAGAATAAGTGTTCTACGTCCTTGGAATAGGCTAGACAGTATACGCAAATCGAGTGCTTGGAATGGCCTTGATACACCGTTTGAATACTTAGGAGAGTCACTAAAGGTCAATGATAAACAGGATATAATACAAGTCCCCTGAAACCGAACATTTCTCTTTAATTATAATCTGTAATTTACTTTCCAGTATTAAAATCAACCAACCAATCAATCAATCAATCAATCAAAATAGCTGGTAGCTTTAAAACCAACCGACCGACTTTAAACACGCTCTCTCGCTAAACAACCCCCTCAAAGACATCTATTCCCCTGATTCCCTTGGGTTCGACCCCTACTTACCAAGTACTACCCAGTAGTATAGTCGCAAGTAGTGGACTATTATAAATTTATTTGTACAAATCGCTTCGACGACGAGCGGTTCTGTCATCTTACCACTCTTATCAGTGAATCGTGTCAGTCCTAGCCGACAGATGACATATGCCCTTGCATATTTCTTCAACGGCTCTTCATCTTCATCTAGAGGGATTTGCAACATATGCTCCCTAAACCATCTTCTCTTTGCCATACCGTGCGAATTGTCGTAGCACTCGGGGTACACGCCGAGCATTCTCACAAACCTCCTTAAAAATCAAATTGGGACTTCCCTGTCACGAGATCTCTTTCTACAGGCAACCAGGTAAGTCGCGAGTTTGGTGGCGTGTTAGTCGCCTCTCCATCATTAAAATGGACAGAGTGGGTTTCAGGCCTCCACCCCTCGACCACGGCAGTCAACATCATCGTGTCAGCCTTCACTTTGCTTACCTGAATTCAAGGGTAAAATCCAGCTGCTACCACATAAGGCTGTATGCGAGCATCAAGCTTCATGAACCTTAAGGAGTTTGTTGGCCTTCCCTTTTTGACAAACTATTCTTTTCACCTCTAAATAGTATCAATGAAGAGAGGATCGAATGTAGTCAAAACATTTATATTAAACGGTAAAGTACTGGGTCGAACCAAGAGGAGCAAGCCAAGCACATGCACTATATAAGATCGTGTTTCCGCTCGGCTATTCTAACAAAAAATGTATAAAGGGGTATGTATATCTAAATCCTATGTGGTGAGTAATTGGAGATAAAAGATAAGTAAGAGGTGTTTCGAGGGGTTACTCCCCTCCTTGGCAATTTCCCAATGATCACATACATGATATTCAAACTTTTTCATGGTAGTCAAATAGCAATGAACCTAGTTTAGACTAGGATAGACCAACTATCACTTGAATCTATTCCAAGCCAAACTCTCTTATAGCTCGAACCTCTCGGTTCATTCCATGGCAATAAATACCATAAACTCGACTCCTAGTTCACTTCCTACCCATGCATTGTGAAAACCTAGCTTAGACTAAGGTAGATCAATGTTTATGTTAATCTAGTCTTAGCCAAGCTCTCTTATAGCTCGAACCTCACTCTCTCGAGGGTATTAGTTCATTCCATAGCACTATTATTCTTGGAATCTCTTCCTAAGGTAATAAATACTATGAACTCGAGTACTAGTTAACAACAAATGCATTCATTAGATAGGATCATGTTTTCTATTATCCAAACTAGATTCAACATGTTACTTAGGCATTTTAAGAAACACTTAGTAGCATGTCACATATGAAGTGCATAGAGATCATGAATTAGACACCATTAGATGGGATTAATTGATGATTCATGACAGGGCGTCGTTGTGCACTGCAAATTTAAATTTATAATTTCTTTACTCTTGGCTAGGACAGCGGCAAGCAAGGGTCGAACCCTAGAGAGCTGGTGAGGTTACTTGTTGTTCTGTAAAATAAAGCAATTGGGGGTTTGTGAGTGATTTGGAAACAAGTGCAATAAAAGGAAATAAGCGAAATATATCAATCAGAGAGAATATTCAGTCTAGGGTTTCTCTTGTGATACATTTATCATGGATATCTAATGATCAATTCTATATTTCGAAGTGTGGGTGTTCCGACAAAGGTAACAACCTAAGTATCCCGACAAAGGTGATACACCACAACCTAACCCGACAAAGGTGTTAGACTTCTAGTTGTCTCCTAAATCAAACAACCCGACAAAGGTGTTATTTAACCTAGGTGTTACTATCTACCTTTGCGACAAAGCATCCAGTAAATATTAACGATAAGAATTATTTGATCGACTAAGCTTTGTGACAAAACATCCACTTAGTCTAGCAAGTTAATTCGTGGTAATAAGCATGAGAACTAGCGAAATATAAAATAGCATTAAGAACAGATATCTCAAAATGCGTTCACAATTATGAAACCCTAAACCGAATGGGAGGTTTAGCTAGACATGTCCATGGAAACAAAATACAATAGTAATGAAAGAAAAGGAAATCTTCTCTATGCCGAATGAAGAACTAGAGAGAGAAGCTGTCCACGTTTAAGGACGCTTTTGCCTTGACCCAAGGGTCTTATTTATAGAGAAAACCTAGGGCTTCCAAGTCCGGATTTGGAACAAGTTCAAAAATGAATTAGGAAACATGTCCAAATCTTGGCTTTTGCTTGGCTTGCAAGTAAACTTGGCTTGCAAGTAAACTTAACTTGTAAGTAAACTTAGCTTGCTAGTTAACTTGGCCAACACGTATTGCCTTGGGCTCGGCTTGGCTCGGCTTGACTCGGCGTGCACCTAAAGCGTAAAGTGCACGTGGAACTCTCGGTCAGATTGTCTGTCTTCACTTCAACTCTCGTTTCGACCATCCAAACGATCTCGGCTGCTCTCGGTGTAAACTAGAGAGTTGTAGGGAATCGAGTCACCTTTGCAATGGCATGTGGCTCGTATTTTTCTGATCAGCGGTCCATTCCCAGCACTCCGTCGACTGTCCAAAGGTCTAATCTGAAACTGTGATGTTTTTGGCCTAAAATGCCAGTCTTTAAGCGCGTTTCCTCCTAGAGCTTCCAAAACACCTGAAATGCAAAACAATACTAACAAGTAACTTGTTCGCATAATAAAGTGTTGGAATTGGTGGGATTTGTTGACTCGATGAGTCGTATAAATACGGCTCATCAAACCACCCCACACTTTTGAACAAAGCCGTGTCCTCACGGCACGACTTAAATTCAAGACATACTATGCAAGCAAACAAATGTAGGGAAACAAAACAATGAGAAAAGTTCAAACAGTACTCCCCTCGTGTGGTCGAGATGGCCTAGGAATGATCTGGCCGAGGACCGATGATGTTTGGCCGAGGCCCGGCTCTGGTGCGTCCGAGGCTCGGTACTTCTGGGGGCGTGGACCTGTAGTGCTTGGGCGTGGCCCGGTACTGTTCCCTGCATGAAAAATCGTTTCCCTTCCAAAATACACTGTGACAAATTTGACATCAGACTCAAATAAACAGAAAACGAAATAAGTAAATAAAACTGAAAAAATGAAGAAAAATGATAAAATGCCGGGCAGCCTCCCTGCGAGCGCCTTTGTTTTACGTCGTTGGCTCGATGGTACCTCTTTAGGGATCACAAGTTAGGATCCCATGGGCGTGTGAGGTCAAACTTCGCCTCAGCTACTTCTTCAATCTACCCAAAATCATCGTGTATAGATGTGCTCGGATCTGCTCTCCATCGATCAGGCGGGTTCGCCTTCACATCCTCCCGAGTTGGCGTGGACACCTTGATCATCGCTCCTGATCCATTCGCATGCATGGTCTCTTCTGGTCGGTTCGGAGCTAGGGCACCAAGATCTGATGTGTTCACTATGTCCGGCGGTTTCTTTGTGCGTGGACGGTCATCATCCCCATAGATATAGAAATATGATGTTTTGCCACCGAACGCAAGTGACAACAAGCCTGTATCCATGTCAATCTTGGTCTTGGTGGTGAAGAGGAATGGTCGTCCCAAGATGAGTGCTGGAGGATCGTCGTTTCTCGCATCTCCCATCTGCAAAACATAAAAGTCTGCAGGAACAACAAGGTCTCCTACATGTACGGTCAGATCCTCAAGCAAACCCATCGGGCGAATACAAGATTTATCCCCTAACTCAATCAACAAACTAGGCGGTTTCAATGGGCCAAGTTTCAACGAGCAATATAATGAATAAGGCATAGCATTCACAGCGGCACCTAGATCAATCAAACAGTGATGTATTCGAGTCTCACCGATACCACAGGTGACCGTGAAGGCACCTGGGTCCTTACTCTTTCCTGGTGGCTCATGGCTTGTAGTGAGTGGGCGCTCCATCAATGGGTCGTTCTGCTTAGGCCTCACCTCTAATCTGCCTCCTGGCTCATCCTTGTTGATCACATGGTCCATAGGAGCCATAACCAGCATAGAAAACGAAGGAGATGGGTTAGTTTGGGGCTGTGCATCAGTGTGGATCGCGTTCGCTACAGACGTTATGGGCGCGTCTGGCCTTAGCAGTATAGGCACGTTTGCTTCAGACATTAGCGTCGAGCTAATGTCTCCTTCGAACGCGATCGGCACTGACTCTGAGTCGTTTTCTTTGTCTTCTGCACCCGATTCGTCTACCAGTACCAATGTATTGATGTTCCCTCTCGAGTTGGCGACTGTCTGGGATGGTAAACGTCGTGGATCATTCTTCAGCTCGGAAATGGCCTGGACTATTTGTGACATATTCTTGGATAGTTCTGTGATGGCTCCATCGCTCTTGGTCTGATTCTGATGCACCGTGGTGGCTATCTGGGACATCTGCTTGGATAGCTGTTGGGTGCCAGCTTCCAGCTCCTTCACTATATCCTCCAGAGGTTTGTTGGCCGCTTTCCCGTACTGTCTCGCTGGCGGTCGGTTATTGTAAGTCTGAAACCCATCCACCGCATGGACTTTGCCTTGATCTTCTTCCACTATGGCCGGACACGCATTTGTTCTATGGTCTGTTGCACCACAATATTCGCAAGTCTTTACTTGGACCGACTGCCTCCCCATCAGCTACATCATCATCTCCTTCAGTTGCTTCATCTCCTTGGCCATTGAATCAGATGGGGTCTCGGCCCTCGAGACGTTTCTGGTTCGGTTGAATTCTTCTTTCTAGCTGGCCTCTTCTCTGAACCTTGCATTCTCGGCCACTTTTGTAATCTTGTGATGGACCATAATTATACGAATCATAAACACAGTTAAACCTACAAAATTAGACTGTTTGTCTATTTAACTTTTGCTTGTTAGTTCCGATATTTATCTACATGGTATTTTGGAGACTAAAGAGAATACACGCTAAGGAGAGGATTTTACGCTGAAAATATATTACGAGTCATTCCAAGGTCACGATCAGATGCCGACTGAAGAAATCTCAAGATCCTGACATTGAATCACTCAAAACAAATACAACCGAGGAGCAACCAAAGTCAGTCCGGAGCTGAAATACACCGATAGTTTTGTGAAAACGTCACAAAACCTCACAAAACTCACTCTCCCCTCCATGGTGACCGGCGGCTTTTGGAGGAGGTGACCAAAGGAGGAAGCTCTCCTCCTCCCCTTACCTCCAACCGACGGCTTTGGCTCCTCCATGGAGGAGATGACAAGTGTTGGCCTTCTCCTCCACACATCTCCTCCTCCCATGGCTATAAATAGAGCCCTCCACCCTTTGTAATCATCATCCCAAAATGTGGAGAGTTTCTCTCTCTACAAATCCCAAAATCACAAACACTTCTCTCTCTAGAAAGTTTGGAACTTTGTAAGATTGGTTTTCAATCTATAATACTCCTGTTGGTTCTTGAGTATTATAGTTCAGTCTTGAGTACTCTTGTCGGTTCTTGTAGTACTCAAGCTTGTCTTTACTATTCTTGAGTAGTCTTGTCGGTTCTTGAAGTACTCACCCCTTTCCCTTACTTACTGTCTTTCAAAAACCGTAAGTACTTAGCTATGGTATCCACCTCTATGGATATTCGTAGCTAAACTCTTCATTCGGTTGAAGGGGTGTACTTGTATTATAAAATGTTTTAGACTATACTTTAGTGCTTTTTCTTTGTATTCAAAACTTGTTCTATGTGCCATATATTAGGTCAGAACTTCCAAGGTTGAGTGGATGCTTGGAATGGCAAAGCTCTTCCGTGGAAGTTCGTAAACATACTCGGGTAAGTGGATGCTTGGAATGGCAAAGCTTATCTGAGAAGTTTGACCTCTCTCAAACACCATTTGGTTGCTCGGGAATGACTGACCAAATGGATGCACATAGGCTAATATACCTTGGAATGGGGTATTAGTCTAAATAGAACAAGTGCTCTACGACCTTGAAATGGGCTAGACAGTGTGTGCAAATCGAGTGCTTGGAATGGCCTTGATACACTTTTGAATACTTAGTAGGATCACTAAAAGTCAATGATAAACAGGCTATGATACAAGGCCTTCGAAACCGAATGCTTTCCTTAGATTTAAACACCACCTGCATTTACTTTCTTAGTATAAACTGCTCTATCAACTGCTCACGTTCCGGAAGGCTTGCCAATCACGCATCACCCGCTGTAAGTCTTCTACTTTTATTTTCAGTACTTTACTTTTCTGTCATTTACTTTTTCGCACTAAAAACCAAAACCAACCAACCAATCACTTACTTTTCCGCACTAAAACCTCAATCAACCTAAAACACGCTCCCTCGCTGTACGATTCCCTCAAAGAATAACTTATCCCCCTAATTCCCTTGGGTTCAACCCCTACTTACCACTTGCTACCCAGTAGTAAGGTCACGAGTAGCGGAATACAAATTTGCTTTTGCACAGAGAACACCGCACCTTAACGACAGTGCGGTGGGCTCCGTCATCTTGCTTCGCACACCAGCTGGGGATAGACTCAAGATAGTCCCTCCAGCTGAGGCGTCTAGTAGACTCCAGTCGAGTGGCCTTAATCCGTCAAGCATGTATTCAATGATCAACTTCTCAGGAAGTCCGAGATTGCAGCAGCTCTGCTCTAGGGCATTGAACTTCTCCAAGTAGTCGTATATTGTCTCGTTCGGCCCTTGTCTGAGATCTTGTAGCTGCCTGTGGACTTGCATTGCTCTGGCGGCTGGGTAGTACTTATCCAGGAACTTCTTCTGCATCTGTTCCCATGTCTGGATGCTACTTGAAGGCAGAGACAAAAACCAATCATTAGCTACGTCGGTTAGAGAGAAGTAAAAAGCTTTTAACTTAAAGTTTTCCACTGTGACTCCGTATGGCCGGAAGGTTTGGCAGCTGCCATGGAGACGCTGAAGATGCGTGGTGGCCGACTCTCCTTGGCGTCCTGAGAACTTGGGCAGATGGTGCACAACTTCAGCCTCGATTTCTATCATCTCTAGTTCTGGCCCTTCGTAGATACACCATGGCTAGTCTTGAAAGTTTGGAGCGGACAGCTCCATCATGGTGGCTCGCGGTGGTGGTTCTCTTGATGTGGTCATGGAGGCGGTGGAAGCTGTTGCTGTGGAGGCGGCTGCCTTGGTGGTTGAATGACCTGGTTGTCCTCATTATCGTGGACGTTCTCACCGACCTGGCTACCTGCGTGAGACATGGCGCACGAGTAGCAAGCACTAATAGCGAAAAAATAAAATAGTAAACAAAAAAAATAAAATAAAAATAGAAAATAAAACTAAAGAACAACTTCACAGATGCGCAGCTCCCCGGCAACGGCGCCAAAATTTGACAGGGTATCGTTGTGCACTGCAAATTTAACTTAATAATTCCTTACTCTTGGCTAGGACAGCGGCAAGCAAGGGTCGAACCCTAGAGAGCTGGTGAGGTTACTTTTTGTTCTGTAAAATAAAGCAATTGGGGGTTTGTGAGTGATTTGGAAACTATTGCAATAAAAGGAAATAAGCAAAAGATATCAATCAGAGAGAATATTCAGTCTAGGGTTTCTCTTGTGACACGTTTATCATGGATATCTAATGATCAATTCTATATTTCGAAGTGTGGGTGTTCCGACAAAGGTAACAACCTAAGTATCCCGACAAAGGTGATACGCCACAACCTAACCCGACAAAGGTGTTAGACTTCTAGTTCTCTCCTAAATCAAACAACCCGACAAAAGTGTTATTTAACCTAGGTGGTGTTACTATCTACCTTTGCGACAAAGCATCCAGTAAATATTAACGATAAGAATTATTTGATCAACTAAGCTTTGTGACAAAACATCCACTTAGTCTACCAAGTTAATTCATGGTAATAAGCATGAGAACTAGCGAAATATAAAATAGCATTAAGAACAGATATCTCAAAACGCGTTCACAATTATGAAACCCTAAACCGAATGGGAGGTTTAGCTAGACATGTCCATGGAAACAAAATACAATAGTAATGAAAGAAAAGGAATTCTTCTCTATGCCGAATGAAGAACTAGAGAGAGAAGCTCTCCACGTTTGTGGATGCTTTTGCCTTGACCCAAGGGTCTTATTTATAGAGAAAACCTACGGCTTCCAAGTCCGGATTTGGAACAAGTTCAAAAACGAATTAGGAAACATGTCCAAATCTTGGCTTTTGCTTGGCTTGCAAGTAAACTTAGCTTGTAAGTTAACTTGGCCAACATGTATTGCCTTGGGCTCGGCTTGGCTCGGCTTGACTCGGCGTGCACCTAAAGCGTAAAGTGCACGTGGAACTCTCGGCCAGATTGTCTGTCTTCACTTCAACTCTCGTTTCGACTATCCAAACGATCTGGGCTGCTCTCGGTGTAAACAAGAGAGTTGTAGGGAATTGAGTCACCTTTGCAATGGCATGTGATTCGTATTTTTCTGATTAGCGGTCCATTCCCAGCACTCCGTCGACTGTCCAAAGGTCTAATATGAAACTGTGATGTTTTTGGCCTAAAATGCCAGTCTTTAAGCGCGTTTCCTCCTAGTGCTTCCAAAACACCTGAAATGCAAAACAACACTAACAAGTAACTTGTTCGCATAATAAAGTGTTGGAATTGGTGGGATTTGTTGACTCGATGAGTCGTATAAATACGACTCATCAATTCACTTAATGACTAAATCCGATAAATCATACATTCATTCCTTAGTCAAGCATCCATATCCTAAAGTTCATTTGCATGATTCAAGATATAGATCATTTTTTCCATCCTAGAACTATCCCCAAGGGTTTCCAAGTCCTAGGTTCAAGTGTAGGTCCAAATTGTCACTTAGGCATTTTATCAAACACCTAGAGTGCATAACATTCATAACACAAGAGAAAATGAAATCAACAATCATCCATATGAATATCAATGTATATATGTGATCAAAGAATACCAAGGAGAGTCATTAGACCCGCAAAACACAAGATCCACTACTCACACATCATGTAAGACAACATGGTGTGAGTAGGGTTTAATGGCAACAACAAGTAGAATAGGAAAAGATGTAGAGGAAGGAGGATTTGGAATCCTTGAACTCCCTTTTGTGCCTTCTTCTTCTCCTTGGTTGGATTGTTGATTGATGACCTTGGATGGACCTCTTTTCCAATTTTCTTCTCCCCAAAAACCTCCCACTTAGGTCAAAAACCCCTCTTTTTCTTTATAGTCTCGGGTGAAAAAATAGCACTGTAACAGTTCAACCGGTCGGTTGAGAATGGGCAATTTGAACCGGTCGATTGGGATGGCTTTGGTTCAGGGAAGGGGTGGCCAGCCGGTCGGTTGGGTGGCAAGCTGGTCGGCTCAAGTTGGCCGATTGTCATTAAGTTCTTCCCCTTTAGTCAGCCGGTCGCTTGACTGATTTCAGCCGACCGGTTGACACTTCCCAGGCCTTTTTGGTGGTCTTCTCGTTCGAATTTGGCCTTGACGTCAACTACAAAGTTGTAGACCTTTGAAATACATTTCCAACAAGATAAAGATCAGCCAAATAAGACACCGTATGCGCCCTGGGCGTCCAGAACAAGCCGCAAAGGTCAAATCTGATCGGTTTTGTTCCAAATCTTCGATTTTCGCCTAGTTTTCGTATTTGGGCTTCGACTTTGGGGGAAACTTGTTTTGTATCTGAAATGTAGAGATAGAGGTCAAATGACATCAAAATAATATCGGAAATGACCCAAAACTATAGTGAAGAATGGCCATAAATCAGTCGAAAACTCGACTGATCAACACTCCACACTTAAGTTTTGTTCGTCCCGAACACAGTATGAGAATATGTCAAGGTCATGCAAATGTCGAAATGATAGTGGTGCTATGTTTTTTGTATATTTGCCTCACTAGATTTCACAAGGTCTCGATCATTATTTCTAAACATGTTATTGAAAGAAAAATGACAAGTATGTACAATCTAACTAGCTCCTTTTCGTAGGAGTTACGAATGCATTTAGCGTATGCATTAAGCCTTTAAATCCCTAGGCTACCCTAGTGGACGAGTTATAGTCTCGTGAGAGTTTTCAGAAAAGGGAATACTCACAAATCCCAAATGCACCTATCCCATGAGAATGAATGCAAGAGTGCTCAACCAAGGCGATGTTTTTTCAAAACAAATCCCTCACCCCAAACTAGGACTACCATCACAATATCATCAAAAGAACTTTTGAACCATTTGAGTACCCATGAGGTTGTGTATTCAAGATCATCAATACTAGGGCTATCAAATGTCTCATCCAAAGGTCTACTCATTTTCAAGGCAATACAATAGAGTCATAGTTTAGTTTGCACAAAAGAGTGTCAACCGCTCACCTATGCGAGGTAGGGCTAGTCCATGGGCTTGCGACAAGGAACTCATTCCCAAGTTTTAGGCGCTTAAGCCATAATCTGATGTTCCCTTGAGTGACATGTATTTGGCAAAACGTCTTTAGACAGTTCAAGCAGGAGTTCAGGGGGAGTTCGAACACATCCTGGTACTCATGTATAGAGTGAAGCAGACGCAAGGAAGTCTTCCGGAAGGTTCTAAAGATCAAAGATCTTTTCGAACTGAAGTCGGCCAGCGAAGAGTTCGAGCAGGAGATATTCGAATGAATATCTACACATCAGATTGAAGGCGGCGTGGCTGACTTGGCAAGGAAGTTTTCGAATATTCTTCCTAAAGATTGGATGAAGATACACATCGGATATTTAGGAATATTTCCTAAATATTTGATGAGATATCTGAAGCATATTTGGAGAGCGCCCATACATATAAATGGAATGCTAGGGCGTCCACAATCTGCATCGCTTCCTGAGAGAAAGAAAACACGAGAGCATTCGTGAGATTGGAGAAGGAGCAACGGCCGGCTGAGCATTCCACACCGGAATATCAACGGTGAAGAAGCAGTTTGTTCAGGGTGCTGTTCTGACTGTTCTTGAAGAACTATCAAGCGCATACACACACAGTGATCAAGCCACGTCTTTGAGAGAAGGTGAATGGTCCTCTGAGAGGTCCAAGACTAGGTCGAGAGGGAAGTCTCATCCTACCCTTAGGGGATCGAGGTGAGCTGCGGTGAATCGAGATTGCAAATCCGAGCGACGGAGTGTTAGAGGCTAGTCTTTTACAAACAAGGTGTTGTGTGAGTGTAAGTCAACTTATAGCCCTAAAACTAGTAATAAGAATTGGGTCCCTTTTTAGGGTGTGGGAAACCACCCAGAGTAGGCGAAGCCGAACTGGGTATCATTCTGTTTGTGCTCCTGTTTTATCCTAGTTACGGTACTATCTGATAAGGTGTTCAAGTATCTAGTGGAACACAACCTGGAACTGATCTTGAACAAACAACAGAATTTCATATGGTATCAGAGCAAACACTCGACACACTGAGTGGAATCCTAGAACTGTTCAAGATGAATCATGAGGGACAATCCAGAGATAACGAAGATATTTCGCTAAGGACAGAAGTGTCTGGATTTTTGGCTGAGACTGACCGCACCTCCTTTCAACTGACTATGATGGCTCGAAAGTTTGGCAGGATGGCTCGAAAGCTCGACAAATGTAAACCTGAGCGAGGACAGTCACACTCAAGCAAGTTTCACGACTGGAAGACAGACACGAAGACCTGTGGAAACAAAATAGTTTGCATGGTTGCCTTCAGCTCTTCAAGTCACATGGAAAAAGATCGCTGGTACTTCGATAGTGGATGCTCCGCCCATATGACAGGTGACCCCAAGTTTCTTACACATATTCGACCTGTCATAAAGAAGCAGTTTGTCACGTTCAGGGATGGAGGAAAGGGTCAGGTGATCGGCTGTGGGACATTGAAGGTTCCGGATCTTCCTGTACTCAAGGACACCCTCCTAGTTGAAGGACTGAAAGTGAACTTAATCAGTATAAGTCAACTATACGATGGCGGACACCATGTCAAATTCACTCACAACTCATGTCAAGTGTTGGATAAGGAAGGAGGCACTCTGATGAAAGGCAGCAGGGCAACCAACAACTGTTAGCTCATTGGCTCTGCTAGAACAGTTGCTGCATCAACTTGTTTGTCAAGTCAAGTAGATGAAATGGCACTTTGGCACAGATGCTTGGGTCACCTAAATCTCAAAACCTTGAGAAAACTCTACTCAACTGGTCTCATTCGAGGAATGCCAAATGTAAAAGGAGATTTAGACGTAATATGGGAGAATGTCAAATCGGGAAATAGACAAAGGCATCTCATCACAACATCTCGCAAATCAGCACCAACAGACCGTTGGAACTAATCCATATGGACCTAATGGGACCAATGCAAGTAGAGAGCTATGGTGGCAAGAAATATGTCCTGGTATGTGTGGATGACTTCACCAGATATACTTGGACTAGGTTTCTTCGGGACAAGACTGAAGCTGCTCAATAGTTCATTGAACTTGCAACCTTGGTCCAACGAGAGAGGGAGGACAAAAGAGAAAGACTGGTGTCTATCAGGAGTGATAATGGGACAAAATTTAAGAATAGCACCATGGCGACTTACTGTGCGGAACACGGGATTGCTCATCAATTCGTATCTGCAATCACACCTCAGCAGAATGGAGTTGTGGAACAGAAAAATCGTACCATTTAGGAGATGGCCCGCGTGATGATTCATGCCAAGAAGATTCCCCTGAAGTTCTGGTCAAAAGCCATGCATACGGCGTGTCACATCCTAAATCGTGTGACTATACGCACTGGAACGAAGAAGACTTGCTATGAACTTTGGAAAGGAAAGAAGCCTACTGTCAAGTACTTTCACATTTTTGGGAGTGAATGCTACATCCTGAATGATCGTGAGTACCGACAGAAGCTGGATCCGAAGAGTGATGAGGGGTTCTTTCTAGGATATTCTTTGAACAGTCGAGCATACCGGGTGTTTAACAAGCGCACAGGCTCAGTCATGGAGTCTATCAATGTCAAAGTCAAGGATGAAGTAATTGAGAAGGGTGCCTCAGACGATGCTGACGACATTTCTGGCACAGAACCTGAGCCACAACCATTGTCCCAGCCGACTGAAGATGGACCGACAGGCGAAGCACCAACTGCTGACAATCTCCCTGAACTTACCTCATCAGACGAAGCCGACAATGACAACACTCAAGAGGATTTTTCTACTTTACAACCCTCTCGACGAATTTCCAGGGACCACCCAATCTCTGAGGTCATTGGAGCACCAAGTGACGGAGTAAGAACTCGCAGGATACAGACCAACCTTAGAGAACTTGCTGCCTGCTCGTGTTTCATGTCTGCTATAGAACTGAAAAATGTAAAGGACGCACTTCTTGATGAGTTTTGGTTCCTAGCCATGCAGGAGGAACTGGAAGAGTTTGCTCGAAATGATGTATGGGACTTAGTTCCAAGACGTGATTGTGTAAACGTCATCGGCACAAAATGGGTTTTCAAGAACAAGTCAGACGCATCAGGCAACATCACAAGAAACAAAGCTCACCTTGTGGCAAGGATATACGCAGCTAGAAGGGATTGACTTTGATGAGACCTTTGCTCCGGTCGCACGCCTTGAAGCCATTCGCCTACTCCTTGCTTTGGCATGTCACTTGAAATTTTGACTATTCCAGATGGATGTCAAGAGTGTGTTCCTGAACGGTTTTCTGAATGAGGAAGTATACGTGGCTCAGCCGAAAGGATTTGAGGAGCCGCATCACCCAGCATCTGTGTACCGCCTGAAGAAAGCTCTGTACGGGCTCAAACAGGAACCCAGAGCTTGGTATGAGCGTCTCACCGTGTTCCTCGTCGAACATGGATATGTGCGAGGGGGAGTAGACAAGGCTCTGTTCGTAAAATACACAAGGTCAGATTTTATTATCGCACAAATCTATGTTGACGATATTGTGTTTGGATTCAATGCCCAGAGGCTGGTGGATCAGTTCGAGGCACATATGCAGAAGGAGTTCAAGATGAGCATGGTTGGTGAGATGAACTACTTTCTGGGTCTCCAGGTGATTCAGAAGGATGATGGCATCTTCATCTCACAGAGCAAGTATGCCAAGAATCTGATAAAGAAATTCGATCTTAAAAAGGCAAGTCACAAATGTACCCCGGCGGCTACGCATCTAAAAATCACTAAAGATGATACTGGAACAAGGGTCGATCAGACACTGTACAGGAGTATGATTGGAAGCCTCTTGTACTTGACCGCCAGCAGACCAGATATAGCGTATGCGGTAGGAGTCTGTGCAAGGTACCAGGCGGATCCAAAAGAAAGCCACCTCCTGCAAGTAAAGAGAATCATAAAATACGTGTGCGGAACTGTTGACTTTGGAATCTGGTACACCAAGGACACCAACCCACATCTGGTTGGCTTCTACAACGCTGACTGGGCATGAAACGCTGAAGATCAGAGGAGCACGTCTGGAGGATGTTTCTTCTTGGGAAATAACTTGGTTTCTTGGTTCAGTAAAAAGCAAAATAGCATCTCGCTTTCTACGGCCGAAGCAGAGTATATCGCTGTAGGAAGTTGCTGCACTCAACTACTGTGGATGAAGCAAATGCTGTATGAATACGGAGTGGAACCGAAGGAGATGACCCTGTACTATGACATTATGAGTGCAATCAGCATATCGAAGAACCCAGTACAGCACTCCAGGACAAAGCACATTGACATCATACATCATTTCATCAGAGAGCTGGTTGAACAGAAGGTAGTGTTCCTACAACATATGACAACGGACAAACAATTAGCTGATATCTTCACCAAACCGCTTGATGCTGCTCAGTTTGAAACACTCAGATCCTCCTTGGGTATGTGTGTTGTCAAGAACTAAGTGTTCCAGAAAGTGGTCAGTCACATGCGAAACTCCAGCGAAACAGTTGGACTGATCACTCGTGTAAAAGAGCTGGAACAGTTGGTAAATGTTTGGATTAAAATATTATTCTGATATATTTTGAAGATTTGCTTTTGGGCTGCTGAGGAAAGGGAGGATATTCTCGAAGTCTTGACTTGTGAATTTAAAAGGCTGAACGTGACTTGGAAATCTGAATTGCTTCGTTTGCTGCTCTCGCTCTCTCGTCTGTAACCCTAACGCAGCTGTCCCTTAAGTTTCTTCTTCCAAAGTTTCTTCTTTTTATCAACAATGATTAACACCAGGAAGACCTCTAAGTCAGTATCAAGATGTCATCTGAATCGATGAAGACGGACAAGAAACCAGCGAAGTCGAAGATACCGATGAAGGAAAAGGCATCGGCTTTGGGTACCGTCACTACAGCATTACCTTGTTTAAATATTCCTGAAGAAGAGGCAGCCGCATCAAGACCTAGAGTTGGGATGGTAGATGGAAAAAGTCCAGAACCTGGTGCAAAGGACGTACCCTCGCAACCCGCGGAGAAAAATCCTATTCAAATCGGTGCGTGTTCAACACCATCAAGTCTCATCCCTCTACCTGGTATGCTCCAATCTGAGGTAATTCAAAACCCTAAGGCTCCGTTCAATTCCTCCGTGCATGTGAATAAGGACATTATTGAAAGGAAGGGGTTGGATATGGGAGTGAATGTTGAGGGTGAAAAGCAAGATGAAGCCAGTAGGGCTACTGTGAATGAGGCTGTTGTCAGTTTGGTGAAAGATAGGGACCCCGGTTTGCCTGTATCCAAGGTTGCTGGTTGCTCAGGAGTATGGAGGAAGAAGATCCATGCCTCTGGTTAGGTGCATCCGGGAAGTCTCCGGAGGAAGAAGGGGACCCGTCAGGTAGTGTCTCTAAGACAGTGTCTGGACAAGATTTGTTCTATCAGGGGAAGACTCGGTGCCATGTCTGACTCAGAGTCTGAAATGATTCTTGGTGACTCAAGCCAGAAGACTGTGCCCCTTGCTGATGAGTCTGAACCAGTCGAAAAAGGTGGTGAACTGGATGCTTTTTACAAGGACATTGATGATGTTACTCAAGTATTGCAGAAGAAAATGATCTCAGTGCCTATTGTACCAAGACCAGATCATTCCTCAGAAGCAGTTCCTGTGGAGGAATCAGATAGCGCTCCTTTCAGTGTTCACAAGAAGGAAGCATGTGAGAAGGTGGATCCCTCAGTTTTTCATGATACTGAGATGAAGGATGTTGACCAGACTGGTCTCTCGTCAGATGCCTCCTCAGAGGTTGCTCAAGTTCCCGTCCCGCTTACAGAACTCGATAATACAAAGAAGGTGTTATTTCAAAATCCAGTTGAACAAATGGGTGCCACCCAAGCAGAAAGAATCCACGGTGCAGGGGGAGTACATGTTTCCAAGAAAAGGAAACGTACGATCCCAATTCCAGTTTCAGCAGATGCTAGCCAATGTGAAGCGTTCAACCCTGTGTCAATAGACGCTCCAGCTGAAATTGTCAAACATGGCATATGGTTCACCAATAAGGATGCAGCAAAGCAGTGGAAGTCTGTTCTGAACAAGAAGATTTTCCCGGAAAGGCTTCTTGAAGAAAAACGTTATAACGGAAAGGAAGTTGTCCATGTTCTGAAGTAGACATGCCTGATAAAGACCGTGACCAAGAACAAACCATTCGATGACCAACTGGTTCGTGAAGCAATAACCAATCTTCCACCACAGTTTGGTGTTGTCGGTGACAAGGATTATGGGGTAGTATATGTTTGTGGACGAAGAATTGAAATCAATCCTCTACTCATCGACACTTACTTCCAGATGGATGATCCAGACGTGGATGATAAGGATCTTGACTATGATAAGATTGTAGACACCATCACTGCGGGTTCGTTCCCTTGGTGGCCGGAGGCTTCTGCTATTCCGACGGCAGATCTGACAACCTTCTACTCAATGCTCTTCTATATTGCCATTGCCAATTGGATGCCAACCTCTCATCGTTCCACAGTTTGTAAGGACCTTGCTCAGCTGCTCTATGAGATTGGAAATAAGATGCGGTTGAATCTGGGAAGAGTCATGTTCAATCAGATTGCGGATCATGCCACGTCCTCTCGCAGCCTTCATCAGATTGGGTTTCCATCTCTCATATATGAACTGATCCTCAATCGGGCTCCAGAATTGAAGACTCCACATGATCGTCTCTCAAAGGCCCTGCAGAAATTCATCGTGGATCATAAACTCTTCAAGGTTCATCAAAAGAATGACCTCCAAGGCTTGGGACAGAAAAGGAAAGACATCCCAGAATCATCAAGAAGAGGAGCTTCTGAAGATTGCAGAAGACCTGGACTAGGCAAGACTCTCTTCTGAAAGAAGTGGAGATCATCCTAGCCATTGACAAAGAACAATGGATACGTATCCGCAACTTGGTGCGCATGCTTCGCTACCCCAGCGATGATGAAACCGAAGATGATGCGAAATCTGTTAGCGACTCGGATGACCTCTCATCTGCATAAAGGTCCATGCTTGCTTTCTCTGAACTTTCATTTTTCTTGTGCTTGGTCTGCCACAGTTTGATTTGTTGTTCGAACTAAATTGGACCCCTTGCCAGTTTGTGGCAAAAATGGGGAGTATTTTGAGGTGACCATTTTTTTGTTCCCTCAAGTTTGTCTAAAGTCTAGATAGTTAGATAACTCTAGTCATCTAGTATAGATTTGGTTTTGCCAAAATGCCAAGGGGGAGATTGATGTTCCCTTGAGTGGCATGTATTTGGCAAAACGTCTTTATACAGTTCGAGCAGGAGTTTAGGGGGAGTTCGAACACATCCTGGTACTCATGTATAGCGTGAAGCAGACGCAAGGATGTCTTCCGGAAGGTTCTAAAGATCAAAGATCTTTTCGAACTGAAGTCGGCCAGTGAAGAGTTCGAGCGGGAGATATTCGAATGAATATCAACACATCAGATTGAAGGCAGCGTGGCTGACTTGGCAAGGAAGTTTTTGAATATTCTTCCTAAACATTGGATAAAGATACACATCGAATATTTTGGAATATTTCCTAAATATTTGATGAGATATCTGAAGCGGATTTGGAGAGCGCCCATACATATAAATAGAATGCTAGGGCGTCCACAATCTGCATCACTTCCTGAGTGAAAGAAAACACGAGAGCATTCGTGAGATTGGAGAAGGAGCGACGGCCGGCTGAGCATTCCACACCGGAATATCAACGGCAAAGAAGCAGTTTGTTCAGGGTGCCATTCAGACTGTTCTTGAAGAATTATCAAGCGCATACACACACAGTGATCAAGCCACGTCTTTGAGAGAAGGCGACTGGTCCTCTGAGAGGTCCAAGACTAGGTCGAGAGGGAAGTCTCGTCCTACCCATAGGAGATCGAGGTGAGCTGCGGTGAACCAAGATTGCAAATCCGAGCGACAGAGTGTTAGAGGCTAGGCTTTTACAAACAAGGTGTTGTGTGAGTGTAAGTCCACTTGTAGCCCTAAAACTCGTAATAGGATTTGTGTCCCTTTTAGGGTGTGGGAAACCCCCTAGAGTAGGCGAAGCCGAATTGGGTATCATTCTGTGTGTCCTCCTATTTTGTCCTAGTTACGGTACTGTCTGTTAATGTGTTCAAGTATCTGGTGGAACACAACCTGGAACTGATCTTGAACAGACAACAGAATTTCATAATCCATAAGGGAAGAGGAGTTCAACACTAGAGTTTCTTAATAAACAAGCATAGACCAAATGATAGCTCCCGTGCAAGCACATGGATCGTCCAAGAGTCGTTCCAACTAGTACACAATGCAAATGATGAATCCCGCGCAAATGTAGGATGATGGAAGAACATAAAGTCAAGTTTTAAGTGCTTCTTATTTTCTTTTTCAAATGGCCTTTGGCCTACAAATTCTTTTGAGGGGGAACTTTTCTTCATAACCCCCGGCATTTGTATGTTTAAGATCAAAACTTCTCTTGTACTCGAGAAAGTTTTTAGTCGGGGCTTTGCCCTCTTTTGACCATGAAAATGAAGCTTTTTTTGTTGGGGCCTATTTTTCGCCCTCTTTTGTTTTTGACTTCACACTTAAAACTTGACAATATGTTCAAGGAATGTATGGAATGCGCGGGAAACAATCATGAGCATGGCACTAAATTCGAAAACTCAAGTCACCAAGGAGCATACAAGAGGTCTAAGTTTTTCGTGAAATTTTTAAAAATGCTTGATAAAACTTAATCCAAGGTATTTCAACGAAAATACTTAGAAAATTAGATAGACTAGGGATAGCAATGATATTGATTCACAAGAATGCACATTCATAGGACTAGGTCGGTTCCAAATTCAAGACCCAATAAAAATGAAAAGTAGGCTAGATGTGATTTATATGGATTTAGAATCGATAGTCACAAGCCTATGTGGTTAAAAAACACTCTCATGTTAGGGATAGAATACATGAATGCAAGTGCTCATTCAAACATGGTACGCATGGCATGAAATGAGTGAACTATGTGACTACCCACTCCACACTTAAAGCATAGCTTAGTCCCTAAGCGCAAACAATGAAGAAAATGAGATAAAGGCGCATAGGAACTCCCCTTGTTTGTAGATGTGCCCCACCATAGAAAATACACCATTGTTCTAAACTTGATCGTACATGATGCAAGTAACTTCCTTGATAACAAGAACACATGAGAGGTTAAAAGCAACAAGTGACATACAAGGTGGTACAAAAACTCAAGTATGAGAAAAAAAACCATCACTAGTTGCATAATAACATCATGGCATAAGATTAATAGACCTTAAACAAGGAACGTAATCTACATCTTTCATAATATGCACATGAGCACTAAGGGCAACATCATTATTCATAGATAAATCAAGGGAAATGAGGAGGGTATGTAGATGTGAAGTGGAATTGGAGTGAGTAGAACTCACTCCACACTTAAAATTTTACCCACTAATCCTACGTATCACACTCCACACTTTAGAGCCTTAGCTACTCAAAATCATGCCAAACACTTAAGCATATAAAAGAACAAGATGGAAACACTTACAAACCGGGTTACCTCCCGCGAGGGCCTAGTTTTTCTCATCTTGGCAAAGACGTAGCAAAGCGCCCCATAGAATCACTCATTGAGAAGTCCTTTGCTAGGATCCCTTCTCACGAGGCCTTGGATTTGGTCGTGTCAATCCACCTTCAAATCCCATTTGAATTTCCTCCCATCAAGTCTACAATGGACTTTCCTTTGGAAGCATGACCCCTTCAAATATGAAGATCCCTTAAAAATTAAGGGGCCATGGGAGCTTTTTCCAATTAATCTTTGAAAATATGGCAAGAAGCTCCAAAACTTGTCTCGAGATGAAAAAGTGAAGAAAGGGTCTTCATAACTTGTCTCGAGATTGATGGGCATCCTCTCCTTGAGTCTTTCAATTGCATCAATGGGTGCCCATCCCTCAATCTCCCTTTCTAAACTCTTGTCTTCTTGAGTGCGGGATGGTTCCTTAGTTTCTTCCATGAAAACCTCAACAAAGTCTCTATACCCTTGAAGACTTTCAATCTCTATACGCTCTTCCTCTATCTTATCCTCATCAAGGAATTGGGATTCACATTCAAGTTCACTCATAGCGGGAGGAGAGAGTTCTTCTTCATTAACAATAGGTATTTCCTCTATTAAAGAGGCATCATCATTGAAGAATTCCTCATTGGAGAGCGTTAATGGGATGTCGAGCTCTTGTGTGTTCTCATCTAAATGATCTTGAGATGTGCTAGTGGTGAAGGATGCTTCACTTTTGCATTACATCTCTTCTTCGTTACGAGATTCACCATCCCTATGGTTGTAATGAGCTTCGGTGGCGGCTCTCCAAAATTCATCCTCCGCTTCTTGATCCCATTCTTCCTTTGAGGCATTAGATTCAAGGACTTCCTCTTTGGATACCTCCTCTTCCTCATCCAAGTTTTCATTTCCCATTGCTTGTTGCGCTAATTTGCTTTCCAAAACTTGGTGTTGAGCCTCCAATCTATCAAATTGAGCATACATCTCCATCAATTGAGCTTGCATCCTCTCTTGGGATGCAAGGAGTGTGGCAAGCATGGCTTCAACACCGGAGGGCTCATTTGATGGTTGAGGAGGTTGAGGGTAGGAGTCTTCAACTTCAAAGCATTGGTGATGGACCATATTTAGATGAATCATTAAGACAGTTAAACCCACCAAATTAGACGCTTTATCTTGACAACTTTTACTTGTTAGTTTCACTTTTGTTCTACAGGCTATTTCAAGGAGTAGAGATGAAACAAGCTAAAAAGGAGTTCTTGACGCTAAAAGTGGATTACAAGTCAGAACTGGCCATGCTCCTGCAGTACTCCGATCAAGCCACAACTAAGTCCTAATGACTTGTTCCAACAAAGATCAAGAACACAAGTGAAATGCCAAGTAAAAGTGCCTTGTCTTTTGATGTCAACCAAGAAGCAACCAAGGGGCAACCAAAGTCTAACCGGAGTTGCATGGGAACCGATGGCTTTTGGAGGCAAAAGATCTCATTCCACTCAACTCACCCACTCCCTCCACCTCATGGCCGGCGGCTACCATGGGAGAGTGCCACATGGCCGGCGGCTTTGTGGCTTGTGCCACCTATGGCCGGCGGCTTTTGGCCCTCCTCTCCCCTCTTGACAAGTGTGTGGCTCTCCTCTTCTCCCCTTGCTTATAAATAGAGAGCTCCCCCTCCTTGAATCAATGCCTCATGTCCCAAATTGTAGTCCCAAGTTCTAGTCCCATTTTGGTTCTTTGATCACTTGTTGCTTGGATAGAAATCTCTCTACAATCCATCCCACAATCCTTGTAAACACTTTACTTTGAATCCAAAGCTCCAAGCTTGTTCTTGAGTTTGAATGTGTTCTTGAGTTTTACTTTCAAAAACCTTTACTTTCCTTGTCTTTACTTTCCAAAACCTTTACTTTCTTGTCTTTCGAAAACCTTTACTTTTCAAGCACTTAGCTATGGTATCCACCTCTATGGATACTCGTAGCTAAACCCTTCATTCGGTTGAAGGGGTGTGCTTGTATCATAAAATGTTTTAGACCCTTCTCTTAGTGCCTCTTCGTGTTCAACTTGTTCTATGTGCCATATATTAGGTCAGAACACCATTGGTTGAGTGGAGGCTCGGAAGAGCAAAGCTCTTCCATGGGGTTCGTGAACATACGTGGATAAGTGGAGGCTCGGAAGAGCACATCTTATCTGTGGAGTTCAACCTCTTTTAAACACCATTTGGTTGATCAGGAATGATTGATCAATTGGATGCACATAATAGAACAAGAGTTCTATGTCTTGAAAAAGACTAGACGGTGTGGCAAGTTAAGTGCTAGGAATAGCCTTGATACATCTTTGAACACGTAGTATGATCATTAGAGGTCTATGAAAAACGGACTATGATACAACGCCCCTAAAACCGAATCTTTCCTTTGATTCAAACATCACCTGTCACTTTACTTTCAGTCTCACTATCAACTGCTTACTTTCCAGTCATTTACTTTCAGTACTTTAATTTCCGCACATTTACTTTTCAGCAATTTACTTTCTGTCGCTTATTACAGACCCTTTCAATATCAGTCCATACCAAAAGTATGTTGATTAAGTAGATATTGAATTCGACTATTCCAGCATTTACTTTCAGTAATTTACTTTCTGTCGCTTATTACAGACCCTTTCAATATCAGTCCATACCAAAAGTATGTTGATTAAGTAGATATTGAATTGGACTGTTCCAGCACTTTACTTTTCAGTATTTACTTTCAGTCCTGTATTTACTTTCTTTACTTTCAGTCATTTACTTTTCAGTACTAAAATCACAACCAACCCACGTTACTTTCAGTACTAAAATCACAACCAACCCCCAACTGTCTTACTTTCCATTTTCGAAAGAACAACTATCCACTAATTCCCTTGGGTTCGACCCCTACTTACCGCTTTACTACCCAATAGTAAAGTCACGAGTAGCGAACTTATAAATTTATTTTGTACACATTGCCTCGCGACAAGGAAGTGCTGTCAATTGGCTATCATCCCAATTTGGAGTGTAATAACTTGAGGGATAGCCATGCTCTTGATAATAAGAATTTATGTGCTCCTCCTCTTGGTAGTATCCCTCATTAGAAAATACTTGTTGGTTGTGGTTGTACATCCAGTAGTCTTCACAACGGGCATTTGGTTGTTCCTCTTCATAATAATCTCCATTGGTCATGACTTGTTGGTTGTAGTGATCCATCCTCGCAAAAAAAGATAAACGAAGTTAGTAGGGAATATGAGTAGAAAAAGAGAATATACAAGTATAAGAAAAAAGAAAAATATTCACAAGAATAGTCGGAACTTCCACACAATCTAGTCTAGGGATGTGCTAACTAGTTGCTCCCCGACAACGGTGCCATTTGACAAACTATTCTTTTTCACCTCTAAATAGTATCAATGAAGAGAGGATCGAATGTAGTCAAAACATTTATATTAACCGGTAAAGTACCGGGTCGAACCAAGAGGAGCAAGCCAAGCACATGCACTATATAAGATCGTGTTTCCGTTCGGCTATTCTAACCAAAAATGTATAAAGGGGTGTGTATATCTAAATCCTATGTGGTGAGTAATTGGAGATAAAAGATAAGTAAGAGGTGTTTCGAGGGGTTACTCCCCTCCTTGGCAATTTCCCAATGATCACATACACGATATTCAAACATTTCATGGTAGTCAAATAGCAATGAACCTAGTTTAGACTAGGATAGACCAACTGTCACTTGAATCTATTCCAAGCCAAACTCTCTTATAGCTCGAACCTCTCGGTTCATTCCATGGCAATAAATACCATGAACTCGACTCCTAGTTCACTTCCTACCCATGCATTGTGAAAACCTAGCTTAGACTAAGGTAAATCAATGTTTATGTTAATCTAGTCTTAGCCAAGCTCTCTTATAGCTCGAACCTCACTCTCTCGAGGGTATTGGTTCATTCCATAGCACTATTATTCTTGGAATCTCTTCCTAAGGTAATAAATACTATGAACTCGAGTACTAGTTAACAACAAATGCATTCATTAGATAGGATCATGTTTTCTATTATCCAAACTAGATTTAACATGTTACTTAGGCATTTTAAGAAACACTTAGTAGCATGTCACATATGAAGTGCATAGAGAGCATGAATTAGACACCATTAGATGGGATTAACTGATGATTCACTTAATGACTAACCTCGATAAATCATACATTCAATCCTTAGTCAAGCATCCATATCCTAAAGTTCATTTGCATGATTCAAGATATAGATCATTTTCTCCATCCTAGAACTATCCCCAAGGGTTTCCAAGTCCTAGGTTCAAGTTTAGGTCCAAATTGTCACTTAGGCATTTTTTCAAACACCTAGAGTGCATAACATTCATAACACAAGAGAAAATGAAATCAACAATCATCCATATGAATATCAATGTATATATGTGATCAAAGAGTACCAAGGAGAGTCATTAGACCCTCAAAATACAAGATCCACTACTCACGCAGCATGTACGACAACATGGTGTGAGTAGGGTTTAATGGCAACAACAAGTAGAATAGGAAAAGATGTAGAGGAAAGAGGATTTGGAATCCTTGAACTCCCTTTTGTGCCTTCTTCTTCTCCTTGGTTGGATTGTTGATTGGTGACCTTAAATGGACCTCTTTTCCAATCTTCTTCTCCCCAAAAACCTCCCCACTTAGGTCAAAAATCCCTCTTTCTATTTATAGTCTCGGGTGAAAAAACAGCACTGTAACAGTTCAATCGGTCGGTTGAGAATGGACAATTTGAACCGGTCGGTTGGGGTGGCTTTGGTGCAGGGAAGGGGTGGCCAGCCGGTCGGCTCAAGTTGGTCGATTGTCATTAAGTTCTTCCCCTTTAGTCAGCCGGTCGGTTGACTGATTTCAGCCGACCGGTTGACACTTCCCAGGCCTTTTTGGTGGTCTTCCCGTCCGAATTTGGCCTTGCGTCAACTACAAAGTTGTAGACCTTTGAAATACCTTTCCAATAAGATAAAAATCAGCCAAATCGGACACCGTATGCGCCCTAGGCGTCCAGAACAAGCCGCAAAGGTCAAATCTGATCGGTTTTGTTCCAAATCTTCGATTATTCGTATTTGGGCTTCGACTTTGGGGGAAACTTGTTTTGTACCTGAAATGTAGAGATAGAGGTCAAATGACATCAAAATAATATCGGAAACGACCCAAAACTATAGTGAAGAATAGCCATCAATCAATTGAAAACTCGACTGATCACTTTTCGATCCATCTGCCACGAGACAATGTCATTTTACATTAGTAAGATATCAAATTATGAATGATTAATAACAAAATTTAATGTTATTCAAATTTATTACTAACCTGTTTATTCCAAACAGCCTCAGTAGATGAGTACGCTGCCGAGTAAGGACATGGTCATCAATCAGACCAGAAAGAATTATATCATCGGCATCCATATTCGGATGACATGTAGCCTGCGATGGGACAGTCATGGACGCTCTGATCCGTGAAGATGATGGTCTTTGTGAGTCCATATCTACAACAGACAAACCATAAATTCAACAATTCAATAATTAAAAAATCAACAAATCTATTACAACAATGATGAACATGAGCACAATCAACAAAGGAATACAATCAACAATTACATAAATTCATCCATAATTCATCAATAACCAAATTCAACACTTACATCATTTCTTCTCTAATTCAACCTTACATTTTCAACAATTATATCTATTCAATAACCAAAAAATTTCACATAAACACAAGCAATCTGGCAGAGAAGCCAGAGTGCAGATTCAGGGAAGCTAGACAGTAGAGAGCTTGATATGATGTAGTTGGATATGTTAATGTCGATTGGAGTTTGGATTCATCACAATCTGGCAGAGAAGCTGGAGTCTAACGCGCAGTTTGGGAATTTTTCCGAATTAAGGTGGCTCTGACTATTGCATTAGATTTGAGTAGTGATGAGGCTCCCAACGTGCCGTGAAGGCTTTGGACTTCACAGGTAACAGATGCTCATAGATTCAATGGATAATGCATAGAAGTTGATTCTTGCTTTCTCTAGTTTCATATCTGCAGCACCTAAGTATTAAAAAAAACTCCCGAAGCTTCCTGAACACAAGCTAGCGAGCGAAGTCGAGTCCTGCCCGTCGGCGGGGGCTAGGGCTCCGATGAGGCTGAGATCTGGTTGATGCCGTCGTTGTGCTTGTCTCCCACCGTTCTCTCTTCCCTCTTTGGTGGTTGCTTCCTTTGTCTTCGTTGGGCTTTTGGGTGGCGTCGTCATCGTCAAACCGGGGTGGAGATTTGAGGCGCGTGAGTGGTTGCGGGTGGGTGGTTGAGGCGTCGACGGTTTGGACTGGCGGTGCTGCTGCCGTTTGGCTCATTGTTTGCTTCAATCTGGTATGGTGGTCTGCGGTGGGCGAGTGGTTGCAGGGGGCGGTTTGCGGTGTCGCCGGCTTGAAGCGACGGAGCTGCTGCAGGGTGGAGGAGGCTTCTGCTGGTCGGTGGTGGGGCGATGGCATTGGTCGAGTCGGTGGTCCCAGTCGGTGCTGGCAGGGAGGGCTATTTTAACCTGAATATAGGTAGGTTTTCTGTTTGGTGCTGGCGGAGCTGCTTTTTGGGGAAGGAAGGGCGTCGGTCGAAGGTGGGGGTCTGGTTTGATTCAGATCTGGCTTGCTCGGTTGGGGTTTAGGCGGTTCTCGGCGTCTTTGGGTGGTGACGAGTGGATTTCCTAGGTGGTGGATTGGAGGAGCAGCATATTGGTGTGGCGCGGCTCCGATTCTGCAGTTGGCCTGGTGCGTCTCCGGTGCCAGGCGTCTCTCGGTTGGTTTGGGTCGGATGCATTTTGGTGGTGGTGCTGGCTGCTGAATGGCGGGAGTAGCTTGTTGGATGGGCGGCTTTCGGTTGGGAGATGGACGGATGGTAGTGACGCCAGCAGTTTCGGTGCTCTAGCAACTCCAAGCGGGCGTGGGTGAAGGCGGAGGCGGGTCGCGGTTTGAGGTCGGCTGGGGTTGTTTTGGGGTGCCTTAATTGGTAGTGTAGGCTACGAGTCATGTAGTTTAGTTTTAGTCTCCTTCTGCGGGGTTTTTGGGTCCTGCCGGTTCCGGGTTTGGCCTTATAGATCGGATCTGGTCAGGTGGGGGGCTCTGGCAGGCGCGAGTGGTTCGGACTAGCCTTCGCTGCTGAAGTGGTTGGCCCCGTTGATGGCTCGGCATTAGATCATTTATGTTTAGGGAGTAGTCTAGCGGTAGGCTTATGTTTAGTTGTTCGGCGTGTTCCACCGGGATTGGTTGTGTTTTCCACCTTTTAGTGGTGTCTTCCATCTTGTTTGATGGTGTTTTCCACCCTTATTGGGTTGGTGTCCTCCCACCATATTTTGGTGGTGTTTTCCCGCTAGTCTGGCGGTGTTTTCTTCCACCTGTTTGGTGGTGTTTTGGTATTGGGATGGGTTGCGTCTTCGGCTGGGCTTCAGTGGTGTTTAGGTACCAGATTGAGTCAGTGTTTTGGCATTATCCAACTCTTGTACTACTTACCCATCAAAAAAAGTATTAAAAAATTAAAATTCGTAAAACTTGAAACAAAATTCGTAATGTGAAAATCGTAAAACTCAAAAATAAAATTCGTAACGTAAAATTCGTAGACTTAAAGAACAAAATTCGTAACGTAAAAATAATATAACTTAAAGAACCAAAATTCATAGACTTAAAGAACAAAATTCGTAATGTAAAAATTGTATAACTTAAAAAAAATTCGTAATGTAAAATTCGTGGACTTAAAGAACAAAAATCGTAATGTAAAAATAGTATAAATAAAATAACTAAAATTCGTAAACTTAAAGGACAAAATTTGTAATGTAATAATAGTATAACTTAAATAACCAAAATTCGTACACGTAAAGAACAACATTCGTAAGGCCGGGAATTATATGGATACAAATTTACAATAAAGCCCTTACGAACATATAATATATATATTCAAATTCAAAAAAAATCCGAAAAATAAGAGTTCGTTGATTAAAAAAACAAATGGTTGAGATTACTTCTCATTTGTCACCAAACTTGTCACTTCTCATATGATCTTTTCCCTTTACAATTATGTCTTCAATTGCAACTTCACTCAATTTTAATTTAACATAAAATAAAATACACTTTATTCATTAAAATATAACATCCACACTAATAATTCATTTTTTTTATGGGTACAAGGGTTAGTAGTTAGTTGTGTTAGGTAGGACTTGAACCCTGATCTCCCGAGAACGCAGGGGAAGGGTCACCACTGTGCCACTTCACTTTGCCTCACTTATAATTCATTAGATACTTCAAATTCAATAAATTAATTTAAAAAACATTTTATTCGATGAGTAATGTGCATAGGTATAGGTGAACCTGCTGCATAAATTGATGACATACTACCCCTTTGAGAAGGTGCTCGAAAAACAACACCTGGTGAACACATTCACATGCTTTTATTAAACACAAAATATAAAGTCTTCAATGCAAAGCAGATACGGTAGAGCATAGCCATAAACATTGAATCAAAGCCGTAGTGTGGTGGTTCAAGGAAAGGCTTGGATGAGTGACTGGACGGCACCAGGGATGGGCTTGAAGTCGTGTTTGGCTAAACCAGCACGGTCCAAGATGTGCTTCCACTCCGGTAAAGTCCGCTCCTTACCCTTGTTGGTATGAGCCATCATGCATATGTCAAGCATCAGGCCAGTATCCTTGAGTTTATTCTCGCCATGGTCTGACTCTTCGTCGAGGACTGACTCGATGATGATCACCTTGCCGGTGTGGACTGGGACGGCTTCTCTGCACTTGGTCAGGATTTGGATGCACTCCTCGTCCCCCCAGTCATGTAAAACCCACTGCAAGAAATTAAAACCATATATAGCTTTAAGTATGTAATGAAAATATGTGCAAACAATTAACTTGGTACTCAGATAGCCTGTGATTCAACGAATGATTAATTGAAAAAAAAATTAATTTAGCAAAAATTGGAATTTCATTCAACGAATGATTAATTGATTAATATATTAGGCGTCGTTGGCAACATCGCCTAAGAAAAAGTGTCTATTTCGAAAACTCAATTTGAAAATTGGCTAGAGAGGGAAAAGAAATTCCAATTTTTACTAAATTGAAATTTTTTTCTGATTAATTCTGTATTTGTGCCATTGTGAGCTTTGTACTTCATCTGTATTCCTTGAAATGTCGGATGTAAACCCATATTAAAAAAAATTAACTTGGCACTGGGAGTTACTGACCTTGATTAAAGCAACATCAGCTTTAGGAACCTCAACGAACATGTCTCCACCGATATGTTCAACATTGTCGATCTCTAGCCCGGTGGACGCAACATGAGGGAGATCGAAGTTGATACCGTGGATCCACGGACAGGCCTTAAGTAAAATACTTAACGCAGTCCCATCTGCGCCACCAACATCCACAACGTTCCTCACTCCGTCGAACACCTCAGGACATCCATTCAAAATTGCAGGCATCACCAGTCTAGCATCGCCAGCCATCGAGAGGCTGATGAGGTCACAATGCTCAGGTTGCGCAGCTGCATAGCTCCATATATCCACGCCATGAGCCCCGACAAAAGAAGAGCTGACTTTTCCTGTTAAGTAGCGGCCGAGATAATGCCATGGCGCTATCATCACAGGGCTGCTCTCCAACAGCACAAGTCCGGACAATCCATTTGTCGTAAGGAGACGAGATAGTGGAGTCTGGACATACCCTTTTGATTTGGAGGTTTCACTTGGTACAATTTTCTCTTTGAAAATTCTCCGGTTGATCAGAAACCTCATGATGCGATACAGAAGTTGCGGATCAGAGCTGGTGGCAGATGCCAGTTCCTGCAGTGTCATGGGCTTATTGCTACCTTCGAGAATATCCGGTATCCGAAGCTCGATGGCGCATTTCACAACCGCCATTTCGACAAATCCAAACACATATCTCCATATCTCCACCTTGGCCTGTGCCTCCTCCTCATCTTCTAGTCCACTCACTGATTTCACTACTTGATTGACCTCCATGACTAAAGCCAGTGAGTTTTGTGATATAAATTGATGAAAGTACTCTGTTGTGAACTTATATAACTTGTATTGTTTCAACTCGTCAAAAAATATATAAAAAGATTGCTAAAAAATATGTAAAACTTTTGAGTGCTCAATTGAGAATCCTCTAAATTTTGATAACTTGAGAATCAATCTTCATCTTTAAAATATACCATCTAGTCATTTGTTAATGGGAGACAAATGTCCTATAAGCATATTTTAAAGTTTTATTTAATGCAATATCAAAACCATCAAGCTTGACTTTTGTAGTGGACACATATATGTCACATGTAAATTCAAAGATGCACATTGATCTAATGTTCACATTTGAGTTATCAGATTTTCCAATTTTTTAGGATTTTCAACCGAACACTCTCCTTGTAAAAGTTTAATATATGAAGGATTGTTGATCCAAAGTTGAAAGACATAACATACCCAAAATTAAATAATGACACAGTGTCTTGTGCAAGAAAGCGAAAGCAAGATCTTGTATTCTTTTTAGGGAAAAGTACAGTTTGGGGACCTGAACTATCACAATTTTCTAACTTGTAGGCCGAACTATAAAAACTTTCAAACAAGGGGCGAACTATCAAACAATTTTCCAAACAAGGGGCATCATGTTAACACCGTTAATTAAATAAAAAATTTTAAAAAATTTAAATTACAAAAAAATTTAAACAACTCTAAAATTGCCAATTTTTTTTAAAAATTGTAAAAAATTAAAAAAATTAATAAAAAATTAATTGTTTTTAATTTTTAATAAAAATGAATATAAAATTTTTTTAAAAAAATATTATGATATTTTCGAAGTCTTACCTTTTGTTTGATTTTACCACACATAAATGAGAGATAATTGGGCAGTTGCCACCCTTTGCAAAATTCATTGGGAAAATACCACCTTATGAAAATTTATTTGGGTTTTGCCACAAACCGCTAATTAGAATAGCGGTTTGATATAAAATTAAAATTGTTGACACCGTGGTCCTACGTGGATGCCACGCGGGATTTTAAAATTAGAAGAAACTGCTAGCTGTATTAGCGGGTTGTGGTGAAATAAACACATATATGTTTCTTTTCTCTCCTCGCGCGACTCTCCCTGCTCCCTGCATCTTTCGCTCGGTTGTGACCGTCGACGCGTTATCCAAGTCTGCCAAAGTCACCGGCAGTCAGGCATCGCCATTGTGCACGCGTCAACACGGTATGTTACAATTTTCTAAATTACTCGATTTGAAATAGTAAAATTGAGTTTAGGGTTAAGTTTCATAGAGATTAGGGATTATGTTTATATGGCTTTGATTTAATGTTGCCGTAGTTTGACTTTAATTATGATGTATTTGGATGTGCTTAATGTTTTTTTTCAATATTTGAATTGTAATTGTGAAGTTGGTTTGAATTGTTTAGATATGAAGGTTTTGGTACATGTAAAGCTTTAGTGTTGTTCAGGTTTTGATGTAGTTAAGATTTGATTTGATTCGATTTGTAATTGTAAGTGATATTGTAGTTTTACCTTATTTTTAATAATGAAGAGTTGGTTGTATTAGCGTGTGAGCTTTGGTTAATGTACATTTTTTGTTGGTGTTTCCTAAGGTCGACTGATGGATGATGATGAAATAGATCGAATGGTGATGTCAACGTTGGAAACGTTTGCCAATCCTGTTGTGGACGAGCATTGATGAGTCGTATTATACAACTCGTCGAGTCAACTAATCCCGTTTATCTCGACACTTTTATATGCGAACAATTTCTTTTTAGTGTGGTTTTGCATTTCAGGTGTTTCAGAAGCTCTAGGAGGAAACGTGCATAAAAGACGGCATTTCATGCCAAAAACATCACAATAACAGATCAGACCTTTGGACACTCGACGTAGTGCTGGGAATGAACTGCTGATCAGAAAAATACAAGCCACGCGTCGTTGCGTAGATGACTCAATTTCCTATAACTCTCTAGTTCACACCGAGAGCAGCCGAGGTCATATAGAAGGTCAAGTCTAGAGTCAAAGTCGGAACTGGCGCGGAGAAGGGGAACCGCAATTCAGTGGGGATCGCGTTTTGTAGAGACATTATCAGTACCGATAACGTCAAGGCAAAACGTGTCCAGTATCGATAATGTCAAGGTAAAACGCGGTCATAACGTTAAGGCAAAACGCGGCCGCTAATGTCAGCAACGCGTTTGATGACGTTAGCAAGTCCGAAACTTGGAAATTGAGCCCAAAAACAGACTTGAAAACCCTATGTTTTGCTATAAATAAGATATTTGGGTTAGAATTTCCATAATCAATCAAATCATCAGAGAATTATTCGAGATGACTCTGGAGGAGAAGACGAAGCTTTCGATGAGAGAGAAGATTTTCCTACTTTTCATTATGTGTTTTTGCATGATCATGTGTAGCTAAACCGTTTATTCGGTATAGGGTTTCGTACATTGTGACTACATTTTGAGACTTTATTCTTAATGCAATTTCTTGTTTCTCTAGTTCTTGTGCTTAATTTCAAGGATTAAATTGTGAAGCTAAGTGGATACTTGACATGGTAAAGCTTAGCCGAACAATTCAGCCCCTATCGTTAATGCTTGTTTGAGACTTACTCGTAAAGACAAGTAGGAACACATAGATTAAATAATGCCTTTCCCGGATTATTAGATTTAGGAGAACTAGAAGTCTAATGCCTTATCTGGATTAGATTGTGGTGTATTGCCTGAAACGGAATACTTTGGGTTATAACCTGAAACGGAGTAACCACATTTAGAAACATGAAATTAGATTACTAGCAGTCGATGATAAACATGTCACAATAGAAACCCTAAGCTGAATATTCTCTCTGATTGAATTCTTTTCCTATTTTCTCTTTTGCACTCTTATTTGCTCACAACCCCCATTTCTTTTCTTGTTTTTAGATACACCTTCAACAACCAGCTCTCTTGGGTTCGACCCTGCTTGCCGCTTTACTAGCTTATTGTAGGAGTTATAAATATTAAATTTCACGCGTCACACGACGTGCGTCAAAATTCGGCACCGTTGCCGGGGAGTTGCGCTTCGATGAAGTTGTTTCTTTTTTGTTTTTGTTTTTTTGTTTTGTGGTTTGCTATGTCTTTTCATTACAGTGGAGCAGCTTGTGACAACGAAGACGATGAGGAGGATGATGCCAGCGAGGTTCAGTGTTGGATGAGCGCAGATCGCGTTCACCCTCAACATTATATGGCCGCGTTCGGTGTTAACATTACGTTAACGTCTCTATCGAACGCGGTACGTAACGGCTGAAGAGGACGCGGTTGACCATTGACTAGCATTGACTGACTTGTTTGATCAGAATTTGTACCATCGCACGACGAAACGAGGGGAGTGCCGGTTCACTTTTACTATCTATTTGTTTTTCCCTACGTTTGTGTGTCTTGCACTGTTTGTGTCTTTGAATTTAAGTCATACCGTGAGGGCACGGCTTAGTTGAAAAGTGTGGGGTGGGAGAGTTAGTCAATCTGTTGTGTCATATTATTTTTTGCACATGCATAGTGTCAGCACGTTTCCTTTATTATTATTTTTTGAAAGTACAAATTTCTCTCTATTTCCTGGATATGCAGTATTGAACTTTGATGATGTGAAATAGACGATGCTGATTAGATGTGTTCCTCTCGTGAAATTTGAATTGTGCTTTCACATGTGAATATAACCCACTACGTGTCTTTTGAGTTGAGATAAACAGGGATGTGGAGTTGATAGAAATGTCCTAGAGAGACTTGACGAAGCATTCAAAGGACCGAATTTCGAGTTATATGGTTATGTGGATTTCGTGGAGGCTAGCACTTCAAGACTATATGGTTCAGAGTTAGCTCCGCCGCTGCTGCGTTTATGTAGGTAGGCGGGACGGGAAAATAGATCGTCCTATCTCTAGTCCGAAGTAGCCGGGAAAATAGCTGGTGCGCCCCATCTTGACTCGCGTCAAAAAGGTCAAGGATGAGAAAGAGCGGGGAGGTATTTCCATATGCTCGCGGGCGATGATTGGACCTCCTTCAAAAGAAAGAAAAAAGGACAAGCAATTCACAATAAAGGAGCAAAGCTCAAGAAAATCAGCCACGTTGTGAAACTTCTACACGCAATAAAGTGAAGTACATCATTGTTACATCAAGAGCCAAAAGCCAAAGAAAGTCACTACAAGGGCTGTCCAACAAAAAAGAAGAAGAAGAAATGCTCAGAAAACCTTGAAGCTCGAATGAATCACGTGCAAGAAAAAGCAATGAAGTGTAACCATATAGCTAGAGTTCAAAACATCGAATACAGATCATGGATCTAAAGAGGACTATCTCTCATTCATCCGAATGGGTTTGACTTTCATCTCAAAGGTAACATATATCAAGTTATTTCTATGTGAAGCATGATAATTTGAGTAACGATTGAGTTATGCATCGAAAAGCGAAATCTAGACTATCAACTCATATTCATGTGCATCTATTTAGGACGTCGAATAAATTGTGATGTTGCATTTATTTTCCTTCTATGACTTAGTTCTTGTTCGGGACGAACAAGTTCAAGTGTGGGGTGGTTTGATGAGTCATATTTATACGACTCGTCGAGTCAACTAATCCCGTTTATCTCGACACTTTTATATGCGAACAATTACTTTTTAGTGTGGTTTTGCATTTCAGGTGTTTCGGAAGCTCTAGGAGGAAACGTGCATAAAAGACGGCATTTCAGGCCAAATATATCACAATGACAGATCAGACCTGTGGACGCTCGATGGAGTGCTGGGAATGAACCGCTGATCATAAAAATACAAGCCACGCATCGTTGCGTAGATGACTCAATTCCCTACAACTCTCTAGTTCACACCGAGAGCAGCCGATGTCATATAGAAGGCCAAATCCAGAGTCGAAGTCGGAACTGGCGCGCAGAAGGGGAACCGCAACTCAGTGGGGATCGCGTTTTGTAGAGACATTATCAGTACCGATAACGTCAAGGCAAATCGCGGCCAGTACCGATAACGTCAAGGCAAATCGCGGCCAGTACCGATAACGTCAAGGGAAAACGCAATTTTAACGTTAAGGAAAAATGTGGCCGCTGATGTTAGCAACGCGTTTGATGACGTTAGCAAGTCCGAAACTTGGAAATTGAGCCCAAAAACAGACTTGAAAACCCTACGTTTTGCTATAAATAAGATCTTTAGGTTAGGGTTTCCATAATCAATCAAATCATCAAAGAATTATTCGAGACGACTCTGGAGGAGAAGACGAAGCTTTCGACGAGAGAGAAGATTTTCCTACTTTTCATTATGTGTTTTTGCATGATCATGTGTAGCTAAACCTTTTATTCGGTTTAGGGTTTTGTACATTGTGACTACGTTTTGAGACTTTATTCTTAATGCAATTTCTTGTTTCTCTAGTTCTTGTGCTTAATTTCAAGGATTGAATTGTGAAGCTAAGTGGATACTTGACATGGTAAAGCTTAGCCGAACAAATCAGTCCCTTTCGTTAATGCTTGTTTGTGACTTACTCGTAAAGACAAGTAGGAACACCTAGATTAAATAATGCCTTTCCCGGATTATTGGATTTAGGAGAACTAGAAGTCTAATGCCTTACCCGGATTAGATTGTGGTGTATTGCCTGAAACGGAATACTTTGGGTTATAACCTGAACGGAGTAACCACACTTAGAAACATGAAATTAGATTATTAGCAGTCAATGATAAACATGTCACAATAGAAACCCTAAGCTGAATATTCTCTTGGATTGAATTTTTTTCCTATTTTCTCTTTTGCACTCTTATTTGCTCACAACCCCCATTTATTTTCATGTGTTTAGATACAACTTCAACAACCAGCTCTCTTGGGTTCGACCCTGCTTGCCGCTTTACTAGCTTATTGTAGGAGTTATAAATATTAAATTTGACGCGCGTCAAGCATAATAGAGAGGAATTAGAAATGGTAGAAGAAATCGGTGAGGAGAACGTTGATGAGGGAATTAACTTAGGGGATGCTGATAAGCCTTTTGAACCGCCTCAGTTGTGGGATTATCCCGGTATTAAAGATGTATCGGGTTGGATGGAAGATCCGAAGGAGGATGAATTTGATGGTGATAACTATCGATTTGACATGAACTCTCTTTGTAAAGGCATGTTATTTCCCAGCAAAGAAGCTTTGATATATGGTTGTCAAAGGTTTTCTATTATGAACCGTGTCGAATATGCAACCTACAAATCAGACAAAAAACGTTTAATTCTTCACTGCAGAGATGAGCATGGAAAATGTCAATGACACTTAAGAGCAAAGAAGGGCATTCCTATGTGGGAAATCACTCGTACAGCAAAGCCCACTCATGTGAAAGAGATGTCATTCCTAATGACAATCCTCATTTCAATAAAGATTTTATTGCCATGGATTTCATAGATCTCATTAAAGTGAAGTTGAGATATACGCCTGGAGCTATTAGACAGATTGTGGGTGAAAAGTATGGCTACGATATTTCTTATTTCAAAGCATGGGAAGCTAGACAAAAAGCGTTGAAAATGTTATTTGGAGATTGGAGGGAATCTTTTGGAAATTTACCGGAGTACATGCAAATGTTACAAGAATCCAATCCAGGGACAGTTGTTTTTGCTATTACTACTCCAGCTGTTGGTAACAAGATGAGCGTAGATCGTGAGTTTTGGCCTTTTGGAGCGGGGATACAACCATTTACTCATTGTCGTCCTATAATCGGCATTGACAGGACTCATTTATTTGGAAAATACAATGGTACTTTGCTTGTCGCAGTTGGGTTGGATGCAAATAACCACCTGCTTCCACTAGCATATGCACTGGTAGAGAGTGAGAATGTGGATAGCTGGAGTTGGTTTATGGCTGCCATTAGACATGGTGTTACTCAGCGCAAAGGACTGTGTGTTATTTCAGATAGACAGCCTGGCATTGTGCATGTAATGCGAGAGGATGAAAATTGGAGGGCACCAAAAGCATACCACCGAATATGTTCTCGCCATTTAGCGAGTAATTTCAATTCAAGGGCGAAGAGCACCCAACTGAGAAATTTGATGAGTAGAGCAGCTCACATGAATCAAGAAAGAAAAATTAACAAGTTATTTACTAACTTGAGAATCGCGTTAAAAGATAATATTCCTACGTTGACATGGTTGGGTGCTTTGGACAAGGAAAAGTGGACATTGTCACATGATGTGGGCGGTCGCAGGTGGGGTTCTTTGACAACAAATGCTTTTGAAAGTTTTAACAACATTCTAAGAGGGGGCGCGATTTGCCTATTACAGCTTTGGTTCATTTCACTTACAAGCAAGGAAACACATATTTTGTGAAGATGAGGGAGAAATACCAATGTATCTCGACTTACTATGCGCCTAGAATTCACAAAATAATGACTATTTGACAGATCATACCTCCGGCACCTCGAACAAATCACCACGAGCTCCATCGAATTACAAGGAAGAAGTTAAGAAATAATTAGGCAATCGAAATGCACCAATACATAACCCTTTGGAATGAAAGGTATGGTAGTGTTGTTGAGGCTGATAGAGAAGAAGATGATGCATATTTGTCCGATTATTTCAACTGGTATTATACAGTGACGCGTAAACTCATCCAGCCTCGAGATGATAGTCTTACACTATACCGACCTAATGCTTATGAGCACTCTGCCTACGTAAGTGTTATTAAATGTTTTACGATACAGAGATGTAGAATGTTTTTTTCACTTGTTCATTTTTTTTATTACAGGTCCGATGTTTAGTTTGTGGAGCATAACACGGAGCATAGTTTTTTTTAACAATCCACCACCAACGTCGAAGAAACTTGCTTATAATCTGTTTCATTTATCGTTTGATGAATTGGTGGAGATCGGCGAGGAGCGAGCTTTGGATATTGATCCAATGCTTATTGAGATGTCAGACGATGGTTAATATTCAATGCAGTAAAAAATATGTAATATTTTACATTGTTATCATTCATTTGAGCTCAGAAAAATTTCTTTTGATGTAGACGCTCAAGTCGACGAAGAAGTAACTCCTTTTACTCAGTCACAAGTGACACAGTTGCATACACAGAATGAACTAGAGTTGTCTCGAGGAAGGGGGAAAAGAAAAAAAAGCGACAACTCGATGGACACCTTCGTGATCGTCACTCAGTGCACTTAGTTCACAACATTGTTATCTACCATTTAGTAATGTTTATTTACACTACTTACACTGTCACAAGTATGTTGTTGCGCCTTTTGACTTCTTATTGCGCTATTGTTGTCGCGCCTTTTGCCTTCGTTTTGGTACAAGTGTAAATGTCTATTTTATTTATGGCTTTAGCCTGGTTACTCTTATTAGGGAGGCATCATGTCCGATTTTGGTAAAAGCTCACACCCTTTTTCAGTGGTTTTTTTGGCACATACAGGTTATATGAAACATGTGGGGTTTTTCTTTTCAATACAAACCGTTAATGTCTTTTGCGGTTTCTTATTAACACAAACCGCTAATGTATTTTGCGGTTTCTAATAACACAAACCGCTACTAAGGTTAGCGGTTTGACGTGTTAGTCCTGGTAAGCATTAGATCAACTCCACGTAATGAGCCACAGTGTCAACAATTTTAATTTTATATTAAACCGCTATTCTAATTAGCGGTTTGTGGCAAAACCCAAATAAATTTTCATAGGGTGGCATTTTCCCAATGAATTTTGCAAAGGGTGGCAAATGCCCAATTATCTCCATTAATGAAAGTTTTTTCTTCAATCATTAGATAGAATTGACACGAAATAAAAAATTTAATGAATTAATTTAAAAAAATCTTTAAAAATTATTAAAGTTTATTAAATTCAATTAAGACACGGTATAATTGTAAAAGAAAGTAAAAGCAAAAGCAAAGATCTTCTTTTCTTTCCATATCGATATGTTCTCAACCTATGGTTATAAATCTTCCACAAATTGTGATTGCCGGTTGGTGCATTGAAAAGATCGTTACTGTTACAGTAATGGGGCTCAGACGCTCAGTGCATTGATTGAATTAAATGGCAAAACACCCTGTCCCCAGCAATGAACATGTGCTTTGGATACGGAAAAGAACTCCAATCATTTCTTGATTAATCCGACTGAGCATTTTATATTTACGCGTTAATGCTTTATGTCAGAATGTCAGATAAAGCTTTAATGAACAAGTTGAGCATAGGCCATCCCTAATCACTGAGTATACAGTTCCATATTTGCAGCTGTTCGAAATTTTTTTTGATAGAAAAATATGGCATACACAGATCTGGAAACAACATCACAACCCAAAATCAGAACTAGCACATAATTCAAGACTTTTGAGCCTAGAGAAGTACCAAAAGTATAACAACAACAATAAAACAATTAACCAACAAGCACTGAACAGAAGAAACGACATGAAGAATATTTCGTGCAAAGTAAGCCAATTCATCTGTTGCTTTGTTATCTCCGCGCATGAAATGCTCCAAGGTCCAGTCCATGCCAAACTGGCTAAACAGAAGAAGTGGCTCGTCAGCCAACTTCAAAGCAACAATCAAGCTCTGGCCAAACTTCCATAAAGTAATCCTACAAGACTGGATCCTGCTACTCCAGTCGTCATCATTCGAACTGCTTCTTGACAAGGCACACACACCAGCTCTAAAAACGGCATAATAGAGGACTTAAAGCTAGGAAATACCATCTAGCTGGGAGCAGCACGAACAATAAAAGCTTTCAGAATAAGAGCAATCGGCAGCTCCATTTCGCCTCACGCCCATGACAGTGAGCGTACCCCTTGCGCAGTAAGCATCGAACGACGAACCCACAAAAACCAAAAGCAGGATGAAAAGTGAAACAACAAATTCTCATAAGCGAACCCGCTTAGAGAGAAAGAGTAGCTTGAAAGAAACAAGGCAAAGACAAATATATACATAAAAAGGTGAGTAAACCACAACCCCTCCTTCCCGCCCACCCACCACCAACACCGCACCATGAGCTCACCTACACCACCACCACTCCTGAGGTCCAGATCTTAGTTGACCATCCTCTGCAAGCTCAACAACCACCTGTAAGAGCAGAAAAAGGCATGAATAAACCAAATCCGCAAAAGCCCCGTAAGGAGAGGAGGGGAGGGAAGTAGCGGTGGGAGGTAGAAGAAGAAGGGAGGAGAGGCGTGGGTAGAGCAAACAATCGGTGGTGGGTGGTTGTCGGCGTGGGTAGAGAAAACGATAGCAGCTGTTCGAAATTAATGTTTTTTTTACGAAGGAATAATGTATTTTGAAAGTCACGACCTTCGGAAAGTGATTGTCCGATTTAGACAGGAGAAGAACAAATGGATTGACACCAGATTTTTTTTGATGAAGGGGTACAACGATTGATGACATTACAATGCATATCGCGATAATCTTTATCAATCTAGTACATATATATTGATCTTTTGAAGCTCGATCAAGGCATCTCGACGGGATCCCGAAATCATTGGTTCATATATCCGTCTCTTGAAACACAGGCTAGTTGGGCACCTTTACCATGTATCCGCGCACATTTTACCCTTGAAATTATTGTTACATTCTTTGACATTTGGAGCACAGGCCTCATCGGGCATCTTTACCATTGCAAGACATTGCACCTCACCAGGAGGGAGCAACACATCCATGCGCAAGGCGGGACAAGGAAAGCATCCACACGCAATGCGGGACGAGGAAGAGGGAAAGAGAAAGAGAAAGGAAAAGGAAAATGAAGAAGAAATCTCATAAAATTGTGAGAAAATTGATGGTCCCAGGATTTGAACCCGGAGTATAAGGAATCTTGTCAGACTCCATAATCGACAGGCCACCACCCTAATGGCGACACCAGAATACATTTAAAGATACATTTTTCCCTACCAAAAAATACTAAATAAGTCGCATAAATTTTATGCGGCTCCTAGTGTGTCACGTAATCGCAGTAGTGTAAAGTTTGCGCGATGTACAAATCAAACACTAGTCTCGTAAACCTTACTTCTTATGCGACATTATCTAACTTTAACCAATACAAATAAGATGATAAGTTTTAGATTTAATTATATAATTGTCGCATAAAGTGCGGTTCTGGTACATACCTACTTTATTTATATAAAAAGTAAATCGCCTAAGAAGTTGACACGTGTCAGATAAGCCGAAATTTTATAATCAAATACGAAGGAGTTATATAGTATTTTCACATTATTGTAAACAATTTTAAATCAATTTAGTCATACAAGGCTGGCAGTGTACCCTAATTTGAATCAAGTGTGATTACTTAAAAAAAACAATAGCCATAATATTACTTGACAATATACCGTAAAAAGTTTCTAGTTGTTCATGTAGTCCGCTTTTTCAAACTTAAATATTCAGATTTAAACTAAATGTTCAGACTTAGGCCCTGTCCACTTTGACTTATTTTTTTGACTTATAAGTTACTATAAGTTAATATCAGTTAAGATAAGTTAAGATCAGTTAAGTTACTATTCACATACCATCATACTATTCATCCTACCATCATCGTCATACTATCATACTATTCATCATACCATCATCATCATCATACCATCACACTATTCATCATACCATCATCATCATCATACCATCACACTATTCATCATCATACCATCACACTATTCATCATCATACCATCATACTATTTAGCATACCATCATTATCATACCATCATACTATTCATCATACCATCATCATCATCATCATCACCATCATCATCATTATCATCATACTATTCATCATCATCATACCATCATCGTCATCATCATATCATCATCATCATACTATTCATCATACCATCATCATACTATTCATCATCAGCATACTATTCATCATACCATCATACTATTCATCATCATCATCATCATCATCATACCATCATACTATTTATCATACCATCATCATCATCAATATCATCATACTATTCATCATACCATCATCATCATCATACCATCACCATTATCATCATACTATTCATCATCATAATAGTACTATTCATCACCATCATAAGTATATTACTATTCATCATCATAAAAATTACTATTCATCATCATAAATATTACTATTCATCACCCCATCTTCAGTATATTACTATTCATCATCATCATCATAAAATTACTATTCATCGTCATAAAAATTACTATTCATCACCATCATCACCCCCATCATCATCATCAGTATATTACTATTCATCATCATCATAAAATTACTGTTCATCATCATCATAATCATAATCATAAAATTACTATTCCCAACCATTATCATCATAATATTACTCTTCATCATCATCACAACCATCATCATCATAAAATTACTATTCATCATCATCATCATCATAACCATCATCATCATAATATTACTATTCATAAGTCAATATAAGTTAATATCAATTAAGATCATTTAAGATAAGTTAATATCAGTTAAGATCATTTAAGATCATTCAAATTTCAGTCAAAGTGGACGCACCCTTAGTACATGTTCAAACATAAGAAGTATAACAATCATAAACCTCATAAAATACCATATTGTTAGTAAATAATAATTAAAGATTAAATTGAAATAGGCTGAATATTAAGCCGGATTGACAGTAGCAGTCGGATTTTTAGACTATATTACCAGTAAGATGATAAACCTTATTACGTCGATTATCAAAGTCATAACTTTCTCTCTCACCTTCTCAAAAACTCTCGAACCCAGTCGAAACCTTCAGAAGTTTTTCGATTCCGACCGATGGCGGGGCTGGGAGCTTCGTCTCGGACCAATTTTTGGCAGCCGATGAGGTGATGGTGGCGTGGGGTGGCTTCCGGGGTTCGTTTCGTTCCCCTTGGTTTTTCTGTCTTCTTCGTTGTCGACATGGGTGTGGGACGGCGGTCGGTGGAGGTTGGATGGAGCCTGGGGTTGCGGTGTTGGCTGGCTGGAGCGCTGGATCTGCTGTGGTGCAAGCGGCTGGTGACTTGTTGGTTGACAACAGGTTGCGGTCGCTCTTTCAGATCTGAAGGTCGGCCTCTGGCGTTTGGCGTGGTGGCGAGGGTTGGTGGTTCAGAGCGGTCGGGCGGAGGAGTGTTGGCGGTGTCGGCGGCATGGAGGCACGTATCTGTTGAGGGTGGGGCGGACGATTTGTTCGGTAGCTTGGATCTCGGCTCGGTCTGGTTGGAAGCTCCCGGTTGGCATGCCGGTGCTTGTTTTGGTTGTTAGTTTAATTTTAGTTTATTTTAGTCTAGTTTAGTTAGTTAGTTTAGTATTTCTCTCAGCCGGGTCTCCGAGTTGTTTATCTCAGCCGCTTAGCGGTCTGAGCTGTTGTAGTTGTAGTTATTAGGTTTTTGGTTCAGGGGTTGATCTCCTGCTGTCGGCTTCGGCCAGAGGTAGTCAGCTTCGGCTGTACTAGATTATGTTTAAGGGCCCTCTGCTCATTGTTTTGTTGTAAGTGTCGCCTGCTTTGTTCAAGCGGCCGGGCTTTCCTGGACCCTTATTGGGCAGTTTGTACTGTTCTTGCCAGTTTGCAACATAATCAAAGAAAAAAAAAGATTATCAAAGTCATAGCAGGCATGTGGAATGGAGCACATGTGCCATAAGCCCATAAATTAATTACTTCATACGAAAATTCAATAACACGCTAGCTCCTCGCTAATCAATGGCGCAATAAAGATCACAAGCACTTCACAACAAGACACGTTGGAGACTCAGATACCACTCAATCACTGTGATTGAATCACATGATCATCTCATCTGTATTTGAAGGCCATAACAATGAAATATCATAAATATTGATGGTTGGATAATACTAATGAAATAATGGCTCGATATTCAGATTTAAGGCTAACTGCTTAGACTTAAGATTAAATGTTTAGTCATAAAAAGTATTGTTCAGCAATCTTAAAGCTTATACAATGTGTTATTAAATGATATTCAAGCAACTAAAGAGTCATTAGCTCATATTAGTCATGAATGAAATTAATTTGTTCAAGTAAATAACTACGTGCTCAAAAAATACAAAATGATCACAAATATACCAAATGACCCAATTACGAGTATTAAGACTAAATTTTCACACTTATGACTAAATATTCAGACGTAAGACTAATATTCAGACCTAAGACTATGTTCATACTTAAAACTAAGTATACAGACTTGCCGAACATTGCTAAACGGCATTACCATCATTAGTTTTTTAGGACGTTTATACCTTCACATCTGTTATGTATTCCTAAATAAATCTGTTTTATTTTATTTTTTTACAAACGTTTCAAATTCTCAGTAGATTTATAGTTAACATATTTAAATGAGATTTGTATTTGAACTGTTGGTTTGTTGCAAAGGGCTTTTTTATTTTTTATTTCAATGTTATAAATATTAAAAAGTTATATTCAAAGTTACATTTACATAAATCATTAAATATTTATATGCGAATTAAAAATTATATTATTATTATTGAAATTGCTACGTGTGAGATGAGCTCAACTGTACCATCAATATGTAGCACACACTGTGGTACAGTTGCTTGCACAGACTAAGATAATCGAGACGAAATGCAGAACAGTAAAAGATACAAAGCACTTGGTGATCCAGTTCGGCTCAATGTAGTCTACGTCTGGGGGACTTCTCCCAAGTCCAAGGAACAATCCACTATTAGGGTATATAGTACAAATTGACGTTCGAACAACCTTCCAAACTACTGATACACCTATACTACCCTCCAAGTGAATTGTGTGATCTAAGCTTCCCTTAGATCCGGTGACTACCGTCTTGCACGTCCAGACCTCCTCCCGAGGCTGATATAGCCAAACCTACCACAATAGATTCACCTGGTTGTGATGGTCGTCTTTTTGTGTGAGTCGAACTACACGCACAGATTTGTACAGTGTAGCGATGACACCTCTTGAACTCTGAAAGAATTTGTGCGCAGCAACAAAGTATGAGTTCAAGTAATTAGAGCAAGTTGCTTACCAACTTGCGGCCTCAACCCTTCTACGACAGTACGAAGACTCGTAGATTAGAATGATGTATTCCGCTCTTTGATTGATGGCTCTTTCACACAGTGTTTTTCAAGGGTTACTTGCGTGATGAAATAAGGAACCCTGGCCTCCTTTATATAGCAGCCGTGTGAATCTAGAAGATAGAAACCCTAGATTTGATCTTCTAAAACCCAAGATAAGATATGGATTAAATCAGTTGAGATTTAATCTTGATCTGCATATCTTTATCTCATAAGAACCGGTTTTGATGATGTGGTAGTCGTATAGATTTGATTGAGATCCATCAGTTCAAAAAACTAGGAGCTGTGCTGATTTTTCGAAACTGAATGATTGATCTAGCACAGATCATTTTGAGAGCTTCTTGCAGAGATTCGTGTTTCGCCTAGATGGCACTTTTTACTCCAACAATCTCCCCCTTGACATTTGAGGCAAAACACTTCTTCTGCATGACCTCTTTTCAACCAGTAGTTGAATCTTGCACAGATAGTCAAGGTTAGTTCAAGCTAGCACAGATGAAGACTATAAGCTAGCACAGTCTTGCCCAAATACTTTCTTCATTCATTTAGGGGCGGAGCTTCAACACAGAACTTTAACACAAAATACAAATCATCAAACCACAAACCATTTGCAGCACACATCATCACAGCCCAGCGTCCCATCTACAGCCACACATCTCTACTCATGCAGATACCCCCCGTTTGTCTCAAGTGGAAGGGGACTGTTCCACAGACTACGCTTCCTCAGAGTCAGAATCAGCTTCCGCTGGAGCTCCACCAGAAAGTTACCCAGGTCTGCAAGCAGGTCTTGGAGCTGAGCACGCTGAACTTGCATCCGTTTGATCTCACTTCCGACGAAGGAAATTTGGCCTCTGACCTCCTTAGCAAACTTCTTGTGAATAGAGACTGGGAGCTGGATTGTTTCAGGGAGTTTCACCGACGCTCCGCTTGGCACATCAATAACTCTAGTACCCTCGAAAAGTTTGTGATCCATGGCAAGCACTTTGGGTTCAACTGATAGCACATCATCAGACGTCAGGATGTCGGGGCACTGTTCCAGAACAAGCTGATGGAGGAGAGAAGGAAACCTAATTGGCAGCTATTCCCTAGCTGACACCGAGTGTTTTTCTATGTGAGCAAACACCAGCTCTCCCAGGTTGACCCTTTTCTCATTCCAACAACATAACTTAGCTTGGCGTCACAGTCCCACGGTGAGTCGACGACATCCAATTGTAGTGAGCAATCTGGTACAAAAATGAGTACTTGGTTGATAATTCTGAAGCCTTGAAATTTGATCCTTTCCAATGCACCTTGACGCCTTGAGTGATTTCCCAGGCAATAGTGTTTAAGTCCTCTGGAACAGTATCAGCACCCCACTGTGGAGCGTCCAAACAAGCATTAATCAGCTCAGGCGTTATGTACACAGATTTCCCTCTGACGCGAAGTTGACCATACTGTTCACTCCCCTTCACGCCAAACTCTGCAGGCAGGTTTACAATCACTTCTCGTACTAGCTTCTCAGAGAATTTTCCAGCATTGAGCATTGAGCCAAGCATCTTGCATTCACTAAGAAGATTGACAGATGCCTTGTCGCGAGGCAAATGCAAAAGATAAATTTATAAGTCCACTACTTTAGTGACTTCAATATTTGGGTAGTAAAGCGGTAAGTAGGGGTCGAACCCAAGGGAAATTGGTGGATAGCATTTCTTTAAGGATTTTGTACAGAAATGTAAGTGCGATTGGGGTTGGTTGTGGTTTTAGTACTGAAAAGTAAATTACTGAAAAGTAAATGACTGAAAATAAAGTGCGTAAAGTAAATACTGAAAAGTAAGTGCGGAAAATAAATTGCTGGAACAGTCGAGTTTCAAAATCAACCAACCAACATACTTTTGGCACTGGCCGCACGCTATATTTCAAGCGCAATGCGTGCCAAATATTATGTTGGGTTGATGTTGAAAAGGTCTGTAGTAAGCGTACGGAAAGTAAAGTGCTGAAAGTAAATTACTGAAAGTAAAATACTGAAAGTAAATTGCTGGAACAGTCGAATTCAATATCAACCAAGCAACATACTTTTGGCACTGGCCGCACGCTATATTTCAAGCGCAATGCGTGCCTAATGGACCATAATTGTATGAATCATAAACACAGTTAAACCCACCAAATTAGACTCTTTGTCTATTTAACTTTTGCTTGTTAGTTCCGATATTTATCTACAGGGTATTTTGAAGTTTAGAGAGAATACAGGCTAAGGAGGAGTTTTAAAGCTGAAAATGAATTACGAGTCATTCCAGGTCACGACCAAATTCTGACTTTCAAGAACCTGACGTGGAATCAATCAAAACAAATCCAACCGAAGAGCAACCAGAGTCAGTCCGGAGCTGAAAGGACCGATGGCTTTTGGAGAAGATCACATTGCACTCACCCATCCTCTACCCTCATGCCAAATGGGCGGCGGCTAAGCTCATCTCCTCTCCTTCCTTGCCATGTGGCCGGCGGCTTTTGGCCATGGTGACTCACCTCCGATGGCTTTCTCCTCCTCCATGGATTCCATGCCAAGTGTCTTTATCCTCCTCCACAAACCACACCTCCCTTAGCCTATAAATACCAAGCCATTCTCACTTGTAATCTCATTCCAAAATCACAAATCACTTATCTCTCTAGATTTTGGGGACAACTCTTGTAAACACTTGTTTTAATCTATAATACTCCTGTTGGTTCTTGAGTATTCTAGTTGTTCTTGAGTTTACTCCTGTTGGTTCTTGAGTATTCTCTTTACTTTACTGTCTTTCAAAAACCTTTACTTTTCCAAGTACTTAGCTATGGTATCCACCTCTATGGATATTCATAGCTAAACCCTTTATTCGGTTGAAGGGGTGTACTTGTGTCATAGAATGTTTTAGGCCATACTCTCAGTGCCTCTATGTGTTCAAAACTTGTTCTATGTGCCACATATTAGGTTAGAACTTCCAAGGTTGAGTGGATGCTTGACAGAGCAAAACTCTTCCGTGGGGTTCGTAAACATACTCGGGTAAGTGGATGCTTGGAATGGCAAAACTTATCTGAGGAGTTTGACCTCTTTAAAACACCATTTGGTTGATCGGGAATGACTGATCAAATGGATGCACATAAGGCTAATATACCTTGGAATGGGGTATTAGTCTAAATAGAACAAGTGCTCTATGTCTTGGAATAGACTAGACAGTGTGGCAAATCGAGTGCTTGAAATGGCCTTGATACACTTTTGAATACTTAGTATGATCATTAGAGGTCAATGATAAACAGACTATGATACAAGGCCCCTAAAACTGAATACTTTCCTTAACTTAAAACATCACCTGCACTTTACGTTCAGTCTCAATATCAACTGCAATATCAACTGCTTACCTTTCGCAAGACTTGCCTTTCAGCAACCCACTTTCTGTAAGTCTTCTCTTTCAAGCAATTACTTTCAGTACTTTACTTTCTACACTAAAATCACAACCAACCCACTTACTTTTCCGCACTAAAAACCAAAATCAACCAAAAAGACACTTACTTTTCAGCACTAAAACCCCAAATCACGCTCCCTACCAGTACATTTCTCAAAGAACAACTATCCCCCTAATTCCCTTGGGTTCGACCCCTACTTACCACTCTACTATCTAATAGTAGAATCACGAGTAGCGGACTTATAAATTTATTCTTGACTTTTGCACACGACGACTGTGCATCCGTCAGTGCCAAAGTTATGTTGGATTGTTATTGAAAGCGTCTGTAGTAAGCGTACTGCAATGTAAAGTACTGAAAGTAAATGTGCGGAAAGTAAAGTACTGAAAGTAAATGTGCGGAAAAGTAAATGTTAGGTGCTGAAAGTAAAGTTAGTTGCGGAAAGTAAAGGTACTGAAAAGTAAAGTTAGTTGCGGAAAGTAAAATACTGAAAAGTAAATGGTACTGAAAGTATGCAGTTGATAATAGGACTGAAAGTAAAGTGGCAGGTTGTGTTCCGATTAATGGAAAGATTCGGTTTTAGGGGCCTTGTATCATTGTTCTGTTCATCATTGACCTCTAATGATCATACTATGTGTTCAAAAATGTGATAAGGCCATTTCCAGCACTAGTCACACCGTCTAGTCCTTTTCAAGACATAGAGCACTTGTTCTACTTATGCTAATTCCTCCTTTCAAAGTATCTTAGCTTATGTGCATCCACCTGATCAATCATTTCTGATCAACCAAGTGGTGTTTAAGAAAGGTTGAACTCCATGGAAAAGCTTTGCTCTTTCGAGCATCCACTTAACCATGTATGCTCACGAACCCCATGGAAGAGCTTTGCTCTTTCGAGCCTCCACTACAACCATGAATGTTCTAACCTAATATGTGGCACATAGAACAAGTTTGAACATAATAGAAGCACTAAGAAAAGGGTCTAAAATGTTTGCATGATACAAGCACACCCCTTCAACCGAATGAAGGGTTTAGCTACGAATATCCATAGAAGTGGATACCATAGCTAAGTTCTTAGAAAAGTAAATTGTTTTGGAAATCTAAAACAAGAAAAGCAAAGAGGGCTCTCGGTTTTGAACAAGAGGGCTCTCAGTTTTGACAAGAAAATAAGAGAAGAATACTCAAGAACAAACAAGAGTAAACTCAAGAACAACAAGAGTACTCAAGAACCAACAAGAGTACTCAGGATCAAAGCAAAATAAAGACAAGGAAAGTAAAAGAGGCTCTCGGTTTTGGGCAAAGTAAATGAAGAACAAACTCAAGAACACTCAAGAACACACTCAAGAGCTAGAGAGAAGGTAGAGCTTTTGATTCAAAGTAAAGTGTTTACAAGGATTTGTGGGATGGATTTTAGAGAACTTCTCTATCTAGGAAACAAGGGACATTGATTCAAGGAGGGGAAGCCCTCCTTTTATAGCCAAATGTGGCGGTTTAGAGGTGGTAGTGGAGTGAGATATTTGCTCTCAAAAGCCTTCGGTTCTCCCTCAACTCCGGTTAGACTTTGGTTTGCTCTTCGGTTGGAGTTTGGTTTGAGCCAAAGGGCAAGGCACATGGGCATGGCACATGGGCGGCTAGAGCTTGGTGAGCCAAGGGGAATGCACTTGACTTGTGGATTGGCTTGCATTAAAAACCCACAAACTTGGCTAGCAAATATCTCAAGCCAACCGATTTTGGCCTTGGTTGCTCCTCAAGTGAGCTTAGTTGGACCTCAAAGGGCAACTACTTGATTAGTTGAGGCTTGGGCAACTCCTTTGGACTTGGTTGACCTTTGGGCAAGTCCCTTGAACTTGGTTGAGGTATTGTTTCAAACCAAAAGATCAATCGATGTGAATAGTATAACCTAACCGGGAATTAAGTAGTTTGGTTGGACTTCACCGGATTTTGACCGGAGTTGGGCTAGAATGACCGGAGCAAGGTGGTGGTTGGATTTGGCTTGATTGGAGCATCACCGGAAGCTCGCCGGAGCATTGCCGAAAAGTGGCCGGAAGTTGGCCGGAGCTGCCGAAATCTTGGCCGGAGTAGGTTGGGTCGACAACCGTTGATTCTGAACGACAAGATCAATACAAGCATGTTTCGTCAAGGAAGTTAAGCCGGATTTTGGCCGGAGCATGGTCATGGCCCGGTGTTGAAGTTTTCCTCGGGCCCTCGGTCGACCGGGCCCGGGCGCTGCTCTCGGCGCGGTCCTGGTTCTCTCGGACTCGGCTCTCGGTGCTCTCGGATGTGGGTCTTGGCACTGGTCTCGACACGGGCGCTCGGATCTCTCGGCACGGGTGCTCAGCTCTCTCGGCACAGGCCCTGGGACGCGGCCCGGTAGTGAAACTCGGTCCCCGGCTGGGCTCTTCGGTCCTCGGCTGGGCTCTTCGGTCCTCGGCTGGGCTCTTCGGTCCCCGACTGGGCTCTTTGGTCCGTTTTGATTTGTAATCCATTTTTTTGGCTTTAAGAATTCCTTTTTAGCTTGTTTCTTCTCTAAACCTCAAAATAGCCTGTAGAGCAAAAATGGAAATAACAAGTAAATGTTGTTAAGACAAAGTGTCTAATTTGGTGGGTTTAACTATCTTAAGGAATCATATAAATATGGTCCATCACAGATCAACCAGAATTCCTGGATACTTTTTGACATTGATTACTTTCTCAGCCACAATTGACCTGTGTAGGATAACTTCCCACTTTTCGGCATGAACCTTGGATGCAAACCAGATGCCCCTTATCAGACTTCCTTGTACAGTTGACGGCTTTTCATCAAATTTGACCTTCTTTGAAGCCTTAGGTAACTTTGCAGCAGCTGATCTCTTCTTGCCTTATTTCACAATCTTTTTCAGCTTGGCAATAGGGGAGAGTTCGTCTGAATCCTCACTTGTCTTATCTGACGCCGATTTCTGAGCAGTTGCCTTCTTCAAGACCTGTTTGGATGCTGGTACAGAGTCTCGCACTGCCTCATCAGACTCTTCTCCAGACGATGCATCCTTAGCTACAGACTCTGCATCTGTATCTTTGCTTGCTTTGCGAGACTCCACAGGACTGCGTTCCGTCTCTAACTCAATCACCTCAACAGGGTCACTTTATCCTTGCTCATCACTAGCACCAAACAACTGATCGGTACTGCCGTCTGTTGACAAGCGTATTTTTAACCCTTTATAGTTGTCAAATTATGAGTTTTAGGGGTCAAATTGTAGTCAAACAAAATTTATAACCTTGGTAAGCCAAGGGTCGATCCAAGGAACAACGGGTGTGAGTACTAGTTAACAAGTGACCTATTTAGCTATCCCGAACAATTGAAAGGTTTTGTTGTGGTGAAAATATCAGAAATTAAATAATGAAAAATGAAGATGTGTTGGCTTGACTTGAAGAAAGGATTCCGGAATCAAACTTCACCCATGCTTTCCATACAATTCATGTGATAATGTCATGTAATCCAAATATGCTGTCAAATATGGAATTAAACCAAAATAACATTAGACAAGCCGCCCATCCACGGATCATTGTCTAAATTAACCTAGATTATTGAACGCCGCCCATCCACGGATTATCAACAATTTCGATTTATCAAACTAAAGGTTTTCCTATTAGTTCATGTAAACATGACCTAACATCAATTTCATGCAATCCGGTTAATCCCTAGAGCCCATCCACCTTTCGGCATATAACCTAAATACGTTCTATCAATGCAAACATACCCTTTGATGTAAATACATGCATAGAATGATGATATTAAGCGCACAATGAAATTGAATATTCGGTTTGCAATAGTGAAAAAAGTTAAATGATCACATGAAGAGTTGGGTACAAGCACGAGATCCGTGGGATCCCGGAATAAGGCGACTACTCACGATTCATGGCTATCAACCACAAATATATGTATATGGAAAGATTAAGAAACGAGGAAACCGTATTTGATGAAGTGTAACCTCGAGTCTTCGTCTTCCTTGAGCTATTAGTCGTCCTTCTTCTCCAAGTCAAACTCTCAAAACTCCAAGGAGGACTTTCTCCAAAATGGAGGTGTTGTATGGTGAGATGATGCAGCCGTGGGATGGTGATGATAATTGTGTCAAGATCCTTGTGTATATGAAATGGCGTGTGATTCCCCCTTTTATCTTTACTCCATCTTCTTTTCTTCTTTTAGTGTTTCTCCACCCATGTGTGTTCCTTATTAAAACATCACAATCTTCTTTTCCTTTTGTTTTCCACCAAAGCATTGTTGTCTTCTTCCCCTTCTTTTCACTTTTCCAAAGAACACACGGTTGTGTGTTGTAGCATGAGAGAAGAAATGGCTAAATAAGATGCATCCCATGTGTGACATGCTCTTCTTTAAAGATTCCAATCATTTTTCAATGATCTCCTTTTCCTTCTTTAATTCCAAGTGTGTCTTCATTAAAAACTCAATCTTCTCTTCCTTTTGTTTCCCACCAAAGCTTGTCTTAGCTTCAACGTGTGTTCCTCACTCAATGTGATATCTTCTCCTCAAACATGTTGTCTTCATCTCCTTCCATTCCAACGTGTATGCACATTCCCTTTGTCTTCTTTTGGATAGTAAATGATAATGGGGAAGGTCATAGTTTATAATATGGATCATGGAAGATATGGGAATATTGGGTGATAATGGTGGCAAGCTTTTAGATGGAAGAACATGGGACAAGATGGCTTTTTGGTTTCACTTTTGAAAAGTGAGAAAATCTGATTTTTGATATTCAACCGGCCGGTTGGGAAAATTGGGAGAAAGGGTGAGACATTTTAGCCGTCCGGTTGGATGGATGAATGAAAAGTGGGGTGCGAGATGGCCGGTTCAAAACCTCAGAAAAATATAACGTTTGGGGCACTTTTGGGAACCGGCCGGTTGGGGAATTTTGGTAAGAGCTGGCCGGTTCAAAACCTCAGAAAAATATGACATTTGAGGCACATTTGGGAACCGGCCGGCTGAGGATTTTCACATGGCCTGTTGGATTGACTTTGGCGATTTTTCGAGGTCTTAGCTTCCGATTTTGATCTCGGCGTCAACTATAGAGTTGTAGCTCTTTGAGTTAGCTTTTCAACAAGCTTTGAATCGACCGAATCGGACACCAATTGTGATCTGTGTGTCCAAAATACGCCGCAAAGGTCCGTATGCCCTGTTTTTGCCCAAATCTCAACCAAATGCGTTGTTTTGCTACAGATTAATCCAATAGTGTTAAGTATGTGATATTTGACCTGAAACACTAGAAAATGGATTAAATGACAATAAAATGTCGGGAAAACAAACATAATCCATCATCGAATGAAGTGAATAATAGGTCAATAATTAGACCGATCATCTGTCTCCCCAGACCTATCAGCCTCAACCTTACTCTTAGCTTCATCACATTCCACAGTCTCCACAATACCTGATTGACCAACCGTCTGATCTTTAGTTGGTGCTGGCATACATGCCTCGACAATAGGCTTGGAGTGCTCCTTGTCCTTCTCAGCATCCTTCTCAGTTTGTTCAGCCTCTCCTTCTTTCTCGGGTTCAGCAGGCATAGTCTCTCTCACATGCGGCTCTTTTGCCAGGTTAGCCATTAATTCTGCTTGAATTTGTGACACCAAATCTGCAATAGAAATTGAACCACCTCCGACCACTACTTGGTCCCCAACTATACTGTCCGCCACTCTTTTCTTTACCAATTCTGTCACCAAACTTTCTTAACCAATCGACACCCCAACAGGTACATCAGCAACACTAGATTGTTCAGCAACGGACTCAGAAGATGTACCTTTAGGTTTCACTGAAGAAACCCCTTTTACTGGAGACGTGGCCTGTCCAGACTTCTTCTTTTCGAGGTGCGATGCGTCGATCTACACAGTCTCCCCCTCAATTGTAGACTCCTTCTCCAATATGACTGGATCTTAAACTGTCACCGGCAACACCTTGGTGGAATCGATGCCTTAGCAACCGCCTCCATTGGAAACTCAGTCGGAATAACAGCCACATGTGGCTTCGGGATGGCCTTCTTGTTCTTCAAAGACTCGCGTTTCACCACAGACGCTTTGGTTAGTGTCTTTGGTCAAGAAGTAAGCTTCTTGCTTCCTTCTACAGTGGCGGAGGACTTGCTGTTCCTGATGTTCACCATCTTTGATCAAGTTGAGAGGGTTTGACAAATTAAACTTGCGAGAGCCAATTAAGGTTTCGTCTAGAAGGAGTGAATGCGGATGAACTCCAAAAAATTTGCCCCCTTCCTCTTAAATAGGCCTGCAAATAATACTGAAACAGATTTGAATTTAAAAATCAGATTTGGAAGTTGTACAGCCTTCTCGATCTTTGGGTTCGAAGAGACGTTGGAGCAATCTCCAAGTTATCTCCTCTTCAAGTCTTTCCACGTCAGCACTATAGATAAGAAATACTGTTCTGGCTAACTTTTCATGGAGCTGGCATAGTTTGCTTTAAACACATAGCTCCCCCTTGCTACCTGACACGTCAGCACATATAAGTTCTGCTCAGCTGAGTGCCCCTGGCTTCAAAACCTTCTAGTTTTTCATGACACAAAGGCCAAGTGCAGACCTTAGTGTCTCAAACCTCTCAGCATCCAATAGCTTTGTCAGAATATCCGCTAGTTGTTTCTCTGTTGGCATGTGGAACAGACCGATGATTTTATCTTCAACTAGCTCTCTAATGAATTGGTGTCTGATGTCAATGTGCTTTGTCCGTGAATGCTGTACTGGATCCTTAGAGATGCTGATTACACTCATGTTGTCACAGTATAACGTCATGGTGTCCTGGTCCAGTCCCACTTCCTTGAGCATCTGTTTCATCCAAAGCATTTGAGCACAACAGCTCCCCACAGCCATATACTCCGCTTCAGTAGATGACAGTAAAATACTGTTCTGCTTCTTACTAAACCAAGATAAAAGGTTATTACCCACGAAGAAGCATCCACCAGAAGTACTCTTTATGTCCTCAACATTGCCAGCCCAATTTGCATCAGAGTATCCAACAATACAACCTCTTGTATCTCTAGTGTACCACAGACCAAATCAGTAGTACCACTTACATATTTGATGATCCTCTTCACCTGCAACAAGTGACTTTCCTTCGGATTTTCCTGATACCTGGCACAGACTCCCACAGCTTGACAGATATCTGGTCTGGTAGCAGTCAGGTATAGCAAGCTCCCAATCATGCTTCTGTACAAGGTCTGGTCCACCGAAGCTCCTGCATCATCCTTAGTGATCTTCACATGTGTAGCAGCTGAAGTTCTCTTGTGGGTAGCCTTGTCCAGTACAAACTTCTTCACTAGATTTCTAGCATACTTGGCCTGAGTCAAGAAAATCCCTTCCTTCGACTGTACAACCTGCAGCCCCAGGAAGTAGTTCATTTCACCCACCATGCTCATTTTAAACTCGCTTTGCATCTGGGCCACGAACTCATCCACCATCTTCTGAGAGTTTGAACCAAACACAATGTCATCGACGCAGATCTGTGCAATGATAAAGTGTGTTATCCCTTTTCACGAACATAGTCTTATCTATTCCTCCTCGAGTGTATCCCACGCTCATGAGGAATTGTGTCTACCTTTCATACCAAGCTCCAGGGGCTTGCTTTAGTCCGTACAAGGCCTTCTTCAATTTGTAAACATGATCTGGATAATGAGGGTCCTCAAATCCTTTAGGTTGTGCCACGTACACTTCCTCGAATAACAAATTGTTCAAGAAGGCACTCTTCACGTCCATCAGGAACAGTTTGAACTTTAAGTAGCATGCCACTGCAAGTAGAAGACGAATAGCTTCCAAGCGGGCTACAGGGGTGAATGTCTCATCAAAGTCGATCCCCTATATCTGAGTGTACCCTTGAGCAACCAGCCTGGCTTTGTTTCTCGTAATGTTGCCACTTTCATCAGTCTTATTCTTGAATATCCACTTTGTTCCAATGATGTTGACTCCACTTGGACGAGGAACAAGATCCCATACATTATTACGAGTGAATTCACCCAACTCCTCTTGCATAGCCGTGATCCAATGGTCATCTTGCAAGGCTTCCTTCACATTCTTTGGTTCCACCTTTGATAAATAGCAGCTATAGTTAATCATATCTCTATAATTAACATGAGGTTTACCTCTAGTTTTGATCTTGTCGTGAGGATTGCCAATGACACTGGACAGAGGATGATTCTTCTAGATTCTGCTAGGAGGTTGCAAGCTGGCTTCACCACCTCCCGATTGAGTTTGATTCACCTCACTTTCATCAGCATCTTGCATGTGTACGTCATTATCCCCCTCGACCGAATCTAACACAGTTTCAGGCACAATTTCAGAATTTGCATCTGGTACATACCCTTGTACAGGCTTAGGGCAAGTATCTTCAGCATCTGGCATATGTACATCATCATCCTTCTCGGCAGAATCTAACACTGTTTCAGGCACAATCTCAGAATTTGCATCCGGTACAGATCCTTGTGTAGGCTTAGGACGAGTATCCTAAGTTTCCATATCATCATCTGGTTCCTTCCTCAGACGAGAATCCTTGGCGTCGTCGATCACCACATTGATTGACTCAATCACAGTTCTAGTTCTCTTATTGTAGACACGATAGGCTCTACTGTTTGGAGAATAACCCAGGAACAGTCCTTCATCACACTTCCTATCCAGCTTCTGCCTTTGCTCCTTATCGGTCAGAATATAGCAGGTACTCTCAAAGACATGAAAGTGCTTAACAGTGGGCTTTCTTCCTTTCCATAGCTCATAGCTAGTCTTGTCCATCCCTGGTCGAATCAAGACTCTGTTCAGGACGTAGGTAGCAGTTAACATAGCATCAGCCCACAAATTCAAGGGGACGTTCTTCGCATGCAACATAACCCTCATCATCTCCTATACAGTTCAATTTCTCCGCTCTACTACTCCGTTCTGTTGCGGTGTGATAGGAGATGAGAATTGATGTACAATGCGTTGCTCATCACAAAACTGTGCAAACTTCTCATTCTCAAACTCCCTCCCATGGTCACTTCGTATGGACAAGAGATTTTCTCCTCGATCTCTCCTTTCATAAATCAGGCAGGTAACAAGCTGTACAAAGGCGTGCACAGTTTCGGACTTATCACGTAAGAACATGATCCAAGAGTATCTGGTGTAGTCATCTATACATACGAAAGCATACCTCTTACGCCCAATACTCTCCACCTGCATTGGTCCCATCAGATCCATATGCAATAGCTCAAGAGGACGCTTGGTGTAGATTCTATCCACTTTGTTGTGCACTGCTCGAGTCTGCTTTCCTGCTTGACAATCACCACAAATAATTTGCATATCTCCTCTAATTTAGGAATACCTTCAAGTAACCTCTCATTTGCCAAAAACTTCAAAGATCTGAAATTGATGTGTCCCAAGCGTTAATGCCATAGATGCACTTCATCGGACCTGCTCAACATGCATGTAATTGCTGCTGGGGTTGTAGCACGGCTTAGGAGATTACAGTTGTTCCTAGCACGATCTCCTTCCATCACACATACACCATGTTTGTCATAAACTTGGCAGGAATTTCTTGTGAATTGTACTTGATTTCGGCCATCGCACAACTGGCTAATACTAAGCAGATTGGCCTTAAACCCATCAACCCAATACACATCATCAAGATGTGGCATACCTGCCACATTCAGTGTTCCCTTGGCGAGAAATCTTATTCTTTTCCCATCACCAAATGTCACATCGTGGCCGTCGATCAATCTCAGATTAGTCAGGTTTTCTCGAACTCTAGTCATGTGTCTTGAGCAGCCGCTGTCAAAGAACCAGCTCTCCTCATCCTCCTTGTCAGTTGAACTGTACGAGACACAGCAGTATTGATCATTCCTTGGTCTCCACACCATGCTGCCTCATCTCCTTGTTGTTTCTTTGTACTGGCTGTCGCGTCTATAATGATAGCAATGTCATTTGATGTGCCCAGGTTTGCTGCAGTAGTAGCACACCCTAGCACGTTGCTATCCTACATCTCTTGGGACACGAAACTGGTTGTAATTTTCTCTGGAACAGACAAGCTTATCCGTTGTCTTGTGTTTGTTGTCGTTAGGAGCTGTGCCACTCGCTTTCACAAACTTCATATCACCACTTTTCTTCTCGCCAGTGAATCCAAGTCATGTAGTATCTTTTATTCTCCTCTGCACAGACAAGATCTGGTCTAGATTCTTGGACCCTGTATTCAAGCTATTTAGGAGCTTCTTGATTGAACCCATCTCCTCCAAGAGTTTTTTCGCTTCTTGAAGGGGTCATGCTCCCAAAAGAAAGTCCATTGTAGGCTTGATGGGAGGAAATTCAAATGGGACTTAAAGGTGGATTGACACTACCAAATCCAAGGCGCCGTGAGAAGGGATCCTAGCAAAGGACTTCTCAACGAGTGATTCTATGAGGCGCTTTGCTACGTCTTTGCCAATACGGGAAAAACTAGGCCCTCGCGGGAGGTAACCCGATTTGTAAGTGTTTCATTCTTGTTCTTTTATATGTTTAAGTGTTTGGCATGATTTTGAGTAGCTAAGGCTCTAAAGTGTGGAATGTGAAATGTATGATTAGTGGGTCAAATTTTAAGTGTGGAGTGAGGTCTACTCACTCCAATTCCACTTCACATCGCCAAGCCCATCCACTTTTCCCTTGATTTCTCAATGTATGATGATGTCGCCCCCTAGTGTTCATGTGCCTTCTTGAAGTTGACTAGAGTGGAAATATTTTGTTATATCATGCTATGACTCTAGTTTCACATTTGGGGCATGATCAGTCGAGTTTTCGACTGATTAATGTCCATGTTTCACTATAGTTTTGGGTCGTTTTCGACATTATTTTGATGTCATTTGACCTCAATCTCTACATTTCAGGTAGAAAACAAGTTTCCCCCATGGTCAAGGCCTATATATGAAGATTGGTTGAAAAACAGAAGTTTCGGCGCAAAAAAAGGAGTTTCGGGGCAACACCGAGCATATTGATCTTTGCGACTTGTTTTGGACGCCCAGGGCTCATACGATGTCCGATTTGGCTGATCTTTAGCTTGTTGGAAAGGTATTTCAAAGGGATACAACTCTCTAGTTAACACAAAGACCAAATTCGGACGGGAATATCACCAAAAAGGCCCCAGTGGGTCGGCAGAGAAGTCCAGTCGACCGACTCGATTAAACTTCAAGAGCTCATCAAATCTTGCACATCCCAGTCGACCGACTGGGTATCAAGCTTCAGCCAGTCGACCGACTGGATGGAAAAACTCAAATTCTGCCAGTCGGATCTATAAATAGAAAGCAAGGGTTTTGGACCAAGTGTGGAGGTTTTTGGGGAGAAGAAGATTGGAAAAGAGGCTCATCCAAGGTCATCAATCATCATCCAACCAAGGAGAAGTGAAGATCAAAGGGAGTTCAAGGATTGAAAACCCTCCTTCCTCTACATCTTTTCCTATTCTCTTTGTTGTTGCTATAAACACTACTCACACCATGTTGTCTTACATGATGTGTGAGTAGTGGATCTTGTGTTTTGAGGGTCTTATGACTCTCCTTGGTACTCTTGATCACATATATACATTGATATTGACGGAGCCCACCGTACTGTCGTTAAGGTGCGATGTTTGATGGACCAAAGTTATACGAGTCAGAAACACAGTAAAACCCCCCAAATTAGACTGTTTGTCTATCTAACTTCTACGTGTTAGTCCCGATATATTTCCACAGGGCATTTTAGAGACTGAAGTGAAAACATGCTAAGGAGAGGATTTTAAGCTGAAAAGATAACAAGAGTCAATCCAAGGTCAAGATCATATGCCGACTGAAGAGATATCAAGGATCCTGACGTTGAATTGACCAGAACAAATTAATCAGAGGAATCAGGAGTGGAGTCAAGACAGCCCGGGGAAGAAACACATTGACAGTTTTGTGAAAAGACTGCACAAAACTGTACAAAATCACACATTGGGCAAAGATGACCGGCCACCATTCAAGGAGGTGGGCAAGGGAGGAGCTCCTCCCCCTTGGGTGACCGGCAACCGGCGGCGCCACCCTCCTCCACCAAAAGCCGCCGGCTCCTCCTCCTTGCGCCACTTGTCTCCTCCACAAGCTCCTCCTTCTCCTCCCTTGGATCAAAAGACATGTGCTTCCATCTCATCCATCCATTTCTCCTCACTTTGGCTATAAATACCAAGCCAAACCTCATTTGTAAAACACACCAAAATCTCAATTCACTTCTCTCTCTAGAAGTTGTAATACTTGTATGTTGTAATTTTGCTTTGGAAATAAAGGAAAGCTCCCTTGGCGCTTCAACGGTTGTAAGTATCTCTTAGTATTTATTTATTCAACTGTTTATTTCCTTAGTATAATGTTTAGCGTGATGAATAGTAGCTAAACTAGTAGTTCGGTCTAAGGGGCGCGCTTGTATTATAAAATGTTTTAAGACTATTAACTTAGTGTCTAGTCTAAGTATTCAAAACTTATTCTATGTGCCATATATTAACTCAGAACGTCCAAGGTAGAGTGGATGCTTGGAATGGCAAAACTCTACAGCGGGGTTCGTAAACTTGTACGGATAAGTGGATGCTTGGAATGGCAAAGCTTATCTGAGAAGTTTGACTCATCTTAAACACCATTTGGTTGATCGAGAATGGTTGATCAAATGGATGCACATAGGCTAATATAACCGGGAATGGAGTATTAGTCTAAATAGAATAAGTGTTCTACGTCCTTGGAATAGGCTAGACAGTGTACGCAAATCGAGTGCTTGGAATGGCCTTGATACACCGTTTGAATACTTAGGAGAGTCACTAAAGGTCAATGATAAACATGATATAATACAAGTCCCCTGAAACCGAACATTTCTCTTTAATTATAATCTGTAATTTACTTTCCAGTATTAAAATCAACCAACCAATCAATCAATCAATCAATCAAAATAGCTGGTAGCTTTAAAACCAACCGACCGACTTTAAACACGCTCTCTCGCTAAACAACCCCCTCAAAGACATCTATTCCCCTGATTCCCTTGGGTTCGACCCCTACTTACCAAGTACTACCCAGTAGTATAGTCGCAAGTAGTGGACTATTATAAATTTATTTGTACAAATCGCTTCGACGATGAGCGGTTCTGTCAATGTTCTCTGTGCAAAAATAAATTTATATCTCCGATACTCGCGACTTTACTATTTTGGGTAGTAAATGGTAAGTACGGGTCGAACCCAAGGGAATTAGTGGATAGTTGTTTTTTCGAAAAGGAAAAGTAAATAAAACAGTTGGGGGTTGGTTTTGGTTTTAGTACTGAAAGATAAAGTGCTGGAACAGTCGATTTCAAGATCAACCGCAGACACACGTTTGATACTGGCCGCACGCTGTGTTTCAAGCGTGTTGCGTACCAAAGGTTATGCTGGGCTGATGTTGATAAAGTCTGTAGTAAAAGTAAAGTACAGAAAGTAATTGCTTGATGGACAAGTCTTACGGAAAGTAAGCAGTTGATATGGACTGAAAGTAAAGTTACAGAAAGTAAATGACTGGAAAGTAAACAGTTGATAGTAAGACTGAAAGTAAATGACAGGTGATGTTTGAATCAAAGGAAAGATTCGGTATCAGGGGCCTTGTATCATAATCCATTTATCATTGACCTCTAATGATCATACTAAGTGTTCAAAAGTGAATCAAGGCTATTCCTAGCACATGACTTGCCACACCGTCTAGTCTTTTGCAAGACAAAGAAATCTTGTTCTAGTATGTGCATCCATTTGATCATCATTCCTGATAAACCAAATGGTGTTTAAAAGAGGTTGACTTCCACAGATAAGTTGTGCCCTTCCAAGCCTCCACTTATCCACAGAAGATCACGAACCCATGGCAGAGCTTTGCTCTTCCGAGCATCCACTCAACCAATGGAATTCTGACCTAATATATGGCACCTAGAACAAGTTGAACACAAAGAGGCACTAAGAGAAGGGTCTAAAACATTGTATGATACAAGTACACCCCTTCAACCGAATGAAGAGTTTAGCTACGAATATCCATAGAGGTGGATACCATAGCTAAGTACTTGGAAAAGTAAAGGTTTTGAAAGACAGGAAAGTAAAGGTTTTTTGGAAATCAAGATAAGGAAAGTAAAAGGAGAGTACTCAAGAACCAACAGGAGTAAACTCAAGAACAGTAAAAGAAAAGCTTGAGTACTACAAGAACCGACAAGAGTACTCAAGAACAAACTTAAAGCTTTTGATATCAAAGAGAAGTGTTTACATGGATTATGCTCTCAATCTAGAGAGATAAGTGATTGTGGATTTGAGGATGATTTACAAGTGAAGAGGGCATGGGTATTTATAGGCTAAGGGGAGGAATGAGAAGACACCACATGGCATGAGGGGAATGGAGGAGCAAGGAGCCGCCGGGTGAGGTGGAGGGGAGGGGGAGCCGCCCCCCATGTGTCATCTCCTTGGCAAAAGCCGCCGGCTAAAGGTGGAGGGGAGTGGTTGTGAGGTGTTTTGTGATCTTTTCACAAAAGCCATCGGGTCCTTTCAGCTCCGGACTGACTCTGGTTGCTCTTCGGTTGGACTTGTTTTGAGTGATTCCATGTCAGGTTTATGAAAGTTGTACAGTCGGAATCTGGTCGTGTCCTGGAGTGACTTGTAATTCATTTTCAGCTTTAAAACTCCTTTTTAGCTCGTATTGTCTCTAGACTTCAAAATACCCTGTAGATAAATATCAGAACTAACAAGCAAAATTTAAATAGACAAAGAGTCTAATTTGGTGGGTTTAACTATCTTAATGAATCATATAAATATGGTCCATCAGATCACCCCACACTTTTAGTTGTTCGTCCCGAACAATGCTTTTAAGAGGTGTGCACACAATCCAAGTAAAAACTTCAAATAGGAAAGTGAGAATATGGGACTAGATTTATCCTAATTCATGCATTACTTACTTATTACCAAACTAAACCGTGTAAATACTTAGAAGAAACTTGATACTTGTACCTTTCAGCCGAGATGCAATTTAATTTGGATGTTTCGGGAGATAGCCCTTTTCAGGCTCCTGGACTGCATTCTCGAGATCGACTCGCACTATATGGTTAACTTGTAGCTTTTTCTAGCACGTGACTTGGTTCGGGGTTCACTGAGTTGAGCACTTTGATTTCTTTTGGTGAGGGGCGGCTTTTGAAGTGAATTGGCCTTTGGCCTTTGATGTTGAATTGGAGTTTCTTCACTTTTGTTCGGTTAAAACCTTCACAACTTTGGCTTTTGGCCTTTGATTAGCTTCTTCGAGCTTTTGCTTCTTTGTGACTTGCTAGTCCATTTTCTCAACCTTTTGGGAGGTCCAATCATCGCCCGCGAGCTTATGGAAATACCTCCCCACTCTTTCTCATCCTTGCCATTTCGCGCGGGTCAAGATGAGGGTCGCTCATCTGTTTTCCCGGCTACTAGGACTAGAGATAGGACGGTTTGATTCCCGTCCCTCATCTTGCATAAACGCTACACGGCGGAGATGACTTCAATCTTCACTGAAACCCAAAGTGCAGCCTCCACTGACTTCGTAAACCGTATAGTGGAATTCAGTCCTTCGAATGCTTGCCAAGCCTCTCTGGGGCAGTTTATGTCAACTCCACATCCCCTGTATATCTCAGCACAAAGGGACAAATGAGAAGTTACATCCTAAGTTTTTAAACAGTTGAATTTTCACAAGGTAAATGCATGAATTTAGATCTATCTTTTTCACATTCTCAAGTTTATATTTTCAAAAAGATAATATTAAGGGAAAAGGAAAAAGAAAAACATGTTGATTAACTATGTACAAAGGCAGTTTCTCACCCCACACTTTTGAACGAAGGCGTGCTTCACAGCAAGACTTAGTTCAAAAAGTTATGCTAGCAAATATTTACAAGAGAAGGAAATGACATTAAGGAAAAGGGAAGAACTGAACTCCCTTTACGGTGTCGTTTCATGTTGTGGAAAGATAATCGAGGGAGTTTGGCTGGGGCCTTGAACTCTCAGCGCTGGCTCGGTAATTCTCGGAAGCTGCCTGGCTGGTCTGATCTTGCTCCAAAATCGATTCCTACTAGGAGTCATTTCTTTCTATACAAAAAATGGGTGAGAGCAACTGACAAAGTAAAAAACTAAATGACTGAAAAATGACTGAAAAATAAGATAAGTGTCGTGTTACCTCCCGACCAGTGCCTTTGTTTTACGTCGTTGGCTCGACGCATGGGGATCACAAGTTTGGATCCCATGGGCAGCTCAGGTCGTATTTCTGCGTTGTCAAGTTGACCTCACCATGGTAGTGTTTGACTTGCTGCCCATTCACATTGAATCGTCTTCCATCCTCCATGCTTTCCAACTCAAGCATCCCATGGTTGAATACCTTAGTCACGGTATAAGGACCGGTCCATCTTGATTTTAGTTTGCCTGGCATCAACTTCAACCGTGAGGAGAAGAGTAGTACTTGTTGTCCTTCCTCAAATGAGCGCCGGAGGATGAATTTGTCATGATACACTTTTGTCCGCGCCTTGTAGTCCGTTTGCCCTTCATAGGCCTCAAGCCGCAACTCTTCAAGTTCACACAGCTTAAGCTTCCTATCTAGTCCGGCAGCTTTTAAATCTGGATTGCAATGCTTGAGCGCCCAATAGGCTTTATGTTCTAATTCCACCGGAAGGTGGCATGCCTTCCCATAAACAAGCCTAAATGGGGAGGTTCCAATTGGCGTCTTGTATGCCGTCTGATAAGCCCAAAGAGCTTCATCTAGCCTCTGACTCCAATCTTTCCTACCCGGCTTTACCATCTTTTCTAGAATACCTTTGATTTCGCGGTTGGAGATCTCCGCTTGACCATTGGTTTGGGGGTGATATGCCGTGGATGTTCGGTGGTGGACATGGTAGCGCTTTAAGGTGGCAGCCATCATGCGGTTGCAGAAATGAGTTCCTTGGTTGCTGATTATGGCCTTGGGTACCCCATATCTACAAAACAGGTTAGTGCACAAAAATTCTATGACAGTCTTTGCATCGTCGCACCTTGTGGCCTTAGCTTCTACCCATTTTGACACATAATCTACAGCAACTAAAATGTAAGTATAACCGCATGAAACTGGGAATGGTCCCATAAAATCAATGCCCCAAATGTCGAAAACATCGTTGACCAATATGGGTACTTGAGGCATCTCATTTCTAGCTGACATATTTCCTACTCTTTGACACCTATCTCATTTTTTACACTTCTCATATGCATCTCTAAATATACTTGGCCAAAAGAAGCCGCTATCTAGGATTTTCCTAGCAGTTCTCCTAGGCCCGAAGTGTCCTCCACATGCAAACTCATGGCAAAAGCTAATAACAGAAGCTATTTCATTATCGGGGATGCATCTCCTAAGTATTTGATCTGCTCCTATTTTCCACAAATAAGGATCATCCCATAAGTAATGTCTAGCATCATGCCTAAGTTTCATGCATTGTGCTTTAGTAAAAGAAGGAGGAAATGTACCTCCTACAAGGTAGTTGACGATTGAGGCATGCCACGACATCTTGGTTGAGACGGTGTATAGATGCTCGTCTGGAAATGACTCGGTTATGTGCCCTTCTTCTTCCTCTCGGACAATCCTGCTTAGATGGTCGGCCACCGTATTCTCAATCCCTTTTTGTCCCTTATCTCCACATCGAATTCTTGCAGTAGCAAGATCCATCGAATGAGTCTTGGCTTGGCCTCCTTCTTCTTCATCAGGTAACGGATGGCAGCATGGTCAGAATAAACTATCACTTTTGCTCCAAGCAAATAGGATCTGAATTTTTCCAGAGCGAATACTACTGCCAGGAGTTCCTTCTCGGTGGTGGAGTAATTTCGTTGGGCAGAATCTAGGGTTCTTGAGGCGTAGTAGATCACACCCGCCTTCTTATCAACCTTTTGGCCGAGAACTGCCCCTACTGCATAATCGCTTGCGTCGCACATGATTTCGAATGGTTTTCCCCAATCCGGAGTTTGGATGATGGGTGTGCTAGTGAGGGATTTCTTCAGATCGTCGAAGGCCTCCTTGCATGTATTGGTGAATTCAAAAGGAACTTCTTTTTGGAGAAGAGTGGATAGAGGCAATGCCTTTTTGGAGAAGTCTTTGATGAATCGCCGGTAGAATCCTGCATGGCCAAGGAATGATTGGATGTCTCGGACCGTGGATGGGTATGGTAGAGTCAAGATCAGGTCGATTTTTGCTTTGTCCACTTCCATGCCTTCTTGTGAGACGATATGTCCCAAGACTATTCCGTGTGTTACCATGAAGTGGCACTTCTCATAATTGAGCACTAAGTTCATGGACACACATCGTGCCAAAACTGTGCTCAAATTGCTTAAGCAAGCGTCGAATGTGTCTCCATAGATGGTGAAGTCATCCATGAAGACTTCAATGAATTCTCCGATCATGTCTGAAAATATGCTGGTCACTACCCTTTGAAAAGTCCCCGGGGCATTGCATAGGCCGAATGACATCCTTCTGAAGGCGAATGTGCCGAATGGGCAGGTGAATGTAGTCTTCTCTTGGTCCTCAGGCGCTATGGGGATCTGGTTGTAGCCTGAGAACCCATCTAAGAAGCAAAAATATGGCTTGCCCGCCAGTCGGTTTAGCATTTGATCGATGAATGGCAGAGGGAAATGGTCTTTTCTTGTGACGACGTTTAATTTTCTGTAGTCGATGCACATTCTCCAGCCGTTCTTGACCCTTGTTGTCACCATTTTTCCTTCGGCATCTTCCTCGACCATGATCCCACTTTTTTTTTGGGAACACGTGGACAGGACTTACCCATTGGCTATCTGATATGGGATAGATAATGTCCGTATCTAGAAGCTTCTGTATTTCCTTTTGGACGATCTCCATCATGATTGGGTTGAGTCTTCGTTGAGGCTCTCTTGATGGCTTTGCTCCATCTTCAAGTAGAATGCGGTGCATGCATACAGCCGGGCTGACTCATTTCAAGTCGGCTAGAGTCCATCCGATAGCCAACTTGTGTTGTCTCAGCACTTTTATCAAATTTCGTTCCTGCCCTGCTTCCAAGCCACTCTTGATGATTACTAGAAGTGTGTTATTATCCCCTAGGAAGGCGTACTTTAGATGCTCGGGCAGGGGTTTTAATTCTATTTTGGGAGCTTGCATTACTGAGGGCAGAAAGGTATTTGATTTGAATAATTTTACCTCGTTGACTTCATATTCTGGTGTGAGAGGCTCCGAGATTGTTAAGTGGGCCACCGTTTCATGCAAGTCTTCGGTCAATTCGTATGAGCTTTCGGCTCCATTGAGTATGGCTTCTAAGATATCTGCTCTTGGTTCTGGTTGCACTTCTTGGACTAGGTCGTCCAAAGCGTCGAGAGCGTGTACTTCCTCGAATTCCATGGGGTGCTTCATTGCTCGGAATATGTCAAAGCTGAAGACCTCTCCTTCTACCTCCATTGAGAGCATTCCACTTCCACAGTCTATCTTCATTTTTGATGTTTTGAGAAATGGGCGGCCGAGAAGGATGGGTGCATGGTCTGTAGGTCTGCCATTCTCCATTTTTAAGACGTAGAAGTCTGCTAGACATACCAATTCACCTACTTGAACCAGGACGTCTTCTATTTTGCCCTCGTGCTGTTTGCACGACCGATCTGCCAGTTGAATAGTGAGACCGGTGAGTTCGAACGGTCCAATCCTAAGGCATGAGTAGATAGAGAAGGGAAGAACGTTGATTGATGCTCCAAGGTCTAGCATGCAGTTCTCGATCCGGATGTTTCCAATTGTGCATGGAATGGTGTAAGTTCCCGGATCACCACATTTGGGGGGCACTTTTCGTTGTATGAAGGCCGACACGTTCCTACTCATCAGTTCTTGATCATATCTTGTACTCCTCCTCCGGTTGGTGCAAAGCTCTTTTAAAAACTTAGCATATCGAGGAATCTGCTTGATGGCTTCTAAGAGGGGGATGTTGATTTCGACCTTGCTGAATAACTCAAACACGTCTTCATCCATGACATGTTTTTTTGGTACACGGGCTGGCACAGGAAATGGAAGCGCGACGCTGATTTTGGGGGTCTCGGTTCTGGGTATCGGGCGCTCCTTATGCTCTTCGGACGCTGGAACCGGGCTGGCCGCTGGTACCGGGCCAGGCCTGCGTTCCTTGGACGCGGTCCCTTCCTCTTCGGTCACGTCCCGCTCTTCCTCGGATGCGTCCTCATTTTCATCCGCCGCGTCTTGCTCAAGAGTTTCGAGAGCCTCAGACCTCACTTATTCTTCTCCGGGCAACCTCGGGCTTTTGTCCTCCTCTTACTCCATGGGTTTGATGACAAGTTTTTTCCCACTCCTAAGGGTCACAGCATTAACATTTTATTTCGGGTTTTGGACGGTTTGTGAAGGAAGTCTGCCAGGTTCATTAATGAGCGCGGACATTGAGGTGGCGAGCTAGGACATTTGTTTGGTCAAATCTGAAATTGCCCCGTCAGTTTTTGCCTGGAATTGGTGTAGCGAAGTACCTAATTGAATTACGCTTCCTGTGAGCTCCTTCATGGTGTCTTCAAGCGATTTGTTCGGTCCTTGCTGATTGCTCATGTTGGCTTGGTACTGATTTTGTCCTTTCTGTTGATATTGGCCTGTTGGGTATTGATTTTATCCTCTTTGCTGATATTGGCCTGCTGATGGAGCGTTCTGGTTGTACTGCCGGTGGGGGGGTTGGTAGAATGACTGAGCTAATTGTGGTGCGGCTTGTTGTGTCTCCCTCGGAGGATGGTTGTCGTTCCGCCAGTTCGGATTGGTTGCTTGATTATACTATCGGTTTGGTCCTGCTCTATCGTTGTTGTTGTTGTATCCTTGGTATCCTACTACTGCATTCACTTCTTCCGGTTCCTCTACTATCAATGTTGGGCATGCGTCAGTTTTGTGGTCCGTAGAACTGCAGAAATCGCAAGGCTTTACTGGAGCTGGCTACCTTCGTAGGATCTGAACCATCATTTCCTTCATTTGTTTCATCTCCTCTGGCAAGGAGTTCATCGGTGTTTCTTCAGCCTTTGCTACATTATTTGTTCGGGAAAATTCTTCTTGCCGAGTTGTCTCTTCTCTGAATCGGGCATTTTCAGCAACGTCGGTGATGAGATTCCTTATGCCACTCAGTGATAGATTCATCATGGATCCTCCAACTGAGGCATCCAGAAGCATTTTGTCTAAGGGTCTTAATCCATCAATGAGGTACTCGATGATGAGTTTCTCGGGCAGTCCAAGGGTACAACAGCTTCTCTCCAGGCGGTTGAACTTTTCCAGGTTGTCGTACATGGCTTCGTTGGGCCCTTGCTTGATATCCTGCAGTTGCCTCCTTACTTGCATTGCTCTTCTTGCTGGGTAGTATTTGTCTAAGAACTTCTTCTGCATCTGAGCCCATGTTCTGATGCTACCAGAAGGCAATGAAAGGAACCAATCGTTCGCCGAGTCAGTGAGGGAAAAGTAGAACGCCTTTAGCTTGAAGTCGTCTACGTTCACGCCATTGGGTTTTAGGTTTTGGCAAATGCCATGTAAGCGTTGGAGATGAGTCGTTGCTGATTCTCCACGAGTTCCTGAGAACTTGGGCAAGTTGTGGGCCACTGAAGTGTTGATGGCGATGTTTTCCAGTTCAGGGCCTTCGTAAATGCACCACGGCTGGTTTCTGAAATCTGGTGCCGACAGTTCTCCCATAGTAGGTTCGCGGAAGTTGTTATCCCCATAGTAGTCATCAAAGATGGGTTCTCGCCTTGGTATTTGTCGAGGTTGAGGGGGTGGTGGATGTCTAAGGTGTTGTTGCACTGGACCAGCTTCATTTCGGTCCTCGGGCAGGCCTTGGTTTCTTCAAACGGCCTCCCTATTAAGAGCTCTTTGGTTTCGGATGACCTGTTCCGGATCGTTAATAAATGGAGGCGGCGCCTCATTATTTCGATCGTACAAGTTCATCTCGTCGTCATCCTGATAGTCATGGTGGCTTCCTTCGCGAGACATGGTGTGCAGAAGTGAGTGTGAAGAAGAAGAAAGAACAATTATCCTATTGTTAACTCTAATTCCCCGGCAACGGCGCCAATTTTGACGGAGCCCACCGCACAGTCGTTCAGGTGCGATGTTCTCTGTGCAAAAATAAATTTATATCTCCGATACTCGCGACTTTACTATTTTGGGTAGTAAGTGGTAAGTACGGGTCGAACCCAAGAGAATTAGTGGATAGTTGTTTTTTCGAAAAGGAAAAGTAAATAAAACAGTTGGGGAGTTGGTTTTGGTTTTAGTACTGAAAGATAAAGTGCTGGAACAGTCAATTTCAAGATCAACCGCAGACACACATTTGATACTGGTCGCACGCTGTGTTTCAAGCGTGTTGCGTACCAAAGGTTATGCCGGGCTGATGTTAATAAAGTTTGTAGTAAAAGTAAAGTACAGAAAGTAATTGCTTGATGGACAAGTCTTACGGAAAGTAAGCAGTTGATATGGACTGAAAGTAAAGTTACAGAAAGTAAATGACTGGAAAGTAAACAGTTGATAGTAAGACTGAAAGTAAATGACAGGTGATGTTTGAATCAAAGGAAAGATTCGGTATCAGGGGCCTTGTATCATAATCCGTTTATCATTGACCTCTAATGATCATACTAAGTGTTCAAAAGTGAATCAAGGCTATTCCTAGCACATGACTTGCCACATCGTCTAGTCTTTTGCAAGACAAAGAACTCTTGTTCTAGTATGTGCATCCAATTGATCATCATTCCTAATAAACCAAATGGTGTTTAAAAGAGGTTGACTTCCACAGATAAGCTGTGCCCTTCCGAGCCTCCACTTATCCACAGAAGATCACAAACCCATGGCAGAGCTTTGCTCTTCCGAGCATCCACTCAACCAATGGAATTCTGACCTAATATATGTCACCTAGAACAAGTTGAACACAAAGAGGCACTAAGAGAAGGGTCTAAAACATTGTATGATACACGTACACCCCTTCAACCGAATGAAGAGTTTAGCTACGAATATCCATAGAGGTGGATACCATAGCTAAGTACTTGGAAAAGTAAAGGTTTAGAAAGACATGAAAGTAAAGGTTTTTTGGAAATCAAGATAAGGAAAGTAAAAGGAGAGTACTCAAGAACCAACAGGAGTAAACTCAAGAACAGTAAAAGAAAAGCTTGAGTACTACAAGAACCGACAAGAGTACTCAAGAACAAACTTAAAGCTTTTGATATCAAAGAGAAGTGTTTACATGGATTGTGCTCTCAATCTAGAGAGATAAGTGATTGTGGATTTGAGGATGATTTACAAGTGAAGAGGGCATGGGTATTTATAGGCTAAGGGGTGGAATGAGAAGACACCACATGGCATGAGGGGAATGGAGGAGCAAGGAGTCGCCGGGTGAGGTGGAGGGGAGGGGGAGCCGCCCCCCCATGTGTCATCTCCTTGGCAAAAGCTGCCGGCAATAGGTGGAGGGGAGTGGTTGTGAGGTGTTTTGTGATCTTTTCACAAAAGCCATCGGATCCTTTCAGCTCCGGACTGACTCTGGTTGCTCTTCGGTTGGACTTGTTTTGAGTGATTCCATGTCAGGTTTATGAAAGTTGTACAGTCGGAATCTGGTCGTGTCCTGGAGTGACTTGTAATTCATTTTCAGCTTTAAAACTCCTTTTTAGCTCGTATTGTCTCTAGACTTCAAAATACCCTGTAGATAAATATCAGAACTAACAAGCAAAAGTTAAATAGATAAAGAGTCTAATTTGGTGGGTTTAACTGTCTTAATGAATCATATAAATATGGTCCATCAATATTCATATGGATGATTATTGATTTCATTTTCTCTTGTGTTATGAATGTTATGCACTCTAGGTGTTTGATAAAATGCCTAAGTGACAACTTAGACTAAAACTTGAACCTATGTCTTGGAAAAGCTAGTGGATAGTTCTAGGATGGAGAAAATGAGCATATCTTAAGCATGAAAGTGAACCTTATGATATGATGCTTGACTAAGGATTGAATGGTTAATTCATTGGAGTTATTCAATTAGCAAATCATCAATTAATCCCATTAAATGGTGTCAAATTCATATTCACTATGCTCTTTATGTATGACATGCTACTAAGTGTTTGATGAAATGCCTAAGTAACATGTTGAACCTTAAAACTAGACCTAAGAATCGAGAGACCTTAGGGATAGTTTGGATGTAGTTAATATGATCATTTCTACGGGATTGAAGTGAACTAGGTTCAATACTATTTGACTACCATGAAATGTTTGAATATCGTGTATGTGATCATTGAGAACTTGTCAAGGAGGGGAGTAACCCCTCGAAACACCTCTTACTTATCTTTTAGCCCTAATTACTCGCCACATAGGATTTAGATAAATACACTCCCCTTATACATTTTTGTTTAGAATAGCCGAACGGAAACACAATCTTACATAGTGCATGTGCTTAGCTTGCTCCTCTTGGTTCGACCCGGTACTTTACCGGTATTATAAAAGTTTTGACACTACGACGACCCTCTTCAAAACTGACACGTCGGGAGGGTAAACATAGATGTTGTCAAATGGCCTGTCTTACTAAATGTTGTGGGCATGAATTAGAGAATAAAAGAGAAACAAAAAACCCCCATATTAGATTACAGACGCATTTTGTTACATGATAACTAAGGAACATAATCCACATTAACATCCTTGCGAAATGAGAAAAGTTTCTCCACCAACAAAATGAGAAAGTTTTGATAGAAAGAAGATCACAGAAACATAATGAGAACAAAAAGAACATTTTCCCTGCTATACTAAATGAACACTTCTTCCCCAAAATATCATTTGCAGTTTTCTTTATGTACATAGAGGCGCCATTGTTTATGTGAGAGTATTACTGCATGTACAGAATCTTCACAGCAATTTCCCAGATGACTTCCAAATTCTTCCTTCCAAACCATGACAGTGACATCATCATTGTACTTCCTGCGGTCTCCTTGTGGAATATCCAAAAGCTCATGAAGGTCCATTCCTACAAATTGGAAAAAAGTAGGATGAAGAGTCATCATGAATCAGAAAGAAAATGAATTGCTTTGTTCCCAAATACAAACATAGAAAGACGCTGCTTTACATCGTGAAATGTTGTTTGAATTGGACTAACGATATGCTTCTAGTAATTACTGGAAAAAACAAGAATATTGAAAATTTGAGATTCCTCAAACTGTGTTCAATTTAGACTATAACTAACTCAAATCAGCCCTAATGCGACGTCTTTATACGTGGAAAATAATTCACATTTTACATTGGCAGTTAAGTCAGCTTACCCGCTTTCTGTTGGGGATCGAAACAAACACCGCAGCAATAAAATAAGAAAGTAAAAGCCAAACCGAAGGAAACACAATATTTGTTCGCCCAGTTCGTCAAAACAGACTATGTCTGGGGGCACTACCAAGCCAGGATGATTTTATTATGAGCTGTTTCACCAGAGATTTCAAGTCATGCATAAAACAATTCGTGCTCCTCCTATTTATAATAAGCTAGGGTTAACCTATTTGGAAACCCTAAACCTAAACAAATTAGGAACCCTAACCGAATTAGAAATCAGCCCAATTCAGCCCAGCTCCACAACCCAACAGTCTCCCACCTGGAGATGCGGCTGAATTCCGCTCGATCATCCTCTCCTACTCTGGTTGGTAGTGCCAGCTCCTCCGGCCTAAGTCCCAGGCCCAGTTGAAGTCACGCCTGACTTCAACTCCTCAATCCCGAAGCTAACTCTTTTCTGCTTTTGATTCTCGTGGTTACTCCCACCACGCCGCCATGTACCGGCATCACTCCCTTGCGCGCCCTTGATGCCTCTCTGGACTGTACCGATCACGTACAAAGTCCCATTCTTTCTTCCCCGAGCTACAACCTTAGCTCCTTTCACTATCTTCCAGCTCCCGCAGTTAAAGGTCATCTTGTAACCATCTCTATCCAGCTGCCCCATTGATAGCAAATTTTTCCTCAAACCAGGAACATGTCTCACATCACGTACCTGCAGTACAGAGCCGTTTTCATCCTTGATCCGAGCACTGCCTTTACCTGCAACTTCCAAGGTTGTACCATCACCCAGATACACCTTCCCGAAGCTTCTAGCGGTATAACCTTCCATCATTCCTGCCTCATTGCATAGATGGAACGACGCTCCAGAATCCAAAATCCATGACTCCTCTGAATTGTTCGCCCTGACAGTCCACACCTTCTTTGAGTCACATGTGCCTGCTCTGCTCGACCTCTGCAGCTCTGGTTCACTCTTCTCAACTCTATTATCATCAGGGATCATGACACTACCACCCGAGCTAGAAAGGACCAGCGAAGAATCGTGATAATATGCACTTTTCCATGCATGCAGCGCTCCCCGTGGATGCTTAGCAATTAACGTCCACAGACCCTGAACAATTTGTGGAAATTCAATAGCCTTCGCGGGTGGTAATTCAGTAGCGTCCGCGCGGCAACCTGCTGCAGCCTTCGAAATCCTTCTGAGACCCGATTTCGTCCTTCTTCCACCACATGTGCTCAGAAACAACGCTTCTTCTACGTCTTCTACAGCCGCATTCACTGTGGAATTCCTGCAGTCTTTCTTGAGGTGTCCAAAACCGTTGCACCTCCAACATTGCACCTTGCTCATATCTCCTCTTACTCTGGAATTTGACCTGTCACCCTGCTCTCCCGGTCTGTGCCCTGACCTGCCTCTGAACTTGCTTCCAGCACTCAACGCTGAACCACCTGAGCTGTCAATACCTGACTCCTTCCTGCGAACCTCCTCACTTACAATCAGGTCTTTAATCTCGCTCAACTTGTATGGTTCCTTCCCGCGTGTAGCAGTAACGGCTGTGACAGTCTGACTCCAGCTCTCTGGTAGGGATTGTAACAACGTAATTGCCTGCAACTCCTCATCAATCTTAATATTCACTGATTCAATCTGGTCAAGAATCATACCGAATTCACTCAGATTCCTAGTTGCTGGTGTCCCCTCTGCCATCTTGAAATTGAACAAGCGTCGCACCACATGGAACTTGTTCGCACCCGAGGGCTTTTCATACAACCATGCCAGAATTTCCATCATCTCCTTGGTAGTCACCGCCTTTGCTATGTGATGAGCAACCTCCCTGGAAAGTGTCATGAAGACCAAACCCATGGCCTTCGAATCCAGAGCTTCCCACTCATCATCCTTCATCTCCTTAGGCTTTTCTCCTTTCAGCGGAAGGGCCAAATTCTTAGCATTCAGATAATGCTTGATTTGCAGCTTCCAGAACCCGAAATCCGTACCGTTGAATTTCTCCAGAGTAAACTTCTCTGTCATTCCTGCAAAAGAACCTTAGCTCTGGATACCAGTTGTTGGGGATCGAAACAAACACCGCAGCAATAATATAAGAAAGTAAAAGCCAAACCGAAAGAAACACAATATTTGTTCGCTCAGTTCGTCAAAACAAACTATGTCTGGGGGCACTACCAAGCCAGGATGATTTTACTATGAGCTGTTTCACCAGAGATTTCAAGTCATGCATAAAACAATTCGTGCTCCTCCTATTTATAATAAGCTAGGGTTAACCTATTTGGAAACCCTAAACCTAAACAAAGTAGGAACCCTAACCGAATTAGAAATCAGCCCAATTTAGCCCAGCTCCACAGCCCAACACTTTCTTGGCTACAGGAGACATAAGCTCTTCTATCAAATGCTGCGCAGGGTCCCCTTCAGGAGACTTCTTCATGAATCTGTCCACATGAGAAACCACTTCTTGGTTGGTTAAATGCTGGTATAAACTATCAGGCAAGAGTACTGATCAGTCGAGTTTTCGACTGATTTAAGGTCATTCTTCACTATAGTTTTGGGTCGTTTCCGACATTATTTTGATGTCATTTGACCTCTATCTCTACATTTTAAGCAGAAAACAAGTTTCTCCCAAGGTCGAAGCCAAAATACGAAAACTTGGGGAAAAATCGAAGATTTGGAAACAACCGAGCAGATTGACTTTTGCGGCTTGTTCTGGACGCCCAGGACGCATACGGTGTCCGAATTGGTTGATTCAAAGCTTGTTAGAAAGCTAACGCAAAGGGATACAACTTTCTAGTTGACGCCAAGGCCAAATTCGGATGGGAAAACCACCAAAAAGGCCTGGGAATCCAGCCGACCGGTTGAACTTTTGCGGCTTCAAACGATGCAATCAGCCAATTTCAGCCGACCGGCTGGATCTTACCTTCAGTTCAGCCGGCCGGCTGAAATCTGCTACAGTACTGGATTTTTACCCGAGGCTATAAATATAAAGAGGGGTTTTTGACCTAAGTGTGGAGGTTTTTGGGGAGAAGAAGATTGGAAAAGAGGTCCATCCAAGGTCATTAATCAACAATACAACCAAGGAGAAGAAGAAGGCACAAAAGGGAGTTCAAGGATTCCAAATCCTCCTTCCTTTACTCTTTTCCTATTCTCTGTGTTGCCACTAAACCCTACTCACACCATGTTGTCTTACATGAGGTGTGAGTAGTGACCTTATGTTTTGAGGGTCTTATGACTCTCCTTGGTACTCTTTATCACAAATATACATTGATATTCATATGGATGGTTGTTGATTTCATTTTCTCTTGTGTTATGAATGTTATACACTCTAGGTGTTTGATAAAATGCCTAAGTGACAACTTGGACTAAAACTTGAACCTAGGACTTGGAAACCCTTGGGGATAGTTCTAGGATGGAGAAAATGATCTATATCTTAAATCATGTAAGTGAACCTTAGGATATGGATGCTTGACTAAGGATTGAGTGTTTAATTTATTGGAGTTAGTCATTAAGCGAATCATCAATTAATCCCATCTATTGGTGTCAAATTCATGTTCTTATGCACTTGATATATGACATGCTACTAAGTGTTTGATAAAATGCCTAAGTAACATGTTGAATCTCAAAACTAGACCTAAGAATCTAACGACCTTATGAATGGTTTGGATAATAGAGAATATGATCCTATCTAATGTATGTATTTGTTGTCAACTAGTCCTCGAGTTCATAGTATTTATTACCTTAGGAAGAGATTCCAAGAATAATAGTGCTATGGAATGAACCAATTACCTCGAGAGAGTGAGGTTCGAGCTATAAGAGAGCTTGGCTAGGATTAGATTCACACGAGAATTGGTCTATCTTAGTCTAAGCTCGGTTTTCCACATTGCATGGGTAGGAAGTGAACTAGTGCGTATGTTCATTGCATTTATCTCCCACCCATAGGCTGATAATGCAATGGAATGAACCGTATCTTTGAATGAGTGAGGTTCAAGTTAAGAAGGTTCTAAACTATTTGACTACCATGAAATGTTTGAATATCGTGTATGTGATCATTGGGAAAATGCCAAGGAGGGGAGTAACCCCTCGAAACACCTCTTACTTATCTTTTATTCCTAATTACTCGCCACATAGGATTTAGAATATACTCACACCTTTATACATTTTGGTTTAGAATAGCCGAACGGAAACACGATCTTAAATAGTGCATGTGCTTGGCTTGCTCCTCTTGGTTCGACCCGGTACTTTACCGGTTAATATAAATGTTTTGACTACATTCAACCCTCTCTTCATTGATACTATTTAGAGGTGAAAAAGAATTGTTCGTCAAATGACACCATTGACGGGGAGCAACTAGTTAGCACATCCCTAGATTAGATTGTGTGGAAATTCTGACTATTTTTGTGAATATTTTTCTTTTTTCTTATACTTGTATATTCTTCTTTTTCTACTCATATCCCTTACTAACTTACTCTATCTTGTTTTGCGAGGATGGACCCCTACAACCAACAAGTCTTTTCTAATGGAATATACTACCAAGAGTAGGTCTCCGAAGAAAAAGACCTTGAATCTAATGCCTCAAGGAAAAAATGGGAACAAGAAATGGAGGATGAATTTTGGAGAATCGCCGCCACCGAAGTTTGGGTATGGAATGGTGGAGGATGAATTTTGGAGAATCGCCGCCACCGAAGTTTGGGTATGGAATGGTGAATCTTGTCACGAGGACGAGATGCCATGCAAAAGTTAAGCACCCTTCACTACTAGCACATCTCAAGATCATTCAAATGAGAATACACAAGAGTTCACCATTCCATCAATGCCTCGGCTCTCCGATGAGGAATTCTTCAATGATGATGCCTCTTACATAGAGGAAATACCTTTTGTTGATGAAGAAGACTTCCTCCCTCCCGCTATGAGTGAGCCTACATGTGAACCCAAACTTCTTGATGAGGATAAGATAGAGGAAGATCTTATGGTGCAAAAAGAACTTCGAGGGTACAAGGACTTTGGTGAGGTCTATATGGAAGAGATGAAAGAACAACCTCGCATACAAGAAGACAAAAGTTTAATGAGGGATATTGAGGATTGGGCACCCATGGACATCATTGAGAAACTAAAGGAGGGTGTGCCCATCAAGCTCGAGACAAATTTTGAAGACCCTTTCTTCATTATGAAGTCTCGAGACAAGTTTTGGAGCTTCTTGCCCTATTCCAAGAGATCATTTGGAAAAAGCTCCCATGACCCCTTAAATCTTAAGGGATCTTCATAATTGAAGGGGTCATGCTCCCAAAGGAAAGTCCATTGTAGGCTTGATGGGAGGAAATTCAAATAGGACTTAAAGGTGGATTGACACTACCAAATCCAAGGCCCCGTGAGAAGGGATCCTAGCAAAGGACTTCTCAATGAGTGATTCTATGGGGCGCTTTGCTACGTCTTTGCCAAGACGGGAAAAACTAGGCCCTCGCGGGAGGTAACTCGGTTTGTAAGTGTTTCATTCTTGTTCTTTAATATGTTTAAGTGTTTGGCATGATTTTGAGTAGCTAAGGCTCTAAAGTGTGGAATGTGAAATGTATGATTAGTGGGTCAAATTTTAAGTGTGGAGTGAGGTCTACTAACTCCAATTCCACTTCACATCGCCAAGCCCATCCACTTTTCCCTTGATTTCTCAATGTATGATGATGTCGCCCCCTAGTGTTCATGTGCCTTCTTGAAGTTGACTAGAGTGGAAATATTTTGTTATATCATGCTATGACTCTAGTTTCACATTTGGGGCACTTAGGAACCTTTGTGCATATTTTGGAGGGTGTGGATCAACGTCCTTGTTTGAACTCTATCAAACTTATGCCATAATGTTATTATGTGACTTGTGATGCTCTCTTGCTCATACTTGCGTTTTGCATGACCTTGTATGTCACTTGTTTCTTTTAACCTATCTTGTGTTCTTGTATCAAGGAAGTTATTCGCATCATATATTATCAAGCTTAGCACAATGACATCTTTTCTATTGGTGGGGCACATCTACAAGCGAGGGGAGTTTCTAGGCGCCTTTTTCTCATTCTCTTTATTGTTTGCACTTAGGGACTAAGTTATGTTTTAAGTGTGGGTGGGGTAGTCGCATAGTTCACTCATATCATGCCATGCCTACCTTTTTGAATGAACACTTGCATTCATGTATTATATCCCTAATATGAGACTGCTTTTAACCATATGGGCTTGTGACTATCAAATCTTAATCCCTATAAATCACATCTAGCCTACTTTTCATTTTTATTGGATCTTGAACTTAGAACCGACCTAGTCCTATGAATGTGCATTCTTGTGAATCGATATCATTTCTATCCCTTGTCTATCTAATTTTCTAAGTATTTTCGTTGAAATACCTTGGATTAAGTTTTAGCAAGCACTTTTAAAATTTTCCCGTGAAAATCTTAGGCCCTTTGAATGTTCCTAGGTGACTTGAGTTTCTCTAACACGGTGACTTGTTCATGATTGTTCCCGCACATTCCATACACTTTTTGAACATATTGGCAAGTATTAAGTGTGGAGTCAAAAGAGGGTGAAAAATAGGACCCACGAAAAAAATTTGCGTTTGTGGTCAAAGAGGGCAAAGCCCCGACTAAAAACTTTCTCAAAGCTAGAGAAGTTTTGCTTCAAAAATGATACAAATGCCGGGGGTTAGGAAGAAAAGTTCCCCCTCGAAAGCATTTGTAGGCCAAAGGCCATTTCAAATAAGAAACACTTAATACTTGACCCTATGTTTTCCTCCATTCTTCATTTGTGCGGGATTCATCATTTACATTGTGTGCTAGTTGGGATAACTCTTGGACGATCCTTGTGCTTGCACGGGAGCTATCATTTGGTCTTTGCTTGATTTATAAGAACTCTAGTGTCGAACTCCTCTTCCCTTATGGATTATCGCTTAAGCGCCTAAAACTTGGGAATGAGTTCCATGTCGCGAACCCATGGACTAGCCCTAGCTAGCATAGGTGAGCGATTGACATTTTTTGTGTGCAAACCAAAAGCCTTACTTCTATTGTATTGCCTTGAAAATGATAGACGTTTAGATGTGATGATTGATAGCTCTAGTATTGATGATCATGAATGCACAATCTCATAGGTACTCAAATGGTTCAAACGTTCTTTTGATGGTATTGTGATGGTAGTCCTAGCTTGGGGTGAGGGGTTTGTTTTGAGAAATCATTGCCTTGGTTGAGCACTCTTGAATTCATTCTTATGTGATAGGTGCATTTGGGATTTGTGAGTATTCCCTTTTCTGAAAACTCTCATGAGAATATAACTCGTCCACTAGGGTAGCCTAGGGGTTTAAAGGCTTAATGCATACGCTAAATGCATTCGTAACGCCTACAAAAAGGAGCTAGTTAGATTGCACATACTTGTCATTTTTCTTTCAATAACATGTTTAGAAATATTGGCCGAGACCTTGTGAATTCTAGTGAGGCAAATAGACAAAAAACATAGCACCACTAGCATTTCGACATTTGCATGACCTTGACATATTTTCATACTTTGTTCGGGACGAACAAAGCTTAAGTGTGGAGTGTTGATCAGTCGAGTTTTCGACTGATTTATGGTCATTCTTCACTATAGTTTTGGGTCGTTTTCGACATTATTTTCATGTCATTTGACCTCTATCTCCACATTTTAGGTAGAAAACAAGTTTCTCCCAAGGTCGAAGCCAAAATACAAAAACTCGGGGAAAAATCGAAGATTTGGAACAAAACCGAGCAGATTGACCTTTGCGGCTTGTTCTGGACGCCCAGGACGCATACGGTGTCCGAATTGGTTTATTTAAAGCTTGTTGGAAAGCTAACGCAAAGAGATACAAAATTCTAGTTGACGCCAAGGCCAAATTCGGACGGGAAGACCACCAAAAAGGCCTGGGAAGTTCCAGCCGGTATGCTTAAATCAGCCAGTCGACCGGCTGAATAAAGATTGAAGGAGGCTTGCCCACGGCCATTCCCAGCCGACCGGCTGAACTTTTGCAGCTTCAAATGATGCAATCGGCCAACTTCAGCCGACCGGCTGGATCTTACCTTCATTTCAGCCGGCCGGCTGAAATCTGCTACAGTACCAGATTTTTACCTAAGGCTATAAATAGAAAAAGGAGTTTTTGACCTCAGTGTGGATGTTTTTGGGGAGAAGAAGATTGGAAAAGAGGTCCATCCAAGGTCATCAATCAACAATCCAACCAAGGAGAAGAAGAAGGCACAAAAGGGAGTTCAAGGATTCCAAATCCTCCTTCCTCTACTCTTTTCCTATTCTCTTTGTGTTGCCATTAAACTCTACTCGCCCCATGTTGTCTTACATAATGTGTGAGTAGTGATCTTGTGTTTTGAGGGTCTTATGACTCTCCTTGGTACTCTTTGATCACAAATATACATTCATATTCATATGGATGATTGTTGATTTCATTTTCTCTTGTGTTATGAAATGTTATGCACTCTAGGTGTTTGATAAAATGCCTAAGTGACAACTTGGACTAAAACTTGAACCTAGGACTTGGAAACCCTTGGGAATAGTTCTAGGATGGAGAAAATGATCTATATCTTGAATCATGTAAGTGAACCTTAGGATATGGATGCTTGACTAAGGATTGAATGTTTAATTTATTGGAGTTAGTCATTAAGTGAATCATCAATTAATCCCATCTAATGGTGTCAATTTCATGTTCTCTATGCACTTCATTTATGACATGCCACTAAGTGTTTGATAAAATGCCTAAGTAACATGTTGAATCGTTCGGATAATAGAGAATATGATCCTATCTAGTGTATGCATTTGTTGTTAACTAGTCCCCGAGTACATAGTATTTATTACCTTAGGAAGACATTCCAAGAATAATAGTACTATGAAATGAACCAATTACATCGAGAGAGTGAGGTTCGAGCTATAAGAGAGCTTGGCTAAGATTAGATTCACATGAGAGTTGGTCTATCTTAGTCTAAGCTAGGTTTTTCACAATGCATGGGTAGGAAGTGAACTAGTGCGTATGTTCATTGCATTTATGTCCCACCCATAGGACGATAATGCAATGGAATGAACCGATATCCTTTAATTGAGTGAGGTTCAAATTAAGAAGGTTCTAAACTATTTGACTACAATGAAATGTTTGAATATCGTGTATGTGATCATTGAGAATTTGCCAAGGAGGGGAGTAACCCCTCGAAACACCTCCTATCTATCTTTTATCCTCAATTACTCACCACATAGGATTTAGAATATACTCACACCTTTACACATTTTGGTTTAGAATAGCCGAACGAAAACACAATCTTACATAGTGCATGTGCTTGGCTTGCTCCTCTTGGTTCGACCCGGTACTTTACCAGTTAATATAAATGTTTTGACTACATTCGATCCTCTCTTCATTGATACTATTTAGAGGTGAACAAGAATAGTTCGTCAAGTTGATCAGTCGAGTTTTCGACTGATTTATGGTCATTCTTCACTATAGTTTTGGGTCGTTTTCGACATTATTTTGATGTCATTTGACCTCTATCTCTACATTTTAGGTAGAAAACAAGTTTCTCCCAAGGACGAAGCCAAAATAAAAAAACTCGGGGAAAATTGAAGATTTGGATTAAAACCGAGGAGATTGACCTTTGCGGCTTGTTCTGGACGCCCAGGACGCATACGGTATCCGAATTGGTTGATTCAAATCTTGTTGGAAAGCTAACGCAAAGGGATACAACTTTCTAGTTGACGCCAAGGCCAAATTCGGAAGGGAAGACCACTAAAAAAGGCCTGGAAAGTTCCAGCCGGTCGGCTAAAATCAGCCAGCCGATCGCCTGAATAAAGATTGAAGGAGGCTTGCCCACGGCCATTCCCAGCCGACCGGCTGAACTTTTGCGGCTTCAAACGATGCAATCGGCCAACTTCAGCCAACCGGCTAAATCTTACCTTCAGTACAGCCGGCCGGATGAAATCTGCTACAGTACCGGATTTTTACCCGAGGCTATAAATAGAAAGAGAGGTTTTTAACCTAAGTGTGGAAGTTTTTGGGGAGAAGAAGATTGGAAAAGAGGTCCATCCAAGGTCATCCATCAACAATATAACCTAGGAGAAGAAGAAGGCAGAAAAGGGAGTTCAAAGATTCCAAATCCTCCTTCCTTTACTCGTTTCCTATTCTCTTTGTGTTGACACTAAACCCTACTCACACCATGTTGTCTTACATGAGGTGTGAGTTGTGACCTTATGTTTTGAGGGTCTTATGACTCTCCTTGGTACTCTTTGATCACAAATATACATTGATATTCATATTCATATGGATGATTGTTGATTTAATTTTCTCTTGTGTTATGAATGTTATACACTCTAGGTGTTTGATAAAATGCCTAAGTGACAACTTGGACTAAAACTTGAACCTAGGACTTGGAAACCCTTGGGGATAGTTCTAGGATGGAGAAAATGATCTATATCTTAAATCATGTAAGTGAACATTAGGATATGGATGCTTGACTAAGGATTGAATGATTAATTTATTGAAGTTAGTCATTAAGCGAATCATCAATTAATCCCATCAAATGGTGTCAAATTCATGTTCTCCATGCACTTCATTTATGACATGCTACTAAGTGTTTGATAAAATGCCTAAGTAACATGTTGAATCTCAAAACTAGACCTAAGAATCTAACGACCTTAGGAATGGTTTGGATAATAGAGAATATGATCCTATCTAATGTATGTATTTATTGTCAACTAGTCCTCGAGTTCATAGTATTTATTACCTTAGGAAGAGATTCCAAGAATAATAGTGCTATGGAATGAACCAATTACCTCGAGAGAGTGAGGTTCAAGCTATAAGAGAGCTTGGCTAGGATTAGATTCACACGAGAATTGGTCTATCTTAGTCTAAGCTAGGTTTTCCACATTGCATGGGTAGGAAGTGAACTAGTGCGTATGTTCATTGCATTTATCTCCCACCCATAGGATGATAATGCAATGGAATGAACCGATATCTTTGAATGAGTGAGGTTCGAGTTAAGAAGGTTCTAAACTATTTGACTACCATGAAATGTTTGAAGTGTATGTGATCATTGGGAAAATGCCAAGGAGGGGAGTAACCCCTCGAAACACCTCTTACTTATCTTTTATCCCAAATTACTCGCCACATAGGATTTAGAATATACTCACACCTTTATACATTTTAGTTTAGAATAGCCGAACGGAAACACAATCTTAAATAGTGCATGTGCTTGGCTTGCTCCTCTTGGTTCGACCCGATACTTTACCGCTTAATATAAATGTTTTGACTACATTCGACCCTCTCTTCATTGACACTATTTAGAGGTGAAAAATAATAGTTCGTCAAGTACCAAAAACTGATCCCTTTGACAAAGCTTATGGTGGCACAACGAAGGTGTACAAGATACATATGGTGCAGTACCAATATAATCATTGCGGAACATTTCCAGCAATGGATCATTCCAATTGGGCTGCAGCAATGCTTATGACATATTAGCAAGTATGTTTCGAACTTAAATTATATGAACTAAAATGTATGCATTCTACATAAATATACTAGACATAGGAAAATATATTGAATTCTCGTCTCTATTACTAGGCATCTTTTGTGAAGTAATTGGCCTGCTAATAAGATATTTCAATCATTGCGATCACAGAAAGAAAGAATGCCCGCAACATAGATAGACTACCCTTGTTAAAAACAATATAGGTTTTTAAACCAAAAATCAATCATGTAACCACAAACAGACGAGGTGTTTCTTTCATCATTGAGCTTTCCTTAGCCTAACTACATCCTTTTCATAGCACTACCAAGTAATATTAGATAATGAATCAATTACAGAATGAATATTTAAAAAAAGACAAACCTGTTTGAGAAACGCAGCTCCAAACGCTCTGGTAACCTTAAGCCGGCCCTTAACCCTATCATTAACAATGCATTGGCTGTCATCCTGAAGTTCACTTTTAATTCTTAAAACTTCCTGCACAAAGTATGAAGGACGTGAATATTCGAAGATGAAATCATAAATAAAATCTGCATTTGTCAATGGTAGCTCATGAAAGCAAATGTTCACGGCCGAATGAGGAAATTTAAGTAACGGTGGTAAAACTAAATAAAATTCACAGCATATAACAAAAGCTTTGAGAAAAAGTCCATGAGAGAAGTAAACTATTTTTGGAGAATGAAAATCATTTTGTTCACTATATGATGAGAATGAATTTAGCCAACTGCACTCGTTGCAATGTAACATGTGGCCCGAGTCCCAAACCCTTTAGACCATAGCACATAACATATAAACTACAACATTTATTGATGTATACTGAACCAAGCATGACTCCTGGAACACATAATGAGTATTTTTTATAGACATCCCAAGTCCCAACATAATCCTACACAAGTATTTCTTTCACCCAGTCAATGAAACAGCTTTAAAAACTGTCTTCTTTATGTGAGTTCACTCAGAACAGCTGAGTAAATGACGAATCTAGTCTCTAACTCATAGTCACGGCAGTTCTCAATCACAGTAATTCAGAATATGCAATCATATAACAACTATGAATATATTATACAAGGACCATCCTATACAAACACAAAAACAAACAAATTAGTAAATAACAATAAGCAAGGCCTTTTAAGAGGACTCAAAGACAGCAACAATTCACTTTAACAATCAAATGGTCGTCAAAGGTAATAAAACTTCAAGGATTTTGACAATCCCATCAGTCTCAAATGCGCAAAACAAAGATTCATATATCTTATTTGGAAACTACACCATAATATCAGCCACATGCTAACCAAAGGAAATACAAACTACTTCTCATTTGTGCTATGAATCAATGACTTCTATCTTCAGACAATGATATTAAGAAGAGCTTACCTCTTTGATGCTTGTATTGTTGTCAGTAGACAACTGCAATGCGGTCAGCTTCATAACCTGAACGGAATGATTCTTAACCATCTCATTTACTTTCTCACTTAGTGTTTTTGGGGGCTCTTTAACTATCCCCTCTATACTTGCTCCATTTTCAGCTGCCTCCTCCAAGTCCACGCTGGGACCAACTTCTTCCTGATGTTCAGACTGAGCAACAATGGCTCAGCTATCACCCACATTCATCACGTATACATCCGCATCTCTCATCAACACGACCAGCAAACATGATCCCATCAATGCCAGCTCTGGATTGCGATCAAGAAACTTATCAATCATGTCTAAGTAGGCAGCCTCCGTCATGTGAAGCGCTCTTAACATTGTATTCAAAACTAACTCAAAGCCTGCTTTATTTACACTGATGGCATCATCAACTGAAAATGCAAATCTCTCGAATCCTGATAAATCATGCCCATCATCAGGGTTGTCTTCAGCGAACAACTCCTATAGTCTCCTCCTTCTACTATCACTTTGTTCGGTGTTAAATTTTTCCTTCTTTGCAGATCCTTGCACCGTTGGTGGCTCCGCACTAATGTCATCTACAATCTCTACATTCTCATAAGCCACATTTGAGGGTTGTTCTTGCTCTACCTCCCAAAACAATCCTTGAAGCTCATTGTACATTGCTCGATAAAAATTAGCCATCAAAAACTCAGGTGCATCTGGACCATTAAACCCATCATAAATTCCCACAAACAACCACCCATGCTCTTCTGATACCACCACGTGAACTCGATCCTCACATGCCTCTCCCAGCGCCGAGTGTACATTACTCTCCTCATGAATCCTCACCTCAGCCTCAATCCAAACACTCAACACTGGAACCTCTTTTTTACCAACAAAACTAAAAACACACACAACCCATGGTTGCTTCCTCTAAGGAATGTTCTTGTAAAAATTCTTCCTAAATCCAGAAATCCCTTTCCTCCTCTTCTTCTTGGCATACATCCCACCCAAAGGAGTCGAAAACGGCACTTGATCCAACCCAGACGTGCTTAGACTCCCAGCCCAAAATGATGAACTGTTTCAAAGATACCGTTCATAACACTCCCAGAATTGCAGTGATTGCTTGAAGCAACCCCATCGTCGTCCACATCCTATTCCAGCACCATCCTCGGCGTGAAACTGTTAGCACTAACCGACGCACCTAAAATCACCCTAAATTCAGTCTCTGGCAAGCCGTGACGACTCTTAGTAGACCCGTCGTGATGAGGCGGAGAGAAGCGAAGCGAGTTGGTCGAAGATAGGTACCGATCGGAGGGAGTCGGGGACAGAAACCGAGATGAAGAGCGAACGTAGCAAAACGAGTGGCCTAGTGTTTCGTCCAGCGGCTCGGATGAGGCGAAGAGCACATCGGGTATCTGGTGAAGCTGCTGCGGCTGATTGGCTCCCACAGCTCGGTTTGTGGCTGAAGGACGGAAGCAACTGTAGAGGTGAGAGATATTTCCTCTCATCACCTTTAATATACTCTCCTCCACCTCACTATCTCTATCTCTCCCTCCAGCAACGGAGACGAATTAATGCTATTGTTATTTTCAATTTAATTAATTTCACTGTCAATCTTAACGTTAATTAATGTTATTGCAAATTTAATCCGAAAGGTGTTGTGTGATTAATTGAAGGTATCCGTTTGGCGCTTAAATTCAAAATGTTTCGTTGCAAATTACTGGGAAGAATATCGTGAAGGTATGTACCTTTTTTTTATCAATTTACAACCTTTGTCCTTTAATGGAAATAGTATTCATAATATTTAGGGAAAAGTACATATAGGTTTCTCGAACTACCGTCATTTTATAATTCAAGGTCCAAATTATCAATTTTTCCAATCAAGGGCAAAATAAAAAATAAATTGACCAATTTTCGAAAACAAAGCACCGTAGCTACACCGTGATTAAATTGTGAACTCAATCATGTGAACATCGTTGAAAATAACCCATTGATCGGATCACGATAACACTACATGTAACTAAATGATCTTTCTTATTTAACACAAATAGAAATTTTAATTGAGTCGTCATTAACAGGTTGACATGATCGAGTTCACAATTTAACTACGGTGAACCTAAGATGATTTGAGTTCGAAGATTGGTCAATTTATTTTTTATTTTGCTCTTGATTAGAAAATTTGATAGTTTGGAGCTTCAATTGGAAAAGGGAGATAGTTCGGGGCACCAATGTGTACTTTTTCCTAATGTTTATCTATTCGACTGGTGTGAGTTATGCTCGATCGGTATGATCATACTTTGTGAACAAATTTTCATTTACCTTTGAATGGTCATTCACAGATGAATTATTGGGGACAAACATCAACCTTTTCATCTGATATTTTGTACAATAATAATATGTTAACGGTACGATAACGTTTGTCGTAAAAAATAATTATGATAACGTTACGATGCAATTGGTCTTCTCGCATTATTATCGTACAAAGAATTTCTGGAAACTGTATAAATTCACAAATTGGTGATTCCTAATTGTTAGTGGAAACCGTGAGTAAGGAGCCGAACACTTAATTTTGTGGGCACGAATTAGGTGAGTAGTTAATGTCATCATACAATGGCGATTTTCTACATTTCTTTTTGTTTTTTCAGTTGATACCTTATTATCTGTTAAGTATCTATTGCCATGAATGTTATTAACTATAGAGAATGTGGTAAATTCAAAAACAAATATAGTCTTACAAAGTCATTGACGCATTTAATCGTTGTCATTTACCCTTTTAATCAATGGTTATCGTTGTCAACACATGCATTTTGACTACATATTCCAATGGAAGGATTTTCCGTGCCGACAAAACATTGTGGTCTGATAATTATAGAATAAATGTTTCTAATATGTTGACCCAATATAGTAGGAAATCAGCAGTCTAACTAGTCAATCTGATGTTTACACTTGCTCACCGCAAAGGCGGTATATGTGGATGGGCCCGAATTGTTGTGGGATTGACAGCTATTTTGTTTTTATGTTTACTAATTCAAAGTCCATCTATCTTTTAACGTATTAGGGAAGCCAACCGCATTTTATACAATGCAATCATTAATTGAAGTACGATCGTGGATGTACAACCGGCGCGATGAAGGCAAATCATACAACAACGAGACATTCATGTGGGGGGTTAGAAATTTCATAGAGGTGGCTATTGCAAGAGGGGAACTCCCTAATGAAATGCGTTGTCCATGTAAGCATTGCAAAAACAAAAAATGTCATGTGGCTGGTACCGTTGAAAACCACTTGTACAAAAGTGGATTCACTCCAAATTATAATTGGACGTACCACAGTGAAGTTCGAGTAGATGAAACTTACATTGGTGTGGTCAATCAAATATATGAACATGGGGTTAATATTGAAGATCAGTACCAGACACCGCTTCCATATGAAGAAGGAGGAAGTGTGAACTACGAACATTTTGATTTCTATCAAAACACAATGGATAGTCGATACAACGAGATGGTGAACGATATAGCTGGTCATAACTGGGAATCCCCTATCCAAACCGCACCAGTACCAGATCTCCCAAACCCAATGGCACATAATTTTTATGATCTTTTTAGTGCGAGAACCAACCCGGCTTACGAAGGATGCACCACCGAGACTGAGTTATCGTCCCATATGAAGTGACTGTAAACAAAAGCTGACTTTGGATTGTCTGTGTCTGCTTATGATTCTATATGCGATTACGTACAAAGTTTGGCTAATTGTGATAATCGTCTCCCCACATCTTTCAACCACTCAAAGAGGCTTGTTAGTGACTTGGGTATGGGGTACAAGTGTATTGATTTGTGTGTTAACAGTTGCATGATTTATTATGCTGAATCAGAGTGTATGACTAATTGTACTTTTTGTGGGGAAGATAGATACCAACCTGGTTCTTCACAAAGTACAAGTTACTACGTACGAGTTGCTCGTTCATCTATGTTTTACCTAGACATTATACCAAGGATGCAGATGTTATTTTTGATGAAGAACATAGCTCAACATATATCCTGGCACGCATTGCATCCACCCAATGCTACCAGCATGGTCCACCCTTCTGACGGAGAGTCATGGAAACATTTTGACTATTGCTATCCTGATTTTTCTGTTGAAACACACAACGTGAGGTTGGGTCTATGTTTGGATGGATTTAATCCTTTCAGTAATAATGTGAAGTCGTACTCTTGTTGGCCTGTCATGGTAACTCCGTACAATCTCCCTTCGTGGATGTGTATGAAAACACGATTTATGTGGCTAACGATCCTAATTCATGGACCTACTAATCCTAAAAAGAGAATTGACATGTACTTGCAACCTCTCATCGATGACTTAAAAACTCTTTGGAATGTGGGGGTCAATACGTATGATGCCAGTAGGAAAGAAATTTTACGTTGAGGGCGGCACTGATATAGACCATTTCAGATTTCCCAGCTTACGGTATGCTTTCCGGTTGGTCAACTCAAGGGAAGTTGGGTTGCCCTTACTGTATGGAGGACACAAAGACATTCTGGCTTCAGCATGGTCGTAAAGTTTCCTACTTTGATTGCCACAAGAGATTCCTTCCCATCCATCACAAATACAGATCCAACACAGGTAGTTTTCATTGAGATCGTGTTGAGCGTGATGGGCCTAATCTATTCCATACGGGGCATGAAATGTACAATAGAGTTCAAAATTACAAATACATATGGGAAGTGTCGCCAGAGCACATTATCGATGGTTTTTGAGTGACACATAACTGGACGAAGAAATCAATTTTTTGGGATCTCCCGTATTGGGTTAACTTAAAGCTCCGACATAATCTGGATGTGATGCATATAGAGAAGAACATCTCCGAGAATATTTTCAACACCGTAATGAACATAAAAGGAAAGACACAAGATAATGGCGTACGATGCAAGGGAAGATATTGCCACTTATTGTAATAGGCCAGAACTGGAGGTTCAAATGAGTAGGGGAAGGATGGTAGCCAATAAGGCGAAATACACTTTATCATCTGATGAGCAGACCCTAATTTTACATTGGATCAAGTCTCTTGGTTTCCCCGATGGTTTCGCATCTAACTTGGGTAGGTGCGTCAACTTAGAAGCAAGAAAACTAATGGGATACAAAAGTCATGATGCTCATGTTTTTTTAGAGAGATTGATGCCAATTTCTTTTTGCGGGTTTCTATCAACGCCCATATGGACGGCTATATTAGAGCTGTGTACTTTTTTCGAGATGTTTGCGCATCGTCATTGGACACCGCGTGAATGACTCAATGGAAGAGGAACATCCCGGAAACATTATGCAATCTTGAAACTATATTCCCACCATCGTTCTTCGACTCGATGGAACACCTACCAATTCATGTCACAGACGAAGTCCTCCTTGGAGGACCTGTGCATTATCGATGGATGTATCCTTTCGAACGATTTATTTACTTTCTTAAAAATATGGTCGGGAACAAAAGTCAAGTGGCATCAAGCATTGTCATGGGTTATTTGCAGTTGGAGATCACATTCTTGGGCAGTGATTACCTTGGTCCTGAGTACATGACTAAAGAACGACGTCCAAAAAGAAATGAAATAATCGGCCACCAGTATCTTGACGAACAAATTTCAATTTACAACCATCATGGTCACAGAGGCAAACCAATATGTACAAGGACTTTGTCTAATTGTGAATCTTTTAAAGCTACTCATTATATTCTCAGCAACACACCAGAGATGGATACATACCTGAGAGCTTTTGACCAAGAACTTAGACAAAGGTATCCGAGGTATAACGAGAAGCAGTTGTATGATAAGATACTTGGAGAACTTCCTGCATGGCTGAAAAAAACATGTAAGACTTACACAACAAACTTTATGATAAGTTACGTTGCATGTTTTCGATAGTAATAAATATTAACATTATGAAGTTTCGATGCAGATATGGGAACTACTTGCTCATTATGAGGTTTTCGAATGGATACATCACCTTTCTCTCGGATTCAATTATAGAGTCACTTGTACAAACACGTATAAGGTCAACAATTACAAGTTTTGTACAGAGAGTTATAACCAGGGAAAGAAAAAGATGTATTGTCAGGTCCAGCTGAAAGTCGAAGGCGTGGGTATTCTTATGGTGTTATTGAGGAAATTATAAATATGTGTTGTTCCCACAATCCCAGATTGAAGGTGGTGTTATTCAAATGTCGTTGGATTGACCCTCGACACGCACAATGTTTTGCAAACACAAGTCTGGTTGAAGCAAACATAATGAGAGTTTACCAACCATATGACCCATTCATATTAGCTCAACAAGCAAAACAAGTATATTTTGTTGATTTTCCCGGTCAAACAAACCGAATTCTGCAAGGGTGGATTGCGGTATGTCGAGTGAAGCCAACTAACGCAATTGACATGTCCATAGCAGATGTTCCTTTTTAGGACGAGGGCGAACCCAGTTCTATATTCCCTACAGTAGATGGGGTTGTTCATGTAAGGAATTTAGCATCTAATTTGGTGAATGTGTACAACTTAGATTATGATAATGAAGAATCTAGTAATACACCACAAGAAGATGCAGCTGCAAATTATGATTCGGAATCAGATAGTGATTGACGTTGCAATATCTGTCAACCGGAATTTGTAATAATTAATCTATTTTTACAATTTGTCAAATCAATATTGTGTTATCATTATGCACTCATAATTATCAAATTAAATGCATGTTAGATGGACTAATTAATTTTGTACGTTACGTAGTGCAAGTGTAAACCTTTTGGAAATATTATGTAATATATTGTTTTTACAAGCATCGGATGGAACAACAAACACCTTTAGGTGGTCTAATTCCTATGACTCGTGCAAATACCCCCTCTATGATAAAGTACTCAATCAGCGGCCTTATATTAGACCTGTGGGTCAATATACCAGTAATGTTTAAACATACGGCTATGTGTTCATTATTTTTTCCAAATTGTATTGTGGATTCAATACATCATTTGTTGTTTATAGCTTCGAACCATCGGACGTCATTCAAGAAATAGGACCAAAGTGCATGTCAAATTGTTACGACACCGAGTGGACCTCAATGATGTGGGTACCAATGCGTTCAAGGGAAATGTGGGTCGCGGAGTTTCGAGTACGTTAATAATTATTTATAATACATGTAATAGGCTTATTTATAAATATTTTTCTAATCTTTCAATCATTGCAGAAATTGGCACAATGGAATGAGGAGGACAATGATCGCATCTACCAAATATTCCTTCTTCAATGTGGATTGATACTTCGAGAGTTGAAGACTCAACCTACTTCGGTTGTTTTTTACCCAGACAACTGGTTGTACATGCCATACTAAATGTTCTTATATGTGTTAGAAACATTTGTTTGGGAAATGTTTGTCAACGATACAATGTTTTCGTGTGTTATTAACATTTGCTAATAAATCCCAAATTATTATTAGTTACTTTAATGAATCTCAACAATAACAATATTCTACATTGTAATGGCTAGATTATTACAAAATTGACAACATTTTTTCATTCCACATGTGCCGGTGAAAGAATACCAAATGTGTTAAATTATCGAAATTGGAATTTGTAACAAATTATATACCAAATATAACATTCACATAGATAAAGGAGGTCAACATAATTAAATTAACAAAAAAAATTCATTTCAACCGCTCAAATAATTCACAGTTTCGTTTCACCGCTCAGACATTTTGTCATTTGGTACTGCAAATGTTTTGGTGAAAGGGGTGAAAAAATCGCTCAAGGTACACATAATTCAACCGCTCCACAGTCGGGAAATCCACCGCTCTCACTCCTCTACCGCTCCACAGTCGTCACTTCTCTACCGCTCAATGAATCCACTGCTCTCACTGAATCTCTCAAGTAATTCCTCTCTCGCCGCAGTCCTTCGTGTGCTGATTGTAGATCTAGGGTTTCCTATTTCTTGAATTCCAGTTTTTTTACAAGTTGTGGCTTACGAAGTACATCAAGGTTTTGGTTTGCGACACTTTGATTTCATTCAGTCGATCGGTGTCGGTTTCATATAACAAAAACTTGTTTGTCTTCGTATCTGATTATGCAAATCTTCCAGATAATGCTATTCGTCGTAACTGAATGTACAAGTTGTTGTATTCCAATTCAGTATTTCACTGGCAAGTGATTGTATAACAGCTACAATGTTTCGTCCCAGTTATCCTGTGTTATTTTCGTTAACTATGATTCATTTTTTTCAAAATTATGCACTTTTCAGACATGGACGAAACTGATTCATCGCAACGACAAAAACCAAAGAGGATTGGTTTGGCACGCTCCAAATGAGGGGCTCTCGGACGGTTTTGGAAGAAATTTAATGCATGCCTCATCGTGGAAGTAGACAAAAATCCAACTGATGCTAGCTCTCACGAAGGGGTTTCGCAACGTCCAGATAATGAAATTCTTCAGCATGTAGAATCTCCACAGCAATTTCCCAGTTCATTCACACCCAGTGAACAGAGGCAGACATATGGACGAAGGGTTCTCCCACCGAGGGGAAATGTTGCAACGCCTACCACGCCCAGAACACCAACACCCAGCTCACCTCATCCACAGCCTATCGATTACATCCCTCGCCTTGTTCCATGCCTCGATTGTGACAGAGTGTTTCCTACGACATCCCAAACCCGTGATCCTCACCTCCCCCTATGGAACATGATGCATTTCCTCTTGACGATGATTCTTTGATGTTGAACATCAGTCCACAATTCATGAGTAGTTCATACGTTTTACCGAGCCAACCAAAGGGGGATCAACATGCTGCAGTTGATATGGCTGATGCTTCCCAATCGCGACCAGCCCCTAGAGGCTCCCCTGCTGTCTCCAGACCTTCGGTGAACCGCCCATCGCCTAGGTTGCAGCCTTACCCGCGCTTTTCCCCGTATCGTCAGAATGTGAGAGGGGAGACAAGTGGAGGGACATCAAGCAGGATGATGGGTGAGGACCATCGCAAGGTCTTAATCGAACCACGATTTCCTAATAGGTAACTTCTTGAAGTACTTGCATTAATTTGGTAATATAATTTGTTGCGATATAAAAGAATAACCTTTTTTGTGCTAGGTTTGTACCGACAAAACATGGGATCGACATTGGATTACAGTGCATGGGTAAGCACTGGGTGGCTGGGTGGACAACGGTTGAGCATATTCTACAATGGGCTAAAGATCAATGGTTTGAAGAATTTAAGGTACTCGTAAAATGTAAATGCATGACTGTTTGTGTAAGATCCTCGATTTTAATTAGGTTTTAATCTAACTTAGTTTAGTACAACAATGAATTAGTTTATGATACAACATAATCAAACAAATCTATATATGCTAATAGAACTTTATCTAACATGAAACTTATTTAGTTTGGATAAGAAGTACAAGAACTTAAGTTTATCAAAGCAAGTAGATAGGTATCCATTAACCTTTCATACATTGCATTGTTTCTTTTTAATTTTTCCAAGCAACTTACAAGCATGTAAGTAGAAGATAAACTTTGATAGACATAAGGACTTATCTAGGAAGTCATTCATATCTCCAAAATCAATGAAAAACACTAATAACTCTAGGAAAAAGCTTTCAACATAATCTGGGTAGCATGCTTTATCAATGTAAAATCATGAAGGGACTCCTAATCTCTTCCCTGCTTACTCTTGATGTTTTATTTTCATGTGTTAGGAACATGTATTGGTTGCTTTTCTATTTTTATTTTCATTCTTTTAAGCTTTGTTTGAGTTATATCAATTTGTTTATGTGTTCTACATATGTTTATTAAGTTTTACATCATTAAGAAGTATTTTGGATGGTTAGAAAGTGTTTGTGCAGATTTGAATTATTTACATAACCTGTCACCCTCTTTTATTTCTTTAATTATAAGGTTTACAAGTGTTTTGAAGATGGAAATCTGTCATATTATACTATATTCAACTATTAGAAGGAACACTAAGTTGTAAATGTAGTGTTAACCTTGCTCAATTCTTGAGTGGTAAATCTAAAATTTGTACTATTGATGGTTTGAAGCTTTATGTTGTTTAATCATTCCAGGTCACGACCAAATTCCGACTTTCAAGAACCTGACATGGAATCACTCAAATATGCTAGAACAGTCGGCATTTGGACAAGAACGCAATGCAAAGGCACCGCGCCCGGTAAAGGCCAAACAAGGGCAATTTCAGCCGATTGGAGATTTTGACCATGTTCCAAGCATAATTTGGCTTAGGTTCCTTCTTGAGTTCATCTTAGAATGACATTTTCATTCAGAATACACTCTCCAAAATCCAAGAAGCTCCGGCCAAAGCTCCGGTCAGATTCCGGTCAAACCGATGGCTTTTGAGACAAATATTTCATTCCACTCACCTCTTCCCCCCTCCTCCTCACCACATGGGCGGCTAAAGCCATCCTCTTCTCATCTATGGACATGTGGCTGGCGGCTTTTGGAGGAGTGACTCACCTCCGATGGCTTTTGCTTCCTCCTCTTCCCTTGAGACAAGTGGCTCCTTCTCCTCCACATCCATTGCCCCTCCTTGGCTATAAATAGAGCCCTCCCTTGCCCTTGTAATATCATCCCAAAATGTGGAGAGCTCCTCTCTCTACAAATTCCAAAATCACAAATCACTTATCTCTCTAGATTAAGAGCACAATCATGTAATCACTTTACTTTGGAATCGAAGCTTTAGCACTTTCAACGGTTTTTGTAAGTACTCTCTTTTTTACTTTACTATCTTTTCAATTCAGCAACTTTACTTTCCTGTCTTTACTTTCAAAAACTTTACTTTACTGTCTTTCAAAAACCTTTACTTTTCAACGCACTTAACTATGATGTCATGTTCCATGAATAGTCGTAGCTAAACCCTTCATTCGGTTGAAGGGGTGTACTTGTGTCATAAAATGTTTTAGACCCTTCGCTTAGTGCCTCTCTGTGTTCAAAACTTGTTCTATGTGCCACATATTAGGTTAGAACTTCCAAGGTTGAGTGGATGCTTTAACGGGCAAAGCTCTTCTGTGGGGTTCGTGAACATACTCGGGTAAGTGGATGCTTTAACGGGCAAAACTTATCTGAGGAGTTCGACCTCTTTAAAACACCATTTGGTTGATCGTAACTGAAGATCAAATGGATGCACATAAGGCTAAGATACTTCGAAAGGAGGAAATAGTCTAAATAGAACAAGTGTTCTAAACGATGTTGCAAGTCTTGTGCTAGAAATAGCCTCGATTCATCTTTGAACACTTAGTATGATCATTAGAGGTCAATGATAAACTGACTATGATACAAGGCTCCTGAAACCGAATCCTTTCCTTCCATTAAAATATCATCTGTTTACTTTCTGTATAAACCACTCAAACCCAACCCCAATCGCACTTTAATTTATGTGTAAGCTTCATTAAAGAACAACTAATCCACACTGACTCTCTTGGGTTCGACCCCTACTTACCACTTGCTACCCAGTAGTGAAGTCGCGAGTAGAGGACTTATAAATTTATTTGTACATTTGCTCTGAGGACAAGCATCTGTCAGTTCTCCACTGAGATTGTTCATCATGGGTTCCGTCCAACCTTTCTGGACAGCCTTCCACGCTTTTTCGTCTAGAGATTTCAGAAAGGATCTCATCACGGGCTTCCAGGTGGTAGAGTTCGACCCTTCGAGTAGCGGGGGTCTGGTGATGTTTTGTCCTTCCTTCAGAGTCATCTTGAATAGTTCAGGATCCCACTCAGTGTGTCGAGTGTTTGCTCTGATACCAATTGAAATTATATCCCCTGTTCAAGCTTGTGTTCAAGGTACAGTTGAGACAGCCCTTGAACTCCTTTCACAATAGTTCAGCAGATAGAACAAATAATAGAAGCACGCATAGAATGATAACCCAGTTCAGCCACGCCTACTCTGGAGGGTTTCCCACACCCTAGAAGGGACAGCAAATCTTTATTACGAGTTAGAGCTACAAGTGGACTTACGCTTACACCTTGTAATTGCCTAGCCTCTAACACTGCGTCTCTCAGATTTGCAACCGAGGTTCACAGCAGTTAAGCTCGATCCCCTTTGTCTGAACCTCCAGTCCGAACGTGCTCGACCTTCTCTTGAAGCTCGAATGCTTTCTCTCAAAAGCTTGTTCACCTTTGTTGTGTGCGGCAGTTTGATCGCTTCCAGGCAGTCTGAGTTGCACGTGATGAGACTGCACTTGCACCGATGAGTTTCCAGTGGGGAAACATAAACGGTCGTCGCTTTCTTCTTCTCCAATCAGTAGGATTTGGTCGTGTATAATTGATCTTTGAAAGCGATGCAGATTATGGAGCCCTAGCATTGTATTTATATGCTCGGACGAAACCCTAATCTGCACAAGATAATTGACGGAGCCCACCGCACTGTCGTTAAGGTGCGATGTTCTTTGTGCAAAAATTAATTTATATTTCCGCTACTCGTGACTTCACTACTGGGTAGCAAGTGGTAAGTAGGGGTCGAACCCAAAGGAATTAGGGGATAGTTGTTATTTGAGGAATGTACTGGAAGGGAGCGTGATTTTAGGTTGATTGAGGTTTTAGTGCTAAAAAGTAAGTGTCTTTTTGGTTGGTTTTGGTTTTTTAGTGCAGAAAGGTAAATGACAGAAAAGTAAAATACTGAAAGTAATTAATTAAAGGAGAAGACTTACATAGAGTGGTTGCGTGAAGGACAAGTGTTGCGGAGAGTAAGCGGTTGATATTGCAGTTGATATTGAGAGTGAAAAGTAAAATGCAGGTGATGTTTTAATTTAAGGAAAGATTCGGTTTCAGGGGCCTTGTATCATAATCTGTTTATCATTGACCGCTAATGACCATACTAAGTGTTTAAAAGTGTATCAAGGCTATTCCTAGCACAAGACTTGCCACACCGTCTAGTCTTTTGCAAGACGTAGTACTCTTGTTCTAATATGTGTATCCATTTGACCATCATTCCTGATAAATCAAATGGTTTTTGAAAGAGGTTGAACTCCACAGATAAGCTGTGCTCTTCCGAGCCTCCACTTATCCACGGAGGTCACGAATTCATGGTAGAGCTTTGCTCTTCCGAGCATCCACTCTACCAATGAAGTTCTGACCTAATATATGGCACTTAGAACAAGTTGAACACAAAGAGGTATTAAGAAAAGGGTCTAAAACATTTTATGATACAAGTACACCCCTTCAACCAAATGAAGGGTTTAGCTACAAATATCCATAGAGGTGGATACCATATCTAAGTACTCGAGGATTTTTGAAAGACAGTAAGTAAAGGAGAATACTCAAGAACCAACAGGAGTAAACTCAAGAACTACTAGAATACTCAAGAACCAACAGCAGTATTATAGATTTAAAACAAATGTTTACAAGATTTGTACCCAAAATCTAGAGAGATGTGAGAGCTTATGGATGATGGTTTGGAATGAGGATGATCATTTACAAAGGGAAGGGCTCTTATTTATAGCCAAGGGAAGGAGAGGGATGTGGTGAAGAGCTAGCCCCTTGTCACAAAATGGGAGGAGCTCACAAAAGCCATCGGATGATGTCATCATCTCTTCTAGCCGCCGGCCACATGGGGGAAGAGGAGAGGAGGAGAAGCTTGTGGAAGAGAGGAGAACGGAGGAGAACGGAGGGGAGAAAGCCGCCGCCCATGTGGCATGAGGGGAGAGTGTGAGTTTTGTGATCTCATCCACAAAAGCCATCGGTTCATTTCAGCTCCGGACTGACTCTGGTTGCTCTTCAGTTGGACTTGTTTTGAGTGATTCCATGTCAGGATCATGAAAGTTGTACAGTCGGAATCTGGTCGTGACTTGGAATGACTCGTACTTCATTTTCAGCTTAAAAACTCCTCCTTGGCCTGTATTCTCTCTAGACTTCAAAATACCCTGTAGATAAATATCGGAACTAACAAGCAAAAGTTAAATAGACAAAGAGTCTAATTTGGTGGGTTTAACTGTGTTTATGATTCATACAATTATGGTCCATCAATAATCCCATCATATATTTAGGAAATATTCCTAGATATTTGATGTATATCTTTCTCAAATTGGTTGGAAGAATATATGGAGATCTCTTGCCCAAGTCAGCTACGCCGCCTTCAATGTAGATATTCATTCGAATATCTGTTGTTCAAATAAATCACTGGCCGACTTCAAATCGACGAGATCTTTGATGTCCAATATCTTCCAGGAAATATCCTTGCGTCTGTTCCACGCTGTACATGAGTGCTAGGATATGTTCGAACTCCCCCTGAACTCCTGCTCGAACTGTCTAACTACGTTTTGCCAAATACATGCCACTCAAGGGAACATCAGAATCCCGTTGTAGTCGAACCTAAGGACGACCATTCCGCCGAAACGAATCTTACATGACGACCATTCCGCCGAAGACAAATCAATTCAAACGATTCCGAAGGGTTGTTGTCGAAGAGACCGAAAATGAATCGATTCAAACGATTCGAGCGAAGACGAATCGATTCAAACGATTCCGAAGTGACCGTTTCAAATGTCGGGTGAGTTTTCTAACAGTGCGATTCCGTTTCTCGATTAGGGTTTGAAGGTGTTCAAAAATTATCGATTTTAGGGTTTGCTTATTTCAATTCAAGTTGTCGGAAATATCAATGTACTTGTCGGAAATAACTGCCTATCATAATCCGTAGCATAACCCAGCAAAATCCGTAGCATATAGTGGGTTTTGGAAGGAGATGAAACGTTGCCTTGTTGGTTGGTTGGTTGTGTATTTAACGTCGGGTGAGTTTTCTAACAGCGCGATTCCATTTCTCGATTAGGGTTTGATGTTGTTCAGAAATTGTCGACTTTAGGGTTTGCTAATTTCAATTCAAGTTATCGGAAATAACAATGTACTTGTCGGAAATAACTGCCTATTATAATCTGTAGCATATAGTGGGTTTTGGAAGGAGATGAAACGTTAACTTGTTGGTTGGTTGTGTATTTTGATTCGTAGCAAAGGGAGTTACAAATAATGGTATCATTTTAGTTTTTGTTCTAAATTATATGTTCAAATTTTCTTCTTAGATCACAAGAGGAAAAGGAACCCAGCCAAAAAAGTACCTGTTGAGGATAATGTTTGATTTTGATCATAATCCGTAGCATACTTTGTCATAATCCGTAGCAGACTGTGTCATGATTCGTAGCTTGGTATAATACATATTGTCATGGATCAAACTGCACAGCACACTGTACCAGGCTGGGTGGTCAGGTTGTGGTAGTAGTTGATTTTAATTCGTGGTATTCATTTGGCATATCATAATTCATATCTTATAATTGGTGCATTGTATTTTTTGTGAGACATTTGTAGATCGCAAGAGGAAAAGGAACCCATCGAAGAAAATACCAGCCAAGAGGGAACTCCAAAGATTAACAAGCCAAAAAACAAAAACAGATTCCTTATCAAACAAGCACCCAAACACTTTGGCTAATATATTATGTACTACATTTTTTTTTGCTAGTATGGCTAATTTGTACTGCTAATGTTATGTACTACGTATATTGGCTAGTATGTTGCTCAACCTCTTTTAATGTAATAATTAGATTCAGGGCAATGTATCTTGTTCATTTGTATCACACAGGGTATTTATAATTTGTTGCGTCACGGTCATAATCCGTAGCATTGTAAGTATAATCCGTAGCAATTCTCAGCAAAATCCGTCTTAATCCGTACCATTGTAAGCATTATACTATGATTTGTAAGCATAATCCGTAGCAATGTACGCATAATCCGTAGCAATGTACGCATAATCCGTAGCAATGTACACATAATCCGTAGCAGTGTACGCATAATCCGTAGTAAAGGAATCATGTTTTTCCAAAATTCAGGTGATATAAAAAGATAAAGAACGATGACCAGTTTTTTATAAAAAAAAATGTAACGTAATGTAAGAATGATACAATCAGATGTTGTATGTGTTATCAAGTCCAGCAAAATTAACAGAAACAAGCAACTTTCATCTTCTGTCACATTAGGGACTAGGGACTCTGATGTGTAGTAGTCTTCCTTCAAAATTCAAATGCAATCCCTTCTCTTTTCTATGAAAGTTTGTGTTGAAGGCATCAGTGAAAAAGAGACAGTAGCATCATCAAGGTACATGGGGGGTAAGCAGACCGGATGCATGGAATATTCAGCGACAGAAATTTTAGTTGTGGACTGTGACAATGTTGTCATAGGTAAATTAAAATGATTGAGCATGTCAGTAAGGATAGGTCATACAAGAAAAAAATACTAGTTCCTCACTTGTATAGAATGCCATAAGTTGGGTTTTCTACATCTCTTGCCTAACAAAATCTTGCAACTGTAGAAACAAAACAAAAAAGTATCTGTATGAAATTGTTTGATAAAGAGCTATCAAGGGTAATTGCCTCAATTCCACGATGTGTGATTTACCTGTAAGTGATACTTCTTCACTGCTGAAAGAAGCATGTTCACCTGATGCAGAACTTTAGACCAATACAATTTTATGGCAGGCATATTTTGAGAAAGATGGTGATCCAGCAATAGATGCATTCTCTGTAAATGACACAAGAATGAATGTAGAAGATGTCAAAGAAAATTTTGACCAATAAATAATGCAGAGGAAAAAAAAAGGGAAGAGTAGATGGCTAACAGAAATCCCAAGTGAATGAAACTTTTATTCAAAATGAAGAAGGAATTTCCAGGTACCGGAGTTTCAGATTACAGAGGTGCAGTGAAATAAATTACCAGAAACTGAGATTAAAATGCATAAATGAATTATACCAAAGAATAAATTTTTATCAATGGACTCATATTAACTTATATATGCAGAAAAAGAATCAAAGAATGCTGAAGAATTTAATGATGATGACGGATGAAGTAGATTGAACCTGGATCTCAGCTGGGAGGAACCAACGATGAAGCACCAGGAGCTTGCTCAACCTGGATCCACTGCTCAGTAACAACATCAGCCATCTGCCAACATTAGAAAATCCTACTCTACAAATCTTCAACAACAACCTTTCCACCATCGGACGCATCTTCAACGTAATTACTCGGCACAAAATTCGAATTCAAACCTCTGCTGCTAAAACTAGTACAAACTCCGCGCACGCTACTTCTAGGGTTTATGCAAAATAAAAAATGACCTGCGAGTCAAATTAATTCGATCAAAAGTTGGAAAATTGACACTCTGATGAAGCTGTGTTGCTTACCGGATCAGAATGTTGCAGATCGAGCGTAGCGCCATTGAATGTCGTCGGTGTCGGACTGAGATAGCTGCTTTGTTTCCCCAGATGTCGGCGTTTCCGTATGATTTTCGGAGACCGATCTCAATCGCATCCATGAATGAGGACGACCTGGAATGCCGAAGACGACCTAGCGCACGAAGATGACGGATACGAGGAACGAAATCAATTTGCCAAAAAACAGGATCGAATGAGTCGGTTGAGCACGATTGAAAATTCTATTCCGAATATACCCTTTAATCATAATTATATTCCTAATTTGCTATTTATTAATGATCGTTTGATCTTAAGAATCAATGGACTAGATAAATTCTTATTTCTCACAAAAACACTTACTTCCTACCTGATCTTTTTTCCAAATACTTATGCCAAATAATGAATCCATCAATAAATACTTCAAATATACAAAAATAAAAATTGTACGATTCAACAATAAAATTATATCATTTTGTTTAATATGTGCATAAACTTTTGCCATCTTATAATTAAATTTTTTTTATCTAAGCATACCAAACTCTTTACTTGTTAATCTAATATTAATTTTGAATTTTGAATTAATCTTGATCAATCTTAGCCCTAAATGTAATGAGATGGAAGGTTGAATATAGTAATTCTCTTTTTTTTAAATAAAGCGAATTCATTCAAAGGGAAGACAAAAACAGGGCAAACAGCCCCCTGACAAACGAGGGAACCAGGCACAAAAAACCAATGCAAACCCACACAACAGACACCAAGCAAAAAACACACCTGCACAGAGCACGTCTCAATACCAAACAAAACAACAACAAAAACCACCTGACCAACAACGAACAGACGACTACTTACTAATTACAGGTTTCACCAAACCAATAATACAAAACACTACCCAGTTTGGTGTTTTTAATCAATTCTAACTTGAGCCTGAGTAAGTTCCAAATTCTTTTCATGAGAAGCTCCGCGGACGTGCTGTCATTCAAGAAGATGCGCTGATTTCTTGCCCTCCACGACTCATAAATAGCGGCATTTATAATGAATGCAGTAGTAATCTTCTCAGCTTTACTACCCCCAAGCTCTCCTCTTGAACCAATCAATCAGGCCCTCCCAAGAATCCCAACACGCAGTGATAATCAGATTTAAAAACCAATGAAGAGGTCTTACCACAGTACAGTTGAAGAACAAGTGACGTTCGCTTTCCTCTTCCACTCGGCACCAGCAACAAACATTATTTTCATGATGGAGGCCCTTGAGGTTGTCTTTAGTTGGCAATCTATTCCGGAAAGCTAGCCAAGCACAAAAGCTGTGTCTGGGATGCGAAACTTTATTCCAAATCAAATCAGCTCCTTCCATCCTTCTACCCGGCTGTTGAAGCATGTCATAAACATCTTTCACTGTGAAGGCATCGACTCCATGCCCCCTGTTATTTGCATCAGCTATGCACACCCTGGCAGTGTCTCGCATAAGCAATATTCTCTTCACAACCCAAGTTTGATGCCCCTTCTCCTCCATCGACCAAATCGACATGTTATTGAAATAATAATTGTTCATCCATTTCACCCAAAGGGACTGTTTATCAAGCAACAAGTCCCATATCTGCCCCATACTCATTGCTTTATTATGAAGATTAAGGTCTTTAAAGCCCAAACCACCAATCTCCTTAGGCCGACACACATCTTTCCAAGAAACAAGACTCCTCCTACCTTCGCTCCTGCCTGACAAAAGGAAATTCCTACAGATAGATGTAATCTTTTTAATCACTGCCTTCGGAAAAATCAGTACCCTCATCCAATAAGAACCAATGGCACTAAGGACATGCTTGATAAGCACAAGCCGACCAGCGTAAGAAAGGCACTTAGCAGACCATGAGGTTATCTTACTCAACATTTTGTCAATGATCATATTATAGGCTGACTTCTTGAGGCTACAGCCATCCAAAGGGACTCCCAAGTATAAAAAAGGCAGCGTACCAATCTGAAAACCCACAGCTCTAGCCATCATCTCGATCTCCCTCTCGCTACACCCTCCAAAATAGATGGCAGACTTTTCATCACTGACTTTAAGGCCCGACCACGTGTGAAAAAGCTTAAGGGCTGCTTTAATCTTAGCTAGGGACTCCAGATTGGCTTTCGAGAATATAATCACATCATCCGCAAACATAAGGTGGGATAAATTAATTCTAGCGCACTTTGGGTGGAATTTAAAAACGGTAGAGGAGCACACCTTACTCAAAATTCTGCTAAGCACTTCCATTATTAAGGTGAATAGGTATGGAGAGATTGGGTCGCCCTGACGGAGGCCCCTGTTGCTGCTGAAATATCCTTCCATGCCACCATTTAGAACCACAGAAAACTTTGCTGTAGAGATACAAGCCCTTATCCACTTAATAAACTGGGCAGGGAAACCAAAGGCCTCCATAATATCACATAAGAAATCCCAATCAACCATGTCATAAGCCTTGGTGATATCCAGCTTAATCATGCATCTTTTACTCACATTTTTCTTCTTGTATTTGCACAATAATTCTTGAACTAGGCTGACGTTGTAAGCAATATTTCTACCTTCTGAAGGCATAATACCACTCCTAAGGAAGCTTCTCACACTGTTCACCAAGTCATGCTTTAGGACATCCTAGGAACTTTTGAAGAATTCCGAGTTAAACCCATCAGGACCAGCAGCTTTACACATCGGCAACTTTTGAACAATATCGGCAACTTCATTCAAAGAGACATCCCTCACAAGGTTAATACAATCCTGTTCTTTAACTCTAGGCCCCTCAGCAAAAAGGTTCTGGTCAATAGGCTCCCTAGAGAAGTGGCCATTGAAAAGGTTTTCAAAATACTAGACAAACTGCTCTTTAATAACACTTTGATCATAAGAAAAATCCCCATTTTCCAGCTTTATACATCTGATAGAGTTTCTGTTCCGCCTCTATCGAATAACCGAATGGAAATATTTCAAATTCAAGTCCCCTTCTTTAGCCCAACTGATACGAGCTCGCTGGCAGTTAAAAATATGCTCATATTTAAGCACTTTCCTGAAAGAGAGAAGATCTTCCACCTCCCTGCGTTGCAGGTCTGGGTTGTCTGGAAAAAGCTATAACTGCCTTTGCGACTCAATAAGCTTTTGACGACTTTGTTCCACTCTCAAACTCATATCCCCCCTATATTCTTTCATTGCTAATTTAATGTCATTTTTAAGAGCTTTTAACCCTTTCTGAAACAGAAACAGATTCCAGCACCCACCTCGCCATTTATCCACCAAATAAGTCTTTAACTCTTCAGTATTCGCCCAAAAAGAATGAAATCTGAACCAATATCTACGTTGCAGCACGTGGTCAAGAAAGGTAATAGCTGGGGAGTGATCTAAAATGCCTGGATTCGGATACAAACCATAACTCTGAGGGAACATTTGCATCATGTCATCGTTAACGAGAATTCTATCAAGCTTACTCCAAATTCATTCCCCGACCGCGTGCCTATCTGACCAGGTGTAGAAACACCTGCTGAAAGTAATATCAGATAGCCCATTATTATCGCACAGACTAGCAATATCACGCACATCAGAATCTCTCACCCTAGCACCATTTAACTTCTCGCAATGAAGCCTTAGGCAGTTAAAGTCACCACTCCAGATCCAAGGCCCAGTAACTCTATTCATGGCATCATTTATACATTGCCACAGAGCGACACGCTCCAACTGACTGTTAGAAGCGTACACAAAACCAGCCATGAATTTTTTTCCCCTCCAAATAACTTCACAGATGATGCCTTGCTCACAAGCAAACCAAATATTCACATTAAAGGCCTCAGAATCCCATAGCAGCAGAATTCTGTTACGCCCTCCTTGATCATTCCCAAAACTGAAATGTCTCCAGCTACTAGTTGGACAACATCTACCAGCAACAACCTCACACTTCCTCAGACTGATCTTTGCCTCTAGCACACCTAACAAACCAATACCAAATTTCCCGATCAACTGCCTAACCTCCCCTTGCTTTGAGGGATGATTTATTCCTCTCACATTCCAACTGGCTAAACTACACATTAATAACGGGTTGGATGTGCTCCTTTCACCTTAGGGCTTTGGGACCACTTCGATAAACCTACAGGCACCGCTGCCTCTCTGCGCATGCCCTTACTCTTTTTCTTTTTTTTACCTTCCTCTTAACCTCTGTAAACGGCTCATCAGTTTGAACCATTTCAATGGAATCGGATGACTCTACTCCTCTACCAAGCAGCTCATTGGATTTGATAGATTTTCCATTTCCCACTGAACCTGCACTTTGGACTTCTACATTCTCATTGCCTTTCTCGCAAGGTAAGGAATCCAGAACTACAGAAGCATGAGACACCTCATAGTCCTTCCCCACACCTGCAGCCATGTTACCATCTATCACTATGTCTTTCTTCCCTCCTAAATTGTTTTCTTTGCTAACCTCCATAACTTCCACGCCATTAGTTTCGATGAAGATCCTTTCATCTGCCTCTCCTTCCCCTTCTATTCTCACCTGTGGAAAAGGACATCTATTCATTAGATGTCCAAAACTCTGGCAGTGGGAACACCTCGGGGGAAGCCAATCATACTCCACTCTTTGGATGAAATTCATTCCCCTCGGTCCTTTGACACAAACCTCCCTCTTGAACTCATTTGACGCATAGATTTCAATGAGAACCCTGGCGTAGGATAGCTTTTCAGAGCTGGCAGTGAATCCATCCGTCCTAATAGGCTTCCCAACCATACTTGCTATCATGCTAAGAATCTCTTTACTACGCATATGAAGGTTTAGACCCGGAAACCTCACCCAAACCGAAAGAGCAGTAACGGTTTCCATTTCATAAGTCTCATCCGACGACCAAGGTTTAAGCAACAAGGGCCTGCCATCGAAGGACCAAGGACCTAAAGCCAAAATCCGATTGCAATCCTCCTCCCTAGCAAACTTAAACACAAAAATTCCCGGTTTGAGGACTGAAACGGTGACCACGCGTTCATCCCCCCCCCCCCCACTTAGCTCTTACATAACCCTTTAGCTTGCCCAGCGCCGGCAGAGTTCCAAAAACCCACCCGACACATCCAGTCAGTCGCAGTCCTTGACCACACTTCCTCGGACACAGAGACTTCCGAAGCTGCCATTAGGTTTTTATGAAACTCCAGTTCAACGCCCGCCCCAGAAGCTCTGTTTTCGGCGCTCTTCACCTGACAAAACTCCTTCGCCTGCTCACCAAAACCTTTCCTCTGGCCCGAAACAAATTTCGTCGACTCAACCAAGATATCAGCCAAATCTGCAATCTCCCCGTCCTCCAGCTGAAGCGAGTTCTTCTTCCCGCCGGCTGTAGGTGCCGGACCGATGACTAACCTTGGAGCAGTCGCTTTGTTTCCATTTCTTTGTCGCGCAGACGGCCCTGGCGGAGGATCCGCAGGCAGTCCCATTCGGAGAAATGAACGAACCCCTAGGGTGAATTTTGTCGCCGCGCGTGTTGAGGATGAGGATATGACCGTATGGGTGATGATTAAAAATTTGTTAAGATCCTCCTAGTAATTCTCATTTCTCATGTAACTTAGCCTTCTCATGAGATCTCAACTCTTGTGTACATAAAAAAAACATTTGTGACCAAAAGGGAAAGGTCCAACCAATAGACCACCGCCCTTACTAATAATCGCACTTTCAATTTAATATATTTACTCTGGATGATATATTTTATGACAAAAAGTATGTTTTTATTATATTTAGCTTAATCATATCAAATATGAATCCTTAAAACTCTAAAATGTTATAACGGTGTATTTCCAGTTACACAGTTTAAACGACTGTTGATTAACATTTGGCGGCAATGAATAAATGCTTGTTACTTGTCCATTGCCAGCTGAGAGAAGTTAATGGGAGTGGTGAACGGAGGTCCACCGCCATATAGGGTGGTCGCCGCCAACTTTGAAGCAGTCTGCGTAGGGTGATACCAATCCCAGAACAAATGCTCGCCCCTGTTAGAACACAAGTTTGCATTCGGATCACAAAATCCTTTACCATTAAACACCCCTACTCCACAACATGCCGTCTTGACCTCTTCAAACCCTGAATGAAACACAAGACTGAGCAATCTCAACTCTGACAATATATTGATGTAGTTTCTTTCTTTTTTTTTCGATTTTTAGCAATTTATTTCTTTTTTCTTTTTTAGCAACTTATTTCTTCTTCTTTTTTCACTATTTATAGCCGCTTGGTTGTAGAACCTTTTTATCTTTTATTTGGATAAAAAAACCTTAGCTTTGCTATTTTTTCTAGTGAATTTCAGAGTTTTCATTTGAATTCATCGCTTGTGAATTCGGTAATCTATCTTAGGTTTAGCGCTTGTTATTCCTTTGAAATTCCGACTATGTCACTTATACACATTTAAACTTGCTTTGTATGCGAATGACTTACCGAAGAGAGCAGGATTGTTGATGACGTTGATGGTCATTTCAAATGCATTTCCAAGGGAGTATTTCAACCCTTGGTGTTCTGAACTAAGCTTTTGTAGAGTGGTGAGGATGTTAGAGTAGAAAGCCTGGGCGTAGCTGTTGAGACCCTCCAAACAGCCTCCGGACGAGTTCTGAGCTCTCTGAGATGGGCAGCAGCCGATCGGTGCAACACTTATGATCCCAAACTTCCTTGCACCAATGCTTATCAGATTCTGTATACAAATTTTTTGTTAAGCCTCATTGCTTTTGTAAATGGCGAATTATGTATACGATGTTTTCGGTTTCTTTTCGTACCTTTAGGTGTTCCTCATAGGCTAGTCCAAGATTGAGTATGAATTCATCTCTGGCAACACTGCTGTTAGAGTAGTAGTAGGTGAACAGGTCGTTGCTCCCGGTGCTGATGAAGAAGAGGGACTTGGCGAGGAGGTCTGCAGCTGGGGCTGCCCCAATTTTGGCCTCGAGTCGGGTTTTGACAATGCTGAGCTGCTGAACCTGCTCTCCCATTGTGACAACCCTCTGAGTATAAACAAAAAAATCAAACTTTTAGTCCTGAAGATTCTCCAAATTTACATAGTCGTACGATACAAAGTACTGACATCTGTTTGGCCAGTCAAATTGAGGATGCCAGACCCTCCGGAAGCAAAATTAATCCCTTTGGACATGTACATGTCCAAAAGCCTAGTTTGGTTCACCAGGGAAAGAAATGAGGGTGGACTTCTTCTGAACCCGAACAGCTTGGCTGGGTCAGAAAACATCATCAATCAGTTATTTAAGTTTGCTCATTTGTAACGCCTTGAAATGAAAATGAATGTGGTATGTTGAGGAATTTCACTGGGATACATTTTTACTTACCTAAGAAATCTGCGCTGTTTAGGCCGTTGCTGAACCGACCGGTTGGCCTAGAATTAGGGAAATCTATCCCATTGTGAGGGAAGTCAGCCCGGGCGGTGCATTCTGGCAAGTGAGTATTAGTCCCAACGTCTGCGGTTGAGTCACCCAGTATGAAAACAGCAGGTACACTGGCATCTACCCTGAAAAATCCGTAAAAGGCCATTGAGAGTACCAGAATGCGATACAATGACGATCCTTGACTTGCCATATTGAACGTTATAAAAGAATGAAGAATGCAAAAACTAAAGCCAAAGAATTCACAAGCTATTTGTGCTAATACATCTTTGCTTAGAACCTATTTATACCAAAAGGGTAGAAAAAAATCGGAACTTGATGCCAAGGGCTTGATCCGACGGATGCATCAACTGCCCGTCTATGGCTGGACAGGCACATACATTAGAAAATAACCGAATTCGGGGGATATATTTTATCTGTGGTTGTTTAACTTGAACTCATTTCATTAGATTCGACTTGCTTGAAAAGGCGGCAATGAGCTGAAATGGCAGGAGAATGAAGGACTTGGTCGCGGACGGAGTATAAAACTGGAATCCCTTTAAAATAAGTTCCTAAGATTTTACAGTTGGTGATAGAAACTAGGTACTGTCTTCACTGCTTGTTTTTATGTGACATGTCGAAAATGAGGAAACGGGAAGTTTCTGATTGGCTTCTCGTATCAGAAGATGATGCTTAAGCCCTCGATTTGAACTTTCATTTCGATGGCATATCATATGAATGATGTGCAAATTAATAAAGATAAATTATTAGTCTCGGAATTGTACGAAGTCACTGGGTAATCACTACGACAAAACAATGTGAATGAGAATATGAGACCATAGTAAAATTTGTTACTTTTTCGATAAGTATGTTGTAGTGTACGGAAATAATTTGGCATATGCCACTTTTTTGTAAAGTTTATTGGGAAAACGCCACCTTGCTAAACTTTATTTGGGTTATGCCATAAACCACTGTCCTCGTTAGCGGTTTGTTATAAAATTAAACTCATTGCCATCGTGGATCCTACGTGGATGCCACACAGGATTTTTTAAATCAGAACAAACCGCTATCCTTATTAGCGGTTTGTGGTGAAATAAACCCAGATCTATTTCTTTTCTCTCCTCACTCGACTCTCCCTGCTTCTCTCGGCTGCCACTCTCGGCACGTCGCCTTAGTCCGCCACAATCGCCGACGGTCACGCGTCGTCATTGTGGACGCTTGAACACGATATGTTACAATTTTGTTAATTACTCGATTTTAAGTATTGAAATTGGGTTTAGGATTAAGTTTCATAGAGATTAGAGATTCTGTTTATTGGGTTTTGATTTAATGTTGCTGTAGTTTGACTGTAATTATGATGTATTTGGATGTGCTTCATGTGTTTTGCAAGATTTGAATTGTAATTGTGATGTTGTTTTGAATTGTTTAGATATGAAAGTTTTGGTTGATGTAAAGCTTTAGTGTAGTTCAGGTTTTGATGTAGTTAAGATTTGAATTGTAATTGTTATTGTAGTTTTACCTTTTGTTCATATTGATGAGTTGGTTGATGTAAATTTTTTGTTGGTGTTTCGTAAGGTCGACCGATGGATAATGATGAAATAGATCGAATGGTGATGTCAACGTTGCATACGTTTGACAATCCTATTGTGGACGAGTATAAAAGAGAGGATTTAGAAATGGTAGAAGAAATTGGTGAGGAGAACGTTGATGAGGGAATTAACTTAGGGGTTGCTGATACACCTTTTGAACCGCCTCAATTGTGGGATTATCCTGGCTTTAAAGATGCATTGGGTTGGATGGAAGATCCGAAGGAGGATGACTTTGATGGTGAAAACTATCGATTTGACATAAACTCTCTTTGTAAAGGCATGTTATTTCCCAGCAAAGAAGCTTTGATATATGCTTGTCAAAGGTTTTCTATTATGAACTGTGTCGAATATGCAACCTACAATCAGACAAGAAACGTTTAATTCTTCGATGTAGAGATGAGCATGGAAAATGTCAGTGGCACTTAAGAGCAAAGAAGGGCATTCCTTTGTGGCAAATCACTCGGTACGGGGAAGCCCACTCATGTGAAAGAGATGGCATTCCTAACGACAATCCTCATTTCAATAAAGATTTTATTGCCATGGATGTCATCTATCTCATTACAGAGAAGTTCAGATATACGCCTGGAGCTAGCAGACAGATTGTGGGTGAAACATATGGCTATGAGATTTCTTATTTCAAAGCATGGGAAGCTGGACAAAAAGCTTTGAAAATGTTATTTGGAGATTGGAGGGAATCTTTTGGAAATTTACCGGAGTACATGCAAATATTACAGCAATCCAATCCAGGGACAGTTTTTTTTTGCTAATACTACTCCAGTTGCTGGAAACAAGATGAGCGTAGATCGTGTGTTTTGGGCTTTTGGAGCGGGGATACAAGCATTTACTCATTGTCGTCCTGTTATCTGCTTTGACGGGACTCATTTATTTGGGAAATACAATGGTACTTTGCTTGTCGCAGTTGGGTTGGATGCAAATAACCACCTGCTTCCACTAGCATATGCATTGGTAGAGAGTGAGAATGTGGATAGCCGGACTTGGTTCATGGCTGCCATCAGACATGGTGTTACTCATCGCGAAGGACTTTGTTTTATCTCAGATAGACACCCAGGCATTATGCATGTAATGCAGGAGGATGAAAATTGGAGGTCGCCAAAAGAATACCACTGAATATGTTCTCGCCATTTAGCGAATAATTTCAATTCAAGGGTAAAGAACACCCAACTGAAAAAGTTGATGAGTAGAGCAGCTCACATGAATCAGGAGAAAAAATTTGACAAGCTATTTAGTGACCTGAGAGCCGCGTTGAAAGATAATATTCCTACCTTGACATGGTTGGATGCTTACATTGTCACATGATGTGGGTGGTTGCAGGTGGGGTTCTATGACAACAAATGCTTCTGAAAATTTTAACAACATTCTCAGAGGGGGGTGCAATTTTTCTATTACAGCTTTGGTTCATTTCACTTACAAGCAGGGAAACACATATTTTATGAAGATGAGAGAGAAATACCAATGTATCTCGACTTACTATGCGCCTAGAATTCAGAAAATTATGACCAAAAGAGAATATAAAGCCTCCAGACATCAAGTTAAGATGTTTGATCGAGCAAATGGAGTTGCCCAAGTTATCACAACTAAGATAAGGAATGTCCACAAAGTTGAACTCAATGCTGGTAAGTGCTCATGTGGGAAATGGCAAGCTTTCCAGTATCCTTGCTCACGTGTATTGGATGTTTGCAAGAAGGAACATCTTAGAGCTCGTCCAACTGTGGATGCCGAATATACCATGGTAATATGTAATCCGATGCCAGATATGGCTTATTGGAAACCTTTTGATGGGCCACAACATGTCCCGAATGAGCACTTTGTTCAAAAAAGTAAGGGTCGCCTCCCTCATTGTCACAGACGCAATGAGATGGATGGTGTTGGTATGGGAAGAGGCGGTAGCAATCGAAATCAGAGTCAGACAACCAATGTCGAAGATGCTAGTAGTTCACGTGTGAAGAGAGTCAACAAATGTTCCAAGTGTGGTGGTTTGGGTCATAATAAGAAGTCATGTATTTCTAGTCCAACTTGAATGTCTTTCTGGAATGTCATGTACTAAACTTACTGCAAAACTATGTGTTCTTTCATTAACTTGGCAGTTCTATCATCGATGTGTGCTTATTAGTTCTTTCATTAACTTGTTAATCTGTTACTCATCTATTGTAATGGCTCACCTATGTCAGGACACAGTGGTCATTGGGATGAAGATGCACTTGCTGATATTGTAAATCCTAGACGCATAGATGGCTCATTGCTCACTAGACAGTCATCACATCGATCATCGTGAATCTGGCCAAGCCCAGTAAGTGTGCCTGATATTGTTTTCTGATATTTTATTTTATTAGGCTCATTTAGATGTTCATTTGATATTTTATGAAATGTTTTGCAGGTCGTAAAACCATTGATGGTTCGTCATCATGAGTTGTGGAAAATGGATAGTCACATTGAGACTTACATCACACGGGCTGGATTTTATCCATGGACACTTGTGCAAAACATTCCCCTTGACCACCGCTTACTTACTGCATTTGTGGAGAGATGGCGGTCAGAGACGAATACATTTCATCTTAGACAAGGTGAGATGACAGTCACTCTTCAGGATGTAGGTGTTCTTTTTGGACTACCTACTGATGGCCTGCCAGTAACTGGAAGCAAAAATATGGATAATTGGGATGATCTATGTCGGAGGATGTCTGATCAGTCGAGTTTTTGACTGATTTATGGCCATTTTTCACTATAGTTTTGGGTCGTTTCTGACATTATTTTGATGTCATTTGACCTCTATCTCTACATTTCATGTAGAAAACAAGTTTCCCCCAAAGTCGAAGCAATAATATGAAAACTCGGGGGAAAACTGAAGAATTAGAGCAAAACTGAGCACATTGACCTTTGCGGCTTGTTATGGACGCCTAGGGCTCATACAATGTCCGATTTGTCTGATATGTAGCTTGTTCGAAAGGTATTTCAAAGGGCTACAACTTTGTAGTTGACGCCAAGACCAAATTCGGACGGGAATATCACCACAAAGGCCTGGGAAGTTCCAGCCGGTCGGCTGAAATCAGCCTGCCGACCGGCTGAACTCTGCTGCTTCAAATGATGTCCACGGCCATTCCCAGCCGACCGACTGAGAATCCAGCCGACCGGCTGAACTCTGCTGCTTCAAACGATGCCCAAGGCCATTCCCAGTCGACCGACTGAGAATCCAGCCGACCGGCTAAACTTTGCTGCTTCAAAAACCCTACCCGAGGCTATAAATAAAAAGAGGGCTTTCTGACTAAAGTGTGGAGGTTTTTGGGGAAAATAAGATTGGAAAAGAGGCTCATCCAAGGTCATCAATCAAGAATCCAACCGAGGAGAAGAAGAAGGCACAAAAGGGAGTTCAAGGATTCCAAATCCTTCTTCCTTTACTCTTTTCCTATTCTCTTTGTGTTGCCATTAAACCTACTCACACCATGTTGTCTTACATGATGTGTGAGTAGTGGATCTTGTGTTTTGAGGGTCTTATGACTCTCCTTGGTACTCTTTGATCACATATATGCATTTATATTCATATGGATGATTGTTTATTTCATTTTCTCTTGTGTTATGAATGTTATGCACTCTAGGTGTTTGATAAAATGCCTAAGTGACAATTTGGACCTAAACTTATACCTAGAACTTGGTAACCCTTGGGGATAGTTCTAGGATGGAGAAAATGATCTATATCTTGAATCATGCAAATGAACTTTAGGAAATGGATGCTTGACTAAGGATTGAATGTTTGATTTATCGGAGTTAGCCATTAAGCGAATCATCAATTAATCCCATCTAATGGTGTCACATTCATGTTTTCTATGCACTTCATATATGACATGCTACTAAGTGTTTGTTAAAATGCCTAAGTAACATGTTGAATCTAATTTGGATTATAGAAAATATGATCCTATCTAACGTATGCATTTGTGGTTAACTAGAAGTCGAGTTCATAGTAGTCATTACCTTAGGAAGAGATTCTAAGGATAATGGTGCTATGGAATGAACCAATTATCTCTAGCGAGTGAGGTTCGAGCTATGAGAGAGCTTGGCTAAGACTAGATTAACAGAAACATTGGTCTACCTTAGTCTAAGCTAGGTTTTCCACAATGCATGGGTAGGAAGTGAACTAGTCCTCGAGTTCATGGTATTTATTGCTATGGAATGAACCGAGAGGTTTGAGCTATAAGAGAGTTTGGCTAGGAATAGATTCAAGTGACAGTTGGTCTACCCTAGTCTAAACTAGGTTCAATACTATTTAACTACCATGAAATGTTTGAATATCGTGTATGTGATCATTGAGAAAATGCTAAGGAGGGGAGTAATCCCTCGAAACACCTCTTACTTATCTTTTATCCCCAATTACTCACCACATAGGATTTAGAATACTCACACCTTTATACATTTTTTGTTAGAATAGCCGAATGGAAACACAATCTTAAATACTGCATGTGCTTAGCTTGCTCCTTTGAGTTCGACCCGGTACCCTACCGGTCATTATAAATTGTTTTTGACCTCTACGACGACCCTCTTCTAAACCGACACGTAAGGAGGGTAAAAATAGTCAATGTCTATTTCCTGGTAGTGATAGCAAGTTCCACTGTAGTGGGCTCTTGTTGTATTACAGTCTATTTCTCAATAACTTTCTTCTTCTTTGCTGGTGGTTTTGTTTTAAAAGCAGGTTCAATATTGACTGCAACTTCCTCCTGGATATGCTCGATAGGTTCAGCAATATCTTTATCCTCAACATCTCGAACAGTCTGACGTTCCTCCATCTCAGCATCACCAGCAGACTCTTCTGATTGGACTAGTTCTGTTTCTTCAGTGCCAACAGTCTGATGCAACCCTTCATCCACATAATTATCCACGACCTCAAATAGTTCCTCTAAGGAATCCTCTTGCTTGCCTTAATCATTCTTAGATGCCCTATTACCTAAGTGATAGGGGATCCCCTGTCACCAGTTCGGCAACTGCCTACTCTGGGGTGAAAAGTAATTCACTATACTAGTTTAGAGTACAAATGGACTTATGATTACATACTCTCTCTTAATCAGCCTACTCTAATACTCTGAGCGAACTTGCGATCTAGGCTCCTTTTAAACTAGAGATCCCTCTCTATTTTCACCTTGATCCTCCACGAAGATCAGTGCCTTCTCCCGAAGATGAATGCCCTCTCCCGAGTGCGCAGCAACCAAGTCGCAGTGCGTGCAGCTTCAGTTCGTTCCACAATAAGTCTGAACAACACTTTGATCAGACTGACACCCATCGCCTAATACTCACCGGAATGATGAGCTTAGACCGATCACCATCTAATGCCCTCACTGTGTGTATGCGTGTGTATCTTCCGCCAATATATCTTCAATATCCCTTGCTATATTATCTACAGGCGTATATCTAATTCCTTAATATTATTTAACCGACTCCAAGATGTATCGCCGACCTTCCAAATATGAATTAGGGAATTCTGCTCTTTTGTCCTGCGTCAGTCTTGTCTCACGTCGATTGTCTCTCTAGTCTTGAATTCTTCCTTGTCTAACAGATTGAACAACTTCACATGACTTTGCCACAATCTAACATATCTAAATTAAGTTAAATCAATTTCAATTGTAAAGTTTAATTCAAATGGACAGATCCTTAGTCTTACGATGAATATAATATTTTATTATATTTTTGTAGGGTGCGTCATAAAATTTTGACGTATTCGTGTCACATAAACATAAAGCTCTGTGGGATGTAACTAGGGGTCGGCAATGGGCCGGGCCGAGCCAGCCCAGCCCTAAGGTAAGTAAACCCAAGCCCGGCCTGACTATCAAAAGGAGGGCTTATTACTATTCATCAAGCCGGGTCGGGCTGGGCCTGAGTAAAATTTCAAAGCCTTAGGGCTGACATAAGCCCTATTATTTTTGGGCCAACTCGGGCTTAATCGGGTCGGGCTAAAATTTTAACAGCTGAAATTGATGCTGAATTGTTGTAGATAGTTAAAAAAAAGTATGAAATTACTAGAAAAATGTTTAATGAATAACAAGATATGATCGATCAATCTAACAGACTCATCCCATATTGTCAAAGATTAGAACTGCACTACCTGCAAGAATTTAAAAAAAATAGTCTTAGAAAAAACACAGCATGAAAATAAGCATCAGGAAACATACACTCAACACTGATATAATGATTTATCAAAAAAAAATACGGATACAATGGAGAACAAACCACATCTGGTTCAAGATAATACTTACCGACATACTATGTGTTACTATGAGTACTTTGTGATGCATATAAGGAAACACAAACTTCACCATCTTGGACATGTCTGAGAGACGAGTTAAGAGAACATCAAAATGAATGAAATGACAATGAAAATAAAAGCATAGCCACCTTAACACCAACATCATACAGTTAACAAATTTGACTTCCATATTCTATTCTACCTCAAATGGAACTACACAGACTGATTCTTAAACAAAAAATCACACCTTTAAATCTGGCGGCACATACATACCTATGATGAGGTGGAGTCGGCGGCTAGAGAAATCAATGCCTCATCCCACAGTGTGGCTACACGAGGAGACATGAGGATGGCTTAAATTCTCACTTACGTATTTATTCAAACAAGTAAAGTGCATAAAAGTAATCAAAAAAATTAGAAACTTACAATAAGAGCAAGCAACACAACCAACAAAACGTAGTAACGACCTTAGATCTTGCATCTGAACGACACCACCTCGATCATTGGAGCCTCAAACATACTGAGTTCGAAAGTTGTTCTTGACTGCCCAGTCATCCCTTCGCCTCTCGCCACACATAGAAGTAGATCTAATCTCAAACTTCCCAAATGAAGTAGTAAACAAACGAGTGAGAGAAAAAAGAGGCGGATAGAGAAGCAAAGTGAATCTGAATATAAGATATGATGTTGTATTAGGGTTTTCGTGGCTGAGTTGTTGGGCCAAGTATTCATAACATGACATATCAAGTTGGGCTTCGGACCGACACGGGCTTCAGACATACGACCCTAGCCCAGCTCAAGGGTCGAAGGGCCGGGCTCATTTTGGGTTTGATATCGGGTTGCTTCGGGCTTCGAGCCGTCGGGCTACCGGGCCAGCCTTAGGGCTTTTAGGCCCAAGGGCTGTTTGCTGAGGCCTAGATGTAACCGACCCCGAATGCCTAAATTCTCACTTGTTGGTCCACGTGTGCAAAAAAGGTAGAAGCTGGTACGCAGGGTATCAATATTTTTTAAAACAAGACACGAGATATGTTAAATTCAAAATGCAATATTTGGTAAATGTTCAAACTCAGGCCCAAACCATAAAATAAAAAAAAACTCTTATTTCAGCAGTTATGAGATAGTGAACAACATATTATTAGTTAGTAAAGTAGTGGAAATGGCTGGTACGTGTAGCCTAGTTAGGGTATAAAACGAGTAGAAGTGAATGGGAAGAAGACTATTAAGTAGAGTAACATTTTTTCTGTTCATCATCTGTTTTTTCTTTCGCAAAACCTTCTTTGAATTTCATCTGATCCATCCACTCCAACCCAGTCTATGAAAACAAAAAGGAACTCTCTGAATCCGACTTCTCCTCTGCCGTGTAATAAGTCCATTTCTCCTGCATTTTTTTCGAAAACAGAACATCTCATAAAAACAGAAATACAATGTAATAATGCATTATTCTGAAGCTAGTCGGCAAGCCATATATATCATCATACTCAACCGGTTCCGCGCAATGTATTTAGGATATCTTTCCCATGGAAATGCATCGTTCAGTGCCTTCATCACATCTTTCTTATGCAGCTTCCCGTCTCCATTCTTGTCCAGAAACATGAATGCTTCCACTACTGTACCAAATATGGCCTCAAACTCACTGTTCATCTTCTGCAAATTAAATCATCCATATAAATTTCCAATGATCAAAAAAGAGTATTTATTTCTTGGATCTGGAACAATATAAAATCAAAACACTGGCTCTAAGTAATCAAATATTCTAATGTATATCGTATCATAACTACTCAAATATAATATATATATATATGTATGTTGAAGGGTGTGGATCAGTACAGTATCAAATGTCGCGGATGGACGTGGTTCGGCTTTTAGAATATATGCAAGGCACAAGAGAACAATGAATTCATTGAATTGAATGCTCTGGCTCTTATCCATGTCGCATGAGTCGAAAAGCTCATCGACCTGATCCTTGTTCAAATTCAAGCTGAGGGTTCTTAAGAATCTCTCTACGTCCTCACGGCCGATAGTCCCATCAGAGTCTTTATCTGAGCAGATAAATAAAACCCAAGAAGAGCATCAAAAATTCATGTAATATGTGTGAATAAGAAAGCGTGTATGAAAAATTACCAAACTGGTCGAATAGTGTCGTTATGTTACAAATTCCTTGTCTGAATTGCGGAAATCGCAAGATCATGCTGTTGATAGACCGAAAGGTTGTGGTGGAAGATGATCCAGTCCTTATTGCTTTGATTTCCATCATCTTATTCTGAAGTTTTGAATCGAGTAACTTGTATTTTTTCCGCGACCTCTTGCAACAACACGGGACTGTTCTGGCTAATTGCTTTAGCAGCAAGTGATGGGTCAAAGTACAACCTATGCATTTGCTAGGTAAGAATAGCATTTCTACATGTGAAAATTCTACCTCACAAAAATATCTATCATACACATGAAAATGAATGAATATGTAAAGATATACCAAAACCAAATATAAGTCAATCCTTTAAGTACTTGGAGCGTTTACCTTTGGTAAAGATATGGAACATTTCTGTAACATTTCTTTTCAGAGAAGGAATGAATATTCATTGGCTACGCCTAAGGAGAACATCAACTGAAATTCAACAAAGCGCTGCTTGGAGGATATCTTACTATGATAAACTTCGCTTTACGACTCCTAAAAAAACGCTTCGAGCGTGTTTGCTCCTTGTTCCTTGAAGGATATCTTATCTGGGCCTGAAGAAGTTGGCATCTAGCCCTTCATCGACTAAGGTCCATAGTGCCGCAGTGACTAATAGCACACTCAAAACCATGCCTGAACCTCCAAGAAAAATGTTAAACCACCAGTTGGGACCAAACGTGGAAGGCTTCTTAACAGCTATCCACATGAAGCAAGGATAAGCATAAGTCAGAGGTAGTGTGATCCCTCCTATAAGGCCTCCAAGGCTAGGCAAGAATGGGAACGTGAATGATATGAAAAAGGTTAGCCCCCCGAAGAGGATTCGGAAAACTGTTTTAACGAATCTCGTGGACTTTTGCTTCTTGATGGATGTGTATTTCATCTCTAAGTTGTCAAAAACCGGCATGGCATAGAGCTGAAATGAAGCTAAGGAACTTATGACCAAAAGGACACATGTTATCGCAAGTATGTTTTTCGATGTGCCATGTCCGTGGAACTGCGACAGCGCTTTTAGCACCCCTCCGCTGTCAGGCATCTGTGCAAATCAGTTCAGATCAGATCATAAGTCTTGAACTCACTAAAATGTTTAAGGATTATAAGAGTCGCTTACTTGGTCCCCGAAAGCCCGGAATCCAGTTATCGCTATAGGAACTAAGCAAGAGGGAATGGCTAGATAAGCTGCAACTACTGCCTTAAACATTGGCTTGTATGATGAACTTTTGAAATTTGATGGGAGAGTCCCCTGGATCATACGTACAATCAGTGTTTGAAGCTTATTAAAATCTCTATTTAGAAATGAGAGTCCTAGAATGCATCAGCTTACCTGAATCTCAAGGACAAGATTATGACCTCTAAATGCAAGAAAAACCATCCCAATACCATTTAGCGCCCGACAGATCCTACCTATTTCTGATCTTGCTATGCTCGACGGAGCATGTGAGATGCCATTAGGCCTGTTTTTGCTGATGGACAGGACCCAGATGAGGGTGCAGTATGTAATGGCTGCCAGTGAGCCCAAGAGTGAAACCACGGCTATCGAGTTCAGGTTCGGGAAAGCTAGAGCAGTAAGAATGGCCACACAGGTGAACAGCAAGAACCACTCAGTCCCAGACAGTAACTTCTTAGCACCATCTTCAGCCACGATTTCGAAGAACAGCTCCATTGTTTGTCCCCCAGTGATGATCAGCATTACACAAGTCCCACCGGATAAGTACATCACCGGAAATACCGCAAGGATTTTCCCTATTTTTTCACCTGCACATCAAAAAAGGATGTTAGGACAGTTAGCCACTGGGAAAAGTGTTGTAATAATTTTGCTTGGAGGTCTTTTGGCAGGAAGTTACCAAAAGAGGCTATGGACAAGTGCATATATCTGCTGTACCGAGTTCCTTGGACCGATTCATGAAGACGGATCAAAAGCCATATGGTGTAGAGCTGCCAGATGAATGCCAGTGTCAAGCAGATGATTCCCCATGTCCTGCACTCATTCAAAATTCGACACTTCAGGCTACGGAATCATAAAAAAGCATGGTCACTGTATCTATCTGGACTTTAACACGATTCTTAACTCACTAGTTGAGAAAAAAAAATATGAATTTTGTACTAGTCCCGGATACTGAAATAGGGAATGAAATCCCGAGGAAAAAGATCAAGTTCAAACAAGCATACTATAAACCTGAAATATTGTAACCTGTTTAAGCTACACTTCAAGGTGTTGTTGAGACAGACCTTGAACACCTTGGCAAATAGTACTAAAAACAGAACAACTAGAAGCACACGTGATATGATACCCAGTTTGGCCTTGCCTACTTTGGGGGCTTCCCACACCCTAAAAGGGACACAAATCTTATTACGAGTTTAGGGCTACAAGTGGACTTACGCTTACACAACACCTTGTTAGTAATAGCCTTGCCTCTAACACTCCGTCTCTCGGATTTGCAATCTCGGTTCACCGCAGCTCACCTCGATCCCCTATGGATAGGACGAGACTCCCTCCCGACCTAGTCTTGGACCTCTCCTGAAGTCCATACCCTTCTCCCGAAGGCGTGTCTTGATCACGGTGTGTGTGCGCTTGGTGGTTCTTCAAGAACAGTCTGAACAGCACACTGAACAGACTGCTTCTTCGCCGTTGATATTCCGGCGTGGAATACTCAGCCGGCCGTCGCTCTTCTCCTCCAATCTCACAAATGTACTCGAGTGTATTTTCTCTCAAGAAAGCGATGCAGATATGGACGCCCTAGAATTCTATTTATATGCTTGGTCGATGTCCAAATCTGTTCCAGATATCCTCCTCGAATATTTAGGAAATATTCCTAAATATTCGATGTATATCTTCAATCCAATCTTTGGGAAAATCTTGAGATATCTTCCACGACAAGTCAGCCAATCCGAGCTCCAATCCGATAAGTAGATATTCATTTGAATATCCGAATATCTAATTCTTCTCGAACCGATTTCAACCGAAAAGATCTTCGATCTTTAGATCCTTCCGGAACACATTCTTGCGTCTGCTCCACGCTGTACTTGAGTGCCTGAATGCGGTTGAACTCTCCTTGAACACCTGCTTGAACTGTCTACAAACGTTTTGCCAAATACATGCCATTCATGGGAACATCAAAACCGACAAATTATGGTACACTTTTTATGAATTATGCTATAGTTCGGGAAAGTGACATATAATTCGTGTGGATAAAACCATGGCATAATTAGTTAGAAGTGTATCAAAGATTCAAAATTCGTGGATTTATAATTTGCACCAAAAATTAGATTTATACCTGATTTCGACTCCCACACAAAAATGTGCAAAGTTTAAAATACTCTGAAATACTTGGAATGAAGTGAATGAACTTGAACCTTACCAGCCAAGAAAGGCGAAGGCAGTTGGGAGCAGGAGTGCCTGAGGTCCAATCCCGGAGCATATCAAGTGAAAAGCTGCATAGAACTCGTTGCCTTTCCGCGACTCGGTGATAGGCAGCCACTCATCTCTTGGACCAGACCCGACATTTTGGTCTCCTGAACTTTGCATTGATCCTTCTCTTGCCATACTGATGACAGCCTCTTCAGTTATCTCGTCCCTCTTTGGACTATCTGCAACTGTCACTACTGTGATCATTGGAGACCCGACCGGAGACCGGTGTGAGAACAGTGGCATCTCATCTAGCATCGCAGTTTCTCCCATTTCGGCGGATTTGTTAAAAAACGATTCAGTTTATGCTGGTTTTGGAGAGCTTTGAGAATCAGCTAATTTATATAAGCTAGTGCAACTAATTACTGAACTTGGAACAAAAATAGTACTATTTTTAATGTGACGGAAAATTTGGGATTTGTTTGTGCAGCTCTCATATGGTCAGTATTCTAACAAGTACTCGGTTTGAAGTATATAAATAAGCGATGCACCGATCATCGATGACATAGACTACTTTAGTGAGGCCTGACGTCATGTGTATTGATGGAAGCTGATGTCAGTAGTTACACCAGTATCCTGGGGAGGTATAAGTATATTTTGTTGGGAACATCTGAATTTTAAAAATGAGCAAGCGGCCTGTGCAGAAAGTTATTTATATAAAAGTTGGAACTCTTTAAGTCCAATTACTTGAGTATCAGTTGACAGTTGATCAGATCAAAGTTCAGGTTGACAGTTGATCAGATCAAAGTTCAGGACTCATGACAAGTTTTTACCGCAATGTCCTTATCTTTTACAAGACTTGGAATGAAACTAAATTTAAGTTCTGGCAAAGTCGTCTCATAAAGAATATAAGACTAGTCTTTCTCAGACATATAACAAATTATAACTTGGAATATTTTATGGAAATGTGGAATGTATCTAAGCTAGCAGTCTTGGTATATCGTCGTTTCTTGGAGATTTTAATGCTTTTTTTTTCTAGTGATAATTAACAGCAAGGTACTACCACTGGCATAGTGCTTCCAAGGTCCTAGTCGTAGCTAATGATCAGTAGTATATGTTGTTCCTATGAATGGTATGGCTTTTGGCAAACGTCTTCAGAGTGTTCAAGCAGGAGTCAAGGAGATGTTCAACCGAAGGCTGGAACTGAAGTACACCGTGGAACAGAAGCATGGACGTTTCCTAATCTGGAAATTTCCTAATATCGACGATATGCTGATTGGATTTGGCAAGATATTCAAGCTACATTATCAAGTTGCCAAATATAATCGAAGGATATTCAAAAGATAATTCAAGAAGAGTTCAACCGAAGACTAAAATTGAAGTACAACGTGGAACAGACGCAGAGATGTTTCCTAATATGGACGCTGGTAAAAGATCGAAGATCCGATCAGTTGGAGTCGGCTAACGAACTGAGAAGATCAGATATTCGAAAGAATATCTTCACATCTGTTAGTAGTCGGTTTAGAAGACTTGGAGAGGAAGATATCACAAAGATCTTCCTAAAGATTGGAAAGATAATATCTAGCAAATATTTAGGAATGTTTCCTAAATATTTGACAGATTTGGACTCCACCGAAGCATATAAATAGAGTGCTAGGGCGTCCAAGATCTGAATCGCTTTTAGAGAAACAGAATACACGCAAGTGATCTTGAGCAGAGGAGGAGGAGCGACGACCGGCTGATTATTCCACACCGGAATATCAACGGCGAAGAAGCAGTCTGTTCAGTGTGCTGTTTAGACTATTCTTGTTGAAGAACCAAGCGCACACACACGGTGATCAAGACACGTCTTCGAGAGAAGGCGACTGGGCTTCTGGGAGGTCCAAGACTAGGTCGAGAGGGAAGTCTCGTCCTACCCATAGGGAATCGACGGTGAGCTGCGGTGAACCGAGATCGCAAATCTGAGAGACGGAGTGTTAGAGGCTAGGCTATTACAAACAAGGTGTTGTGTAAGTGTAAGTCCACTTGTAGCTCTAAACTCGTAATAAGATTTGTGACCCTTTAGGGTGTGGGAAGTCCCCACAGTAGGCAAGGCCGAACTGGGTATCATATCGTGTGTGATTCTTTTTGTTCTATTTACGGTACTGTCTGCTAAGGTGTTCCAGTCTCTGATAGAACACAACCTGGAACTAGTATTCAATAGACAACAAAATTTCAATTGGTATCAGAGTAGACACTCGACATACAGAGTGTGATCCGGCGACTGTTCAAGATGAGTTTGAAGGAAGGGTAGAGCACTACGGCTACTGGAAGTCCAAGATGAAAGCCTTTCTGAAATCTCTCAATGAAAAGGCTTGGAGAGCTTTATTGATTTGATGGGCGCAACCCATGATGGCCAATACTGAAGGATTGATCGTACCGAAACCTGAAGCACTGTGGACTGATGCAGATGAAAAGTATGATGCTGGAAGTTCAAAGGCCATGAATACAATATTTTCTGGAGTGGATGAGAACGTGTTCAAACTGATTACTAATTGTGAAATTGCTAAGGAGGCATGAGATATTCTCAGGACAGCCTGTGAAGGTACAGATAAGGTACAAAATTCACGAATGCAGATTGTGACAACAAAGTTCAAGGATATGAAGATGAAAGAAGAAGAAACCATTCATGAGTTCAATGCAAGAGTTCTAGACCTCTCCAACGAGGTTGCTGCACAGGGAAAACCCATTGAGGAAGAAAGGATGGCTAGCAAAGTCCTGAGATCGCTACCCACCCCCGAGGTTTGCCATGAAAGTTACTGCTATTGAAGAGATGCATGATATCTACAAACTTAAACTGGAAGATCTCATGGGATCTCTGAGAACATACGAGATGAATCAGCTCCAATATGCCCAACCAAGAGGACGTAAGGGTATTGCGCTGAAAGCTGAAGTATCTAAAGACAAATACGAGTCTGGCTGCTCGACTGAACAGCTGCCAATGATGGCCCGGAACTTTGGCAGAATGGTGAGGAAGATCAACAGACATGGATCGGATCAAGGTCAGTCATCCTTGACAAATTTTCAAAACTGGAAGAAAGGAAAAGGGAAGGCTATGCAGGAGTACTTCAGTGACAAACACCCTCAAGAAGAAGGCGCAAGCTGCTAACCTCAGTGAAAGTGAGTTTGATGATGAGGAAGATGAGACCACAAACTTCGTCGCATTCGTTGCCACCATTGAAGACTACAGTGAGACGAGTAAAAGTCAGTACTCCAGTGCACTGTCTGAACAGCCGATTGACTACACATCAAGCAGTGATGATGAAGAACTTACTCATGAGGTCTTGGCCGAGTCATACAAGGAACTCTATGAGAAGTGGCTGATGGTGATTGGTCTGAACAAGAAGCTCACGGAAACTGTGATTAGCCTGACAGAAGATATGGCAGGAGGTTAAACTTCTAGTCGCCCAGAAGGTGGAACATCAGGAGGAAATTTCTGCTTTAAAGCACGAGATAATTGGGATGAATCAAGAACGTTCGTCACTCCTTGCTCAGAAAGTGGAACTCCTAGGTGTCGTGTCATCATTGAAAGTTGAGATGGAGAAAAACAGAGAAACACATCCAAGAGGCATGGTTGAGTTAAGAAGGAAAATTGTTGAACTAGGACGAAAAGAAGCTTTTCTTTTACACAAAGTAGAAGCATTGGAATTGTAGATAATATCGGAGAGAGGCAACCATGCGGACACCTTGGAGGAATAGAGCAAGTTCAAGAGATATGTGAAGATGCTGAACTCTGGCTCAAAGAACTTGGATGCTATTCTGAAATCTCAAAGAATGGAAGATGGACACAGAGGCCTCGGCTTCACTGGTGAAAACCATTCTGGCAAGACAACTTTTGTGAAGGCTGATCACACTGCTACACAGAGACCTGAACAGAGGGTGGACCACTACCCTGAGAAGCAGCTTGGGAATCAAGGTAAGAAACAGCTCATGTCCAACCGTGTCAAACCCGGTACTGCATGGAGAAGAGATAATCGTACATGTTGGTACTGCTATCAGGCGGGGCACATCACACCAAGGTGCCGACTTCTTATGGCTGAGCAAAAAGTAATGGACTCCAGAGCCACCACTCGAATCAGACAAGTCTGGAAACTAAAAACAAAGAAGGAACTATGCTTAGTTGCTGTTAGCTCATCCAGTCACTCGAAGAAAGACCGTTGTTACTTCGACAGTGGATGCTCGGCTCACATGACAGGTAATCCTAAACATATCATCAATATTAAAACCTATTTGAAGGCATCAGTGGGTCATGTTTGGAGATGGAGGGAAGGGCCATGTGATCGGCTGTGGGACATTGAAGGTTACGGATCTACCTGAGCTTAATTATATCCTCCTAGTCGATGGGTTAAAGGTGAATCTGATCAGTATTAGTCAATTGTGTGATGGAGGATAGCATGTTAAGTTTACTCGTGACTCCTGTCAAGTATTGGATAAGAATGGAGACACACTGATGGAAGGTAGCAGGTCACCAAACAAAAGCTACTTTTTATGCATTGTTGGAACAGGAGCTGTCTCTGTCTGTCTGACAAGCCAAACCAATGAAATGAAAGGTGGGAGGCACAGGTACGGTGTCCTCTAATGTAAAGGTGAAGGTTGAAGGTACCTTGAAATCAGGTTCAGAAGATGACAAAGATAGAGGTGGGACATTGTCTGAAACACCCATTCAGACCAAGTCTATAGAAGATGAAGTTCTAGAGGGAGGTTCAGTTGATGAAGCCACACCTACTCCAACTGTGACACTTGACAATGCACCTACGCAGCGACCCTCTTGGAGAATTGACAAGCATCATCCAATCACGGAAACTATTTAAGATCCATCTGAAGTGATGAAGAGTCGAGCGAATGAGATCAAGTATCGAGAGCTGGCTGCCTGCTCATCCAGTCTGAAGAATGTCAACAAAGCTCTTATTGATGAGATCTGGGTAGTGGCAATTCAGGTGGAACTGGGAGAGTTCACCAACTATGAAGCATGAAAGTTATATCATCTTGCGCATAGTCACGAACTGAAGAAGACTGTGCATGGACTCACACAAGCGCCCAGAGCATGGTACGAGCATTCCACGACGTTCCTCATCGACCATGGCTATATGAGAGGGGGAGTAGAGAAGTCTATGTTCGTCAAGTACATGAGTAAACAGAAGCTGGTAGGCTAGTTTGTGAGACGGATGCAAAAGGAGCTCCAGCTGACCATGCTGGGAGAGAGGGAGAGCATCACTGCAGGGAGCTGCTGCACTTAGTTCCTATGGATGAAGCAGAATCTGTCTGAACACGGAGTGGAACGAGTAAAGAAGTTCCTATCCAAGAACCCAGTACAACACTCCATGATGAAGTATATTGACATCAGATATCACTTCATTAGAGAGCTAATGGAGAAGAAGGTCATCACATCGAAACACATGACAACTGTAGCTGACGTACTCACCATGTCACTAGACGCCGCTTAGATCGAAACACTTAGATCCTATCTGAGTCTGCGTGTTACCGCCAACTATGTGTTCCAGAAGGAGGTCAGCCAAGAGTAGAACCCCAGCAAATCAGTTGGGCTGGAACAGATGCAGGAGAGAGGTCTACAAGCAAATTAATGAAGTGGTCCAGGAGTCTTAGAGGCAAGAGAAAGTTGATGATCAAGAACTTGTTGAACCTGAGGTTGGACGCTCAGATGCAGGGGGAGCAAGTGCATCTAAAAGAGAAAGAAAAGTGTTCCAGATTCCAGTGTTCCAATTGGGTTTGTGAAAAATGGAGTATGGGTTACCTGTAAAGACGCTGCAGCAAGGTGGAAGGCAGTACAAAGAAGGAAGATCCTTCCTGAGAGACTCCTTGAAGAGAAGAGGTACAAAAGAAAGGAGGTTATTCAGCTCTTGAAGGAGACTGATTTGATTTGGACAGCTGCTGAAGGAGCTGGAGATGATACTGGAGGTCGAACAGGAGCAGAGGAAAAGAATCACTCGATTGGTGCGTGCTCTGCAATATCCTAGTGATTATGAGGCTGATGAAGCTAATGAAGAAGAAGTTGACGCCTCCTCTTCTTGAAGGTTTATGCTAAAAACCTTGACTTGACTCTGACTTTGAACATTTAAATTATGTTCGTACTTGTTAGGTTGAACTCTTATTTTAAACACCCCTTGCCAATTTTTGGCAAAAAGGGGGAGTAATTTTGAGGATGACTTAGTTTCCTCAATCTTACTAGTACGAGTCTCTGAAGTCTAGATAGTTCGAACTAGATGATTTGGTTTTGCCAAAAATGCCAAGGGGAGATTGTTGTTCCTACGAATGGCATGGCTTTTGGCAAAACGTCTTCAGAGTATTCAAGCAGGAGTCAAGGAGATGTTCAATCAAAGGCTAGAACTGAAGTACAGCTTTGAACAGAAGCATGGACGTTTCCTAATCTGAGAATTTCCTAATATTGACGATATGCTGATTGGATTCGGTTATAGGCTGGAGTTGGTTGAAGATCAGATTGGTTGGCAAGATATTTAAGCTACATTATCAAGTTGCCAAAGATATTCGAAGAATATTCAAAATATAATTCAAGAAGAGTTCAACCAAAGACTAAAACTGAAGTACAGCGTGGAACAGACGCAGAGACGTTTCCTAATCTGGACGCTGGTAAAAGATCAAAGATCCGATCAGTTGGAGTCGGCTAACAAACTGAGAAGATCAGATATTCGAAAGAATATCTTCACATCTGTTAGTATTCGGTTTAGAAGACTTGGAGAGGAAGATAGCACAAAGATCTTCCTAAAGATTGGAAAGATAATATCTAGCAAATATTTAGGAATGTTTCCTAAATATTTGACAGATTTGGACTCCACCGAAGCATATAAATAGAGTGCTAGGGCGTCCAAGATCTGAATCGCTTTTGGAGAAACAGAATACACGCAAGTGATCTTGAGCAGAGGAAGAGGAGGAGCGACGGCCGGCTGATTATTCCATACCAGAATATCAACGGCGAAGAAGCAGTCTGTTCAGTGTGCTGTTCAGACTGTTCTTATTGAACAATCAAGCGCACACACACGGTGATCAAGACACGTCTTTGAGAGAAGGCGACTGGGCTTCTGGGAGGTTCAAGACTAGGTCGAGATGGAAGTCTCGTTCTACCCATAGGGGGACGACGGTGAGCTGCGGTGAACCGAGATTGCATATATGAGAGACGGAGTGTTAGATGCTAGGCTATTACAAACAAGGTGTTGTGTAAGCGTAAGTCCACTTGTAGCTCTATACTCGTAATAAGATTTGTGACATTTTAGGGTGTGGGAAGCCCCCACAGTAGGCAAGGCCGAACTGGTTATCATATCGTGTGTGCTCCTTTTTGTTCTGTTTACGGTACTGTCTGCTAAGGTGTTTCAATCTCTAGTAGAACACAACTTGAAACTGGTGTTGAACATACAACAGAATTTCAGTATAGTCTCCAAAAAATACTACAAGTTCCAAGTCCTTAGTCTTCCACTGGTGCCCCTCCTTCTCCTCCTTCTTACCGTGTAGGACATAATTTTATTATAAATATATATACTTAGGCGTATGCTGATACAGCAACTGTGGGCATTTCGATTCGAGATAATAATGAGGAATCTCTGCCTGAACAAAGTGTCCTTTAAACCTCCACACTTTTGGTGATAAGAGATCAATGATGACAGAAAACTAAAATTGAATACTGAAGCTGAGGGGGTCTCTTTAAATCCAGACCGGGGTACCCGTGATCCACTTTCTCACTGTCATAAGTATCAGTTGGGGTGCAAAAGTAACTACTTTTTTTTTATTAAAATCAAAAGTAATATTCATTTCGGACTTCAGGAACTGCTTTATATCGTGGTGAGTATATTCTCTCATCTTCTTTTTTTTCATTTGAATTTTTTATGGCTGTGAAGGCTGTTCATATATGAATTGCCCGATTCCGTGTTAAGCACTACGTACCTAATTAAGTAGTGGAACTCCTGATCCTCGATATTGACAACCTCAGATCAATGATTCTGTCGTCAGACATGTTCACTGTCCGCCGCACTATAAACATTGTGACTAGGCCAGAATTTATATAATGAGACTGTCGAAAAATAGTAGACTAAGTACAAAAACTGCCACATGGCATTGCTCATTTTAAATCTAACGATAACAACTATTTTGTGTAGTTGCTGGTCGTGTTATATCTTCACTTGATTAGCAATAAAAATTGTACAGGGTCTTCAATGATATGACAATATAAATATTGCGAGTCAATGTCTTTCCTAGTTCCTTCCACTAAGTACATTTGAAAATCATTACTGTTGGATCGTTAGGTTAGCCAACTATGTGAGGGAGATCCCAGAGTGGTATCCCTCAGACAGATGGCAGCGGAAATTGACTCTCGTACAGGAAATATAGAACGGAAAGTAAGTACTCACGATTTAGAGTGGAAACCTTACTGCAATCCTTGCAGCAGGCTGAAAACCACTTGCCTTCTGGACAGTTCCAAAAGGGCTTCAAGATCGGTGTTATTGATAAAGGATTATGCTTGTAGTTTGTTACACTTGTCTCACACAGTGACAAATAACAGACTACTCAATTCGAAGGATCAACTAACACGATCATTTTGTCCGCACACAGCAGCACTTCGTCAGCTCCGAAATTGATCGTCTCTTCAATCTCTGATTGCTCTCTCCAAAAAGCCGAACTTCACATTGAAGACTTCATCTCCTTTTATAGCAGTCTTCAAGTCGGCTGAGTCTGATCTCTGTCAGATATCTGATTGCCATCCAGCAGATATGATATGGTTAAGATATTTCCATATCTTAACCACATCACATATTTCCCTTCCAAATCTGGCGTGAATCTTATCTTCACATATACTTGACATATCTCCGTGTATATTCTTGCATTGATAATCTTAATCAAATATTACACTTCGAATACTCGTATATCTTCAATATATATCTTCGAGTATATCTTCCCAGATCCGATTTTGTCATATTGTCGGTGTGTCTCTCACACGGACGCATCTCTCTCGCAGCTCTGCTCTCTCTCAGAGATGTCCAGTAACCTTACCTGTCAGACAGTGATTTCTGCAAACTCAAGTGGATTATTAGTTAAGTGTTTGTTATCATCAAAACACAAAGGGTCCAACAAATTCCCCCTTTTTGATGATGACAAACACTTCTTCACAGATAAGAAATCACACGGCAATCATATCTACATTTCCCTAGAACATCCAGCTACTTCAGAGTTTATTCATAAAAAAGATATGCAAGTAAGAACACAGAGTAACCAGATTGTGTTTCTGCCTTCTCGGGTATATATATGACACGAGGATTCTGTGCAGAATCCTAGGAAGCACATCCATGTGAGTGTTTTCCCTCTGGCCCTTTGCCGAGGGATCTAGCCCGAGTCGCTCAAACACTTCTGCCTTTGCCACGGTGCCTGGCCACGTACCTTTGGAGTAGGTGGCATACCCGCCTTTAGGCACTCCCAGAACAGTGGCCAACTCCCTCAAACTTACTGAGTACAACTCACCGCCAATGACAGCCGACAGCTCCCAGTTGCCTTTTCCCTTCTCCTTTTCCACAACCTTCAGCTTTGAGTAAAAATCCCTCACTAACTTCTCATCCACGACAACAGACTTTTTAAACAATCCACCCCACCCCTGGGCCTCCATTAGTTCCACAACTTCTCCCAAACTGTTTTCCACCAGCCACTCATCATTCAGTACTAACTCCTGAGCGAAGCCTCTCCCGGCTTCTTCTGAATCTTCTGCGCAGCCATCCGACTCAGCCTCTTCTTCAACTGGCAGAGCAGAAGGTCGGGCAGATCGCTGACTTTTCTGAGCAGAGGGGGAGCAGTATTTCTCGCTTGCTTGCCGGTGGACCATGCAGCAACCGAGGGCCCCTTTTGAACATGGCGCTGGGAGGAATCCGCTCGAAGTTCCTCAAGTCGTCCTTCTAATTTCACCATATCTGCGGCTACTGCCGAGTTGGTCGGAACGGAGCCAGTTGCCGTGACCGACTACAGAATAGTCTCCAAGTTTTGGGGGTTGATCCACTTGCGATCAACTTTGCAGCCATCTCGGCAGCGGCGGCGGGTGAGAGGCTTAAGTTAGGGTTTGAAGATGCCATGGAGAATTTCTGAACTTCTGAAATTTTGAGAGAGAAAGCAATAGACTGAGAGTGATGAGACAGAACGCTCGGTCTGCCTTCTTTAAATATCCTTTGCAAACCCTAGAATTTGAGAGACAGCAGAAACCCCAAACGTCGCCTCATTTCAATAAATAAACCGCCTTCAATTTTTAGCAATTTCCATCTTTTCTTCCCTTCCGAAAATGCTACCACATTAATAACTTGCCAATTTCAAATCGTCCGAAAAGGCATGCGCCAACTGAGAGAGGAGCGACACGTGTCATCAGCAGGTATTCGTGTCTCCTCATAAAGGCAACCGATAGGACAACTCCCTGCTGCAGAACCTGTTCACCTTTCAATTCAACTTTACCTCTTCCCAAAGCTAAGCCACTTTACCAAAGGACGTATAACTGCCCATCTTCACAACTGTCACACAGATTGTTGTCCAGCCAAAGGTGATCCGTCCATAGTGATAGCTCAGTCTTACTGTCTCATGGGTACACAAGGTTTTGGTACGGTGTGCTAACTTTACCCAAATGGTACAAATAACACCACACGTAATCAAGCAATAAATAAATGAAATCATCCAAACATGGTGAATTGTCTTCGTACCTCATGTGGAGTAACTCTAGAAAAGAAGCATATCAACGGGCTCATAAGAGCACTTCACATGAAGATGGGCTAAGGTTGGTCTAGAGTACCTCCTGGGCTTATAGTGTGGGATCAACTATGGAGGTATCTTTTTGGCAGAAAGAAATCAGAATTTCATGTTCATCGGTCCCTGATGCAGTCATCAATCACGTAGGGTGATACATTCACTCCAAAGTGGGTAATGTATCAAGGGTGGCCTGGGTTCGAACCCTACCACCAACAACCTGCAGGAATAATTAATGAAGTACTCATTAATTCCTGAGAGTTGGTTGGGGTGTGCGGCCTGCAGGCCTGTTGCATGGGATTAGCCTGCGGGCTCTGGTCCCAGTGGTTGTGCGGACCGTGGTATCTCCGGCAACCGTGGTTGTGAAGTAAAGCCCGAAAAGGGGTGGATAGTCCAACCTGCATCACATATGCATCTAGTCTAGCCAATCACTGAGGGAGCAACAATTGAGCATAGCTTTAAGGGAGAGAAACCGTACCTAGTTCGAGCCTCAGCTTCTCGTAGGGTTCTCCGTGCAAAGCTTTTGTGAATATGTCTGCGATCTGTTCCTCAGTTCTACAATATTCCATCTCAATAGTTCCTTTTTCTACACAGTCACGTAGAAAGTGATACCGAATCTCTATATGCTTGGTACGTGAGAACTGCACTGGATTTTTTGAAATGTTAATAGCACTAGTGTTATCACACAAAATCTTAGCACAATTTGTAATAACACCATAGTCACTTAGCTGTTGTCTGATCCACAACAGCTGCGCACAACAAGCAGCAGCGACGATGTATTCTGCCTCAGTGGTGGATAGCGCAATTGAGGACTGCTTCTTTGAAGCCCAAGAGATGAGACATGGTCCAAGATATTGAGCCATCCCTGACGTGGACTTCCTATCTGTCTTGCACCCAGCATAGTCTGCATCAGTGTATGCTTCCAGGCGTAATTCACCTCCCCTTGGATAGAACAGGCATAAGTCATCTGTTCCCTTCAGATATCTCAATATCCTCTTCACTACTTTCACGTGGGTTTCCCTGGGATCAGCCTGAAACCTTGCACACAGACAAACACTAAATAAGATATCGGGTCTGCTAGCAGTGAGATATAACAGCGAACCAATCATTCCCCTGTAGAGGGTTGGATCCACCCGAGGTGAGGATTCATCCTTTGTCAGGGTGTCATTCGGAGACATTGGTGTAGCACATGTCTTGGCAGATTCCATCCCAAACTTCTTTAGAATCTCCTTGACATACTTCTACTGATGAATTCGGGTACCATCCTCTCCTTGAGCAACTTGAAGTACAAGAAAGTACTTGAGCTCTCCCACCATGCTCATCTCGAACTCGCTCGACATCAAATCTGTAAACTTCTTGACAAGTTTAGGATTAGTTGAGCCAAAAATGATATCATCCACATATACCTAAACAACCAGAGTATCCTTCCCTTCCTTTAGAAGGAAAAAAGTTTTGTCCACCTCTCCTCTATCATAACCGTGAGACAGTAGGATTTGTGCCAGTCTCTCATACCATGCACGGGGTGCTTGCTTCAGCCCATACAGCGCCTTGTCCAGGATGTGGACGTGATCAGGGTGAGTGTGATCTTCAAACCCTGGTGTTTGACTCACGTATACCTCCTCTTTCAGAACTCCGTTCAAGAAGGCCGTTTTCACATCCATTTGCTGCAGAATGAAACCATGGTAAGTTGAGTAGGCAATTAATAGTCTTATTGCTTCTAACCTTACAACCGGGGCGAATGTCTCATCGTAATCTATCCCCTCTTGTTGGTTGTAGCCTTTGACTACCAGGCGAGCTTTGTTTCTCACAACAACTCCATTGTCGTCCATCTTGTTTCGAAACACCCACTTAGTTCTAATTACATTCTTGTCCTTCGGCCTGGGAACCAGTCGCCATACTTTGTTCCTTTCAAACTGATGCAACTCTTCTTGCATGGCATTTACCCACTCCGGATCCTTCAACGCGTCTGCTATTGTCTTTGGTTCTGCAATAGAGACAAACGATGCAAATCCACAAAATTGACACAAATCATCCAGATTTACCTGATCTTGTGAAGTATAGCACTGGTAATTCCTTGTCCAGGCTGGGGGCTGAATGACTCTCCCACTTCTTGTAGTTCTGGGTTCCTCTGTAGTGCTTGTGGGAGGGAGATTGTCGGCAATCTCCTCCTCGTTTGGAGGGTCACCGTTGATGTCAGTCACTGGGACATCAAGAACATGCTCCTGAGCAGGCATTTCAATCTGAGCATCTTCAGCGGGGGCATCGACGGGTTCCTGACCAGCTGTCTGAGTAACCTCTTGAGCTAGTTCTCTAGCTTCACTTTGAGTGGTTCCCAGTAGGGATCAGATCTATCAGCGAACTGAAGTTCTCCATCATCCTGTGAGGAAGGATCTTTCACTAGGTGTCCTATCATAGCGCCTTCATCAAAGGTTACGTGAATACTTTCCTCCACCTGTTCCGTTCTCAGGTTGTACACCTTGTAGGCTCTGCTATGGCTCGAATATCCCACGAACACCCCTCCATCGCTCCTCGGATCGAACTTTCCCAGATTGTCCTTTCCATTGTTATGCACGTAGCACCTGCAACCAAATACTTTCAAATGAGCAATGTTAGGTTTCCTTCCCCGCAGCAGCTCGTACGACGTTTTTCCTATCAAAATATAGAGATGTTCGGTTCAGTATGTAGCTGGCCTCTGCCCAGAACCCCTTGGGAACGCCACTGGCAATCAGCATTGTCCTGGACATGTCTTCCAGTGTCCTATTCTTTCTCTCAACCACCCTATTCTGCTGAGGAGTTCGTGGTGCTGAGAAGTTGTGATCTATTCCTGCAGTCCTGCACGGGGAGAGAAATTGGGAATTCCGGAACTCGGTTCCGTTGTCAGTGCGAATAGATACTAACTTCTTGCTCAATTTATTTTCAATCAGTTTCAACCATGAAACAAATTCAGAGTATGTTTCATCTTTAGAGCTCAAGAAAATGGTCCAAGTATACCTGGAGTATTCGTCCACGATAACTAATATATAAATGTTGCCTCCACGGCTGACGACGTTCACTGGGCCGTAGAGGTCCATGTGGATCATGTCAAGAGGGCCTGAAGTACTTACTGATTGCTTTGACTTGAACGAAGTACGAACTTGCTTGCCCGTGGCACATGCACAGCATACCTGATCAATTGAGCTTTCTACCTTGGGCAGTCCAATCACCAGTTCACTCTGATGCAGCTTATGAATCAGTCTCGTGCTTGCATGCCCAAATCTTTTGTGCCACAGCAGTGTGTTGGCGGCTATGCTTGCTAGGCACAGCTCCTCGTCACGGACAAACTCTGGGTCTACTGTGTATATTTGGTTCTCACGGACGCCTCTGAGAATTACCTTTCCTGTCTCAATGCACCTCACGATACAATCATTAGAGTAGAATATCACTTGATTTTTACCATGTTGACACAATTGTGATATACTCAGCAGATTATAATTCAGGTTTTCAACCAGACTAACTTGTCGAACTTTGATTGTTTCTGAGATTCTTACCTCTCCTGTAGCAACGACCTTACCTGTACTCTTGTTTCCGAAGATAATGCTTCCTCCGGAGTAGGCTTGGAGTGAGATGAACCATCCTGGATCTCCTGTCATGTGTTTGGAGCATCCGCTATCCAGATACCATGGCTTGCTCCTCACTCCGTCCTGCAAGAGAGAAATCAGTTTTTACGAACCCAGACAAGCTTGGGCTTACTGGGTTTTGGAACAGTTTTAACCACAGGAGGAGACTTTAAGGGGCGGGAATCGTTATCATCAGCAAGATTTATTCTTCTCCTGGGGGTTCTTCTGGGTCTTCCGTAGATGGCTGAGTCGTGGTGAGGATGAGCCCATTCAGCTCTGTCTTCCCTTTTATGAGGAGAGACCTTTCTCCTAGGAACATACTTGGTGCTGGCTTTTCTCTGATAACTGTAATTCCTCTCGTCGGCTTCTTTCAGTTTCTTACAGTCTGATCTGTAATGGCCAGAGTGACCACAGTGCCAGCATACATGGTAGTAGAGACCACCCATTTTCTTGTTTCTTTCTAAGGGCAAGGGTCTCCTTTTTCTTCGTGCCTGAAGATTGATCTAGAGAGGTTGGCGATTTGAGCTCTGTTTCTTCCAAATTTCATAGGCTTTCCTAGCCTTGAATGGCACAGATTCACTATCATAGAGGTGACTTTCCTTCGAAAGTGTGCATGCTCTTTCCAACTATCTTGCGACCCATGTCCTTCTCTCCTGACGCGAGCTCTCACCAATTTCGGTTATTGCTTCCTTTCCTTTGGCAACCCTTCTGTTCTCTGCCTCTTCGTCATAGCCAAGCCCTGGTCTCACAAACCTCTTTTTGTAGCTTTCTTTCTCTTCTTCAACCCTCTTGGCTTTTAGTTCTCGCTGCCAGACTTCCTTCTTGTCAGTCCCTTCTCGTCTGAGTTCTCCCATTGTCTGATGTAGTTTGTCATTATCCACCTAGAGCCTGGCTAATTCTGCATTGAACTCTTCCATCTGGGCTCTGAAGTCTATCAGCTTGGTGTCGTCCAATTTCATGCGCTGCAACTCATCGCTAAGAGTGTTGATTCGCATGTGCTTTCCGTCGCACGTGGAACACTTGTAGACGTGTTCCTCTATCTCCTTTTCAAGTCGCATCGCTTTGGTTGACCAGAGACGATTGTTTTCCATGTCGTCTTCATGTTCATCTTTCATAACCTCAAGCTGTTCTCTGAGACTGCTAATCTTTTTCAACAGTTCGGCAATAGTTTCTGTAAAATCAAATTCACTGAAAACTTCATCGACAAAGGAATCAGGATCATTTACCTCACTGGTTGTGCCTCACGCCATCAGACATGGCTCTTTAGCTCGCTTCCCATTGCTGCATTCCTCATCTGAGTCGCCCCAGGGAGTGAACATGGCTTGAGCTTCCTTTGGGGCAGGTGGTTCACCCTTCTTTTTGCTGTAGCAGTCTCTAGCAAGGTGCCCCTTTTTCTGGCAGTGATAGCAGGTTCTCTCTTCCTTTGTTGCTGCCTTATCTGAGGTGCCTCCTTTATTTCCCTTCTGATTTCTTCCTCTGTTGAAGTTCAGCGACCTCCCTGTGTTTGCCATCTTGAAGGCTTTCGAGAGAAGGGAGATCTCCTCATCCTCGCTCTTAGAGGGCAGGCTCACCTGTGCAATGTCCAAGGCCTTCTCAACTTTTAGTGCTATAGCTTGAGATTTTCCAGCTTGTCTCCTGGCCATTTTCCTTTCGGCTATTCCAGCTTAGCTTTGCAGATTCGCCATGAGCTCTTCCAGAGTAATGACTTTGATCCCCTTCTGAGCTTGGAGAGCAGTAGTCACTGTGTCCCATCTGGAGCTGAGAGCTTGCATGAACTGATGGGTTATTTTCCACTGTGGGAATACCTCATCCAAGGAGTTTAGCTGTGCAACAATGACATGAAATCTGGTGTAGAAGTCATCCAGAGATTCATCCTTGTGCTGTTCGATAGATTCGTAATCCTTTGTGGCAGCTAGGATTCTGTTCCTTTTTATGTCCTCGTTTCCCTCGTACAGTCTAGCAAGTCCATCCCACTGCTCTTTTGTAGTCTTGTACACAGCCATCTTCACCTGGTCTCCTGGGGAGAGGGCCATGTTCAGAACCTTCTTAGCTCTGGCATTCTGCTGGAGAGCTTTGTAGTCATCACTTGTGTACTTGTCTTTCTCCTTCTCTTTCGGCTTGTTAGGATCTATCACATCCAGAATAGGGAAGTTGCCCTTTTCGAATACTTGCCACAGCTTCCCGTCCAGGGAACACACATGAGCTTCGAACTGATCCTTCCACCAGTCATACTCTCCCGAAATGAGCACTAGCGGCTTCCAAAACGAATCGCTTCCGTTAGACATGATTTCCTACAAAGGCTAACACAAAATCTAGAGCTTCCCGGCTCTGATACTAATTATTGGATCGTTAGGTTAGCCAACTATGTGAGGGAGATCCCAAAGTGGTATCCCTCAGACAGATGGCAGCGGAAATTGACTCTCGTACAGGAAATATAGAACGGAAAGTAAGTACTCACGATTTAGATTGGAAACCTTACTGCAATCCTTGCAGCATGCTGAAAACCACTTGCCTTCTGGACAGTTCCAGAAGGGCTTCAAGATCGGTGTTATTGATAAAGGAATATGCTTGTAGTTTGTTACACTTGTCTCACACAGTGACAAATAACAGACTACTCAATTCGAAGGATCAACTAACACGATCATCTTGTCCGCACACAGCAGCACTTCGTCAGCTCCGGAATTGATTGTCTCTTCAATCTCCGATTGCTCTCTCTAAAAAGCTGAACTTCACATTGAAGACTTCATCTCCTTTTATAGCAGTCTTCAAGTCGGCTGAGTCTGATCTCTGTCAGATATCTGATTGCCATCCAGCAGATATGATATGGTTAAGATATTTCCATATCTTAACCACATCACATATTTCCCTTCCAAATCTGGCGTGAATCTTCTCTTCGCATATACTTGACATATCTCCGTGTATATTCTTGCATTGATAATCTTAATCAAATATTACACTTCGAATACTCGTATATCTTCAATATATATCTTCGAGTATATCTTCCCAGATCCGATTTTGACATATTGTCGGTGTGTCTCTCACACGGACGCATCTCTCTCACAGTTCTTCTCTCTCAGAAATGTCCAGTAACCTTACCTGTCAGACAGTGATTTCTGCAAACTCAAGTGGATTATTAGTTAAGTGTTTGTTATCATCAAAACACAAAGGGTCCAACAATTACCAAATGATTTTACTCCTTCTAGTTTCTGAAATTTGGGGTTCACTTGATTCTTGAACTGTACTAGGCGCAAGAGTCAAATCTTTAGGCATGCTAATTGATGAAAATCTCTTTTCATCAAATATGGCATCTCTCGATTCAATGATAGTGTGAATCGATACGTGCTTGTTAGGTTCTATAACATAGAACCTATAAGCCAAGGAGTGTTAGGCATTTCCTATGAATATGCATTCTAACTCCCTTTTCTCCTAAAGTTTTAAGTTTAGGTAGAGGTAGTCTCACTATTGATCTACAACCCCAAACTCTAACATGTGCCAAATTCGGCTTCTTCTTATGCCAAATTTCATAAGGAGTAAGGTTGCTAAGACTATTAGGAACCCTATTTAGTAAGTAGCAAGCCGTTAACATGGCTTCTCCCAAAATCCGTCATTTAGACCCGAGTAAGAAAGCATGGCATTAACCATTTCTTTAAAACTCTATTCTTCCTCTCCGATACACCATTTTGTTGTGGTGTGTAAGGAGCTATGGTTTCATGGATGATACCAACACTTTGGAAATAACTTGGATTGAAGTATTCCCCACCTCTATCGGTGCGCAACTTCTTAATAGAAGTTCCCTTTTGAAGTTCAACTTCACTCTTATAAATCTTAAATTTATCAAGAGCTTCATCCTTGGAATGCAACAAATAAACATAGCAGAATCTAGAACAATCATCTATGTATGTGACTACATATTTCTTGTTTCCTAGAGATGGTGACGCATGAAAATCACATAAATCGCTATGTATCAAATCAAGTATATTGCTTTCTCTAGTAACCTTATAGAATGGTTGCCTAGTAATTTCAGTAAGCATACAAGTTCTACATTTATCAATGTTCGTGTTGAATGAAGGAATTAAATCATGATTTGACATATTACGCAATCTTTTGTAATGAACATGTCCTAAACGTGCATGCTAAAGTGTAGATGTATCAACATGTGAATTCATAGATTGAGTAGAAAATTCATGCTCACAATTCATGTAAAGAGAAGAAACAATTTTATTAAGATTTAATTTGAACATTCCATTTCACAAGTATCCTTTACCAACAAATATACCACCTTTTGACAATACATAGTTATCGGCTTCATACACTTGCCGATAACCTTGTTTTTCAAAACAGTACCCGACACAATATTTTTTTCTAATATTAGGTACAAATAGAACATTACTAAGAACAATAGTTTTTCCCGAAGAGAACTCTAACTCTACTCAGCCTAGTCCAAGGATTGGGGTAGTTAACTCGTCTCCCATGTGAAGAACTCTTCCTTCACTTGTAGTGGCAAATGATTTAAACAATCCCTTGTCTCTACAAACATGTGCAGTAGCACCGGAGTCAACCCACCATGAAGTCTCATCATCCTGCATAGCAAAGATTTCAGAAAAGTTAGAAACATAATCTATATTAGAGTATGTATCTATCTTAGTTTCCAAATCTGAAACTAACGATTTCTGACCTTGAGATTTCTGCTCTTGGTTTTTAGTACCAAAAGCATTGTCTTGAGCCTTCTCGCTCTTCCCCTTTTCTACACGGCAGTCACGCTTGAAGTGCCCCGCTTTTCCGCAAATCCAACACACGTTTCCTTTAGAAGGATGCTTCTTGTTAGGACCTTTGCTAGCATACTCATTAGGCCTCTTCTTTCCTTTGTTCTTGTTCATCCTTTGAGAACTATTCTCCAATACATTAACCTTAGGCAAATTAGTATCCACTTCCATCGTGTCCTTTTCCCGCACACGAAGTTCCTCTTCCATTCGCAATTCTTTTGCGAGTTCTACAAGAGACATCTCTTCCTTTTTGCTGGTGGTAATTTGTCGATAATACTTGACACCGAGATGGCTTCGTCCATCTTCAAATTTCGTTGAGCAAATTGCCCCAAGATACGTTGTATCTCATGGAACTGTTCCATCACAGGACGAGAGTCCACCATCTTGTAGTTATTAAAGTTACTCACAAGAAACTTGACGCTTGATGCGTCCTCAGCCATGTATTTTGATTCAAGCGAATCCCATAGCTCTTTCGCAGATTCAACATTTTGATATAAATCAAATAAGGGGTCAGACATACCGTTGAGGATATGTCCTCTAGCAATGTAGTCATCGTTCTCCCACTTATTTCGATCGCTGATGGACCATAATTATACGAATCAAAAACACAGTAAAACCCACCAAATTAAACTGTTGGTCTATTTAACTTTTGCTTGTTAGTCCCGATTTATTTCTACAGGGCATTTTAGAGATTAGAGAGAAAACACGCTAAGGAGAGGATTTTACGCTGAAAAGATGATAAGAGTCAATCCAAGGTCAAGATCAGACGCTGAACGAAGAAATATCAAGATCCTGACATTGAATTACTCAAATCAAATCCAACCGAGGAACAATCAAAGTCAGACGGAGCGAAATTGGACTGATAGTTTTGTGAAAAGACTGCACAAAACTATCAAAATGCACTCATGGACCAAGGTGACCGGCCACCTTGCTTGGAGGTGGCCAAAGCCACCCTTCTCCTCCCCTTGCAACCGGCAACCGGCGACCCAACCTCCCCCCAACTGGCGGCTTTTGGCTCCCCCCATGTGTCATCTCCACCTTGCTCCTCCCTTCTCCTCCCTTGGATCAAAAACACATGCCACCCATCTCCACCACCCATCTCCTCCCCTTATGGCTATAAAAGAAGCCATCCTCCTCCTCATTTCAACATCCAAAAATTTGTAAATCACTTCTCTCTCTAAGTTACTTTGTAAGTTTGGTTTGGTTTTGAAATAATACTCCTGTTGGTTCTTGAGTATTATACTAATTGGAAATAATACTCTTGTTTGTTCTTGAGTATTATACTTTAGAGAATACTCCTGTTGGTTCTTGAGTATTCAGTAGGAAATTGGGAATACTCCTGTTGGTTCTTGAGTATTCCACCCCTTTCCCTCTTACTGTTTTCAAAAACCCCTGAGTATTTAGTTATGATGTTCTTTTCCATGGATATTCGTAGCTAAACTCCTCATTCGGTTGAAGGTATTTTCTTGTATTATATAATGTCTTAATTTCTTTTAGTTTCATTTCTCTGTATTCAAAACTTGTTCTATGTGCCATTTATAGTCAGAGTTTTCAAGGTTGAGTGGAAGCTGTAACAAGCAAAGCTCTTCCGTGGGAATTCGTGATCATACTCGGTAAGTGGAAGCTGTAACAAGCAAAACTTATCGAGGAGTTCGACTTATCTAAAACACCACTTGGTCGATCGTAACTGAGAGATCAGGTGGATGCACAAAAGGCTAAGATACTTTGAAAGGAGGAATTAGTCTGAAGTAGAACAAGTGTTGCTTTAAAACGATGTTGCAAGTCTTGCGCTACGAAAGGGCCTCGATTCATCTTTGAATACTTAGAAAGGTTACTAACAGTTATTAATAAACATGTTATAATACAAGGTACCTGAAACCGAATACTTTTCCTTGAATTACAAAAAACCCCCTTGTATTTACTTTTATAAACTGCTCGATCAACTACAACCATCAACCGCTCATCTACCGGAGGAATCGCAATCACGCATCACCCACTGTAAGTCTTCTTCCCTTAACTCTTTTACTTTCAGTATTTTAATTTCTGTATTTACTTTTCCGCATAAAAAACCAAAAAAACCAAAAACAGTAGCTTAGTAATTAGCAGTAAGTCCGCAATCGACCTAAAATCACTCACCATACGATCCCCTAAAGAACAGTTATCCCTCTAATTCCATTGGGTTCGACCCCTACTTACTACTTACTACCCAGTAGTGTAGTTGCGAGTAGCGGAAAATATAAATTTATTTGTACAGAGAACATTGCACCTTAACGATAGTGCAGTGTGCTCCGTCAATCGCGAAAAGCCACCATTGGTGCATCATCTCCAACTTCAGGGCATGGTGTAGACAGCACGTATACCACCTTCAAATTTGTCAGCAGCAAGTGTATATTCCTTCTCCAACGCCGGAAATCGGTTCCTACAAACTTGTCCAACTTCTGGAATTGGTGCAGCATATCTCTCACGCTCGCCATTGAGTAGTAAGATATTGAATTTTTTTGTAGTTGCTGGATCGTGTTGTATCTTCATTTGATCAGCAACAAAAGTTGTACAGGGTCTTCAATAGCAGCAAGAGTTTTGTCTGTGTGTAGCTTTCTTCGATTGTAATAAAATAATCCCTTGGATATCTAATTGGATCACGTAAATTCGCTGTCCGAATTTAATATTTCCACCCTATCACTTGTGCCTTGGGTTACAAGAAACTTGAACTTGAGATATAATCCAAAAGAGAAACACTGTGTTTTTAGGCAAGCAAAACACAGCAAGCTTAGGGTTTGAGTAATTTGGAAATCAAGGATGAGATTGAGTAATCAAGCAATTGCACATCAATTTTTCGTGTCCCACATATTAGATATTATCTGGTATTTATAGAGAATGGAACGAGACGAAGAACGGACGTCACCTGAGCTGACAGACGCGTCTGTGTCTGTATGTCGCGCGTCTCATGCAAGCATTAGCTCGCCGTGTCTAGCCTTGACATTAAGTTAATGTCTGAAGCAGACGCGGCACAACATAACGTCAATGCCAGGTGCGGTGCACACTGAGAGAATTTCCCAACTTCGTTGATTTTACCTCGATTTGCTTGATTCATTTAGAACTTCATGTTCCAATGTTTTAGAGCATGTTTCTAAGCTCAAAAACCCTAAAATCACTAATATTTTGAAAATACATTTATATATGATGCTGCAACATGAAATAGTTCATAGTTTACCTGTTGTCATATCTGCCAAAACAACATTTTCTACAAGCTGCAAAAGATATTAAAAAAAAGCATCGTGTTCGTGTACCTTCACCATTTTAAAAAAGCACTACACGGATGAATTTCACAGTCCGTCCTTTCTTTACCGAAGAATTACAATTCAGCAGGATCAAAAACACAAAGTTTCCACAAGTACTTAATGGCTTCTCGGGGTTGGAATTGGAAACGAATTGAACAACATATCATTCAAATTCACTCATATCTCAGTAGCGAAATATATAAACAGTGTCTCCTAAAATTTTCATGAAGCAAAGCCTTCAGTGGCCAGCCTGAATCTCCTTCTTGATAATTATTGAGCCATCTTTGCTTATACATTTACTGTACAGCCCAACCACCTTCGGCTTTTAGCTGTGTAAAACAAATTCCATGAGATCGAAAAAAATAATTCAGCAGTATATAAATATCTACTCTAAATACAGCACAAAATGCAATTTTTTACTAAAACCAAGAAGACCAAGTAAAGGCTACACTACACATTTAAAGTACTTCTACTGTAGAAATTCTCAACTTCTATTGTTTCAACTTGCCGTGATAAATTTAAAAATAAGTCACTGCGTACTGACCTTTTTGCTTAGCTAGCAATAGCCAGACAACCACCACACTTGCAGTTTGTAAAAGCTTTCTTGAAGTTGATGCTGTCTGTCATCTGCGCGTCAAATGGAATCGTTATTGAAGCGTAATCTGCTCGGGTAGCCGATCGGGTAGCAGCTCGGGTAGCCGGTCGGGTAGCCGGTCGGGTAGCCGGGTGATCTGTATTTACTGTCTTTTGTTATTAGTTCAGGGGCTTTTATGTAATTTTGTAAACTTCCGAAAGTCTGATATAACAGACTTTCGTTCTTCATTTTTTATCTTAATTCGAAAAGTAGGGTTAGTGAAATCCTTGTGTTCTTGAGATTCGATCAGTGACGATCTCATCTTCGATCGTCTCCACCGACTCCATTTTGTGTTAGTCTATATGGTATCAGTTTAGGTTTTCGATCCGCGTTGTTTCTTGCCGATTGATTGCTGTGATTCGATCAATCGCCTCTTTTTTTTTGGTTCATTCGTCATGGCTAGGGTTCCTGAAGATGATCCGTATTTCGTCAGCAACACTGAGATCACTGGCTCTTCAATTGTCAGCGAGGTGCTTGTTGGACGGCAAAACTTTGTTTTTTGGGCGAAGTCGATGGAAATCGCACTGTCAGTCCGATCAAAACTTGATTTTGTGCTAGGTAAGCATCCCAAACCAACTGATGCTACTCTGGCTTCTAAGTGGAAAAGATGTAATGATGTGATCATGACTTGGCTTTTGAATTCTGTGTCTAAGAAAGTTGTTAGTCACATTCTTCATGCAAAAGATGCTGCCAGTGCTTGGCGTGTGTTACATGCTAGATATGCTGGTTCTAATGTGTCAAGGAAGTTTTATGTTAAAAAGGAAATTAGTAACATCAAACAAGGTGATCTAGATGCTGCTTCCTACTTTGAAAAACTCAGTAACTACTGGAAAGAACTTGATGCTATGAGTAAGAGAGTTGGCTGTGATGAGGACAGTGAATGTGCCAACTGCAGAGTTGGAGCAAAAGAAAGGGAAGAGGATAGAGTAATTGAATTTCTGATGGGGCTTAATGATGTTCATGCTCACATAAGAACTCATATCCTTGCCTTGAAAGAACTTCCAAATCTGGATGTTGTCTATGATATGGTGTTGAATGATGAGAGCCAACAAACTGTTACCAAATCTGCTTATTCAGAAGCATCAGCCCTGTACAGCAGGCATCAAGATGGTGATTCAAGGGGCCAAATGAGGAACTCTTCTCAAAGTAAACCCAAGGGCAGATTGTTCTGCACACATTGCCAGATGAGTGGGCATACCAAAGAGTTTTGCTACAAACTCAATGGTTATCCACCTGGCCATAAACTGTACAAGGGAAAGAATGCAAACAACAAGAATATGAATGGTGAGAAAGGAGCAAATGCTGTGTCTGTTGACACCTCTCATGATTCTGATGATTGTGGCACCAGAAATGAGCAAGCTACTCAACTCAGTGGTTCTCAGATAAATCAACTCATAGCATTATTGAAGAAAAATGAGACTGATGGAGGTAAACACACAGCATTGACAGCTCATATGGCAGGTATCTGTTTCTTATCTTCTAAGAAAAATGATAAGTTGAATGAATGGATCATCGACAGTGGTGCTACTGATCATTTTGCATGCAACATTGATGTCTTGTTTGATATTCATAAAGTTGATCATAGTTGTTCAGTTCTTCTACCAAATGGTGAAACTAGTGTTGTTGAAGTTGCTGGTAAAGTTGCCTTGAGTAACACCCTTGTGTTGCATGAAGTATATTTTGTTCCTGAGTTCAAGTTTAATCTCATCTCTGTTAACAAGTTGGCTGCTCAGTCTGATTGCTCCATTCAGTTTACTAAGGATATCTGTTTGATCCAGGACCATGCCCACAAGACCAACTTGGGGATTGGTAGGCTGGTCAAGGGATTGTATCACTTAGAAGTTGGCTCATCTAACACATCCATCTGTACAGCTACCATCAAGCATACTTCATCTACTGTCTGGCATAGAAGATTGGGACATCTACCTATAAATAAACTGAAGAAGTTACTCAGCTCTACTTCAGCAGATGTTCAGTTAGTTGATTGTGATGTTCATTGTCCAGTTTGCCCTATGGCTAAACAAGCAAGGCTGTCTTTTCCCATTAGTCATCATAAGTCTAGTGAGTCCTTTGAACTCATTCATGCTGATGTTTGGGGTCCATTCTCTATAAGTACCATGACTGGTTGTAAATACTTCTTGACTCTTGTTGATGATTTCAGTAGAAATACATGGACTTTCTTGATGAAACAAAAATCTGAGGTCCCTTCTCTTGTCATTCAGTTCTATCATATGGTTGAAACTCAGTTCAACAAGAAAGTTAAGACTTTCAGGTCTGACAATGGAAGTGAGTTCTTCAATAACACATTGACTCAGTTTCTTATCAGTAAAGGCTGTCTTCATCAAAGTTCTTGTCCATATACACCCCAACAAAATGGTGTTGTGGAAAGAAAACATAGGCATCTATTGGATGTTGCAAGGGCTCTAAGATTTCAGTTCAATCTTCCTAAGATATTCTGGGGAGACTGTGTTTTATCTGCTACATATTTGATCAATAGATCTCCTTGTGCAGTTCTTAAATTCAAGTCACCATTTGAGATGTTATTTCAGACCATTCCTTCAGTTGATCATCTGAGAGTAATTGGGTGTTTGTGCTATGTCAATACCAACTCTCATCAAAGGGATAAGATGGATCCAAGATCAACTCCTTGTGTCCTACTTGGATATCCTTATGGCCAAAAAGGATATAAGGTGTATGATCTTCAGTCACAAAATACCTTGGTCAGCAGAAATGTTACATTTTTTGAAGATGTTTTCCCTTACAAAGACTTCAGTGAAAATTCCATATCTCATACTGAGCATGCCACTTTTACACCTGAAGCTCATTTTCCTACTACTGTTCATTTGCCCATTGATCATGATCCAACTGAAGGTACTAACCACACTGCTCCCATTCCTGAAGTTGATCATAATGATCATGAAGGTGTTGATCATGATGTTCCTTTACCTGAAGTTGATGTGGCTGAGCCAGATGACATTCCTGCACCTCAGCATGATCAGATTGCTGTGGCACCTATTAGGAGATCAACCAGACAACATCAAGCTCCTCACTGGCAGAGTGACTACATCTGCAATAATACCAAGATTAAGACATCACCTTACACCATCAATAAGTTCTTGGGCAATTCTCACTGCTCAGCTTCTCATGCAGCCTTTTCAGTAGCTGTCGCTAACTTGAAAGAACCAAAGACTTATGCTCAGGCCAGTAAAGATCCTCAATGGTGTGCAGCAATGAACAAAGAAATATCAGCCTTGGAAATGAACCATACATGGATAATCACAGACTTACCTACCAATCAACCTCTTACAGATTGCAAATGGATCTTTAGAATCAAACTCAAATCTGATGGCTCCATAGAAAGGTACAAGGCAAGGTTAGTTGCAAAAGGCTTCACTCAAATTGAAGGTCTTGATTACAATGAAACCTTTGCTCCTGTTGCAAAGATGACCACTGTAAGATGTCTTCTAGCTGTTGCTGTCATCAGATCTTGGCCCATCTTTCAACTTGATGTAGATAATGCATTTCTACATGGCTCATTGGATGAAGATGTTTACATGAAATTACCTCCTGGATACTTCAAATCTGAGAGGGAAGCAGGCAAGGTTTGCAAGCTTACTAAAAGCTTGTATGGCCTAAAACAAGCTCCTAGGCAATGGTTTGCTAAGTTTACAGAAGCATTGCTTGAGTTTGGTTTTCAACAAAGCATAAATGACTACTCCTTGTTCACTCTACACAAAGGTACTGATTTCATCATTCTATTAGTATATGTGGATGATGTCCTTCTCACTGGCACTTCTTCAGTTCTGATTGAGCATATCAAGACCTTTATTCATGATAAATTCAAAATCAAGGACTTGGGGACTTTAAAGTACTTCCTTGGATTAGAGGTTGCAAGGAACTCCACTGGCCTATTTCTTCATCAAAGGAAATATGCCATGGATCTCCTTACAGATCATGACATGGTGGATTGCAAACCAGCCAAAACTCCTCTACCAATCAAGCACCAACTCAGCTTGTCAACAGCTCAAGTCATTGAAGACCCTATGGTCTATAGAAAACTAGTTGGGAAACTCATCTACTTAACAATAACAAGGCCTGATCTAGCTCATTCAGTCCACATTCTAAGCCAGTTTATGAGTGCTCCGACTGCTGATCATCTCATGGCTGCAAAGAGGCTTCTCAGATACATTAAAGGGGCTCCTGCTCAGGGTCTCTTCTTCTCAGCTGCTTCTTCTTTGGTTCTTACTGCCTTTTGTGACGCAGACTGGGCAGCCTGCCCCAAAACCAGAAGGTCCACCTCTGGGTTCTGTATATGCCTTGGTGACTCTCTTGTATCTTGGCGGACAAAGAAGCAAGCTATTGTTTCCCGGTCTTCAGCAGAATCGGAATACAGGGCCATGGCTGCAACGTGCTCAGAAATCCTGTGGTTGACTCGTCTTCTTTCTGATATGAAAGCATCTGTTCCAGCTCCTATATCACTGCACTGTGATAATCAAGCAGCTCTACATATTGCCAAGAACCCGGTCTTCCATGAGAGGACGAAGCATATTGAGATAGACTGCCATTTCGTGCGGCATCATGTTAGCAGCAAGGTCCTTCTTCCAAAGTATATCCCAACGGCTGATCAACCTGCGGACTTGTTTACGAAGCAGCTGCCTGCTGACCAACTGCACAGACTCCTCTCCAAGCTGGGAGTGTCGAACTTCCTACACTCTCCAACTTTAGGGGGGGTATTGAAGCGTAATCTGCTCGGGTAGCCGATCGGGTAGCAGCTCGGGTAGCCGGTCGGGCAGCCGGTCGGGTAGCCGGTCGGGTAGCCGGGTGATCTGTATTTACTGTCTTTTGTTATTAGTTCAGGGGCTTTTATGTAATTTTGTAAACTTCCGAAAGTCTGATATAACAGACTTTCGTTCTTCATTTTTGATCTTAATTCGAAAAGTAGGGTTAGTGAAATCCTTGTGTTCTTGAGATTCGATCAGTGACGATCTCATCTTCGATCGTCTCCACCGACTCCATTTTGTGTTAGTCTATAATCGTGACAATGTTAATACCTGTTATGTTGTTAAGCTCATGAATATTCGGGCATGTTTGAATCCATATCTGAATGTGATAACACATGTATTTTAATATGCGTGAATTTTCAGTAAGCAATAAAAGAATATGACACCAGCGTCGTCCAGATGAGGGAGTGATGTGGCTTGTCCCCCCGACAGAAAAACAATCAGCATATTCTGTGCTAGGTTGCAGGGTAAATTAAATTAAATGATATCGCACAGCTAGCACCATCAATGTCTGCAATTATTTATGATCAGCAAGTTGCAGGGAAAAATAAACTGCGATAAGATGCCTTATGCGAAAATAAAAGAAGTGATGAATGAAATGTAATGAATATGATCCAAACGATAAAGTTCGACAAAAAAGTGTTATCATATATAGCTGATTCATATACTACATAATAGCTACATATTGCTCTCAGGTAAAAAGTCCTGCTCCTTGTTTGTAATTTGCTTTCTCAAAACTTTTTGGATCAACTTCTTGACAGCTTTATTCTGCAGACTAAATATTCGCCAGCTTCCATTGCATCACTGCCTTTTCTGCGCAATGATGTTTGGAGCTCCTGTGTGCACTCTTTTGTCATAGATAGAGAATCCTTAGCAGTTTCACAGACATCCAGGATCTAGTCGACCCATTTACCATGGCACTCTCTTTAGCCAAGCCTTGTTGGGTCTCAGACAAAAGCATCAAACTGCAAAGACAGTCATGCAAAAATCTTGAAGTGATTCAAGATTGTTTCTGATAGATGAAGATGTTGGAACTGGCAGACTCAGAAGACACTTGAGCCTGCACAAGATCTCATCATATTCAGGAACAATAATAGGGTGCAGCCTTGTTGGCAAACTAACAGAACGAACGTGGAAGCCAGTTCTAGAGACCTTAGGTGAACAAGCCATTTCTTTATTTTCTGTAGAAAGATTTGAGGCTTTAAATTGCTCGATCAGGTGTTGGGTTATGTAACCTCTCCTGGCGAAGGGTTCATTATATACGTAGGCAATAATAGGGAGATGTTTATACACCAATAAAATGATAACTATTGCATGACGTGATGTTTATGCAGATCTATCAGTAAACACAGCGATGTTCATGCAATGTTCCCCATCCATGGATCTCATCCAACTGAGTACACGTTCGCCAATTTCTTTTAAGCCTGTACTTAATTATTTAATAAGCAAATGCAGCACATGAGTGGCAATAATAAACCTTTCTGCTGCTATGTAAAGGTCATTATAATTAAAATATGATAAGCGGCCCGGCATATCTGCATTTGTCGTGTAACTGTTAGACATCAAAGATCACAAAAACCAACCATTTCCTGATCACTGCAACAAATATATGACTACGGAATCGTCTAAGGATATGCTAGAGGGAGTCCTACTTGAGAAATAGACTCATCGGAGTCTCAATCGACGATCGTCGACTGGAAATGGAGACCGGAAATCACAAACGAGAGAATCGATTACAGGGGAAAGCTTATGGTTTTTCAATTGAGAAAAAAAAAATAAACTGTTTACAATTCGAGCTCAGGAGGAAATATATGGCTAGGTTGAACGACACCGTTTCACCACACGCAGAACAACACGCAGGTGAAAACGATGACGTTACAGACCATACCAAATACAAACAGATTACCTGCAAATCCTTCCTAAACAAATAGAAACAGAAACAGACTTTAACAAAACAAAACCATGGCATTAAAACCCCTGTAAATTCTCTAATACCCCCTCAAGCGGCAGAGTGTAAGAAATTAGACACTTCGAGCTTGGAACATAGATGAAGTAGCTGCTCCAATGGTAAAGTCTTGGTGAACATGTCCGCAGGTTGATCATGGGTAGGAATGTGGACTGGTGAGACAAACTTGGAAGTGACATGAGATCTTACAAGATGGCAGTCGAGTTCCACGTGCTTGGTGCGTTCGTGGAAAACTGGATTGTGTGCAAAATGGATTGCAGCTTTATTGTCGCAATGAAGAGGAATAGGAGTGACAGCAGCAACACCCATGTCCTTAATCAAACGAACCAGCCACACCAGCTCACAACATGCAGCAGCCATCGACCGATATTTGGATTCAGCGAAAGATCGAGATACAACAGGTTGCTTTTTGGTTTTCCATGATACAATGCTATTCCCCAGCAATACACAATGCCCAGTAATAGACTTGCGGGACACTGGACACGCTGCACAGTCAGCATCACAAAATGCCCGTAGATGAAGATCAGATTCAGACGAATAGAGAATGCCTTGTGCTGGAGCTCCCTTAACAAATCTGAGAACTCTATAAGCTGCCCTAAGATGTTCTTCAGTGGGACATTACATAAACTGACTGAGAATATGGATTGGATACGCCAAATCTGGTCGTGTGATGGTTAGATAAATGAGTTTCCCAACCAATCTCCTGTACAATAAAGGATCAGTGAGAGCAGGTTCTGTAGAAAGGCTAAGTCTGTGTTTAAGTTCCAAGGGCGTCTTAGCAGGCTTACAGTCAGACAAATGATGTTCCTCTAGCAATTCAAGTGCATATTTCCTTTGATTCAAGTATATGCCATCATTAGATCTAGCCATTTCCAGACCCAAAAACTACTTCAAATGCCCCAGACCTTTGATTTGAAACATATCATGTATGTACTGCTTCACCTCTTTAATCAATGATTCGGAATTACCAGTGACGATAACATCATCCACGTACACAAGTAAAATCAGAAAATCCCCATTTCGTGTCAACGTGAATAAGGAATAATCATTGAGGCTGTTGGTGAACCCAAAAGCAATCAAAGCTTCATTAAATTTGGCATACCATTGCCTGCTAGCTTGCTTTAAGCCATATAAACTCTTCACCAATCTACAGACTTGTCCTTGTGCCTTTTCTTTCTTAGTAGAAACCAGGGGGCAGTTTCATATAGACTTCCTCATCTAAAGTACCATGAAGAAACGCATTATTGACATCTAACTGATGCATAGGCCACTGTTTTGCTGCAGCAATAGCAAGAAGACATCGGACTGTGGTCATCTTGGCCACTGGCGCAAAAGTGTCATGGTAATCCAAACCTTCAATTTGGGTAAAGCTCCTTGCCACCAATCTGGTTTTGTACCTCTCTATGATGCCATCAGAATGAAACTTTACTTTATAAATCCATTTACAATCAACCAACGTCTTACCCGTAGGTAACTCGGTTAAAACCCAAGTCTTATTGGCCTCAAGTGCTTGTATTTCCTTATTCATTGCTTCCATCCACTGAACATCTTTGCTTGCCCGAGTAAATGAGGTAGGTTCCTTAACACTTGAAATTTGCAAAGCAAACTGTGTATGTGCAGGGGCACACTTGGAGTAAAACAGAAACTTGTCTATCATATGTGGCGAAGTTTTATTCAAAACAGTGTTGCACAGATAATCTTTAGTCCAACTTGGAGGCTTACGCTGTCTAGAAGATTTCCTCACTGGTTGAGATATAAGCATAGTGTTATCAGCATCAGGAACATGAACAGTACCATTTCCATCAGTATCAGAAACTTGTACAATACCATTTCCATCAGCATCAGAAATATGTACATTGCTATTTCCATCAACATCAGTGGAATTTGTCTCATCAAAATTTGAAGCATCAGAAAGTACAGTCTCATCCTCAGAACCATCAGGTAACATATTTGCTTGTGTTGAACACACAATAGGATCATCATCAAAGAAAGATAAATCATCAGGTGAATAAACTGGAACTGACAGATTAATACCTGTTTCCACAGGTGCAGAACACCTCTTGAATGGGAACACATCCTCCCTGAATATCACATTTCTACTAATAATAATTTTCTGAGTTTGCAAACAGAACAACTTGTAGCCTTTTTGCCCAGCAGGATACCCAAGAAAAATGCATTCTATTGCCCTGGCATCAAACTTATCTCTGGAAACATTGTTAGTACTCACAAAGCATGCACAACCAAAGGTTCTCAAGTGATCCACATGTGGCTTTTCATGAAAAAGCATTTCCCAAGGACTTTTACCTTTCAAAACTGCAGATGGAAGTCTGTTAATGATGTGAGTAGCAGTTAATACACTATCTCCCCAAAACATTTTTGGTAGACTAGCTTCAAACATCAATGCCCTGGCCACCTCTAAAATGTGCCGGTGCTTCCTCTCAACTATGCCATTTTGCTGGGGCGTGTGAGGACAACTACTTTGTTGAATGCAACCTTTAGTAGAGAAAAAATTCTGCAACTTAGCATTAAAAAATTCTCCACCATTGTCAGACCTGAAGACTTTCACATTCCTGTCAAACTGAGTCGAAACCATGGCAAAAAAATCAATGATAATGTCTGAAACATCTGATTTCTGTCTCATTAATAAGGTCCACACTGCCCTTGAATAATCATCAACCACAGTTAGAAAGTACTTAGCTCCTGATATTGTTGGCACATGAAATGGTCCCCAAACATCACTATGCAACAGCTCAAATACATCAGAAGTAGTAGTTTTACTCAGAGAAAATGGTAATTTGGTTTGTTTGGCCAAAGGGCACACAGTACAATGAAATTTGAAATGTTTACACATACTAGAGTATTTATCCTGTAACAGGTGATGAATAACATCCATAGGAGCATGTCCCAGCCTATTATGCCATACCTCAGCTTCCTTTTGAACTTTCCTCACTTCAAGACTATATGCTGCTTCAGTGGGAGAATTTATTTGTGACATTTGTGTTGTATGCAGCCCTCCAATTGGCTTACCAGTCTCTAGGATTATTCTGCTGTCTAGGTCCTGTATCATACACTTTGAATCAGTAAAGAGAATCTGGCACTTCATATCTGCAGCCAGCTTAGAAACTGATATAAGGTTCACCTCAAACATTGGAACTAACAGAACATCATACAATGTCATGCCATTTCTCAAGTGACAAGTTCCACTAAATCTGACTTGAATAATTTCCCCATTAGGCATAATAACTCTGTGAACATCCTTTAATTCATACATGTTTGTCAACAGTTTTTCATCATGAGCAAAATGACTGGTGGCACCACTATCTATTAACCAGTCACCAATATGCAGTTCAGGATGAGAATGAGCAATACCTGCCATGTGAGTGTTAGTATTCTGCTTATCTACCAGTCCTCCTCCCTTCAACATAGCCATTATCTGCTCTAGCTGACCAGCAGTGAACTGTTTATCAGTTAAACTGGCAGACTGATCATCATTCACTGTTGTAGCAACTGCATTAGCTGAATGTTTGCCTCCCTGATTGTCTCTATTATTCTGAGGTACTTTATTGTTCTGAGGGTAGCCAACAAGTTTATAGCAATTTTCCTTAGAGTGACCTGGTGTTTGATAGTGAGAACAAAACAGTCTAGTCCTGTTTCTTGTGAATGTACCTCTATTAGCTTCTCTTCCTCTAAACTGTCCATTATACTGTGATGACTGTTGATTACCTCTAGAATACTGATTGTTATTTCCTGTACCAGCTTGGCTAAATAATGCAGATGCCTCCACACTTCCAATTTTTCTAATAGCCCTTGAAGCTTCTTCTTGTAAGGCCAAACCATACACAGTGCTAAATTTTGGTACCTCATCCATGGCAAACACATGTGTTCTAACTGATGCATAAGCATCACTTAATCCCATCAAAAACTTTATAACTCTATCCTCAAGCTTACCATTCTTGCTCTGCATACAACAAGCACAATTGCCAACACTAGCACACTTAATTGCATTAATTGTATCCAACTCTTGCCATAGGGATTCAAGCTTTTGCTTATAAGCTATAACTGACAGTTCTCCTTGGATTAAATTCCCAACTTCTCTTTGAATCTCAGATTTGCGAGCTAAATTCGTTCCTGCATAACTGGATTCAAGAGTCTCCCATGCTGTCATAGCATCACTAGCATGGAGAATTTCACCAACTATCTTCTTAGAAACTGAACAAATCAGCCATGACATAAGGACATCATTACATCGCTGCCATCTCGTAGCCATAACCGGATCTGCTGGCTTAGGATACTTCCTTTCAATAAACGCTAGCTTCGATCTACCAGAAAGCGCAATCTCCATGGATCGCCTCCAAACAACATAGTTTTCCTGACCGACCAAGATATCGCTTACAAGCGGATTACCAGTGATCTCATTATGATGGACATAATACGGATCATCAACCACACCATTAGATGCAGGATTTGCAACAATCGGACTCGAAACGGAACTTGATCCATCCATATGAGCCATAAAAAGAATAACAAGTGAGAAACAGCGAACTGAGGAAATCAACGCACCTAGATCGACGCAGGCTCTGATACCATGAGAAATAGACTCATCGGAGTCTCAATCGACGATCACGACTGGAAATGAAGACCGGAAACCACAAACGAGAGAATCGATTACAGGGGAAAGCTTATGGTTTTTCAATTGAGAAAATGAATGAACTGTTTACAATTCGAGCTCAGGAGGAAATATATGGCTAGGCTGAACGACACCGTTTCACCACACGCAGAACAACACGCAGGTGAAAACGATGACGTTACAGACCATACCAAATACAAACAGATTACCTGCAAATCCTTCCTAAACAAATAGAAACAGAAACAGACTTTAACAAAACAAAACCATGGCATTAAAACCCCTATAAATTCTCTAAGTATAACAAATATTACGAAATACATTAATGATTCTTCAATAGGAAATAGTTCAGAGGTTACCTACTGTCATCTGCGTAAACAGAATTGTCAACAAGGTGCATCTATGAGTTCCTGAATGCCTGCCTCTCTGCGACAGTTACAATTGCAGACATAAGTTAAGTCACTTAACTCTGGGCAATGTTTATTTTCTTCACAATAAAAGATTAGTTTATTTCAAACAAGAGGCTAAACAAACTTTTCAAGTTCTGCCTGTAGTATACAGCCTTGGCTGTTGTTTACATTGAAGACCCAGCAAATGACATGAAGAATTACGAGAAAACTGTTACAAGGCTAACTCAGTCAACTCTTTTTTTTTATTCATAGAAGCCCATAAAGCTTCAAAAAAAAACACAGGGGCCCAGAGGCGGCTAACTCAGTCAACTCTGGGTGATGTTGCTAAACACTCTGCCAAGCACAACTCGTCACAGTATAATTAAAATTTGGGAAAAAAAAAGAAAGCTTAATTTAATGGATCATGTACCTTCAGCATTTTAAAAATGCACTACATGGATGGATCATAAACTCCACCCTTTCTGCTATTGAGCATCAGGCATACCAGCACGTGGGGAATTTTTTTATCTTCTTTTATGAAAAGCGAGGTTTCATTCAAGAGGCACAAACACAGGCACTGCTACACAAAAGAACACAGCCACCAAGGGACAAAATTTTGGTCTGAACTACACAAACCAAGCTGAACAAAGGCAGTGATGCAATGGAAGTCTTCAACATGATTCAAAAACAAAGATTTCAAAAGTACTTAATGGCTTATCATGCTTGGAATTGAAAACTAACAACGTAGCATTCATATTCAGTCATACATCAGCAGTGAAATATACAGGCAGCGTCTTCTAAGATTTTCATAATGCAAGGGCTTTGAGGGCCAGACTGAATCTCACTCTTGATAATTTCTGAGCAAACTTTGCATATACAGTTGCTGGCCAGCACCTTTTGTTTGAGTTGTGTAAAACAAATTCCATGAGAAAACACAATTTCAGGATACATAAATATCCACTCTAATTTCAGCACATACGCAACTGTAAATTACAGTATAACATAGAATACCAAGCATATATATACAAATGCAGAATTTTCAAGTTGCTATGATGGATTTAAAAATAAGTCGCTGCTTAGTGCGTACTGACCTTGTTGCTAGCAATAGCCTGGCAACAGCCACACTTGCAGTTTGTATAGGCTTTCTTGAAAGCTTGACTCTGTCATCTGCACGGCATAAGGAATCATTACAATGTCAGGAAATGTTCTGCTAAGCTCCTCTGCATGTTTGAATCTATATCTGCTATTAACGTGATAATATGCGTGATTTTTCAACAAGCAATAAGAGAACGGCACACCAGACGAGGCCGTGATGTGTCTTGTCCCCCAACAGAAAAACAATCAGCATATTATGAGCTGGTTAGCAGAGTAACTTAAATGATATCACGCAACTAGCACCATCAAAGTCTGTAATTATAAATCAGGGAAAAATAAGCAGCAAGCAGGTGCCTTATTCGAAAACAAAAGAACTGATGAAAGTAATAATGAACTGAAATGAATATGATCCAATGGATAAAGAGAGAACAAAAAAATGTGTCATCATTAATAGCTGACTCATATACAGTATATATACACATTGCTCTCAGGTAAAATCTTGGGGCTAATTGCTTAATATATTCAAAAGGGTAACTCTGGTTTTGATCAAATGCCTGTGTAAGCAATTGACGCCAGATTCAAGATCTTGAATGCTCGATCCTAGATCTGCTATATCGACTTGAATGTTGTTGATGCCGGAAGCCTTGTGCTTGGCAACAGATTGCATTGCAAAATCTATCTGCTCAAATTCATTGGCAGTTTCTGGGCAGGTGGATTTAGAGTTTATCAGTTTTGAAACCAGTGACTTGTCTTTGGGACCAGATACAAATGACAGCAAGGATTCAAGGACTGAAAGGGTGACTTGCTCTACTTCTCTTAACATGGAGACCACACAAAAAAAAAAGAGTCCTGCTGATCCTTGTTTGTAATTTGCTTTCTCAAAACCTTTTGGATCAACTTCTTAACAGCTTTTCTGCAGACCAAGTATCTGCCAGCTTCCTTCGCATCACTGCCCTTTCTGCGCAATGATGTTTGGAGCTCTTGTGTGCATTCTTTTGTCATAGATAGAGACTCCTTAGCGGTTCCACAGACATCCAGCAGTGATGCACGAACGGCTGTGAGATTGGAACCGATGACGGAAACGAAAAACTCCGTTTTTTGAGATCTCAAAGGATTCTCGAAATAAGAAACGATTCAATTCAAAAACTGCCATTACACGATCCCAACAGGTGATTAAATACTAACCCTAACCAACGAAAAAAGACTAAAAAAAGAAATTACGAAAAAAGTCCCAAAAAAACTGCCGAAAAATAAAGAAAAGCCCAAAAGTCCATGAAGACGGACTCGGATCGCGAATCCGAGAGATCCGATAAAGGAAACGAATCTAAAGATTCGTTTCATGGACCCGTTTTGTCCTGCGGAGCTCCTGTCCAAAATTCAGCCCGATCCAACGGTCGGATCAAAAGTTATGCTCCTTTTATTGAATATGCCCGCTCCCACAATACTATCCCATATTGTATCATTCTCCCCCCCTAAGAGAAGATTCGTCCTCGAATCTGAGTCCTCCGTGGCAGCCTCTTCGTCTTCAGTAATGTACGGGGTTAAATCGGCCACATTGAAAGTTCCCGAAACATTATACTTACCCGGAAAATCCACTTTGTAGGCGTTGTCATTGATCCGCTCGAGTACTCGAAAAGGACCATCGGCTCGAGGTTGTAGCTTGCCGTACCTGCCAGTGGGAAAACGTGCCTTCCTGAGATGTATCCATACCAAATCTCCCTTCTTAAACACCAACTTTTTTCGGTTCCTGTCTGCCCGCGCTTTGTACTTCTGGTTTGATTTTTCAATCTGGTCTCGAACTTGTGAATGTACCTTCTTGATGTGTTCAGCATGCTCATCTGCATCGCCACTGAACTGCTTCTCAACCGGCAATGGGGAAAGCTCGATCGGAGTGAGTGGGTTGAATCCATATACGACCTCAAATGGGCTCTTCCCCGTGGTGCGGCTCAGTGACCTGTTGTAGGCAAACTCAGCCTGTGGCAGAGTGAGGTCCCATTGACGAGGAGTGTCACCTACCAAGCTCCTCAACAGATTTCCCAAACTTCTATTAACCACCTCCGTTTGCCCATCAGTTTGGGGGTGATGAGAAGAGCTAAACTGCAACTGAGTTCCCAGCTTCCTCCAAAGGGTGCGCCAAAAATGGCTCACAAATTTAACATCTCTGTCGGAGGTGATAGTTTTGGGCACACCATGAAGTCGAACAATTTCTTGCAAAAATAAACGGGCTACCTGCGACGCATCATTAGTTTTATGGCACGCAATAAAATGAGCCATCTTCGAGAACCGGTCTACTACCACCATTATAGAATCCTTGTTCCGCTGAGTTCGAGGCAGGCCAAGAACAAAGTCGAGACTGACGTCCACCCAAGGAGCTGCTGGAACAGGTAAAGGCTGATATAGCCCCGCATTGGTTCCTCGAGTCTTAGCTAGGTGACATGTCCTGCATCTTCCCACAAAACGAGCCACATCACGCGCCATTCTGGGCCAATAAAACTGATCTTGCAACCATGCCACTGTCTTGTCAACTCCAAAATGTCCTGCGAGTCCACCAGCATGTCCTTCGGTAATAATAGCTTCCCTCAAGGAACATCTGGGGATGCACAACCGATTACCCATAAATAGAAAACCATCTTGCCTGATGAACTGCTGAAAAGGATGGAACTCACACTTCTGCCATATCTCCGAAAAATCAGCATCATCGCCGTACATCTCCTTAAATGCATCAAACCCAGTCACCTGAACTCGCATAGTGGAAATCAAAGAATGCCTACGACTCAGCGCATCGGCTACAGTATTCAACGCTCCAGCCTTGTGTTTAATGGAAAAGCTGAAAGCCTGCAAAAATTCGACCCACTTGGCATGCCTAGGCTTCAGCTTGTGCTGTCCGTTGATGTATTTTAGGGCCTCATGATCAGAGTACAAGATGAATTCCTTAGAGATGAGGTAGTGGCGCCAATACTCCAGACAACGCACTGTAGCATAAAACTCCTTGTCATAGGTGGAATACTTAGTGCGAACATCATTCAACTTCTCACTGAAAAATGCCACTGGCTTATTTTTCTGACTCAAAACTCCTCCCACTCCCACATTAGACGCATCACAGTGAACCTCAAAGAGTTCAAAAAAATCCGGCAGAATTAAAACAGGTGCTTCCGTTACCTTTTGTTTCAATAGCTGGAATGCCTCTTCAGCCTCCGTAGTCCATGTAAAATGGCCACCTTTTAAACAATCAGTGATCGGTGCAATAACTGTGCTGAAATTACGGATGAATCTCCGATAGAATGAAGCGAGCCCGTGAAAACTCCGAATTTCATGGATGTTTGTTGGCGTTGGCCAGCTTACTATTGCCTCCACCTTGCCCGGATCCATCCGAATGCCCTCTCTGGACACTATGTAACCAAGGAACGTCACCTCGTTAGTAAAAAAGTGGCACTTCTTGGTATTGGTGTATAACTGCTGCTCGCGCAACACCTCAAAAACTTTTCGCAAGTGGTGCAAATGTTGGGCCTCCGACGCACTGTACACCAAAATGTCATCAAAATAAACAACCACAAATTGACCAATGAAAGCACGGAAAACCTGATTCATTAGACGCATGAAGGTGCTCGGCGCATTAGACAGTCCGAATGGCATCACTCTCCATTCATACAAGCCATCTCGGGTTTTGAAGGCGGTCTTCCATTCATCTCCGGGTCGGATCCGTATCTGATGATATCCACTCCGCAAGTCAATCTTGGAAAACACCACTGCGCCATGCAATTGATCAATCAGATCATCAAACCGGGGTATTGGAAAGCGGTACTTGATGGTAATCTTGTTAACGGCTCTACTGTCGATGCACATCCTCCAAGTGCCATCTTTTTTTGGAACCAGCAGGGCTGGCACCGCACACGGACTCATGCTCTCCCGCACGTACCCTCTCTCCAATAGCTCGCGCACTTGCCTCTGCAACTCCTCATGCTCCTTAGGACTCATGCGATACGCGGCTTTATGAGGGATAACAGCTCCCGGCACAAGGTCGATGCAGTGTTGGATATCCCTCATAGGTGGGAGCCCGGATGGCAACTCTGCTGGCGCAACATCAGCAAATTCTTCGACTAAGGGCATGACTTGTGGGGGTAGTTCTGAGTCACCACTATTAGCCTCCGTTATCACCAAGGCAAACACCTCAGATTCAGTGTCCATCTCCTTCTGAAATTCTGACCGCGATAGTAACTGATTTCTGACCTCTTTCCGCAAGTCTGAAGGGCCAAGGGTGATGGGTACTCCATCTTTCTGAAAAGTGTAGGTGTTCTTGAATCCATCATGCTTGGTTCTCCTATCAAATTGCCACGGCCTCCCCAACAGAATGTGACAGGCGTCCATAGGAACCACGTCGCACCACACCTCGTCAGTATACTTCTTCCCGATTGAGAATTTCACAAGACACCGCTTTGACACTTTCACTTCATTGCCTTTCTTGAACCAAGACAGCTTGTAGGGTTGCGGATGATCTTCAGTGCTTAACCCCAACTTTTCCACCATCGTATTGGACACTACATTTTCGCAACTGCCTCCATCTACGATCACATTGCAAACCTTACCTCCACTGGTGCATTTGGTATGGAAAATATTATGCCTCAGCCATGATTCATCCTCACTGGCAGCAACACTCAAGGCCCTTCTAACTACCAACAGCTCACCCGAATCAGCATATGTGATCTCCTCATCTTCTGATGGAGAGTTTTCATCGACATCCCCATAATCATCATATACTGGTTCCACGTTCTCTTCAACTAGTGTGACAATTTGTCGGTTGGGACAGTCAGCAATACGGTGTCCTAGCCCTTGGCACTTGAAGCATCGTATGGTTGCTTTACTAGATTGCCCCGTTTCGTAAGTCTTGGAAGCTTGGGTCTGATTTGCTTTGGGTGCAGGGTTAGGGTTTGCAGAGGGTGCTCTCTTATCGGCCTCAATCCCCGAAGAGCGGTTCTGAAACCTGTAGCTACTGACCCTCCTCTTTTGCTGCGATTCAACCTTTAATGCAAGCCTACAGACATCATCATACGAGTAGTACTGCTGCAGATACACCACATCTGATATTTCTAGTTTCAGTCCGGCTAAATACCTAGCGACAATCTGTTCATCCTCCTCAACCGCATCGCATCGCATCGCATCCGTAGCATATCAAACTCGTTAGTATACTGCTCCACTGTCAGAGTTTTCTGCTTAAGATTGTGATACTCAATAAAAGCTTCCTGCTTATACTGGGCGGGTAGAAACTTGGCCATCAACTTCTTCTTCATCTTATCCCAAGTTTGGATCTTTGGTTTCCCTTCTCTGCTGCGCCGGCTCCTCACATGTTCCCACCAGATTGAGGCATGTTTTCTCAACTTGATGGCTACAAGCTTCACCTTTTGTTCGTCCGACAGATTCTTCACGTCAAAAACACGCTCGACAGTATGCAACCAATCGATAAACTCATCAGGATGAGCTTTACCTTCGAACTCTGGAATGTCAATCTTCACCCCAAGGTTCTGAAAGGATGGATCAGGCCCTAGTCGATCCCTCTGGTTTCGCCCCCGATTTGGATTCCCCCACGGGTTAACATCCTCATCTTCGATGTCTACTGCAGAATAATCGACGGTGTCTGACTCCTCTCCTTCGCCGTTAGCAGACGCCTCTCGTGCCTCTCCGAGTTGGCGCTCTAACTCTCGGATTCTTCTTCCCATCGCTGCAATCTCTAGGTCTTGCTGGTCTCGGTGGTTCGGTCCTTCTTCTCCCTGTCCTCGGGCACGACCTCTACCACGGCCACGACGATTCGCTCCCGCCATCCTGGCTTCTGATACCAACTGATGCACGAACGGCTGTGAGATTGGAACCGATGACGGAAACGAAAAACTCCGTTTTTTGAGATCTCAAAGGATTCTCGAAATAAGAAACGATTCAATTCAAAAACTGCCATTACACGATCCCAACAGGTGATTAAATACTAACCCTAACCAACGAAAAAAGACTAAAAAAAGAAATTACGAAAAAAGTCCCAAAAAAACTGCCGAAAAATAAAGAAAAGCCCAAAAGTCCATGAAGACGGACTCGGATCGCGAATCCGAGAGATCCGATAAAGGAAACGAATCTAAAGATTCGTTTCATGGACCCGTTTTGTCCTGCGGAGCTCCTGTCCAAAATTCAGCCCGATCCAACGGTCGGATCAAAAGTTATGCTCCTTTTATTGAATATGCCCGCTCCCACAATACTATCCCATATTGTATCATTCTCCCCCCCTAAGAGAAGATTCGTCCTCGAATCTGAGTCCTCCGTGGCAGCCTCTTCGTCTTCAGTAATGTACGGGGTTAAATCGGCCACATTGAAAGTTCCCGAAACATTATACTTACCCGGCAAATCCACTTTGTAGGCGTTGTCATTGATCCGCTCGAGTACTCGAAAAGGACCATCGGCTCGAGGTTGTAGCTTGCCGTACCTGCCAGTGGGAAAACGTGCCTTCCTGAGATGTATCCATACCAAATCTCCCTTCTTAAACACCAACTTTTTTCGGTTCCTGTCTGCCCGCGCTTTGTACTTCTGGTTTGATTTTTCAATCTGGTCTCGAACTTGTGAATGTACCTTCTTGATGTGTTCAGCATGCTCATCTGCATCGCCACTGAACTGCTTCTCAACCGGCAATGGGGAAAGCTCGATCGGAGTGAGTGGGTTGAATCCATATACGACCTCAAATGGGCTCTTCCCCGTGGTGCGGCTCAGTGACCTGTTGTAGGCAAACTCAGCCTGTGGCAGAGTGAGGTCCCATTGACGAGGAGTGTCACCTACCAAGCTCCTCAACAGATTTCCCAAACTTCTATTAACCACCTCCGTTTGCCCATCAGTTTGGGGGTGATGAGAAGAGCTAAACTGCAACTGAGTTCCCAGCTTCCTCCAAAGGGTGCGCCAAAAATGGCTCACAAATTTAACATCTCTGTCGGAGGTGATAGTTTTGGGCACACCATGAAGTCGAACAATTTCCTGCAAAAATAAACGGGCTACCTGCGACGCATCATTAGTTTTATGGCACGCAATAAAATGAGCCATCTTCGAGAACCGGTCTACTACCACCATTATAGAATCCTTGTTCCGCTGAGTTCGAGGCAGGCCAAGAACAAAGTCGAGACTGACGTCCACCCAAGGAGCTGCTGGAACAGGTAAAGGCTGATATAGCCCCGCATTGGTTCCTCGAGTCTTAGCTAGGTGACATGTCCTGCATCTTCCCACAAAACGAGCCACATCACGCGCCATTCTGGGCCAATAAAACTGATCTTGCAACCATGCCACTGTCTTGTCAACTCCAAAATGTCCTGCGAGTCCACCAGCATGTCCTTCGGTAATAATAGCTTCCCTCAAGGAACATCTGGGGATGCACAACCGATTACCCATAAATAGAAAACCATCTTGCCTGATGAACTGCTGAAAAGGATGGAACTCACACTTCTGCCATATCTCCGAAAAATCAGCATCATCGCCGTACATCTCCTTAAATGCATCAAACCCAGTCACCTGAACTCGCATAGTGGAAATCAAAGAATGCCTACGACTCAGCGCATCGGCTACAGTATTCAACGCTCCAGCCTTGTGTTTAATGGAAAAGCTGAAAGCCTGCAAAAATTCGACCCACTTGGCATGCCTAGGCTTCAGCTTGTGCTGTCCGTTGATGTATTTTAGGGCCTCATGATCAGAGTACAAGATGAATTCCTTAGAGATGAGGTAGTGGCGCCAATACTCCAGACAACGCACTATAGCATAAAACTCCTTGTCATAGGTGGAATACTTAGTGCGAACATCATTCAACTTCTCACTGAAAAATGCCACTGGCTTATTTTTCTGACTCAAAACTCCTCCCACTCCCACATTAGACGCATCACAGTGAACCTCAAAGAGTTCAAAAAAATCCGGCAGAATTAAAACAGGTGCTTCCGTTACCTTTTGTTTCAATAGCTGGAATGCCTCTTCAGCCTCCGTAGTCCATGTAAAATGGCCACCTTTTAAACAATCAGTGATCGGTGCAATAACTGTGCTGAAATTACGGATGAATCTCCGATAGAATGAAGCGAGCCCGTGAAAACTCCGAATTTCATGGATGTTTGTTGGCGTTGGCCAGCTTACTATTGCCTCCACCTTGCCCGGATCCATCCGAATGCCCTCTCTGGACACTATGTAACCAAGGAACGTCACCTCGTTAGTAAAAAAGTGGCACTTCTTGGTATTGGTGTATAACTGCTGCTCGCGCAACACCTCAAAAACTTTTCGCAAGTGGTGCAAATGTTGGGCCTCCGACGCACTGTACACCAAAATGTCATCAAAATAAACAACCACAAATTGACCAATGAAAGCACGGAAAACCTGATTCATTAGACGCATGAAGGTGCTCGGCGCATTAGACAGTCCGAATGGCATCACTCTCCATTCATACAAGCCATCTCGGGTTTTGAAGGCGGTCTTCCATTCATCTCCGGGTCGGATCCGTATCTGATGATATCCACTCCGCAAGTCAATCTTGGAAAACACCACTGCGCCATGCAATTGATCAATCAGATCATCAAACCGGGGTATTGGAAAGCGGTACTTGATGGTAATCTTGTTAACGGCTCTACTGTCGATGCACATCCTCCAAGTGCCATCTTTTTTTGGAACCAGCAGGGCTGGCACCGCACACGGACTCATGCTCTCCCGCACGTACCCTCTCTCCAATAGCTCGCGCACTTGCCTCTGCAACTCCTCATGCTCCTTAGGACTCATGCGATACGCGGCTTTATGAGGGATAACAGCTCCCGGCACAAGGTCGATGCAGTGTTGGATATCCCTCATAGGTGGGAGCCCGGATGGCAACTCTGCTGGCGCAACATCAGCAAATTCTTCGACTAAGGGCATGACTTGTGGGGGTAGTTCTGAGTCACCACTATTAGCCTCCGTTATCACCAAGGCAAACACCTCAGATTCAGTGTCCATCTCCTTCTGAAATTCTGACCGCGATAGTAACTGATTTCTGACCTCTTTCCGCAAGTCTGAAGGGCCAAGGGTGATGGGTACTCCATCTTTCTGAAAAGTGTAGGTGTTCTTGAATCCATCATGCTTGGTTCTCCTATCAAATTGCCACGGCCTCCCCAACAGAATGTGACAGGCGTCCATAGGAACCACGTCGCACCACACCTCGTCAGTATACTTCTTCCCGATTGAGAATTTCACAAGACACCGCTTTGACACTTTCACTTCATTGCCTTTCTTGAACCAAGACAGCTTGTAGGGTTGCGGATGATCTTCAGTGCTTAACCCCAACTTTTCCACCATCGTATTGGACACTACATTTTCGCAACTGCCTCCATCTACGATCACATTGCAAACCTTACCTCCACTGGTGCATTTGGTATGGAAAATATTATGCCTCAGCCATGATTCATCCTCACTGGCAGCAACACTCAAGGCCCTTCTAACTACCAACAGCTCACCCGAATCAGCATATGTGATCTCCTCATCTTCTGATGGAGAGTTTTCATCGACATCCCCATAATCATCATATACTGGTTCCACGTTCTCTTCAACTAGTGTGACAATTTGTCGGTTGGGACAGTCAGCAATACGGTGTCCTAGCCCTTGGCACTTGAAGCATCGTATGGTTGCTTTACTAGATTGCCCCGTTTCGTAAGTCTTGGAAGCTTGGGTCTGATTTGCTTTGGGTGCAGGGTTAGGGTTTGCAGAGGGTGCTCTCTTATCGGCCTCAATCCCCGAAGAGCGATTCTGAAACCTGTAGCTACTGACCCTCCTCTTTTGCTGCGATTCAACCTTTAATGCAAGCCTACAGACATCATCATACGAGTAGTACTGCTGCAGATACACCACATCTGATATTTCTAGTTTCAGTCCGGCTAAATACCTAGCGACAATCTGTTCATCCTCCTCAACCGCATCGCATCGCATCCGTAGCATATCAAACTCGTTAGTATACTGCTCCACTGTCAGAGTTTTCTGCTTAAGATTGTGATACTCAATAAAAGCTTCCTGCTTATACTGGGCGGGTAGAAACTTGGCCATCAACTTCTTCTTCATCTTATCCCAAGTTTGGATCTTTGGTTTCCCTTCTCTACTGCGCCGGCTCCTCACATGTTCCCACCGGATTGAGGCATGTTTTCTCAACTTGATGGCTACAAGCTTCACCTTTTGTTCGTCCGACAGATTCTTCACGTCAAAAACACGCTCGACAGTATGCAACCAATCGATAAACTCATCAGGATGAGCTTTACCTTCGAACTCTGGAATGTCAATCTTCACCCCAAGGTTCTGAAAGGATGGATCAGGCCCTAGTCGATCCCTCTGGTTTCGCCCCCGATTTGGATTCCCCCGCGGGTTAACATCCTCATCTTCGATGTCTACTGCAGAATAATCGACGGTGTCTGACTCCTCTCCTTCGCCGTTAGCAGACGCCTCTTGTGCCTCTCCGAGTTGGCGCTCTAACTCTCGGATTCTTCTTCCCATCGCTGCAATCTCTAGGTCTTGCTGGTCTCGGTGGTTCGGTCCTTCTTCTCCCTGTCCTCGGGCACGACCTCTACCACGGCCACGACGATTCGCTCCCGCCATCCTGGCTTCTGATACCAACTGATGCACGAACGGCTGTGAGATTGGAACCGATGACGGAAACGAAAAACTCCGTTTTTTGAGATCTCAAAGGATTCTCGAAATAAGAAACGATTCAATTCAAAAACTGCCATTACACGATCCCAACAGGTGATTAAATACTAACCCTAACCAACGAAAAAAGACTAAAAAAAGAAATTACGAAAAAAGTCCCAAAAAAACTGCCGAAAAATAAAGAAAAGCCCAAAAGTCCATGAAGACGGACTCGGATCGCGAATCCGAGAGATCCGATAAAGAAAACGAATCCAAAGATTCGTTTCATGGACCCGTTTTGTCTTGCGGAGCTCCTGTCCAAAATTCAGCCCGATCCAACGGTCGGATCAAAAGTTATGCTCCTTTTATTGAATATGCCCGCTCCCACAATACTATCCCATATTGTATCATTCTCCCCCCCTAAGAGAAGATTCGTCCTCGAATCTGAGTCCTCCGTGGCAGCCTCTTCGTCTTCAGTAATGTACGGGGTTAAATCGGCCACATTGAAAGTTCCCGAAACATTATACTTACCCGGCAAATCCACTTTGTAGGCGTTGTCATTGATCCGCTCGAGTACTCGAAAAGGACCATCGGCTCGAGGTTGTAGCTTGCCGTACCTGCCAGTGTGAAAACGTGCCTTCCTGAGATGTATCCATACCAAATCTCCCTTCTTAAACACCAACTTTTTTCGGTTCCTGTCTGCCCGCGCTTTGTACTTCTGGTTTGATTTTTCAATCTGGTCTCGAACTTGTGAATGTACCTTCTTGATGTGTTCAGCATGCTCATCTGCATCGCCACTGAACTGCTTCTCAACCGGCAATGGGGAAAGCTCGATCGGAGTGAGTGGGTTGAATCCATATACGACCTCAAATGGGCTCTTCCCCGTGGTGCGGCTCAGTGACCTGTTGTAGGCAAACTCAGCCTGTGGCAGAGTGAGGTCCCATTGACGAGGAGTGTCACCTACCAAGCTCCTCAATAGATTTCCCAAACTTCTATTAACCACCTCCGTTTGCCCATCAGTTTGGGGGTGATGAGAAGAGCTAAACTGCAACTGAGTTCCCAGCTTCCTTCAAAGGGTGCGCCAAAAATGGCTCACAAATTTAACATCTCTGTCGGAGGTGATAGTTTTGGGCACACCATGAAGTCGAACAATTTCCTGCAAAAATAAACGGGCTACCTGCGACGCATCATTAGTTTTATGGCACGCAATAAAATGAGCCATCTTCGAGAACCGGTCTACTACCACCATTATAGAATCCTTGTTCCGCTGAGTTCGAGGCAGGCCAAGAACAAAGTCGAGACTGACGTCCACCCAAGGAGCTGCTGGAACAGGTAAAGGCTGATATAGCCCCGCATTGGTTCCTCGAGTCTTAGCTAGGTGACATGTCCTGCATCTTCCCACAAAACGAGCCACATCACGCGCCATTCTGGGCCAATAAAACTGATCTTGCAACCATGCCACTGTCTTGTCAACTCCAAAATGTCCTGCGAGTCCACCAGCATGTCCTTCGGTAATAATAGCTTCCCTCAAGGAACATCTGGGGATGCACAACCGATTACCCATAAATAGAAAACCATCTTGCCTGATGAACTGCTGAAAAGGATGGAACTCACACTTCTGCCATATCTCCGAAAAATCAGCATCATCGCCGTACATCTCCTTAAATGCATCAAACCCAGTCACCTGAACTCGCATAGTGGAAATCAAAGAATGCCTACGACTCAGCGCATCGGCTACAGTATTCAACGCTCCAGCCTTGTGTTTAATGGAAAAGCTGAAAGCCTGCAAAAATTCGACCCACTTGGCATGCCTAGGCTTCAGCTTGTGCTGTCCGTTGATGTATTTTAGGGCCTCATGATCAGAGTACAAGATGAATTCCTTAGAGATGAGGTAGTGGCGCCAATACTCCAGACAACGCACTGTAGCATAAAACTCCTTGTCATAGGTGGAATACTTAGTGCGAACATCATTCAACTTCTCACTGAAAAATGCCACTGGCTTATTTTTCTGACTCAAAACTCCTCCCACTCCCACATTAGACGCATCACAGTGAACCTCAAAGAGTTCAAAAAAATCCGGCAGAATTAAAACAGGTGCTTCCGTTACCTTTTGTTTCAATAGCTGGAATGCCTCTTCTGCCTCCGTAGTCCATGTAAAATGGCCACCTTTTAAACAATCAGTGATCGGTGCAATAACTGTGCTGAAATTACGGATGAATCTCCGATAGAATGAAGCGAGCCCGTGAAAACTCCGAATTTCATGGATGTTTGTTGGCGTTGGCCAGCTTACTATTGCCTCCACCTTGCCCGGATCCATCCGAATGCCCTCTCTGGACACTATGTAACCAAGGAACGTCACCTCGTTAGTAAAAAAGTGGCACTTCTTGGTATTGGTGTATAACTGCTGCTCGCGCAACACCTCAAAAACTTTTCGCAAGTGGTGCAAATGTTGGGCCTCCGACGCACTGTACACCAAAATGTCATCAAAATAAACAACCACAAATTGACCAATGAAAGCACGGAAAACCTGATTCATTAGACGCATGAAGGTGCTCGGCGCATTAGATAGTCCGAATGGCATCACTCTCCATTCATACAAGCCATCTCGGGTTTTGAAGGCGGTCTTCCATTCATCTCCGGGTCGGATCCGTATCTGATGATATCCACTCCGCAAGTCAATCTTGGAAAACACCACTGCGCCATGCAATTGATCAATCAGATCATCAAACCGGGGTATTGGAAAGCGGTACTTGATGGTAATCTTGTTAACGGCTCTACTGTCGATGCACATCCTCCAAGTGCCATCTTTTTTTGGAACCAGCAGGGCTGGCACCGCACACGGACTCATGCTCTCCCGCACGTACCCTCTCTCCAATAGCTCGCGCACTTGCCTCTGCAACTCCTCATGCTCCTTAGGACTCATGCGATACGCGGCTTTATGAGGGATAACAGCTCCCGGCACAAGGTCGATGCAGTGTTGGATATCCCTCATAGGTGGGAGCCCGGATGGCAACTCTGCTGGCGCAACATCAGCAAATTCTTCGACTAAGGGCATGACTTGTGGGGGTAGTTCTGAGTCACCACTATTAGCCTCCGTTATCACCAAGGCAAACACCTCAGATTCAGTGTCCATCTCCTTCTGAAATTCTGACCGCGATAGTAACTGATTTCTGACCTCTTTCCGCAAGTCTGAAGGGCCAAGGGTGATGGGTACTCCATCTTTCTGAAAAGTGTAGGTGTTCTTGAATCCATCATGCTTGGTTCTCCTATCAAATTGCCACGGCCTCCCCAACAGAATGTGACAGGCGTCCATAGGAACCACGTCGCACCACACCTCGTCAGTATACTTCTTCCCGATTGAGAATTTCACAAGACACCGCTTTGACACTTTCACTTCATTGCCTTTCTTGAACCAAGACAGCTTGTAGGGTTGCGGATGATCTTCAGTGCTTAACCCCAACTTTTCCACCATCGTATTGGACACTACATTTTCGCAACTGCCTCCATCTACGATCACATTGCAAACCTTACCTCCACTGGTGCATTTGGTATGGAAAATATTATGCCTCAGCCATGATTCATCCTCACTGGCAGCAACACTCAAGGCCCTTCTAACTACCAACAGCTCACCCGAATCAGCATATGTGATCTCCTCATCTTCTGATGGAGAGTTTTCATCGACATCCCCATAATCATCATATACTGGTTCCACGTTCTCTTCAACTAGTGTGACAATTTGTCGGTTGGGACAGTCAGCAATACGGTGTCCTAGCCCTTGGCACTTGAAGCATCGTATGGTTGCTTTACTAGATTGCCCCGTTTCGTAAGTCTTGGAAGCTTGGGTCTGATTTGCTTTGGGTGCAGGGTTAGGGTTTGCAGAGGGTGCTCTCTTATCGGCCTCAATCCCCGAAGAGCGATTCTGAAACCTGTAGCTACTGACCCTCCTCTTTTGCTGCGATTCAACCTTTAATGCAAGCCTACAGACATCATCATACGAGTAGTACTGCTGCAGATACACCACATCTGATATTTCTAGTTTCAGTCCGGCTAAATACCTAGCGACAATCTGTTCATCCTCCTCAACCGCATCGCATCGCATCCGTAGCATATCAAACTCGTTAGTATACTGCTCCACTGTCAGAGTTTTCTGCTTAAGATTGTGATACTCAATAAAAGCTTCCTGCTTATACTGGGCGGGTAGAAACTTGGCCATCAACTTCTTCTTCATCTTATCCCAAGTTTGGATCTTTGGTTTCCCTTCTCTACTGCGCCGGCTCCTCACATGTTCCCACCGGATTGAGGCATGTTTTCTCAACTTGATGGCTACAAGCTTCACCTTTTGTTCGTCCGACAGATTCTTCACGTCAAAAACACGCTCGACAGTATGCAACCAATCGATAAACTCATCAGGATGAGCTTTACCTTCGAACTCTGGAATGTCAATCTTCACCCCAAGGTTCTGAAAGGATGGATCAGGCCCTAGTCGATCCCTCTGGTTTCGCCCCCGATTTGGATTCCCCCACGGGTTAACATCCTCATCTTCGATGTCTACTGCAGAATAATCGACGGTGTCTGACTCCTCTCCTTCGCCGTTAGCAGACGCCTCTCGTGCCTCTCCGAGTTGGCGCTCTAACTCTCGGATTCTTCTTCCCATCGCTGCAATCTCTAGGTCTTGCTGGTCTCGGTGGTTCGGTCCTTCTTCTCCCTGTCCTCGGGCACGACCTCTACCACGGCCACGACGATTCGCTCCCGCCATCCTGGCTTCTGATACCAACTGATGCACGAACGGCTGTGAGATTGGAACCGATGACGGAAACGAAAAACTCCGTTTTTTGAGATCTCAAAGGATTCTCGAAATAAGAAACGATTCAATTCAAAAACTGCCATTACACGATCCCAACAGGTGATTAAATACTAACCCTAACCAACGAAAAAAGACTAAAAAAAGAAATTACGAAAAAAGTCCCAAAAAAACTGCCGAAAAATAAAGAAAAGCCCAAAAGTCCATGAAGACGGACTCGGATCGCGAATCCGAGAGATCCGATAAAGGAAACGAATCTAAAGATTCGTTTCATGGACCCGTTTTGTCCTGCGGAGCTCCTGTCCAAAATTCAGCCCGATCCAACGGTCGGATCAAAAGTTATGCTCCTTTTATTGAATATGCCCGCTCCCACAATACTATCCCATATTGTATCATTCTCCCCCCCCCCCCCTAAGAGAAGATTCGTCCTCGAATCTGAGTCCTCCGTGGCAGCCTCTTCGTCTTCAGTAATGTACTGGGTTAAATCGGCCACATTGAAAGTTCCCGAAACATTATACTTACCCGGCAAATCCACTTTGTAGGCGTTGTCATTGATCCGCTCGAGTACTCGAAAAGGACCATCGGCTCGAGGTTGTAGCTTGCCGTACCTGCCAGTGGGAAAACGTGCCTTCCTGAGATGTATCCATACCAAATCTCCCTTCTTAAACACCAACTTTTTTCGGTTCCTGTCTGCCCGCGCTTTGTACTTCTGGTTTGATTTTTCAATCTGGTCTCGAACTTGTGAATGTACCTTCTTGATGTGTTCAGCATGCTCATCTGCATCGCCACTGAACTGCTTCTCAACCGGCAATGGGGAAAGCTCGATCGGAGTGAGTGGGTTGAATCCATATACGACCTCAAATGGGCTCTTCCCCGTGGTGCGGCTCAGTGACCTGTTGTAGGCAAACTCAGCCTGTGGCAGAGTGAGGTCCCATTGACGAGGAGTGTCACCTACCAAGCTCCTCAACAGATTTCCCAAACTTCTATTAACCACCTCCGTTTGCCCATCAGTTTGGGGGTGATGAGAAGAGCTAAACTGCAACTGAGTTCCCAGCTTCCTCCAAAGGGTGCGCCAAAAATGGCTCACAAATTTAACATCTCTGTCGGAGGTGATAGTTTTGGGCACACCATGAAGTCGAACAATTTCCTGCAAAAATAAACGGGCTACCTGCGACGCATCATTAGTTTTATGGCACGCAATAAAATGAGCCATCTTCGAGAACCGGTCTACTACCACCATTATAGAATCCTTGTTCCGCTGAGTTCGAGGCAGGCCAAGAACAAAGTCAAGACTGACGTCCACCCAAGGAGCTGCTGGAACAGGTAAAGGCTGATATAGCCCCGCATTGGTTCCTCGAGTCTTAGCTAGGTGACATGTCCTGCATCTTCCCACAAAACGAGCCACATCACGCGCCATTCTGGGCCAATAAAACTGATCTTGCAACCATGCCACTGTCTTGTCAACTCCAAAATGTCCTGCGAGTCCACCAGCATGTCCTTCGGTAATAATAGCTTCCCTCAAGGAACATCTGGGGATGCACAACCGATTACCCATAAATAGAAAACCATCTTGCCTGATGAACTGCTGAAAAGGATGGAACTCACACTTCTGCCATATCTCCGAAAAATCAGCATCATCGCCGTACATCTCCTTAAATGCATCAAACCCAGTCACCTGAACTCGCATAGTGGAAATCAAAGAATGCCTACGACTCAGCGCATCGGCTACAGTATTCAACGCTCCAGCCTTGTGTTTAATGGAAAAGCTGAAAGCCTGCAAAAATTCGACCCACTTGGCATGCCTAGGCTTCAGCTTGTGCTGTCCGTTGATGTATTTTAGGGCCTCATGATCAGAGTACAAGATGAATTCCTTAGAGATGAGGTAGTGGCGCCAATACTCCAGACAACGCACTATAGCATAAAACTCCTTGTCATAGGTGGAATACTTAGTGCGAACATCATTCAACTTCTCACTAAAAAATGCCACTGGCTTATTTTTCTGACTCAAAACTCCTCCCACTCCCACATTAGACGCATCACAGTGAACCTCAAAGAGTTCAAAAAAATCCGGCAGAATTAAAACAGGTGCTTCCGTTACCTTTTGTTTCAATAGCTGGAATGCCTCTTCAGCCTCCGTAGTCCATGTAAAATGGCCACCTTTTAAACAATCAGTGATCGGTGCAATAACTGTGCTGAAATTACGGATGAATCTCCGATAGAATGAAGCGAGCCCGTGAAAACTCCGAATTTCATGGATGTTTGTTGGCGTTGGCCAGCTTACTATTGCCTCCACCTTGCCCGGATCCATCCGAATGCCCTCTCTGGACACTATGTAACCAAGGAACGTCACCTCGTTAGTAAAAAAGTGGCACTTCTTGGTATTGGTGTATAACTGCTGCTCGCGCAACACCTCAAAAACTTTTCGCAAGTGGTGCAAATGTTGGGCCTCCGACGCACTGTACACCAAAATGTCATCAAAATAAACAACCACAAATTGACCAATGAAAGCACGGAAAACCTGATTCATTAGACGCATGAAGGTGCTCGGCGCATTAGACAGTCCGAATGGCATCACTCTCCATTCATACAAGCCATCTCGGGTTTTGAAGGCGGTCTTCCATTCATCTCCGGGTCGGATCCGTATCTGATGATATCCACTCCGCAAGTCAATCTTGGAAAACACCACTGCGCCATGCAATTGATCAATCAGATCATCAAACCGGGGTATTGGAAAGCGGTACTTGATGGTAATCTTGTTAACGGCTCTACTGTCGATGCACATCCTCCAAGTGCCATCTTTTTTTGGAACCAGCAGGGCTGGCACCGCACACGGACTCATGCTCTCCCGCACGTACCCTCTCTCCAATAGCTCGCGCACTTGCCTCTGCAACTCCTCATGCTCCTTAGGACTCATGCGATACGCGGCTTTATGAGGGATAACAGCTCCCGGCACAAGGTCGATGCAGTGTTGGATATCCCTCATAGGTGGGAGCCCGGATGGCAACTCTGCTGGCGCAACATCAGCAAATTCTTCGACTAAGGGCATGACTTGTGGGGGTAGTTCTGAGTCACCACTATTAGCCTCCGTTATCACCAAGGCAAACACCTCAGATTCAGTGTCCATCTCCTTCTGAAATTCTGACCGCGATAGTAACTGATTTCTGACCTCTTTCCGCAAGTCTGAAGGGCCAAGGGTGATGGGTACTCCATCTTTCTGAAAAGTGTAGGTGTTCTTGAATCCATCATGCTTGGTTCTCCTATCAAATTGCCACGGCCTCCCCAACAGAATGTGACAGGCGTCCATAGGAACCACGTCGCACCACACCTCGTCAGTATACTTCTTCCCGATTGAGAATTTCACAAGACACCGCTTTGACACTTTCACTTCATTGCCTTTCTTGAACCAAGACAGCTTGTAGGGTTGCGGATGATCTTCAGTGCTTAACCCCAACTTTTCCACCATCGTATTGGACACTACATTTTCGCAACTGCCTCCATCTACGATCACATTGCAAACCTTACCTCCACTGGTGCATTTGGTATGGAAAATATTATGCCTCAGCCATGATTCATCCTCACTGGCAGCAACACTCAAGGCCCTTCTAACTACCAACAGCTCACCCGAATCAGCATATGTGATCTCCTCATCTTCTGATGGAGAGTTTTCATCGACATCCCCATAATCATCATATACTGGTTCCACGTTCTCTTCAACTAGTGTGACAATTTGTCGGTTGGGACAGTCAGCAATACGGTGTCCTAGCCCTTGGCACTTGAAGCATCGTATGGTTGCTTTACTAGATTGCCCCGTTTCGTAAGTCTTGGAAGCTTGGGTCTGATTTGCTTTGGGTGCAGGGTTAGGGTTTGCAGAGGGTGCTCTCTTATCGGCCTCAATCCCCGAAGAGCGATTCTGAAACCTGTAGCTACTGACCCTCCTCTTTTGCTGCGATTCAACCTTTAATGCAAGCCTACAGACATCATCATACGAGTAGTACTGCTGCAGATACACCACATCTGATATTTCTAGTTTCAGTCCGGCTAAATACCTAGCGACAATCTGTTCATCCTCCTCAACCGCATCGCATCGCATCCGTAGCATATCAAACTCGTTAGTATACTGCTCCACTGTCAGAGTTTTCTGCTTAAGATTGTGATACTCAATAAAAGCTTCCTGCTTATACTGGGCGGGTAGAAACTTGGCCATCAACTTCTTCTTCATCTTATCCCAAGTTTGGATCTTTGGTTTCCCTTCTCTACTGCGCCGGCTCCTCACATGTTCCCACCGGATTGAGGCATGTTTTCTCAACTTGATGGCTACAAGCTTCACCTTTTGTTCGTCCGACAGATTCTTCACGTCAAAAACACGCTCGACAGTATGCAACCAATCGATAAACTCATCAGGATGAGCTTTACCTTCGAACTCTGGAATGTCAATCTTCACCCCAAGGTTCTGAAAGGATGGATCAGGCCCTAGTCGATCCCTCTGGTTTCGCCCCCGATTTGGATTCCCCCACGGGTTAACATCCTCATCTTCGATGTCTACTGCAGAATAATCGACGGTGTCTGACTCCTCTCCTTCGCCGTTAGCAGACGCCTCTCGTGCCTCTCCGAGTTGGCGCTCTAACTCTCGGATTCTTCTTCCCATCGCTGCAATCTCTAGGTCTTGCTGGTCTCGGTGGTTCGGTCCTTCTTCTCCCTGTCCTCGGGCACGACCTCTACCACGGCCACGACGATTCGCTCCCGCCATCCTGGCTTCTGATACCAACTGATGCACGAACGGCTGTGAGATTGGAACCGATGACGGAAACGAAAAACTCCGTTTTTTTGAGATCTCAAAGGATTCTCGAAATAAGAAACGATTCAATTCAAAAACTGCCATTACACGATCCCAACAGGTGATTAAATACTAACCCTAACCAACGAAAAAAGACTAAAAAAAGAAATTACGAAAAAAGTCCCAAAAAAACTGCCGAAAAATAAAGAAAAGCCCAAAAGTCCATGAAGACGGACTCGGATCGCGAATCCGAGAGATCCGATAAAGGAAACGAATCTAAAAATTCGTTCCATGGACCCGTTTTGTCCTCCGGAGCTCCTGTCCAAAATTCAGCCCGATCCAACGGTCGGATCAAAAGTTATGCTCCTTTTATTGAATATGCCCGCTCCCACAATACTATCCCATATTGTATCAAGCAGTCTTAAGGATCCATCCAGGACCTCATCAACCCATTTACCATGGCACTGTTTAGCCAAGGCTTGTTGGGTTTCAGGGAAAAGCATCAAACTGCAAAGACAGTCGTGCAAATCCTGAAGTGATGCAAGATTGTTCCTGATAGATGAAGATGATGAACTGGCAGACTCAGAAGACTTGAGCCTGCACAGGATCGCATCATATTCAGGAACAGTAGGGTGTGGCCTTGATGGCAAACTAACAGAACGAGCATGGAAGCCAGTTCTAGAGACTTTGGGTGAAGAAGGCATTTCTTTATTTTCTGTAGAAAGATTTGAGGCTTTACAAATCTCAAGTCTGTGTTGATGATGCTTTCTCTTCCAAGAGGAGTCATTATATATACTGAGGCAACTGGGAGACACAAGAATTATAAAAATAATTCAGTGGTAACAGCTAACATTGTCATAATGTGGAACTCTAAACTATCAAGGCGATGTGCATGCAATGTTTCCCAAACGCCAGGTCCTCCACGTACGTACTCCAACTCATCACACCGTTCACCTAATCTTATTTGAACAAGACCCTTATTAAAATATGCCAATGCAGCACACGAGTGGCACATAGAAAAATATACCAACCTTCCTTTTATTATAAATATCACCACAAGGATAACATGGTGTGTTGCTGCATGTGGGCATGTGGGGTACATATTTTATTTTTCTCCAGGTCATACATATTGGTTTACTATTCTGACTGCAGGTACATCTTTTACTAAAGAAAAATGAATATCTGAAATCAGAAGAAAGAAAGAATGAGTAGTTAACTTCACAGGTATGACTTACCTACCACTCTTTAAAAAAAAGGTGAAAATGGATATTAAATTTCAACTTTTTCAATGAATGATATCTCTAATCAAGAAGTAACCTCAACATACTGCTAAAACTGATCATCTGGCCAATAGTTTGATATCATTGAACAAACAAACAAAATTAAAGTACTCAAGGTTTTCACAATATATCAAATCATTTGTCAGCAAGCCGAATGACATACCGTATTTACATTGCTAGTATTGTACAACTTGAACCTTAACATTTCAGACGTGTAACGTGTAAAATATATCGCAGCAATGTCTGTGCAGTGTTTCCCAGCAACAGGTCATCCAACTACTATACACATTATCATTTCAAACTATATAAGATATACAAGACCAAGAGCATCACTTCACAGGCATTATCAACGTACTTCCAGCTAGCATTAAGGAAAGCATTGCGTGAATGACATAAACAATCAAGTCCAATCTCATGGCCAATACGGAGCATCATCATCATTGTTCATTATTGGGTTATTAAACAAAATTGCCGCATGTGCAGTTTTCAGAAACTAACAACAACACAATGCACATGCTTTCCATAATTGCCCAAACTATATGTCACTGAACAAATAGACAGAAGGTATATCTGCCTGAATATTTTAAATCATGGCCTCTGTTATTCCACGCAAAGCTCTCTAATTTGGGACATGGCAAATTATTTACCACACTATGGATTTAAATAAGAATCATGGCAAGATGCATTTCATGCTAGACGAAAAAAAAGTTCAGTATTTTACAATAATATTGCCAATTCAAACATCAAACCTTGTCTTAGTCTGTGTTTCCTTGCTTAATTCAGCATCCAAGAGGGGACATGACTACCAAATCTCATTAAATTTTCGGTTGTCACGCATGTTTAATATGACTTAGTTAATTATCAACGCCATGTCCCCTGGTGTCTGGTGTCTGCAATTTTTCCACCCACCTCACACTATAACCCAGAATAACATCGTAAACTAATGGAAACAGACAGCCTAGCAGATTAAACTACACTAGTTGTAACATATTATTGCATTTTAAAATGCATGCACGAATGTTAATGGAAGCCCCAGCTATAGCCTACCATCCTTCTAGATCTAAATCATGAGTATGAGTAAAATAATGGTAGTTCACGAGAGACATGTCAATAAATGATAACAATACAATATAAGGCGCAGATGACAATTGGATGAATTACAAAATTGACACATACCAGCAATCAGCCTACGAATAAGTGATCCCTCATGCACTCATAAGACAGTTGACAAAGACACATCACCTTCCAAGAAAACAACCCATTCAAGATTAAACTAGTGCAATATTTAAAAAATGAAGTACCTGAGAGAGATGCATCACCCGAGACCATTTTGTGTATCCTCTCCAAATCTTGAATTGCCAGACAATGTGCACGTCTACACCATTAAATCTAGTGGCATGAGAATCACAATACTCACAGATTTGCCACCACATATGAACACAAGTTAAACCATGTACATGCATGTGCAGAAAAAAGTTCCACACGTGACACATAGCATAACTAAACCGACGAGTTGGGTGTTACTTCAAAATCACATACAAGTAGTTGCAGAGATTGATTGACTAAAGCATCAAATTACAGGAGATCAAGTTTTCGGTTTGAAGCTAGTCACCATTTTACCAGCAGCTCATCAATGCTAGCGATCATCTGTTCAAGGCCGTCTCCCCAAACCAGCATATGCGGCAAGTCTCCAGTCTACAAGCCAGTAACTTCTTTGTGCACAGCCTTAAGCCCTCCAGGTGTATAACCGAACTAGCTGCAAATTCCAGTAAGCACAATATTAAGACTTGAACCATATTGAATCAAAAACATCGTCAGGGTTTAGGGTTCCAGCAAACAAGCAGAAAGATCAAACCTTTGAATGATAATGATCACGTACTGATTTCCCAGCAGCTCAGCTTCCAGACATCCACTGCCATACCCGTGTGGAATCGCAACAGAGGTCTCATGTCGATCCCAAAGTCTCCCCTTTCAAATTCATCGAATTCAAGTGAAGAATAATAATCATACCGCCTAGTTTTAAACGCACACCGTTATCAACCCGTCCGCTCTATCGGCTGCTTCCTATCACGACTCGCCATGATTTTGAAAAAAGCTCGCTAATCGTGCAACTTTTGCGCTCGGGATGACCCCCCCGGAATTATGTACACGACATAGTCTCGGAATGGCTGCGTCGATCCTCCTTGTTCACAAACAGAACAGGTCGCTGCAAATAATAATAATAAATAAATAAATTGTGTGGGCATTTTCTGGGATTAATCCAAGCCTGATAAACAGTGGTGGTTGCCAGCAGGAATTGATCATCTGATCGGCAATACGCCTTTGACGACGACGTTCTGTCGCACTGGAAAATATGCTCTATTTTTCAAAATCCTGCTGTACTTACAATGATCTAAAAATAGTCGCTTTTGTATAATTAATTGTTTGTATAAAGGGATCAGCAAAGCCCTGCTTGAGTCTAGATAGTGAGGAGATTCATCAAGTCATGGCAGAGCTTAATCTCACATCTTCCATATGTTGCATAAGCTCTTCGTAAACTTTTGTGGACTCCTATATGAACCTCTCCATTGAGCTAAATACGCGTTCCAGGCTTTCATGTACAGAAGCATTTCTAGTATCTGTTCGATATACCAACTGGCTGGACTCGTGGAGGCCGCTGCTAACTCGAGAAAATGACGATACTTGAAGAACCTGTTTTTCCAAGGCTTGAATCTGTTTCCGAATATTATGATCTTCTAAGTCCAGACTCCTCACTTGCCTTTCCAGCTCTATGTTTGTCACCAAGTTTTGTTGCAAGATCAGCCTGTCTCGCTCCCAGACAGAGAATACACTCATGACAAGTTCCCGCATTGCGTCAACTACTACTTTTTCCGAGGTCTGGTCAAGAGCTTGTGCCCAGTGGTAGCAAATCACGAATATGGGTGGAGCTCCTATCCGACCGGGTGAAAAGTCAGGTTTATGAAAAAGACACTTGAGTAGCCAATTATTCAGGGCTTTCGCGAATTCCCTCTGTCTGCTAACCCAGTTCATAAATCTTAGAGCCCAGTTGATCAGTTCATGTTCAAGATCTGAAGTGGCTTTCAGATTTGCCTCGCTGAACTTTTTGTGAGAAACAACTGCATCCAGGTTTTTGACCTCTCTGATTGCTTGAAGTTGGCTGCCATGGCACTCTAACATAGATTTCCACATGCTCGTCAATCTGATAAACAAAAACCCCGTTGAGTAACGTAATCAACCAGTAACGGTGTATACAGTTAAATACCTAAATTAAAATCAGAATACCCTTGAATCAACTGATTGATTTGTGGCCGTAGCTCTTCGTCTCTGATTTTATTTAAGGTACTTGAAATCTTGTCAACCACCTGAATCGCAACTTTAATTTTGGTGCCCATGCTCCTTACGAATCTACCTGTTGAAATCACTTTATCAGCTACTGCACCCTTCATATCGAGCTGAATCAGCTTTCTACGCTTTCTGTCATGCAGTACTCTCAATTTCTCTTCGGCCTGAAAATGATATCAAGGAGATGAACACACTAACAGCATAGCATGATGCCCAACATAAACTGTGTTTTCATGTGATCGCGCATTGCCTACAATTGTCTTCGAAAAAATAAAAATCTAGTGAAAATGTGCAAGCTACGAAAAGGCATGTTCTGCATACCTTGACTTCGTAAAATAGTTTTTTCTCCCAAAGGTACAGCTTCTGTAATGTGCTGGAGAGACCCTTTGTCTTCAGCCCAGCTATTTCATCGATGTTCGAAGGAGATGCATCCATTACAGCAAGTGATGATGATTTGGAAATCAAGGATTTAGAGGGATGTGAAAACACTATTGGTAGTGAAGGAGTGATAGCTTGCATCATCTTGGATGAATCTGCATTTGAAACAATCAGAATGTTTTAACAAAGAAAATAAAGGGATCATAATTAGCGATCCCAACAACTGACCAGCAAGGATCACACGGCACAAAATGGACAATCTTTGGAATAAAGGGATGCGATTGCAGACCACAGAGAGATGCATTTGGTGGTATTAAGACACATCGGTGCTTACCAAGATACGCATTGCAGTTCTTATGATATGGAAGGCTACCGACCTCCAACAACTCTGCAAGCTCATTACCCACCTCCGCAGCTCTATTAAACTGAACATGGATATCCCTCAAAACGTCAGAAAAACCACGGGGTTCAGCACCTTTGGTGTTACCTTCACTTGCACTTTTTGTAATCCTCTCGTCACGATCAACTGCCTTGGCCTCCATCATCTCAACCTCATGCTCTAACTTCTCATCCTCCACTAAACTTGGCTTTACAGGGCTTAAAATTTCTACACCATCAACTTTTCCACCTTCATCTTCTATGTCTAAATTCAAATGCTTCCCTCCACTAGCAACTTCCTCAGCAACATCTGCAGCCTTATTGTCATACACTTCCTTAACAACCTCATAATCATCCTCTTCATCCACCTCTTCCAACTCGGGAATTCCCTCTTCCTCCCTCACTTCATTCAGCTCCCTACTTGACAGATATGCAGAGTAAGACTCATCATAAACACCATCAAAAGGGTTTAAAAAGTCCCAAGCTGAGCCCCCAGGAGGTGAAGGCGGAGGAGGTGGGGATTTGTTGTCATCCCTTGACCCCACGGCTCCAACACTGACACCATATTGTGGGGCAGTCCCATAATATCCTGAACTGTACCCAGCCCCATAATTCAGATATCCACCTTGTGAAGAGCTCAGCATGGCATTCTGATGACCATAATTGTAATATGAAGATTGGTCCATATACCCGGTTTCGGCACCAAACTGCTTCTGTTCATAAAACACTGAAGGCGCAGCTTGGTTTATCATATAACTCATATGCTCAAACCTGTTTGAAGACTCACTGGGAACTTCATGTTGGAATTCTCCAGGGTACTCAAACTGACCAACATTATGAGCATTCAATTGCGGCTCGGCAAAACCACCTTGAAGCTGATGATGATGATGAGATGACTCTGAACTAGCGCCTCCTCCTTCTTCCTCTGAATCCGTAAGCAAATGTAGATGCGAGCAGGAACAAGAATCAGAATCAGAGTCCAAAACCAAATGGTGAGAGTGACTTATATCAGAAGATGAACTTCGGGGAGGCTCGACAATCTCTGCCACACCACCACCACCCTTCATAATCTTCTTCTCTCCAGGCAATGTCAAAACTGGAGAAGCATTAAACATATTAACATCCTGGTCAAAAAATCTCTGAAATAAACCACCAACCTTCTCCAAAGACTGCATATACGCCAAGTGAGCCTCGGCTAGATTAAACCGAAGCCGCATAGCTTCATCCAAAAAGCAACAGCGGTCGCGGCAAAGCGCCACAGCTGGGAGAGTATCAAGCTTGGAGCTTCCACAGCCCATCAAGCAGAAAAAGACTCAAACTTTCGATCCGGGGTTCGAAAATGTTTATGGATTATGGAGGAGGATTCAGGTTGTCAGGCATCAGGGTGGATTCGGAGCAGAGAGTGAGAGCATCTGGGGACAATTGATGGAAATGGGCTTCGTTTGAGAAAAAGATGTTCACTCGGTTTTTAGTCGGTTGTCAGATGATCATCGAAAACCAAAAACGATTGCTACTGAAAGAGAGAGAGGAAGGCAGTAAAAGTAAAAACCCTAATTAACTTGCAGAGATGAATGAAATGAATCCGAGACCGAGCGAGCAAGAGGTTGATGATTATGACTAGTGTCGTTTCATATTCCATCAATTGCTGAAAATGTAATTAAGTACCAATATTTAGGGGCAAAAGGGTCATATAAATATCAATCTTCTATTTTTTTTTATTTTTCTGAGGGGTATAATGATTTATACATTAGAATGCATATCGACTTTAATCAATCTCATAAAATGATGATAAAATTAGTGACTCCAACATTCGAATCTGAGATGTTAGAAATTATATCAGACTTCTTAACCAACAGACTTTGGCATATCAATTTAGAATATATACAAGGGAAAACTACAAATTCATTACCTGAACTATCATTTCATTTCAAACTAGGTACCGAACTTTCAATTTTTTTCAAATCAAGTATCGAGTGGTCAAATTGTAATAAAAACTTGTAAAATTAACACACTTAAACCGATTAATCCTTCAAATAATTAACTTGAAATAAAATGATTGAAATTAAATTATTTAGAATATGAATATCCTCTCATTTAATGATAAAATTGAAAACATCATATTACTTACTATTTTTTACGATTTTGATATAATTAAATTTTGGAAAATATATCCAAACTAAATAGGAAAATTCACTATTATAATTTATAATTATATATTTAATTAAAGTCAAAAATAACTAACCCTCAAAGTCTTTACAATTTTTCAACATGTTAATTATTGATAAATTTCAATAATAAAAATGATTAACAACTAAATTAATTACAATATTGAACTTTACATGTCAGTTTGGGTGTATTTTTTAAATTTTAGTACATAAATAATCAAAGATAATAAGTGATATAAGTTTTTCATTTTATCACTGAACAATATGATATTTAAATTCTAAAAAAAAATTCAATTGAATCATTTAAAGGGTTTCACGACGTCATTTTTAAAAAAAGGAAATCTGGGATTACAAAAGCACAACACAGACAAAACAACAAACAGGAGAGCCTGGCCTATACTATGTTATTGGCAGACCAAAAGGAATGATCGTCAAATCCTTCCACTCCCATCTCTCACCGCGCGCCTTCCTCGCCAGCCAGTTAGCCTGAAAGTTTGAGTCTCTGTCGATGCTCCCTAGCTGCCACTCCTGATGACCATCCAACAAATTGATGCAGCTTTGTATCTCCTCTACGCACGCCTCTGGCCTCCATGTTCCCACGTTGATTGCCCACAAGGCTTCTCTAGTGTCCGTGAAGATCGTGACCTTTTGCAAATTTGATTCCCATGCTAATTGCAGTCCCACAAATATAGCTCGACATTCTGCCTGGAAAATTGAGTCAACCTTTTCAAACCACCTTGTCTGACCTTCTCAACCTTTCCTTCCGCTAAGAGGATTACTCCCGCTCCTGCTTCCCTAGTCTTCTCGTCATATGATCCATCACATAGGATTATCGCAACATCCTGATTGCTACCTGATTGGTCCTTCCACCAGTTCAGATACCTCCCTCCGCTCCTGACATCCTTCAACAGCCAGCTCAGTCTGAGTTTTAGATCCTTGATCCCCTTGCCTTCCTTCAGTGAACAACTTCATTCCCGTTCTTCCACACCAACCAGAGTGACATCAGTAGAGTATTAAATTCTTCCTCCTTGCACAGTTTGGCACAAAGCCATAACCAGTAACCTGGTTCGTTACACTGATTCTTCCATATCGCTTGAGGCAAGTGCAGACTCTGCAGTAATTCCTTGGACCACCAGCAGTCCCTGAATACATGTAGAGAGCTCACCTTTAGCTCCACACTGACAACATTAGTTATTTACCTGACACCCCCTTTTTGTCAAATTTTGCATTGTTGGTAAGCCACCATAGAAAAGCCTCCACCCAAAAACTTTATAATCTTATTCGGGATCCTCAACTTCCAAAATCTTTGCCAAAATCTCTGCGTTTCTTTTGCGTCAGACTGTTCGCTCATTTCCCCATTCCTCCATTTTTCAAGTTTCACAGCCGTATAGTAAGCTGATTTAGTAGTGAGGATACCAGACCCATCCAACTTCCATAGATACATGTGTGACTCCTCATCCCACTCTGTTCCAAGCTTCAAAATCTACATTGCTTCATAGATCCCTCTCCATGCATATGATGGCCTAGCTCCTCTAGCGGCATTGAAGATCTCTGCATTGGGGAATTATTTAGCCTTCAAAATTTTACTAACCAGTAGCTGAGGAGAGGAAATAAATCTCCATCCTTGTTTAGCTAGTAAGGGAAGGTTCATTAGTTCCAATCTTCTAAAACCCAGTCCTCCATTGCCTTTATCTTTGTATACTTCTTCCGCTTTCACCCAATGTATTCCTCTATTTTTCCTACTGTTCCCCAGAATCTCATGATGTTGCTCGACAATCTCCTGCATAACAAAGCAGGCAGTTTAAAACACGTCATAGCGTATGTAGGAATAGCTTGGAGAACTGACTTGACAAGTACTTCCCTTCTAGCTCCGGACAATAGTTTGTGCTTCCAATCGTTGATTCTCTTAATTGTCTTCTCCTCTATTGATCTAAACAGTTCAGCCTTTTTGTTACTGAAAACCAGCGACAAGCCCAGGTAAGTGGAATGCCCTTCTACAACTGAAACTGGAGTCTTTCCAGCAGAGTTCTTCTAACTTCTTCTGTTACATTATTGCTGCACACAGCCTCCGATTTTGCATAGTTTACTTTCTGACCTGAAATTGCTTCATAACTCCTTAGAATATCTCTCATCCATTTTATTGAATCTGGACTGACTTTAAGGAAGAACATACAGTCATCTGCGAACATTAAATATGTAACCACCGGTGCTTCTCTATACATTTCAACACCTTACAACAGACCCAACTCCTGATACTCTCCCATTGCATAATTCAGCCATTCAGCACATAACAAGAATAAAATAGAGAGATCGGATCCCCTTGTCTTAGTCCACGACTGGGATAAATAATCTACGAGATATGGTCGTTTATTCTAACTCTTAAGAGACAGACTGCACACACATCATCACCTTCCCCACCCAGCCAGTATCAAAATCTAAGGACAACATCATTTTTTCTAGGAAGCACCACTCTATCCTATCATAGGCTTTGCTCATATCTAATTTCAGCGACATATAACCCATCTTCTGCTGACTTCTGCATTTTATATAATGTGATATCTCGTGGGCTATTAAAATATTGTCAGATATTAATCTCCCACTTACAAAAGCACTCTGACTCTGGGAAATCAAGTCTGGCAGAACTTCCTTCAACCTATTAGCCAAAACTTTCGTAATTATCTTCATAACTACATTGCACAGGCTAATAGGTCTTAAATCCTCCACTTTCTCCACCTTCTTGGCTTTTGGTATTAAAACTATAAGTGTCTCATTTAATTCAGCAACTAGTAGATTATTGTTTAGACACCTGAGTACCTCCCTCACCACACTAGCTCCCATAATATCCCAATTTGATTGATAAAATAATGCCGAAAAACCATCCAAACCTGGAGCCTTAGAAGGATGCATCTGATATAACGCTCTCCTGACCTCTCCTTCCATAAATGGGGATGTGAGACTACTATTCATTTCCTTTGTCACTACTTTCGGAATCATTCTGAATTCTTGGTTCAATCTGTCATTGGTGTTATCCACCTGAGAACGGAATATGTTAGCAAAATAATCAGTAATGGTTGCATAAATTTATGAGGTAGAGTTACAGAAATCTCCTTCCGAATTTTTGAGGTTGTCGATATGATTCCTTTTTCGTCTTTGAGAGGCTCTAGCGTGAAAATATGCAGTGTTTTTGCCTCCTTGCTTCAACCACTCTACCCTGGACCTCTGCTTCCACCATAGCTCTTCTCTCTCAAGCCATTCGTCCAACTCCTCTATGAGCTTTGATTCCTCTTGAACTAGCTCTTCTGTTTTGGGTAACCCTTGTAGCTGTTGAATGCTCTCCTTGAGTCCTTTTATCCTCTTCTTAACACTGCCAAAAGTCTCTCCACCCCACCTGGAAAGCTCCTCCATGCAGCTCTTTAGTTTAAGACTCAAGGTAAAACTAAGTGGCTGAGATCTCCATATAGCATCTACTACACCTTTAAACTGCTCATGCCTCAGCCACATTGGCTCAAACCTCTGAATGCTACTATTGTTGCTGCTAGTGTCTTCTTCCATATGAACAATTAAAGGAGAATGGTCTGAAGTATAAGAGAAATCAAGCCCAATAATTGCTTATGGGAAGGTCTCCCTCCAGGCCTTGTTCACTATCGCCCTGTCCAGCCACGCCTTCACCTCTTGCTCTCCTTTTCGTTTGTTGGAGTAAGTGAATGGGTCTCCTCTATAGTACAAGTCTGACAATTCGCAATCTTCCAGGCAATCTTTGAAGTTTCTCATCTGCCACATTTGCATATCCCTCACACCCTTCACTTCCCAACTATGAGCGACTTCGTTGAAATCTCCCATCACGACCCATGGCTCGTCCGACCCCTTCTTCAAGTGTCTTAATAACTCCCAGCCCGACTCGCCTTTAATTTGAACATCAATGTGATAGGACACAGAAATCAGGTCCACAACCACCTCCTCCGACCACATAAGTACCAAACCACCTGAGCGCCCTCTACTATTGAGTGCTAAGCTTCCTACAAAACCTAATTTGCTTCATAACCCATCCCAGTTTCCATTCCCTTTCTTTGTCTCAATCAAACCGACAATGGAAGGCATATGTGACCGAACAACGTCACACAAGGAGCGAACTGCACGAGGGCCTCCCACCCCCTCGGCAGTTCAAACTTAACAGCCTCATGCCTGTCAGTGGGGCCGAGCCTTGTCGACCACCGCCGCTGGGATCTCATCGATTGATAGCTGTTTTAGTGCTTCATGCTCCTTCCCTTCCACCACTTGTTGGTTCACGCCTACAATTTCTTGATATGGATGGAACCGCCTCGTGATTTGTTTACTCCTCTTCCCCCTATAGCCTTGCCGACTGAGTTCCTATCCCGAGAGAACGAGTCTGCTCTCATCCACACCATACTCGGTCTCCCCATACCTCCCAGTCTTTCATTCAACCCAACATATGGGCCTTTCACAGTATCTGGGAAATTGCTCAGCCCAGTATAACTGAACGGACTAGCATACTGGCCCACTTTGTCATCTCCCAATCCACTGCCTCTCACCGCCTGCTTACCCTTATTCACTTTTTTCGTGGCCTTCATCATTTGTGTCTCCTCGACAACCTCGACGTCCATTAGGTTTCCCAATGATAAGCCTACTCCCCTTCCTTCGCCCTTCCCTTCCTCGAGCTGTCCACCTTCATTTATTGAGCCGCCCTGACTGACGTCTAGGTATTGTGATGATTCAACTTCCTTACCCGTCGGTACCTCCTCAGATCTCCTCTTCATCTCCGGTGATGCATTGCTGCGTAATTCTGGCCTCTCCTTCAAACTAACTCTATTAGTTGAACCTTTACTTCCCCCTCCCCCACTCTTAGGTTCTTCCTCGCTCGAAGTTGCCTCTAGCAAAGCTCCTCTTATGTTTTGTATCGGACTCTGACTTTGTGCCGGGGAATAACTGCACATCTCCGTTTCATGATTTAACCTTCCACACCTCTCACAACAGCTAGGGAGTCTTTCATATTTAACTGAAATCAACATCGGATCTCTATTCCTTCATTTTCAGGAAGAAACCATTTACCACCGGCTCTTCCACGTCCAACTCCACCCTTACTCTCATGTATCTCCTCTTGGTTTCCTCCGTTTCTGACTGACTCACTCGAATGAATTTTCCAATCTTCACTGCTAATTTCTCTCCCACTTCCTTATCATTCAAAACCACTCCGACTGGGAGGTTATGCATTTGGGCCCAAACCCCAAGCTTCTTCATCTGGAATTCCTCAGGCGTCAGATCTAGACACCATTCATGCATCAGCACTGCCGTCTTCAGACAGAGCCATGGTCCTCCTTCCTTAATCCTTATCCAATCTCTTTCATACTTGAACTTTGCTAGCGCCATATTGTTCGCCAATTCCTTGAAGCTCACGTTGTCCTCTACGTTCCAGATCTTGGTTAGAACATTTGATAGTCCCGTCAGATTGAAAGAGGTTCCATTGGCTAATTTAAGAACTAGTGCCCACCTGCAATCTTCCTGCATCTTATTCCAGTCAGCGTCTTCTAGCGAAACCACCACTTTGTCTTGAAAGCTCTCTGTTAATGTCTCAATCTGCTTCTCCATTACATCTCCCCTGCTATGCTCACTCATCATTCGCCGAGACAATGCCTAAAGACGATGGAAAGAAAAGAACGCAACTTAGATTACACACCCACTTCCAGGAAAACACTTCTAAGATGGCTTAGAAGGAAACACTCTCACTGAGTTACCATAGAGAAAACGAATTAAAATATTTATTTATAATTAATCATTTAAAGGGTTAAATGTTTAACGGTGTTAGTTTTACAAGTTTTCTTATTACAATTTGACCTCTCGGTTCTTGATTTGAAAAAATTGAAAGTTCAGTACCTATTTTGAAATGGAGTGGTAGTTCAGATAATGAATTTGTAATTTTTCCTATATACAAAGCTGTCAACAGGGAAAAAGCATACAAATCCCAGTCAACCATTCTTCCTTTCAAATTAAAAATGGCCGGCTGCTATAAGAGTCTCACTATTTTAGTCCCTTTTGCTAAATTGTCATGCAACTGATCTAACAAGTAAACTAATCAATCTTATCCTAAATTAAAATGAAAAGCATTTCCATTTACATGAGTTTTGATTGAGTAGGCCAAGGTTTTCTCCTGGTAAAGTTGTGTAGTTTTTTAAGTCAATCTAACTTTGCTGCAAAATGCAAATGATATAAATAGATTGCTTGTATTACAAAGACTACGGAATTGAAAGTGTTGCCCACATGACTTGTCTTTTTCACAGTAACGATGTTTGTTTTCCTCCTTTCCGAAGAAGTTTCTAGTGAGTCCCATTTTCATCTCAAAACCAGTGACGGTAAGTATGTAACTTAGGAGGTCGGAGAGTTAAGAAAGGCACCTTAATAAAAAGTGAGTATTTTGGAAAACAAATTGTGAGATCGAGTACGGAAAGGAAACAATTTGCTCTGCTAACAAATTGGACAAATTTCCCAGCATGACCGGGATTAAAAGATTTGTGATTGAAGGAAGACGACAAAATATATAAAACAAAAATGTGAAAGACTGTCAAAATTTCTATTCATCTGCTATGTACACTTAGTCTGATAACATCTCTTCAAGTTCAGGTTCCTCTGATTTCCGCAGAATGCCAAGATCTGCCTCTATCGCAGTACTCAATATTTTGTTACCCATATATTCTGAACCTGTGTAATCCAAATCAACTGTATCTTGATCATCATCTGTAAATACCTCATCAACTTTGAACGTGGAGTTTCCTGTTTGATCTTTGTGAATGAATCTGAACTCACTGCTCGCAGACTGCCCTTCTGATTTCTCACATATGCATGCTGCAGGGTTTTCATGGAACTCACCTCTCCCGGGTTTTACTTCATTCGGCTCTCCCATGAATCCTATCTGACTTCTCCTGACCTGAGAAGCAAACTCTTCCCAAGTCATGTAATTTCGGTTCAGGAACAATTTGTACAGTTTCTTAGCATTGGGACGGATTGTAGGTTTGTGACCAAAATATCTCCTGTGAGAGAAAAACACGTCATTTTTATGATGTAGTCAAGTTATAGTTTGCTAGTGCCCTCTGGATTCAAGGCAAATGAGACTGCTTTCTTATAAAGTTGAAGAATTATGATTCTATTGCATACCTCCTTCCGGCTAGAATTTTAGCCATATTCCCATTGTTGTTAGTCACAAAAACATCGCTTTCATCACAAACCATGAAGTCAATAGCAGCCATGCGTGAGGAAAATGGCATGAAAGGAGCCAGCTCCTCCTCTCTGGTTATTGTCTCTTTAGAATGGAAATTCGGGAATAGTGCTTTGAGGGGTGCTAGTGTCTCTTCATCTCCATATACTTCACCAGATGCAACATATATGTGAATGCCACTCCCGTACCCAAGCGCTCGCAGCATTAGACCGACTTCTTCGGGAGTAAGGGGACACTTTCCATGTCTCCTTTCCTTTTCTGGGTTGCTTGCCTACGCAACAAGTTCATATGCAACAATTCAATATACTGAACCAATAATTTGTAGGTTTGATCGAAAAGACTTTTTTCAGGCTTTCAAATAATCGGCAAGTGAGATAGTCAGGCTAACATGTAAACTTTTCCATCTCTTGCGTATGGCACCTAACTCACGTCTTTCTTTTTCTCCCCCGCCATAGTAGCATCCAGAAAAAGCAAGCATATCAGGCTCAAACCTATGGCAATGAAAATGTTACGGTATCATTGTCATAACGAGTCTTTTAAATTGCACAAGTTTTTAATGCAGATCAATCAGTTTACATAAAAATTTAGTATCTGATGCATGAAGGAAATGATACAACAAATAGCATGACAACTTTTTATTTGGCAGATGCCAAGATCCTAAATTTGAAAATTTGTTGAATCCTAAAATGTTAGCAAATAACAGAAAAATATTCCACAAAATCAGATAATGTGACAGCAAGATAACAGCTGAACAGCCCACAAACATCCCAAATTCTTACACACTTTCAAATGCTTATGGATACAATGCACCGCTAAAAGTCGCAATTTTTCCTCTCTTAGTTAACTTATCAGTATGTTAAGGTATAACATACAAGGCAAAAGCTTAACATCATTGAAGAACATATATTGTTGGCTATATGCCTTTATTATACAAGCTGAATTATACCTCAGGTGAAGTGCTATATAATGCCTACTCTTCATTCTCATCCGTTCAACCAACATTTGACCCATCTGACGAATGGGATCAGTAAACTGTAGTGCATGATAGTTCACTTTACACCTCAATTTCTGCAAATCGCTGCCCAGTCTATTAGACAGTCTGTAATCAAATTTAGATAGCTGTACCACCTGCACAAGGCATATGCCACATAATGAGCATGGCATTCAACAATATGCAACACAAATTTAGCTTGTACTAGCTTCAGTGCAACGAACTAGAGGATACATGCCTATGGCAAGTGTGTGGTGACAGAGCAAGTGTTTCAAGTTCAATTTGAACTATTTTCAAGTTGAGACGTTGATATAGGCACCAATCATTATCCTTACATGCATCATAATCTGATACAGAGATCAGGAAGTTTTGGCGACACATAACTCAGGAGGCATATAACACTCACTTTCTTTTTCTTAAGAACAGGTAGCACATGAGTTTCATAGCATCTCGGAGTGCATTTTCTTGGAACGCGCATGGACACAAGCTTTCGTCCAGATTTTAAAGCTGGAAGTTGTTTCATTATTCTAACATCCTCGGATAAATAGGAGATAAACCAGTCCACATCAAATATTTCAGAAAAGTTGCTGCATCAAACATGAAATAACCAAACCTTAATTTTCCACTAAGCAATAAAGGAGCAGTAAGAAACTGCCTAATCAGTTAATTACAGTAGCCCTCCTGCATTTTTCCAAAAGAAAAAAAAAAGTAAAATAGAGCAATATAGCAATTAAACAGTTACCGAACCTGTCATCTTTCCAGAAAGATTTTTGGTCCAACTTGGGAACAATAAGAGTAGCATTTAATAAGCGAGCGGCAACAACAGCATCTGTTATCTGCACCAGAAAAATTTAGCACCGGAAATTAACATTCAGTGGTCTATGTCACTAAAGTAAGCAAAATTTATATTTTCATACAATCCTTTGTCTCAAAACAAAGGCAAAAAGTGGCTGCATATAACTCTACTAACAGAAATGGCAGTACTAACATGTGCTCATCAACCTAGATGAGATGGTGAATCTAAGGATCATGTGGCCCAACAAATCTAGAATGTAGGATAAAACCACAACTAAAACCTCTTTTAAGTTCCTCATCTCGGTTAAAAAACTCTTTTATGTATCATCATTCATCAAGTTGCAGCTACAAAATATATCATGGCAGACAAAACACTACCCTCACCCATCCTTAGAGACCAGAAAGTAAGTGTGATTCAAAATGGTAAAACAAAAAGGCTGGCAGGCCAAACCCTAATGCGCATTGTGCTACATCTCTTCATATACTATCAATCTTTACAAATGATATCTTTTAAAAATATTAATCAACAACTCGTCCACACTTTAGACTAAGAAAGTGCATATGAAACTCTCATACAAGCAATTATTAGGGAGATAAAACCAGAAGAATAACTCTGCATCACTCAATATCACAGTGAATGGAAGTTTACCCCTGTTCTTTGTTGATTCAGTCCGCCACTCGTAGCAATCAGCAAATACCGATCAGGGTAAGTGTTCAAGCCTTCCTCTGTCAAAACAAAAGCCATATTTCAGAATATCACCAAGTAAAACTTCACAGTCCAACAAGTTCAGATTACATCTACCAAAATACCAACCATGTCTAGTAAACTTCAGAGAATAGAGACTTTAAGTGGATCTGCCTGTTTTCACAATTAGGTACAGTACAAACTTGGAAACCTAAACATTTCCCCTAATCATTAATCTACATCCACAAACCCAATTCTTAATGATAGTCATAAATGCCCAATCCATCCCAAGAGTTTGATTGCAAATTTTTTTTGTCAGGATAGTAACTCTATCGTTTCACTTTCACTATACATTTCAATAGCAGTAAAGCGTTTCAACAAGCTAGAAAAGTAAAGAATACTTATTAAGGAAGATTAAACAAAAAGTTAGTGAAGATTTAAGTAGTGAGTCAAGTATCAGAACCTTTGCTTTTTTTCAAAGCCTGTTTTTCTCCAGATAGTGAAAAAATCATGAGTGACACGAGGAGCTCGCACCCGTTTATCGGATGATGAAGACTATGTTTAAAAAACGTGATGACAGGATAAAAACGAGGAACAGAGTAGAACAGAAAATAGTCAAAACTGAACCGGAGAGAGTCTCACCGTGATATTTAGTGCTGGCGTTGCAGCAGCCGTTGTACGAATCTGACGATTTCGAGCTCCACAAATCTCGTTCTAATCTCCCTCCGCTCATCTTCATCAAATTTCAAAATCCACAAAAAAATTAATCAACCGAAGTAAAAATCAGATCAGCCATTTTGAAACTAATAATCAATTGGAGATACTCACCGGAACAGAAAAAATCGTCGCGTGATTCGAATGCGACCTCACGTCCGCCATATGCCCAATCTGCGTCGCAGAATCCGAATTAGCAGAGACGTAAAAAGAAAATGTAAAATAGAGGAAGAGAGCTTATAGAACGAAGGCGGAGGTGAAGGTGGCGTACGTACCGGAGAAGGAGCGAGGATGGAAATGACGAAGAAGAGTAACAAAATCGAAGCGGATACGAGAGAAACAGCCGGCACGAATCCCTCTTTGCTGATTCGGCGCCGAAATTTCTCTCCAAGCAGGACGCGGAACCCCAAGCTCGAGTCACGACTCTTCTTCCGGTGATTGCTGACGCCGTTGCTGCTTCTCATTATAATCTTCGCCGAAACCGGAAGAATCGAAACACCGCCGCCAAATCCGGCGAACGATTCTCGGAACGTGAACAGCGAGCACACCTGCCTAAGCCGATCTTTGGCCTTGACGTTGATGTTGAGCCTCTTTCCTCTGCCGCCGAAATTTACGTTTTCGTTATAGCCTTCGTTTTTGTGGTTTTTTTGCGAATGTCGATCGTCTTCGTCGTCGTCTTTGAGCATCTTAGGATCCGAGCAGAAGCAGAGCAGCAGCAGCGCTTAGTCGCTTACCGGCTACCACAGCAACGTTTCTTCTTCTTCTCAGCGATAAAAAAAATCATTTATTTATTATACAACTCTAAATTTAACTTTTAAATTGATTTATTTAACAACTCGCAGTTTGGATGGATGAGATATTAACACGTGGCTTTTAGATAATACTGAGTCGTTGGATGGAGATGCCAGCAACTAAATTACCAAAATAACCATTGGACGGGCCAGCAGTTGGAATCGGATGGGTTTGGTGGGATCGAATACAGATAAGTAGAAGCCAGTGTTGAAGTCGTTTTAAATAAGTTATTTTTTTTTTCCGATTGGATATAAGTTATTAGTTTAAAAAATAGAATCTGACTACACCCCTCAAGTTTCGTTGCATTACATGAGGCTCCCTATTAGTTGGGAGAAATGAGAAATGAGAACAAATCCTAGCCATTAAATTTCCATTTCTCATTTCTCATTTCTCCGAGAAACATTGGTATTTGGAAAGTAGCAATTACGGAAAATCACAAATGGAATTTGAATTTCATTTAAATTAAATGGGATACTAAATACATTTATTTTATTGACTTTTAATCATCGTTTATGTGTTAGCGGCATTAATGCTATTTATTTCTATAGATTTAAATTGTAAAATCGTAGAATTTTTTATCTGTCCTTTTTTTTTTGATGAAGATGAAGATCTGTCCTCATTTAGCTTAATCAAGCATATTTCCTAATTGTTAAATCTCATTAAGTTACCATTAAAGTCGTGGCATGATGATTGAGATGTTAATCAGCAAATTTCTGTTGTCAATTTCAATTTTTTTTGTTGGCTTTTTTTCCCGTTGCTTTATTTGTTTGAGAAAAGATCATATGAGAACAGCAAGTTACCATGAGAAATGAGAACAAATCCTAGCCATTAAATTTCTAATCTAATGGTTGTTAATTAACACTAATTTAATCTCACAATCTCAATTTATTAATTGTCTAAAGGGTAAATTAGTCATCTTTTATCTCAATTTGCAGTTCCGATTCTTCTCTCTCTATCAGACTCTCTCCCTTCGATCAATCCAGATCAGAGAACCCTAAAATCGTCCGTATTCACACTACTCTTCACAAACTCAGCCATCGTCACTTACGCGTCCCTCGCATACCTAATCAACACAAATTCGAATCCTTGAGAACCCTAGCAGTCAACGACCCATTCGCCGAAGAGATGTCCGTGTCAGGCGGAATGAACAGCTTCTCCAGCGATTTGAGAATTAGGGATTTGATGTTGTTGATGATCAATTGATAGGCATGCTCTACTGATCAGGATATTGTGTAATTTTCCAAGCGTTGATTGTGTATTTAGAGATTTTCAATTTTGTGCTTGAGAGGAGTTGGTAGTAGTATACGGATGTTCTTCAGTTTGGTGTTGAAAGTTATTGAGATGGTAAAAAGCAGTCAGCTTGTGGTTTGTGTGATGGTGTTTACTGCACTGTTGGTGCTCAGGCAATAGACTCTGTCTGGAAGATGATACCTTTGCTGATTTGATGGTGGCAATGATCAATTTTGGTTATTTATTATTGTTGGGCGTCTCCTTAGGAGATTTTCTCTCAAACTGTGGCCTTTGTTTCTTTGTGTTTGATATTAGTCTGGTGGTGTTTTAATGTTAAAGATGATAAGCCGATTTGATGATTCTCACGATTGCTAGTTGGTCATAATCAAAGGGAGTCACGATTGCTAGTCGATTTGATGATTTGTTTAAGTCTTTTAAGATATGCAAATGACATCTGCTATTGCGCGTGCAGCCGTGTGTGTGGAAATCCTCATGGATTAATTAGGAAGTACGGACTTATGTGCTGCAGACAGTGTTTCCGCAGCATTGCCAAGGAAATCGGTTTCATCAAGGTTGGAATAGGATGCACCCTTCACTTCTAGTGTAAAGCTAGCTGATTGATTGTTTAACCTTTGCTGTTTTTTTTTGCAGCAGTGCAGCCAGAAGACATTTTGTGAAACTGAGGGTGCTTGTAGTGAAGTGAATGATTCAAATGTCATCACACCAGGAACTGAGTTCATGTACATACTATCTGATGCTCTTCATGCTTACATCTATTCGAGGATGATGACTGACGCTGCTTGGAAGCATATTAAGGTTTTGATATGCACCGGTTTCTCTTGATGAGTCTTTTGGAATAATGGAACTGTGGGAACCAAATAATAAACTCTTACCAGAGAGAGAAATACAGGGACTCAAGGCAAGAGGCAATGAATGAGATTTTGTTAATGGTGAAAACCCCTCTGTGTTTGATCTGTTGCGTCGTCCGTCGCCATTCCATTTGCTGCTGCCGGTGTTGTTTGTACTGGTGTTGTTCGTGCCGGTGTCGTCAGTGTCGTTGCCGTCAGATCCGTTGCTGTCTGTGCTCTGTCGTCCACTACCAGATTTATAATTTGTAGTAAACAGATTTATCTTTCGTAATAACCAGATTTGTAATTTGTATTACCAGATTTATAATTTGTAGTATTAGTTTTATCTTCCGTAATAACAATTCATAATTTGTAGTAACAGATTTATCTTTCGTAATAACAGATTTATAATTTGTATTACCAGATTTATAATTTGTAGTATCAGTTTTATCTTTCGTAATAACAATTTATAATTTGTAATAACATATTTATCTTTTGTAATAACAGATTTATAATTTGTATTACCAGATTTTCCATCCATGGTCTTTTGTGCAGAGCAATAATGAAAAGCTGTTGGAAAACTCGTACCTTTAAATGTGTGGCATAGTTAAGTTGTGCTGCGAGATTTTGGGATTTAAAACATTGCCTCTCAAAACATTTAAACTCAAGTCAAGGGATTACAAAATCTCAACTGAAACCGAAAAGTGAAAACCATCACATCCCTCCACTCAGTTCAAGAATTCAAAATCATAACACAGTTTGTATTTCGAAATAATGAAACGAGAAAGTAAATCAAATCCAACATCGCCATAAGAAGAAGCCTTTCCTCATCGCCGTAAACAACTGTATTTTCATTCATCGTCGTCATCTTTTATCGTCTCCGACTCCGAGTTTTCTCTTCTGTTCGAATTCACTACGTCTTGGCCCTTTCTTGGGCTTCCACAAATTTCTGAGATATAAGATTAAACGGTTATAGCAAGATGAAATAATATGCACTATATGTAAGTACGCAAGATAAAACTGATACTACGAAAGACATAACTGATACTACGAAAGATAAAACTGTTACTACAAAAGATAAAACCAATACTACGAAAGATAAAACTGTTACTACAAAAGATAAAACTGATACTACGAAAGATAAAACTGATACTACGAAAGATAAAACTGTTACTACAAAAGATAAAACTGATACTACGAATACTGATGTATATGTAAGTAGTGAGGATGAAAAGGTCCAAAAATTGCGAAGTACAACAGCCAATACAAGATACAATGATGATCAACACACATTGTTCCATCAGATAGAAACAACCTTATAAAAGTCAAACTGCTTCAGGGATGTTAACATTCTAACAACTAAAAATCTTTCTTCCATATATGGAATTCTTTGCTTTGTTCTGACATGAAAAAGTTCAGTAGAGCTCCTTATATACCCAAAAGAGAACAAAGTTACATGCCCATGTTCACATTACAGGGAGGCAAGGATATTTATTTCAAAATTCGATAGCTATCAACATCCAAAGGACTACTTTTTTATGGCTAAAAAAATAATTCATACAAAAAAAACTACAAATTGAGGCTAACTCATCCAACTAGTATAAGAATTTGATATCAGAATGCAACTCAACACATCGGAGAAGAAGCGAGAAAGAAAATGAGTATCAAAAACAACACGTCGGCCACGAATACTGTGTGCTAAACTAGGAATAAATAAGGCATCCTACTACAAATAATGTGTGCTACACTATGAACAACTAAGGAACTCAGTTGAACTTGACTACGAACGACCAGTTTTCAATACGAACAATAATAAAAAAAGCAATTAAATCATACGTACTGGTGGAACACCACTACGAAAAATAATGAACTAAGTAGAACACAGTGGAACACCACCATTGAATAGGCATGAACTCAGTGGAACACCACTACGAAAAATAATGAACTAAGTAGAACACCACTACGAATGACCTGTGTTCACTACGAACAATAATCAATGATGGCACTGCTGAGAGGTTCACTAGATGCTAAGGAGGACTTGGCATGCTTTGTAGGTTCCTAAAAAACATGGAAAATATCGGCTCAGCATTACCATTGACTAAAACCATCACAAGCTGTAAAGTGGAATGAACTGCTCAACTACCTGATCACAGATGCATCTTGATGTTGCTGTTTAACCAACTGAGCTGCAAAGTTCCTAAACAAAATAAAATAAGAAAAGCTCAGCTCAGCTGAAGACACAAAGGAAAATATTGTATCAGAAACTCTAACCACGAATTAAGTTTGCCGAACTACGAATAAATAAGGTTCTCTACTACGAATAATAAGTTCAGACTACGAATTATATTTATCAAGTACAGACTACGAATGAAGTGTCAAAACTATGAATAAGTAAGGCATTCTACTACGAATAATGTTTTGCTACACTACAAACAAATACGGAACCTAAATGAACTTAGTTAGACACCAGTACGCACGACTCGTGTTCAATACGAACAATAATAAAACGCAATTAAATCACATACGAAAGATGTGAGTGTATATATGAAAATAAGCCATGTTAAGTCGACTTGAAACCCTAAAAATAAAATTGAAGATTGGCGAATCGTAGAACTTGTAACCGCTTACTCTTATTCTTCGTTTTGCCAGTCATTGAGCCTTCGGTGGTCGTCATTGTGTCGTAGAAGTCGCGGTCGTCTGTCTGTCGTCGTCGTAGCAGTCGCGGCTTGTCTGTCGTCGTCGTCTGTCGTTTGTCTCACCGAATGAAGTCGATATGCGATTTCGAATTAGGTTAGGGCGGATTAGGTAAGGGCGGACGAAATTAACGGGATTACGAATTATTAAATTGATTCCAATCCCGATTTTACCGTCAAATCCCTAATTAGTTGATTTAATTCTGTTTAATGTACGAATAATAAGGCTAATCTGGACCACAGATTACAATAATTAAATGGCCAGGATCTGTTCTCATTTCTCATGGTAACTGCACTTCTCACAGGATCCGGACTCTATTTGTTTATGTTTTTCTCATAGGTTTTATGTTGTGCTACCATCTAAAATTCTAGAGGTTGATACATCGTTAAAGTGTACATTTTGAATGGGAATAAAATTTCAATATGTGACATATAGTTCAATTGATAGATAAATGTACTATCACTACTAATTTTTTGTAAATTTTCGATGTCAGGAAATCGCCGAAAAATGACGGAAAAATCCGAATTTCCGTCAATTTACCTTCAACGATGACGGTGACGGAAATTTTCCCGACGGTAAAAAGTTTCCGTTGACATTTCGTCGTTTAATTTCATCAATGTGCCGTTGACATTCCATCAATGTTCCGTTAATTATAATTCAGTCGTCAATCCGACATGTATCCGTTGAAATTGTCTGTTAAAATACCGTCTGAATTTCGTCAATAGTATTTTCCGTCTATATTCAAACACATTTCCATTTTCAAGATTTTGCGTCTATCGTCCGTCAACATTCCGTCATCTTAGTTTTCCGTCTAAATTCCCTCCATGTTCCATCAATATTATATTCCGTCATTAGTCCGTCTTAATTCCGTAATAACAGTTTCGTCCATTTTCCATCTTACTTCCATCAATAACGTTTCCGTCAATATTCCATCGATATGTCGTCTATTAGTAAACCGTCAACTTTCTGTCATTCTTACGCTACTCAGCTTTCCGTCATTGTTCCGGCAAAATTTCGCCACAAAATATTATCGGCGATATTCCATCGAAATTCCGTCAATTATATTCCATCGAAATTCCATCAAAATTCCGTCATCCTTATTTCCGTCTACATACCGTCATTTTTCGGCACAATTGTAAATGTCCTATTTTTTGAATTTCATATTTTTGAATTACATCCCGTGATTAAATTGTTTATATTTCCTATTTTTCAATTATATTTAATTTAATATTATTTCAAATATTAAATTCAAAATTTCCATATTTAATTTAAAAATGACGAGTCAAATAATTATAACACAGAAGTCGAGTCAACTAAAATTAAAATGTCTACTCTCTGCGGTTGTCTTCATGGGATCCCTGATTAGGCGGACAACAGTTGTTTCCATTCGGGCTTTGACTGGAGGGCGGTTGGTATCCAGGAGTAGTGAGCATCCTCATCATAGCAGCTTGCATTTGCATCATTTGATCTATGCTGTCCTTCATGGCCTCCTGTCGGGATTCTATGCGCCTCAGATCAGCCTTCTGTCGGGATTCCATGCGCTCTAAATGCGGCATCAGCTCCTAAGTGTACTCGTCTGATGATTGGGCCCTCGATCTGTGCGAGCTGGCACACGACTGGCTGCCCGTTGAAGAGAACTTGTTCGACACCAATGTCGCTGCAGGGTCATACAGATACGGTATTCCCGACCTCGGGTGAACCCCCATGACAGTTGCAGCAGCCTCTACCAGCTTTTCCTCTGGTACCCTTTCATCTGCGACGCGATCCTTCAGGACCAGAGCTTCAGCATCAGCAAGCTGTTTCTGCACATTTTGAAACAAATTTTTTTGAATATAGTAAACAAATGTAATAAGAAAATACAATAATAAACATATTAGTTGGCAACACTGATAATAAAATATAATAAGATAAACAAATGTAATAAACAAATATAATTTAGTAAGTGTAATACCCTTTTGTTCTCCCCGTCGGGTATCAAATACGTCCCATCCTTCCGTTTGTATTTCTTGTCAAACATATCAGTTGGCAACACTTGTCTTTGATTATCCTTTTCCTGCAAATTTAATGATAAATGTGTTATAGTAAATGATATTGAAAATTGAATTATTTTTAAATAGTATATATTACCATCTTTGCAAAGTGATAGTGTGCTGGTCTAGACCCAAATGCGTGCACGGCTAGGCCGTTTTTGGCATGCTGGGCAGAATAAGTTTGCTTGTTCTTTTCACTGCGGGCTATGAATGCTGGGTCCATGTTAAATCGAGCTCTTTCCGCAGCTTTGTGATCTTCGGTCAACCATTTAGGGCCTTTAGTCTTCCCGGATCGCAAGCCTCTCCAGGTATCTTGTAGAATCTTAGCCGCCTTCTTCCTAAAGTTGGCCTCAATTTGGTCGGTGTGGATCAGATCCCACCGGTACAAGCTCTACATGTACATTACATAGTTGTGTTACGAACAATTTAATACAAACACAAAACTATGTAATAAAAAACAAATGACCAAAAATTACGCAACTAATACAATTTTAATACATTTTACCTTAAAGTGTCGAAACCACTTCACTGGAGCTTGTGGATCACACGTCCCCATTGTCGTCCAACCAACCTTAAAACCAGGTCCTATACATTGAAGCCCGATTTTGTTAACAGGTGAAGGGGGGTCAAAGCTGAAAAAAATACAAGGTGTAACATTTACAATATGGTTAGTATAAACAAGCTGCACAAATATATGTACAATAAAAATACTCACTTGTCATCCCCAGTTGGAGTGATCCAAGGACGATCATCATGTGGCATCGAACCCAACGGTGTCTTCTTACTGGGTCCGCCACCGGCCGAAGTCCCTCCTCTAACAAACTCTGGCCGAATTGTGTCATCATGATCGTCATCATATGCCGAAGGTGAGTCCCTCCCTTCGGCTCCCTCGTCAACCTCCCTGTTCCCCGCCACCAAATTCAACAGTTCATCGATGTCGTAATCATCCACTTCTGGTAAGGTTCTGTTTTCATCCATCGGATCAAGGGTAGGCTCCGGTACATGCATAGAAGGCCTGTAAACGTCTGGACTTGGACGTCTGTCCCCCGGTTAACGATGGTGTACGTTGCCTGTCCTCACCCCGTTGACTCGCAGGGGTAGGATCCTGTACAGGAATAAAAGGTCTGTAAACATCTCGATTTTGACTGGTGTCCCCAGTTGAAGGCTGATGTTGCATGTACTGGCTCAACTGTCCTTGTTGGCGTATGTCAGTTAGCCGTGTTTGTGATGAAGTCCCAGTACCTCTATCAGCCACGGTATTCCTTTTACCGGGTACATTGCGCTTGATTGGTCCCATTTACCCTGCCACAAAATTGAAATCAGTATTTTTAAAACACAAATACATCACAATGTTGACAAACTAACAGCAAGCGAACATAAATTGTTTTGTGTATCAACAATTTCAATCAAAGCAGAAAGTACTCGAGTATCTGTATGACAAAATTTAATTGAACCCAAATTGTATCAAAAGTGTGACATTCAAGCCAACATTGTACCTAAGGACGATGAGCTACAAGCATTTCATTATCAGAATATGACAATAATCACAAATTGTACCAAACATTATTGGATAAACTTACACAGAACGATTGTGAGTTGCAAATCAGTCATACCTGCCCAAATACAGCTTACACAGTCAAACAAACACAATTTGTCAACCGGCCATTTTGGAACATTTTTTTATAGTACAATCTATCAGACACACAAACAAACAAGAACAAACGCCGAACAAACAAACTTGCTTCCGAAATCGGACACACGCGCATATCATTAGACACACTTTTGATACAATTTGGGTTCGAACAAACAAACAAACGCAGCCGGACAGGAGAAAGACACACACTTTATACGATAAACAAACAAACAAATGCCGAACAATCTATCAAACACACGCGCTTCGAACAAGAACAAACGCAGCCACGGAAGCTAACTTACGGAAATCAAGCTGACAGGAGAAAGACGACCACTTTTCCATACCTGTGCAACGAAACTTGCTTCTGCAATCGACCAAAATCGGTTGAAGAACTCGGTGGAGTACAACGGATGATTGTGTTAGAAGACGGATAATGAGGGTTTTCCACTGACGCATGTAATTTCAATTCGTTAACACATATTTAATTAGTCTATTTTAGGTAAATATTGTTACTTGTTTAGGGAGGCGAATACGGCGGGGGATTTTTTAGATAGGAATACGACATCGCTTTTTGAACTAAGCGCTATATACATTCACATATGACAACGCTTTACCTATTAAGCGATGTAGTATATGTTAATTAATACGTCACATATATATGAGGTGCTGTAGTTTTGGTGATTTTCTACGGCGCTAACACAGTAAGCGCTATCTTAAGTGTGACATATAACAACGCCTTACCAGTAAAGCACTGTATTTTGTTTACATTAAGACAGCGTGTACAGACGAAGCGCTGTGTCTGACATCCTTTACACATCGCATATATATTAAGCGCTGTTTACATATCATTTTTTCAAAAAATTACATTACATGAAACGTTCCAGCCCTTTGCATTTATTAAAAACACAAGTAATGATTACAAAATTATTTTTTTCTTACTGAATAGTTATTTATTGATTTTCATTTACAATTTATTGAACATGCAAAACATACAGTAACTATATTTGGAATATCTTGATTCATTCACGACGATTCGTCAGACTCTTCTTCGGTATCTGGATTATCAGCTACGTGCTCGTCGTTGCCGTCTTCTTCGGTGTACTCGTAAACCTCATCATCAGCGAGGTTCTCATACGATCTGATTTCGTTGACCAATATAGGAAATTCAGTTCCCATTCGACCCTCATCTTGGAACGGAACATGTGCTACTTCCATGTCGATTGCGTTTGTTGGTTTCACAGGACAAATTGCAACCCACCCCTGATTACTTTGTCTAGCTGATCCCGGAAACGTCACATAGTAAACTTGCACCGCTTGCTGGGCAAGAATGTAAGGGTCGTAATGGGGGTAGGGTCTATGAGTGTTCACGATGAAAATCCCGTTAGACGGGTATGACCTAACAAACTGAGGGTCGTACCAACGGCAGTTGAACAAGACAACCTTTAGGCGATGGTTGGTTCTACATCTCATATGAATTATTTCTTCAATCACCCCGTAGTAGTGTGTACCCTCTGTTCCTTTCACGTAAACATGACTATTCACCGTGTTCCTCCCTTCACCATGGCTTTCAATGTGAAATTTGTAATTGTTCACTTTGTATGTTGTCGAACATGCAACGTCAGATTGAAATCCAGCGGACAAGTAGTGAATCCACTGTGGTAGTGCTAATGTTTCTCCAAGCTCCCAAACCTGAACATAATATTTTGGGTGAACATGAAAGTGCAAGTACAGTTTAATTTGCTACATAATGAAATGAAATTTGAGTTGATTACACATGGGAATACAGCCATTCTGGAAATTCCGTTAATATAGCATTGTATATTTGCTGATCATTGAATCGTGGGTGTCTTTGTCTTAAGCCGGTCTTAAGTAATGCCAAATATTGTTCAAGTTTAGGCGTGTTGCTAAAGATGTAATGAGTTGCTTTTTTAAATTCTCGGTTGTCTAATACCCTCCTTTTAATTTTGCTGCCACCAACTCCTGGGTAATTGTAAATAGAAATCTGAGGATCCTCAAAATCTGATGTCGCTACTTCATTTCGTTGGTAGCGTATACCGGTCGTTGTTAACTCCGGATCTAGGTCGTCGGATCCCAAATATGAAGTCTCCAGCTGTATGTATGCGTTAACAATACTAGCTTCCACCTCAGCTCTGTTTCCCTTTTGGCCTAACTGTTTAAGACGGTAGATGAAACGCTCAAACGGATACATCCAACGGTAGTGTACTGGTCCACCAAGTAGGACCTCATCAGCCAAATGAATTGGTAGGTGTTACATTGAGTCGAAAAATGAAGGGGGAAATATTGTCTCGAGCTTACACAGTGTGACTGATATGTTGTCCTACCAATGTTCCATTCGCTCAATGTGAAGGGAAGATGCACAGATATCTCGGAAAAATGTACACAACTCGGATACAGCTTCCCAGATATGTTTTGGTAAAAAAACTCTTGAAAGCAATTGGCATGAGTCGCTCGATGAATACGTGTGCGTCGTGTGACTTGTAACCTACTAGTTTTAGTGCACTCAAATCTACTTTATTACCCAAATTAGACGAAAATCCATCAGGAAACTTCAGAGACTTCACCCAAATAAGAACAAGATTCTGTTGTTCTCTTGTAAGCTGATACTTACCCTTATTCGCTACCAAATGACAGTGGTAAGTTTTCAGTTCCAATTCTGGTCTTCGACAATACAACCCGATATCTTTTCTGCACTTCACACCGTCATCCTTTGTTTTCCCCTTTACATCCATGATGGTGTTGAATAAATTCTCGAAAACATTCTTTTCAATGTGCATGACGTCTAGATTATGTCTAAGCTTCACGCCCACCCAGTAAGGTAGTTCTCAAAAAATGGATTTCTTTGTCCAGTTGTGTTCCACACCGAAGCCGTCGAAAACCTCATTGATACGTTGTTCCCATATATATTTTAAGTTTCTAACCCTATGATAAACTTCTTGACCTGATCGAAATTGAACTGGACCATCAAAGTCGGTTCGATCTCTGTAGAAATTCCTGGCATTACCCCGATATGGATGATTTTCTGATAAAAATTGTCTGTGATAGCCAAAATACGACACTTTTCTTCCGTTCTTTAACACAAATGTATTTGTGTCGTCCATACAGTAGGGGCAGCCAAGTTTTCCTTGAGTTGACCACCTCGATAACATTGCATACGCAGGGAAATCAGATACAGTCCACATGAGAGCTGCCCTCAATGTAAAACTCTGTTTGTAATTAACATCGTAAGTATCGACCCCAACATTCCAAAGATGTACCAAGTCATCAATAAGAGGCCTTAGATATATGTCCAAACGCTTCTTTGGATTACACGGCCCAGGGATTAGTATAGTTAACCAAATGAATCTCGTTTTCATGCACAACCACAGTGGTAAGTTATATGGTGTTACCATGACAGTCCAAACGGAGTACTGTTTTGTGGACATACCCCATGGATTAAATCCATCTGTGCATAATCCCAATCTTACATTACGTGCCTCCGATGCAAAGTTTGGATGACATCGATCAAAATGCTTCCAAGATTCTCCTTCCGATGGGTGAACCATGCGATGCGCGTCTGCTCTGGGTGAAGCGTGCCAGGACATTTCTTTTGCCAGAGTTTGCGATAAAAAAAGTCTCTGTAATCGCGGTATAATCGGCAAGTAAAACATTTGGCTTCTCGCATTTCGTTGGTACGATGAAGAACTTTCTGCCCGTCTTGGACGATGATATCTTTGTTCGGAGCAGAAACGACATACTGTCATACTTTTGTCACAGCCGTAGTAAATCATACACCCCCCGACGCAAACGTCAATCCGTTGGTACCCCATTCCGAGCTCAGCTACAAGTTTTTTTTATTGTTTGAAAGAAGATGGGATCTTATTCTCCCCCCCATTAGATTTTTCATCGTTCCACATACAACGTTAAATGCGCCTTCGGATAATCCGTAGTGAGCTTTTGTTGCCAGCATTTTTATATTAATCGAAAGCTCCGTCTTTGTCGTGTAACCTTCGTAAGATTGCTCCGAACTTGAATTTAGGAGATTGAAGAATCTATTTGCTTTGAAATTCTCTGTTTGATGTTCACCAAAGTTTGACTACTCGGGAATATCAGCAGGACTGGCAAAATCAGGAACCATCTCTGGGAAGGCTGCATGACTCCAAATTTCTTCTTCAGAATCAAGAAGTGGGTCAATTGTGGTCGGTTCAGGTATGGTTGGGCAAGTATTTACGTACTGCATTTCCGTAAGATCTTCGCCGTGTAAGGTCCAATTGAAGTAGTTTGGTGTGAAACCGTATTTGTACAAATGCTCCTCCATCATTCTTATATTGATGAATCGCTATTTTTTGCATTTCATACATGGACAGCGGATTGTGTTGTCGCTGGCAAGAAAACCTTTTGACACAGCTGTTTCAATAAAATTATTGACTCCGGCGATGAAAACATCATTGGTGTATGACTCCCCATGAGCACGAGCTTCGTACATCCATCTCCTTTTGTGATATAAATATACCATGTATACTAATATGCAGTATGATTTTAACGGAAACTAAAATAGAGTACCTCACGTCGTATCTGGGTTGAAGCAAATATCAGCACAAGTGGTCGGTCAAAATTGGAGCTTGCCTTATGTCCTTGGACATTGCAAACAAGCCATTGGGTAAAATTAGAACAATTGACTGTAAGCGTGAATATAGAAAGACGGTGCGAATACATTTGTCTATTGCAAATTTCCATATTTATATAGGACATTTGCAAAATTTATTGACGGAATGGTGATGATAAATATTCTGTCAACACGGCGGGACCTTTCCGTCACAAGGTGACGGAATAACAACGAATTGTTGATGATAAATTTACAACGGATAAATATTGTCGGTACATTTATTCACCAAAAAGATAGCGCCGTTATGAGGCGCCGTTGTATGGCACTAAAAGACAGCGCTTATAAAGGAAGCGTCGTTGTATGACAGCAAAAGATAGCGCGAAGTTAGGAAGCGCCGTTGTATTTCACAAAAAGACAGCGCCTACCTAGTAAGCGCTGTGGTTGTCATTAGTTGTTTTCAAAATAATTCCGTTATAATTGCGGTGAATTTCCGTTTCCGGTGACGGCAAAATGATGGAATATAGACGTAGATAAGAATTTCTTGTGCTGCGAGTTTTTTATTGTAAATATCTTTTTTTATTGCTTGTGCAGGTCACTCAACCACATTATATGGTTATGTTTCATGACCAGATCCATTCTATTCTCATCCGTCTTCTTCATAATTTCTCTCTCAAGATGATTGAAAAATTCTAAAGAAGACGGAGGAGAACATAATGGAGCTGATCATGAAACATAACCAACTAATGTGGTTGACTGACCTACACAAGAAATCCAAAAAGATCTTTAAAATAAAATACTCGCAGCACAAGAAACAAGAGTACATTTGGTAAAATTGGAACTCTTGATCGTAAGCGTGAATATAGAAAGATGGTGGGAATACATTTGTGTATTGCAAATGTCCATATTTATATTACAGGTTGTATGTTTCTGTAGGTCAGAAGTTCATAATTACAATACAAATTCCGTCAACACAGCAGCATCATTCCGTCACTTAGTGACGGAATTACAACGAATAATGAACGGTCCATTTATTTCCCAACGGATATTGGGATATATATTAAATGGTGATGATATCTAACGGTCCATTTATTTTACAACGGATATATTACATTTATTTCCCAACGAATTTGCACAATTTACAACGGATATATATTACCGGTACATTTATTCAGAAACACTGTTGTACTGAAGTTTAGACAGCGCTTAGATGGTAAGTGTCGTTGTATGTGACCAACACACAACGCCTACCTATTAATCGCTGTGGTAGTCATTAGTTGTGTTCAAAATATTTCCGTTATAATTGTGGTGCATTTCCGTTTTCGGTGACGGCAAAGTAACGGAATATAGACGTAAAACGGAATTTATTGCGTCATAATTGGGTGCATTTCCGTTTTCGGTAGGTTGACATGTAAAGTTAGTCTGAATAAATTCGTCATATATCCGTCATCACTATGGGTAATTTCGTCAATTTTCCGTCATTGTACCGTTTAAAGTGACTGACTGTTAATGTAAGGTCGATGTAAATTGTGTCGATACTACAAGTTAAAAATGTCCACCTATAACGCTCAATAATGCTTGTACATGAATAGCAAAACAATGTTACTAAATTGCATTTTTATATGAAGGTTAGAATACGAAGTGTTACAAACTTATTTTATTCAAACAACAAATTTGTTTAACACAAACAGAAGTTACATTAATTTGTAGAACATAATTTCAAACACTTTCCGTTCCTACAGTCCCAGGAGACCCATGCGTTGATGGCTTATCCACTTCTTGATCACCTGGATGTGGCTTTGAAGACTAGCCTTGTATACTGGATTCTTCTTCGTGTTTGTATTTTTCCCCACTAAAGCTATGATCTCCTACACATTCAGCGCCGTTATGACAAGAATATATAAAATCTTGAGCGAAGCAAACATACCCTTCAGAACCGCTAGATTCATCTTCCGACGATGAAGCAAACAGACGTTCAACTTCAGAACCGTCACTCATTGTTACAAATTATTGGGATGAAGTTTTAGATACGAACTTGTACGTGCTTTTATATAGTGCAGAGGATCTTGGGTTCCGTCGTCTTGCCGTTAGTAATCCATTTCCCATTATTAGAAAGCGTTTCATACAGAAGCGCTGTGTTAGTTGATATGTCTAACATCGCCTATTGACTAAGCACTGTCATAGTGATATGTTTAACAGCGCTTATCTAAAAACGTTGTTGTACTGACATTGTAGACAACGCTTAGTTAAAAAGCGCCGTTGTATAACGGCGAAAGACAGCGCCTACTTACTAAGCGATGTGGTAGTCATTAGTTTTGACAGCCCCTGAATTAAAAGCACTATCGTATATTAGAAATTGGTAACAGGTTATTTACGTTTATTTACTCACCAACAAAAATCTCCACATATTCACACACTTTGATAGTCTGATTCACCTCACCTTCGAATTGTTACTGCCGACTTAGCCCGCCTAAGCATACAACACGATTTCTCAATCGCTCAGGTATGTCGATTTATGTTTCCGTTTACACTTGTGTCCATGTCGTCGTCCAAGTAAATGTTTAGGTTTCCAACTGGCATTCGGCAAATTATTTACGGTTCCGTATTGATTTAACCATAGATTTGGATTCATTTTGTTGCGATAGCCAGTTGTTGAGATTCAATTGTCCCTAGTTGACTCCAACGATTCCCGATTTGTTTCACCTTGGGTCCGGACTTGTGCGAAGCATATGGTTAGGAATTTGTGGATTATATTGTATAGCCTTATGCATTTGTTAGGAATTAGTATTGTAGTATAGTATAGTTTGTGTAATTTGTTATTTTTCGAAGGAAGATGTTAGCAAAAGTGGCACGGAGGGAGGCTCATCATCGAACCGTAAGAGCAGGGGGCCAACCCGTATGACGAAACTTATGGAGCAGCATAAGGATGGGAGTAAAGAGCAGGTGACGATTGAGGCAGATGGAACAATTCGCGGTGAACAAAGGACATCATTCAGAACATACATTGGTAATTAAATAATATGTTCTATATTTGTTTACGTAATGAATAACAAGTTTTTGCGTATTTAAAATAAATATTATGTTCTGTATTTGCAGGAACTTTTGCTAAATCTCGAGTGCCAATTACATACGAAACCTGGAAGTTGGTACCTAAAGAGCTTATGGATACCGTGTGGGATGAGACGCTGGTATGTTTTAAATTGAAAAACGACTGATAATTTCTGCATGTATAAAATTATTTACAATGTTTTGTTTACATTTGTAGAGATACTTTGATGTGCCCCAAAATGACAAGACTATTAAGTTGAGGAAGAAGGAGATGCGAGCTGCCGCTGTTATGTGGAGAAATTTCAAGAGCGAACTCGCAAACCAGTACATCTTTGGGTCGAAACAGGACATGACCCAAGAGAGACGTATTCTTACATTAATCCGGAGCACTGGAGGAGGTTCATGGAACAGCGCTCGACTCTTGAGGCACTGCAACTTAGGGAGAAGAACATTGCTCGCGCAAAATCAAACAAGTTCCAGTATACATTGTCTCGAGGCGGGTACAATAAGGTGAGGGCGGATATTATCGCAGCAAAGAAAGCAGAGATGGAGGCTTAAGGGTTAACATGGCCTGGGGATGAGCCTGTAATCCAGGTTGAGAGGCATGAGGTATGGCAGAAGGGTCATATCCGAAAGAATAAAGAGTACGTGAATGAGTCTATGAGGGAGGTGGCGAAAAAAATTGTAAGTTGTTTGTACAAAACAAATTAGTCATAAGTTCATGACTTATTTGTGATTATGATGGACTTAAAATGATTGATAACATGAACAATTGGAAGAGCATGCCGGACAATGATTATTTACGTCCCATGGTCGAAGAGACATATTGACGGAGGCCACAGGGAAGGATGAGTACCCTGGTCGCACACGTGGAGTCGGTAGTTTTGTAGGTTGGATGGACGTATTCGGAAAGCAGTCTTCTTAATCATCAACACGATCCACAGTTACATCACAAGCGTCGACGCTTCAAATCCATCATAGGGGTTCCAATCCAGACCCATTCGGAGATAAACCTGAGGTATTATGCAGCAGTTTCATGAGAAACAAATTAAGGTGTATGGTGTTCATTCAAAAGGCATGTTCACGATTGAATTTTTTTTTCAAATATTAGGTTGGGAAGAAATGCTTAATGCACGTGGAAGGAGATTTGGATCAGAGATTGGTAATCGTGGCACTTGGCAAAGTGATGGAAGGACGAATCGTGCAATATCAAGAGTTGGATGATGATATGGTGAAGGTGATTGTAGACGAGGCGCTTGAACCATGGAGGGAGCTGCCAAAGAATTTTGGGAATATGGAGAAAATATCGGATGCATTGGGTGGTTTTGTGGGATGGCTGAAATCTCTAGTACGCATTGATGAAAAGGTAACTACGTACATTCATGTCTTTCACGCTAAACACTTATCACTTTGTCATAGATACTCATTCGAACGACATTATATATTTTTGACAGGGATATGCCGAGTTTAGATTTTTCAAAATGCAATGCGACAGTTTCGACAACGAAGATATTAGCAGAATGAAAATGCAATGCCGCTTTCTTCACGAACACGCTAACACGATGAACAAGTCAACTCTGTATTCGGTTTACATTCGTAGCAAAGTGTTTGGTGAGGATTGCTTTGTCGATTTGAACAAAGAGTGCATTACTGAGTTCACGCTCTTGAAAGCTTTGGGTGCCCAATCAGCAGAAGTTTACATAAGGTAAGTATTGATTTCATTATAAAATGGTTTTTAAGTTTATACGAATTGTACTAATTAAATCAAATGCCAGCAGATTCATCCACGATAAGACACCACCGGGCATACGGTTTGGATCTTCAGACCAAGTTATATGACTCCGTCCGAGGAATTCAATGTCAGGGTGGAGTTCTTCCAGAAGAGATTGAGAATGCCCGACTATGAGCGTAATTTTTGCTACTTCCTTCCCTACATAGATGTGATAGAGTGAGTTGATAGTATATAAATTTTTTGTGCTATTTTCATTGAGGTGGCTATTTGACTAATATACAATGGTTACGTTAAATCTATGTTAGGTATCATTGGATGTTAGTTGTTTAATTCCCGAAGAAGAGAGTGGCCTTTGGGTTGATTCGCTGGCAAAGACACCGCGACCTGAAGCAGTGAATTTTGTTAACACGTAAGTACTATGGCAGTGCACTTTAGTTACCATTATAACATGACCTACAAATTTCTTATGTAAAAATTACCTTATTGTTGCAGGAGCATGAGTCTGTGCTTCAGCATCCCGTCACCAAACGAAATAGAGTGGGAGACTGTGACGGTATTCGCTTAACATATAACAATTGTTATACAATTGAATATTTCATTAATTAATAATTTCGTTGATTATAACTTCATTCTTGTTTCAGTGCCCGCGACAGCCCTACAACACTGAACTGTGTGTCTACTATGTCATGCAATATATTCTGGACATAATCAAGTTCGTCCAAGAGACAAATGGAACGTTTGAGGACGACATCGGACAAGTAAGTGTATAGCGACACTTAATTAGTCATTAACAATTAATTGAGGTGTCCATAAACTTTGTAATTATAATTTTTTTACAGTGTTTCCCTAGAGGAGAAGAAGCATATGATAACACACAGTGCTTGATGATATGAGGGAGCACTTTGCAAATGCTTTGATTACTTACATACGACAAGTGTATCATCATGTATAAACTTGAAGGAATATAAGGTGTTATTGGTGGACATATATGAATTGAAACGTTTTATTCAGAATATTTTTCCAAATCGTGTTTTATTTGGATATTGCAACACTTAGTCATGTCAAGTATTGTTCGAATATTTTTTTGACATAGACGTGTCAAGTATTCAAATATTTTGACATTTATGAATGTAAATGAAGCAAATGAATTGTATAAATATGTATATAAGAAGGCAATTTATATTCATCCTATAGACAACGCTTAATAAGACAATCGCTGTTGAATGAAACAATAGACAGCGCTTAGATGTACAAGCGCTGTTGAAATAAATATAGACAGCGCTTTAAACGTGAAGCGCTGTCTAATGTGAAACTATCAACAACGCTTTGATCATTAAGCGCTGTCTGAATCCCTCCAAAACTTCATCTGACAAACTTATTTTTCAGATATGTTTATATATTACAAGTTTGTGTAATATACAATTATTTTAACGTATACTCAATTTGCTTTACAATTGCCATTTCAAATTCATTTTATTCAACAAGTCCCGACTAATTTGCGTTATTTTAACATATACTCAATGTTCAGGCGGCTCGTTGTCAATTTGCATCACAAATTCAATTGGGAAACATATATAAGTGTAATATAAGATTTATGACATATATACATTGTAAGCCGTTGTAAATCACTAATTTATTAAATTCATGGAATATAAAGTTGTCAGTCATTTACTGGAAACATCGTGAGCCGTTCACAATTCTTCCATTTTACGGGTTGGTTGACCATGAGATATGGGAAATCCTTCCACTCCTTAGCATACGCATTTTGTCGTTGACGATCATATTGCATCTCTTCATAAAATTAGGTCGAATGCGACTGTCATAATGTGCATCCCAAGTAGCTATACTCTACAAGCAAATCATTTTTAATACCCATTAACGTTTGTCAACCAATTGAATTAATTACATTTTTTGAGTTACCGCTTTGTACCAGAAACCCCTCGTACCAAATTCCCTTAGCGCTTTCTGTGATCATGGTCCATGATGTCCACGTTGCATCCCAGCATTTTAATATGCATTCTTGTGCAATCCTTCGGTGAACGTCGAATGGGTAGAAACTGTTACAAAATTAGGGATCACATAATGGTTGGATTTCACAAAACAATCAATATGAAGGGTACACTGAGTTCTTACACGTTTCTTCCAACGGGTGTAACATGCTGTCTACGATCAAAGTCAGGTAGATTGACAGCGAAACCAACAAGGTCAAATGAAGGAGACATGTTACCGATATTCAATTGGAAGGAAGTATGTTGTAAATTAATGTTTTGGATGGAATGATGTCAAAGAGTTCGCATTATTATAGGGCACTTGGGTGTGTCAAAATTTTCCGTCGAAATTCCCTCACGTTTCCGTCCACATCGGCGAAAAACATATGGAAGTTAGACGAATTTTTTTGAAATAGCAACGGTCAATAAATAACGGCAACTAAAAGTGACGGAAAAATGACGGACAAATGACAAAAATAAGCAACGGTCATTGAAAAACGGTAACTAAAAGTGTAATTGAATGGTGACGGAATTGTGCCAAAAAAGTGACGGATATTTGTTGCAGTATACTAGAATGAGATAAAGATGATTATGAAGAATTTCATGGTTCTTGACTAAGATGATTTTCTTACAAGACAAGGTAAAATTTCAGTTGTCTTGTAAGAAATTCATCTCAGACAAGAGATATGAAATTCTTTGGAATCATCTTGCACCCCATGTCTAGTATATGTTGCAAAACTTGGTTTCGTGGAAATAAAAAAATGTTGGAAATGAATGTTGTGTGTTGAATGATGTAAAGAGTTGATTTATATAGGCCAAAACTGAAATCAGTTTTTCGTCATTTTTCCATTACATTTGCGTCGACGGTGACGGAAAACAAATGCAATATCAACGGAAAACCCTAAACGGTCACTAAATAACGGTAACCAAATCAGTAACGGAAAATTGACGGAAAACCTAGGCGACGGAATTGATGACAGAATTTGAACGAAATTAGGCGACGGTATGCACCGACGGAAATTCGACGGGATGTGAGCGAATAACATCTGCGGACAGTTTCCGTCAAATTTTCGTCACTTAAATTCCGTCGATAATCCGAGTACCCATTTGCGACGGAATGTTGGTGACGGAATGACAACAAAAAATTTTGTGTGACGGAATTGTGTGGAAAATGTGACGTTTTATTTTTCCGTCGCCGTTACTGGCGACGTTATTGCGACAGAAATTTTTGACGGATATTTATCAAAATTTATCAAAAAAAATTTTGATAAATTTTTGACGGAAATTTATCAAAATTTTGTAGTGTATATAGTGTGACAATGTAGTATTTATGTACATGTAATCAGCCCATCAATAAAAAAATTCACATTTAAGTCATACAAAAATAATTACATAAAAAAGTCATATAAAACTAATTAAACTATACATTATTTTTAACATAAAATAAAGTTAGTCTGATTCCATTTTATTAATTGACTAATATGTATTGAGATGCTAGACTATAGAACATCATTCTCTTGATTTAACATTAAAGCCATGTTACTCATATGTGAAGATTAACATTATATCATCTTTTAAATAAGTTAAATAACCATTTTTATTTTAAGCAATTGCCTTATGATTATTGGAATTGTAGTCATTGAAACACAAACACAGCTCAGCAAGCGAAAAGGGTGATAGTTGAGACGGTTGAACTTTTGATTACAAATTAAGAGATTAAGGGTTCAAATTTCAATTCCCCTGAGTAGCATAATTTTCACCTAATAAACACAGCTCAGCAAAATACTTATTGTGACCATGATCCAAGCAGTGAGGTCTCACGAAATATGAGTGTTTATCTTTCCCATAAAAAAAAAACTAACTCACACATACTGAATTGAATACACGACTAATAAAATTTGTACGTGCTAGAAATTTATTGAATGTATGGAGCCGAAAAGAACTCAATGTATAAATAACAAAGAACATAAAAAAACTAAGAACTTTTATAAAATCAACAAAAACATGACTTCTAATCTAAAAAGAGTACATGTTTGTGTGTGTATATTTCCGTTTATTGGTTTTGCTGTTCGCGGATCTGGAGATTTTCCAGCTATTCTGCATAGATGTCGGTTTTTTTATGTCAGTTCACGGATAGGCGCACTGGTTGTTACGATTTGCCTTCTGTCAAAGGTGGTATGCTTTCTCTCATAGGCGTGAGGCGAAGTGGAGCAGATAATTGTTCCCAGCTAGATGGTTTTCCCTAGCTTTTAAAGTCCTCTGTTATGCCTTCTATTGAGTTGTCGTGCTTTCTTTGGCAGAATGCTGATGAGCTGCAGATTACTGGTGTTGAACCATCAAGAATGGAAGGCCAGAGCTTATGCGTAGCATGTAGTATAATTACTTTCTCTGTTGGGGCCTGTCAGGCGTGGAGATTGTTACAGATAGCAGCTGAGGATTTGTGTTGTTAGCATGTGTTTTTAGTTGTTGTGTGACAAATGGTACTGTAGTCGGTCGTGTCATTGTATAATTGGATCCGTCTGCTGTCGTTTTGTCTTCGTTCGTTTGCTTTACTGTTGGATAGGTGTTACCTTTTTGTCAACTAGCAGTTGTCGGCTTGTGTTGCCTTGTTTAGACTTATGATTGGTCTTGAGGTTAGTTTTAGGTGTGTTTGCGTCCCCACATGTTCTTTGTTAATCTCTTTGTCGTTCCATCAAAAAAAGAGTACATAAAACCACAATGACACATGAAGTAAAGTAAGTGTTGTTCCTCCTTCGCGGTGGTGTTGTCCGTCCCTTGTGGACATATTGTGCTGCTTGTTTGGTGCGTGTATGCGATCGTGCGGTTTCAAGATATAGATGTCTTATGGCCTGTGCTTCAATGTGGATGATTCAAGTATCAATCCGGATTGGTGCCTTGCGTGGCCGTGCTCCAAAAAGTCTAGAAATTGTACCCGAGTGATAAGTGTTCATGTAATATATACAAAATGTATTCGTATAATACTTGATTTGTATGAGGTGTTGTAACCCCAAATAAAAAAATATGTAAAGTATGTAAGAGTGTAAATGATTCCTGGAAGAAAGGATTTTTCGCGTTATAGACTTTTAAAGATGCTTTTACAATTTGAGATCGTAACTTCCTAACAACTTTAATATGCAACGAGAAAAATTAAAATACTAAATTCGGCTTGATATAACTTCAAAGAAAAATGACAATCAAATCATATTTCACAGTGTTGTCCTAATAATTCTTTTGTTTATTGAATTTGTCGGTTTTTGAAATGAGATTTGGTACATCAAAGTAAAAAATATAAAATGATACAGTATAATATTGTAAGTTTTCAGTCAAAATTGCGTGGGTTTTAAAAAAGATTATGTTTTAATTTAAAGGATTATACTATAGAAAGACGTAGTTTTGATATTATTTTCATTTTATCTAAACTATATCGTTTTCAAATGACTCTTTTTAATTTCGTTGCACGAAATATGTATTCACTGAAGTATGGGGGATACGAATGAAAGTTACACAAACTTGAAGGGTCAGATTAAAACTAACCTAAAAATAATTACCAACCAAAGCAAAGCAATATTCCAAAGGGTAAATAAAAGGCGCAAAAATCCACTACGAAATCGACCAAAAAAAAAGGGAGCTGCTAATCGCACCCCCCCCCCCCACGACAAAAACCTCCCTGCCAAATGACTCAAATGCCCTCCCCTTTCTATTTAATTACATTCATATGCCATATTCAATTAAATAATAATTAATATTCTATAAATTAATTGTACCATATTTATTTATTATTATTAATCAGAAAATATTCTATAATAATTAATAGTAAAAAATTAAAATAAAAATACAACATGTAGCAATTTTTTTAAAAATTATATTGTACTTGATTTTTTTAAAATTTTAATAGAACTTATAATTAGGAGTGAGTTTGAGTAACTAAATAAACAAAATTTCCATGGTAGAACTTATAAAATCTCTTCAACTAGAAATGGAGGTTTGTACTTCCCTCCTCTTTCACAAGCAAGAATACACTTCAGCATCTTACCACCTCATTGATAATACATTAGATTTGACAATACATTACGATAGACAACTCATTGATACATTACGATCCACAAAATAGACAACTCAATGACTAGATTCTCTTTCAAAAGCAAATTATACTATTCATTGATGTACAGACAACTAGATTTGACAATACATTACGATAGACAACTCACTGATACATTACGATACACAAAATAGACAACTCAATGACTAGATTCTCTTTCAAAAGCAAATTATACTATTCATTAAATGCTAATTTAAATTCAATTAAATAATGATTAATATTATAAATTAATTGTACCTAATATAAGTTATTTGTATCATATTTATTTATATTATTATAAATCAAAAAAATTAAAATTAAAATACAACATGTGCCAAATTTTTAAAAATTATTGTACTTGATTTTTTAAATTTTAATTGAACTTATAATTAGGAGTGAGTGAGTAACTAGTTTTATTTTATTTAGGGCGAATAATAATTTATTTCGTTTAGTTTGGATTTAGGACGAATAATAATTGATTGGATAGCTCAACATTAAATTAGATTCAACAAAACATGCAACGGTGCTAAAAATAAATACATAAACAAGTAGACATATTTAATCAATATTTCCTCCAAATTGTGCTCCTGGAGGCCCCATGCTTGTGATTTCGCGCCATAAATCAGCTCGTACTTGATATGAGGATGCCCATCCTTTAGCTTCGTACGATGAATGATTCCACCACCATGTTGGTATAGGTGGCACCGGATGATAAGGGTGCAAAAAAAGTTGTACGAAGTGATTGCCAACGTGTCCGATAACTATTTCCATGCGCTCATTGTCTCTAATAGTTAAAATTAATAACTATAATATATGTAATATATTAATACTAATTTTTAAATATTTTTAAATCATCATTTATAGTATATAATATATATTATATTAATACTAAATTTTAAATATTTTAAAATCATTTGTATATATTAATACGAAATTTTAAATATTTTAAAATCATTTTTTAGAAATTTTAAATATTTTAAAATCATTTTTTATAATATATATAATAAGTAGAATGGCATAATGGGAAATTTACCTGGGCCCCACATGGGGGGTGTGGGGGGTGCGATTAGCAGGAGCCAAAAAAAGGGATCCGGATTCTCTCCTCACCAACAGTGCCTCCTCATATCTCCTCACGCATAGTAATAGACAAGTGTCAACTTGTGATTTGCTCGTGAATAGTAATGACAAATGTCACATTTTGATTGGTTGGTTATCGTAAAATCGCGCGATTTTACGATAACAATACATTTTATCGCAAAGTTATCGCATTCATCCACATTACGATAACTCTAATATAAATATGGGTTATCGCAAGTTTCACCCGAAATTTGTAGTATCTTTTTTCAATCTTTTTTACTTGTGGTTTAATTTACCAACATATTATATAATATTATATTTATGCAATATGGATCTCTATAAATAGAGTTCAGAAAATTAAAAATATTGATATATTTTATAAATTTTTTATTTTTTATTGTATGATTTATCATATTTCTAATAGTTAAAAGTTATATGATTTCAATTAATTATTTCCAGCCAATCAAAAGATGACATTTGTCATTACTATTCACGAGCCAATCACAAATTGACACTTGTCTATTACTATGCGTGAGGAGATACGAGGAGACACTGTTGGTGAGGAGAGAATCCGGATCCAACAAAAAGTGGGGTTCGTTGAATCTGATGGGACAGTTTCTCCTGACAAACTGTCACTTCCTATGACTTGATCACAGCTTAAATTACATTGCAACCAGCACACTCAGATCAGTCCTCCTCCAGGCAAAAAAATCTTTCCTGTTGTCGCCACATACGTCACGTGATGATGATCAGATATTAGCATTATGTATTAAAAATATATAGATAGATTAGTAGTACAAAACAAATCACTTGTCCATTGAGAAGCATTGTTTATGAACTTAAATATGAACTTAATCGGGATTAGATTTGGCTTTGAAGTAATCGTTAACTTTAATGACCTCTCATTGTTTTTAAACTAAGTTGTTGTTGTCTTTTACGTAGTTACATTGATAAAATAAAATCGGGTTTACTGCAACTATATACTTTTACCAATAAAAGATTTCGTAAAACTGTGGTTTTTTTATTGTAAAACTATATCATTTTATATAAATGAAAATTTAAAAAACAACAAAAGACTCAGATTAAATGAATCTGCCGGACAAGTTCGACATTCCCATAAACACGCAATTCCCACTTTAGCAAAAACGTTTCTTCGAATACAAGTGATATGTATCATCTTGATCGAGCAACGAACTCTACTGGAACTATCTTCCTTTATACATCAAATGAATTAAAACAGATTGGCTTATTCAGACTTAACTGAAAATTATGTTAGACAGAAAAGACAATCAAGTATTAACCAAAATAAACTATTAAATCTGATAAACATTAAAAATTAGTCAAACAACAATTTGCAGGAAAGTTGTTAAATACAGATAAATAATCAATTTTCTATTCATTATCTTATGAGAATCTCACGATTTTTGAAGGCTCATGAACTCGTCTAGTTCTGTCTTAAAATTTAGGAAACAGTACAAAAAGGTAGCAAAATATCACATGTTTCCATTTTTTTGGTCCAAAATCTGAAATTTACCAAAATGTGTGCGAAGAACTATACATAATTTTTCTAGAATGGGGTAAAAGCTAAAGAATCTAACAAAACATATGTAACTCCATTAAGCAGCAAATTGTAAATAATTATACATATGTAACTCCATTAGAAAAAAGATCAGGTACAAAACCCAAATTACTGTAAAAAATACAAAATCATCTCAGCCTTCCAAATTAATATATGTGCGGTTGAGATTAGAAGAAAAAAATCTCATTAAATTTAATTTTTTATTAGATTAAAGGCATATTTGACCATTCCTATAACCACAAGTTTCATTCTCTTTCCTCCATTCTTTTTTCTCGGCCATACAGATCCAGATCTGCATCAATGGCTACCAGTATAAGCTCCGATCAACCATCATGGTGGAAGTGGCTCGTAAACGACTCCCTCCACCGCCTCAGACGTCATCGTTTTCGCCAAAGGCATCAATCACCATGACCATGTCCGCTCCCCTACCTCCCTGCGCTTGCTCTTCAGTTTCGCAATAATGGGGGACTAAAGGTGAGACCTTTTGAGCAAAATCATCAGTCAAAGATGCAGTGATGATTTTGAAACCACACCCAAAGCTCAAAGCTCGAACTGAGCTTTGAGAAAAACTGAATTTTGAAGTGAATTTGCCATCATCTGCGAAATCGATTCGAGCCGACGACGCCGATGACGTTTGTTAATGGGAGAAAGACTGGAAAATCATGGACGAATTCTTAACGAATTATAGTCCAAATTTGACGAATTATGTCATAGTTCGTCAAAAGTGGACTATAATTCGTCAAGAATTATGATGAATTGTAGTACACTTTGACGAATAATGCTATAATTCGTCAAATACGAACTAAAATTTGTCTAGAACTTTGGCAGTATCATTGTATAATTAGTCATGACATTTATAATTCGTCACAACCATTATATAGTTCGTCATGACCATTTTCGAATTATTCTTTTCGAAAATTGTCGATTGCATTTTGTGTTGAGTTTCATTGATGTCGAAGATGATCCAGAATGTGAACAAATGAGTTCGACTAAATTTTACTCCTTCAATTTGATCGATTAATGCTAAAGAATTGGAGATTTTTTGGAGGTTAGGGTTTCACGGGGTAGATGATGATGAACAGTAATCAACAGTAATGAGAGAGAAAAGAAAGGAAAAAACATGTCTATTTTACCCTTAATGAGCTTATTAATAGAGATTGAAATACATTAATTGTGTTTATCCCTAATTAATAGGGACCCTTGGATTTACCTGATCAAGGGTCTCAATTATTTTGTATTTTGTACAGTATATGGGCTTTGCACCAGATCTGGCCTCACTCCATTAAGCCGTTATTTTTAATCTTCTTTCCAATAAGCAAATTATAATTAATTCAAATAATTATTTACAATTTCATTATTTAACGTATAACATTTATAAATAATAATTTTCTCAATTGATATTTTAAAATAAGTTCTTTCCTTATATGGTGAGTATAACATTCTCAATTTTTATAGTGCAATAATTCATCATATAACATACATGGATAAAAACCAAATTATTATCATTTGATTCATGAATAAAAATTAAATTATTATTATTTTTAATTCATCCATTGTGTGAGAATATGGATGTGGAGGAGTGAACTCAAACTGAATATAATATATAAAAAGAGAAATGTAGAGATAATTTCTTGTTATTTTATCATTCCAAAACGATCCGTATAATATATATGTGGAATAAGAGAAGACTAGAAATAAGTGTGGGGATATGAGTGTGTACACATATGGTACACTAAACGATTAGAAATAATGATACATGGACCAAAACTATATTTAGGAGTCATCCAATTTATTTTCATATCAATAACATTCATAAATTTGTATTTTTTAAATAGTCATTTTCTTAAGAACATGAATCAAGAAAACAACAATTTATTTTTTATTCATACATGTTATATGATGAATTATAAAACTGAATTGAGATCATATAAGAAGTGAATTATTTGATGAGAAATGAGAATTTAAATCAGCTTTTAAATTACAAATCTATCCATTAAAAATAAATAGTAATTTTGACATTTAATTAAATAAAAATTGTTGGCTGAAGTGTATTTTGGGCAGAAAAACACAATCATGTAAATTGGATCCTGTTTTTCGCCCGAATTGATCTCGTCCAATCTGCATTCGTCCTCGCAGACGGGATTGGCGACGCAGATCTGCATTCGTCTTCGCAGACCGGATTGGCGACGCATACTGCTTCGATTTTGGAAGAGCAGATAGTCACCTAACTCTCCACTTGGAAATGGTTGAGTCGGGTCCTTTGACGCCTGGACAGGTATGGAGTTTTGAATTAGTGTTGTTGTTGTTTCGTGTTTCTGGATCTTGGATTGGAAGGGTTGGTTTATCGATTTGAATTGATTTTGTGGAACCTATGGCGTGAATCAGGTTAAGAGGAGTTGTGTTGTCGGCTTAGCCCGGGAGGTTCTGATGATGGAGATGATAAGGATAAGCAAAACGGCTTTGCTTTTTTGTCTGAGAAGGGCTTGTCAATGTTCCATGTTTGTGAAAGCTTTTATTTTTCTGATGGGGTTGGGCTGTTCACTGGCTTTGATATTTAGAAAAGATGATTTTTGGTGTGATGTAATTGGTTTGAATTTATTTATCTTCGTTGTAGTTTTTAAGTGGACTCAGTTTAGGTTGAATTTGTGCCCAGAGATGATGGTTTTCGGTGTAGTGTGTAATAGGTTTGAATTGATTTATTTTTATTGTAGTTAAAAATTCGTATCGGGTAAGGGAATGTATGGCTTGCATATAAGCGTTCTGTCTCAACTCTGAATTTTATCGTGTTCTGTCAGCACCTCGGTTTCATGATTTGTTGATGTGTATTGAGGCTTTTCTTCATTTGGTTTGTGTAGTTTGGAAGACTGTTGACGACTGGAATATTGGCCTTCTCTGGAACGTAAGCGTGTAATCTAGTATTGGGCATTTGTAGGTTGTTTCCTATGTGTGACTCTCAAGAACTCTTGACACCCTATGTGACAAGTAAAACATGAACACGATGTTCTCCTTGGTTTGCATACTAATCTGAATTTTGTTCCAAGTTCTTCATGTGGTGATATCTACTTTTTACGACGCAGAGAGCTTTATTTGGTGCTTATATGTCACTGTTAAGTATTAAAGTATCGAAACTCATGTGCCCACATTGCTGTTTCCAAAATTACTTTAAATTGTCAATTGGTGTTATTCCCATAAGTATCACGGCCATTAAATATTTCTTCCTCAACTTGTTACAGTTCAACCTTGTATTTTGTAAATCGAACACTGTATTACCTTTTCTCAGTCTTCAGTATTTGTTATTTGTTACTGATACACTTTTACACCCAATTGATCTTCTTCTATTTTAAGTATCTGAACTTTGTAACCTATTTACTGTGTACCATAAATCAGGTTGCTACAGAAATATTCATGGTATTTCATGTAGGTGTTATGCTGTGGCCGCCATTGAGGATAGGAAATACTCCGCTCTAGCTCCATTAAGAGGCACTCTAATACATTATTTTTAACGTATAATTCGTATCCGAGTCATGCATTGTAGTATATTTAACTGAGCTGATTGGTGTTGTTGTGGTGATTGTTGTTTAGTGCTCATTAGATGTTTTATGAAATTGGTTGTTTCATTTTATTTTATTTTTTGTAGATTTGGATCGCGTGACCTTCTTTGTGTCAGTTGTGGGATACTGAATTGTTGAAGTGGCGGGAGATTGAGTACGCTGATGCACATGTTGCTGGTGGGATGATAGGAGAACTCTCTTTTATAAATGGACTTACCACCAAGGTTGAGAAATCTAGGAAACAGAAAGATCTGTGGTGTGAAGAAGACCAAGGCTGGAGATGCTGCAAAGAAGAAGTGAGTTGTTTAGAGTTTAATACGTACACTGCTTAGCACCACATCGCAGCCGCTTCCAGCTTTCAATCTCAATTAAGAAAAATCTATCTTTTTTACATGATGATCACTTTTGTTACAATTTGCAGATGTTGGTACTAGGTTTAAGTTATTTCAGTAGCAAACTTTTATCCCTTACAATTCAAATTTTTTTCAATGTTAAACTTCATCTTCAATGATAAGTTGCAGGTTTTATCTATATAAAAACTCTCTTTTATCACTACAAATTTTAGATATGAAGCTAATGCAGTTCGAATTTTAAATATGAAGCTACACATTATTCTTTCAAAAGCTACGCATTTTGATACCTTTACTACAAATAGTATGATACGCAGTTTGATATAGTTGCTACAAATTATAATGCGTAGCAACTACAAACAAAATTCGTAGCAGTCATATTTTGGTGCTTAACGACTAAAATGCGTAGCAATTACAAACAAAATTCGTAGAAGTCATGTTTTGGTGCTTAACGATTATTATGCGTAGCAATTACAAACAAAATTCATAGAAGTCATGTTTTGGTGCTTTGGTTGGTGCTTGTTTCATTCTTGCAAAGTAACATAACCCTTTTTTATAATGCGCACTTTTCTAGTTAAAATGCGTATATATGGAATTTGTGATAGGCATTTTATTCTTATACGTAGCTTTCTGTTTAAAATTCGTAGCAGTCATAATGACTGTTACGAATTTTACTTGTAATTGCTACGAATTTTAAAATTTTGTTTTCATTACATGGGTGTGGTTTCCATATGAAAACAAGCTACATGGTAGTGCAATTTACTACTGCATCAAGAGTCTTCAGCGAAATGGGCAAAACCACTACATTTTGTTACGATGACAACAAAATACATCCTCCTGAACAAAGATAGCACTTGCTATTATAAGTCGTCACCCTACATGCTACTGGATTTGCCATTTGCAGGGTCATAGTAACATAAAGTTGATTTTTCAAAGTGATACTGGTTTTACAAATTTATAGAGTTTCAACATCATCAAAGTAAGCCTAGTAGTCCATTGAAAGTTTTGATATGCAGTTTGTTGCTTCTTTAGGTACACGAACAACATGCTCCTTGGCATAAAACTTCTTCTGCAACTGCAACAGCTCTAGTGAGAAACTCCACCAGTAGAAGTTCATGAGGCAACAAACGGGTAAATTACAAGATGAAGTTGTAACAAAGATGTACATCAGAGCATCAAAGAGCGTAAACCTTTTACACAACAATAAGGCTTCAAGGTCGCTGCAGTGTGCAAACTCCCGCCCCATTATAACTACCTGCATGATTTGTGGAACAGAAACAGACATAAACAATAAGTCGAACAAATTGCATCAATTAAGTTATGTACCATATATTGTTGGAACATGTAAAATGCCATTTCAGTATACATATTTCAATCTTATAATGGTGCACAAAAATTACAATCAATCAATTATGAACCATAAGCTACTAATTATGGTTACAAGAGTACAAGCAATGATCATTGACTACTACCAATAAGTATCGACCTCATATATACAGCTTGTTTGTCTTCACCATATTACGTAGTTTATGATACAAGGCACCACTTTATGAGTTACGAATTATGATCAATACAGTACAAATTTTACTATCATTCAAACTACGAATTATGATGGGAATCGTGCGTATTATGATCATCTACGAATTATGATGGGAATTGTGCGTATTATGATAGATGATACTACGAATTATGATACATAACTCACAAGGCTACGTATTATGATAATTGATACTACGAATTATGATACATAACCCACATAGCACTCCACCCAAATGACTACTACGAATTATGATCATCTACTACCAAAACTAAACTACCCAGCTTGATACAGTATGATACGCATCTTGCTGAATTATGCTACGAATCATAATACATAACCCACATGGCTACGCATCTTGATAAATTGTAATGTACTCTTTCAACAAATTGTGGATCAATTTATAAAACCGTAAAACGTAGTGAGGAAACAAACCGTATGTTTGATTCGATTTCTTTGCCGGAGGGGTCGACGATCTTCCATGGTCGTCGTCGATTCGAATCTTAAGTCGCTACGAATTTGATCGTCGATTAGGTCTGGAGGTTTGGCGAGTTTCGGTTTCGCAAGTTTTTGTTTTGCAAATTTCGCAATGAACGGGATTGGGAGTTTTTTTTTAGATTTTGTTTGTGACTAAATTACCCCCGTAAGGCTCGATTATGTTGATTTTGGAAATTAATTTGTGTGTAATCTTGGCTGTTGATTAAGAAAGATCAATGGACTCTATTAATTCTTATTTCTCACCATAAGCCCACTTCTCACCAGATCTTAACTCTTATCAAACTATAAAAATTCAAAATATTATACTAACCATGCAAGGAAAAATTTGAAAATTTGAAAATGTTATATCATAAATTATGAAATCGCATGAGAATCCCTCTAAATTTCGAGAACTTGAGAACCTCATCTTCACGTTTAAAAATGCATCATCAAGTCATTTTGGTGGTGACACGCAGTGACGGTTCCAGAGCGTTATAAGAGGGGGGTCCTAAATTTTTTTTCATAGATGAACTTGAAGATTGGTCTGATTTGGCAAAAAAAAATTTTTGCACATATATATCATTTATATTCAACAACATCAGAAGTTAAGTAAACTACTAAATTCAAACTCATATATGTAGTCCATTGACGATCTAACTTTGGAAGGTCATAAAACTCACATCGATTACCCTATCAGTTCGACTCATATGTCATTGTTAAGATAATTTAATAGGTTATGGCTCTTCAATTGATATTAAGATCTAAATCGGACGTTAAAGCAGCTGAAAACATGTTCAAACTAAGGTCGCCTACAAGTGTGCGTGATCAACCACATATAACCGTAGCAACTTTGCAACGGTATAACAATCAACCAGAGCACCATTTGGGAAATCGATCACCTAAAACATAAAGCTAAGGACAATGGCTACAATTTTTATGTTTACACCTAAACTAAAATATAACGTTAAGGCAACTCAAAACCAAGACGAAATAGACCGTATGTTTGAAGTTACTAATGAGTGATCAACTTCTGGAGCTCACAAAGGCCTCGTTCGATAGCCGTTGAAGACGATCTTTATATCGTCAAAAAGCTAATTGAATGTTCTACAACTTTCATTTTTACATCAAGATGAAATTCAAAGATTAAACTGGTGAAATCAGCAACTTAATATAGCTGATTGATCAAAATTTGTCGAAAAAGAGAGGGAACAAGGACCCCCTGAACACCCCTACAACCGTCCCTGCATGTCGCTGTCGCTGCTGGAGAAAACGAACGGGTTCCTTTACAGTTTTTAATGGTCCAATTCCAAATATGTTAATTTTCTAATTTAAAATTAATTATATAATATTATATTCAAAAAAATTGTCAAATATTAGGGTGGTCCGTGGACCCCCCTGGACCTAGCTAGAACCGTCCCTGGTGACACGTGATACATGTGCATATTCAAAGTTGCATTTAATGCAAAGTCAAAACCACCAAGGTTGACTTTGTTTTTTTGGACTTGGTCAGATGCACATTCAAAGATTCATCAAGATCCGATAGTCAGATTTAGGTTCTTAAGTTTTTGAATTTTAACGGTTTCTCAACCGCGCTTCCCATAACCCAATTCCATATGTATTTTTTCAAAACACAGTCGTTATCAATAATTTTTCTATCGTCAATTTATCAAAGTAATTCAAATAGAAGGTGTGGAGGGAAGATTGAGGTTTGTGGCAAAGAATACATATTTTATAAGCTTAATCAAATGGTTCGTGGGATGAGCTGAAAAAGATAGCTGGTATTAGCGGAATTTGCAGGGATGAGGAGGGGGCCATAGTAGGAGTCATGACGGAGTTCAGATTAGATGTTTCTTCAATTTTGGAAGCGGAATGCTTGGCTATTCTCAAATCCATGCACAGGGCGTTGGAACAATGAATGACTCATTGTTTTTTCGAAACGGATTGTTCGGAGGCCTATTCCAGCATTACTCTTAGAAGTCACGGACATAACAACCTTTCTGCTATTGTGCGAGAGATCTTAAGATTGCTGCTTATCAGGAGGTTTTAGAGGCTTTCGTTGGTCAGAAGAGAAGCAAATGAGCTTGCGGATGGTCTGGCGAGATTGGCGAGAGAAAAGGCTTGGAGTTGGTCTAATGTTTATGCTTTGCCAAGGCTTCCAGGCTTTATTCCGTGATGTGTTTCCAAGGTTTTCCTCGTGTGTTTCTCTGTTTCATTGTTTGTCATAAAAAAAATGGTTCGTGGGATTAAATGCAAACGATGTCAGTCACTTGGGTTAATCTCAAGAACTATATTATGTAATTAGTTCGTGGGATTTTTTTTTGATGACAATAGCCACAAAGGCTAGAAAAGGGAAAAGAGGACTTGAATAAACTAGACAGACATTGAAGTCTCGGACAGCAGTCTAGTCTCGTCCAGCACCAGTTATGTTCGGTAACAAGCTTGGCCAATTGGTTTGGGACGAAATTTGCCTCTCTTCGGAATTAAGAAGATCTTCTATTCCATATGTCGTTCTAATGCTTGCAAACTTTCTTTAAACCAATCATCTTTAGCAATGCTATGATCCGGGCAAATATTGAACCATTTCACTACTTCAGCACAATCTGTTTCAAAGATAACCTTATCCGCCTTAATCTGCTCAGCCATTCTGAAGCTCTCCCGCAGCGCCATGCCTTCACAAACTGCACTATTATTACTATCCACTCCTTTAATTGCTCGAACTCCCAAAATACTACCCTCACTATCCCTTGCAACTATCCCTATGCCTCCACCAAAATTTTGTTTCCATGACGCATCACAGTTCATCTTAATAAAACCAACCGGTGGCCTCTTCCACACAAAGTCTGAGTTGTACAAAAACCTCATACTAGACAAGAATTTTGATTCATACTGCTCAAACATTCTAGTATGATTTTTAGCTCTGTACACTAAATCACTTAGAGCATAACCTGTCTCCATGCTTCAGTTTATTCCTGTTCTACCAAATCAGCCACAAGGTCACTAAAACCAAATGCATCATTTTAGGCATAAAATGACCCCAACTGTAATGGATAATATCTGCAAAAGAGACAGCTGGTGGAAGAGAAATAAGTTCTGAAAAACCTAGATGACTCCAAATGGCTTTCGGAAACCGATCAGCAATTAAGAAACGTGTGAGAATAAGTTTCTATCATGTAACCACAACTCACACAGCCTACATTATTATCCAAACCACGCTTGTACAAATTAATACCGGTTGGGAGGGCTTCATGAAAACCACGCCACCCAAAAATCTTGATTTTGTTAGATTATTTTATAATCTAATGTTTGGATTATAATGTAAATAGTTTAAGATGTGTCTACTAAGTGATCTGTTATATAGTTGACTTTAGAGTATATAAATTAAGGTGATCATGAAATATTAAACATATGTGTAGATACTAGTTCGTAAATATATTTCTTTTGAGGAGAAGGATTTATAATTATGAAAACTTATGGCAGTAATGTACACTGCTATAAATAGGTTGTGATCACCAGTTTCAAGATCGTAAGAAGAAACTGGAAGATACACTGCATGTGACGACCAGATAAGTCTCAGAGTTCATCATGGAATCAGATCAGATTGAATTACTGTTTATTAACACGAATATGGATATTACAATCTTGAATATATGAAATTAATCTAACAATTGGTATCAATCGCACCATATTTTCTGTGTTAATTCAGCGAAATGTTAAATGAATAAAATTTTTTTGGCCTGCAACTGCGTTGTCCTTCGTTCTTTGATCGTTCTCCGCTGCAATTCTCACTGGCTTCATTGCGAAAACTGGCGGAGCCGCTTCGAAACCTCCTAGTAACTGCCGATAACCGTCCAGCCTTTTCAGATCTGCTCTGCCATGGTCGTCTGAAGATCTCGGATAGAATTGTCGGAGCATGATGTGTCTCGCTTCATCAGTCGCCATTCGTTTCGGTTGCTCCAATTTGGTTGGATGTCTTCGCTACGCAACCTGTTGAGATCTCGTTACTTGATATACGCTAATCGCCAGAATCCATATCGAAATCGATGATGAAACTGTCGGAAGAAGGATGCATCTGTTGCGATTTTTTGGAATTGCTGCGTTAATTGGCTATGAATGCCGAGATTGATGAGTTGCTGCGTTAATGCGAAAATTAGAATGCGATGAGGTTGAGACGTTGACGTGAATTTCGGATTGCAAGAATCGTTCAAAGTTGTCGCGTTGATTGAGATGATGTTGTGTCGGTTACGAATCGGCGAATTGAGAGTTACTCGGCTTGAATTGGCTGTGGAGCATTATTTTAATCTATTTTATTTGTGTGGCTATAGACAAGTATGCATGGAAACCCTAGCGATTTCAATCTTTTATGTGGAAATTGAACCGGTTGTGGTTTAATTCGGATCCAACTAGTTTGGTTCAATTGGAACTGATTTGGTTTGGTTCAATATGGTCCAGTTTTGTGATTTGATCCAATTGAATCTGATTCAATTAAAGTGATTTGGACTGGTTCAATTATGCAGTTCAAATCAATTTCTTGATTCAGTTACACTTAATTAATTAAATCAGATTTGATTTAATTAAAGGTGGAGTGTATTACTGAAAATTAAGGGTACATACATATATGACATATGTGTTCATTTTTTGGGCTACACTTAGAGTGTATTAATTGAAGCATAATTGTCACAAAAGTGACCTCTTATGTGTAAGTTAATACATGATGGGTGTTGGATAGGAATATGTATGTAATTTACATGGATAATTAATTGGCCACAAGGAAAATTATTATCTACTGTAATTACATTCATATCTGTGGTAATGACATGTGATTATTGTCAGGATGAACTTTGTGTGAATAATTAGTACATCAAAAGATGGCTATTTATTTGACACCGTTTATCATCGATGTTTGATTACTACAACAAGAGTACCACTTACAGTTAGCAGTACTATCCTAAGATTTGTTGTTAATGCTGTGTTGGGTATCTTGATATGTCATATTTATTTATGCATTATGTGAGCATGAAAAGCTGACTTATGTCTTGTTCTCTTTCAGCTTACATGTCTGACACTTCAGTTGCTGCCAACCTCAATAACATTCTCATATTAAATGGGACGAACTTTGAGGAATGGAAAGAAAATATTAAGATTTTCTTGGGCAGCATGTACCTTGACTTAGCACTGCGAGAGCCGAAGCCGATTCATCTCGCTAATTCAAGAAGTGCATTTGATCGTAATTATTTGAGAATGTGGGAGCATTCTAACAGGCTGAGTCTGATGATTATTCATCGCGACATTCCAGAGTTTTTCAAGGGTATAGTGCCTGATGAGATTTCCAGTGCCAAAGATTACCTTGCAGAATTTGAAAAGCGTTTTGTTGAAAACGATAAGGCGAAAACAAGTGAGCTTTTAGCAAACTTGATTTTAATGGAGTACTCCGGCAAGGGTAATATCAGGGAGCATATTATGGAAATATCTCAACTTGCTTCAAGACTAAAGGCCTTAAAGCTCGAGTTACCTGAGAACCTACTCGTGCATTTGGTGTTAATCTCTCTTCCTTCATAGTACAGTCAGTTTAGAATTTCTTATAACTATCAGAGGGAGAAGTGGACTCTCAATGAGCTCATTTTGTTTTGTGTGGAAGAAGAGGAGATGTTGAAGCAAGATAAAGCTGCTAATTCTAAGGCTCCAGTTTCAATACTCAAATTATATGTCATTTCTGTGAGGAAACTGGACAAGTGAAGAAGAAATGTCCAAAGTGGGCTAAGTATATTGCTTCGCGAGTTAAAAGGTGATGCAGACGGATTAGCGAAAAATCAGGATTGTGGCGAAATAGCTGGATTGGAGTTGCCGGTGTCCGATTTCAGCCCATAATACCTTATTTTGAGCGGAACGGCGTGACGATCAGAAATCACGAGCTTTGCTCATGAAGTATAGGCTTTTTGAGCCATCCGGGATTGTTTCCTATTTTATTTCGAATTTTTAATGTTTTTAGAAATTTTCGGTTTTTAGTAATTTCCGTATTAGGGTTTCGTTTTATTTTCCTATTTAAGTAAACTTATGTAATTTCATTCGGCAGCTTTTGAATAATGAAAAAACAGAATTAGGGTTTTTCCTATTCCCGGCTTTCTCTGCGACTCTATCATATTGGTATCAGAGGCAGGTTATAGATGATATTAAGGATGATGTGGTTAAGGAAGCTGGGCAGGTTATTGATAATGTGGAAGACACTGCGGAGTTCACAACCATAGGGGATGCACCGAAGAAACTGCTTGTTAATGGCAGATCAATAGAACTAGCGGCTCATAAACGTGTATTCGTGTCTAGGGTGGTGTGTGGTGCTGTTCCCCGTGAGCGTTCGGACTTATTGACCCTGCCTAGCCATGTTCGCACTTCGGATATGTTCAAGGTTCAGCATTTGAGTCTGTTTCAAGGTGCGTCTTCTGTTACGGAGATGGGTTCGGATTCGAGGACGAATCTTTTCGACCCGGGAGGGGATGATGCAGACAGATTAGTGAAAAATCAGGATTGTGGCGAAATAGCTGGATTGGAGTTGCCGGTGTCCGGTTTCAGCCCATAATACCTTATTTTGAGCGGAACGGCGTGACGATCAGAAATCACGAGCTTTGCTCCTGAAGTATAGGCTTTTTGAGCCATCCGGGATTGTTTCCTATTTTATTTCGAATTTTTAATGTTTTTAGAAATTTTCAGTTTTTAGTAATTTCCGTATTAGGGTTTCGTTTTATTTTCCTATTTAAGTAAACTTATGTAATTTCATTCGGCAGCTTTTGAATAATGAAAAAACAGAATTAGGGTTTTTCCTATTCCCGGCTTTCTCTGCGTTTCCTCTGCATTAAAAGGGGATTGTCTGAGCTGTCGATGACCTATTGACGCTGAAAGATGCATCTATTTGGGAATAGGTCATGCGGTAGAGGAGGCAATGATGAATTTCAGATTATTAGCATTTGGTCATTTTGTTTGGATTTAATAGACATTCGTTTATCGTCGATCAAGCGAAACTTAATTTATATTTCCATATGGAGCAATTCGGTTACTCTTGTTCATTTGGTAATACACTACTAATTTATGATAAATTTCCGACGTCACAAAATAGGCGGGAAATTGACGGAAAGTTGAAGGAAAAACTTGCATTTCCGTTAATGAAGACGATGACGGCATTTTTCCTGACCGTAAAAATTTTGCGTCGACATTTCGTCGTTGTATTCTGTCAATATGCCGTTAAAATTTCGTCATAGTTCCGTTTCCAAAAAATTCCATCATCAATCCGCCATGTATCCGTAAAAATCTCCGTCAAAAATCCGTCTCAATTTCGTCAATCTTATTTTCCGTCGATGTTCATACACATTCCGTTTTGATTATTTTTGCTAGGGATGCACAAAATTGACCCGGACCGGAAAACTGGATCGGAATCGACCAGATTTGACGGGTCGGTCCAGGACCGGACCGGATCCGGGTCGGTCCACGGGTCATATAATCTAATATTTCTGGTTTCCGGTCGGTCTCGGTCTGGACCGGAATAACCCATTTGTATTTTTTTATTTCTATTCTATTCTATTTTTTATTTCCTTTCGTATTCGATTCGACATTCCTAAACCTAAATCGAACAAACGGCGAACGAACGGCGAACACCGAACGCGACTCCCAGTCTCCCACGGTTGCGACTCCGAATCCGACTCCCAGGCACGGTTGCGACTCCGAATCCGACTCCAAATGGAAACGCGACTCCCACTCCGACTCGCGACTCCAATCGGTTGCTCAGTCACGACTCACGCGACTCTCGTCTCCCAGGCACGGTTTCGTTTCGTATTCGCCCCAGCGCAGCAGCTCTCGTTTAACACAACCATCCGCCATTCCATTCGCTCCACCGCGGTTGCTCGTCCACGGTCCTCCAACCGGTTGCTCAGTCACGGTTTTGTATCACTAATCACTATCAGGTAGTTTAATTAGAATCATCTTTATTTTCTTAAATTCATTTGTCGAGGTTACTATGTGCAGATTTAATTTGATTTCTTTGTTGAAATCTATCCATGGAAATGGAATGTTCAACGAAAGTATCGCGCAACATGACTTGTAACTCTGTAAGTTGGTGTTGGTATGCCAGGTGATCGGTTGTGATATAGTAGGAAATATTCAAATGTAAATTCGAATACTATTTGCTAGTCACGTGATCAAAAACATTTATAAAAGCTCGGGAATCCGAGATCGAACCCAGAGGATAGGTGTTAAACTAGTAGTGCTAAAGATCAAGCTAGAATGTCTAAGGTGGGGGGGGGGGTTTGTTCCTCTAAGGAGGTCGATAGCAAGAATTTCACTATCCAAAAAGAGGTTTGATTAACAAAAAGGGATTAACAATCAATAAAAGATGACTAGGGATCCAATCCTCCACTAAACAACCATTGTGACGGTAAATTAGGACATTATTGATGAACTTCTCATGCACACACTTAGAATTTAGGCATGCAACATTAATACCAAGTTTAACTCTCGCTCTAACTTAATATTAAGAGGTCACATCTCGCTCAATACCTCAAACTCTCGCTCTATTGGCATTATAAAGTAAGATTACCTACCCTCAAACCCTAGCTCTATTGGCTAGATAATCATACACGTGTAAAAACCATGCCATTCTCATTAGAATTAGAGTGTCGCCATGTAACACAAAAACCCTAATGCTTCTTCATTTAGTTCATTTGAAATCATGCTTTTCAACGCTAGTTACATCAAACATGAAATCAACTAGGGTTCCTATTGAGGACTTCTCACAAACACCTTATAGGCACCCCTTAACATTAAGTTCCAATGAAGAAGAATCATGTGCAAAATCATTCATCAATAACATCTATATCATTTACAAGGTCACAAACATGTTTAGGGAATTCATGGATCCCCAACCAAGGTCACTACTCACTCATAGTGAGGTTACAATTAAGAACAATAACAAAAGTGTAAAAATCCATATGAGATGTGGAGTTTAGAGCTTCTAAACCAATGGAGGATCAAGAGTAATGGAGAGTATCAATGATTGGTCTTCTTCTTCAACTTTCCACCTCGAAATCTGTGCAAAAACCTTCTCAAAATCAGTGTCGGCGCCTGGGAATCCGTGCAGAACTTCTCTCCAAAAAACCACCCCGTGAAACCCTAAAAATTCTGGGTTTTATAGCATCTGCCGATTTATGCGATCGCATACTCAATTTCATGCGATCGCACAGATTCTTGTGCGACTGGTTCGGCTTATGCGATCACGTATACTGTCTTGTGCGATCGCACAACTTCTCGTAACTGGCCTTTGCGATCGTAGTCTCCTGAATATGCGATCGCGTAAGAATTTATGCGACTGGTCCGTTTTGTGCGATCGCACAAAGATGTTTGTGCGATCGCATAAGGCTGAATTTGGTATCGGCGTAAACTAGAGAGTTGTAGCCCTCTGAGTCAGCTTTCCAACAAGCTTTGAATCAGCAGAATCGGACACCAAATGAGCTCTCTAGGTCCAAAATACTTCGGAGAGGTCTATGTGTCCCGTAATGCCCGAAAATCCATGTTTTTGCTCCGGAATGCTCGGTTTTGCTCCAAAGTCAATGCCCGCTTGTGTTCTCAGCTTAAACTCTGTAACTTGCCTGAAATGAACCACAAGGCATCAAATAGCAAGTGAAATCGTGATAAAACATACGAAACAATAAGCATAGAGGTCGCCTAAAATGCATATATTTTAGAGCTATCAAATCAACCCACACTTATCGTTTGATCGTCCCGAGCAAACTAGACATATAGGTCAACAACAAGAAGGCATTTTGCTCAATCATGATCGTCTCAAAGAAACTTCATATGGTTACGAAAACTAACTCAAAAGATTAAGAAACAAAACATACTACTAACTAACCACTTTCGTAGGTAACACGAGTGCATTTAGCGAATGCACCAAGCCTTTAAACCCCTAGGCTACCCTAGTGGAGGAGTTGTAGTCTCCTGAGAGTTTTCAGAAACGGGAATACTCACAAATCCCACAAAGAGAACAATCATCCAATTAGACATTTTAAACTCACAATTTTCAAAGTACTAGGCAAGGTGTTTTTCATGGAGTTCATAATGTATTCAACTAGATATGTGCATTTCAATCACTACATGAGTCCTCTTCGAATCCTTATGGAAATTCATGAATTAGGACATTCAAGCAAATCAAAGCAAAGACTAATAAATCTTTAATCAATGATTCTAGTCATTTTCTATATTAGTGACTTCAAGAAAATGATCTAATAATTACAAAGAAATCTTGTTGGATCACTCACAAATGCTAGCAAGGAGGCTAGTCCATTGGCTTGTGAGCTTAGAACTCATTCTCAAGCCTAGGACGCATAGGTCACTTAGTCGTAAGAGAAGAGGAGTTCCAACATTATATTTTTTTTTGTAAATACTTGCAAGTCATTTCATACCTAAGTATAAAAGAATACGAGGTTCATCCCTTAGTGAATTCTTGCTAGTAAGTATCAATTGCCTCATTGATTTTCATGCTAGAGAATGGCGGGATAGCCGATTGTCAAATCTAAGTGCTTCGTATTTTCTTTTTCTTTTTTCTTTCAAATGGCCTTTGGCCTACAAATGCTTTCGAGGGGGGACTTACCTCCCTAACCCCCGGCATTTGTATATTTTGCTCAAAACTTCTCGTGTACATCGAGAGAGTTTTTAGTCGGGGCTTTGCCCTCTTTTGACCGTAAGAATGAAGCATATATATTTTTTTGTTGGGGCCCATTTTTCGCCCTCTTTTGACCCCACACTTAGAACTTTGACAAAGGGCTAAGTGTTAAAGATGGAGCACGACAAACCAACAAGACAAATCCACAGAATAAGCAAGGTCACTAAGGTCACCTAAAGGCAATCATGGCATGCAAGGGTTTTGGAGTTATAAATCATTTCGATTTTATGCTTTCAAAGATCAAGTCTTTTTAGTCTTAATGAGAAAAAGCTTAGAATAAAAGATAAAGAAGTGCTAGTAGATGCTTTGGTCCTAAAGAATGAAAGTCAACAATCCAATCCATTAGTCATCTAAAGGATCAATCAAGTGAAATCATGCACGACTAGTTGACTTTAGAGATGAAGTTTTTCGAAAATGTAGCCTTGCCTAGACTTTTTTGTTTTCATTAATAATTTGAAATTTTTGGATGAATTGTGCAATGGTGCAAGTGTTTTTCCTTAAGCATACGTTGGTTGGAATTCACACATGAAGGCATGACAAACAAGCAAAAGCATCTCAAGTATAGACAATGCCAAATATAGGCCACCCCACACTTAGCATTTGCTTAGTCCCTAAGCAATGGATAGAATAAAAAGCAAAGAGAGGGTCAAGAAAAACTTCTCTCGTTTGGAGGTAGCCCTTCAAGAGTAGAGAGGTTGCTTGCTTGTCGAGTTGGTCTTGCTCAAATGATTCGATTAATGAGCTCCCTTTTTACTCTATGAGACACACATTAAAGAATGAGAGGGTTAGGCACACAAGGTAGGGAAATCATCATCGTAAAAGTGTAAGTGTTAAGCAAGTCGACTCAAAATTCCATCAAGAGATCACAATAGGAGGCTGCGCGATCGCACAAATGAAAACAGTCGCACAAATTTTTATGCGATCGCATGAAGTTTGTGCAAGCTTGAAGAGCGGATACTTGGGCTTGGTATGCGACCGCATAGGTACAAGTGTGCGATCGCACAAATAAGTGAAATGAAAATGAGTGAAATTCCCGGAATATGCGATCGCATAAAGAAAGGTGTGCGATCGCATAAGATAAGACAGTCGCATAACTTTTTGTGCGATCGCATAGATTTTATGCGAGCTTAGCTTTTGAGACAAAGGATGGGTATGCGATCGCATAAAGTGATATGTGCGATCGCACAAATGAGACAGGGGAGTAAAATCATGTGCGAGCGCATAAGATTTGTGCGACCTTAACCGAATTGAAGAAGGGTTATTGTGCGAGCGCACAAGGGTTTATGCGAGCGCACAAATTTACTTGGAGAAAATTCTAAGCTGAATTCAAAATGATTATCAACGCTCCTGCACAAAATTTTCGAGACCCCACACTTATGTCCTATTAAGACATCCAAACCATCAAGCACACTATCATAGGGACGCCCCAAACTTCATCAATCATCAAAATAGAGGTTCGCGCACATTCACACTTCAACCTTTCAATTTTCCACATGGAAATCCAATCAACATAGACAATATTAAGAGCATAGGAAAAAGACACTTACGAGCCTAGTTTAACGTCTTGGCTAAGACGCAGCCGAGTCTTCTTGTAATAAAATAGGAAGCACACTAAGAGAAGTCCCGAGCGGGATCCCTTCTCTAGCGGTATTGTTGAGAAGTGGAGGAGTCAATCCGGGTTCCTTGAAGAGTTGCAAGCAACTTGTTTAATAACCTTTTTCTAACGTGGTAGCTTCTCACCCCTTGATATATTTGCTTTTCCGTTCTTTTTCAGCTCGTCGCCGGGTGGTGATTCATATTAATCAAAGGAAGGGTCTTCATCGGGTTCAAGCATGTTGTGCAACTTTTTCTTATCAACTTTCTCTCCCTTAGCAACTTCGACTCCCTCCTTCCCTAGCTTTTTCTCAATACTAGCCACTTGTTCTTCTTTTGGCTTTTCTATCTTTACCTTTTCTCCACCAATCTTTAGTGTCAATTTCCCTTTTCCAACATCAACCTTATAACCGGCGGTTGCCAAGAAGGGGCGTCCAAGGATCAATGATGAAGTGAAGTTTTCCCTCATATCAATCACCACAAAGTCGCATGGAATGTAGAATTTGTCGACTTTGATTGGGACATTCTCCACTAGGCCCCAAGGTTGCCTTGTAGTCCCATCCGCGAGTTGTAGTGTCATTTTGGCGGATTTTACCCCTTTCAACCCAAGCTTGTGGTAGGTGGCAAGAGGCATAACGCTCACACTAGCCCCGAGATCGGCTAGTGGACTTGAGAAGTTCATGTCCCTTATTGAGCAAGGGATAGTGAATTTTTCGGGATCTCCCATCTTTTGGGGAATTTGCTTCGAGAAGAGGGCACTACACTCATGGTTTAGGGGGTGGGGTTCAACTTCTTCAATGGTCCTCTTCTTGGATAAGATCTCTTTAAGAAACTTGTTGTATAGAGGTGCCTTCTTGATGAGCTCGTGAAATGGTATGTAGACATATAGCTTTTTCAACATCTTGGTGAAAACCTCATACTCTTTATCCAACTTTGAGGGCTTGATGAGTCTTTGAGGAAACGGGACCGGTGGAGAATAAGGCTTGAGTTCTTCCTTTCTCTCTTCACTTTCTTTCACCTTTACGGTTGGAGGATTAGGGACCTCTTCTTGAATTCTCTTTCTTCGGCTCTAGCTTGGCCAACGGGTTTTGGAGGCATTTGAACGGATTTCTTTGGTTTAACACCCTCCAATTTCTTCCCACTCCTAAGGGTCACCGCCTCACAATGTTCCTTCCTCTCTAGAAAATCATCCTCAAATGATCCCTCAATGTAGACGGCATTGCAATATTCCTTTTTGTCGTGCTCGGGCCGAGCCGGTAGCTTCCCTTGTGCCTTAGTTGAGGACTCGGCTTGTTGAGCTATTTGCATCTCCAACATCTTGTTGTGAGTAGAGATCTCGTCCATTCTTTGGAACATTTGATTCATTCTTTGGTCGGCTTTTGCTTGACTTGCCACAAGACTTGCTAAGATGTCGGTCATGGATTGATCTTGTGTACCTTGATGAGTCGGGGCTTGTGTTTGTTGAGGGTTCATCTCTTGGTAGTTCCCTTGTTGTTGATATTGATAGTTTGCTCTTGGTTGGTAGGGAGGTTTTTGGTGTGCTTGGCTAGATTGCCCTTGTTGGTTTTGCCTTTGATAATTTCCTTGATTTGCATAAGAATTTTGCCCTTGAGGCTTTGGAGGAAAATTGTCATTAGCCACTCTCCTATGAGGAGGCTCATAGCTTCTTGTGATAGGATTGGAATTTTGAGTATAGTTCCTTTGTTGATTCACATAGTGGGCTTCCTCATACCCATCATCATCCTCTTCACAACGTCCTTCGGGACAATTCTTTGTGGCATGCCTCGTGCTTCCACATAGGAAACAAGATTGTTGCACCGAAGTTCTCTCTTTATCGATCTTTGGTTTAATCGCCTCCGCAGAATTTACCATGCTCATCATGGCCTCCATTTTCTTTGATAAATCATTAATTTGGTCTTTCGTCGCATAGTTTGAAGAGTCATCTCTTGATTTGGCCATCTTTTTGTGGTCCACTCCTTGGTATCTATCGGAGTTCAAAGCTATTTTGTCTACAATCTTGAAACCTTGGCTAGCCGGTAGTTCCATTATAGCTCCTCCACTAGCCGTGTCCATTTGATTCTTAGCCTCCTTACTCATCCCCAAATAGAAGTAGCGCATTAGATCGGCCTTTCTAAAGTTGTGGTGAGGGCACTCCCTCAAGTAGTGTTTAAACCGATCATAAGCTTGGTGGAAGAGCTCGTTGTCCCTTTGAGAGAATGTTAGGATAAAGTCCGTGAACTTCTTGGTCCTAGAAGGAGGGTAGAACTTGTTCAGAAAAGCCGTGGCTAAATGGTCCCAAGTACGAAAAGTCCCCGGATCATGATTTTGTAGCCACTCCTTGGCATCTCCATATAGCGACGAAGGAAATAATTTCAAGTAGACATATTCAACGGGTGTATTCCTCGGCTTATAGGTCCGGCAATATTCTTGAAAACTTGCTAGATGAGTAGACGGGTTACAGACCCCTTGAAATTGATCATTTGTGACCATGTGCACTAGGGACGATTTAACGTCGAAGTCAAAGGCATCCTCGTCGGGAGGTAGAATAACCGAGCCATTTCCCTCGAGGGTGGGAGTCATGTAATCTCCCACGGGCCTCTCGTCCTCTTCCTCTTCATCATATCTATAATGTCTCTCCTCTCTACGAGGGACATGAGGATTCCGGATAGGACGTCTCTCATTCTCATTATAATTGTCATCTCTAGCTTGAGGATCCTCTACTTCTTCCCCATCAATTCTACGATTTTGGACATTTCTTTGAAGAACCGGACGGTTCTCATTCTCCTCTTCCATAATAACTTGTTGTCTTTCTTGGATAATAGGGGGAATAGCACGAATAACCGGAGGTAAAGGTGCAATAGGAGCACTCGGGTTCTTTCGGGGTCTACCTCGTGGTTTCTTTGTGGTTGGTTGAGAAGGGTTAGAAGAACTTGATGTTGAACCTAGAGCCACGTGTTTCTTTTCTTGAAACCTTGTGTTCATTCAAGTGCCTGCGAGAACAAAGGAAATTCTTAGCAATGCACGGCAAAAGAGATAAACATAATCGAGTTCAAAACAAGCAATGACTAACGATTGAAGAAAAAGCAAACAACCTAAATAATCAAATAGCACCTAGTTAATTAACCTATCCCCGGCAACGGCGCCATTTGATCGGTTGTGATATAGTAGGAAATATTCAAATGTAAATTCGAATACTATTTGCTAGTCACGTGATCAAAAACATTTATAAAAGCTCGGGAATCCGAGATCGAACCCAGAGGATAGGTGTTAAACTAGTAGTGCTAAAGATCAAGCTAGAATGTCTAATGTGGGGGGGGGTTTGTTCCTCTAAGGAGGTCGATAGCAAGAATTTCACTATCCAAAAAGAGGTTTGATTAACAAAAAGGGATTAACAATCAATAAAAGATGACTAGGGATCCAATCCTCCACTAAACAACCATTGTGACGATAAATTAGGACATTATTGATGAACTTCTCATGCACACACTTAGAATTTAGGCATGCAACATTAATACCAAGTTTAACTCTCGCTCTAACTTAATATTAAGAGGTCACATCTCGCTCAATACCTCAAACTCTCGCTCTATTGGCATTATAAAGTTAGATTACCTACCCTCAAACCCTAGCTCTATTGGCTAGATAATCATACACGTGTAAAAATCATGCCATTCTCATTAGAATTAGAGTGTCGCCATGTAACACAAAAACCCTAATGTTTCTTCATTTAGTTCATTTGAAATCATGCTTTTCAACGCTAGTTACATCAAACATGAAATCAACTAGGGTTCCTATTGAGGACTTCTCACAAACACCTTATAGGCACCCCTTAACATTAAGTTCCAATGAAGAAGAATCATGTGCAAAATCATTCATCAATAACATCTATAGCATTTACAAGGTCACAAACATGTTTAGGGAATTCATGGATCCCCAACCAAGGTCACTACTCACTCATAGTGAGGTTACAATTAAGAACAATAACAAAAGTGTAAAAACCCATATGAGATGTGGAGTTTAGAGCTTCTAAACCAATGGAGGATCAAGAGTAATGGAGAGTATTAATGATTGGTCTTCTTCTTCAACTTTCCACCTCGAAATCCGTGCAAAAACCTTCTCAAAATCAGTGTCGGCGCCTGGGAATCCGTGCAGAACTTCTCTCCAAAAAACCACCCCGTGAAACCCTAAAAATTCTGGGTTTTATAGCATCTGCTGATTTATGCGATCGCATACTTAAGTTTATGCGATCGCATACTCAATTTCATGCGATCGCACAGATTCTTGTGCGAATGGTTCGGCTTATGCGATCGCGTATAATGTCTTGTGCGATCGCACAACTTCTCGTAACTGGCCTTTGCGATCGTAGTCTCCTGAATATGCGATCGCGTAAGAATTTATGCGACTGGTCCGTTTTGTGCGATCGCACAAAGATGTTTGTGCGATCGCATAAGGCTGAATTTGGTATCGGCGTAAACTAGAGAGTTGTAGCCCTCTGAGTCAGCTTTCCAACAAGCTTTGAATCAGCAGAATCGGACACCAAATGAGCTCTCTAGGTCCAAAATACTCCGGAGAGGTCTATGTGTCCCGTAATGCCCGAAAATCCATGTTTTTGCTCCGGAATGCTCGGTTTTGCTCCAAAGTCAATGCCCGCTTGTGTTCTCAGCTTAAACTCTATAATTTGCGTGAAATGAACCACAAGGCATCAAATAGCAAGTGAAATCGTGATAAAACGAACGAAACAATAGGCATAGAGGTCGCCTAAAATGCGTATATTTTAGAGCTATCACCAGGCATGGTTTCTTGCCCATAATCATCTGATATTTGACTGATCATAAGCATTTTTTCTTGTTGACACTTGACAGATGTCTCAAACTGGATTAAATCGATGCGTTGACCCTGTACAAGGGGAAACTGAGCAAATTACTTATAATTGCAAATTGTACTCTTTGACATTGCTTACTACAAGTTGGTTATATGACATTTTGGTTGTTTTTATGCTAGTTGGTTGTTGTTGTTTGAAATGCTCTGTTTGTGGTGACAGTGCTCTGTTTGACTGTTTGTCATGGCATTTGCAACTTTAAGAATCTTGAGTAGATAGATTGTGGTGACAGTGACATAATTACAGTGACATAATTATTACTTGTTTTATGTTATTCTTGGCGACAGATTGTACAAGCACTCGTTTGTACTCAAGATTGGTTGCAACTACGAAAGAATTCCGATTCTGATTCAACTAGCAGTGACGGTGACACAGGTAACACTTTTTTCTTCAATAATGTTTTATATTATTTTCGATGTTGTGATATGATTATTGAGACTGTCTTTGATATTCGTTGGCTTGTAAATTGTTAGATGAGGAAGATGAAGGCATATTTTGTGCTTGATAAGTGGACAGTCAATCTCAATCTTATTGGTGTAAGAAACTAAGAATTCAGCACAAGGTATAAGACAAAGACACTACTCACTAGTATGTTTTCTCATATGTCATTAGTTAGTTTCTTTTGATATTTCATTACTAATGACTCATTAGTTAGTTGATATTTCATTATTTCTCATATGTGATTTGATTAGTTTGTTGATATTTCGTATTTCCTAATGCAGCACAAGGAACTGAGGAAGAACCGAAGAAGCACTGAGGCAGGGCAGTGGACTTCAAACTTTGTGGATATTTTGGAGTTTCTTTTGGTCTGCTACTTTTGGAGTTTTGAAGAGGCAGTGCTGGTTTTGTGCTTTGTAGTTTGTTTGTATCACTATCACTTGTTGCATTCAGAATTCAGATTCATTTTCAGTGTTAGAATCAATTAGGACAGGGTTTTTTATTTTGGAATTGAAACATGTATCAGAAAATTCAGAATTATACAATTTCCGGTCTAATCCGATCCGGTCCCATTTTCGGTCCAGTCCGGTCTGGGTTTCGGTCTGAATTTTTGCACAATTTCCTATCCCGGTCCGGTTCCGGTCCATAATTATCCGGTCCGGTCCGGTCTGCGGTCCAAGCTGTCAAAAAATTCTGGTCCACCGGTCCGGTCCAGACCGGATGTGCATCCCTAATTTTTGCGTCTAAATTGCGCTTACATTCCGTCATTTGTATTTACCGTAAAAAATCCGTCCTAAATCCAACAATATCATATTCCGTCATTGCTACGTCTTACTCCCGTTTTCATTGTTCCGTCCATTTTCCATCTTAGTTCCATCAATAACGTCTTCGTCAATAATTCGTCGAGATACCGCCAACTATTAAACCGTCAACTTTCCGTCAAGCTTACGTCATGCAGCTTTTTGTCGTTGTTCCGGCAAAAGTCCGTCAATAAATATTGCCGGCAACATTCCATCAAAATGCCGTCTATTTTTTACCGTGGAAATTCCATTATTATTCCGTTATCGTTATTTCCGTCTACATACCGTCATTTTTCCGGCACAACTTTAAATTTCCTATTTGAATTTATATTTTTTGACTGTTTGTAATTAAATTGTTTATATTTAATTTAATATTATTTCAAATATTAAAATACAGTTTTTATGAATATTTAATTGAAAAATGACTATAAAATAAATATATCAAAGAATTCGAGTCCAATAACATAAAAATGTCTAATCTCTCCGGTTGATCCGTGATTATGCGGATCACGGTTGTTTCTATTTGGGCTTTGACTGGATGGCGGCTGGTATCCAGGAGTAGTGAGCATCCTCATCATAGCAGCTTGCATTTGCATCATTTGATCTATGCTGTTCTTTAGGGCCTCCTGTCGGGAATCCATGCGCCTCAAATTAGCCTTCCGTCGGGATTCCATGCGCTCTAAATGAGGCATCAGCGCCTGAGTGTACTCGTCTGATGATTGGCCGGCCAATTAGCCTTGCTTTGTGCGAGCTGGGACACGACTGGCTGCCCGTTGAAGAGAACTTGTCCGACACCAATGTCGCTGCAGCACCATACAGATACGGTATCCCCGACCTTGGGTGAACTCCCATGACAGTTGCAGCGGCCTCTACCAGCTTCTCATTCGGTACCCTTTCATCTACGATGCAATCCTTCAGGACCAGAGCCTGAGCATCAGCAAGCTGTTTCTGCACATTTGTACAAATGAAACAATAAAAAGTTGATAATGTGAGACGTGTGAGATATGAAAATACAATAAGAAACATATTATTTGTTCAACATTGATTAGACAATATAATAAGATAAACAAATGTAATAAACAAATATAATTTGGTAAGTGTAATACCCTTTTGTTCTCCCCGTCGGGTATCAAATACGTCCCATCTTTCCGCTTGTATTTTTTGTCAAACAAATCAAGCGGCATCACCTGTCTTCGATTATCCTTTTCCTGTAAATTTTATGATAAATGTGTTATAATAAATGATATTAAAAATTGAATAGATTTAAAATAGTATGTATTACCAGCTTCGTAAAGTGAAAGTGTGCTGGTCTAGACCCAAATGCGTGCAAGGCTGGGCCGTTTCTAGCATGCTGGATAGAATAAGTTTTCTTGTGCTTTTCACTGCGGGCTATGAATGCTGGGTCCGTGTTAAATCGAGCTCTGCCTGCAGCTCTGTGATCTTCGGTCAACCATTTCGAGCCTTTAGTTTTACCGGTTCGCAAGCCTCTCCATGTATCTTGTAGAATCTTAGCCGCCTTCTTCCTAAAGTTAGCCTCAATTTGGTCGGTGTGGATTGGATCCCACCGGTATAAGCTCTACATGCATAGTTGTGTTACGAATAATTAACACAAAACTATGTAATCGAAAACAAATGTCTATTGATTACGCAACTAATACACTTTGTGTACCTTGAAATGTCTAAACCACTTCACCGGAGCTTGTGGATCACACGTTCCCATTGTCGTCCAGCCAACCTTAAAACCAGGTCCAATGCATTGCAGCCCGATTTTGTTAACAGCTGCATGGGGGTCAAAGCTGTAGGGAAAAAAATAAAATGTAACATTTACACTATGGTTAGTATAAACAAGTTGCACAAATATATGTACAATAAAAGTACTCACTTGTCATCCCCAGCTAGAGTGGTCCAAGGCCGAATATCATGTGGCATCGAACCTAATGGTGTGTCCTCACTGGATCCGCCATCGGCCGAAGTCCCTCCTCTAACAAACTCTGGCTGAATTGCATCATCATGATCGTCATCATATGCCAGAAGTGAGTCCCTCTCTTCGGCATCCTCTTGAAGATTCCTGTTCCCCGCCACCATATTCATCAGGTCGTCAAAGTCGTAATCTTCAGGTTCTGGAAAGGTTCTGTCTTCATCCATCGGATCAAGGGTAGGCTCCGGCACATGCATAGAAGGCCTGTAATGGTCTGGACTTGGCCGTATGTCCCCATTTGACGATGGTGTACGTTGCCTGTCCTCACCCCTTGTCTCGCAGGGGTAGGATTCTGTATCGGAACAGAAGGTCTGTAGACATCTCGATTTTGACTGGTGTCCCCAGTTGAAAGATGATGTCGCATGTCCTAGCTCATCTGTCTTGGTTGACGTATGTCAGTTAGCCATGTTTGTGATGACGTCCCAGTACCTCTACCAGCCACGATATTCCTTTTACCGAGTACTTTGCGCTTGAGTGGTCCCATTTACCCTGCCACAATATTGAAATTAGTATTTTTCAAAACACAGATAGACCAGAAAGGACATTGTTGGATATACTTGCATATATCGATTATGAGTTGCAAATCAATCATAGCTGCCCAATTACAGCTAACACAGTCAAACACACACGCGCATATGACATTGGTGAACTTTTGATACAATTTGGGTTCGAACAAAAGAAACAAACGCAGCCGGACATGAGAAATACACACATTTTATACGACACCCAAACAAACACCGCAACATCTATTAGACACATGCACTTCGAGCAAGAACAAACGCAGAACCAGGAAAGTTAACTTACTGAAATCAGACAAACAGGAGAAACATACAGGAGCGCATGTGCTTCAATCAAACAAATTTATCAGACATGCGATTCAAACACCGAAACATCTATCAAACACATGCGCTTGAAACAAACAAACAGGAGACACAACAGAAACACCCAAACACCGAGACACCAAAACATCTATCAGACACATGCGCTTCAAACAAACAAAGAGGAGAAAGTCAAGGACTTTTCGATACCTGAGCAACGAAACTCGCTTCTGCAATTGGCCAAAATCGGTTGCATATGGCGGGTTTTTTTAGATAGGAATATGAAAGCGCTTTTTAATATAAGCGATGTATATATTAACATATGACAGCGCTGTCGTATATGCTAATTATTACGTCGCATATATTTGAGGTGCTATAGTTTTGGTGATTTTATACGGCGCATTAAAAGTGAGCGCCGTCTTATGTTTACATTATGACAGCGTGTATTGACGAGGCACCATTTTATATTAACATATAACAGCGCTGGTTCATTAAAGCGCTATATTTTGATTACATTATGCCAGCGTGTATTGACGAAGCACTGTGTCCGAGTTCCTTTCCATAGCGCATATATATTAAGAGTTGTTTACTCACAATTTTCTCATAAAATTGCATTACACGAAACGAGCCAGCTCTTTGTATTACTAAAAAAATTAATGATTACAAATACAAAGTATTTTTTTCGGAATACTGAATATTTATTTAAATATTTACAAATTCAATTTATCGAACATGCAAAACATACGGTAAATGTAATTGGAATATCTTCAGACATTCACGACGATTCGTCATCAGACTCTTCTTCGGTATCTGGATTATCAGCTACGTGCTCGTCGTTGCCGTCTTCTTCGGTATACTCGTAAACCTCATCATCAACGAGGTTCTCGTACGATCCGATTTCATTTACCAATACAGGCATTTCAGTTCCCATTTGACCCTCATCTTGGAAGGAAATATTTGCTACTTCCATGTCGATCGCGTTAGTTGGTTTCACAGGACAAATTGCAACCCATTCCTAATTATTTTGTCCAGCTAATCCCGGAAACGTCACATAGTAAACTTGCACTACTTGCTGGGCAAGAATGTAAGGGTCGTAATGGGGGTAGGGTCTATGAGTGTTGACGATGACAATGCCGTTAGACGGGTATGACCTAACAAATTGAGGGTCGTACCAACGAGATTTGAACAATACAACCTTTAGGCGATGGTTCGTTCTACATCTCATATAAATTATTTCTTCAATTACCCCGTAGTAGTGTGTATCCTCTGTTCCTTTCACGTAAACATGTCTGTTCACCGTGTTCCTCCCTTCACCATGGCTTTCAATGTGAAATTTGTAATTGTTCACGTTGTATGTCGCCGAACATGCAACGTCGGATTGAAAGCCACCGGACAAGTAATGAATCCATTGTGGTAGTGCTAGTGTTTCGCCAAGCTCCCAAACCTGAACATAATATTTTTGAAAGTGCAAGTACAGTTTAATTTGCTATATAATGAAACGAAATTTGAATTTATTACACTTACATGAGAAATCAGCCATTCTGGAAATTTCATTAAAATGGCATTGTATATTTGCCGATCATTGAATCGCGGGCATCTTTCTCTTAATCCGGTCTCAAATAACGCCAAATATTGTTCAATTTCCGGAGTGTTGCTAAAGATGTAATGATTTTCTTTGTTAAATGCACTGCTGTCTAATACCCTCCTTTTAAATTTGCTGCCACCAACTCCTGGGTAATTGTAGATAGAAATCTGGGGATCCTCGAAATCTGACGTCGCAACTTCATTTTGTTGGTAGCATATACCGGTCGTTGTTAACTCCGGATCCAGGTAGTCGGATCCCAAATACGAAGTCTCCAGCTGTATGTATGCATTAACAATACTGGCTTCCACCTCAGTTCTGTTTCCCTTTTGGCCCAATTGTTTAAGAAGGTGTATGAAACGCTCAAACGGATACATCCAACGATAGTGTACTGGTCCACCAAGTAGGACCTCATCAGCCAAATGAATTGGTAGGTGTTCCATTGAGTCAAAAAATGAAGGGGGAAATATTGTCTAGAGCTTACACAGTGTGACCGATATTTTATTCTGCCAATGTTCCATTCGCTCAATGTGAAGGGAAGATGCACAGATATCTCAAAAAAATGTACACAACTCGGATACAGCTTCCCAGATTTGTTTTGGTAAAAAACCCTTGAAAGCAATCGGCATGAGGCGCTCGATGAATACGTGTGCGTCGTGTGATTTGTACCCTACTAGTTTTAGTGAACTTAAATCTACTTTATTTCCCAAATTAGATGAAAATCCATCTGGAAACTTCTGAGACTTCACCTAAATAAGAACAAGATTCTATTGTTCTCTTGTAAGTTGATACTTAGCCTTGTTCGCTACGAAACCACCACGGTAATTTTTCAATTCTAATTTAGGTCTTCTACAGTACAACCCGATATCTTTTTTGCATTTGACACCGTCATCCTTTGTTTTCCCCTTCACATCCATGATGGTGTTAAATAAATTCTCGAAAACATTCTTTTTAATGTGCATGACGTCTAGATTATGTCTAAGCTTCACGTCGACCCAGTAAGGTAGTTCCCAAAAAATGGATTTCTTTGTCCATTTGTGTTCCATCCCGAAGCCGTCGAAAACCTCATTGATACGTTGTTCCCATATAATTTTTAAGTTTCTAACTCTGTCATAAACCTCCTGACCTGTTCAAAATTGGATTGGACCGTTGAAGTTTGTCCGGTCTTGTGTAGAAATTCTTGACATTACCCCGATATGGATGATTTTTTGCTAAAAATCATCTGTGACAGCCAAAATAAGACACTTTTCTTCCGTTCTTCAACACGAATGTCTTTGTGTCGTTCATACAGTAGGGGCAGTCGAGTTTTCCTTGAGTTGACCACCCCGATAACATTGCATAAGCAGGGAAATCAGATACAGTCCACATGAGAGCTGCCCTCAATGTAAAATTCTATCTGTGATTTGCATCGTAAGTGTCAACCCCAACATTCCAAAGTTGTACCAAGTCATCAATAAGAGGCCTTAGATATATGTCCAAACGCATCTTTGGATTAGACGGCCCAGAAAATAGTATAGTTAACCAAATGAATCTCGTTTTCATGCACAACCACGGTGGTAAGTTGTATGGTGTTACCATAATAGGCCAAACGGAGTACTGTTTAGTTGACATACCCCATGGTTTAAATCCATTTGTTCATAATCCTAATCTTACATTATGTGACTCCGCAGCAAAGTTTGGATGACAGCGATCAAAATGCTTCCAAGATTCTCCGTCGGGAGGGTGAACCATGCGCTGCACGTCCACTCTTGGTGAAGCGTGCCAGGACATTTCTTTTGCCAGATTTTTTGATAAAAAAGTCTCTGTATTCACAGTATAATCGGTAAGTAAAACATTTGGCTTCTCGCATTTCGTTAGTACGATGAAGAACTTTCTGCGCGTCGTGGTAGTTGATATCTTTGTTCGGAGCAGAAACGACATAATGTCATACTTTTGTCGCAGCCGTAGTAAATCATACACCCCCTGACGCAAACGCCTATCCGTTGGTACCCCATACCGAGGTCAGCTACAAGTTTTTTTGACTGTCTAAAAGAAGTTGGGATTTTATTATCCCCCCAGTTAGGTTCCTCATCGTTCCACATACAGCGTTAAATGCGCCTTCTGATAATCCATAGTTAGCTTTTGTTGCCAGCATTTTCATGTTAATCGAAAGCTCTATCTGTGTTGTGCAACCTTTGTAGGCTGGCTCCGAACTTGAATTTATGAGATTGAAGAATCTATTTGCTTCGAAATTCTCTGTTTGATGTTCACCATAGTTCGACGACTCGGGGGGATCAGCGGGGATGGCAAAATCAGAGAACATCTCTGGGAAGGCCGCATGACTGCTTGATTCTTCCTCAGAATCAAGATCTTGGGAACTTGTAGTCGGTTCAGGTATAGTTGGACAAATATTTGCGTACTGAAATTTCGCCAGATCTTCACCGTGTAATGTCCAATTGAAGTAGTTTGGTGTGAGACTGTATTTGTACAAATGCTCCTCCATCATTTATATTTTGATGAATCGCCGGTTTTTGCATTTCATGCATAGACAGCGAATTGTGTTGTCGCCGGTTTTTGCATTTCATGCATAGACAGCGAATTGCATTTCATTCATTGACTCCGGCGATGAATACATCATTAGTATATGACTCCCCATGAGCACGAGCTTCGACATCCATCTCCTCTCGCGATACAAATATGCCATGTATACTATTATGCATTAAGATTTTAACGAAAATTAAAATATAGTACCTCACGTCGTAAATGGATTGAAGCAAACATCAGGATAGGAGATTTGTAAAACTTGAAAGTTGCCTTAATACATTGGACATTGCAACAAAAGCCATTGCATTAAATATGGAACATCTGAATGTAAGCATGAATATATAAAGACGCTGTCAATTGAAAATTTCCTGATCTATATGAGTTTCGCAAAATTTCGTAATGGAATGGTATGGGAAAGTTAACGATAATTATACCGTAAACACGCCTGAATTACAATGAATTGTCGACTTATTTTTTAAAACGGAAAATAATTGTCGGCATATTTATTCAACAAAAATGACAGCGCCTTTGTGAAGCGCCGTTGTATGGAATTTAAAGACAGTGCTTCCCGTACAAGCGCAATTGAATTGGTGATAAACAACAGCGCTTATATAGAAAGCACCGTTGAAATCTATAAAATGACAGCGCGAAGTTGGAAAGCGCCGTTGTATTGCATAGAAAGACAGCGCCTACCTAGTAAGCGCACTGGTTGTTCTTAGTTGTTATCTATATAATTACGTTATAGTTGAGGTGAATTTCCGTTGCCGGTAACGGAAAAATGATGGAATATAGACGCAAATAAGAATTTCAATGTGCTGAGAGTTTTTTCTTTTAAAGATATTTTTTGATTACTTGTGTATCTCAGTCAACCATATTAATTGGTTATATCTCATGACCAGATCCATTCTGTTATCATCCCTTTTTTTCCATTATTTCTCTCTCAAGATTATAGAAAAATTCTAAATAACACGGAGGGGAAAAGAATGGAACTGATCATGAAACATACCCAAATAAAATGGTTGACTGACATACATAAGAAATCCAAAAATATCCTTAAAAAGAAAACTGGCAGCACAAGAAACAAGCTAAATTGCTTGTAAGCGTGAATGTAGAAAGTTTGTGGGAATACATTTGTGTGTTGCAAATGTCTCTATTTATAAGTGTAGAACCTACGTTTCTGTATGACAGAAGTTTATAAGTACAATACATTTTCCGTTAACACAGCAACTTCATTCTATCACAACGGATACTGAACGGTCCATGTATTTCCCGATTGATATATATTAAATTGTGATAATAATTAACCATATTTATAGCACATGTTCTACGTTTCTCAATGTCAAAAGTTATTTACTACGATACATATTCCGTCAACACAGCAGCTGCATTCCGTCAATTAGAGACACAAATACAGCGAAATACTGACGACACAAGATACATAGGTAGGTTGTATTGTAGGTGGTATGAAAATCATCAAGTTTCCTTTACTTTTCCGTCATCAATGTAGGAATTGGTATGGAAAATACACGTTTAATATCTGCATGCTTTATTAATAGCAAAAGTCAATAGTGTATATTGATTTCAACTGTCCCCCGACATCGCTCAATCATGATCGTCAAATCAAGTAGTAAAGAATGCGTAAATGTTGCGAACATTTATTAGAATCTGACAAAAAACTTTATACTATAGAGTGTAAAAAAAATAACTTTATACTATAAAGAAACACCTACAATCGAATCATACGAAAATAATTACAAATTGGGAAATAAGTCTGATATAGAAGTACATCACATTACAAGATTGTTACTTTATAGTGTCTATATTTGTACATAAAGGTCTTAGTGACATCATCCCGGAATGCCATCAAAGTATACACGGACAAGATTCATTTCGGTAATATGTACGATACAGTTGTCTGAACAACCCAACCACACGGAAACCCAACATTGTTATCATCAATCCAATATATGAAATGTTCCTAACAACATACACTTGTAAATAAATCTTAAGTGGATTATGTCCAGTGTCAAGCGCTATTTCGCAGTAGATACATTACATTATTCGAATTGCATTAATCTGTTGAAACAATTTAACAATTTGAACGGAAATTTAACTTGATTAGATACGTTGAACATAAATAACAGAGTACTGATTTTTTAAGATGGTAAGGAACGCTAATTTCACAAATTCAACGATTTTTTTATTCTTGATTTCCAGATGACCCACGGGGTGACGGCTGGTCAACTTCTTCGTCACCTTCACATGGATTTTCTTTTGAATATGAATCTTGGGCTCTATTATTTTCGTCGTATCTGTATTTTTCCATGCTGAAGCTATGCTCTCCTAAACAATCCGAGCCATTATCACAAGGATAGAAAAAATCTTGAGCGGAACAAACATATCCTTCAGAACCACTTGAGTCTTCTTCAGACATTTCAGCAAAAAAATGTTTGACTGCAGAATTTGAACTCATTATATGAAATTGTTAGTTTGAAAATTTAAAGACAAGCTAGTACTTGTATTTATAGGGTGGACGATTTATGATTCCGGCATTTTTCAGTTAATAGTCCGTGGAGCGTACAAAAGCGCTTATGTAAAAGCGCTATTAAAGGATGAACTCAGGCATGACTTATAATGAAAGCACCGCTGTAATATAAATAAAATGGCGTTTTAATGGAGGGGGCCGTTGTAAAAAACAAAAAACAGTTCTTGAATTAAGAAGCCCTATCATATGTGTAGTAAAGACAACGCCGTATGAGGAAACGCCCTCGTATCTTTAGCCCTAAAAATTACTTTTCTACACAGGGTTTTTACAGACTAGTAATACAATCCTGTCGTCCGATTTCTTCACCCACCATACGCATCTCACTCACGCGGAGGTTAAATTTTGTCGCCCAGGTATTTCTTAGTTTTGTCTTTATATGTCGTTGTTGTATCTTTCCTTTTCAACTTTTTGCGGCGATATGCTTTGGAGATTGAATTAACCTTACCTTATGTCACCTGATTTCGTAGTGACGGTTATGTATAACAGTGAAGAATGGTTGCTTTCGACTTGGGGATGTATAGGATTAGTTAGGGTTCAGGAACCTGATTCGTATTCGCCGTGTGATATGAGAAAGTCTATATTCCGGCGTATTTAGGATTTGTGCTGTACTAATAAATTGCTTACAATACGAAACTATTGACATTAACATCGTAAAGTGTCGTCATATGCATATGTTGTTCACTTGCCGGGACGATGGTTAACACACCAAGTAGTGTCGACGAAGCCACGACATCTACATGTAAGAAAACAGCGACACGTAAGAAAAGGGGGGCAACCCTTCTGAGAAATTTAATCGAGAAACATAAGGATGGCACAAAGGAGCCGGTCACGATAGAGGCAGATGGAACTATCGATGGCCCAATTGGGAAATCATTCAAAACCTACATTGGTAATGTCTTACAGATCGGTAACATATTAAATACACAGTGTAGTATTTACCCGTAATTTGTGTGTTCGGTACTTGCAGGTCTTGTTGCAAAAAAGATCGTGCCAATTACATATGACATTTGGACGGCAGCACCTAAGGAGCAGAGAGAGTTGGTGTGGGAAGAGACATTGGTCAGGACATTATTGACTGTAAAATGATTGTTAAATATATACGTTATTCAAGTATTAACCCTTTTTATTAATGCTGCAGAAAATATTTGATGTGCCTCAGAATGACTTTACTAGCGCGATAAAGAGAACGGAGATGCAAGCAACGACTAAAATGTGGAGAAACTTTAAGAGTAAGCTAGCAAATCAGTATATTTTTGGGCCGAAAGAAGGGGAAGACCCAAGACAGACGTATCCGTACATTGATACGGATCAATGGAAGACCTTTATGGAACAACGTTTGACTCCCGAGCACTACTACTTAGGGAGACAAACATTGCGCGAGTGGAATCGAACCCGTACCAGCATACTATGTCTAGGAGCGGGTACAAGAAGGCGAAGAAGGATATTGTCGCGGAGAAATTGGCAGAGATGGAGGCACAAGATTTAATATCCCCGGGGGATGACCCTATCATCGATGTTGGGAGGCATGAGGTGTGGAAGAGGGGGCACCAAACGACTAATAAAGAGTATGTCAATGACCAGATGAGGGAGGTGGCCGACAGAATTGTAAGTTATATGTTTACAGTAAATAATTTCGTAACTCACTGTGACTATGCTGACAGTCAATTTGTTTACATTCAGGATGAATTGGAGAAGCAAGTGAGCCAAGGAACATTTATATGCCATGGTCGACGAGACATATTAACAGAGGCCATAGGAAAAGACGAGTACCCTGGACGAACACAGGGGGTGGAGAGTTTGGTCGGTTGGACGAAGGTAATTGGGAAGCAGTCTTCTTCGGCGACCACACAGTCCAATATCAATTCGCACGCACCAGAGCTTGATATCCATCGAAGTGTTTCCGATCCTGACCCATTTGGATGCATACCCGAGGTAATATGCAGTATTTTAAATTTACAAAGGAAGTTCAACCTTACGTCGTTTACCAACTGAATTTTTGCCATTTCAGGTTGGGAGGAAATGCATGCTGCACGTGGAAGGAGGTTGTTCGGATCAGCGTCGGGAACTTGTAGCACTTGGCAAAGTTATGCGAGGATGATTCGTCCAGTATCAAGAGCTGCATGCTGAGATGGTGAATGTGGTTATAGACGATGTGTTGCAACCATCGGCAGAACTTCCAATAAATTTCGGGGGAATGGAGAAAGTATCGGAAGCACTCGGTTGTATTGTGGGATGGCCGAAATGTCTTGTAGACATTGATACAAAGGTAACTGAGTACCTCAATTATATGTACAGAAACACCTATAAGTATATGATGTCGGTTGGTTCATACATTTTTTATATCGCGCATGGATATGACCAGTACAGATTTTTTAAACTTCAAAGCCTCAGTTTTGACGACACTGCTACTGTAGGAATGCCAATGCATTGCCGTTTTTTGTACGACCATGCGAAGACGATGGCGAAGTCAACCATCTATTCGGTGTATATTAGAGGCGAAGTTTTTGGTGAAGATTGTTTCATCCAGCTGGAAAAGAACGACATTGTACAATTCACCACTTTGCAAGCATTGAGTGCAACCGCAGCTGAGGTTTACATAAGGTAACAATATTTTTATTGTTGTAAATTGTTGTTAACAATGACATTTTTTTGAATCCCCTTTTCAAATGCCAAACAGATTTGTCCATGATCGGATCCAACCGGACATTAGGTTTGGATTCTTCAGAACGAGTTTTATGATTCCGTCTGAGAAATTCGAAACGAGGGTGGAATGCTTCCAGAGGAGATTGCGAATGACAGACTACAATTTAAATTTTTGCTACTTCCTTCCTTACGTAGATGTGAAAAAGTAAGTTGCTATTTTCCGTATTGTTGTATATATTCGATGAAATGCATTGTATACTAATAAACTATTATTGAAATGTTTATTAGGTGGCATTGGATGTTAGTTGTCATATTCCATGCAAAGCGCTTGGTCCTTTGGCCAACAGTGGAACCACCGTTGGCTGATGCAATAAATTTCGTCAACACGTAACGACTATGCTACTCCACTATTACTTACAAGTACTACATGTGCTACAACTTACTTATATTAAGTACATAAATGTTGCAGGAGCATGAGTATGTACTTCAATATCCAGCCAGATTCAGTTATAGAGTGGAGGACTGTAACGGTATGGACTTAACAAATAACAACACCAAAGACAAATATTTTTTAAATACCAATGACTTAATACGATTTCATATGTTTATAACTCATTTCTTATTTCAGTGCCCTAAACAGCCCTACAACAGTCAAGTGTGTGGCTACTATGTCTTGCAATATATTCGCGACATAATCAAGTTCGTTCATCAAACCAATGAATCTTTTCAAGACGACATCACACAAGTAAATATATACCCCGATAAGTAATATATCATTACCAATTAGACTACGTTTCGATAAATTTGTTAACTATGTATTTTTGTTTTCCATAGTGTTTCCCTACAGGGCTGGCACTTTATGGTAACAATGTCCTGGATGATATGAGGGACGACTTTGCTAATGATTTGATAGATTACATGCGGCAATCATATAACCCGGTGTGAACAATTCATGTAAAAGATTAATTGTAACATAGACGTGTCCAATATTAAATTATTCGCACATGTGTTGTATAATGAAAATTGAACAAATTTGATGTTCAGAACATTTGTATTTAATTGAAAAGAGGATTGTAATCAATCAAAATTGTCAAGTTATATTCGCATTTCATAAAGCGCTTATTGTATAAGGCGTTGTTTTATAGTAAAGGTTGGACATCGCCTTTATGATACTCGCTGTTGTAAGTATACCTGATACATCGCTTAAATATGAAGCGGTGTATCAAGTATACTTACAACAGCGAGTATCATAAAGGCGATGTCCAACCTTTACTATAAAACAGCGCTTCATTATGAAGCGCTTTTTATACATTCTTACTCATTTTACAATTTTGGTTTCGTGTAGTATCCATTTTAAACAATTTGTCTTACGACTGACATTTCAAATCAATATTATTCAACAAATATCATATTGAATCATAATTTTATCTCTCGTTTCATAGCCAATGTCCAGTACAAATACAATTTATGACATACATTTTAAGACGCTTCAAATCACTAATTTATTTAATTCATGAAATGTAAAGTTGTCAATAATAATTTGATTACATCGGCAGACGTTCACAATTGTGCCATATTTCTAGACGATTTAAAACCTAGAACGTGAAATCCTTCCAGCCCTTTGCATTCTCATTTCATCGTTGACGATCATTCTGCATCTCCTCATGAAATTACCCCGAATGTGACTATCATACCGTGCATCCCAAGTAGCAATACTCTACAAGCAAATCATTTTTAATACAAATTACCACTAGTCAACAAAATGATTTATTTAAAAATATTGAGTTACCGTTTTATACCTGAAACTCCTCATACCAGATTCCCTTAGCGGTTTCTGGGATCATGTGCCATAATGTCCACGTTGCATCCCAGCATTTTGTTATGCATTCGCGTGCAATCCGTCGATGAATAGTGAATGGCCAGAAACTGTTACAAAATTTGGGATCACATAATGGTTGGATTTATCAAAACAATCAATATGAACGGTACAATCAGTTCTTACCCATTTCTTAGCACAGGTGTAACTTGCTGTCTACAATCGACGTCACATGGATTAACATCGAAATGAACACGGTCAAATGAAGGAGACATGTTGACGATTATCAAATATAAGGAAGTATGTTGAGGATTGACCAATTTAAAAGACTTCATATATAGGGTAATTGTGTGTAATATGTGTCCAAAGTATCCGTCTGAATTCCGTCACCTTTTCGTCGGCTTCGGGAAACGGTAAAAAAATGGTCAAAAAAAACGGTAAGATTATTTGACGGAATATTGACAGTTTTTTGACTGAAATTATCAACGGTCAAAATAAACGGTAACTAAATCATTAACGGAATACTGACGGATAACTGACGGAAACATCGAAAATGTTTGGTTGGCGAAATAATAGCGAACAGTTGACGGAATCACTTTGACGGACGTTTGATGTTCCAGTGACGGAATATCTGAAAATTGTCGTAGCCGAAATAATGCCAGAATTTGGACGGAATACTATTGACAGAATTGTGCTGGAAAAGCGACGATAATTTTCTGGTGACGGAATTGTGTCGGAGCTGTGACGTTTTATTTTTCGTCAATTTGCCTGTCGACGTTGTTGCGACGGAAATTGGTGACGGCAATTCTACAAAAATTTGTAGTGATAGTACATTTACTTCTTCTATTAAACTCCAATTTTTTGGGGACCGATATGCATAGTGTTTATAATAATCTATATATGTTGGAATTTGTTCCATAATGTAATAAATCCCTACATGAGATATGAGGCTTGAGTCATTGAACGTGTTCAAATCATTTAAGGCTGAAGTTGAGAAACAACTCAACTAAAGAATACATGATGTTATATCTCATTGCGGTGGTGAATATCACAATAGATATGACCAATCAAGTGAACAACGTTACATGACTATTCGCTAGACACCTAGAGGAGTGTAAAATTAAACTCATAAGGACATGGTAAGGATTATAATTAGTCATTCCAACTTACCAGAAAGACTCTGGGTGAAGCACCGAAGACATCAGCTTATATCTTTAATAAAGTTCCACCTAAGTTGGACGATCCCATCATTAAGTTAATTTTTAGACGAGAATTGTAACATTTTTGAGGATATTGAGTTTCGGGGAGAATTCATGTTAGAAATATTGTTCTACCCAGACGGAGAATCAGAACACTATTTCTGAAGTAAATCCCATAATGGATTTATGGAAGATTCTCGTCGGTGGTACTTTAAGTTACATCAAGTGATAGTCTTGTATGATTTTGAGACAATCTTGATGGATGAATGTGTGTATCACAAGTTCAGTGGGAGTAAGGTGTAAGTTCTCACACCCCCGATCGCTAAAGGAGACAATTCAGTCTCAGTTAATGGCAAGATAAATCTCTTACGCTTCGACTATATGGAGATTTTTTTGTATATTAAGGTATGCACAAATTTGGTAATTGCGTACATTGTTGGTATGTCTGGCAGACATATAAGCAACCCATGGGTGGATCATTGGGTAGCAGTCAAGAAAGGTTTTGGGTTCTTAAAAAAGTACAAGAGATTACATGCTCACATAAAGAAAATCGGATAAGTTGGAGATCATTGGGTATTCTGATTATGATTTCACAGGATGTCAATATGGTAAAAGATCAACGCTTTAGTTATGAAGCATCAAATTAGGGACTATGACTGTGAAATATTGTCACAAAACTGAACTTTATAGAAGGCAATGAAAGACCATTAAGGATATTGTGACAGTATATCGACAGTATGTTCCACTAAAGTGCAGAGTGGTCAGATTTCGATAGAGCACTTTGAGATAAAACTCCATGATTAGCACCCAAGGTCTTTCACAAGCGTACTGCTTATATGGGTGTAATCAAATTTGAGAATATCTGGATTTAGTGGGAGTTTATGTTACGAATATGTTTTTTGCTCTATGTTGTATATGTACTTTATACATTTAAGTTCAGCAGAATCGAAGTGTACATTGCACTCTGTTATATTTTGATTTAAGGATTGATCTCCATAAAGTTAAGGTGACCAGTTGGAAATAGGCATGTGATCACAGTTCATGGAATTTCCATGCTACACATCCATGATTAATCTGTGTCATTTGGTTATGCTGATATACGTGACAAGTTCGGTCCCGTAACGATTATTGCTACGAATGCTACCTTGATCCTATGTCAGTATAATTGATGGACGAGATTGTTTTGGGATATACTCTATATGATAGTACATTTGATATCTCTAAGGTTACACATCTAGTTGGATTTAGATTTATAATTCAGTGGGAGATTGTTAGATTATTTTATAATCTAATGTTTGGATTATAATGTAAATAGTTTAAGATGTGTCTACTATCATAGTTTATAAGTCAATATTAAAGTGATATGTTATATAGTTGGCTTTAGAGTATATAAATTAAGGTGATCATGAAATATTAAACATATATGTAGATACCGGTTCGTAAATATATTTCTTTTTAGGGGAAGGATTCGTAATTATGAAAACTTATGGCAGTAATGTACACTGCTATAAATAGGTAGTGGTCCCCAATTTCACGTATGTTCTCAGTCTTATTTTCTCTCCAACAATTTTAGCAAAAGATCATAAGAAGAAACTGGAAGATCCACTGCCGGTGACAACCAGATAAGTCTCAGAGTTCATCATAGAATCAGGTCAGATTGATTTACTGTTTATTAACACGAATATGAGTATTACGATTCTGGACATATGAAGTTAATCTAACACATTTTTCTTGGGATCGGCATTTTCCAGAAATCTTTCCAAAATTTTCGGCTCTGCGAATAATCTGAACACCCTACAACATCTCTGTCCTCCATTCCATTTAGCCGCATTGACAGCTTGTAAGTACTGCTTATATCAAAGTTCCCAGAAGCATTTCTTGTCCATCTTAGATGACCACCTTGGTTTCTTTCCGTTCCTGGGATTGATACTTATAATTTGTGAAAACTATCTATCCAAATGGTCCCCCGTGACCCAATTTCATATAAATATACTTTCTGTGTACGAGAGTTCTCATTGTTTTGTGGACAATATAATTCGTGTGTTTGATGTGAATTGCTCACGGGGTTTATGAACATAATTCGGTTTTAGTGTCATATCGTTTTTGTTTCTTGCAAGAGGATTTTAGTCAGATTCGAACAAATCTTGTTTAGTAAGCTGCTAAATAAACGAAATGAATCCTGTACAAATCTTTCGCACGATTTTGACGCATTTGACGATCCATTACTCTGTAATTTTCCTTAGTTACCTTGATAACATAATTTAATAAGTAATGTTTAATTGTTAAGGGTGGGTACAAACCTCATTTAAGTTACAAACTTAAGAATCAATATGATTCATTTATTGATAGATTTTAATAGATAAGATTAACGGTTAATAAGAAATATATATAATTCGAAACCGATTTATCCTCGATTAATCCTTAGCAACCCCTGTCCGTCCGATTACCGTCTATCGTTTTTTACAACTTTGGATACATATAAATATCTAGACTCTTTGAGTCAGGCCACTTTAGGCACCAACTTGGATTTGATACTTGAATTGCGTCCACTGGAACATAAGTCATAAGACATCTCTTAACTTGAACCCATGAGCGTCAACTTGAAACTCAGCACCTCCACGGATCCATAAAAAGAAGAGACGAAGTAGAATCAGCAACACCTCTGCAAAGAACGAACAACACCTCCTCGCTATATCTGTTCCTTTTAAATGCAGATATTACTAGTCATAGATGTTTGATAATCACAATTTGTTCATTGAACGGTAACTATATAGATAATTTTATTTAGGGAAAATGACAAAGAGGGGGTATGAACTATCATCAATCGACAAATTACGGTCCAAACTATGAAAATTGACAATTATGGGCAATTTTAAAATATTTTAATCATCAATTTCACAATTAAGGGCTGGAAAGTTTTTTCAATTCCGTTTAGTTAACTTTGTTAATTGACGAAGTGATATTTCGTGAATTAAGTGTTATATGAAAATTAAAATATTTAAAAATTGTCATTAATTATCAATTTTCATAGTTCGGACCATGATTTATCAGTGGATGATAGTTCATATCCCTGTTTGTCATTTTCCCAAAAATTTATTTATGTAATTGTTGTACTCCTAGGCAGTGTTATTAAAACCGGACCAGACCGGTCTAGTTCTGTAATCAAACCGTTCTGTAATCGAACCGGTCAAGACCCGGTTGAACCGGTGGTTGAATCGGCCGGATGAACCGGTTGACCCGCTGATTGACTCAATTTTACATTAAAATTGTGATTTGATCGGTTCAATCGGTTCGATTTGATATGAAAAAATATTTATTTATTTTGACTTGGACAAGACTCGAACCTAGTCTTCCTGTATAATTATCCCCTCTCATTCCACCAAGCTAAACATGATTCTTGTTTTATTATTTGTTTTATTAATGTATATTCATTTATGAAATCTATAAATATTTTTACTTATTATCAATTTAACTAGAAATTCAATTAGTCTTAGAAATCTCTTATTGTTGTGACTTGCAAATTAAGAGTAAAATTGTTATTATTGTTCTATTATTGTTGTATTATTGCTTTGTACTTTATCGAATTTTAAATTTGACAATTTGTTATGTTATGTAATTGTAACCCAATCATAAACATGTAATATTTATTCAAGTTATAAATATGTTAAATTATAATATCATATATAAGTATTTTATTTTTATTATTTAATTTGTGCGAATCAAACTGGTTCAACTCGATTGAACCACTAATCAATTAACCTAATAATTTAACTGGTTCGATCACCGATCCGATTTTAATAATAATGTTCCTAGGCCTAGTCTTAGGTAGCCAAAATGCAGTTAAAGGACTTAGGGGTGTGTTGGATTCGTAACTTATTGGGCCGAAGCCCCGTTAAGATGGGCTTTAAACATACTTGCTTCTAGATGTATTCTGTAAATTTCGCCACAACCCTTAAGGTTATTTAAATTACGATGAAGTCCCTGAGTTAGTGAGTTTGCAGCGGAGTAACTGCAATTGGAGAATCGATGAGAACGAGGAAGCTGCCAGAAACAGAATCCGAGTGGCTCGCAGTTACGTCTCGCTGAGCGCGCATTTCGAGGACGACTGAGAAGACGTTGAAGTGATCGGTTGGAGGTCGAAGAACAGCGTTGGATTTTGGTATGCGAAGAAGAGATGAGTGATCAACTGATGCGAACATCCGGGTCGGAATTGGACTTGGATCGTCCAAACCTGGAGGATTATCTCCCTACTGGATCGATTCAAGAGCCTAATGGAAAGCTTAGTCTGTAAGACATCTGTACTTTGCCTCGGTTTGCATGCGTATGGATGTGTCTAGGTGAATTGATCTAGTCCTCTGAATTTTGTTTCAGGCGTGATTTGCTTGATGTCTCGCCTACATTGAAGGAAGCTGGTGGAGCGATAGTTGACGTAAGTTGGGTTCGGAGCATTTTCTCTTTGTTTTTGCAATTTGTTTGTGGCTTTCAAAAGGTGATCATACATATGCAATCTACATGCATGTTCTGTGTTTTATTTGATTGAGGCTTGGATTGAACTGGTGTGAATTTTGGTCGAATGATTGGATACATTTGTTTTTGGAAAATATGGAGGATGAAATGTTGTAGAAATGTTAAGAATTTCTTCCAGGAAACTTATTGTGATTTCGGTAATGTATGAAACAGGATTCGTTCACTCGTTGTTTCAAGTCAAACTCTCCGGAGCCATGGAATTGGAACATCTATCTGTTTCCATTATGGTGCGGGGGAGTGGTGATAAGATACTTGATTCTGTTTCCAGTAAGGTTGGTACATTTTTTTAACCATATTTTCTGTACTGACTACTGAGTTATTTAATTTCAGATGTTCTGTTTGTAGGAAGTGACGACTTGTATTGCATTTGCAGGGTTGTTGTCTTGACGATAGGGTGGATCATCTTCCTTTCATCCTTCCTTCCAGCACATTTTCTATTGAAAGGGAATGACAAGTTGAGGCAGAAGATAGAGGTGTGTTGTAGGACTTCTTTGTTGCACACTAATGAGTAATTTGATACCTATTAGCATCTATGATCTAGGTTGTGTTTGTTTTGGATGTGATTGTCTAATTTATGGAAAGGCTATCATGGTCAAATTTGTATTTCATAAAAAATTAAGGCTCATCTCTTCCTACTGTCATGCTATATGGTATGAGTTCCATTTCATATAGCATAGCCTAATTGTTGCATATGTATTGAATCTTTAAAGAATAAATAATTTGTGATAGTGGAAAGATTTGATCTCTTGTTTGAGGTTTCAAATGATGCTGATAGATGGTATGAAGATTTAAAGTCATCCTGTGTGAGTATTCAACTGTTTTACTCAAAATGGTGCAGAGATCCCTAGTGGAGTTAATATGCAGTTTCTTCGTTGCATCATGGACCGGAGTTATCAAATACCATGGTCCACGTCCAAGCATACGGCCAAAGCAGGTTTGTCAGACTGCACGGCTTGACTTTGTGGATATCCATTTGTGTTTTTGTTTGCAATTTGTATCTGTTAGCTTATCTGATAGGAGTTTTAGTTTCCTTCTGACAGGTTTTTGTTGCCAATCATACTTCCATGATTGATTTCATTATCTTAGAACAAATGACTGCCTTTGCAGTTATAATGCAGAAGCATCCCGGTTGGGTTGGTAAGTTATACTCGTCACTGACATGTAATGCTTAAATTTTTATCTTGATGTAGGTACTGGGTAGATCATTTGTTTGACTAGCGTTTTGCAGAAGCATTCGTTGGGTTGGCATTTGGCAAGTTATAGTCGTCACTGATATATAATGCTTAAATTTTTTTATCTTGATGTTGGTACTGGGTAGATCATTTGCTCGACTAGCCTTTTGTTACTGTTGTTTTAATTCACACACATATTGAGCTATTTGTAGAGTTCAGATTATGGATGCCGAAGAAGCTTTTTTTCTTCTTCTTATCCTTTGAGTTTGCTCGTGTGATGTTACCTATAATCAACTACGCAGTAAACTTTTTGAAAGGGGAATTTGATTACGTTGCCTATGAGTATTCCATGAATCATGACTGGTCATCTGCATTTTGGTGCAGGACTTCTGCAAAGCACTATACTCGAGAGTCTTGGTTGCATCTGGTTTAACCGAACTGAAGCGAAGGATCGTGAAATTGTAGCAAAGAAGTAAGTTTGATTAATAATCATTACCACAAGGTGTGCTTCATGTCCTCAAGGTCTAAATTTAAATTTAAGTTATTTATGCATCTAGGTTAAGGGACCATGTTCAAGGTGCGGATAATAATCCTCTTCTTATATTTCCAGAAGGAACTTGTGTGAATAACAACTACACAGTTATGTTCAAGAAGGTAACATTCATTTTCTCAAAAATATGTGTAGTACACTTAACTAATCAGAGCATAGTGGCAATGTCACAATCATTACCACAAGGTGTGCTTCATGTACTGATTGGTATTATCTGCCATGCGTGAGCACCTGCCACCTATACTACATTATCAGTTGGCTACATGGACTTTCCAATCTTATTATGTGGACTGCGTTTATACTTTTTAATTTTGAGTGCATATAATGTCTGAGCATTGGCTGTGCTTTAGGGTTCATTTGAGCTTGGCTGCACTGTGTGTCCGGTTGCTATAAAGTACAACAAAATATTTGTCGATGCGTTTTGGAACAGCAGAAAGTAAGAGTTATCCAAATATCATGCCATGCATCTTATATGTTCTTGGAAACTGGAAAGTTTTTGTGTAAAAGAGTTCCAATTGAACCTTGCAGGCAGTCATTTACGACACATTTGCTACAACTAATGACATCCTGGGCTGTTGTCTGTGACGTCTGGTATTTAGAGCCCCAAACTCTGAAGGCAGGAGAAACGGCCATCGAATTCGCAGAGAGGTAAAAGAATCTCCCATGCCAAGTTGTCATCAGTAGTAGCCACGTGACGATCACATGGCTGTCATATAATTACTGCAAGTAGTTGGATCCTTATGCCTGTATAAATAAACTACAGGGTAAGGGAAATCATATCTGCCCGAGCAGGTCTCAAAATGGTTCCTTGGGATGGATATCTCAAGTACTCTCGTCCCAGCCCAAAACACCGAGAGCTCAAGTAAGCTAAACATTCATATTGAAACTTTAACAACCCACTCGCACACAAATAGTACTCTTTAAATTTCCACGGAACATACTTTTCAAACATATATATCCGTCCATTGATTGTTTCCACACTCGCAGGCAACAGCGCTTCGCCGAGTCCATTCTTCGCCGCGTTGAAAAAGAAAAGTAGTACTCTTACATAAATATATATATATTCTACATAGTCATTCACATCCGTCAACGTCCGTAGTCTTTGATTATTATTATTATTATTATTATTATTATTATTATTATTATTATTATTATTATTATTATTATTATTATTATTATTTCATTAAGTTGACCAGCTTCTACTTTAATTAAGCTTTCTGTGTAATCGCATTCTGTCATTACTAAAATAATCACATACTTCTGCCATATACATATACTACTATCATTTTCATTTAGCAGAATCCCATCCATACATACAGTCCTCGGCAAATCCTCGTACTGTTCAAACTCCTCTCTATCTCTCTCTCTCTCTCTCTGCTCTGCCCATCTCCTTCCAGTTCCAGATATGAGCAGAGCAGCCTCCATGTCCATCTCCACTTTCCTCCTCATCCTCCTAGCCGCCAATCTCGCAGCCGGCCAAACAGGAACCTTTACCTGCAACTCAACCACAACCTGCCAATCCCTCATAGACTACATCACCCCCAACACCACCACCACCACCCTCTCCTCCATCCAAACCCTATTCGGCATCCGCAATCACCGCACCCTGCTCGGAGCTAACAATTTCAAACCCTCCACCTCCCCCAACACCACCGTTTCTCCAGGCCAGCGACTCCGCATCCCCTTCCCTTGCTCCTGCTCCAATGGAGTCGGTCGCTCGCGCGGCCGCCCCATCTACACCGTCCAGCCAGACGACGGTCTGTCCCATATAGCTGACGACGTGTTCAGCAAACTAGTAACATACCAGCAAATTGCCGATGCCAATAATATAGCCAATGTGAACCTGATCCAGTTGGGGCAAAAGCTGTATATCCCCTTACCTTGCAGCTGCGATGACGGCGTGGAAGGATCCAAAGTCGTTCATTACGGGCACATGGTGGAACCTGGGACCAGTTTGAACATAATTGCTACTACTTATGGGACCAATGAGTCCACACTCATGAAACTTAATGGGATCTCTGTTGCCGCTAACCTCTTGGCAAATGTTGTTCTTGATGTCCCTCTTAAAGGTACACTACACCTCTCCTTCATCATTTTCATGCCCCAAATTTACATCTAAAATCTTACAGACTAAACTTGTTTAAGCTTCGCTTTCTCGCAGCTTGTTCATCATCAATCGGCAATGACTCCTTGGACTCGGATTTACTAGTCTCCAACGGCACATATGTCTACACTGCTAACAACTGCGTCAAGTGCAAGTGCGAGGCTGCGAATAATTACACGTAAGTATATTTCAATGTCCAAGGACTCTCACTGTAATTTCCTACTTGCCAATTGCCAGGTACGTAGTTTTGTAATAACCTGCCTTGTTTTCGTGCTTTGGATAGATTGCAATGTGAGGCGTCACAAGTTAATGCATCCAGATCGGCAACTTGCCAAAGTATGCAATGCCAAGCTTCATCGAAAAGTGTATCCCTTGGTGAGGAGCTATCTTCTGCTAATGCTTGTAATCAGACTTGCGCATATGCGGGGTACACCAGTCAGACCATCTTGACTGCTCTAGTCCCTGACACTTCTTGTACCGGTTAGCTAGCTCTCTCATCATCTTTAGCTCCATGGTTTCCATTTCAGTATGCTATGCTCTACCTCTCCTACTTATATACTTTGTTACTCTCATTTTCCAGCATCTCCAGATGGGAATGCTCCCAGCTCAGCTCCAAGAAGCCACTTCTTCAAGAATTTCCTCTTAGCAACTCTCGCAATTCTCTGCCTCCATCTCCTGCAGTGACAACTCTCCTCCGGTTCCCATTGCTAGTGTAACTATCTCCATTTCAGTTTTCTCTTACCATTTCACTCAGGATTGGTATAAACGCTTCAATTTTGAGACATGCGTCTTCAACCTTGTAATACATTTATTTGCACCAAGTTTGACACTTTCTCGAAATCAACACCCAACTATTACATTCTCAAGTCTCAACACAGGGCACCTATTGATCGAGATGGGTTTTAGGGGTGGTAAAATTATCCATTATCTATTATTCGTCCATTAAACATCCGCGAAAATCCATTCATTATTCATCCTTTTAGTTAATGGATTGAATTAATCCATATCCATTAACAATCCATTAGTAAACGGATGACATGATTTGATCCATTAATCCTCAAAAGTCAAAACATTCAAAACACCTCTGCATCTCATTGGCTCCAAGCGACATCGACGGCGACGCATCTCCTCCTCGTTTCCGTCCCTATGCATTCACTCTCTCATCCCTTATTTCTCTCCCTCTCTCAAGCCTCATTCATCTGGCGAAAGCACATTCATTTTCAAGCCTCTAAATCTTTCGCTTGATCTTCATCGTCGTCGTCTCTTTAGCGACTGCGAATACAATTCGTGTTTTTTTTTGTTTTTTTGTTTGAAGAGGTCCGAGAATTTTGAGTTGAGATGGTGGTGTCGGACAACGCCAAGGGGCTGACGCTGGCAGTCGTGTCGAGTGTGTTTATAGGTACGAGTTTCAATTTGAAGAAGAAAGGCTTGAAGCGGGCTGCGGCTGCTGGGACGCGTGCAGGTGAGCTTTTTTTTATACTCATTCGTGTTTTGATTAGAGCTGAGTGAATATTGGTGAGCATCAGTTTAATTTCTGGTGGTGAAATCACATCCTAATTCCTAGGAGCTTAATCAAACGTGTCTAAATAAGTAAATAGTCTATTTTATAACCTAGTAAGAATTGCGGATAATTTTTAACATCCGACGTGTTTTATTTTATGCTTTCACTCCTTCTAACCTGCTTTCACTCCTCCTAAAAATTTGATCCACATTAAAATAAACGAGTTAAATGAGAAAATGAACTAAATGGATCAAAATGGAATAAATGGATCAAATGGATCAAAATGGGTTAAATGGATCAAAATGGATCAAATGGATTTATGCGTTAATCCGTCAACCGTTAGTGATCCGTCTGTTTAATCCATTAACACTAATGGATTGTAACGGATTGGATCCGTTTAATCCGCTAACCGTTTTATCCGCTAACCGTTTTATCCATCCATTAACACATCCGTCTATTCATTTTGCCACCTCTAATGGGTTTCAGCCCAGTGTTGGCTCTACCTTGAGACAAGTGCTTTAGGCCTCATTTGATTTAGATAATTTTAGTTGAAAATTTAAAAGCAAAAGGCCCAAAATCAATAAAACATAATCACATTCAGTCATAAAAAGCCCATTCATAAGTATAAAAAAAAGGCCCTAATTTTTTTTTAAAAATGTCTAAAGCGTAAATTTAAGGCCTCACTTTATGTTTTTGCTTCAAGCCCCCATACTGGTTGGGCCGGCCTTGGGTTTCACTACATTTACACGCACATTCTCAGACATAAATTCGACTCTTTTTTGGCTGAGTCGAATGGCCGACCATTCGCGTCACGTTGCTAGCACATCCACATGTATGTTAGTGGCAATGACAAAACCGTGGGATTTAGTGTAATACTCCAAATTCTGAATATTTTGTTTCATGTCGTTTCGGAGTGTCGTGTGTGAAAATTTGAAAAACTTTATCACGTCATCAATTTACCATGATCTTTTGTGATAGACTCTACGTTGTGGTGACCTAGAGGTCGATGACAAGATCTATTTAAGACAGACTAGTCTTATAACGACTCGCATTGAATGATTTGGTCGGATCATTACATTTAGCTAGGGTTTTACCACGATCTTACAAGGACGCATTATTTTCATACGGATAATGTCACTGCCAAAAATCAGTGCTTATTCAACATGTGCATCCCCCAGGTTACCCATCATGTCTTATAAACCAAACAAACCGCGGGGTAATCGAGTAGTTTCAAATTTATTTTTTTTTTGAAATTACTCATTCATTCCTGGGATTTGTTTGGTTTATAAAGGCTTCAGGGGTATTTGTGGAATGCAGTTGTTCAGTATGCACATAAATCAATACTCATTTTATATTGTCACTAACCGAAACTGGGCAAAAACCACAACATCTTGCTGTAGAAAATGATGATCCACAATGGAACCTAAAAGTTGAATGATCACGACATTACGATCTCATCCTCCGCAAAGTTGGCCTGCAATTATATCTTCTATTACTGCAACACAAAATCTAACTTCATGCCAATCGAACTGTTTTGATGTTCAATGAAGGCGGTTCATGAAAAGACTTCAGATGAAATTCGGAGTTGTGTGAAGTCGGATGTATCTTGTCTAAGAGTATTTGGTTGTATTGCATATCCCCATATACTAGATCAGCAACGAAGGAAGCTAGCGACAAGAGCAAGCGATGTATCTTCGTTGGGTAAGTGCTGATAAGAACGGTTATAAGTGTTATGACTCTAACACGAAAGAACTAATGATCAGCCGAGACGCACAGTTTCATGAAGATGAGGCATGGGTTAGATCCCGGAAGGATGCTAGAAAACCATGTGTCGCAATTGAGGAGGAGCCTATGAAAGATAGGCGCGCACAAGTTGTTAATTCTCTCAAGAAGTCAATTGAGCCGAAGTCTAGCAGTTCACCACCACAACAGAGAGATCCACCAGTTCGTTGCCAAGATTATGTGATCTACCGAGATGATGAGGTAGACGCACTTGACGAAACCATGGTGACCTTTTGTCTATTTGCAGATTGTGATCTCTAACGTTCGAGGAAACATCAAAAGACAAAGGATGAATTTAAGCTACTGAGAAGAATGATACATGGGAACTGACGCATTTACTAGTTAAAAAGGCACTTATAGTAAAATGAGTGTAGAAGACAAAGTACACACCCAATGGTCAGGTGGACCATTTAAAGGCAAGGCTAGTGGTGAAAGAATACATTCAAGCTATCGATTACTTTGAGGTATTTGCATCTGTTGCTAGGATGGATACCATTCAGATGATCATAACACTTGTAGCACAGAACATGTGGAAGATACACCAGATGAACATGAAGTCAGAATTCTTGAACGAATTTCAAGAAGAGGAGGTATATGTTAATCAGCCACCAAGCTATGTGCTGAGAGGAAAATAGGATGATGTATACAAGCTGAACAAAGCACTATACAGGGCCCCACGAGCATGGTTTATGAGGATCGATATGTATATATTGAAGAATGAATATAAAAATTGTCCTTACAAGCACACTCTTTACATCAAGACGAGTGCTGGAGGATTGATGTTGATAGTATGCTTGTATGTGGATGACTTCATATTCAAAGGAAATTCAGAGGAGATGTTCATCGAGTTCAGAGAAGCGATGACTTGTCAAGTTGAGATGATTGATATGTGCTTAATGTCCTAATTTATAGGCAATGAGGTTGAGCATCCGGATTGTGAAATCTTTATTTACAATAAAAGTACGCCAAAGATATTTTGTAGAGGTTTAAGTTTGAGGGAATGAAGGCGGTCCGAAGGCCAGTTGCAGAGAGGTTGTAGATAATGAAAGAGGTACTGGAGAGTTTGTGAATCCACTTACTTCAAGAGTAGAGTTGAAAGTCTATGATACTTGACTTCAACTAGACCAAATATGTGTACGTAGTTGGACTTATCAGCCGGTTCTTGGAGCAACCACTGCTGTCACACATGTTGGTAACTAAACGTACTCCGATGTATCGGTGGTACTAATTATGAGATTATGTATATGGTATTCTCACATAGAAGAATTATGTCTGACAGATCAGAGAGTGATTAAGCCGGTGATGTAGAAAATCGGAAGAAAGATGAAGTAGTTTCATCGTCAACAAAGAAGCAATAAGTTTGTGCTCTCTCTATAGCTGAAGCAAAAGATCGCAGTGACTACCACAATTTGTTAAGTAGTTTGGCTTTGACAGATTTTAGGAGACCTGAAACATAAGAATGAGGGCCTCATAAAGATTATGTGTGATAGCAAATCGGCTATAACATTAATCAAAAAATCCAATATTTCATGGCAGAAGTAAGCTTGTTAGTATTAGGTATCACCACATTCGAGAGTTGGTTAAAGATAGTGAAAGCGAATTAGAATTTCGCAAAACTGATGAGCAAGTTACATACATCTTTACCAAAGGCCTCTCGAATGATAAAATTTGAATTATTTCGACATATGCTTGGAGTTCCAATCTCGTGAGAACAATGAAGAGTGTTGAAAAATGATGATCCACAATGAATCCTACACGTTGAATAATCATGACAATCTCATCCTCTCCAAAGTTAGCCTACAATTTTATCATCTGATATGTCACTGCAATATGAAATGAAACCCCATACCAATTGGACTGTTTGATTCTGCAAGAAGTCATTTCAATGTAAAATCAAATCAAAGAGAAAACTGAGAAATTGTCTATCGATTTCAACTATAAAAGGAAGGCACTAGCAAAGTAAAAGAGCATCCCTCAATTCCCTCTTCACTTATTAGGGCTCATTATTTGACCCTACGGTCAAGTCTATAAAGGTAATTCTGATCCTACCCTTACCATACTCTGTCCGGTCTTCTACCCTATATGTATCCTGTCCTGTAAGCCTTAGGCAGGGTAAGGGTCATAGAAAAAAATCATACCCTGCCCTCCTACCCTATTATCATACCCTGCCCTTATATCCTGTCCTACCTTATCTTACCTTATCATTTTTATTCATATTATGAATTTTTTTTTCTTCAAAGTATGCTTAAATGTGCCCTACTTGACCCTACCCTACCCTAGCCGACCCGACCCTACCCTAACTTACCCTAATATTACCCTGTTCATGGGTACCCTATGGGCTTAGAAAAATTATTTTACCCTACCCTGTACTATTCATAGGGTCAAGGAAAAATGGTCTTATCTTGCCGTTACCCTGCCCATTGTTGACCCCTATCACTTATCCCTCGTATTGAGTGTATTTCGTTTAATTGAACATTTTATTTGTAAGAGTGTGTTTCGATTTCACTACAATAAATAAGAGTGTTTTCTTCCTATACAGTTCATCAAAGTTAGTGAGAATTGTGTGCCATTTATTGTGATTCTGGGAGGATTAGTCATATCCTACACTTGCGACCATTTTGTGATGAAATTGTGATACATTCTCAAGTTTTATTTCTTTATTGAAACTGTTAATATTTATACGGTAAAAGGATACAAAATTTCAATTTCTACAGCAAAATTTAAATTGAATTTTTTTTGTCCTTTTGCCAACAAGGGTTTGGCCAAGTGGTTGAATCGTTTCATTGCATTCACATGGTTAAGGGTCCAAAACTCATCCTTGACACTTTTCTCCCATAATTTGTGTGGGTTGTCCTAGTCCCATGTATGACATCGATCCTTCTCGCCCTTCTTGGACATTTTGTTAGTTTTTTTCCTCTTTCTATGTCTGGTCCCTTTGTGAACGTTTGCATGTGCCTCTTATGACATTTTCTTCCGCACAGATGTGGAGGTGTTCATTTATTCTCATGAGTTTCAAGTTAAAAGTGTCTGATGACCTGTGCTTCTATTTGATGATTCGAGTTCGTATTCGGGTTGGTGACTTTTTAGGTAAAAGACAAAAGAATTCAACTTTATGCTTTCTAGGTAGAAGACAAAAGAGTTGAATTTTTGGGCCTTTAGATTATTTGATCCAAATGTAATATGGAGTTTCATGGATGCACCAAATAGTGATGGACGTATTTGAGCTTTCCTCAATATATATATTCGATTAGAACTAAAGTATTATGTATAAGATGTATTTGTACAGTTTTTGAAATGTATCATTTGAGAACCACATAATTAGATGAGAAATGAGAAATTATCGCAGCCGTTTGATTGAAGATCGAACGACCCTTAAGTATCGAAATAATTTGCATGTACTTACTCATATAATTTGATTTTGAACGGTAGAAACGTCATTTAGCTTAATGAAATATTCTTCGATCCTGTTTTGTCGCCCTGTGTTCGATTAGTTTCTTCTTGCACACGTTCAACCTCGAGCTCTCTCTACAGTGTTCTAAAAATCATCTATTGTCGATTGCATCGACAACTTATCGTCAATTGCATCGACAACTTATCGTCGATTAATCACTAGATTTCTTCCGTTCTATTGAATTGTCATAGTTTATTTGAGAGTGATCGATTTTCTTTCCGTCCTGTTCTGATTGATTGCAACCTGATTTATGACATTCAAAATTGTAGGATTCGTAAATCCATCACGCTCAATCCATTTCTAAATTTTTGTCTTTGATGCATCATGGTTTTTTCAAGACCTAGGACTGCTTGCATTGCATATAATGCATAGTTTTCAACATATAATTCATATCAGACTCATACATTGTAATAAATTAACGACATGTAAAATACGTAGTTTATAATACATAATTCGTGTACTGCTTGCGTTTTGTATAATGAGTAGTTTTCAACATATTATTCGTATTGGACTCATGCATTGTAATATATTCAACGACATGTAAAATACATAGTTTATAATAAATAATTCGTATATATTTAAGGGTGCTTCACTGTTTTTCCATGTTAATGAACCATTTCGTAACATTCGTAGTTTAATATACATAATTCGTAACCTAATGATCTCGTATGTTAAACAGGCCACACTAATGATAACGCTGAATACTGCGACAATGATACTAGTTCATTTTATCAGCTTTTGGTTCAAAATATTGGATTTCAAAGAGTCCATATGACTTTAAACTTCATGTTGAGATGGTCTTTCAAAACATTGAAGATGATATAAAGTTTTAAAGACAAAATCATGGACTTCAACGGTTCTTGACCGTTGGTTTTTTTCTACTTCAAAAAAGGGAGCAATAGAAATTATAACTCACTAATATTAACCGGTGTAATACGAATATGAAATCTCTTTCAATTTTTCAGCAGGCGACTGTTTATCTGGTACTTCTTCCTTGGTTGGGTTAACCATATTTGCAATCTCTTCCTATTGTGTCTTGATAAAGAAGAATTTAAATATTTAGTATGTCATAAATACAGTTACGAGTTATGCATGTTGACTGATGAATATAAACCATGTTAAAAGCTAACACAGTACACAAAAATTAAAGGGAGCAACATAAATTATAACTTTGAAAAGATACACATTTTGATTCAGTTACTACGGTTATTATGCTGCGCATTTTGATTCAGTTACTACGAATATTATAGTTTTGAATGTACGAATCATACACTCGAAAAAGTTTTATAACACCGTTTTTAGAAACTTAATACACTATTATGCTACACATTTTGATTCAACCTTGAAAATCTACGCATACACTATTGTTAAAAGCTAACATTGTACAAATAAAGAACTAACATAAATTGTAACTTTGAAAAGCTACACATTTTGATTACGAATATTATGCTACCCATTTTGATTCAGTTACTAAGAATATTATGCTACGCATTTTGATTCAGTTACTAAGAATATTATGCTACGCATTTTGATTCGATTAGTACGAATATTATACTTTTGAATGTACGAATCACACATTCAAGATAGTATCATAACATTGTTTTCAGAAACTTAATACACTATTATGCGTTGCTTCATCACGATTGCTATGAATGCGGCTACGAATCGTGGCTGATCAGAATGCTACGCATTTTAGCATGCTACCCATAACCGAACCCAGCAAACAATGATTCTTCTAAACTAGTTGAATTGCTTTTACTAAACGGCGAAAGAAATCAACTACAAACTTGAATGGAGCCGGCTACAATCGGTAAGCTTCAAACCCTAAAAAAATTGCTCAATTCAATTTGTACGGGCACATACTGTAATGGTGGTCGACTTTCCTCACAGTTGGTTGCTCCTTGTTCGTATTGTCCGCCATTGTTGATACTAGGTCTCGGAGAGTAGCCGAGAGTCGATTAAATTTGTAGAACGATTTTTGCCAGGTTGTTTAGGTCGTGGGATGAGGGAGAGAATAACGTGATTTAGGTTTAATTTTGATTTTTTGTTTGCTTAATTTGCATTAATGACGTATTAATTGTGAAATAATTACGAATTCTAAAATTAATTTCGTTCAATCTTAGTCCTAGATGTTGAAAAAGATCCGGTGCAACGCAGCAATTTGTTGCAATTGAAAACGGTGTCATTTTGATCAATAGGACATCGTTTTGGTTTTTGAAAAAAAATAACAAACGACGATGTTTTGATTAAAACGACGTCATTTTACCTCTCCCAGCGAAATGTTGTGTTGCACCGGATCCGAATCCCCTAGATGTATTAGGATGGAAGGTTGACATAATTTCTCATTTCTCACCCAAACTAAACTTTCAAATGTGAAATATATGCGGTATAAACCTAGTGAGTTAGGATCATAAGAGAAGTTAAAAAATTTCTTGAAAAATGAGAAGTTATATTAATCGTTTGATCAAATAAAGTAATGGTCCGGATTAGATGTATTAATTAAATTATTTAATTGGAAATATAATGGCACAAGGTTATAATTGTCATTATAGCCTTTAGTTTGATTTGATTTCATTCAAAATCGCTACACGATTAAACTTCAAAATTTTATTGCTCTTCTCTCTCCCTCTGTAGAAGACTCCAGCGGCTACTCGCGAAGAACCGAAGACCACTTTCGTCGTAGTTTTTTTGAATCCCTGGCCCCACTCACCTACCTCTCTGGCACCATCTCCGGCCCCAGCATGCTCCTCATCCTTGACGCCGACTACTCTTCCACCCGGCAGCCATGCTTGGTTGGAGTGGTGTGGTGGGGTGGTGGTGGGGTTCTGGGGTTGGGTGCTGGGTGGTGCTCCGAGTGGTTGTCGGGGTGGGGTCTTGGGTGCTGATCTTTTTGGATGTCCTCTTCATGACCGTATGTAAATTTGTACATATTGCTATGTACTTATATGTTCAGCACCGGTTTAGCCTTTTGGGTTTGCTCCGGTTCATATCATGGTCGGTTTGGTCCGACTTGTTTTGTTGTACCTGTTAGCAGGTTAGCTTTTCTGTGCCGGGTCCTGGGTCCGACTTTAAGTACATGGGGATAGACCTACTCCTGCCTCGAGTGTGTTGTTCGTTGGCGATATCCAGCTGGAGTGGGAAGCTCCTGTCTTGCTGGATTTATTTGTAGAAATGGCCGGTGCCTGATTGAAGATTTGGAGTTAGCTTCCGAGCTGCTTCATCTGTTTGGTCACTGTGGTGTATGTTGGATCTTGAAGCTTCTCTGTTGTGATGATATTACAGCCGCTGACGAATGGATCCGCTTTACACGGATTACGTTTCCAAGTTTTCTGTGTCTGTTAGCCTATTTTCAGCGTTGTAGTTTATTTTCATTTGTGGAGTTGTTTCTTGGTCTTTGTACGCCTCTGTTATATCAAAAAAAATCGCTACACGATTTCTCCAGCGTCCGCCGTCAACGTCGATCCGGCCTCCGGGAACATATGTGAAAGAGGATTGCTGTGACTTTTATCTTGCTGGCCGTGTTTGCTGGAAAATCAAATCTGGATAGATAATCACCTTTCTATGACGACGAAGTGATGAACACGCTCGGAGGTGTTCGCAACTCCATGGACGTCGAGAACAGCTTCAAAATCGAAGACCTTGTTCGTTTCACCATCGATGAACACAACAGGAAGGAGAACACGCTGTTAATATTGGCTATTGTTGTCTTAATATTGGCTGCGACAAGTTTGATTGAGCGACGGTGACAGCCCCGACAATAGTAGGATCAATCTGACATTAAGATTGTCGATTCAAATTGGCATAACCTTCCTCAACATTTATAGCATGATGATTCATCCGAGTTGTTGAAGCTAGAGTTCCTGAGTTCCTCTAGCCGTCTCTCTGCCTCTCCTCCAATCACCAAGTTCAAGATTGGATTGTGTCAATTGTTTGTGACTGATGAGAAGGAGAGGAATTCCTAGAACACGTTATTGTTGATGCTTCGTGTTTGAATCTATAGCTCGAATGTGATTTTGAGGAAGATAGTGTTCTGGTTTCCATTGGATTGATGATGTAGTTTGGTGGATGAAGGGTTTTGAAACATATGGTTTGCTTAGGATTTTAAGTATTTGTGTAGATTTTGTTCGGAGGAGATTTACAGTTTCGGGGATTACGAGGATATTTTCCAATCAAAATTCGTAACAGTCATGAAATGATGATGAATTGGAGAATTATACGAACAAGTTTGAGACTTCAACGACAATCAAACTCTTACGAACACGACCACGACATTTTTGGTTAAACTCTTATGACTAAAATTTGTAACAGTTAAAACAAAATTCGTAGCAGTCACTGTGACCAAAATTTGTATCAGTTACAAACAAAATTCGTAGCAGTCACCAATGACTATAATTTGTAACACTTATGAATAAAATTCGTAGCAGTCTTTATGACCAAATTTGTAACAATGAAATATTGTGATAAAATTCGTAGTTACTACGAATTATGTACTGTGAACTACTAATTATATAAAAAAATTAAGTAATTAAATGAAGCATTGTTGAACTTTTGAGTGATAATATTTTACAAGCCATGATTTCTACATTGTTGAGGTGTTTCTAGATACAAGTATATTTTATTGCGCTAACAAATGCGAATCGACAATAATGGTTGTAGTTCAGCTCTGTTTGTTTTGCTCAGTTACGAATGGCTCTGCAAACTTCTTGGGTTCAAAGGGGTAAACAAAAGGTGGGTGTTTCTCTTGTACGTCTTCTTTAGTTGGATTAACCACATTTGCATTCATCTTCCTCTTGCATTCTGACAAAAATGAATTTAAAATATTTAGTATGTCACAAATATAGTTACGAATTATACATGTTCACTAGCTATCTTGAAAAGCAATAGAAATCATAACCGTTGAAAAGCTACGCATTTGATACATTTTGCTATGCATTTTATCTCCGCAACTATGAATATTATGCTACGCACTTTAACTAGGTTACTACGAATATTATGCTTTTGAACGTACGAACGAATCATACACTCTGCAAAGTAAATAACTTTTTTATAATGCGTAGTTTTCTAATTAAAATATGTAGATATGCAATTTCTGATAGGCATACATTTATAATGCGTAGCTTTATGTTTAAAATTCGTAGTTGATGTTGTTCCATAGAACATGATGATATCATAAAATAATAACATTATTAGTTACTTGGAGTAAAGTTGACTAACCGAAATCGAGGCGCCGCCGAGAAGGGCGAAGGTGGAGTTACCGCGAGTGGAAAGCCATCGCCATAATAGGACTTTACAATTGTCTTTCAGAAGATACAACACTAGCGAAGATGGAGTCGTCACAAGTGGAAGACCGACACCCAAATAAGACTTTACAGTTGTATTTGAGAAGAAACACCATCACTGCTACTCTCGGCACTAACGAGGTTGTCGACGTTGATCCAGATGTCATCCACTACGGATGCACAACCGGTCCGACCCGGACCGGATCAGAATTTCACGATCCGGGTCGGACCGGTGGACCGGAAATTTTCAAAACTTTAGAACATGGACCGGATCGGGGTATATATGGACCGGACCGGACCGGGGTATATATGGACCGAACCGGACCGTGAACCTGATTTTTTTGTAAAAAGTGGACTGGACCGAATTAGCTTAAATTACGATATGGACCGAACCTGGACCGGATCGTAAATTTTCAAAATTATGGACCGGGAATTTTACGATCCGGTCCAAATTTGTACATCCCTACCATCCACCACCAACTCCAATTCAAAATCTAACAACTCAACAATTTGGGGAAAAACTAGATTTAAGCTGTTTAGATTTTGTGAATAACAAGTTACGGGTGAAAATTGATTTTTAATTTTTCCTAATTTGCTCTTAAGATCGTAATTAGCCGTAAATTAATTTTGAAGTATGAAAGAAATTTGATTTAATCTCAGTCATAGATGTGATTTGAGAAAGCTGGTACATTTCATTTATTCATTGAAAATTTGTATTGAGATAAAAACATATAAGCCGTTACAATTTATTCTGGATTATAGATTAACTCTTGTAAATGTCTCAGTTTAGGATAGAAGTATAATCTAATGGGCCATATGGTTCAAACAATTCAGCCAGAAATCCTTCCTTTCTCTTAGGAGTCAATCCCATATCCTTGCATAACCGATCATTATACCATATGTGGATTGCTGGCAAGCATGATTTCCCATAGTGTTGCCCAGCTTGCCTCTTCATATATACATCTATTTCCCTTATGTCTATTTCCATATCTGAGATACTCGGTAGTTTGAAACTTCCAACAAGTAGCTCCGATACCCATTTGGATATTATTTCTGATGTGAACAAGTTTGACAGGCTCTCTGACAGTCCAATCACAGCCAGTTGCGGAATCCTCGGATGAATGCACTGTCTGTCGGACAACATTAACTTGTTTATAAGCTTAATAGACCTAACATTTAAATTGTTCAGAAATCGAATAAGTTTGCCATTACCTGTAGAGATTAGGTATCGTAGAATTCGGTCCTGTCATGAGTTCTTGGAAGAACTGAGACACAAATATGTCTGGTACTTTTTTCTCCCCATTATAACCAGTTGCAAAAATGACCAAGTCTGTCTCAATTGGTTCTGCTTCCCCCTTAACTAAGATCCCTTCTTTGCAGAAACTGAACTCCTCAGCTTTTTTAAATTTGATGCTACCCTCCTCAGCTTTATCAAAGAAGCCTTCTGGTGCATTGAGAATCTTACACGCGCTTACTCCCGTTGAAAAGCGATGCTCAGGTACTAGTCCGTATTTCTCGAATGGAAGTTTCCATTTTAAAAAGCTTTCGGCTAATTTTGACATAGACCAACGCTGCAACATAACACAACATAGAATATCTCATCAGTGGTACAATATATATTATAATTATTTGTATTTTGTAATTCGAAAGTCTACCAAGTACCAATGGGGACAGAGCTGTTGATAGAACGTTGCGTAGGGATCCTTGGCCAGGATTGTGAACTAAAAGTTCACCAAAGCGACTGAAGTAAAAGTGTCCCAGAATGAATCCCCACATTGGTGCCTCGCACATGAACCAATGTCCTCTCCTGTATATCATGGTGCATGGCCTTTCCTTACCTTAATATATATGACACAAATTTGGTTACAAATCCAAATGGGTATATATTGTTATTCGATTTAAAGTAACTTACCGTTTATCGCTGCACATTCATTAGCAATATCCACAGCGAACTTTCTGAAACCAACAACAGTAACTCGCTTTCCTTTGACAAAATTCCTAGCCTCTTCATAATCCATGTCAACATAATCCTTTGTGTGTATGACCTCTCCTTGAAATACTTCAGGGCCTTTCTTAGGTGGGAACTTAGGAAGGTGGGGTACATCACTGAATCGTCCGAGGGCTAGTATCACAAAATCCGCTTGATAAACCTATACAGAACACATGCATGTTCAGATAAATTTATTTGGGCACTAAATAATTTCAATTATACAACCTTGAAAATTTTAGTTACCTCGGAGGAATGAGTGAGAGTATTTTCGACGGTGAGGTTCCACTTCCCCTTATGATTTAAGGCCTCACAATTGGCGCTCCACATGCTCCAAGCCTTAATCTCATCTTCATCTACTCCTTCGTACGCAATATTAATTACTTTCGAGTTGAATGTGATATGTCTAATCAAGTCAAAATGCTTAGCATATGACTCGATGTATTGAAAGACTTGATCTTTATCAGGAAAGTTTGTGACCACAGATTCTGGCCATGGAAAATCTGAGAACTGGTAGAATGATTTTGCAGATTGGAGCTTTGTAGTTTCAACCGTCTTCTGCCAAACTCCTCCCAGATTATTACTACTCTCGAATACAACTGGCTTGTAGCCTTTTGAAAGGGTGTATTTACATGCTACAAGTCCGGCAACACCAGCACCTACAATTGCCACTCTTCTTTCCATAGTTTTTAAGTGCTACCAAATGGTCCAAGAAATAATTTGTAGTTTCTCACCATTTCATATGTGTTATATATGTAGGGAGCCTTAAAAATGCAATTTCTCTTTTTAGATTGCATACTTTAGACAGAATATCACATCACATAAATATTTTCATGTGACAAAATCTTACTTTGCATTTATCAAGTAATGTTGATGTCTTGCTAAATGTTGTTATAAATATCAAAAATGCTAATTTAAGTATAAAATTTTTCATGTTTATCCAATATGAATTTCTGGAATAGTATCTATTATTTAGTATGGATGGTGTATCTAACATTTGGTATAAATAAATAAGGTTGGTGCATCTAACACTTGTTATATAGTATGATTGGTGTACCTAACACTTGGTATAAATAAATATGGTTGGTGTACCTAACATTTGGTATAAATAAATCTATGTAAGTATGGTTAGTGTAGAAGGATTTGGATCATGTACAACGTGATATTTACGGTACAAAGTACAAAATAGTATAAACCTATAGATTAGATTATCTAATAGCCCAAAATAGTTCTATTTTAATTTACATTTTTATATCAATTAAGAAATCTCAGGGATATCATAGTCATTAAACAATACAAATAACCACCGTTTATCATCGTTAAGTCAAAATCAAACATCTTAATTCAAACCTTCAGAAACCCTAAGCTGATATTTCAATTACACTGAGTTCTCTTCAGATTCGTTCCGCCGGCGATATAGATAATTTTGGAAAAATGGCGACGAACATCGGGATGATGGATTCGGCCTACTTCGTCGGAAGATCGGAGATTCTGCAGTGGATCAATTCGACTCTGCAACTCACCCTGTCCAAAGTCGTAAGGCATATTGCGACGCAGTTGTTCGCCAGCTGATGGATTCGGTGCATTCAGAATTAGGCAGGCAGGTCAGGGCTCGGATCGAGATACGCAATACCTCCACGAACCCAGAACTGAAAGCGACTTTGATTAGAGCATCTAGGATTTCTATTCGAAGGGTTTGCTTAAAAAATCATTGGAATTGTGGGAGAGAACGGCTGCACAGTGGAACGAGGGTGTTGGAACCCATAGGTTTTGATGATCACAAACACTTAGTTAACATTTTATCTAAGTGTGCAGAAATCCATTTAACAGATCGAAGATAGATCAAAGATCGAGTTGCCATAAGACGGTTGAATCAACAATATTCTACAGATCAGTTATGGCACGTTCTGCTTAGTGGAGAAACAGATTAAAGAAGGATTCAAGATGGAATCTTGTCTTAATTGAATACAAATCCATTGGGATTGTAAAGCTGAGTTGGGCCAGTCTATTGGGCCCAGATGTCATGACACGGAAACCCTATATATAGACCTAGGGTTTGACAAGACAGGTGTGGCGAACTGGCGGCGTGTCTTGGAGAGAGAAAAGTGACTGCATTGAAGAGCAAAGCTTGCTGAAGCCGCACATACGGAGGTTTGACACCCGAGACGATTACTTTGTCGGATTGAGTAGAGGTCATCAAATAGAGTCTGGATAATAGACCTAGTTTGTAAACCCTACAAGTATATCGGAATATAAAGTAATCAGTTTCGCAAATCCTTTCAGAGCAATCTGAAAGGTAGTGGTTTTCACCTTATCATTGTTGTGATAAGGTTTCCACTCTACATCCGTGTGCAATACTCTTCAGTAGTTTACATTCCTGCATTTTTGTCTACTTCCGCTGCTATCTGACTATCAGGCGGAAAACCTTCGGGTAACCTCCGTCTGATATAGTTTGCTAACACTAATCGATCCAACACGTGGTATCAGAGCCGAGGACTCTAAATTTGTGTGTTAGCATTGCAGGAAAATCATGTCGTCGATCAGCGACTCGTTCTGGAAACCGCCGCTGCTGAAGCCTGGACAGTTTGACTGGTGGCAAGACCAGTTTGAGGCTCACGTCTGCTCACTGGATGGACAGCTCTGGAGCATATTCGATACAGGCCCACTCCTCATCCCACTTGACACAACAGATCCTGATAAACCAGTGGAGAAAACCAAGGATAAATACACTGATGAGGACTACAAAAAGTTTGAAAAGAATGCTAGAGCAAAGAAAGTTCTCTACATGGCCCTTTCTCCCGGAGATTAAATTAAAGTGGCGATGCACAAAACTGCTAAGGACATGTATGATGGACTGGTGAGACTATATGGAGGAAACGGAGATATCAAGAGAAACATGATTCTAGCTGCCACTAAGGACCATGAGACTGTTATGCAGAAGAAGGATGAATCCCTAGAAGATTTCTTCACCAGATTCCAAGTCATCATTGGACAGCTAGAATACTTGAACGAGAAGCTTCCCGAGTGGAAAATCACACATCAGTTCATGCAAGCCTTGAACTCAAAGTGGGACCACGTGACCTTGGCGCTGCAAGCTCAAAAAGGGATTAAAGATGTCACACTAGAAGAACTGGTTGCCAACCTACAGAGCCAAGCAGGAATCACGGAAAGGAAGATGGCTAGGAGACAGTCTGACAACTCCCAAGCCATCACCCTGAAAGTAGAAAACGCCCTCGACCTTGCACATTCAGATGAGTCATCGAAGGAGGATGATGAGATAGCACTACTGACAAGAGCCCTGAAAGTGGCCAACTTTGGTAAAGGGAAAAGAGACTTCAGAGCAGGAGGAAGTCACAGAAACTTCTCCAAAGGGAACAAAAATGCTGTGTCAAATGAAAACGAAAGGAACCCAGGACAAAGAGAAGACAGAACGTGTTATCACTGCCAGAAGAAGGGGCATCTTTCCAAAGACTGCTACAGCAAAAAGAAAGGAGAGCCACCCGTCCAGAAAGGAGAAGCATCCTTCCCAAAGCAAGCTCATGCCATGTTTGCCGCATGGGGAGACTCGGATGAAGAAAGTGACGATGGAAAGCATTCAAAGGAGGCCTGCCTAATGGCTCACTCTACAACTGATGAGGTAATGGATACTGATTCTTTTGTTGATAAAGTCTTCTCTGAATCTGATCTTGTAGAGATGATAGCCAAAGTTTTGGCCAAAAACTGAGACCTAGAGGACAGACTGGTAGAGATGCAACAGGATCATCACGATGACATAGAAGAGAACCGAAGCCATGCGTCTTGAGAAAGAGATGGCAGAACATGTGTGTAGATGTCGTACATGCGAAAGAAGAGAGAGACAGGTTAGTGAGCTAAATCATGAGCTAAAACGCATGACGGTCGGTAACACTGAGCTAGCTGACTTCCAAACAAAGGTTGAAGAGCTGAATGATGAGCTGATCACTATTAGACAAAAGAATGAAGAACTCCTCCAGACAGTGGAAAGCCTCGAGGACGCTACAGGGAAAGAAGAATGGGTCCGTGAGCTGGAAGCAAAAAGGGTGGAGGAAGAAAAGAAGGACTACAAGAAAAGGTTCGTTAGACCAGGACTTGGACACGAACAGGAAAAGGCTGCCAAAGGAAAAGGTGTAATGATGGAACCAGGGGAAAGCTCTCGCCAGAGAAGAAGGCCTCAGACCATCAGACAGACGAAGAGGGAAGACAGTCCACCGGATGGATTCAATATCCATGACACGGATTCTGTTCCCTACAAGGCCAAAAAGCCTATGAAATATGGCTAAAAATGAGCCAGAGTCGTAAGCCTTCAAAGATAGACTCCCACGCTAGAAAGATGAAGACTTCTAATCCACCTGGCAGAAGCAAGTATGTCGATCTTCCATGCCACAGATCATGCTGGCATTGTGGACAATCTGGACACTATAGAGCAGAATGCCCAAGACTAAGGGAGATAGATGAAAGGAACCGCAGCTGGGTGAAAGCTCAAGATCATTGCCCGAGAGCACGCTATCAGAAGAAAGCCAGTAGAAAGAAAGGGACAGTCGGTCACTTTCGCCCCCACTATGATCCAGCAATCCACGGTAGAACAAGAAGCACGCCCAGGCAAAAGATTGACATAACTGACCATGATGCTCACTATCAATCTTACTAAGCTCCATTTGCTAGATTCATCCCTAAACCCAGTAAGCCCAAGCTTGTCTGGGTTCGTAAAAACTGATCCTTTTCTTGCAGGGAGGAGTGAGGTCCCGTCCCTGGTACCTGGACAGTGGCTGCTCAAGACACATGATAGGGAATCCAGTGTGGTTCGACTCGCTCCAAAAACACTCCGGAGAAAGTATAATCTTCGGAAACAAAAGCAATGGAACGGTGATAACAAACGGAGAGGTAAGAATCTCAGATACCATCCGAATCAAGGAGGTAAGCCTAGTTGAAGGGTTCAGATACAATCTGCTAAGCGTATCTCAGTTATGTCAATATGATAAAAATCATGTTATATTCAACTCTAATGATTGCCTAGTAAGGTGTAATGAGACAGGTAAGATAGTTCTGAGAGGAATTCGTATGGATGAAGTCTACATTGTCGATCCAGAATTCACTCCTAAGGAAGAACTGTGCCTTACAAGTATTGCTGAAAATTCCATCTTATGGCACAAGAAGTTTGGGCACGCAAGTATGAGGATACTGCACAAACTCCATCAGAAGGATTTAGTAGTCGGCTTACCCAAGGTGGAAAACACCTTTGATCAGGTATGCAGTGCCTGTGCCACAGGAAAGCAAGCTCGGACTTCATTTCCATCGAAGCAGACCGTAAGTACCTCTGCACCTCTGGACATGATCCACATGGATCTGTGCGGCCCTATAAATGTTAACAGCTGTGGAGGAAATAGGTATATTCTGGTCATAGTCGATGACTACTCCAAGTATACATGGACTATCTTTCTATCCTCTAAAACTCAAACATTCTTGAATTTGAAGCATGGTTGAAGTTGATATAAAACAAGCTAGATCGCAAATTAACCTCCATTCGTATTGACAACGGAACCGAGTTCTGGAACATGCAGTTTCTTTCGTTATGCAGGGACAAAGGTATTGATCACAACTTTTCCGCCCCACGGACACCACAGCAAACGGTGTAGTGGAACGAAAAAACAGAACTTTGGAGGACATGTCACGGACAATGCTAATCGGTAGTGGAGTTCTGAAAAGTTTCTGGGCAGAAGCAGTGCATGCTGCATGTTACATCTTCAACAGAGCATCGCTTCGATCCATGATAGAGAAAACTCCGTATGAACTGCTACGTGGACGAAAGCCTAAAATCTCATATCTAAAGGTGTTTGGATGCCAATTGAACCGCAACCGGTTCAATTCTTTAACTTAACACGTAATTAGGGTTTTATGATATATGGAAAAGTAAAGCCCAAAAAAACATATAGCCCATTAATTAAAGCCCATGTAGCCCAAAATTAATTAGGGTTTCGTGATGTTTTCTCTGCAACCACCTAAATAACAAATCTTAAACAAATGAAATAAATAAATGAGAAGGGATCACGTACAAAGCCCATATTTCTGTAAAAAATAAAAACTAATCTCAACCCTTCATTCTATCATTTGAATGGATATGATTAACTGAAAATAAGCCTCTTTTAATTTAAATTGATATGTGAATAGGGGTAAATATGGTATACAACATCCTTAATAACCACCCGTCTCTCTCCTCTGCTCGATGAAAAAAATTAGATCACCATCGACATTCCTGATATCCATGGATTCTACCAAAACCACCAAAATTCACAACCACATGTCATCACCACTCTCCGACGACATCGTCATTAATCGAATCGAGGAAGTTATCATAGTCGCAAGTAGGTTCGGCGATGATGAAGGCGAAGCCGAATCCATAGAAGGATTGGCGGAGGAACAAGTTCTACGAAGGGGAGATTGTGAAGCTGATTTACGATACCAATAAGGAGAAGAGGAGGGTATAAGAGGCGGTGAACGGAGAGAAACATGGACGACAACAACAACAAGCTGTGGACGAAGAGAACTATAATTTGTTAGAGTTCTTAACGAATTATAGTGCGCTTTTGACGAATTATGTCATAGTTCCTCAAAATTGCACTATAATTCGTCATAGTTCGTATTGTTAGTAAATCAAATCACCCACCTCCGATATTTTCCACCCTGGCCTGTTGGATTTCTTTTTGTCCAGTGCAGCATCAACCTCAATCCACAATCCTCTCCTAAACAAACACAGTTTCCGTCGCGAAGCTATGGTTTCTGATTTTGTGTGTGTTTGATGTATTTAAGCTCCGAAGGTTGGAGGCGCTCCGCAGTCGATTCTCGGAGGGATCGGAAGCTGTTGGAGAATTGATCTTTTAAAGCCCGTCGAATCCTAAAAATTAGTATTTCAATCAGTTGAGTCGTCCGTCTTTGAGGGGAGAGATACTGAGTATCTCATGTTTGGATTTTGAATTACTTTGGCAATTATGCCCTTTAACACGATTAAAATTTAGATACTAATTAATTTATTCTAATTAATCTCAACCTTCAGATTACCTAATTCATTGGTTGAGTTCTGTTTGTATTTTTTATGTTTTTCAGACTTTGCATCGGATCTGGCCTCATAAACAAATACCTAAATTAATTTAAACGCATTAACGAATCAATTCCAAAATTATCGCAACAGTCGCAATCCGAATTCCCCAACGCGATTTCATTGCAAGCGAGGTCAATCAACCGTAACCGTCAAGGCGAAATGTCTAGTTCGACATCTGATGCAGCAACATACGAACTCCAAGCGAGACATAACTCGTCCGCGCAGCAAGCTTTGAGACATCCGACTCAGGCGGCGCATCTGAGTGAAGACTACCCATCTGGGATTATTCGCGAACGATGCCAAAAAAAACTTGATGCGCTGATGAGTGACTGAAAACGAAATCCCTCTTAGACGAAAGTGACTCCGAGAGTCGCAACCGCGAGAGCGCAGCAGTAGGATCGAAGAACGGCGCAGCAGCAATAAGAAATATGGAAAGCATGTCGTGTATGTTAATTCAAATTTTAACAATAAACATATCCCTGAATTAACACAGAAAATATGGGGGCGACTGATACCAATTGTTAGATAGATTTTATACTCCAGGATCGTAATACACATATTCGTGTTAATAAAGCAGTAAATTTCTGACATGATTCCATCGTTCTTGACTTGAGTCTTCTGAGGAACACTGCAGTGGAAACTTCCAATTTCTTCGACCTTTTTCCTAGTAATATTTGAGAGAGAATAATACTTAGATCGGTACGTGAAACTGGGGACCACTACTCATTTATAGCAGTGTACATAACTGGTATAAGTTTTCATAATTACAAATTTGCCCCCTCAAAAGAAACGTATTTACGAACTGATATCTATACATATGTTTAATATTCCATGATCACCTTAATTTGTATACTATAAAGCCAACTATATAATAAATAACTTTAATATTAACTTATAAAATATTATAGTATACACATCTTAAACTATTTACATTATCATCCAAACATTATATTATAAAATAATCTAACAATATTACCAGCTGGGTGACAGCTCTTTCAGAAGAAGAATTGCAGCCATCTATGGACTAGGTCTGAAATTTGGTTCGAGATTTGGGAGAGTGGTTTACGCGAGATTCGTGATTTTGAGACATAATAGTACACCAGCAACAACTCAATAGCTGCAACTGTTAAACCAATGACAGCTTTGATAACACATTGCCTACCAAAGGTTTGTGTGCAGGGATTTCAGGCGTTTGGTTGTTTTTTGTGCGTGCAGAATTTAGCTTTTGGTGAATTGGTTGTGTTTCTTTTCTTGGTTTTAGCTCAGATAAACTACTGTGGTTCATGTTTTTTTATAGTAACTACTGATTCATGTTTTAATAACTTTCTTTATCAATGAATGAATATATATGATTAATAGTATCACTAATTCTTGCTAGTTTGTGGTTTTGTTGTGTTATTCCTGATGTTGGATGATTCTTGGTGGCTTTGGATTACTGGAAATTTGATATATTTTTTTTGTGTGATTGTTGATCGTTTTAAGTTGAAAAGCTTTATTGATCAATAGCACCATTCCAATTCTGTACAAATTTTAGAAAACGAGCAGCTTTTAGTAAAGTTTGTATCTCGATTTGCCTAAAACTGTTAATAAAGTAAAGTTTGTGGACAAAATTGTAAAGTTTTTGGATATAAAAACATGATTGCAAATTAATTCATTCAAGGGAAAAGTACACACTGGTGCCCCGAACTATCGACATTTTCCAATTGAAGGTCCAAACTATTGATTTTTCCAATCAGGGGCAAAATAAAAAATAAATTGACAAATTTTTGAACACCGAACACTGTAGCTACATCGTGATTAAATTGTGAACTCAACCATGTGAACCCCGTTGAAAATCACCCGACAATTTCACCATGAACTCTTAACGTATTAAATTCGATCTTTATTCTTTAGTACCAATAGACCTTTTTATTGAGTCGTTATTAACGGGGTTCACATGATTGAATTAGCAATTTAATCACGGTGTAGCTACGGTGCTCGTTGTTCGAAAATTTGTCAATTTAATTTTTATTTTGCCATTGATTGGAAAAATCAATAGTTTGGACCTTCAATTGGAAAATGTCGATAGTTCAGGGCACCAATGTGTACTTTTCCCTTAATTCAATTACTGTTTTAAAACTCATTAAACCCAATTAAGTAAAAAAAATAAGAACCAAAATAAGAATCAAATCAAATAATAAATGGAGATCCTTACATTTAGGAAACTAAAGGGACTTCTATTTTAGTTGCTTCCAATTCTACCCTTAAATAATTGTTTTTAAATACTAAAATGAGATAATGTCTACTTATTAATTATCCATTATCCATATTCAAAATTTTCAATCAGTGGTTCTCACCGAACCTGTACCGTTAGTTATTTGCTAGTTACTCTTCATGGCTATATTCTGTAAATGCTAGTGCGCCTATGTATTAAGAAAGGGAGCTGCTAATCGCACCCCCCACGACAAAAACCTCCCTGCCAAATGACTCAAATGCCCTCCCCTTTCTATTTAATTACATTCATATGCCATATTCAATTAAATAATAATTAATATTCTATAAATTAATTGTACCATATTTATTTATTATTATTAATCAGAAAATATTCTATAATAATTAATAGTAAAAAATTAAAATAAAAATACAACATGTAGCAATTTTTTTTAAAATTATATTGTACTTGATTTTTTTAAAATTTTAATAGAACTTATAATTAGGAGTGAGTTTGAGTAACTAAATAAACAAAATTTCCATGGTAGAACTTATAAAATCTCTTCAACTAGAAATGGAGGTTTGTACTTATAAAATGCCCATCCTTTAGCTTCGTACGATGAATGATTCCACCACCATGTTGGTATAGGTGGCACCGGATGATAAGGGTGCAAAAAAAGTTGTACGAAGTGATTGCCAACGTGTCCGATAACTATTTCCATGCGCTCATTGTCTCTAATAGTTAAAATTATTAACTATAATATATGTAATATATTAATACTAATTTTTAAATATTTTTAAATCATCATTTATAGTATATAATGTATATTATATTAATACTAAATTTTAAATATTTTAAAATCATTTGTATATATTAATACGAAATTTTAAATATTTTAAAATCATTTTTTTGAAATTTTAAATATTTTAAAATCATTTTTTATAATATATATAATATACATAATATATATAATAAGTAAAAGGGCATAATGAGAAATTTACCTGGGCTCACATAGGGGGTGTGGGGGTGTGAGGGGTGGGGGGTGCGATTAGCAGGAGCCATTAAGAAAATTACATTGCTTATTGAAGTTAATTTTGCTGCAAGAAATTCTGATAGACTGAGTAATGAAATGCGTGACTTGTAGTGTAGATCAGTACTGATCGACCCTTTTACACATCTGGTTTCTTTTCTACTGGAGTAGTCTTTAAGATAGAGTATAATCTAGAGGGCCATATGGCTCGAAGAGCTCAGCTATGTATCCTTTCTTTCTCCTGGGATTTAATCCCATGTCCTTGCACAACTGATCATTGTACCAAATGTGAAGGGCGCCTATGCATGACCTGCGGTAGTTTGAGCCCGAGTACCTCTTCATAAATTCATCCCATTCCATTATATCTTTCACCATTTCTGGAATGCTCGGTACCTTGAAAGTACCATCAAGGAGCTCAGCTACCCATTTGCATCTCATCTCGGATGTGTACAAGTTTGAAATACTCTCTGAGAATCCTATGACGGCAAGTTGTGGAATACGAGGATGGACACACTGCCTGTTGAACAAGATATTATCTAATTTAATTTCACGTCAAATCAGTTATAAGAATTATGAAGTTATTCCTAGTTAGTGTGTGTACGTACGTACCTGTAAAGTGGAACTATTGCGGAGGTAGACCCAGTTATGTCTTCTTGGAATCTCGGTGACGAAAAAATATTACTGAGCTTCTGCTCTCCCCTAAACCCAGTAGCAAAAATGACCAAATCTGACTTTATAGGCTCCGATTCCCCTTTTCCGATGACACCTTGTTTGCAAAACTCAAATGCTTCGGCTTTTTTTATTATAATGCTACCCTTGTCGACTCTGTCAAAAAAGTGTTCAGGCACTGTAGCAATTTCACAGGAACTTATTTCTGTCAGAAAGCTGTGTTTAGGTACTATCCCATATTTTGCCAGTGGTAGCTTCCATTTTATGTAGCTCTCGACGAATTTAGAAAATGACCATCTCTGTCACATAGGATCGAGAGTTTTTGACTTTAGATTTTTGTTGAGTTGCAAAAAAAAAAAAAAAAAAGTCGGCAATATGATTTTGTTTGTTAAATAATGTTACCACAGGTGATAGAAGTGTCGACAGGAAGCTGAGTAGGAAACCCTGGCCAGGTTTTTGAACGAGAAGCTCTGAAAAGCGGTTGAGGAACAAGAGAGCTAGAGGAACTCCCCAAGGCTGATAATCCGGCATTAGCCAATGTCCTGTCTTGTACAACACTGTGCATGGGATTTCTATACCTTTGACACACACACACACACAAAAAACCAAAGGAGAGTTTTCAGATGGCTCAAGCAGACAATTTTAATCAGTAACTGGAAAGTGCTTACCATTTACAGATGAGCATTCAGCTGCTATGTCCAGGGCGAACTTCTGGAAACCCACTACAGTTATCCGCTTTCCTTTGACAAAATTAGCAGCCTTTTCGTAGTCCATGGCGATGTAATCCTTGGCGTGAATCACCTCACCTTGAAATGCTTCAGGGCCTTTGTTTGGTGGGAAGTCAGGTATGTTTGGGACGTCACTGAATCGTCCAAGGCAAAGTATCACAAAGTCCACCTCATGTACCTGTGCAAGAGTTGCCAAAAGAATAGTGGTGTGAATATCTAAATGAACTTATAAAAAAATCAAGAGTTCGAGCTTAACCTCATGTGAAAAAGTGTCCGGATTTTGAACAGTGATGTTCCAGTTCCCTTTACCAGAAAACGCCTCCCCGGTACCGCCCCACATTCCCCAAGCTGCCATCTCGTCTTCGTCAACTCCATTATACTCAATAGCCACAACTTTGCTGTTAAACCGGATATGTCTCTTCAAGTCAAAATGTTGAGCATATGATTGAATGTAACCAAGGACTTGATCCTGGTCAGGAAAGTCGGTAAGCACAGAGTCAGGCCATAGAAAATCGGAGAACTGGTAGAGTTGTTTTGGTGTTTGGAGTTTTGTCGTCTCGACAGTCTTGGTCCATACTCCACCCAGACTGCTCCTCGCCTCAAAAACTGTAGGCTTGTAGCCTTTGGAAAGGACATACTTGCAGGCTATAAGCCCGCTGAGACCAGCTCCCACTATGCCCACTTTCCTCTCCATTTTTTAACAATACTCCTTTGAGATGAAGATGTTATAGTGTCAAAAAAAGGATCACGGTATACCCTGGGTTGGGTTACTGTGTTTTTTATGGTTAGAATTTATACAACCTTAGAGATGGGAAAATGACTATGAAAAATCTTATCTTTTTTTTTGATAGCATGAAAAATCTTATCTTGGCCTAACAAATATTATCCTTTTGGACTTTCTTACATGTGAACCCGTTTTTAAGGCCTATCGACTTCACCATTGCATTTTGGTAAAAAAATAATATCATCACAAGTTTGAGATACAAAAAAAAGGATTGCAAGATACGACGTGAATAACTAAATTTCAAGATTGTCTTTGAAATCTTGAGATAGGATTTGAGACTTTTGTCGAGTATGGGAAAGTTGCATTTCACATTGTTGAAATTGCCAATTCATATGGATTACCTTCCCATATGGATGACTCAAAAGTATAGGCTTGAGAGTTATGATTTCGTAATCATATATAAGTTACTAATTATTCTCCTTATTTAGCAAATGTGTGACAATTTCTTCAAGTATAATATTTTCAACAATCTCCCCCTCAATTGGAGAAATTGTTCATGCTCCTCCCCCAGCCAATCAAACTCATCCATTGCACTTGGCCCGGATCGTAACGTGGGCTCTGATATCATGTTGAAATTGCCAACTCATATGGATTACCTTCCTATATTGACTCAAAAACGTAGACTTAAGATTCTTGATTTGATAATCATATATAAGTTACTAATTATTCTCCTTACACGAGTTGAATAGTAGCAAAAAATGTGTGTTTGGAGGAGTCTTTAAGGAGCGTTTGAGTGGAAAAGATGGAACGATATAAAGGATGGGAGCTGGAGCAGATCAGCAAAGGTATTTCACTGTATTTGTTTATTTAGAAAATTTATTTATTATTTGGGGCTTACATGCTTTAATTTTACACTTGTCGACGTTTTGATTAAACCAAAGAAAACTTTATTTTGTTTGTAATTTCATTAATTTTGTTATATAAGAATATAGTAATAGTATAGTTTTTTTGTTGTACATGGAATGCTAAGAGAGCTTTGTGTTTGTTACCAATGACTTGTTTGAGCTACCGACAGAGTATTTAAGGTTTAGTTTTTATTCTTAGATTCTGTTTTTATAAATATTGTTTGAGAGTTCGATTGTTGACTGAATTAAAGATACTGTTATAATGTTTTTTTTTTTACTTTTATGCATGCTTACATATCTTCCTTCAATAAAGTTGTCAGTTAATAGTTAAAAAAAATTAATTTCTTTGAGTGCAATATTCCCAACACAGTTTAAGTTAAATGTGTAAAAAGATTCGTCAAAATAATCTAGCGGGCCATTAAGGCCGGAAGAGTTCAGCCAGAAATCCTTTCTTTGTTTTTGGATTCAGTCCCATATCATTTCATACAGATGATCATTTTACCATATGTTGAGCGCGGCTTCGCATGATCTGCGGTAGTCTTTGCCCGAGTACATTTTGATATACTCATCCCATTCCTTGATGTCCATCTCTATTTCTACAATGGTGGGTAGCTTGAAAGTTCCATCAAGGAGCTGTGTTACCCCCCCATCTCTGATATGTGCAAGTTAGAAATGCTCTCTGAGAAACCAATGACAGCAAGCTGTGGAATTCGAGGATGGACACACTTGCCTGTTCAACAATAACTTGTCTTTTCTTAGTTATGCACTGCATAAGAGATGTCAAAGAGTGGTATGTTTTGCGCTAATTCTTGGTATTGTGTACCGGTTATGAGCTCCTGGAAGCTCGGCAATGCAAAAATATTTTTTAGCTTCTGCTTGTAGTTGCTGGGTCGTCTTGTTCCTTAACTTCGCAGCAACTAGTCTCGGGTAGGGTCTTCGATGCGGGCTAAGAACTTCGGTTTAATGCGGATATCTTCTTCATTGTGTGATGAATGAATACTTGGATAGCAATTTGAACCACGTAATCGCTGTCCGAATTCAATATTTCCACCCTATTCTATGCCTTGGGTTGCAGGAAATTTGAATGTGGGATACAATCCAAATTGTTGAAAACACTTTGTTTCTAGGCAAAGATAACAAAGCAACCTTAGGGTTTGGGTTTTTGGTGAACCAAAGAGAGGAATGATAATTCTAGTAATTGCACAGCAATTTTCTATCACTTGTGAATGTGTTTTCGACTGGTATATATAGCCATGCATTCGGGTACGAGCAGGAGATGCGACTGCAGACTGAGCAGTCGCATTCGGCGCGTTTTCAGCAAGCATTAGGCTGCCGCGTTTTCAGTAAGCATTAGTGTTAATGCTAAGGCAAAACGCGGTGGTAGATAATGCTTCTTAAAAACGCGATCCGCACTGTTCCTTGAACACAAACTTGCTTGTTTTGATGATTCATGTATATCATGTTCTTTAGGGTATAATGCCCTTGTATATTAGAACATTACATTAGGTCCTAAAACCCTAAAATCACCAACAATCCTCCCCCATTTTTGGGTTTCCCTTTGAATCACAAAATACCTTGTTTTTAAGTAAAGCATGCATAAACGGAAATGTCGAAAACGATTGAATTTCCGCATAGTGTAATCACGCATACAATATACCCGAATATCATGGTGCTCGTAAACGGTTGAACCATGAAATTCATTTGGGTACTTGACGGTGACACACACATGTGTTACTTCACAAACCGTTAAGTTTAACTTGACTCTTAATGGCCCTTGAGTCCCTATCCATTCATAAACGTATTGAGATTAAACCCGATCTCTCATGAAGCGACCAGAAACTTCACGTTTACATAGGTAGATTCCTTTGTGGGTCACACCTCCCGATTGTGCTCCTACACCTAGCACTTTTTCAAAGAATCTATTAAGAAGAATTCATCTTCAACCTTAACCTTTGTAGGTACCGAACACATACTTGGGGATGCATATTTGTGTTCATCAATCTTCTAGGAATGGGCTTTCCGCATTGAATTCAGCTCTAATGCTAGTTAGATGTGAATTCGGTGTCCCACGACTAGATGATTATATGGGTTTTGTCCCATCCCCTTTATCGACTCGGAAAATAAGTCTCTAGCTAATACTTCGTCAAGTGATTAGCCTACCTTTTGTTATAACCTAACAAAATTCACAGACATCACCACATGCATAATGAGCTCACTTACTGCACTATGTCTAACACCTAAGTGTTTAGACCACATTGTATACATGGCTAAATCCTTTAGCCAATGTATCAGCGCTGTCACAATGTATCGATATTGGTGATATCGGTCTTTCCCACAATGAAATTTCATATATCATGTTCTCTAATCATCCCTCTTCTTTTGAAGCACCGACTAGAGCAACAAACTCATATTTCATTGTTAAACTTATGATGCAAGTTTCTTTCTTAGATTCCCATTAAATGATCTTCCCCAAGTAAAATTACCCTTTTACTTGTATAGGGATGTCCTTCCTCATTTAAATCTAACGTGCATCAGAAAGTCCTTCTTATGACCGAAGGAAAATAAGAACATGCAAGACCAAAATTCATTGTCCATACCCTATGAGCCGCTTGTCAATGTTACATACTAGGGTTACTAGTATATCGACTAAGCTTACTCACCGCAAGTGCGATGCCAGGTCTAGCATATAACATAAATCAACACTTTGATTAATATTCTCTTTCAACTTTCAACTTCACTATTATAAGTCCCGAATTTATCAAGAGTTCCACTCTTTTAAATTTTATTATAAAGACTGAAAGAACCAAGAGAAGAATACATATGTCAAGTTAGCAACTTCAATATCAAAGTGTTCTTATTTCAAAATTCAACCTTTGAAATTTTACACCACATGTTACTTATGCAATCAATAAACCATGATATGCAAGCATAAACCAAGTAACACGTGTATACAAGAATTATACAAATATATGTGTTGTTCTAGATTCAATCATGCAAGTCACACATGGAGAATCACAATCAGAATTCCTTATCAAAACTTGTATTTGATTTAATACACAATTTTCCGACATGTTAAACAACACCCTTTTCAGTATAGTATTCAACCAATACTTATATCAAAGTGTCCTTCACTAACATACACCTTAGTGAATATTTCAAACCAGAAAATGAAATAATCACTATCCCAGTGACACTTCAAACCATAACTCCACTGATCAAGCTTATCGACCCGATAAACTTACAAGTATAATTACCGGAGTTACACATTAGAAAAATCCTTCTAATTTTATTCTGGTTGAAACCATCAACACACACACACATATATATATATATATATATATATATATATATATCATAATTCATAACACATACACAATAAGGCGTTAGCCTAAAGTATGCCTCAACTTCATAATATCAGATTTATCACGTAAGGAGATAAATCTTCAATATTAACGGTCAAACCAATTCTCAGTCTAAGTTAACCTTTCCCTTGGAAACTTAACTTTATATGAGAAGCAAGTTCTCATGTTCTAAATCAGTTTGAATGAGGCCCTTAACATATATGATTTCAATATCATTATAGAGCAAAACCAAGATCAGAACAGAAGCAACATTGCATATCTAGATTCAATACTTACTTCTTGATTTAAGTAAACATATCAATATCTAGATGAATCAATACCATTAACAAGCATAATCTAAGAACAAATGCATAAACATGGCTAAAGTGATCTTTTCATGCATGTAATACTTTCACTAGAGTTTCTCATAAGAGACCGAAACAACTATGAATTCAGTGATAATATGCAATCATGAACTTCACTAATCAAGTTACATCATGGTGAAAACTTATATACTCATGGACTAGAATAGCATATCAGAAAGTTAATGAAAATCATTGTTAAACCCATCAAAACCACATGCTTCAAAATCATACGCATCCTCAAAATCTGACTGATCATATACTCATTGAATATATCAAAATATCAAAATTAATCTAACTTGAATCAAACCCAATTAAAATCAACCAAACTTATACACAAAATATTAAAATTTAATAAAATTAGAACCGTACCTTATTGAACCAGTATATATTGGTTCAATTCACCTGAAACGGATCTACTTAAATAAAATCATTCAAATCGCCTCAGAATGTAGGAAACTCCTTGACTGCCTATGTAGTAAACCCTCGAAATAACGTGACATCCTTTCAAGGTGCTGAATACATCAAGTCTCTGATCATAATCCATATGTCGACCCGATGAAGCATCCTTCCATCCGGGAGCAAGGTTGAGAACAGTGAGATGTATAACTTCATGTCATCAACTGTTCCACGTTGACCAAGTGAGAGGTTTTTCAGGCTTTACATCCTCATGAACAAACCCTTTCATGCGAAGCTACTCTAGAATAGCTATGGCCTCAACTGCAATGCAACCTGCCATGCCAGCGGCCATCAATTGACCCATCAACCTCTTTCTGACATCTCCTTGTCACCAATTTTCCACTGAGTTGCCTCAGCTCCTCCTTTTGCCAAGTTGGCAAACGATGACAAACCCTCAACCATGCTTCTCCTTAGATGTGACTTTTCCAACAGCCAATCCAGTTAGACAAAGTGCAGATAAAAACAAAATTGATTGAAATTGAGTTTTGTTGATATATCCCAAACTTCATCACCAATTTCCAATCAGTTTGCCACGACTTGAAACAAGGATTTAAACTTGAGGGTGATATCCATGAATTTACGCCATTCATTTTAGCCGCGTCTTTTCAGCCAAATGCTTCTCCTTGGAAGCCTTTGCACTTGTTACGGTCTTCATCTTTTCCGCAAGCCCAATGGCCGTTTGACTATGTCAAACATGCTTGGTGACTGCACATAGTTGCTAAATCCATCTCTTGGTGCAACTTCACGCCTTGCAGCACAATACACGTGAAGCTTTCTGATTACAGCCACTGCCAAGCGTTACTCGTCACACTAGCAGACATCAGAATGAATCACCATATCGTTTCGCTCACGCTTGCCGGCAGCAACTGCTTCATTGTCACGCCAGTCCATGCCTTTGCTGAGTGAACCGATACCCCTCAAACCACATAGGTTTTCTCCAGTGCGTCGAATCCCAATTCATGGTGTTATTCTTAATCAATGAAATCGTCAGTCGTTCCACATCCATGAATGCCGACCAAACTCGTATATCAATCTCGCTTCTTTCTTTTCCTGTCTTGGTCGAGTGCGTCCGCTCAGCCAACCTTTCAGTAGAAGCCTTCGCAATGGTCGCACTCTTGGCCGACTCAAAAGACTACGACGCCTTCATCAGCCGAGAAGCCTACAAATGAGTTCCTTCTTGTCAAGTCTTTTTACCCGACATCATAAGTAGAATCCAACCAGTCAAAGCACTGATTTTGATTGTTGACGTCAATCCACCAATTTCACGTTTCTGCACCACAAAACAGAATTTAACAAATAGTTAATAATGTTAAATTTAATTGAACTAAACCCTTTTTGCCAAGCGGTGTTTGTCGAGTGGAGCAGCCCCTGAAGAGTTGAGCGGATGCCAAGCAACCAGGAACAATCTACAATTCCCTTTTTCGCCGTGTCTCTCTGAGAAGCATCTCAGGCCCCAAACTTCTTCAACTTATTTCAATCCGGTATGAGCAAAATAGTTAACAGGATAACTTTCATCCATCAAACAACAAGTCGCCAATCCAATGAGACTTAATCTTATCGTTTCTGCAAACTTCACCTCCCCCATACGCAGCAACACTTTGCGTGTTTCTGCATCATAAAACAGAACAAGTTAAACAAGTAATTTATCCAAGACAGATTTACTTGAAACATAATAATCCTTATTCAGCCGCCGTCTATCCACTTTGCTCCTTCAACTTCTTCAATTCCCATGCGTAGCAACGTCTTTGACCATGCTGAAAATTCATTCCTTCATCCTTTTCCGACTTCTGGAACTTGCTCTTCTTCAACTTCACCTTCTCCAATTGCAGCAATATGTTGACAAATCCGAAAATTTCATTCCTTCAAATTTTCCATCTTATCTCATGCTCGCCATCGATAGGAAAATATTGAATTCGTTTGTAGTTGCTGGGTCGTCTTGTTCCTTAACTTCGCAGCAACTAGTCTCGGGTAGGGTCTTCGATGCGGGCTAAGAACTTCGGTTTAATGCGGATATCTTCCTCATTGTGTGATGAATGAATACTTGGATAGCAATTTGAACCACGTAATCGCTGTCCGAATTCAATATTTCCACCCTATTCTATGCCTTGGGTTGCAGGAAATTTGAATGTGGGATACAATCCATATTGTTGAAAACACTTTGTTTCTAGGCAAAGATAACAAAGCAAACTTAGGGTTTGGGTTTTTGGTGAACCAAAGAGAGGAATGATAATTCTAGTAATTGCACAGCAATTTTCTATCACTTGTGAATGTGTTTTCGACTGGTATATATAGCCATGCATTCGGGTACGAGCAGGAGATGCGACTGCAGACTGAGCAGTCGCATTCGGCGCGTTTTCAGCAAGCATTAGGCTGCCGCGTTTTCAGTAAGCATTAGTGTTAATGCTAAGGCAAAACGCGGTGGTAGATAATGCTTCTTAAAAACGCGATCCGCACTGTTCCTTGAACACAAACTTGCTTGTTTTGATGATTCATGTATATCATGTTCTTTAGGGTATAATGCCCTTGTATATTAGAACATTACATTAGGTCCTAAAACCCTAAAATCACCAACACTGCTCTCCATTAAAACCAGTAGCTAAAATAACTAGGTCTGATTTGATACGATTGACTTCCATTTACCATAACTCTTTCGTTGCAGAATCCGAATGAATCAGCTTTTTTTTAGGACAGTGCCACCATTTTCGACATTACTGAACAAGTCTTTAGTACCATAGCAATTTTGCAAGAACTTAAATCTTCTAGAAAACTATGTTTTGGTACTCATCCATATTTTGCCAGTGGCAGCTTCCATTTTGCATAGCTTTCCATGAATTTGGAAATCGACCATCTCTGTATCTGTATAGTAAGCACTTCAACTAGAGATTTCTGCAAGAAGTAACATGAAATTATTTTTTGGTAGATTCATACCACTGGTGACAGAGCTGTTGACAGTCTGAGTAGGAACCCCTGGCTAGGTTTATGAATCATAAGCTCAAAAACGCGGCTGAAGTAAAAGAATGCAAGTGGAACTCCCATGGCTCAAAATCTGGAAGGATCCAGTGTCCTGCGCTGTATAACATTGTACATGGATTTTCCTTGCCTGTACAAGTAAGCGACATATTTGGTCTTCAAAAATTAAAATTTTCTTCTACTTATTGGCCATCATGAACCAGTCCAATTTTCTTGCAAAAAACTATTTGAGATATCCACATGATTATTGTCCATTTGCACAAGTAAAATTTCATGATAACAATTTTCAAAGTACCTTGACAGTTTACCTTACACCATGTTTGTCCTAGGAAGCAAGTATGCAGGAGAGAGTTGATCCATGAAAGGTTTTCTATAATGCTTTGCGTTTCTGTCAAATGATTTATCAAGTACGACGGGTTAGGGTGCATATTCTTGTTGTGAGATCATTTTAGCCAGGTACCCGGTCTATGCAACTTGTATAAGATACCTGTCTGTAGATTTAGAACCTCATAATAAAATTTCTCCGACTCCAGGAAACAAAACAGTTTGAGATGATATCTATTTCAGAAATTCATAACCAAAATTAGGCGATCGTTAGTGATGAGTCGTTGTTGAGGTCGTTAAGTTGCCGACTTTCTCACTTTCCTGTATTTGGTGAGCTGAATGTGAAAAAGATTGCCGCCAAGGCCCATACTCAGCGCCTGCGCGCAATGTCTTCTTCAGCCTCTCAATGACACTGGAGTCGAGTATCCGGATAGAAAAAAGAAGCTGAATTTGATCAGTTGGGAAAAATGAAGAGAAGTCTCGAGTTACATAAGTCATCACCTTCAACTGTGATTGATGGAACTTATCTGGTTCTGTAAATGCTTCAGGGTTATACTGATGAGCAACTTTGACAATATCATACCTCCAACCTGCTGGTATTTTCTGCCCTGAAATTCAGTCACATAAGCGATTGCTTTGATCGTCATTTTTTCTCCACAGTAATGACACAAGGGAACCTCAGTCCTGACACTCCTGAGAGGTGGCACTTGCTGTTGTTACATTCTGGTCTTACAGTTGTTAGATGCTGTAAATACAGCCAGCTGCTATGTGATCCCTAAACAATATAATATAAGAATATAGAAGCGTACCTTTTTCCTGCAACAAGTGACTTGAGTTAACAAACATGGGTAGAAACTAGAAACAACATGAAAATTTATGTAGCAAAGCCGATTTCTACTACAAATGATTTAGATTATAGACCAAGACCTAAAATAATACAAATGTTTGAGAATACAGAGAGAGTAGGACCTGAATAATGACCAACAACTGACGTGTAAAGTCTTGACTCTTGATACAAACACAGCTCAAGACTAGGACTCGAGATGATGCTGTATTTAGACTGGAACTGAAACCAAATACAAATAGCAACTGCAGAATTTATTTCACAAGAATTGTCTCAAGATAACACCTGAAATTTATCTGATTAAGTGACCATGGTACAGAAAAATAAACAGTACTCAGCTGGCTGAGTAGTCGTTGCAGTATACAATTCAATATATAGAATAACCAGCCAAGCCAAAGTTGTGGACGAAGGCTTGACAACGAAGCCATCGTGATTGTTCGAATGATAGCTAAGAAGCTGGGTATGCATGACTGCATCAAACTTGAAGCACTTCAGCTCATAGGTTACAATACAGATAAATGCATCATGGCGTACCACACAGTACAAGGGTCAGTGGGATGATGATGATGGTACATGGCTGATGCCCAAGCCCATCTTCTTCCCCAACAATGCAAGCTGTTCTACTAACTCATTGCCAGTTAATATTTCTGTTGTGCCATAAATAACATGCTTTGCAGGTTGTTGACGTTGTGCAAGTGCTTGCAAGCTTCCGTATTCTACATAGTTCCCACCACCAATCATGAAGACGATGGCTTCTTTAAATGGCCCTTTCAGATGGCTGCTGCTGCCTGCCCCGGAGCCAGATTTTGGAGCACGAGGATCAAAAGTAATATAGGATTCAATTTCAGGATTTGGTTTCCCCTCCATCAGTGCTTCTACAGCTCTACTTAGAGCCAGTTGGCGATCATTAGAAAGAAGATTTTTCACACCCGCAGTCACGGCGCTTATAGACTGCCCATAGAGTTTCTCAGCCCAATCAACAATGTTACTTCTACTGGCAGAACTTGCAGATGCTAATGACACATTTAATGACTTGATCTTCTTGACATATTGGAATGCACTTGTATCAACCTCCATCTCCCTGAGGGCGGCCTCAACTGATTCTACTTCTGATGGATTCATGGTCTCTGAAGTGATGAGATACATTATTGCAAACCTTAACTTGTCCATGTTAGTTCCTTTACCTTTTAGCACGGCGAGAAGCTCACCCCATTCAATGCTACCTCTGTCCATCATATCGTTCTCCTTCTTGGCAAAAGAATCAAGAGACCTTTCCTTAATCTCGCCCAACAAAACAGTAGCAATATTAGTGTGCTTGTCAATATTCTGTTTCCTCTCTGTCAACTCAGGCAGTGAGTTCACAGCATTCATCAAATGTTTTGTGTTACCTATCAAATCTGGTGCATTGAAATCTGCCTCAGCATTCCCACCAGTCCGTCTATTGACCTCCTCAATATCGTTTTTGTACTTACTCAACTGCGTCTCAATCTCCACGGCAACTTCAGGGAACTCAAGTGAACTATTGGCCACCCAAAACGGATCTGAACTATCCAACTCATAAGACTTCATCCCACCCTTCTCTCCATGCACACTCAGCCTATTAAGTCTCAATCCAAGCACGTCATGAACTAACGGGCGATACCTAAAATCGTGCTGTATCCCAACAGACAACTCGAAATTCCTATCAAATATACACAAAACCGGCCTCTGGAATGACGTCATCAAATTGCCCCCCTCATTAAACAAATTATTTTTTGACAACAAATGGTCACGCAACCTCTGATCCAAACCCGCAGCAACCATTTCAGCAGGTCCACCCCTAGGACACCTAATTATAGGCACAACAGCAAGTGTAGCCAACACACAAAATAAACCACTCACAATCCTCTCAACAATCTCCTCAATCTCCTTATCCCCAGCCGACGGATCATTCAATTGCACATAACACGATTCCTGAGCTAAAGAAAACAAATTCTCTTCCAAAGTAACAAATTCCAAATACTGATCATGTACCTTACTGATCCGATGAATCGAATCAGAGCTGAGCGTCCCTGAGGCGAGATCCTCCAACAACGGCCTCGGAATTGACGAGGAGAAATTTGCATGAAATACATCATACAATGACTTGGACGCGTCGGAGACGATCCGCTGGATGTTCGACTGAGTCGCCTGCACAAAGTACACCGCCGGGACGTCGTGCACCTGCTTCCGATCCTTATCGATCAGAAAGTACAGTGTTACGCCGTGCTTCCTCAGATCTTTCACGTGAATCAACGGCGATAGAATGTTCTGGCAAAACCGATCGTAGATCAGGATCTTGTATACCTCCTCGTTCGCCGTTCCGGTCGCGTTCACCGGCTGGTTGAGATTCAACATCCTGATTATGCATTCTGCGCAAATCGGTTACCAGCAAATTAATACTCACAATCAGCTAGAAAGTAAAACTCGCGCATGGCAGAGGACGAGGAAATCGGCAGATCTGGAGTTAAAAGGAGGGAGAAGCTTACCGGCCTGCTTCTGACGGAGGTTTAGCGCCATGGAGGCTGGAGGAAGAGTCGGTGGTTTTCGCTTTCGGAGAGAATACGCTGACGAAGACGCAGAGTGATGTCTCGCCGATCGGATTGGAAAACTATGTGGATTGAAACGCGGGTCGATTATGTCGTTTTCGCCATTAATGACAGCATTATTTATTTATTATTGTGAAATAGGTCAGTAAAGAAATTTAAAGGTAGAAAATGAACACGTACGAAGAGAAAATGTATAGAGATTAGAGAGGAGTTGTAATATTTTCACTGATTTTGATCTTTACAAATTATTCATTTATATAGGGGTACATGGACATATGGAGAGACATAGAAATCAATGTAAGAAATAAATCTAAACTTTACGAGGCACATGAAGAGCTAAGAGACATGTATATATGAAGAGCTAAAGGTCATCCAACATTGCAATATTCATAACACTCCCCCTTTGGATGACTCATTTATGTCTCATTAAAACCTTACTAGGAAAATCCTGTGGGAAAAAACCTAGTGAAGGAAAAAGAGTACATAATTGTATATTACGCATAAGTGTTAACTCATTAAAAACCTTATTTAGAAAAACCCAAAAGGATAAAACCTAAATAAGGAAAAGAGTGTAACGCGTATTCTCCCCCCTCAATGTGGCCTTTCACATAAATCTCTAAGCTTTCGCATGCCGATTTTATAGACCAATTTTTCAAAGAGAGTTGTGGGAAGTGCTATTGTAAACAAATCGGCTAAGTTGTCACAAGAACGAATCTGACAAATATCAATCTCTCCGTTCTTATGAAGTTCATGTGTAAAGAAGAACTTTGGAGAGATGTGTTTCGTTCTATCTCCTTTTATATAACTATTTTTAATTTGAGCTATAAAAGCATCATTGTCCTCAAATATGACAATAGGCCTTTCTTTGTCGCCTGAAAGATCACATGATCCTCTGATATGATGGATTAAGGACTTCAGCCACACACATTCACGGCTTGCTTCATGAAGTGCTAATATTTCAGCACGATTAGTAGAAGTGGATGTAAGAGTCTGTTTGGTAGAGCGCCAATATATAGTGGTATCACCATATGTAAACACATAACCCGTTTGTGATCGCGCTTTATAAGGGTCAGATAAATACCCGTCATCGGCATATCAAATTAATACTAATTATGAGTCTTTTGAATAAAATAAGCCCATATCAGTTCTCCCTCGAAGATATCTTAAAATTTGTTTAATGTCAGTCCAATGTCTTCGAGTTGGAGAAGAACTATATCTTGCTAGTAAATTAACCGAAAATGCAATATCAGGTCGTGTATAATTAGCAAGATACATTAGTGCTCCAATAGCACTAAGATATGGTACTTCAGGACCAAGTAGTTCTTCATCCTTTTCTCGAGGACGGAATAGATCTTTTGTCACATTAAGTGATCGAACAATCATAGACGAACTCAACGGATTTGATTTATCCATATTAAATCATTTGAGGACCCTTTCAGTATACAAGGACTGATGAACAAAAATGCCCTTTGTTAAATGCACAATTTGTAGGCCAAGGCAGAATTTTGCGTTCCCCAAATCTTTCATTTCAAATTCACTTTTTAAATATGCAACTGTCTCGGTAAGTTCATCTGGGTTCCAATGATATTTAAATCATCAACATAAACCGCGATAATAAAAAATCCGGTTGTTGTCCTTTTAATAAAAACACATGGACAAATTGCATCGTTCATGTACCCCTCCGTTAAGAGATATTCACTTAGACTATTGTACCATATTCGACCGGATTGTTTTAAACCGAATAAAGCTCTTTGTAGCTTTATTGAGAACATTTCTCGTGATTTTGAGATATATGCTTGTAATTTTAATCCTTCGAGAATTTTCATGTAAATGTCATTATCAAGTTACCCATATAAATATGCTATCACGACATCCATTAAATGCATTTGGAGTCCTTCTAAGATTGACAAACTCAATAAAAAAATTTAATGTTATCGCATCCATGACCAGTGAATATGTCTCTTCATAATCAATGCCTGGTCTTTGCGAGAAGCCTTGTGCTGCAAGTCGTGCTTTATGTCTTATGACTTCATTTTTCTCATTTCTTTTGCGAGTAAATATCCATTTATAACCAACAGGTTTGACATTCTCGGGTGTTAGGGAAATTTTTTCAAAGACTTGGCGTTTTTCAAGTGAATTCAATTCTATCTCGATGGCACTTTTCCATTTTGGCCAATCATTTCTTCGTCGGCATTCATTAACCGATATTGGCTCATGATCCTCATTTTCTTCTGCAATATCTAGAGTCATAGAATAGGCGAATATATTATCCACTATAATTTCTTTTTTATTTCACCTTTTCCCTGAAATGACATAATTAATCGAAATTTCTTCATTGTCATCAATTTCAGGTATCTCATTATCTTTCAAAGAAATCTCTTCATGATTCATATCATTTTCTTTTGGAATAGTGATTGATGCATTAATTTGGTTATCTTGAACCTTTTTTTCTTGGATTTTTATCCTTGGATCCAATTGGTCTACCACGCTTCTGTCGCGTTTTAGACTCACTTGCTAGTTTATTTCCAATATCTTCATCAGGAAGATTGATTTTGCAAGGAGCATTGACAGTTGGTATATGTGACTTTGTCACTATCTTAACATTCGTAAATGCATCTGGCAATGTGATTGCGGCCTTTTGTAAGTGGATAATCTTTTGAACTTCTAGTTCACATTGATTTGTACGAGGATCAAAATGAGACAATGACTCTGCATTCCAAGATATTACTTGTCTTTTTTCAGACTTTTTTTTATCTCCCCCTAATGCTGGGAAATTTTTCTCATCAAATTGACAGTCGGAAATCGTGCCTTAAATATGTCACCTTTCATAGGTTCCAAAAATTTAATAATTGATGCAGATTCAAATCCCACACAAATCCCCAATTTTCGTTGGGGTCCCATTTTAGTACGTTGGGGCGGAGATATTGGAACATAGATTGCACACCCAAAAACTCTTAAATGAGAGATATTTGGTACTTGGCCACTAACAAGTTGCAAAGGGGAGTATTTATTATTTGCAGTTGGCCTTATACGAATTAGTGATGCAGCATGCAAAATTGCACCCCAAGCAGAACTTGGCAACTTAGATCGCATAAGTAATGGTCTAGCTATCAATTTTAGTCTCTTGATATAAGATTCTACTAGACCATTTTGAGTATGAACATGAGCAACCGGATGTTCAATTATAATTTGATTTGACATACAATAGTTATTAAAATACTGGGATGTAAATTCTCCCGCATTATCCATACGTATTTTCTTAATTGTATGATCTGAAAATTGCGCTCGTAATTTAATAATTTGAGCAAGTAATCTTGCAAATGCATATTACAAGTAGATAATAAACAAACATGCGACCAACGGGTCGGTGCATCAATAAGTACCATAAAATACTGAAATGGTTCGCTTGGTGGGGAAATAGGTCCACATATATCTCCTTGAATCCATTCTAAAAATGTTGGACATTCAGTCTCAACATTCAGTGGAGATGGTCTTGTAATCAGTTTTCCTTGAAAATAAGCAACACATGAGAGATCTTTGAACAAGAGAATATTTTTACTCTTTAATGAATGTCCATGTTAATTTTCAATGACTCTTCGCATCATTATTGAATCTGAATGGCCTAATCGATCATGCCATATTAGAAAGTTTTTCGGGTCTATTGAATTCTGGTTTATCACCATATATGATTCAACTGGATGTATGGAAGTATAATATAATCCAGAGTTGTAAGATGGAAGTTTTTCCATCACTTTTTTTTTCATTTCTGAGACCATTGACGTGTTATATAAATATTCAACGTCATTTTCATTTGTCGTCTCAACATGATAACCATTTCGACGTATATCTTTGAAACTCAAAAAGTTTCTTTTTGATCTGGTTGAGAACATTGCATCTTCAATGATAAATTATGTACCATTAGGTAACACTATTTGGGCTCTTCCATGGCCTTAAACTAGATTTGATGCACCATATATTAACATTAGCTTTAGCTAATTTGAGATGCGAAAAATACAATCTCTCAAAATTGTCGTGTTGTTGCACTATCCGCTTAATATAGCGACAGACTGTCATCTTTCATGCTAATTGAGATGATAATAAGACAAATACATAAAAGTAGAAATACTTTTATTTAGAAGTGAAATAAAGCATAAAATATGGAAATTCAAATACTTTGAATTAGATATCCATAAGTATGACATCATCTCTTACGTCGCCTTCCATCACTGATTAGTTTGTAAAACTCTTCATTGGCCTCTTAAAAAATTTAATCTGTAACATCCAAATGGATGAGATTCATGTACGTCCAAATGGATGATATCCTTTGCATTATCACTTTGTTCAGTGAAATTTATGTTAACACATTTTGCTTTCAAATAGACTTGATAAAAATCAAAGTGTTTGGAAGTACGACTAGTACGACCCCAATGATATATTGTTTTTTCATCATTTTATAATGATATTTCATCTTATAACTTCACTTATGATGTAATTCATAACATTGCGAAAAAATACTTTTTTTATAATCTTCATAATCTTGCAATTGCAAGTGTATATAATCAAAGCAAGTTTTATATTAGCCTTTTGATGTTCGTACATCTCTTCAAATCCTTTCAAAGGAGAGAGTGATCATTGATTCTCAAATTTTCATATACAATCTCTCATCGAGATAATGTCGAAGGATATCATGGCATTAGCCATCTTTTTTTTGAACAATTGCTTTATATCCTTCTTTTTTTAGTATCTTGAAGATACAAAGCATTTAGGCGGATTTTAATATCATGAATCAACGCCGAATGATAATTTCCATATCATGGCTTTAGCCATCTTTATTGAACAAGTGCCTTATTTCATTTTTTATAGTATCTTAAAGATACATGGCACTTAGGCGGATTTCAATATCAAGAATCAACGTCGAATAATCATTGCCACGCTCAAGAGTATTGAACTCGAGCTTCATAAGATTGACATTACAATATAATATATGAAAAATAGAATATGAATTGATTTCAAGCAATGAAATGAAACAATGAACTTGAACACTAGCCACATGTAAAATTAAACATGTTATGAAAATAAGATAAAAACATCTTTCAACATATAAAATTAAGCATGTGAATGCTTTATAAGAACATAATTAAATAAAATATACATATAATAAACAAATTCATAAAAGGAATTGATTTTTTCAAATGCTAGGCGGTTTTGAGATTTCTCTGAAAAGGATTCAATGTTGCCATCATCGCATCACAATGAGAAAAGGGAAGAAGAATACAAGATAGTGTATCCCTACCTTGGATTTTGTAGAGAAATCGTGCTGATAACGTGTTGTGAAATATGCGAGTATGAAGAAGAAATTTAAAGGTAGAAGATGAACATGTATGAAGAGAAAATGTATAGAAGAGTTGTAATGATTTCATTGATTATGATCTTTACAAATCATCCATTTATATAGGGATACATGGACATATGGAGAAACATAGAAATCAATGTAAGAAATAAATCTTAACTTTATGAGGCACATGAAGAGTTAAATGTCATCCAACATTGCAATATTCATAACATTTATTAGTATTATTCAGAGAATTTTCAGAATTAGTTTTTTATTTACGCATTATTCTGTTGCGCAAAAATGAACGCCGAAGGAGCTTAGGGTCTATTTTCAAATAATTTAGAAGAGCTTAAGGAATGTCATATGAGAGAGAGGCAGGAGGTGAGCAGCCCAATGTTTGTTACTGTTTCACATTAGTTAGATGAGTCTACTGATATATAGAGGAGTGCTCAAATGAGAATTTTTTTTTTGAGAATTTTGAGAATCTTCTTTATGCATTTTTATTTTGCCTAAGTGCACTTTCCGAAACTTGAAAATGCATCTAGGCAAAAATAATGCTCGAAACTGCACAATAATGAAGGAAAAAAGTGAGTGGAACACGTGTCACCTCCACATTCAAAGATGCAACTTGATCCAATGGTGAGATTTGGGGTCTCAGCTCCCCGAATTTTTAGGAGTTATCAACCGAACGCTCCCTGTGATATATATAGACGAACGCTCAAATATATATATATAAGAGAGTTCAAATGAAGACACCCAAAATTTGTAAGGACGTAGGGACAAATCTCATCCATTAGATCATCATCCATCTACCCCCACGTGCTTTGAAGGTGCGCCACGTGTCCCACTACCAAAATCCTGCACTATTCAAAAAGCAAACAGTAAAACCCACTACCATATTCTGCATACGTGGCGCGTTGTGATTGGTTGTACTCACGTCGTCATTTCCGGAGGTGCCCTCATTTGAACGCCCCCTATATATATAAAAAGTTGCGCTCAAATGTTACCCCTTTCTTAGAGTGTTACCCAATTACTCGATTCTGATTGGTTGAGGGGGGGGTGACACATCACAATCCACTACCAATGCCACCTCACAATCCACTTAAATGTCCAATGGGCCACGTGCTTTGTGGGGTGTCACCTCCCTTCAACCAATCAGAATCGAGTAATTGGGTAACACTCTAAGAAGGGATAACGTTTGAACGCGCCCATATATATATATAGGAGCGCTCCGTTGAGGACACCCCAAAATGGGGAGGACGTGGTGATATTTAAGTACGATTTGTTTTCTCATTCATCAGATTAGTTTTTTATGGTAAACTTTTTCTTGGATTTAAGTTCTAACATTTATTTGATGATGCTCTCCTTCCGAGGGGGCGATTTGCTCTCGTTGTGTACTTGTGTTTCTAAATGAAAGGTTAAATCTTTCGAATGTTTTTAGTTTGGAGCAATCCACCGCCAACTGAAAAACCGTTTATTAAAAAAAACTAAGAGAAGTTTCAGAATTTTACAGAGAACATTTCCTGCAAGGAACAAAAAGTACCAGAAACACCAAACAAAACACCCAACAAAACTATTAACCCATCATAAGCCAACCCCATCACACCCACCTCCTCCCAAAACACCATCATATGAAACAACGCCGGCAAAACAAACGCCAAAGCACACCCGAAACTACTCCCCACCAGTGACAAAAAGTCCGCAAAATTCGGGATCAAAACCGCCACCAAGCTCACTCCCGTTACCAAACCCCACCTCAGCCCCAAGCAGTATCTTCCTCTGCTAAACCTCCGTTCAACAACTTCGTAAACTGGATTCATCATTAGAGGAAATGTGAAGAAGAGATTCACGCACAGACCTAATTGCACCGAGCTGCTGATTAGGCCTTTCCCCAAGTTGGCGGTGATTATGTCTTTTGTGTTTTCTCCAAATGCGAAGTAGCCTAGCAAGCCGAAGCTGGCGTACATTAAGGTTATGAAAGACATGGATAAAGCTAGGATCGTTCCGAAGCTCTGTTTCTTCTTCATTTCGGATTCTAATGGAAGAACCATTCCGATCCCTTCAAAGGCGTAGACTGCGACTCCGACGCCGTATAAGAGTGTGGATAAGTCGCCGTAAGGGTGTACGGGAGGCTTGGTTTGGAGAAACACATAGACGTCTTCGACCATCACCATCCCCATTGCGGCTAAATCTACAACGTCGGCGAATATGCTCAATGGAGCCAAGTGAGTCAGCGTTGAGATTGAGTTTAGGGCTAGCTGGAAGGGAAAGCATGCCCAGATGAAGACTGTTTTAGGGTTTTCGAGCATCAAATTGTAGTAAAGATTGGCTAGGGAGTTGCCGATGAAGATAAGGTAGCCGACGCAGAACCCTGCTTGGGAAAACACGATCATGAAATCGACAGCGGCGCGGCCGAACAGGCCGCAGACGGCGAACCCCAAGTCACCGAAAGATGTGATTTTTTCAGCCTTCTCTTGTTCGAGCTTTCTTCTTGTGGATACTAACAGCATCATGCAGTGATAAGTCAATGCGGCGACGGGGACGATGATGAGGATGCTGGTGACCCATCCGGTTCTTTTGAATGCGTAAGGTAAACCGAGAACGCCGGCGCCAACAATGGCGATGAAAACATTGGCGAAGGTCTTGAGGTTCGAGGAGAGATGTGGGGTATTGGGATTGGACGTGATCACTAGAGGCTGCAGAATCGGTGGCGTCGCTTCCTGGTCGAATCCCATGATCGGTCGAAATTCGTCTCTTGTTTGATCCCCTGAGACGAAGATGAAAAATAGTTTCGTTTAAACATCGAAATGCTCTGTTTTTTTTTTTTTACGTTTAATGGATGCAGTTTGGAAGGAGCAGAGCGCTCTTCGGAGAAGATGATGACGTGGCAGTTCTTTTGCTGCATTACACTTTCGTGACGCAAGTTTTAACATATACCAAAAGAACCCACCCACCCCCCCTAATTATGGCGGGAGTGGGACTTGGTTTATATTCCCGGTCCAATCATGCGCGGCCCAATTTAGATTGCTTTATTAGAAGTAATAATTTATTAATTATACTTAAATGACATACAGACGAAAACATAGGGGAAAGGTATCGCACGTGTATATCACGTGTCTTTCTTCAACCTAGCCCTAGCACTAGCACACACATTTCTCTGCAAATCCAATCTCACCTCACCAACCGCTAAGCACAATGTCGATTTGCTACCAGACCCACTTCAACCCAATTTCATTCAAACCATCAACTCATCGCAGATCCCAGAAACCCTTAGTCACATGCAACTTGTCGATTCAATCCAACGCTGCTTTGGAAACGGAGCCAGCTCCGATCTTCACCTCCGTCAAGACCTTCGCACCGGCGACCGTAGCCAACCTCGGACCAGGCTACGACTGCTTTGGCTGCGCTGTAGATGGCGTCGGTGACCACGTCACGCTTCGTGTTGACTCGGGAACTCGAGCGGGTCAGATCTCGATTTCAGACATCGATGGAGTTGGGGACAGCGGGAAGAGGCTCAGCAAGGATCCCTTGTGGAATTGCGCAGGGATTGCTGCAATTGCTGTTATGAAGAAATTGGGGATCAGATCGGTTGGATTGTCGCTTTCGTTGCATAAAGGTTTGCCCTTGGGGAGTGGGCTGGGCTCCAGCGCTGCCAGCGCGGCGGCGGCTGCTGTGGCGGTGAATGAGATTTTCGGGAGGAAGTTAGGTGTGCAAGATCTGGTGGAAGCTGGGTTGGAATCTGAGGCCAAGGTGTCCGGCTATCATGCTGATAACATCGCTCCGGCTATAATGGGAGGGTTTGTGCTGATCCGGAGCTACGAGCCGTTACAGTTGCGTTCTCTGAAATTCCCAGATGATAAAGATTTGTTCTTTGTGTTGGTGAATCCTGAGTTTGAAGCTCCAACCAAAAAAATGCGAGCTGTGTTACCCAAAGAAGTTGGGATGTCTCACATGGTGTGGAATTGCAGTCAGGCATTGGCGCTTGGTGCGGCAGTGGTGCAAGGAGATGTTGCTGAGCTGGGGAGCGCAATGTCTGCAGATAGGATTGTGGAGCCGAGGAGAGCGCCTTTGATTCCAGGGTTTGAGAGTGTGAAGAGGGCTGCATTGGAAGCTGGGGCTTACGGATGCACTATTAGTGGTGCTGGGCCGACTGCAGTGGCGGTGGTTGATAATGAGGAGGCGGGTCTTGCCATTGGTGCTAAGATGGTTGAGGCTTTTATGAGAGATGGATACTTGAAGGCTACGGCTGTTGTTAAGAGATTGGATAGAGTTGGTGCTAGGCTTGTTAGCAGTGTAGTTTGATCAGATGGGTGTGTGTGTGTTAATTAGCCTGATTCAATGGTTTCGGGGTGAAGCTTCTCTTTGAATTCGATTGTTTGTGGCCGTTGTCAAGGGTGCCTGTTGAGGTTATATGTGCAGGGCTTGTGGTAGAATTGTGCCAGGCGATGGCCTGAATAAGCTGTCATATCAGTGAAGCAAGCATTTTCAAGTAAGCTAATTGCTCACTGTCTTTGTGCATCTACTCCATCTGTCATCTACTGGGTAGTTTGGCTTTGCTTGTTTTAAGAGTTTCTGCATTGTTAGCCGCCATTGAATTTGCAAGATCTGCTAACAATCAATTGAACCTTCATCAAATGTTACTAGCAGGAACATATATGATTCTTGTAATGGGAATGCCATTATAACCATTTTGGGTAGACCCGGCAAATAAATCCTAAACCTTTCAACCCGTCCGTTACCCGCCCTTTAAAACTCGCCCGTTAGCCCGCCCTTTTAATAAAAGGGTTGAACGAACCCTTGTCCATTAAGAACCTTTTTATAAACGGATTTAAGGGTTCTTACCCAGATAACCCTCCAACCCTTTAAGAACCCTTTTAACTAATATTAATAATAAACATAAATGCTTAAGTTAGCAAAATCGTGTGTACTATTTTTTTTTGATGGGTACAAGGGTTAGTAGTTAGTTGTGTTAGGTAGGACTTGAACCTTGGTCACCCGGGAACGCAGGGGGAAAAGTGTGTACTATGGTGGTCGGTTGTGAATGTAATTCTATCATTTGGACATATTTAAATAATGATACATATTTTCTATTCCAAAATAATTTTATTTTAAAGTTGAGATTAATATCTCATATTAATTTCTTTCATTCAAATTTAGCAAAATCGTGTGTACTATAGTTGTTGTGAATTGTAATTCTATCAACTGGACAGATTTAAATAATGATACATATTTTTAATTTTTCTATTTCAAAATAATTTTATTTTAAAGTTGAGCCTAAATAATGTAGTAATTATTGGGATTTTTCAATTTATGGGTGCTCATTTTATGCTACAAGCTATTATTTTGGGGCTTTAAATTTGTACTTCATATTCAATCGAAAAAATTCATTTTGCATTTTTATGCTTAAGTCAAAAGGGTTATAAATGTTTAAAAGGGTTAAAGTTAAAAGGGTTACAAGGATTTAAAATGCCTAAAATGATTAAAAGGGTTCAAAGGGTTAAGATGGTTCAAATGGTTAGAAAGGCTCTTAAAGTGTTTAAGGATTTGACCATTTAATTCTCTACTCATTAAGAATCCGTGAACCCTCACAGGGGCCGCACAAGACTTGCTGAGGCCTGAAGCTAAAATAAAAAGTTGTGGCTTTTCATGCCCCCACCTAATTGACAAAACAATACCCTTAACCTCATCTTTGAACATCTCCTCCACCCACGGCCTCGGTGTGGTTGCCTAAGTATGCAGGTCTGTACAGCTAGGCTTGAAGTTTTTTTCTATGTTTGATTATAAAAACAGTTGCCAACTGCCGCCACAGCTATATTCCGTCTAATACATCCTCCATTTTCATCTCCACTGGATACCAAACATGGCGCCTGAATCAACACTTGGACCTCAGCCTATCTTTCCCAGAAACTTGCACAGGAGGCAAAGGAAATTCTTTCAACAGTAATTGAAGACGTGTTCATAAGCACAATAAATGAAATAGGTGCATAGAGTCACAATGTAAAGGATAAAAGATTCCATTCAACTTAGCAAATTACTAGTTAAACAAGATATATAGACAAAGCCCTTTTGTAGACATGACGATATAAAGCTTGAAATTACTGTGATTCACAAAACAGTGAATGCGTACGCCTCATCGACTTGTTATGCAAGCACACAAGTGCCCAACAGGATTCATATCAAGTCTCTAAATATATATAGAAGCATTTTATAGTGTGGCCTTCTGTCTCCGTGTAGTTCATCAGGAAAACTGACATAGGTCAATAAGGCGAGTGTAGAATTCATCCCACGAGTCTAGGATTTCATGAGTGAATGACCACGGGATGATAACTTCATTTTATGAAGAAACTTCATTGTATTTGAAGACACAATCATAAAGCCGTCCTCCAAGGAATTGTGCAACCTCTGGATGCTTCACCTGATAAATTACAATACAAACATAAAGCAAAACACATACATAATCTAATTATTGATAGGGATAAAATGTATGGATTTGACAATAGAAAGTTCATCACCATCCCAATCTTGAGTGAATCGCATTTGAACTGAGCATAAAGGTTTGTTTCGATTCCACGACCCTGCAAATCATCCCCCCCATTAAATTACATTTTGCAATGCATCGTATAAGACATTACGGATACATAAATCACAACGCACTTGTCCTAAAGTTCAATAGTATTGGGACTTACCATGCCTTCCATGATAACCAGATCAGCATCAGCTGATAAGTAAGCTAGTTCTTGGGATACCACGGAAAGATCAATAACCTATAAAGAAATTGTTTTATTTTAAATGAGGGCAACCTTGGCACCTTGCAATGCAAGTCATTCATCATTGTGCTTTTTGAATTAAATTTCTTACTGGAAGATCATTTCCGGAATTCGCAATCAGAAGATTAGAAGTATCAACGCCCATGAGCAGCCCTTTATCGTCCTTCAACTGCCAAGCAACATATAAGATGTCAGACCATACCATGACTCTGTGACTGTTACATGAAACTCAAGCTATGCTTTACCTTTGAAATGATCTCAACCAGCTCTGGGTAAGTCACGTCATTGATGGCAGGCAAGTCATTAGCGGCCAAGACAACCTTGAAACATGACAAGGCTTGATAAGGTAGAACGTTGTGTGAACATGAATTAGGTTGTGAAATAAATGATATGCCAGCCTCGCTACTAGCAGAATTTCCAAGTTTAATTTTACCTGCGTCCCACGCTTCAGTAGCTCCCTTGCAAATGGCAAAATTCCTAAGATGATATCTGCACCAGAATTATCAACAAAAATGACAGCCTGCAGCAGTAAGATAGAAGTCAAAAGTCAGTTGGCGTCTATGTAGCCCTGGTACGGATACGGGAACGGATACGGATACGGGTACTGGATACGGCAAAATTAAAAATTATAGGATACGGATACGGCTTGGGTACGGCAAAAATTAAAACGACAAAAATATATATAAGTGCTACAAAATGAAAAAGATAACCAGATGAATAAAAAAAACATCATAAGTGAATGAAAGGCGACAGGCAGAGGGCACTATTTGACAACTTGTGCTACTTCAAAAAAGTTACAACATTTTTTATTAAAAAACAACATCAATTGACAACTTGTGCTAAACTGCTACTTCAAAAAAAGTTACTAACTTTTTTTATTAAAAAACAAACATCAATTGACAACTTGTACTACATACGTTGTCTTTTGTGACTTATTTTTGATAAGTTTGTCTTCTTGTGACTTGCCTGCACATGTGTGTTTTTAAGTTTAAAATAAAAATAATAAAATAATTATATAAAAGTATTACTACTACTTGGAGAAAAGACGAAGACAGATGCAGAAGCGGCGAAGCAGCGACTGCGGACAGGGCTGCGGAAGAGGGATGCGAGCTGCGGAAGAGGGATGCGAGCTGTGGAAGTAGAGAATGAAAGATGCAGACGAACGATTAATACGTTTTGAGGTTTACAATTTCTTCATTTAGGGTTTCTGAATCAATCGTTTGGGCCTACGATTTCGTCGATTTGGGTTTCTGTTTTCGCCGATTCGGTTTCCAAACTGGTCAAAACGTATCCGAGACGTATCCGAGTTTTGATTGAGCCGAACTGAACCAAGCCGAAGTATCCGTTATTTGGGTACGGATTGGGGACGTATCCACCGCGTACCCGTCGCGAATCCGAGCGGAGACGGGGTCGGGGACCGGAGACGGGACCTGAGCCAAGTACCCGTGCTTCATAGGTTGGCGTAAACAACAAACGAGCCATGGAAAAAGTTTAGTAGGGCACTGGTTAGGGAGCAGCTTACGACATCAAGTTCTACAGCTAAAAAAAGGTAAGGTGGTGAGCAAAAGAAAGCAATGAAAATACCTTCTTCCAAGATTTCTTGGTCCATCTAAGTTTGAAAGCATCCAAGTCATCAATCACCCAAGGACGAGGAACAATGTTTTGACAAGTTGCCAGAAAGGACATCCCATTCTCTGAGAAAACTTCTGCAAGCTAAAAGATATTTAAAGAGATTAAGGCAAAAGATTTGTGTATCAGAGACATCTAATAGTTACGACTTTATTCACAAACAAGAAAGTAATATCGACAGACCTTTGCAGAGCCAAGATCAAATATGTTTCCGGCAAAAATCCCTCTAACAAGATTCTCCAAGCGCTTGATACTATCATCAATATCATCATTCAAACGAACAACCTCTGGGAACAGCGATATGGCCTTAGCATTCTCTTCATCCTGATCCATTTAAAGAAAAATAGAACCAAATCAAACAGAATAAAAACTAGTAGTCTCATCCAGTTACCGAACTCTCCCACTGTCCATATTTGACAAGTTTGTTTTCTCAACTGAAATTATACCAACTGCAACATGCAGCCTTGAATACAAACCTGAAACAACTTACCTTGACGTTCTTAAAGATGTCCGGTAGTCCCAATTCTCTTAATATCTGTTCCCTTAACCTGCAGAGGAGCTACCAAATCGACCACAAATTAACAGTAACATCTTTGCATCACTATTAGCTTCAGCAGTATCTCAATACTGCAAACATTAGTAAACAAATAACGGCTTACAATTCCATCGGGTGGCCCATTGTGACTTTCAGGATCTTTCTTCAAGTCCTCCAGTATTTCAGTGTACCTTGAAAATCGAAACGATGAGTAAGATACTATCCAAACAAACGCCATCCATTACTAACATATAACAAATACCTTTGCGCGAACTTTTCTGCTCTGATGCTAGCATCGGGAACTGTTGGATCACTTTCTGCTCGTTTCCTGCAAACCGAAAACGAGCCATTTAATCAAATCTTTGGCACAAACAAACAATGAATATAGAAGCTACCCATCAGCCTATTGCTACATTCAACTCATAATCACTCGTTCTGGATCTCACCCTCACTTAACCTTCAGTCTAGATGCATTATGTAGTAAGTACACTTCTTAAAACATATACTAAATATAACAATATCACTATGTAGGACGCCCGGTTGTCTCTGGATGCTTCAAAAGATGAAAACCTTGGATGCCGTTGAATCACGAAGTTCCTTCGCTTTCCTGATTTGTTATTTCAACCGGGTAGGGATTACGAAATCAACAAATAGGGATAAGACAACAGTCCCTTTGTACTTGGACAGCGAAATTGGTGAATCGATCTTTCCGAACAAAAACGAACAAGATCAAAATCGGAGATCAAAAAGCTCTAAGCTTTTCTATCAATCTTCTTCTTACCTTTCTCTGTGTTTTTCCAGTCCAAAGACATCCAGAACCAAGCCAGAAACTGCCATTAAACTGCCATAAACCGACACAAAACTGCCCTGAACTGCCACCTTGTGCGTTCGCACAGTCCTACTTGTGCGATCGCACAGCCCAAACCAGTCGCATGATATTCTCATGCGTTCGCATGGACTCTCGTGCGATCGCACGTATGACTTCCGGCAGGCTCAAAACACAGATTAACAAGAGTTGTAAATGATTCATTTCATTCAAACAACACTTTTACAAGGTTTCATACATGTTCACAATGTATAAACCTAAAATCTCCAACAATCCTCCCCCATTTTAGGGTTATACTTTGATTGCAAACATTCACACCACAAAACTAGCGCATAAGTGAAGTGTCCCACGGATTGAACTGCACGTAGTGTAATATTTTCTAATACTCGAGAATCAGGGTGTCCTACGGATTGAACCCATCAACTCATTTGAATACGGGAAAATAAAACACGCACATAGTTTACTACTATCCAAGTACAACTGGACACTATTATAGCCATGTGTCCCTATCCATTCATAAGTGTATGATTAGCCAAGCACGAGCTAATTGAAGCGGCTCACTTCACACTTACATAGGTGGATTCCTTTTGCATGCACCTGCAATGCACTTTTCCAAAGGATCCATTAAGAAGATAACCTTCATCCTCCCTTTCTCTGCAGGTAATACAAGCACAACCTTGGGATGGATATAACCATGTGCTTCAAGTCTCTCATAATAGGCTTGTACTTAACTCAGCTCTTAGCGTCATACTAAGAGGGAATTAAGGTGTCCTACGATAAGAGACTTAGATGTGCTTTGAGCCCATCCCTTTACCCAACTCTATACCAAGTCACTAGCTAATCCATTTTATCAAATGATCAGCTAGATTTCACTGTGTCCGGACATAATCAATCGAAATAGCCCCGTGAGTGATCAGTTCACGAACCGTGCTATGTCTAACGCCCAGGTATCTCGATTTATCATGGTACATTTGGGTATAAACCTGAACCGAATTTCCTTACTATCCCAAAGGACAGACATCTATCGGTTTTGGCCACAAAGGAATCTCATATTCAAATTTCTTAGCTCTTTTGCCTCTTTACCGGCAATAGCTAGAACCATGAATCCAGATTCCATAGTAGAGCTGGTGATGCAACTTTGATTCTTTGAGGCTCAACAGATGGCACCTCCCCCAAGTAAGAATATTCAATTACTTTTAGAAGCATCATCTTCTAACCTAGTAATTCAATTCGCATCCGTACATCCCTCTCAGCCCGAGAGAATACCAGCATACACCAAGTCATAATTCATGTTTTTCTTAATGTATTCAAGTATCTGCCTAATAGCTTCTCAGTGATGAGTACTAGAATACTAGTATATCAACTCAATTTCCCACTGCATAAACTATATTAAAGCCTTGTACTTATCATTGCATACATTAAGCGACCAATGACTTAATAGTACTCAAGTTGTGAAACAGCTTCATCCGTACCAGGCATAAGCTTCACATTTGATTTTATGGAAGTAGTTACCGGAGAACAATTCAAACACTTGAATTCCTTAAGCACTTTCTCAACGTAGTGAGACTATGACTGTGCTAAGACTTTGTTCTCACACTTGATTCTAATACCAAGAATCACATTTGCTTCCCCCATAAAACTTGATGATAAGAGGTTCCTATTTGGTTAATACCAAAATCAGCATATCATCAACATACATGCATATGATTACTCAATTACCAGAGTTATCAAATTTGCTGTATACACACTTGTCTGCTTGATTCATCCTGAATCCCTTAGACAAGATTTTCTCATCAACCTTTTGATGTCACTGCTTAGGTGCTAGTTTCAGCCCATACAGTAATTTGACTAACTTTTAAACCTTGTTTTCATTTCCAGGCACAATGAATCCTTTCAGCTGCTACACACATATGTCCTCTTCCAAATCACCATTCAAGAACGCTGTCTTGATATCCATTTGGTGTACAACCAGATTTTAATTGCACCAAGAGCAATTAACAATCTAATAATGGAGATCATAGCAACAGGAGCATCTGTATCGAAAGCATCAATACCCTCCTTTTGTTTAAACCTTCGATGACCTATCGAACTTTAAACATATATACCGATTCATCAACCTTCTTTTCTTTTGAAAATTCACTTGCAGCCTAATGGCTTGCAACCTGGTGGGAGATACAATAATACCTAAGTATTATTTCCCACCTATATCGGTTCTTAACATTAGTCAACAACAAGCTTTACTCGTTCAGGCATATTAACTTGCTTCTCACCACCAAAATTGCCTTGAAGCATCATTCTCATTGAATTCTCTTCTACACTTAGAAGATATCAATATCCATCTCCATTTAGGAGAACCCATTATGTGAATAATTCATCACACAATCTTGACAAGTCACATTGTCAATGAGCTTCAATTTGGTGAGTAACCCACATTATATATGCAACTATACATGCAAACATAAATCATGTGATATGCGAAAAATAGAGTTATGCAAGTACACATACTCTACTAACATGCAAGTCACAATACGATAAATCATAATCAAATCAGAATTTGCACAGTAACTTACACATGCTTTTCTAACAACTTTTACAGGCTACCATTAGAACATCAGTGCTCAACACCACCATGAACACTTAAATTATTTCAAACCAGAAAACCCCGAAATAATCACATAAACTTTGATTATTTCAAACCATAATCTCCATCAATCAAGTATTACCAACATGGTAAACTTACAAACACATTGACCGGAGTTTATACATCAGAAAATTCCATCTGATTATTCTGGTTGAAAACCATTGCAACACATGTTCTATGAAACATTTCATCATGGTATCAGCCAAAGTTTTCATACAAAGTTTTCATCAGAAACTTATTGATTATGAATTCACTAGCAATACATGCTATATAAATCATACATATTAAGGTGTCAACCTAAAACATATATATATTGGTTTCATCAAAACACTTGTCATTGACTTACTAGCAGTGTCAATCTATACATGCTTTAAAAACCACACACATCATCAGATAATCAGTCCGATTACTATGAACTTGTCAATAATAATTCAGGCATGCTTCACATACTTGCATTCATCAAATAATGACAAATAATGATTAAAACATTCAAACCTGAGTTTTTGTCTCACCAACTCATCCAATTACTCCCAGTAGTACTATCCAATTGATAGACTTCTCCTATCTGAAGCCAACATTACACAGCCATTTGGTTGGTAGTCGAGGTGCCAGTCTTATCAGAGCATATAACAGTCGTGCAACCATGGTTTGTGGTGACTTTCACCAAAGCATTTCTTTTGGCCATCTTCCAGATTCCAATAGTCAATCATGTGGTAATCATAGCCAACAGACCCTCTGGAATATCTACCACAACCAATGCCACTCTTCAGGAAAATCTCCTCCATCTGAGATTCCATTAAAATCTCGCAACAGTCAACTCGAATCATCTTCGCACAAAACCAATTAGTGTTTTCATCTGGCAGAACATCAATTGACTCCTTCAAAACCTTATCTCACCGGCACCTAGTTTGGTCGCCAATCCAGATAAAACACAGAGAAGAGGCCATTGAACCAATTCAAATTGCAAACAGCAATTTCAATTTCTGATAAGCCAACAAACCGGCAGTAACACGAAACTGATGAATGAAGCACCGTCTCGCCTTCGAAATTGAATTGGAAAACACCTTTACTCAATGCAACTCAGTCCTTTGACAAGAAACCAAAGCCACAATTTTCCACCGCTCCAGGAAAACTACTTCTCGGCTATCCCAAATTTCGACCTTGTCTCTTGCACCAAATAGTTTCATTTAACCGTCATTCGCAACCATCTTCAAAATCTAATTTTCCAGAATCGCCATCATCTTCCTCATTGAAGCAACAAACATATTGAAAATAACAAATCAGATTGTAGGACGCCCGGTTGTCTCTGGATGCTTCAAAAGATGAAAACCTTGGATGCCGTTGAATCACGAAGTTCCTTCGCTTTCCTGATTTGTTATTTCAACCGGGTAGGGATTACGAAATCAACAAATAAGGGATAAGACAACAGTCCCTTTGTACTTGGACAGCGAAATTGGTGAATCGATCTTTCCGACAAAAACGAACAAGATCAAAATCGGAGATCAAAAAGCTCTAAGCTTTTCTATCAATCTTCTTCTTACCTTTCTCTGTGTTTTTCCAGTCCAAAGACATCCAGAACCAAGCCAGAAACTGCCATAAACCGACACAAAACTGCCCTGAACTGCCACCTTGTGCGTTCGCACAGTACTTTTGTGCGTTCGCACACCCTTGTGCGTTCGCACAGTCCTACTTGTGCGATCGCACAGCCCAAACCAGTCGCATGATATTCTCATGCGTTCGCATGGACTCTCGTGCGATCGCACGTATGACTTCCGGCAGGCTCAAAACACAGATTAACAAGAGTTGTAAATGATTCATTTCATTCAAACAACACTTTTACAAGGTTTCATACATGTTCACAATGTATAAACCTAAAATCTCCAACACACTATGTACTGAAGCTGATCGCTACTCACTCAAAAGTAGTATCTAAAAATTGCTAGATTATCTTCATTCAGCAATACAAAGAGCAAATGACAGAAGACATATAAACAGAAAAAAAAAATATTCTCACTTAAAATCTAATCCACGTTCATAATCACACCAAAATGGAAGCGGACATAATCGAAACCCTAAAGCCAGGAAATCAGTAGCAACTGATCAAAACCACTCGAAGCTAGAAAAGAGAGAGAGAGAGATGAGCAACATACTTGTAAGATGGGACTGAGTTGAGGAACAAATCAATCCACTCGATCTCAGTCGGCGTAGCCTTCTTAGGGTTATCAGAAGGGAATCTAAACGGGATGGTGCAGGCTCTGTAGTTAGTCTCGATCGGAGTAATCAATAGAGGGAAGGGGACCAACTCTGACGAGCTCTCCATCTCAAATCCGATCTGTTGGAGATGCACAAAGCTTGCAGCTTTCTGGCAGAAGACGAAGAAACGAATCAGTGTTTGATGACTGCTGCAACTGGATGCGCGGAAAGATCTTTATGCTAATTGGTGATGATGCTTATGGGAAAAGCAATGTTGGTGTGTGTGTGTATTGGTCGGCAACAAGAACAAGGCTACTACGAGAAGCCAACGATGTCGTTGTAAAAGGAAACGATGTTTATGTTCTCTCAGGTTACACACATAGTTATTAAACCCGGACCGAACCGGCCTGTTCGACAAGTTGGATCGGGAATCAGTCACTGAACTGGTTTGATTTTGTTATCAGACCGGCAGTTGATTTGGTTGAGCCGATCAGTTGAACCTGTTGAACTGGTTGATCCCGTTTTCATTAAAAATGTGATTTGATCGGTTCAATTTGATTTGGAAAATTATTTATTTAATTTTTACTTGGACAACACTCGAACTCAACTCTCCACTTAATAGTTATTCTCTTTCCTTCCACTAGGCTAAAGATGATTGTTGTTTATTATTTGTTTCAATAATGTATATTCATTTATCAAATCTATAAAATTTATTACTTATTATTAATTTAACTAGAAATTCAATTAGTCTTAGAAATTCCTTATTGTTGTGACTTGCAAATTAAGACTAAAATTGTTATGGTTGTTCTATTATTGTTGTATTATTGATTTGTACTTTATCAAATTCTTAATTTGTTATGGTATGTTGTTGTAATTAGATCATAAACGTGTAATACTTATTCAAGTCGTAAATATGTTAAATTATAATATCATATATAAATATTTTATTTTTATTTTTTAATATGTGCGGGTCAATTCGGGTCAACCCGGTTGAACCACTGACCCATTGACCCAGTGACTTGACGGGGTCGATCCACGGGTCGGTTTTAAACACACTGGTTACACGTATAAATACGTAACTTTTTTTCCTTTTGATCTTAAGAGTTTAATAGACGAGTGTGTAAATCTAAATCTAAATCTCGAAAATGACAAAGATGGAGTATGCTTTATGAACTATCATATATTGACAAATCACGATCAAAACTATAGACAATGACAATTAAGAAGCAATTTCAAAATCTTTTATTTTACATATAACCCGTGCCGGCTCAAGCCCATTTGTGGCCTGAAGCCAATCATAAAAGTGTGCCTTATTAATTAATCAGACCTTTTATTATAAGTCAATAGAAAGACTCTATTAAAAATGAGGCATTTAATTATAAGCCACTAGAAATCTCAAAAAAAAAATTTATTTATTTTTCTTTATAATTCACTGAAAAAAAATTATAAGCCACTAAATAAACTTTGTTAGAGTATGAGGCTTCTTTGAAAATTGTGGCGTTAAGCAAAGGCTTCAGTTCCCTCAGCTTTGAGTCGGCCCTGCATATAATAATTAACTGACATATAAAAATTAGGGCATCAATTATATGTGGAAATTGTCCTTAGTTGTCACTTATGTGTTGAAATTGCCCCTTAGTTGTTATATGTCAATTAAAAGATTTTAAAATTGTCATTTTCTATAGTTATGACCGTAATTTGTCAATAAGTAGTAGTTTATACCACATCTTTGTTATTTTCCCCTTTATATAAGCCATAAATATCTTCGAAAATTGTTACGTGTCAGCTTTTAACCAATTATAATTTCGGATTATTTTGTAAATCTATAAAATTTATATGTACCGAATTGAAGAAATAATAATGTATCCGATGATAAAAGAGGCCAAAAAGAATTAACATCATCCAATTGAGGCCGTGTCTCTCTCGGTGGTTCATTAGAGACATAGCTTTTTTACTTTGACGACTCTTCTAGGAGACTTTGCGACGTATTGATAGTGGACAAACTCGAATTTGTGAGGGGCGAACGTCTTTCATCGGGCAACTTGACGACGAGGATGATGTTAAATCGTTCTAACGACTTCCCTATTCTTATCTTGGAAAATCATAACCAGGGGGTTAACAAGTCCCTCTAACTAAATACTTCCTTCGTACTTCATCTCGTTGATTAGAATGATACTCAGTAAAAAAATCTCTACGCAAGATCCCAAGAAAGATCATTCAAATTAACATACTCAGAAGAAGAAGTATGCATGTGGGGTTATAGTTGAGTTAGATCAACTCTTGGCTTTGTTACCAAGTGGTCATGAGTTCAACCCCCACAAATGCACTATTCCCACCAATATTTGGTGAGGAATTTCCTCCCCTCACAAGGAGGTGTTCTTCCTCCCTTCACAGGAGGTGTTTTCCTCCCTTCGCAGGAGGTGCTTGAGATGGCTTCGCCTTCGCCACGATGCTAGAGAAGGCTTCGACCGTAAGCAGGTCAATTGCTCGAAGATTTGCTTCAAGAGTGGATGAGTCAAGACGCCGCATGGCTTGTGCTTCAATAGATATAAATGTACTAGATGATTTGCTTGGAAATGCATTGATCTTGTACAATATGTAAAAATCCCCATCAAAAAAGAAGAAGAAGAAGTATCATGATGAATAAAGGGTGATGTATTTACACTTAAGTCACGAACCCCGCCGAATGAAGATGAGCGCTTTCGTTTCAAAAATAATTCAACTTTTGTTCTGCAAATATATGTAATTAAAAATAATATAAAATGTCACATCAAAATAATAATACATTAAATCAAATATTATGTATAAACTTACGTGGCATAGAAGCTAATTATCATAACAACTTGATTCCTAACTCTCAAAACCAATCCTGTGTGTTCTATACATTCAAAAGAACAATGGTCTCCATCGAAAAAAAGAACTGGTCAAAGATTAGTAAGACAAAACTCAAGTAAAATTGTTATATTCTTCAAGGCTGGCAAACCGACATAAACCAGTAACTCAGTTGGTAATTCCAATATTATGTAGGAAATGGGTCTTCTGCAGGGCTTGATATCAATGACTTGGATACTACTTGAATCGTGAAACACTTTCCACATTTAAAATTCAGCCCAATATGGGTATCCAGAAATTTGAACTAGGATAAGACAAGCGAAGAATACTTGGAATAATTGAAAATAATTTTTTGAACGAATGATCGATTAGAGATCGGTCCGATTGATGAAGCAAATTACCAGCAAACTCTCCGATACTCTTAGACCTCGAAAATTACTCCCTTTCGAACTGTAAGAGACCAGTTAATCCCCAGTTATCGAACAGATCAGAACGAAGATTAACAACGATTCAGACCTGTAACTGAACGATGTGGACCCAGCGTTCACGTTATAGCCGCGTCCAGCAAAGACACTAGGTGCTGAGCGCGCAACAGCCCTAACGTCTTAACAAGATGAGGTACATAAACGCCGCACGCCCAGTATCAACTATATTACCGCGTTCAACATAAACATTAAACAGTTAATGTCTTAACTGAACGCGACACTTGAAGTGTTTTACTGATTAGTCCTCCAAATAGAGCTCAAACGATTTCAGAATCGCATTGTTTTATTAAGTATGCATTATTCCTTACAGGGTTTAGACATTATTAGTCATACATAAACCCTAAAATCTCCAGCAATCCTCCCCCATTTAAGGGTTATACTCTTGAACACTAAAAGTATTCAAACAAAATAAAACTTCTGCATAAATGAAATGTCGTAATGATTGAATTTCATATAGTTCAACACCCAAATGAAACATACACAAGTTTACTACTATTCCAAGTACAACTTGACACTAATACATCCATGTGTCCCTATCCTTTCATAAGTGCATCCTTAACCAAGCACGAGCTAATTGAAGCGGCTCACTTCACACTTACATAGGTAGATTCTTTTCGATCATGCACTTGCAATGCATTATTTTCAAAAGATATATTAAGAAGATAACCTTCAACCTACCCTTTCTCTGCAGGAAACAAGCACATACATTGGGATGCAATTAAACATGTGCTTCAAATCTCTAAGTGTAGGCTTTCCACATTGAATTCAGCTCTTGGCATCATACCAAGAGGGAATTGGGTGTCCTACCATTAGAGATTTTAAATGTGCTTTAAGCCCCAATACACGACTTGTGTACCAAGTCCTTATCTAATCCCTTTGTCAAATGATCAGCTAGATTTGTTGTGACCAAACATAGTCAATCGATATCACCCCGTGAGTGATTAGTTCTCGGGCCACGCTATGTCTAACGCCTAGGTGCCTCGATTTACCATTATACATTTGGCTATATGCCTTAGCCAAAGTTGCCTTACTATCACAATGGATAGAAATAAGTTTCGGCCACAAATGAATATTGTGAATCAAATTCCTTAGCCATTCTGCCTCTTTACCGGCAGCCCTTAAAGCTATGAACTCAGATTACGTAGTGGAGCTGGTGATGCAAGTTTGCTTTTTTGAGACCCAAGAGATGGCACCTCCCCCAAGCAAGAATATTCAACCACTTGTAGACGAATGATCTTCTAAATTAGTGATCTAACTTGCATCTGTATATCCCTCCAAAACCGAGGGAAACCCAGCATAAGTGAAGCCAAAATTCATGGTTCCCTTAATGTATTTAAGCACCCGCCTTATAGCTTCCCAGTGATGAGTACTAGGATTACTAGTATATATACTCAACTTACACATTGCATAAGTTATAGCAGGCCTTATGCTTGTCATTGCATACATTAGGCAACTAATGACTTGTGAGTACTCAACTTGTGGAACAGCTTCGCCATCATTAGGCATAAGCTTCACACTTGGGTCCATGGGAGTACTTACCGGAGAACCATTCAAACAATTGAATTTCTTAAGCAATTCTCAATATAATGAGACTGTGTCAGCACTTTCTAAACCCTTGGATAATCAATCGAGCTTTAAACTTATCTACCGATTTAGTAACCTTCATTTTCTTTTTGAAAATTCACTTGTAGCCTAAAGGCTTGAAACCAGGTGGGAGATTAGATAATACACATGTATTATTTCCCATAATAGAATCTATTTCATCATTTAGTGCTTCTTTCAAGAAAGCAACATCTTAAGACCTTATAGCCTCATCATAAGTCCTAGGATCATCATCAACATGATAACAATATGAGTATTGAAACTCTATTTCATTTCTAGATCCCTCAATCAAATAAATTTTATAATTCGTTCCGAATGAGTTTTTAATCCTTCTCCATTTGCTTCTACGAAGCTCAAATGAGCTACTATTAGAAGATGTGCTTACATCATCTTCCAAATCAGCTAATATAGAGCTAGAAATGAAATCTCGAGGTCTAGGAATTGATGAGAAACGATTCTCATCAAATATTGCATCTCTTGATTCAATTACGGCGTGAGCCGAAATAGAATCATTAAATTTTGTCGCAGAAAACCTATATGCTTTAGAATTTTTAGCATATCCAATAGCATGCAATGAACACCTCTTTCTCCCAAAGCTCTTATTTTGGAAGCGGGTAGCTTGACTACCACTCTACATCCCCAAACTCAAAGATAATTCAGATTTGGTTTCTTTTTGTGCCAAAGTTCATAAGGGGTAATCTTGTTCTTTTTGTTAGGAACTCTCTGTTCAGTAAATAACAAGCCGTTAACATGGCTTCACCTCAAAATCCTTCACTCAAAATAGAGTAGGATAACATGGAATTAACAATTTCCTTTATGATTCTATTCTTTCTTTCAGCCACACCATTTTGATGTGGTGTATAAGGAGTTGTAGTCTCATGAATGATACCATTCAATTGGAAATAAACGAGATCATAGTATTCTCCACCTCTACCGGTTCTAAGTTTCTTAATCAAATCATGCATCAAATCTACTCCAGCTTAAATTCTTTAAACTTATCTAAAGCTTCATATTTAGCATGCAATAAGTACACATAACAATACCGAGAACAATCATCAATGAAAGTTATGCAATACTTTTTATTTCCCAGAGATGGAGTAGAATGCAAGTCATCTAAGTCACTATGAACAAGTTTTAGCAAGTTTGATTTTCTTGAAATACTTTTGAATGGCAACCTACTGATCTTTGTAAGCATGCAAGTACTACATTATTCAACATTTATGTCAAATGTAGGAATTAAATCTTCTTTAGACATTTCATGTAATCGCTGATAATGAACATGTCCTAATCTAGCATGCCACAAATGAGATTCATCATTAGAACATGTCATGTAAACAGAATTCACAACTTTATTCACATTAAGCGTAAACATGTCATTACAAAAGTACCTGAATCCAACAAACACACCACACTTAGACAATACATATTTTCTGACTCCAACACTTGCCTAAGGCCAAATTTGTTCAGAAGACTACCGGAAACCAAGTTTTTTCGAATTACAGGTACATGTAAAATATCCTGTAGTTCAAGGATTTTTCCTGAACTAAACTCTGACAGTACACTTTCACTGCCAAGGATAGGTGCGGTTGACTCGTTTCCCATATGAAGAACAGATCCATCTTTCACCGTTTCATATGTCTTGGAACAATGACGGTCTTGGCACATGTGCTTTGTAGCACCCGAGTCAATCCACTAAGACACTCCATCATCCTCAACATAAAATGCTTCAACAATTAGTCACACATAATTCACACTAGAATTATAACCAGAAAAAGAAATCTGACCTTGAAGATTTGAAGGGCCTTGTTCTTTACCCTTTTCACCAACATTCTTTTTCACATTTCCTTTTCCATAACTCTTGTAATGTTCCGGTTTACCACAAATCCAACAAGATCCCTTAGGTTTCTTTTTGAATTTGTTGAAAGTGCTATCATTGGGACGTTTCTTCCCTTTGAACTTCTTAAGACCTCCTTTATCTTCCATCATATGCACGGAAGAGGATTCAATGGTCTCTTTCTGGTTCACATTTTCTTGCATCCGTATAGACTCTTCTACACATAATTCACTACCAAGTTATTCAAGAGACAACTCTTCCTTCTTATGCTTAAGCGTGTGCTTAAAGTCTTTCCACGAAGGTGCCAACTTGTCTATGACACAAGACACCGAAATAGAATTATCCATCTTCATGTTGTACTGAGTAAATTGCTCAAGGATTCGCATCAACTCATTATACTGCTCCATAACCTGTCTAGAATAGACCATCTTGTAACTATTAAAGTTACTCACAAGAAACTTCTTGCTAGAAGCATCCTCTTGCTTATACTTTGTTTCGAGGGCATCCCACAACTCTTTTGCGGATTTAACATTTTGATACACGTCAAACAGAGGGTCTGACATACCATTCAGAATATGACCACGACAAATGTAGTCATCATTCTCCCACTTGCTTCTTTTCTTGAATGCTTCAATTGATGCATCATCACTCACTGCCGGAATAGGGGTAGCAAGCACATGCACCACCTTTAAATTAGTCAGCAAAAAATGTATCTTTTTCTGTCATCTTCTAAATTCACTCCTTCAAACTTTTCCAATCTTTCCAAAATTAGCAGTCATCTCCCTCACTAAAGCAGCAGCCACTGATTTAGAATATTGAATTCGATTGTAGGAACTGGGCCTTTTGCAGGGCTTGATATCAGTGACTTGGATACTACTTGAATCATACAACACTTTCCAAATTCAATATTAATGCCCAATATGGGTATCCAGAAATGTGAATTGGGATAAGACAAGCAAAGAATACTTGCAATAATTGAACATTGTTTTTCGAGCGAATGATCGATTAGAGATCGATCCGATTGATGGAGCAAATCACTAGCGAACTCTCCGATACTCTTCGACCTCAAAAATTACTCCCTTTCGAATTGTAAGAGACCAGTTAATCCCATTAAAATTTAATTGGGTGCAAATTAAAATTTTGAGTAGGGGCATATTCATATATCACACTAAACTTAAGAAATTTAAAATTTAAAACCGAAAGGTCATATTCATTTGAAGCTCTTCTCGATAATTTCAAGCATATGATTCCTTTAACATCATTTGAGACTAGTGCATATTAGGGATGCAAGAAATTAGACCGGATCGGAATCTCGGACTAAATTGAACTAGAATTTTACGTCCGGCCCGACTGATGAGTCGAATCCTCGACTCGTTTACAAACCCATTTACGAAGAGTTTTGGTCCATTCTCGGTGCTATTTCGATGACATTTGACCATTATTGTTGCATTTCAGGCTTGGAGCAACCATCCATTGAGCTCAGGACCTTAACATGAGAATTTGGGAAAATTCGAAGATTTGAGCAAGTTTTGGGCAAAAAGGAGCTCTAGTCGACCGACTGGGAATTTCCCCTGCACCAGTCGGTCGAGTAAGAAGAAGCCCCAGAATGCTCCTCAAACGCGCCCATCGAGTCGGTCGATTGGACCAGCCAGTCCACCGACTGAAATGAAGCTTAGCAGTGCACAAGACACGAGTCGATCGACTGGGACCTCCAGTCGGTCGAGTTGATGAATGCCACAGATGGACCTCCAAGCGTGTCAATCGAGTCGGTCGACTTGACCTTCAATCGACCGACTGGGAAATTCCTTCATCAGCCATATTCTCAACACCAGTCGACCGACTAGGAAAACCAGCTCCCACCAGTCGACCGACTGGAGCTACAGTACCGGAAACCCTAATGTTGGCTATAAATAGAAAGTTTGAGATTAAAACATAGGAGGACTTTTTAGGGGATTCTTGGAGACTTTTGGCACTGATTTTGAGGAGCATCTAGCACGAATTTCAAGGTGGATTGAGTGAAGAAGAAGACCAACAACAAGGACCCTCCATACTCTTGAATCTCATATTGGTTTTAGATTCCTAAACTCCATCTCCTTCATTTGCTTTGTTTGTAAACTCATTATGAGTGAGTAGTGACCTTGATTGGGGATTATGGATCCCCTAGACATGTTTATGACATTGTGAACACTATAGATGCTAATGATGAATGAGTTTGCACATGAATCTTCTTCATTTGAACTTAATGTTTCAAGTTGCCCATAAGGTGTTTGTGAAATGTCCTCAATGGGAACTTTGCTTGATCTCATGTTTGATGTAGCTCACGTTGATCAACATGACTTTAATGAACTAAATGAAGAAGCATTAGGACTTTTGAGTTAGTTGGATAATTCATTACCCTAATGAGAATTGCTTGGATTTAACAAGGACATGCTTATTTAGCCAATAGAGCGCGAGTGTGAGGCTAGAAGTTCATGTTCTATAGTGCCAATAGAGCGCGAGTGTGAGGTGCTATGCGAGATGTAACCTCTTGATACTAGGTTGTAGCGCGAGTTGAACTTAGTATTAATGTTGCATGAGCTAAATTCTATACGTGTGCATGTGATTTCATCATTGGTATATCATTCCATTGTCATAATAATTGTCTAGGTGGTGAAGTAATCCCTAGTCATCTTTTAATTGGAAGTTAACCCTTTTTGCAAGCTTAATCTCACTTTGGATTGAAAAATAGACCCCCCCCAAACAATAGGCATTCTAATCTTAATGTTAGCACCATTAGTTTAATCACCTATCTTTTGGGTTCGACCTCGGTTCATCCGAGTCAATATAAATGTTTCGATTGACGTGACTTAGCATAAGTGTTTGGATTCTTACTCGAATATTTTCGCTATATTTCGCAAAGATCAAATGGCGCCGTTGCTGGGGATAGGTTAATTAACTAGGTGCTACTAGATTGTTTAGTTTGTCTACTTTCCCTTGCTCGATAGTTATTGCTTGTTTTGAGCTTGATTGTGTTAGCTTCTCTTGCCTTTCATTACTAAGAACTTCTTTTGTTCTCGCAGGCACTTGAATGAACACAAGATTTAAGGGGAAAAAACAAGTAGCTACCGGTTCAACTTCAAACCTCCCAACCGTCAAGAAACCAAGAGGTAGACCTCGCAAGAACCCTCCTCCCCTTGATCCTATTGTTCCTCCGGCTTTCCAAGGCCCAAGAACTCGTCCACCTCCACTCCTAAACCCACTACCTTACTTGCCACCGGGATTTAGAATGGAAGATGAGATAGAGAACCCTCCCGCTCTTCAAAGAAACAACCGAAACTTTACAATGGAAGAGGATAGGGAAGAAGATCCTCCCGCTAGACGGAACAATGTTGATGATCAAAACCCTATAAGGAATCCTCCTTTTCCTCAAAGGAATCTCAGGAATTATAGATATGATGTTGAGGATGATGAGAGGCCCGTTGGAAATTATATGACCCCTACCCTTGAAGGGAATGGCTAGGCTATTGTGCCCCCGGATGAAGATGCATTTGATTTTGATGTGAAGTCCTCCTTAGTCCATATGGTGACTCATGATCAATACCAAGGAGTTGGGAACCCTTCTACCCATTTGGCTAACTTTCAAGAATATTGCCGCACTTATAAGCCAAGGGATGTACCCGTGGAATATGTCTATTTAAAGCTCTTCCCGTCTTCACTATACGGAGATGCGAAGGAATGGTTGCAAAACCAAGAGCCGGGATCCTTTAGGACTTGGAGCGCGCTAGCTAATGCCTTTCTCTCCAAATTCTTTCCACCATCAAGGACAAAGAAATTCACTGATTTTATATTGACGTTCTCTCAAAGGGATAATGAGCTATTTCATCAAGCCTATGATCGATTCAAGCATTATTTAAAGGAATGCCCTCACCATAACTTTCGAAGAGCGGATCTTATGAGATATTTCTATCTTGGCATGAGCAAAGAGGCCAAAGGCCAAATGGACACGGCTAGTGGTGGTGCAATCATGGAGTTACCGGCAAACCAAGGATTTAAAGTCATAGAGAAGATCGCCACAAATTCCGATAGATATCAAGGAGTCGATCACAAGAAAATGGCCAAGCCTAGAGAGGATTCTTCGAATTATGTGACCAAAGACCAATTCGGTGACTTGGCTAAGAAAATGGATGGTTTGATAAGCATGGTAAATGCTTTGGAGGTGTCTAAACCGAAGAATGAAAGAGAGAAGAATCTGGTCCAACCACCTTGTTTCTTATGCTCTAGTACGAGGCACTCTACGAAGGCTTGTCCCGATGGGAGATATGAAGATGATGATGATGGATATGAAGAGGCGCATTATGTAAATCAACAAAGGAATTATGCTCAAAATCCTAGTCCCGTTACAAGAAATTATGAGCCTCCTCAAAGAAGAACATCCAATGACTCCAATTTCCCCCCAAAACCTCAAAGGCAAAATAATTACCAAGGTAATTACCAAAGACAAGGATATGGCTCCAACCAAAATCAAGGGCAAAATTCCTACTCTAATCAAGGCCAAAACTCCAACCAAAACTCTCCATATTCTCAAGGGAATTATCAAAGGCCTTATCAAACCAAACCTCCTATGAATGATCAAGGGACTTCTCATCAACAAGGACAAGTTTCTTCCAACACTCAAGATACCACTATGATGTCTATGATGGCTCAAATGCTAGAAAATCAAAAAGAGACCAACAAGAGAATGGAGCAATTGGAAGCCCATAATAAGATGCTTGAGAATCAAGTGGCTCAACAAGCCGTAGCGTTGAAACAATATGGGAAGCTCCCTTCTCAACCGGATGTGAACTCCACCGAGCATTGCAATGCCATCTTTCTTGAAGATGAAGAGCCATCTCTCGTGCACATCAATGCCATCACATTGAAGAGTGGAAGAGTCTTGCCCACTCCTCAAGGAAAACCAAATTCTAATGACAAGGAGATAGAAGCGAGAGTTGCCAATGAAAATTCCGAAGTGGAACTTCAAACTCCTCCAGAAGAAAAGAAGAAAGAGGAAGAACCGGCTTTGATGAGGTATTATGTGCCGATGGTACCCTTCCCCCAAAGGCTAGTGAAAACTACTAAGTTAGACAAGGAGTTTGGAAAATTCGTGGATGTCCTCAAAAAGCTATATGTTCACATGCCATTTGTGGATCTCATAAGTAAGGCTCCGCTATACAGAAAATTCTTGAAGGAGATCTTGTCTAACAAAAGGAAGATCGAGGAGGATGAATCCCACCTTCTCAACCATGAGTGTAGCGCTCTTTTCTCAAAGCAAATTCCCCTCAAGATGAAAGACCCTGGCCGATTCACCATTCCATGCTCCATTGGCGCCACGAGCTTTGAACACCCATTAGCGGACCTCGGTGCTAGTGTAAGTGTCATGCCTCTAGCGACCTACCTTAAGCTTGGGTTAGAGGGAATGAAAGCTACCAAGATGACGTTGCAACTCGCCGATGGAACCAAAAGGCAACCCAAATGAGTAATCGAAAATGTTCCTATCAAGGTAGACAAGTTCTACATACCTTGCGATTTCGTAGTGATGGATATTGGGAATAGTGAAAACACTTCTCTTATTCTTGGGCGCCCCTTCTTGGCCACCGCCGGTTTTAAAGTTGATTTGGGGAAGGGGAAGTTGACTTTGAAGATTGGTGGAAAAAAGGTGACAATAGAGAGGCCTTCGAGTGAACAAGTGGCTACACAAGAGCCTTGTGATTTGGAAGAGCAAGCGAGCGCTAAGGCCGAGAATGTGGAGGTCAAGAAGGTGACTAAGAAGGATTTGTACAAGTTGATTGATCCCGATGAGGACCCCTCTCTTGATCACTATGAGTTGCCCTCATACCATGATGGCGTAAAAGGAAAAGTCAATGATAAAACGGCAAGGAATGAGAAGCATGGATCACGTTGGAAAAAGGCTATTAAGCAAGTTGCTTGCAACTCTTCAAAGAACCCGGATTGAGTCTCCTAATATTCTACAAGTCCGCTTGAGGAGGGATCCTAGCATAGGACTCCTCAAGTGTGTTTCTTTAACAAAAGGAGATTCGGCTCGGTCTTTGCCAAGACGTTAAACTAGGCCCTAACGGGAGGTACCCCGATTTGTGAGTTGTCCATCTTTGCACAATTAATTTCATATATGTTTGGCATGTGTTCATTGAACTATGCATGTGAACTTGGTGCTTGCTTGATCCAAAATGCATGATTAAGTGTGCTTGGTGTGGAATTATGCTTGCATGAATTATCTAGGTGATGGTGATGTCTTAAGTGTGGAGAGTATGATCCTAGCTTGCGTGTTGTTGCGAAATATGTTTATGCTAGTGATTTCTTGGTGAAGCATGCCTTTGGTTTGAATTGATTTTATATGAATATTGTATGGCGTTTATTCGTGATGTGGAGTAAAAATTTTAAGTGTGGAGTCGGGGAGTTCGATCTGGGTGAAAAAGATCGTTGAAGCTGAAATTTGCCTCCAGTCGACCGACTGGAGGGAAGCCAAATTCCCAGTCGGTCGACTCGATTGATGTTCAGGAGGGATTAAAATTGAAGTCGAGCCAGTCGACCGACTCACCAGCACTACTACAGAACAACTATTATGCATCGGTTTTTTTTACATTATGCATCGGTTTTGGATCCGATGCATAATAAAGCGTAGCATAATGTCTGGACATTATGCATCGGTTTATAAAAAACCGATGCATAATATCTGGACATTATGCAACGGTTTTTACTTGAACCGATGCATAATGTCTGGACATTATGCATCGGTTTTTCGCTGAAACCGATGCATAAGATCCAGACATTATGCATCGGTTTTTCCTTAAACCGATGCATAATGTTCAAACACGACTAGACATTATGCAACGGTTTCTTTGAAAACCGATGCATAATGTTAAAAAAATGGCAGATTTGGCTTTACAAAAAGCTCAAATCCACCTGAAACACATTATCAATAATAAACCCTGCTGTTCCAACTTTCAAATACAATACAGCTTACATGCTAAACATCATTTCACTGAATTTCAATACAATATCATTCATACACATATTTTTGTCTCTTTGGTACAAATACTGCATTCAAATCATACATAACAAATGTTGTCCAAGTTAATGTCCTATACCGCGAAATGAGTGGTCATGTAGTCACGTAGGTAGCCGGCGATTTCATCCCGAACTACAAGAAGCTTGTCGACTTCGTATGACTCCGCTCCATTAGGGAAACAGTACTACAAAAAAACAAGAGAACTAAGTTAATAATTAAAGAGTTAAGTCTAATCAACGATTAACGTGTAAAAAGCTAAATCAACGCTTAAAGAGTTAAAACAAGAGAAGTAAATCAACAATCAACAATGAAATAGTTAAATGAATAACATATGCATCGGTTATATATAAAAAGCTCACTTGGCTAATGTCTTCAACCTCCGCACCATTATTAGCCCGTACATATGCTATAATGTCCCGAATAAAGTGAAGGACATAATAACCACAAAAATAGCTAGGTGGTTGTCTTGGACACTACACAATATCAAGAATAGCAATTAACATACTTAATAAATGTATGAAATATTTAATAAAGATGTGTAATTTGTGAATACCAAAACTGTCGTCCACTGTACTTTACGTGTACTCCTCGGTACACATCCTTGGTAGTATCGATCTAAGCCCCTGAAACATACACAATAAGGTAATTATTAGTGACTTTCAATACAAGTTATAAGATAAAAGTAATTTCCAAACTTACATGTCCACCAACTCTTTTGCATCAGCGCGTATAGCCTTCTCTTCTGTAGATGAATCAAGCCAAAGAACCTTATGTTGTCTCGGAATAATGACGCATAACATCCAATGCCACCTAAAAAAACACACTAACTTAAAAACAAATATGTTCAGAAAAAAGTTAACAACTTATAAAGTAAGGGATTGAACTCACTCGATGGGATCAACATAAGGGAGAAAGTAGCAAAAAACTTGGTCTTTATCTGGCATACTCAATCTTCCTACGAACGTCGCCAATCTCTCGTTTTTCTCTATGGCTGGGGTCATCAATGACGGAATAAAAAAACCAAACTTGATCTCCGAACGAACCATCTGATCGTGCAAATGACTACAAAGTAGAAACTTGTATTAGTTACACTAATTGCAAAAAAATGATTAAACATATAAATATTACCATATATACAACTCAGATGCTGCGTTCCCTAACGCTTTAAACGTTAATAGGTCCTGAACTTCCTCGTCACAGACGTAGATATCGTAGTCGTCACCGAAGACCTCAGCTTTGGCATGTACTTCAATCGTGTCTCTACCCAAAGCCTTCCACGCCTCATGTAGAAGTCTACAGTCCACGGACATCGCATCTACGAAATCATCGCCAGTAAGTGGCATAGACTCGTATAAGTGTATGTCATATGCCTGCATGTTATATTTCCGTGAAGCTTAAATATCTTTTTTTATTTGTAATATAACACAATGAAGCAAATGAAGTTATAATGTTCGATGGTCTCACCCTTTTATCGACAACGACTAAGTCTTTCGGCCAAGCCACGTGATGGTTAACTGCTTGCTGAACATTCGAGAGCTTTGGATGGGCTGTTGGCAAGGCTGCACCTCGACCTTCCAAAAGTGCTTTAACGACCTTCACCTTCACGTTATCTTCGGGTATCGCTCGAAAGTTAACAAACCGGCCATTTACGCATCGACCGATAGCCACAAGCTGTTTGTCACCTTCAAGTTGCCCCTCAATGTACAATAGGCTCTTCAGGCCACCCTGTGAGTAGCAGTAATAATTCGTAAAAAAATTGTAAACATACACATAGAGTATTACATATATTTAACCTATATAAATAATAAATTTCATAATTGTAACTTGAACCTCTGGTATGTTCTTCCACGGGTCTGAATCATTGGGACAATGATGGCTGCAGTGGTCGGACGCATCTCTTCGAATAATATTACTTGAACTGGGCGTGCCACCCGAGGAGGTGGAGATTGGTAACCCAACCCTCCACGGAATGTGTGACCCGACTCCTCGGGTGCGTCCTTTGGGCTCCGGCGTCCCAATCGCCTCAGTAAGTATGTCATGTCGTCGATTACGAGACGAGAACTGTCCTTGAGAGGAGCTCTCCACTAACTCATCCTATATAAAACAATCATTGCATCAAAGAAAATTTAGTGTATTATATTAACTATTGCAATTGACATAAAAATTAACTTACGATCTTTGTTGCCACTCGCTGGGATGCCTCGGTCACGTACTCGTCATTTTTGTTCCGGCGTCCCCTCTTCCACAACTCATGTCTCTCTATAGTGACAGAAGATTGCACCTCTTCAATTGCGCCCTGCGCAAATAACTCGGCAATCTTCTCAGTTGTCAATTTTTCTTCAAGTTTTCTGTAGCCTCCTCGACCAAGTATGTGTGCATACACATTCTTCTTCACAAGCTCTTTGTTAGTCTCTCTTAACTTCATAGCATTTTCAGAGAGCCTCTGCTCCTTAAATATACTCCAAGTATCTGCTTGAAGATACTTATACTCACCCATAGGATCTTCATTTGCCTTGGCACCGTGGATGTAATCTTTTGCCAAACTTGACTTGAAATTCTTCCATATGCTACCAGCAACCTTCATCTCATGCTTTTTATGCGGCTCGCATCCATCAAAAATTACCTAAAGTGACATATAACAAGTTATAATTCATAAAAATAAAATCAACTTCGCTGACAAATACAAGTGTCAATTAAAGAAATACTTACAGTTGCATCTCTCCACAAAGTGACCTTATAATGGTCAGGAACCTTCCTCCAATCGTTAAAGGTGATAGGAATTCGAGAACGAGCCACCATACCCAAGAAGCTCCTCCAATTGGTTCCATTTTTTCCTTTGGGATTCCCCTTACTATCGAAGTTGACCGTAAGCTTGGTACGAGCCTTTGTGTGTTGCTTAATCAACTTCGCCATGTATACAGGGCCTTTCTTGTGGCTCGGTGTGCGGGCAGAGACACAAAAATCATCCTCCGCACCGCTGCTGCTGCTGCTAGCCATGATTCTGTAAAAGAGTCACATTAAACGTCAGATTAAACACATTCCACATATGAATACATAAATGAAGACGATAATTAAACAAATAAAATGGCGTGTGATAACGAAATAACTAGCATATACAACATACACACAAATTAAGTTTCTTTATCAATCCATATTACTTGCACAAATTAAGTATATATTTATACGCACAGATTAAGTTTCTTTATAAATAAGTAGAGATTTATACGCACAAATTAAGTTTCTTTATCAATCCAAATTCCTTCGCCGTGATCTTCTCGCAATTGTATTTCATCATCAACTTCGCTGTCGTCGTTGTGTACTGGAACTGTCGTACAAACGGGTAGGCAATCCACATTCATCTCTTCAGATGTACCACTGATTAACTGTTGTTTTCCATTTATCACCACATACTGATTGTTGTTCGAAGGGTCTTTGACGTAAAACACTTGTCTTGCTTGTTCGGCCATAATGAATGGCTCATCCTTAGATCCCTCTCTTCGAAAATCGACAAATGTCATTCCAAATTCATCTATATGAACCGCCGAATTGTTAACCCATTTACATTTAAAAACGGGTACTCGAAAGTTTACGTAATCCAACTCCCATATTTCTTGGATAATCCCAAAGTAATTCACAGGCACAGATATTGGATTCCGATCTCTTGCGCTAGAAACATGAGTGGTTTCGGCAACAAGTGTGACACCACTATTTTGCACAACGGTGTGCTCATCTTGATATTTTGTTTGAAAACAAAATCCGTTAATATCATAAGCTTGCCACGTTTGTACAATAGTTCTTGGGCTTGCCATAAGCCACTTCACCACGTCATCAGATTCTTCTTCCGAGTTGGTCTGATTATTTAATACCTCATTACTCCTTAGCCATTCACAAAATGATCGACTGTGTTCTTTTTGCAACCACTGCTCAGATTTGCCTCGGTATGTACTCCTCAGCATGTTCATGTGATCCTCGATAAAAGGTGATATTTCAGGTATATGTTGCAGTACATAGAAATGAGCTTTCGTTAACTCATCAAATGACTTAGGCATCATTTGATGTCCACTGGTGCCTTTTCCCAAGAATCGATCAAAATGACGTGGCCTTGGAACCCCAACCGCAGATGTATTTCCGAGAAAGTTAGTGCAAAATTCAACAGCTTCTTCAGCTATGTATCCTTGCACTATACATCCTTCGGGACTTTGTCTATTCCTCACATAGCTTTTAAGAACCTTCATATACCTCTCAAAAGGATACATCCATCTCATATGAACTGGTCCAAGAATTCGAACCTCACGAACCAAATGAACAGTAAGATGCACCATTATATCGAAAAAGCTGGGTGGGAAAAACATTTCTAGTTGGCAAAGTGTAACAACTATCTGCTCTTGAAGTCCATCAAGCTCTGATATATCAATAACCTTAGCACATAAAGAGCTAAAAATGACGCAAAGTCTTTGTATGGCTGTCCTTACTTTGGGAGACATTATACCTCTGATTGCAATAGGCAGGAGTTGTTGCATCAATGTATGACAGTCATGAGATTTTAAGCCATTCAACCGCAGATCTTTCATTGAAACCAAGCTGGCAATATTTGAAGAGAACCCATATGGAACTTTAACTCCCTTCAGACATCCGCACAAACTAGTTTTCTCGCTCTTAGAGAGTGTGGTGCACGAAGGCGGCAAATATGTACGTTGCCCTCGAGATTCAGGTGCTAATTTGGTACGAATATTCATCTCCAGCATATCAAGTCTTGCTTTAATTCCATCTTTTGTCTTTCCAGGAATGTTTAATAAAGTACCAAGCAGACTTTCACATATATTCTTTTCAACATGCATCACATCAATACAGTGTCTGATGTCAAGAGAATGCCAATAAGGGAGATCAAAGAAAATCGACCGCTTCTTCCATGGAGCACTTTCGGTGCGCGAATATGGTTTCCCGAATCGATTTGTAATATTCTGTATTTTTTGAAGTATTTCAGTGCCAGAAGCCGGTAGCGGTTCGATTCCGTGCTCAGTCTCACCATTGAAGGCAGCTTTCTTTCGCCTGTAAGGATGATGTCTCGGTAAGAAACGTCGATGTCCCATATAAACCATTTTTCGACAATTACTTAAATGGCGTGCATGTGTCCCTTCCCCGCATACAGGACAAGCTTTGTACCCTTTAATGGTATATCCGGACAAGTTTCCATAAGCTGGGAAGTCATTGATCGTACACATCAGCATAGCACGCATATTGAAATATTCTTGCCTCGATGCGTCATATGTGCGTACTCCTTCATCCCATAAAAGCTTCAAATCATCTATCAGAGGAGCCAAGTATACATCAATATCATTTCCAGGTTGCCGAGGACCCGATATCAACAAAGAAAGCATCATATATCTACGCTTCATAGTTAACTTGGGAGGTAGGTTGTAGATAACCAAAATCACAGGCCATGTACTATGCTGACTACTGAGATTGCCATGTGGATTCACCCCATCAGTAGAAAGGCCAAGCCGTAAATTTCTAGACTCTGCTCCAAACACTGGGAATGTATTGTCTACTTTAGCCCATTGCAGTGAATCGGCAGGATGACGCATTTTCGTATCAACAACACGTTTCTCAGCATGCCAACGCATATTATTGGAATCTTCCGTGTCAGCAAATAATCTCTGAAATCTGGGGATCGGTGGAAGATACCATAGTACTTTCGAAGGAGTGCCTTTAGATTTACCTTTCGGTTCTTTGTTTAACTTGTAACGAGAAGCCTTGCACACTGGACATTCTTTCAAATCACTGTAGGCATTTCGATATAAGATATAATCATTGGGACATGCATGTATTTTCTTGTATTCGAGGCCCATGGGACACATAACCTTCTTAGCCTCGTAAGTACGGTTAGGTAGGGTGTTCCCTTCAGGAAGCATGTCTTTCACCAGCGCTAATAATTCGGTAAAACTCTTGTTGCTCCATCCATTTTTTGCTTTGAGATTGAACAACTTCAACGTTGCCGATAGCCTTGTATATTTGGAACACTCTTCATAGAGTGGTAATTCGGAATCATTCCTCAACGACTCCAAAATATGTGGCGTATCCTCAAAGTCATTAGCGACGTTGTTAACCATCTCAATTAGATTATCCTCTTCCCAATCATCATTATCCTCCGGCAAGCTTTCTACGGGTGGAGGCTCAAAGTTTTGTTGTTCACCCTCCCCATGCAAATACCACACCGTATACTGTGGGTTAATCCCCTTTAACAAAAGGTGTTTACGTAACTTCTTCGGTTTGACCAATTTGTAATTCCAACAACTCATACACGGACAAAAGACACGTTCAATGTTGTTTCTAGACGCATAAGCCGACGCAAACGCACAAAAATCCAGAATCCCTTTCTCGTACTCATCACTCAACCTATTACCGGACACCCACTCTCGATTCATTATAAATCCACTACATGAAACGTTTAAATATTATTAGTTACATAATACTAATTTACACGAACCAACAAGTACAGTTGAGTGAATTACAAGCACTTCAACAATTAAAATGTAGTAAACGAGTTACATAAACTTGCGATTTACCTTATAATAAAAGCTCGCAAAGAAGAATCTTAATGGTGTGGCCGTTGTGCAACAAGTACGGACTAGAGCTACAAACAACGAGAACGAATTAGTAAACAAGGAAAAATGAATGGAAACATAAGTAGTGAATTAGTTTAATCGTGATGTTTACCTTGAAATAAAAGCTCCCGAAGAGGACTACAATTAGATGGAGAGGAGAAGTTTTCTCTTGCAAATCAATTAACAATGACTACATGTAGTTAACGAACACAAGTTAGAAATGAAGCACAAAATTCATTAATAAGAATCTAGTAGACGCACTAAACATCATTTCATCCAAAAAATGGATTCAACAAGCCTAGCCAACACCCCCAAATCGGATTACATGTCATCATTAACCCTAAACACACACAAATTGAACAAATAGAGCAGCTCAGTCGGTGGGATTTGTACCTGGGATTTGTACCATAAATTCAACCCTAAACACACACAAATTCAACACCCTAAATATCATACCTGGGATTTGCACAAGAAGGCGTGGAGGTAGGAATGGAATCGAGCAGCTCAGTCGCAATGGAAAAGCGTCGAAGGCGTCGTCGGAATGGATTCGAGCAGCGTCGTCGAAGGCGTCGAATGGAATGAAGGCGTCGTCGAAGCAAAATCGAGCAGCGTCGTGCGAATGGAATCGAGCAGCGTCGGAATCGGAGTCGTCAAAGTTCACAGGTGCGAATTCAAAGGAAGTGAGACGGAGGGAATTGAGCAGCTCAGTCGAAAAAACCTAAGTTTTTATTGATCTTATGCATCGGTTCTGTTAAAACCGTTGCATAAGGTAAACAATATGCAACGGTTCTAAGTGAACCGATGCATAAGGTTTACAATATGCAACGGTTTTAAGCGAACCGATGCATATTGTTTACCTTATGCATCGGTTTATCTGAACCGATGCATAAGGTAAACAATATGCATCGGTTCACTTAAAACCGTTGCATATTGTAAACCTTATGCAACGGTTTCCCCTAAAACCGATGCTTATTAACCGAACCGATGCATAATACAATTTTTGAACCGATGCATATTGACTCTCCTGTAGTAGTGCAGCCAGTCGACCGACCGGAATCCCCTTATCTCAAAAACACATTTTTCCGTCCTTTTCATTCTCACTTCACTTGACCGACTCCCTCCAATCGCTCGACTCCAACCCCCGACTCTCCTCCAACCTTCCTCCGACCTCGCCATCTGCCCGCCCTCACCTCGCCGTCCGCTCGCCTGCCGTCCCCCAACCACTCCACCAGTCGGTCGTCCCCAACCACCCGCATCTTCGATTTCCGATCGGAAATCCATACCCTGGCCTGATCTCCTCATTTCGGCACTTCCAACCTCCGTTCGACCCCCCAAAACACTCACCACTCTCCCGATTGCAAATCCCACCCCTCAATTTCATCCACCGAGCCCGCTTGAATCGAACCCAGTTGTTGCCCTAAATCATCCGCCAGTCGACCGACTGGAGATTCTTCTTCAGGCCAGTCGACCGACTGGATTGGCACTCAGGGGTATTTTCTCAGACTTCAGTTTTTTGTCCCCTGTTCAGTCATGCCTCAAGCTGGTGGTTCATCGTCCAAATCCAAAGGCAAAGATATTGCCCAAGCCCCCTCGCGAGACGATCGTTTAGTTGAGCATAATGAGAGCGACGAGGATGAGATTCCTCTCTCCCAGCGCAAGAGGATGAGGTTCAACGGCACATTACGAAATGATAGTTCATCCTCCGACGAGGAAATGGAATCCTCTCCGAGCCCTCCACCGCCTAGAGCTCCTTCTCCACCATTAGAACCCGCAGCACCTTCCTCCAGTGCGCTCATCCCCATTGTGCCGATGGATGGACCTTTTGAGGGACCCTTGCCTGAGCCTACGCCTTACCCCTTCTCGGTGCCTCTACAGTTTAAAGAGGAGACTCACCGGACCCATCTTGCCATGATCAGAAAGAAGGGGAAGACGGCCCTTCCTACTTTATATCCGGATATGGGGCTCCTCCGACGCATTGATTGTGCAGTCACAGATGAGGTACATTCACGACTCACGCATAGTGGCTTGCATTTCTTATTTTCTGATGATCCGAGATCCTACCAGAGGGTAGTTGAGGAGTTCACTTGCTCCTTTGAGAGGGTTGTGGAGGAGGAGGGGGATGTGCGTGTATTCTACTGGAAATTTGTCTTGGGAGGAAGGGATTTCAAAATTGAGGAGAGTGTGATCCGTGAATGGTTGGGATTTCCTCCGCATGATGCCATCGCCCGGACATTCACTGAGCATGACCAGAGCAGATTCTGGAAGAGGATTTCGGAGCGAAACGAGTGGTTTATCTCATCTTATAACTCTTCGGCGATCACTGACCCAGTTTGGAAGATTATCCACCATCTCATCGCCATTGGGATAAACACTCGGACGGCGAAGGCTAGGTCGTTCACCCTCCCCGATATGGATATTATGCTAGCTATTGATCACGGAGAGGCCATTGATTGGCTTGCTATACTTGCTGCCCGTTTTCAGGCTATAGTTCAGAAGGGTGCGAGGAACCGCGCCTTAGGAGGAGGCTCTTTGATAACTTTTATCGCCTTAAGGTGTAACTTCACCTTCGGCCACGAGGGATGCCCCAAGCCTTCCAAGAGCACTCTTACTCTGAAAACCATGAAGCTTATGCACATCGTCAAAAAGGACGGGAAGACTTGGAAGGTCGACAGGAAGCCTCATCAGGGAGACCTCGTGACTAATGCCGCGTATAGGAGGCGGTTGTTCAAGAGGGCGAACCCACTTTACTGCAGCACCCATCTCACCCCTTCCCCTCTTGCCTCTCCTATCCATTCCCCTCCTCCGGCCGACGAGCCTGCTGCCCCTATTCCTGAGGATCTGCCTCCCGTAGAGCCTGGTGTGGAGAGACCTCCCCCCGCCACAGATGATCTCACCGAGTGGAGACAGAGGACCTCCTCTGACATTGCTGACCGGAAGGGTGGCGTGGCTGATCTGAGGAGTGGCTTGAGCCGACTTGAGGATTTTGTTAGAGAGTCAGACGCTAGAGCTCGCCAGGAGTGGGAGTGGCTCCGGTCCACAGTTTTATCCATGGTCAGAGGTTCTGGTGGCCCAGCTGCTCCAGAGTTTTCTGTCCCTCGTGGCGCCTCCCCCTTGCCTACCACGCCAGCTTCTAGAGTCAGGGAGGCGGGCACACCACTCAGGGAGTCTTCCATTAGAGAGGAGAGCTCGCACTACACAGGTGCCACGATACCGAACGAGGAAGGTGTTGGAGATTCTGCTAGAGCTCTCAGTCCAGGAGACGATGAAGCCGCATCTTGAGCTTGTGTTGCATGCTGTTTTTACTTTTGTCCATGCCTTCTTGCTTTGATCATGTACTTGGATGTTAAGTCGCCTTTTGGCGCAATTTTGGATGATGTATGCCATTTTGAGTGATATGCCCTTGACTTGCTTTTGGTTGTATGCTTCATCTCATATGATATTGAAGGTGTTTACCATTTCTACTGTTCACTCTACAGGACATGCACCTATATATTATGCACATGTTCAAAATTCACCTTCTTTGTCTACATTTGCAACCAAAGGGTATTTCTCACTCCCATGAGTTTTGTCATCGGCTCTACAAACGAGGGGAGTTCCTATGCGCCTTTGCCTTTATTTTATTATTCTTTACGCTTAGGGACTAAGCTTGAGTTAAGTGTGGAGTGGTTCTATGCGCATAGTTCACATGTTTGCATGCCTTGCATATCATTTTTGATGGACACTTGCATCTTTTGCACCTTATCCCTACATGAGAGTGTTCTTAACCACATAGGCTTGTGACTATCGATTCTAATTCCTATAAATCACATCTAGCCTATTTGCCACATTTATTGGATCTTGAACCTAGAACCGACCTAGTCCATTGAATATGTATTCTTGAAAACCAATATCATTGCTATCTCTCGTCTATCTAATTCTCTAAGTATTTTCGTTGAAATACCTTGGATCAAGCTATAGCAAGCACTTTTAAAAATCTTCGTGAAAAACTTAGACCCCTTGAATATTCCTTGGTGACTTGAGTTCTCTACACGGTGCCTTGCTTATGTGTGTTCCCCGCACATTCCATACACTTTTTGAACATATTGTCAAGTTTTAAGTGTGGAGTCAAAAGAGGGCGAAGCCCCGCATGAAAAAAAGAGATAAATGATACAAATGCCAAGGGTTAGAGAGGTTAGTCCCCCCCCCCCTCGAAAGCATTTGTAGGCCAAAGGCCATTCAAAAAAAAGGAAGAAAAGAACATAAGAGGCACTTAAAACTTGACTCTATGTTCTTTCATCATTATTCACTTGTGCGGGATTCAACATTTGCATTATGTGCTAGTAGGGACGACTCTTGGACGACCCATGTGCTTGCACGGGAGTATTCATTTGGTTTATGACCCGTTTGTAAGGAACTCTCGTGTCGAACTCTTCTTCCCTTATGGATTATGGCTTAAGCGCCTAAAACTTGGGAACGAGTTCCATGTCGCAAGCCCGTGGACTAGCCCTAGCTAGCATAGGCGAGCGATTGACACTTTTTGTGCAAACTAAAAGCTCTACCTCTATTGTATTACCTTGAAAATGAATAGACATTTGGACGAGACGATTGATAGCTCTAGTATTGATGACCTTGAATGCACAATCTCAAATGTACTCAAAGTGGTTCGAAAGTCCTTTTGATGGTATTTTGATGATAGCCCTAGCGTGGGGTGAGGAATTTGCTTTGAGAAATCATAGCCTTGGTTAAACATTATTGAATTCAATTCACATGGGATAAGTGCACTTGGGATTTGTGAGTATTCCCTTTTCTGAAAACTCTCACGAGACTATAACTCGTCCACTAGGGTAGCCTAGGGGTTTAAAGGCTTGGTGCATATGCTAAATGCACTCGTCACACCTACGAAAAGGAGTTAGATTGTAAATATGTGTTAGAGTAGTTAGAAATAAAGTTTACCCATTGTGTCTCTTTGGCTTGTTCTTATTGTTTGCTCGGGACGATCAAACTCTAAGTGTGAAGTGTTTTGATGAGTCGAATCCTCGACTCGTTTACATACCCATTTACAAAGAGTTTTGGTCCATTCTCGATGCTATTTCGATGCCATTTGACCATTATTGTTGCATTTCAGGCTTGGAGCAACCATCCATTGAGCTCAAGACCTTAACATGAGAATTCGGGAAAATTCGAAGATTTGAGCAAGTTTTGGGCAAAAAGGAGCTCCAGTCGACCGACTGGGAATTTCCCCTGCACCAGTCGGTCGAGTAAGAAGAAGCCCCAGAATGCTCCTCAAACGCGCCCATCGAGTCGGTCGATTGGACCAGCTAGTCGACCGACTGAAATGAAGCTTAGCAGTGCACAAGACACCAGTCGATCGACTGGGACCTCCAGTCGGTCGAGTTGATGAATGCCACAGATGGACCTCCAAGCGTGTCAATCGAGTCGGTCGACTGGACCTTCAGTCGACCGACTGGGAAATTCCTTCATCAGCCATATTCTCAACACCAGTCGACCGATTGGGAAAACCAACTCCCACCAGTCGACCGACTGGAGCTACAGTACCGGAAACCCTAATGTTGGCTATAAATAGAAAGTTTGAGATTAAAACATAGGAGGACTTTTTGGGGGATTCTTGGAGACTTTTGGCACAGATTTTGAGGAGCATCTAGCACAAATTTCAAGGTGGATTGAGTGAAGAAGAAGACCAACAACAAGGACCCTCCATACTCTTGAATCTCATATTGGTTTTAGATTCCTAAACTCCATCTCCTTCATTTGCTTTGTTTGTAAACTCATTATGAGTGAGTAGTGACCTTGATTGGGGATTATGGATCCCCTAGACATGTTTGTGACATTGTGAACACTATAGATGCTAATGATGAATGAGTTTGCACATGAATCTTCTTCATTTGAACTTAATGTTTCAAGTTGCCCATAAGGTGTTTGTGAAATGTCCTCAATGGGAACTTTGCTTGATCTCATGTTTGATGTAGCTCACGTTGATCAACATGACTTCAATGAACTAAATGAAGAAGCATTAGGACTTTTGAGTTAGTTGGATAATTCATTACCCTAATGAGAATTGCTTGGATTTAACAAGGACATGCTTATTTAGCCAATAGAGCGCGAGTGTGAGGCTAGAAATTCATGTTCTATAGTGCCAATAGAGCGCGAGTGTGAGGTGCTATGCGAAATGTAACCTCTTGATACTAGGTTGTAGCGCGAGTTGAACTTAGTATTAATGTTGCATGAGCTAAATTCTATATGTGTGCATGTGATTTCATCATTGGTATATCATTCCATTGTCATAATAATTGTCTAGGTGGTGAAGTAATCCCTAGTCATCTTTTAATTGGAAGTTAACCCTTTTTGCAAGTTAAATCTCACTTTGGATTGAAAAATAGACCCCCCCAAACAATAGACATTCTAATCTTAATGTTAGCACCATTAGTTTAATCACCTATCTTTTGGGTTCGACCTCGGTTCATCCGAGTCAATTTAAATGTTTTGATTGACGTGACTTAGCATAAGTGTTTGGATTCTTACTCGAATATTTTCGCTATATTTTGCAAAGATCACCGACTTAGTCCATTGTCCGGCCTATTGGAAATTTCTGGTCCAATCCGGACCGTAAGATTCAATCCTTATCCGGTCCGGACTGTAAAATGAGAGGTGATTATAACCAGTCCACCTTTAAAAATAATTACGGTAGAGGTGATTATAGCTTAAAATTACAGTCCAGCCCGGTCCCAGTCCACCTTTAAAAATATCTACGATCCACCGGTCCACATTTTTGGAAACTTCTGATCCACCGGTCTGGTCCGGTCCAGACTGTAAAATGAGAGGTGATTATAACCAGTCCACCTTTAAAAATAATTACGGTAGAGGTGATTATAGCTTAAAATTACAGTCCAGCCCGGTCCCAGTTCACCTTTAAAAATAATTACGGTCCACCGGTCCACATTTTCGGAAACTTCTGATCCACCGGTCTGGTCCGGTCCAGGTCGACCATGTTGTGCATCCCTAACTTCCGTTACATTATCTACACTTTGTTGTAAAATTTGAAATGCTATTATGTCGCGTATTTGATTCACATGCTGATTTCGATGTTTATAAAAAAAGTTCGAATTGCAAATTCATGCACCAACACATTAGTTAAAATGGGTATTGAAACTTTATGCATGAAAATTAGTTATGCAAAGTAAATATAGTCGTAATTATGTTGATTTGGCACTCATCTAATACTTGCGCTATGACTTTAAGTTCTTCCATGAAATTTTAAGATAATGAATGCTCTTTCAATGATGTCCGCAGTTGATTTTTTTGTATGCTCTTGTAGGCCAATTACCATGGAAAAATGTTGGCTTAGAGCATCCCCACCATGCTTTTTTGAACCATAGAAAGTGATCATGGGAGATGATCAAAAAAACCATGCACCCCCACCATACTTTTTTGAACCATAGAAAGTGATCATGGGATGATCTTTTTTAATGTTTTGATCATGAGAATGAGCCAATCGCAACGCGACATGTGTCCTGTGTAAGAAACAGTACAATTTTTATTTTGATCTTGCAACGAATATATCTTCTAAATTACAAATTAAAAAAAATACCAATATTCATAATTTTTTGAGCTCTATAAAACGAGATATACTTTGATATATTTTTATTAATCTTAACATTTATGAGCTATAATTTATGTAGTGATGAGAGAGATTGATGATAAACTTTTTTTGGATCATGAATGGGGGTGTATGTGATTGAAAAAACCATGAGGGATGATTAGATGAGAGAGAAAAAGGATGAGAGATATAGATGGTATGATTTTTTTGATCATAGTGGAGGATGCTCTTAGGCCATCCTTAATAGAGAAAGAAAAGATAGATTGTTGATTCAATCTTTTCTTTCTCACACCCTTAATAGCCAAATATTTAAAGATTGTGTCATAGTGGGTCGTCAAAATTTTACATCCCACGACCGATTTCACGATCAAAAACATTTGACACCTTTGAGAAGCAAGCTGCCATGGGCTGACACCTGTCAACATTGGAATTGTTTTATTTTGTAAAATCAATGAGAGATAAGTGCTGATGGGTATATGATATAAAAATTAGTGATGGTCTTCTTTTTTTAACTTGATCATTATTAATGGTGAAGTTTTATAAAAGATTGTAGAACAATCTTATGGGAAGAAAAGGAAGTGATGATCTTTTTTTAAAGATCATGGATAAAGATGCCTTTATGATATAGGATATGTAATATCAACAGTTAATGTCTTATGGTTCGACGTTTGAGCTCTAAAATCATCATCTTAAATTATGAGATGATGTGGTCTCTTTCTTCAATAAAATAAGTACACTTTACATGATATATGTCATTTATCAAATTTCCATTTCTTGGATTCAAACTTTAACCTATAAAAACCATATACCATCACTATGATTTTAATTATTTTGATTGAATATATGCATATTAAAAGAAAAAGAGCTTGATATTTTGTATACGGGTTGATAAAAAAGCCAAAATAATACTAATTAAAACATGTGAAAAATCCACAAAGAAAAATCAATAGTCCAAAATTTGCATATATAAATTATCATTTATTAAAATAACTGTAAACATTATCATTAATAAAAATATAAAAATATATTTTTGTTTTCATAGGACCGAAATTTTTTTTTTTTGTCATGTCAGGAACGGACGTGAACCAAAACAAACTAAACGATACACTCTCTTATTGCCCGATTGTAGTTACACTGATTTTTTTACTTATATTTATTCATGCACGCATCAATAGGTCGCTATGGTCATGGCAGGACACCTCAAAACAACAATGGAATCCTAGCCATAGATTGCAAACTGGACGTCTTGCCGACCAGATTGAAACTGTAAAACAATCCCCCAAAAGTCACATGCGTTATGTTATTTTACACTACACCTAGCGGGTAGCAGAGCAGCCTGGGCATACATTGATGTTTTGGTGGTGTGTTCTCCGGAACAGTCCCCTGGGAATTAGGCCCCCATTCTTTGTTCATTTGTTATCCAAGTTAGAGTTTTGGCACTTTGTTGATGCCGTCAAATAGTTGTCAGGTTATCATAACTTTTTGGTTGAATTTTTGAACCCATTAATAAGTGTTCAACTTGAGCATGTGGAGAAACCCCATTCATTCAATCCTTTATTTATTATTTAGTCTAGGACCTAGGTGATCCGGTGACGATTACAAACGAGTTCAATAACTCACTTCATACAGTGACGGATCCAGACTTTTTTTTTACTGTAGCAATGATTATTAAGCTCATTAACTACTGTAAAATTTAAAATTTTAACATGCTCAAATTAAATTCTTACTGTATGAAATATATATTAAATTGACTGCACGAATTATGTTAGACTTAATGTATTTATTTTAAATATATTTAATGAGAAAATTAATAAAATACAAATTGTTTTTATATATCACATCAACTATATAAGCTTAAATTAAAGGATCAAATTAGATTTCCTTCTAAATGAGATCAAATTATTTATACATACATATATTTTTGAGAGTATGGTGGCTATTTTTTTAACTTTTGAAGCTTACTTTTGAATTATTGGGGCGAAACACTACAATATTTCAAAACATTTAACTAATTACATAATGTTGTTTAATTTTGTTTAAAGTCATTGGTGGCAATTGACCCCATTTGTTACAACGTGCGTCCGCCACTGACTTCAGAGCATTCCCAACCATGACAAAAAAACGTGTCATCTATCTTTTTCTCTATCATCAAATTAACATTAGTCATCACCAGGGGCGAAGCCAGGATTCAATAATAGGTCGTGCTAAATTTTTTTTTTAAGGTTTGAAACATAGTGACAGACTCATCCTCACGCCTTTCAACATACCATACATTTGCTAGCGAGGACGAAAATTACTCTACCTCACAACCTGTAAATGACACGATTGATGAGAGATACAACTCAATACGATGTAGACTCGTCTGATCTGTTGATTAATGCAGCATTTGGGAAAAGCATAGCATGACAAAGTCTAGATGCAAGCAGCCACTCCTGTCATTGCTTTAACGCTCGGATAAAATAGTATTCATACCTTCCCACCACCATTGATGATCTTCAGTAGCAAGTTGAAAGTAAGTCAGCGCAACAGTAATGAAGACTGAAGATCATGAGAATGATGAAGACAATAAACAATCTATACACTTGCAAAGATGTAATAATGCTCGATGTAGATAGCACTGAATGGCAAGAACCCAGTGGCTGGTCCTTATGCGATCTTATAAGACATTGGCTGAATCCTGCAACACACCTAATACTTTTCTATTAGTGAATCAAAGATATTTTGCGCCAATTTCAGAAACAACTAGTTAACATACAAATCCTCAGCTTCTTACACAAGCATTTCATAGCATAAACCCAGTAAATCAACACCATAATTTCTTAATAGAGATTGTATCTACCAAAACCACACAATTTAATCAATTATGAACTGATTCACAACCCCATACAGAGAAAATATTCACATAAAATCCTCTAATAACAACAAATGCAGATTCCACTTATAAAACCCCGCTAAAGAAGATCCAAAATACACCACAAACTTGAAACAAGATGAAAACATAAACCCGAAATTATCACAATCTCACCTGGACGCGGGGACGGACCCAAGAATTGGGGCAGGGGGTGACACTCAAAAATAGATGTCAAAACAAAGACCTTAGTTGGAAATGAAGAACATCTTATTTGAACTAAACTCCAATACAAAACAACATTTCATCTTGTTGTGAAGTGTTTGAAAATGCATTTAGTAATAGCTGTGAAAATTGGAAGGGTCATAAATTAGAGATATTGTCTAGTACAACAAAAGAAGCATGTTTGGTGTTCTTATTCCCACAAACTCATCGACAAAGTTAAGAAAATAAACAAAACCATAGTTTAGACCAATGAGAAGCGCTCAAATAAGAACTTCTCTAATTGTTTCAAAAAAAATGAGAACTCCTATTTTTTTTTAGAACTTTGAGAACCCTTCGTTATGCAATATCGTCTTTGTTAAACACTTTTGAAAATGCATCAGTATTTGCATAAATGTACTTTTTGAAAGCTGAAAAATGCATTTAGGCAAAATGAATGTTCGAAACTGCATAACGAAAGAAAAAAATGAGAGAGGACACATGTCACCTTCATATTCAAATATGCAACATAATCCAATGGTGAGATTTTGGGGCTCAGGTTCTCGAGATTTCAAGGGTTCTCAACCGACCACTCCCCTTTTAACAATAGTGTAAAGACTCGAGTACAACTGCCACGACACATCAATACAAACTTCTAATTTGAACTTGTGTGCAGTTTGTATACATAGAAAAATAATCTAATTCAATTACTTTATACACTTTTTATAGACTATTTAAATTAATTCAATTTGTAGTAGAAGTATTAAATTAATTTATACATAAAATATTGTGACAAAAAAGTTGGCATGGTGGTTCCGTCCCTGCCTGGACGAATTCAACAATTAATCGGCACTGGGCATGAACGAAAAAGCCAATAACCACCATCAATATATCAACCCTGAGTCCTTGACCAAACTTAATTCTCAGAAAAGCAAATCAATCGAAGGTCGTCGCCCGTCTTCTCCAAGTTCGCCGATCGAGTTTTGGTGACTTTTACAACAACAACAACAAAATTTTGGCCCATATTCTATCCGGGCTGCAGCCCGGTCAACCCACTAGCTGACTTCGCCCCTGGTCATCACTCATAGCTAAACCAATCAAATGCATCAGACTCATGATTAAATTTTTTCTTGATTATTTAAGCTCTCTCATACTTTTTTCACATACATTTACCATAATTTGTATCCACACAACTATATTTAAATATTTACTTAACATACAATATTATAATTGAAATATTATTATAAGTAAATAAATAATAAATAACGTAATATTTAAATTCATTAGATAATTTAAAAAATCACAAACTTTCTTTCTTTTAGAGGAGAGAAATATTTATTTTGAAAAGTCTATGAAAATATAATAAGAATATGGGTATCAATTTATAGAGAGCGGATCCGATACAAAGGTCAAAATTCATAAAAGAATAAAAATTCATCATCACCCTTAATTTTCATAATCCAACGGTGTATATTCAGTAAATTAAATAAATTTTTAAGTATCTCTTCCTAGAAGGGCATAAATATTAACTAAAAATTAAACTGAATTAAAAAAACAATTTGTGTTTCTCGGCAGAAACCCTAGCTTTACCTCTTTTTGCTCAGCTTCATATAATGTTTCGCCCAAATTAGACTCGCCGCTTCCAATGATGCATTCACTAGTCGTTGTTGTATTATTGATATCTGCAAAGGTGTTTGGCCATAAAAGGAATTGCAAGCTAGGAGTGCTGGCCAGAAATAAACCGATGGAGTTAGGGATTGTTTTTGTCAGATCGTATGTTTGCTCACTTGAGAATATGAGCAAGGTCTTTTGCTCACCTGAGAGGAATGTGTATTAGGGATTCAACGTGGGTTTTTATTCATTTTTGGTTTGATTAGATTAAAATCGGACGTCCACTCGATTTACTGAGTTTCCGAGATTGTGGAATTATAGTGCACATAGTTTGTCAAAAGTACACTATAATTCGTCAAGAACTCTAACGAATTATAGTCCACTTTTGACAAATTATGTCATAGTTCGTCAAAAGTGGACTATAATTCGTTACATTTCTTCTTCCTTCACATCTTGATGTTGTTGCTATCGATGTTTTGCCCCGTTCACCAATCACCGCCTCTGCCTTCGTCTTCATCTTCTCCTTAACTTGTATCGTAAATCAGCTTCACAATCTCCCCTCCGTAGAACTTCTTCCTCCTCAACTCCTTCTCCAGATTCAGATTCGGTTTCGCCTTCGTCACCACGAAACCTACTTGCGACAACTTCCTCAAGTCGGTTAATGACAGCGTCATCGGAGAGTGGAGATGACATGTGGTTGTGATTTTCGGTGGTTTTGGTCCAATTCATGGATCTTAGGATTTGGAGCAATGACGAAGGAAATCTGGGTTATTTCATCGAGTGGAGGAGAGAGATTATTGGTTAACAAGGATGTTTGTATACCATATTTGCTCCTATTCACATATCAATTTGAATTTAAACAGATTTATTTTCAGTTAATCTTATCCATCCAAATGATAAAATGAAAGGTTGAGAATTGGTTTTTTATTTTTACAAAAATATGGGCTTTGTACCTGATCTCTTTTCTCAATTTTTAAATCTAAAGAAGTTACAAATTATGATTTATTTAATTTTATTACTATATATTTTTTTAAAGATATATCGTTACAAAATTGAAATTTATGTCTATAAACTGCCACATGTTTGATTTGCAACTTAAATGAACTGTCACTTTTGTGTAGGAGTTCTTTTCGTCTCGCCTTGGCGTGGACGCAGGTGCTGCTTTTGTCTAGTCCTTTCATGCAGGTGTGGAGTGGTGCCTTATGGCCCGCGCTTCAATGGACGCAATTCAAAATTCGGGTTGGTGCCTTGTGTGTCCTGTGCTCCAATAGTCTAGAGATATTCAAATGCCCTGTTACAATTCTCATGTAATATGTATAAAATGTATATTCGTGTGATGATGATATGTATGAGATATAAAAACTCACCATCAAAAAAAACTAAAGCTTTGATCTTCTCATCAAAAAAAGTAAAAAAAAAAGAGAAAGAAACTAAAGCTTTGATCGAATCGAATCGAATCTCAACTACCGTAAGATCAAGGTTAATTAAACATACTTCCCTAGCTAAGGGGCACATGACATGGTTTACATCAGTAACAACAAACTATTCCATATACCTGGACCCCCCGAAATAGTTATTTGTCCTTTAATTTCTTTGTTTCACTTCAACCAAAGTCAACTTGGGTAGAGGGTTGTTTTCTCTTATCACTTAGCATTAATTTCAGTTTAGTTGTGAATCCATTTAGCCTCCACCTTTCTAATTTTAGTATACAAGGTTCTCACCCACTTTCCGTAAGTGTCTCGTACTCCTTCAATATAATTTATCCGTAATATTCATTTTTTGTCATAATAAAATTGAAATCATTAGGTGATGACGTTATACTTTATAATTAATTAAGTCAACTATACAATTATGATCCCTTTGCCTTTCTCAACCAAACTAATTTGTTAAACAGTAAATTCAAGAAAGAAAAACTCAAAATTGGACCGACGTACGTCCTACTGAAAGAGTAGATGGGATGAGCTGGAAATGAAGGCTATAAATAGTGCCCTAAACTGTCGTTGCTCCCTCCATTTTCAAACTGCATTTCTCAATCCTCTTTTCCAACAAATAAATAAATAAAAATTTCTCCGATCCCGATCTCTCCCTATCTCTTGTGTCTTCGCCGTCGGAGTCCTCCCTCCAACCTCCCCGATGGACCTCCGCCGGCGGCCACCGCTCCTCAAGCAATCTAACAAACAACCGAAAGCCGTCACATTCTCCGCCGCCGATGATCAACCCGCAGCCAAGGCGTCAGACGCTCTTCCGCTACCTCTCTTCATCACCAACGGCTTCTTTCTCACCATGTTTTTCTCTCTATTGTACTTCTTGTTGATTAGGTGGAGGGAGAAGATCCGCGAGAGCACGCCGCTCCACGTCGTATCGTTCTCGGAGATCGTTGCCGTTGTTGGATTCATGGCGTCGTTTATTTATATGTTAGGGTTTTTCGGGATCGATTTCGTGCAGGCTCTGTTGTGGAGGTCGTCCGGCGAGGATGAAATTTGGGCGGATGGTGAGGGAGAGGTGGATAACGATGTGTCGCTTGCGAAAGAGGATTCTAGGGTTACGCCTTGCGGGGCGGCGATTGAGTGTTTATCGGTGAAGCAATCGGTGGTGGTGATACCTTCGGTTGTTTCGTCTATAGAGGACGAGGAGATTGTGAAGAAAGTGGTGGACGGGGAGATCCCGTCGTACTCGCTGGAGACGAGGCTCGGCGACTGCAAGCGCGCTGCAGCAATAAGGCGGGAGGCGTTGCAGAGGATAACGGGGAAGTCGCTTGAGGGACTGCCATTGGAAGGTTTGGACTATGAGTCAATTTTAGGGCAATGTTGTGAGATGCCGGTTGGATATGTGCAGATCCCGGTTGGTGTTGCTGGACCATTGCTGCTTGATGGAAAGGAGTACACTGTGCCAATGGCGACGACTGAAGGGTGTCTGGTTGCCAGTACCAACAGAGGCTGCAAGGCTATTTACATGTCTGGTGGTGCTAGCAGTGTGTTGCTCAGAGATGCTATGAGTAGAGCTCCTGTGGTGAGATTTGGGTTGGCAAAAAGGGCGGCTGAGTTGAAGTTTTTCGTCGAGAATCCGATGAACTTTGAGATTTTGGCACTTATGTTCAACAAGTCAGTTGTCCAAGCATTTCAATGCATCTATTTTTGTTGGTTATTTATTTTGTTGATGTGAGTTTATTTGGGGGTTTCTTTGTGATTGCAGATCAAGCAGATTTGGGAGGCTTCAGAGCATCAAATGTGCAATTGCAGGCAAGAACTTGTACATGAGGTTCTCCTGCAGCACTGGGGATGCTATGGGGATGAACATGGTGTCAAAAGGAGTTCAAAATGTTTTGGATTATCTGCAGGAGGATTTCCCTGACATGGATGTCATAGGTATCTCAGGTAGTCTCCAATGCCAAGAGTTATGATCTGGTCCAGCTGTTTGCTTGCTAGACTGATATCTGTGCTGATAGTTTGTAACCAATTAATGTCTATCTTGGTGTCTCAATTTGACGTTTTGCTTGGAATTAATGAACCCCCGGTCCTCTGAGTTTAATATCTGATGCTGATGACCAGGTAACTACTGCTCGGACAAGAAGCCGGCTGCAGTGAATTGGATTGAAGGAAGGGGAAAGTCAGTTGTTTGTGAAGCAATAATCAAGGAGGAGGTGGTCAATAAGGTTCTTAAAACAACTGTTGTCTCATTAGTGGAGTTAAACATGCTCAAGAACCTAACAGGCTCCGCCATGGCTGGAGCTCTTGGTGGATTCAATGCCCATGCCAGTAATATTGTTTCTGCTATCTACATAGCTACCGGCCAGGATCCTGCTCAGAATGTGGAAAGCTCCAACTGCATTACCATGATGGAATCTGTCAATGATGGAAAAGACCTTCATGTGTCCGTCTCAATGCCTTCAGTTGAGGTAAATCATTACACTGACAGTAATAGCTTCATATATTATAATTGACTATATATCTAATGGATGAACAATTAATAATTTGGCATTGATCCAGGTTGGTACAGTTGGAGGAGGTACCCAACTGGCATCACAATCAGCATGCCTCAACCTTCTAGGAGTAAAGGGTGCAAGCAAGGATACACCTGGGGCGAATGCAAGGCTCCTTGCAAGCATTGTAGCTGGTTCAGTTCTTGCTGGTGAGCTCTCACTCATGTCTGCGATCTCTGCTGGGCAGCTGGTGAAGAGCCACCTCAAGTACAATAGATCAAAGAGAGATATCACCAAAATGTCAGCTTAATGCACCAGAACAAGCCACAATAAAATGCTGAAATATACACACATAAAAATGAAGCCCCAGTACAAAGCCTAGGTAAGTCTTTTGGTTTATGCATCCATGTAATGTGAAGGGAATGTGTATTCACTGGTTATTTGTTTTACCTTCTTTGTAGTATTCCTCTTTGATTCACATCATTGTAGGATCTGTTGTATTTGTATCAACAAAAACCATAGGTTTTTGCGAATGAATCAACCTTGGAATCTCACTCTGCAGTTCAAAAAAATTTCTATCTAGATTAGTTTCGATGCCACTTCAAAAAAAGAGAGAAGAAGATTAGTTTCGATGCATGCAGAGGCTTAAAATACGCATGACATGAACAATCAGCTAAACCTTGTAGATCAAAACTGGCCAGACCTATTGATACACTAAAAGCTGAGACTACATTAAAATAAAATAAAAATCCATGTTTACATATCACCAAAATCATCTAATATAGTCCTCAAAGGGGATGGCCGAGTGGGTGTGAGGTGGTTTGTCGTGGGCCAAGCCTCGGGTTCAAATCCCTCTAAAAACTTTAGGTGATAAACCCTCTAAAAACTTCAGGTGATAAAAATTTCACACTCTGTGGAGCCTGTCGATAGTGCAAGTTGGCCGGTCTCATCTGGTTAGACCTGTTTGCAGGCTATGAGCCTAAACCAATTGGGGGTAACCCCTTTTTAAAAAAATCATCTAATATATAATTATTTCTAAACTTTTCTGCTAGTTTTTTTCTTAATGTTGACAACCAAACACTTCAAGAAAAAAATCATCTCTCGATCTTGTCGCGAAGTGCGGTATTCACTATATTCATTCTTGAAAAAAGCAATTAGTAGTAAAAATATGGGAACTGAAAGAGTCGAAACAAAGAAATATCAACTTGTACTACATCAAAGCATTCATATTTGATTTTCTTCATTGACAGCCATGTGGCCTCTGCGATCTCTTCGTTTGTGGGAACTTGTGATAAGTTGAGTTTTACTTATTAATTGTCTTCATTCTCGGCTTTATTTCGATGTCATTTGACCCTTATCTCTACATTTCAAGTAGAAAACAATTCTCCATCAAGGTCAACGCCTAGAAATAAAGATTCAAAGAAAAATCGAAGTTTTGGAGCAAAAAGGAGCAGAGGGAGGTTTTAACCGACTGGTTAAGGAAAGTCCAGTGGACTAACCCGTCGGTTACATGAAGGATGTCCAAGAAGTTGGTCTCTCTCACTCCCAACCGGGCGGCTAAAGGACCAATCGATCGATTAAAACTAGCTATCCAAGGAACTTGCTCGCGCACATTTACAGTCGGTCGGCTAGCAAGCCAACCGGTTGGTTAAGCCCTCCCTTGTACACCAAGCAAGCCTCGACCACTTTCAATCGGTCCGCTAAGGATCCAACCAGTCGGTTACAATCTCTACAACCCAAGAAGTTACTCTCGCACACATTTAACTGATCGGTTAGCCTGGGATCCTGAAATCTAACCGACCGGTTAGAACTGCTGGCACAGGAAAATTAACTAGGGACTTTAAATAGAGAAGATGGTTTTGACCTAATGGGGCTGAGTGTTGGAGAGAAAAGACCAGAGAAAAAGGCTCAACCAAGGTCATCATCAATGATTCAACCAAGGAAAGGAAGTGAAGATTCAAGGAGGAAAACTAGGCTTGATCATCCTATTTCCCCTAAATCCATCTTCTCTATAAGTTGTTTTCTATGAATACTACTTGTGCTATATTGTTTAACATGATGAGTGAGTAATCTGTTGGTTTTGAGGGTCCTATGACCCTCCTTGGTACTCAATGATCATGTATACACATTTGATTCTATAATACAAGGTGTTGATTTCATTTTCACTGATTGCTTCAAGCTTGACATGTTGCTAAGCGTGTTTGATGGATGCCTAAGTAACTTTTTTGTCTTAAAACTTAATCTGAGTGTTGAAAAAGCTTAGTGATGATTTTGATGAAGTGAAAAAGAACATATCCGGTGTTCATGAAAGTGAATGCATGTACTTGTTTTAAACTAGTGCTTCATGCATATTTCACTTATTAACGTTGGAAGAAATTTCAATGCTAATAAGAGTTATAGAGTAAATCGATATCTTGAAAGAGTGAGATTTTATTTGAGATGACTTAACTTAGAATAGATTCACATGAAAATTGGTCTACCTTAGTCCAAGCTAGGTTTTAGACAATTTAACACCTAGAAATGCTTAGAAATTGTGTATGTGATCATTGAGAAATGCCGATGGGAGTAGCCCCTTGAAACGCCTTTTAATCGAATCTAATCCCTCTAAAACATTTGCTTGGTAGAATTTTAATTAATTCATACAACTCTCAATTCGATAGAAGTAGCCAAGTAACAAATACAATTTCTCTAATCGTATAATCACGTTTGCTCCCTTGGGTTCGCTTGGTCTTGCCAATCATAAATTATTTTAACAAAAGATTTTTATTACACCTTAAAAAGTGTATACGAACAACTACAACGTCAACTCGTCACTTTTCCATTTGCAACTGTTTTGTTGCCTGTTTCACTCTATAAGTTGCCTCAACCAGTGTTGTGAAAACCGGATCGGGCCGGCTGGTTCGACCGGTTAGACCGGGAACCGGTCACCAGACCGGTTCGGTTCTGTAATCGGATTGGAATGCATCGACTCGGTCAAACCCGGTCGGTTGAATCAGTTGACCCGGTGGGTTGACCCAATTGACCCAATTTTTCATTAAAACGTGATTTGATCGGTTCAATCGGTTCGATTTGATCTGAAAAAATATATATTTATTTTGACTTGGATAAGACTCGAACCTAGTCTTCCTCTATAATTATCCCCTCTCATTCCATCAAGCTAAACACGATTCTTGTTTTATTATTTGTTTCAATAATGTATATTCATTTATCAAATCTATAAAATTTATTACTTACTATAAATTTAGCTAGAAATTCAATTAGTCTTAGAAATTCCTTATTGTTGTGACTTGCAAATTAAAACTAAAATTGTTATTGTTGTATTATTGATTTGTACTTTATTAAATTCTAAATTTGTTATGGTATGTTATTGTAATCAGATCATAAACATGTAATATTTATTCAAGTCATAAATATGTTAAATTATAATATCATATATAAGTATTTTATTTTTATTATCTAATTTGTGCGGGTAAACCGGTTCGACCCGGTTGAACCACTGATCCATTGACTCAGTGACTTGACCGATTCGATCACCGGTCTGGTTTTAATAACACTGGCCTCAACCATGTGGAACTACAAAATAAATAAATGAATTCACGGCAGAAATTATAAATAAAAGGTCAGAGAGATCAATCTGATTAGTCGTCTATTACATATCGGTAGCCTAATCACTCTAGACTGTTCTGAACAATTTGTTAAATCCATTAATGAGCATATGTTGAGAACTAACCGCTTTGAAGCATCAAATTTCTATACACCTCTTACAAGACCTTAACATCCTTCCTATTTTGAAGGCCATGTTTTACTTGTCACTTTCTTAGAAGTCTATAGTTATTACCAAGGTTGTCAGAATCGAGTTTTTACCTTGACTTGTTTTGCCAAGGTAGAATCGAATCGTAAAATCGACTCGTAAACTCGTCGAGTTTACTCCGAGTTTACTGTATATTAAAATAATATTAAATATTTGTAAATATACTTTTATAACACTATAAATATAACTAAATTAGAAATTTTATTTGCAATTTAATTATATAGGTATAACTAATCAAATTAGCTTGTGATTGTGATGTGGAAATGAACTTTCGTAAAAAATTTATCATTCCTACTTTTACAATTCCAAAACTGCAAAAAATAAAATTTGGAATTAAGGTATTCAATTTTTATATGAATAGTCAAAATAAGCAAATTGCAGCAGTTGCAAAAACAGAGCCTAATATGAATGTAGTTATATAAAAACAATACATTATCAGGGGAGCACTCCGTTGAGGCAGGGTTATAAGAGTGAGGCAGTGAGGCACAACGTGGACCAATCATTTTGGTGAGGTGGCAGTGGAAAAGTAATTGTTGGTGGGTATTTATGGGGGGGTATTTTGGGGTTTTTGTATATGAAATTGATGAGAAATTTACTCTCTCCTCTTCAGTTTCTCTCTCTCCTTTTCGGTTTCTCTCACCGAAATTTCTCTCAGAAAACCAAACGCAGCGAACGAAACCCACAGACGAAACCCACAATCTCAGAAATTTCTTTCGGTTTCTCCATTCTCAATCCGCGGCTCTGTCGTCCTTTCCTTTTCGAACGCGCACCGTTCAGCTAGGGTTTGCGATTTCACAGAAGACGAGGGAGTGGATCGATTCGAGTGCTAAGGGTGGGTTAAAATCGGTGGACGGAGGTGAGCCTTCGTCGAAATCGAATTTGTGAAACCCTAAAATAGCATTTGACGATTGATTATTGGATTGCTGTTGATTTTCGATTTAGGTTTGCTGTTGATTTTCGATTTAGGTTTGATGTTGAGTTCGGCTCCAACAATTTTCGATTTCGATTTAGGTTTCGATTTCTTTTGATCCGTGGTTCTGGTGCTCAGAAATTTAATCGTTGTGGTCATGTCTGTGAAATTTAGTTTGGACTTTGTTTTGTGGCTTGGTGACTGATTGTTTGAAAACACTGGTGTTCTTTACAGGAGCGCTGCGGATGAGCAAACAATGATTTTGAATTTTGATGTTGGAATGATGTGTAATTGTGATGTGTTGATTGAGTTGTTGTTTTTGCAAATGGAGGAAACGAGGCTGCTGCTGCTGGTATTTTACTAACATTGTTTCTGTTAGTGGAGTGTTATTTGATTTTACTTGTGAGATATGGTTGTGTTTGCTTGCATATCAGCTCGGAACTGATCAAATCTGATTATGTTTCTGCATATTGACTGGTCTGAAGCAGCGTGTGCCTGCATGAGTGAAGGATGCATCTTCAAAGGCGGTCTATGCTGCGCAGAACGCTCCAGCGACAGTTCGCTCCATGGCCTCAGATGTAACAAAAATTAATGTCACTGATACTGCATCAGGATATGGGAAAGACCTGTACACCAAGTTTCATCTTACCTTCTCTTGGTACATTGTAATATGTTGTCTTTTGTAAGCTGCATAATAGAACGAAGGTGCGTGATTGTGTACACGATGGGAAATTTTTGTTGTACAGATAAATGGTGTATATAATGACATCATGTATGAAAATCATACATATTGTATTTTTGGCCGAATAAAATTTTTTTCAAAATTTGGATATGAGCAATTGTATTTATGAAATTAATTTACAAAATTTCAGATTAATTTGAGTAATTTAATTGCCAAAAATAACAAAAAAAAATCATACATTATGCATAGGTTCTGGCACAAAATCGATGCATAATTTAAGGGGGTAATGACTTATGAAATAAGGGGGTAATGACTTATGAAATAAGGGGGGTAATGACTTATGAAATAAGGGCGTAATGACTTATGAAATAAGGGGGTAATAACTTATGAAACAAGGGGTAATGACTTATAAAATAAGGCGGTAATGACTTATGAAACAAGGGGTGATGACGTATGAAATACAGGGGTAATAACTTATGAAACAAGGGGGTTATGAAATAAGGGGGTAATGACTTATGAAATAAGGGGGTAATTACTTATGAAATAAGGGGGTAATTACTTATGAAATAAGGGGGTAATAACTTATGAAACAATGAGGTAATGATGTATGAAATACGGAGGTAATGACTTATGAAATAAGGGGGTAATGACTTATGAAAAAAGGGGGTAATAACTTATGAAACAAGGGGGTAATGACTTATGAAACAAGGAGGTAATGACGTATGAAATAACGGGGTAAAAACTTATGAATTAAGGGGGTACTGCCTTATGAAATAAGGGTGTAATGCCTTATTAAATTAAGGGGGTAATGCCTTATGAAATTAAGGGGGTAATGCCGTATGAAATTAAGGGGGTATGACATATAAAAATAAATGAGTAATGCCTTGTGAAATTAAGGGGGTATATCATATAAAAATAAGGGGGTAATGCCTATTAAAATTAAGGGGGTATGACATATGAAAACAAATGGGAATGCCTTATGAAATTAAGGGGGTATGACATATAAAAATAAAGGGGTAATGAGTTACGAAATTAAGGGAGTAATGACTTATTACTTATAGAATATGGGGGGTATGACATGTGAAATAAGGGGTACCCCCTTATTTTTATGGCACACCCCCATGTTCTATAAATCATACCCCCTTATTTTTATATGTCATACCCCCTTAATTTCATAAGGCATTACCCCCTTAATTTCATAAGGCATTGCCCTCTTGTTTCATAAGGCAGTACCCCCTTAATTTCATAAGGCATTACCCCCTTATTTCATAAGGCAGTACCCCCTTATTTCACATGTCATACCCCCATATTCTATAAGTCATTACCCCCTTATTACCCCCTTATTTAATATGTAATACCACCTTATTTCACAAGTCATGACCCCCTTAACTTAGTACCCATTACCCCTTTAATTCATAAGGCATTACCCCCTTATTTTTATGTCATACCCCCATATTCTATAAATCATTACCCCTTAACAATATGCAGAAACGACATACCCTGAAGATCTCGTGTTCCATAACCCTAGAAGCTTTACATATGTGTTATGAAATAAGGGGTAATGAACTTAGCCACATTACATATAAAACAATCAATACAAACTTCATAGCTTTTACAACCCAATTGTTATTATTTATACAAAACTCGAACATAAAAGTATATACATCGCTGTTACAACCCAATTTTACTGTACATACATTTTCTTACAAATACAATATTCAATGATATATGATTTTTATATCATTGAATACATTATATGATTTTTACAAATACATTTTCTATGCCGCGGCAAGTGTGAAACTAGATTTGCCGCTTCAAGTCTTTGGTGGTTCGCTTCAGGCATGGTGCCATGAGGGCATCTCTAACAAAGAAAGTGATCTATCATGTGCTGTATAATATCCGCACCATCAATATGGGCTGACTCGTCTTTGACCTGCAAAATGTTTTGTTCAGAATAGCCTGATGAAGAAATATGCATTTATATGCAAAAGTCCTTGAATGAACTAAAATCAATCATCAATTGACGACCAGTACTCATCAAACATCAATCATCAATCATCAATCGAAGCAATCGAAGCAATCAAGTAAAACCATTACAAAACACAAAATACACTGATACACAACGCAAGTATCGTCAGTTAGTCACTTACCTCCAGGCTCCAACTCCTTCAATCATTCGACATTCGAGCTCTGCGCAACTGCCCCTCGGCCGGATTCGGACGTGGCTGCCTCTGTCGGAATCTGGAAGATTGGGATGGCGCACGGTCGAACGGTCGCACTCGGATCTCGGAAGTCGGACGCCGCTGCCTCGCTACTCGCTCTACTCGGAAATCGGACGTCGCATAATTTCATAAGCTGTCTGCAGACCTCCGCAACCAAATCAATGTCTGCTGTCTACTGACCTCCGCGAGGAATGATCTATCAGTCCTAAACCACAACAATGTTTTCCTCAAAATTAAATAATTATGAAATCAACATCTCCGGAAAATGCTTAACATCATTCTAATCCAATCTGTCAAACACACACCAAAGCTTCCAGTTGCTGAAAAATCTAAAATATCAAACACAAATTACACCACACTCTAACTTCAAAACCCTAATCCTAAACACAAACCACAACCAATTGAATAAGAAAATAAAAAGTTACCATTTAGAGCATAAACCACTAGAAACCGTGACAACATCGGAGCCAAAACTTCAGAACACATACAGGTTCTACAACTCACAGATATTGGAAAAGAACTCACATATATTGGAAAATAACTCACAGAATGGTAAGCACATGGGGATTTTCCTTGGCGCTCAGTAACTGAGAGTCCGAACCTTTCCAGTGTCACATATGAGCTCAGTTCCAACAGGGTAAGCAGCATAGAATTGATAATCTCTTGAATACCCAGCTCGAGTTCTGCAAAAATAAACGAAAGCTCGAGTTCTGTAAATTGAATCCAGAAAACTTTACAATAAATGATCCAAACAGCTCAAGACTTGCATGCATCCTGTGAAGACCCTTCTCCAAAACATGGTGATGATAATAAGAGTAGCAATTTTCAACACAAACCCAGTTCAACAAAGAACAATTCGGACTGAAATACAAATGTAGCAATCAGCCATCTTCACAAACCACATTAAGTTAACGACAACAACTAAAGTTGAACTAAAAGCATATAAAAGAAAATGCATCAGAGTAAAAGAAAATGAACTAAAAATGCTCGGTTTGGTCTCTAATGGACAATATCTCAAGGAGGCAATCCCAGGAAACTAAAGCTTGTAAATCCAAGCGATCAAACAAGTATGTGCTGAAAATGAGCAAGTACCAATACAATTCCTAGTGTAGAGTCCAGCTCAACAAGGACCAGTTTTATTAAAAAATAGGCAAAACAGATATCTCAAACTCATTTAAAAAATAGACCCAAATGGGTTATTTGGAATAAAAACTTCGATTTTCCTTAGCACCACTGTTTCTTACACTTGTTCTGAGCTGCCGGCCAGTGACCTTGATGCTGAGATGAAACTTCTAAAGAGTCAGAGGATGCATTAAAAACGTCATCCAGACATTCCGCCTTCTAACTTTTTCATCCTGATGACAAAATATAATATAAGTTCGGCTCTGCATCAGACTTCATGATTCTGATAAAAGAATGTCTACTGTTTACAAAAGTGAATGAATGACTCGAACACGTACTATATTCAACATTATTTAAACGCAGCATTCACAAATCAATTTTTCCATTCACATAATACCAACAACCCTTTCTACCTGTACCACTACATCAACCATCCATCAATTGCATTATTAACAGATAACGTTGGTTAAAAAACTAGGTTCATACGTTGAATCTAATGCAATTGAAAAAGTTGTATACTATCACAAATTCAGTATTTGAAACAATATTTCATCACACATCATGACCAAATCAGTTCACTACTCGAGTTCACCAAATACGAACAACTTGCCTGGGAACAAATCGAGTTGCTTTTATCCATATTTTCGCTCTATGGTCTGTCGAACCGCGGAATAGCCCTAGAATGAAAAATCGAAGGTGTCAAAATTGCAAAATTGAAGTTGTCGCCATAGCTAATCGTCCGGAAGTAGTCAAGGCGAGAGATTACCTGGTGAATACGATCGATTTCGTTTAGAGATTCCGGTGTATTGGAAAGCTTCTTAAAAACGAGTAGGGTTTTTGATGGGTAGGGTTTTTGAACCCGGAGATGGGTAGGGTTTTGATGGTCGGCGGGGAAACAAACTCAGTAAATTCAACGAGAGAGATGAGATATCATCAAAAAAACGAGAGAGATGAGAGAGAATTGATGCGATAGTGTATATTATATGAGATAAAGTCCAAAATGCCCTTCTCAAATGAAATTATAATGAATTTGCTTTTAGAAAATAATAAAAAAATGTTTGTGTAGTGGGGCAGGTGTCAACATATGATTGGATGGATAAAGATGAGGTGTATGAATGAGTGGTTGAGAGGTTGCCTCACTGCCTCATTATCAAAATGTAATGTATGAATATAGTACAGGTAGTTTTTTTTTGCTATGGTAGTACAGGTAGTTTTGCACTTAGTTTTATATTGTATAATTACTTACATTTTTTTACTACTGAAATTTCTACATAAAATATGCCTCGAGTATATTCGTACACAATAAATAAATAAAAACATAACAAAAGCTGAAACATCTCTCCTGTCTCAGTGAATTAAATATGAAACTACCTTTACTCTCTCCTAAATTTCCAATCTCTCTCTTCCTGTCTTTCAAATTCGTGTCTCTCTTCAACTATTCATCATCTTCTTCACCCAAACCCATAATACCCATTTTCCCTATCACAGTACAACACCTCCAACAACCCCAATACGGGTCGCGCTTTGGCCGCCAGAAGATCGGCGTGAAAGACTAATGGGCCTAAACCCTAAAATCGTAAGATTATATAACGATTTTAACGATTTTTAATTGTTAGAAATCGTGTAAAATCGTTTCAACATCCGATTTCACGCAATTTCGATTCCACCTGCGATTTTACACGAATCTTACACCTATAATCGTGAAATCGGACGAATTTGCATTTTAAAACGCGATTTTAACAACCATGGTTATTACAAACCATATACACTGCTGATAATATTGCTTAAACAGTGGCGGAAAAGCAGAAGATAATGAACAAAAATAGGAAATATGAATTCAAACAGAACAATTGCAAACCCTCGGCTTTGCATCGAGTCACGTCAGACGCTGTCCTTAAAGCAAGATTGTCGCCCATAGGTGCTAAGACTCTCTGACAATATGCCTCCCTGGATAAAACGATCCTCGATAGCAGACTGCACCACGCTCTGCCGATTGAACTTGTTCTGATCTTTGGCTATCACCGACAGACTCATACGAATGGAAAAACGAAGAGGAGGAGAGTTGTTGTTTTTTCTGTGTGTTATGAAGTGAACATCGACCTTCATTATATAGCAGAGCTCGCAACCTCCCACGACCCCTTAACTTCCCATGATGGTCAAACTGCCTCATTACTCCATGAAGTTGAACCGTTCATTGACCAGCAATTGATGACTCAGTGGAAGACAGACTGTCTTATTTCGAGGTGTCCTCCACCCTCAAAATTAGGTCAACAATGGGGCACACCACCATTTTTTCACACTTATTTCACACAAATTCCAACAATCCCCCTCATGAAGAAAATCGAGTGGTGAAAAATGATAAAACAAAAAAAACTCGATAATCAAGACTCGACTCAATGTGGTGATAACTTCTACGTTGATATCTGCATAGGATAGGTAGGCAACGCCCTTGAACCTTCCCTTGGGAAAACTTGTTCTCTTTACTGACTATTCAGTAGACGTGATTGTCTTTGAACTGTTCGTCTTATAATGTAAACGAAAGCCATGTTCCCCACAAATATCTTCCTGATCATACTTTAGTTCTTACAAGTGGGCTCATTTTGGTTTTGACAGCCCTTCCCTGTTTCTGCCAGAGTTTCTAAAGAATTAAGCCCTATGAATTTCACTTTGAAGCGACCACTTTTCTCTCTCACATATGTGATTCTTTATTAAGATAATCCCGCATTATCCATTTGAATCTCACCATTCAAATTCATAGAATCATTAAAAGCTACTAGCTTAGCCTCATGCGGGAGCCACTGTTTTATTAGGGAATAGGACTGGGGTGTTACCCCCACAGTCTTAGCAGGTCGGTTGTCTCTTTGAACCAAGCTCTTGGAATGTATGAGATTTGTCCCTAGGTTCTCTCCATTTTGGCTGTCCTCAATTGAGCGCGCATATATATATATATATATAGATGGACGTTCAAATGTTATGTGCTTCTTATTGTGTTATGTGTTATGTCGATTCTGATTGGTTAATGAAAAACAAGGAACCAATCAGAAGCGAGGAACACCGTAACTACGGTGCACCCTCACCCACACAACCCCCATGCTTTGGAGGTGCACCGTAAGCCCCGTGTTCCTCGCTTCTGATTGGTTCCTTCTTTTCATCAACCAATCAAAATCGATATAACACTTTAAAAACATAACACTCTAAGGACATATAACATTTGAACGCCCCCTATATATATATAGAGTACAAAGTACTGTATAGAGTAATCAAGATCGTTGATTTAATTAGATTAATGGCTGAGATTAAACCATCCAAAAATAACTACGTTTAACATCCGTTATGTTTGAAACGAGATGCAGGGGTAATTAAGAGAATAATTATATTAGTATTTGTTTCCTTATTAGTCGCAATTGAACGAGATACAATCGGGATTGCGATTGCGATTATGAAATATACCCTAAAACAAAATCTCCCACTTTATCAGGCGATTGCGATTGCGATTCGAGTTCGATATCGATCGAGAAGGCGTTGGCGAGTACTCCTGCTGTGCGATTTTGAGTTGTAAGTTGATCCACATGCAGAGGCGAGCCGCATGCAGCAACCTCCAGCAAACACAGCTGAGAGTCCTAAGGCTACCAAGCTTGGCCCAAGGATGAAGAAGCCCAACAAGCGCTGGCCAGCAACTGAGTACGATCTCCATGCATTATCCATACAGCTGGCAGATGGGGACCACAAGGCTAACGGCCTGCAGGCGTGAGTGCATGGCATGAAACGAATAATGTAAGAGAGTTGTTAGCTATATATGTATGCAGAAAGGCATGAGAATAAAGAAGAAAAAGATTACCTGAATCCTTCTATCCTCTCTGCTTCTCCCTTCTTCTCCTTTCTCTCCTCACCTTCCCTTTTCTATCGTCCCATTTGGTGCTTTTCACTGAGTTGTTACCATGCCGCCGGAAACAAGGAGCATGACAGACTCAATCACCGCCCTATCCCAGCGTTTGGATGAGTTCACCACCCGTACCCAGGCTGACCTACAAACTCTCACCGCCCAGCTGCAAGCGCACACCCAGCAGCAGCAAGTGTACGCCCAGCAGCAAGCTGACATAAACACCAAAAATAACATCCGCTTTGAACGTCTCATGGAAAAGATGGATACCATCTTTGGCCAAACAACTATGTCAGGGAGAGCCGACAAGCAACCAGTAACTGAGGACACGCCGCCACCTCGCTCCACATCCCCGTTGCTACCCACACCGTTGTCATATCCCACCACCCATGGACAGTATCCTGGATCACATCAAGACCTTCAACCCTACCACACTGACACCGGACCTCACTCAGCACCTAAACCCCTGCGTGTTGACGTCCCAATATTCACTGGCGAAGCTGTTGAAGGCTGGTTGTTCCAGATGGAACGATACTTTGAGCACAACCGAGTCCCTTATGATCAGCGAATGATGTTAGCCACCTTTCACATGGCCGGCGAAGCTCTGAAATGGTATCAATGGCTGTACACAACGCATCAGGTACGCGACTGGTTTCTCTTTGCTACTGATGTTAAACTGCGTTTTGGTCCATCGGAGTACTGCAAACCTGAGGTTTTGCTAAACCTGTTACATCAAACTGGTTCCGTCACGGCATACATTTCTGAGTTTGAATCCCTATCCATGCGGACTCCTGGCCTAAACCCGGAAAATCTGCTCTATCGTTTCATCGCTGGTCTCCATGCAGATGTGCGTCGCGAGCTTGTATTACTCAATCCGGACACTTTAAGAAAGGCAATGGGGATGGCGCGAGTAGCGGAGGAAAAACTGAACAGTATTAAGTCTTACTCTGGACGCCCTCCAGGTGCTCGACAGTTTTCCCCACAGACAAACTACCCAATATCTAACCCCCCAACACCCAGACCTCGCCTGCTTCCGCCAAGCCCTCCGGTGCGGAAACTTTCACCTGCTGAGATGATGGCACGTAAGGACAAAGGCCTGTGTTTCAACTGCGATGACAAATATGTCCCGGGACATCGATGCTAACAGAAGTTCCTTTGTATGATTGTGCAGGACGAAGAAACAGAGGATGATGGTGACGCGTGTCCCGCGGAAGAGGAGATACATGAGACTGACACCGATGAGCCACCACCAGTTATAACCTATCACGCCCTCCAAGGCCAAACCATGCCCCGGACATTGCGTCTGGAGGGACTGCTCGCTGGCCGCAAGGTAATGATCTTGATAGACGGCGGCTCCACCCATAATTTTATACAAACAAGAGTGGCTAAAAGTGCAGGACTCCTTGTGGAAGCCACGAAGCACATCAGTGTGATGGTGGGTAACGGAGAAGAACTACATTGCGCAGGAATCGGAAAGGCTATTCAGTTGGTACTCGACAACCGTATATTCGAGGTTGATCTTCACCTCCTACCCATTTATGGCGCAGATATAGTACTGGGAGCGCAATGGCTCGCGGATATAGGCCCGGTAACGTTTGATTACAAGCAACTGTGGATGAGCTTCGAGCATCTGGGAGAGACGGTGCAACTGCATGGGATCCGTCCCTATGCCCAACCCACATCCATGTCCCTAAGCGAGTTGCGCAGAGTACACAGCACCGACTCGGTGATGAGTTTGTATCACATGGCTATGATTGACCCAGCGGACACTCCAGGCCATGATACTCAGCTCCCTACCATCCCACCTGAGCTTGAGCAGACACAGCAACAAGACCTCCTAACCTTACTCACCACCTTTACCAATGTCTTTGGCCCCCCAAAAGGATTACCACCCTGCAGAACTCACGACCATCAAGTTCCTTTGTTACCCAACTCAGTACCAGTGAATGTCCATCCCTATCGCTATCCAAGATACCAGAAAGTCGAAATCGAGAAAATGGTGCACGAGATGTTAGCTCAAGGGGTGATACGCCCTAGCACAAGTCCATTCTCGTCCCCAGTTCTCTTGGTACGCAAGAAAGATGGTACTTGGAGATTCTGCGTTGATTATCGTGCCCTCAACGCCATTACCATTCGTGATCGATACCCCATGCCGACTGTGGATGAACTCTTTGATGAGTTGCAAGGGGCATCTGTATTTACAAAATTGGATTTGCGCGCCGGTTACCACCAGATTTTGATGGCCAATGATGATGTACATAAGACCGCGTTTCGCACCCACGACGGACATTTCGAATTCCTTGTGATGCCATTTGGCCTCACCAATGCACCCTCCTCGTTCCAGGCTGCCATGAACGACATCTTTCGCCCATTACTCCGCAAGACAGTACTTGTGTTTATGGATGATATACTAGTTTACAGCCCAAACTGGACAGAGCACTTAACCCACCTCAAGGAAGTACTAGACCTCCTACGCCAGCACTCTTATTTCATCAAAGCCTCCAAATGTGAAGTTGCCAGACCCCGTGTTCACTACCTTGGTCATATCATTTCCAAAAGTGGTATGGAAGTGGACCCTAGCAAAGTGGATGCGATAGTAAACTGGGAGCAACCAACCACGGTCAAGAAACTGCGTGGATTCCTTGGCTTGGTCGGGTACTACAGGCGTTTTGTACATCACTTTGCATCCATTGCCGGTCCCTTAACCGAACTGTTAAGGAAAGATGCTTTTGTGTGGGGAGCAGCAGCCACAAAAGCCTTCAACACACTAAAAAATTGTCTCGCCTCCGCCCCTGTCCTTGCCTTGCCCAACTTCACCAAAGCTTTTGTGGTCCAAACAGACGCATCGGGGGTCGGGATGGGAGCAGTCTTAACACAAGACAGCCACCCTATTGCGTACTTTAGCCGTCAGTTCACCCCCACTCTGCAGAAGAGCTCCACCTACAATCGTGAACTTGCCGCCGTGGTCATGGCAGTACAAAAATGGCGCCATTACCTGTTAGGCGGACACTTCACTTTATACACCGACCACCAGCCCCTCCGCACTATCCTCTCTCAGACGGTTCACACCCCAGAACAGCAACGGTGGGTAAGCAAGCTTATTGGGTTTGATTTTGAAGTATTGTATAAACCCAGACACGAGAACGGACCAGCCGACGCGTTATCTCGCGAACACCCTGCTACGACGTGCATGGCCATGCAGGGTATGTCGCAACCAGTCTTTGGGCTCCTGCGTGCTTTGCGAACGTTATGTGCGGAGGACAGTGATACGAAGGCACTGATTAGCAAGATTGAGGCACACCCAGAGTTGTATCCTCAACACCAGATCAGGGACGGGCTGCTCGTCTACAAAGGTCGTTTATGGGTTCCACAGAATGCAGCAGTCAGGGACCTTATCTTGCATCAATATCACGACTCACCAGTGGGGGGACATGCCGGCGTGGCTCGTACAACTGCGCGGATCACGGCTCTATTTTACTGGGAGCACCTACGCCGCGATGTGGCTACCTATGTGACAAGGTGTGAAACTTGCCAACAGGTGAAGCCATTAAACATGGCATCACCCGGACCACTGCAACCCTTACCCATCCCTGACAAGATTTGGCAAGCCGTCACCATGGATTTCATTACTTGCTTGCCGAAATCCAAAGGTAAGACAGCCATCATGGTTGTGGTGGATAGATTGTCGAAGTACGCCCACTTCAGTCCCCTTGCGAAGGGCTTTACGGCCGAATCTGTGGCTGGTATCTTTGCTCGCGATATTTGCCGTCTTCATGGTATCCCGGCCAATATTGTCAGCGATCGAGACCCAGTTTTCCTCAGCTCATTCTGGCAAGAACTCTTCCGCCATCAAGGGACGGTCCTCGCACATAGCACGGCCTATCACCCACAGTCGGACGGGCAAACGGAGGTACTAAACCGGATTCTTGAGGATTATCTGCGCTGTTATGTTGGGGAAAGCCAGTCGAAGTGGGTGGATATGCTGCCGTGGGCGGAACTGCACTACAACACAGCCATTCATTCCGGGCTCGGCACCTCGCCCTTTGAAGCTGTATACGGGCGCAGCCCTCCGGTACTTCTGGACTATGTACCAGGGGAGTCCAAAGTTAGCTCAGTTGACGACACACTTACCATGCGGACTGAGCTGATCAAACGACTCCGCGAGAACTTGATTCGTGCACAACATCGCATGAAGCAGAAGGCGGACAAGCACAGGACAGAAATCACGTATGAGGTTGGCGACTGGGTTTATTTACGACTGCGGCCCTACAGGCAGAACACCTTACGTCCTTTCCGCTCTAGCAAACTCGCCCGACGCTACTATGGGCCTTTCGAAGTAGTCGAGCGAATTGGACCAGTAGCGTACCGACTAGCTTTACCTGAGTCCAGTCGCATCCATGATGTTTTCCATGTGTCCACACTCAAACGCTGCAAAGCCACACCACCATTCACCCAGATCAGTTGGCCAGACATCTTCTCAGGCAACCACCATGTCCCTCAGCCTGACAAAATTCTGGGCCACCGTCAAATCCTGCGAGGTAACACCGCTGTCCAGCAAATCCAAGTCCAATGGGTGGGACACGGTATCGAGGACGCCACTTGGGAGGACACGTCTCAATTCAGGGTCGACTACCCCAGCTTTGTTCTCGAGGACGAGAAACATTTTGAGGGCGGGAGAAATGATCCACATGCAGAGGCGAGCCGCATGCAGCAACCTCCAGCAAACACAGCTGAGAGTCCTAAGGCTACCAAGCTTGGCCCAAGGATGAAGAAGCCCAACAAGCGCTGGCCAGCAACTGAGTACGATCTCCATGCATTATCCATACAGCTGGCAGATGGGGACCACAAGGCTAACGGCCTGCAGGCGTGAGTGCATGGCATGAAACGAATAATGTAAGAGAGTTGTTAGCTATATATGTATGCAGAAAGGCATGAGAATAAAGAAGAAAAAGATTACCTGAATCCTTCTATCCTCTCTGCTTCTCCCTTCTTCTCCTTTCTCTCCTCACCTTCCCTTTTCTATCGTCCCATAAGTTGTCAGTTGTCAGTGTGCTGTTAAATGGGTAAGATGAATTCCGTCTCTTCTCCAGGTATGATGCCGAAACTCAAACAGTGTTCCGGTACTGATGGGTTTTGAATCAGTGAATTTGTTTTTGAATCGGTGCCGAAACTCAAACAGTGTGTAAATCGATGAATTTGTTTTTTTTGAATTGGTGCCAAAACTGATGAGTTTTAGAAAAACAGGTGAATTGCGTGTGATTAACTTGTGAACATTGTTTGTGTTTACTAGATTCAGTAGGTTTTGTCATTTGAATTAAAACAACCACAATCAGTTATTTTTAATTGTACTGAGGTTTGTGAATTCACAATCAAACTTTATAGGTTTTTTAATTGTCTTCTGATAATTTTATTTGTCATCTGGTGAACCATGTCATGTGAACATTAAGATGAGTTGTGAATGCAAAATTTTGTGAATGCAAACCTTCACAAGAATCCTTTTTCTTTGACAGATTGTTAATGATCATTTGAGCATCACGTCCCTCTATATAAGTCTTGAGGTCTCTCTTGAAGGTCTCTATAATTTAACTAGTTCTTCAATTTAGTAGCATTTTTACTATGGTGTTGTTGTTTTTTACAGGACAATTATGAAGAAGAATATGATGACTATCTGCAGTATTCATCCAGTTAGATGTATTATATGTATTTGTTGGTTACTTTCACTGATTTTTATTTTTGTACTTTGTCTAGGAACGTGGTCAGGGATTTTCTGTACATGGATAGGTAAGCTAGGGATTTGTAAATGCTAGTTTTGGTTTATAATAATTTTGACATTGGTGCACTTGACACGCACTAAGATCGCATTAGATTGTTGTATATTATATATGTGACATTGCTTTCAATTGTTGAACATTCGATATATTTTGTGAACATTGATTTTATTTCGTGAATAATAGTTTTGTTCTGTGAACTCACCAAGCATATTGTGAATTTTGTGACGATTATTTGAATATTTTTTTGTAAACTGTGAACTAAGTGTTTATCTTGTGGACGAAATAGTTAATTGGAAGATGAATTTACTGTAGTCTAGTCGATTTGTGGACTAGTTTGTGACTTTTAATTTGTGGTCTATCTATGGTAATGTAAAGTAGATAGTAGATTGGAAGGTAAATTTACAGTAGCCAATCATGTTGATAAAACAGTTCTTCTTATTGTAATTTTATACTGTTATACATGATGTTATCGCAATGTATCAACTGTTCTAGCTTGGCTGTAATCCACAACATAAAAACTGACAGGCATAGTGGTTTGCTGCAGATAGATGCGAGCTTACCCATGGAAATATCGAGAAGCAGTTAATTGCACTTGTTTTTAGACAGTGATGCTTTGTGTCGAATGAAAAGACTCTTTCTCAACTTTGATCATGTTAAATCTTCAAGACAAGGAGATGATTAATCTGTTCAAGTGATGTCATGTTCGAAGCATAAGAACATTTTTGTCTAATTTAATTGTGATTCAGATTCAGGCTTTATGTATTACCATTTAACTGTCATATTGTAACTTTAATGTAACAATTTCTTATTATAAATCAGAAAGTTTGAAATAAAGAAATCTGCTTCCATTATCTAGGTTTGGTAAAAAAAAATTGATGAAGATCTAGGCAGGGTAGATTTTTTTTTTGATGGAGATCTAGGCAAGGTAGATTTTGAGTTCAAGCTTTGTTGTGTGCTCAAAATAAAACTTGTGTTTCACATAATAGAAGCTGTGTTTACTAAATAAAACAAAAGTTCACAAAATGAAAGTTCAGAAAATACGAAAGTATGTTTCCCATAATTGTGATGTGTTCACCAAATAGTAGACATATTCACAAAATAATAACACTGTTCACAAAATAGTACCACTGTTCACGAAATTGATGTACATATATTAGAAAAAATAAACATGTGTTGTGTTCGCAACATACAGAGGCATACCCATAGTATACAAGTATAAACTAGTATTCACATAATGTATAGAACAATTACAACTTCACTGAATAATTCATTATTGCTTACATTCCAAGCAAATTGAAAAAAAAATAAAAGTGACAGAAAAGCTGGATTAACCACCTAAAGTCTACTTCAAGTGGTTTTTCTACTTGAATAGAGTGTAAGCTTTTCTATTTTTCAAGATAGGAGACAACTTCAAATCTACTTGTCTGGAAAATGTTCTTTTTGTGCATTCACCGCGACTGGCATGCCCGAGCAAGAGATGAGGTTCCACAAGTCCTGCGAGAAAGAAAACCAAACTACGATGCATTAAACCACCTAAAAATTGTAAGTAGAATAACTATACAAGTAGTTTAGATCGCATAACGGAGTACAGTTATTTTGTGAACGTAAGTCTTTATTTTGTGAATACAGTTATTGTTTAGTGAATACAACTATTATTTAGTGAACAAAACTATTAGATGAGTAATAATCTTTCCATATGTGCACATGATACATAAGTTTATCAGTCGTACATGAATAATGACAAACACAAACAAAAAACAAACCAGTGCTCATAATCCTTAAACATCCACAACAACAATAACCGTCAAAGGGCATAAATTTACAACAAAACCATCAGCAAAACAAACCTTGAACTGCGCCCATCTCCTCCACAATATAAAACTGATGTCCACACAATAAGATTAGTTACAATTAACAGAGTAATAAAACAATAGAATTCAAATGATGACAGAAACAATCGCAACTTAATGTTTTGACACTACAAAATAAATTTTCACAGGCCATAGATGCATTCATCAAATTTTATAACATCCCAATATAACAGCGATGATCACAAAGTAAGTGGATTATACACACAAAAAATAACAATATAGCTCTACAGAACTCCCTACAAGCATCAAATCTTATATTTAGCAGAACTCCCTACAAGCATCAAACCCATGGTTGACATCAACCAGAACTCCCTACAAGCATCAAATCTTATATTCAGCAGCTACAGTTAATTGAAACTAGTAAATTCATCCATAAATTGACAATACATACCTGGCTAGCACGAAGCTCAAGCGCAACCTCTTCTTGTGCAGTTAACTTGATCTAGATTGCAAAAAAAAAAGATCAGAAACAGATGAGAGCTCAGACACTTGAGATCACAACTTCCACGATCAAACTATTAGAAGTACGCATTCTGGCCTTTTGAGTATTGCCCTGTTTAAGATAATTGAAAAAAAAATTGATTATGGTTTGTTAATGGGTGGCCGTACAGCCTGACTCATACAAATATGGGTTTTCTAATTACAATCTCAACAACAAAAGCCAAAATTTAGATCTACACTGATCATTTGAGACTGATCGTCAATAACATGACAGACAATGTTGGGTTATTTAGCCTCAGCTAACTTTTCCAATCTACTGAGCTAATGGCGTTAATATAAGTGTACCTTGAGAATGACTATGATCTTGCAAGTTGCAACACCTACTTTTTGAATATAATCTCTCAGGAACAACTTCCTTAACCATAATGAATAATATTCTAATTTCTAATGGATGGTTTATCCAAATTATGCTCTTAGTTTACCCACATTTCGCATTGTGTTAACCAGTACAGATTAACAAAGAATGCATATCATACGAAAGACTAACCGTCCGGTCAGATGAGTAACCCGCAAGATCCACATTCCTTAGCCAATTAAATTTCATCGGGAAACTTTTGATACCTCCAGGTGGTCAATGCACACAAAATGAATATAATCAGCTTAGTGACCCTCCACGAACCCCTTAATCTCAATGTCCCATTAAACAGCAGAATGAAGTAACTAATTAACATAATCGCTATCATTATAAAAGAGAAAGACGATTGGTTCACACTCATATTCTAATGTATTATTAGTCTGAAAGGTGTGACCATTAAAGTTAGCTGGCAAAATAGATCATAGACAGATGAGAGCTCAGACACATCTGGGTTTCAGATTAAACAAATATAGTAAACTTAGACATTTTCATCCCGATTTCATCTCAATGACTACTAAAAAGCTTATTCATAACTCTGAATCATCAAACTAATTAACAATAGGAATTGCAAAAAATAAACAACACATCTAAAAATCATACCTGGTAGTAAGGACCTAATCAAATGGCGAGTTAAAAAGTTTACAAAACCTGTTTAGCGGACTGCAGCAGAAGATACAACCCGAAACAATGCTAACACAGACTACGAATTGGCGCTGTATAGATTGAAGACGAGATAGAGATGGACGTGATTAGGGTTGAGCTGCGATCTAAATTGAGCTGAACTTAACTGATTGCAAATAGTAGTGGGTTTTACTATTTGGACACGTGGCGCGCCCACAATGCACGGGGGTTAGATGGATGATGATCCAACGGCTGAGATTAGTCCCTACGTCCTCACCATATTTGAGTGTCCTCAAATGAACACTCCTCTATATATATATATATATATATATATATATATATATGGGCGTGCTCGGTTGAGGACACGTGAATAGTGTGAGGACGTGAGGACAACCAATCACTACGCGCCACGTGCAGAGAATAGTATTTTGCTTTTTACGTTTTGCTTTTTGCTTTTGATGGATTTTGATAGTGGGACACGTGACGCGCCCACAAAGCTGTGATGTGAGATGTGTCCCTACGTCCTCACACTATTCACGTATCCTCATTTGAGCACTCCTATATATATATTTTTTGTAAATTAAATTCCATTAGTGATCATTCGACCAAAACTAAATCAAAGTATGAAATAATTTGAGAAATCAACTTGAACAACTCACCATAAGTCTGTCATCAAAATAAAAAAAATACTTATTATAAGCCTATCACGATGAAGCTACAAATCAAAATTTTGTTATGTGATAAAATTATTAATATTTTTTTGAATTAGAAGTTGAATGGTATTATACCAGAATAATATAAAATCAAATAAACATGATCACTGGCTATGCCTTGGTGCAATCTGTTGGCTTGAAAGACAAGGTACCGGCAGCAGCATCGTATCCGACCAAGAAGTTCATCTGAGCAAGATTCCCGTAAATCGATTGACCACTCGACTCAGCAAAAGCCAGACATATCAACCCCTCTGAAATCTCAACAAACGTGTTATACGGTCGCAGCTTCACATCTGCTCCGTCGAAGTTGGCAGTGATACTAGGCGGTTTGAACGAAGCATCATTCTTGTAACACAAGGTAAGAGATCCGGAAGGATCCTGCACCGGTTTTGCATCGATCTGCTTTGACACGGCTGCCTCCAAATCCGAGTAGACGTCCGGTGTTACAATGACAAAAGTCGTGCCGGAATCAATAATGATGTTACCTTCACTGCTGGTGCTGCCACTGCCGCTGCTGCTGAACGGAATCTTAACATTTCCGACCGTGAAGCCGTGGAGGGTGAGGAAGTAGAAAGTGTCGGGAGTGCTTTTGATAAGTGGAGTCTTGAGAGTTCCACGGCCGGAGACGATCGCGTTTCGACCGAAGTTAATGGTACTGATGCCGTCTCCTTGGGCACCAGTAGGGATTAAACAGTAGGAGAATTTGCCATCGATTTGTGAGCCGAGCTGGGAGACGAGTGACTCAGCACCGCCACCGAGTCCGATGATGCCTGAACCATCAGGACTGAAGGTCCCTTCGTTATCGAATCCGCATCCGAAAAGGTACTTTCGTAGCTTGACGGGTGGGCCAGCGGTGGACTTCAAGGTGAAGGTCTCGGTGGAAATGACGCCGTTGCTGTACGAACCGTCACCGTATTGGACACTATATCCGCATGAGTTGTCGTTGGTGCAGGAAGTTTCGGAGGAAACAGGGCAGGCGGAGGAGTCGCAGGGTATTTTACGGAAGGTGGTGGATTTTGTAGGAGTGAAGAGTGGGAGGGTCTGCTTGTAGCATCCTGTGCAAGGCGCGCATTGGGTCCAAATGAGGTCGCTGCCCGTGTCCGCAATGGCCACGATCGGGACAGGGGGAGTGCCGATGGAGATGTTCATTAGATACTCGACACCGTCGCCTTTGAGATCGGCTTTGGGGGTGTTTGGTGTAACGGAGGAGCGAAGGCGGAAATGGTTGGCGCGGGCGATGGAGCGGGCAATGGCACGGCGGACACGTTCTGTTTGGGAGAGAGCCGGGTCATAGAATGGGGAGGATGGAGAGTCACGGTGGTAGAGAGCGGTGGAGAATCCAACACTCTGGGCGGCGGCGGTGAATGAAATGAAGAGAGTGAAGGTGATGAATAAGGAGAGAATGATGCTGATAATAGCCATAGTTGCTTGTTTGAATAACAAAGGAAGATTTCTGCTCTCTTTTTATATGAAAAAAAAAACAGAGCAATATTGGATATCAAGGTTATTCATTTGTAACGATCCCATTTTCCAAAATGTGCATGAACAAAGATTGGTTTTTCCATTTTATGAGATTCCGGAATTATACACTGATTGGTTTCCAATTAGGGTCAATGAATATAATATAATCATATTTTTTTTTCTATGTTTAATGCATTGATTTTGTTGTGAGTTCCTTTTTAGCTAGTATTTGACTTTTTTTTAGATGCGAATTATGGAGCTCAGATTTTGCATCTGACAAACATGCACCACAAGTTTGGGAAAATCATGCATGAATCTGAGCATAATAACACTGGCTGGAATTACAATATTTCGAGGGAGGATACTGCCACGGTTCGATATATTATTCAATGCCAGTACGAGGATTTGGAGAATTAGCGACCGTTCAGATATGTCTGTTTATAAAAAGAAAAATAAAATACAAAAATATCATCTGAACTGCCACCTTATTTTAAATTATATACAAAACTTTTCTAATTTTCAATATAATGAATTTTACATCAATTTACATTTCCGAATTCAAGCTTTTAAGGAATTTTAAGATTGAAAGGTTATGAATTCAATTACAGGGTTAATTTAATTTGGTCGAAATTATTTATAATGTGATTGGTGATATGATGAATTGAATATGATGGAATATGTGCAAATTTTTGTAAAAGTCACAACATTAAAAACTTTATAATCTAATTTGAAATGAGACGATAATCCAACTGATGTTTTTATAATTTACCCTAAAAAGTAAAAATAGGTGCAAAAATTAAATTTTGAGATTGTCTTTGGGAAAATTAATATGCACTATTTAAATGCACATTTTCATTGATTGGATTTTCAATCAAATTTTCTACAATCCAACAAAAGCATATTTGCCTGGCCTTAAGAGTTTGAGTCGGGGAGCTTTTGACATCTCTGATCAACTAGAGCCATAGACAATGGATGAGGATGAAGAGCTGATCTAAGATGTCTTAAAGCTTAACAATGAGGCTTTTGGTCCAATGGTTGACTTCAATGAGGGGAAACTGCTCCATATGATAGATAAAGTAACCAAAAAATTGGAGGCTACCTATCGCTGACCTTCTGGTACAGCCTTCTATAAATCCGTGCACCTTCAAGCTGTGCATGAATCTCTCTTTCAGTTCTAATACCCATTGGGTTGGTCAACAGCCAGCCTTCCTTGTCGCATTGGATGGTTGGATCAACGACATTAATGTGTTGAAGGCATTTCGATTTCTCATCAAATAGGTCTCGCATATCCACAGCCAATTCCAGCACATCCGATTGCATAAATATCTGTTCAAACACGAATAAAAACGAATAGGCTACATCAGACTTTGGTTCTAGACATTTGAAACCTAATCATATTACTTTTTAAAAAGTAAGGAATCATCAATCACAATACCTGTCCACCTGGAGCTAATTCTTTCACTATGCAATCAACTAATGACTTCTGTACAACCCTTCTCTTGCGGTGTTTTTTCTTGAAATGGGGATCTGGACACTGTTTGTAAATAGGATTCACATGCACATGAGTCAAAACTATTAAAATGGAAGTTCCTAAAATAAAAATAAAAAGGAAAAACAAAAACAATTGATTGGATGCTGCTCGCCAGTTACAAAAAATTCACTGACCAGGATAGAGACCGATGTCAAAGGCCCAGGGTAAGCGGTCACAAGTTGCTGGAAGGAAACCATAGCATTCGCATACATGAAATGTCTGACAGAAATTCCAATCAATACACTAGTACACTCTACGTAACCACAGAAGAAAAGATTGGTCTTTTACATATCAATAATTACATACATGTTATCAAGGCCCAACTCATTCACCCAGTACTCAGCACGCTTCGCCAACTGCAAACGGATAAAAGAGAAACCATCACATGGGCATTTATCCACAAATATATAAGTAATTTCCGCGGCATAAGGGCATTAGATAACCAAACATACATCAGCTTCGTTGGGTGTCAAAAGGATTCAAAGAAGTTTGTTCATACTTTGTGGCGTATCTCCAACCCCAAATAATTTCCGGTATCAGCATTTCTTTTAGCAAGCCAAAGTAGAAACCTTCCACTCCCTGAAATGGTTAGCACATTCAGTCGCACATCATAGCCTCAGAAGTCTACAATAATAAACACCCAATAAAAAACAAAAATGCCTTCATTGAGAAGATATTCAGAAGCTGAACATGTTTAGAACCAACACTGAGAAATTACACAACAGCTGCCTTTTAATTTCAATTATTGGCTCAAAGCTTCTAGCAGTCATTTGCATTCCAATAACATATACAGTTATATCAGCTTCAACATGATGGTGCGAGCAAGGGCAGACACACTACATGTTTACAGGGTGGATACCCCAAATAAATCTCTTATGTTTCAGTTTATATATTTTAATACTTCTAAAAGTTTTTGTATTTATTCCCCGAGAACCAAAAGAACATAATTTGATAATTTATTTATAAAAAAATCTTGTTTGAAGGCCTATATAAAAACAACCTAATTAGGGTTTTGCCTAATTTAATTGGTCACTTTTTGTAATGAAATTAATGTTGAATTGCTATTTGTATGGCATTTTTTAGTCCAGTTGATTTAATTCATGACTTTGATCATCATGACTTCGGTTTTGGAATCGAATGACTCTTGATTCTTGAACATTAACTTCACTTCTATATTGATAATGTTTGAGAAGATGAAAGATTTTCAGTTTGAAGGATCAAAGTGGCTAAGTGCTCGTGCTAGACTAATGGTGGATAGAAAACCATCTTGCATATCCTTTGATATTTTGATTTCTGACCTGGTATTAATTTTATACGTGTTGAGAAAATTTTCTTCATTGAAAACTACGAATAAATGACACATGTTTTTGTGATATTGTCTTTTTTGTTATATTGAAAAGAATGTATTTCATGTCAGTATTAAGTAAAATATAATAGGAAGCCTAATGAATATAAACAAGAAGAAGGAACAATCATAATATACTACATTTCATTGCATCGAAGCTATTTTACTGTCTCAAATTAAAAATACTCCTGTGGCCAACACTAGTTTACCAAAGAGTAAAAGAGCATCCCAAACAATACTGAAAAAAAATCAACACTTTACAGTACGAAATGAAATAATTACTTAATGAAATGAAGTGAGGAAGGAGTAGACTACTAACCACATCCAATGTCCACCATGAGAGGCAATTTGGCATCCTTGAACACATGATTCCAGTCAGGAACATCAACTGGAACCTAAAATCAAACATTGAATATCTATATATAAAAAATGATGAAATAAAAATAGTGACTAGGAAATGTAAACGCTCTTATACTTACGGAGAAGAATGAGTTGAGAGGATTGACATGCGGCCTAATACGCACATGTCCAACTTCGTCGCATACTTTATCGACAAGGTCAAGCTCTTCGTACTCGATTGCTATCAGGGCGTTACTTCCTGTTGGTAATACTAGGTCATTTCGGTCAGCCAATTCGACTCGCTCGGCTGAGCAAGATGCTGTTCGTCTACAGTGGAGAAGATGGCGAGGATGATGAGCGTCGTGGGAGAGAGAGGTTAGGTTAATGAGAGGACGACTGGCGAAGCGGGATGTGAAGGAGTAGCGGAGAGCTGCGAAGGGCATCGGCGCTGCCATCGTCGATTTGTAAGCCAGAGAGTTTTGCAGAGCAATGTAGCAGTAGAAGATGATGATGGCTTGAGCTGGGCCGAGTAGGCCCAAATAATTTTTTGTATGTAGCAAGTTCGTCACAGTAGCCTACGGAGGTCAACAAATAAAATGCTACAGCTTTCTAATCCTTTTAGAATGTTGCATATGATCACAAAGATGAAGGAAATTAATCCTGGACACTGAAGTGATTTTGAGGGGAGGAAGCCCTTGTGTTTAACCACAATCTTGTAATCAGATCAAGTCAGATGAATCTTGTAACATAGAACAAAACCATCTGTTACATAAACACCCTCCAAAGTTTACAACAAGAATGATCACACCCAGAAATAGCACATCCAGATGGCAGTCAACTTGATCTTATTGGAAACGATCCTGAAACTGGAAAAAAAAAATAGTGTTTCAGTAGAACCACACATTGAGTGAATTCATCATATAAGATTAATAAGCAATGCAACACGATATAAAGGAGTAGGGGTTGAGGAGGTGCGACATGTAGTCTCGCAAAAGGCCAGCTTAGATGGCATCTGAAACCACCAGCATAACATACAAGGATGCTTGACAGAAATGTAAAATTTTCATTAACTAATTCTTCCTACAAGGATCCTCAGCGCTAATACATGAATTTATATTATAAACCAGGACATGCTTGTGTGGATATACAAGCATAAAAAAATAATAGTTTCTTTAGTCAGTTAACAATATCTGAAAGCACCAGCATATATCAAACGAGAAAAAAAATGAATATTTTCAAATTAAAATGTTTCTAACTAGCTCCAAACAGAATCCCCTATACCAATACCATGCATCAATAACTAGGTTATATTCAAGTTGCTGGATGCTAAAAGATGATTGTTTCTCACTCACCCCGCTGCTTGTTTTTCTTGCTTCTACCAAGATGCTTTCTGTACGCCCTTCAATTCACCTTGCTTTGCTAAAGTTCTGAAAACAATACGGGACATCCGGAATTTTCTATACACAGCACGGGGCCGAGCTGTGTAAATACACCGGGTTCTTACTCGTGTATGGGAACTGCTCCTAGGTAGCTTGGACAGCTTATACCGGAATTTTTCCCTTATCTCACTAGGAAGGTTAAGATCTTGCCAGAATGCTTTATAAAGGTTTCGTCTCAATTCATACTTCTCCACCAGCAATCTACGTTTACAGTCTCTTATGTTTCGATTAAACTTCATCCTGCTCATTATTTCTTTGCCAGATGCCTTAACACAGTAAAATCTCAACAAGTGAGGTGCTTTTGGTGCCTGCCAGATAAACACAGAACCATCCATACTTCAGAAACCAAGCTATAATTAACAGAGTTATGTCTTATATGTGGGCACGCCAGGAAGCTTAGAAAATGATACACGCTTAGATGTGATATTCTCGGCATCCATAATTCTAATTCGAACGTTTCACTCACAACTGACTACATCTTTAATTTAAATTGTCTTCTTGGGCAGCAGATATTCCTATTACCATACAGACTACGTCATATATGCCAGGTTCTGAAAATAACACAACACCACCGTTCTGAAATGAACATACACTCTTTTTGACAATGTCTAGATTGGTTCCCAAACAATTTGAATCACAAGCTAATCTACTCTCCCAGCCGTCTCGACCACAACACCCAAAGTCAGAATACCAAGTGATCAATTCTGATCCTATCATTTCTAAACGTAGACTAAGGAAGTATCTCTGCGATTGAGGATCTGAAAATTACCTGCACAACACCGAGGAAGCTACCGAGAGATTGTGACACAGTATGTCGATTGAGAAGGCAGGAACGAGAAAAAATGCTCATCGTTGAGAAAGCCGGAGCAGAATTTAACGGCAAAGGTGCCGCCGTCGGCTTGAGCGACGATCCGGCGAGCAGCGTCCTGCATCCTCTCAAAACCCTAGATGCGAACATTTTTTTAAGGGAGCTCGTAATTCTCCGACCTGGTTTCCACTCGCTATGTATTTGTTGATTACCGGGCTCGGTCCTCCAAGTTTTGATTAAATTCTATTTGATCACGTACTATATGAAATTTCAATTTGTGCCTAAAAGTTGTTCATTGAAATATTTTCTCTCGCCGATCAAAGAATCATAGATAATGCGATCAATTATTATAAGATCAAAGCCAATTCTGTAATAGCATCCCCACCAATGATATTTCAATCATAATAGATGATTAAAATTGGGTAATCAGAAAAATCATGACTATACTAATGACCTTTTCAGACATCACATATAACCACATTCAAAGTAGTCACCCGTGAGGCCGTGACAAAATTTGAGATTTGATCATAGGAGATTGGACCCACTAAAAATTGAATCACCCAATAGAAATGAGACACATATCACATTACTAGTGTTTAATTATAAACTTATAACGAATTTATCTTACAAATTACAAAAAAAATTATCAATGTTTATCATAGTTTGAGATCTATAAATAAACATGCATTTTGATATATTTTCATTCACTTTAAAAAAAATTAGATGAACCTTTACAATTATCGTAAGAATTATGACATTTTTTTACACATGATCAAAAAAGTCATCAGAGAGAAAGTAATAAAGAGAGGGGATGACCAAATTTCATTTGTCATTAGTGTACATGGTCTAAGAAACTACAAATATACGAGTGAATAGCCGACCTTATCATTACCGGTTATCATAGTTACGTTTTCCTGATTTTTAGTAAAGGGTCTTAGTTCTCATACAGGATCATTAGGAACATCGCCAAGGGAGTTTAAGGTTTAGACATCGATTTATCACACACAAAAGTTTAGCCGATTCGGCTAAACATGAATACAAAAATTAAAAAACTAAAAACTAAATACAGAAAATAAAAAACGCTTACTCACGAGGTTGCGCCAAGAATACTTCAACTCTTATTGATCTTCAAAAGATTTACAGAAGAAAGAGAGGGAGAGAAGCTTGGAGTATTAGAGAGAAGGCAGAGGTATGCAAGTCTTAGAGAGAAGTCTAAGGAAATTTGCGCTCCCCTTTCTCTTACACACGACATGCTATTATATAGCAAAAGTAAAAAGTACTGGTCCAAAACATATGGGACCCAAACTACTATTTAAAAACAGTGGAGATTCTCCATGTCTGGCACTATTTTGCCACAAAAATCAACGACATGTGAAGGCCACTAGAGAGTTGGGACCCTTCATTTTTTGTTTTGTTCTTGGTTGATTTTTCTTCAGGCTTGATAAGAAAGCCACTAGAATTATGAGACCTTTCTTTTATGTGAAAGCCGCTATAGTTATGGGACCTTTCACATCTTGTCTTTAGCCTGGGAAGATTCTCCCACATCTGCTTTTGCAGTTATCTTGTAGTCGTGTTGGTCATAGATGTCGTATATTATTGGGCATATTTGGGATATTTTGACATAGTTAAAGAGCTTAGTCACATGGTCAAACTCTATATTTCCCCAAATTTTTGAATAGACTCTTCTTTTGATGCTTGGAAGAAGAGTGTCTTGTGTAGTGTCAATATTGTGTATGTGGTCAAAGCCCCATACCGGTTCCCATCTCCAAAAGTATGGGATAGAGAATTTTGAGCAGTATAGGAGGGAAAATAATCCTTCCGATCCAAATTCTTCATTTTGGTACTTCAAAATGAGTGCTAGGGAATTATTTACCCATTCAGCAAATGCTTTGTTGAAGTCTTCCGAGGGGCTATAAGCTTCTGGGATAGCTTCTTTGATGGGACCAAACCGTTGCCACCATTTGATAAACCAAAAAGGTATTTTGGCATTCTTGTCATTTGGGCAAACAGAAATGAACCAGAAGTGTTCATTCTTGGAGTTTTGATAAAGTGGAACTTTTTGAAAAGCATCCATGTAGTCCAAGTAGTCATATTCAGCAATTTTTATGTCTGAATGTTCCTTACCGAGGTAGTGAAATTTACCTCATTTTCCTCGTTTGTTAAAACGTTAGCATAAGTCGGGAATGAAGTGCTTCCTTCAATTTGAGGAATGGTATTTTTCCTTTTTAGTGCCAGATATTCCTGGTACTCTTTATCTTTGGTCATATTAACCAGGGTCTTATTACCAAATTGGGCCATGATCTCTGGTTCTTTGCCACGTCCTCTTCCGCCTCTATTAGAGGAAGAATTGTTGCCTCCTCTAGACGAGGAGTTATTCCCCTGGGGACGCATTTTTAAATCTGTAGACTTAAAAGTGAGAACATTTAATTCACAAGATGGTTTTTCTTGAGTAGATATGTTGTCATAAACATCATACCAAACCTTTGTTAGAGGTTTAGTTATAAATCGTAAAGTAATATTACTTTTTTCAAAAGTTCCTATAATGCCTTGATCATCAACCCTTTTTAACGGATAAATTTTTGTTAGAAAAGGAGTTCCAAGTATAACTTGATCCGTAATATCTTTAGCCAAAAGAAAACTAGTTCGTATGCATTGTTTATCAATGTATACCCTGGCTTCAGGTAATTTGTAATTAATTTGGAGATTATTTCCTCCTGCATAGGAAAGGGTATGCGTAGTTTTATGAAAGTATTTTTTAGGGATTAATCCCTCCTGGATGACATTCAAATCTACCCCACTATCAATGAGAGCAATGAATTCATTTGAGTAATCATCATTAATAAATAATGTAATATTGACAAGTCATTTTTGGGCAATAAACATTTCTAAAGCAGATAAGAAATGGTTATTGTTAAGAAAAGGTTTTTCTTGAGAAGATGTGTTATCTTCAAAATTTTGATCAGGAATGTTTTCCTGATAAGAGATCATTTTTCCCTTTTCTAACTTAGAAATCCTTTGACTTAAGTAATTATTTTCTTCTTTAATATTTTGGATTTCTCTCTTTAGATTATTAATCTCTATGGTTAGATTTCGTGTCGAAGTCTGATTTTCTGCTTCCGTTTTTTGCCTAATTCTTTTATAGACTTCTTCCATTAGATAAGGTTCAGGGTTAATAATTTCCCTTTGAGTATTATTAGAATTAGAGCCAAGCTGATTATTAAGCTTATTCATAATTTTCATTTTAGACTCTGGATCTTTTATATCCTCGAGTAATTCCATAGCAGATTTAAAGCTTAACATATTAATTCTTAAATCTTGGAATTGAGATCGCATTTTATATAATGCTTCCTCATTTTCAGAATCCTGATTAGGACATGTTTGTCCTTGCTTACAAGGAGCACAGTCTGAATCTGAATCAGTATCCAGGGTCTCATTTCTTAAGACCTTTAAGTCTTCACTAGTTGAAGAATGACCAGTTAATTCTGATCCAGAACTATCATTAAGAAGAATTTTTGAAATAATGTTTTTGATTTTATCAGATTCTTCAAGATTATTAATTCTTTGTTTCACCCAACAATATTTTGCAAAGTCGCCCTTTTTTCCACACTTATGGCAAGTCATAAATTTATTTTTCCCCTTAACGTTATTATGTTCTTCAGGTTCTTCTGTACCTTCTGTCTTTCTTTTAGAAAATTTCGTTCTCTTATAATTGGAATTATAATCCTTCTTAGGTTTTCTAGGTTTATTGGAAAACGGTGTTCCAATTGCAAATTGATCACAGAAATTACCTAATTGTGATTTCTCCATAAAACTTTGTCTTTTAAGTTGTTGATTTAACTTAATCTCATTACATAAGGATATTCCTTCCCGAGTACAACACCAATTAACTTACCATAGGTATAATTCTCATAAGGAATAGAAGGATGATTTCCTCTAAGAACATTCCTAATTCTTTCAGCAAAAAGACTAGGCAATCCATCAATAAATTTTGATTTCCAATGAGTGCTATTACACTCTGGTAATTCCATTACCCTACTTAAGAAAGTATCTTTATACCATCTAAAATCCGTAAGTGTTTTACACCTAAGGTTTTGTAATAAAGTTTTAATATTTTCATGATTATTAGAGAATTTCCCTGTGAAGTGTTCTAAAATACTTAAGATCAAAGTATAAACAACATCTTCAATCATGTTATTACCTTCTTGTTTGATCGTATTGAGAATTCCATTTTTCTCGACTAAAGTGAGATAATTATCCCACCATCCCTTTAATTGGCCTGTGAAACTTGCTATAATCATACCAGCAGTATTTCTATCACTATTATTATTGATTTTGCAAACTGTCGAGTACATCAACATCCTATGCATGACATTATGAATTTGTTGGTTAGCATACCCATCTATGTTCCATTCATAGATGTGTCCGCTACTAGAACTGTTTGATATTATCTCATTTGATTCTTCAATCAATACATATACAGGAGTAGGTCTAGGGTAATAATATTTTCCCGTTGATGGCTTATCTGCCCATTTATGAAGTTTATTAATCTGATCTTAATAGATTTGCTTATAATTTGGTTGTTCTATAAGTCTGTCCCTAAGGTCTTTATCAAGAGTATTTAATTTCATTCCTTTAAATTGATCGCTTATAAAATCTTCTAAATCCTTCATTGGTTTTAATTTAAAACCTGTAATAACAGGAGGTGGCTGAAGACTGGAAGTAGCCATTCCTATTATGGACGTAGATTTTTCTACTGGTTTTTCAGTTATAACTGACTTAGATTTTATAGTGTCTATTAATTGTTCTACTCTGTTTTGTAAAGAACTTATTTGCTCTCCAAGAATACTTAAATAAAGATTAGAGTAATTACTCTGTTTGATCATCATGTTAATTTGTTGGCATGTTGCAGGAAGAGTGTCATCTTCTAATAATTTAGCAAAGGCAACAAAATTATGATTAATACCATTCTTTTCTATTTGAAAAAGTTGATGGGGGCGGGTAAACCTGGGTAATGTTTCTTCCCCCACTTAATTTATAATTTCTTTCTAATGTTGAAATATGTTTTTCAACATAGGTGGAAATAAACCAGGGAACAAAGTTTAATACTTTATTCTTTTGTTCACACAAATCATAAAATTCATTACTTAGAGCTTTTAACTCTTCCGGATCATAAGACTCTAAGATCCATTTTCTAATCGGTTTCCATTTTTCCGATTCAAAGTCTATTTTAACAATATTTCTTACCTGGGAACCAGAACTAAAATCTATTGTTTTGTCAGACATTAAAAATCAAAATCTTTTTCTGATTCGGTTATTTCCGGATCCTTAGTGTTTATTCCACTAACAATATTATTATGATCAATAATTAATTTTCAATTCTTTCCTGCTCCCTTATTTGAGATGTCGAAGCCCTAGAGGATTCAACTGGTTTTTTAATTTTGAAATCAAACGGTGAAATATAATTTCGGACCGAACTTGATTTACTAAGCCTGGAACTAGGTCTAGAGGACGTAGAAGGCCTGCTTAGGTTATCAAATTCAAGGGTTATATCACCTTCACGAGACTGAATCAAATTGATTAATTCATTTTGACTGATTGGCTGAGGTTGAACTACTTCTGCCAAAGTCCATTCAGAGAGGAACTCTATTTCCTCCCACTTAATTTTTCGCCTGGTCGAGATACTCGACTTACTAAAGTTTGATTCTATTAGAACCGTTTCTTTGATTAGTTTATCCTTATCCTACAATGGGGATTAAGAGTAAACAGGGGCTTATAATAAATCCTATAACAGATAGCTATTACTTCCGTTCCAGATTTATAATTATAACCATTTGTTTTAACGTTTAACGTCAAAGCATCCAAAATATTAATATCAGACAAGGATAATTGGATATTTGGATACACATCAAAGTAAACCGGGCCATGGGCCAAACTGGTCTGAATAATTCCCATTAAGGATTATTTATAATTAAGGTTCCTACCGTCACGCAAAGCTGCAATAAAGCTTTCTAGTAAACCTTCAAGAGTTAACGGTTTAAAAGCAATTTGTACTAAACCGATATGCATAAATTTATAAGAGTGCTTGTAAAGAAGTAAATAAATCACTTTCTTCAAGCAGTCTAATATTTAATCCTTCAGAGTTCAGCGGAACTGTCTCTTCAGTTGTCTTAATGACTTGTTTGAGACCTATTTTCTCAAATGTTCCAAGTTTATAAAATAAACTGGGTTCAATTCTGGGTATATATAGTCCACTTATTAAGTGCATCAAGATTTGTTGGAAGATCATATTCTTCCTTTAATTTGTTCTTAATCAGTTTTCGATTATTAAAAAGGTTTAAATTCATTTTTTAAACAAATTATGTGACAAATCTCAATCGTCAACACATAAACTACCCCCACCGCGGCTCTGATACCATAAAGAGACCGGAAAATTAATATATAGTAGAGCAAATTTGTAAGAAACCGGAAAATTAACATCTGAATCCACTATCACTTAAATAATTATTCATACTTTCTATCAAAAAAAATAGGCAAAAGTACAGTTTGGGTACCTGAACTATCCCTTTTTTCAACTTTTGGGCTGAACTATAAAATTTTTCAGACAATAGGCGAACTATCAAACAATTTCCAAAAAAGGGGCACCGTCCAATATCGTTAGGGTTTTAACTAACGCCGTTGGACGGCGTTAACTCCGTTAGTTAATAAATTAATATAAAAATTCAAAAATTCAAAACAATTTAAAAACTTTTTTAAAATGTTAAAAAGTTACAAAAAATTGATATAAACTTAAATTTATAAACTTAAAAAATTATAGTTTGGATTTAGAAAAATTAGAAAATTTTATAAAATTGTTAAAAAATTAAACGAATTTATAAAAATTATAAAAAAAATAAAATAAAAACTATACTTTTTATAAAAATAGGAATATAAATTTTTTTAAATTAGAAACTTTAGAAAAATAACAAACATAAGATGAAAAATATTTTTGCAATTTTTTAAAAAGTTCAGTTTCAAATTAAATATTTAAAAATTATTAAATTTAAATATTTTCAACAAGCCTTCAAATTCCGTGTGAATTCTATCTAATGATTGAAGAAAAAACTTCATTTTATGTGTAGTAAAACTAAACAAAAGGTAAGACTTCAACAATAATATATGGTTGAATAAAAAGTAGTTTAACCATTTGATGTGAATATCAAATTTTGATCCATAATACCCCTTATATAGTTCAAAGTTCAAACTAGATAGATAATATTTTCTTGAATTATTTGTAGAGGAACTTTGTAAAAAAATTTAAAAATATTTTCATTTTGTGTTTAATTTTTTCTAAAATTTCTAATTTTTATTTATCAAATAATTTATATTCCTTTTTATTAAAAACTTTATTTTTTATAATTTTTTATAATTTGTTTAATTTTTACAATTTTTCAACATTTTAAAAAAAGTTTGGCATTTTTAATTTTTACATTAATTTATTAACTAACGGAGTTAACGCCGTCCACCGGCATTAGTGAAACCCTAACGGCGTTGGATGGTGCACCTTGTTTGTAAAATTATTTGATAGTTCGCCCACCGTCTTGAAATTTTTATAGTTCAGCCCACAAGTTGTAAAATGGTGATAATTCAGGTACCCAAACTGTACTATTCTCAAAAAATATATATTCACACCCAGGAATGATCACTTAAATGCGAATCACTATAAAGTTAGGACCATTAATATCTATTAGATCCAATCAGTCCATGACCCAAATTTTACTTGTTAATTAAATCGATTAATTAAAAATATACTTATCAAAGGGTTTATTCATCAATATCATCATGCTTAATTAAATTATACTTGTTTGGAGGAGCGTTCAATTGAAACCCCTCTTATTTTTTGAGATCTTAAGACCCCAAATTTCACTTTTGAAAAATGCATCATCAAGTCATATTGGTGGTGACAAGTGTTCCATGTGCATTTTTCTAGATGCATTTAATGTAAAGTCAAAGACACCAACTTTGACTTTACTTTCTGGAAATGTGTCACATGTACATTCAAAGATACATCTTGATCTAATGGTGAGATTTGGGGTCTCAAAGTCTCAAATTTTTGAGGGGTCTCAACCGAGTGCTCCCCTATTTGTTGAAATTCGAATCATGATCTCTAAAAATTAGAAAACTAAAATTCGTTATTTTTTTCATTTTTATTTTTAGGGGAAAGTACAAAAGGGTTGTATGAACATACCACCCTTTGCAAACTCTTGTCCTATACAAATTTTCAAATTACAGTCAATTTTCAGTTTGTGACTAAATTGAAATTAGAATTATTACGATAAGCATCCTAACTTTTTTAGACATTGCAATTATGTGTTTCGTTCAATCCTATTTGTATTTTTTTGGTCTACAATATATGGTTCGATTTAGTGTACAATTTTAGACAATTACATATTTTTGTTTAGAATAAATGGTTCGATTTAGTCCAAATTTATACCATAAATGTTAAAATCAAGTTCTTTTTCATAACCGCATCGAATGACCTGATTGTACACTATGATGTAAACATATACAATATTGAAATTGCTTGAAAAATATACTATAATAACAAAATTAAAAACAAGTCTAAACATCGTCTCCTAATCAAGGATCGACATCCATCCCATAATAATAAATGAGTGATACATGTTTTGAACCGTGAAGGTTTTCAAAAAGAGACAAACTGTTTGATTCTAACAAAAAGTCCTGGCATGTCGGATCAAAGTCCACTTTCTGATGCTAAATTCGATGTTGCTAAATTCGATGACTGAGACGTTGATGTTGCTTCTAGTATACAACTGTATGCTCGTTGCCATTCTCAATTTTGCTCCTGTTAAGTGGAAACCTACAAATTAAAATAACAAAAATCAAACCATCATAAACCATCAACCTATCTTTAAAGTGATAAATCCCTATAAATTTATCAATATATAATGAACATGAAGGCAAAGATTAAGGTAAGCATAAAATTAACCTGGCTTGCTGCATGATGCGCTGTAATATTATGCACTTACAAATCTATGTGATTCGAAGGCAAGATATTTGATCAAAAACAATTTATAAGACCGGTAAGTACCGGGTCGTCCAAGGAGCAAGTTTAAACTTATGCACTATTTAATTTTGTTCCGATAAGTCTATTCTAATTGCGAAAGGTTGGTTTTGATGTGATTGCTAGAGCAAATGCATATAAACAATGTAAACAATCTAGGGAATCTAGAGATAGTGTCACTACCAAGGAAAATGGTGTACTCTAGGGAACTACTTCACTCATATGTGTTTTTAGACTCCAAGAGTCAATTTTATGCAAAAACAATCATGTTAGATGATTAGATTAAGGCGTGCGACTATTAAACCAAATTCAATCTCTCGATGTTTTTACTTGATTTAAGGAAGAGGCACCTTGCACGTGAGCTTCAATCGCTAGATGTTGTTAGCTCACGTCCAACTCAAAGTTCTCAATCATCAACGCTAGTTGAATGATCAATATTCAAGAGCGGTCTTGACCAAGCCTATCTCAATGCTAGAATGGGTCACGCTAGTGATCACCATCTAGCAAGGGTGAGTCTACTCTCATTCTAGAACTCTTAGTCTCGTTCGCTAGAACACTCAACTTCAAATTCATGTTTCTAGACCACTTAGGCATTTTATCAAACACTTGGTGGGCATAGAGTTGACATTTGTTCAAAGTAGATTCACAATCATCCAAACATGTTATTCTAACATTGATTCATTATAGATTAGGAGTATTAACACACATGAGGTCCATATGACCCTAGAATACAAAAACACTACTCACAAATCATGTTCATAGACAAACATAAATTGTATTGAGTACATATATGAAAATACAATGGAAGGAATGAACCAATCTAGTGTAGATGATCTTCTTCCCCCTTTGGATCTTCAATCTTCAATGGATGATCCCCCTGGAAGCCTTGGTAGCTTGTTCTCTCTAGGAACCCTCAATTTCGTGCCCCAAAAACCTAGCTAGAATACCCTTGGAAACTAGATCTAGATCTCATTTTATAGGCAAAAACTGTCCACAGAGCTCAACCGGCCGGTTCAGATTTGTGGGCATTTCCCAGCCGGCCGGCTCACTGACCCTTTGAACCGGCCGATTCAGATATAGGCATGTCCTTGAGCCGGCCGGCTCAAAACCTCAGTCCCCTTTCCTCTCTTCTTGGTCCCAACTCCGAGTTCAGTAAACTTATCTGACTTCCTGTGGCTTTTTCAAGGTCTTCCCGTCCGAATTTGGTCTTGGCGTCAACTAGAAAGTTGTAGCCCTTTGAGTCATATTTCTAACAAGCTTTGAATCAACCAATTCGGACATTGTATGAGATCTGTACGTCCAAAATAAGCCAGAAAGGTCAGTTTGTCCTATTTTGCCCGAAACACCTTATTTTGCTCCGAAACTTCGGTTTTTTGCGAGAATTGATCTTTTTGAACCCGGGGACCGTAAGGTTGGTTTCTAACCTGAAATGGCAATCAAGAGGGTCAAATGGCATCAAAAGAGACTCGGAACGGATCAAAACATCAAATAAAAGTAGAGGAATTATAGTCGAGAATTCGACTCATCAAAACACTCCACACTTAGAGTTTGATCGTCCCGAACAAACAATAAGATCAAGCCAAAGAGAAACAAATGGCGAAAAGCTAAGTCATTATGTTTGTTTCTCATTTGCTCTCTGATGGACCATAATTGTATGAATCATAAACACAGTTAAACCTACCAAATTAGACTCTTTGTCTATTTAACTTTTGCTTGTTAGTTCCGATATTTATCTACATGGTATTTTGAAGTCTAGAGAGAATACAGACTAAAGAGGAGTTTTTAAAGCTGAAAATGAATTACGAGTCATTCCAGGTCACGACCAAATTCTGACTTTCATGAACCTGACGTGGAATCACTCAAAACAAGTCCAACCGAAGGGCAACCAGAGTCAGTCCGGAGCTGAAAGGACCGATGGCTTTTTGGGATGAGATCACAAACTCACTCCATCACTCTCCTTCCTCCATGTGGCCGGCGGCTAAGCCATCATCCACTCCTTCTCCTCCATGTGGCCGGTGGCTAGAGAAGGGGACACCTCACCCCGATGGCTTTTGCTCTTCCCCCCCCCCCCCCCCCCCATTTGACAAGTGTCATGCCTCTCATCCACATCCATCTCCTCCTCTAAGCCTATAAATAGAGACCTCCATTGCCTTTGTAAATCATCCCATTTTGTGTGCAAGAAGCACAAGTCACTTATCTCTCTAGATTAAGAGCACAATCATGTAATCGCTTTACTTTGGAATCGAAGCTTGATCTTTAGCACTTTCAACGGTTTTTGTAAGTCCTCTCTTCTCTACTTTACTGTCTTTTCAATTCAACAACTTTACTTTCGTGTCTTTACTTTCAAAAACTTTACTTTACTGTCTTTCAAAAACCTTTACTTTTTCAAGTACTTAGCTATGATGTCCTGTTCCAAGGATATTTGTAGCTAAACTCTTCATTCGGTTGAAGGGGTGTACTTGTATCATACAATGTTTTAGGCCCTACTCTTAGTGCCTCTATGTGTTCAAAACTTGTTCTATGTGCCACATATTAGGTTAGAACTTCCAAGGTTGAGTGGATGCTTTAACGGGCAAAGCTCTTCCGTGGGGTTCGTGAACATACTCGGGTAAGTGGATGCTTTAACGGGCAAAGCTTATCTGAGGAGTTCGACCTCTTTTAAAAACCATTTGATTGCTCGTAACTGAAGATCAAATGGATGCACATAAGGCTAAGATACTTCGAAAGGAGGAATTAGTCTAAATAGAACAAGTGTTCTAAATGATGTGGCAAGTCATGTGCTAGAAATAACCTTGATTCATCTTTGAACACATAGTATGATCATTAGAGGTCAATGATAAACAGACTATGATACAAGGCCCCTGAAACCAAATCTTTCCTTTAATTGTAATATCAACTGTTACTTTACCTTTCAGTACTAAAAACCAAAAACAACCCCCCAACTACTTTATTTAATCCCCTCTTTTCGAAAGAACAACTATTCACCTTACTCCCTTGGGTTCGACCCGTACTTACCACTGACTACCAAAAATAGTTAAGTCACGAGTATCGGAGATATAAATTTATTTTTGCACAGAGAACATCGCACCTTAACGACAGTGCGGTGGGCTCCGTCACTCTCAACATCCATTTAAAGTCTCCAACTTTTATTTCTAATTACTCTAACACATATATACAATCTAACTCCTTTTCTTAGGTATTACGAGTGCATTTAGCATATGCACCAAGCCTTTAAACCCCTAGGCTACCCTAGTGAACGAGTTATAGTCTCGTGAGAGTTTTCAGAAAAGGGAATACTCACAAATCCCAAATTGCACTTATCCCATAAGAGTGAAAACAAGAGTGTTTAACAATTAAGGCATGGATTTCTCAAAACCAACTGCACATCCCAAACTAGCATCACAATCATTCTACCATCAAAAGAGTTTTCAAACCATTTAAGTTCATATGAGGGTGCACATTCAAGGAAGTCAATACTAGAGCTATCGAACGCCTAACCTAGGAGTCTATTCATTTTCAATGCAAGGCTTTTGAAACACGATAGTTTGCACAAAAAGTGTCAATCGCTCACCTATGCTAGCTAGGGCTAGTCCATGAGCTAGCGATATAAAACTCATTTCCAAGTTTTAGACGCTAAAGTCATAATCCAAAAGGAAAGAGGAGTTTGACATCAAGGGTTCTTAAAAACAAGCATAAACCAATGTATAGCTTACGTGAAATCACAAGGGTCGTCCCAAAGCTCAACTTGCTAGCACACAATGCACGTGGTGAACTCACACCTATAAGAGATGATGGAAGGGCATAAAGTCAAGTTTAAGTGGATTTTACTTGGCCTTTGGCCTACAAATGCTTTCGAGGGGGAACTTTTCTTCCTAACCCCAGGCATTTGTATGTTTTTAAAGCAAAACTTCTCGTGATCATCGAGAGAGTTCTTAGTCGGGGCTTTGCCCTCTTTGACCAAGTAGTTTTCTTTTCTTTTTCTTTTTTTTCGAATGGGGCTTGGCCCTCTTTTGACTCCACACTTAAAACTTGACAATATGCCCAATGTGAATATGGAATGTGTGAGAAACAACCACAAACAAGGCACGAGGCAAAAGAACTAAAGTCACCTAAAAGCAACCGAGAGGTTTAAGTTTTCATGAAGATTTGAAAGTGTGCTTGCTAAAACTTATCAAAGCATGCGCGAAAAATACTTAGATTGCTAGATAGGCACAAGATAGCAATGAAAATTGATTCACAAGAATGTGCATTCAATAGAGCTAGCTTGGTTTTAGACTCTAAATCATGTAAAAGAGAAATGTAAGCTAGATGTGACTTATAGAAGTTGAGAAATGATAGTCACAAGCCTTTAGTCGTATAACACTCATGAAAGTTGGGATAAAGTACATGAATGCAAGTGTCCATTCAAAAATGTTAAGCATGGCATGGTCTGAGTGAACTATGCGCCTAACCCACTCCACACTTAAAATCTAGCTTAGTCCCTAAGCGCAAACAATAAAGAAAATGAGATAAGGGTGCATAGGAACTCCCCTCGTTTGTAGATGTGCTCCCTTGAACAATAGAGACGTCAATGTTCTAAGCTTTATCATACATGATGTGAATACTTTCCTTGATGACAATAGAACATGAGAGGTTAAATGTAACAAGTGATAGTTATATAAATAATACCAAACTCAAGTATGAGCAAGATAGCATCACAAGTCACACGATAACATCATGATATAAGTTTAATAGAATTCAAGCAAGGAAGGTAAATCACATCCTCCAAAATGTGCACAAGATGTTTTAAGTGCCAACAAAATGTGAAACCAAAGTTATAGCATGGTATAACAAAATAGTTTCAATCAATCAAACTCAAATAGGGCACATGAACATTAAGGGCGACATCATCATTCATGGATATATTAAGGGTGAGGTGGAGGGACTTGGGAATGTTAAGTGGAATTGGAGTGAGTAGAACTCACTCCACACTTAAAATTTTACCCACTAATAATAAATATCACATTCCACACTTAGAGTCTAAGCCACTCAAAATCATGTCAAACACTTAAACTTAAAGAACGAGACTGAAACAACTTACAACGGGTTACCTCCCACGAGGGCCTAGTTTTTCCCGTCTTGGCAAAGACGTAGCAAAGCGCCCCATAGAATCACTCGTGAGAAGTCCTTTGCTAGGATCCCTTCTCACGGGGCCTTGGATTTGGCGTGTCAATCCACTTTCAAATCCCATTTGAATTTCTTCCCATCTAGTCTACAATGGACTTTCCTTTGGGAGCATGACCTCTTTAAGAATGTGCATCCCTTAAGAACTAAGGGGTCATGGGAGCTTTTTCTAATTAATCTTTCGAAGTAGGGCAAGAAGCTCCAAAACTTGTCTCGAGACGTCGGAATGAAGAAAGAGTCTTCAAAATTTGTCCCGAGATTGATGGGCACACCCTCCTTTAATTTCTCAATAATTTCCTTGGGTTCCCACTCCTCAATATCGCTCATTAAACTTGTGTCTTCTTGTATGCGAGGTGGCTCTTTAGTCACGTCCATATAAGTCTCAACAAAGTCTTCATACTTTTGAAGTGCTTTTGGCTCAATATCCTCTTCTTCCATATCATCCTCGACAAGAAAATCGGGCTCACATTTAAGTTCACATGTAGTGGGAGGGAGGAGGTCTTCTTCATTCGAGAAAGATATTTCTTCTATGGATGAGTCGTCATCGTTGAAGAATTCCTCGTCGGAGAGCCAAGACATTGATGAAATGGTGAAATCTTGTGTGTTTTCAACCAAATGATCTTGAAACGTGCTAGTAGTGGAAGGTGATGCACTTTCATGTTCCAACTCATCCTCGGTGTAAGATTCACCATCCCACGCCTCATCAAAAGCTTGGCGCGCGGCTCTCATGAACTCATCCTCCATTTCTTGATCCACTTCTTCCCTTGAGGCATTAGAATCAATGACTTCTTCTTCGGATATATCCTCTTCCACATCCATGTTTTCATTTTCCATTTCTTGTCGCGCCAATTCGCTTCTAAACACTTGTCTTTGAGCCTCCATTCTATCAAAATGGGCTTGCATGTCTCTATTCGACTTCTCTTGGGATGCAAGGAGTGTGGCAAGCAATGCTTTTATATTTGAGGGCTCACTTGAAGTTTGAGGAGGTTGAGGGTAGGAGTCTCCAACTTCATAGGCCATCGTCTTGGCATGCATCTCGTCCATTTCTTGCCTAACCCTCTCTTGTTCCTTCTGATTTTTAATCAATGTGTCTAGCAATTCTTTGACGGTGGGTTGATTGACACTAGGTTGAGGATTCAATTGATATTGAGGGTAGGAGTCACCATCAAATGAGTATTGGCTATCATCCTCATAAGGCGAGTGTGAATTTGTCGGATAGCCATGATTTTCCCGATAGGCATTTTGATGCTCCTCCTCTTGGTCATATTCTTCATTGTATGAGACTTGTTGGTTGTATGAGTACATCCTCGCAAAACAAAAGAACAAAAGTTAGCAATGGATATGAGTGTAAAGAATGTACAAAAGAAAGGAAAAAATATATTTACAAGAGTAGTCCAAATCTCACAAAATCTACTCTAGTGCTCTAGTTAATTCATTGCTCCCCGGAAACGGCGCCATTTTGATGCGTTGTAATATTATGCACTTACAAATCTATGTGATTCGAAGGTAAGATATTTGATCAAAAACAATTTATACGACCGGTAAGTACCGGGTCGTCCAAGGAGCAAGTTTAAACTTATGCACTATTCAATTTTGTTCCGATAAGTCTATTCTAATTGCGAAAGGTTGGTTTTGATGTGATTGCCAGAGCAAATGCATATAAACAATGTAAATAATCTAGGGAATCTAGAGATAGTGTCACTACCAAGGCAAAGGATGTACTCTAGGGAACTACTTCACTCATATATGTTTTTAGACTCCAAGAGTTCAATTTTATGCAAAAACAATCATGTTAGATTATTAGATTAAGGCGTGCGACTATTAAACCAAATTCAATCTCTCGATGTTTTTATTTGATTTAAGGAAGAGGCACCTCGCACGTGAGCTTCAATCGCTAGATGTTGTTAGCTCACGTCCAACTCAAGGTTCTCAATCATCAACGCTAGTTGAATGATCAATATTCAAGAGCGGTCTTGACCAAGCCTATCTCAATGCTAGAATGGGTCATGCTAGTGATCATCATCTAGAAAGGGTGAATCTACTCTCATTCTAGAACTCTTAGTCTCGTTCGCTAGAACATTCAACTTCAAATTCATGTTTCTAGACCACTTAGGCATTTTATCAAACACTTGGTGGGCATAGAGTTGACATTTGTTCAAAGTAGATTCACAATCATCCAAACATGTTATTCTAACATTGATTCATTATAGATTAGGAGTATTAACACACATGAGGTCCATATGACCCTAGAATACAAAACACTACTCACAAATCATGTTCATAGACAAACATAAATTGTATTGAGTACATAGATGAAAATACAATTGAAGGAATGAACCAATCTAGTGTAGATGGTCTTCTTCCCCCTTTGGATCTTCAATCTTCAATGGATGATCCCCCTTGAAGCCTTGGTAGCTTGTTCTCTCTAGAAACCCTCAATTTCATGCCCCAAAAACCTAGCTCGAATCCCCTTGGAAACTAGATCTAGATCTCATTTTATAGGCAAAAACTGTCCACAGAGCTCAACCGGCCGGTTCAAATTTGTGGGCATTTCCCAGCCGGCCGGCTCACTTGTTACAAGCTCACTGACCCTTTGAACCGGCCGGTTCAGATATAGGCATGTCCTTGAGCCGGCCGGCTCAAAACCTCAGTCCCCCTTCCTCTCTTCTTGGTCCCAACTCCGAGTTCAGCAAACTTGTCTGACTTCCTGTGGCTTTTTCAAGGTCTTCTTGTCTGAATTTGGCCTTGGCGTCAACTAGAAAGTTGTAACCCTTTGAGTCATCTTTCTAACAAGCTTTGAATCAACCAATTCAGACATCGTATGAGATCTGTACGTCCAAAATAAGCCAGAAAGGTCAGTTTGTCCTATTTTGCCCGAAACACCATATTTTGCTCCGAAACTTTAGTTTTTTTGCGAGAATTGATCTTTTTGAACCCGGGGACCGTAAGGTTGGTTTCTAACCTGAAATGGCAATCAAGAGGGTCAAATGGCATCGAAAGAGACTCGGAACGGATCAAAACGTCAAATAAAAGTAGAGGAATTATAGTCGAGAATTCGACTCATCACTGCAGCATTTGGACAAAATGCACACAAAAAAAGATGATCAAAAGACATCATTAGGCATTTCTACAGTAAATCTCCCCAAATATCATTCTACAAAAATGATTTTCTAAAAAAAAGATGATCAAAAGATAGCATTAGGCATCATCATTTGGACAAGTTGTTATCATTCAATACTAATGCAATAAAAAATAATCTACCTGACTTTCTCTTATCACTCTTGGGGCACTCTCTCTTACTTTTCGTTTAGTCTGCACGAAAAAGATGAACAATTAAAAATGCACTCAAACAATTTAATGAAATTCATGAATGAACAAAAAATAGTTAAATACCTTAGCTTTAAAAATTTTACCATCAACATTCCTATCCATAGTCTGTTGTACTGTTTGAATATCGACACCTGCACTAACTATTTCTTTCTTCTTTAATCTATTTTTTGATGCCTGTCTTGTATTTTTTGCAGTAGTTGTCACTTTTTTTAGATCACTTACTATACCCTAACATTTTCTTACATTGTGACCCGGTAAGCCACATTTACCACAATGCATCACAACACATGTCTTCCTTTTTATTCATAGTTTTTTTTGGCCTACCACCTTGTCTCCTGAAAAGAGGTGGAAGTATTGGATCACCTTCTACCATTAGCCACTCAATAGGCCCTGATATGGCTTCAATCATGAACTGATAAGTTTTTAAGAACATTTCTCATTTGTATGTCTCATGTACAAACTTATTGATATCTTCTCTTAGGTAATTGATTGTCGAGCATGCATGAACACATGAAATCCCGGCTAAATCCCACACTTGACATCCGCAAGTATGTTTCATAGGAGTGCAAACATAAGATCCACATTTACTGCTTTCAATTTGGAATATAATTCCTCCACCCCAAGTAAGATGACACCCCATACATTGAACTCTGCTATTCTCTAGCTTCTTCCATATTCTTGGACAGATCAGACCTTCATATTTTTGCATTCTTTCAAATTTTTCATTGAATCTTCTCATTAGTAACTTCTGAATGGTCTCATGACAACTTATAATGGGCTGATCTCTTGCATTCTTTATAAAAGTATTGAAACACTCAGAAATATTACTGCATAAACTGTCACTTAAAGCATAATACTTGAAAGCATCCCTGCATCATGTTGTTTAATTTGTCGAGCTTTTCCAAGTAAGCAAATGCATCTCAGTCCAGTTCTTTCAGAAATTCCATAGCTTTTTTATGTTGACTTAGCGTGCTTGCTCTAGCACAAGACCACATGGTATCTTTTAACTCTTTTCCTTTATAAATCTTGAAGAAGTTGGCATATAGGTGTCTACCGCATAACCTATGTTCAGATCTAGGAGCAAGATCTTTGAGTGCTTCCACTAATCCTTGTGGACATAAGCTTAATCTCAGTGACTTGATTAATTAAATATGACTAACAGTAAGCCAAATAGCAAATAGCAAAATGTAACTAAATAGCCAAATAGAAGTAAGCCAAATAGCCAAATAGAAGTAAGCCAAACCTTTTGTTGGTCACTAATGAAGGTCCATTAGTGACCAAATAGCCAAAATCAGTAAGTTCATCACTCTGTTCTGATTTAAGATACCCTGCATCAGTGTTATTAAAACCGGACCGGTGATCGAACCGGTCAAGTCACTGGGTCAATGGGTCAGTGGTTCAACCGGGTCGAACCGGTTTGACCCGCACAAATTAAATAATAAAAATAATATACTTATATTAGTATATATGATATTATAATTTAATATATTTATGACTTGAATAAATATTACATGTTTATGATCGGATTACAATAACATATCATACCAAATTGTCAAATTTAGAATTTGATAAAGTGCAAATCAATAATACAACAATAATAGAACAATAACAATTTTAGTCTTAATTTACAAGTCACAACAATAAGAGATTTCTAAGACTAATTGAATTTCTAGTTAAATTGATAATAAGTTCAAATATTTATAGATTTGATAAATGAATATATATTAGTGAAACAAATAATGAAACAAGAATCATGTTTAGCTTGGTGGAAAGAGGTGAGATAATTAGGGAGGAAGCCTAGGTTCGAATCTTGTCCAAGTCAAAATAAATAAATATTTTTTCAGACCAAATCGAACCGATTGAACCGATAAAATCACCATTTAATGCAAAATTGAGTCAATCAGCGGGTCAACCGGTTCATCCGGCCGGTTCAACCACCGGTTCAACCGGGTCTTGACCGGGTTTTGACCGGTTCGATTGCAGAACGGTCTGATTACAGAACCGGACCGGTTCGGTGACCGGTTCCCGGTCCAACCGGTCGAACCGGCCGGTCCGGTCCGGTTTTAATAACACTGCCCTGCATAGTTTGTATCTGATAATATACTCATATGAGATGTTTTGTTTGCGTTACCTTGTAATCTATAAATCATATAAACAGTTATTAATCAATTTATTATATAAAAAAATGGAATCAACACATTGCATTGACATACTATACTCAAAGAAAAAAAATTAAAACAAATATAGACAAAAATAAATACATAAAGAGCAAGTGTCAAATTAGGCTACACGGGACAACTCAGATGACCTATGCATAAATGTATCATCTTATTTATCCATTTTAAGTTCTGAATCAAAAAAACAAACAACAAACAACCAAACAAAACGAATGCAAAATTAATTGAGAACGAAGAATCACATAAACAGCAGAGCTAAATCCAACTATGTAGAAGGAACCGAACAACACTTACTGTATCAATCTAATTGGTGTCAGATTAGTATGCTTTTTGGACTGATTCTGTAGATAATTTCAACAGTATATGCGACGAGGATGGTGACGATGCGGTGGCCAGTGGGAGATGGAACTGCGGGGTTGAAGCCGATAATGGTATACGAGAAAACAAAATTTTGAGTTTCAAAACCTTATTCACTTGGTTTGTTTTGGTCCAACCAAAAAAATATAATTAGAATTGAACCAAATATATAATTGCAATTTCTAAAAAGGTTAGGATACTTATTGTAATAACTCTAATTGCGATTTAGTTCACAAATGGAAAATTGACTGTGATTTGAAAATTTGCATAGTTCGGACAAGAGTTTGTAAAAGAGTGGTAGTTCATACCACCATGTACTTTTTCCATTTTTTTAATTGATACATACAAAATAGTCATCCCTTAATTTTAGGAATCAACAATTTTTTCTGGGGAAAATTACAAAAACATAACATCAAGTCCTCGATTACCACTCCATTTCAAATCAGGTACCGAACTTTCTTAATTTTCAATTCATCTAATTTTTTTACTAAAAATTCAAAAATAAATTAACATCATTAGTTAAATCCGTTTATGATTGTTATTATATTTTTAGGAGGAAAACGAGTACTCTTATGATCCGATCGCTAGTGAAATCGAGGTGCAGTTTGTGAATTGGATCGCTAGTGAAATCGAGGTGCAGTTTGTGAATTGAAGCGTTAATTTGTTAATGGCCGGTGGGTCTCCTCATGTATGTGGATTGAATGAGAGACTAGCAATTTTTTGTGCAGGAGAAGTAACAGCTTGTAAACATGGCAAACTCGTTTAATTGTCCAGGTTGTCGGAACCTCTTATATTTTTACCCGGCAGGAAGCGAACTCTATCTGATACATGGTCTGTAGTGCGATCACAGCTCATGTACTACCTCCAGCCTCCAGGTACAAAAATGGCTCAGCTGATAATTAGTGGCGGCTGCCACACCTTGCTCATGTACATTAGAAGCGCCATGAGTGTGTGCGATGCTCTTGTTATCACACATTCAATCTTGCTCTTGATGTACCAGTATGGAGCTGCCACACATTTTGTATTGCTCTTTGGCTGGGTATTGTTTTTCAGTTCCATCAGGCTTTTTTATGAAAGGAGATGATATATCATTACTTCAAAAATGAGTACAAGGGATCAGCACCCCACAAAAACCAGGAGCTAGACTGCCTGCACTAAAACCCAACTAAACTCGGACAAACAACCAAACAAACAAAGAGAATCACAAAGAGTACCCTAAGGCATGACACCAATCTCTATCTTCTAATGTAACTTTTGTACAATCAATGGCAGCTATTTTCATCTTTAAAAACCAAATAACTCTTCTAATAGCCCTTTCAACAGAAGGGGCTTCACTAATAAAGATTGTAGCATTCCTGGCCCTCCAAACTTCGTAGGCAGCCATAGATATTGCAGCGGCAAGCATTCTCGTTCTCAAGGCCTCTTGCTTCATACTATTGAACCAGGGAATCAAAAAGTGCCAGGAGGTGGGAGCTCTGCGCACCTTAAGGAATGACAGAACCGATTTAAGGATTCTAGCCACAAACAGACACTCAAAGAATAGGTGTCTCGTCGTCTCAGCCACGCCTCGACACAAAACACAATTAGTATCCACAAACAGCCCCATATTCTGCATCCTATCCTTAGTAAGAAGTCTGTTTTTAGCCAACAGCCAGAGATGAAAAGAGCTTCTCGGCGAGTTGAATCTGTTCCAGACCATTTTATGCCAATCAACCTTCTCAGAATGCTCCCTTATAGTGTTGTAAGTGTCTCGAACTGAGAAGCCTTTCCCATTCCCTATCCATTTGAGCACGCCCTGGTGATATGAGACAAAGGCACTCAGCCGCTTGGAGGCTTCCAACTCCTTCAACAGCCAGGAAGTTTGGTTCACAGCGTCGACCTCCCACCAGTCACGCCCTTTGGTCCAGTAGTTGGTCCAGTTCCATCAGGCTTGTTCCTAAGGTCAATTGGGATTTTCCATTGGTCTGCATGATCAGTACTCGACCTTGCCAATGGATTTGAATCATACTTGCGCCATTGGGAGATCAAACTACCAATATCAGAGAGCTTATTTTCCTCCTAAAGAAATTACAAAAAAATCATAAATTGTGTTAACTAACGGTGTTAATTTTTGTCTTGCCTTGCAATAGCAAGGTCAAAGGTTCGAAATCCACCGTGGCATTTTCCTTTCCACATTTTATGGAGGGTGCTTTTCATCCTGCCTATGCGTGGACGCTTTGTTCCTCCCTCGTAGAGGTGTTCCTTCGTCCCGCCTCGGCGTGGACGTGTTGTTTCTCCTTCTCGGAGGTGTTGTTCGTCCCTTGTGGACGTGTTGTGCCCTGCGGTGCAGGTGATGCTTGCTTCGTCAATCTTCATGGATGCGTGGAGGTTGAACGTGTGTGTTCGTGGGTTTTCAAGATAAAGAGGTGCCTCATGGCCTGTGCTTCAGTGAACGATTCGAGTATCAATCCGGGTGGATGCTTTGCGTGGCCCGTGCTCCAAGTGATTCATATGTACCCGAGTTAAAAGTACTCATGTAATATGTTCAAGATGTATTCGTGTAGTGCTTGAGTTGTATGAGATGTAAACCCACAATAAAAAAAATGGTGTTAATTTTTGTTTGCATTTTAATCCAAAAGTAAATATGTTTTTATAATTTTTCCTTTATTCTTTAGGGGTGCGGTTCAGGTACAAACCTGTTTATAAATAAAAACTACAAACCGTTTATTAAGCCGACACGTGTCCCATTTTAGTTGAAATCCCGGAGAAAACACGGAGGGGTATAATAGTCATTTCACACGGATGGGTATAAAACCTAACAATGTTATTTTCAATTTAGTCCAAAATTTGTTATGATCAGACTTAAAAACTTAATGATCAGACTTAAAAATAGCCAATGATCAGACTAAAAATATTTAATGACCAGACTTAAAATGGTAATGATTAGACTTAAAAACTTAATGATCAGAGTTAAAAATAGGCAATGATCAGACTAAAAATACTTAATGATCAGACTTAAAAATGGTAATGATCAGACTAAAAATACTTAATGACCAGACTTAAAATGGTAATGATCAGACTTAAAAACTTAATGATCAGAGTTAAAAATAGGCAATGATCAGACTAAAAATACTTAATGATCAGACTTAAAATGGTAATGATCATACTTAAAAAGAAGCAATGATCAGACTTAAAAACTTAATGATCATACTTAAAAATAGCCAATGATCAGACTAAAAATACTTAATGATCAGACTTAAAAATGGTAATGTTCAGACTTAAAAAGAAGCAATGATCAGACTTAAAAGACTTAATGATCAGACTTAAAAATCGCCAATGATCAGACTAAAAATACTTAATGACCAGACTTAAAATGGTAATGATCAGACTTAAAAAGAAGCAATGATCAGACTTAAAAACTTAATGATCAGACTTAAAAATAGGCAATGATCAGACTAAAAATACTTAATGATCAGACTTAAAATGGTAATGATCATACTTAAAAAGAAGCAATGATCAGACTTAAAAACTTAATGATCAGACTTAAAAATAGCCAATGATCAGACTAAAAATACTTAATGATCAGACTTAAAAATGGTAATGTTCAGACTTAAAAAGAAGCAATGATCAGACTTAAAAGACTTAATGATCAGACTTAAAAATAGCCAATGATCAGACTAAAAATACTTAATGATCAGACTTAAAAATGGTAATGTTCAGACTTAAAAAGAAGCAATGATCAGACTTAAAAGACTTAATGATCAGACTTAAAAATAGTCAATGATCAGATTAAAAATACTCAATGATCAGACTTAAAAATGGTAATGTTCAGACTTAAAAAGAAGCAATGATCAGACTTAAAAATAGCCAATGATCAGACTAAAAATACTTAATGATCACACTTAGAAAGAAGCAATGATCAGACTTAAAAGACTTAATGACCAGACTTAAAAATAGACAATAATCAAACTTAAAAGACTTAATGACCAGACTTAAAAGACTTAATGATCAGACTTAAAAGACTTAATTATCAGCCTTAAAAAACTTAATGATCAGACTTAAAAAAAGCAGCAATGATCATTGTTTTTTAAGTCTGATCATTAATGGTTTAAATCTGTTCATTATTATTTTTAGTATGTTCATGGTTTTTTAAGCTGATCATTGTTTTTTAATTCTGGTCATTAATGGTTTAAGTCTGATCATTGTTTTTAAGTCTGATCATTACTGGTTTAAGTCTCATCATTATTTTTTTAAGTCTGGTCATTGTTTTTTAAGTCTGATCATTATTTTTTAAGTCTGGTCGTTAATGGTTTAAGTCTGATCATTGTTTTTAAGTCTGATCATTACTGGTTTAAGTCTCATCATTATTATTTTTAAGTCTGATCATTGTTTTTTTAAGTCTGATCATTGTTTTTTTAGTTTGGTCATTACTGGTTTAAGTCTGATCATTATTTTTTTAAGTCTAATCATTACTGTAGCAACAGTCAAAATTTTACTGTAGCAAAAGTCAAAATTTATTCTAAATGATCAGACTTAACCATGATGATCAGACTTAAAAACGTACTGTAGCGAAATTCAAATTTTACTGTTGCAAATTTTAGGACGATTATACCCCTCCTATATTTTATATATTTATAAATAAGTCCACGTGTATTTTTATTATTTACAAAAAGAACCCCGGCGTGAAGAAAGTTCGGCTGAATTTTGATTGGTTCATTTTGACACGTGTCAAATTTTTTGTGGATTTGTAGTTTCTGTTTATAATTATGGTTTGTATTTGATCCAAACCCATTCTTTAGATATCGTAACAAACTTGTTTTCAACATTATTTTTTATTTGATAAAATTATACTCCACTAATAGTTATCTCTTAATTTCGGGAAATGCGATTTGAGGGGATCGAAGGGGTTTACTCCGTCTCCAAGGTTTTGGGTTCGAATTATTGTTGACGAGAAAAATGTTTGAAACCGATTTTGACTTGAATTGGAGTAAATCAAACAAAATGAAGGATGATAACCACGATTATAACATTTGGTCATTATACTCATAGTTTAATCAATTTAGTTAATAAGTCAAATCTTGACCGATTTGAAATCGATTAATAAAAGTTCTAAGTTCTCTATGATCATTTCCCTATTCAATTTTGTTAGTTTAATCGTTATTAATTTAAATAATAAAATTAATAATCGACCCGTAATTAAGAAAAATACAAGGATTTGTGTTGTTATATTAATTAACTCCAAGTAAAAAAGTTATCAGTCAATCACTAAAAATATGAGATTGATTAATTAAATTAGTTTAGTTGTTTCTTAATTAATAAAATTAGATAAGATACATTTATTTATCCTTAACATTCATAATTAAATCAACCAACTACATTGATTTGAAATTCTCAGATAAAATTAAATTTTTACGAGCATGTTCACACACGTAAAGAGCATATACACCCGTTGAGGAAGTTCTCTGTTTTGAGGACCTCCTCAAATAGCACTTCCTGTTACTATTTATGAAAATAGGACTTCCTATTTTCGCTATTTCGCTATTTGTACAGCCGTTGAACATGCAGGACCTCCTATTACTATTCAATACTTGAAATTGAAATTGAAATTACTTGAAATTGGGACTACATAACTTGGAACTACTTGAAATTGAAATTACATAACTTGATTTTAATTAAAATCACTAAGTTACCTAATCATAAAAGTGTAATGGACGGTAACAATTCGGAAAAGATAAAATGTTCTCTTCGGCTTCCTTCTCTTCATATTGGCGGACAATAGCGGCCTTCCTCTTTGAAAAGTATCTCTTTGATGTTAGAGTCATCGTTTCTGTATTCATTTGCTGATCTTTGTATCTTCCTCCAACTTCCTAATATTAATAGCATCTTGTTGAATTTGTTGAGCTCTCTTCGCTTGCTCTCTTTGCCAATTCATATGTTCTTTCTGATTATTTGCCATGGTTTCCAAAACATCGTCTCGGCGTTGACTTGATTTAGTCGCGGAGTATTTTCACTTTCTCCTTGCCTCCTTGGCCGCTTTTACTCCGGGTGGTCTCACCGGACTAGTTGAACCTCCGGTGTAGCTTTCAGGTGTAGAAGTTGTATGATCATCAATACTTACACTTGGACTAGCTTCATGGACGACTACTTCATCAATCTCTGTGTTGGCTTTGTATGTATAAGTTGGGGGAGTACTTGTTTCTGTTCGAGCACATGTTTGGTGATCCTTCACTTCTTCCCAACAAGCAAAGTGTTTGAACTCCTTCTTATTTTTCCCAATATACATTGTTTGAGCTTTCCGTATCTATTCATTTCCGTATCTAAGCAACACAATCAAACAAATAGAACTAGTTCATATACAAATCATTATTGTAATGAAATAATTACCTCGTCTTGCAAATTACATCCGGATTCTCTATTTCTTGCTGAGTATGAGAGACAAGAACTCCAAAAAACCAACATCGGCTTCACTTTGGCAAAACGAGATGCGAGTGCAGTCTGAGACCTAGCCTCCGCCCTAGGTTGGTTACCACCCAATATCAAACCGTCGTGAAAATCAATATGAATTTTTTCCCACAATTTGTCAACTTTCTGTCTAACGCCGGTTATTGGATAAACAGATTGCCGACAAAAAGACATACACAATTGTACATCTTCAGACATAGACCAATTGGAAGACATTTTGAGGAAAATATTGTGTGATTTGTGAGTGAAGTTAAGTGCATATTTATAGATTGGAGAAATTTGGCCGTTGGAGAAAAAAATACAACCGTTGTAGGCAAAAAATATGACAGTTGGAGGTGGATCAGTGCGCGCCGCGTCCCAGCCCAACATTACGAGCCGCGTTCGCTTCAGGCATTACTTCTAATGTCTGAAGGATAATGTCATTTGCGATCGCGCGAAACTTCCCCAACGCGTTCTATGTAGACATTACTTCCCCACCGCGTTCGCTTCAGACATTACCACCTATTGTCTGAAGCGAACGCGATTTTAATGTCACGGGCGAACGCGCAGAAGGTCGATTTACTGTTCATCATCATCTTAAAACGCTGCAATCGATCGGACACCGGCATAGGAGAATCGATCGATGATCAGAAGTTCGTAGGGGGATATATGGGGTTTAATTGGAGTTTAATTGGAATTTAAAACAACCCAATTGATTATTTGTGGACGTCCTCTCAAACGTCCTCCGATAGCACGTCCTCCGGATCGTCCTCCGCACAACACGTCCTCCTTCAACCGCTGTTTAATTTTTTTTTCGGACGTCCTATAATTAGCACCGGTGTATATGCTCTAAAGAAAGATGAAAACAATGAAAGATAGAGATTGAAATGGTGTTAAAATAGTTTTATAATATAAAGAGAAACAGACTTGTCCTTGTTGAAATCAATATCTTCAAACTCTGTTTTCAGCTTCTTCATCTTTCTTTGCTATGTTGTTTCCTTGACTAGTGCTAAAAATGCTAGTTTCACCACCAGTCTGTACCACCGCGACCACGTGCGCAACCCGGCTTTGTCGAAAATAGACCGGCTAAACAGAGGAATCAACCGCGACTTGGCGAAGATGAGTGTCATAACCCCAAACACCCCCCATAAACGATTTAGATGGGGTGCGGGCACGTATATGATAAACCTCGCTCTTGGCACTCCACCTTACGAGTTTTTTGCCAGGGCCGATACAGGGAGCGATGTGACCTGGATCCAGTGCCAACCTTGCGAGAACTGCTACCATCAGGAGACTGACATTTTTAACCCTGTTAATCAATCCTCGACATTCCAAACCGTAAAGTGTCCCACTGGCCAGTTCCCTTGTCCGGCTTTCGATGGCGTCAGTTGCGTACACCATGTATGAAAGAGCCTTGTGGCTTACCGTGATGGCAGCTTCTCGAAAGGCAATCTTTCAACTGACACTTTGACAGTCCAGTCTGCTACCGGCCAGCCCGTTGTCGTAAGATGCACAATTTATTCAATATTCAGTTTAAGAGTTGTAAGTCTGATTTTTGGTGCAAACTACAAACCGACGAATTATAGTACAATTCCTACAAACTATTACATGATTTTATCCAAACGAATTATATGCCACTTTCCCAAATTATAACATAGTTCGTAAGAAGAATTCATCGATTTGTAGTTTGCACCTCATCTTTTTTTTCATCATTTTAATATCAAGATTTGTGTATACTATTTATTTAAATATTCAGTTTGATGGCCTGATTTTTTTTAATCTTCTTTTGGCTTTGGGCGAGTCAGGTTGATCACTATATCTTCCAATGCGCAACTTACAATGACGGAAACTTTTTCCCATATGAGGCGGGTATCATAGGCCTGGGACGAGGTCAGCGGTCTCTGATCACTCAGCTCGATAAGTATATCAATGGAAAATTCTCCTACTGCTTGTTCGCAGATATGAAGGGCGGGAAAATGCATCTCGGCCATGCCGCGATGGTTCAAGGTCCTGGGGACGTTACGACCCCAATATTTGAAGGAGAAGACGAAAAGCATAACTTGTACCTGGCGACGCTGGAAGCACTAACCATTGGAGGTGAGAGACTGAATTTCAGTGGAACATGATTCGGGGACGACCGTGACTCAATTTCCGCGAGCATTTTACATACAAATTAATTGTGGCTTCGGTTACGAGACAAGTCACTGCAATTCCGGTCCATGACCCTTTAAAGAGACTCAAGGTGTGCTTTGATGAAGACACATTCAATTATGTTCCAATGACTGCCCACTTCACTGGGTATAACATGTTCCAGAGAGTTGGGCCCCATATCGTTTGCTTGACTGTCACGCAAGATCCCGATGCCATTTGGGGGGAACACGGATTGGGTTTGATGTTAATGCTGGATCTGTGTCATTTAAATCAACTGAATGTTAGGATCAAAGTAAGGAACGACATTACTTTTTTGGAATAAAATAAATTTATTGATTTTTGAATGCCAGAAAACAGTCATTGTGTAGCTCCAGATGTAATTGAAGTTGTTGTACAAACAAAAATGGAACACCTGCATTTGAAAAAGTCATAGTTTACATAAGCCCTCTGTTTGGATCATGTAAAATAAATGTAATGGAAAATAACTGGATATTGTATAGGAGGAGGACCTCATCCTCGATCTCTCTATTGAAGCCATATGATATTGGATAAATTGGCTTGATGCCTTCAAGGCTTCAAGAACAATGAATTGTAGTTTGTTCATGGGGTTTTCAGATTTCCTCAGGTCGAATTAGGGAGCATGAGAGAGATGGCATGGAATAATCCTAATTATGTTCTACAAATGCAAACACCTCTGAAGAATAAAACAAAAATACGTGCACAGGGACATTTGATTTATTCTAAAAGTATACGTATAATGTTTCCGATTATAATTTAATAGATAAGTTTAAGGCTTGCTGACGGCAAACCTTTAGGTTTTGAAAAGCATTATTGATACATGCACAGTCTTCTCTTCACAAGTTGATCTGCTTTTTGATTGAAAGAAACCAGGAGTAATTCAAGTCGTAGCCGTGAGCAGTGATGATGCTGATGCTCTCTTTGTTGTCATTGATGATTTGTACATACTCATGAACTTTGCGATGAACTCTGTAATATACAAATAAATAGTCACAAAAACTACAAAATTTTGAATCATAGTGAACTCTGCATTACTTCCCCAAGAGGGAGATTTAAAGCTGAATATTGTATAGGAGGATCTCATAAAAACTGTTTCTGGAATGATAGTGGACTAGAACTCATTAAACAAAACTAAAACTGTTATTCCAGTATGAGTGAATAAGCATTACTACCTTCGATCTTCATAAATTGTTGCCCCTTTTTCATCCTTTCTTGCTGTTTCGTAACTATTTTCCCGAGTCGGACTGGCGTCGATTTATCATGATCCGGCATGCAGCAGCCATCCCTCTTGATGGACGAAATATTTGTACACATATGGATTGATGTTACTTCAGATATCATCAGAATGTAGAGAAAAACATGTTGTACAATTAAAGATTCTTCTCTTTTTTTTCTTTTCTTTAACTTACACTGTAATCATTGTATAGAGCTTCAATCTGAGCTTTCAAATGTGCTTCCGCAAGATTGACTAGTTCACTGGCAAGAGTCTGTTTTTTCATAATGATAGTGAGATGATGGATAATATATAATAGGCAACTACACAAAGGCAATTTTACCTTGAATAAGTAATCAGCAGGAACGTTATGCTCTATGAGATTTTGAAGCATTCTACGAATGTCATATAACCTGCACAACGTTCCTCAGGCAGTGGATTTTTCACATTCATAATAAAAAAAGTGTAGAAAAGGCAGGAAGCTAGACAATCCTAACCTTCTGGGACTCTGCTCTTCGATTATGTATTTTGCAATGCTTACAATATCATCTTCCCAGCCATTCATGATGTCTTGATCCTCCTCGAAAGGGTACCTGAGTCCGAATTTGCAACCCGGTATAAATATTTAGGAGTAAATATTAACAGACAGTTTTCTTTGATGAGTAAAAATTCCTTACTTGTATCGCCAAGTAGCTTCAAATGAACGGATGGCTTGACGAAGATTGTTCTTTGAGAGGACAGCCATTTTGTTAGCCATGTCATCAGGCAGCTCTATGCCTTCATGTTTAGCTATGAACTTCAAAACTTCGATAATCTGAAATACAGTTGTCATGGCTGAATAGCAAGTAGTTTACAAAACTACTAAGAAACAAAATTGATTTCAAAAGGCGTGTATACACATTACCTCCTCATTCGATGGTGGTAGCAGCTCAATATGAGTGCAGAGGCCTTTGATCAACTGAAGCTTAGAAACATCAGAACAGCAAAAGAAAACCTTACTGAACCCCTTGAAGCGCTCTAATAGCCACCGGATATACAAGAGGGTGTCACTTGGTAGCTTGTCTGCCTCGTAAAGAACAATCGCTACATGGATAATAGTTGAACATGAAAATCAATTACTGGTTTCAAGAAAAATACACCAGGTTTGCCATATTTTTCTATTTTTTTTCTTGGCGTGACAACTAAAAGGCTCTGTCATACAAGGTTTAGGTACCTTTGCAGTTGCCGTGCCCAACATAAGAACTTTTGTTGCATTTGGTGTGTCTTTCCTTGATCAGTTTCACAATGACGTTTTTCTCATACCCCCTCAACTCCGATAGATTCAGTTCTATATGGTGATTGGACTCTTTGACATTTACCTGTATGCTACTGATTGATTCACCCTATATGTCGTATTCAGTTCAGCATAATCAGAGTCAGCATGCACCAACGAAAAGAAAAGCATTCATTCAACTCTACAAGTTTCAATTGACAGCAATTTCATCTTTAATCTAATAGCTAAATGGACAGCTTCACCAAAAGAAAAAAAGAAAAAACTGCAAGACGCTGAGTACTACTGCTGCATAAAAAATTGAATACAGGAAGAGTTAAAAACATGTGAGCTTGCTTTTACCTTCAAGTCGAATTCTCGAATGCTTTCATTTACCTAGAAATGGTGTTCGAAGAAACCATTAATACATGCACTAGCAGATATGAAGATGAACAAGATTATCTTGATGCAATTAAAACCTCTCCAGTCAATTTACCTGGAGCCTATCCAGCCCGGTAGATTCTCGAATAAAAGCTCGAATCATGGTTGTCTTGCCCACCCCAGGGGGGCCTTCAAATATCAAATGCCCACATCCGGGAGCATTAGCCTTAAAAAAAAAACAAAATATTATGATTTCAACACAAATGAAGTCATTGAAAACATCACAAAGGGAATCATACCACAATAGAGCGCAGAGCGGACGCTTTGTTCTTATTGCAAATGAAATTCTCCAAAGCCTCTGGGCGGTACTTATCTGCCCACACATACTTCACCTTGTTCCATTTATCAAAAATCTGATTGTCAAACACAATAGCCTCCCTATCATCTTCCATCAAGCTTGGTGGTGGAGTCCTGGCCACCTGAGGCTGCAGAACTCTCTCCCTCACGGGCTTCTTTTCCAGCAAATTTAGCTCACTTTTGGCACTATTCCTTAAAATCCTATCGTCTTTTACCTTGTCAACCAGCCTACCTTCTCGACGACCCTTGATAAGCGACATAGCAGCTTTGCTCACGCCAGCATCAGCACTGATCTGACGGCAGGAATCATGTTCATCATTTCCTTGTGATGTACGGCAACTCCAGTTCTGAAATAAGGTAATGATGGATGAGAGGGAGCCTCTACTAATGTTAGTATTCGCATGACTTTCTCTTTCAGGCGACGGGGCCAGCTTCTGGCGGTAGAGAAGTCCTTTATAATATGGACTGCTCGTGTCCTCCAACATAGCAGTCCGCATGTTATGCTCCAGGACTCTCTCCTCCGTCAACTCCGAGTGCCTCGACCACGAACTCCCTGTGGTCTCCATGAAATACTGCCTCCACCATGGTTTCTTGGCTGAAGCCAAGCCGGTGGAGGATGAGGCAGCAGCTTGTGGGAGGACTGAGATGGACTTGGAACGGGAGTGATGCCTACCTGAGTCGCATAGCTTGGTGTCCGAGATGGATCGAGTCATAGTAGGGCTTGGCATCAAGAATACAGACAAGGAGAGGAGCACAAAGAGAGAGAACCATTGTGGGAGGAGGAACCGAAGACACTTGGAGAACACTGATTTTAAAGTGCCCCAGGCAACAGGTATTAGGTGATAAAAACTAGGGAAAATTATAAATTGGTCTCTTTTTCAAATCAAGGTGCAAACCATTACTCCCTCTGTCCCAAAATTATCTTCTCATTTGGGATTTTGCACAGTTTTTAAGAAAAATAATAAAGTAAGTTATTGTGAGTGTGATAAAGTAAGTGTGAAGATAAATGATTAAATAAGGTGGTTGTGAGTATGATAAAGTAAGTTATTTTGGGAATGGGAAGAAAATTTTGGGACGCCCAAAAAGGAAAGTGAGAAGAAAATTATGGGACGGAGGGAGTATTTTTCAATCAAGGACAAAATAAAAAATAAATTGATCAATTTTCAAATACCGAGCACCATAAATTCACCGTGATTAACTTACAAACTCAATCATGTGAATCCCGTTAATAACGACTCAATAAAAAAGTGCATTGGTATTAAAAAAAGAAAGATCGATTTAATACGTTAAGAGTTTATGATGAGATCATCGTGTTATTTTCAACATGATTGACTTCGTAATTTAATTACAGTGAAATTACGATGTTCGATGTTCAAAAATTGGTCATATATTTTTAATTTTGTCCTTAATTGAAAAAATCGATAATTTGAACCTTTAATTGAAAAAAACTGGGCACCAATATTTACATTTCCCTAAAAACTATTAAGGGTTTTGTTTAATAGCAAGCACGTCTGGATCATGTGGGGTTTTAAGCTCAAAAATGGACACCTGTAGCCACATAACTGGATGTGTGACCCCAGATTACTTTGCTGTATCTGGAATGTCCGCTTAGAAATAGACATTTTTGATCCTAGGCAACAAGGCGAACTGATTGTGACACCTATAATGTTTATCCAAACCGGCTTCTTGTTAATACAATCTGATACACTGTTAACCCGTCCACAAGTGCAGTAGATGGCGTTTGGGGATATTCTGTTACCATTTGGTGGGCATCTATAGTTGAAGATGACCGCATGTTTCAGTGACCATGCACGAGCTGAGCATCCATAAGGTATCTTAGCGTCTTTTTACAATCAGATGATATTAGGATGTCCTGGAATGTTGAGTTATGCTCGTTATTCGTACGAAAGACACCTCTACTTGGTTATATGAGCTTAGAATCAGAGACCTCAGCTAAAGTCACGTGAATTCTTCACCCAATGGTTTTCATGTGCACACGCACTGCAACTACACAAGATAAGTAGATGACCTCTCCGAGGTTTCTGATTCAGAATTTATATCTTGAATGGACTGAGCTCTTCGACTATCAGAACTCATATCTCGCAAGCTGTCCGTGTTTTTCATCAATATAGATTCCATGCTTTGCTGTAATGGATCTTGCAGATGAAGCGGCACAATGGTTGTAGAGAGTTGCTGTTAACTTAGGTTCGAACACAGTCAATCAAGCACTGATACCGAACCATGTGTATCAACAGCAAGGCAATGGAGGTAATCATCCCTGCAACCCACGAATATCCTGCCAGCAATCATAACTGGCGAAGAGAATATGTCTCCATCCAGTGATGTCCTGGTGAACTCCTGCACTATTTTTGGAGATTGGGTTGGCATTTGGGCATTTGTGCTTATGCGGAGCAGCTGAACTATTCCTGAACTGGAGCACACACATAATAACCTGCAAGTACAGAGGCTGAATAACACTGTTCATGTCTTCAAGACAAAAAGTACTTCGAGAAGTTTTAACGAATATTTTCTTCATACCTATCTGCTTCTAAAGATGTGTCAGAAAACATCTGCAATTTCTCATCTACGTACGCTGAAGCAGTTATTGGATCTCCAATACTATAATCCCAAAGTAAGCATCCAGTTTCCTATTGTCAATTAAAAGTATGAAGGAAACTTGATATCTGAATATAGATAGCTAGGTTGTAATTCAGAGAGTTCCAGGCAAGACTCGGTTACCTGTTTCAATGAATAAATTTTTCCGTCCCTACAGCATACTAGTACCTGAGAAGAATTAGGAGAATGTAAGGTATAGTGCCAGTAAACAAAATATACTTCTAAAATATAATCCTAGCCACATTTTTTCCAAGTTCTTAAGCCTCAGCCAAAAGTTCTGACTCAGAACTAGAGAAAGCTCTCGTGTATGTGAGATGACGCAATCTACCAAAGGGGAAGTGGCCATACGGGAAGGAAATCTCTACCTTTGAGAATCGAGATAGGAAACAGTACCTGAGAAGGAAGTGCATAAGATATGGAAGGTCCAGCAAATATCGGACCACCAGATTTGAACTACAAAAAAGTTTAACAAGGGTGGCGTCAGTAAATACCAGGATTCTTATCAGGAAAATAATGACATTCGTATCTCAAATCTAATAACAATGGTCGACGGTCGTATCATAGAATTCGCTGCAGGCACTATTCATTGGAATTAGCCTATCACAAATTGCATCTGTCTTATGAAGCAGTTTCAGATATCAAGTCTTGCAGAATTTCAGAACTAGCGAGATGCTGACAAAACATAAGTAGTGAAGATGAGTTCATATAGATCTCATACCTTCCAAATTGCCTTGCCAGTAGAGTCTAGAGCAATTATTTGGCCATCTACCAAGCAACAGATGACTGAAAAGCATAAAGAGGCATAATATATCACACACTGAAAAGCCAACCTCCATGAGAAAATAAGTTATCATGCAGCTGAGTCAACGGACAGCACTTTTCTGCATTTTTTGGTGTTTTACTTGGTAATAGATTTAGCACCAAGTAACAGTAAAATAACATTTCTATTACCATTTCCATTAGAGGTTATATTTAGGGACCCAAAAATAGGAGCTCCTAACTCGAGCTGCCACATAGTGCTGAATGGTAGAGCCTGAAAAAAATTAATTAAAAATACTCACAACTTACTAACAAGAACAAGAATTATGAATCTGTCTATAATGGCATGAAACAGCATATCATAAATTTATATCTGTTGAGCCTCTGGTAGTCAAGATCTAGGCTTAGCTAGGCTGATGGTAATTGAAGTGCCATGATAAACAGCACCAGTGCACCATAATCCATATTGTGACATGTTCACCATTCCTAATATACTATATATAGTTCAGTTCATAATGGATACCTTAACTGATATGGCCAAAACAAACCCATTAGTGGATGCCACATATATCATGTCATGCACCTACATTAAGAAAAACGTCGATCAAAGATCTACATATCATAGTTGAAATTAAAAATCCAATAGAAGTGAGAAGAGCACTAATACGCAATTCATCTTCTCCTGGTAATTTTCTTACAAACTAAAATGAGTTACACCATGTTCACTGATGCGACAAGAATGGCACATTCAAAACATAACATCCATGAAACAAATTTTTATGAGAAAGGGATCATTGTAATCTGATCAAAATAAACATTCCCAGAGAACTCCCTATCCTTCGATGAATAACAAAGACAAAGGAAATAATCACAGATGTGTGGGAAAACAACGGACGAAGCACAATGACCATAATTCTGGAAAAACAGAGAAGAGAGGAATTGTAAGCTTGATGCTTCCCATGCCATTTTCAGCTACCTCCATTTTGTAAACTTAGTTTAATTGGAATTACCTTATCAAACATCAGAAACTTCTCTAAGAAGAATTTAGAGACCTCAATTTGAACATGAATAAAGTTTGGCAGAAATAGAAAACCAAGTAAATAAATGATGAATATGTTGTAAAACAATTATGCAGGACATACCTCATCAACAGCAGGTGACCCAAATATGCTGCCACCACATGGATGCGCATGGATGCAAATATGGTTCTCATAGTCAAGGGCATACACGTAATGATCATGGGAGCCACACCTGCAGATACATCTTAATATCATTATGATATCTATGTAATTGCTCCAGACTGCAGTAAAATGACCATTTTCTGCGTGTGCAAGAAATGTTTTCAAATAAGCGCATGGCCTTTAGAGTCCTGACAATGGCAGGAAGAATTATGTTATATGAGTGAGCAAGTATATATATAAAGTATAAAACAGAAGCGTTACCATATCAAGTGTCTTTTTTTGTCCACAGCTGGTTGTGACTTCACCTTTAAAGGTAGAGAGACAATATTAAGTAGAGCGAAGTCGAACAACAAGGTAAGCAAAAAGGTGCAGGAAACAGTGAACAGTAAGTTAAAAACCCAAACTAGATAGGTAATTGACATGTATCATCCAACATTATATCAGAAGTCATAATCATAACAAACAAACAACAGAAGCATAATCAGCTGTTGTGAGCTTCAATCACAAATCACAACTGCTTATGCCTCGATGCACAGTATTCACACTTCATAGGATGGCAGAATTTCAACTTTGAACATAATAAGGACATCTTTACCTCAGCACCAGTTTGAAAAGTCCAACAAATAGAACCAGTAAGAAAATCCAGAAAGTATATGTTTCCATCATAGCATCCAACCACAACCTGCTGACAAGACGCGCATGGCTTTTATTTGTTTGCCAGATTAATGGCAGATGGTAGATCACGTTTGGTAGCAATCAGATCAATACATATTAAAAGTACCTGAGAGAAGTCCCCAACAACTGCTGCTGAACACTCAACACGCCCATTCAGTATTACATTCCACTCAACAGATCCACTATGCCAGAATTATTACAAAGAAAAAGATGCAAAACTCAGGCATCAGACCTACATATCATAGAATGAACAACAAGCTAGATAGATGACATTTCGAAGTATTATTTTTGCATTCTGGGCTAGAAATAGTTACCTTAATGCATTAATGCATGAGAACTTATGTGAATGTGACCCAATAAAGATATAGATATTATCATTTTTACAGACAACGATTGGTGATGCGTCGACACAAGACTCCATGTAAACCTTCCACAAGTGCTGAATAGAACTTTCTACGCCTCTTGAAGTCTCGTTTATGCAGGGCAGCTGTTCGGCATCATCACCCGCATTATTCTTTTCATACATTGTCTTATTGCACCTACTTAATGAGCACAGTACTAACTTTGGGTTGAAAACCCACTGGTGTTCACGTCTTATTTGAATATCTTTGGAGCTTACATGAGACTTCAGCCTTATGCACTTAGACATGGAAGTAAGAATTTCATTTTCCTCACCGAAAATTGGCATTTCCCTTCGTTTCAAGCTACGAGAACGACCAGTCACTTTGACAGCAGACACCGGTAAATTTCGTATTTCTGGCTTCTGCTTCAGCTCCGTTTTTACACCCACCCTAACTGGAACTAGACATGTCTCTTCTTTATTCAATAGAGCCATTTGGAGTTTTTGCGGGGTGGGAAACATATACAGCAATCTCATATCAATATCCAACAGATGGGCCGCATGTGCAGCAGCAATAGAATTACCACCCATTAAAAAGAAATCATCATCACCCAAAACTCTATCTTCCATCAGTGCAGCACAAAAAGCCTGATTGAACATTTGAATATTAGCCAACATTTCAGATGTGAAAAGACACATCATGTAATGTTCTTCCCTTTTGTAAAATGTTTTGATATGTGATATTTAGTTCAACCGTGAAAAAAGATGAATTATATCAACAGGCATTTTGTTAGGTCCAGTTTCTTGCTGGCTTTAAACTCGTCTGTTAGCTTATAAGATGAAGGAATTCCCATCAGAAGTAGGAGTTACAAAAAGGATTGTAAAGTATGAATGCTAATCAAAAGAAGTGATCAACATTGTACAGCAATGTGTAGCTTAACCTTCCTCTAGAGAAATGTATGAAAAAATCTGGATTAAATGTAGGTTATATGCAATTGAGAAAATAGTGGCAACAAGATATGAAGTGTATAGCCGAACCTTTTGAATATTTTGCAGAAGATGACTAGTCTGCACATCATTAGCCTGAACAAGGTTTTTTAGCGTTCCTAATGAGTCATAATCAACCTTCCCAGTGGATGTCATTGGAAAAGACGGTGTGAAGTAAAAAACGTTTGGAATCATTTCAGAAGGCAGTTTGTCAACCATCCAGTGACGAATCAAAGATTGTGAAATTTCATCAGAGCCGTTTTGTTGTTTCATCACTAAATAGGCTTCAAGCATAGCAACTTTCCCCGAACCTTCACTATACAGAACAGCAGCATCCAGTATATCTGGATGCCCCCTCAGTGCATTTTCAAGCTCTTCCAATGCTATGCGGTTCCCATTAACCTTCACAGTGCGATCTTTTCTTCCTTCAAAAAGCAAATCATTGCTTTCAAGTCGCCTAGCAAAATCACCAGTTCGAAAATAATAATTTTCATGCCCATTTATGAAGCGAGGCTTTGTGGAGTCTTCTGTCAACCTCACAAAATCTGAACTGATACTGGTAGGATTGGATATGTATCCGCTAGACATGCAATAGCCACCAACATATATTTCCCCTCTCTTAGAGGCATCATCTGATCCATCAAGAATAACCTGACAATTATGTAAAGATTGGCCGACCGGGACACTGCTTAACTTCTCTGTCTTCAAGATCTCTGGTAACCTTTTGCAATCGAAATATGTGCAATCACCAGATACCTTGCTCAAGTAGTAAAAAGAAATTATGTCGGTGAAATAAAAAATTTAGTATGTGCTTTAGAGTAATTCACCTAGGAAACGCAAGTAAAATGTTGTTTCATAAGAGAATGATACTTCAGCCCCCCATACTCATTATTCTAGTATAAAAAAGCAGGTGTATTCTTTATTTATGACATCATAGCAGTTCGACAACTCCAAATCGTTTGGTATATTTTAACAGAATAAATTTCCCTAAGGAAAGGGACTAGACTACAAGGTGAAAAAATGATTGCAGATAGTAATGGGTGAGAAGTGCCAACCTCTGTGCTCCCATATAAGTTAAGTATTGTAGTTTCGGGGAGTATCTTGTACAGAGACTCCCACAATGATAATGGGAAAATTTCTCCACTGAGGATGAGCAATCTCAAGATTCTCCGAACATCATCAGTGCATAAATCCCTCAAAGCAGGTAAGACCAATTTCATTAATGTTGGAACACAAACAAGCCTACTAATTTTGTAAACCTGCATGCCAGATTGCATAAATGTGAAAAAGAAGTTCAAAATTAACAATGCAGAAGAAATATCTGGTCTAGCTGCCAAGACATCTTTGATCACTTTTATTGTGTTCTTGATAATAAGAAATTTTTAGTGATTGCACTTGGTGTACAGAGTAGATACTACAGCCTAAAGTACATCAAAATCTACGACACATAAATACCTGTATGACGTCAACCATATGAAATAAATTTTCTTTCATCATGCTGAGCGGAGGTATAATCACTGTAGTAGAAGAAAGGACAGGGCCTAAAATTTCTTGCAAGTGATCAATGAAGCTAACTGAAGTCTTGAACAATAAAACTTCATCAGTTGACAAGGGATATGATTCTTTCATCCAAAAATATCGATTCAGAAGACCTTGACAAAGGGAAGTTTTGTTACATCAGACTGCATGTTATAAGAAAAAACAATGCATGAACAAAGTAAGTTGATAATGCAGTGTTCCAACGGCACTTTCCCAGTCCTGAGAGACTGACCTATTTCAGTGCCACATACACCTTTAGGCTTTCCGGATGATCCTGATGTATACAATACATAACAAAACGGTCTTTGTTTCTTTCTCTCACATGGCCATGGAATATGGTATAAGTCAATAGGATCTTGAGCTTGAGCTCTATCAAACAAAGAAATACACAGTGCGGGAGCACAACCACATTGTACAAGCCAATGTTCAGCATCAACCCGATAATCACTGCTTCTGTCAAACAGTTTACTACGCCCAATAATAATGTCAACATCTATAGCCAATATCCTCTCTCTCGGCCATAAGGGGTCCAACGGCATAAAAGCCTCCCCACACCTCAAAACCGCTAGCACAGACGCTACATACTCGACTGATGGCACCATATATATTCCTACAATTTTAGGAAAATAATGATCCTCGCCATTGCAACACTGCCCCATACTCTTCAAATTTGTCAAGATGCCAGAATCTCTCCCCTGCCCCATACCCACACCTGCAGTTGCCGACACTATAAATATGATAAACTTATGAAACAACACTGAACAACTGCAACCGGAGATTGACACCTAGTGTAGCTTCCAATTCCACAAAACTGACCTGGCTTTTGAGGTTTGAAGACGCCAGCATCTTCTCCACCATCCAGAACTCTCCGAATACGAGCCGCAAGCGACTCCACTAAAGCCAAAACGTCCGAGTACGTAAACCAACAATCCCCTTCGTAAATCGGCGGCGACGCCGACGACCGCACCCCCGAAAATTCATCCCACAGTCCTCCACAAACCCTACCTTCTACGCGACGACGCCTGATAAGTTTCGCGCCACCTGAAGCATGAACAACCGCGATTTTGGTAGGGTTTTCTGAAGCCGTTTTGAAAAACTCGTGCGATATGCAGCAACACTCAAGCTTGTGTTTCTTATCCTCCTCTTCCATTCTCTCTCCCTACTTACTAATATTTGAGTTTCGATTTCTCTTAAATAAAGCTTTAAATTGGACCAAAATATTTTATTATTTTTCTAAAAAATGTTTTCAAAAGGTTGACAATGTAAATAGGTAACAATTTGAACCGGTAGGATTAAATGAGAATAAGTAAATTTCATTATAAATGAGAACTAGTTTTATCAGTACGAGTCATAATATAAAAAATTATTTAAGTCAAAAAATTTGTTTTATAAGGTATTAAGGGCATATTGATCATTCAGTTCTTACAAAATGATTATTCTCATAAACTTTAAAAATCGATAAAGACGGACCAATCAAGTGACGATCATTCAAGCTCAAGCACTGAAATCAATGACGATCATGTCAAAGCTCAATTAGGATTTCAGATGACGAAGACAAGCTCGCTTGAAATTCGTAATAGTCACGAATTTTACTAGTAGCATTTTCGTGGTCTTAACGTTTGAATTTGGTCTCGGCGTAAATTAGAGAGTTGTATCCTTTTGAGTTAGCTTTCCAACAAGCTACAACTCGATCCATTGGAACACCATATGTGGTCTGAGCATGTAAAATGAGTCGAAAAGATCAGCCTGCCCTAGTTTGATCCCGAAACTTCAATTTTCCACGCAAATATTGATCTTTGAGGTCTTGACTTTCATGGAGAGTTATTTTGTGCCTGAAATATGAAATCAAGGGTCAAATGACAGCGAAATACATCGGAAACGAATCAAAACCTTAACAAAATGTGACGAATAATAAGACTAAAACTTGACTTATCAATTTCTCCCTCATTTCTCTTCCTCGTCCTCCTCTTAGAACTCTAATCTTTTTCCTCATATTTATCTCAATCTATCACTCCTCATCCCATCTATTCTTTTAATCTGTTACAGACTTTGGTGTTTATAATTGAGAGCGGAAGTCAAGATCAATTTTGACTACCACGGCTATCGAAAATTGATGACCTTGAGTACAAGATCAATTTTAAGGGCGAAGGAATGTTACGAGCATAAATGGGCTTTGGGCTGATATTTAAGATAGTAATCCTAATATCACTTTGGTTAAATTGTATTCCGGTGCAAAGGGCATATTTTTGTAAAAAAAATACAAATCAATCACAATCCTTGATTTGGTCATTTGAACCGATGAGATTAAATCATATACTAAATCCCGTTTATGATTAATTTGTCGGTGACGAATTATAAATTACTCGTGACGAACTATGTCGTACTTTTAGTTTCTCGGCGACGAATTATAATCCAGTTTTGACGAATATTACATTTTGTACCAAAAATATGTTTTGTACCTTACTCTATAAGAAAAAGGAAAATGTAACTGTAGAAAAAATAACAAATGAATTAAACTCAGTTTTCCACCTCAATTTATCTCTCATTTTCAGATTTTCTCATCCCTTTCTCCTCTTGAACCCTAATCTTCTTCCTCATCTTTGTCTCAATCTATCGTTCCTCATCCCATTCCCATCTATCCTTCTAATCTCTTACAAACTCCAGTGTTTGTATCACACTGTAGTGCTGTATCTGAATCCTGAATTGGATGGAGAATTTGATTTAAAACTGTCAGATTCTGTAAAATCCATTAATTACATCTCACAGCACAAAAGTGAGGCCACAAGAACAAATTCAACTGCACACGGCTGTAACTGCTAACTATTGAATCTTGCTGTATATATTGCTTGAAGAGAAATCATTTTCCGCACGTGCACCTGAACGGATTTCAGCTCGGAGCTGCCGAGGAATCTTTGTCACCTTGTCCATGTTTGCACTTGAACAACACTGCTCTTCCAGTGGAGACTGACCTTGTCAGCACCCCCGGGTTTTGGCTACTGATCTCCTTGGCATTGGCAGGATACGGCCGGGATGCATTTTCCGCAGAGGCTTCGTCTTGATGGTCTTCATGGCCTTTGCAATGTCCGTTCTGTATCGATAGCCGGTCCTGGCAGGACCATGAGCCCAGTGAGACTGATCTTCTAATGGCTTGAGGCTGCAGGAGTTGGACTACACACTGATTCTCGGTGTTCATAATCTGAGCCTCTCGACGCGCTATTTCTTCCAATTCGTGAACCTCTAGCACTGTATCATGCCTGGCGTGACGCGGCTGAGCGGATGAGTTCGTTGTCTCAGGCGGCCCTGCATTTGTAGGTTCTGGTAATGGAGAGACGACGACCGAAGGGATGCTGCAACGGCAGAGAGGACACGAAGCATGGGACTGGAGCCAAGTATCAATGCAAGAGATGTGAAAAGCATGGCTGCATTTTGGCAGCAACCTCAAGTTCTCGTCATCTTGAAACTCACCTAAACAAACCGAGCATTCTGTCCCATCCACAAACCCATCTCCCTTCTTATACTTGCAAACCGCAATCGACTTAATAACGGCCTCATCCAGCCCGGAGGACGCCCTTTGGTGTAACGAATTGAAACTCATCTGATTCGGGTCATCGAATTCAGGACTTACCGAGTTCCTATCAAGCCCGCGGTTGTTCCTGCAGTGTTTTGACATGAATGTGAGGTATGTAATGAGGAGGAAAGCCGTCGCCAACACGCCAATCACCGCGATGATCAGCGGGGAGAACTCATTGGCCAATGAGGATGAATGATCATCGTCGTTGGACAGATCGAATTGTGGGGGTGGAGGGAAGATGTAGCACCATTGAGGACAATATATGCTGCATAGCTTCTGAGAACAGTCCATATAACTCGGATAAGGCGGCCACTGGCTCGAATTTGATCCCATGAGGACTCAAAAAACTCTTGCAGACCTGAAACTGATCAGAAGCAGCAAAGCAATGACCTGAAAGATGAAAATAAAGTGAAGCAAGGGTGTTGCTTAATGTTGGGTAATCATGTCTTTTAGTTTACTTCAAGGTTTCTTGATGGGGGTTTTTGACTAAAAAAAACAGATAATGTTGGTTGAGGGATGGATACCGGTGATTGAACAACCATTAGAACAACAATGGTTGGTAAGTTTAGGTGAGTAGCACCTTTCCAATTCAGTTGAGTGATTCTCAAACATGTCATCAAGGTTTCAGATCATCTCCACGTTTTGATTTTCAAATCATTCAACAAGAAAACTCATGAATCCGGACTCGTGTTAATGATCATGTTAAATAGTTCATCAGGGACGGGCGTAAGTGGTCGAGGGATAGGACGTAAAAAGTTTCACAAGTTTGAAACTTATGTGTTAGTGTTCGAATCCTCCTGAGGGAGCACCAAAAAAGAAAAGATTCTTTTTTTGATGGAAATATGCATTCATTCAACGAAAAAAGCGGCTTACAGATAGATGACCCAGAGGGACACTCCTACAAAGTAAAAGGGTACGACGAAACTAGCTGAACAGCCTGACCGACCGACCACGGTGGTCGACTCTAAGGAACCCAGGTCCCAAAAAAGAAAAGATTCGAGTAAAATGACTAATGGTGACTCTTTTACTTTAGCTAAATAATAAACAAGTGCAAGTTTTTGATGGGTAAAAAATTACTTGTTTTAAAGTCAGAACAGCAACTTATAGCTCACCTGCAAATTATATTTGAAAGGCCAAATACAGATGAACAACAACAATTGAAGATCATTGGGATGCCGAATTAGCATAACTAAATTTAAGATGATAGTTGAACCAAAGTCAATGGAGCTCAACTATTGTAAACATGTGAAATTAAAATTAAAATTAACAGGAAATACAATACTTGCTAGACTCAATTCTTGTACCTAAAGTACCTCTCTAATCCTATCTATCAGAGAAAATTCACTCGGTCCATCAAGATTTGAACCGATAACTTAAGCAGTAGTCACCACGCCCAATACATATTACTTGTGACATATAGTAAGGTGAAAATGAACTGAATTGAACAAAATCCAATCTTACTTAAGTCAAGATCCAAATCTTAAGACCTTCTTTTGTTCCTGTTGAAAAAATATGAGAAAGAAAATTTGAGTAAACATAAATTTGTGTATTAATTTGTCATGAATAATTTTAAAAAAAATAAAATTTTTATACAATTTAAACTTCTCAGTTCTCTCCATCAAATTGAGCCAGGCCTTATAAAAGTGTTACAAACGGAGCGGAGCGTAGACCAATTGAGCCAGGCCTTAAAGTATCAAATTAATTGGGCTTTAGCCTAACGAGCTTATCAGTGTCCGATCATAATTGCATAAGCGTAAGTGCAGCTCAAGAAACTTGAATCGCTGCATCAATTCAGCCCAACAGAATCCCTTTTTTTTTCCAAAAAAAATTTAAAATAAAATCTCTAGGTATTATTGGTTACTGGGATTGAAATTTTACAAAATTTAGCGTAAAATAAAGGCATAAGTGCAGCCTAATAACTTCCTTTTTAATTCTAAAAATAAAAACTAAGGTGTCACGTGGATAAAAAAAAGTAATAAAACAAAGTGATAATTATGATGAGCTTGTCTTGTTGAGCTTATGAAGGATGGTCGACTCAGATCTGAGTCTCGGGGATGGTGAATGTGTAGGTGAGCTCGCAGTGCAGTGTTGGTAGCGGTGGTGTTTGGGCGGGATGGTGGGGTTGTGGTGTAGTCATCTTTTGTGTGTTTATATTTGTGTTTGACTTGTTTCTTTTACACTACTTTTTCCTCTTTACACTACGACAGAAGGGGGATTATGCATCAGTTCCGTGTTCCGTCTTTCGCATCGGTTTGTACCTTATGCATCGGTGGTTCCGTGTTCCGCCTTTCGCATCGGTTTGTACCTTATGCATCGGTTATTCTAAAACCGATGCATAATCTTGACATTATGCATCGGTTTTAGGCTATCCGATGCATAATGTCGCGCTTATGCATCGGTTTTGGGCCAACCAATGCATAAGTGACGCACGTCGTCTAACGCATCAAATTTAATATTTATAATTCTCCTGCAAGAAACTAGCTAGTGGCAAGCAGGGTCGAACCCAAGGGAGTTGGTGTTGTTGAAGCTGTAACTGTGAAAACAATTAATAAGGGGGTTGTGAGCAAATAAGAGTGCAAAAGAGGCAAAAGCAAGGAAGGTTTCAATCAGAGAGAGTATTAAGCTTAGGGTTTCCATTGTGACATGTTTATCATTGACTGCTAAATATCAATTTCAAGTTTCTAAGTGTGGAATTCCGACAAAGGTAATTCCTTAAGTATCCCGACAAAGGTGATACAACACATCTAACCCGACTAAGGTGTTAGATTTCTAGTTCTTTCCTAAATATAATAATCCGACAAAGGTATTATTTTATCTCGGTGTTACGATGTACCTTTACGACAAAGTTTCCGGTAGATATTAACGATAAGAATTAATTGTTTGATTAAGCTTTGCGACAAAGCTTCCACTTAACCTCACAAATTAACTCATGGAATAAGCACAAGAACTAGAGAAACATGAAATAGCATTAAGGAAAGAGTCTCAAAACATAAGTCACAATATGTGAAACCCTAAACTGATCGAATTAGGAGTTTAGCTACACATCGTCGAAATAAAACACATAATGAATGGTAGAAATATCTCTTCTCTCGTCGAAAGCTTCGCTTTCTCCTCCAGAGCCGTCTTCTGAATGATAGATTATGAGATGAGATGATGGAAACCCTAACCCAAACCTTGTATTTATAGCAAAAGTAGGTTTCTAATTCTATTTTTGGGTTGAATTATCAAATTGGGTTTCCAAATCTGTTCATGGACTTCAATTATCAATTTTCGGACTGCTGATGTCATCAAAACGCGTTGCTGATGTCATCACCGCGCATCGTGTAGACGTTACGTCCGCTCCTCGCCTTGACGTTATCGGTACTGGTCGCGCCTTGCATTGACGTTATCGATACTGCTAATGTATTCTGTTGGTGCGGTACCCACTGTGTCCCAACTTCGGCCATTGATTTGACCATCCAAATGACCTCGGATGCTCTTGGTGTGAACTAGAGAGTTGTAGGAAATTGAGTCAGCTACGCAACGACATGTGGTTCTTATTTTTTTGATCAGCGGTCCATTCCCAGCATCCGTTGAAGCTCCAAAGGTCTAATATGCCATTGTGATGTTTTTGGCATGAAATGCCGTCTTTTATGCTCCTCCTAGAGCTTCCGAAACACCTGAAATGCAAAACCATACTAAAAAGTAAATGTTCGCGTATAAAAGTGTCAAAATAAATGGGATTAGTTGATTCGACGAGTCGTATAAATACGACTTATCAAATCACCCCACACTTAAACTTGTTCGTCCCGAACAAGAACTAAGTCATAGAAGGAAAACAAGTATAACACCACAATTTCTTCGACGTCCTGGATAATACTACATGAACATGAGTTACTAGTCTAAATTCCACCTTTCCATGCAAAGCTCAATCGTTACTCAAATCATCATGCTCAACACAGAATTAACTTGATACATGTTACCTTTGACCTGAAATTCAAATCCATTCGGATGAATGGGAGATAGTCCTCTTTAGACCCATGAGCTGCATTTGCTGTCTGGTTACACTTTAGTCAATGATCAATTAGTGGAAAAATCAGTCAATGATCAATTAGTGGAAAAATCTAGTCAATGATCTTTTTCACCACATGGTCGACATGATATACTGATTGAGGCGATTGGTGTTGAATTGAGCACGATGGGCCTAAGTTAACCATCGGCGAATGAGCACGTTGGGCCTAAGTTAACCAACGGCGAAACAAAGCCTGCAGGCATGCACCCCAACCCACTCTCAAGGCCCAAGCATAATTGCTTTAAATTGGAGCCTTGCCGGTTGTTGGTGGCAGTCGAACACATGACTTCCTCCACCCTTTAACATGACCTTGCAGACAACATGTTAACCATATGAGATGCAGCCCATATGGTTAACATGTTGCCTGCTAGCGCATGTTAAAGGGTGGAGGAAGTCATATGTTCGACTCCCACCAACAACCGGCAAGGTTCCTAATTTAAGCAATTATGCTTGGGCCTTGAGAGTGGGTTGGGGTGCATGCCTGCAGGCTTTGTTATCACCCGTTGGTTAACTTAGGCCCAACATGGTTCTCGCCGTTGGGCCTAAGTTAACCAACGGCGAAACAAAGCCTGCAGGCATGCACCCCAACCCACTCTCAAGGCCCAAGCATAATTGCTTAAATTAGAGCCTTGCCGGTTGTTGGTGGGAGTCGAACACATGACTTCCTCCACCCTTTAACATGCGCTAGCAGGCAACATGTTAACCATATGGGCTGCAGGCAATTATGGTTGGGCCTTGAGAGTGCGTTGGGCTGCATGCCTGCAGGCTTTGTTTCGCCGTTGGTTAACTTAGGCCCAACGTGCTCATTCACCGATGGTTAACTTAGGCCCATCGTGCTCAATTCAACAGAGAGTGGGTTGGGGTGCATGCCTGCAGGCTTTGTTTCGCCGTTGGTTAACTTAGGCCCAACGTGCTCATTCGCTGATGGTTAACTTAGGCCCATCGTGCTCAATTCAATAAAAGTGCACTTTTGTTGAATTTAGCACGTTGGGCCTAAGTTAACCAACGACAAGAACTACGTTGGGCCTAAGTTAACCAACGGGTGATAACACAGCCTGCAGGCATGCACCCTAACCCACTCTCTAGGCCCAAGCATAATTGCTTAAATTAGGAACCTTGCCGGTTGTTGGTGGGAGTCGAACACATGACTTCCTCCACCCTTTAACATGACCTTGCAGGCAACATGTTAACCATATGAGCTGCTTGGGCCTTGAGAGTGGGTTGGGGTGCATGCCTGCAGGCTTTGTTATCACCCGTCGGTTAACTTAGGCCCAACGTGGTTCTCGCCGTTGGTTAACTTAGGCCCAACGTGCTAAATTCAACAATTGGGACGCCGGAGTATCCCGGACGTACCAGAGGAATAGGTACACACGTTCCGTGGAAGATTGGGTTCCTGAAATCCACATCTTCTAGGACGAGACCGAGTTCCACCACTTCTAGCGTAGAGATGCCTGATCGCCTCGGCCGTCAACGTCATGTCGATGTAGACCTGAGTACGAGCATACCCAGTACGAACATACCCGAGGTACGTTTAGAATATTTCGCTTTATTTTTTGTGATTATTTGGTTTATTTTTCGAAACATATGTAACATCAATTGTTCGTGCTAACAAGGTGGCCTGAAATGCGTATTATTCATCGAGGGGGTAGACAAAGGTAACCGAGAGCAAGTGGCCATTGGTCGAGTCATGAAAGGTCATTTTATTAATTATCGACAGATACTAGAACATACATTGAAGGTGATGTCCTCTCTTAGTCCTTATAGCCTCTCTATGTGTCTTCCCATTCTTATTCATATGTCATTCTAACCCTAAACATATGTTCTTTATATATAGGTGAAGGTTGAAAAAGCACTCGTTCGAGGAGCAATATTTCCAGTACCCCATTTGAAGTATAAGAATGTTATTGAGGCAGAGACTCACCATGTAGGGTGAGATAATCGAATAATACATGTTCATTTGCATTTTCTATTATACTATACATAAAAAGTAATTTCATATCATTAATCAAATTCAACATGCAGGAATGTGTTATGTCATCATTTGCCATTTACCGACAATGATGAAATAGAGTGCTTGCCCCTGTATTGTCGACTTTTAAATGAGGTGTGGACACAGTTGAACAGAGATATGTTTATAGTAGACGTCGACCAGAATGTCTTCAGTGACGACTACGATATCGCTGTGACCACAGAAGACCTGAAGGAACTAAACAAGCTAGCAGCGTTGGGGAACTTTGCTTGTGAATTATTTATATGGTAATGTTCACGATTATTTTCTGATGATCATTTGCCCTAATGCATGGTCTAACTAACACAATTTTTTTACTTTGTAGTTCTTTATACAATGAGATGATTGGTTGGGATATTAAGTTTGGTTTCTTCAATCCTTCCATCATGACGTCGTCAATCAATAGAGATGAGAGGTTGATGACGTTTATAGCAAGGTTGAGTATGCCGGACCGAGATCGCAATTTTTGTTACTTCCTACTTTGCGTGGATCATGTAAAGTAAGTTCATAACTTAATGATGATGTTTTATATGCTTTTTTGTATTCATTTTTTAATTAGTTTGTTTTTGTTAGATGGCATTGGATGTCATGTGTCATCTTCCCTAAACAACATGGATCGCATTGGCTTGATCCATCGTCAAGTGAAGAAGGAATAAACGTCGATGCAAAGGATTTGGTGGACACGTAAGTTTTAGACTCACTTTTATCTTGTAACTTGTATATTAACAATCACTAATTATGTTATGTTATTCATTTTAGGAGAATGTATCGATATTATCAAGGATGTATACCGAGAAATACACAAAGTGTACAATGGAAGATAGTTGAGGTACAAAGTCTCATATCTACTATCCTTTTTAATAGCTTTAGCATTAATACAGTGTGTGATAAGAGATTATTGATCGTGCAGTGTCCAAAACAACCGCCGGGTTACTCATGTGGTTATTATGTTTTGAATTATATTCTGGACATAATCTAGTTTATACGACCTAATGACGGAGCGGAGATTGATGATCTTAACCAAGTAAGCTTTTAGACTTGTATTATTCATTAAGTTGTAGTTCATTTGGTTGGTTTTGAACTCATTGGAACTTTATTGTGTTGATTTACTTTTCTATTGCCTTTCATTGTTTGTAGTGTTTTCCTAATGGACTTGAATCGTACGAAGAATCGAAGATCAATGAAGTAAGGTAAATAAGTGCCGCCTACTTGTATGACTATTTAAGCGATCATTGCTCAGTCGGTATAGGACATCAATTTTAGTTTTGTTGTATTGTATTACACATATTAATTTTTGTTGGCATTGTTGTATGAAAGAAGATCTTTGAAATGAATGTCTGTCCATTATGAGCAACAGTGTATTTGTAATTGAACAACAGGGTATTTGTAATTGAATGGCAGGTTATTGATGTTTGTAAAAATTTCAGGTGGATTTGAGCTATAATAAGAAGCCAAAATCTGCCAAATTTTGTTAAGACATTATGCATCGGTTATTGGCTAAACTGATGCATAATCACTGACCTTACGTATCAGTTCCGAAAAAACTGATGCATAATGTATGACCTTATGCATCGATTTAGCCAAAACAAAGATGCATAAGGGTAGACATTCTGCATTGGTTTTGTCTGAACCGATGCGTAAGGTCTACCCTTATGCATCGGTTATTTTGAACCGATGCATAAGGCCCGAACCTTACACATCGCTCGATTATGCATCAGATCAAAACCGATGCATAATCCCTTCGAAAACCGATGCATATTCCCCAGTCTATAGTAGTGCTAAGCGGATTCGCTTATGAGAGTAGTCTGTTTTACTTTTCTTCCAACTTTTTGGGTTTTTAGGTTCGTCGTTCGTTGCTTACTGCTCAAAGGGTACGCTCTCTTCCATGGGCGTGAGGCGAAGTGGAGCTGTCGGTTGTTCTTATTTTGGCATATTTTTATTGTCCGTGCTGCTCCCAGCTAGATGGTATTTCCTAGCTTTAAGTCCTTTATTATGCCTTTTCTAGAGCTGGAATGTTTGCCTTGGCAAGAAGCAGTTCGAATTCAGACGACTGGACTAGCATGATCAAGATTTCCCGTGTTACTTTATGGAAGTCTTTGGTCAGAGCTTGATTGTTGCTTATGTAAGAGGCTGATAAAGATTTAGGAACTAAATCTTTTAGAAGTTTCCATATTAGTTTTAGCAAGTTTCTTATTTTAGTTTTTATTTAGATTATATTTTCAAATTTAGTTTTTGTATTTTTCTATTTAACCCTTCTTTAGGGTTTCAGAAACACATCTCTTATTTTGAATAAAACTTTAGCTTTGCTATTTTTTTGGTGGATTTCAGAGTAATCTTTTCTGGTGGATTCCAGAGTTTTCGTTCGAGTTCACGCTTGTGAATTCAATCACCTATCCTAGGTTTAGCGCTGCTATTCTTTTCGAGATTCCCGCTGCGTCAGTTGCTTTGAAGTTGGCTGCCGAGCCGCTTCTTTTGTTTGGGCCAGTTTGGCATAGACTGGACTTTGGAGCATATCATGCACGAAGAGAACAAAGCAGCATATGGATTGACTAACTACGCACGAATCACTCATGTTGTTGGATGTTCTGTTCTGTGCTTGTTGGTTAATTGTGTTGTTGTTGGTCTAGTTTCGGTACTTCCCTATGTTCAAAAGTTTTAGATTATGTGTTAGTTCTGAATCTGGGGTTGTGCTGCTGTTTCCAGGTCTTTGTATGTCATACTTTTCAATCAAAAAAATTATGATGAGCTAGCACATGGTGCCTATTACAAATAATTAAATTCTGAATCACATACAAAGTACACAAAGTGCCAAAGTGACTATTTAATTAATGATTTAATGGTCTATTTAATTAACCAAGTTGCAGGGATTTATTTTATTAATTAGTGTTGAAAGTTGAAAAAGAGGCTTGCCAATTGCAATGAGATAAGACTAATCAATATAAAAACACATTTAAGTATCAAATTTTTGGTTTACACCTCCCAAGTATGCGTGCTTGCACATGCACGAACGTGTGTGAGAGAATATGACATTTAAACACTCAAATTCAGATCCAAATTTTTATTTATTTATTTATTATAGTGGATTGATACAAATAGGAACAATACATTGCATATGAGCTTTATCACATAATGCATATATATTAATCTCCGAAGCTCTTAGCAAGACATCTTTATCGAATTCGCAAACAAATGATACATCTTTCAACTTTTGAAGCGCAAGCAGGCACCTTTACCGCACACCTCCACGCGGGACGAAGAACACATCACGCCTACCGCACACCTCCATGAGGGAGGAAGAACACATCATGCGCGAGGCGTGAAGAGGAAGGTATCCACGAGGGATGTAGGAAGGATCCACGCACGAAGCAGGACGAGGAAGAGGAAAAGAAAAAGAAAGAAAGAAAATTGGTGGCCTCGGAAAGAAAATTGGTGGCCTCGGGCCTCGAACCCAGTGCGTGTGAGGATCCAACCGTCTTAAGGTGGACTCCTCAACCAACAGGGTACCACTTCTGTTGGCAGATCCAAATTAATTAAATATCTAAGAGTTTATGATTTCATTTAAAAATTTATTTAAATCGAAAAATGATCCGGTGGAAATGACATATTTTTGTAGAAAATACAAATCAATACATTCCTTGATTTGGTCATTTGGACGAATGAGATTAAATCTCGTTTATAGTTAATTTCTCGGTGACGAATTATAAAGATAAATTATGTCATATTTTTGATTTTTCAGTAACAAATTATAACCCAGCTTTGACGAACTTTATATTTTTGCACCAAATAATATTTCTTTATTTTATTTAAATATATTAAAATGATTGTACAAGATTCCAACTACTTCGTTAGAGATCATAAAAGTTTTACAAAATATTGTTGCAACAATCATGCTAAAATAAATGATGCGACCAAAAATAGACAAAAGACTGTAAACATTGGAATTGAAGTGCATAAATTTGAGAGTATTAAATTGGGGACAAAGATAACAATTTCCAATATGAAATTAAGGAGAAGAGGAATGCAGTATGCAGCAAATATGATGCAACCTCGTGTTCATAACACACACAAAAGCAGCTTGGCCATACAAAGCTACACTAAATACTATGATATGGTTGTTGCTGCTGCTGTTGTGTTTGATTGTTTGTTTGACTATCCCGCACGTGAATTTTGATCTCCATCTTCCTAAAAATATATAGCTATAAAGACATCTTGTGGCAGAAAAAGTTATAAATAAGTGGATTGAACTCTTAATTACAAGTTCGTACGTCAAGGATTCAGCCCGACAAATAACATATATATCCTGAAAAGGAAAAAAAAATTTATGAATATTTTTTATAGTGAATTCTTACATTTCATTCATATCAGTCACCATATGAATACATCTTATACATATTGCAAATATGCTATTTGGGAGAATCGAACCCTTTGACCTCTTGATAATTTGTCAAAAATTCAAGTCACTCGATTAAACTGATCTCTTTCACAAATTTATCATGAGATCGATTTTTATTTAAAATAATCAGTCTAAAAATATAATTTTGAAATATTAAAAAAATGTGCTGATCTCCCCATCGTCAATACACCAATATATGGTATAAATATCCTCTTATAAAAAAATGGTATAAATACAAAAATATATAATTTATAAATTAAATTGAAGTGGCCGGGTTTAATTTTGTCCTCATCAAAGTCAAATGAGTGACACTCGTATTCGATTTTGATAGGCAGTTATTTAGTTCTTTGTTTTTTTGCCTCAGCAAGTGTGTGCATCATTTGTTGTTTAGAAGCAAACCAATAGTTAACAAAGACATTATTTATATTTATATACCACTAATCAAAATATGAAGTATTGATTATATTGTTTAGACAGTGTGAGTATCATTATTCATGTCAATGTATTTAAATCAACCTAATCACGGCCGGCCACCTAGCTAGTTTTGGGCTTTACACCATACACCTTAAAGGATTAGTAATATTCTAATCTCTCATGACTTTACTTAAACTATACACCATTCAAATTTCAAGATATCACCTAATCCCATTAACTTGATTGAAAAAAAATATTAATTAGTTTGCTTATTATTTTCTCTCTCGGAAAACAATTAGTTAGACATAGGAGAATCGTCATCACATACACTTTTTCCATCTTATTTCGAAAAGAATTTCCAATTTGATCAAATTCGTCCAATTGCATGGTTCTTAATTTCCTACTCAACTTCTGCCATTGATTTTCAGTTTACCCTACATTTTCTTAGGCATTGTTGGTAACATCGACAATACGTGTTTGAGCGTTGTTTATAAATGCGCTTTAAATCTAGGCATCAAATTTGGACCAACAACGAAACACAGTTATATATGTCACATATTTAATCTTGAAGTGTAGTTGATGACAACATTCAAAACTAATGACTAATTTTATCAGGTATGCTTTGACTGATCTTTAGCTGATCCAATATTAATGAATATATTTAAGGCGTCGTTGGTAACAACGTCCAAAGCTTAGGCATTATTAACAACAACGTTCAATAAAAAATGGATATTCATTCGAGGATTAAATTCAGAAATTGAATAGGAAGGGAACCCATTTGCTCAAATTAAGTAAATTGGAAAATTTCTCTCCTACTTCTCTATTTGTAAAAGAAATATGTTTGATTTAGCAAAGAAAAACATTTGTGGCATTTGTTAAAATTTTGATGTACTGTATAGAGGATCATTTTGCTTCCAAATTCAATAAATATCTGGTTTTTTGTATCTTAGCTGGGCAGGATATGATCATTATCAGGTGACAACATTTCGCATTAACCCTAATAAACCAATAAAAAGCTCAGGCCAGTATATTAAAAGCAACACTCATAAAAGAATCATATATACAAACTTCAGCGTTAAAATAAAGAGTATAGATCTAAGCTATAATTTGTTACTTTACACTAACATGTCTCTTAAATACAATTTAATAAAAGAACTAATCAATTAATGACATCCTTTGGCATCCACCACTACTTTCTCTCTCTCTCTCTCTATAGCAATGAATGGATTTCTAGGGTTTCAATCTTGTCTTAGGATCCCTCCTCATATAAATTATATAGACAATTTTTAATGAAAACATAAATCATAATTTTATCTTCACATCATCTCTATAGTATAATTTTTCTCTCAATCAAAGGACATCGATCCTCTATAATGTCCGGCCTTCACTTGGGAACCAATTCCACTCCTTCACCCTCATCTCACCATTTCCTCAACCACCACTCCAGCCACCACCACCAGTTCCTCCACCTCCAAAAGCCCCCACCAAATTCCGACCATGAGTTTGGCCAGTCTCAGCTCTTTAACACCCCTCCGCCAAACAACCAGCAGCAAGGCGGCCTTGAGTTGTTGGTGAGATCAGGTGATGAGTCAACTGGATTGGAAGATGGAAATACTAATAACTCCGGGTCAGGGTCTGGATCGACTCGGAGACCACGAGGCCGTCCGGCTGGATCGAAGAACAAGCCTAAGCCGCCTGTGATTATTACTAAGGAAAGTGCCAACACGCTAAGGGCGCATCTTCTTGAGATTGCATCAGGCTGCGACGTGTTTGACTCTATTGCAAAATACGCAGCAAAGCGGCAAAGGGGAATCTGTGTGTTGTCAGGTAGTGGAACGGTGACGGATGTAACGCTCCGCCAGCCCTCAACAGCTGGCGGAGGTGGTCCTGTAGTTGTTCTACAAGGCCGGTTTGAGATCTTGTCTTTATCAGGGTCATTTCTTCCTCCACCAGCTCCACCAGGCGCTACTAGCTTGGCCGTCTATTTAGGCGGTGGACAAGGACAAGTAGTGGGTGGAAATGTTGTCGGGGCTCTGATAGCAGCTGGTCCAATCATGGTTATGGCCGCATCGTTCAGTAACGTAGCCTATGAGCGTCTGCCGTTGGATCAGGAGCAAGAACAGGCCGCCGAGCATATGATGCAGTCAGGTGGTGGTGGTGGTGGAGGGATAGACTCAGCCGCCGCGATGGCTCAGCAGCAGGGTCTACCTTTTCTGAACCTGCCTGTGAACATGGCCAACTCCGGCCATGCAATAGATGGATGGTCAACAGGAAACTAAACCAACAACCATATCTCCCCCAAATTATCCAGATCATTTAACAGGTGAGCATATCATCAAGAAGTGTTTTCTTTGTCATGAACATGTGTCTCTCTCCCAATGGATCATCATTTTCAATCTCAGTGTTTTGCTGGTGCAGTTTTTCTTTTCTGTATGTTGTGTAGAATCAGCTCTGATTAACTTGTTTGGATTTCTCACATCTTAATTATTCCTTATCAATGCCCCCTCTTTTTATAATTTCTCAATGATTCTTTACTGAGCCTGGTTTATATTAACTAGTTCTTCATCCCTGGGGTTGATCAAGTTTGCCATAAACTGCTGCAGACTTCATTTGTATTACTAGTCCTTATTTCTATTGTTTGATGTCTTTATTAATAACTGGCCGTTTTGCTTTGACACATCGATCTTTACGGTTTTTGATTTGTTTTGTAAAAATCAAAATATATGAACAACATGCCCTATTTATTGAGTCAAATGTCTAGATAGCTATTGTTTATAAATCAAATTAGAGTGCTTCATTTCATGACAACATGATGGTAATTTGAGAAGTGCTAATGAAGTGTGGGTAACTATATGTATATAATAATATATAGTCATCTTCCACTTGTGTGTATGTGTGTGTGTTTCTACACATAAAATAAGACAGTTTTTGGTATCTAAAACCCTATAAAGTGTCTCTAAGTTACATGATAGAACAAGCATGTGGGTTTTCATCACTGAACGTTTGAGGAGCATAAACATAGTGAATGAAATAAGGGATGTTGCCCTTTTCATCTTTCACCTCAACCTTCTTCTCTTCCTTAAACTCCACAATCTGAACCTTTTCACTTGTTGCTTTTGTTGTAGTAGTCTTGACAACCTCAGCAACAACAGCGGCAGCTTTCTCTAATTTGATCTCCTCTTTGAGCTGATCTACTTTCTTCTCTTCTTTAGGTTTTACTATCTCCGCATGTTTGTGGATTTTGTTTCGTATGTAAGAAGCGAGTCTTTCCGACTCTATGCTTCCTTCCACCGTCAGTGTCTGTGCCTTGAAGTCTGTCTTTACAGTGTAAATCCCTGCTTATTTCATCACATTTTATGCCTTTTGCGTTACATATACAAAATTAAGACTAGGCGTAAACTACAAACCGACGAATTATAGGCCACTTTTCCGAACTATAACATAGTTCGTAGGAAGTGTACCGTAATTCGTTGGTCTGAACGTTTGCACCGAAAATCAGATATATATACACCTGATCTTAACTCTACACATACATATATATGTTTGCTGACTCTAGAGAAAAGAGACTTGTTACTTTGTACACTCACCTTTGTGCCTGAGAAGCATGCGCCTTAGATCCTGTTCGCATTTTTCACAGTGCATATGGACTTTCACCGTCGTCTTCCTCACTACTGTCTGACAAAGTTAGAAACATATATAGGTACCGAATCGAATCAGCGAGGGTGAAACGTACCCTAAGATATATGAACTTGGGTTTGATAGACAGATGATAAGAACTGGTCTCTCACCTCTTTAAGGGTTTCTTTTACAATCTTTTTCTCAGTAACTGCCACCTCTTGTATGATCTTCGGCTTAGGTGATAAAAGCTCAACCTTCTTATTGCTTAGCTTCTCTATCCTTTTGTGCATCTTCACAACATCAAGAGCACCCTTTACTGTGATCTTCCCACTCTCAATATCACAATCCACCTTATGAACACCTTATGCATCACAATACATGATATTATTACACATAAAAAAATACGTCATGACGTGGCTAGGTATATGCAGGCTTATAAAACCTTAAGATCTCACCTTGGGCTCTCAGCAAAGGCTGTCGAATCTCCCGAGCGCATTGCTTGCAATGCAGGTTAACTTTGTAAACTGCTGTGATGATCTCCTGATCACTCTTCTCCTCCTCCTCCTTAACTTCTTTTGCAGCCATTGTTTCGGAAAAGCACAAATGATAAAAGGTACAAGATGATACTAAGGTTAAGCAAGAGGAGAGAGAGAGAGAGAACCGTCTTCAAGAGCGCACAAAGCTTACATATAGTTCTGTATTACAAGTTTGATGTGCCTCAAAATAGTATGACAGCATGTTTGTTGAAGAAAACTTTAGGACTATTATCTCAAAAAAAGTTAGGTTTGGTTGGGAATTTTGGGGTTGAAGAGCAACCCTTGGTTGCTCACTAGCTCTTATCAAACTAGGAAACTTGTGCACTGCATAAACCGATCGACTAATTAACAGCCAGTAATAATATTTATCGACCCATTAATTAGTCAGATTGTTAGCAGATTTGGACTTATTCTTTTCCACAGATATGCTGAAAATCTTACAACATGATAGCTTGTTAGCTTACGCAAGAATGTCAAAAGTAAATGCTTGACCAGAATTAATAGTCCTAGATAGCCCTACCTTTGGGCCCAATTATTGTTGCAGTCTTAAAGCCCGTCCATGCACCGTCATCATTGAGCGGAGGTTTGATTGGTTAAGCAGTTCGTCAATCGTCATGTATCTTCACACTTCGGCTTCGAATCCTGAGGTCATACAAAATTGGGAGTCAAACTATCATTGTTTTTCAAGTTTTGGTCCGAACTATCAATTTTCTAAATTATGAGGCAAAATCACAAATTCCGTTAAAATTAACAGATTAAGTTAACTCTATTAGTCAACTTTGTTTGATTATCATTAAAATGAAATATTAAGCGATTTTTCACTTAGTTTAATCTAATTTAACTTATTTTACACATTAAGCGAATCTAGTTAGTGGGTTGGTCGGGCTGTAAATTTTTTTGGTTAGTGGGTTGGTCGGGCTTATCCTGTCACTCGGGGCGAATCTGGTTAGTGGGTTGGTCGGGCTAATCCCTCACCTCCGAATTCGGATATCACGAAATAAGACGAGAAGAACGGCTTAACTTGGTGTGTGTAAGAAACTAACACTCCATCTTCGTTTACAGATCAACGAATTATATACGGTCAATTTTGATTATTGGGTTCGGTATGCGGCGGTCGCCCACGGATATTGGTGGATTGTTGGGGTTTATTGGAATGCTGGCGTCTTTCATTTGTTCTAATTGAAACATCACTACTACTCTCTTTCATTTAGTGGACCATCATCGAACTAGAGCATCATTTATGTCTGATCATGATCTGCAACCAAGAAGCCTAGTGATGAATTTCAGCAAACACCAAAGAAAGTGGTCATTGCAACCAATCCAAATTGTCCATGACCTGCAACCAGTCATATAAACAATGACTTTGACTCCAAATATCAACAATTGGAACAAGCTTCATCTGAAACAGAAACACATGCCAATGAGAAAAGCAAGCAAATTATTTTAGTCAGTTATGTGTTTTTCTTTTCAATCTATTTTTGTCAAACGTTTTCTCGTAGTTCGTCACTGGGTACACATACGAGCTTACCGAAATGTGTCCTATTATCTTTTTTTTCAGTCTTGAAGCCTATATTTTTGGGGTTGGAGGTTAAGAAAAAGGTTCGAGCTTTTTTGCTGAGGTATTGATGGATAATAGAAAGCCTAAACGTTTGAAGAATATATTTTCGTTTTTCCAAAGTCATATTTCTTCAAGTGCTAGTGAGAGCACGTATCATAGTATTGAAAGTGGAAGTGTCGTGAGAACTCGTAAAGATGAGCGATGAATTTCTTGATGATCTCATCGTCCTTTATATTGAAAGGACTTTTACTAATTGTATTAGTAATGAATAATGATGATGTAATTGCTGAGTCTGAATGAGTGGACCTCGAAGGGTCAAATTTAGCTAGTTGTATTTGTAATGTGCTTTGATGGGTGTAATAAAAAAAGACGTGAGGACTACGACTGGGTTCCAAACCTCAAAAAAATTTGTTTCACCGTACGTCACTCTAAAAATTTCTAGCCCTGATAATTTTCAATTCTTGGATTCGCCCCTGTTGCCGCTGCTGGTCGAATGTGCGGGTTTTAGAGGCAGGAGGAGGAATAAGCTATTTCGATTTGCAGCTATGTGGCAGCCGCATGAAGAGTTCAATGAGGTTTTGCAGGGTTTGTGGTGTGGAGTGGGCAGTGGGTGATGAGTCGAGTTTTCGACTCATTAATGCCCGTTTTCACTATAGCTTTAGTTCGATTCCGACTACTATTTGATGTCATTTGATCCTCTTCTCGTGCGTTTCAGGTACAAAGCAAGATGTCTCAGTGTCAAGAGCCATTGGAAGAAAACTCAGGAAAATCAGTGTTTTAGAGCAAAAATTAGCAGTATTTGGTCCTCAGTCGATCGACTGGGAAGCTCCCCTGCTCCAGTCGATCGACTTAACAGACTAACAGGAGGTGTTGCAAATCGATCAGCGCCAGTCGACCGACTGACCCATTCAGTCGATCGACTGAAGAGTTCCCTGCCCTGAGCATGCAGATCACTGATCGTTGTAAATTTTAGCATACGTTGATCAAAAACAATTTATAATCAACCGGTAAGACCGGTGTCGAACCCAAGGGAGCAAACGGATTACACGCTAGTTCTATCAAATTTTCTTACTCGGCTAATTCCTAAAATTCAAGTGTGATTGAGTTATCAATGATTCAAAACAAGAACGAAGTGGTTTTTAAGGGATTAAATTCAATTAAAAGCGAGTTTCGAGGGATTAATCCCCTCCTTGGCAATCTCTCAATGATCATGCAAACAAGAGTTCAATTAATTAAGAGTTGATAGGTTTTGAACCTAGCCTAGATCAAGAATTAGGCTATTACGCGTATCTAATCTTAATCAAGCCATCCTAGTTAGGATCTCACTAATTAAAGGGTGTTGATCCACTATATAGCATTTACTCTCATAAATGCTATATGCATAAAGTTCTAGTTCACCTCTCACCATGCATTTACTCTCATAAATGTAGGTTAAGTTCAATTTTACTATATCAAAACCATCCCTAAGCTCTCTCAAGACTTAGATCAAAGTTCTAACATAAACATGTCACTTAGGCATTTCATCAAACACTTAGAGACATGTCTAACATGAAGAGCATAGTAAAAATGAAATCAACTTCAATAGATCTATTCAAATGTGTTCACAATGATCATTGAGTACCAAGGAGGTTTATAGAACCCCTCAAAACACAAGGGAGACTACTCACTCATCATGTAAGACAACATGATGAGTAGGTTTTTACAAGCAAATCTAAGAGAAAAGAAGAGGGAAAGAGTAGGATGATTAGTCCTAATGAACTCCCTTGATCTTGATTCCTCCTTGATTTGATGATGATGAAACCCTTGATTTGATCACTTTCCTTTGTCTTCTTTCCCAGAAAAATCCAAGATAGTAGGTCAAGAAACCCTCTTTCTATTTATAGCCTCGGATTATTTTCGGTACTGTAGCAGGTCCAGTCGATCGACTGGCGTTGGGCTGATGGCCCAGTCGATCGACTGGAGGAAGAAAAGTCGCTTGGCTAGCATGTTCTCAGTCGATCGACTGAAACAGGGTAGGATCCCAGTCGATCGACTGAGAAGTCTCGATTTGCAGCACCTCCTGTTTGTCCATTTAGTCGATCGACTGAGATCCAGTCGATCGACTCATCGTCACGTGATCTGCATGCTCTGGGCAGGGGACTCTTCAGTCGATCGACTGAAGGGGTCAGTCGATCGACTGGCGATGGTCGATTTTCAGCTCCTCCTGTTTGTCTGTTTAGTCGATCGACTGGAGCAGGGGAGCTTCCCAGTCGATCGACTGAAGACCAAATACTGCCAACTTTTGCTCTAAACACCGATTTTTCCCGAGTTTTCTTCTAATGGCTCTTGACACTGAGACATCTTGCTTTGTACCTGAAACACACGAGAAGAGGATCAAATGACATCAAATAGTAGTCGGAATCGAACTAAAGCTATAGTGAAAACGGGCATTAATGAGTCGAAAACTCGACTCATCAACACTCCACACTTAAGCTTTGTTCGTCCCGAACAAAGTATGCAAATATGCCAAGGAAGTGCAAATGTCGAAATGCTAGTGGTGCTATGTTTTTCGTGCATTTGCCACACTAGATTTCACGAGGTCTCGATCTTTATTTCTAAACATGTTATTGAAAAGTAAATGACAAGTATATACAATCTAACTAGCTCCTTTTCGTAGGTGTTACGAATGCATTTAGCACATGCATTAAGCCTTTAAACCCCTAGGCTACCCTAGTGGACGAGTTATAGTCTCGTGAGAGTTTTCAGAAAAGGGAATACTCACAAATCCCATATATGCACATGTCCCATAAGAGTGAATGCAAGAGTGCTCAACCAAGGCTACGATTTTTCAAAACCAATCCCTCACCTCAAGCTAGACTAGCGCCACAATATCATAAAAAGAGCTTTCTCAACCTTTTGAGTACCTTTTTCGACGTGCATTCAGGAGCGTCAATACTAGGGCTATGAAGTGACTTATCCAAAATTCTACTCATTTTCGAAACAACATAATAGAAGCAAGGCTTATAGCTTGCACAATAGAGTGTCAACTGCTCACCTATGCTAGCTAGGGCTAGTCCATGGGCTCGCGGCAAGAAACTCATTCCCAAGTTTTAGGCGCTTAAGCCGTAATCCATAAGGGAAGTGGAGTTCGACACCAATGTTTCTTAATAAACAAGCATAGACCAAATGGATACTCCCGTGCAAGCACATGGGTCGTCCAAGAATTATTCTAACAAGCACACGATGGAAATGACTAACCCCGCACAAATATAGGATGGTGGAGGAACATAGGGTCAAGTCGTAAGTGCTTCTCATTTTCTTATTGAGACAAATGCTTTCGAGGGGGGACTTACCTCCCTAACCCCCGGCATTTGCCTCTCTTTTTTTTTTTTTTTGAATGACTCCACACTTAAAACTTGACAATATGTTCAAAAGTTGTAAGGGATGTGCGGGAATTAATCATGAACAAGGCACTATGTTAGAGAACTCAAGTCACCAAAGAGCATTCAAATGATCTAAGTTTTTCACAACGATTTTTAAAAGTGTTTGCTAGCTTGATCCAAGGTGTTGCAACAAAAATACTTAGAAAGTTGGATAGTCAAGATGTAGCAATGATATTGATCCTCAAGAATGCATGCTTCAAAGGACTAGGTCGGTAAATGTGGCACATAGGCTAGATGCGATCTATAGGGATTTAGAATTTAAAATCACAAGCCTATGCGGTTAAAAACACTCTCATGTTGGGACAATGTGCAAGTATGCAAGTGTCCATCTAGAAATGATATGTATAGCATGCAAACATGTGAACTATGCGCATCAAACCACTCCACACTTAATTCAAGCTTAGTCCCTAAGCGCAAAGAATGATAAAATAAAGGCAAAGGCGCATAGAAACTCCCCTCGTTTGTAGACCCGGTGATATAATCCATAAGAGTGAGAAATAGCCTTTTGGTTGCAAGTGTAGATATTAGAGGGTGTTTTAGACACGATAAAAATATGTGAATGTATTTCCTGTAGAGTGAACAATATAAATGGTAAACACCTCCAATATCATCATAAGAATATAGCATACAACCAATAGGCAAGAAAGGATAGATATCACCAAAATAGCATACATCATCAAAAATGCGCCAATAGGCGACTTATCATCCAAATCAACATCCAATGCAACAAGTCAAATAAGGAAAATACACATGCGGAAAAAGAAATGAAGCATGGACTAAGATGTAGCCTCGTCGTCTCCCGGAGGGGTCCTCCTAGCTGAATCAACGACTCCATCGTCCTCCGGCGGCGCTGTGGCACCGGGGAAGAGAGGGCTATCGCCTAAAGCAGAATCCACGTAGGGGATCGTCTCTCCTGGAAGTGGAGTGCCCGCCTCCCCGAATGCTGAAACTGGCGAGAAAGGTAGTGGGGAGGCGCCACGCGGCGCGGAGAACTCTGGAGCGAGTGGAGTGGCGACTGAAGTGCTGGGGCCTCTGCCGAATGATAAGACCGTGGATCTCAGCCACTCCCACTCCCGACTGGCTCTAGCATCAGACTCTCGGACAAAGTCCTCGAGGCGAGTCAGTCCACTCCTCACATCCGACACCTCGGTCGATAAACGATCAATCGCAGAAGTAACGCTCTGCCTCCACTCTGCCGAGTCATCAACGACTGGACGGGGAACATCCGGTGCGGGCTCTGCTGGAGGCAACTCCTCATCTGCTGCTGGGAGCTCATCATCAGCCTCTGGAATGACTGCCGGAGGGGGAGGAATAGGCGAACCGGGAGGAGAGGGAGAGGGAGAGAGGTGGGTGAGACAGTAGAGCGGGTTCTGCTGCTTGAAGGCTCTCCTCCTCGCGGTAGCGGCGGTCACAAGATCCTCTACGTGGGGTGACGGGTCACTACTCCACGTCTTACCGTCCCGCTTGACCATATGCATATTCTTCATTAAGTCAATGTCAAGCTTTCTCCTAGAAGGGGCCTCACTACCCTCGTGGCCAAAGGTAAAGTTACACCTTTGGGCTAGCAATGTAATCAAGGAGCCACCCCCCATGCTCTTGTTCCTCGCGGTAGGCAACACAGCGGTCTCAAACCGGTAGATAAGAACTGCTAGCCAATCAATCGCCTCCCCGTGATCCATGGCAACCATGAGGTCCATATCAGGGAAAGTGACCTTCCTAGCCTTCTCTGTCCTCGTATTAAAGTTAATGGCAATGACGTGGTGCAAAATCTTCCAAACCGGGTCAACGATCGCAGAAGAGTTATATGAAGACACGAACCACTCATTCCTACCGGAAATCCTCTTCCAAAGTCTGGACTGGTCGTGCTCAGTGAATTCCCGGGGCGAAGCCACAGGCTGTGGAAAACCAAACCACTCTCGGATCGTACTCTCCCTGATCCGGAAATCTCTACCTCCCAACATAAATTTCCAATAAAAGATTGAGGACCCATCCTCCTCCACTCTCTCCTTCACCGACTCAAACGAGCACAGAAACTCCTCAACTACCCTCTGGTAGGAGCCCGGATCATCACAAAATAGAAAAGATAAACCATGTTGTGTGAGACGAGATTGTACCTCGGTAGCTACCACTTCGTCGATGCCACGAAGCAAGCCCATGTCTAGGTACAATGTCGGGATGGCCTTCTTCTTCTTCGAGGTAATAGTGGCGTGACGAGTCCGGTGCTTCTCGTCCCTGAAGACCAAGGGAGTCGAGAATGGGTACGGGACCGGAATGGGCATCGGTCCCTCATAAGGCTCCACTCTAGGCACAACCGGCACAATGGCCATGGAGGTGGGGGCAGCAGCAGGGCGCGGGGGCACTCTAGGGGCAGGGGGCACTGCCGCACTTCTCTTCGGTGCCGGCTTCCTTGGTTGAGGCTTTTTCTTCTTTGGGGGAGGCGGGGAAGCCGGCGCGGCCTCAACCTCCTCGTCTGATCCCGAGCTAACATCGGCAAGTGAGCCCCTCAATAATCTCCTCTTGCGCGAAACAAGAGGTCTCACGTCCTCGTCCTCAAGTGTAAAGCCATCAATTTGCTCATCGAGCGAGGGCTCGTGAGCGATCCCCTTTCCTTTTGCTTTCGAACTGGACGATGCATCGGCACGACCCATAGTGCACTGGAAATGGAAGCCTGAGTCAAACTGAGCAAAAACTCAAAGACTGCACTGAAATCTATCTCAGTCGATCGACTGGTCTGAGACAGGATTCTCAGTCGATCGACTGGGGCTGAAAAACAGTCGGGTTTAGGGTGAAAATGGGGTTTTCCGATTTCGGCCTTGGGGTTTGAAATTGATGCTTGGGGTTTGTAGGCGGGGCAGTGGGGAGAAGAATGGTGGTCGAAATGAGGGGATTGGCCGGCTGACGGAGGAGATCGGCGGAGGGGAGCGATTTCCGATCGGAATTCAATTTCCGGGGAGATTTGACGGCGGTTCGAGCGGCGGATGATGGTGGCGTGATGGCGGAGGGAAAGCGAGGTGATGGCGAGTCCGATGGCGGAGTTTGGAACGAAAATCGGTGGAGGCCGGAATGGATTTTAGGTTTAGGGTTTTGAAAATTCGAACGCAATGAAGAAAGAAGGAGAAAGGTTCTGGGTTTGGATAAGAAAATCCCAGTCGATCGACTGGGAACCCAGTCGATCGACTGAGAATGCACGAAAAACAGGCTCCTCTGAAACACCATTTAGTCAATCGACTGGGATGTAACTTCCCTCCAGTCGATCGACTGAACCTTGATTTCTGCTTAAAATTTTTTCAATTAAACCCGACTCCACACTTAGAATTTTTACTCAAAATCAAGAATAGGTACCACTCAAAATATCACATATAATCAAGGTACGACTCTTCTAAGTGATCACTAGCACATAGCGTAAGATTTTCAAACAAACAAGCTAGGATTACCACTCCACACTTAGTACTCCACCATCATCAAGAAAATTCATGCAAGCCTCATATCACATCACACTTACCCAAATCAAGCATATAAAATCATCCCAATCACCAAGCCATACCAAGTTCACAAAATGCATGCTACACATGTATGAAAATTACTTGTGCATAGATAGACAACTCACAAACCGGGGTACCTCCCGTGAGGTGCCTAGTTTAACGTCTTGGCAAAGACCGAGCCGATCCTTTTCTCACTAAGAAGCACACTTGAGGAGTCCATAGCTAAGATCCCTCCTCAAGCGGAACAAGGCACTCTATGGGTCGGACAAGGGGAATGTGACATTTTGCTCGTCACAAAATCCCTCTCTATAATGCTTTAGCCTTTGCCCATTCGCAGAAAAAGTAGTTCCATCATTATTTAGCAATTCAACATGGCCATCTTCGTAGGGCTTGTGAACAATAAATGGGCCACTCCATCGGCTCCTCAACTTTCCCGGGAATAGTTTGAGTCTAGAGTTAAAGAGCAAGACCTTTTCTCCCTTTTTGAATTCGCGACGAAGTATTCTCTTGTCATGCCATTTCTTGGTCTTCTCTTTATAGATCCTAGCACTTTCGTAGGCTTCGTTCCTTATCTCTTCTAACTCATGGAGTTGAAGCACCCTATGGTCTCCCGCCATTTGTAAATCCATATTCAACGTTTTGATTGCCCACATCGCCTTGTACTCCAATTCTACCGGCAAATGGCACGGTTTCCCATATATAAGACGATAGGGAGACATTCCAATAGGGGTTTTGAATGCCATACGATAGGCCCATAGAGCGTCATCTAGCTTCGATGACCAATCTTTTCTTGAGCTCCCCACGGTTTTCATCAAGATTGCCTTGATTTCTCGATTCGAAATTTCCACTTGCCCACTAGTTTGTGGGTGATAAGGAGTGGCAACCTTGTGACTAACTCCATATTTGCGAAGTAAGGCCTCGAAATGTCTCTCCTTGAAATGCGAACCACCATCACTTATGACGGTCCTTGGCACCCCAAATCTTGGAAAGATGATTTTCTTGAATAGCTTTGAGACCACCTTGGCATCACAAGTAGGGGAAGCGACGGCCTCAACCCATTTGGAGACGTAGTCCACCGCGACCAGTATGAATCGGTTCCCGAATGAAGAAGGAAAAGGACCCATATAATCAATGCCCCATACATCAAATATCTCGACCGGGAGGATGCTTTGTTGGGGCATTTCATGCCTCTTTGAGATATTGCCGGTCCTTTGACATTGATCACATGCTTTTGCGAACTCATAGGCATCACCAAAGAGAGTAGGCCAATAAAAGCCGCATTGTAGTACCTTTGACGCGGTTTTTGCTCCACTACCATGTCCTCCATATTGAGAAGAGTGACAATGGTAAAGAATTTCTCTCATTTCCTCCTCGGCGACGCAAGTCCTATATAGCCCATCCGCGCAAAGCCTATAAAGGTAGGGCTCATCCCAATAGTACCTCTTGGTCTCGGAAAGGAACTTCCTCCTTTGATGGTGGTTCATATCGTGGGGAATAATCCCACAAACCACGAAATTAACAAGGTCCGCGTACCAAGGAAGGGCCTCCGCCTCAACTCTCATGAGTTGCTCTCCAACAAATGAATCATTCACCGGTCTAGCATCCACTTCAATCTCTTCATTTTCCTCTAGCCTTGATAGGTGGTCGGCTACCACATTTTCTACTCCCTTTTTATCCTTGATTTCTATGTCAAATTCTTGAAGCAATAGAATCCATCTTATCAATCTTGGTTTGGAATCTTTCTTTGCCAAGAGGTACTTGATCGCCGCATGATCCGTGAATACTATAACCTTCGAAGCCACTAGGTATGGGCGAAACTTATCAAAAGCGTACACAATAGCAAGAAGTTCTTTCTCGGTAGTAGTATAATTCAATTGGGCTCCACTAAGAACTTTGCTCGTGTAATGAATAGCGTGAAGCTTCTTATCCACCCTTTGCCCAAGAACCGCCCCAATGGCGTAGTCACTAGCGTCACACATGAGTTCAAAGGGCAAATCCCATCTTGGGGGTTGAATAATAGGAGCCGATATCAATGCCTCTTTCAATTTCTTGAAGGCTACTAAGCAATCTTCATCAAAATGAAATTTGGTATCGTTGCACAATAGATTTGTCAAAGGCTTGGCAATCTTCGAGAAATCCTTAATGAACCTTCGATAGAAACCGGCGTGGCCAAGAAAGCTCCTTATTCCTTTTACGTCCCTTGGAGGTGGCAATTTCTCCATAAATTCTATCTTGGCTTTGTCCACCTCAATTCCCCTTTTTGACACCAAATGTCCAAGCACAATTCCCTCCTGCACCATGAAATGACATTTTTCCCAATTTAGTACAAGGTTCGTCTCAATACATCTTTTCAACACTTTAGCCAAATTGGCTAAACAATCATCAAAAGAGGAACCATAAACGGAAAAGTCATCCATAAACACTTCCATAATCTTTTCAATAAATTCCGAAAAAATAGCCATCATGCATCGTTGAAAAGTACCGGGCGCATTACAAAGTCCAAAGGGCATTCGCCGATAGGCAAATGTTCCGTAGGGACAAGTAAAGGTCGTTTTCTCTTGATCTTGGGGATGAATAGGGATTTGGAAGAATCCACTATATCCGTCAAGATAGCAAAAATAGTCATGCTTAGCTAGTCTTTCCAACATTTGATCAATAAAAGGAAGGGGAAAGTGATCTTTCTTAGTGGCTTGGTTAAGTTTTCTATAGTCCACGCACATACGCCACCCGGTCACCGTTCTTGTGGGGATTAGTTCATTCTTCTCATTTTTAATAACGGTCATTCCCCCCTTTTTCGGCACTACATGAATGGGGCTCACCCACTTAGAGTCCGCAACGGGGAAAATAATTCCCGCATCAAGCAATTTAAGGACCTCTTTCTTAACAACCTCCCCCACAATAGGATTCAACCTCCTAGCTCTCTCCCTAGATGGCATACTATCACTCTCTAAATTGATTTCATGCATGCATAAATTTGGGCTTATTCCCTTCAAGTCATCAATAGAGTAGCCAATGGCATCCTTATGTTCCCTAACCACATCAAGCAATTTAGAGGTTTCAACATCATTCAAAGAAGCATTAACAATGATAGGCAAGCTAGAATTTGGGCCTAAGAACTCATACCTTAGGCTTGTTGGTAGAGCTTTAAGCTCTACCGAACAAGACTCCTTACCTTTGTCGCTTAGAGTTCTTTCTTCACTATCTTCCTCCAAGATGGCCCAACAATCGGCGATGTCGGGAAGCTCATTGTCAAGGTCAATTGCACTCATGAGAAGGTTAGGCACATCATACAATTCATATGTATCAATTAGGTCAAGATAATTGCAAGTCATTGTAGAATTAGGACCTTTTTGTGCCTTTTCTAAGTTAAACTCAACCTCTTCATCTCCTACCCTCATGGTAATTGAACCCTTAGTTGTATCAAAAATAGCCCCCGCGGTGTAGAGGAAGGGCCTTCCCAATAGAATGGGAATTTCATTGTCCTCCTCCATTTCTAACACCACGAAATCCCCCGGAATATAGAAATTCCCTACTCTAACCGGGACATCCTTAAGAACTCCCTTAGGAAATCTTGAGGAGCGGTCCGCGAGCCTTAGAATCATGCTAGTTGGTTTAGGCTCACCCATATTTAGCTTTTTACACAAAGAATAAGGCATCAACGATATACTTGCACCCAAATCACACATGGCACGTTCAATCTTAATATCATTAATAAAGCATGAAATGGAAAAGCTACCGGGATCCTCAAGCTTTGGGGGCATGCGAGGTTGGAGTATGGCACTACATTCGCCATTGAGGGACACCGTATCGACATCTTCGATTGTTCTCCTGCAAGTAATAACATCCTTTAGAAATCTAGCATAAGAAGGAGCTTGAGTTATTACCTCGGTGAAGGGCATTGTGAAATAGAGCTTCCTCATCATCTCGGCGAACTTGGAGAATTGCTTATCATTGCTCTTCTTCTTTAATCTTTGGGGAAATGGAATAGGGGGAGTGTATACTCTAGGTTCTCTTTTCTCCTTTTCCACCTCACTCTCTTCTTCAACTTGAGGGTTAGGAACCTCTTCATCCAACTCTTCAACTTCGGCACTAGCTTGGCCTCCAAGATCAAAAGTGACTCTCTTCTTCTTAGGTAGCTCTACCTCTAAATCTTTCCCGCTTCTCAACGTTACCGCATTACAATGCTCTCTATTCCCATGTTCGGGTCTAGCCGGTAGCTTGCCCGGTGCCCTTGTAGATGCCTCGGCTTGTTGGGCAATTTGACCTTCAAGCATTTTGTTATGAGTTTCCATCCTCTCGATTTGTGCTTGCATCTTGTCTTGGTTTGCAAGGAGCTTGGCAAACATGGCTTCAACACCGGAGAGTTCACTAGAAGGTTGTGGAGGGGCTTCAACTTGTTGATAGGTCCTTTGAGCTTGACCTTGGTATTGTTGCCCTTGGTTTTGATTCCTTTGAAGCAAAGTCGGTCCTTGACTTTGATATTGGTTCCTAGGTTGGAACCCTTGATTGAATTGAGTAGGTTTAGGACCAAATCCGGGAGGTGTGGATCCAAAGTCGGGGCGAGTGGGATTAGTGGTCTTGTAGGAGAAATTCGGGTGATTTCTCCATCCCGAAGAGAACCTAGGTGTAGTATAATTGGCTTGAGAGCTTTGCCCTTGGTTGGCACTACTTCCATAGTCTCTACTTTGGTTTCCTCCCACAAAATTTACTTCTCCATAGCCTTGCCCTTGCACATCCCTTTGAACCAATGGGCAAGAAGTTGTTTCATGCTCGTAGACCTCACAAATATCACACCCTTGCCTCGTTGAAGATTCTTTTTCCGGGTGTTTTAGCTTGAAGACTTCATCCGATAGGCTCTCAAAGTCTTTCCTCAAAGCATCATAATCACTAGAGCTCACGGCTTTTACCTCGTGCCTTTCATGCCTTCTCCTCGGGTTTCCTCTTTCGCTTCCCCACATGAAGTAATTTTTGGTGATCTTCTCTATCACCGCATATCCTTCATGCGGTTCTAAGTCCATTATAGCACCACCCGAAGCGGTATCAAGAGCAAGACGAGAGTTACTGTCAACCCCGTGGTAGAAAGTGTGGAAGACTTGGAGATCATCTAGGTTGTGGTGAGGGCAAAGCCTTTGATATTCCTTGTATCGCTCCCAAGCCTCATATAGATTTTCCCCATCCATTTGCGAGAAGTTGGTGATTTGGTTCCGATAGAAGGCCGTCTTGGAAGGGGGAAAGTACTTATTCAAGAAAGCCACGGCTAATTCTTCCCATGTGGTGAAGCTATCGGGAGTTTGGCTCCTTAGCCAATCCTTCGCTTTTCCCGTGAGAGAGAAGGGAAAAAGTCTCAATAACTTTGCATCTTCCGAGACTCCGTTTATTTTAAATGTAGCACATATCTCTAGAAACGTGGTCAGATGAGAATTGGGGTCCTCGTTATCTCTCCCCGAGAATTGGTTCGCTTGAACCATTTGAATGTGCGCCGTCTTCAAATCGAAGTCTCGGTTGTCAACCGCGGGAAGTTGGATGGGAGAACGGTAACCATACGCCGTAGGAACGGCGTAGTCCTTTAATGCCCTTCTAGCTAGGGGCAATTGTTGAGGAGGAGGATCTTGGTTCCTTCGATTAAAAGGAGGGGGTGGAGGAGGTAAATTGTTGTTTTCGGCCATGGTTGCTTGAGAATTAGAAGTAGAACCTTTGTCCTTGTTGGTTTTACTTCTTGTAACGGGAGGATCAACTAGTTCTCTTATGGGTCGGTTCAAGTCTCTATCCACGATTTGAGCAAGTTTCTTGGTTTTCGGTGGCATAAAAGAAGTGAACCTACAAGAGAAACCAATTAAAACAAGTAAGCGTAGTGAAGTAGTTCAAGAATTGCAAGTAACAAGTAAAATAAAGCAAAGCATGGAATAGTCGGAGTACTAAATGATTTTCCTAGGGGTAATCTAGCTATTGCTCCCCGGCAACGGCGCCATTTTGATCGTTGTAAATTTTAGCATACGTTGATCAAAAACAATTTATAATCAACCGGTAAGACCGGTGTCGAACCCAAGGGAGCAAACGGATTACACGCTAGTTCTATCAAATTTTCTTACTCGGCTAATTCCTAAAATTCAAGTGTGATTGAGTTATCAATGATTCAAAACAAGAACGAAGTGGTTTTTAAGGGATTAAATTCAATTAAAAGCGAGTTTCGAGGGATTAATCCCCTCCTTGGCAATCTCTCAATGATCATGCAAACAAGAGTTCAATTAATTAAGAGTTGATAGGTTTTGAACCTAGCCTAGATCAAGAATTAGGCTATTACGCGTATCTAATCTTAATCAAGCCATCCTAGTTAGGATCTCACTAATTAAAGGGTGTTGATCCACTATATAGCATTTACTCTCATAAATGCTATATGCATAAAGTTCTAGTTCACCTCTCACCATGCATTTACTCTCATAAATGTAGGTTAAGTTCAATTTTACTATATCAAAACCATCCCTAAGCTCTCTCAAGACTTCGATCAAAGTTCTAACATAAACATGTCACTTAGGCATTTCATCAAACACTTAGAGACATGTCTAACATGAAGAGCATAGTAAAAATGAAATCAACTTCAATAGATCTATTCAAATGTGTTCACAATGATCATTGAGTACCAAGGAGGTTCATAGAACCCCTCAAAACACAAGGGAGACTACTCACTCATCATGTAAGACAACATGATGAGTAGGTTTTTACAAGCAAATCTAAGAGAAAAGAAGAGGGAAAGAGTAGGATGATTAGTCCTAATGAACTCCCTTGATCTTGATTCCTCCTTGATTTGATGATGATGAAACCCTTGATTTGATCACTTTCCTTTGTCTTCTTTCCCAGAAAAATCCAAGATAGTAGGTCAAGAAACCCTCTTTCTATTTATAGCCTCGGATTATTTTCGGTACTGTAGCAGGTCCAGTCGATCGACTGGCGTTGGGCTGATGGCCCAGTCGATCGACTGGAGGAAGAAAAGTCGCTTGGCTAGCATGTTCTCAGTCGATCGACTGAAACAGGGTAGGATCCCAGTCGATCGACTGAGAAGTCTCGATTTGCAGCACCTCCTGTTTGTCCATTTAGTCGATCGACTGAGATCCAGTCGATCGACTCATCGTCACGTGATCTGCATGCTCTGGGCAGGGGACTCTTCAGTCGATCGACTGAAGGGGTCAGTCGATCGACTGGCGATGGTCGATTTTCAGCTCCTCCTGTTTGTCTGTTTAGTCGATCGACTGGAGTAGGGGAGCTTCCCAGTCGATCGACTGAAGACCAAATACTGCCAACTTTTGCTCTAAACACCGATTTTTCCCGAGTTTTCTTCTAATGGCTCTTGACACTGAGACATCTTGCTTTGTACCTGAAACGCACGAGAAGAGGATCAAATGACATCAAATAGTAGTCGGAATCGAACTAAAGCTATAGTGAAAATGGGCATTAATGAGTCGAAAACTCGACTCATCAATCACGTGACCATCAGTCGATCGACTGGAACTCAGTCGATCGACTTAATGGACTTTCAGGAGGAGCTGCAAATTGAGTTTCCTCAGTCGATCGACTGGGAGCCCACCCTGTGCCAGTCGGTCGACTGAGAACCTGCTTCCCAAGCGCCTAATCTCGCTCCAGTCGATCGACTGGGCCAACAACCCAACGCCAGTCGATCGACTGGACCTGCTACAGTACCGAATCTTTTCCGAGGCTATAAATAGAAAGAGGCAAAGTTGACCTAATATCTGGGAATTTTCTGGAGAGAAGACAAGGAAAAGTGATCCAAATCAAGGGTTTCATCATCATCAAATCAAGGAGGAATCAAGATCAAGGGAGTTCATTAGGACTAATCATCCTACTCTATTCCCTCTTATTTCTCTTAGATTTATTTGTAAAAACCTACACATCATGTTGTCTTACATGATGTGTGAGTAGTCCCCCTTGTGTTTTGAGGGTTCTATGAACCTCCTTGGTACTCAATGATCATTGTATACACATTTGAATGGATTTATTGAAGTTGATTTCATTTTACTATGCTCTTCATGTTAGACATGTCTCTAAGTGTTTGATAAAATGCCCAAGTGACATGTTTATGTTAGAACTTTGATCTAAGTCTTGAGAGAGCTTAGGGATGGTTTTGATGTAGTAAAAATGGACTTAACCTACATTTATGAGAGTAAATGCATGGTGAGAGGTGAACTAGAACTTTGTGCATGTGCATTTATGAGGGTAAATGCATATAGGGGGTCAATATCCTTTAAGTAGTGAGATCCTATCTAAGATGGCTTTACTAGGATTAGACATGCATGGTTTGCCTAATTCATAGTCTAAGCTAGGTTCAAAACCTATCAACTCATAATTAATTGAACTCTAGTTTTCATGATCATTGGGAAATTGCCAAGGAGGGGATTATTCCCTCGAAACTCGCTTTTAATTGAATTTAACCCCTTAAAAACCATTTCATTCTTGTCTTGAATCATTGATAACTCAATCACACTCAAATTTTAGGAATTAGCCGAGTAAGAAAACTTGATCGAACTAGCGTGTAATCCGTGCTCCCTTGGGTTCGACACCGGTCTTACCGGTTGAATTACAAATTGTTTTTGACAAAGTGTATCTCAAAAATACTCAACGTCAAAATGGCGCCGTTGCCGGGGAGCAATAGCTAGATTACCCCTAGGAAAATCATTTAGTACTCCGACTATTCCATGTTTTACTTTATTTTGCTTGTTACTTGCAATTCTTGAACTACTTCACTACGCTTACTTGTTTTAATTGGCTTCTCTTGTAGGTTCACTTCTTTTATGCCACCGAAAACCAAGAAACTTGCTCAAATCGTGGATAGAGACTTGAATCAACCAATTAGAGAGCTAGTTGATCCTCCCGTTACAAGAAGTAAAACCAACAAGGACAAGGGTTCTACTTCTAATTCTCAAGCAACCATGGCCGAAAACAACAATTTACCTCCTCCTCCGCCCCTCCCTATAATCGAAGGAACCAAGATCCTCCTCCTCAACAATTGCCCCTAGCTAGAAGGGCATTAAAGGACTATGCCGTTCCTACGGCGTATGGTTACCGTTCTCCCATCCAACTTCCCGCGGTTGACAATCGAGACTTCGATTTGAAGACGGCGCACATTCAAATGGTTCAAGCGAACCAATTCTCGGGTAGAGATAACGAGGACCCCAATTCTCATTTGACTACGTTTCTAGAGATATGTGCTACATTTAAAATAAATGGAGTCTCGGAAGATGCAAAGTTATTGAGGCTCTTTCCCTTCTCACTCACGGGAAAGGCTAAGGATTGGTTGAGGAGTCAAACTCCCGATAGCTTCACTACATGGGAAGAATTAGCCGTGGCTTTCTTGAACAAGTATTTCCCCCCTTCCAAGACGGCTTACTATCGGAACCAAATCACCAACTTCTCGCAAATGGATGGGGAAAATCTATATGAGGCTTGGGAGCGATACAAGGAATATCAAAGGCTTTGTCCTCACCACAACATTGATGATCTTCAAGTTTTCCATACTTTCTACCACGGGGTTGATGGGAATTCTCGTCTTGCTCTTGATACCGCCTCGAGTGGCGCTATTATGGATCTAGAACCGCATGAAGGATATGCGATAATAGAGAAGATTACCAAAAACTACTTCATGTGGGGGAGCGAAAGAGGAAACCTGAGAAGAAGGCATGAAAGGCACGAGGTAAAAGCCGTGAGCTCTAGTGATTATGATGCTTTGAGGAAAGACTTTGAGAGCCTCTCGGATGAGGTGTTTAAGCTAAAACATCCGGAAAAGGAAGCTTCAACAAGGCAAGGATGTGATATTTGTGAGGTCTATAAGCATGAGATTGCCCTTTGGTTCAAAGGGATGTGCAAGGGCAACGCTATGGAGAAGTGAATTTCGTGGGAGGAAATCAAGGAAGAGACTATGGAAATAGTGCCAATCAAGGGCAAAGCTCTCAAGCCAACTATACCACACCCAAGTTCTCTTCGGGATGGAGAAATCACCCCAATTTCTCCTACAAAACCACTAATCCCACTCGCCCCGATTTTGGATCCACACCTCCCGGATTCGGTCCTAAGCCTACTCAATCCAATCAAGGGTTCCAACCTAGGAACTAATATCAAAGTCAAGGACCGACTTTGCTTCAAAGAAACCAAGGGCAACAATATCAAGCTCAAGCTCAAAGGCCCTATCAACAAGTTGAAGCTCCCCCACAACCTTCTAGTGAACTTTCCGGTGTTGAGGCAATGTTTGCCAAGCTCCTTGCAAACCAAGACAAGATGCAAGCACAAATCGAGAGGATGGAAACTCATAACAAAATGCTAGAAAGTCAAATTGCCCAACAAGCCGAGGCATCTACAAGGGCACCGGGCAAATTACCGGCTAGACCCGAACAAGGGAATAGAGAGCATTGCAATGCGGTAACCTTGAGAAGTGGTAAAGGCCTTGAGAGCGAACTACCAAAGAGAAAGAAGGTTTCTTTTGATCTTGGAGGCCAAGCTAGTGCCGAAATCGAAGAGTTGGATGAAGAGGTTTCTAGCCCTCAAGTTGAGAAAGAGAGTGAGGTGGAAAAGGAGAAAGACGAACCTAGAATATACACTCCTCCTATTCCATTTCCTCAAAGATTAAAGAAGAAGAGCAATGATAAGCAATTCTCCAAGTTCACCGAGATGATGAGGAAGCTCTATGTCACGATGCCCTTCACCGAGGTAATAACTCAAGCTCCTTCGTATGCTAGATTTCTAAAGGATGTTATTACTTGCAGGAGAACAATCGAGGATGTCGATACGGTGTCCCTCAATGGCGAATGTAGTGCCATACTCCAACCTCGCATGCCCCCAAAGCTTGAGGATCCCGGTAGCTTTTCCATTTCATGCTTTATTAATGATATTAAGATTGAACGAGCAATGTGTGATTTGGGTGCAAGCATATCGTTGATGCCTTATTCTTTGTGTAAAAAGTTAAATATGGGTGAGCCTAAACCAACTAGCATGATTCTAAGGCTCGCGGACCGCTCCTCAAGATTCCCTAAGGGAGTTCTCAAGGATGTCCCGGTTAGAGTAGGGAATTTCTATATTCCGGGGGATTTCGTGGTGTTAGAGATGGAGGAGGACAAAGAAATTCCCATTCTATTGGGAAGGCCCTTCCTCTACACCGCGGGGGCTATTTTTGATACAACTAAGGGTTCAATTACCATGAGGGTAGGAGATGAAGAGGTTGAGTTTAACTTAGAAGAGGCACAAAAAGGTCCTAATTCTACAATGACTTGCAATTATCTTGACCTAGTTGATACATATGAATTGTATGATGTGCCTAACCTTTACATGAGTGGGATTGACCTTGACAATGAGCTTCCCGACATTGCCGATTGTTGGGCTATCTTGGAGGAAGAAAATGAAGAGGGGACTCTAAGCGACAAAGGTAAGGAGTCTTGTTCGGTAGAGCTTAAAGCTCTACCAACAAGCCTAAGGTATGAGTTCTTAGGCCCAAATTCTAGCTTGCCTATCATTGTGAATGCTTCTTTGAATGATATTGAAACCTCAAAATTGCTTGATGTGGTTAGGAAACATAAGGATGCTATTGGCTACTCTATTGATGATTTAAAGGGAATAAGCCCAAATTTATGCATGCATGAAATCAACTTAGAGAGTGATAGTATGCCATCTAGGGAGAGAGCTAGGAGGTTGAATCCTATTGTGGGGGAAGTTGTGAAAAAGGAAGTGCTTAAATTGCTTGATGCGGGAATTATTTTCCCCGTTGCGGACTCTAAATGGGTGAGCCCCATTCTCATGTAGTGCCGAAAAAGGGGGGAATGACCGTTATTAAAAATGAGAAGAATGAACTAATCCCCACAAGAACGGTAACCGGGTGGCGTATGTGTGTGGATTATAGGAAGCTTAACCAAGCCACTAGAAAAGATCACTTTCCCCTTCCATTTATTGACCAAATGTTGGAAAGACTAGCTAAGCATGACTATTTTTGTTACCTTGACGGATATAGCGGATTTTTCCAAATCCCTATACATCCGCAAGACCAAGAAAAAACCACCTTTACATGTCCCTATGGAACATTTGCCTATCGGCGAATGCCCTTTGGGCTTTGTAATGCGCCGGGTACCTTTCAAAGATGCATGATGGCTATCTTTTCGGAATTTATTGAGAAAATCATGGAAGTGTTCATGGATGACTTTTCCGTTTACGGTTCTTCTTTTGATGATTACTTAGCCAATTTGGCATAAGTGTTGAAAAGATGTATTGAGACGAACCTTATACTAAATTGGGAAAAATGTCATTTTATGGTGCAGGAGGGGATAGTTCTCGGTCACTTGGTCTCAAGGAGAGGAATTGAGGTGGATAAAGCCAAAATTGAAGTTATGGAAAAATTGCCCCCTCCGAGGGATGTGAAAGGAATAAGGAGTTTTCTTGGTCATGCCGGATTTTATAGAAGGTTTATCAAAGACTTCTCGAAAATTGCAAAACCATTGACAAATCTTCTATGCAATGATACCAAATTCCATTTTGACGAAGATTGCCTAGTAGCCTTCAAAAAATTGAAAGAGGCATTGATTTCGGCTCCTATTATTCAACCCCCGAGGTGGGATTTGCCCTTCGAGCTTATGTGCAATGCTAGTGACTATGCCATTGGGGCGGTTCTTGGGCAAAGGATAGATAAGAAGCTTCATGCCATCCACTACACGAGCAAGGTTCTAAATGGAGCTCAATTGAACTATTCTTCCACCGGGAAGGAGCTCCTCGCTATTGTGTATGCTTTTGACAAGTTTCGCCCATACCTAGTGGCTTCCAAAGTTATAGTGTTCACGGATCACGCGACTATCAAATATCTCTTAGCAAAGAAGGACTCTAAGCCAAGATTGATAAGATGGATTCTATTGCTCCAAGAATTCGATATAGAGATCAAAGATAAGAAGGGAGTAGAGAATGTGGTAGCCGACCACCTATCGAGGCTAGAGGAAAATGAAGAGATTGAAGTGGATACTAGACCGGTGAATGATTCATTTATTGGAGAGCAACTCATGAGAGTTGAGGCGGAGGCCCTTCCTTGGTACGCGGACTTCGTTAATTTCGTGGTTTGTGGGATTATCCCCCACGATATGAACCACCATCAAAGGAGGAAGTTCCTTTCCGAGACCAAGAGGTACTATTGGGATGAGCCCTACCTTTATAGGCTTTGCGCGGATGGGCTTTATAGAACTTGCGTGGCCGAAGAAGAGATGAGAGAAATTCTTTACCATTGTCACTCTTCTCAATATGGAGGACATGTTAGTGGAGCAAAAACCGCGTCAAAGGTACTACAATGCGGCTTTTATTGGCCAACTCTCTTTGGCGATGCTTACGAATTCGTGAAGGCTTGTGATCAATGCCAAAGGACCGGTAATATTTCTAAAAGGCATGAAATGCCCCAACAAAGCATCCTCCCGGTCGAGATATTTGATGTATGGGGCGTTGATTATATGGGTCCTTTCCCTTCTTCATATGGGAACCAATACATATTGGTGGCGGTTGATTACGTTTCAAAATGGGTTGAGGCCGTCGCTTCCCCTACTTGTGATGCCAAGGTGGTCATGAAGCTATTCAAGAAAATCATCTTTCCAAGGTTTGGGGTGCCAAGGACCGTCATAAGTGATGGTGGTTCGCATTTCAAGGAGTGGCATTTCGAGGCCTTGCTTCGGAAATATGGAGTTAATCACAAGGTCGCCACGCCATACCACCCATAAACTAGTGGGCAAGTGGAAATTTCAAACCGAGAGATCAAGGCAATCTTGGAGAAAACCGTAGGGAGCTCGAGGAAGGATTGGTCATCGAAGCTAGATGACGCGCTATGGGCCTATCGTACGGCGTTCAATACCCCTATTGGAATGTCTCCCTATCGCCTCATTTATGGGAAACCATGTCACTTACCGGTAGAATTGGAGTACAAGGCGATGTGGGCAATTAAAACGTTGAACATGGACTTGCAAACGGCGGGAGACCATAGGGTGCTTCAACTCCATGAGTTGGAGGAGATAAGAAATGAGGCCTACGAAAGTGCTAGGATATATAAGGAGAAGACCAAGAAATGGCACGATAGAAGGATCTTTCGTCGTGAATTCAAAAAGGGAGACAAGGTCTTGCTCTTTAACTCTAGGCTCAAATTATTCCCGGGAAAATTGAGGAGCCGATGGAGTGGCCCATTTATTGTTCACAAGCCCTACGAAGATGGCCATGTTGAATTGCTAAACAATGATGGAACTACTTTCACGGCGAATGGGCAAAGGCTAAAGCACTATAGGGAAGGATTTCGTGACGAGCAAAATGTCACATTCCCCTTGACCGACCCATAGAGTGCCTTATTCCGCTTGAGGAGGGATCCTAGCTATGGACTCCTCAAGTGTGCTTCTTAGTGAGAAAAGGATCGGCTCGGTCTTTGCCAAGACGTTAAACTAGGCCCTCACGGGAGGTAGCCCGGTTTGTGAGTTGTCTATCTATGCACAAGTAACTTCCAAATATGTGTAGCATGCTTTTGTGAACTTGTAATGTGGCTTGGTGATTTGGATGATTTTATATGCATGATTAGGTGTGTGTGTGATGTGATATAAGGCTTGCATGAATTTTCTTGATGATGGTGGAGTTTTAAGTGTGGAGTGGTGATCCTAGCTTGTTTTGATTGAAAATCGTATGTTTATGTGCTAGCGATTGATTAGGAGGGCGTACCTTGATTATATGTGATATTTTGAGTGGTACATATTCTTGATTTTGAGTAAAAATTCTGAGTGTGGAGTCGGGATTAGTTGGGAAAAGGAAAAATTTTTCAAGCAGAAATTCGGGTTCAGTCGATCGACTGGAAGCAAGCTATCACCCAGTCGATCGACTAAATGATGTTTCCGAGGGTCTTGCAATTCTTGCATTCTCAGTCGATCGACTAAACGTTGTCTCAGGAGCCCTTGTTTTTTGTGCGTTCTCAGTCGATCGACTGAGCATCTCTTATCCAAACTTCATTTTCTTTCCTTCTTCTTCATTCGACCGAACCCCCCCTAAAACCCTAATTCGAATTTCCTCCTCCAATCCAAACCTCCGACCACCACCAATCCACGCCGCTCACCGCGCCATTGCCCCGCCTTAGCCTCGCCAGTCCTCCGCCATCAGACCGCCATCAAATCGCCGCCTCAAACCGCCAAAAATCAGATTTCCGATCAGAAACTCCCACCCCGTCCGATCTCCGCCCTTAGCCGTCCGTTCCTCCCAATTCCACCACCATTCAACTCCCAATCCACCCGCCTACCAACCCCACCCATCAATTTCATTGGAAAAGCCTCGCCGGAAAACCCCCAAATCGTGCCCTAATCCGTTCGGATTTCAGTCTTCAATCGATTGACTGAGGGAATTGTTCCATCCCAGTCGATCGACTCGATCACAGATTAGTGCGATTTTGTGAGTTTTTGCTCAATTTGACTCAGGCTTCCATTTCCAGTGCTCTATGGGTCGTGCCGGTGCATCGTCCAGTTTGAAAGCAAAAGGAAAGGGGGTTGCTCACGAGCCCTCGCCCGATGAGCAAATTGACGACTTCACACTAGAGTCCGAAGAGGATGATGCCCCCTTGTTTCGCGCAAGAGGAGATTGTTGAGGGATTCTCTTGCTGACCAGAGTTCGGGGTCAGACGAGGAGGTTTAGGCTGCGCCGGTTTCCGCGCCACCCCCAAAGAAGAAAAAGCCCCCACCGAGGAAACCGGCACCGAAGAAGAAGGCGCCAGTGCCTGCTAGACCTAGTGCACTCCCGCGCCCTGCTGCTGCGCCTACCTCCATGGCCTTAGTGCCAATTGAGCCTCAAGAAGGACTTTATGAGGGACCGATGCCCATCCCGGTCCCCTATCCATTCTCGGTTCCATTGGTGTTTAGGGACGAGAAGCACCGGGCTCATCATGCTACTATCACCTCGAAGAGGAAGAAGGCCATCCCGACATTGTACCTAGACATGGATTTGCTTCGTGGCATCGACGAAGTGGTAGCAGCTGAGGTACAATCTCGGCTCACTACTCATGGCTTGTCCTTTTTATTTTCTGATGATCCGGGCTCCTACCAGAGATTAGTTGAGGAGTTCTTGTGCTCGTTTGAGTCGGATAAGGAGAGAGTGGGGGAGGATGGTGCCTCTATTTATTATTGGAAGTTTGTGTTGGGAGGTAGGGATTTCCGGATCAGGGAGAGTACGATCCGAGAGTGGCTTGACTTTCCACAGCCTGCGGCATCGCCCTGGGTATTCACTGAGCACGACCAGTCCAGGCTTTGGAAGAGGATTTCCGGTAGGAATGAGTGGTTCGTATCTTCATATAACTCTTCTACGATCGTTGACCCGGTTTGGAAGATTATGCACCATGTCATTGCTATTGATTTCAATACGAGGACAGAGAGGGGTAGGAAGGTTACCTTCCCAGATATGGACCTCATGGTTGCCATGGATCACGGGGAGGCCATTGATTGGCTGGTGGTACTTGCAAACCGGTTTGAGACCGTTGTGAAGCCGAGTACGAGGAACAAGAGCATGGGAGGTGGCTCCTTGATTACATTGATAGCCCGAAGGTGTAACTTCACCTTTGGCCACGAGGGTTGTGAGGCCCCTACCAGGAGCAAGCTTGACATGGATTTGATGAAGAATATGCATATGGTCAAGCGGGACGGTAAGACGTGGAGCAGTGACCCGTCGCCCCATGTGGAGGATCTTGTGACCGCCGCTGTTGCGCGGAGGAGAGCCTTCAAGCAGCAGAATCCGCTTTATTGCCTTACCCACCTCTCTCCCTCTCCCTCTCCCTCTCCCTCTCCTCCCGGTTCACCTCCTCCTCCCCCTCCGGCAGACATTCCCGAGGAAGATGAGGGCCTCCCTGCAGCTGATGAGGAGTTTCCCCCAGCAGAGCCCGCGGTCGATATTCCCCCTCCAGTCGTTGATGACTCAGCGGAGTGGAGGCAGAGAGTCACGTCAGATATTGCTAGTTTATCGACCGGCGTGGCAGACTTGAGGAGCGGATTGTCCCGGTTAGAGGACCTTGTTCGAGAGTCTGATGCTAGAGCGCGTCGGGAGTGGGAGTGGCTCAGATCTGCAGTTCAGTCCTTCACCGGAGGCCCCAACACTCCAGTTGCCCCTCCACTCGCTCCAGAGTTCTCAGCTCCACGTGGCGCCTCCCCTTTACCCACCACTCCAGCTTCCAGAGTCGGGGAGGTGGGATCGCGTCTCACAGGAGACACCGGTCCGCCAGATCATTCCTTTCACGAGGGTAGCCCGCTATTCCCAGGCTCCACGCAGCCGCTTGAGGATGATGGAGTCGTTGATTCAGCTAGGAGGACCCCTCCGGGAGACGACGAGGCTACATCTTAGTCCATGCTTCATTTCTATTTCCACATGTGTATTTTACTTATTTGACTTGTTGCATTGGATGTTGATTTGGATGATAAGTCGCCTTTTGGCATTTTTGATGATGTATGCTATTTTGGTGATATCTATCCTTTCTTGCCTATTGGTTGTATGCTATATTCTTATGATGATATTGGAGGTGTTTACCATTTATATTGTTCACTCTACAGGATATACATTCACATATTCCTATCATGTCTAAAACACCCTCTTATATCTACACTTGCAACCAAAAGGCTATTTCTCACTCTTATGGATTATATCACCGGCACTACAAACGAGGGGAGTTCCTATGCGCCTTTGCCTTTATTTTATCATTCTTTGCGCTTAGGGACTAAGCTTGAATTAAGTGTGGAGTGGTTTGATGCGCATAGTTCACATGTTTGCATGCCATGCATATCATTTTAGATGGACGCTTGCACACTTGCACATTATCCCAACATAAGAGTGTTTTAACCTCAAAGGCTTATGATTTTCGATTCTAAATCCCTATAAACCACATCTAGCTACCTAGTCCTTTGAACATGCATTCTTGAGAATCAATATCATTGCTACGCCTTGTCTATCCAACTTTCTAAGTATTTTCGTTGCAACACCTTGGATCAAGCTAGCAAACACTTTTAAAAATCTTCATGAAAAACTTAGACCCCTCGAATATTCCTTGGTGACTTGAGTTCTCTAACACGGTGCCTTGCTTATGTTTGTTCCCCGCACATTCCATACACTTTTTGAACATATTGTCAAGTTTTAAGTGTGGAGTCGATCAAAAAAAATATATATATATAGAGGAGCGTTCAAATGAGGCAGTGAACAGTAAAGTGAGGCACGCGAGGCACGATCTCAACCACACATCTAACCCCCCGTGTTTTGTGGGTGCGCCACGTGTCGCCAAATAGTAAACCCACTAACTTTTGAAAAGTCAACAATTGCGGCTGTGCCACGTGGCTTCGCCACGTGCGTCCGATCAACTCCACAGACGGCCGAGATCGTGCCTCACTGCCTCATTCTTACAACCCTGCCTCAACCGAGCGCCCCATATATATATATATATCTGCTCCGCCACCGCGGTACTTATACGGTTAGGTGGGATGGTGGCACGCATCGTCCAATCTCTAGTCCTAATAGCCGGGAAAATAGACGAGCGACCCTCGGCTTGACTCGCGTCAAAAGGACAATGATGAGTGAGAGCAGGAAGGTTTAAAAAGAAAATAAGAAGCACTTAAAACTTGACTCTATGTTCTTCCATCATTCTTCATTTGTGCGGGATTCAACATTTGCATTGTGTGCTAGTTGGAATAACTCTTGGACGACCCATGTGCTTGCACGGGATTATTCATTTGGTTTATGACTTGTTGTTAAAGAACTCTAGTGTCGAACTCCACTTCCCTTATGGATTACGGCTTAAGCGCCTAAAACTTGGGAATGAGTTCCTTATCGCGAGCCCTTGGACTAGCCCTTGCTAGCATAGGTGAGCGCTTGACACTCTATTGTGCGAGCTACAACCTTGCCTCTATTGTGTTGCCTTGATAAATGAATAGAATTTTGGATGAGACATTTCATAGCCCTAGTGTTGATAACCTTGAATGCATGTCCTCAAAGGTACCCAAGGGGTTGAAAAAGTTCTTTTAATGATATTGTGATCATAGTTCTAGCTTGGGGTGTGGGATTGGTTTTGAAAAATCGTAGCCTTGGTTGAGCACTCTTGCATTCACTCTTATGGGATATGTGCATTTGGGATTTGTGAGCATTCCCTTTCTGAAAACTCTCATGAGACTATAACTCGTCCGCTAGGGTAGCCTAGGGGTTTAAAGGCTTAATGCATACGCTAAATGCATTCGTAACGCCTACGAAAAGGAGCTAGGTAGATTGTGCATACTCGCCATTTTCTCTTCAATAACATGTTTAGAAATAAGGATCGAGACCTTGTGAAATCTAGTGAGGCAAATGCACGAAAAACATAGCACCACTAGCATTTCGCCATTTGCACTTCCTGGGCATATTTGCATACTTTGTTCGGGACGAGCAAAGCTTAAGTGTGGAGTGTTGATGAGTCGAGTTTTCGACTCATTAATGCCCGTTTTCACTATAGCTTTAGTTCGATTCCGACTACTATTTGAGGTCATTTGATCCTCTTCTCGTGCGTTTCAGGTACAAAGCAAGATGTCTCAGTGTCAAGAGCCATTGGAAGAAAACTCGGGAAAATCGGTGTTTTAGAGCAAAAATTGGCAGTATTTGGTCCTCAGTCGATCGACTGGGAAGCTCCCCTGCTCCAGTCGATCGACTTAACAGACTAACAGGAGGTGTTGCAAATCGATCAGCGCTAGTCGACCGACTGACCCATTCAGTCGATCGACTGAAGAGTTCCCTGCCCTGAGCATGCAGATCACGTGACCATCAGTCGATCGACTGGAACTCAGTCGATCGACTTAATGGACTTTCAGGAGGAGCTGTGATAGACCGCTCATCGTTAAAGCGATTTGTGCAAATAAATTTATAAGTCCGCTACTCGCGACTTTACTACTGGGTAGCAAGTGGTAAGTAGGGGTCGAACCCAAGGGAGTCAGTGTGGATTAATTGTTCTTTAATGAAGCTTATGCAGAAATTAAATGCAATTGGGGTTGGGTTTGAGTGTGATTTGAGAACTGAAAGTAAATTACAATAATTGATAATGGACTGTGAGGAAAGTATTCGGTTTTAGGGGCCTTGTATCATATTTGTTTATCATTGACCGCTAATGACCATACCAAGCATTCGAAATCGAGGCTATTCCTAGCACAAGACTTGCAACGTCGTGTAGAACACTTGAAATGATCATGCTAAATGTTCAAAGATGAATCGAGGCTATTCCTAGCACAAGACTTGCAACATCATTCAAAACACTTGTTCTAAGCAAAACTAATTCCTCCTTTCGAAGTATCTTAGCGGTAAGTGCATCCATTTGGTCCCTTTGGTCCAGTTTCCAAATGATTTTTTAAGATAAGCCGAACTCCTCAATAAGTTTTGCTTGTTACAGCTTCCACTTACCGAGTATGTTCACGAATTCCCACGGAAGAGCTTTTTGCTTGTCAGGCACTCAACCTTGGAAACTCTGACTCGATATAAGGCACATAGAACAAGTATCGAACATAAAGGTATACTAAGAGTAAAGTCTAAAACATTTATAATACAAGCACACCCCTTCAACCGAATAACAAGTTTAGCTACTATTCATCGCGCTAAACATTATAACTAAGGAAATAAAACAGTTGAATAAATACTAAAAATAATACTTACAACCGTTGAAGCGCCAAGGGAGCTATTCTTTATTTCCAAAGCGAAGAACAATTTTATTGAAAATGAAGAGAGGAGGGTTAAGCCCTCTCTCTCTAAAGTGTGTACAAGTATGGGATTGGATGATTTACAAATGAGGAGGAGCTCTCATATTTATAGCCAAGGAGGAGGAGGATGGGTGGTGGAGATGGTGGCATGTGGAGGAGCATCCAAGGGTGGAGGAGAAGGGGAGGAGCATGTGGAGGAGGAGCCTCCACTTGTCACATTCTCATGGTGGCTCATTTAGCCGCCGGCGGCTTTGGGAGGAGGAGAGGAGGAGGCGCCAAGTGGAGGGAGGAGAGTGGAGGAGCCACCATGTGAGGGAGGAGCCGCCCCTTCTAGAAGAGGAGGAGGGGGTGAGTCATCCTTATCCTTATCCTCCAAAAGCCATCGGTTTGACCGGAATTTGACCGGAGCTTCTTGGATTTTGGAGAGTGTATTCTGAATGAAAATGTCATTCTAAGATGATCTCAAGAAGGAACCTAAGCCAAATTTTGCTCGGAACATGGTCAAAATCCCAAATCAGATGAAATTGCCCTTGTTTGGCCTTTACCGGGCTCGGTGCCTTTGCCTTGCATTCTTGTCCATTTGCCGACGGTTCTAGAATATTTGAGTGATTCCAAGTCGGTTCCATGAAGGATGTTAAGGCTGATTTTGAGTGTAGCATGGTCGTGACCTGGAATGACTCGTTCTTCATTTTCCGCTTAAAAACTCCTCCTTAGCATGTATTCTCTCTAAGTGCCAAAATACCCTGTAGAAATAAATCGGGACTAACAAGTAGAAGTTAAATAGACAAACAGTCTAATTTGGTGGGTTTTACTGTGTTTTTGATCCGTATAATTATGGTCCATCAGATCACCCCACACTTTTAGTTGTTCGTCCCGAACAATGCTATTAAAGGGCGGCACTCTAAGTTTGATTTTAAAATATGCAAATTAGACTGTGGGACTCGATTTATCCTAATTCATGCATTACTTACTTATTACCAAATTGAACTGTGTAAATAAATAGAAGTAACTTGATACGTGTGCCTTCGTGCTGAGATGCAAATTATATTGGATGTTTCGGGAGATAACCCTTTTTAGGCTCCTGGACTGCAACTTCGGGATCGTCTCTTACTATATGGTTTCCTTGTAGCTTTCTCTAGCACGTGATTCGGTTCGGGTTTCACTGGTTTGAGTACTTTGATTTTCTTTTGGCGAGGGACTGCTTTTTGTAGTGAATCGGCCTTTGGCCTTTGATTTGACTCTTTGAGTACTTCACTTTTTTGTTCGGTTAAAACCTTCACAATTTTGGGCCTTTGGCCTCTTGATTTGCTTCTTCGAGCTTTTCACCTTTTTGTGACTTTGCAAGTCCATTTTCTCAGCCTTTTTTGGGAGGTCCAATCATCGCCCGCAAGCCTATGGAAATACCTCCCCGCTCCTCTCGTTTTTGCCATTTCGCGCGTGTCAAGGTGAGGGTCGCTCATCTATTTTCTCGGCTACTTTGACTATCGTTTCGCGCGGGTCAAGATGAGGGTCGCTCATCTATTTTCTCGGCTACTTTGACCGGAGATAGGACGGTCTGATTCCCGTCCTCACCTTTTGCATAAACACTACATGGCGGAGATGACTTCAATCTTCACTGAAACCCGAAGTGCAGCCTCCACTGACTTCGAAAACCATATAGTTTGATTCGATCCTTCGATTGCTAGCCAAGCCTCTCTAGGGCATTTCTATCAACTCCACATCCCTAGTTTATCTCAGCACAAAGGGACAAATGAGAAGTTACGTTCTAAGTTTTTAGACAGTTGAATTTTCACAAGGTAAATGCATGAATTTTGGTCTATCTTTTTCACATTCTTAAGTTCATATTTTCAAAAAGATATTATTTATTAACTAATATATACAGGTGGTTCTCACCCCATACTTTTGAACGAAGGCATTCTTTTTACGAAATGACTTAATTCAAAAGCCATGCAAGTAGTTGTTATACGAGAAGGAAATGATATTAAGGAAAAGGAAAGACAGAACTCCCTTTAAGGTGTCGAGTGAACGACATGGCTCGAGGCTGGATAATCGAGGGAGTTCGGCTGGGGCCTTGAATTCTTAGCGTAGCCCTGACTGGCTTAATGTTGCACCCAAGTCCGATTCCTGAATAGTCAAATCTTCTATGCACCAAGTGGGTGAGAGCGACTTATTGATAAAAACTAAAAGACAGAAAATAAAAAGACAGAAAGTAAAGTGCAGAAAGTAAGATAGTGTCGGGTTACCTCCCGACCAGTGCACTTGTTTAACGTCGTTGGCTCGACAGTACCTCAATCATGGATCATAAGGTCGGATCCCATGGGTGCTTGAGGTCGAATTTCTTCTCGGTTGTCCTTTTGCTCCGAGAGGGTGAGGCTTTTTTGACCATAGCTGCTGGTCCATTGAGTCGTGCTTTCTTGTTTCTCCTTCCGGGTTTCCATTCTTTCGGCCCATGCCTTTGCCGCTTCTTCATGTTTAAATAGTTGGCACTTTCGCGAGTTTGGAAGTTGGGTTTTGTGCCTTCAAACATCGGCGACCACATGCATGTTCCCATGTGAGGCCTCTTCTTGGTGGTAGCTACGAATGGTTGTCTTGGAATGATTGAGTTCCCGGGTGGTTTTTCTTGGCTTGTGACGAGAGAGATTTCCTTTGTCGGTTTTTTGGCTCATGCTCTGCCTCCAACTCCCCTTGTACCGCATCATCATTGATTATATGATCTTCGGTGGTTATGATCGGCATGAAACGCGAAGGGTTAAGTTGAGGCACTTCGACCATGAGGACTAGGTCTGTTTCAGGTGCTCCGACAGTGAGGACTAAGTCTTTCTCGGACAGTTCGGCAATGAGGTCCGGGACTTCCTCGGGTGCTCCGAGCGCAAGGACCGGGCCTGGCTTGATTTCTTCGGCCGCTTCAGCAGTGAGGTTCGGGACTTCTGTAGGTTCGGCAGTTAGGACAGTGATTTCCTCGGATGGATTGGTGATAAGGACCGGGTCTGATTGGGGCAGTTCTTCTTCGGTCATTTGCGGGTCCTCATCCTCAGTCGGCTCCTCGGGTTCAGCCGTCCTTTCTGTTGCTCCTGAATCGGTTTCGGCCGTGAATTGGTGCATCGCGGCACTCAATTGCTGCATGTTTGCGGCCAATTGTTGGGTGTTAGCTGTCAGCTCCTTTTCTGCCGCCCATAATTCAGTTTTAGCTCTGATTTGTTGCATTGTGTTTTCCAACTGCTGGATGCTAGATGCCAGCTCCGTTATACCGTCCTTGAGTGGCTCGGCCTGATCTTGGCTTGGTCTTGACCTTGCGGCCAAATCATTGATTAATATCCAAAGATCATCCACGGTTAAGTCCCACATTGATCCTCCTGCTGCATTATTTAGCTGGTCCCACTCATGTGGCAACATTCCACAAAGAAATTTTATTTGAAGATCGGAGTTGGTAAATCCATGGTGCGGGCAGCTCGTCACAATGGAATCGAAGTACCATAAGTACTCATCCAATGTTTCGTCCCGGGATTGCGTTATTTTGTTGATCTTCTCGCGGATTTCAAGTTTGAAGGGTGGTGGGGAAAACTCCGTATTGTTCCAAGGTTCCACTCCGTAGTAGTATGACTTGGTGAATTGCATGATAAAAGAAAAAAGTAAAAAAGAAAATAGAACAACTATTCCTATGCACAACTCCCCGGCAACGGCGCCAATTTGACAGACCGCTCGTCGTTAAAGCGATTTGTGCAAATAAATTTATAAGTCCGCTACTCGCGACTTTACTACTGGGTAGCAAGTGGTAAGTAGGGGTCGAACCCAAGGGAGTCAGTGTGGATTAATTGTTCTTTAATGCAGCTTATGCAGAAATTAAATGCAATTGGGGTTGGGTTTGAGTGTGATTTGAGAACTGAAAGTAAATTATAATAATTGATAATGGACTGTGAGGAAAGTATTCGGTTTTAGGGGCCTTGTATCATATTTGTTTATCATTGACCGCTAATGACCATACCAAGCATTCGAAATCGAGGCTATTCCTAGCACAAGACTTGCAACGTCGTGTAGAACACTTGAAATGATCATGCTAAATGTTCAAAGATGAATCGAGGCTATTCCTAGCACAAGACTTGCAACATCATTCAAAACACTTGTTCTAAGCAAAACTAATTCCTCCTTTCGAAGTATCTTAGCGGTAAGTGCATCCATTTGGTCCCTTTGGTCCAGTTTCCAAATGATTTTTTTAAGATAAGCCGAACTCCTCAATAAGTTTTGCTTGTTACAGCTTCCACTTACCGAGTATGTTCACGAATTCCCACGGAAGAGCTTTTTGCTTGTCAGGCACTGAACCTTGGAAACTCTGACTCGATATAAGGCACATAGAACAAGTATCGAACATAAAGGTATACTAAGAGTAAAGTCTAAAACATTTATAATACAAGCACACCCCTTCAACCGAATAACAAGTTTAGCTACTATTCATCGCGCTAAACATTATAACGAAGGAAATAAAACAGTTTAATAAATACTAAAAATAATACTTACAACCGTTGAAGCGCCAAGGGAGCTATCCTTTATTTCCAAAGCGAAGAACAATTTTATTGAAAATGAAGAGAGGAGGGTTAAGCCCTCTCTCTCTAAAGTGTGTACAAGTATGGGATGGGATGATTTACAAATGAGGAGGAGCTCTCATATTTATAGCCAAGGAGGAGGAGGATGGGTGGTGGAGATGGTGGCATGTGGAGGAGCATCCAAGGGTGGAGGAGAAGGGGAGGAGCATGTGGAGGAGGAGCCTCCACTTGTCACATTCTCATGGTGGCTCATTTAGCCGCCGGCGGCTTTGGGAGGAGGAGAGGAGGAGGCGCCAAGTGGAGGGAGGAGAGTGGAGGAGCCACCATGTGAGGGAGGAGCCGCCCCTTCTAGAAGAGGAGGAGGGGGTGAGTCATCCTTATCCTTATCCTCCAAAAGCCATCGGTTTGACCGGAATTTGACCGGAGCTTCTTGGATTTTGGAGAGTGTATTCTGAATGAAAATGTCATTCTAAGATGATCTCAAGAAGGAACCTAAGCCAAATTTTGCTCGGAACATGGTCGAAATCCCAAATCAGATGAAATTGCCCTTGTTTGGCCTTTACCGGGCTCGGTGCCTTTGCCTTGCATTCTTGTCCATTAGCCGACGGTTCTAGAATATTTGAGTGATTTCAAGTCGGTTCCATGAAGGATGTTAAGGCTGATTTTGAGTGTAGCATGGTCGTGACCTGGAATGACTCGTTCTTCATTTTCCGCTTAAAAACTCCTCCTTAGCATGTATTCTCTCTAAGTGCCAAAATACCCTGTAGAAATAAATCGGGACTAACAAGTAGAAGTTAAATAGACAAACAGTCTAATTTGGTGGGTTTTACTGTGTTTTTGATCCGTATAATTATGGTCCATCAAGCTGCAAATTGAGTTTCCTCAGTCGATCGACTGGGAGCCCACCCTGTGGCAGTCGGTCGACTGAGAACCTGCTTCCCAAGCGCCTAATCTCGCTCCAGTCGATCGACTGGGCCAACAACCCAACGCCAGTCGATCGACTGGACTTGCTACAGTACCGAATCTTTTCCGAGGCTATAAATAGAAAGAGGCAAAGTTGACCTAATATCTGGGAATTTTCTGGAGAGAAGACAAGGAAAAGTGATCCAAATCAAGGGTTTCATCATCATCAAATCAAGGAGGAATCAAGATCAAGGGAGTTCATTAGGACTAATTATCCTACTCTATTCCCTCTTATTTCTCTTAGATTTATTTGTAAAAACCTACACATCATGTTGTCTTACATGATGTGTGAGTAGCCCCCCTTGTGTTTTGAGGGTTCTATGAACCTCCTTGGTACTCAATGATCATTGTATACACATTTGAATGGATTTATTGAAGTTGATTTCATTTTACTATGATCTTCATGTTAGACATGTCTCTAAGTGTTTGATAAAATGCCCAAGTGACATGTTTATGTTAGAACTTTGATCTAAGTCTTGAGAGAGCTTAGGGATGGTTTTGATGTAGTAAAAATGGACTTAACCTACATTTATGAGAGTAAATGTATGGTGAGAGGTGAACTAGAACTTTGTGCATGTGCATTTATGAGGGTAAATGCATATAGGGGGTCAATATCCTTTAAGTAGTGAGATCCTATCTAAGATGGCTTTACTAGGATTAGACATGCATGGTTTGCCTAATTCATAGTCTAAGCTAGGTTCAAAACCTATCAACTCATAATTAATTGAACTCTAGTTTGCATGATCATTGAAAAATTGCCAAGGAGGGGATTATTCCCTCGAAACTCGCTTTTAATTGAATTTAACCCCTTAAAAACCATTTCATTCTTGTCTTGAATCATTGATAACTCAATCACACTCGAATTTTAGGAATTAGCCGAGTAAGAAAATTTGATCGAACTAGCGTGTAATCCGTTTGCTCCCTTGGGTTCGACACCGGTCTTACCGGTTGAATTACAAATTGTTTTTGACAAAGTGTATCTCAAAAATACTCAACGTCAGTGGGGTAGCAGAAAAATTAGACCGTGTCAGAGAAGGGCTAAAGGGAATTCGGGCTAGTGGATGGCAGGATAAAAGAGATGAAAAGTAGGTTGGAATGGTTGCAAGGTCAGCCACCATAGCTGAAGAGGAATTATCAGAAGTATGCGCCAAGTTAGATGAGTGGTGTTTAAGAGAAGAATTGATGTGGAAGCAGTGGAGCAGAGTGGATTGGCTAAAAGAGAGGGATTTGAACACTAAATATTTTCAATCGAGGGCATCTCAGAGATTGAAGATGAACAGGATAACGAAGATTCAAAGCACGGAGGGAGAGTGGATGACGCAGGAAGAAGATATAGTTAGCACCGTTACTGATTATTTCTGACATTTGTTTAGTAGAGGTTCAAGTTGCGCCAGGTCCGGATGAGTTTGGACCTCTTTTTTATCAAAAGAATTGAGAGATAGTGGGGGAATAAGTTACACATAAGTGTTTGGAAAATTTGAATGAGGATGCTGCTGTGGATAGTATAAACATGACATTAATAACTGTTAGATTAGCTAGTAATCCTAATGTATGTCTAGTGCAAGGCTTAGCATGGTCGAGCTAGAGCTCCCCTGTGTAACTTAGGTCTAGGATAGAGCTGGGTTTTTGGAGGAGCAAGCTGGGAGGCAAGCTGAGATGAAGATCAGGCTTTATTCAGGATTGCAGGGCAAAACGAGGTCATTTTGTCCAGGAGGGAAAACAAGTTTGGCTTTAGACTGAAACGCAGCTGTTTTATCCAAGGCGCGAAGACCTGGTAAGTTGAACGTCGTCGTATGTTGGAGGCACGAAGGTTTGTAATTGGACGAGACGTCGTCGTTTGGATAATGACTTCGCTCTTTAGTTAGACGATGCCGTTTTAAGCGAGCGCGAGGAGATTCGGTTTCGTGCGTAACTGCGTTGTTTTGACGCGTAGCTCGTTTCAGTACAAAAGGTGAGTTCTGGGAAATTCTAGGGTTCATCACAAATTCTGATTTCCGAATTTGGGGCTTTTCTCTCGTCTTCGATTCTCAAGAATCCGCTCTCGACCAAAGATTTCCGTTCCATCTGTGATCATCAGCGACCGAGTTTTCGTCTGATTGATAGTCAAATGGACTGACATTGACTGCGCTTCACCGGTGGTGTTTCCAGTGTAGCTGCACTAGCGACGACCGGTGACTCCGTGCTCCGTCCTACGTGCTGACTCTTCTCTGCTATTCAGGAAAGTCCTCTGGTCCTTTCTGATTCGTTTCTTGGTTGATAGTGTCAAGATTGGTGGGATTGGGATAGTATAGGCTAAGCCTTGCAAATAGGAAAAGTGTAATCCGGAATACATAAAGCGCATAATAAGATAGTACTCGGGTCTCTAAGAGCTCAATTTTGAGGAAGTAGGCATTTGCCGAACCTCGTTAAATCATCTTGTCATTAGTCTTACTTTCCGCAAAGTTTTCGGCAAATTGACTAAGTGACCTAATTGAACTTAGAACTTGAATTGTGCCTTTGTGTTTTGTGATCGAATTAAGTAAGCAAGTGAACCTTGTTATTACATCGTGGTATCAGAGCAAATTATTGATCCTTTGCTGTGTTTGTTGACAAATTACCTTGCTATCTTGTGATATATCCCCATATAGCATCTATATCTTATCATCCTTGTGTCAAGAACTGACTTGTGTATCACCTGCTATTCAGGTGACCTTCTGCTAAGTCATGAATGATCCAAGGAATCAAATGTTTGATGGCTCTCAAGACTACTCCATTTGGAAGGTCAAGATGAAAGCCATCCTCACCAAAGAGAAGTGCATCAAGGCTGTAACTGAGGAATGGGTGGCTGAGACTTCTGCTGATAGGAAGACTGAATTGCAGGAGCAAAGCCCACTCAGAAATCATGATGAGGTTAAGTGATGAAATCATCATACAAGTGGTAACTTACACTAACCCAAAGGAACTTATGGATGCTTTGGACGAAATTTACATTAACAAGTCTCTGCCTAGTAAGATTTCTCTGCTATGTAGATTATTTAATTTTAAGATGGATTTGTCTAGGACCCTTGAAGAGAACTTAGACAACTTTCTTAAACTAACTCGAGACTTGTCTAGATGTAAAGAAAAAATTGAGGAAACTCACCAAGCATTCATTATCTTGAATGCCTTGTCATCTCAGTTTGATAACTTGAAAGATGTTTTACAATATGGTAGAGATGAAATCATCTTTGCTAAGATCATTGAAGCTGTTATTCAGAAAAATGAATCACTGAAAGTGTTTAAGATGAGAAATGGCTCTAAAAATGAATCTAGGCAAGAATCAAAGAATGAGGTGATGATGTTCAAGGGAAAATCAAAGAAGAAATTTAACAAGAATAAATCTGTGAGGCCTAATGCCCAAGAAAAACCTGCTAAGAAAAATGCTGATAAATCAGCTGTGAAATGTGATTATTGCCATAAACTTGGTCATTGGACCAAGGATTGTTTTAAGAAAAAGAGGGATGAAAAGTACAAGAATGGAAATAAAAATGAATCTGGTTCCACTATTGTTTTTGAGTCTAGTAAGCAATACAAAAATGAGATCATGGTGGTTGCTGATGTAAATGAAACTGACTGGATCTTGGACTCAGGCTGCACCATGCATGCTACCCCAGGTAAGCATTTCTTTAGCAGTTTAAAACTCTGCAATGGAAGTTAGGTAAGACTAGGAGACCAAACTATTCTGCTTATTAAGGGAATATGTAATGTTTCCATGAAAATGCATGATGGTATTACTAGGACTATCACTAATATTAGATGCGTTCCAGATTTAAGAAGAAGCTTGATGTCTGAATCTATGTTTGATGATATTGGCTGTGAAATCAACACCTTTAATGGCATGAGACAAGTTATTAGAAATGGTACTGTTTTGATAAAAGCTGTTAAGAAAGGTGGATTGTACCATGTAATCTCCTCTAATGAAATAAATGTAACTGCTGCACCTCAAAACTGATAAGAAGCTTGTAGAAACAAAGATATGGCATGATAGGCTAGGACATATAGGAAATCAAGGGCTGAGCTATTTATATAAGACTCGTATAATTCCCATTGAACCAGTAAAACTGAACTTTTGTGAAACTTGCATTCTAAGCAAGAAAACTGCTCATTCATTCCCTAAATCTTCCTTTACTATTTCTAAGCCTCTTGAATATGTGCATTCTGATCTTTGGGGCCCTCCCCAAGTTTCTACTCTTGGTGGCAGGTCTTATTTCATTTCTATCATTGACCATTTCACAAGGAAGGTATGGATTTATTTGCTGAAAAATAAGAGTGATGCTTTTGATAGTTTTAAGGATTGGAAGGCTTTAGTTGAGGGTCAATCTGGCCATAAGGTTAAGTGTCTTAGAACTGATAATGGCTTAGAATTTTATAACAAAGAGTTCAACCAATTCTGCACTAACCATGGCATTAAAAGATATCTAACTGTCCCTAGAACACCACAACAAAATGGAAATGCTGAAAGAATGAACAGAACATTGCTAGAAAAGGCTAGGTGTTTGTTGTTTAGTTCTGGTATGAAGAGTTATATGTGTGGAGAGGTAGTTATTACCTCAGCTTATTTGATTAATAGAAGTCCATCATCTGTTATTAATTTTAAAACACCTTATGAAATGTGGACTGGTAAAAAGCCTAATCTGAGCTATCTAAAACCATTTGGATGCACTGCTTATGCTCATGTAACTCAGAGAAAATTAAAGCCTAGAGCCCTTAAATGTGTTATGCTAGGTTACCCTGTAGGAACTAAAGGATACAAGTTGTTAGAAGTTCAACCAGGTGGCTATAGGGTCATCACTGCTATTTCAGTAACATTTAATGAAACTGAGTTTTATTTTAAGAACAAGCTAACACCTTCTAATGAGCAAGCAGGTGCACAAGAGAACACTCAAGTCAGCTTCATACCTCAATGGTATGCCCAAGCAGCAGGGGAGCAAGAGAATGACCCAAATAAAGAGGAATTTGACCATGGACTGGCACAAGAACTGGGGTCTTCTGCTCAAGAGGATGAATCTTCTGATGATCATCCCATCACTCATGCATCAGATGGAGTGGAAAGCAGCCATCACCCTCACTCTAGTAGTGAGGGAGGTAACCCTGAACTTATCTCTTACAATTCCGTAATTATTGAAGCAACAGTGGAAAATGATGATATTGTTGTTGAAAATGTTGCTGTTGTAAATGATGATATGCCTGTTGCACATGCATCTGATTTGTCCAACTATAGTCTATCTAGAGATAGGACTCCTAGAAGGATAATACCCAATAGGAAATATTCCGCAAATTTGTCTGAAATTCTGAATGTTGATGAATTTGCTTTGATGGCTGCTGAGATTGTTAGATATGATATTCCTAATACTTATGATGATGCTGTGAGTGGTAAAGAGTCTAAACAATGGCCGAAAGCTATGAATGAGGAAATACAGTCTATGCATGATAATCAAACTTAGAAATTAGTTCCCAAACCTGATAATATAAAGGCTATTGACTGTAAATGGATATTCAGAATAAAAGAAGGAAATGATAGTGGTGAAACCACTAGATTTAAGGCAAGGCTTGTTGCCAAAGGTTTTCTACAAAAAGAGGGAATTGATTTTAATGACATTTTTGCTCCTGTGGTTAAATACAAAACAATGAGACTGTTAATTGCCATGACTGCTGTGTTTAACTGGGAACTTGAGCAAATGAATGTTAAGACTGCATTTTTGCATGGAGACTTAGATGAGAAACTTTATATGAAACAACCCATTGGCTTTATTGATAAACAAAAACCTGAGCATGTCTATTTTTTACAGAAATCTATATATGGTTTAAAACAGTCACATAGACAATGGAATAGGAAATTTGACTCTTGCATGTTGTCTTTGGGTTTCATAAGAAGTCAAATGATTCATGTCTCTATCTGAAAAATGTTAAGTCTGCTGATGAGTCGAGTTTTCGACTCATTTATGGTCATTCTTCACTATAGTTTTGGGTCGTTTCCGACTTTATTTTGATGTCATTTGACCTCTATGTCTACATTTTAGGTAGAAAATAAGTTTCCCCCATGGTCAAGGCCTATATATGAAGATTGGTTGAAAAACAGGAGTTTCGGCGCAAAATATGGAGTTTCGGGGCAATACCGAGCATATTGACCATTGCATATTGTTTTGGACCTAGAGGGCTCGTCCGACCTCCGAATTGGTTGATTCAAAGCTTGTTGGAAAGCTAACTCAAAGGGCTACAACTCCCTAAGAGACTTCAAGACCAAATTCAGCCGGGAAGGCAACCAAAAAGGCCTCAGTCGATCGACTGAAACTCCAGTCGGTCGACTGGAAAAACGAAGAATGTGGGGGGCTCTGAAACTTCATTAAGTCGATCGACTGGGAGTCAAGGCCAGTCAAGCCTATCCCCAGTCGATCGACTGGAGGGAAAAGTCAGATTTGATGCCCAAATTTCAGCCGAATCTATAAAGGGAAAGTAAGGGTTTTGGACCAAGTGTGGAGGTTTTTGGGGAAAAGAACATTGGAAAAGAGGCTCATACAAGGTCATTCAACATCATCCAACCAAGGAGAAGTGAAGATCAAGGGAGTTCAAGGATTAATCATCCTATTTCTATCCCTCTTCTACTCTACTTGTTGTGTAAAAACCCTACTCACACCATGTTGTCTTACATGATGTGTGAGTAGTGGATCTTGTGTTTAGAGGGTCTTATGACTCTCCTTGGTACTCTTGATCATGTATATACATTGATATTCATATAGATGATTGTTGATTTCATTTTCTCTTGTGTTATGAATGTTATGCACTCTAGGTGTTCGACAAAATGTCTAAGTGACAATTTGGACCTAAAACTCGAACCTAGGACTTGGAAACCCTTGGGGATAGTTCTAGGATGGAGAAAATGATCTATATCTTGAATTATGTATATGAACCTTAGGAAGTTGATTTCATATTACTATGATCTTCATGATTGACATGTCTTTAAGTGTTTGATAAAATGCCTAAGTGACATGTTTATGTTAGAACTATGATCTAAGTATTGAGAGATCTTAGTGATGGTTTGGATATAGTAAAATTGAACTTAACCTACATTTATGAGAGTAAATGCATGGTGAGAGGTGAATTAGAACTTTATGCATATAGCATTTATGAGAGTAAATGCTATATAGTGGATCAACACCCTTTAATTAGTGAGATCCTAACTAAGATGGCTTGACTAGGATTAGATATGCGTGATTGCCTAATTCTTAGTCTAAGCTAGGTTTAAAACCTATCAACTCATACTTAATTGAACTCTTGTATGCATGATCATTGAGAATTTGCCAAGGAGAGGAGTAAGTCCTCGAAACACCTCTTACTTAACGTTTTTCCCCAATTACTAACCACATAGGATTTAGATATATTCACTCTTTATACATTTTTGTTTAGAATAGCCGAATAGAAACACAATCTTAAATAGTGCATGCGCTTGGCTTGCTCCCTTGGGTTCGACACCGGTCTTACCGGTTGATTATAAATTGTTTTTGATCAACGTACTAAAAATTACAGCGATCAAAATGGCGCCGTTGCCGGGGAGCAACTAGTTAGCACATCCCTAGATTAGATTGTGTGAAAGTTCCGTCTATTCTTGTGAATATTTTTCCTTTTTCTTATACTTGTATATTCTTCTTTCTCACTCATATCACTTACTAGCTTTTGTTTACCTTGTTTTGCGAGGATGGACCCCTACCACCAACAAGTCTACTCTAATGAGGGATGCTACCAAGAGGAGGAGTAACCATATTCCTATTTCCAAGAACTTGGCTATCAAACTAGTTATTATAATTCGAATGAGGATGATAGCCAAGGCTTTGAAGTTGAAGACTCCTACCCTCCGTACCCTCAACCTCCTCAACCCTCAAGTGAGCCCTCCAATTTGGAATCCATGCTTGCTAGACTTCTAGCAAGTCAAGAGAAGATGCAAGCTCAATTGAGTAGATTGGAGGCTCAAAGCCAAGTTTTGGAAAGCCAATTGGCGCAACAAGCAATGGAAAATGAAAACTTGGATGGGGAAGTGGAGGTTTTTGAAGAAGAAGTCCTAGAATCTAATGCCTCAAGGGAAGAATGGGATGAAGAAAAGGAGGATGAATTTTGGAGAGCCGCACCCGAAGCTCATTGCAACGAATGGGATCAAGCCATCCCATTGACGCTCTCCGATGAGGAATTCTTTAACGATGATGCCTCATGTATTGAGGAAACACTTTTGGTCAATGAAGAAGAATTGCTCCCTCCCGCTACAAGCAAGCTTGAATGTGAATCCCAATTCCTTGATGAGGACAAGATTGAGGAAGAGAGTATAGAGATCAAAAGTCTTCAAGGGTATAGAGACTTCGTTGAGGTTTTCATGGAGGAAACCAAGGAACCACCTCGCGCACAAGAAAACATAAGTTTATCAAGGGATATTGAGGAGTGGGCACCCATGGACATCATTGATAAACTCAAGGAGGGGATGCCTATCAAGCTTGAGACGAGTTATGAAGACCCTTTCTTCACTACTTTGTCTCGAGACAAGTTTTGGAGCTTCTTGCCCTATTTTCAAAGACCAATCGGAAAAAGCTCCCATGACCCCTTATTTCTTAAGGGATCTTCATATTTGAAGGGGTCAAAATCCCAAAGGAAAGTCCATTGTAGGCTTGATGGGAGGAAATTCAAATGGGATTTGAAGGTGGATTGACACGATCAAGTCCAAGGCCCCGCGAGAAGGGATCCTAGCAAAGGACTTCTCGACGAGTGATTTTGGGGCGCTTTGCTACGTCTTTGCCAAGACGGGAAAATCTAGGCCCTCGCGGGAGGTAACCCGGTTTGTAAGTGTTTCATTCTCGTTCTTTATTATGTTTTAAATGTTTGGCATGATTTTGAGGAGCTAAGGTTCCTAAAGTGTGGAGTGTGATATGTGCTTTTAGTTTGTCCAATTTTAAGTGTGGAGTGAGGTCTACTCACTCCAATTCTACTTCACACCTCCAACTTTCCCTTGAACTTTATATGAATATTGATGTTGCCCGTCGTGCTCTTGTGCATGTTTTAGAGGATGTAGATTACTTTCCTTGCTTGTATTCTGTAAATCTTATGCCATGATGTTATTATGTAACTAGTGAAGCTAACTTGCTCATACTTGCGTTGCATAACCTTGTATGTCACTTGTTGCTTTTAACCTCTCATGTGTGCTTTTCATCAAGGAAATTATTCTCATCATATGTTATCAAGCCTTGCACAATGACGTCTTTTCTTTTGGCGGGGCACATCTACAAACGAGGGGAGTTCCTATGCGCCTTTATCATTAGTTTATTCAATGTTTGCGCTTAGGGACTAAGCGATGCTTTAAGTGTGGAGTGGTTTAGTTGCATAGTTCACTCTTTTCATGCCATACATACCATGTTTGAATGAGCACTTGCATTCATGTATTCTATCCCTAACATGAGAGTGTTCTTAACCACAAAGGCTATTGACTATCGATTCAAAATTCCTAAAAATCACATCTAGCCTATTTGTCACATTTATTGGATTTTGAGCTTAGAACCGACCTAGTCCTATGAATGTGCATTCTTGTGAACCAATATCATTGCTATCCCTTGCCTATCTAATTCTCTAAGTATTTTCGTTGAAATACCTTGGAACAAGTTATAGCAAGCACTTTTTGAACATTTCACAAAAAACTTAGACCTTGTGTATGCTCTTTGGTGACTTGAGTGCTCTTACATTGTGCCTTGCTTATGTTTGTGTCCCGCACATTCCATACACTTTTCGAACATATTGTCAAGTTTTAAGTGTGGAGTCAAAAATAAAAGAGGGCGAAGCCCCATTCAAAAAAAAATGATACAAATGCCCGGGGTTAGGGAGGTAAGTCCCCCCTCGAAAGCATTTGTAGGCCAAAGGCTATTTCAAAAAAAAAGGGGAAAGAAAAAAAAATAAAAAAAAGAGAAAAGAAAAGGGAAAAGAAAAGAAAGTAAAAAGCACTTAAAACTTGACTTTGTGTTCTTCCATTATTATTCATTTGTGCGGGATTCATCATTTGCATTGTGTGCTTGTTAGAATGACTTTTGGACGACCCATGTGCTTGCACGGGAGTATCCATTTGGTCTATGCATGTTTATTACGAAACTCTTGTGTCGAACTCCTCTTCCCTTATGGATTACGGCTTAAGCGCCTAAAACTTGGGAATGAGTTCCATGTCGCAAACCCATGGACTAGCCCTAGCTAGCATAGGTGAGTGATTGACAATTTTTGTGCAAACTATGAGCTTTACTTCTATTGTATTACTTTGAAAATGAATAGACATTTGGATGAGGCATTTGATTGCTCTAGTATTGATGACCTTGAATGCACAACCTCAAGGGTACTCAAAGTGGTTCAAAAGTTCTTTTGATGATATTGTGATAATGAACCTAGCTTGGGGTGAGTGATTTGTTTTGAGAAATCATCGCCTTGGTTGGGCACTCTTGTATTCATTCTCATGGGATAGGTGCATACATATGGGATTTGTGAGTATTCCCTTTTCTGAAAACTCTCACGAGACTATAACTCGTCCACTAGGGTAGCCTAGGGGTTTAAAGGCTTAATGCATACGCTAAATGCATTCGTAACGCCTACGAAAAGGAGCTAGTTAGATTGTACATACTTGTCATTTTCCTTTCAATAACATGTTTAGAAATAATGATCGAGACCTTGTGAAATCTAGTGAGGCAAATTACGAAAAACATAGCACCACTAGCATTTCGAAATTTGCATGACCTTGACATATTTTCATACTTTGTTCGGGACGAACAAAACTTAAGTGTGGAGTGTTGATGAGTCGAGTTTTCGACTCATTTATGGTCATTCTTCACTATAGTTTTGGGTCGTTTCCGACTTTATTTTGATGTCATTTGACCTCTATGTCTACATTTTAGGTAGAAAACAAGTTTCCCCCATGGTCAATGCCTATATATGAAGATTGGTTGAAAAACAGGAGTTTCGGCGCAAAATATGGAGTTTCGGGGCAATACCGAGCATATTGACCATTGCATCTTGTTTTGGACCTAGAGGGCTCGTCCGACCTCCGAATTGGTTGATTCAAAGCTTGTTGGAAAGCTAACTCAAAGGGCTACAACTCCCTAAGAGACTTCAAGACCAAATTCAGCCGGGAAGGCAACCAAAAAGGCCCCAGTCGATCGACTGAAACTCCAGTCGGTCGACTGGAAAAACAAAGAATGTGGGGGGCTCTGAAACTTCATTAAGTCGATCGACTGGGAGTCAAGGCCAGTCAAGCCTATCCCCAGTCGATCGACTGGAGGGAAAAGTCAGATTTGATGCCCAAATTTCAGCCGAATCTATAAAGGGAAAGTAAGGGTTTTGGACCAAGTGTGGAGGTTTTTGGGGAAAAGAACATTGGAAAAGAGGCTCATACAAGGTCATTCAACATCATCCAACCAAGGAGAAGTGAAGATTAAGGGAGTTCAAGGATTAATCATCCTATTTCTATCCCTCTTCTACTCTACTTGTTGTGTAAAAACCCTACTCACACCATGTTGTCTTACATGATGTGTGAGTAGTGGATCTTGTGTTTAGAGGGTCTTATGACTCTCCTTGGTACTCTTGATCATGTATATACATTGATATTCATATAGATGATTGTTGATTTCATTTTCTCTTGTGTTATGAATGTTATGCACTCTAGGTGTTCGACAAAATGTCTAAGTGACAATTTGGACCTAAAACTCGAACCTAGGACTTGGAAACCCTTGGGGATAGTTCTAGGATGGAGAAAATGATCTATATCGTGAATTATGTATATGAACCTTAGGAAGTTGATTTCATATTACTATGATCTTCATGATTGACATGTCTCTAAGTGTTTGATAAAATGCCTAAGTGACATGTTTATGTTAGAACTATGATCTAAGTATTGAGAGATCTTAGTGATGGTTTGGATATAGTAAAATTGAACTTAACCTACATTTATGAGAGTAAATGCATGGTGAGAGGTGAACTAGAACTTTATGCATATAGCATTTATGAGAGTAAATGCTATATAGTGGATCAACACCCTTTAATTAGTGAGATCCTAACTAAGATGGCTTGACTAGGATTAGATATGCGTGATTGCCTAATTCTTAGTCTAAGCTAGGTTTAAAACCTATCAACTCATACTTAATTGAACTCTTGTATGCATGATCATTGAGAATTTGCCAAGGAGAGGAGTAAGTCCTCGAAACACCTCTTACTTAACGTTTTTCCCCAATTACTAACCACATAGGATTTAGATATATTCACTCTTTATACATTTTTGTTTAGAATAGCCGAATAGAAACACAATCTTAAATAGTGCATGCGCTTGGCTTGCTCCCTTGGGTTCGACACCGGTCTTACCGGTTGATTATAAATTGTTTTTGATCAACGTACTAAAAATTACAGCGATCATCTGCTACTCCTCTTTATGTTGTGCTATATGTGGATGATCTTTTACTTATTTGTCCATCTTTACCTGCTATCATGAAACTGAAAGAAAGTCTTAATAAGGTTTTTGACATGGAAGACTTAGGTAAAGCACAGAAAATCTTAGGGGTAAAAATCATAAGAGATAGGAAAAACAAACAGATTTTGTTGTCACAAGTGGACTATATTGATAAAGTTCTAACTAAATTCTCTATGAAAGATTCTAATCCCTCTGTTATACCTTTAGGAGGCACTTAGATATATCTAAGAATGATTGCCCCAAAACTGATCTTGAAAAATAGAAAATGGACAAAATTCCTTATGATGTTGCTGTTGGTTCTATCATGTATGCTATGTTATGTACCAGGTCTGATTTAGGCTTTGCTATTAGTGTTTTGAGTAGGTATATGGCTAATCTAGGACCTAAACATTGGCAGGTTATGAAGTACTTATTAAAATACATTTCTGGTACTAAAAATCTGGGCTTAATATATGGTGAACATGCTAGTAAAACCAACTTAACTGGATATGTTGATTCTGATTATGCAAGTAACAAAGACACTAGGAAATCTACTACATCGTTCTTCTTCACTTGGGCTAGAAATTGTAATACTTGGAAGTCACAACAGCAAGCCATAATTGCACTGTCCTCAACCGAGGCAGAGTACATAGCTGCTGTTGAGGCAGCCAAGGAGGCAATTTGGCTCAAGGGTGTGTTGAATGAAATACAAGGTGTTATGTTTGTGCCTGTGATATTCATGGATAGTCAAAGTGCTTTGTGCTTGTGTAAAGACCCTGTTTACCTTGAAAGATCTAAACATATTGATGTTAGATATCATTTCATTAGGGACATGGTAGAATCAAAGGAATTTGTGTTTGAAAAGATTTTGGGTGAAAAGAATCCTGTAGATTTTGGTACTAAAGTTGTTCCATTTAATAAGTTTGATTTTTGCAGGAGATCACTCAACATTGGAAAGGTCAGTTGATGAAGAACCAAGGGCCGATGACTAGGGACTCTTTAGTACTATACTATTATGCGCTTAGTAGAATAAGATTACACATTAGGATTAGAAGGGCAATTGTTAGATTAGCTAGTAATCCTAATGTATGTCTAGTGCAAGGCTTAGCATGGTCGAGCTAGAGCTCCCCTGTGTAACTTAGGACTAGGATAGAGTTGGGTTTTTGGAGGAGCAAGCTGGGAGGCAAGCTGAGATGAAGATCAGGCTTTATTCAGGATTGCAGGGCAAAACGAGGTCATTTTGTCCAGGAGGGAAAACAAGTTTGGCTTTAGACTGAAACGCAGCCATTTTATCCAAGGCGCGAAGACCTGGTAAGTTGGACGTTGTCGTATGCTGGAGGCGCGAAGGTTTGTAATTGGACGAGTCGTCGTCATTTGGATAACGACTTCTCTCTTTAGTTAGACGATGCCATTTTAAGCGAGCACGAGGAGATTTGGTTTCGTGCGTCACTGCGTCGTTTTGACGCGTAGCTCGTTTCAGTACAAAAGGTGAGTTCTGGGAAATTCTAGGGTTCATCACAAATTCCAATTTCTGAATTTGGGGCTTTTCTCTCGTCTTCGATTCTCAAGCATCCGCTCTCGACCGAAGCTTTCCGTTCCATCTGTGATCATCAGCGACCGAGTTTTCGTCTGATTGATAGTCAACTGGACTAACATTGACTGCGCTTCACCGGTGGTGTTTCCAGTGCAGCTGCACTAGCGACGACCGGCGACTCCGTGCTCCGTCCGACGTGCTGACTCTTCTCTGCTATTCAGGGAAGTCCTCTGGTCCTTTCTGATTCGTTTCTTGGTTGTTAGTGTCAAGATTGGTGGGATTGGGATAGTAAAGGCTAAGCCTTGCAAATAGGAAAAGTGTAATCCGAAATACATAAAGCGCATAATAAGACAGTACTCGGGTCTCTAAGAGGCTCAATTTTGAGGAAGTAGGCATTTGCCGAACCTCGTTAAATTATCTTGTCATTAGTCTTACTTTCCGCAAAGTTTTCCGCAAATTGACTAAGTGACCTAATTGAACTTAGAACTTGAAATGCGCCTTTGTGTTTTGTGATCGAATTAAGTAAGCAAGTGAACCTTGTTATTACAATAACTTTGATACTCAAGTGCAACAATCCAGCAGGAGTTGAGAACTACAGGCCGATTAATCTTTGCAATGTCCTCATGAAGATTTTTACTAAGTGTTTGGCGAATACGTTGAAAGAGGTGCTTCATAAGGTAATATCTGAAACTCAAAGTGCATTTGTGCCTAATCGATTGATTACTGATAATATTCTGCTGGCGCATGAGGTTTTTCATTATATTAAAACTAGAACAGGCACTACTACAGTTGAGACATTATGCATCGGTTTTTTTGACATTATGCATCGGTTCTTGATGCATAATGTATGAAATTGTTTTTGGCATTTTTGGCCTGTAAATTGCTCAAATCAACCTGAAAATTCGTAAATAAATTTCATAAATACACTACCTCATATCCAAATCTTAAAATACTTTTTATTCAACCAAAATATAACATTTCATACATGATGTCAATTTCAATGTACAACATTTATGTATTCAACAACAGTTTCATATAATTTTTCTAGTAATGGAGAGCCTTCTTGACTTCACTTCTTGGTATATCCTTCTACTTCTTCTTCCTTGAAGCTTTAAGAAACTTACAGAAGCTGGCCTCTACTCTAGGTAGAAATCCTTATACAACCCTGAATAAAGCCGAGTTTGATGCGGTGGTGTCTCGGCTGCAGTCTTTTTTTTAACTAGCCATATGGGTTTGGTGAATAACGCAACCTGTAAAGCAAATATCAGGAAAAATGAAATCATGATCGACAATAGTAATTCATGCAAGCTACTTAAAAAAACAAGGTATACATGAACATGACTTTTGTCGCCCCATTCCAAAATAGAATGGCTGCAGCAGTAGTGCATAGAACTTGACCAATATGGGTGTATTTGAACCACCAACTGTTCACAACACTATCCATTAGCCAAAAAAAAAAATATCCATTAGCCAATAAAAGCTCCACAGTATCTGTGGCCATTTCATAAATAAAAACAGTTGAATGAACTTGCCACAGTTCATTATTTAGTTTCTCTCTAAGAGTTGTCATTAAGGGAACAAGAAGTCATAAATACAGTAAGAAAAAATCAAGCAATTGCCAAGGCGTAGTGATTTTGATGGGATTTCAACACAGGAAAAGTAAATAGGAAGCCGCACCAAGTCTATAAAATGAGGTTTTAGATTCCATAGCAAGGAGCACATATGTACTAAAAACACAATAATCATTAACGTGGTGTGAACAACCACAAAAGGATTAGATTCATTACCAGCACAAATTCCATAAAAGCAAAATATGTGTTGAATGGTTATGGTCTCAAAGTCCAGCATTTGACCTACAGCAGTGTTAAAATTAATAAAGTTAGCCAGCTACTATGAATAAGACTCCGAAGCATTCTGAACTATGATTTACAGACCTGTCCGCATACTGACTCAAAGAAAATCGGAACATCAGTTTGCGAAATCTGAAATAAGTGAGCAGTTACTTTTGTATAATTTGTCAAATCAGATGATACATGGCTAGGAATCAACAAGTCAGAAATGATACTTTTTACAGTACTTGCATATTTTGCTTCTGACATTATCATTTCAATTCAATCTGCAAGTAATTACATATAAAAGACAGTGAAAAAACAATGAAGAGAGTACCTTAACAATCCTTGGGCTCTTTGTTTCCCCCTCATTAGCATTCTGGGACTGATGAAACTCTGTTGTTGTAGATTCCCCCTTCAAATAAGGAATCAAATGAAAAGTGCAACGCGATAAAATTAAATAAAGAAACACACCTATTTTAAAGAAACACATCTTTATGCAATTCTTTTGCCTCACTCATTTGATTTTGAATCCTCCAACAATCAAACATATAACCATAGAGGCTCTAAGTTCAATTAATCTAGAAAGTTGGAAGATAACTTTGACAAGAAATCTCACACACTAAGGCTGCAAGAGATTAATCAAATACTCAAATGGCTCTGGGACTCAGACGATTGCTTGTCTTCTATATGCGAGCATAAAGACACAACCGATTTGAGGCTCAGCCAATCTACAACCAAACAAAAGATCCAGACAAACTTAATCACAAACCGATTTAAAATTACAAAAGTTCAATTTCCGTACCGAAAATTGAACTGTGGTTATGATGCTGCAACGCGTATTGCCGCTTGGCAGCCGCGACGCAAGGACCAGCAATGCTATGCAGAATAAGAGCAACGGACGAGGACTAGCAGTGGATGGGTCGGCTGAAGCGGCAGCTGACGACAGAGGAAGACAGAGAGGACTAGTCGGCAGCTTCAACGCCGATGTCGAAGTTTTCTCTTCGCTTTTACAAGAACCCTAGACTGCTGCTGAGAAAAGAAATAGTAATTTTATTAAGCTTATGCGTCGGTTCTCCAAAACAGATACATAAGCTTAACATTATGTATCAGTTCAAATAAACCGATGTATAATGTACGATTTTATGCATAAGTTCTCTTAAACCGATGCATAATGTTGATCTTATGCATCGGTTTTGAATGAAGCGATGCATAAACATAACTTTATGCATCGGTTCCTTACCAAATCGATGCGTAAGATAAAACCGATGCATAATGCTTTTTTTAAACCGATGCATACTGTCTCTTTTATAGTATTGAGGGATGTTTAATGTGTATGGGGCTCTAAAGGTTGACATGAGTGAAGCGTACGCTATAATATGTGAATGTTCAGGCGAGGATAATTGGAGCCTCACCCGAGCAGTGGGAATTGATCGGACAGAATAAGGAAAGCGTAATGCCGAAAACAATTTGGCGGAAGATACGCAGTGTGTCTGCGTTGCCTATCCATTTTCCATATATAATAGTGTACAAAAGGGCTTATTACAATGTGGTCCTTAGAGTATTAATTACAGTATAATGGATCCCCTAATACCCCCCAAGCTTGGCGTGGAGGAAGTGTGAAACACCAAGCTTGGAGGCAAGGCGATGCAGCGAGTCAGTCGGGAGAGCTTTAGTGAATAAATCTACTGGCTGTTCGGCGGAAGGGAGAAACTGTGGCGCATTAAATCAGGTGGAGAAGTGTTGACGGACCAAATGACAATCCAATTTGATGTGTTTTGTTCGCTCATGTAAGATGGGATTTCGAGCGATGTGGTTCGCTGCCTTGTTGTCGCAATAGAGGGCAATATGCATCGTGACCGGTATACGAAGGTCTCGGAGGACAGCGACGAGCCATACCAGTTCACAGCAAGATTGGGCCATCGCCCTATATTCCGATTCAGTGCTGGAGCGGGAGATGGTGGCTTGCTTTTTGGTTCGCCAAGAAATTAAGCAAGGTCTGAGCTTTATGCAATAACCAGAAGTCAAACGGCGAGTAATAGGGCATGATGCCCAATCGACATCGTAGAATCCTTCGAGTGTGAGACTAGCATTTGCCGGAAAGAAGAGGCCCTGTGCAGGAGCTGTTTTGATGAAGCGAAGAACACGAGTGGCGGCCTGGTAATGTTCAACTGTGGGATTGGCAAGGAATTGGCTCAAGATGTGGACAGAGAAGGCAATATCAGGGCGAGTAACATTGAGGTAAACAAGTTTGCCCACTAGCTTTCTATATGCAGTAGGATCTTGTAATTTTTCTGCAATAGATAGAGCCAATTTTTGCTTAATATCCATATGAGTTGTACTAGGTTTGCATCCAAGGAGTCCCACTTCAGTGAGTAAGTCCATAGCGTACTTACGTTGATTGATTAAAATGCCAGCGTTAGATCGGGCAACTTCGATGCCTAGAAAATACTTGAGTAGGCCAAGATCTTTGATCCTAAATTCAGAATGAATAAAGGATTTAATTGAGGCAATCAAGGATGTAGAAGTCCCAGTGATAACGACATCGTCAACATAGACAAGTAGGATTAAAAAATCATCATTGGTAGCATAGGTATATAAAGAATGGTCATTGTGACTTTGAGAAAACCCATAGGAGAGTAGAGCATCAGTGACTTGCTAAACCATTGACGAGAAGCTTGTTTAAGGCCATAGATACTTCTGTTAAGTTTACAGACAAGACCCATCTGCTTTTCTTTCTTAAAGTATCCAGGAGGTAGTGTCATAAAAACCTCTTCATCCAAGTCTCCATGTAGAAATGCATTATCAACATCAAGTTGGTATATAGGCCAGTTTTTAGAAGCTGCTAGAACAATAATGACAATACGTACAGTTTGCATTTTAATCACTGGCGCAAATGTTTCATTGTAGTCAACTCCTTCTTCTTAGGTATATCCTATTGCAACTAAGCGTGCCTTGTATCGTTCAATGGTACCATCTGAATGTCTTTTAACTCTGTAAATCCATTTGCTACCAACTGGATTCTTTCCGTGAGGGAGTTGAGTGATGGTCCAAGTGTTATTGGATTGTAGTGCAGATAGTTTCTTCTCCATGGCATTTTGCCAGTTGGGGTCTTTAGAGGCTTGGGCATAGGATGTAGGTTCAGGTATGTTGGACAGCTGAAGAGTGTAGTGTTGATGTTGTGGAGATCATTTAGAATAGTTCACAAAGTGGGAGATGGGATATTTGGTAATAGAAGAGCCACAAACAAAGTCTTTGAGTAATACTGATGGTGTGAGTATTCTGGAAGACTTTTTTAAACATGTGTCTGTGGAGGGATCATTTGTGAGAGGTGGCTGAGTAAGAGGATTGGTAGGCTCTTGTGTAATATCATCATAAGAATCATCATGGATTGGGATGGATAATTGATCAGTGGTATTGTCTGGTGTAGGAAGGTCCTGAATTGGGATGGAAATTGGATCAAATAAAGAATCAGAAGGTGTGCACTGAGGCATGGAAAATTCAGGGATAACTGGTAAGTCCTTTAATTTTTCAGAGTATGGAAATCTATGCTCATGAAAAACTATATTTCTGCTGACCAATTATGTATGATGTTTAAGGGAAAAAAGTTTGTAACCTTTTTGTCCATGTGGATAACCCACAAATATACAAGCATCAGCTCTAACATCGAATTTTCTTCTTCCTGTAGGTATAGGCACCCAAAGACTTTAAGATGAGCATAGAGTGGAGGATGATTAAAAAGAACTTCATAAGGTGTCTTTCCTGCTAAGAAACTAGAGGGTAGCTGATGGGACGTATTTATACGACTCATCGAGTACACTAAACCCACCTTATTCGACACTTTGTCCTAAGAACATATGCTTGTTAATGTCGTTTTTGTGTATATAGGCATTTTGGAGTCTAAAGAGGAATCACGCTCAAAAAGGGGAGATTTGTCCCAAAATGCAGCACAAGTCATTTCTGGCCGGGCCTGCGCCCAAGGAGTGTCAGGCTAAACCGAGAAAACCAAGGCCGCGCCCGAGAAAACCAGGACGCGTCCGAGGAACCCAACCGGGCCGTCCAAGAAATGCCGGACGCGCCCAGGAGCCAGTGCTGAGAAGTACCGGGCCTGCCGAGTTTCGTGTCCGAGAGCCCACGTCCGAAAAACCAGGTCCCCGCCCATGCATCGCCCAGGCCACGCCCGAGCTGTCTAGCACTGAATTCAAGTTGCCTGGGCAAAAAAGCTGCTCTGACGAATCCACCTCGAGCAAAGTGATCAAAATGGAAAATAAGGTGGACAATGTCAGAAAACCAAGGAGAATGCTCGGGCAGATTGGCAGTTGGCCCAATTCCAAAGCAAATGCCCCGCGCGCATAGGCACCAAAACCAAGTCGCTCGACCAAACCATGGAATCTCGCAAATCTGGCTCGACCAAGTTGTTTGAAATGCCCAACAACTTGGACAATCTCACTTCTCAGACAAAACGCCCGAGTGGAACCAGCTCAAGCCCGATCAAGGCCAAACTAGGGCAATTTCGGCCATTTTGGGATTTCGACCATGCTCCGGGCAGAATCTGGCTTAGCACCCTTCTTAAGATCATCTAAGAATGACTTTGTCGTTCAGAATCCACTGTCCAAAAGCCAAGGACCACCGGCCAAAATTCCGGCCAACTCCGGCCAACCTCCGACCAAGCTCCGATCAAGCTCAGGCCAAGCACAACCAAGTCCAACCAAGTTCCGGCCAAGAAGTTCCAACCACAAACCAAATTCCTTATATTTCGGTTAACTTCTACTATTCATTTCGGTTGACCTCTACTATTCAAGTTCGGTTGGCCTCAACCAAACCAAGCTAGTTGCCCTTTGGATGAGGCCAAGCTCAAGTCGGTTGGAGGCAAGAGACAAGGCAAGTGGGGTGGCTTTTGGCTAAACCAATCAAAATGAAGTGCTTTTGGGATATTTCAAAGCCAAAGCTTATCTTTTCCTCCCCTAAACCGACTTCCCTAGCCTATAAATAAAGGCCTTGAGCCTTAGAATTCGTGGACCACATATGCTCACCTTAGGGAGTTGAGAGCTTATCTCTCTTCTCCAAAAACAACCTATGCTACACATATGCTTTCAATGCAAATACACTTTGTTCTTCACTTGTTCTTGAGCTCCTAAGCTCTTTACTTTCCAGCAAGCTTTCTTACTTTCATGTCTTGTTCTTGATTTGGAGCTCCTCTCCCTTTACTTTCTTGTCTCGATAAAGCCACGGTTACTTGTATTCTTTGACATGAATACAAGTAGCTAAAGCTTTCCTTTTCATTTCATTGTCAAAGCTCACGGCTACTTGTATTCCTTGACATGAATACAAGTAGCTAAGGCTTCTTTTACGTTCTTGTTGCTCACGGTTACAATTGCTCTTGGTTACTTGTCTTTTTTTTTCTTTTACTTTTGTAAGTATGGTGCTTGTATTCCTTGACATGAATACAAGTAGCTAAAGCATATTCGGTCAAGGGGTGTTCATACTTGTGTATGCATCTTGAGACTAGAACTTAATGCTATTTTGTGTGTCAACTAGTTCGGTGCCATTATTCGATTGAACAACAAGGCTAAGTGGATGCTTGAAATGGCAAAGCTTAGCCGAGTGGTTCAATCTCGAGTAGACAACAAGGCTAAGTGGATGCTTGAAATGGCAAAGCTTAGCCGAGTAGTTTACTCTTCCTTAAGTCGCTTGGTTGATCGTAACTGAAGATCAAGTGACTGCACTTAGAACTAGAAGTCTATGTCTTGATTTTGGAGTAGATTGTGGCGTAAGTGCTAGAAATGGCCTTACTTTAGGGTTATATCTGGACCAAGGAATAACCACACTTATGAACACAAAGTAAGATCTTTGACGTCTATGATGGTTGTCTCACAAGTAGAGACCCTAGACTGAATATCTTTCGTCCTTACTTATCTGCACTTTACTTTCCTGTCATTTACATTTCAGCACTTTACTTTACGCACTTTACATTCAGTCTTTACTTTCCCGCACTTTACTTTCAGTCTTTACTTTTACGCACTTTACTTTCAGTCTTTACTTTTACGCACTTTACTTTACGCACTTTACTTTCAGTACTTTACTTTAAGCACTTATTTTCAGTCATTTACTTTTCAGTCATTTACTTTCAGTACTAAAAAACCAACGAAAACCAATCTGTCTTTACTTTATTTTTTTCTTTCTTTTCAAGAACAACCATTCCACACTGACTCCCTTGGGTACGACCCCTACTTACCGCTCTACTAATCCATAGTAAAGTGTACAAGTAGTGGACACTTATAAATCTATTTTGCAAGGTCCTAACGACACCTTGTCAAATTGGCGCCGTTGCCGGGGAGTCGTGCAATCGGAATTGTTATTCTTTTTGTTTTTGTTTGTTTTTGTTTTTATTTTGCAGCCCAATATGTCGCTATACTATGAAAGCGAGCCTTGGAACAATGAGGAGTTTTCCCCACCATCCTTCGAAATTGAGATCCGCGAGAAGATCAACAACCTAGAGCAATCCCGGGATGAAACATTGGACGAGTACTTGTCATACTTCGATTCCATTGTGATGAGCTGCCCGCACCATGGATTCACCAACTTTGATCTTCTTCAAAGGTTTCTCGGTGGGATGATGCCACATGAGTGGGATTGGCTAAATGATGCAGCGGGAGGCTCGGTGAATAACTTAGACATGGATATCTTTGGAACTTGATAGATGATTTGGCTGAGAGGTCAAGGCAAGATCAGGCCATGCGACTCAACGAACTGGCCAACATGGTGCACTAATTCAGGGCCAAAATTGAATCATGGGCGGCTGAAAACAAAGCTGCAAGGGTCAGCAAGGAAGAGCCTACAATAGAGCCCATGGAGCCGACAGAGGATGAGGACTCACAAATGACCGAAGAAGAACCGGCCAAGCCAGGCCCGGTCCTCACTGCCGAAATGCCCGAGACGTGCCCAGACCTCACTGCCGAGCCAACAGAAGTCCCGGTCCTCATTACCAATCTGCCTGAGGAAGAGCTTACAATGGACCTCAATGCCGAACTGCCCAAATCAGTCCTGGTCCTCATTGCCGAGCCAGTCGAGGAAGTTCCAGACCTCACTACCAAAGCGGCCAAACAAATCAAGCCAGGCCCGGTCCTTGCGCTCGGAGCACCCGAGGAAGTCCCTGACCTCAGTGTCGGGCTGGTCGAGACAGACCAGGATGCGCCCCAGCTGGCCGAGATAAAGCCAATCCTCATTACCGAGCTGCCCGAGAAAGACTCAGTCCTTGTGGTGGAAGTGCCCCAACTTAACCCTTTGGTTTTTATGCAGATCATGGCCACCAAAGATCATGAAATCAATGATGATGCGGTGCAAGGGGAGTTGGAGGAGGAGCATGAGCCAAAACAACCAACAAAGGAGCTCTCTCTCGTCACAAGCCAACGAAGCGGCCCGGAAAACTCACTTGTTCCAAGACAACCCATCTCCGCTGCCACAAAGAAGAAGCTTGGCAGGGGCGCATGCTTGATGTCGCCTACACTTGATGGCACAATGCTGAAAGTCCAAACTTGCAAAGGTGCCAACCATTTGAACATGAAGAAGCGACAAAGACATGGCCCAAAAGAATGGAAGCCGGGATGGAGTAGTAAGAGACCACGGCTCAATGGACCAGCAGCTATGGCCAAGGAGCCCTCATCTTCTCGGCTATATGTGGAAAAGAACCCGCCGAACCAATGGAGACTAGAACCGAGCACATCACTCCATGCGTTCTTTGGGCGGAGAAAAAGAGCAACCGAGAAGAAGTTCGACCTCAAGCACCCATGGGATCCCAACTTATGATCCATGAGTGAGGTACCATCGAGCCAACAACGTTAAACAAGGGCACTCGCCGGGAGGTAGCCCGGCATAATTAGTTTTCACAGTTTTTATTTTTCTTATGTCGTATTTTTTCATACTTACCCCCTTTGTATTTTGGAAAGGAGATGTCGTTTTTCTTGTGCAGGGAACAAATGCTCATCATGCGTTCGCATGATCTCCTGCAGGCTAGAAAAAGTTGACCTCGTGCGAGCTCGTAATGCCATTTGTGTGAGCGCACAACATTTCATGCCACTGCACGGGTTTGTGCGAGCGCATGCTTTGTACCATGCAAGCGCATGACCCGAGAAATGCTGAGCTGCGCCGAGGAATGCTGGGCTGCGCCCGAGAGAACCTTTTCCCAGCCGAGCTCCCTCGAACATCAACCGTTTCATGTTGTTCTGAGCCTTGTCGTTTGCTCACATAGCCACGACAATGCAATGACACTATAAAGGGAGTTCCGCTCGACCCTTTCCTTTCATTTTCATTTCCTTTCCTTCATTTACTTGCATTTTGTCTTTTGAACTAAGTCGTTCCATGAGGAACGGCTTCGTTCAAAAGTGTGGGGGTATTTGAGTAGTAATTGCACATAGTAGTCAAAACTTTTTGAAAATATGCACTTTCATGATGTGAAATTAGATAGATCCGATTCATGCATTTCCTTGTGAAATCTAAATTGTGTAAGAGCATGTGAACTTAACTCTTTACTTGTCTTTGTGTGCCAAGATAACGTAGGATGTGGAGTTGAAAGAAATGCCCTAGAGAGGCTTGACAAGCACTCAAGGGACCGGACCCTTACTTTATGGTTTTGTGAAGATTGTGGAGGCTAGCGCTTCGGGCTTTTGATGGTTTTGAGTGGACTCCGCCAAGTAGCGTCTATGTAAGAGGCGGGACGGGAATCAAACCGTCCTATCTCTAGTCCGAGTAGCCGAGAAAAGAGGTGAGCGACCCTCAACTTCACCCGCGCCGAAACGACTACGATGAGAAAGAGCGGGGAGGCATTTCCATATGCTCTCGGGCGATGATTGGACCTCCCAAAAGTGAAGAAATGGACGAGCAATCATCAAAGGAGCAAAGCTCAAAGAAGAAAAGAAAGAAATCGGCCAATATGGTGAAATCAAACCGAAGCAAAAGTGAAGTACTCAAAGAGTCATATCAAACGCCGAAGGCCAAACCTCACTACAAAAAGCTGTCCAACCACGCAAACAAAGAAATAGAGCTCAACCAAATTTGCCCGAATCAATCACGTGCTAGAGAAGCAAGTAACATAACCATATAGTAAGATCGGATCCGAGAGTGCAGTTCAAAGGCCTAAAAAGGACTATCTGTGTTTGCGCTCCACCACTCCATTTTGTTGGGGGTGTAAACACAACTAGATTGATGTATGCAGCCTTCTTGTGCTAAAAATTGAGAAATGGTGTTGTTGAAAAATTCTGTACCATTATCAGTTCTGAGAATTTTGATTTTCTTGTCTAACTGAGTGAAAACCATCCTGAAAAATTGCAGGATAACAACAATGGTTGAATGCTTACTCTGTAAAAGAAATTTCCAAGTGGTTCTTGAGAAATCGTCAACCAAGGTAAGAAAAAATATGGCTCCTGTGAATGTAGCTGTATGAAATGGTCCCCATATATCCCCATGTATAAGCTCAAAAAATTTAGAAGAATGAGTAGCACTGATAGGGAATTTCAGACTTGTTTGCTTTGCCAATGGACAAATGTCACAAGAAAAATTTGTTTTATCACAAATGACATTTGGAATAAGTCTGTTGAGGTTCTCAGATAAGTTTCTGATAGAAACATGGCCAAGTCTATAATGCCAAAGTGTCATAGAATCTTTATTTGTGGTGAGAGGTAGGCTGGTACGTTGATAAGAGATTTTGATCTGATATAAGCCTTGCACTAAGTCACCAATCCCCTGGATAACTTGCTTGACTTGGTCCTGGAGGTAGCATTTATTGTCAATAAAATGGACAACACAAGAGGCATTAGGAACTTGCTTCCCAACAGACATAAGATTGAACTGAAATTCAGGGACCAATAGCACATCGTAGATAATTAAGTACTGATTAATGGTGCAAGTACCAGTATGAGTAACCACATCCTTACTGCCACTAGGCATGAGGACTGTATAAGGAATGGGGAATAGTTTGAGATCATGAAGAAGATGCATGTGTGGAGTGACATGATTAGTTGGTCCACTATCTAAAATCCATGTATCGTGAGGGACTTTTGTAGTTATAAGAGAAGAAATACCTGCCATATGGAATTGTTTCTCATCTTTCCTTTCTTGCTGATTGGACAGGGTAATCAACTTGTTCAGCTGGTCCTGGACTTGAGATAATTGGCTAGCAAAGGATATATCTGCATCACCAGGTACCTTGCTCTCCATGGTATGACTAGGAGTAGTGCCGGCAGAACAAGGAATGGTGGTAACATTGTTAGCATAGTGTTTGCTGGATTTAGAAGTCTGTGAGTTATTTCCCTTATAGAGTCGGTGTCCTGGGGGATAGCCATTCAACTTGAAACATATTTCCTTTTGATGACCAGATAATTGCATGCGTGCAAAATGGTCTTTTATTTCTGTTTGCATTTGGATTGGCACCAGTGTTGTAAGCTTTGTTGTGTAGAAGTTGTCTATCATTTGTGTTGCTATATGGCATGTCCATCTGATTGCTATAGGATCTGTCAGTCTGATTAGTATAAGATGAATATAGAGCTGAAGCTTCAACCACAACACGTTTAGTAATATTTTTCTGAGACTCATCAGAAATAACTAAGGCATAAGCATCATCAAGTCCAAGTTTAGGTCTGGTAGATAAGATTTGAGTCCTGATTTGTGAGTGTACATCATTTAAGCCCATGAGGAATTTCTGAATCCGAGTATTCTGCTTTTTATCATGCATACACTTGGTAGATTTACATTTCTCACCCAGTTCACACAACACATCATCTTCATACGAGTCTTCATCACCCCATAGCTGAAGTAACTTACCAAAATAAGAGTAAACATTCATCTCACCTTGCATTAAAAGATTGATGTCTTTGGATATAGAGTAGATTCGCATGCTATTGTCACCTCCAAATATATGCTGCAGTTCAGTCCATGCTTGAACACTGCTGACAGAGTGTACTAATGATGCTACTATTTCTTTTGAAACAGAGTTGCTGATCCATGGTAAGATGAAACTATTACATCTCTCCCAGCGCCCAAGTTTGTAGGGATCATCAATCGGCCTAGGAAAGAGGCCCTGGACAAAGCCTAATTTGACCTTAATGCCCAATGCTCGGATCATTGAAGCTCTCTAGGGGATGTAGTTGTCTGCACAAATAAGTTTGTTGGAAACAAGTAAGGCGCCAATATTTTCATTGCTTCCGACAAACATCGGATCATCAGCGGTTTTGAAAAAATCGGTTGGATTGTTGATCATTGGACGAATAGGAGAAACTATGATTGAGTCGGATGAAGTCTGGGAATCAGATGTAGTCATTGAATTAGGCAAGAAGGATCAAATGATCGGATTGAAGGAAGAAAAAAAAAGGAATGGAAGGGCAGAAACACCAACAAATGACTGTCGTCACCGGTCTGATACCATGTGAATTTTCAGGCGAGGATAATCAGAGCCTCACCCGAGTAGTGGGAATTGATCGAACTGAAACTTCTCTCGGTTCTCAATAAGGTCCAGAACGATACAAGCCAGAACACGAGAGGGAAGGTTCGTCGTAGCGGGCGTGTGCACGCTAAAGAAACTAGATGCCACTCATGCGGTCCTCATGAATAGTTTCCTTTGCTGGAACGCCTGGGGAGTGGGTAACAAGAGTACCTCCTCTCACCTCAAGGCACTTTGTGTGCTCCATAAGCCCTCTATTGTGGCCATTCTGGAACCCAAGATCAGCCATGATCGGCTCCCTGCGTTGTGCAACGAAATTGGGATGGACCACTCCATTCATGGAGGAGACTCAAATGACCATATATGGGTTTGTTGGCGGGAAGGGATTGAGGTCCAAGAGCAGGTGTGGTTAGCTAAACAAGTCACTTTTCGCGTTCTCTGCAGCATCTCTAACAAGTGTTTTTCCTTTCCTTTGTGTATGCAGACTGCGACGATGCCATCCGGGAACAGCTGTGGGAAGATCTCATCGCTGCCTCAGATTCTATCAATGATCCTTGGTTCGTGACTGGTGACTTCAATGTCATATCCTCTTGAAGCGAGAAGGAAGGAGGTAATAACTCCGATGATGGTCCCATGATCGCCTTCAATGAGTTCCAGCTTCAGGCCGACCTCTCAGATGGTGGGTTCAAGGGATCATCGTTCACATGGTCCAATAACCAGAGTGGCTCAGGACGTATTTGGGAAAGACTGGATCGCTCGATCCTTAATGGGTTGGCTACGTCATAATTTCCCATGTTCCAAGTCACGCACCTTGAGCGCATTTTCTCGGATCATTGCCCCCTACTTGTCGAACTTTCCCTGGCTCAACAGAATACTACCTTCTTTCACTGCCAGAAGGTTTGGGAGACTCATCCCGGTTTTCGTACCACTGTGGCTAAATGTTGGGAAGGAAGCATGCATCCGGACCCGCTAGTAAACTTTAGGTTAAAACTCAAAAGGATGAGGGTGCATCTTAGGAAGTGGACTAGGAGGTCTTTGGTGACGTTAGAGTGAAATTGCGGGACATGCTCTTGAAGATGAGAGTCCTGGAAGCCAGACTTCAGCATGGCTGGAACAGCGACCTCGCCAACGAAGTGGCTCTGTGCAAAGGGCATTATCAAGAGCTTGCAGACGTGCAACAAGATATGCTCAAGGCCAAGGCAAGGCTGAGCTGGCTGGAAGATGGTGACCATAATTCCAAGCTTTTTCACGCTGCCCTAAAAGCGAGGAGAGTTAAGAATAAAGTCCACCTCGAGCTTCCGGACGACACATTCACAGATGATAGGGAAGCCATTGGGATCGCTGTAGTGTCCTTCTATTCTGAGCTTTTTGATGGCCCTGTTGCACTGATGAGTCGTATTTATATGACTCGTCGAGTCAACTAATCCCATCTATTTCGACACTTTTATATGCGAACATTTACTTTTTAGTATGGTTTTGCATTTCAGGTGTTTCGGAAGCTCTAGGAGGAAACGCGCATAAAAGATGGATTTTCATGCCAAAAACACCACAGTTTCAGATTAGACCTTTGGACCTTTAACGGAGTTCTGGGAATGGACTGATGATCAAAAAAATATAAGCCACATGCCGTTGCGTAGCTAACTCAATCACCTACAACTCTCTAGTTCACACCAAGAGCATCCGAAGTCATTTAGATGGTCAAATCAATAGCCGAAGTCAGGACACAGTGGGGACCGCGTCTCATAGAGACATTAGCGTTAACGCTAATGTCAAGGCGAAATGCGGTGGTAATGTCAAGGCGAAACGCGATCGCTACTGTCAGCACGCATTTTGATGATGTCAGCAAGCCCGAAACTTGGAAATTGAGCCCAAAAACAGATTTGGAAACTCTAGTTTTTGCTATAAATAAGATCTTTGGGTTAGGGTTTCCATCATCTCACATTCTACGAAGACCAAGAAGGCTCTGGAGAAGACGCAATCTTTCGACGAGAGAGAAGAATTTCCTATTACTTTCATACAAAAATACTTGTGTTTTGTTATGATCATGTGTAGCTAAACCTTTAATTCGGTTTAGGGTTTCGTACATTGTGACTACATTTTGAGACTTTATTCTTAATGCAATTTCTTGTGCTTAATTTCAAGGATTGAATTGTGAAGCTAAGTGGATACTTGACATGGTAAAGCTTAGCCGAACAATTCAGCCCCTATCGTTAATGCTTGTTTGAGACTTACCCGTAAAGACAAGTAGGAACACCTAGATTCGATAATGCCTTTTCCAGATTATTGGTTTTAGGAGAACCAGAAGTCTAATGCCTTACCCGGATTAGATTGTGGTGTATTGCCTGAAACGAAATACTTTGGGTTATAACCTGAAACGGAGTTACCACACTTAGAAACATGAAATTAGATTATTAGCAGTCAATGATAAACATGTCACAATAGAAACCCTAAGCTGAATATTCTCTCTGATTAAATTCTTCGTGTTATTTTCTCCTGTGCACTCACTATTATTTAAAACCCCCTTTTCTTTATTTGATTTTCAGATACAACTTCAACAACCAGCTCTCTTGGGTTCGACCCTGCTTGCCGCTTTACTGGTTTCACGCAGGAGAATATAAATTTAAGTTTGACGCGTCAGACGACACGCGTCAAATTTTGGCGCCATTGCCGGGGAGCTACGCTTCGGTGAAGTTGTTTCTTTTTTATTTTATTTTCTGTTTTTATTTTATCTTATTTTATTTTATTTAGTTATTTTTGTGTGCTTTGCTACGTGTTTCACTATGTCTCGCGCAAGTAGTCAGGTTGGTAATAATGACAACAACAATGAGATCACTCCGATTGATGAAAACAAAATACCCCTGTTTTATGAGGATCTGGAGCAGCTCGTCCGTACTCGCAACCGTGCAGTCAGGCAGGCTCGACAGCTGAATCAGAGGGCACTTGTTGCACAGAATGGTGCTGGTGCGAGGCAGCCGCCGCCTCCATCACCATCACCACCACCACCACAGCCACCAGTCAACGTGGAGCTGGAAGAAGAAGAGAACTACTACTATGAGCCCACCATGAAGGAGCTGTCTGCTCCGAATTTCCAGAATCAGCCATGGTGCATCTACGAAGGACTTGAATTAGCCGAGATAGAGATCAAGACTGCAGTAGTGCATCACCTGCCTAAGTTTTCAGGACGACAAGGAGAGTTAGCCACCAAGCATCTGCAGAGCTTTCATTGCATCTGCCAGACTCTCTGACCATAAGGAGTCTCAGTGGAGGATTTTAAATTAAAAGCCTTCCATTTTTCCTTAATTGACGCTGCTAATGCTTGGTTTTTGTCTCTTCCTCTAGGTAGCATCAGTACATGGGACCTGATGCAGAAGAAATTCTTGGTTAATTACTACCCAGCTGCCAAGGCAACGCAGGTTCGCAGGCAGCTATATGATATTAGACAGGGGCCTAATGAGTCGATGTATGAATATTTAGAGAAGTTCAACACCCTAGAACAGAGATGCTGCAACCTGGGAGTGCCAGAAAAGCTAATAATTGAGTACCTGCTCGATGGTCTGAGGCCGTTCGACAGGATGCTACTAGACGCCTCAGCTGGAGGGATGACGGAGCGCACCACACCGTCGTTAATGTGCGATGGCTCTGTGCAAAAATAAATTTATAAGTCCGCTACTCGTTACTCTACTATTGGGTAGTAAAGCGGTAAGTAGGAGTCGAACCCAAGGGAATTAGTGGATAGTTGTTCTTTCAAAAATGGAAAGTAAGACAGTTGGGGGTTGGTTGTGATTTTAGTACTGAAAGTAACGTGGGTTGGTTGTGATTTTAGTACTGAAAAGTAAATGACTGAAAGTAAAGAAAGTAAATACGGGACTGAAAGTAAATACTGAAAAGTAAAGTGCTTGAAGGACAAGACTTGCTGAAAGTAAGTGCGTAAAAGTAAAGTGCTTGAAGGACAAGACTTGCTGAAAGTAAGTGCGTAAAAGTAAAGTGCTTGAAGGACAAGACTTGCCGAAAGTAAATGCTTGAAGGACAAGACTTGCGGAAAGTAAGCAGTTGATATGGGACTGAAAGTAAAGTGACAGGTGATGTTTTAATTAAAGAAAAGGATTCGGTTTTAGGGGCCTTGTATCATAAATCTGTTTATCATTGACCTCTAATGATCATACTAAGTGTTCAAAGATGTATCAAGGCTATTTCTAGCACATGACTTTCCACATCGTTTAGAATACTTGTTCTATTTGGGCTAATTCCTCCTTTCGAAGTATCTTAGCTTATGTGCATCCATTTGATCAATCATTTCCGATCAACCAAATGGTGTTTTAAAGAGGTTGAACTCCACAGATAAGCTGTGCTCTTTCGAGCCTCCACTTAACCACGAAGGTTCACGAACCCATGAAAGAGCTTAGCTCTTTCGAGCATCCACTCACCCAATAGCGTTCTGACCTAATATATGGCACATAGAACAAGTTTTGAACACAAAGAGGCACTAAGAGAAGGGTCTAAAACATTTTATGATACAAGCACATCCCTTCAACCGAATGAAGGGTTTAGCTACGAATATCCATAGAGGTGGATATCATAGCTAAGTACTTGGAAAAGTAAGGGTTTTTGAAAGACAGGAAAGTAAAGGTTGTTGAAAGACAGGAAAGTAAAGGTTTTTGAAAGACAGGAAAGTAAAGGTTTTTAAAGGACAGGAAAGTAAAGAGGAGAATACTCAAGGACCAACAGGAGTAAACTCAAGAACAACAAAAAGTAAAGGAAATGCTTGAGTACTTCAAGAACCGAATAGAGTACTCAAACTTGGAGCTTCAATATCAAAGTGGTGTGTTTACATGGATTGTGCCCAAACTCTAGAGAGATAAGTAACAAGTGACTATGGATTTTTGCACACAAAATGGGATGATGAACTAAGGAGGAGAAGTGTGGCTTTTATAGGCAAGAGGAGAGGAGGAAGGACAACACATGGCAAGAGGGGAGTGGAAGGACCAAATAGCCACCGGCCTTAGGTGGCAAAGTCACAAAGCCGCCGGGCAAGGTGGCATCTCCCCATGGCTAGCCGCCCATGTGGTGAGGAGGAGGAGAAGTTGAGTGGATTGAGATCTTTTCCCCAAAAGCCATCGGTTGACATGTAACTCCGGTTAGACTTTGGTTGCCCTTTGGTTGCTTCTTGGTTGATATCAAAAGACAAGGCACTTAGACTTGGCATTTCACTTGTGTTCTTGATCTTTGTTGGAATAAGTCATTGAGACTTAGTTGTGGCTTGATCGGCGTACTGTCGGAGTATGGCCAGTTCTGACTTGTAATCCACTTTTAGCGTTAAGAACTCCATTTTAGCTCGTTTCATCTTTACTCCTTGAAATAGCCTGTAGAACAAAAGTGAAACTAACAAGTAAAAGTTGGCAAGATAAAGCGTCTAATTTGGCGGGTTTAATTGTCTTAACGAATTATATAAATATGGTCCATCAGATCACCCCACACTTTTAGTTGTTCGTCCCGAACAATGCTATTTATGAGATGCACACACAATCCAAGTAAAAACTTTAAATAGGAAAGTGAGAATATGGAACTAGATTTATCCTATTCATGCATTACTTACTTATTACCAAACTAATCCGTGTAAATACTTAGAAGAAACTTGATACTTGTACCTTCGAGTTGAGATGCAATTTAATTTGGATGTTTCGGGAGATAGGCCTTTTTAAGCTCCTGGACTGCATTCTCTGGAACGACTCGCACTATATGGTTAACTTGTAGCTTTCTCTAGCACATGATTCGGTTCGGGTTTCACTGAGTTGAGCACTTTGATTTCCTTTTGGTGAGGGACAGCTTCTGAAGTGAGTTGGCCTTTGGCCTTTGGCTTTTGATGTTGAATTGGAGTTTCTTCACTTTTGTTTCGGTTAAAACCTTCACAATTTTGGCTTTCGGCCTTTGATTAGCTTCTTCGAGCTTTTGCTTCTTTGTGACTTGCTTGTCCATTTTCTCAACCTTCTTGGGAGGTCCAATCATCACCCGAGAGCATATGGAAATACCTCCCCGCTCTTTCTCATCCTCGCCGTTTCGCGCGGGTCAAGATGAGGGTCGCTCATCTATTTTCTCGGCTACTCGGGCTAGAGATAGGACGGTTTGATTCCCGTCCCGCCTCTTTGCATAAACGCTGCACGGCGGAGATGACTCTGATCTTCTTTGAAACCCGAAGTGCAGCCTCCACTGACTTCGTAAACCATATAGTGAAATTCAGTCCTTCGATTGCTTGCCAAGCCTCTCTAGGGCAATTTATATCAACTCCACATCCCCTGTATATCTCAACACAAAGGGACAAATGAGAAGTTACATCCTAAGTCTCTACACAGTTGAATTTTCACAAGGTAATTGCATGAATTTAGATCTATCTTTTTCACATTCTCAAGTTCATATTTTCAAAAAGATAATATTAAGGGAAAAGGAAAAAGAAACCATGTCAATTAACTATGTACAAAGGCGGTTCTCACCCCACACTTTTGAACGAAGGTGTGCCTCACAGCACGACTTAGTTCAAAAGTTATGCTAGCAAATATATACAAGAGAAGGAAATGACATTAAGGAAAAGGGAAGAACTGAACTCCCTTTACGGTGTCATTACATGTCGAGGACATGCGAGCGAACGACATGGCTTGAAGATGGATAATTGAGGGAGTTCCGCTGGGGCCTTGAACTCTCGGCGCAGGCCCGGTATTTCTCAGAAGCTGCCTGGCTGATCTGATCTTGCTCCAAAATCCGATTCCTACATGTTAGACATTCCTTCTATACAAAATGGGTGAGAGCGACTGACAAGGTAAAAACTAAATGACAGAAAATAAATGACTGAAAATGTCGGGTTACCTCCCGACTAGTGCCTTTGTTTAACGTTGTTGGCTCGACGCATGGGGATCACAAGTTCGGATCCCATGGGTGGCTCGGGTCATACTTTTCTGCCGCGCCAACCTTGATTCTAGCCTTGATTCTCCTCGAGTTCTTGTGGGATGATGTGCTCGGGTCAGGACTCCTTTGTTTCGGTGGTTTTTCTTTCCATTGTCTCTGAGAAGGCAAGGGACCTTTGACCATAGCTGCTGGTCTTTTGAGTCGTGCCCTTGTGTTTCTCCTTCCGGGCTTCCATTCCTTCGGCCCATGTCATGGTCGCTTTTTCATGTCTGAATGGTCGGCATCCTTGCGGGTTTGGAAGTTCAACATTTTGCCGTCAAGTGTAGGCGACGTTAAGCATGCGCCCATGCCAACCCTCTTCTTTGTGGTAGCGGTGATGGGTATTCTTGGAACAAGTGAGTTTTCCGAGCCTCTCTGTTGAGTCATGGTGAGTGGGACTGGGGCTTTCTCGACTAGCCCGTCCGTGAGGACCGGGTCTGTTTTGGGCAGCTCGGGCGCTTCGGCCAACTCGGCTATGAGGTCCGGGACTTCCTTGGGTGCTCCGAGCGCAAGGACCGGGCCTGGATTGATTTGTTCGGCCGCTTCAGTAGTGAGGTCTGGGACTTCTTTTGCCTCGTCAAGTAGAGCCGGGACTTCTTCGGGTAGATTGGTGATGAGGACCGGGCATGTCTTGGCTGGTTCTTCTTCGGTCATCCGTTGGTCCTCATCCTCTGCCAGCTCCGATGTAGGTTCTTCTTTGATAACCCTTGGCTTGAGCTCTATTTCTGCCCATGCTTTCTCGGATCTGGCTTGACTTTGGTCCATCATGTTGGCCAGCTGCTGGTTGCCAGATGCCAGCTCCGTTGTAATGTCCTCGAGTGGCTCGGCCTGATCTTGTCTTGGTCTTGACCTCGCGGCCAAATCATCTATTAAGTTCCAAAGATCATCTATGTCTAAGTTGTTCACCGAGCCTCCTGCTGCATCATTTAGCCAATTCCACTCTTGTGGCATCATCCCATTGAGAAACCTTTGAAGAAGATCGTGGTTGGTGAATCCATGGTGCGGGCAGCTCGTCACAATGGAGTCAAAGTACGCCAAGTACTCATCCAAAGTTTCGTCCCGGGATTGCTCAATGTTGTTGATCTTCTCGCGGACTTCAAGTTCGAAGGGTGGTGGGGAAAACTTCTCATTGTTCCAAGGCTCGCATCCGTAGTAGAAAGACTTTGTGAACTGCATGACAGAACTAAAACAAAAGAAAAACAAATAGAACAACTATTCTGAAACACAACTCCCCGGCAACGGCACCAATTTTGACGAAGCGCACCACACCGTCGTTAATGTGCGATGGCTCTGTGCAAAAATAAATTTATAAGTCCGCTACTCGTTACTCTACTATTGGGTAGTAAAGCGGTAAGTAGGGGTCGAACCCAAGGGAATTAGTGGATAGTTGTTCTTTCGAAAATGGAAAGTAAGACAGTTGGGGGTTGGTTGTGATTTTAGTACTGAAAGTAACGTGGGTTGGTTGTGATTTTAGTACTGAAAAGTAAATGACTGAAAGTAAAGAAAGTAAATACGGGACTGAAAGTAAATACTAAAAAGTAAAGTGCTTGAAGGACAAGACTTGCTGAAAGTAAATGCTTGAAGGACAAGACTTGCAGAAAGTAAGCAGTTGATATGGGACTGAAAGTAAATTGACAGGTGATGTTTTAATTAAAGGAAAGAATTCGGTTTTAGGGGCCTTGTATCATAAATCTGTTTATCATTGACCTCTAATGATCATACTAAGTGTTCAAAGATGTATCAAGGCTATTTCTAGCACATGACTTGCCACATCGTTTAGAATACTTGTTCTATTTGGGCTAATTCCTCCTTTCGAAGTATCTTAGCTTATGTGCATCCATTTGATCAATCATTTCCGATCAACCAAATGGTGTTTTAAAGAGGTTGAACTCCACAGTTAAGCTGTGCTCTTTCGAGCCTCCACTTAACCACGAAGGTTCACGAACCCATGAAAGAGCTTAGCTCTTTCGAGCATCCACTCACCCAATAGCGTTCTGACCTAATATATGGTACATAGAACAAGTTTTGAACAAAAAGAGGCACTAAGAGAAGGGTCTAAAACATTTTATGATACAAGCACATCCCTTCAACCGAATGAAGGGTTTAGCTACGAATATCCATAGAGGAGGATATCATAGCTAAGTACTTGGAAAAGTAAGGGTTTTTGAAAGACATGAAAGTAAAGGTTTTTGAAAGACAGGAAAGTAAAGGTTTTTGAAAGACAGGAAAGTAAAGAGGAGAATACTCAAGGACCAACAGGAGTAAACTCAAGAACAACGAAAAGTAAAGGAAATGCTTGAGTACTTCAAGAACCGACAAGAGTACTCAAACTTGGAGCTTCAATATCAAAGTGGTGTGTTTACATGGATTGTGCCTAAACTCTAGAGAGATAAGTAACAAGTGACTATGGATTTTTGCACACAAACTGGGATGATGAACTAAGGAGGAGAAGTGTGGCTTTTATAGGCAAGAGGAGAGGAGGAAGGACAACACATGGCAAGAGGGGAGTGGAAGGACCAAATAGCCATCGGCCTTAGGTGGCAAAGCCACAAAGCCGCCGGGCAAGGTGGCATCTCCCCATGGTTAGCCGCCCATGTGGTGAGGAGGAGGAGAAGTTGAGTGGATTGAGATCTCTTCCCCCAAAGCCATCGGTTGGCATGTAACTCCGGTTAGACTTTGGTTGCCCTTTGGTTGCCCTTTGGTTGCTTCTTGGTTGATATCAAAAGACAAGGCACTTAGACTTGGCATTTCACTTGTGTTCTTGATCTTTGTTGGAATAAGTCATTGGGACTTAGTTGTGGCTTGATCGGAGTACTGTCGGAGTAAGGCCAGTTCTGACTTGTAATCCACTTTTAGCGTTAAGAACTCCATTTTAGCTCGTTTCATCTTTACTCCTTGAAATAGCCTGTAGAATAAAAGTGAAACTAACAAGTAAAAGTTGTCAAGATAAAGCATCTAATTTGGTGGGTTTAACTGTCTTAACGAATCATATAAATATGGTCCATCAAGGGACCATCATGAATCTATCCCCAGCCGGAGTGGGAAAGATGACTGCAGAGGTGGCCGAGAATGCTAGGTTCAGAGAAGAGGCCCACAAGCAGGAGGAGTTCAACAGAACCAGAAACGTTGCGAAGGTTGAGACCCCACCAAATCAGATGACTGAGGAGATTAGACAGATGAAGGAAATGGTGTAGAAGCTCATGATGAATCAGGTGGTTTGGGTAAAGCCTTGCGAGTTTTGTGGTGCAACCAACCATAAGATCGATTCGTGCCCTAGTTTGCAGGATGAGGAACATGGACATAACAATGCAGTGGGGGAATTTCAGAATTTCAACAACCAAGCACCCCAGCAACCTCAACAGCAATACTACCGTCTGCCGTATCGTCAACAACAAGGAGGCTACATTCAGTATCACTAGAGAGGGCAGAATTACAACCAGGCAGGCCTTAGCAACCAAAGTTCCAGCAAGTCTCTGGAGGATATAGTGAAGGAGCTAGCAGCTAGCACCCAGCAGATAGCCACCACGGTGCAGCAAAATCAGGCAAAAAATGATGGAACTTTAGCGGAGCTGACTAAGCAGATGTCCAGTGACGTGCGTCGTCTGACGCGTCAAACATAATATTTATAAATCTCCTGCGACTACTAGCAAGCGGTAAGCAAGGTCGAACCCAAGGGAGCTGGTGTTGTTGAAGCTGTCTGAAAACAATTAAAAGGAAGGGGCTTTTTAGCAGTAAAGAGTGCAAGAGAGGCAAAAAGCAAGGAAGGATTCGATCAGAGAGAATATTCAGCTTAGAGTTTCTATAGTGACATATTTATAATCGACTGCTAAATATCTAATTTCATGTTTCTAAGTGTGGTCATTCCGACAAAGGTAACAACCCTAAGTATCCCGACAAAGGTGATACACCACAATCTAACCCAACAAAGGTGTTAGACTTCTAGTTCTTTCCTAAACAAATAATCCGACAAAGGTATTATTAAATCTAGGTGTTACGATCTACCTTTACGACAAAGTTTCCAGTAGACATTAACGATAAGAATTAACTGCTCAATTAAGCTTTGCGACAAAGCTTCCACTTAATCTAACAAGTTAATTCATAAGATAAGCACAAGAACTAGTAAAACATGAAATAGTATTAAGAACGAAATCTCAAAACATAGTCTCAATATACGAAACCCTAAACTGAATTAGGAATTTAGCTACACATAATGGAAGTAAAACGCATAATGAAAGTAGAAAATTCTTCTCTCGTCGAAAGCTTCGCGTTCTCCTCCAGAGCCGTCTAGGTCTTCGTAGAATATGAGATGATGGAAACCCTAACCCAAAACATCTTATTTATAGCAAAATGTAGGGTTTCCAAGTCTGATTTGTGGCTTGATTTCCAAGTTTCGGCCTGCCGACATCATCAAAACGCGCTGCTGACATCATCGCCGTGGACCATGTACATTTTAGCTCCGCAGGTACTGTTCATTTTATCGTCTGCGGGTACTGTTCATAAAGTGAACAGTGTCCGCGGTCCTCTCGTGGACAGATCATCCATTCTGTGCATCTATTTTGACTTCGGCTCTAGATTAGACCCTCCAAATGACCTCGGATGCTCTCGATGTGAACTAGAGAGTTGTAGAAAATTGAGTCACCTAAGCGTTGACATGTGGTTCATATTTTTTTGATCAACGGTCCATTCCCAGAACTCCGTTGAGCGTCCAAAGGTCTGATCTGCCATTGTGATGTTTTCGGCATGAAATGCCCTCTTTTATGCGCGTTTCCTCCTAGAGCTTTTGAAACATCTGAGATGCAAAACAACACTAAAAAGTAACTGTTCGCATAATAAAGTGTCGAAATAAGTAGGATTAGTTGACTCGACGAGTCGTATAAATACGACTCATCAAACCACCCCACACTTAAACTTGTTCGTCCCGAACAATAACTAAGTCATAGAAAGAAAATAAAAGTTACACCACAATTTCTTTGACGTCCTGAATATTGCTACATGAATATGAGTTGCTAGTCTAGACTTGCTTTTCTATGCATAACTCAATCGCTACTAAAGTCATCATGCTCAACATTGAAATAACTTGATACATGTTACCTTTTGAGCTGAAATTCAAACCAATTCAGATGAATGGGAGATAGTCCTCTTTAGACCCATGATCTGCATTTGCTGTTCCGAACTCTAGCTATATGGTTATACTTCATTGCTTTTTCTCGCACGTGATTCATTCGAGCTTCAATGTTTTTGAGCTTTCTTTCTCTTTTTTTTGTTGGACAACTTTTGTAGTGACTTTCTTTGGCCTTTGGCTCTTGGTGGATGAATGATGTTCTTCACTTTTTGTTGTATGAAATTTCACAACGTGGCTGATTTTTCTTGAGCTTTGCTCCTTTATTGTGAATTGCTTGTCCTTTTCTTCTTTCTTTTGAAGGAGGTCCAATCATTGCCCGCGAGCATATGGAAATACCTCCCCGCTCATTCTCATCCTCGACCTTTTTGACGCGAGTCAAGATGGGGGCCCTCCACCTATTTTCTCGGTTACTTTGGACTAGAGATAGGACGGTCTGTTTTCCCGTCCCGCCTACCTACATAAACGCTGCAGCGGCGGAGCTAACTCTGAACCATATAGTCTCGAAGTGCTAGCCTCCACGAAATCCACATAACCATATAACTCAAAATTCGGTCCTTTGAATGCTTCGTCAAGTCTCTCTAGGACATTTCTATCAACTTCACATCCTTGTTTATCTCAACTCAAAAGGACACGTAGTAGGTTAAATTCACATGCAGTCACATGATGGATGCACAGTCGTCGTGTGCAAACGTCAAGAATAAATTTATAAGTCCGCTACTCGCGACTTCACTACTGGGTAGCAAGTGGTAAGTAGGGGTCAAACCCAAGAGAGTCAGTGTGGATTAGTTGTTCTTTAATGTAGCTTACACATAAATTAAAGTGCGATTGGGGTTGGGTTTGAGAGGTTTATATAGAAAGTAAATTACAGTGCGTAAAAGTAAATGACAGAAGGTAAATGTACAGAAAGTAAACAGTTGAGATTTTGATGGAAGGAAAGGATTCGGTTTCAGGAGCCTTGTATCATAGTCTGTTTATCATTGACCTCTAATGATCATACTAAGTGTTCAAAGATGAATCGAGGCTATTTCTAGCACAAGACTTGCAACATCGTTTAGAACACTTGTTCTATTTAGACTAATTCCTCCTTTCGAAGTATCTTAGCCTTATGTGCATCCATTTGATCTTCAGTTACGATCAACCAAATGGTTTTTAAGAGAGGTCGAACTCCTCAGATAAGCTTTGCCCGTTAAAGCATCCACTTACCCGAGTATGTTCACGAACCCCACGAAAGAGCTTTGCCCGTTAAAGCATCCACTCAACCTTGGAAGTTCTAACCTAATATATGGCACATAGAACAAGTTTCGAACACAAAGATGCATTAAGAGTAGGGTCTAAAACATTGTATGATATAAGTACACCCCTTCAACCGAATGAAGGGTTTAGCTACTACTATTCATGAAACAGGACATCATATCTAAGTGCGTTGAAAAGTAAAGGTTTTGAAAGACAGAAAATAAAGTTTTCGAAAGTAAAGACAGGAAAGTAAAGTACTTTGAAAGACAGTAAAGTAAAGTTTTCGAAAGTAAATACAGGAAAATAAAGTTTCTGAATTGAAAAGACAGTAAAGTAAAGACAAGAGTACTTACAAAAACTGTTGAAAATGCTAAAGCTTCGATTCCAAAGTAAAGTGATTACAAGATTGTGCCCACAAAAGCTAGAGAGATAAGTGATTTGTGATTTTGGAATGTGTAGAGAGATGAGCTCTCCACATTTTGGGGGTGAAGATTACAAAGGAGGGGAGGTTGTATTTATAGGCCATGGAGAGGAGAAGATGTGGTTTAGGGGAGGGACACATGTCACAAAGCCATGGAGAGGAGTGGAGGGCAAGATAGCTGCCCATGTGAGGAGGAGGAGGGTGGCTTGGCCTCCAAAAGCCGCCCATGTGAGGAGGAGCATCCCCTTAGCCTTCTAGAACCTTGTGACCTTTTCACAAAAGCCATCGGTTTGACCGGAATCTGACCGGAGTTTTGGCCGGAGCTTCTTGGATTTTGGAGAGTGTATTCTGAATGAAAATGTCATTCTAAGATGATCTCAAGAAGGAACCTAAGCCAAATTCTGCTTGGAACATGGTCGAAATCCCAAATCGGTTGAAATTGCCCTTGTTTGGCCTTTACCGGGCTCGGTGCCTTTGCATTGCGTTCTTGTCCAAATGCCGATTGTTCTAGCATATTTGAGTGATTCCAAGTCGGTTCTTGAAAGTTGGAATTTGGTCGTGACCTGGAATGACTCGTAATTCATTTTCAGCTTTAAAACTTCTCCTTAGCCTGTATTCTCTCTAGACTCCAAAATACCCTGTAGATAAATATCGGAACTAACAAGCAAAAGTTAAATAGACAAATAGTCTAATTTGGTGGGTTTAACTGTGTTTATGATTCATACAATTATGGTCCAACAGATCACCCCACACTTTTAGTTGTTCGTCCCGAACAATGCTATTAAAGGGCGGCACATACTATCTAAGTAAACTTTTAAAATATGAAAGTGAGATTGTGGGACTAGATTTATCCTAATTCATGCATTACTTACTTATTACCAAATTAAACTGTGTAAATACTTAGAAAAAACTTGATACGTGTACCTTTGCGCCGAGATGCAAATTAATTCGGATGTTTCGGGAGATAGCCCTTTTCAGGCTCATGGACTGCATTCTAGGGACCGTCTCGCACTATATGGTTTTCTTGTAGCTTTCTCTAGCACGTGATTCGGTTTGGGTTTCAATGGTTTGGTCTTTGATTTTCTTTTGGCGAGGGACATCTTTTGTAGTGAATCGGCCTTTGGCCTTCGATTTGACTTTTTGAGTACTTCACTTTTTGTTCGGTTAAAACCTTCACAACTTTGGGCCTTTGGCCTCTTGATTTGCTTCTTTAAGCTTTTGCCTTTTTGTGGCTTGCTAGTCCATTTTCTCAAGCCTTTTTTGGAAGGTCCAATCGTCGCCCGCGAGCATATGGAAATACCTCCCCGCTCCTCTCATCCTTGCCGTTTCGCGCGGGTCAAGATGAGGGTCGCTCATCTATTTTCTCGGCTACTTTGACTAGAGATAGGACGGTCTGATTCCCGTCCTCGCCTTTTTTCTTTTTGCATAAACACTGCATGGCGGAGATGACTTCAATCTTGACTGAAACCCGAAGTGCAGCCTCCACTGACTTCGAAAACCATATAGTTAGATTCGATCCTTTGAGTGCTTGCCAAGCCTTTCAAGGGCAGTTTATGTCAACTCCACATCCCCTATTTATCTCAGCACAAAGGGACAAATGAAAAGTTACATTCTAAGTTTTTAGACAGTTGAATTTTCACAAGGTTAATGCATGAATTATGATCTATCTTTTTCACATTCTCAAGTTCATATTTTCAAAAAGATAATATTAAAGGAAAAAAGAAAACATGTTTATGTACACAGGTGGTTCTCACCCCACACTTTTGAACGAAGGCGTGCCTTTCAGCAAGACTTAGTTCAAAAGCCATGCAAGCAGACAATTATGAGAAGGAAATGACATTAAGGAAAAGGGAAGAACAGAACTCCCTTTATTGTGTCGAATGACATGGCTCGAGGCTGGATAATCGAGGGAGTTCGGCTGGGGCCTTGAACTCTTGGCATAAGCCTGGCTGGCTTGATGTTGCACCCATACCCGATTCCTGAATAGTCATTTCATTCTATGCACCAAGTGGGTGAGAGCGACTTATTGGAAAAAACTAAATGACAGAAAATAAAAGTACTGAAAGTAAGATAGGTGTCGGGTTACCTCCCGACCAGTGCATTTGTTTAACGTCGTTAGCTCGACGATACCTCATTTTTGGATCATAAGTAGGGATCCCATGGGTGCTTGAGGTCGAACTTCTTCTCGGTAGCTCTTTTGATTTGAGAGGGTGAGGCTTTATTGACCATAGCTGCTGGTCCAATGAGTCGTGCTTGTTTGTTACTCCTTCCGGGTTACCATTCCTTCGGCCCATGTCTTTGCCGCTTCTTCATGTTTGAATAGTTGGCACCTTTGCGAGTTTGGAAGTTTGGTTTTGTGCCATTAAATGTAGGCGACATTAAGCATGCGCCTCTGCCAATCCTCTTCATTGTGGCAGTGATGGATGGTTGTCTTGGAACGAGTGAGTTTTCAGGCGGTTTCCCTTGGCTTATGACGAGTGAGAGTTCCTTTGTCGGCTTTTATTGGCTCATGCTCCTCCTCTAACTCCCCGTGCACCTCATCATCATTGATTATATGATCTTCGGTGGCTATGATCGGCATAAAACATGAAGGGTTAAGTTGGGGCACTTCGACCATGAGGACTGGTTCTGTTTCAGGTGCTCCGACACTGAGGACCAGGTCTGGCTTGATTTCTTCGGCCGCTTCGGCAGTGAGGTTCAGGACTTCTGTTGGCTCGGCAGTTAGGACTGTGATTTCCTCGGATGGATTGGTGATAAGGACCGGGGCTGATTTGGGCAGTTCTTCTTCTAACTCCCAGGGATAATCTGAATGGAGCTCTTCTTCAGGCAACCATGGGTCCTCATCCTCGTCATTCATATGGTCTCCGGAGGCAATCATACTGAGGTATGGGTCTGATATGGGCAACTCGTCATTGAGGTCCGGGTATGTCTTGGCTGGTTCTTCTTCGGTCATATGCTGGTCCTCATTCTCTTCCGGCTCCTCGGGTTCTGCCGTCCTTTTCATTGCCCATGATTCGGTTTCGGCCGTGAATTGGTGCATCAAGGCACTTAATTACTGTATATCTGTGGCCAATTGCTGGGTGCTAGCTGCCAGCTCGTTTTTTGCTGCCCATAACTCAGTTTTGGCCCTGATTTGTTGCATTATGTTGTCCAGTTCTTCGCGCCGCATGGCCTGATCTTGTTTTAGTCTTGACCTTGCGACCAAATCATCAATTAAGTTCCAAAGATCATCTATGTCTAAGTTGTTCACCGAGCCTCCCGCTGCATCATTTAGCCAATTCCACTCTTGTGGTATCATCCCATTGAGAAACCTTTGAAGAAGATCGTGGTTGGTGAATCCATGGTGTGGGCAGCTCGTCACAATGGAGTCAAAGTTCGCCAAGTACTCGTCCAAAGTTTCGTCCCGGGATTGCTCTATGTTGTTGATCTTCTCGCGGATTTCAAGTTCGAAGGGTGGTGGGGAAAATTCCTCATTGTTCCAAGGCTCCATTCCGTAGTAGTAAGACTTAGTGAATTGCATGATAAAACAAAAAAGAAAAAACAAAATAGAACAACTATTCCGATTCACAACTCCCCGGCAACGGTGCCAATTTTGATGGATGCACAGTCGTCGTGTGCAAACATCAAGAATAAATTTATAAGTCCACTACTCGCGACTTCACTACTGGGTAGCAAGTGGTAAGTAGGGGTCGAACCCAAGAGAGTCAGTGTGGATTAGTTGTTCTTTATTGAAGCTTACACATAAATTAAAGTGCGATTGGGGTTGGGTTTTAGAGGTTTTTACAGAAAGTAAATTACAGTGCATAAAAGTAAATGACAGAAGGTAAATGTACAGAAAGTAAACAGTTGAGATTTTGATGGAAGGAAAGGATTCGGTTTCAGGAGCCTTGTATCATAGTCTGTTTATCATTGACCTCTAATGATCATACTAAGTGTTCAAAGATGAATCGAGGCTATTTCTAGCACAAGACTTGCAACATCGTTTAGAACACTTGTTCTATTTAGACTAATTCCTCCTTTCGAAGTATCTTAGCCTTATGTGCATCCATTTGATCTTCAGTTACGATCAACCAAATGGTTTTTAAGAGAGGTCGAACTCCTCAGATAAGCTTTGCCCGTTAAAGCATCCACTTACCCGAGTATGTTCACGAACCCCACGAAAGAGCTTTGCCCGTTAAAGCATCCACTCAACCTTGGAAGTTCTAACCTAATATATGGCACATAGAACAAGTTTCGAACACAAAGATGCATTAAGAGTAGGGTCTAAAACATTGTATGATATAAGTACACCCCTTCAACCGAATGAAGGGTTTAGCTACTACTATTCATGAAACAGGACATCATATCTAAGTGCGTTGAAAAGTAAAGGTTTTGAAAGACAGAAAATAAAGTTTTCGAAAGTAAAGACAGGAAAGTAAAGTACTTTGAAAGATAGTAAAGTAAAGTTTTCGAAAGCAAATACAAGAAAATAAAGTTGCTGAATTGAAAAGACAGTAAAGTAAAGATAAGAGTACTTACAAAAACCGTTGAAAATGCTAAAGCTTCGATTCCAAAGTAAAGTGATTACAAGATTGTGCCCACAAAAGCTAGAGAGATAAGTGATTTGTGATTTTGGAATGTGTAGAGAGATGAGCTCTCCACATTTTGGGGGTGAAGATTACAAAGGAGGGGAGGTTGTATTTATAGGCCATGGAGAGGAGAAGATGTGGTTTAGGGGAGGGACACTTGTCACAAAGCCATGGAGAGGAGTGGAGGGCAAGATAGCCGCCCATGTGAGGAGGAGGAGGGTGGCTTGGCCTCCAAAAGCCGCCCATGTGAGGAGGAGCATCCCCTTAGTCTTCTAGAACCTTGTGACCTTTTCACAAAAGCCATCGGTTTGACCGGAATCTGACCGGAGCTTTGGCCGGAGCTTCTTGGATTTTGGAGAGTGTATGCTGAATGAAAATGTCATTCTAAGATGATCTCAAGAAGGAACCTAAGCCAAATTCTGCTTGGAACATGGTCGAAATCCCAAATCGGCTGAAATTGCCCTTGTTTGGCCTTTACCGGGCTCGGTGCCTTTTGAACAGGCTGTCGTCGTACCTGTGCAAAAACAATTTATATTTTCCTCACTTCGAACTGTGGATTAGAACAGCGGTAAGCAAGGGTCGAACCCAAGGGAGCTAGATAGCTACTACTTTGTTCTGTAATGGAGAAAAACAAGAAACTAGGTGAGAGTAATTGTTAGTGAAACAATTGTAAATCACGAAAATTGCTAAGGTGTAAATATCAGAGGAAATATTCAGGTTAGGGTATTATTCAATTGTGACTTGGTTTTATCATTGATTTCTAAATATCATGTTTCTAATTCCTAAGTGTGGTTACTTCCATTCCAAGTTATAACCTAAAGTAGTGTCTTTCCGGACGCCTACACCACAATTAAACCTAATAATTCAATACCCCATTCCAAGATATATCGAATTAGTGCACTACTTGTTAATAGCTCTCTAGTATCAACAAATAGTAAATAGGGGAGTTGAATTGATCAGTTAAGCTTTGTTATTCCAAACCTCCACTTAACTTCACAATTCAATCCAAATAATGAGCACAAGGTTTAATCGAATAACGAAACAAGCATTAAGATTCAAATCTCAAAAACATAAGTCACAAATATTTAACCCTAACCCGAATAAGAGGTTTAGTTACACATACTCATGAATAACAATGCAAATAATAAAAGGGAAACAAGACACTTCACTAATGACCGAGTACAAAAGCTAGGGCTGGCCGAGAGTGGCTGATGAGGGCGGAGCAGCAGCGGCGCACGGAGGAGCAAAGGCGGAGGTCGGGCGGAATGAAGAGGAGAGTGATGTTGCACGGCCAAGTGATGGGCGTGTGGTTTTTGGTGATGAGAGGGATGGCAGCACTGCTCTTCTATTTATAGGGTTTGAGAAACCCTAACTTGGTCATAAAGCTACGAAACCCTAGCGTCGCATACAAATTGGGCCGGCTGCTGGACTTTGGAACTTGGACTTTTTTCCGAAGTACTGTTCATGGGCCGGAATTACTGTTCATCGGACACTGTTCACGCCGGAATCACTATTCACGCCGGAGTTACTATTCACGCCGGAATCACTATTCACGCCGGAGTTACTGTTCACGAGCCGAAAAACACTGTTCACGGCCCTCCTTTGGTCTGATCTTCAATTGCGATGTTTCTGGCATGAAAATGCCGTCTTTTAAGCGTGATTCCTCCTAGAGCTTCCAAATCACCTGAAACACGAAACAACACTAAAAAGTAACTGTTCGCATAATAAAGTGAATGAAATGGTGGGATTTAATGACTCGACAAGTCGTATAAATACGGCTCATCAAACCACCCCACACTTAAACTTGTTCGTCCCGAACAAGGACTAGGTCATAAGAGGAAAAAATGAAGTACGAACATCACAAAGCTTCGGTCATCCTAGACGTGCTACATGGACATGAATCGATTACTCTAGATCTCGCCTGTTATGCATGCTCGCTACTAATGTCTTTGTGCTAAAACATGGGTTAAAGATACGTGTTACCTTTGGGTCGAGATGCAAATCAATTCGGATGTATCTGGAGATAGCCCTGTTTAGACCCATGAACCCTCATTCTCGGGCTCGAACTCGCTGCTATGTGGTTATGCTTTGCCGCTTTTTCTTGCACGTGATTGATTCGAGCTCCAAAGTGTTGAGAGATTTCGGTCAGCTATAGTGTCATCTGATTCGGAATTTCAATGATGCTGTCACATGAGACGTGTGGACTATCACGATGGTTGTGAATTTGTTGCTTTGTAGTGCGGATTGTGATTTGATCGAACCGTGGTTTCTCCTCCTTTTGACGCGAGTCAAGCCGAGGGTCGCTCGTCTATTTTCCCGGCTACTCGGATTAGAAACCTTCCTGCTCTTACTCATCATCGTCCTTTCGACACGGGTCAAGTCAAGGGTCGCTTGCCTGTTTTCTCGGCTACTTGGACTAGAGCTTGGACGGTGTGAAGTTTTCCCGTCCCGACCAACCGCAAAGGGTACCGCAGCGGCGGAGCAGACTCGTACTATGTTGCCTCGAAGTGCTAGCCTCCACGAACTCCACATAACCACATATCCTGAGTTCGGCCTTTGAACGATCTGTCAAGTCTCTCTAGGGCATTGCTATCAACTCCACATCCCTGTTTATCTCAACTGACAAAGGCATGCAGAATTTTAAGATCACATGTTAGTCGCACAAATCAATTTTCACCAAAGACATGCATGTAAAATCGGCTATATCTATTTCACCTAATCACTATCCAATACTGCAAGTCTAGGAAATAGTGAAGTATCATGTACAAAAAATTTTAAAAATGACTCGAAACGTGCTGACTCTGTGCAGGGTGCATGAAATAAACGTGCTGACTCGATAACTGACTCTCCCACCCCACACTTTTGAAATAAGCCGTGTCCTCACGGCACGACTTAAATCTAGACTCACAATGCATGCATAAATAAAACAAAGGGAAATAAGAAAGGAGTAAGGACAGGCAATTCCCTCGTGCGTGCGTGACAATCAGAGACGACTGATAATTCTCCTGTGAGTCCTCGAAGAGCACCATTGGAGCTTGTATCGCAGCGTGAGTTCGTCATACGATGAAAGGTCTGTGTCGATGACATTAAGACGAATAAAAGATTCCCAGGAGGTTGGAGGAGTCACAATGGTCTCACTTAAAACCCAACCTCCTTAGACTCGTAAGTCTTTGTGACAGAATCTTTAAACGCTCATGTTTCTCGACGCAACTTATTCAAAGTGTGAACTACTCATGCTGGATACAGTCTTTTGCTAACATCTATGATACGTTCGCCTCTGTCCCTGCATGAAGATCATCTTCTTTCCCAAGTACAATGTGATGAAAAGACTCAAGACTCAGATAAACATAAATAGCAAATAATATGAGAAAATGAAAAGTGCAGGGCTGCCTCCCTGCGAGCGCCTTTGTTTTACGTCGTTGGCTCGACGGTACCTCTTTAGGGATCACAAGTTAGGATCCCAAGGGCGTGTGAGGTCATACTTCTGCATGGCCTCTCCTTCTGTTCTTCCATACTGCTCCTCTAGCTGTCCATTCGGCTCTACCTTCCAAAGATCAGGCGGATTCGCCTTTACATCCTTCTGAGCTGGCGAGGCCACCTTTATCATAGTCACTGGTCCATTGAGTCGTATTCTAGTGTTCCTCCATCCTGGTTTCCACTCAAGTGTGCCAAGCCTCGGTCGTTTCTTTATGTATGAGTGATTAGCATGGACATTCAGTTCTTTATCTTCAAGAGATGTCAAGTGTGTGCCCATATCAATCTTCTTCTTCTTGGCACAGATGAGTGGTTGTCTAGGAATAAGTGTTCGAGGAACAATGTTTCTACCATGCTTTCCAGGCGGTTCTTCTCGAACTGTGATGAGTGAGTACTCCATCGTTGCCTTCTCTGGCTCATGCTTCGCTTCTATTCTGCCTTCAAGCTTATCCTTGTCGATCATGTGGTCCTTAGGAGTAATCACCTGTATTGGAACTGGCAGAGGAGTGTCAGGCACTAGACTTTCTTTGACTGCTTCGACAGTGAGGGCTTGCTCTGCCTCTGGTGCTGTGATAGTAAGGGCTGGTTCTGTCTCGGGCATATCCGTAATGAGGTCAGTGCATATCTTGGAGAGCTCGGTAATGGGGACTGACTCGAGTGGCTCGGTCGGATCTTCTAGAGGTGCTAGTGGCCTGTCTTCTTCCAAATATTTGGGGTAGTCCGACTTGAGCTCTTCTTCCTTCAACCATTGGTCCTCATCTTCTGCCGGTTCCGAGATAGGCTCTATTAGATCCTCTGCCATGTCCTCCCCTGTTTTTCACCGACATCTTCTTCCTGATTTCTGCTCAACTTGGATATTGTTTCTGCTAACTCGGCTGAGCCGTTATCGGTGTTGGCCATATACTGGTTCAGGTATGCACTTGGCTGCTGGGTGCTAGCTGCCAGCTCTCTTACTATGTCCTCTAGCGATTTGGTCTGCTCTTGTACTGGTTTAGATTTCTCGGCCAAATTGTCTATTTCTTTGATCAGCTTGATCCGAGATTGTCTTGAGCTTTCTGCCATATCTTCTATCAAACCCCAAAGCTCGTTCATGTCCAAGTTATTCACCGAGCCTCCTGGTGCAGCTTCATTAAGCCTGTTCCACTCATATTGCAACATTCCATCGAGAAACCTTTGAAGAAGATAGGGGTACGTGAATCCATGGTGCGGGCAGCTCGCCAAAATGGAACTGAAGCGTGTCAAATATTCGTCCATGTTTTCGGCCCAGGATTGCTCAAGGGTGATGATCTTCTCGCGGGCATCAAGTCTGAAGGATGATGGTGGGTAGTACTCCCCATAATTACACGGCTCACTTCCGTAGTAGGAAGTCATGTCGAATCTGCAAGTGAATCAGAAAAACGTGCAAGCTAGCATGGCACCGATTATCATGAACATACTAGCAACAAAGGGTCCCCAGGAAATTGGAGGGGTCACAGCGGTCCCACTTAAAACCCAATTTCCTTAGACTCGTAAGTCTTGGTGACAGGACCCTCTGAGAGCTAGAAAACGAAATCGAAAGAAATTGAAAACAAAAATCGAACAGTTGGGGTTTTTGAATTATTGAGATCACCGAATAGCAAATTTCTAAATAAGCAAGAAAAAATAAACTAAAAAGAAAAGAAGAACAAATTTCACCGTGCTTAGCTCCCCGGCAACGGCGCCATTTTGAACAGGCTGTCGTCGTACCTGTGCAAAAACAATTTATATTTTCCTCACTTCGAACTGTGGATTAGAACAGCGGTAAGCAAGGGTCGAACCCAAGGGAGCTAGATAGCTACTACTTTGTTCTGTAATGGAGAAAAACAAGAAACTAGGTGAGAGTAATTGTTAGTGAAACAATTGTAAATCACGAAAATTGCTAAGGTGTAAATATCAGAGGAAATATTCAGGTTAGGGTATTATTCAATTGTGACTTGGTTTTATCATTGATTTCTAAATATCATGTTTCTAATTCCTAAGTGTGGTTACTTCCATTCCAAGTTATAACCTAAAGTAGTGTCTTTCCGGACGCCTACACCACAATTAAACCTAATAATTCAATACCCCATTCCAAGATATATCGAATTAGTGCACTACTTGTTAATAGCTCTCTAGTATCAACAAATAGTAAATAGGGGAGTTGAATTGATCAGTTAAGCTTTGTTATTCCAAACCTCCACTTAACTTCACAATTCAATCCAAATAATGAGCACAAGGTTTAATCGAATAACGAAACAAGCATTAAGATTCAAATCTCAAAAACATAAGTCACAAATATTTAACCCTAACCCGAATAAGAGGTTTAGTTACACATACTCATGAATAACAATGCAAATAATAAAAGGGAAACAAGACACTTCACTAATGACCGAGTACAAAAGCTAGGGCTGGCCGAGAGTGGCTGATGAGGGCGGAGCAGCAGCGGCGCACGGAGGAGCAAAGGCGGAGGTCGGGCGGAATGAAGAGGAGAGTGATGTTGCACGGCCAAGTGATGGGCGTGTGGTTTTTGGTGATGAGAGGGATGGCAGCACTGCTCTTCTATTTATAGGGTTTGAGAAACCCTAACTTGGTCATAAAGCTACGAAACCCTAGCGTCGCATACAAATTGGGCCGGCTGCTGGACTTTGGAACTTGGACTTTTTTCCGAAGTACTGTTCATGGGCCGGAATTACTGTTCATCGGACACTGTTCACGCCGGAATCACTATTCACGCCGGAGTTACTATTCACGCCGGAATCACTATTCACGCCGGAGTTACTATTCACGCCGGAATCACTATTCACGCCGGAGTTACTGTTCACGAGCCGAAAAACACTGTTCACGGCCCTCCTTTGGTCTGATCTTCAATTGCGATGTTTCTGGCATGAAAATGCCGTCTTTTAAGCGTGATTCCTCCTAGAGCTTCCAAATCACCTGAAACACGAAACAACACTAAAAAGTAACTGTTCGCATAATAAAGTGAATGAAATGGTGGGATTTAATGACTCGACAAGTCGTATAAATACGGCTCATCACCTTTGCATTGCGTTCTTGTCCAAATGCCGACTGTTCTAGCATATTTGAGTGATTCCAAGTCGGTTCTTGAAAGTTGGAATTTGGTCGTGACCTGGAATGACTCGTAATTCATTTTCAGCTTTAAAACTTCTCCTTAGCCTGTATTCTCTCTAGACTCCAAAATACCCTGTAGATAAATATCGGAACTAACAAGCAAAAGTTAAATAGACAAACAGTCTAATTTGGTGGGTTTAACTGTGTTTATGATTCATACAATTATGGTCCATCATCACACAATTCAAATTTCACGAGAGAAACACATCTAATCAGCTCATCTATTTCACGTCATCAAAATTAAATACTGCATATCTAGGAAATAGAGAGAAACTTCATACTTCTAAAATTTTTTTTAAAGAGAAACGTGCAGACACTATGCAGGTGCAAAAAAAAAATATGCTGACACAACTGACTGACTCTCCCACCCCACACTTTTGAACAAAACCGTGTCCTCACGGCACGACTTTAGCTCAAAGACAAACAAGCAAATGCAGACACAACGAAAGGGAAAGAAAAGGAAATAAAGAACAGCAGGACTCCCCTAATATGAATTTGCAGGTGTTAGGGCTCGAGTCAACACACGCCGCTGGTCACGACCATTTTAAAATCCACGGTCAACCGTAATCTCTTCTTCATCCGCGGCCTGTAATCTGTTCAGCACTCGCGATCTGGTCTACGAAAAATGCCACTTCCTGCACAAAACAAATTTCTTTCCCAACACAAATGAGACAGAACGGACTGAACAAAAAGACACAAAAATCAAACAAATATAAAACAAAATAAAACAAAATAAAACAAAAAATAGAAAAAACAAAAAACAAAAATTTTGCCGGGCTGCGTCCCTGCGAGCGCCTTTGTTTTACGTCGTTGGCTCGACGTTACCTCTTTAGGGATCACAAGTTAGGATCCCATGGATGTGCGAGGTCAAACTTCACCTCAGCTACTCCTTCAGTCTGCCCAAAATCATCGTGGGAAGGTGTGCTCGTGTCTCCTCTCCATCGATCAGGCGGGTTCGCCTTCACACCCTCTCGAGTTTGCGAGGACACTTTGATCATAGCTGCTATTCTAGCTGCACAACTGGTCTCACCTGGTGGGTCTGGAAGTAGAGCACCAAGGTATGATGTGATGACTATGTCCGGTGGCTTCTTCGTGCTCGGGTGTTCACTATCCTCATAGATATAAAAGTTTGATGTTCTGCCACCAAACGCAAATGACAACAGGCCCGTTTCCATGTCAATCTTGGTCTTCCTGGCAAAGAGGAATGGCCGTCCCAGAATAAGTGCTGGAGGATCCTCATCTCTATCATCTCCCATCTGCAAAACATAGAAGTCTGCAGGAACAACGATGTCTCCAATACCGTAGGTGACTGTGAAGGCACTTGGGTCCTTACACTTCACAGTCGGTGCCTCTTGACTCGTAGCAATTAGGCGCTCCATCTTTGGCTCCTTAAGTTCATCTTTTGCCTTTAGCCTGCCTCCTAGCTCATCCTTGTCGATCATGTGTTCTTCCGGAGCTCTTACCTGCACAGAAAATGATAACGGAGTATCAATTTTAGTATTTTCGACAGACCAGGTGGTGGTGAACACTTTAAGTATTCCCGCGGATCGTTAACATGTTCTTGATCCGCTGTGCTAATGTGCTCTTCATCCGCGGACAACTGCTCTGCCGTGGGCTCTTCATAGTTTACGTTCGCGGGTTCTGTGCCTTTTAATGGACCGCGGATAACATTAAAATGCACGTCATCCACGATATGGCATGAGGCGGATTTCTTTGCTACTTCGTTCAAATCCTTTCCGCTTTGTAGTGCCAATGCACTGACATTTCCCCTCGGGTTGGGCACTATCTGCGATGGTAGCCTTCCTGGGTCTCTCTTCAGCTCAGAAACCTTCTGTGCTAAATTAGACATCTGCTTAGACAGCTCTGCTAAAGTCTCATCGTTCTTTGCCTGATTCTGCTGCATGGTAATCGCTAAATCCTTCACCACATTCTCCAGAGACTTGCTTGAGTTTTGATTGCTAGGGCCCCCTGGTTGTAGTTTTGGCCTCTCTGCTGATACTAATTCTGATTATTGTAACTGCCCTGCTGCTGGCGATACGGTGGCCGGTAGTACTGTTGCTGCTGAGTCTGCTGGGGTGTTCGGTTATTGTAGCTTTGAAATTCACCCACTGCGTTGACATCACCCTGTGTATCCTCCTGTAAAGTAGGGCAAGCGTCTGTCTTGTGATTAGTTACACCGTAGAACTCCCAAGGCTTCACCTAGACTGGCTGCCTCATTATTAGCTTCTGCATCATCTCTCTCATCTGCTTCAGTTCCTCAGTTACCTGGTTTGACGGGGTCTCAACCTTTGCAACGTTTCTAGTCCTGCTTAATTCCTCCTGCCGATTGGTTTCCTCTCTGAACTTTGCATTCTCGGCCACCTCTGCAATCATCTTTCGCACTCCAGCTGGGGATAGATTCAAGATTGTCCCTCCAGCTGAGGCGTCAAGCAACATCCTGTCAAGTGGCCTCAACCCATCAAGCATGAACTCTATAATCAACTTCTTTCACACTCCAAGGTTGCAGCAGCTCTATTCTAGGGCGTTGAATTTCTCCAGGTCATACATTGTCTCGTTCGGCCCCTGTCTGAGATCTTGCAGTTGCCTACGAACCTGTCCTGCCTTGGATGCTAGGTAGTATTTGTCAAGAAATTTCTTCTGCATCTAGTCCCAAGTCCTGATGCTACCTGAAGGGAGAGATAAGAACCAAGCGTGAGCTGCATCAGTTAAAGAAAAATGAAAAGCCTTGAGTTTGAAATTCTCCACTGTGGCTCCATAGGGTCGGAGAGTCTGGCAGATGCCATGAAGGCTCTGAAGATGCTTTGTGGCTGACTCTCCTTGCCGACCCGAAAACTTTGGCAGATGATGCACCACTGCGGTATTGACCACGATTTCCTGCATGTCTGGCCCCTCATGGATGCACCAAGGAATATTCTAAAAATTTGAGGCAGACAGCTCCCTCATGATCGGCTCGTAATAATATTCTTATTCATATTCTGGCTCCACGTGGATTGGCGGCTGTGGCGGTTGCGGCGGTGGAGGCGGCTGCCTCGCACCAGCGCCATTCTGTGCAACAGGTGCCCTCTGATTCAGCTATCGAGCCTCCCTGACTGCACGGTTGCGAGCACGGACGAGCTGCTCCAGATCATCGTAGAATGGAGGTATCATCTTGTTTTCATCAACTGGAGTGATCTCGTTGTTGTTGTCATTATTACCAACCTGACTGCCTGCGCGAGACATGGTGAAATGAGTAGCGAAGCACTAAAAATAGCTAAATAAAATAAAAACAAAAAAATAAAAACAAAACAAGAAACAACTTCACCGAAACGCAGCTCCCCGGTAACGGCGCCAAAATTTGACGCGCGTCATCTGACGCGTCAAACTTAATATTTATAAATCTCCTGCGACTACTAGCAAGCGGTAAGCAGGGTCGAACCCAAGGGAGCTGGTGTTGAAGCTGTCTGAAAACAATTAAAAGGAAGGGGGTTTTTAGTAGTAAAGAGTGCAAGAGAGGCAAAAAGCAAGGAAGGATTCGATCAGAGAGAATATTCAGCTTATGGTTTCTATTGTGACATGGTTATCATCGACTGCTAAATATCTAATTTCATGTTTCTAAGTGTGGTCATTCCGACAAAGGTAACAACCCTAAGCATCCCGACAAAGGTGATACACCACAATCTAACCCGACAAAGGTGTTAAACTTCTAGTTCTTTCCTAAACAAATAATCCGACAAAGGTACTATTAAATCTTGGTGTTACGATCTACCTTTACGACAAAATTTCCAGTAGATATTAACGATAAGAATTAACTGCTCAATTAAGCTTTGCGACAAAGCTTCCACTTAATCTAACAAGTTAATGCATAAGATAAGCACAAGAACTAGTAAAACATGAAATAGCATTAAGAACGAAATCTCAAAACATAGTCACAATATGCGAAACCCTAAACTGAATTAGGAATTTAGCTACACATATTGGAAGTAAAACGCATAATGAAAGTAGAAAATTCTTCTCTCGTCGAAAGCTTCGCGTTCTCCTCCAGAGCCATCTAGTTCTTCGTAGAATATGAGATGATGGAAAACCTAACCCAAAACATCTTATTTATAGCAAAAAGTAGGGTTTCCAAGTCTAATTTTTGGCTTGATTTCCAAGTTTCGGCCTGCTGACATCATCAAAACGCGTTGCTGACATCATCGCCGCGGACCGTGTACATTTTAGCTCCGCGGGTACTGTTCATTTTATCGTCCGCAGGTACTGTATATAAATTGAACAGTGTCCGCGGTCCTCTCGGAGACAGATCATCCATTCTGTGCATCTATTTTGACTTTGGCTCTCGATTAGACCCTCCAAATGACCTTGGATGCTCTCGGTGTGAACTAGAGAATTGTAGAGAATTGAGTCACCTACGCGATGGCATGTGGCTCGTATTTTTCTGATCAACGGTCCATTCCCAGCACTCCGTCGAGCATCCAAAGGTCTGATCTGCCTTTGTAATGTTTTCGGCATGAAATGCCCTCTTTTATGCGCGTTTCCTCCTAGAGCTTCCGAAACACCTGAGATGCAAAACAACACTAAAAAGTAACCGTTCGCATAATGAAGTTTCCAAATAAATAGGATTAGTTGACTCGATGAGTCGTATAAATATGACTCATCATCCAGCTTGGCTCAGACTGTTTCTGAGCTGAAGAGAGATCCAGGAAGGCTACCATCACAGACAGTGCCTAATCCGAGAGGAAACATCAGCACATTGGCCATGGTGGATGAAACGGAGGCGAAAAATAGAAAAAATGAGTCAAAGTCAGTGCATATCGCGTCCGAAGGAGACATTAGCTCGACGCTCTAAAGTTAAGGCCGGACGCGCCTCTAACGTCTACAGCGGATGCGACCCGCACTGATGCACAATCCAAAACTGACCCTTTGCCTTCGTTTTCTGTGCAGGTAGGAGCTCTTGAAGGCTATGTGATCGATAAGGATGAGCTAGGAGGCAGACTGGAGGTGAAGCATGAGCCAAACGACCCAACGATGGAGCGCCCAATTGCAGCGAGTCACAAGGCACCACAAAGAAAGTGTAAGGACCCAGGTGCCTTCACAATCACCTGTGGTGTTGGTGAGACCCTTATACATCAGTATTTAATCGATTTGGGTGCTGCCATTAACGCTATGCCATACTCTTTATATTGTTCTTTGAAGCAGGGACCGTTAAAACCTCCTAAACTGTTGGTAGAGTTAGGAGATAAATCTTGTATTCGTCCAGTTGGTTTGCTAGAGGATCTAACCCTACATGTAGGTGACCTTGTTGTTCCTGCAGACTTTTATGTTTTGCAGATGGGAGATGCTAGAAACGCGTCATGCACCACCTCCAAATAACATTTTTTATGATTTGAATTTCGAATTGATTTGAATTTATGCTAGAAACGCGTCATGCACCCCCATTCTTCCGAATTGATTTGAATTTCGGCTCAAAACCAAAACTTGCAAAACGCGTCATGCACCACCTCCAAATAACATTTTTTATGTTTTAGTAGCGATTGAGTTATGCAAAGAAAAGCGAAATCTAGACTAGGAACTCATATTCATGTAGCATCTATCCAGGGCGTCGAAGAAATTGTGGTGTTATATTTATTTTCCGTCTATCACTTAGTTCTTGTTCAGGACGAACAAGTTTTAGTGTGGGGTGGTTTGATGAGTCGTATTTATACGACTCGTCGAGTCAACTAATCCCATCTATTTCGACAATTTTATATGAAAACATTTACTTTTTAGTATGGTTTTGCATTTCAGGTGTTTCGGAAGCTCTAGGAGGAAACGCGCATAAAAGATGGCTTTTTATGCCAAAAACATCACAGTTTCAGATTAGACCTTTGGACCTTCAACGGAGTTCTGGGAATGGACCGCTGATCATAAAAATGTGAGCCACATGGCGTTGCGTAGCTAACTCAATTCCCTACAACTCTCTAGTTTGCACCAAGAGCATCTGAGGTCATTTAGATGTCAAATCAATAGCCGAAGTCGGGACACAGTGGGGATCGCGTCTCATAGAGACATTAGCGTTAACGCTAATGTCAGGGCGAAACACGGTGGTAATGTCAAGGCGAAACGTGGTAACTACTGTCAGCATGCATTTTGATGATGTCATCAAGCCCGAAACTTTGAAATTGAGCCCAAAAATAGACTTGGAAACCCTAGTTTTTGCTATAAATAAGATCTTTGGGTTAGGGTTTCCATCATCTCACATTCTACGAAGACCAAGACGGCTCTGGAGAAGACGCAAGCTTGTGACGGGAGAGAAGAATTTCCTATTACTTTCATACAAAAATACTTGTGTTTTGTTATGATCATGTGTAGTGACACGCGTATTTTTAACTCTTTATAGTTGTCAAAGTATGAGTTTTAAGGGTCAAATTGCAGTCAAACAAAATTTATAAACCTTGGTAAGCCAAGGGTCGATCCTAGGAGCAGTGCGTGTGAATACTAGCAAGCGGTGTGACCTATTTAGCTATTCCGAATTAACAAGTGTAGAACAGTTTTGTTGTCACGAAAATTGCAAAAATTAAATAGTGCAGAAATTAAATGGTTGTGTTTAAATCAGAGAAAGAATCCCAGAATCCGTACTTCACCCGTGCTAACCCCACTAATCATGCAATCATTCTACGCTAATTATTCATGCTATCGAATATAGAATATAACCGAAATAACACTAGACAAGCCGCCCATCCACGGATCATTGTCTAGATTAATCTCAATCGTTGAACGCCGCCCATCCACGGATTATCAACGACCTCGATTTATTAAACTAATGGTTTTCCTATTAGTTCATGTAAACATGACATAACATCAATTTCATGCAATCCGATTAATCCCTAGGGCCCATCCACCTTTCGGCATATAACCTAAATACGTTCTATCAATGCAAACGTACCCTTTGATGTAAATACATGCATAGAACGATAGTATTAAGCGCACAATGAAATTGAATAATCGAATCGCATAAATAATAACTTTAATTGATCACATGAAGAGTTAGGGGTTACATAGCACGGGATCCGTAGGATCCCGGAATTAAGAAGACTACTCACTATTCATGGTAGTTAACCAAAAACAGTGTAAAGAAGGAAAGAAACGAGTAACCCGTAAAGACGCGGTGTAGCTCGATGATCCTCACGCTGAAAGCTCTGTCTTCTCTCCCAAGTTAGGGTTTTTCTCCAAAATAACAGCACACTGTCTATTCTGGTCGTGTTTCCTTATATAGATCGTCTAAAAGGCTAAAAAGGCTAAAAAGCCCAAAATTGGATTTTAGAAACAACTTGTAAAATAGCCCAGCCGACGGTCCTGTTACAGGCTCGGCTGTAACGGCTGTAACGGGCAGAGCCAAAATCTCTGATAAAATTGAGACCGTTACACTCGTTATAATCCAAGGTGTAACGGTTACTGAGGCCTGTAACGGGCATGCTCGATATCTCTGGGAAAAAGGGGGCCGTTACACCCGTTACAACCCAAGGTGTTACGGCTATAACGGGCTGTCCTGGCTCAACTTTGGTTTTTGTCCTTTTTTGATCGATCTTTCCGTTCTTTCAACATTTTAGCTCCAAGGAGCGATGATATGTCGAATTTACCTGAAACACTAGAGAAAGACATCAAATATAGACAATTTGTCGGGAAAATGAACGTTATCCTTCATCGAATGTAGTGAATAATCAGTCAGAATATTGACTGATCAAAACACTCCACACTTAGGATTTGTTCGTCCCGAACAAATGTCGAATAATATGGCAGAATAAATACATGAGAGGATGAAATGTGCAACGACCATAAAGCTACCCACTCAAGTGACATGTGATCAATTCTAACTAAAGCATAAATAAAAAGATAACTCACTGTCGTAGAGGACACGAATGCATTTAGCGTATGCATCAAGCCTTTAAACCTATAGGCTGCCCTAGTAGGACGAGTATAGTCTCGTGAAGGTTTTCAGAAATAGGACTACCTACAAACCCCCTGTACAACTAACTATCGTGTATGCATGAATGATGCTCAACGAGTCACAGTAAAGTCATGTCATACCTCGGATTCATCGTGTTACCTCAACTTCAAGTCAAACATCTTCATCAAAGTTTTCAGACAATCATGGATTAAACGAGTTATGCATTCAAACGGTCAAGACACACGGCTAGCAATCGACTAATCACATGTTCTAAATAGTTCTATAGCAACGTATAAAGAATATGAATAGTTACACAAAACATGCTCGCCATTCACCTATGCTATATAGGGATAGTCCACGGGCTCTTGGCGCAAAGCTCATTCTCAAGTGCCAAGGACTAAGCAATGACCCGTAAGAGAAGAGGAGCCTGCCTTAAGGTTGTTCTGAAAAATAGTACGAAAATTGGCTCAAAATTTTTAGTGCAAGCACGAGGATCGTCCCTTAGTTTCTAGTACACGAATTCTCAAGATAGGTAATGATTTGCACGTAATGAGAGGATGGAATTACACTATATCAAGCAGAGGGGGGCAGAAATTATTTCAAGAGTGTTTTCCATATACCAGGGGTGACTTTTCTCACCAGGTCCTTGGTATTTTCTGCTTTCACAGAAGTAATAAAAGCATTTTGGGTTTTTTTTCAAACTAGTTTTCTTTCAAAAACAACTATGCTTGGGGCCAATGTTTCACCCACTTTCCAGAATTGAGAACTTTGTTTTTGAGGGGAAAACTTGAAGGTCAATTGTCTAACTCCACACTTAAAGCTTGACATAGTGTATGAATAAAGGCGGGTGCATGCAAATCACGACGAATGTAGAGAAACACATACTAGTACTAAGGTCACCTAGAAAAAGAGATGCAATTTAAGTTTTTGACATTTTTGAACCGGTGCCTACTAATTTCAAGTCTCAAACATGCTTTAAGAAATACGTAGAACACGTGATAGTCAAGGGCTAGCAATGATACTGACTCAAGAGAATACACACACGATTTTCACTATTTCAAGTCCTAGACTTCGAATCCAAATGAGTGTCAATCAGTCAAGGAGTATCGTAGAAAACGAGGATTTCAATCGCAATAGGCCATCATCGCCCTTAGTTCCTCCCGAAACTCTAGCTGGGTGACGATAATCTGCTACTGAGAGGTCTCTATTCGAGTGAAACGCTCCTCGAGTGTGAATGGCAACTGGTCGGCAGCAGGATAAGGCGGGGGAGGGGGAGGGATGTGGCTAGCCGCTGGAGGCGAGTGCGCCTCGTCCATGTCGACATCATCATGCGGAGGCTGGTCCTCCTCAAGTGGTGCAGGCTCGCGTGGAGGGGAGGCTACCCTGGCCTGTGCCCTATCAATGCGGCGTCTCTTTGCTCCTTTTGGGAGCTCGGGGTTGTGAGTCCACTCCCCGTCTTTCCCAATAAACTTATAGAGAATGATTTGGTCCATGTGCAGAACCAGGTTAGTCTCAGTCCCGTACAGAGAGCAGAGGTCCCATCCTAGAGACTCGGCGACCACAGAAATAAAGTAGCCGCCTCCCATGGCCTTGTTCCCAAGAGACGTGGCCCAAGCTGTCATCATCCCACTGAGGATCTGAAAGAAGTCCACTGGCACCCCTTTGCTCATAGAGATCATAATGTCCAAGTTAGGGTTAGAGATCACTGTGGCGCCCTCGGCTCGAGTATTAATGATTAAAGCCACAATTCTGTGAATAATCTTCCATACCGGCTCCTTGATGCCCGCAGCACCCCAACCGGACCGAAAATAATAGTCAAAACCAGATATGAGCTCCAGAACTCATACCTCTCATCCACACTATACTCGCCATAGAAACCTTCCAAGGGAAATCCCAAAGCCTCGCAGACTTCATCCTTGGACATAGTGTATGGGTGCTGTCCGACTTGGAATGTCCAATGAGTTACTTTCAACGGGCTGCCAATAATCTCAAAAGTAGCCAAAAATTCCTTCACTAACATAGGGTAAGTTGAGTGACGCGGCGAGCAAACAAAATATCAAGCCCAGAGGCGATAAACATGCTACGACACTGTGAAAATATATTCCTTTTCAAGTCCTTAAGAGTTTGAATGCAGGGAATGAGAGTAGGTTTTACCGTCTTTGTTGACAGGATTTTGTTGAATCGATCCTGATGCTCAGTTGTGGCGAATCGACCTGCATTGGTCAGCGGGTAATAGCGGGATTGATTGGGTGGTGGTGCTGGAATGATGGCGGTGGAGGAGCTTGGTGGAGGAGCACGGGGTTGTGTCCGTTTGGGTCGGCCGAAGCGGCTTGAAGAGGGATTTCCGGTGGGTTGGCTTGAATCCGTTGCTCTACCCATGGTGGGTGTAGGAGTGGCCGGAATTTGAAAGGTGAGGGGAGTGGTTAGGGTCTTGGCCATGGGTGAGGAGAGTGGTGCCGGATTGGGTGAGATGCGAACGGAGTGAGTGAGTGGTGGGAGCGGCTGTATTGAGGAAAGGGAGGAGAGTGGCCGGAATTGGGGCAAGGGGGAGTGGCGAACGGTCGGGGCGGTGAGGGGAGTGGTGGACGACAAGGGAGAACGAGCGGCGGCTGGACGGTTGGTGGAGTTGGTCGGCGACGGGGGTGAGAGAAGTGAAATTGGGAAATTTGGCAAAAATTAGGGTTTCAATTGAAGAAGAAGACATCTGCCCGTTACAACCGAGCCTGTAACGGCTGTAACGGTTGTACAGGACAACCCAAAATCTCTGAGAAGAATACAACCCGTTACAGCCTGATGCAGCCCGTTACAGTCCATGTGTAACGGCTGTAACGGGACCTCCCAAATTCTCTGCTAAAATACTGCCCGTTACAGCCGTTACAGTTCTATGTGTAACGGCTGTAACGGCTTCCCCCAAAATCTCTACCAAATTTGCTTTTGTCGGTCCAGAATAAAAACTGAACGCCGTTCACTCCAACTTTGATTCCTGCACAGTTCACACACAAATCGTACAATGCAAAATGCAATTAAATAAAACATACAGCGCGGGTTACTCCCCGAAGAGACCTAGTTTAACGTCTTGGCGAGACATAGCTAGGAAAGTAGGACTGGGAGCATTCTCGGGAAGTCCCTTGCTGAGATCCCTTCCCGAGAAGTAAGTTGTCATCAATCCCGTCAGGAGGTGCAAGATGCTTCAGAATGTGATAGTGCTTGAGGCGTTGCCCGTTGACTACCATTGTTTTTCCTCCTTCAACGCTGATTTCCACATGCCCGTCTGGATGTGCTCTTTCTACTATATAAGGGCCACTCCATTTAGTGCGCAACTTTCCAGGAAATAATATAAGGCAGGAGTTGTAGAGAAGAACTTGCTCGCCTTCGTTGAATTCTCTGCGCACGATCCTCTTGTCATGCCATTTCTTTGTTCTCTCCTTGTAAATCCGAGCGTTCTCATATGAATCTAATCTGATTTCATCAAGCTCGTGGAGTTGCAGTATTCGCTTTTCTCCTGCTGCCTTCATGTCCATGTTCAGCTCTCTAATTGCCCATAAGGCCTTGTACTCGAGTTCGACTGGCAGGTGGCAGGTTTTTCTGTAGACAAGTCTGAACGGACTCATTCCAATAGGAGTTTTGAATGAAGTCCTATATGCCCACAGCGCGTCATCTAGCTTGGACGCCCAGTCTTTCCTGTGGCTCGAGACTGTCTTTCCCAGAATGCTCTTGATCTCCCTGTTAGAGATCTCTACCTATCCACTGGTCTGAGGATGATAGGGAGTGCCAATTTTATGATAAACTCCATACTTTTTCAGCAACGTCTCGAAGTTTCTTTCTTTGAAATGGGAGCCTCCATCACTGATAACCGTTCTGGGCACTCCGAACCGAGGGAAGATCACCTTCTGAAACATTTTAATAACTACCTTGGCGTCGCAAGTAGGAGTAGCCACTGCTTCAACCCACTTGGAAACATAGTCGACTGCAACCAAGATATATTGATTTCCGTAGGAAGGTGGGAATGGTCCCATGAAGTCTATCCCCCATACATCGAATAAATCCACTACGAGAATGCTCTGTTGGGGCATCTCCTGCTGCTTCGAAATATTACCAATCCTCTAGCACTGATCACAAGCTTTGACGAATTCGTGGGCATCCTTAAACAGCGAGGGCCAAAAGAAACCGGACTGCAGAACCTTTGTAGCTGTTTTCGAACCAACTCCATGTCCACCGTATTGAGAAGAGTGGCAGCGTTCCAGAATATATGGGATCTGGTCCTCGTCGACACAAGTCCTGTAGAGACCGTCAGCACATAATCTATAAAGGAAAGGGTCATCCCAGAAGTACCTTTTAACATCGAAAAGAAATTTCCTCTTCTAGTTGTGCGAGAGGTCGGGAGGGATGATTCCACAGGCCAAGAAATTAACAAAGTCTGCGTACCATGAGACGTTATCCACATCAATGCACATTAGCTGTTCTCCTGCGATTGAGTCAGTCATCGGGAGCTTGTCCTCTTCGCGGTCGAGCCCTCCTAGCTCGAGGCGTGACAAGTGATCTGCAACCAGATTTTCTGCTCCGTTCTTGTCTCTGATTTCAATATCAAACTCTTGAAGGAGGAGGACCCATCGAATCAGACGAGGCTTTGAATCCTTCTAGGACAGTAGATATTTGATCGCAGCATGGTCTGTGTACACTATGGTCTTCGAACCAATTAGATACTGCCAGAATTTCTCAAAAGCGTAAATAATGGCCAGCATCTCTTTCTCGGTCGTAGTGTAATTGATTGCTGCCCCAGCGAGGACCTTACTGGCGTAGTAGACTACGTGCATCTTCTTTTCGATGCGCTGCCCCAGAACTGCTCCTACTGCAAGATCACTTGCATCACACATCAGTTCAAAAGGCAGCTCCCAATCGGGAGGCTGCACTACCGGAGCACAAGTGAGAGCAGTTTTTAATTGATGGAAAGCATTAAAACATGAATCGGCGAAGTTAAACTCAGCTTCCTGACAAAGAAGATCAGTGAGTGGCTTGGCTGTCTTCGAGAAATCCTTTATAAAGTGCCTATAAAATCCAGCGTGCCCGAGAAAACTCCTGATTCCTTTCACATCTTTTGGAGGGGGCAGCTTCTCAATCACCTATACTTTCGCGTGATCGACCTCGATGCCTCGGTGAGAGACCATGTGTCCCATCACAATACCTTCCTGCACCATAAAGTGACACTTCTCCCAGTTCAAAACCAGGTTGGTGTCAACACAACGATGAAGAACATTAGTGAGGTTAGAGAGGCAAGAATCAAATGAAGAGCCATACACCGAAAAATCATCCATGAATACTTCCATGGTGTTTTCTAGAAAATTAGAAAAATGGCAATCATACAACGCTGAAAAGTGGCTGGTGCGTTACAAAGACCGAAGGGCATACGTCTATAAGCAAAGGTGCCAAAAGGGCAAGTAAAGGTAGTCTTCTCCTGGTCCTCGGGGTGTATAGGGATCTGAAAGAAACCGCTATAACCGTCGAGGTAGCAGAAAAACTTATGCTTCGCAAGACGTTCTAACATTTGATCAATAAAAGGCAAAGGAAAGTGATCCTTACGAGTAGCCTTATTCAATTTCATATAATCTATGCACATACGCCAACCAGTCACAGTACGAGTGGGAATCAAATCATTATTCTCGTTATGCACAACAGTCAAACCTCCCTTCTTAGGGACAACATGCACAGGACTCACCCACGTACTATCAACAACAGAATAAATAATACCAGCATCCAACAATTTCAGAATTTCCTTCTTAACCACATCATTCAGCTTAGGATTTAAATGCCTCAAAGCATCTCTACTGGGTCTAGCATCGCCCTCAAGGTTGATTCTATGCATGCACAAATCTGGGCTAATTCCCTTTAGGTCGTCTATCGAATAACCTAGGGCTGGTCTATGCTTGCGCAGAACATCTAGCAATTTCTGGGTCTCTTAATCAGTCAAAAATGCATTCACAATCACCGGATAGGTTGAGTTAGGGCCCAGAAATTCATACCTGAGACTTGCAGGTAGAGGTTTCATCTCTACCTTACAAGGTTCCTTACCTGACTCGGTGAGCTGTCCAGTTTCAGTGCCTCCCTCAATGCTCACTGCGCATAAGTCCATCGGTATTGGGCAGCCTGGTGTAACTCTGTAAGACTCAATAGAGATCAGTGTAATAGGGAGATCAACATCAGCAGAGTCTAACACATCACAGCCAGCTAAAAGACTAGGTGTCTTGCACATGTCAGGTAAATAAAAGACAACACCTTCGCTGCCTACTCGCAAAGCTATAGACCCTCTATCCATGTCAATAACAACCTTAGCCGTATAAAGGAATGGTCTACCAAGTATAATCGGGATGTCTATGTCCTCTGAGATCTCTAGCACAATAAAATCAGCAGGTATGTAGATATTCTTAACCTTGACAGGTACGTCTCTTAGAATCCTTTCGGGAGTCTACAAGAACGATCCGCAAGGCGAATAGAGATATTATTAGGACAAAGATACCCCAAATTCAGTTTAGCAGACAACGAATAAGGCATGATAGACACACTAGCACCAAGATCACACAAAGCACGACGAATAGTAATGCCACCAATATCACAAGGGATAGAAAAACTCTCTGAATCCTTAAGCTTAGGCGGCATGGGCTGGTGCATGGCAGCACTACACTCCTCACTTAGGGCCACAGTCTTGGTCCCGTCCATCTTCTGTTTCCCAGCCAGAATCTCCTTCATGAATTTTGCATAGGTGGGGATCTGGGTGATTGCATCAGTGAAAGGCATCGTAATGTAAAGAGTACGAATTTTATCAACGAACTGCATGAACTCTTTATCTCTTCTCGTAGCTTTGAGCCGCTGTGGGAATAGGACCGGAGGCTTATAAGGAGCCGGCTCCACTGTTTGAGCAGAATTTTCAACTCGGTTTTTAGCTTCTATTGATGATTCCGCTTCAGCAGGAGCAGAATTAGGCGCTGATTTTTCTGCTGTTACTCGAGTGGTTTGAGCTGGTAGCATTTCAAGTTATTTGCCACCTCGGAGTGTGATAGCATTGACTGATTCTCTAGTGTTGTGCTCTGGTTTTGAAGGGAGTTTCCCGTGTTCTCTGGTTGCTGAATTTGCCTGCTGAGCCACCTGAGTTTCCAGCATTCTGTGCTGGTCGATCGTCTTCTGGAGTCCTTGCACTTTCTTATCCTGCTCTTCCATAAACTTAGCCATCATGGCTTCCATGCTAGATGAGCTGTCGGACTCCTGATGCTTGGGCTACTGCGACTCGTATGAATAGTTCCCTGAATTCTGATTTTGCTACCCTTGCGTTTGATTATTGTACTTATTATTGTACTGAGTCCTTGGCTGGTAGGAGTTGCTATTCTGCGATTGCTGAGCCTGGTTGTTGTATTGCCCTCGTGGCTGATACGGTGCATTGCCTTGCTGCTGTTTGTATGGGAAACTCGGAGGCGCCGGATTCTGAGGCTTGTAAGACAGGTTAAGATTATTCCTGTTTGGGTTATCCCACCTGTTCATGGGTGGTCCATAGCCGGGACCAGCCCCTTGATTATTCTGCCCGACGTAGTTTGCGTCCTCCTGATTACCGTTGTCATTATCTGGTCCGATCACCGGACAACCATTTGCGTAGTGAGAAGGAGAGCCGCATATTTGACAGTACACGCCTACGTGGGCGACGTCTGAGGACTTCATATTGCATCCAACCTTCAGATTCTGGATCTCAGTTGCAAGCAATTTCACTGTATCAGTCAACTTAGCGATGTCATTAGTGCTCTCGGCTTGGCATAAGTCCTGCACGCCTTTCCTATCCCTAGGGTTACCTCGTTCACTAGTCCAGAGGTGGTAATCTTGGGCTGCCTGTTCCACAATATCGTAAGTGTCCTCCAGGGGAACTCCAGTGAGGCAGCCACCAGCAGTTTGATTTATTAGAGTTCGCATTCCCTGGTCGATCCCCTGATAAAACGTGTCCATGATTTGCCACTGCTCTAGGTTGTGGTGGGGGCACATCCTCGTTAGCTCCTTGTATCTTTCCCAGGCGTCGTACAGAGTCTCGCCATCTATAGAACGGAACGAGATGATCTTGTTCCTGAAGTGGGCTGTCTTTGATGGCGGGAAGTGCTGCCGGAAGAAGGCTTCGGCCAACCTGTCCCAGGTAGTAAAGGTACCTTCAGCATGGCTGTCCAACCATCTACTAGCTTTGTCGGTCAGTGAGAAAGGGAATAGTCTGAGATAGGAGGACTCCGGAGGGACACCATTGGTCTTGACTGTATTGCACATCTGAATAAAACGCTTGAGGTGCTGGTGTGGGTCTTCATTAATCCTTCCCGAGAACTAATTATTCTGCACCATCTGGATAAGTCCTGTTTTTAGCTCCCAAGTGTTGTTTTCTATTCCGCGCGGTGCAATGGCTGACTGAAATCCCGAGACATGCGGAGCAGTGTAATCTCCGAGAGTCCTGTGCACTGGTTGTTGTGCGGGACGCCGCTGGTCACCTGCAACCTCTCCATTCAGCAAGGCTGGGTTATTCTGATTCATGGCCATTCCTGCTAGATTACGATTCAATGCTCGTAGCTGCCGAGCTTCGTTCTGGGCCTGATGATTATTCCGCCGTCGGTCTGGTGTGTCGTCGTCTGAAATCTGAATCTGCTTCTTCCGTCTGGGTGTTTTCTTTGGCATGGACTAGCTAGTACCTGAAAGAGCCAAGAATCACCGTGAGTGGAGAAATAAAAGCAGAAAAAAATCAGAAAACGAACGTGGTGGAATAGTCTAAACTACACACGTTAATCCAATATCCCACTAAACGCTGCTCCCCGGCAACGGCGCCATTTTGACACGCGTATTTTTAACCCTTTATAGTTGTCAAAGTATGAGTTTTAGGGGTCAAATTGCAGTCAAATAAAATTTATAAACCTTGGTAAGCCAAGGGTCGATCCTAGGAGCAGTGCGTGTGAATACTAGCAAGCGGTGTGACCTATTTAGCTATTCCGAATTAACAAGTGTAGAACAGTTTTGATGTCACGAAAATTGCAGAAATTAAATAGTGCAGAAATTAAATGGTTGTGTTTAAATCAGAGAAAGAATCCTAGAATCCGTACTTCACCCGTGCTAACCCCACTAATCATGCAATCATTCTACGCTAATTATTCATTCTATCGAATATGGAATATAACCGAAATAACACTAGACAAGCCGCCCATCCACGGATCATTGTCTAGATTAATCTCAATCGTTGAACGCCGCCCATCCACGGATTATCAACGACCTCGATTTATTAAACTAATGGTTTTCCTATTAGTTCATGTAAACATGACCTAACATCAATTTCATGCAATCCGGTTAATCCCTAGGGTCCATCCACCTTTCGGCATATAACCTAAATACATACCCTTTGATGTAAATACATGCATAGAACGATAGTATTAAGCGCACAATGAAATTGAATAATCGAATTGCATAAATAATAACTTTAATTGATCACATGAAGAGTTAGGGGTTACTTAGCACGGGATCCGTAGGATCCCGGAATTAAGAAGACTACTCACTATTCATGGTAGTTAACAAAAAAAACAGTGTAAAGAAGGAAAGAAACAAGTAAACCGTAAAGACGCAGTGTAGCTCGATGATCCTCACGCTGAAAGCTCTGTCTTCTCTCCCAAGTTAGGGTTTTTCTCCAAAATAACAGCACACTGTCTATTCTGGTCATGTTTCCTTATATAGATCGTCTAAAAAGGCTGAAAAGCCCAAAATTGGATTTTAGAAACAACTTGTAAAACAGCCCTGCCGACGGTCCCGTTACAGGCTCGGCTGTAACGAGCAGAGCCAAAATCTCTGATAAAATTGAGACCGTTACACCCGTTACAATCCAAGGTGTAACGGTTGCTGAGGCCTGTAACGGGCATGCTCGATATCTCTGGGAAAAAGGGGGCTGATAGACCATAATTGTATGAATCATAAACACAGTTAAACCCACCAAATTAGACGCTTTGTCTATTTAACTTTTGCTTGTTAGTTCCGATATTTATCTACAGGGTATTTCGAAGTCTAGAGAGAATACAGGCTAAGGAGGAGTTTTTAAGCTAAAAATGGATTGCAAGTCACTCCAGAACACAACCAGATTCCGACTGTACGACTTTCGTGATCCTGACGTGGAATCACTCAAAACAAGTCCAACCGAAGAGCAACCAGAGTCAGTCCGGAGCTGAAATGGACCGATGGCTTTTGTGGATGAGATCACAAAACTCACACTCACTCCCCTCTTACCACATGGCCGGCGGCTTTCTCCCCTCTTCTCCTCCCTTCTCCTCTCTTCCACAAGCTTCTCCTCCTCTCCTCTACCTCCATGTGGCCGGCGGCTAGAAGGGATGATGACCTCATCTGATGGCTTTTGTGAGCTCCTTCCATTTTGTGACAAGTGGCTAGCTCTCCTCCACATTTTACTCATCTCTTGGCCTATAAATAGCACATACTGTTCACTTGTAAATCATCCCATTTTGTGTGGAAGAAGCACATGTCACTTATCTCTCTAGTTTTTGGGCACTACTCTTGTAAACACTTGTTTTAACTCTATAATACTCCTGTTGGTTCTTGAGTATTCTAGTAGTTCTTGAGTTTACTCCTGTTGGTTCTTGAGTATTCTCCTTTTACTTTACTGTTTTTCGAAAACCTTCAAGTATTTAGCTATGATGTCCTGTTCCATGGATATTCGTAGCTAAACCTTTCATTCGGTTGAAGGGGTGTACTTGTGTCATAAAATGTTTTAGGCCCTACTCGTAATGCCTCTATGTGTTCAAAACCTGTTCTATGTGCCACATATTAGGTTAGAACTTCCAAGGTTGAGTGGATGCTTGGAATGGCAAAACTTATCTGAGGAGTTTGACCTCTTTAAAACACCATTTGGTTGATCGGGAATGATTAATCAAATGGATGCACATAAGGCTAATATACCTTGGAATGGGGTATTAGTCTAAATAGAACAAGTGCTCTATGTCTTGGAATGGACTAGACAGTGTGGCAAATCAAGTGCTTGGAATGACCTTGATACACTTTTGAATACATAGTATGATCATTAGAGGTCAATGATAAACAGACTTTGATACAAGGCCCCTAAAACCGAAAACTTTCCTTAACTTAAAACACCACCTGCACTTTACTTTCAGTCTCAATATCAACTGCAATATCAACCGCTTACTCTCCGCAAGACTTATCCTTCAAGCATCCCACTTGTTGTAAGTCTTCTCGTTTTATTTTCAGTACTTTACTTTCTGCACTAAAATCACAACCGACCCACTTACTTTTCTGCATTAAAAACCAACAACCAACCACTCACTTTTCATCGCTAAAACCTCAATCCACCTAAAATCACGCTCCCCTTCAGTACATTCCTCAAAGAACAACTATCCCCCTAATTCCCTTGGGTCCGACTCCTACTTACCACTTGCTACCCAGTAGTGAAGTCGCGAGTAGCGGACTTATAAATTTATTCTTGACTTTTGCACACGATGACTGTGCATCCGTCAGGGGCCATTACACCCGTTACAACCCAAGGTGTAACGGCTGTAACGGGCTGTCCTGGCTTAATTTTGGTTTTTGTCCTTTTTCGATCGATCTTTCCGTTCTTTCAACACTTTAGCTCCAAGGAGCGATGATATGTCGATTTTACCTGAAACACTAGAGAAAGACATCAAATATAGACAATTTGCCGGGAGAATGAACGTTATCCTTCATCGAATGTAGTGAATAATCAGTCAGAATATTGACTGATCATGTAGCTAAACCTTTAATTCGGTTTAGGGTTTCGTACATTGTGACTACGTTTTGAGACTTTATTCTTAATGCAATTTCTTGTTTCTCTAGTTCTTGTGCTTAATTTCAAGGATTGAATTGTGAAGCTAAGTGGATACTTGACATGGTAAAGCTTAGCCGAACAATTCAGCCCCTATCGTTAATGCTTGTTTGAGACTTACCCGTAAAGACAAGTAGGAACACCTAGATTCGATAATGCCTTTCCCGGATTATTGGTTTTAGAAGAACTAGAAGTCTAATGCCTTACCTGGATTAGATTGTGGTTTATTGCCTGAAACGGAATACTTTGGGTTATAACCTGAAACGAAGTAACCACACTTGTAAACATGAAATTAGATTATTAGCAGTCGATGATAAACATGTCACAATAGAAACCCTAAGCTGAATATTCTCTCTGATTGAATTATTCGTGTTATTTTCTCATGTGCACTCACTATTATTTAAAACCCCATTTTCGTTATTTGATTTTCAGATACAACTTCAACAACCAGCTCTCTTGGGTTTTACCTTGCTTGCCGCTTAACTAGTTTCACGCAGGAGAATATAAATTTAAGTTTGACGCATCAGACGACGCGCGTCATGCACTACCTCCAAATAACATTTTTGATGTTTTTCAATCTGTTGTCTCTCCAGATGCTAATAAGGCCCTTTGCCACAAGCCGGAGGATGAGGAGGTCAGAAATGAGATCAAAGGCATGGTGTAGTTGCTGGGTCGTCGTGTTCCTTAACTTCGCAGCAACAAGTCTTGGTTAGGGTCTTCGATGCGGGCTATGAACTTCGGTTGAATGCAGATTTCTTCCTCCTTGCGTGATGAATGAATACTTGGATAGCAATTTGAACCACGTAATCGCTGTCCGAATTCAATATTTCCACCCTATTCTATGCCTTGGGTTGCAGGAAATTTGAATATGGGATACAATCCAAATTGTTGAAACACTTTGTTTCTAGGCAAAGATAACAAAGCACAACTTAAGGTTTGGGTGTGTTGTAAATCAAGAGAAAGGATTTTGATGTTTCTAGCAATTGCACAACACAATTTTCGTGTGTCATGAATGAGAAAACAATCTCAATTTATAGAGAAACAATCGGGTATGAACAGTAGATGCGACTGTAGACTGAACAGGCACCTGTTGCAGTTGTGCGGTCGCACAGTCCTGGTGTGCGCTCGCACGCCAGTGAAACGTTGCAACTTTTTGCCTTGTTTTGCAGCCTTGTGCGGTCGCACAGTACTGGTGTGCGCTCGCACATACTTGACCAGACGCACAGAAATCTTGTGCGTTCGCACAGTCTTGTGTGCGCTCGCACAAACTTGACCAGACGCACAGAAATCTTGTGCGTTCGCACAGTCTTGTGCGGTCGCACACTTTCCCTATGCGCTCGCACACATGCGTCTGTACTGATCTAAACCCGAAAATCACTAACAATCCTCCCCCATTTTTGGGTTTCCCTTTTGATTCACAAAATACCTAGTTTTTAAGCAAAACACGCATAAGCGGAAATGTCACTACGGATTGAATTTCCGCATAGTGTAATCACGCATACAATATACCCGAATTGAAATGGTGTCACTGAGGATTGAACCAATCAATTCATTTGGGTACTTGACGGCGACACACACATGTGTTACTTCACAAACCGTTAAGTTTACTTGACTCTTCATGGCCCTTGAGTCCCTATCCATTCATAAACGTATTGAGATTAAACCCGATCTCTCATGAAGCGACCAGAAACTTCACGTTTACATAGGTAGATTCCTTTGTGGGTCACACAGCCCAATTGTGCTCCTACACTTAGCACTTTTTCAAGGAATCTATTAAGAAGAGTTCATCTTCAACCTAAACCTTTGTAGGTACTGAACACACACTTGGGGATGCATATTTGTGTTCATCAATCTTCTAGGAATGGGCTTTCCGCATTGAATTCAGCTCTAACGCTAGTTAGATGTGAATTGGGTGTCCCACGACTAGATGATTATATGGGTTTTGTCCCATCCCCTTTATCGACTCGGAAAATAAGTCTCCAGCTAATCCTTCGTTAAGTGATTAGCCTACCTTTTGTTATAACCTAACAAAATTCACAGACATCACCACATGCATAATGAGCTCACTTACTGCACTATGTCTAACACCTAAGTGTCTAGACCACATTGTATACATGGCTAAATCCTTTAGCCAATGTATCAGCGCTGTCACAATGTATCTATATTGGTGATATCGGTCTTTCCCCACAATGAAATTTCATATTTCATGTTCTCTAATCATCTTTCTTCTTTTGAAGCACCGACTAGAGCAACAAACTCATATTTCATTGTTAAACCTATGATGCAAGTTTATTTCTTAGATTCCCATTAAATGATCTTCCCCAAGTAAAATTACCCTTCTACTTGGATAGGGATGTCCTTCCTCATTTAAATCTAACGTGCATCAGAAAATCCTTCTTACGACCGAAGAAATATAAGAACATATATGCAAGACCAAAATCATTGTCCTCTTAAGGTACCTAAATACCCTATGAGCCGCTTGTCAATGTTACATACTAGGGTTACTAGTATATCGACTAAGCTTACCCACCGCAAGTGCGATGCCAGGTCTAGCATATAACATAAATCAACACTTTTATTAATGTTCTCTTTCAACTTTCAACTTCACTCTTATAGGTCCCAAATTTATCAAGAGTTCTACTCTTATAAATTCTATTATAAAGATTGAAAGAACCAAGAGAAGAATACATATGTCAAGTTAGCAACTTGAATATCCAAGTGTTCTTATTTCAAAATTCAACCTTTGAAATTTTACACCACATGTTACTTATGCAATCAACAGAAAAACATGATATGCAAGCATAAACCAAGTAACATGTGAACAAAAGAATTATACCAATATATGTGTTATTCTAGATTCAACATGTCACACATGGAGAATCACAATCAGAATCCCATACCCAAAACTTGTATTTCATTTAATACACAGTTTTCCGACATGTCAATCAACACCCTTTTCAGTATAGTATTCAACCAATACTTACATCAAAGTGTCCTTCACTAACATAAACCTTAGTGAATATTTCAAACCACAAAATGAAATAATCACTATCCCAGTGACACTTCAAACCATAACTCTACCGATCAAGTTTATCGACCCGATAAACTTACAAGTATAATTACCGGAGTTACACATTAGAAAATCCTTCTAATTTTATTATGGTTGAAACCATCAACACACACACATATATATATATCATAATTCATAACACATACACAATAAGGTATTAGCCTAAAGTATGCCTCTACTTCACAATATCAGATTTATCACGTAAGGAAATAAATCTTCAATATTGACAGTCAAACCAATTTCCAGTCTAAGTTAACATTTCCCTTGGAAACTTTAACTTCGTATGAGAACCATGTTCTCATGTTTTAAATCGGTTTAAATGAGGCTCTTAACGTGTATGATTGCTATATCATTTTAAAGCAAAACCAGAATCAGAACAAAGCAACATTGCATATCTAGATTCAATACTTACTTCTCGATTTAAATAAACATATCAATATCTAGATGAATCAATACCATTAATAAGCATAATCTAAGAGCAGATGCATAAATATGGCTAAAGAGACCTTTTCATGCATGTAATACTATCACTAAAGTTTCTCATAAGAGACCGAACCAACTATGAATTAAGTGATAATATGCTATCATGAACTTCACAAATCAAGTTACATCATCGTGAAAACTTACATACTCATAGACCAGAATAGCATATCAGAAAATTCATCTAGTGAGATTCATTGTTAAATCCATCAAAACCACATGATTCAATATCATACGCATCATCAAGATCTAACTAATCATATACTTATTGAATATATCAAAATATCAAAATCAATTTAACTTTCAACACTTCTAAGTTTGCCACCTAATCATTTTCACATTTAATAGTCATTAATCATGCTACTACCGAAATATGATAAAATCTCAGAAACAAGCAACTCAAACCGATCATATTAAATCGTGCATGCTTCACTTATTAGACTCATCAAATAAAGAAATAAATAGACAATTTTAACGATCGAACCTGTCCCGTAGACGCGCCTTGTGAATTCTCTGTCATGAATTGTGAAACACCAACTTTTCCATTTTATATCTCCTTTGTCCATTGAACCCAAGTATACAACTTGAGCACATAGACAGAACCTCCCATTTGTAGACATGTCCTGTGGTTTTGAGTTCAACCGTGGGGCTGCATCTTCATGCAAGCTTCAAGGTCCGAAGCTCTCTTGGAGTTTCTACTTCACATGGAACAATTGTGCCAGACCGATCTCCATGGCCTAAGACACCAAAAAATCTCATATAATGTACAAGTACAAGTGCCCCATATAATCATATTTGTCTTGGCATTTCCCATTAACACAGTTGTATAATGTATGCATATATCTCAATCTGAGACAACTTAATGACCACTTTATGTTGGCATTCGGCACATCATGACATCAACCCGATGAACCATATCAAAACCTAGAGCCCCAATCAATGCATAACCAAGGAATCCAATTTTGGACATATAAAATCCAAAACATCCTTAAATATACTGTAGGGGAACTAGCAAGCGTCGTCACCAAGCCAAAACCCGCTCTCCGTACTTGCCATGCGTCTTGTAGAAGCACAAACAATCTGAGTTACTGCGGCAGCAGTCTCGTGCCTCTATTAGACCATTTCATCAGATAGCCATATGCGTCATTCACCATAAATTCAATACGGCAACCTCCAGTTACATCCGTACTGCCAGCATAATAACATGCCATCAAGATCAGCCAAGGCGTACTGCCAAGGCAAAGTCACAGCGAGGCAGATGTGACTCCAGAGTTCAACTCCAAACTGTCTTTTGTGAAATCCAACACCGTCACAGCGGTAATCACCTTATCGAACCAAACCCCATTTAGGGCTTTCACCGACACTTTTGATTTCCGCAAACCATGGGATTTGCACACGATACTCAATTAGAAATTAAGTCGTGCCAGAATCATCAATTCATTGCAACCGTCTCTAATCCCATCAGCCACTCAATCTCTCGCCAATCGGCATCACCATGTAGAAGCAAATTAGTGACTGAAGTTGTAGAGGTGCAATCCTTCAATTCATTCCAATTGAATCGCTTGATTCATTGAACTCAAACCCATAGTTTGGTTTCGTCTTTGACTACAAAGATGGCAACTCTCTGAACAAGCCTGGCCTTGATAGTGTCCAGTTCATCCCTTCAAACAGCAAAGCGCCAATTCGAAGAGACCTAATCTCATTGTTTCTTCGTTTGTTTCTCCAAACTTTACCTCCCCCATACGCAGCAACACTTTGCGTGTTTCTGCATCATAAAACAGAACAAGTTAAACAAGTAATTTATCCAAGACAGATTTACTTGAAACATAATAATCCTTATTCAGCCACCGTCTATCCACTTTGCTCCTTCAACTTCTTCAGTTCCCATGCGTAGCAACGTCTTTGACCATGCTGAAAATTTATTCCTTCATCCTTTTCCGATTTCTGGAACTTGCTCTTCTTCAACTTCACCTTCTCCAATTTCAGCAATATGTTGACAAATCCGAAAATTTCATTCCTTCAAATTTTCCATCTTATCTCATGCTCGCCATCGATAGGAACATATTGAATTCATTTGTAGTTGCTGGGTCGTCGTGTTCCTTAACTTCGCAGCAACAAGTCTTGGTTAGGGTCTTCGATGCGGGCTATGAACTTCGGTTGAATGCAGATTTCTTCCTCCTTGCGTGATGAATGAATACTTGGATAGCAATTTGAACCACGTAATCGCTGTCCGAATTCAATATTTCCACCCTATTCTATGCCTTGGGTTGCAGGAAATTTGAATATGGGATACAATCCAAATTGTTGAAACACTTTGTTTCTAGGCAAAGATAACAAAGCACAACTTAGGGTTTGGGTGTGTTGTAAATCAAGAGAAAGGATTTTGATGTTTCTAGCAATTGCACAACACAATTTTCGTGTGTCATGAATGAGAAAACAATCTCAATTTATAGAGAAACAATCGGGTATGAACAGTAGATGCGACTGTAGACTGAACAGGCACCTGTTGCAGTTGTGCGGTCGCACAGTCCTGGTGTGCGCTCGCACGCCAGTGAAACGTTGCAACTTTTTGCCTTGTTTTGCAGCCTTGTGCGGTCGCACAGTACTGGTGTGCGCTCGCACATACTTGACCAGACGCACAGAAATCTTGTGCATTCGCACAGTCTTGTGTGCGCTCGCACAAACTTGACCAGACGCACAGAAATCTTGTGCGTTCGCACAGTCTTGTGCGGTCGCACACTTTCCCTGTGCGCTCGCACACATGCGTCTGTACTGATCTAAACCCTAAAATTACTAACACATGGCACTCGACAGCTCACCCGTACCAGATGGGTTTACTGAGCGATTTTACTTATATTTTTGGGATATAATCAAGGATGGTCTGATTGGTGCCGTTGGGGGATTCTTTGGGGGCCTCCATCTCCCTCGCATCTTTTCCTCGACCTATCTTACATTGATTTCTATGGTGACTTATGCAACCTCCATCGCCCAGCTCCAGCCCATCAGCTTGTGCAATTTCTATCACTAAATCATCTCACGAATCCTAGCTTTGAGGTTGACTATTTGTCTCCCTCGCATCATTAGTGAAGAACAAGTTGGGTTCATTAAGGGGCGTGCTATCCATGAGAATATAGCCCTCGCTCATGACCTCACTCATGACTTGAATCACAGAGCTTTCGGATGGAATCTTATCATTAAGTTTGACATGGCCAAAGCTTATGATAGGGTGTCCCGGGCCTTCATCATTGGAATCCTCCGAAGTATGGGGTTCGCGGAGACTTGGTGTGATATGATTTCCAGATTTGTAGCCAATTGTTACTACTTGCTGAAATGGGATGTGAAGCTATTCGGATGTTTCAAATCTTCTAGGGGAGTTCGGCAAGGTGACCCGTTATCTTCCAGTCTCTTTGTGATTGCGATGGAATGGCTTAGTAGGGTCCTAAATGCAGGAGTGGAACATGGAGTCTTACAAGCTTATATCACTAAGCGACATGTGGTACAAGTGAACCACCTCTTATTCGCGGATGACCTTCTTATTTTCACTAATGGTGTCAAGAATTCAATCCGAAATCTTATGGAGATCATCAGTGACTTTTGCATGGTTTTAGGACAACGACTCAACCCATATAAGAGCACTATCTTCGTCCTTCCTGACTTCCCAGCCACGCGGAAATTGGAAATCATCAGGCTGACAGGGTTTCAAGAGGGTAGCTTACCGGTAACATACTTGGGTGCTCCGTTGTACAGGGGGCTCGGATTGACATGTTCTCCGCGCTAGTGAGCAAGGTTAACGACCGCATTGGTGGCTGGATGAAGCGGTTCGTGAGTATAGGAGGCACGGTGACCCTTGTCAATTCAGTCCTTAACGCGATCGGGATACATTGTATGATGGTGCTACCAGTTCCAATCACTGTCCTCAACAAGCTTGTTTCTTTGATGGCCAACTTTGTATGAGACAGTGGAGGTTCCAAACGACATCATTGGAAGCGATGGTAGGACATGTGTAGGCCAAAGCATTGTGGCTGTCTTGGCATTCGGGAGCCTAAATCCGTAATGCTAACTCTACACCCGAAAATGGCTTGGAGCTTTTTGGAGCAGCAGACCCTTTGGGCCAGATTTAGTAAATCCAGATTCTGGTTTGGGGAACGTGGGTCTGGTCTTTGGAATGCTTTTAGTCATCTGGTTTTTTCTATTCAAGACAACTGCACCTAGAGCCTGGGTCGCGGCAACACGACTGTGGAGAACTATTGCTAGATGGTTGGAGTCGTTCCACCTGAATGGCTCAAATTTTTGAGCGTTAGGGAGGTCACCAGCCATGCAGAGCTAAAGGGAGAGTTATCATCGGTCCTACCAGCGAGAGAAGCCCAGCAGTTGTCCCTCTTCTTGGTAGGTTTTGGAAGGGACCGTTGTCTTTGGTCGGGGAATGGTCAGAAAGGGTTCACAGTGCGGCGCTTCTAGCACTATGGACAGACGAGGCACCCCACCCTTTCCTGGGCTAAGCACATGTGGCAGTGTTGGCTTCCTCTCAAGATTTCGTGCTTCATCTGGAAGGTCTTTCATTACATTCTTCCAGTGGATGATTCCATCATTAGGCTCTGAATTCCCCTCGCCTCCCTTTGCGTGTGCTACTGCAACCCTCGTTAAGAAACATTGGTTCACCTTTTCTTTGCTGGAGATATGGGAAGTGAACTCTGGCGATAGCTGGGGTTGCAGTTCAACAAGCCCAGGGTTCACGGAATAAAAGGGTTGGCTCATGGATGGCTGAGACATAAATCTAGAGGTATCATGGATTGTTTAGCGTTGGGTCTTGCCTCTTGTGGCTTATGGGATATGGAAGGCTCGTAATTCCTTGATCTTCGAAGGCAAACCCCGGGACTGGCAGTGGTGCATGCTTACATGGGTACGGAACCTTGCGCGCCTCATCCCTCCAAGGGGAGTCATGGACGCAGCGTGTCTTCATCTGCTGGGCATACATGATGTGCGGTCTCATCTCACCATGCACTGGAGCCGGTGGAAGCCAGGTATTGACAGTCTCACCCTTAATGTTGAGATCGTCATCAAGGGAGCCACCTCGTGGGGTGGCTTTGCCGCTAGAAACCGTGTGGGGGACTGGATTTTCGGTGGTGCTTATAGGATCCCAAACAGTGTGGGTTGCGGCCTGCCTTGGCACATCGATAAAGCTATGGTAGGCAGCAATGAGCTTCCACGGTCTTGGTCTGTGTAGAGGTCACATCCGTCCATTCGTGACCTTTCTAATTCCAACTGGGAGGAAGCGCTGGTTGAGGTGGTCTACATGGGGAGGAGACTGGTCCAGCGCTTTGGGATCATCTCTTTCCAGAAAATTTGCGCGTTAGCCAACGGCGCAGCCCTTTCCCTTGCTAGCCTAGCTTCCATGGAAGGGGTGCTCTCTCCTGATCAAGTTCTGGTTGCCACCCGTGTTGCTCTCAGTGGTGATAAGAACCTGCTCCCACATCTCTCCACTACTACAGAACACACTTTATGCAACGGTTCCTCATCCGTTGCATAAGCTACCGTTGCATAATGTCATTACATTATGCAATGGTTCAAGAGCAAAACCGTTGCTTAAGATCATATATTATGCCACGGTTTTCCTTGAACCGTTGCGTAAAACATGAAAAAAATTGGACAGATGTTGGCCGTTTTATAGCTCAAATCCACCTGAAATATTGAATACAAATTCTAAACAAAATTTATTACCCTGCTATTTGATGAGTCGTATTTATACGACTCGTCGAGTCAACTAATCCCATTTATTTCGACACTTTATTATGCAAATAGTTACTTTTCAGTGTTGTTTTGCATCTCAGGTGCTTCGGAAGCTTTAGGAGGAAACACGCATAAAAGATGGCATTTTGTGCTGAAAACACCACAAGGGCATATCAGACATTTGGGCATTCGAAGGAGTGCTGGGAACTGACCGTTGATCAAAAAAATACGAGCTACATGTCGTTGCGTAGCTGACTCAATTCCCTATAATTCTCTAGTTCACACCAAGAGCATCCGAGAATATTTGGAGGGTCTAATCAAGAGCCGAAGTCAAAACAGATGCGCAGAATGGATGATCTGTCTCCGAGAGGACCGCAGACACTATTCACTTTATGAACGTACATGGTCCGTGGCGATGATGTCAGCAACGCATTTTGATGACGTCAGCAAGGCCGAACACATGGAAATAAAGCCCAAGAATCAGACTTGAAACCCCTACTTTTTGCTATAAATAAGATGATTGGGTTAGGGTTTCCATCATCACTCATATTCCAACATTCAAGACGGCTCTGGAGGAGAAGACGCAAGCTTTCGACAATAGAGAAGAGATTTTCCTACTTTTAATTATGTGTAGCTAAACTCCTAATTCAGTTTAGGGTTTCACATATTGTGACTATGTTTTGAGATTCCGTTCTTAATGCAATTTTATGTTTCTCTAGTTCTTGTGCTTATTCCATGAATTAATTTGTGAGGTTAAGTGGAAGCTTTATCGCAAAGCTTAATCAAATTCTTATCGTTAATATCTACTGGAAACTTTGTCGTAAAGGTAGATCGTAACACCTAAATAAAATAATACCTTTGTCGGATTATTGTATGTAGGAAAGAATTAGAAATCTAGCCCTTGGTCGGGTTAGATATGTTGTATCACCTTTGTAGGGATACTTTAGGAATTACCTTTGTCGGAATTCCACACTAAGAAATAAAGATTTGATCATTACATATCTATGATAAACATGTCACAATAGAAACCTTAAGCTGAATGTTCTCTCTTATTGGAAGTCTTCTGTTATTTTCTCCTTTGCACTCTTAATTGCTCAAAATCCCCTTTTTAATTGTTTTTACAGGAATAGCTTCAACAACACCAACTCCCTTGGGTTCGACCCTGCTTGCCACTAGCTAGTTGTTTGCAGGAGATTATAAATTTAAGTTTGACGCGTCAGAAGACGCGCGTCACTGTTACACATTTCCAAACTTCAAAATACTTGCATTTCACTCAAAATACAACCATTCATATAAGTCATGCACAACCATTCATACACTGATTTATACAACATCACATAAACAATTCACATGTAAAGACTATGTTCAAAAAGTAGTTGTACAAGTCATGCATATACCACACTGAGGTTCAACGTTTCGTGGTTCAACCTCGCCATGCATATACCACACCTTATATTGTGGGTCAATTCCCTTTAACAAAAGGTGTTTATGCAATTTCTTCGGTTTGACCTTTTTGTTATTCCAGCAACCCATACATGGACAATATACACGTTCAACGTTGTTTCTGGACGCATACGACGATGCAAACCCACAAAAATCCATAATCCATTTTTCGTAGTCTACACTTAACCTACTACCGGACACCCAGTCTCGATTCATTATAAATCCACTACATAAAGCATCATATACTTATAGTTAGAAAGAGACCATATATATCCACTACATAAAGCACACTCCAACAATTAAAAAAGTTGTAAATGAGTTTCATAGTGCATTTTACCTTAGAGTAGAATCACTTGCAGAAAACAGTCAAAGGTTAGATGCAGCGTCGACTCTAAAGTTACAAACAACAACAAATAAGTTAGTAAATGAAGAAATATCAAATATCCAATATGAATGGAAACATAAGTAGTAAACTAGTTTAATCGGGCAATTTACCTTAAAATAGAAGCTCGCGAAGAAAATAAAATAGTGGGTGTGCAACAAGTACGGATTAGATCTGTCAACAAAAACAACTTAGTAAACAAAGAAATAAACATCTTCCCACCCACAACCTGGAACAAGTTATATTATAAGAACGAGACATAAACATCCAATTTAAATGCAATAATCCTTTTTCGTTTAATCCAAAGTTGCATATATCAAAACATTATAAAAGCATGGAACGAGTCACAAATTCCCATTCAAAGTTGAAATCATAGTACCATGTTGTGTTCTTCTAAAACACAACATTCCATTCCCATTCAAAGTTGAAATCATAGTACCAATTCGACCATGTGCCCACCACTAGTTGTCATGACTAAAACCGCATCTCAAGCAGTACCCTTTCACAATATGCTAGTAGTACTAACCACTAGACCATAGAACCTTCAATGGTCTAACTACAACTTTTTAACATAACTACAGATGTGAAAACTACAAGTTGTTAAGACTTATAAACTTGTTGGAAGGGTCACACAAAAAAAATTCATCACAAAACAATCACAATGTACTCTAACTAATCCCACAAAAATCCACAAAACAAATTTGTCCATCCCAGCCATATCAATCCCCACCCATATCAATCCACAAGATTTCTATGCCCAACCATATCGATCCAAAAACAAATTAGATTCAATTACCACAAACAGTCACGCAACGGAGACAGCCGTACTGGATACGCGTATTGAGGGCGACGGAGGCGGTGAGCGGCAATGGAAGATGCGAACGACTGGCGCAGAGGAGGGCGACGGACTGAGCGACTGGCTCAGCGACGGAGGTCAAAGAGCGACGGAGGTCAAAGAGCGACGGAGGTCAAAGACCGACGGAGCCGGTGACGGACTGGCTGAGAGGAGTGAGCGGAGGAGGGAGACGGACTAAGCGACCAAAAGTTCGAGCTGCATTTGAAGAGACTGACGACTTCTGTTTTTCAATTTTAGGTTAGAGTTTATGCAACGGTTCTTAATAAACTATTGCATAAGGTGACCATTTAAGCATCGGTTTTTAGACGAACTGTTGCATAAACGTTACCTTATGCCACAGTTCTGTTTAACCGTTGCATAAAGTCTACCTTATGCAACGGTTAAACAGAACCGTTGCATAAGGTAAAGTTTATGCAACGGTTTATTAAGAACTGTTGCATAAAGTCTACCTTATGCAACTGTTTGTTTAAAAACCGATGCCTAAACACAAACCGTTGCGTAATGAGAAATTTGAACCGTTGCATAAAGTCCTGTCTGTAGTAGTGCTGCCATAGGGTTTGCGAGTCCTCCTCCTTAGGCTTTCACCACAGTGTGCAAGACGACGGCGCTGGACGCCGATCTTCTTCCAGACGCCTCTTCCAGGATGACACTTATCTTTGAGCGTTTTTTCCTTGTAGAGCTGTTGCTCACTGGTCCTTGTTTTTGGCTGTATTCCGGCTTTTGGTTCCCATTAATAATATGAGATAAGCTTTAAAATATATAAATAAGGAAAGCGTAACGCCGAAAACAACTTGGCGGAAGATACGCAGTGAGTCTGCGTTGCCTATCCATTTTCCATATATAATAGTGTACAAAAGGTTTATTACAATGTAGTCCTTAGAGTATTAATTAGAGTACAATGGATCCCCTAATATAATAGATTGGAGGTTTTTAGAGAATTTACAATTGAAATTGGGGTTTCCTATGGATTGGGTGCGTAAGATAATGAAGTGTGTTACTACGGTGACTTACTGTATTAGGGTGAATGACGCGATTTCTGATGTTGTGGTGTCGGAAAGAGGAATCAGGCAAGGTGATCTGATTTCACCATATTTGTTTGTGATTTGTATGGAATGGCTGGCACAAGCTTGAATTAAATGTGATTTGTAGAGGGCTCCTACGGTCTCACACTTATGTTTTGCGGATGATTGTGTGTTATTTTTAAAGGCCACACTGCAAAATATGTGAAAGTTGCAAAGATATCCTACAGAGGTTTGAGCATCTTGTTAGGCAGAGGCTCAACTATGAGAAGTCAGAATCGTTTTTCGAAAAGAATGTGGCTGTTAATTATGCACAGTTGCTGTGTGATTTTTTTGGGGGTTAAAAGAGGTAACTTGTTGTCCAAGTATCTGGGCATGCCTATTGTATTTAGTAACAATAAGATTTCTGTGTTCAGAGAGCTGGAGGAGAAATGTTGGAGGAGAGTGCACGGGTGGAAGGAGAAATGATTGTCTCTAGCAGGGTAAGGAGATATTGATAAAATCAATCATGCAAGCCAGGGGCGAAGTCAGGAATCGAAAGTTACCAGGGCTGAATTTTTTTTATTGTGACGTAAAAATTTTTTTGAGGTTTGGAACCCAATGGGAGGCTCATCCTCACGCCTTTTTTATTATGCCAGTCAAAGCACATTACAAATACAACTAGCTTTATTTACATGAGCAAAATCGAAGGCAAAAAGAAATTCCTTCTATCATTGCAGGGATCATGATTAGCTACATATACACTAATATCCACAACATTTCAGAAAAACTTGCTGAAAACATAAACGCGAAAAGGACCAAGCCCTTACCCCAGTTCTTAGAGTTGTTAAACCAACAGAAAACACGTTTCCAACATGTTGGTTCATGATACGGAAAATGGCATCTTCAAGATCACCGACTAGAACTTCCAACCTAAGAGTTTTCCCTACAATGTTTTACAAACAATAACTACTCAGTACACCAAATGACGAGTAATGAAAAGTGAAAACCATCAGCCTCAAAATCACTTACCAAAATCAGTACCAGTATCAAATAAAACAATTCTTACACAGATTTCCAACCTCACTCATATAACAAGATTTCAACTAAAGATTTTCAAGCAAGAGATTCTTGCCAGAGTTCTCAACTGATTTCTTCCACACACAATTAAAAGTAAACTTAGCTACTTTAAATCTGAAATCTCCATCCAGAAAGTTCCTCATCAAATTACAGATTCTAAACATACCTATGTAATCACGAATAGCTTACTGATCTCGCCTCTAAGTCGTCGCAAATTCTAACAGCTGCAATTCAACAACAATTCAACTGTAATTCAGCAACAATGTCAACAATTCAGCATCAATTATTCACACAGAATACATAGAAATTCAACAGCATTCAACATGGGCGAAGCAGCGGCCAGCCGTAATCTTCCTCAGCAAATCAATCAAAAGGCCTACCGAGCAGGGGCGAAACAGCACAGATCGGCAGAGAAAATCTCTCCAGCGTTAGCAACCAGCGCCGGCACTCTTGGAATGAATGAGTTACGATTGCAAAAAAAAAATTATGGGCTGAAATCTACTCAGGCTGCAGCCCGATAAACTTACAATGTGGCTTCACCCCTGATGCAAGCATTGCATGTGTTCATTATGTCTTGTTTTAAACTACCTGTGGAGTTGTGTAAGAGGCTAGCCAGTATAGTACTGTTTTCGTATTGGTGGGGAGAGAAGAGGGGAAGAGGAAGATATGCTGGGTACGTAGGGACATACTTATGGAGATGAAGATAGATGGAGGTACTATTGTTTCATCCGCATCTGTTGGTGAGCAAGGTGTGGTTACGTAGGCAAAGTATTATCGATCATCGGAGGTTAGTGGACGCGTCTCTTTGTAGGAGGCCTTCTTATGCGTGGCGATGTTTATGGGAGGTGAAAGGGCATGCATATTGACAGACCGCTCGTCGTTAAAGCGATTTGTGCAAATAAATTTATAAGTCCGCTACTCGCGACTTTACTACTGGGTAGCAAGTGGTAAGTAGGGGCCGAACCCAAGGGAGCCAGTGTGGATTAATTGTTCTTTAATGAAGCTTATGCAGAAATTAAATGCAATTGGGGTTGGGTTTGAGTGTGATTTGAGAACTGAAAGTAAATTACAATAATTGATAATGGACTGTGAGGAAAGTATTCGGTTTTAGGGGCCTTGTATCACATTTGTTTATCATTGACCGCTAATGACCATACCAAGCATTCGAAATCGAGGCTATTCTTAGCACAAGACTTGCAACGTCGTGTAGAACACTTGAAATGATCATGCTAAATGTTCAAAGATGAATCGAGGCTATTCCTAGCACAAGACTTACAACATCATTCAAAACACTTGTTCTAAGCAAAACTAATTCCTCCTTTCGAAGTATCTTAGCGGTAAGTGCATCCATTTGGTCCCTTTGGTTCAGTTTCCAAATGATTTTTTAAGATAAGCCGAACTCCTCAATAAGTTTTGCTTGTTACAGCTTCCACTTACCGAGTATGTTCACGAATTCCCACGGAAGAGCTTTTTGCTTGTCAGGCACTCAACCTTGGAAACTATGACTCGATATAAGGCACATAGAACAAGTATCGAACATAAAGGTATATTAAGAGTAAAGTCTAAAACATTTATAATACAAGCACACCCCTTCAACCGAATAACAAGTTTAGCTACTATTCATCGCGGTAAACATTATAACTAAGGAAATAAAACAGTTGAATAAATACTAAAAATAATACTTACAACCGTTGAAGCGCCAAGGGAGCTATCCTTTATTTCCAAAGCGAAGAACAATTTTATTGAAAATGAAGAGAGGAGGGTTAAGCCCTCTGTCTCTCTAAAGTGTGTACAAGTATGGGATGGGATGATTTACAAATGAGGAGGAGCTCTCATATTTATAGCCAAGGAGGAGGAGGATGGGTGGTGGAGATGGTGGCATGTGGAGGAGCATCCAAGGGTGGAGGAGAAGGGGAGAAGCATGTGGAGGAGGAGCCTCCACTTGTCACATTCTCATGGTGGCTCATTTAGCCGCCGGCGGCTTTGGGAGGAGGAGAGGAGGAGGCGCCAAGTGGAGGGAGGAGAGTGGAGGAGCCACCATGTGAGGGAGGAGCCGCCCCTTCTAGAAGAGGAGGAGGGGGTGAGTCATCCTTATCCTTATCCTCCAAAAGCCATCGGTTTGACCGGAATTTGACCGGAGCTTCTTGGATTTTGGAGAGTGTATTCTGAATGAAAATGTCATTCTAAGATGATCTCAAGAAGGAACCTAAGCCAAATTTTGCTCGGAACATGGTTGAAATCCCAAATCAGATGAAATTGCCCTTGTTTGGCCTTTACCGGGCTCGGTGCCTTTGCCTTGCATTCTTGTCCATTTGCCGACGGTTCTAGAATATTTGAGTGATTCCAAGTCGGTTCCATGAAGGATGTTAAGGCTGATTTTGAGTGTAGCATTGTCGTGATTTGGAATTACTCGTTCTTCATTTTTCGCTTAAAAACTCCTCCTTAGCATGTATTCTCTCTAAGTGCCAAAATACCCTGTAGAAATAAATCGGGACTAACAAGTAGAAGTTAAATAGACAAACAGTCTAATTTGGTGGGTTTTACTGTGTTTTTGATCCGTATAATTTTGGTCCATCAGATCACCCCACACTTTTAGTTGTTCGTCCCGAACAATGCTATTAAAGGGCTGTACTATAAGTTGGCTTTGAAATATGAAAATTAGACTGTGGTACTCGATCCATCCTAATTCATGCATTGCTTACTTATTACCAAATTAAACTACGTAAATAAATAGAAGAAACTTAATACTTGTACCTCCGTGCTGAGATGCAAATTATATTGGATGTCTCGGAAGATAGCCCTTTTTAGGCTCCTGGACTGCAATCTCGGGTTCGTCTCGCACTATATGGTTTTCTGGTAGCTTTCTCTAGCACGTGATTCGGTTCGGGTTTCAATGGTTTGAGTACTTTGATTTTCTTTTGGCGAGGGACTGCTTTTGTAGTGAATCGGCATTTGGCCTTTTATTTGACTTTTTGAGTTCTTCACTTTTTGTTCGGTTAAAACCTTCACAATTTTGGGCCTTTAGCCTCTTGATTTGCTTCATTGAGCTTTTCGCGTTTTTGTGGCTGCTAGTCCATTTTCTCAAGCCTTTTTTTGGAGGTCCAATCATCGCCCGCAAGCCTATGGAAATACCTCCCCGCTCCTCTCTTTTTTGCCGTTTTTGCACGGGTCAAGGTGAGGGTCGCTCATCTATTTTCTCGGCTACTTTGACTGTCGTTTCGCGCGGGTCAAGATGAGGGTCGCTAATCTATTTTCTCGGCTACTTTGACCGGAGATAGAACGGTTTGATTCCCGTCCTCGCCTTTTGCATAAACACTGCATGGCGGAGATGACTTCAATCTTCATTGAAAACCCGAAGTGCAGCCTCCACTGACTTCGAAAACCATATAGTTTGATCTGATCCTTTGATTGCTTGCCAAGCCTCTCTAGGGCAGTTTATGTCAACTCCACATCCCTAGTTATCTCAGCACAAAGGACAAATGGAAAGTTACATTCTAAGTTTTTAAACAGTTGAATTCTCACAAGGTTAATGCATGAATTATGATTTATCTTTTTCACATTCTTAAGTTCATATTTTCAAAAAGATACTTGATGGTTGCACAGTCGTTATATGCAAACGTCAAGAATAAATTTATAATAGTCCGCTACTCGCGACTTTACTACTAGGTAGCAAGTGGTAAGTAGGGGTCGAACCCAAGGGAGTCAGTGTGGATTAATTGTTCTTTAATGAAGCTTATGCAGAAATTAAATGCAATTGGGTTTGGGTTTGAGTGTAATTTGAGAACTGAAAGTAAATTACAATAATTGATAATGGACTGTGAGGAAAGTATTCGGTTTTAGGGGCCTTGTATCATATTTGTTTATCATTGACCGCTAATGACCATACCAAGCATTCGAAATCGAGGCTATTCCTAGCACAAGACTTGCAACGTCGTGTAGGACACTTGAAATGATCATGCTAAATGTTCAAAGATGAATCGAGGCTATTCCTAGCACAAGACTTGCAACATCATTTAAAACACTTGTTCTAAGCAAAACTAATTCCTCCTTTCAAAGTATCTTAGCCGTAAGTGCATCCATTTGGTCCCTTTGGTCCAGTTTCCAAATGATTTTTAAGATAAGCCGAACTCCTCGATAAGTTTTGCTTGTTACAGCTCCCACTTATCGAGTATGTTCACGAATTCCCGCGGAAGAGCTTATTGCTTGTCAGGCACTCAACCTTGGAAACTCTGACTTGAAATATGGCACATAGAACAAGTATCGAACATAAAGGTATACTAAGAGTAAGGTCTAAAACATTTATAATACAAGTACACACCCTTAAACCGAATAATTAATTTAGCTACTAATCATGGCAGTGGTTATCATAACTATGAACTTGGAAATAAACATGAGTTTATAAATACAATTTAAATAAATAAAAAGACTTACAACCGTTGAAGCGCCAAGGATCAAGCTTTGATTCCAAAGTAATATTACATGATTAGTGCCCAAACTCTAGAGAGATTTTGTAGAGAGAGAAGCTCTCCATATTTTGGTGTGTATTACAAGTGAAGGGGAGGTTTGTATTTATAGCCATGGGAGGAGGAGATGGGTGGTGGAGATGGAAGCACATGGCATCATCCAAGGAGGAGGAAGGAGGAGCCACCACATGGCAATCATCCATGGAGGAGGAGTGGAGAGCAAGTTTTGGAGATGTGTGGCTTGGATGGAAACACATGGAGGAGGAGGAGGAGGAGCCGCCGGTCATGGTGGCCAAAAGCCGCCGGTGGTGGGTGGTGGAAAGGGGAGGAGCTCCTCCCTTGGCAACCTTCTCATCAAGTGGCCGGTCACTTTGCCCATATGTGAGTATTGTACAGTTTTGTGCAGTCTTTTCATAAAACTGTCAGTGTGTTTTGTCCCGGGCTGTCTTGATTCCTCTTCTGTATAATTTTTTATGAGTGATTCAATGTCAGGATCCTTGATATTTCTTCAGTCGGCATATAATCTTGACCTTGGATTGACTCGTAACTTCTTTTCTGCTTTAAAAGCTCCTCTTTAGCATGTATTCTCTCTAAGCTCTGAATTACCCTGCAAAAATATATCTGAACTAACAAGCAAAAGTTAAATAGACAAAATGTCTAATTAAGGGGGTTATACTGTGTTTATGATTCGTATAATTTTGGTCCATCAATACTATTACTAAAAAAAAGAAAAAACAGCAAGCATGTTATTTATGTACATAGGTGGTTCTCACCCCCCACTTTTGAACGAAGGCGTGCCTTAGTTCAAAAGTCATGCAAGCTTAAAACTAAATTACTGAATTTAAATGACAGAAATTAAAGTGCGGAAAAGTAAGATAGTGTCGGGTTACCTCCCGACCAGTGCACTTGTTTAACGTCGTTGGCTCGACAGTACCTCGTTGTGGATTACTGGTTTGGGTCCCATGGGTGGCTCAAGTCAAACTTCGCCACCATTCCAGTGTTGCTTCTTCCTGACTTCTTGCCGGATGTTGTGTTCTGGTCAGGACTCCTTTGTTTCTGGATTTTTTCCTTCCAATACCTCGGAGGGGGTGAGGGACCTTTCACTACTAGCCTTTCGAAGTTTTTGTATTTGGGACTGCCTAGTCCGGTTGCGGCATAGCAATGCTCCATCGAGGGGTCATTCTGCAGAGGTTCTTTTCCCATCCTCCTTTGAGCTTCTTCATTGATCGCACAGTTCGCGGCGACTTGCTCATTGATTAAGGGGAAAAGTCGGGAAGGCCTCATGAGGCTTGGTTCTGCCTCGTTATGTTGGTTCGTGAGGAACTGATCGTAGATAGTTTCAGCTGCCTGGGTAATGATAGTCAGGTATGGCTTGGGCAGCTCGTCAGTGGTGTTCTGGACTCCTACTTCGTTGCTTCCGGTGCTTTCCATGTCTGATTCTTCAGACGGTTCAGGAGTCTCTTCCAACGGTTCGGTGGTTTCTTCTTCATCAGCCTCAGGGTCAGCTTCTTCTGTCTGCATTTCCTCGTCAGTTTGGGGTACTCGTCTTGTGGCAGCGGCCAGGCCGATTATAAGGCACCACATGTCTGCAATGGTGAAGTTTGTGGCAGACCTTCTCATAGCTTCGTTAACTCTTCCCAGCTCTTCGGCCCTCATCCCACGAAGAAATTTTTGGAGTAGAACTTTCTTCGTAAATCCATGGTGCGGGCAGCTTGAGATGATGGCATCGTAGTTCATGTAGTATTCGTCCAAAGTCTCATCCCGGGATTGATGAAGGCTCATGATCTTCTCACGGGTTTCTTGGCGTAAAGATGGTGGGGAGAATTCTTTCAGGAACGGAACGCAGAGGTCTACGAAACGTTCTGCACTGCAAGCGGTGGATGTGTAGTACCATATCGTGGCGAAGTCGGTTAGAGAGAATTTGAAGCATTTCAGCTTAAATTCCTCTAATACTTCGTTCTCAGGTTTGATGTGGTGGCAGACGTGGTGGAAGTTTCGGCAGTGCTGTACAGGGTCTTCTCCCTCCGTTCCTCCGAACAGGGGCAGAAATCGCGTTGTCCATGCATGCGTAATGGGTGATGACATAGGGAAAAGAAAGAAAAAGAAAGGGGAGGGAAAGAACAACTATCCGACGACTGATTCCCCGGCAACGGCGCCAATTTTGATGGATGCACAGTCGTTATGTGCAAACGTCAAGAATAAATTTATAATAGTCCACTACTCGCGACTTTACTACTGGGTAGCAAGTGGTAAGTAGGGGTCGAACCCAAGGGAATCAGGGGAATAGATGTTCTTTGAGGGGGTTGTCCAGCGAGAGAGCGTGTTTTAGGTCTGTTGGTTGGTTTTAAAGCTACCAGCTAAGTGATTGATTGATTGATTGGTTGGTTGGTTGGTTTTAGTACTGGAAAGTATATTACAATTTATAATTAAAGGAAAGCGTTTGGTTTCAGGGGCCTTGTATTATATCCTATTTATCATTGACCTTTAGTGACTCTACTAAGTATTCAAATGGTGTATCAAGGCCATTCCAAGCACTCGATTTGCGTACACTGTCTAGCCTATTCCAAGGACGTAGAGCACTTATTCTATTTAGACTAATACTCCATTCCCGGTTATATTAGCCTATGTGCATCCATTTGATCAATCATTCCCGATCAACCAAATGGTGTTTAAGATAAGTCAAACTTCTCAGATAAGTGACAAGGCGTCGTTATGTCCTTGCAAATTACACTTATAAACTCCTCGCTTTTAGCTCACTAAAAATAGTAGAGCGGCAAGTAAGGGTCGAACCCAAGGGAATTAGCTTGGTTACTTGTTGGCCTTGTGGAAGCAAGAACAGTTTTTCCACCAAAATCTGCTTAGATCATCGAATCACGCTTGAATGTGCGTGGAGAGAGAGTTAGCTCCCTATGAGGTGTGAACCTCTTGGATATCTTCGCAACAATAGTGAGAAACTAGCTCAACTGCTTGTAAGTAAATAAATGAAAATAAACAGTTGGGGTTTGGGGTTTTGAAAGCAAGTAAATGACAATACGTGAAGTAGATAGCAATATGAGAGATATCTAGTCGTGGGTTCATTGCTTCATGTTTATCCTAGGCATGGATGGGTTAATCTATCTCTTGGTGCGACGTTCCGGCTAAGGAGCGCGCCCTTGACCTTGGCTTTCCTCGCGTTAGTTCGTAACATGCTGACTAGGTCGTGTTCTTGAGCCCCGGCTAAGGTAGCTCATCGAACGTAAGTTGAGGAAAGCGCCGGTCCTAGTCCCGTCCTAGATCGAATGAAATAGCCGAGGGGTTTGTGATACGCCTTACCTAGGGTCATATCTTAACATCCCGGCTAGGGTGATGCTACAAACCTTGTCTCGCCACAAGTCGATCGAACTAGGTGTTACTATCCACTATTGCGGCTAGGCATCCGGTGGATGATAACAATAAGGATCGCATGCTTAGTCAAGCTTTGTGGCTAGACATCCACTTGACTTCGCATTTGATCCATGGATGAAGCTCGGAGACTAGAGTCGAGATAGAAAATGCAAAGTGCGATGCCTCAAAACATGATTGCAATTACGAACCCACAACTAGATTGAGGGATTTAGCTACTAGTATTCATGGGGTGAATACAATAGCTTTGCATAAAGTAAATGGAAACGTAATACAAGAAGGAGTAGAAAGAGAGACGTGCAAAAGGAATAATCGCCCTTGAATTTAGAGAGAATGTTTCTAGATTTCCGGAATGAGGGTACATTTCCCAAGGGGAATGAAGTGGTCCTTATATAGGATTTTGCTAAGGAATATGCCAAACTTGAAGCCCAAGTTGCTTGGCGCAAGTGGAGTGGCAATCCCTATTCGAACATAGGATTCCTTCATTGGCCTTGGGGAACTTGGCGGATTCGACTTTTGCCTTGGAAGAAGCACACGGGGAGTGACGTCACGCCTCAAAAGACGAGCCGAGAAACGCGGGGGACATTGACCATTGACCGTTGACGTTGACGTGCTTGACCGGCCTTGACTTGGGCGAAGGTCGGATGGTGGCCTGGTCTTTGGTCGAAGATTCTCGGCGCAGACTAGGCACAGGGCCAGGTCTTGGCCGGGTGAATGTGCGCGAGGAGCCTGACGATGCGCGCAGAGCGCGGTGCGGCCCAGTTCGGCAATTTAGCGCGAAGCGCTTCGGAACTCTTCGAGCGGTAGGCAGGCACACGTCGAGGCTCGGCTCGACAATCAGCGCGGAGCGCTCTCGGCATTTCTCGGACGGAAGGCGCGGCACTTCTCGGCGCGGAACGCCGATGCTGAGCGGTACTTCTTCGGAAGGCCCTTCCGAGTGCCCGACGAGGCACACTCGGTCTCTTTCGGACGCGGTGCGAGCCAAATGAGGCCCCGACCGGCCAGAACTCCAACTGGTGATTTTTAGGCATAAATGCCATCTTTTGCGCACGATTCCTCATAAGTCCTCAAAAGTACCTGCGATGCAAAAATACATTAGCAAGCAACTGTTTACATGACCTTGAATGTCAATTAGTGGGAATTGTTGATTTAATAAGTCGTGTAAACACGGCTTATCAAACCACCCCACACTTAAACTTGTTCGTCCCGAACAAAGTCTAGGAAATAAGAGGAATTCAACTGTTTCACCCATGCTTCTTGGTCCAAGATATGCAATAGAGTGCTAATCTAGACATTACCTTTCCTCGCAATAATTCAACTACTACTCAATGAATCATGCTCAAACATTCAATCAACTCGATACGTGTTACCTCATGAGCCGGGATGCAAACCAATTGGGATGAGTGGGAGATAGCCCTTTTCGAACCCATGATCTACACTCTTGGACCCAGGCACTTGCCATATGGTTATACTTATTGCTTCTTCTAGCACGTGATTTGATTCGAGCTAAAGGTCAAGTCCTTTTGTTGTTGTGCGGACGGTTTGTGTAGTGAACTTTGGCCTTTGGCCTTGATGTAGATTTGTGGTGTCTCACTTGACTTCGGGAAGAATTTCTCTTTTTGGATGATGAATTTTTCTTTGCTTGAGCCTTGCTCTTTTCTGGGAATTGCTCGTCCATTTTCTTGAAAGGGTCCAATCATCGCCCGCAAGCTATGGAAATACCCTTCCCGTTCTCGCTCCGGCGCCCTTCTCGTGCGGGTCAGGTCGAGGGTCGCTCGCCCATTTTCCCGGCCAGTCGGACCCGAATGAAGACGGTCTATTTTCCCGTCTCGCCTCATGCGTATGGTGTGCATAGGCCGAGCCAACTGATCCTATAGGTCTCGAAGCGCAGCCTCCACAAGTCCGTATAACCACATGACTCGGTCCCGGTCCCCTCGAGTGCTTTTGTCAAGCTCCACTAGGGCCTTTTCTATCAACTCCACATCCCTTCCATTTATCCCAACTCACAAAGACAAATAAAGAGTTAATCTCATATCATCACGCAATCCGGATTTCATAGGAAAAATGCAAGTAATTGGTTCTATCTATTTCACATCATTAATTCTCAAAACCGCATATCATGGAGCTAGAACGCATTCCATATTCGAAAAATTTTAAAAATTTAAGGGAAACGTGCTGACTCATGCAAAGAATTTAAACGTGCTGACACAACAAACGACCTCCCCACCCCACACTTTTGAAATGAGCCGTGTCCTCACGGCACGACTCGGGGTAGGGCTCAATGCATGCGAGGAAAAGACAAGGGAAAGAGAGAACAGGAACTCCCCTCGTGCGAATGCGATGATTCTTGTTCTATCGAGGCCCCTCAATGTTTCAAGGACTTCTGTCGAGCCAGATTTGTCATTTCCGATCGTTGGGTCGGGAGTGGCCGATGGTTGCTTGGTTCGCGCGCGCAGGGCCTGGTACTCGGGCCTGCGAGCGACCTTGCCTGGGCACTTCTGGAAATCTCAGATTCTTCGATAATTTGACCATGTTAAGTACTTTGGTCGAGTTAGAATTTCCATTTGATGAAGTTGGCCCTGTAGGTTCCTCCCTTCCATGTTTTGCGCGCCTTGCGCCGAGGTTCAAGTTCCTGCAGAAATCCTCTTTTCCCAAGCTCAGTTATTCAATAATAAATATGAAAAATAATCAGAAAAAAAAAACAAATGCCGGGCTACCTCCCTGCGAGCGCCTTTGTTTAACGTCGTTGGCTCGACGAGACCTCCATTCAAGGAGGTTCGAATGGCTCGGCTAGGTCGAATTCTTGGGCGGGTGCCTTGATTTCATCATGGTAGTGCTTCACTCGCTGCCCATTGACCACGAACCGACTTCCATCCCTCGGGTTCTCCAGCTCTAGGGCCCCATAATTAAAGACTCGCGTTATGGTGAAAGGGCCCGTCCACTTCGAGCGGAGCTTGCCCGGCATGAGCCTCAAGCGCGAGGAAAACAGGAGCACTCGCTGGCCAACTTCGAAGTCGCGCTGGAGGATGAACTTGTCATGGTAGAGCTTGGTGCGCGCCTTGTAGTCTGATTGGCCCTCGTAGGCCTCGAGGCGCAACTCCTCTAGCTCGCACAATTGCATCTTCCGGTCCAATCCAGTGGCTCGCAAATCCGAGTTGCATTGCTTGAGGGCCCAGTAGGCCTTGTGCTAGAGCTCGACCGGCAGATGGCACACTTTGCCAAATACTAGCCGAAAGGGCGAGGTCCCAATCGGCGTTTTATACGCGGTTCGGTAGGCCCAAAGCGCTTCGTCGAGCCTTTGGCTCCAATCCTTGCGAGTCGGCTTCACCATTTTTTCAAGGATCCCCTTGATCTCGCGGTTGGAGATCTCCGCTTGACCATTGGTTTGGGGGTGATAGGCTGTGGACGTTCGATGGTGAACGTGGTAGTGCCTCAAGGTGGTGGCCATGACTCGGTTGCAAAAGTGCGAACCTTGGTCGCTAATGATGGCCTTGGGTACGCCATACCGGCAAAAGATGTTGGTGCGCAAAAACTCGACAACGGTCTTCGCATCGTCGCATCGGGTGGCCTTGGCCTCGACCCACTTTGAGACGTAATCGACTGCCACGAGGATATAGACGAATCCATTCGAGGTCGGGAACGGTCCCATGAAGTCAATGCCCCAGATGTCGAAAACATCATTGACGAGAATGGGAACTTGGGGCATCTCGTTCCGAGCGGACACGTTGCCGACCCTTTGGCATTTGTCGCATTTCTTGCAATGGTTGTACGCGTCTCGAAAGATGCTAGGCCAAAAGAACCCGCTATCCAAAATTTTCCGCGCGGTTCTCCTTGGGCCAAAGTGCCCCCCACAAGCGTGCTCATGACAAAAACTGAGCACCGAAGCAATCTCTTCATCCGGAATGCATCTTCGAAGGATTTGGTCCGACCCACTTTTCCAAAGGTACGGGTCGTCCCACACGTAGTGCCTCGCATCGTGCTTGAGTTTCAGACGCTGGGCCTTCGAGTAGGCGGGCGGAAACTTGGCCCCGACCAGGAAATTCACGATCTGTGCATACCAAGGCACCCGTCCCGCGAGAGCGTATAGGTGCTCGTCGGGGAAGGCCTCGGTAATTCGGCCGGGTTCCTCTTCTCGAACCAGTCGGCTCAAATGGTCTGCCACAGTGTTTTCCACCCCCTTTTTATCCTTAATTTCCACGTTGAACTCTTGTAGCAACAAAACCCATCGGATCAGGCGCGGCTTGGCCTCCTTCTTGGTCATCAAATATCGAATGGCCGCGTGATCCGAGTAGACAACCACTTTTGTACCCAGCAAATAAGATCTAAATTTTTCCAAGGCAAAGACCACGGCGAGTAGCTCCTTCTCAGTGGTCGAATAATTCCTTTGGGCCGTGTCGAGAGTCCTCGATGCGTAGTAGATCACTACCGGCCTTCGCTCGATCCGCTGGCCGAGTACCGCGCCTACCGCGTAGTCGCTCGCATCGCACATGATCTCGAAGGGCCGAGTCCAGTCGGGCGCGCAAATGATAGGTGCGCTAGTGAGCGCCTGTTTCAACTCGTCAAATGCCGCTTGGCACGCGTCCGTGAACTCGAAGGGAACGTCCTTCTGGAGCAAGGTCGAGAGAGGCAAGGCTTTCTTCGAAAAGTCCTTAATAAATCGCCTGTAGAACCCAGCGTGCCCAAGAAAAGACTTGATGTCTCGCACAGTCGTGGGATAGGGGAGAGTAGATATTACGTCGATTTTTGCTTTGTCGACCCTAATCCCTTCGTGCGAGACGATGTGCCCCAAGACGACCCCATGAGTTACCATGAAATGGCATTTTTCGTAGTTGAGTACGAGGTTCATCGAGACACATCGAGCCAGGACGGCGCTCAAGTTCTCTAGGCACGCATCGAACGAGTTCCCATAAACTGTGAAATCATCCATGAAGACCTCGATCATCGACCCGATCATGTCCGAGAAAATGCTCGTGACGACCCGCTGAAACGTGCCGGGCGCATTGCAAAGGCCGAAGGACATGCGGCGGAACGCGAAGGTACCGAACGGGCACGTGAACGTCGTCTTTTCCTGGTCCTCGGGCGCGATAGAAATCTGGTTGTAGCCCGAGAACCCGTCGAGGAAACAAAAATAAGGCTTTCCCGCTAGGCGGTCGAGCATTTGGTCGATGAATGGGAGGGGAAAGTGGTCCTTCCTTGTGACGGCATTTAGCTTTCGATAGTCGATGCACATTCGCCACCCATTCTTCACTCGAGTCGCAACCATTTGCCCCTCGGCGTTTTCCTCGACTGTTATGCCGGTCTTTTTTGGCACAACATGAACTGGGCTCACCCATTGGCTATCCGAGATCGGATAAATCACGTCCGCATCGAGCAATTTTTGGATCTCCTTCTGGACCACTTCCATCATGATCGGGTTCAGTCGGCGCTGTGGTTCCCTCGATGGTTTCGCACCCTCCTCGAGCAAAATACGATGCATGCACACAGCCAGGCTAATTCCTCGAATATCCGCAAGAGTCCACCCGATGGCCAGTTTGTGCCGGCCCAGGACCTCGACAAGACGTCGCTCCTGGTCCGTACCAAGCCCATTTTTTATGATGACTGGAAGAGTGTTATTCTCGCCAAGGAAGGCGTACTTTAAATGCTCAAGTAGGGGCTTGAGCTCGACCTTGGGGGCCTGCTCGATGGACGGTATCGCAGATTTGGCCTTGAATAGCCGCACCTCGCACGCCTCGTAGTACCGGGTCAAGGGTCGAGAAACTTCGAGCGCTAGCAGCGCGTCCCGGACGTCATCGGTCAGCTCATACGAGTCCTCGTGCGCATACACGGCATTAATCAGCGCGAGCTCGAGCGGGTCCTTCGCGCGTTCCGACTGGAACTCCTCGACCAGATCGTCGAGGGTGTCGAGCGCATGGACTGACTCGAACTCTAAAGGGTGCTTCATGGCCCGGAAAATGTCGAAGCTAAAAACTTCTCCCTCGACCTCCATCGACAAGGTCCCGCTATCACAATCAATCTTCATTTTCGACGTTTTTAAGAAGGGCCGGCCTAGTAGAATAGGCGCATGATCTCCTGGCCCACAGTTCTCCATTTTTAGGACATAAAAGTCTGCTGGGAATACGAGCTCTCCCACTTGCACTAGCACATCCTCGATCTTTCCTTCCGGCTGCTTCAACGAACGGTCCGCCAACTGAATGGTGAGCCCAGCTGGCTCGAGAGGCCCTATCCTAAGGCACGAGTAGATCGAATAAGGCAGGACATTGATCGAAGCTCCCAGGTCTAGCATGCAATTCTCGATCCTAATGTTGCCTATCGTGCAAGGAATGGTGTAGGTGCCTGGATCTCCGCATTTGGGCGGAACCTTTCGTTGAATCACGGCCGACACATTCCTACTCATCAGCTCTTGGTCCACTCGAGGACCTCTCCTTCTATTCGTGCACAATTCCTTCAAAAACTTAGCATATCTAGGAATTTGTTTGATGGCCTCGAGGAGAGGAATATTTATTTCAACCTTGCTGAACAGGTCCCATACGTCCTTATCCATCACATATTTCCTGGGGGCTCGAGCAAGGACGGGGAACGGAAGTGGCGCGCTAGTATTCGCATTTTCCGTATCAGGAACCAGGCGCGGGCCTTCATTCTCAGGCGCGCGCGCCGAGTCATCGCTGCGCACTTCAGGCGTTTCTGTTTCGCGCGTATCGTCCGCATCTGGCCCGATGTGGCCGAACGCCTCGCGCTCCATCTGGTCCTCCTCGGGCTCTTCTTGGCCCACTTCCTTATCTGAGCCTGGCTCATCCTCGGCTAGCCTCCCCGCACTCCTAAGCGTCACAGCGCTCACATTTCCTCGAGGGTTTTTCACAGTTTGCGAGGGGAGCCTGCCTGGCTCGCTCTTTAGCTCGGCCACGTCAGTGGCGATCTGGGAAACTTGCTTGGCGAGGTCCGCAATGGCCCCGTCCGTCTTAATCTGCTGCTGCTGCACTGTAATGGCCAGTTCCTTCACAATTTCCTCGAGTGACTTGCCAGGGCCTCGATTGCTCGGACCGGCCTGGTCATGGCTCGGCCCTCGCTGATATTGTCCGGGCCCGTTCTGCTGGAACTGCCGGTTCGGCGGGCGATAGTAGCCCTGGTTCGCCTGGGGTGCGCCTTGCTGCGCGTGATGGAACTGCTGGTGCCCTTCCCTCGGCGCATTGTTCCGCCAATCCTGGCCGGGCGGTGCACGTCCATAGGCCTGATTTGGCCCCGAGCGATTGTTGTAGGCCTGGCCCCCGTCGATCGCATTCACTTCTACCAGGTCCTCCTCGAACAAAGTCGGGCACGCATCGGTCTTGTGGTCCGATGCGCCACAAAACTCGCATGGCTTCACCGCTACCGGCTGCCTCCTAATCAAAGTGGCCATCATTTCCTTCATTTCCCTCATCTCCTTCATCTGCTCCGCAATAGGTTGCGCTGGTGACTCGGCCTTGGCCACGCTTTTCGTGCGAGAGAACTCTTCTTGCCGAGTCGTTTCCTCGCGAAACCTCGCGTTCTCGGCCACCTTAGTGACTAGTTCCCAGATTCCGCTCAAAGGCAAACTCATCATCGTGCCTCCAGCTGAGGCATCGAGGAGAATTTTATCGAGCGGGCGGAATCCATCCAACAAGTACTCGACCACCAGTTTCTCGGGCAATCCGAGGTTGCAACAACTTCGCTCGAGTCGATTAAATTTCTCGAGGTAATCGTACATCGACTCGTTCGCCCCTTGCTTAATTTCTTGGAGTTGCCTCCGCACTTGAATGGCTCGACCGGCTGGGTAGTACTTGTCGAGGAACTTCTTTTGCATTTGGCCCCACGTACGAATGCTTCCGGACGGTAGCGAGAGGAACCAATCATTCGCCGCATCGACGAGCGAGAAGAAGAACGCCTTGAGCTTGAAGTCCGCCACATCGATCCTAGGTGGGCGCATATTTTGGCACACGCCGTGAAAACGTTGGAGGTGCATGACCGCGGATTCTCCTTGAGTGCCAGCAAACTTCGGCAAATAGTGCACTACGGCCGTGTTGACCACGATGTTTTCCATTTCTGGGCCCTCGTAGATGCACCATGGTTGATTGCGAAAATTCGGGGCCGAAAGTTCGCCCATAGTTGGCTCACGGATGTCCTCGAACTCGTCGTATAGCGCATCGTGCACCGGCTCGTGTCGCGGAGCGCGCTGTTGCGCAGGCGGGAATGGGCGAGGTACCGGCCTAGGGCCGGCCTCGTGTTGAACCTCGGGCGCTCCCGGATCTCGTCTCGCGGCCTCGCGCGCGATGCGATTGCGCTCTCGAATGAGCCGCTCGGGGTCGTCGTAAAATGGAGGCGGGTCCTCGGGGTGTTCCACGAAATCGTCGACTTTTTCGTCGACGACATTGTCGCCCATGCGACTACCAGCGTGCGAAATGACTCGCACCCGGCACAAATAACCCCAAAAATGAAAAGAAAGAAAATGAACTAAGACCAAACTTCACCAAATACAACTAACTCCCCGGCAACGGCGCCAAATTTGACAAGGCGTCGTTATGTCCTTGCAAATTACACTTATAAACTCCTCGCTTTTAGCTCACTAAAAATAGTAGAGCGGCAAGTAAGGGTCGAACCCAAGGGAATTAGCTTGGTTACTTGTTGGCCTTGTGGAAGCAAGAACAGTTTTTCCACCAAAATCTGCTTAGATCATCGAATCACGCTTGAATGTGCGTGGAGAGAGAGTTAGCTCCCTATGAGGTGTGAACCTCTTGGATATCTTCGCAACAATAGTGAGAAACTAGCTCAACTGCTTGTAAGTAAATAAATGAAAATAAACAGTTGGGGTTTGGGGTTTTGAAAGCAAGTAAATGACAATACGTGAAGTAGATAGCAATATGAGAGATATCTAGTCGTGGGTTCATTGCTTCATGTTTATCCTTGGCATGAATGGGTTAATCTATCTCTTGGTGCGACGTTCCGGCTAAGGAGCGCGCCCTTGACCTTGGCTTTCCTCGCGTTAGTTCGTAACATGCCGACTAGGTCGTGTTCTTGAGCCCCGGCTAAGGTAGCTCATCGAACGTAAGTTGAGGAAAGCGCCGGTCCTAGTCCCGTCCTAGATCGAACGAAATAGCCGAGGGGTTTGTGATACGCCTTACCTAGGGTCATATCTTAACATCCCGGCTAGGGTGATGCTACAAACCTTGTCTCGCCACAAGTCGATCGAACTAGGTGTTACTATCCACCATTGCGGCTAGGCATCCGGTGGATGATAACAATAAGGATCGCATGCTTAGTCAAGCTTTGTGGCTAGACATCCACTTGACTTCGCATTTGATCCATGGATGAAGCTCGGAGACTAGAGTCGAGATAGAAAATGCAAAGTGCGATGCCTCAAAACATGATTGCAATTACGAACCCACAACTAGATTGAGGGATTTAGCTACTAGTATTCATGGGGTGAATACAATAGCTTTGCATAAAATAAATGGAAACGTAATACAAGAAGGAGTAGAAAGAGAGACGTGCAAAAGGAATAATCGCCCTTGAATTTAGAGAGAATGTTTCTAGATTTCCGGAATGAGGGTACATTTCCCAAGGGGAATGAAGTGGTCCTTATATAGGATTTTGCTAAGGAATATGCCAAACTTGAAGCCCAAGTTGCTTGGCGCAAGTGGAGTGGCAATCCCTATTCGAACATAGGATTCCTTCATTGGCCTTGGGGAAATTGGCGGATTCGACTTTTGCCTTGGAAGAAGCACACGGGGAGTGACGTCACGCCTCAAAAGACGAGCCGAGAAACGCGGGGGACATTGACCATTGACCGTTGATGTTGACGTGCTTGACCGGCCTTGACTTGGGCGAAGGTCGGATGGTGGCCTGGTCTTTGGTCGAAGATTCTCGGCGCAGACTAGGCACAGGGCCAGGTCTTGGCCGGGTGAATGTGCGCGAGGAGCCTGACGATGCGCGCGGAGCGCGGTGCGGCCCAGTTCGGCAATTTAGCGCGAAGCGCTTCGGAACTCTTCGAGCGGTAGGCAGGCACACGTCAAGGCTCGGCTCGACAATCAGCGCGGAGCGCTCTCGGCATTTCTCGGACGGAAGGCGCGGCACTTCTCGGCGCGGAACGCCGATGCTGAGCGGTACTTCTTCGGAAGGCCCTTCCGAGTGCCCGACGAGGCACACTCGGTCTCTTTCGGACGCGGTGCGAGCCAAATGAGGCCCCGACCGGCCAGAACTCCAACTGGTGATTTTTAGGCATAAATGCCATCTTTTGCGCACGATTCCTCATAAGTCCTCAAAAGTACCTGCGATGCAAAAATACATTAGCAAGCAACTGTTTACATGACCTTGAATGTCAATTAGTGGGAATTGTTGATTTAATAAGTCGTGTAAACACGGCTTATCAATAAGCTTTGCCATTCCAAGCATCCACTTATCCGTACAAGTTTACAAACCCCGCTGTAGAGTTTTGCCATTCCAAGCATCCACTCTACCTTGGACGTTCTAACCGAATATATGGCACATAGAATAAGTTTTGAATACTAAGGAGAGACGCTAAGTTAATAGTCTAAAGCATTTTATAATACAAGTGCGCCCTTAGACCGAACTACTAGTTTAGCTACTATTCATCGCGCTAAACATTATAACTAAGGAAATAAAAACAGTTGAATAAATACTAGAAATAATACTTACAACCGTTGAAGCGCCAAGGGAGCTATCCTTTATTACCAAAGCCAAACTTACAATTACATAACTTTTAGAGAGAGAAGTGAATTGCTTATGGGATGATTAAAATGAGGGGAGGAGCTCCTCCTTATATAGCCATGGAAGGAGGAGGAGATGAGGACACTTGTTGCATGGAGATTGGATGAGCAAATCAAGGGAGGAGAAGCCACCACATGGAGGAGGAGGAAAGCCGCCGGTCACCATGTGTGGAGGAGCCGCCGGTTGCCGGTGGTGGAGGGAGGAGGAGGGGTGGCTTTGGCCACCTCTTGCCCAAGTGGCCGGTCACTTTGCCCATGTGTGAGTTTTGTACAGTTTTGTGCAGTCTTTTCACAAAACTGACAATGTGTTTCTTCCCCGGACTGTCTTGATTCCTCTCCTGATTCATCTGATTAATTTGTTATGAGTGATTCAATGTCAGGATCCTTGATATTTCTTCAGTCGGCATATGATCTTGACCTTGGATTGACTCGTAACATCTTTTCTTCTTTAAAAGCTCCTCTTTAATGTGTGATGGACCATAATTGTATGAAACATAAATGCAGTTAAACCCACCAAATTAGACTATTTGTCTATCTAACTTCTACGTGTTAGTCCCGATATATTTTCACAGGGCATTTTAGAGACTGAAGTGAAAACACGCTAAGGAGAGGATTTTATGCTGAAAAGATAACAAGAGTCAATCCAAGGTCAAGATCATATGCCGACTGAAGAAATATCAAGGATCCTGACGTTGAATTGACCATAACAAATTAATCAGACGAATCAGGAGTGGAGTCAAGACAGCCCGGGGAAGCAACACATTGACAGTTTTGTGAAAAGACTGCACAAAACTGTACAAAACTCACATATGGGCAAGGATGACCGGCCACTTGATGAAGTGGTGGCCAAGGGAGGAGCTCCTCCCCACATGGTGACCGGCCACCGGTGGCTATCACCCTCTCCTCCTCCACTACTCCCCTTCCTCCACTTGGCGCCACCACACTCCTCCACCAAAAGCCGCCGGCCTCCTCTCCTTCCTCCACATGTGGCCATCTCCTCCCTCCATTTTCTCCTCCAATCAAAATGCAACACTTGCCACCCATCTCCACCACCCATCTCCTCCCCTTTGGGCTATAAAAGGAGGAGCTCCTCCTCCTCCAAAACACACCTCAATCTCATTTCACTTCTCTCTCTAGAAGTTGTAATATTTGTAATGTTGTAATCTTGGCTTTGGAAATAAAGGATAGCTCCCTTGGCGCTTCAACGGTTGTAAGTAATTCTTAGTATTTATTCAACTGTTTTATTTCCTTAGTTATAATGTTTAGCGCGATAAATAGTAGCTAAACTTGTAGTTCGGTCTAAGGGGCGCACTTGTATTATAAAATGTTTTAGACTATTAACTTAGTGTCTAGTCTAAGTATTCAAAACTTATTCTATGTGCCATATATTAAGTCAGAACGTCCAAGGTAGAGTGGATGCTTGGAATGGCAAAACTCTACAGCGGGGTTCGTAAACTTGTACGGATAAGTGGATGCTTGGAATGGCAAAGCTTATCTGAGAAGTTTGACTCATCTTAAACACCATTTGGTTGATCGGGAATGATTGATCAAATGGATGCACATAGGCTAATATAACCGGGAATGGAGTATTAGTCTAAATAGAATAAGTGTTCTACGTCCTTGGAATAGGCTAGATAGTGTACGCAAATCGAGTGCTTGGAATGGCCTTGATACACCGTTTGAATACTTAGGAGAGTCACTAAAGGTCAATGATAAACAGGATATAATACAAGTCCCCTGAAACCGAACATTTCTCTTTAATTATAAACTGTAATTTACTTTCCAGTATTAAAATCAACCAACCAACCAATCAATCAATCAAAATAGCTGGTAGCTTTAAAACCAACCAACCGACCTTAAACACGCTCCCACGCTGCGTAATCCCCCCGAAGAACAATTATTCCCCTGGTTCCCTTGGGTTCGACCCCTACTTACCAAGTACTACCCAGTAGTATAGTTGCGAGTAGCGGACTATTATAAATTTATTTGCACAAATCGCTTTGACGACGAGCGGTTCTGTCAAATTGGCGCCGTTGCCGGGGAATCAGTCGTCGAATAGTTGTTCTTTCCCTCCCTTTTCTTTTTTCTTTCTTTTCTCTATGACAGCACCCATTACGCATGCATGGACAACGCGATTTCTGCCCCTGTTCGGAGGAACGGAGGGAGAAGACCCTGTACAGCACTGCCGAAACTTCCACCACGTCTGCCATCACATCAAACCGGAGAACGAAGTATTAGAGGAATTTAAGCTGAAATGCTTTAAATTCTCTCTAACCGACTTCGCCACGATATGGTACTACACATCCACCGCTTGCAGTGCAGAACGTTTCGTAGACCTCTGCGTTCCGTTCCTGAAAGAATTTACCCCACCATCTTTACGCCAAGAAACCCGTGAGAAGATCATGAGCCTTCATCAATCCCGGGATGAGACTTTGGACGAATACTACATAAACTACGATGCCATCGTCTCAAGCTGCCCACACCATGGATTTACGAAGAGAGTTCTTCTCCAAAAATTTCTTCGTGGGATGAGGGCCGAAGAGCTGGGAAGAGTTAACGAAGCTATGAGAAGGTCTGCAACAAACTTCACCGTTGCAGACATGTGGTGCCTTATAATCGGCCTGGCCGCTACCACAAGACGAGTACCCCAAACTGATGAGGAAATGCAGACAGAAGAAGCTGATCCTGAGGCTGATGAAGAAGAAACCACCGAACCGTCAGAAGAGACTCCTGAACCGTCTGAGGAATCAGACATGGAAAGCACCGGAAGCAACGAAGTAGGAGTCCAGAACACCACTGACGAACTGCCCAAGCCATACCCGACTATCATTACCCAGGCAGCTGAAACTATCTACGATCAGTTCTTCATGAACCAACATAACGAGGCAGAACCAAGCCTCATGAGGCCTTCCCGACTTTTCCCCTTAATTAATACGCAAGTCGCCGCGAACTATGCGATCCAAGAAGAAGCTCAAAGGAGAATGGGAAAAGCACCTCTGCAGAATGACCCCTCGATGGAGCATTGCTATGCCGCAACTGGAGAATGGCGGCCGCTTCTCCTCCAATCTCACGAACTCTCGTGTTTTTCTTTTCTCTCAGGAAGCGACACAGATTATGGACGCTCTAGCCTTGTATTTATATGCATATGCGAGATCCAAATCTGTTCCAAATATTCTCATCAAATATTTAGGAAATATTCCTAAATATTCGATGGATATTTCCAATCCAATCTTTGGGAAGATCTTGATGTATCTTCCGCAACAAGTCAGCCAATCTTCTTCAATCTGATGCGGAGATATTCATTTGAATATCTAATTCTTCACTGGCCGACTTCCATCTCGATCTTCGATCGTCCAGATCCAATCTGAATATCTTGTCAAATATTTCGGAGATACTCCTAAATATTTGATAGATATTCAATCTCCTTCATATCCAATCTTTGGAGATTACTTCCATGCCAAGCCATCTAATATTCTCGAATCCAAGCTGAAGATATTCATTTGAATATCTGATCTTTAATGGCGACTCGTCAATTGATCCCAATAAGATAACCTCGTCGATCTTCTGGATACAGAAATCTTCCTGCGTCTGCTGTACGTTGTACTGCAGTTCCAGTCCGTGGTTGAACACTTCTTGAACTCTAGCTCGAACTGTCTAAAGCTGTTTTGCCCAAGCCATGCCATTCATGGGAACATCAATCTCCCCCTTGGCATTTTGGCAAAACCAAATCTATGCTTTAGACACAACTTGAGGAACCAGAACAGTTACCTCAAAACACTCCCCCTTTTTGCCACAAATTGGCAAGGGGTCCAATCGAGCAACCTGGTCTCCTCGGCATCTGAAATCTTGTCAACTCCCCCTCAAACATAGCCTGGGACAGTGACACATTCTGTGAGTCTATCAGACTATGATGTCTCAGTAGCTGTTTGACCACGGGTCAGCAGATGATAGGTGTTTGATGATCTGGTTTCTTGAACTGATTTAGTTTGTCCTCTGCGCCTGTTCGACTTCCAGTATAATCTTCACCTCCTCCAGTAGCTGTCCACGTTCAGCTCGGGACACCTTCTCACCAGCAGCTCTCCTTATGGAAGACTCAGTTGCGTCCTTCCTGTTCAACCCGGGGTCCTTCAGATCATTCTTATGACGACCCTTGAATAGCTTGTGATCAATTACCAACTTCAATAGACCACTTGACAGTCTATCCTGGTCTGTCTTCAACTCTGGATGCTGGTTGATGTTCATCTTATAGAAGCGATGGAAAGATTATCTGGTGCAGAGACTTTGTAGATATGGCGTGTTCTGCAATCTGGTCGAACATAATTCTTCCCATGTCAATGAGAATCCTGTTTCCAATCTGGTAGAGCAGCTATCCCATCTCCTTGATGTCCATGGTTCTATGAGATGTAGGCTTCCAGTTGACTATGGCGATGAAGAACAACATCGAGTAGAATGTGGTCAACTCTGCAACTGTGATGGAGGTGTCTTCCCACCGAGGGTATGTTCCAGCCGTTAAACAGCTTGCAATCTTGTCATAGCTCTCCTCTTCCACCACCTCGTAAGAATCATCCATTGCAAAGTACACATTGATGATCTCAGGATCAATCTTGACCCTCTTTCCTCTGACAAACACTATGTCGTAGTCTTGCACATCAGCAATAGCTTCTCTCACTAACTGTTCATTAAACGGTTTGCATCTTTGGACGGTCCAAAATCAGATCAGTCTCCTTCAAGAGCTGAATAATATACTCTCCTTTGTACTTCTTCTCATCAAGCATCCTCTCAGGGAAGATCTTTCTTTTCAGCACTGCTTTCCACTTGGTTGCTGCGATTGTACTGGCAAACCACACTATATGCTTAGTCACTCCAGTTGGTACACTAGGTGGAACAGAACCTGGAACACTCCTCTTCTTTTTCTTGGATGCCCTTGCTCCCCCTGCATCTGTTCTCTAACCATCCTTCTTGGTAGTTACTCCAGTCGAGCATGCTTGGATGGTCACTTCCTTCTTTGGTTTCTCCGTTTTAGACTTCTTGAGCTCAACCAATGAAACCGAGTCCCGATTGTCCTTACAATCTCCATTATCTGGTCTCTCTAGATCAGCTTTATGCATCTCTACATCTGGGTTAGCTGGCTATTCTAACTCCCTCGAAACATCTGGTTCAACAGACACTTTCTCAACAACCTTGTCTGTCTCTGACTTCTCTCCAGACTTAACAGGCTCACCTCCTTCTTGATTTATAGTCCCTTCCTTCTACTTCTCTTTTAATTCAGCTAATGATCTAGGATTTTGACCAGCTCTCTGTGCATGATTACCAGCACCATGTTCTGCTTCAGTCATGATTACTTCTTGGACATCTGACTGCTTTTCCTTCTTCTAGATGACAAGTTTAATAACAACTTGCTCTTCTACTTGTTCTGTCTCCGTATAATTTTCAGGTCGGTCTGATTTTCAGGTCGGTCTGACTCATCAGAGACAACAACTTCAGGCTCCTGTTGCTTCACATCATCAGCTTCCATAGGAACAGCTTTACTCTCTGTCACCTTCTCTTCATCGTCCCTTCGGCTTCTCATTAACCACTTTGTCACCCTTATAGCTCACTGAATCTTTACCAATTGCCCGTACTTCCTCATCAACAGAATTGAGTGCAATAGCTTGGGAGTGAGAACAAGGGATTACCTTATTGAGGGGTGGTTATATCTCTTGAGATATTTGTCCAATCACCTCTCTCCTCCTTGATATGCTCCAACGCCTCATAAAGCTACAAATAGGTTGAATTTAGTAATCAGTTCCAACCACGTACCATCTGTTCCAGCCCTCTTCTTTGGTAGGTCAACCCATCTGATTTGCTGGGGTTCTGCTCTTGACTGACCTCCTTCTGGAATACTTAGTTGGCCATAACACGCAGACCCAGAGAGGATCTAAGTGTTTCCAAGTGAGTGGCGTCTAGTGGCATGGTGAGGACGACAGTTATGGTTGTCATGTGCTTCGATGCGATGACCTTCTTCTCCACGAGCTCTCTAATGAAGTGATATCTGCTCATGGAGTGTTGTACTGGGTTCTTAGGCAGAAACTTCTTCACCCGTTCCACTCCGTGTTCAGACAGATTCTGCTTCATACATAGGAACTGAGTGCAGCAGCTCCCTATAGTGATGCTCTCCCGCTCTCCCAGCACCTGGTCAACATGTGTTCCAGGAAGGTGTTTCATCTCTCCCACCAAGGTCAGCTGGAGCTCCTTTTGCATCCGTTTCACGAACTGTCCAACCAGCTTCTGTGTACTCGTGACGAACATATGCTGCTTCTCTTGCTGCTTCTCTACTCCCCTCGCTCATAGCCATGGTCGATGAGGAACGTCTCGTGCCATGCTCTGGGCGCTTGTGTGAGTCCGTACATAGTCTTCTTCAGTTCGTGACTATGCGCAAGATGATATGACACCCATGCTTCAGATCTGGTGGACTCTCCCAGTTCCACGTGAATGGCCACCACCCAAATCTCATCAATAAATGCTTTGATGACATTCTTCGGACTAGATAAACAGGCAACCAGCTCTCGACACTTGATCTCATTCGCTCGATTCTTAATTCTCCATGAGGGTTGCAGCGCAGGTGCAAGGTCAAGTGTCCCAGCTGGAGTAGGTGTGGCTTCATCAGCTGGACCTCCCTTTGGAATTTTATTTTCTAGAACTGAGTTGGGGGCAAAATCGTCTTTCACCTTTCCAGAAGAGGACACCATACCTGTCCCTTGCAATTCCATCTCATGTATCGTGTTTATCGGACAGACAATGGCAGCTCCTGTTCCAACTGTGCCTAGAAGGTAGCTTTTGTTTGATGACTTACTTCCCTCCATCAGTGTGTCTCCGTTCTTATCCAGTACTTGACAGGAATCATGAGTGAATGTAACAGACTGTCCTACATCACACAATCTACTGATACTGATCAGGTTTACCTTTAACCCATCCACTAGGAGGATATTCTCGAGTGCAGGGAGATCCGGAACCTTCAATGTCCCACAGCCGATCACCTGACCCTTTCCTCCATCTCCGAACTTGACAAACTGCTTCTTCATAACAGGTCGAATATGTGCAAGATACTTAGGGTTACCTGTCATATGGGTGGAGAATCCACTGTCGAAGAACCAATGATCTTTCTCTACGTGACTCGATGAGCCGAAGGCAACCATACACATGGTCTTGCTTGTCTTGGGTACCCAGACCTGTCGCATTCTAGGTTTATTCTTGTCCCTCGTGGCTCTTCGTTCAGCAAGAAACAAACAACACCTCGGTCTGATGTGTCCAGTCTGGTAGCAGTACCAGCATGTGCGGGAATCTCTCTTCGAGTATGAGCTGATGTTGCTATTGCGAGTCCTTCTTTGACCAGCTGAAGATTTTCCTTGGAACTGATTGACGTGGTCATTGTGACTCTTCCTTTGTCTTGCTGGAGGTTTTCCTTGGTTCTGATTCAGCTTCTGTTCAGACTGTTCAGATTGTTGTTCAGCCACCGTTTTTGCTTTAACAAAGGTTGTACCTTTTGAGCTGCCTTCTTTCGTGTATCCCAGCCCTCGGTGACCAGACTCCATCGTTTGAGACCTGAGAATCTTGCTTAAATTCTTTGATCCAGAGTTCAGCATTTTCACCGACTGTTTGAGCTGGTTGAGCTCCTTCATGGTAGCCGAATGATCCATCTTTTCCGATTCAACCTGGAGTTCCAGCGACTCAACTTGCCTCAGGAGGTACACCTCCTTGCGCTTCAGATCTGTAATCGTTTTCCTCAGACCCGCCATCCCTACTGGATGAGTTTCACGATCTTTCTCCATGTCAACTTTCAGAGAAGAGATAGTACCCAGGAGCTCTGTTTTCTGTGCAAATAGACATGACCTTTCCTGCTTCATTTCAGTCAGTTGAGTATTCAACAAATCCCCCTTACCTTGGAGTTCCACCTTCTGTGTAACCAGAATCTCAACCTCTTGCCACATCTTTTCTTTTTCAGCGGTCATACTGGCTGCAGAATCGGTAAGCTTCTTATTGAGGTTGATCACTAGCAGCCATTTCTCATACAGTTCCTTGTACGTCTCGGTCGAGGTCTCATTAGCAAGTCCTTCGTCATCACTACTTGATGCATCGTCAACAGGCTGTTCAAACAGTGCACTAGAGTATGGATTTTCACTTGTCTTACTGCAGTCTTCAAAAGTGACTACAAGTCCCATGATATTCTCATGCTCTTCTTCCTCATCGTTAGATTCACTGTCTGGACCCTCATAGGCTATTCTGAGAATATCCCATGCTTCCTTGGCCACCTCACATTCAGCAATCAGTTTGAACACATTCTCGTCCACTCCATAGAATATTGCATTCAGGGCCTTTGAATTCCCAACAGCCGCTACATCATCTGCTTCAGACCACAAGGCTTCAGGTTTTGGCATAACAGCTCCTTCAGGGTTGGCCATCATGGGTTCTGTCCATCCTATCATTACAGCTCTCCAAGCCCTTTCATCGAGGGATTTCAGAAAGGCTTTCATCTTGGATTTCCAATGGGCATAATTCGGCCCTTCAAGCAACGGTGGTCGGTTAGTGCTCTGTCCTTCCTTCAAACTCATCTTGAACAGTCGCCGGATCACACTCTGTATGTCGAGTGCCTGCTCTGATACCAATTGAAATCTACTTGTCTTAGTCAAGACGAGTTCCAGATGGTGTTCGAACTGCGTCTCGAACACTTGTTGGACAGTTTCAGGTTGTGTTCAAACAGATACTAGAACACCTTAGCAGACAGTACCGAAAACAGAACAAACAGGAGCACACACGATATGATAACCCAGTTTGGCCTCGCCTACTCTGGGGGGTTTCCCACACCCGAAAAGGGACACAAATCTTATTACGAGTTTAGAGCTATTCGTGGACTTACACTTACACAACGCCTTGTTTGTAATAGCTTAGCCTCTAACACTCCGTCTCTCGGATTTGCAATCTCGGTTCACCGCAGCTCCCCTCGATCCCCTATGGGTAGGACGAGACTTCCCTCTCGGCCTAGTCTTGGACTTCTCGGAAGTTTAGTCGCCTTCTCTCAAAGACGTAGCTTGGTTACCGTGTGTGTGCGCTTTGTTGTCCTTCCAGAACAATCTGAACAGCACACTGAGCAGACTGTTACTTCCCCGTTGATATTCCGGTGTGGAATAATCAACCTACGGCCGCTTCTCCTCCAATCTCACGAACTCTCGTGTTTTTCTTTTCTCTCAGGAAGCGACACAGATTATGGACGCCCTAGCCTTGTATTTATATGCATAGGCGAGATCCAAATCTGTTCCAAATATCCTCATCAAATATTTAGGAAATATTCCTAAATATTCGATGGATATTTCCAATCCAATCTTTGGGAAGATCTTGATGTATCTTCCGCAACAAGTCAGCCAATCTTCTTCAATCTGATGCGGAGATATTCATTTGAATATCTTATTCTTCACTGGCCGACTTCCATCTCGATCTTCGATCGTCCAGAACCAATCTGAATATCTTGTGAAATATTTCGGAGATACTCCTAAATATTTGATAGATATTCAATCTCCTTCATATCCAATCTTTGGAGATTATTTCCGTGCCAAGCCATCTAATATTCTCGAATCCAAGCTGAAGATATTCATTTGAATATCTGATCTTTAATGGCGACTCGTCAATTGATCCCAATAAGATAATCTCGTCGATCTTCTGGATACAGAAATCTTCCTGCGTCTGCTGTACGCTGTACTGCAGTTCCAGTCCGTGGTTTATCACATGGAAGAAATCCATGGAAGTGGCTTTTGGAATCAATATGAAGCTTAGCTTCGTCAATGGTGATTTTCCCAGGCCGACAGATCCCTACCAGTTAGCTACATGCCAGAGATGTAATAACGTCATTTTTTTCTTGGATTATTAATTCAGTTTCAAAGGAAATTGGTGCATCTTTGATTCATGCTTATGACTGCATTGCGGCTTGGGATGATCTGAACACCAGGTTTGGTGGCTCCAATGACTCCAGCCTCTTTTCTGTGCAACAGGATATATTTGAACTGAAACAGGGAGACATGACTATAGCGCAGTATTATGGTAAGCTAATCCAACTATGGGGTGATGAAGACACCTTGGTTGACAAGCAAGTATGTGATCTTGGGGCTAGATGTAAAGCTACCAAGTGTTTTGCGATGAGAAAGATGAAAGATCGAATAATGAAATTTCTGATGATCTCAATGAAGCATATGCTGCTTCAAGGTCCCAGATTCTTATGATGGATCCTTCACCAAATCTTGGAGAAGTCTATAAGATGTTGGTGAATGAGGAAACATCAGCTCCTAAATTCTGACATATCAGCTTTGTATGTCAATCGAAATTCTTGTGGTTCCAATGGTAATCAAAGGCAGATGAATAAGACTGTCAATCAGAATGCTCAGTCTGGTGGTTCAAACAGCAAGAACAAAAGGCCTTTTTATACTCATTGCAATTTTCAAGGTCATACGAAGGAGACATGTTACAAGCTCAATGGCTATCCACTAAACTACAAATCTCAGAAGTCATCTAATCAGGGTAATAGATTTCAGAAATTCATTAATGCTGTGGCTAGTGATGCAGGTACTAAAGATGCTAACAGTCACAATGCTGAGTCTGCTACCCAGTTATCAAATGTTCAGTTCACCAATGACCAGCTCACTAAACTTTTCAAGCTGCTGAAACAACCACAGGCTGATGCTGAACACTCTCAACACATGGCAGGTATCACTTGCTTGACTAGTTTTAATGCTAGTAGTGATGTTTGGATTTTGGATAGTGGAGCCACAGATCATATCACTCCCCATTCTAGTTTACTTTCTGATATTCAGTTACTTAGTGATCCTCACAGTATACTAATGCCAAATGGGGATAGAGTCATTGTTAAGTATACTGGTACTTGTTCCTTGAATGATCACTTGGTGCTAAAAAATGTTCTTCTGGTGTCTGACATAAGATTCAATCTGATATTAGTAGCAAAATTAGTTCATGACTCAGGATTGATTGTCACTTTCACTGACAATGGTTGTACCATTCAGGACCAGAGAGAGCAGATTGTGGGGACTGGTGAGCCTCTCAATGGTTTATACCAGCTCAAGCTTGAAACTGGCAGGAATTGTTTTGTTACAAGCAAAGAAAACACTGCTACTTCTCTTTGGCACAAAAGACTTGGGCATGTTCCCTTTAGAAAATTGTTGAACTCTTTTAAATCCTGTATTCCAGAACTGTATTCATCTGCTTGTAACATTGATGAACTACGTTGTGATATATGTCCACAAGCAAGACAGTGCAGATTACCATTTCATGACAGTAACTCAGTTTCCTGTGAGATTTTTTATCTGTTGCATGCTGACATTTGGGTACCTTATAGAGTTCCTACTACCACTGGTGCTAAATATTTCTTGACTCTTGTTGAAGACAAATCTAAGTGCACATGGACATATTTGATGGCATCTAAAACTGAGGCAGTAGATCATTTGATTAGATTCTACAAGATGGTGCAGACTCAAATTGGAAAGAACATTAATGTGCTAAGATCAGACAATGGAGGTGAGTTCCTGTGCTCAAAACTTTGTGATTTTCTAGCTAATCATGGTTGTCTACAACAGACATCTTGGTCTTATACTCCTAAACAAAATGGAGTAGTTGAGAGGAGACATAGATATATTCTTGAGATTGCAAGAGCACTAAAAATTCAGTCAAGTATACCAGATTGTTTTTTAGGAGAGTCTGTGCTAACTGCTACTTATATAATGAACAGAATGCCTTCTGTTTTGTTACAAGGAAAGTCACCATTTGAGGTGTTATTTGGGGTTCAACCAAAGTATTCCCACATGAGGGTGTTTGGGTGCAAATGTTAGATTACAAACATTCAGCCTAGTAAATCTAAATTTGATCATAGAGCTAAAGTTTGTGTCTTCTTGGGATATCCATTTGGGCAGAAGGGATATAGAGTCTTTGATCTTCAGTCTCATGCTGTTTCTGTGAGTAGAGATGTGCAGTTTGTTAAAGATGAGTTTCCTTTTGCTAATAGGATTACATATGTGAATACTGATTTTCCAGTTCTTCCAGTAGTTCCCCCTGCTAATTATATATCTGATGATGATGATAGCCTTCCTGCACAAATTCAAAGTGAAATTAAGTCCCCTGTTCAAGCTTGTGTCCAAGGTAGTGTTGCGACAGACCTGGGACTCTTTGCACAACCGTTCAACACACAGAGGTTGAACTCTTATCACAACAGTTCAGCAAACAGATAAAGGTAGTAGAGACACACAGACTGATAACCCAGTTCGGCTCCACCTACTCTGGGGGGTTTCCCACACCCGAAAAAGGGACAACAAATCTTTATTACGAGTATAGGGTTTCCACAGGGACTTACACTTACACCTTGTAACAGCCTAACCTCAATACTCCGTATCTCAGATTTGCAACCAAGGTTCACCGCAATTCCCCTCGATCCCCTTCGTTCAGAACCTGCAGTCTGAACGTTCTCGACCTTCTCCAGAAGCTCGGATGCTTTCTCTCGAAAGCTTGTTCACCTTTGTTGTGTGCGGCAGTTGATACGCTTCAGACAGTCTGTGTTGCACTTGAACAAACTGCACTTGCACCGGTGTATTCTCAATAAGAAAACACAACCGGCCGTCGCCTTCTTCTTCTCCGATCAGCAGGATATGCTCGTGTATTTTAAGGGACAGCAAATCTTTATTACGAGTATAGGGTTTCCACAGGGACTTACACTTACACCTTGTAACAGCCTAACCTCAATACTCCGTCTCTCAGATTTGCAACCGAGGTTCACCGCAATTCCCCTCGATCCCCTTCGTTCAGAACCTGCAGTCTGAACATTCTCGACCTTCTCCAGAAGCTCGGATGCTTTCTCTCGAAAGCTTGTTCACCTTTGTTGTGTGCGGCAGTTGATACGCTTCAGACAGTCTGTGTTGCACTTGAACAGATTGCACTTGCACCGGTGTATTCTCAATGAGAAAACACAATCGGCCGTCGCCTTCTTCTTCTCCGATCAGCAGGATATGCTCATGTATTTTTTATCTTTGAAAGCGATGAGAGTTAGGGTTGCCCTTGCATTGTATTTATATGCTCGAGCGAAACCCTAATTCGCACAAGATAATCCCATCAAATATTTAGGAAATATTCCGAGATATTTGATGAATATCTTTTGAATCGGTTGGAAGATAATCCGAAGTCTTCTTGCCCAAATAAGCTTTGCCGCCTTGATGTAGATATTCATTCGAATATCTACTACTCGAATAAGTCGTTGGCCGTCATCATATTGACGAGATCTTTGTAGTCCAATATCTTCCGGGAATATCCTTGCGTCTTGATCACGCTGTACAGGAGTACCAGGATATTGTTCGAACTCCCCCTGGACACCTGCTCGAACTGTCTAAGCTACGTTTTGCCAAATACATGCCACTTAAGGGAACATCAATCTCCCCCTTGACATTTTGGCAAAACCAGATCTACTAGATAACTAAGTCTATCTAACTATCTAGACAGTAGACAACTTTGAGGGAAACAAGAATTGTCTCCTCCAAAATACTCCCCCTTTTTGCCACAAACTGGCAAGGGGTGCGATCCGAGTTCGAACAGACAATCAAAATGTGCCAGAACAAGCACTAAGAACGATAGTTTTAAACAAATAGTTCAGGGAGAAAGTTTGAAGAGGACCTTCAATCAGAAGCGTCTTCAATGGAATCATCTTCAGAGGCAGTAGCTTCTGATTCATCATCACTGGTAAGGCTGAGAGCTCGAGCAAGTCTATTGATTCGGCGGCGCTGTTCCTTGTCCGCAGCAATGATAACATGGAGGTCCTTCAGTAGTTTGCTCCTCTCATCCACGCCCATTCTGGCTCCCCCTCGACTGGATTCCCCAATTCCTTTACCTGGCTTGCTCCCCCCTTTCAGATCATTCACATGCCGCCCTTTGTATAACTTGTGGTCCACTGTGAACTTGCTAGGAGCTTTAGTAAGAAGATCAGACGAGGCTGTCAAATCAGGGGCTTGATGAATAATCAGCTCATAAATCAGAGATGGGAAGCAGATCTGGTGCAGGGTTCTCATCGATGTAGCATGGTCAGCAATCTGTTTGAACATTATTCTGCCCAGGTTAAACTTCAGCTTGTTCCCTATCTGATAAATCAGTTGGGCCATGTCCTTGTTGACAGTAGAGCGATGAGTAGACGGCCTCCAGTTAAACACTGCTATGAAGAACAGCATTGAATAGAATGTGGACAGATCCACCGTGTGCACAGCTGACTCAGGCCTCCACTGAACAGAGCCTGCAGTGATGGTGCTTACTATCTTCTCGAGGCTGGATTCTTCTTCATCAACAGCTGGATCGTCCATGGAGAAGTATACATTGATCAGTTCTGGATCAATCTTGATCCTTCTTCCTCTTACATAGAAGACCCCATACTCAGCCTCTCCAATGACCCCAAACTTTGGAGGCAAGTTTACCATGGCCTCACGCACCAGTTGTTCGTTGAACGGCTTACATCTATCCAACTTCCAGAACAGATCCGACTCTTTCAGCACCTCAACCACTTCCTTCCCCTTGTAGCTCGATGCATCCAGCAGCCTCTCCGGTATGATTTTTCTTTTCAGCACACAGTTCCATTTCAATGCAGCTTCTTTGTTCACAAACCACACACCTTTCTTTACCTTACCAACCAGAACAGCCTCAGATTCTGGGCTGGGACTTCACATCTCCCAGCATCTTCAGAGATGGGAACTGCAGCAACGCGCTTTCTTTTCTTTGAAGAGCCAGCTCCCCCTGCACCACTGCTGACCTCAGCAACCTTCTGAGCTGGTTCCTTTGTAGACGTGGCAAAGGCAACCTTTTTCTTTTCCTTCCCCTTCGTTGTCCTCTTGAGGTTGACAAGGGGAACACTGTCTTGGTCATCTTCTGAAAGGGTAACACCTTCTGCTGCTGATGTAGGGGCATCCTTACGAATGGATGGTTCATCCTCCTTCAAATAATCCCGATGACGATCATCTTGAACTGTCATTGTTTCTTCACTCACTGCTTTCTCTGGTGCTACTCCAGTCTTATCTTCGGTTTGAACACTCTGTTCCACTGTTGGAGCACTTGAGACCTTTCCAGTACTAGACTCTTCTGCTTCAACACCCAGGTTACGCAGACCTTCCTCTGGAACTGGTACTGTTTGAGCTTTAGTCTGAACAGAGGGTTCCACAGATGAACCGCTTGCAGCTTTCTCTACAGCTCCTCCAGTCTCAACGCCAGACTGAACACTTGGTTCCATAGGTGGAACACTCGTAGCTTTGTCTGCAGCCATTTCTTTTGCCCCAACAGCCTGATCATACTGAGCTTCTTCCGGACTTGCTACTTCCTGATCCTTCTCCTTTTCCAGGTCTTCCATGACATCATCAATGTCTTTGTATAACATCTCTAATTCCTTATCCTTTTCTGCTGGGTCTGATTCCTTCAACACATCTGTCTTTCCTAATGGATTAATCTCCTCTGCCACAGTCTCATCATGCAAACCGAACCCTTCTTTAGTGGTTCCCCCTTGATTTTTAGATGGATCAGCATCATTGATCACCAGGATCCTCCTCCCTGAGGACTTAATAAACTTCTCTGTTTCTTCATCTGACATTGCAATCTTCCTACCTCGAGTGGCATAGATCTGGGCTAGGTATTTCCTAGGAGAGTCAGCGGCCCGCTTCACCTTCTTCCTGCGACCAGCCTTTGGAGGAATGTATCCTGAGGCGAAAATCTTTTCTCTCCATGTTCCTGAGCCTCCAGCCCCCTTGCTGGGTTCCTCTTCTTCCACAAGCTTGACAGACTTCTTCTTTGAAACCCCTCTACCTGTTTTGTTGATCGTCACACCCCTACCACTCTCATTATCTCCATCAAGAGTCACCCTACTGGTTTCAACACCATCGGCTTTAACACCACTAACAGTCTTACCACCATTATTCCCAATTTCAGCCCTTCTGGCTTCAACACCGTCAATCGACTCAACATCCTTCTCACCCTCCACACTTGTTTCTTTATTTAGCACAGTTTCTTTAACAATGGTGATATTCGCAGAAACAGAAGGAATATTGGGATTTACCTGAATCTGTGGAGTTGAATCCACTCTGTCCGGCTGAGGGATTCCAGCGGTAACTCCTTCAACAGACTTCTCTCCTGTCAAAGATTTGGTGACTGAGTGTAAAGGCGACGCCTTTTTCATCTTTGCAGCTTTTGATTTCGGAATCTTTGATTTCGCCGGCAACGCCTTTGAGGTCTGCATGCGTTCTTTGATTTTCTCCGCAGATTTGGCACTGGATATTGCTGACTTCCTGGTGTTCACCATTGTCGGTTGCGGAAAGAGCAGTTGAGACTGAAGTTCCGTTCTAGGGTTTTCGAGAGAGAGAAGACGATACTCAGAGAAGGATTTTGATTTTTCAAAAATCAAATATGTCTATATGACTCTTTAGCTTTCCAAAACCGTCAACCGAGAAAATCTTCAAGGATATTTTTCAAAAAAATATTTTGAGAATATTTTGTTGAGACTTCTGTTCCAGCTCTATATATAAGGTGGTCAGTCCAACTGTTTCAGCTGGAGAACTATGACTGACCACCGTCGGATGCTTTTAGTGGTTGACACCACATAGACCCCCTGGGGATCTGGGTGTTTCGCTCCGTGACCTGCCATATGGTTTGACACAAGTATGTTGCCTCAGAGTTACCATCTTTCGTGAGCATTCATATTTTCTTGTACGGGGCCAGGTACATTTCTGTGGGAAGTGTACGAACTCCTGTTGCAACTGAACCACCGACTAATTCAACGGCTTCCTGGGACACCCGGCAACCTTGATTTGTGCGCATCGACAATCCAATCTTGTGTGCAAGGTCTTACCCACTCCCCCTCGCAGAAAACTAGGTACCGGTTGCTGGCCATGGTGCACATTGTTCATCGATTCTGTCAGACCCATCCTAATAGTATAGCAGCTGTTGGCATCCCTTTTTCCTTTCATCAGTGTATCGCCATTCTGGTCTAGTACAAGACATGAGTAGCTGGAGAATGACACGTAGTGTCCATCGTCGCATAGTTGACTGATGCTGATAAGATTCCTGGTCAGTCCCTTAACAAGGAGGGTGTTCTTGAGTGCAGGGAGATCCGGAACCATCAATGTCCCACAGCCGATCACCTGACCCTTTTCACCATCCCCAAAGGTGACAAACCACATGTGCTCAACAGGTCTAATATGGGTAAGATATTGAGAGTTACCTATCATGTATGCGGAGCATCCGCTGTCGAAGAGCCAACTATCATGCGATAAGTAGTTTGAGGTGTAACAGGCTACCATGCAAACGGTTCGGTCTGCCTTTTGAACCCAGGTCAGTTTTTGTTGCAATGTGGTTCGTTGCTGGAAGGCACGTCGTTCGGCTAAAAACAGGCGAAACTTTAGTTTAATGTGTCGCACCTGATTGCAATACCAGCAAATGCGCCATTCTTTCCTTTGTGCTGAATGAGAGCCGAAGTGCATCGTACCATCCCTTCTTCGACCACTGTTGGGTTGTTCTTGTGGCAGATCTATTTTTCGTCTGGGATGCTGTCTCACCTTCTGTTCTGTCTTTTGTTCCGACACCGGTCTTGTTTTAACAAGCGTCGTTCCTTTTGAGCTGCCTTCTCCTGTGAACCCCAATCCTCTGTGTCTGGACTCCATTCTCTAGGATCTAAGAATATCATTTAAGTTTTTAGTGCCAGAGTTAAGCATTCTTACCGACTGTTTGAGGTGATTGAGTTCCTCTCTAGTGTCAGAGTGTTCCATCTTCTCAGATTCTAGCTGAAGTTCCAGCTGTTCCACCCTCCTTAGTTGGAACAGTTCTTTGCGTTGTAGATCAATGATGGTTTTTCTCAGACCCGCCATGCCTGTAGGATGAGTGTCCCGATCCTTCTCCATTTCAGTTTTTAGAGAGGAGACTGTACCTAGGAGTTCCGTTTTCTGAACAAGAAGATCCCGTCTTTCTTGTTTTACCTCAGCTAGTTGAGAAGTTAGTGAGTTAATTGTACCTTCCAGTTCTGCCTTCAGTGTCAATAATATCTCAACCTCCTGCCAAACTTTGTCCTTTTCCATAGTGACGCTTGCCACCGTGTCATTTAGTTTTTTGTTCATCTTGATCAGTAGCAGCCACTTCTCATATAGATCTTTATAAGTCTGAGCCAGAGAGTCCTGCGTGAGTTCTTCGTTGTCACTGTCCGAGGGGTCTTCATCTGGGCGTTCCAACTGCGGTGGAACAGTTTCACTTGTGCTGCTGCATTCATCCAGAGTTGTGACGAAGGCCACAAAGTTTGTGGTTTCACCTTTTTCTTCGTCTGATTCACTGTCGCTGAAGCTCGCCACCATCGCCTTTTTCTTCATGAGAGTGTTTGCACTTTGTGAGGCAATGTGACCGAAACCCTTGCATTCATGACACTGAATCTTTTCTTTTCCTTTGTCAGACAGTTCTTGCCTTGAATCAGTAGACCTTGGCCTGCTGGATTTCCAGTTTCGGTAACCAGTTGACGAGGACTGACCTTGTTCTTGACCACGTCTGTTGATCTTTCGCACCATTCTTCCAAAGTTCTGAGCCATCATGGCCAGTTGCTCAGTTGTGCATCCAGAGTCCAGCTTGTCTTCTGTCATATCTGCTTTGAGAGCGATTCCCTTCTCTTCTCCGGTTTGGAAGTCATGATTAATCTCGTAGGTTCTGAGAGAACCCATTAGCTCGTCTAGCTTCAGTGTGGTGATATCATGCATTTCCTCAATGGCCGTGACTTTCATGGCAAATCTCGGAGGAAGAGACCTTAGGACCTTGCTGGCCAATCTTTCTTCATCGATGGGTTTCCCTCTTGCAGATGCCTCGATGGACAGTTCTAGGACTCTGGTGTTGTACTCAGTAATGGTTTCACTCTCCTTCATCTTCATCTCTTCAAACCTAGTTGTGACAGCTTGCATGCGAGAGTTGCAAACTTTGTCTGTTCCTTCAAACGTATCCCATGCTTCCTTGGCCACTTCACAGTTGATGATTAGTTTCATGACGTTTTCATCTACTGCCGAGAAAATTGCGTTCATTGCCTTTGAGTTGCCCATGGAAGCTTTGTCTTCCTCTTCTGTCCACAGAGCTTCTGGTTTGGCTATCGGTTCTCCAGTGAGATCGTTCATTATGGGTTCCGTCCACCCTTTCAGAACAGCCTTCCATGCCTTTTCGTCTAGTGATTTCAGAAAGGATCTCATCACAGGCTTCCATGTGGCATAGTTCGATCCTTCGAGCAGCGGGGGTCTGGTTATGCTTTGTCCTTCTTTCAGAGTTATCTTGAACAGTTCAAGATCCCACTCAGTGTGTCGAGTGATTTGCTCTGATACCAATTGAAATTAAGTCCCCTGTTCAAGCTTGTGTCCAAGGTAGTGTTGCGACAGACCTGGGACTCTTTGCACAACAGTTCAACACACAGAGGTTGAACTCTTATCACAACAGTTCAGCAAATAGATAAAGGTAGTAGAGACACACAGACTGATAACCCAGTTCGGCTCCGCCTATTCTGGGGGGTTTCCCACACCCGAAAAAGGAACAGCAAATCTTTATTACGAGTATAGGGTTTCCACAGGGACTTACACTTACACCTTGTAACAGCCTAACCTCAATACTCCGTCTCTCAGATTTGCAACCGAGGTTCACCGCAATTCCCCTCGATCCCCTTCGTTCAGAACCTACAGTCTGAACGTTCTCGACCTTCTCCAGAAGCTCGGATGCTTTCTCTCAAAAGCTTGTTCACCTTTGTTGTGTGCGGCAGTTGATACGCTTCAGCCAGTCTGTGTTGCACTTGAACAGACTGCACTTGCACCGGTGTATTCTCAATGAGAAAACACAACCGGCCGTCGCCTTCTTCTTCTCCGATCAGCAGGATATGCTTGTGTATTTTAAGGGACAGTAAATCTTTATTACGAGTATAGGGTTTCCACAGGGACTTACACTTACACCTTGTAACAGCCTAACCTCAATACTCCGTCTCTCAGATTTGCAACCGAGGTTCACCGCAATTCCCCTCGATCCCATTCGTTCAGAACCTGCAGTCTGAACGTTCTCGACCTTCTCCAGAAGCTCGGATGCTTTTCTCGAAAGCTTGTTCACCTTTGTTGTGTGCGGCAGTTGATACTCTTCAGACGGTCTGTGTTGCACTTGAACAGACTGCACTTGCACCGGTGTATTCTCAATGAGAAAACACAACCGGCCGTCGCCTTCTTCTTCTCCGATCAGCAGGATATGCTCGTGTATTTTTGATCTTTGAAAGCGATGAGAATTAGGGTTGCCCTTGCATTGTATTTATATGCTCGAGCGAAACCCTAATTCGTACAAGATAATCCCATCAAATATTTAGGAAATATTCCTAGATATTTGATGAATATCTTTTGAATCGGTTGGAAGATAATCCGAAGTCTTCTTGCCCAAATAAGCTTTGCCGCCTTGATTTAGATATTCATTCGAATATCTACTACTCGAATAAGTCGTTGGCCGTCATCATATTGACGAGATCTTTGTAGTTCAATATCTTCCGGGAATGTCCTTGCGTCTTGATCACGCTGTACAGGAGTACCAGGATATTGTTCGAACTCCCCCTGGACACCTGCTCGACTGTCTAAACTACGTTTTGCCAAATACATGCCACTTAAGGGAACATCACAAAGTGTCAATAACAGTTCTGAAGTTGTTCATGAGGCTACAACAGATAATGTACAAGAACCACCACAGAGAAAATCTACTAGAGTTCCCAAACAATCTATCAGATTAAAAGACTTCATCTGCAATACTGTCACAAGTTCATCAGACTATCCTATTTCCAGTCAAGTGAACTACTCCAAGTGTTCCACTGCTTTTCAACATTATGCTCTAAACCTTATTTCTGAAGAAGAGCCAACAAGCTATTCTCAAGCAAGTAAAACTGCTAACAGGGTGCAAGCAATGCAGTCTGAATTACAAGCCTTAGAGGATAATGATACATGGTAAATTACTGAGTTACCACATGGGAAAAATACTGTTGGTTGCAAATAGGTTTTCAAAATCAAAAGAAAATCTGATGGCACTATTGAGAGATACAAAGCAAGGTTGGTTGCCAAAGGCTTCACACAACTTGAAGGTCTTGATTACCATGAAACTTTTACCCCAGTTTTTAAGATGAATACAGTGAGAACACTAATAGTTGTTGCTGCTTCAAAGGGTTGGCCTTTATACCAACTAGATGTTAACAAAGCCTTTTTACATGGCTCCCTATATGAAGAAGTGTACATGACTCTACCCCCAGGTTTTTACAAGTTTGATAAGGCCAAAAGGAAAGTTTGCAGGCTACAAAAGAGTCTATATGGTCTCAAACAGGCTTCCAGACAATGGTTCAACAAACTCAGTGAGGCTTTGCTTAGCTATGGTTTCACATCAAGCTTAAATGACTACTCTTTGTTCACTCTGAAGAATCAGCAAGACTACATAGCCATCCTAGTCTATGTTGATGACATTATCATCACTGGAACTTCTCAGCATCTCATTGATAAAGTAAAACATTTTATTGATACTAGATTCAAGACAAAGGACTTGGGTACCTTGAGGTTCTTTCTTGGCATTGAAGTGGCTATATCCAACTCTGGTATTTTCCTTAATCAGCGGAAATATGCCTTGGAGCTCATTAAAGATGCTGGGCTACTTGGTTGTAGACCCTCTTCTCTTCCAATGGACACCAAACACAAGTTGGCTCTATCCACATCTCCCATTCTTGATGACCCTACAAAGTATTGCAGACTTGTTGGTCAGCTCATTTACTTAACAGTCATAAGGCCAGATTTAGCATTTCATGTCCATGTATTAAGCCAGTTCATGCATCAACCAAAGGCAGATCACTTACAAGCTGCTCACAAAGTCCTTCGGTACTTGAAGTCGGCTCCAGCACAGGGCCTGTTCTACCCTGCTGATGGACCATAATTGTATGAATCATAAACACAGTTAAACCCACCAAATTAGACGCTTTGTCTATTTAACTTTCGCTTGTTAGTTTCGATATTTATCTACAGGGTATTTTGAAGTCTAGAGAGAATACAGGCTAATGAGGAGTTTTAAAGCCGAAAATGAATTACGAGTCATTCCAGGTAACGACCAAATTCCGACTTTCAAGAACCTGACGTGGTATCACTCAAAACAAGTCCAACTGAAGGGCAACCAGAGTCAGACCGAAGCTGAAAGGACCGATGGCTTTTGTGAAAAGATCACAAACTCACCACTCACTCTCCTCCACCTCACATGGCCGGCGGCTTCAAGGAGGAAGTGACACATGGGGGGGCTAAGGGAGGTGATGACTCACCCCGATGGCTTTTGCTTCTCCTCCCATTTTGTGACATGTGGTGGCCTCTCATCCACATCCATCCCTTGCCCTTAGCCTATAAATAGAGATGCCCTCTCCTTGTAAATGTATCCCCATCCCACAATCCACAAGTTCTTTAGAGAGATAGAGGGCTTAACCCTCTTCTCTTCACTTTCAATACACATTTTGTTCTTCATTTTGGAGCTACTTTTCCTTGCTTGGATCTTGCTTAGGAGCTCCTCTCCTCCACTTATTGTAGGTACAAAAGCCACGACTTTCTCTTCCCTGACTTGTCCTTTACTTTCCGTATATATTGTTCTTACTTTAAAGTTATTCTCCTTTTTGGTATCCTTGTTCGAAGCCATGGTGTGCTTGTATTCCTTGACATGAATACAAGTAGCTAAATCTTGTATTCGGTAGAGGGAGTATTTATATCATAAACCGTTCTAGACTCTATGCTTAATGCTACTTAGTGTTCAAAACTTGTTCTATGTGCCACATATTAGGTTAGAACTTCCAAGGTTGAGTGGATGCTTTAACGGGCAAAGCTCTTCCATGGGGTTCGTGAACATACTCGGGTAAGTGGATGCTTTAACGGGCAAAGCTTATCTGAGGAGTTCGACCTCTTTTAAAAACCATTTGGTTGATCGTAACTGAAGATCAAATGGATGCACATAAGGCTAAGATACTTCGAAAGGAGGAATTAGTCTAAATAGAACAAGTGTTCTAAATGATGTGGCAAGTCATGTGCTAGAAATAGCCTTGATTCATCTTTGAATACTTAGTATGATCATAAGAGGTTAATGATGAACGATGATATGATATGAAACCCCTAAACCGAATCCTTTCCTTACAGTCTATTATCAACTGTTGTAATTTACTTTCAGTTCTCAAAGCACACTCAAACCCAACCCCAATCGCATTTAATTTATGCATAAGCTTCATTAAAGAACAACTAATCCACCGATTCCCTTGGGTTCGACCCCTACTTACCACTTGCTACCCAGTAGTGAAGTCGCGAGTAGCGAAGATATAAATTTAACGACAGTGCGGTAGGCTCCGTCACCTGCCAATCAACCGCTCTTATTGACAGCCTACTGTGATGCAGATTGGGGAGTTTGCCCAATCACACGCATGTCTGTCACAGGGTACAGTGTCTTGCTTGGCAACTGCCTCATATCATGGAAAACGAAGAAACAAACTGTGGTCAGTCAATCTTCAGCTGAAGCAGAATATCGAGCTCTGGCACAAGCATCATGTGAACTCGTATGGCTTACCAGGTTATTATCAGACTTCCAGGTTCAGATTCCCCTGCCTATCACCCTACACTGTGACAGTGACAGAACCGCTTGTCGTCAAAGCGATTTTGCAAATAAATTTATAATAGTCCGCTACTCGCAACTATACTACTGGGTAGTACTTGGTAAGTAGGGGTCGAACCCAAGGGAACTAGGGGAATAATTGTTCTTCGGGGGGATTACGCAGCGTGGGAGCGTGTTTAAAGTCGGTCGGTTGGTTTTAAAGCTACCAGCTATTTTGATTGATTGATTGATTGGTTGGTTGATTTTAATACTGGAAAGTAAATTACAGATTATAATTAAAGAGAAATGTTCGGTTTCAGGGGACTTGTATTATATCCTGTTTATCATTGACCTTTAGTGACTCTCCTAAGTATTCAAACGGTGTATCAAGGCCATTCCAAGAACTCGATTTGCGTACACTGTCTAGCCTATTCCAAGGACGTAGAACACTTATTCTATTTAGACTAATACTCCATTCCCGGTTATATTAGCCTATGTGCATCCATTTGATCAATCATTCCCGATCAACCAAATGGTGTTTAAGATGAGTCAAACTTCTCAGATAAGCTTTGCCATTCCAAGCATCCACTTATCCGTACAAGTTTACGAACCCCGCTGTAGAGTTTTGCCATTCCAAGCATCCACTCTACCTTGGACGTTCTGACTTAATATATGGCACATAGAATAAGTTTTGAATACTTAGACTAGACACTAAGTTAATAGTCTTAAAACATTTTATAATACAAGCGCGCCCCTTAGACCGAACTACTAGTTTAGCTACTATTCATCGCGCTAAACATTATACTAAGGAAATAAAACAGTTGAATAAATACGAAGAAATACTTACAACCGTTGAAGCGCCAAGGGAGCTTTCCTTTATTTCCAAAGCAAAATTACAACATTACAAATATTACAACTTCTAGAGAGAGAAGTGAAATTGGGATTTTTTTTGGTGTGTTCAAATGAGGAGGAGGAGGCCTCCTTTTATAGCCAAAATGGGAGGAGGTGGGTGGTGGAGATGGGTGGCAAGTGGTGCATTTTGATTGGAGGAGAAATCAAGGGAGGAGATGACAACATGTGGAGGAAGGGGAGGAGGCCGGCGGCTTTTGGTGGAGGAGGTGGCGCCGCCGGTTGCCGGTCACCCAAGGGGGAGGAGCTCCTCCCTTGCCCACCTCCTTGAATGGTGGCCGGTCATCCTTGCCCAATGTGTGAGTTTGTACAGTTTTGTGCAGTCTTTTCACAAAACTGTCAATGTGTTTCTTCCCCGGGCTGTCTTGACTCCACTCCTGATTCTTCTGATTAATTTGTTCTGGTCAATTCAACGTCAGGATCCTTGATATTTCTTCAGTCGGCATATGATCTTGACCTTGGATTGACTCTTGTTATCTTTTCAGCTTAAAATCCTCTCCTTAGCGTGTTTTCACTTCAGTCTCTAAAATGCCCTGTGAAAATATATCGGGACTAACACGTAGACGTTAGATAGACAAACAGTCTAATTAAGGGGGTTTTACTGTGTTTCTGACTCGTATAACTTTGGTCCATCAGACAGCAACGCAGCTCTCCACATAACCAGAACCCCAGTGTTCCAAGAGCGCACCAAGCACGTTGAGCTCGACTATCATGTCGTCCGTCAACACGTCTCATCTGGCTTTCTAGCTCCTCAATATGTCCGGTCTTCGTCGCAGCTCGCAGACCTCTTCACTAAGCCGCTTCCAGGGGAACTTCTTTCTCACCTCTGCTCCAAGCTCAACGTTTCAAATTACCTTCACACGCTGAGCTTGAGGGGGGGTATTGAGGACAGCGCTCATACCGGAGCTGACCGGAGTAGTTCAGGCGGCCGGAGCGTCCCCGATTGAGCTGATTTGGGAATGACTTGACCTAATTTATGTTTTGTTACTCGATGTGTAGTATTGGATAGTAACGGGGTCAAAGTGTATTGTTCTTGTGTAAACCTGAGGGACTCGAGTGTAATTCTTGTCAACTTGAAAATCTGTTAAAACAGATTTTTGAGCCCTAATTGAATTCAATTGAAGCTTTTCCCCAAATCCGATTTTCTCTCTCCGATCGATTCGTTCTTCGTCTCCGATTCGTTCTGTCCGATCATCAATCGACTCCGGCGTTGCCTTTCAACACTACCAGCAAATGCTCACCTATATCAACGGCCTCTCTTGCAATCGTGTCTGTCCTGGGCAAAACAACCCGGCTCTTGCCCTTGATTGCAGTGATACAGATGGTATTTTCCAACAAATCCACCAGCTCCCGATCAGCGTCAGACATGGGCTGAGGGGTGACTTTTGCGAAGGGCTGCTCTCGGCCCCCTCACCTGACTAGGCCCCGGGACGATTTTTGCTGGCGCGCCCCTGTCCGCATTGCCCTCCCCACGTAGCTAGCCTTGTTAGCTTTTGTGGGTGCCCTCTTTCTCAGGCTTTTAGCCTCCCTCTGTTTCTCCGCCTGGTGTAGGCTTGTTTACACCCTTCAATAAATTTGAATTAAAAAAAACTATCCAATTACCGAGCTGCCAGCTATTTTTAATGGGGCGTACACAAGTACAACATGGATGAGAAGAAACTCAGTTTGGTATGGGAAAGGTGGCTTGGATGTCAGATGGTCAATTTCGAAGATAAAGATGCCGTGCATTCTCATTCCTTACGGTTAGAAGAGACTCTGGGATTTGTTGGCGACCACCTGAAGTTGGACGGGTGAAAATCAATACAGATGTGGCGTGGAGCTTGACATCACGGAGATCTGGGGCGGCGTGTATCGGAGGAACAACGCAGGGGAAGTATTGTTTGTGTGGGCGGATTTCAGAGAGAACATGTCAAGTGTGATGGAAGCAGAGACGTGGACGATGAGATGAAGATGGCTATGAAGGCAGCTGAAAGAATGAATTTGAGGAAGGTTGTTCTCGTGACAGACAATGCGTGTATGGTAGATGCTGTGCTGCTTGGAGGGCAGGGCCAAACAGAGAATGTCAGAGTGGAAATGTTGGATTGTCGCTATGCTTTGTAGTTGCTGGGTCGTCTTGTATCTTCACTTTTACAGCAACAAGGTTGTATAGGGTCTTCAATGGCAGCAATGAAGATTTACTTGAATATGTCTGACTTCTGGATTATAGTAATATGGTCGCTTGGATATCAGAATGGATCGTGTTGTCGCTTTCCGAAATCAATATTTCCACCCTAATCAGAATTGCCTTGGGTTGCAGGAAACTTGAAGTGGGATAATCCAACTGAAGAACACTGTATTTTCAGGCAAAGAAAACACAGCAGGCTTAATGGTTTGAAGGGATTTGGAAATCAAATATGGGATTGTTGTATATAGTAATTGCACTGCAATTTTTCTTGTCCCATACATAAGAAATCGATCGCAATGTATAGACCAGCAATCGGACACAAGCAGAAGTCGCGACTGCCGACTGAGCAGTCGCGTTCCGCGTGTTTTGTGCCAGCATTAGGCCGCCGCGTCTTGTTATGTTAATGTCAACACAGAACGCGGCACGACTATAATGTCAATGCCAAGCGCGGTCCTCTCTGTTTCCCAAACCGAAATTGCTCGATTTCGTCTTGTTTCGACTTGTTTCATTTGAAACTCATTGTCCCAACGGTTTTAAGCGTATAGCTAAGCTCAAAACCCTTAAATTACCAACAATCCTCCCCCATTTAACGGTTTCCCTTTGATCCACAAAGTATCTTTGTTTTTAAGCAAAACACGCATAAATGGAAATGTCATAAACGATTGAATTTCCGCATAGTGTAGCCACGCATACAATATACCCGAAAATCATGGTGCTTGTAAACATTTGAACCAATCAATCCATTTGAGTACTTGACGGTGAGACACGCATGTGTTACTTCACAAACCGTTAAGTAAACTTGACTCTTAATGGCCCTTGAGTCCCTATCCATTCATGAACGCATTGAGATTAAAACCGATACTCATGAAGCGACTAGAAACTTCGCGTTATATAGGTAGATTCTCTAGTGGGTCACACCGCCAGATTATGCTCCTACAATTAGCACTTTTTCAAAGAATCTATTAAGAAGAGTCCATCTTCAACCTCGCACTTGTAGGTGCTGAACACATACTTGGGGATGCATATTTGTGTTCATCAATCTTCTAAGAATGGGCTTTCCACATTGAATTCAGCTCCAGCGCTAGCTGGATGTGAATTGGGTGTCCCACGACTAGAAAATGTTTATATGGGTTTTAATCTCATCCCCTTCACAGACTTAGAGATCAAATCTCTAGCTAATCCCTTCGTCAAGTGATCGGCTAAATTCTGCTGTGACTTAACAAAATCCATAGATATCACCCCATGCGTTATGAGCTCTCTTACCGCACTATGTCTAACACCCAAGTGTCTAGACTTCCCATTGTATACATGGCTATATACTTTAGCCAATGTTGCAGCGCTATCACAATGAATCGATATGGGTGATATCGATCTCTCCCACAATGGAATTTCATGTATCATGTTCTTAACCATTCCGCTTCTTTCAAAGCTGCGGCTAGAGCAACATATTCAGATTCCATTGTTGAACTACTGATGCAAGTTTGTTTCTTAGAGGCCCTTGAGATGGCACCTCCCCCGAGTAGAAACACCCATCCACTTGTAGAAGAATGATCTTCTTCATTTGAGATCAAACTTGCATCCGAATATCCTTCAATGACCGAAGGAAATTCCGAATATACAAGACCTAGGTTCATCGTTCCCTTAAGATACCGTAGTACCCTATGAACTGCTTGCCAGTGATCCACACTAGGATTACTTGTATATCGACTTAGCTTGCCCACCGCAAAAGCTATGTCTGGTCTTGTACTTGTCATCGCATACATCAAACTTCTAATGACCCTTGAATATTCAAGTTGTGACACGGGGTCTCCCTTATTAGAAAGAAGGTGTTTGGAGGAATCAAAAGGAGTAACCACCGGATGGCAGTTCAAATACTTGTACTTCTTTAACATTTTCTCTGTCTAATGAGATTGTGTCAAAGCTAAACCTCCTTCTACTTTTTCTATTCCTATACCGAGAATGACTTCCGCCTCCCCCATGTCCTTCATAGAAAATTTAGATGATAGAAATTCCTTTGTTTGATTTATGCACTCTATGTTAGTGCCAAAAATCAACATATCATCTACATATAGACAAATGATAACTCCATTTCCAGAATTGTCAAATTTGCTATATACGCATTTATCCGATTGATTTAAGATAAATCCATCGGAAAGCACCACCTCATCAAATTTTTGATGCCATTGCATAGGTGCATGTTTAAGTCCATATAGTGACTTAACAAGCTTGCATACCTTATGCTCCTGTCCCGTTACAACGAAACCTTCCGGTTGCTTCATCGTTTAGGAAAGAAGTCTTTACATCCATTTGATGTACTAACAACTTGTGTATAGATGCTAAAGCAATTAACAATCGGATTGTTGAAATCCTTGCAACCGGTGCATAGGTATCAAAGTAGTCCATACCATATTATTTCTGTCTAAAGCCTTGGATTACCAATCTTGCTTTAAATTTATCAATGGTACCATCCACTTTCATCTTCTTTCTGAAGATCCATTTATTACCCAATGGTTTATGTCCTGGTGGTAAATCTACCAAAATTCAAGTGTTATTCCCACTATAGAGTCCATTTCATCGTTAATCACCTCTTTCCAAAATGATACATCTTGGGATTTCATGGCTTCATCAAATGTCTTAGGATCATTTTGAATGATATTGCAATATAAATATTGCGAGCCAATGTCTTCCCTAGTTCCTTCCATTAGGTACATTTGAAAAACATTACCAAATGATTTTTCTTTCCTAGCCCTTTTACTCCTTTTATTTTCTGAAATTTGGGGGTCACTTGATTCTTGAACTGTACTAGGCGCAAGAATCAAATCTTTAGGCATGCTAATTGATGAAAATCTCTTTTCATCGAATATGGCATCTCTCGATTCAATGATAGTATGAATCGATACGTGCTTATTAGGTTCTATAACATAGAATCTATAAGCCAAGGAGTGTTGGGCATATCCTATGAATATGCATTCAACTCCTTTTTTTCCTTAGGTTTTAAGTTTAGGTAAAGGTAGTCTCACGACTGCTCTACAACCCCAAACTCTAACATGTGCCAAATTTGGCTTCCTATTATACAAAAGTTCATAAGGAGTAAGGTTGCTTATACTATTAGGAACTCTATTCAGTAAGTAGCAAGCCGTTAACATGGCTTCTGCCTAAAATCCGTCATTTAGACCCGAGTAAGAAAGCATAGCATTAACCATCTCTTTCAAAACTCTATTTTTCCTCTCCGATACCCCATTTTGTTGTGGTGTGTAGGGAGCTGTGGTTTCAAAAATGATACCAACACTTTGGAAATAACATGGATTAAAGTATTCCCCACCTCTATCGGTGCGCAACTTCTTAATAGAAGTTCCCTTTTGAAGTTCAACTTCACTCTTATAAATTTTAAATTTATCAAGAGCTTCATCTTCGGAATGCAACAAATAAACATAGCAAAATCTAGAACAATCATCTATGTATGTAACTACATATTTTTTGTTTCCTAGAGATGGTGATGCATGAAAATCAAATAAATCGCTATGTATCAAATCAAGTATATTGCTTTCTCTAGTAACCTTATAAAATGGTTGCCTAGTAATTTTAGTAAGCATACAAGTTCTACATTTATCAATATTCATGTTGAATGAAGGAATTAAATCATGCTTTGACATGTTATGCAATCTTTTATAGTGAACATGTCCTAAACGTGCATGTCATAGTGTAGATATATCAACACGTGAATTCATAGACTGAGTAGAAATTTCATGCTCACAATTCATGTAGAGAGAAGAGACAATCTTATTAATACTTAACTTGAACATTCCATTACACAAGTATCCTTTACCAACAAATATACCACCCTTTGATAATACATAGTTGTCGGCTGCATACACTTGCCGATAACCTTGTTTATTCAAAACAGTACCCGATACAATATTTTTTTCTAATATTTGGTACAAATAGAACATTACTAAGAACAACAGTTTCCCGAAGAGAATTCTAACTCTACTCGGCCTAGTCCTAGGATTGGGGGTCGACTCGTCTCCCATGTGAAGAACTCTTCCTTCACTTGTAGCTGCAAATGATTTGAACAATCCCTTGTATCTACAAACATGTGCCGTAGCACCGGAGTCAACCCACCATGAAATCTCATCATCCTGCATAGCAATCATTTCAGAAAAATTAGAAACATAATCTATATTAGAGTATGTATCTAACTTAGTTTCTAAACTTGAAACTAACGATTTCTGACCTTGAGATTTCTGCTCTTGGTTTTTTGTACCAAACGCATTGCCTTGAGCCTTCTCGCTCTTACCCTTTCCTAAGCGGCAATCACGTTTGAAGTGCCCCGCTTTTCCACAAGTCCAACAAACATTTCCTTTTGAAGGATGCTTCTTGTTCGGACCTTTGCTGGCATAATCATTTGGCCTTTTCTTGCCCTTGTTCTTGTTCATCTTTTGAGAACTAGCCTCCATCACATTCACTTTAGGTGAAGTTTCATCCACTTCCATCGTGTCCTTTTCCCGCACACGAAGTTCCTCTTCCATTCGCAATTCCTTTGCGAGTTCCACAAGAGACATCTATTCCTTTTTGTGCTTCAAGGTACGTCGGAAGTCCTTCCATGCTGGTGGTAATTTGTCAATTATACTTGACACCGAGATGGCCTCATCCATCTTCAATTTTTGTTGAGCAAATTGCCCTAAGATACGCTGTATCTCATGGAACTGTTCCATCACAAGACGAGAATCCACCATCTTGTAGTTGTTGAAATTACTCACAAGAAACTTGACGCTCGAGGCGTCCTCAGCTATGTATTTGGATTCAAGTGTATCCCATAACTCTTTTGCAGACTCAACATTTTGATATAAATCAAATAAAGGATCGGACATACCGTTGAGGATATGTCCTCTAGCGATGTAGTCATCGTTTTCCCACCTGCTTCGATCACGGAATACAACCACCGGTGCGTCATCTCCAACTTCAGGTCATGGTGTAGACAGCACGTACGCCACCTTCAAATTTGTTAGTAGAAAGTGCATCTTCCTCCTCCAACGCCGGAAATCAGTTCCTTCAAATTTGTCTAGCTTCTGGAACTGATGCATCATATCTCTCACGGTTGCCATCGATTAGCAGAATATTGATTTCGTTTGTAGTTCCTGGGTCATCTTGTATCTTCACTTTTACAGCAACAAGGTTGTACAGGGTCTTCAATGGCAGCAATAAAGATATTTACTTGAATGCGTCTGACTTCTGGATTATAGTAATATCGTCGCTTGGATATCAGAATGGATCGCGTTGTCGCTTTCCAAAATCAATATTTCCACCCTAATCAGAATTGCCTTGGGTTGCAAGAAACTTGAAGTGGTATATTCCAACTGAAGAACACTGTATTTTCAGGCAAAGAAAGCACAACAGGCTTAATGGTTTGAAGGGATTTGGAAATCAAATATGGGATTGTTGTATATAGTAATTGCACTGCAATTTTTCGTGTCCCATACATGAGAAATCGATCGCAATTTATAGACCAGCAATCGGACACGAACAGAAGCCGCGACTGCCGACTGAGCAGTCGCGTTCCGCGCGTTTTGTGCCAGTATTAGGCTGTCGCGTCTTGTTTTGACATTATGTTAATGTCAACACAGAAAGCGACATGACTATAATGTCAATGCCAGGCGCGGTCCTCTCTGTTTCCCAAACCGAAATTGCTCGATTTCGTCTTGTTTCGACTTGTTTCATTTGAAATTCATTGTCCCAATAGTTTTAAGCGTATAGCTAAGCTCACAAGTCACAACCCTTAAATTACCAACATGCTTGGAAGGCACCTTTGGTGGCAGGTTGAACATGTACTGCGAGAGGCCAATCGGGTAGCCGATTTGCTAGCAAAGAAGGCCAAAGAAGAGGCATGGAGCTGGACAGAATTACATTCTATCCCCATTTGTGTTGCAAAAATGGCAGGGAGAACGAATAGTATTTTCTGTAGTCTTCTAGTCGAAGTGGATTATCAAAAAAATAAATTTCTAGTGGTAAAATCTCAACTTTTAATTTTGTCGTAATTTTTTAAATTTTATTCAATCTTATATCAGAAGACTATTTTTTAGGATAATTATTATTCCATAAATTTATCATATCACATGTATGAAAGAAAATTAAATTATTGATTTCTTTATTGATGGCCATAAGAAAATGAGAGATTGTTTACAAAAAAATTAGATGGATTAAGAAAAATTAATTTAATTTCTATTCATACATTGTATACGATAAATTGCTTCACGCAAATAATAAACCTAAAAAAATATTTACTCATAGTACGAGATTTAAAGAAATTCAAAAATTACAATAGAATTAAAATTTGAAGATACATTACTAAAATGAGAAATATAGAAAATAAATTAAATTACATAAAAGAGAGTGTGGTTCCGGTGAGAAGTGGAATTAGGATGAGAAATAAGAAATATTCTCAGCCGTTCATCTTAGTTGATTCACGGTCAGGATTAAATCGAATTAAAAATTAAAAATCATACTAATCAACGATATTTTGTCAATTTAGGGGCAATTTGGCCACGGCCTATGAGGATGAAGATGAGCGACGACAAAGACGAGCGCCGTCGATATACCATTCTTCACGGGTCGACGCGTCATCGTCTTTAATCCATTCTCACTTGACTCATTCCACGGCTGAAGAAATAGAAGTCGTTCGTTCCAATTGCATAAGAAAAACTCCAAATAATAGATTTAGGGTTTTGGTGCTTTCTGACTAAAATGCGTAGCAATTACAAATAAAATTCGTAGCAGTCATGTTTTGGTACGTACTTTCCGACTAAAATGCGTAGCAATTACAAATAAAATTTGTACCAATCATATTTTGGTGCTTTCCGACTAAAATGTGTAGCAATTACGAACAAAATTCGTAGTAGTCATAGTTTTCCGACTAAAATGCGTAACAATTACAAACAAAATTTATAGCAGTCACTATGACTGCTACGAATTTTGTATGTAAATGTTACGAATTTTGGTCGCTGAGCATCCCCGTAATCCAAAACCCTAAATTTACGATTTGAGTTACGAATTTTGTATGTAAATGTTACGAATTTTGGTCGCAGAGCATCCCCGTAATCCAAAACCCTAAATTTACGATTTGAGAATTTCTAATGCAACTCGAATGAGCGACTACAATTTCCGTTCTACGATTTGAAGACGCAATTGAATATCGACTATGCTAAGGGAGAAATCGAATTAATCAGCGATGCAATCGACGATCAATGAATTTCAGCGAACAGAATTTTGACCGAGGATCAACAGCAAACATGTACACAAATGACGAATTTACCCTTAAACATGAATTTAATGCATAAAAATATGTGTATAATTATGAAAATTAAAGACAGTTAGATCAAAGATCGAACGACTGTCGTTATTTCTTATTTCTCATGAGAATTACTGTTTCGCATATAATATTAATTCAGTCAAATAGAGTTGACTATCATAGTTAACCCTATCCGTTAAGTTTTACGAAATTTTTTATTATGGCTCTAATTAAAAATAATTGATAGTTTGTACCTCAGTTTGGAAAACAATGATAATTGGACGGCCCAATCATATATTCTTTCTTTCTTCCTGGTCGTGGCTCGCTCCTGATGCCTTCCTCGTCCCATGCACTAAATCTCTACTACTCCTGTTGTTTACAAAATGACACCCGGAATATCTATTTACATGTATACGGAATTGATTATTGCTTACGATGGATGAAGTGATCATTATGTGATCTCATTTTATAGAGAAATTGTTAGGAGGGAGTGAGCCATTTTGAATTCCCCCTTGTTTGGCGGGATGGACTCGGCATTGAAATGTTCCAGGTTTGTGCACGGAAAAAAATCTTAGAATTGGGTTTGGGTATTACCCGGTTCTTCACACGGCGCTGGTTGACTTGAATTTGTGTTCCACGTGGGAGTTCCGCGGAACCTGTTTGATAAAATGCGCGATAGAAAAGTTGTGTCTTGATGACTTCTGAAGACCCTAAATGATAAAGTTGAAGCTAACTGCAACATTCTGATTATCTATAAATGATTTGAATTGGTTGAAGTATCCGTAACAGCCAAATCGTCTTCTCCAGTTTGTATCTTGTGAGTGCCTATACATATAAACATGTCTTTGCATCTGACAATCGATGCCTCTATGAAACCGCTGCAGCCACGGAGGGGCATGACTTCAGTAATTATGTTGTAAAGAGAAACAAGAAGATAGCTGCACTTGACTTAACAGTTTAATTCACTCTGATGACTCTTGCTAAGCAATTGTCAGCAGGCCTGCAATGCGGCAAGTATTTTGTTGGACTGTTTCGGTTAACGCGGTCCAGCCTGAAAGCCACCAAGAAAACACTCACACTTGGGTAATGTTGTTCATGACTAGAAAGACATTAAGTGCACAGGAATTATGGCTTACTGATAGTGAAGGAGAAAGTAGTGTAGGAATATAGAGATCTCTAGCTTGGCAAGGTCATTTCCAGGGCATGTTCTGCTTCCAGCTCCGAAAGGTAGAAATGCTCCAGCTTTCGGTGTGAAACCCTGTATAGTTTATGTTAACAAGTGAGTACAGTAACTACTATTTAATCTATATACATACATATAGTGTCAAATGCATTCTAATTCAGCCTTCATATTACAGTCCCGATTTTACTTACCTCCCATCTAGATGGATTGAATTCTAACGGGTCGGGATATATTTCAGGATCCAGATGGACACTCCTGAACCAGGCCAGCACTTTCCATCCCTTGGGTATGTGATAGCCTGGATGCGGCGGAAACAACATCGAAATTGATGAATATACAGCAACCATGTCTGCTGTCCAATGACAACTTTCAGTTGAAAAATTACCGTATAGATTGATATCCTTCTTGGCTTCTCGGAAGACGACAAACGAAAATGTTATGAAACGAAGAGTCTCATCAACCACCTACAGCAGATTGTAAATGAAGGTTAAACTTATCTTCTTCATTATAGTGAAGCCGGTTTCAGCTGTAACATTTGGACTTGCGTACTTTAGACAGGAAATCCATCTCTCGTACTTCCTTCAAAGTTAGCCCTTTTTGTGTTGATGGCCTCTTCTTAACAATCTCATCTTGCTCTGCCTGGAGTGCAGGACAAGGAAAATCAAACTTATGTGTCAAAGAGAACAGCATAAAGCTTGCTGCAGCTTTAAATGGTACATTTGTGCATACATGATTATAACAAAGTAGTTTAAACAAGCTACCTTAGCTTTCTGGAAAACTTGAGAATGTTGTTGCAGCAAAATGACAGCCCACATTATGATGTGGCCAGAGGATTCATGGCCAGCATTTAGGTACATCACCAGCACATCAATAATCTCTTGGTCATTGAGATTTCTCTTATTTTCATCTTCAACCTCCATCAGCAAATCCAACATGTCTTTCCTCACTGTGGAGTCTGCCTCCATCTCCCTCCTCACTCTCCGGGCAGTCACTATAGATTGAAATATCGCAACAAGATTCTTCCTTGCCTTGAGAGCCATAAAGAAAAAAAAAATTCTTCAGTTTATCGGAAGCACAGAAGCAGCAGTTTAATACCTGTCCCTCAAACAGAATGAGAGAATTTCACCTTAAGGGCTTTATGGTAAGCAAATCCAGGAATATTTATAGCCATGGCTCGAACTCCGTGGTTGAGCACCGTGTACTCTCGCTCCAACGCATCCATTGCTTGCTCGCTCTCTGAGCTAAGGAATACATACATAATGATTCTGAAGGTGACTTTCCTGAGCTCTGTCAGGAACTCAATCTGACCCATCTTGGACCATTTATCAAATGCAGCTACAACATTCTCTTCAATGTATTCCAAGTACATGGTAAGAGATTCAAAGCCATTTACAGGAGCTGCTGTCAGCTTTCGAAGACGCTTATGTTCATCATATGAAATCCCTATAAATGATTTCTCCCCAATCAACTTCATAGTAGAAATTGGCCACCCTGGCTTGAATGCCTCGTCATCTGTCAAGACTCTCCTGCACGCATCAGCTGTTGTTACGATAATACTTGGGTTGCCAAACATGAAGGCCTTGTACACTCCAGTGTGCCCAAACCTGCAGATTTTGTATTGGTCTTTATCAGTACATCAACGTCCTAGCCCATAACAAATCATCGAGAAAATCCACCAATTGCTAGTAATTTTCGAAAACAAGGCTACAAATGGAAATTTTAGACCACTGAGCAATGAAAAAACTCCAACATGGTGTCTGGATAAGCAAGAGCTAGTTGATTTGATTTCAGTTGGCCCCAATGAATGAAAGACTGAGGACATCGGGATCAACAGACAGAAACGAAAGCTGATGGCAAGATAATTTATAAATATTTCGAGCATTTATAAAAATATTTATGATTGTTCCTTTTCCTAATTATGAGAAATTTCCAAAAAAAATTTTGTTTATGAAAATGTACAAATTGGTGACCCTAGAATTCGGATTCGGGCATAGAGATCCATGACAGAATCTTTAACCAACAGACCACCACACCAGATGGCGAGAAATTTTCAAATTAAAGACTTTGTTTTTGTTATCAAAAGTTGTGAATTTTTATTTTTGTAACTTGAAGAAAACTGAGGCAAATTGTCTCCCATGTTCTCAAATTTCTCAAGACAAAAGAAATCCCAAAATCATAAATCAACTCATGAACAGCATAAAAAATAAGTGGAAATCGCTAAATTGGGATGGGTTACAAGATGCCAATCAAATACGGAGTACAACACAACAAAAACTGGGATTATTTTTATTTATAATGGAAATGGTAAACTCAAACTGCCATTTTCTGATTAGTATTTTTAATTTAAATTATGTAAAGTTAGAGAGCACGTAAGGAAGAACATCACACCTTTACAAAATGACAAGAACCATAAAGGTGCTTCCGTACCATATTAAGGTACAAAAAAACACAGTCCAGAGCAGTTAAATCAATCTTAAACTTGACTTAAATCCTCACTTAAATTCTTTTTTTTTGTTAGTTTTAATTTACTGTTATTTAAAATGATTTGATTAAAATAAAAGGAAAAAAAGATCCGGTGCAAACTACAAGACAAATTATAGTACTACGAACTATGTCAAAGTTTGGGAAAGCGACATATAATTCGTTAGGATAAAACCATGACATAATTCGCCGATTTGTAGTTTTTATAAAAAATCATGTATGCACATGATCTCGACTCTAAGATAAAATATGGGGATGATGATCAGCTAACCTTGAAACAAAGGCTGAGATGAATGAATCAGGATTTGCAGACTTGAATGCTCTAAGGAATGGCCACATGTTTCCAACAAACGGCCAGCCCAAATCTCCTGGAGGCAGCAGCCACCGCTTGTCACCCAACTGAGTTTCATACAGCCACATGTTTACATTCCTCATCAACCATCTTACACACATCAAACCTATGGTCAATAAAACCAAAGCCCAAGTGAAACCCATCTCCATTTTCTGAATATATGATCAAATGGGGTAAAGGTCTTTCCTTTTCTCTGAAATGTGAGTTAGGTCTGACAATGGCTTGAAGACATGTATTCAAATTTCAAGCGAGGGAGTGTGTTTGTTTTTGCAGTGGTTGTGATGTATATATAAGTTTTTTAAAATGGGGGGTTTTTGAGAGACTTGGGTGAGAAGGATAGTGCTGTGCTGCCGGCCTATATCTTATTGTCTTTGTCGTTTTGTGTTTTCTCTGCTCACTAATTGAGATGCCTTGTCTTCTTCCTTGTCTCTGTATAAATGCACAACTAGCTTTGTTTACGTCTCATCCTTCAATTTCTTAGACCAACTGAATTACTTGTTTGGTAAGTTAAACTAGCTCTGACTTTTTCGGAAATTTTTTCAAATTGCTCTAAGATTGTGTTTGAAAGAGTTTAAAAAACTGAAATTTATTTAATTTTAATGAACTTAATTTAACTGTACTAAACTTAATTTAATTTAAAGAAATTAAAGTTTTTGAATAAAGTTGTTGAATTTATGTTTTGATCAAGTTGAACTATGAAATTTTTTTATTTGATTTTTATTTAATTTAATTGTGCTGAACTTTATTTAATTTTGGTTAACTTTATTTAACTATACTGACTTTTATTTAACTAAATTTAATTGTACTAACTTAAAAATATGAAATTGAAGCTCTACAGAATAGACCCTAAGTGAGCACTTATTTATTTTGTCCTCAATGTTCATATTATTTTCCAAAATACTTACTTTTCCTAACGCAATATTGCCAATGACATTTTGGACTTAAGCCGTTCTTACCTCGATGTTTGACGTTTTGATTAATATGATGTTGAATCTGCATGCTGATGTGACATTTTTACCTAAGATGATATTTCTAACAGCGCCTTAGGTCAAAATGGGCATGCGGCCCGACCTTTATGTTTCATTGGGCATGTATTTTGGAAAAGAATTTGAAAGATTGAGTAAGAAAGAAATAAATTGCTAAGAGAGATCAACTTGGAAAATTTTCCAACTTTTAACCCATTTACTTAGTGACACAATCTTCATCTCAAGCCAAAAAGATGATTCTACAAATTGATTCTGTTAATTAATTGCTTAGTGATGGAAATAAAGCAGTCATTCTGTTGGGTTTTTTCTGGAGTCGTCGCTAAAAGCTTCAAGGGTCGTCACTGAAGATGTGGAGAGTCCATCGTTGTTTCCAGAAGAGGTTATATGGTTTGTTGCTAAAAGCCAGAAGATCGTTGCTATAGGAGTAAAGTCGTAGATGAAGGAAAGCAATATCAACCACTGGGAGAGCACCACGTCAAGGCGTGAATCCGAGTTTAAGTGGCCGTTACGTTCGTTGGCAATGGACGGACGAGATTAAGTTGTAGCTGGCGCATCGGACGGATGACATTAAAACTAGAGATTGAGGCGAGCATTTAAAAGGGGGTGAGTTCGGAAGCTATGATTTATTCGCAAAACTGATCTTCTCAATTGTTCAAACGACAAACGTGCGCGTTTTGCTGGATTGAAAGAGGGCTTCTACTTGACAGACATGAAGGCATATTTTGGCGTTCAATCGTGCGAAGCGGAGCTGATTCGAGTTGTAATCGGCTGAAGTTTAGCGTGTACACCGTTGTAACATTTCCGGGCGTTTCTTGGTGCGATTTCGGCCACCCATAGTGCATACCGGGCTCTGACAGTGAGCCAACTGGATTTGCCTCTCACCTAGAGGTGAACCATTATAAAATCCCTATGTTCTTGCTTTTACTCTGAGTTCTCAATTTATGGCTTAATTGAGCAAAGAATTGAATTAGGGCTTTGCTAGTAATTTGAAATTCGATCTTGAGATTAGCTAAAAGAATTACTACAGTGGTATCAGAGCCGTTTTGATTACTAGCTATTGGTTGATTATTTGGTCTAGTGAATTTTGTGTACGTGTTGATACTCATTCACTGTTTACTGTGCTTGTGAGGAATCATGGGAGCTCGGAGGATGGAGATTGCTCCATTTGATGGGAAGACTGACTACCAACTGTGGAGTCTCAAGATTAAGGCTATGTTGGCTCACAACAAGGCTGGTGTGGCTTTGGAGAAGGATGTTACTCAATGGACTGAGGATGAAAAGAAAAGGAAGAGGGATATTGATGCTGAGGCATATAACATGATAATACTTAGTCTTGGAGATAATATTATCAGGAAGATATGTACTCTAAAAATACCTCTTGAGTTGTGGGATAGACTGAAAAGCTTGTTTGAAAACCAAGTTACCCCAAACCTGAGTTATTTGAAAGCTTCCCTGTTTGCCTTTAAATGTATCCAAATAAATCTGTTGATGATAATTTGGATGAATTCTTAAAGATGAATTTGATGTTAACTGAAACTGCACATGCTCTTGATGAAACTAGCACCATTGTGATTTTAATGAACTCAATCCCTGACACCTATCAGGTTGTCAAGGATGCCTTTCAGTGCACAAGAACTGTACCTTCTTTTGATCAGTTATGTACTTCCTTGAGGACCAGAGAAATGGAACTCAAGGGTTCTAGGTCCAAGACTAGGTCAGGCTTATTTACAAAAACCAAGCTTGGCCAGTCCCATTCATATAAGCCAAAATCATATGCTAGTAATAACACATATGATAATAAGCCTAAAACTGACCAGAAAAAGGATTCTAGATATCAGGGACCCCCAAGAAATTCTTTTTTTGTGTGGTAAGCTGGGTCATTTTAGAAGGAACTGTCAAAATTTCCTTGCTAGAAATAAATCACAGTACAATGAAACAAATCTTGTTGTATCAGGAAATCACAACACCAGTTCCCTTGAAGTTCTTAATGTGACTGATAAGCCCATAAGTGGTCAATAGGTCCTTGACTCAGGTTGTTCTTTCCACATGTATCCAAATGAATCATGGTTTCGAGACTACAAACCTTGTAGTGGAGAAACTATATTTATGGGAAATGATAATGTGTGTCAAGTTAAGGGTCAAGGGTCTGTCACACTAGAACTATCAAATGGTAAGATAGTCACTCTGACCAATGTTAGCCATTGACGGAGCCCACTGCACTGTCGTTAAGGTGCGATGTTCTCTGTGCAAAATAAATTTATATCTCCGATACTCGTGACTTAACTATTTTTGGTAGTAAGTGGTAAGTACGGGTCGAACCCAAGGGAGTCAGGTGAATAGTTGTTCTTTCGAAAAGGGGGGATTAAATTAAGCAGTTGGGGGTTTGGTTTTGGTTTTAGTTTCTGAAAATTAAGGTGCTAGAAGGACAAGTTTTGACAGAAAATAAGCAGTTGATAAGGTACTAAAAGTAAAGGAACAATTGATATTACAATTAAAGGAAAGTATTCGGTTTTAGGGGGTCTTGTATCATAGTTTGTTTATCATTGACCTCTAATGATCATACTAAGTGTTCAAAAGTGTATCAAGGCCATTTCAAGCACTTGATTTGCCACACTGTCTAGCCCATTTCAAGGTCATAGAGCACTTGTTCTATTTAGACTAGCACCCCATTTCAAGGTATACTAGCCTATGTGCATCCATTTGATCAATCATTTCCGATCAATCCAAATGGTGTTTTAAAGAGGTCGAACTCCTCAGATAAGCTTTGCCATTTCAAGCATCCACTTACCCGAGTATGTTCACGAACCCCACGGAAGAGTTTTGCCATTTCAAGCATCCACTCAACCTTGGAAGTTCTAACCTAATATGTGGCACATAGAACAAGTTTTGAACACATAGAGGCACTAAGAGTAGGGCCTAAAACATTGTATGATACAAGCATTCCCCTTGAACCGAATGAAGGGTTTAGCTACGAATATCCATGGAACAGGACATCATAGCTAAGTGCGTTGAAAAGTAAAGGTTTTTGAAAGACGGTAAAGTAAAGTTTTCGAAAGTAAAGACAGGAAAGTAAACTTGTTGAATTGAAAAGACAGTAAAGAAAAGAAGAGAGTACTTACTAAAACCGTTGAGAGTGCTAAAGATCAAGCTTCGATTCCAAAGTAAAGTGTTTACATGATTGTGCTCTCAATCTAGAGAGATAAGTAACTTGTGGTATGAGATGTTGGAATGAGGATGGATTTTGGAATGATTTACAAAGGGAAGGAGGGTGTCTATTTATAGGCTAAGGGAGACCATAAGGACTTGACACTTGTCATGAAATGGGAGGAGAAGCCAAAAGCCGCCGGGACACTTGTCTTCTCCATGGCAAAGCCACCGGGCTTGTGAGGAGGAGGAGAAGAGAGGGGGAGCCGCCCCCTAGGTGTCAATTCCACACTCAAAGCCGCCGGTGGTGAGTGGAGGGGAGTGGTTGGGTTTGTGTTTTGTGATCTTTCACAAAAGCCATCGATCCTTTCAGCTCCGGACTGATTCTGGTTGCTCTTCGGTTGGACTTATTTTGAGTGATTCCACGTCAGGTTCTTGAAAGTCAGAATTTGGTCGTGACCTGGAATGACTCGTAATTCATTTTCAGCTTTAAAACTCCTCCTTAGCCTGTATTCTCTCTAGACTTCAAAATACCCTGTAGATAAATATCGGAACTAACAAGCAAAAGTTAAATAGACAAAGAATCTAATTTGGTGGGTTTAACTATGTTTATGATTCATACAATTATGGTCCATGTCGGAGCCCACCGCACTGTCGTTAAGGTGCGGTGTTCTCTGTGCAAAAGCTAATTTATATTCCGCTACTCGTGACCTTACTACTGGGTAGCAAGTGGTAAGTAGGTGTCGAACCCAAGGGAATTAGGGGGATAAGTTGTTCTTTGAGGGATTTGTACAGGATGGGAGCGTCTTTTAGGTTGATTGAGTTTTAGTGCGGAAAAGTAAGTGCCTTTTTTTGGTTGGTTTTGGTTTTTAGTGCGGAAAAGTAAATGACATAAAAGTAAATGCTGAAAATAAAAGAGAAGACTTACAGCGAATGATGCGTGATTGGCAAGTCCTCCGGAAGGTGAGCGGTCGATAGAGCAGTTTATACTAAGAAAGTAAATGCAAGGGGGTTTGAATCTCAGGAAAGCATTCGGTTTCGGGGGCCTTGTATCATAGCCTGTTTATCATTGGCTCTTAGTGATCCTTCTAAGTATTCAAACGTGCATCAAGGCCATTCCAAACACTTGATTTGCCACACTGTCTAGTCTTTTGCAAAAGTGTTCGATAGTGAATCGAGGCCATTCCAAGCACTCAACTTGCGACAATGTCTAGTCTTTTGCAAAAGTCGTAGAGCACTTGTTCTACTTAGACTAATACCCCATTCCAAGGTATATTAGCCTGTGTGCATCCATTTGGTCAGTCATTCCCGAGTAACCAAATGGTGTTTTAGAAAGGTCAAACTCCTCAGATAAGCTTTGTCATTCCAAGCATCCACTTACCCGAGTATGTTTACAAACCCCACGGAAGAGCTTTTCCATTCCAAGCATCCACTCAACCTTGGAAGTTCTAACCTAATATATGGCACATAGAACAAGTTTTGAATACAGAGAAGAGGCTCTAAGAATTGCCTAAAACATTTTATAATACAAGTACACCCCTTCAACCGAATGAAGAGTTTAGCTACGATTATCCATGGAAGAGGATATCATAGCTAAATACTCGGGGGTTTTTGAAAGACAGTAAGTAAAGGGGAATACTCAAGAACCAACAGGAGTATTCCCAAATCCTACTTGAATACTCAAGAACCAACAGGAGTATTCTCTAAAACTGTTATAATACTCAAGAACCAACAGGAGTATTATTTCAAACCAAAGCTTACAAATGTGCCAACTTTCTAGAGAGATAAGTGAAATGTTGATTTGAGGATGAAGATTACAAAGGAGGAGAGGTCCCTTTTATAGGCATGGAGGATGGATAAGGATGAAGGAGAGGAGGGCAAGTGGCAAGCATCCAAGGGGGGGGAAGGAGGAGATGAAGACACATGGGGGGGAAGCAAAAGCCGCCGGCGGCTTTGGTGTGGAGGGGAGGAGCCGCCGGTTGTAGGTCACCATGGAGGAGAGCTTGGTGGCTTTGGCCACCCATGAGTCATCCCATTCACAAGGCCACCGGCCACCTTGGGCAAAAGGATGAGTTTTGTGAGTTTTGTGCAGTCTTTTCACAAAACTATCAGTCCAATTTCGCTCCGGTCTGACTTTGGTTGTTCCTCGGTTGGATTTATTTTGAGTAATTCAATGTCAGGATCTTGAGATTTCTGCATTCAGCGTCTGATCGTGATCTTGGACTGACTCGTAATATCATTTCGGCGTAAAATCCTCTCCTTAGCGTATATTCTCTCTAGAGTCCAAAATACCATGTAGAAATATATCGGAACTAACAAGCAAAAGTTAAATAGACAAACAGTCTAATTTAGTGGGTTTAACTGTGTTTATGATTCGTATAATTATGGTCCATTAGTCCATCAGATCACCCTGCACTTTTAGTTATTCGTCCCGAACAATGCTTTTTAAAGGGCGGAACACAATCAAAGTAAACTTTTAAATATGAAAGTGAAACTGTGGGACTAGATTTATCTTAATTCATGCATTACTTACTTATTACCAAACTAAACCGTGTAAATACTTAGAAGAAACTTGATACTTGTACCTTCGCGCCGAGATGCAAATTAATTCGGATGTTTCGAGAGATAGCCCTTTTCAGGCTCCTGGACTGCATTCTCGGGATCGACTCGCACTATATGGTTTCCTTGTAGCTTTTTCTAGCACGTGATTCAGTTCGGGTTTCACTGAGTTGAGCTCTTTGATTTCTTTTTGGCGAGGGACAGCTTCTGTAGTGAATCGGCCTTTGGCCTTTGATATTTGAGTTGGGAGTTTCTTCACTTTTGTTCGGTTAAAACCTTCACAATTTTGGCCTTTGGCCTTTGATTAGCTTCTTTGAGCTTTTGCTTCTTTGTGACTTGCTAGTCCATTTTCTTAGCCTTTTTGGGAGGTCCAATCGTCGCCCGCAAGCATATGGAAATACCTCCCCGCTCTTTCTCATCCTCGCCGTTTCACGCGGGTCAAGATGAGGGTCGCTCATCTATTTTCCCGGCTACTAGGACTAGAGATAGGACGGTTTGATTCCCGTCCCGCCTCTTTGCATAAACGCTGCATGGCGGAGATGACTCAATCTTCACTGAAACCCGAAGTGCAGCCTCCACTGACTTCGAAAACCATATAGTTAGATTCGATCCTTCGAGTGCTTGCCAAGCCTCTCTAGGGCATTTTCTATCAACTCCACATCCCCTGTATATCTCAGCACAAAGGGACAAATGAGAAGTTACATCCTAAGTTTTTAAACAGTTGAATTTTCATAAGGTAAATGCATGAATTTAGATCTATCTTTTTCACATTCTCAAGTTCATATTTTCAAAAAGATAATATTAAGGGAAAAGGAAAAGAAAAAGCATGTTAACTAACTATGTACACAGGTGGTTCTCACCCCACACTTTTGAACGAAGGCGTGCCTTAGTTCAAAAGTCATGCAAATATATACAAGAGAAGGAAATGACACTAAGGAAAAGGGAAGAACTGAACTACCTTTTACTGTGTCGTGTCGTGGAACGACATGCCTCGGAGCTAGATAATCGAGGGAGTTCGGCTGGGGCCTTGAACTCTCAGTGCAGGCCCGGTAATTCTTGGAAGCTGCCTGGCTGATCTGATCTTGCTCCAAAAACCAATTCCTACAAGGAGTCATTTCTTCTATACAAAAAATGGGTGAGAGCGACTTACGGTAAAAACTAAATGACAGAAAAGAAAATTACTGAAAGTAAGATAGGTGTCGGGTTACCTCCCGACCAGTGCCTTTGTTTAACGTCGTTGACTCGACGCATGGGGATCACAGGTTTGGATCCCATGGGCAGCTCAGGTCATAGTGTTGTGGAGTGCCTACTTTCATTTTTGTCTTGCCTTCCCCCGAGTTCTTGTGAGATGATGTGTTCGGGTCCTGTTCCCATTGTTCTAATGGTTTCTCCTTCCAACGTCTCTGAGAATGCGAGGGACCTTTCACTACCAGCCTCTTGAATTGGGTTTTCTTAGGTTTAGGGCTGCCTTGTCTAGTTGTGGCGAAAAAATGCTCCATCGAGGAGTCGTTCTGCATAGGCCCTTTTCCCATTCTCTCTTCATTGATCACATAGTTTTCTGCAATTTGCCTATTGATCAAGGGGAAAAGTTTGGAAGCTTGCATCTTAAGGCTTGATTCTGTCTCATCATATCCGTCTGTGAGGATTCGGTCTCGGATGGTCTCGGCTGCTTGGGTAATGATAGTCGGGTATGACTCGGGCAGCTTGCCAGTGGTATTCTGGACTTCTTCTTTTGCTGGCACGGTCTTGAGTTCCCATGAAGGTTCTTCCTCGTTGCTTCCGGTGCTTTCTGTATCTAGTTCTTCTGATGGCTCGGGAGTTTCTTCTTATGGCTCAGAAGTTTCCTCTGATGGCTCAGGAGTTTCTTCTTTTTCGTCTCTAGACCAGCCTCCACTATCTGTATTCCTCTATTAGCTCAGGGCATTGGTCTTCGTTTTGTGGCCACGTCCATGTCGTCTATGAGGTTCCACATTTTTGTCAGGGATAAGTTCCCTGCTGATCCTCCCACTGCGTTATTAAGCCTTGTCTGCTCATCGGCCCTCATCCCACAAAGAAATTTTTGAAGAAGAAACACCTCCGTGAATCCATGGTGCGGGCAGCGTGAGACGATGGTGTCATAGTACGTGTAGTATTCATCTAAAGTCTCATCCCGGGATTGCTGAAGGCAGATGATCTTCTCGCGGGTGTCATGTCGTAAGGATGGGAGGAGAATTCATTCAGAAATTTAGCGCGAAGGTCCACGTAATATTTTGCACAACTAGCAGTTGATGTGTAATACCATACTGTCGCAAAGTCGGTTAAAGAGTGTTCAAAACATTTTAATTGAAACTCTTCTAACGTTACATTTTCGGGTTTCATGTGACGACTTATATGGTGGAAATGTTGGCAGTGTATTACTGGGTCTTCTTCGGTGGTACCTCCAAACTGAGGAAGATGCTGAGCCATCTATCCATACATGGTGGAAAGTGTGACGAAGAAATGAAAGGGAAGGAAAAGAACAACTAATCGAAGGCTAACTCCCCGGCAACGGCGCCAATTTTGACGGAGCCCACTGCACTGTCGTTAAGGTGCGATGTTCTCTGTGCAAAATAAATTTATATCTCCGATACTCGTGACTTAACTATTTTTGGTAGTAAGTGGTAAGTACGGGTCGAACCCAAGGGAGTCAGGTGAATAGTTGTTCTTTCGAAAAGGGGGGATTAAATTAAGCAGTTGGGGGTTTGGTTTTGGTTTTAGTTTCTGAAAATTAAGGTGCTGGAAGGACAAGTTTTGACAGAAAATAAGCAGTTGATAAGGTACTGAAAGTAAGGAACAGTTGATATTACAATTAAAGGAAAGTATTCGGTTTTAGGGGGTCTTGTATCATAGTTTGTTTATCATTGACCTCTAATGATCATACTAAGTGTTCAAAAGTGTATCAAGGCTATTTCAAGAACTTGATTTGCCACACTGTCTAGCCCATTTCAAGGTCATAGAGCACTTGTTCTATTTAGACTAGCACCCCATTTCAAGGTATACTAGCCTATGTGCATCCATTTGATCAATCATTTCCGATCAATCCAAATGGTGTTTTAAAGAGGTCGAACTCCTCAGATAAGCTTTGCCATTTCAAGCATCCACTTACCCGAGTATGTTCACGAACCCCACGGAAGAGTTTTGCCATTTCAAGCATCCATTCAACCTTGGAAGTTCTAACCTAATATGTGGCACATAGAACAAGTTTTGAACACATAGAGGCACTAAGAGTAGGGCCTAAAACATTGTATGATACAAGCATTCCCCTTCAACCGAATGAAGGGTTTAGCTACGAATATCCATGGAATAGGACATCATAGCTAAGTGCGGTAAAGTAAAGTTTTTGAAAGTAAAGACAGGAAAGTAAACTTGTTGAATTGAAAAGACAGTAAAGAAAAGAAGAGAGTACTTACTAAAACCGTTGAGAGTGCTAAAGATCAAGCTTCGATTCCAAAGTAAAGTGTTTACATGATTGTGCTCTCAATCTAGAGAGATAAGTAACTTGTGGTATGAGATGTTGGAATGAGGATGGATTTTGGAATGATTTACAAAGGGAAGGAGGGTGTCTATTTATAGGCTAAGGGAGACCATAAGGACTTGACACTTGTCATGAAATGGGAGGAGAAGCCAAAAGCCGTCGGGACACTTGTCTTCTCCATGGCAAAGCCGCCTGGCTTGTGAGGAGGAGGAGAAGAGAGGGGAGCCGCCCCCTAGGTGTCAATTCCACACTCAAAGCCGCCGGTGGTGAGTGGAGGGGAGTGGTTGGGTGTGTGTTTTGTGATCTTTCACAAAAGCCATCGGTCCTTTCAGCTCCAGACTGATTCTGGTTGCTCTTCGGTTGGACTTGTTTTGAGTGATTCCACGTCAGGTTCTTGAAAGTCAGAATTTGGTCTTGACCTGCAATGACTCGTAATTCATTTTCAGCTTTAAAACTCCTCCTTAGCCTGTATTCTCTCTAGACTTCAAAATACCCTGTAGATAAATATCGGAACTAACAAGCAAAAGTTAAATAGACAAAGAGTCTAATTTGGTGGGTTTAACTATGTTTATGATTCATACAATTATAGTCCATCAGCCATGTTCCTAGTCTAAGGAGAAATTTAATTTCTCATGGTGTTTTGGATGACTTTGGATGTTCTTATACTACTAAAATGGTGCTATGAATGTTTTTAAATCTGATAAGCTTGTTCTGTATGGAAAAAAGGCAGCTTATATTATCTTGATGGTTGTTACCCTGATATGAATGTGGATGAAGCTAACCTGGTTGATGCAGATAAAAAAGCCACAGTTAAGTGGCATCTTAGGCTGAGACATAAGAGTAAAAAGGGTTGGTCATGTTGTTTAAACAAAGTTTTTTGGTAAGGTTAAAATCAGTGATCTTGATTTTTGTGAACCTTGTGTTTTGGCTAAACAACATAGACTAAAATTTACTGCTGGTACACATTCTAGTAAGCATATTTTGGATTACCTGCATGCTGACTTGTGGGGGCCTCAGGCTCAGTTAACATATGGTGGAAATAAATACTTCTTAAGTATTGTTGATGATTATTCTAGAAGAGTTTGGACTTTTCTGCTAAAAATCAAAGATGAAATTTAAAGAATGGAAACTGTTGGAGGAAAACCAGTGTAGTTCTAATGTGAAAACCCTTAGAACTGATAATGGTTTAGAATTTTGTAATGCTGAGTTTGATAATTTCTGTAAATAAAATGGCATACTTAGGCATAAAACTATTAGATTAACTCCCAATAGAATGGTGTTGCAGAAAGGATGAATAAAACATTACTTGAGAAGGTTAGAAGTTTATTGTTTACTCCTGGTTTACCTAAGTTATTTTGGAAAGAAGCTTTGAATACTGCATGTTATTTGATACACATGAGTCCTAATAGAGCTTTGGAGTTCAAATGCCCTATGGAGTTGTGGAGTGGTAAGAAACATGAATTGTCAGGACTTCTGGTGTTTGGTTATGCTGCTTATGCACACAACAAAGAGGGTAAGTTGGATCCTAGAGCCATTAAGTGTGTGTTCTTAGGGTATCAGCAACAGTTGGGAACTAAAGGGTATAGGCTATGGGATAGGAGTGCTAGAGGGGTAACGATTTTGGTTAGCAGAGATGTAACCTTTGATGAGAATACCTTCCCTTGTAAGGAGAACACTGGAAATTACCTTAGCACCTCAACTGAACAGGGAGTATCTTCAGTGCCTATAGTTTTAAATCCCACTACCGTAGATTCTCCTGATGACCCTGAAATAGAGCAAGTAGTTGGCCAAGCTCCTGAAAATCCCCATGATGAAGCAGGAAATAAACAAGAAGATGAACAAGAAAATTAGAGCCTCAGAGTCAGGTGGAGGACCACCATGTTGAGAACCAGCAAGACCTTACTGATAATCAGTTAGCCAGAGATAGAACTAGAAGAGAAGAGATTATAATACCTACTAGATATGCCTATGCTGACTCTGCCCTGGTAGCTGCTCAAGACTTAAAGGACCCTGAACCTCAAACTTACTTAGAAGACATGACCTCTAGGCAAAGAGATAAATGACTTGCTGCCATGGATGATGAGATAAATTCTCTAGGTAAATAACACTTGGGAATTGGTTCCTTTACCTAAATCTCACAAGATTGTTGAGTGTATGTGGATGTAACACTCAAAGAGGGACTGACCAAGGAGGAACCTGTGAGGTATAAAGCCAGGCTGGTGGCTAAAGGGTATACACAAAGGGAAGGTATTGACTTCACTGAAATTTTTTCTCCAGTTGTTAAGTTTAAAACTATTAAACTTATGTTGTCATTAGTTGCTTACTTGAACCTTGAAGTAGAACAGCTAGATGTAAAAATTGCATTTTTACAAGGAGACTTGGATCAAAAAAATTTTATGAGGCAACCTGAAGGATATGTTGATAAAAAAATGCCCTGAACATGTGTGTTTTCTGAAAAGGTCCTTATATGGTCTGAAACAAAGTCCCATACTTTGGTATCCAAAATTTGACAAATTTGTGCTTAGCCTTGGATTTAAAAGAAGTGAGTATGACACTTGTTTCTATTTTTCATCTGTTGATGATGTGCCTATATACCTGCTATATGTTGATGACATGCTATTGATATGCAAATCCATGGTTAAAATTAAGTCACTAAAAGGAGACTTGAATTCTGCTTTTGACATGAAAGACTTGGGCAATGAAAAAGGATTATGGGCATGATAATTGAAAGGGATAGAAACAGTTATTATCTTAAATTATACCAAAAACCTTACTTAGAGAAATTAATATCTAAGTTTGGTAATTTGAACTGTAAAACTGTTACTCTGCCTTTTCATGCACATTTTGATTTGAATAAATCTCAATGCCGTGTTACTCATTCTGAGAAGGTAAAGACGGAAAGTTTTCCTTATGCAAATGCTATTGAGTCTCTTATGTACGCCATGATTAGCACTAGGTTTGACTTGTCGTATGTTATTTTTGTGTTAAGTATTTATGAGCACTCCTGGTTATGAACATTGGCTTGCTGTGAAATGGTTAATTGCATAAATAGCTAGCACTTTGGATATAGGACTGTCATATGCTAAGAGATGCAATGAGCTTGACTTGGTTGGGTATGTGGATGCTGACTTTGCTAGGGATAAAGATAGTAGGAAATCTACTACTGCACATTATTTTACCTTCGCAAAGAATTGTATTTCTTGGAAATCTGGTTTGCAGTCCATTGTTACCCTGTCAATTATTAAGTCTGAATATATTGCTATCTGTGACGCTTTTAAGGAGGGTATTTGGTTGCAAGGTTTGATTAGGGAGGCTGATTTATCTAGCAGTATTGTGACAATATTTTCAGATAGTCAGTCTACCATATACTTGTGTAAAAACCCCGTCTTCCATGATAGAACCAAACACATTGATGTAAGATACCATTTTATAAGGGATAAGGTCTGTGAAGGTGCTGTGAAGTTATTGAAAATTGAAACTGAAAATAATCCATCTGATATGTGTACTAAGCATATGACATTGAGCAAGTTTAAGCTTTGCTTGGACTTGCTCCAAATCTCTTGAGTTGTTTATGTTGCAGGTGTGGCAATGATCGGTTGGGTAAGTCCTGGTATGCATTTGTGGGTTTGGTCGGAATGGAGTGAAGGTCTAAAGTGGTCTGAAGATGACTACTTTAAGTGAAGGACTGATGGAAATAAAGCAGTCATTCTGCTGGGTTTTTTCTGGAGTCGTCGATAAAAGCTTCAAGGGTCGTCGCTGAAGATGTGGAGAGTCTATCACTGTTTCTAGAAGAGGTTATATGGTCGTTGCTAAAAGCCAGAAGGTCGTTGCTAAAGGAGTAAAGTCATAGCTGAGGGAATGCAATATCGACCAATGGGAGAGCACCACGTCAAGGTGGAATCCGAGTTTAAGTGGCCGTTACGTTCGTTGGTAATGGACAGACGAGATTAAGTTGTAGCTGGCGCATCGAACGGATGACATTAAAACTGGAGATTGAGGCGGTCATTTAAGAGGGGTGAGTTCGGAAGCTAGGGTTTATTCGCAAAACTTATCTTCTCAATTGTTCAAACTGCAAAGGTGAGCGGTTTGCTGGATTGAGAGAGGGCTTCTACTCGACATACATCAAGGCGTCTTTTGGCGTTCAATCGTGCGAAGCGGAGCTGATTCAAGTTGTAATCGGCTGAAGTTTAGCTTGTACACCGTTGTAACATTTCCTGGCGTTCTTGGTGCGATTCCGGCTTCCCATAGTGCATACCTAGCTCTGACAGTTAGCCGACTGGATTAGCCTCTCACCTAGAGGCAAGGTTGTAAAAAATGCTAGGCGCTAGTCGGGCGGAAAGGGTCTCCAAGGATTAATCGGGGATTAATCGGGGCCTAGGCGGGGATTAATCGGTTTTGAATTTTTAATATTTTAAAATATATAATTTTTTTAATATATAATTATATATACATTAATTAATATACAAACTTCTTCTTCCATATTCTCCGAATGTAGACTTCTAATCAGTTCATGGCTTCATGCACATTGCAAAGAAATATGAACATTTAATCAAATCCAAATTATGAAAAATAAGAAACATGCAGCAGAAACAATACAAATTGAAGCATTGAAATCTAAATCCCTAGTTTCAATAAGTTAATTTTTAACAATTAACAAATAAGCCCTTCAAGTTTGACTATTGACATGTAGTTGACCATTCCGCCTAGAAACCGATTTAGACCGCCCAGAAGCCGATTTAACCGCCCAGGCTCCGCCTAGACCGCCTAGGCGCCGCTCAGACCGCCCAGGCGCCGCCCAATATCCTCCATCCGCCTAATTGGATAAAACGGAACGGGTACTAGAAAATGGCCGCCTAGGCGGTCTAGGCGACCGTTTTTTAGAACACTGCCTAGAGGTGAACTAGTATAAAATCCCTGTGTTCTTGCTTTTACTTTGAATTCTCAATTTAAGGCTTAATTGAGCAAAAAACTGAATTAGAGTTTTGCTAATAATCTGAAATTCGATCGTGAGATTAGCTTAAAGAATTACTACACTTCGCAAAAAAAAATTCATGATTCTGCCGGCTCTTTTATCCTCGTTCAAATATGCATGTTTTGGACTTATTAGTTGACATGGAGTTATAAAAGATTGAAACTTTTATAAAACCCACTTTGGGTTTTGTACTCACTAGAAAGCAGATGGAAGTGCTTTGCTGTGGAACTCAATTTTAGAAGGGTTTGATTGAGAAGTTGACGATTGATCCCCTAATTTTGTATATTATTTAGAAGCTTATGTCATGTTAAAAGAGTTAGATTAATTAATGTCAAACTGAAATGAGACTTTTCAATCAAAAATGGGACAATGATGGATAGGATAGGGATACATTACATTGTGTAAAATAAGCAGAGCAGCCGATGGGCGTGTATCTTGTCGTCATACTTAGGGGCCGGCTGGTTTTCCGAACTTAAAATGTCAACTGTTCAGTTTAACAATTCATTTACTTATGTTTATTTTAAACACATAATTTAAGTTATCCATCTTATCTTTTGAAATAAAAGCAAGCTAAATATGTTAGATTATTTTATAATCTAATGTTTTGGATCATAGTGTAAATAGTTTAACATGTGTATACTATCATAGTTTATAAGTCAATATTCAAGTGATCTATTATATAGTTGGCTTTAGAGTATATAAATTAAAGTGATCATGGAATATTAAACATATGTGTAGATACCAGTTCATAAATACGTATCCTTTGAGGGAGAGGATTCGTAATTATGAAAACTTATAGTAGTTATGTACACTGCTATAAGATGGGTAGTGGTCCCCCAATTTCACGTATCGACTCATTTCCAATTTTCTCTCAAATAATTACTGGCTTAAGGTCGTACGAAGAACATGGAAGATCCATTACCGGCGACGGCCAGAAGAGTTCAGAGTCATCAACGAAGGTTTGATCTTCTTCTGTATTACGATCCTGGGAATATGAAATTATTCTAACAATGGTATCAGACGCCCCCAATTTTATGTTAATTGAGCCAGATTCAAACTCACGGTTGAAATTTGATTTTGGTTGATTTATTTGATAATTTTTTCTCCCTGAGTTTTCTTTTGCTGCGTTGGGGAGAGATTGCTGCTCGTCGGAATTTGAGCAACAGCTGAATCGTGCTCTGCTCCGCTGTGGTCTGAAGAATCAATCTTGTGTTTGGTTCGCACGATTGTTGGATACGAAGGATCTTGGCATGATTTCTAAACCTCGCGTGGGCGTCAGGCCGGCTTTGGTAAGGAGTGGATCTCGGATATGAGTTACACGGTTTGGATCAATCCAGTTGATGCGTTCGGATGTGGGTAGCATGCCGCGTCTCGGTCCCGTTCAGATCTGCGAGATGTTACTCGGCAGTGAAAATTAGTTACGTTGATTGACCTAGCTTGCGATGAAATCACGTTGGGGAATTCGGATTGCGACTGTTGCGATAACTCTGGTTGTCAAGTTGCCTTAGTGCACTTGATAAAGGGTGGGAACTCTCTCAAGTTCGATTCCCACCAACAACCCTGCAAGGTTCCTCAAATTTCATGCCATAAATGGCTAGGCTTTCATTGCCAATTTGGACCCTTGAGTGTGGGTTGGAGTGCATGCCTGCAGACACATTGTTTGAAGCCGTGTCCCGGCTATATAAATCAACATAAAGTGCACTTTATGTTAATTTATATAGCGAGGACTTCGTTGATATGGTAGCCGTGACTGGGCTACCGAACATAGGCCTGCAGGCATGCACTCCAACCCACACTCAAGGCCCAATTGCACATGGCTTGATTGCACATAGCATGATTAATGGGGAAACCCTTGAGCGGGTTGTTGGTGGCAGGGATTGAACCCATGACATCCACCCTTTAATATGACCTTGAGGGGTACATGTTAACCATATGAGCTGGAATAAGGCGGCTGCAGAGAAAATATCAAAACCTTAACTAATGATGGGCTAATGGGCTTTAGCTGTATGTTTCTATTATGCATTTTGGGTTTTATTCTTTCCATATACCATAAAACCCAATTTTGGTTAACGGCAGCAAGTTTTACCATTGATTATTATTTAAATGGGTGTGACTTAGGGCGAAGAGAGTGACCCAGTGGTTGGGCACTCCCCCGGTGATGTTACTCTCCCGGGTTCAAGTCCCTGCAGTAACTAACATTTCCTCTCAGGGGAAAAAATGGGTGTGACTTGATTGTCATAAGACCCAACTTGGAAGTTTTGGTTTCTTTTTTGGTTGAACTATATCATTTGTGGTTTAATTCATATCCAATCAAATATGGATCATTTCATATCGAACTGGTTGTGGTTCAGTTTTGATAAAATCGATTTCATTATTGATTCAAATAAATTTGATTTGGTTCGATCCAAATGTGGGAATTCAAATATGGTTTAGTTCGAATCTAATTTGATTCGGTTTATTGAGGGAATCAGTTCAATGTGGTCCAGTTTGGTTATTTGGTCCAATTGAATTTGATTCAATTAAATGTGATTTGAGCCAATTTGATTTTGCCGTTTTGATTTAGTTCCAATCTGACTGGTTTGGCTTGTCCATTAAGGGAACTGGTTCAATGTGATCCACTTTGGTTATTTGGTCAAGTTGAATCTAGTTATATTATAGTGATTGGTTTTGGTTCAATGGAAAAGAACCAATTTACTTTCGGTTTGATCAGTTTGGATCGAACCAATCTGGTTACTCAGTCCAACTGAATCAAGTTCAAGTAAAGTAGTTCGAGCCAGTTTTGGTTATGTAGTTCAATTCAATTTCGGTTCAGTTCCACTCAATTAATTAAATCTATTTTGATTTAATTAAATTGGAGTGTATTACTGAAAATTAAAGGTACATACATATATGACATATGTGTTCATTTTTTGGGCCACACTTAGAGTGTACTAATTAAAGCATAATCGTCACAAAAGTGACCTCTTATGTATAAGTTAATACATGACGGGTGTTGGATAGGAATATGTACATAATTTACATGGATAATTAATTGGCCCCAAGGAAAATTATTATCTACTGTAATTACATACATATCTGTGGTAATGACATGTGATGATTGTCAGGATGAACTTTGTGTGAATAATTAGTACATCAAAATATGGCTTTTTATTTGACACCGTTTATCATCAATGTTTGATTACTACAACAAGAGTACTACTTACAGTTAACAGTACTATCCCAAGATTTGATGTTAATGTTGTACCGGGTATCTTGATTTGTCATATTTATTTATGCATTATGTGAGCATGAAAAGCTGACTTATGTCTTGTTCTCTTTCAGCTTACATGTCTGCCACTTCAATTGCTGCCAACCTCATTAATATTCGCATACTAAATGGGACAAACTTTGAGGAGTGGAAAGAAAATATTAAGATTTTCTTGGGTAGCATGTATCTTGACTTATCACTGCGAGAGCCGAAGCCGATTCATCTCGCTAATTCAAGAAGTGCATTTGATCGTAATCATTTGAGAATGTGGGAGCATTCTAACATGCCGAGTCTGATGATTATTCATCGTGGCATTCTAGAGGTTTTCATGGGTATAGTGCCTGCTGAGAATTCCAGTGCCAAAGATTACCTTGCGGAATTTGAAAAGCGTTTTGTTGAAAACGATAAGGTGAAAACAAGTGAGCTTTTACCAAACTTGATTTCAATGAAGTACTCCGGCAAGGGTCATGTCAGGGAGCATATTATGGAAATATCTCAACTTGCTTCAAAACTAAAGGCCTTAAAGCTCGAGTTATCTAAAAACCTACTCGTGCATTTGGTGTTAATCTCTCTTCCTTATGAGTACAGTCAGTTTAGGATTTCTTATAACAGTCAGAGGGAGAAGTGGACTCTCAATGAGCTCATTTTGTTTTGTGTGGAAGAAGAGGAGATGTTGAAGCATGATGAAGCTGCTAATTCTAAGGCTCCAATTTTCAATATTCATATTACATGTCATTTCTGTGAGGAAACTGGACACGTGAAGAAGAAATGTCACAAGTGGGCTAAGTATATTGCTTGGCGAGTTAAAAGGGGATTGTTTGAGCTTTCGATGATCTATTGACGCTGAAAGATGCATCTATTTGGGAATAGGTCATGCGGTAGAGGAGGCAATGATGAATTTCAGATTATTAGCATTTGGTCATTTTGTTTAGATTTAATAGACATTCGTTTATCGTTGATCAGGTGAAACTTAATTTATATTTCCAAATTGAGCAATTTCAGTTATCATTGGTCATTTGGTGATAGTAAATTTATTTTATCTATTAAACTCCAATTTATTGCGACCAATATGCATAATGTTTATAATAATCTGTATATGCTGGAAATTGTTCCATCATATAATAAATCCCTACATAAGACTTGAGATTTCAGTCACTGAACATGTTCAAATCATTTAAGACTAAAGTTGAGAGACGACTCAATTTCAAAAGTAAAGGGAATTGTATCTCATGTGGTGGTGAAATCACGATAGATGTCACCAATCAGGTGAACAACGTTTCATGACTATTTGCTAGATACCTAGAGGAATGTGGAATCGTCCCTCAGTACACTATGTCAGGGTCGCCTAACATGAATGGTGTAGCTGAATGACGAAATCGAACTCTTAAAGATATGGTAAGGAGTATGATTAGTTACTCGAACTTACCTGAAAGACTCTGGGGAGATGCATTAAAGATAGCAGCTTATATCCTTAGTAGAGTACCAACGAAAGCAACTGCTAAAACACCTTTTGAGCTTTGGACTGGTCGAAAGCCCAGTTTAAGGCATTTACATGTTTGGGGATGTTCTGCTGGGGCAAGTGAAGGAAAATTGGACTTCAACACGGTAAGCAGCTACTTTATTGGCTACTCAGAGCGATCAAGGGGTTTTAAGTTTTACGATCCCACTACCAAATCTATCTTCGAGACGGGAACTGCAACATTTTTTAGAATGTTGAGTTTGGGGGGAGAAATCAAGTAAGAAATATTGTTTTTCAAGAAGATGAGAATCTACTGTTGTTTTTGATTATGTACAGGTTCATACACCTATCATTCATCAAGAAGCATGCTTTGATTCTCATTCAACAAACAATATTATTCAACCTCAAACTGCGAATCAGGAAATTGCTCCTGAAGTACAAACTCAACAACCTGCGAAAAATGTGCCACTAAGGAGATCCAATAGAGAGAGGAGAAATGCGATTCCAGATGATTATGTCGTATATCTCCAAGAATATGAAATAGAAAGTGGTGTGATGGAAGATGATCCAATCAACTTTCAACATGCTTGAGAACTTCTAACTCTCATAAATGGATTGAAGCCATGAATGAGGAATTTAAATCCATGCAAGACAATAAAGTTTGGGAACTTGTCCCATTACCAGAAGGTGTGAAACCCATTGGTTCCAAATAGATATTTAGAACCAAGAGGGACGCAAAAGGTAATGTGGAGAGGTATAAGGAACGTTATGTAGCTAAGGGATTCAATCAAAAGGAAGGAATTGATTTCAAAGAAACCTTTTCTCCGGTTTCTACAAAATATTCTTTCAGGATAATCATGGCGCTATCGACACACTTTGATCTTGAGTTACATCAAATGGACGTAAAGACGACATTTCTCAATGGAGACATTGATGAAGTGATCAATCTGGTACATCCGGAAAACTTTGAGTGTGGAGACTCCAAGAATATGGTTAGTAAACTAAGGAAATCCATTTATGGGCTCAAGCAAGCTTCTCGTCAGTGGTACTTTAACTTCTATCAAGTGATAATTTCGTACGGCTTTGAGGCAAACTTAATGGATGTATGTGTGTACCACAAATTTTGTGGGAGTAAATTTATTTTCCTGGTCTTATATGTCGATGACATATTACTTGCCACAAATGATGTGATGTTGCTTCATGACACCAAGAAATCTCTATCAAATAATTTTAGATGAAAGATTTTGGTGAAGCGTCATTTGTATTAGGAGTCCAGATACACCGTGATCGTTCTAGGGGTATTTTGGGATTATCACAACGGACATTTATTGAAAACATCCTTCAGAGGTATGGCCTGCAGAATTGCAAACCAGGTGATACACTAATCGCTTAAGGAAACAATTCAGTCTCAGTTAATACCTTGAAAATACTCTGGAAAATTCAGGAATGTAGAAAAATCTCTTACGCTTCCGCTATATAGAGATTTTTATATATATTAAGGTATGTACAAATTTTGGTTATTGCGTACATTGTTGGTATGTTCGGCAAACATATAAGCAACCCATGAGTGGATCATTGGGTAGCAGTCAAGAAAATTGTTGGGTTCTTAAGGAGAACATGAGACTACATGCTCACATACAGGAAATCGGATCGGTAGGAGATCATTATGTATTCCGATTGCGATTTCAAAGAATGCCTATTTGGTGAGAGATCCACGTCGTGTTGTGAGGCATCTAATTAGGGAATATGACTACAGAAATTTGTCACAAGACTGCACTTTATAGAAGGTATTGAAAGACCATTAAGATATTGTGACAAATAAGGAGGTAGTATATTCAAATAAAGTAGAGAGTGGTTAGATTTCCATAGAGCACTTTGGGACAAAATTCCATGATTGGCACCCTAGGTCTTTCACTAGCGTACTGCTTATATGGGTGTAATCAAATTTGAGAATATCCGGATTTAGTTGGAGTTTAGGTTGTAATCATGTTTTGCTCTATGTTGTATGTGGATCCTATACATTTGAGTTCTGCAGAAATAAAGTGTACATTGCACTCTGTTGTATTTTGGTTTAAGGATTGATCTCAGTAAAGTCAGTAAAGTAAAGGTGACCAGTTGGAAATAGACATGTGTAGATCACAGTTCATGTAATTTCTATGCTACACATCCATGATTGACCTGTGTCATTTGATTGTACTGATATACGTGACAAGTTTGGTCCCGTAACGATTAATGCTACGAGTGCTGGCTTGATCCTACGTTAGTATAATTGATGGACGCGATTGTTTTGGATATACTCTATATGATAGTACAATTGATATCACTAAGGTTACACATCTAGTTGGATTTACATTTATGATCCAGTGGGAGATTGTTAGATTATTTTATAATCTAATATTTTGGATCATAGTGTAAATAGTTTAAGATGTGTATACTATCATAGTTTATAAGTCAATATTCAAGTGATCTATTATATAGTTGGCTTTAGAGTATATAAATTAAGGTGATCATGGAATATTAAACATGTGTATATACTAGTTCAAAAATACGTATCTTTTGAGGGGAAGGATTCGTAATTATGAAAACTTATAGTAGTTATGTACACTGCTATAAGATGGGTAGTGATCCCCAGTTTCAAGTATCGACTCAGTTCCTATTTTCTCTCAAATATTTACTGGCTTAAGGTCGTACGAAGAAACCGGAAGATCCATTAACGGCGACGGCCAGAAGAGTTCAGAGTCATCAACGAAGGTTTGATCTTCTTCTGTATTTTCTATTTGTTCGATTAACATGAATTGGGTATTACGATGCTAGGAATATGAAATTATTCTAACAAAATATTGGTCAGTTTACTTTTTCTGTTTAAGTTTTGTACCTTGTCATGTTTTTTTCATCAACCATAGCTAGTTAACAATCTGAAGAACATTTGTTTAAAATAGAGGAAAGTAGAAACCTGTGTTTTCATCCATCAGATGAGAGAGTTCATGATAAAAAAAAGATAAAAGCTTGCTGTTAAAGCACCAAGTTGTTGAGATGTCATTAGCTAAAAACTGTTGTGCTTGATAAATGGAAGGAATTTGAGTGTACCAAAAGTGGTAAATGGAGCGCTGTTGTCAAAATTGGTATCTGAATAGACTGCTGGCTAGTGAGACCTTGGAGATCATTTGGAGATAAACTGCAATAATCAAATACACACACGTGTTCCCTATAGAGAATACAAGAATATGGGGCTTATGAGAGGCATGTGTGTGTCTCATTGTGCTGTTCGGTTGTGAATGATGATGATGGTATGGGGTTTGAAATGTTAGGCAGTGTGTGATGTACATGTGACTATTCTCAGTTTGGCCATCCATGGGGTCTTACTTTACTACTACTACTACTATTGCTACAACTTGTTGAATGTCCAAACTCATTTTGATTATCTGTAGGGTACCATTTATCCATTCAAGGTCGGATGGGGCTTCAGTTGTCCTTCACCAGATCAAATATGCCTTCGGGTTACTAGCGCACTTCACCTGAAATTTACGCTTACAGTTTTTAAAGACCTAGTTCACTTTATTCAAATATATCAAAATGACCAATTGCATAACGCTTTCGGAACAATCGGGTATAAGGTTTTCAGTGTTGTTCTTCTACAATTGATGGTAACACATCAATTTGATGTCATAACTGGGTCGATGATGCATTTATCTCTTCCAATACCAAGAGGGAGGATCTTTTATGAACAGAAAATCATTTACAATATCAGCAAAGGCATAAGGCTTTTTGATGGGATTCTAAAGTGTTTATCATTGTCTTAGGGCTGACCCTGAGAAGAGGAACTGCAGCGGCGAATAAGCTGGAAGGGATAATCATCCGAACAGTTTCTCAATCAATTCCCAAACTGGCATAAGGTTCATAGCCACCCTGTCATTTAGAAAAGCAGTTGTAGGGTCAGTCTAATCTTTTAGCGCACATAAGATAATTGAGGTGCAATAATCTATTCTGTTGCAGATGAACATGGAAAGAGATTAATGTACTTGAATGTGCATTAAATGATCAATGTGCTAAGACATTCTTTATTTCTAGATGTGCAGCTGACTGCATCCCAGTGTATTCTTGTTGGACTAATTTACTCTACGATCAATACATGAAATGGGATACTCACAGAACTGTCATCGTGCACCCGCCAGATAGTCTCGCCCAAAAGATTTGCTACTGATAACACAGTCAATTGCGGAAAGTAATTCTCCTCCAACACTGGAATGGTATTTGTTATGATCACCTCATGAAATAAACCACTTGATAGCCTCTCAATTGCAGGAGGGCTGAAAATGAAGGGGTGCAAAGTCCTTTAGTGAAAAAGCACAGCGAAAGACCATCCAAGTTACTGCCTCTCATCACATTTTAGTTTCTCCGAAAATAAAGGATAGAAACAGCACAATAAAAAAGAGAGACAAAAACAGTACCTAAAAACAGCATGGGTGGTGCACGCATATACTTCTCTGGCCCCTTCTTGGTGTAAGAGAGCAGCTCCTTTTGCTATTGTCCCTGTAAGCAGAAGGTTTTCAGAATCTCAAACAACAAATGGAGCCATGGCAGTGGCAATAAATCATAATCTTACGCGTACCGCTACATTCATATGAAACAACCATGGAAGTTGCAATTTAAATTGACATCCAAAACAGAAGTAACAACTCACCAGCTGTGTCAATCATATCATCAACCATAACTGCTACTTTTCCCTTCACATCTCCAATCAAATTCATAACCTGAACGGTGATGTCATAATTGATATGTGGAACCAATAAAATAATAAATAATCATAGTTTCTTCGCAAATGAATAAGAATAGCATTACATTCATTAGCCAACTTACCTCTGCAATGTTGTGACCATGGCGCCTTTTATCAACAATTGCTAATGGTGCATCTGATAGCTTCTTAGCAAAAGCACGAGCCCTAGCAACTCCGCCAACATCCGGTGACACCACCACCAAATCATCTGAAGATATGACTTTACTGGCAAGATAATCAAGTATGACAGACTGGAAAAAAAAGCAACATAAAAATGAGTGAAAACCACATGTACAGAGTTGCATCATAAACCAGTTATGATGATTGACGACCATCTACAAGTTAGCTGATCAGTGTATTAAAATTTATGCTTGTAACCTTCGAAAGTGACACCTGAAATGTATGACAGGAACTTGTGAAGCTCTGAAAGGTTCGTTACCTGACCATATACATGATCCACTGGAATATCAAAATAGCCCATAGACTGTCCAGAGTGAAGATCCAAGGCAAGAACACGATGAGCACCAGCTTCTGTGATCAAATTAGCTACAAGTTTGGCTGCAATAGATTCTCTACCTTGAGTCTAACAGAGATACACATGTTAGTTCAAAAGACATGTTAAAAAAATTCCACAGACATTTGCACAATATTCTAGCTCACTTGCGCTAGAGTTATAATGAAACTTGAAAATGGTAAATATTTAATACCAGCAATATCTATTGCTTCATGTATGTGCAAAATTACTAATAATCAATTAGAATGATTTGAACATATTAGATTACCACCTATTAATGGAATTCTATCGATATGCTGATATAATATGGTCTTATTTACTTTTCGAAGGGTAAAGCTAAGTCGTGATGTGAAATTACCATGAATGACACTTAAGTGATCATTGACACTGCCAATACTGTTAACAGTTCACACTCAAGATGATGTAACATGATTTTACCTTCCTATCAGCCCTTGCATATCCAAAATAGGGAATTACAGCCGTGATAGTTTTTGCAGAAGCCCGTCGACAGGCATCAATCATTATCAATAGTTCCATTAGATTCTCATTTGCAGGTGGACATGTAGGTTGCACAAGGTATACATCACAACCCCTAACACTCTCTTGCAATTGAACATATATCTCACCATCAGCAAATCGCTTAATATTTATCTTCCCAAGGTCCAAGCCCAAGCAACAAGCTATTTCCTACAATAAGAAAATTTCAACTTAAGATCACGCTAACACAAACACCATGCCAAAATGGCATAATAATCAAAATATCATAAATCATTTACCTGAGAGAGAGCTGGGTTTGCTGTACCAGAGAAAATTCGAATCCTGGTATCATCTTTATTTGATAAACTCTTCACCTCTCTCGAAGTGATAAATGTAGGAATTGTTGGATCCTTATTAAGCATAATCGGCATGTTCCGCATATCATTCACAAATTTCAACCTGTCTGCCTGATTACGTACCTACATAACACATAACAATCAACTCCAAAATACGAGACTAACAAATAATACAGTCACAATCCACCCAAAGCAATAAAGAACATAGCCATTCCACATACTACAGTAGCTCAATTCCAATAAATTCTAGTAACCTCATCCCTAAAGCAACAAAATCCAATAAAACACATCAAACTACAAATTGAACTCCAAAACTCGATCGATAAATAGCGAAATCTAACATAAACCAGGAGTTGGATCGCAACCATTCACAGTCACTCACCACAAGTCGCGCGGTGGAGACGGGAACTCGGCTACGGGAATCTCCAGCGATAAGTCGGCCGCGTGAATGGTTAGCTCGACCTGCGAGCGAGGACGATGGTGAATAGGAGAGAATCGAAGCCATTTCCCGACTGGAAATTAGGGTTTATACTTGGAAGCTCATTTGGTTTCTTCTACAGAATTATTTGGTTTCTTCTACAGAATTATTTGGTTTTTGTATTTTAATACAATCAATAAACGCATGTTCAGTTTAGTTTAAAGGGTTAGCTACAAAAAGATTATTTTTATTTTTAGATGAGAAGAGAGTTTTTTTTATCTAGTTCGTCCTCTTTTGGGTTTTGAATTTCTCAAATAGTGCAAACAAATACTGGTATCCAGTACCGGATTTTGCTAAATGCAGTACGTTTCACGTTTAGGGCCTACGTGGATTACGTTGAGGAACGGGCACGTATTCGTTTTTGCAAAAAGCAGCACCCTCGTACCGATATTCTCTGAAAAATGAGGAATATCGGTAACCACCTTCGTATTTTATTAAAAACAGGCAAATGAAATATATCAAATCATTTGACGTATTTGAGAAATCCGAAAAGGACAAACGGATAAAAACTCTCATCCAAAACCAGCAAGTTAATTTCAATTTTTTTTTTGAATAAAGATGTATTCATTCAAAAGTGAAGAACATGGGGGCAAACAGACCAACAACTAGACACAAGTACCCAAATAAGGGACAATTATCAGCCTAAGAAACTGACAACCACCACACCAAAAAGAACCTGTTCCTAGAGAAAAAAAGAGAGGAACAAACGGACTGACAACTACCTAAACCATTACAACTAGAAAAAGACCCTGAATATAGCCTCAAAAAACTAATCACCACCACAAAAAATAAACCTGCTTCTAACCTACTACACATCAAAAGAAATAGTTCAACTCATTTAACCATAAATGAGTATTCTTCCTCATCTTTTGCTGCAGCAATACAATCTTCGTTAACAACAATCTCCGTAGAAATAACTTCACATTTCCTGCATCAATGACTTCATTTCTGAAAATGCACATGTTTCTACTTCTCCATACTTCATAGATGGCACCATTGATCAAGAAATAAGCTAGATTCTTTTGATATTTATTCCTCCAAGTCATATGCCTATTCCAACACAACAAATCATTCCAGTAGTTCCATCGCACATCGATACCAATGACATCAAGATAACTACCAATGGGGACAACTCGAGGGCACTGAAAAATAGGTGTTCAGAATTCTATATGCTTTGAGAACAACAACAACAACAACAAAACAAGTCACCCATGGTACCTCCCCGTAACCTGTCTTTTGTGGGCAGTTTGTTTAAGATAGCAAGCCAGCTGTAAAAACTATGCTTTGGAGGTGATAAATCATTCCAAATTAAGTGACTACAGTCCTTGTGACTCCCCTTCTCGACCAATAAATCATAGGTACTTTTTGCGGAGTAAGGCTCAACTCCATTAGCCCAAACCAATTGCTGATTCCTGTCAAAATGAACACATTTTAGAGCATCCCCTCTCAATTTCAATATCTTCTCCAACACCCAGGTGTGATGCTGCCTCTGGTTTAACTCCCAAAAGCTATGATTTTTAAAAAAGTAACTATGCATCCATTTAATCCACAGTCTCCTTTTTCAAACAAAGGTCCCAAACTTGTCTCAGTAGCAACGCCTTGTTAAACACCATCAGGTTTTTTACCACCAAACCCAAACCTCCATTAGATTTAGGCAAACAAACCACCTTCCAAGCCAACAAGCTTCTTTTACTATAAGAAGAACCAGCCCATAAGTAACTTCTACAGATAGAAGTAATTTTGCGAAAAACTGACTTCGGAAATGATAAAACTCTCATCCAATACGAGTTGATCATACCCAACACATGTTTCACTAACACAAGTCTCCCAGAATAAGACAAACACCTCGCTGACCAAGAATTGATTTTACTTGTCATCTTATCAATTAACACATTATACGCTACCCTCCTTAAAGCTCTCCCATCCACAGGAATGCCCAGATAAATAAATTGAGGTTTTGCCAACTGAAAACCAACCAAATCAGCCATAAATCTACTGTCTCCGTCGCTACAATCTCCGAAATACACTGATGATTTCTTTGAATTAATTTTAAGACCTAAGAATCTGTAAAAAGTTTCTAACACATCTTTAATCATCAGCAGCGAGGTCTGGGCAGCTTTAGAAAAAATAATAACATCGTCCGCAAACATTAAATGACTCAAATTAACTCTAGCACACTTCGGATGATAATTAAAATCCTCTGCCATCCTCATCGACCCCAACAAACGCCCTAATACTTCCATCACAAGAGTGAAAATATACGGAGAGATAGGATCACTATGCCGCAATCCTCTATTACTCCCAAAATAGCCTTCCAAATTCCCATTGAGTAACACAGAAAATTGGACTGTTGTAACACACGTCATAATCCATTTACGAAAACTAATGGGAAACCAAACATCTCCAAAATATCCTTCAAAAAGTCCCAATCCACCATGTCGTAAGCCTTACTAATATCCAGCCTGATCATACACCTTTTGCTCATGGTTTTTCTCGATTATAATGACACAACAACTCTTGGACGAGGCTGATGTTAAAAGCAATATTTCTCCCTTCAATAAAAGCGAATTGAGACTCGTCTATCAAATACTTAAGGACATCTTTAAGCCTATTAGCTACGATTGAAGAAATAATCCTTACGATTTATATTACAACAACTAATAGGCCTAAAATCCTTAGGATGACAAGCACCTTTAACTTTGAGAATCAAAGCAAGAAAAGTTGAATTTATAGCAGCTGGCATAGTACCTTGTATGAAAAAGTTCCTGATGCAGTTTACGACTTCCCCTCCAATAACAGGCCACACAGCCTTGTAGAATTCAACATTGTAACCATCCGGGCCAGCGGCTTTATGACAAGCCATCTCTTTTAAGACTTTGGTAACTTCATTATACGATACTTCTCTAACTAGGTCAATACAATCTGTTTCATTCACCGTAGGCCCCCGAGAGATGATCTCCGGCTCCATAGGCACTCTATGAAAACTACAGTTGAATAACTTCTGAAAATAGCCTACAAAACCAGCTTTTATAACAACGTCATCAAAAGATAAATTCCCGTCTTCCAGCTTGATACGATGGCGATTCTAGCCCTTCTGCCCTTAACCACAGCATGAAAATAATTAGAATTCAGGTCTCCCTCTTTTGCCCAATTGATTCTAGCACGCTGACTTTTGTATATATGCTGATATTTTAAGAGTTTTTGATGCTCCGCCACTAGCTCAGCTTATTTTCTACTTAAGTCCACATTATCTGGGCTACAATGAAGTAAACATTGAGTTTCTGAAAGACTTTTCCTACTCAACTCAACTCTGATGTTCATGCCTCCCCGAAAATTCTTCAAACTAACCTTCAAATCCTTTTTAAACTATTTCAAGACCTACTGCAGAAGAAAAAGATTCCAACTGCCACCATGCCACTTGTGGGAAAGATAACTTTTAAACTCATCCGTAAGCTCCCAAAAACTTTGAAATCTGAACCATTTCTTAATGCCACTACAAGGAACTAAAACACTAATAGTTGGACTGTGATTCAAAATTCCGGGCTCGGGGAAGATGCCATGGATGGAAGAGAAGTGACTCAGGAGATTTGAGTTTCCTAGAATGTGATCAAGCTTACACTAAATTCTCCTCCCAGCCACATGCCGATCAGACCAGGTATATAAATTACCACTGAAAGGGATATCCTGCATCAGTCAACAAAAATAATCTTCTAAGCTCTTTGATATCTGCATCTCTGACCAAAGAACCATTAAGCTTCTCCTTTTGGCTACAAACACAATTAAAATCACCACTGAATATCCAAGGCACCTTAACTTTTGTCATAACATTGATCATAGCCTCCCAAAGGCTGTTTCTATCAGCTTCTCTATTAAAAGCATAAACAAAACCAATCATAATTATTTGCCCATTCAATACCACCTCACACACCACCAACTGATCATCAGCGTACCAAATCTTCGCATTGAAAGTTTCTGGATTCCAGATAATCAGCATTCTACTTTTCGTACTCGGATCAGAAGAATAACAAAACGATTGCCACCCCTTATTAAGAGAGCAAAAACCAGCAATGACCTGACTTTTAGAAACCTCTACTTTAGCTTCTAAAATACATATAATACCAAGTCAAATTTATTAATTAACCTTCTAACCTCAGCTTGCTTGGATGGATGATTAATCCCTCGCATGTTCCAACTAGCTAAATTCATCGTTTAGATTTGGAGGTATGTGCTACTTTCCCCTTAGAGCGTCGGGACAACTTTAAAAGCCCAGCTGACATATCCATATATGTCATCTTTTCCTTGCCTGACTTTTTCTTCTTAGCCTTTCTTTTAACCTCAGTAAAGGGGCCCTCGATATCGACCAAAAGCTTTGAATCTACCAAACTGTCACTGCTAACTTTCTCCGAGCTATAACTATTTGTACAAAACTTCTTATCCGGTAGCACCCGAGAACTCCCCAGATTATTTACAGCAGTTGCAAGGATGAAAGAATCATGAGACTAACTGCTCCCCTCATCCCTAACGACAATGGCAGACCAGCAAGACCACCCCCGTTTTCTTTTTGCTAGCTTCCTCTTTAGTCACTACTTCTACACAGTTCCTCACGGGCTCAACCACCACTAGATCAACAATTTCGGTTTCTCCTTCTTCAACACAAAGAATAGGGAGTTTGCATTGCTTCAGGGAATGCCCAAACGACTGACAATGGTTACATCTTGGGAGCACCCACTCATACTCAATCCCCTGAATATAATTAGTCCCTCGAGGCCCCTTAATACAAACTGGATTCTTTAGGTCGTTTGCTGTAAAAATCTCAACTAAAACTCAAGCATATGATAACTTCTCGTTACTAGCAGTAAAAGCATCAGTGCGGATGGGCTTCCCAACAGTACTTGCCAGCATACTCAGAATTTCTTCACTCCTCATATGTAAGTTAAGCCCCGGAAACCTCATCCAAATAGGCAGAGACGTCACGCTCTCTAACTCATAATTTTCATCAGGGGACCATGGTTTGAGAATTAATGGTCTGTTATCAAAATACCAAGGTCCAAGAGCCAGAATCCTGTTGAACTCCTCTTCCTTGAAGAACTTGAAGACAAAGACGCCAAGCTTCAATTCCAAAACAAAAACTACCCTCTCATCACCCCCATTTTGACCTGATAAACCCCTTCAATTTTCCCAAATTTGGTTTTGGTCTGAAAATCCACCCTACCAGAGTTCACATCCAATTGGCTGAAGATCTCGACCAAACCTCCTCAGTAACAATAATCTCAGACATAGAAAGGAGTTCCTTATGGAACTTCAACTGCTTGACAGCCCCAGCGGCACGATTTTCAGCTGTCTTAACTTGCCAGAAAGCTTTCACATGTTCCCCAAAACCCCCTACCGACGTAGCCTTTTCTTGATCGACCACTATCCTCTTCCCGTCTTTCTCCGCGACCTCCCCTTCCTCAAAATGCTCCCTAACCGGAACCGCTTGCGTAAATCCCACTGAAGATAGTCCCACTCCTCCTTTTCCCCCTTACGAGGCCCCCCTCTCACTCCCGCAGCCGACTTCATCACCGCGGAAGGAAGCAGCTCGAATCGAGAAATACAAAATCCTAATCTAAAGACAGGTGCGTGAGAATGCGCGTGGTCTTCTCTCTTTTAATTTCAATTTTTTTCATGAATACAAACATTAAAGAAAAGGATACAGTTGAATAAAGATTGGAACATCTTCCATATCCTTAGGGAAGCAAATGGCGCAGCGGACAACAGACGGAAGCAAATGGCGTGGCGAACAAGATCGCAAAGCACGCCAGAATAAATAACTGGTCATGGACTACAATCGACGCCTGCCCTTTGATTCCTTATTGAACCTTGTGTTCTCCATCTCCTCTATATATCTCTTGTTTCCTGTTATAAAAAAAATAATTACAGCTCGAAAAAGATGTCATTCGTCGTCGCCTTCACTTTTAATTTGTTGCTAGTGTTGGTCGATATGTATAGTTTTTTTTCTTTCATATTCATAATATGACCTAACAAGCTAACAAGTTAGTGCTCTGTTGGTTGAAATGTTGTTTACAATATTTCAGGTTAAGTGTTGAGGTAGCACACTTTTATAATAGAGGAATTATGAGCCGAACAGAAGCAAAGGGTAACAACAAAAGGAACATAAGTCTCAACACTGAACTGATCTTCGGATAAGAATCGGTATGAGAGATGGGAATTCAATTAATAAAAAGTGTACTAGATAGCACGTATATTTATTGATTCTGTATCGACTTGTAATAAACCGATCAATCTAAAGAATAATGTAATCTAACAAAATAAAAATAAATTAACACAAATTAAAAGTTTTTTTGATGGAGGGGTACGATGATTCAATACATTCCAATACATATCATCTAGTACATATATATTGCATCTCGATCAGATTCTGAAATCATTGATACATATGTATCCGCCGTTTGAAGCAAAGACCATGTTTGTCACTTTTTACCATGTAAGGATCCAATCGCATCTAGAGTGGACTCCTTAACCAACCGACCACCACCCCGTGTTGGCAACATAAATTAAATTAATATCACGAGTTGAACTTAAAAACTCTTGCTTATAAAAACAAACTTAAAAACTCCTCAAAAACTTTATTTCACATTAAATAGTGTGCAAATTAGTTCAATAATAATTAACCATGTACAAAATATGTTTTTTTATGTAAAATGTAAAGTTCTTCAAAATTGTGTTATAATTCGTCGCTGAAAAATCAAAAATACGACATCGTTCGTCAGGAATAATTTATAATTCGTCACCAAAACATTAATCAGAATTTAATCTCATTCGTTCAAATGACCAAATCATAGCATAATTAAAAATACCAAATCTGATTGTACTGTTAACCAAAAAAAAAGGAACCCTAATTACAATCTGTTTCAAGCAAATTATTGAGGATTCTTTCCTGAAATTCATTAAATCCCGTTACAAAGCGTTTCGCAGCGTTTAGGAGAGAGACTAGGGTTTAGCAGAATCAAATCGAGTCGATTGGCAAAGACAGAAAATTTCGCGTTATAAGATCGGAAGCTAAAAAGGGTAATCGGAAGTGGAGCCGAAGAATTATTCGAAAGGGCGTTGGCTTTAGATTGGAATGGCGAAGGACGATGAGGAGATGCGGGGAGAGAGCGAGGAGCGGCTGATCAACGAGGAGTACAAAGTGTGGAAAAAGAACACACCTTTTCTCTACGATTTGATCATCACGCACGCCTTGGAGTGGCCGTCGTTGACGGTCGAGTGGCTTCCAGGGAGGGAGGAGCCGCCGAGGAAGGATTACTCTGTGCAGAAGGTGGTTCTTGGGACCCACACGTCGGAAAACGAGCCTAATTACTTGCTGCTGGCTCAGGTCCAGCTGCCAGTCGAGGAGGTAGAGGATGAGGTTATGGAGGGTGAGGGGGATCGCGCCGTGGCTGGTGGATTTGGGTGCTCAGATGGAAAGGTTGGTCCTTTTCAGTTATTGGTACTGCTAGGGTTTGTTTTAGAAAATGTGGAGTTTGAGTTTTGATTTTGCCATTGAGCAATAATGAAGTTAGTATGTATGACCTTCTAGTTGTTAGATTTATTAAAAAAAATTTAATTTTGATTGATATGCTGGCATTGTACATTCCACTGTAGATAAGGTTGATTTGGGAGGAGATGGTCTGGCATTGGGGTTAGTTTTCGGGTCCTTATGTTGTGAAATTTGATACAAGGCTGACCTTCTATTGTAAGTATATTGTGTCTATATCAATTTGTTATTTTCCCTCTGATAATCTGTGTTTGAAATTGAAATCACTAGATGGAATGTGATCCAACTTTCACCATTGAGGAATGTGATTTTGACATTGAAGAGTAGGAATTTTATGGGTCATTAGTTTCTATTCTTATTCGTATTTTTGAATGAATTTGAATATATTTAGTCCGTAGGAACTGCCAGCTTGCACTAATTGGTAAAAAGTTTTCACTCTGGCTTCTATTCTTGCAGGTTCAAATTATACAGCAGATAAATCATGATGGAGAGGTCAATCGAGCTCGCTATATGCCGCAAAACTCTTTCATAATAGCCACCAAGACCGTGAGCTCTGAAGTATATGTATTTGATTACAGCAAACACCCATCTAAGCCACATTTTGATGCTGGATGCAATCCTGAGATAAGACTAAGAGGCCACAACGCTGAGGGCTATGGTCTATCTTGGAGTCCCTTCAAACCAGGCTATTTGCTGAGTGGATCTGATGATTCTCAGACGTGCTTGTGGGACATCAATGCCACTCCCAAAAACAAGAGTCTGGATGCTCTCCACATTCTGAAGGTATGGTTTTTCTAGGCTGGAATGGCATTCTCTCTTTGTTTGATTTACTCTCCTACAGTCAATGATATCAGAGACAAAATCGCCCGATTCCCGTCTAGTGCGTTTATTATATAATTCAAGGATTTTTTTTTGTGCGTAGGCGTTTTATTTGGTTAGGGAAAGTTGTATGCGATGTTAAACAGTTAGCGCTTTTAATTGATTGTATATTGCAGCCTGTTTTATAAAATTCAAGATGATTTGGTTTCTAGGTCCATGAAGGCGCTGTCGAGGATGTAGCATGGCACATGAAGAATGAAAGCATATTTGGATCTGTTGGTGATGACCATTATTTGCTTCTATGGGATCTGAGGGCGCCAATGCTTAATAAACCTATTCAGTCTACGCTTGCCCATCAGAAAGAAGTAAGTGATCAAGGATAATGTTTTAGGAAGCGCCTCAATTATGGAAAGACTTGCACATAATCCCTGGCAAATGTTTAATGCATTTCATTTCTTTTCAATTTTAAATACTTTCTTTATCAAGTACTAATTCCGTATATTGCAACATGATCATCTTATCTTTTCTTTTCTAGGTCAATTGCTTGGCGTTTAATCCCTTAAATGAATTTCTTGTTGCGACCGGATCCACTGACAAAACTGTCAAATTATTTGATCTTCGAAAGCTCGGCACTGCGCTCCACACCTTAAATTGTCACAAGTAAGATACAACATGTTATCACATCTTGATATTTGTTTCCAATAATATGTGGTGTCATTTAATGAACTGTATGTGTTTTGGATTGATGTGTCTTATTCCTGTACAGAGAAGAGGTTTTCCAAGTTGGCTGGAATCCTAAGAATGAAACCATTTTGTCATCTTGTTGTCTGGGCAGGAGACTCATGGTGTGGGATCTTAGCAGGTTATTCCTTAAACTCAAACTTTTATGGCCTACGTTTTATTGAGAATTCGTAGTCCATGCATGGGTGTGCACATACCAAAGTGTTCACGGAGCATGTTTCTTTTTATATTTCTTTGGATTGAGCTTATTTGTGCATTACTTTTGGAATTGGAGCTTTACTGATCACATTTCAACATTGCAGAATTGATGCAGAACAGTCACCAGAAGATGCTGAAGATGGCCCGCCGGAGTTACTATTTGTTCATGGTGGTCACACAAGCAAGGTATCGGATTTTTCATGGAACCCGAATGAGGATTGGGTCATGGCCAGTGTTGCCGAAGATAATATACTCCAAATATGGCAGATGTCGGATCATATATACCTTGATGACCATGATTTGCCTCCTGCAGAACCAGCCAAAGTCCCCTAAGCATATTTCCTCGACCTTTGTAATAGATTGATGAAACGGACATCTGGTTAATCTGTTTGAGCTACTTGACTCTCATTTATTTTACACTCTGTTCACAGTTACTTTGTAATTTAACAAGCTCTGGAGTGGCACTTCTGGCCAGCAGATTCTCTTCCTAATTAGCTGTTGCAGAATCAGGGTTTGTTTGTGAGTCGAGTCCTTTTGAATGTACATGTTTGTGCACTGCTTGTAACCATCTGCTCACCACTGTCCAGTTACCAAATCATAATCTAAAAACAAGTAAATAATAGAAGATTATGATTTGAGAAAGAGACCTGTACATGTTACAATCTGAAAAATATGGTCTCCGTTAACAGTGTCTGATATGAATCGAATTTGAGAGAAAAGTCTAATTTAAGATAGATTTGGCTCTGAACATTAATATAAGAAGAAACCATTCAGTATAAATGTTGTAAATCGGATGCTAACATGGTGGTGGCATTTCGATTGAGATCTTGTCTGCAAGAAACCATTCAAGAGTTCAATACCAATATGGTGCTTGGTGCCAACATGATCGAAGTTTTTTCACCACTGTTTTATTTAATGAGATCATACACGTGATATAAAAAAAAATTGTAGTGAATATTCAACATCATTTTTATTTTTTGTCTCAATATTATAGTTATTTCGGCGTATATCTTTAAAACTCAAAAGATTTCTTTTTACTCTGGTTGAGAACATTGCATCTTCTATGGTAAATTATGTACCATTTAGGCTCTTCCATGACATTCAATAAGATTTGATGCACCGGATATTGCATCATCATTAGTTTTAGCTAATTTAACATTGCATCTTTTATGTCGTCTTCCCATCACTCATTAGTTTGTCAAACTCTCCATTAACTTCTTAAAAGTAGTCTCCAATATCTGAATGGTGAGACTCAAATAGGTCCAAATAGGTGAGATCCTTATGATCATCAATTTGTTCAATGAAATTTATTTTAACACCTTTTGCTTTCAAAGAGGCTTGATAAAAATTAAGAATGTGTTCGAAAGTACGACCCCAATGATATATTTCTTCATCATTTTACTAATGATATTTTCATTGCATAACTTAAGCTGTAAAGAGATTCATAACATTGTGAAATTATACTCGCGTACATTTATAATCTTGCAAACACAAATGTATTTAATCAAAGTTTTATATCATTACCATTTGGTGATCGTACATCTCTTCAAATCCTTTCAAAGGAGACAGGGATCATTGAACTAGATGCCATTTTTTTGCGTATTTGAATGAGTTAAAACAAACTCCTCCAACAATTACTCATGTGTCAGTTTGAACTCTCTTTCCTTTCCTGTCATCTTTTACTCCCCTGCAGCGACGCTGGGGTTAGACTTCTTAGGCACCCGGGGCTGTCTATCAGTTGTCTCAACTGCATCTTGTTCAACATTCTCTACTTGTTTTGACTCAGAAGTCTTCCTTTTCCTTTTGGCTTGTGCACCTTGTTCCACGACAGCAGGAACTTCCTCAGCCACAACTTCCAACATGCGCCACAACTTCCAACAAGCCTCATTGTACTTCAGTTGTTTTCTTTTTCTTTGTTGTCTGGTTGGCTTTACCTGCTGGTTTGGCCACACGTGGTTCATCTTCTTGAGCTCCTACAGTTGCTTGGGGACTTTTCTTTTTCGTTTTCAGGAACCTCTTCCTACTGTCATCTCCACATCACCAACATCATCTATGGTCTGAGATATCTCTGTGTCTTTATATTGTTCTACAGTATAGAACAGCTCTTGGAGTGAGTCAGCTGCTTTGCTGGATTTGATCTCTGAGGTACTGTCATCTGTCCCATCATTAGTTTGAACATCCTCTTTCATAGAGTTTGTTGTATCCCTCACTATCAGACGCCACTTCTTGTTCCTCCATCTCTTTGGACTGAGATTCATTAGCTTTAGGAACATGTTCATCAAACTCATAATCACTTCCTTCAGAACTCTCGTCATTACCACAAATTTCATTACTAACTTTCTTAGCAGTTTCTTGAACATCAACCAGTCTTTCCTCAACTCCTGCATTCTCAGTAGCTTCTGGATCTTCCTCCTCATATTCTGAAACCACTACGAAGAGCGACCTTAAACTTTTCAACATACTCTTTTGAAGGCATTGGCTTATGTCCCACCACCTTAGCCGTAGTACCCTTAGGCTTAGGTGTAGTAACTATACCAAAAGTAGGTGGATGCTTCCCCTGGACCGAAACCACTACCCTCGACTTCTCTACTCCCATCTTCATCACCTAACAGTTTTTACATGCTTACTACTAGGTATTGAAATAGAGGTGGTAGATTCAGGGAAAATCTCTCTTCTAGGCTTCTTAGTCATCGCCTTGGTTATGACTGCTTTTGATGGACCTTTCTCCTTAGGAAATGAAAATGGAACAGGAGCAGCTGTCTCCTTCGCCTTCATGGATTTATCTGTTGAAACCTTCGTAGCGACTGTCGACTTGACACTTTCATTGAAGTCTTAACTTTAGTAGATACATCCGCCTTCATCTCATTAATCGTCTGAGCTTTTGTCGTTCCCGAATCAAGTTTTACCGATTTAGGATTTTCAACCAAGCTCTTCTTCTCTCTGACAGGCTTTGACAAGATCTCAGCAGCACTATCCTTCATTGTTTTGGTCTTGCGAGTGTTCACCATCTTTGAATCTCCTTCCTTCGTTGAAGTAATACTCCGCCTAGGGTTTCTTCAAGAGAGAGAGACTGGATAGAGATTTGAAATTTGAAAGTACCAGCCAGGCTTCTCATAATTGCTTAGGTCTTTCCCAAGTTCCACATCATTTGAGTCGTTTGAACCTTTAATGTACATTGGTTATAACAATCGTCACTGATGAGTCGTATTTATACGACTCGCCGAATCAATTATTCCATCTATTTCGACGCTTTTATATGCGAACATTTACTTTTTAGTATGGTTTTGCATTTCAGGTGTTTCGAGAGCTCTAGGAGGAAATACGCATAAAAGACGGCACTTCAACGTAAAAAAACACCGCATGGCAGATTTGACCTTTGAAGTCTAATCGGAGTGCTGGGAGCAAACGAAAATTCCAATGGAGATGCGCCACACGTTGCTGAGTAGCTACTTCAATTCCCTACAACTCCCTAGTTCACACCAAGAGCATCCTAGATCATTAGGAAGATCAAATTTAGAGTCGAAGTCAGAACTGCTGCGCAGAAGAGCAAAATGCTGGTCGAGAGTATCGCACCCAAAAGCCATTTTATCACCCGCGTCCAACAGCTATTTTAGTACTGATAACCCCTTCCTTGGGCACGACGATAAACTCTTCCTTGGGCGCGGGAGACCTGGCGACATGATGACATCAGCAAGTCCGAGAATTGGAAATTTTAGCCCAACAATAGATTAGAAACCCAAAAACTTATAAATTAAGGGTTTGAAGAATGGTTTCCATCATCCCCATTATTCTACATAAAATTCTACTTTTGAAGATGGTTCTGGATGAGAGCGCAAAGCTTTCGACGAAGAGAAGAATTTTCTATTTTTTTCATTCCAAAAATACTTATATTCTTGTTATGACTATGAGTAGCTAAATTTCTATTTCATTGTAGGGTTTCGTTCATTGTGACTACGTTTTGAGCCTCTTTTCTTAATGCAATTTCATGTTTTACTTTGTTCTTCATCCTACGAATTGAATTGTTGGATTAAGTGGAAACTTTGTCGTAAAGCTTAGTTTGACAACCAATTCTTACTGTTAATATCTACTAGAAACTTTGTTGTAAAGGTAGATTGTAACACCTAATATTAATAATGCCTTTGTCAGATCGTTGTGTTTAGCAAAGAACTAAAAGTCTAACACCTTTGTCAGGTTAGATTGTGATGTATCATCTTTGTCGAGATACTTAGGGTTGTTACCTTTGTCGGAACAACCACACTTAGACACTTGGAATTTGACCATTAGCTGTCTATGATAAACGTGTCACAATAACCCTAAGCTGAATATCTTCTCTGATTGAAACCTTCCTTATAATTTTCTCTTTTGCAGTCACAATTGCTAAAAATCCTCTTTTCTTTAATTGTCTACAGATACAACTTCAACAAACATGCTTATCATTAAGTAGTTGTTCGTAGGAAAAATAAAATTTAAGTTTGATGTCGTCTGAGTCGCCTGTCACAACTCCTTTCACAGTCTCGACCTAGCCTTCCACGTCAGCCCTCAAAGCATATTTCTTTCAAGCTCTGGCTGACCAATTCTTGTTGGAAGAACTAGTTGTCAATAACACACAGACCCAGAGAGGATCTAAGTTTCTCGAACTGAGAGTTGTCCAAGGGCTTGGTGAAGATATTTGATATCTGCTTCTACGTTGATACAAGCTTCAGGATAATCACCTTCTTTTTCACTAGCTCTCGAATGAAGTGGTGTCTTATGTCAATATGCTTTGTTCTGAAATGCTGGACATGTTTCTTGGATAAGTTGATCGTGCTCATGTTGTCACAGTAGAGTGTCATCACAGCTTGTTGAACTCCATACTCGCCCAACATTTATTTCATCCATAACATCTGAGTGCAACGACTTCCAGCAGCTATATATTCTGCCTCTGCAGTAGATCATGAGATGTTGTTCTGCTTCTTGCTGAACAGGACACCAGATTGTTGCCTAGAAAGAAGCATCCTCCAGATGTACTCTTCCGATCCTCAGCATTCCCAGCCAATCAGCGTCACAGTAGCCTACCAGACACTAGCTAGTATCCTTTGTGTACCAGAGATCATAATCAGCTGTTCCACATACATACTTGATAATCCTCTTCACATTCATTAGGTGGCTCTCCTTAGGATTCGCTTGATATCTCACACAAACTCCTACATCATGGGCAATGTTAGGTCTGCTAACTATCAGGTATAACAAGCTTCCAATCATACTCATGTACAAGGTCTGGTCCACAGTTGTGCCAGCTTCATCCTTGGTAATCTTCATGTGAGTAGCACCAGGAGTTTTTTTTATGAGTAGCTTTCTCCAGTTCGAATTTCTTGATCAAGTTCCTGGTATACTTTCTTTGTTAGATAAAGATTCCATCCGACTTTTGCTTCACTTGAAGTCCGAGAAAGTATGTCATCTCTTACCATGCTCATCTTGCATTCGCTCTTCATTTATTCCCTAAACTTGTCCAGCATTCTCAGGTTTAAGTGTCCCACCCGCTTGTGCCAAAGATTCATCTCTTCTGTTTTGCTCATCAGACAAGTTGTCTCAGCAGTTAGTCGACCAAGGTTCAGTAGATAACATTTGTTTGATGATCTTCATCCAGTCAGCACACGTTCTTCATCCTTGTTCAGCACCAGATATGCATCTTGTGTAAACTTGACGTGATGCGCACCGTCGCATAACTGGCTTATGCTAATCAGTTTTGCTTGTAGTCCTTTGACAAGAAGAACTCCATTTAGTCAAGGTAGGCCTTGAATATTCAGTGTTCCTTTTCCTAGCACCTCCTTTCACTCCGTCTCCAAAGGTCACAGACTATCCATTAAATTCCTCCACATCAATTAGGAAAGTCGAATTTCCGGTCATCTGCCTTGAGCAGCCACTATCAAAATACCAGTGTTCCTTCTTCAGGTGACTGGTGGAGCTGAAAGAAATAAAAAATTCTTCTTCCATCTATTTGACTCTCCAAACTTGATTTGATCGTTGTGCATGTCTCAGCTTCTGTTTCCTGAGATAGTTCATGAATTCCTGACACCTAGGCTTGATGTGCCTTACCTGATTACAGAAGTAACATGTTCTTCTGTCTCCTCTCCAACTTGTATTCTAACCTGGTCTTCTTTGCAGGGGGCGAGGGATCGGCTCTATATGAGTGGGATGTGTAGCTTTGACATATGTCATTTTCCCTGAGTAGTTTCCACCAGTAAATCAGAGTCTTTTTCTTACTTCGGGTGATGGTCTCCTTATGAACAGGATGTTCAACCTTCACAAACTTTGTTTTCCTTGAACAGCCTCCTCCAGTGAATCCGAGACCCTTCTGACGCTCACCAAGTCTTTGGGAATTTCGAATATCATCAAGATTTTTTGACCCGGAGTTAAGCATCTTAACATACTTCTTGAGGTTATTCAGTTCATCCAGAGTTTCACCATACCCACAAGTATCCATACCATACTTAACATGTAATGCATCAATAACTTCAAGTAGGTGTACCCCTTTTTTGGTCAAATGGCATTGGTTCTCGTTAGTTCCTCCATATCTTTAGTGTGATCGTACTTGTCTTTCTCCATCTGGATCTTTAATGCCGAGATAACTGCTAAGAGTTCCACCTTTTGTTAACCAACTCAACTTTCTCTTCTCTAGCTTTCTTCATCTGGAGATTCAGATTTGCGATAGTTTCCTGATGTTCCACCTTCTGTGTGATCAGGACATCAGCTTCCTCCCATAACTTTCTTTCTCTTCTGTCAGATCGGTCAGATTGCAGCTAAGCTTCTTGTTTAAGGCAATCACTTACGTCCACTTGTTGAACAACTCTTTGTAGTTTTTAGTTATGCATTCATCAGTAATTTCTTCATCATCACTACAGCTTGACTATTCAGTAGGGTGCTTAGATGAGGTGTTAGAGTAAACTCCTTCTGCGTCTTCTCCTCCCTGATCCATGACGCTTTGGCGAGTGCAATGAAGTTATTTAATTCATCCTCCTGATTATCATCATCAGACTCGCTATCGCTCTAGTTGACAACAAGTGCCTTCTTCTTTTAGAGAGTGTTCACACATTCATCCTGGATAGGTTTGAATCCTTCGCATTCTCTGCATTGAATTCCCTTAGCCTTCTCACCCTTGCTTTCTTAGCCGTTGTCTCCAGATCTATTCTTCTTCTGAAATTTTCCTTCCTTCTGACTCTGGAATTTCAAGTTTGAGGACTGTCCTTCATCTGATCATTTCTTGTTCTGTTCTGTCTTTTCATAAATCTCCTAAAATTTTTTACCAACATAGCAAATTATTGTTCAGACATGTCTTTCACATTCTCCTGAACATCAGTCACGTTAGACTTCAGGCCAACACTCTTAAATTTCTTGTCCTGAACATCTTCGTGTAGTTCCAGCTCAAACGTCTGTAAAGATCACATCAGTTCATCCAGCCTCATCATCTTGACATCCCGAGCTTCTTTGATGGCAATTGCTTTCATAGAAAATCGTTGAGGCAACGATCTCAGAGCCTTCCTTACCAGTCTCTCTTCATTGGTAGGTTCTCCGAGTGCAAACGATTCATTAGAGATATCTAGAATCCTTGCATTGAAATCAGCAATGGTCTCATCTTCCTTCGTCTTCAGATTTTCAAACTTTAAGGTAATCATTTCCATTCTGGAAATCTTGACCTTATCAGCACTTTCATGAGCTGTTTGCATTATGTCCCAAGCATTCTTAGCAATCTCGCATTTAGAGATCATCTTGAAGGTTTTTTCGGCAACTGCCGAGAATATTACATTCATTGCTTTGGCATTTTCAACTGCAGCTTCTTTCTACTGTTCCTCAGTCCACTTTTCTTCTTCAGTTAGCACACCACCTTACCATCAGCTCCAGCTGCCTTAGAGGTGTGTCCAACCTTTTTCAACAACTCTCCAAGCTCGATCATACATCGACTCAAAAATGCCTTCATTCTTACCCTCCAGTAGTCATAGTTTGTTCCTTCCAGCAATGGGGTCGCGTGATGTTCTGCCCCTCCTTCGGATTCATCTCGAATAACCTTCGGATCTCACTCTGTGCGTCGAGTGATCTGCTCTGATACCAATTCCCGCGTGTGTTGAGATGTTGTTCTAGCCGATTATAAAACAATTTGCTAGCCAACCTATGCAGAACAATTACCGTATATAACAAACTAATCAACACGTAACTTGATATCCAGTTCGGCAACAGCCTACTCTGGGGTGAAAAGTAATTCACTATATTGAGTTTAGAGCACATATGGACTTACTATTACAGACTCACTCTTAATCAGCATGCTCTAACATTCGAGTGAACTTGCGATCTTGGCTCCCCTAGACTAGAGATCGTTCTCTATTTTCACCTTGATCCTCCATGAAGATCAGCGCCTTCTCCCGAATGCGTAGCAACCAAGTAGTAGTGTGTGTAGCTTCTGTAAGTTCCACGATCGGTCTGTACAACACCTAAAAAAGACTAACACTCAGCGCCTAATGCTCACCGGAATGATGAGTTAGGTCGATCACCACCTCCTCTCCTCACTATGTGTATGCGTGTGTATTTTCTCCAAGAGTGCTTAATCGGTTTGAGAACCCTAGCGCTCTTTATATATAGGCGGATGATTCCTAATTCATCTAGGAAATCAAATCCGAACCGCTTATATCTTTTACGGAATATTTCCCAATCTGTTAGGAAGATTTCCTAAAGTCTTCAACGGGCCTCTTGTAGATAATCCTCCACCAATATATCTTCAATATCTGTAGCTAAATTATCTTCTAGCGTATATATTACTAAAAGCTTCAACCGACTTAAAGATTGCATTGCCGACTTGCCAAATACGAATTAGGAAATTCTGCTCATCTGTCATGCATCAGTCTTGTACAACATCGGTTGTTTCTATGATCTTGAACTCCTTCTTGTCCGCCAGCTTGTACAACTTCACAAGGTTTTGCCAAACCACATGCCACTAAATCTAACAAGTTGAACTCAAGTTCTTTTGGGCGCGCTTTACACTCGTCTTCCCGCCTTGATTTCTTGGAGTTGCTTGATAGTTGGCTGCAATTGTTAGTGGGATTTTGTTCACTAGATTAGTTCGAGTTCGCTGTTGTATAGATTAATGAGCTAAGGAATGGTTCGAGTGTAAAATTGCTCGGTTTGAGAAGCGAAATTATGGGTTCCCTATACTGGTTTTTGGAAATTTTTTGGTGCAGTTCCGGCCATCATATAGTACAGTTCAGGCTCCAACGGTGTGCCAAGTGGATGTAGTCTCTCGTTTAGAGGTGAACAAATATAAATCGTGTGTCAAGCATTTTACTTTGAGTACATGGGCGTAGGTAATGGTGGGCTTATTGAACTGCAGTCCGGGTCGAATTTGGCTCTATTTTTTTTCCAGGTTTACAGTAATAGCGCATGATTGGGAACCTAAGACATGCAGGCGACAGGGAGAGACCGGCGACGAAGTTCATCTTCGAATCATTTCTGCGGCTGGTTCCAACGTTTAGTGATCTAGTTTCCTGTACAATTATTTTGATTCTGATCTGCAACGCAGTCACTTCTCATCGATTTATTCATGGCAGCAATGACAGACTAATGTAGCTTCAAACATGGGCAACGGTAATCAGTTTAAGTTCTCTACCAGTAGTAAAATGTTTTTCCATTTTCAGTTGAAGCATGCAATTTGCTGCTTTAAATTGTATGGCAAGCAGTAGTTGGTTATTCAGCAAAAGATTATGATGATGTTATTAGTTAATTTTCAATCTTGTCAATGGCTAGATTTACTGTGTTGAATTTCTGAGACTATTTTTATTGTTGTATGGTGTTTTAAAAATGACCTCGAGTTCATCTACGTTTCCCATCAGTGTGGAAAGTATTCTAATTTGGGATGTGAAATGGATGGATTTGTTGTATCGACTATTCTTTTCTTCTTCTTTTTTATAATGGGTGGGGACATTAACTAAGAACATTATAATGCAAATGACATTTTATCATCAAGTTCATATATATTGATCTCTGCGGTTATAGACATCTTGATCCAAAATCATCTAGTATATTTTTCTCTACTTCTGAATCGCAGGCCAAATTTGACACCTTTAGCATGCATGGATCCGCACATCCACCCCAAAACACCGGTACATTCTTCGACATTTAGAGCTCAGGTCACTTTGGACATCTTTACCGTTGTAAGACTCGGCACGTCCAATTTGACAGCATCCACGAGGGATGTAGGAAGCATCACACGCGATGTGTGAAGATGAAAGCATTCACGAGGGATGTATGAAGCATCCACGCGCAAGGCGGGGCGAGGAAGAGGAAAATTGTAAGAAAATTGGTGGCCTCAGGATTCAAACCCAGGGTGTAAGGATCTCACCATCTCAGGGTGAACTCCTTAACCAACATGCCATTGTTTTTTATTTCTCCGTTTGTATTGTCGTCTGAATTTACCCGTGATCAAACCCCGCTTCTCTTTTGAAATACTGTTGCATTATCCAAGATGAGATCCAGGTGATATTTGAACTAAACTTGAACACCTCAGTATATAGTAATCGAAAGAAAACAATGCAGGCACACAAGATGTAATACCCAATTCGGCAATCAGCCTACTCTGGGGAGCTTCTCACGCCCTAAAGGGTAGCAAATCTTATTGAAGAGTTTAGAGCTACAGATGGTCTTACTCTTACAATCTCCCGAATGTAATCGCCTAGCCTCTAACACTTCTTCTTGTCGATTTGCAATCTCAGCTCCCCCTTGATCCCATGTGGGTAGGATCGAGACTCCTTCCCGGCCTAGTCTTGAACCTCTCCGAAGTCCAGTTGCCTTCTCTCGAAAGCGTGTGGTGATGACCGTGTGTGCAGCGGGTTGTTCAGTCGGAACAGTCTGATCAGCACACTGAACAGACTGTCTCAGCGCCGTTGATTTTCCGATGTGGAAAGACCACCCGACCGTCGCTCCTCCTCCTCTTCTCAAGATCACTCGTGTTTTCTTTTTCTCCAAAATAGCGAGTTACTGATCTAGAAACCCTATCACTTTATTTATATGCTTTGGTAGTTCCCAAATCAGCCCTAAATACTCTATCAAATATTTAGGAAATATTCCAAAATATTTGCTAGATATCTTTATCCAATCCTTAGACAGATCTTGCGATTATCTTTCTTCCTAATCACGGTGAGCTGAATATCCTTAACCGATTCTTGTTGGCAATCTGATTATTCAGTCCCAACTTTCTAGTCAGCCGACTCCAGCTCTTGATATCTTCATTATTTGGAAGTCCCGATTATAGGAAACTTCCATTCTTCAGTTCTCCGCTGTATGTGAGTCCCAATCTTCGGTTTGAATAGCTATTGAATTCTGCTTGAACACTCTGAAGACGTTTTGCCAAAACCATGCCAAACGTAGGAACAACAATCTCTCCCTTGGCATTTTTGGCAAAATCGGATCATCTAGTTTTAACTATCTAGTTCTAACTACCTAGACTTCAGAGATCATTGAGGGAATCACGTCAACCTCAAATTACTCCCCCTTTTTGCCACCAAATTGGCAAGGAGGGTTCAAAACTAGAGTTCAAACAGAACGAAACAAAAATCAAATGGTATGACAGAAAGTAAATGTTCAACAGTCAAAGTCGAGTGAAAATGTTTTTAGCATGAACATTCAGGCAGAGGAGTCTTCTTCTTCTTCGTCTTCTTCATCTTCCATATCGGCTTCATCATCACTAGGATATCTCAGAGCACGCACCAGTCAGATTAATCCTCTTTCTTTGCTCCTATTCAGCCTCCAGAATAATCTCCAGTTCGCTCAGCATCCTTCCTCTGTCAGCAGCGAACAATCTTGCTCCAGCACCAGACTTCCTCATAGATGACTCAGGGGCATCCTTTCTTCTCACTCCAGGGTCCTTCAAATTATTCACATGTCGACCCTTGAACAACTTGTGATTAACTCCCAACTTCAGCGGAGCTCTTGATAGACTGTCCTGAGTAGTCTTCAGCCCTGGATTCTGATTTATGATGAGCTCGTAGATAAGTGAGGGAAAGACAATCTGGTGTAGAGACTTGGTTGAGGTGGCATGCTTAGCGATCTGTTGGAACATAATTCTACCCATATTGATGCGCAATCTGTTCCCAATCTGATATAGCAACTGTCCCATATCTTTGCTGACTGTGGTTCTGTGAGATGCAGGTCTCTAGTTCACTATAGCAATGAAGAATAGCATCGAGTAGAACGTGGTACGGTCGGTGACGGAGCCCACTGCACTGTCGTTAAGGTGCGATGTTCTCTGTGCAAAATAAATTTATATCTCCGCTACTCGTACTCTACTAGTGGGTAGTAAAGGGTAAGTAGTGGTCGAACCTAAGGGAGTCAGGTGAATAGTTGTTCTTTAAGTAGGACAGTTGGGGGTTGGTTGTGATTTTAGTACTGAGAGTAGTGTGGGTTGGTTGTGATTTTAGTACTGAAAGTAAATAACTGAAAAATAAAGTGCTGGAACAGTCAATTTCAAGATCGATCGCAGACACACGTTTGATACTGGCCACATGCACGCTGTGTTTCAAGCGTGTTGCGTATCAAAAGTTATGCCGGGCTGATGTTGATAAAGTCTGTAATAAAAGTAAAGTGCAGAAAGTAAATACTGAAAATAAAGTGCTTGAAGGACAAGACTTGCGGAAATTAAAGTGCTTGAAGGACAAGACTTGTAGAAATTAAAGTGCTTGAAGGACAAGACTTGCAGAAATTAAAGTGCTGAAAGTAAGCAGTTGATATGGTACTGAAAGTAAAGTAACAGGTGATATTGCAATTAAAGGAAAGATTCGGTTTTAGGGGCCTTGTATCATAGTCCGTTTACCATTGACCTCTAATGATCATACTAAGTGTTCAAAAGTGTATCAAGGCCATTTCAAGCACTTGACTTGCCACACTGTCTAGCCCATTTCAAGGCATAGAGCACTTGTTCTATTTAGACTAATACCCCATTTCAAGGTATATTAGCCTATGTGCATCCATTTGATCAATTATTTCCGATCAACCAAATGGTGTTTTAAAGAGGTCAAACTCCTCAGATAAGCTTTGCCATTTCAAGCATCCACTCAACCTTGGAAGTTCTGACCTAATATGTGGCACATAGAACAAGTTTTGAACACAAAGAGGCACTTAAGAGAAGGGTCTAAAACATTGTATGATACAAGTACACCCCTTCAACCGAATGAAGGGTTTAGCTACGAATATCCATGGAACAGGACATCATAGCTAAGTACTTGAAAAGTAAAGGTTTTTGAAAGATAGTAAAGTAAAGTTTTCGAAAGTAAAGATAGGAAAGTAAAAGGAGAATACTCAAGAACCGACAGGAGTAAACTCAGGAAAAAGTAAAGACAAGCTTGAGTACTTCAAGAACCGACAAGAGTACTCAAGAACAACTGTAAAGCTTTTGATATCAAAGAGAAGTGTTTACATGGATTGTGCTCTCAATCTAGAGAGATAAGTGATTGTGGATTTTTGGATGATTTACAAGTGAAGAGGGCATGGGTATTTATAGGCTAAGGGAAGTGTGGGATGTGGAGGAGGATGCAACACTTGGCACAAGATGAGAGGGAGAGCAAGGAGCCGCCGGGTGAGGTGGAGGGAAGGAAAGCCGCCGCCGGCTAGGTGGCGCAAGGGGAGAGGAGGAGGGCTTTAGCCGCCGGGCAAGGTGGCAAGGGAGTGGGTGAGAGTGTGTTTTGTGATCTTTTCCAAAAGACATCGGGTCTTTTCAGGTCCGGACAGACTCTGGTTGCTCTTCGGTTGGACTTGTTTTGAGTGATTCCATGTCAGGTTTATGAAAGTTGTACAGTCGGAATCTGATCGTGGCCTGGAGTGACTTTGTAATCCATTTTCAGCTTTAAAACTCCTCCTTAGCTTATATTCTCTCTAGACTTCAAAATACCCTGTAGATAAATATCAGAACTAACAAGCAAAAGTTAAATAGACAAAGAGTCTAATTTGGTGGGTTTAACTGTCTTAATGAATCATATAAATATGGTCCATCAGTCGGCTACTGGGATGGAATTGTCTGCCCAGAAAGGATATGATCCCACAGTTAGACAGCTAGCAATCTTGTCATGGTCCTCTTCTGTCTCGTCCTCAGCTGGGTCATTCATCGCAAAAAATATGTTTATGATTTCTGGGTCAAGCATTACCTTCTCCCCTCTCACAAAGACTACTCCATAGTCTTTATCACCAACGATTCCAAACTGTTTTGACAAGTTTGTAATAGCTTCGTGCACCAACTGTTCATTGAATGGCTTACTCTTAGTCAGAGTCCAGAATCTATCGGTCTTCTTTAGTAAGTGGATCACTTCCTTTCCCTTATACTTTTTCTCTTCTAGAATTCGTTCATGGATAATCTTTGTTTTCTGCACCACCTTCCACTTATGAGCTACTTCTTAGCAAGCAAACCACACACCATTTTTAGTGATGCCTGCTGAGCACCACTTGAAACAGGGGATGGAACACTTCGCTTCCTCTTCTTGGACACACTAGCTCCCCCTGCGTCTGAGCTCCGACCATCCTTCTTGGTAGTACCCTCAGGCAGTGTTCCAGAAAATGGCCGCCTAGACTGCTTAGGCACCGCCTAAGCGGCCTTTTTCTTGAACCCGTTCTGTTTTGACCAATTATGCGTTTTCTGGGCGGCCTGGGCGGTCTAAATCGGTTTCTAAGCGGAATGTTCAACTACATATCAATATTCAAACTTGAAGGGCTTATTTGTAAATTTTAAAAATTTAACTTATTATTGCAACTAGGGATTTGGATTGTATTGTTTAATTTGTATTATTTATGCTGCTTGATTCTTATTTTTCATAATTTGGATTTGATTAACAATATTAATGTGGATGAAGCCATTTATAATGTTCATATTTATTTGCAATGTCAATGTGCTTGAACCCATAAATTTATTAAAAGTCTACATTTTGGAGAATATGGAGGAAGAAGTTTGTATATTAAATAATGTATACATAATGTATATATTTAAAAATATTAAAAATTTAAAACCGATTAATTCCCGCCTAAGCCCCGATTAATCCCCGATTAATCTTTGGAGACCCTTTCCGCCCGATGCCCGCCTAGCGTTTTCTGTAACCTTGCCCTCAGGCGAGGACGCCTAGATGGTCACCTTCTTCTTCTGCTTTTTCTTTAGCTCACACAGAGGTATGGAATATTGATCATCCATCTGTGTATTAGGCTGCTCCTGATTCGCTTCCTCCATCTCCATATCTTGGCCAACTAGTTGTTTCATCTCTTTCTAAACTTCTGGTTCAACATGTACTTTCTCCCCCATCTTCTCTGACTCCGCCTTCTTCTCAGGCACTCCTCCTTCAACAACCGTCCCTTCCTTCTGCAAATCTTGAACCACTTCATCAATGTCCTTGTACATCTCACCAAGTTCGCCATCCTCCTCAGATGGATCAGCTTTTTGCGAGTTGGAATCTTTGGTCTGGGTTTGGACTTGCTCAACAACCTTCTCTGAACCAGCACCTGTGTTGGTTTCCTTCCCTGAATCCATTGGCACCTTAGTTTTCTCCATGGCTTCTCCGTTTGACTCTTCATCAGGCGTCAGATTTTTCATGCTAGACGATTCAATAAATTGCTCAGTCTATGAATCTGACGTAGCTATCATCCTTCCTCTAACAGCACTAATCCTAACTACGTATTTTCTTGGAATCACTCCGCTGAACCACAACTTTTCTCCGAAGTCCCTTCTTATGGAAAACAAATCCAGTAGCATGAAGCTTCTCCTTCAACAATTTAGGTCCAACACCAAGACCGTCCTTTCGCTTATCAAATTTATCGGTTTTTGCATTCTCATCAACACCTAACTCACCCTCAACCACAACAGGGTCTACTTTCTCATGTTTCTTAATACTAACTTTCACATGAAATTCAGACCCATTAACCACAAGTATAGAACTAGCAGTCTGAGCAAAAGGTAGTTCATTGTCAGTTGACTGCTCTGCTGATGGTGGATTGTCCGTCGTCATCTTTGTGATGACTACAGTGGTTGCCAGTTCAGGGGTTGCCTTTGAAATCTTTGAAGACGCTTCCTTTTGTTTTAGCACAGTCGCCTCTTTTTCCTTCTTTTTCTCTTCGTTGATTTTAGGGTTTGCTGGTACTGGTGCCTCAACCAACTTCGATTCGACTGCTTCCTTTGATTTCTTTGATTTTTTTGTCTTTGCAATCTTTTGATTTGCCGTCGAAATTCTTCAAGAAACGCTTCTAATGATTCCTTGTTTTCTCTCTTTGATTCAGGTGAGGCTTTGACTGCGTTCTTGGCGTTCTTCCGTGTGTTCACCATCGTCCTTGATTTGCGGTTGCTTGGAAGAAAATCGAGATGATTGGCGAACTAGGGTTTTGGGAGACTTCGGTGTGAGTGAGCAACTGACGAAAGTTTGATTTTCAAATATTCAGACTCCTAAACTTCCCAAAAACTGTCTTGCGTATATCTCTTGAGATATTTGTCCAATCACCTCTCTCCTCTTAATGGTTCATAATACTGCAAAAATTTTGAATTCACTAAATAATTCCAACCATGTTCCATCTGTTCCAACCTTCTTCTTAGATAGGTCAGTCAAAATGATTTACTGGAGTTCTGCTTTTGACTGAGCTCTGCCTGGAACTGTTAGTTATTGATGACACATTGACCCAGGGACAATCTAAGTGTTTCGAATTGAGTTGCATCCAGTGGCTTAGTGAAGATGTCAGCTAGTTGCTTGTCAGTTGTCACATGTTTCAACGTGATGACCTTCTTCTCCACCAGTTCTGTAATGAAGTGGTGTCTGATGTCAATGTGCTTTGTCCTGGAATGCTGTACTGGGTTCTTGGATATGTTGATGGTGGTCATAATGTCACAGTACAGAGTCATCTCTTCCTGTTCCACACCGTATTTAGATAACATATGCTTCATCCGCAGCAACTGAGTGCAGCAACTCCCGACAGCAATATACTCTGCTTCAGCTGTCGACCGAGAGATGATATTCCACTTCTTACTAAGCCAGGAAACCAGATGGTTGCCAAGGAAAAAAAACCTCCAGATGTGCTCTTCCGGTCTTCAGCATTTTTTACCCATTCTGCATCACAATACCCAACACGAAATGGGTTAGTATCTTTGGTGTACCAAACTCCATAATCAGCAGTTCCACATATGTACTTGATGATCCTCTTGACCTGCATCAGATGACTCTCATTTGGACTTGCCTGATATCTTGCACAAACTCCCACTGCATAGACAATATCCGATCTGCTGGCTGTCAAGTATATGAGACTTCCTATCATGCTTCTGTACAACGTCTGGTCAACATTTGTTCCAGCTTCGTCTTTAGTAATCTTTAAGTGCATAGCAGCTAGTGTTCTCTTGTGACTAGCCTTTTCAAGGTTAAACTTCTTGATTAGATTCTTGGTATACTTGCTTTGTGAGATGAAAATGCCATCGTCCTTCTGTTTCACTTGTAGTCCAAGAAAGTAGTTCATCTCTCTCACCATGCTCATCTTGAACTTCTTTTGCATCTGTTCCACAAAGTGGTCCACCAGCTTTTGTGTACTGGACCCAAACACTATATCGTCAACATAGATTTGTGCAACGATAAAATCTGACCTTGTGTGCTTGACGAATAGTGTCTTATCTAATCCCCCTCGCACATAGCCATGGTCGACGAGAAATACTGTGAGACGCGTGTACCATTCTCTGGGCGCTTGTTTGAGTTCATACAACGCCTTCTTCAGTCAGTAGACATGAGTGAGATGATGTGGGTCTTCAAAACCCTTAGATTGAGCGACATACACTTCCTCGTTCAGATATCCATCAAGGAACGCACTCTTCACATCTATCTGGAACAGTCAAAACTCCAGGTGACATGCCAGTGCAAGGAGTAGTCTGATGGCCTCCAGTCTTGCAACACCAGAAAATGTCTCATCAAAGTCAATGCCTTCTATCTGAGTGTATCCTTGGGCTACCAGTCTGGTCTTGTTTCTCGTGATGTTGCCCTTCTCATCAGACTTGTTCTTGATGATCCACTTTGTTCTGATGACGTTCACACCGCTGGGTTACGGAACAAGATCCCAAACATCATTCCTTGTAAACTCTTCTAGCTCTTCCTGCATTACTAGTACCAAGTACTCATCAAGAAGTGCTTCTTTGACATTTTTCGGCTCTATGGTGGACAAAAAACATGAGCAGGCTGCCAATTCTTGATGATTTATCTCCTTCCCTCGAGTCTTCATCCCTTCAGATGGTTCTCCAATAACTTCAGTGATCGGATAATTCTTGTCAATCCTCCTATATGGTTATAGAACTAGCGTCGTGTCACGCGTCACAGCTGGTGTATTTGTGTCTTCATCTGCATCTGAGGAAGAGTCTGAAGTGTTCTTGTCCTTTGATGGTACTCCCCCTGGAACTCTGTCTTCCGTAGTCGGGGTCTGAGAGGGTGGATCAGACGAAGTTCCACCGCTATCTTCATCATCTTTTGATACTGGTTTCTCGGAAACTTCGCCCTTCACCTTTACATTTATTAACTCCATAAATGTGCGAGTGTGTTTGTTGAACACCCGATAAGCACGACTATCAAGGGAATACTGACGGATGCACAGTCGTCGTGTGCAAAAGTCAAGAATAAATTTATAAGTCTGCTACTCGTGATTCTACTATTAGATAGTAGAGTGGTAAGTAGGGGTCGAACCCAAGGGAATTAGGGGGATAGTTGTTCTTTGAGAAATGTACTGGTAGGGAGCGTGATTTGGGGTTTTAGTGCTAAAAAGTAAGTGTCTTTTTGGTTGGTTTTGGTTTTTAGTGCGGAAAAGTAAGTGGGTTGGTTGTGATTTTAGTGCATAAAATAAAGTACTGAAAGTAATTACTTGAAAGAGAAGACGTACAGAAAGTGGGTTGCTTGAAGGGCAAGTCTTGCGAAAAGTACGCAGTTGATATTGCAGTTGATATTGAGACTGAACGTAAAGTGCAGGTGATGTTTTAAGTTAAGGAAAGTATTCGTTTTTAGGGGCCTTGTATCATAGTCTGTTTATCATTGACCTCTAATGATCATACTAAGTATTCAAAAGTGTATCAAGGCCATTTCAAGCACTCGATTTGCCACAATGTCTTGTCCATTCCAAGACATAGAGCACTTGTTCTATTTAGACTAATACCCCATTCCAAGGTATATTAGCCTTATGTGCATCCATTTGATCAATCATTCCCGATCAACCAAATGGTGTTTTAAAGAGGTCAAACTCCTCAGATAAGTTTTGCCATTCCAAGCATCCACTTACCCGAGTATGTTTACGAACCCCACGGAAGAGTTTTGCTCTGTCAAGCATCCACTCAACCTTGGAAGTTCTAACCTAATATGTGGCACATAGAACAAGTTTTGAACACATAGAGGCACTAAGAGTATGGCCTAAAACATTCTATGACACAAGTACACCCCTTCAACCGAATAAAGGGTTTAGCTACGAATATCCATAGAGGTGGATACCATAGCTAAGTACTTGGAAAAGTAAAGGTTTTTGAAAGACAGTAAAGTAAAGAGAATACTCAAGAACCAACAGGAGTAAACTCAAGAACAACTAGAATACTCAAGAACCAACAGGAGTATTATAGATTAAAACAAGTGTTTACAAGAGTTGTGCCCAAATTCTAGAGAGATAAGTGACAAGTGACTTGTGGATGTTGGTTTGGAATGAGATGAGTTACAAAGGGAAGGGATGTCTCTATTTATAGCCAAGGGAGGAGAAGAGATGTGGATGAGAAGTGAAACACATGGCACAAAATGGGAGGAGGAGCTTGTAGCCGCCACCCCATGTGGCTTCATCCCCAAAAGCCGCCGGTTGTGAGTCATCAAGGAGGAAGAGCCGCCGGCTAGGTGGAGGAAGGAGAGAGTTTGTGAGTTTTGTGAGCTCATCCCAAAAAGCCATCGGTCCTTTCAGCTTCGGACAGACTCTGGTTGCCCTTCGGTTGGACTTGTTTTGAGTGATTCCATGTCAGGTTTATGAAAGTTGTACAGTCGGAATCTGGTTGTGTCTTGGAGTGACTTGTAATCCATTTTTAGCTTAAAAACTCCTCCTTAGCCTGTATTCTCTCTAGACTTCAAAATACCCTGTAGATAAATATCGGAACTAACAAGCAAAAGTTAAATAGACAAAGAGTCTAATTTGGTGGGTTTAACTGTGTTTATGATTCATACAATTATGGTCCATCAAATACCCAAGAAAGATTCCTTCATCACTCTTCGAATCAAGTTTCTGTCTGTACCCTCGATCATTCAGAACATAGCACTTACTTCCAAAAATGTGGAAGTATTTCACAGTAGGCTTCTTTCCTTTCTATAGCTCATAGCAGGTTTTTTCCGTGTGCGTGCGCATAGTAACACTGTTAATGATGTGGCAAGCTGTATTCATTGCTTTAGACCAGAACTTGAGAGGGACTTTCTTGGCATGTAGCATTACTCTGGCCATAACCTGAATTGTGCAATACTTTCGTTCTACCACACCATTTTGTTGTGGAGTGATAGGGGATGCGAAATGATGAGTTACCCCGTGCTTAGCACAGTAGTTGGCAAAGGTGCTATTCTCAAATTCTTTGCCATGATCGCTCCTTATAGCCACCAGGTTTTCTCCTTTGTCCTCTCTTTCCCTCTGAAGTAAAGTAGCCAGCTCAATGAACCTTTGTGCGGCTTCAGACTTGTCACGTAGATATCTGGTCCAAGTGTACCTTGTATAGTCATCCACACATACCAGAACATACTTCTTGCCTCCGTAACTCTCAATCTGCATTGGTCCCATCAGGTCCATATGCATCCGTTCCAGTGGTTGACTGGTATTGATCTGAGTGGTCTTTTGATGGGAAGCCTTCGTCTGCTTTCCAATCTGATATTCTTCACATACGACGTCCAGGTCTCCTCTGACTGAGGGCACTCCTCGAATAAGTCCTTCTGTTGATATCTTCTTCAGGGTTTTGAGATTCAGATGTCCCAGTCATCTGTGCCACAGCTCCATCTCATCAGTTTGGCTCGTTGACAGTTGTAATTTTTGTATAGTCAAAAACAATTTATAGGGATGACCGGTAAGACCGGTGTCCAACCCAAGGGAGCAATTTGATTATGCGCTAAGAGAATCAAATTTTCAACTCAGCTATTCCTTCAAATCAATTATGAGATGGTTTCCAGGGGGTTTTAATTCAATTCAAAGAGAGTTTCGAGGGGTTACTCCCCTCCTTGGCATTTCCCAATGATCATGTACGCAAGAGTTAAGGCATTCATAGGTGTCAATTGGTTTAAAACTTAGCTTAGACTAAGGTAGATAAACTCTCGTTTGAATCTAGTCCTAGTCAAGCAATCCTAGTTAGAACCTCACTTTCTCAAGTTATTGATTCACTCTATAGCACTATTATCCTTGGAATCTCTTCCTAAGGTAATAAATGTTATAGGCGTTAAGTTCTAGTTAGCCTCACATCCATGCATTTACTCTCATAAACACTAGATATGATCATTTTCACCTTATCCAAATCATCACTAAGCTCTCTCGATACTTAGATCAAATTCTAAGACCAATATGTCACTTAGGCATTTTATCAAACACTTGGTAACATGTCATATAATAAGCACAAGAGAAAATGAAATCAACACCATAGATTGTATGTTCAATGTGTATACATGATCAAAGAGTACCAAGGAGGGTTGTAAAACCCTCAAAACACAAGGGGACTTGATGGGGCGTATTTATTGACTCATCGAGTACACTAAACCCACCAAAAATGACATTTGGTGATACGAACATATGCTTGTTAATGTCGTTTTGTGTATATAGGCAATTTTGGAGTCTAAAGAGGAAACACGCTTAAAAAGGGAGATTTGCACCAAAAAGCATGCCAAGTCAATTCTGGCCCAACCAGGGACCGAGAAAAAGTCAGCCGCGTCCGAGAAAAGCCGGACGCGTCCGAAAGCCAAGGGCCGAGAAAACCAGGCCGCGCCCAGGCATCACCGAGGCCCGCGTCCGGGAGTGCCGAGGCCCGCGTCCGAGAAATGATCGCCCAGGCATCATCCAGGCCGCGCCCAGCGCACCAGCCGAGCTGTCTAGCACTGAATTCAAGTTGCTCGGGCAAACCATCTGATCTGACAAATCCGGCTCGAGCAAAGTGATCAAAATGGCAAAGAAGGTGGACAATGTTGGAAGACCAAGGAGAACGCCCGAGCAGATTGGCAGTTGGCCCAATTCCAAAGGTCCCGCGCGCACTGATAGGAACCGAAACCAAGTCGCTCGACCAAACCAGCTAATTTGGCAAATCTGGCTCGACCAAGTTGTTTGAAATGCCCAACAACTCAGACAATCTCACTTCCCAGACAAAACGCCCGAGTGGAACCAGCTCAAGCCCGATCAAGGCCAAACTAGGGCAATTTTGGCCGTTTTGGGATTTCGACTATGCTCTGAGCAGAATCTGGCCAAACATCCTTCTTGAGATCGGTTTAGAATCACTTTGTCATTCTGAATCCATGGTCCAACAGCCAAGAGCCTCCGGCCAAGATTCTGGCCAGATTCCGGCCAACTCCGGCCAACCTCCGATCGAGCTCTGATCAAGCTCCTATCAAGCTCAGGCCAAGCACAACCAAGTCCAACCAAGTTCTGGCCAAGAAGTTCCAACCAAGAACCGAATTCCCAATATTCCGGTTGGCTTCTACTATTCACTTCAGTTTAGTTTTGGAGTTTGGTTGACCTCTTCTATTCAAGTCCGGTTGGCCTCATCTAGTCCAAGCTAGTTGCCCTTTGGATGAAGCCAAGCTCAAGTCGGTTGGGAGTGCAAGTGCAAGGCATGTGAATGGCTTTTGGAAGAGACAACTCAAGTGGCTTGCTTTTTGGATATTTCTTCAAACCAATGCATATCCTCTCCCCCTAAACCGACTTCCCTAGCCTATAAATAGAAGGGCATGCCCTTAGAATCATGTAGACTACATTAGGGAGTTGAGATCTTATCTCTCTTCTCTAAAACAACCTATGCTACACATATGTTTCAATACAAACACTCTCTACTTTTGTTCTTGTTCTTCAAAGCTCTCTTTACTTTCATGTCTTGTTCTTGATTTGGAGCTCCTCTCCTTTACTTCCCTTGTCAAGCCACGACTTCTTTACTTTTTCTTGTCAAAACCGAGTCCTTTCCTTTACAAGTTCTTGTTTTCTTGCTTTCCTTTACTTTCGTAAGTATGGTGCTTGTATTCCTTGACATGAATACAAGTAGCTAAAGCATATTCGGTCAAAGGGTGTTCATACTTGTGTATGCATCTTGAGACTAGAACTTAATGCTATTTTGTGTGTCAACTAGTTTGGTGCCATTATTCGGTTGAACAACAAGGCTAAGTGGATGCATCGAAAGGGCAAAGCTTAGCTGAGTGGTTCAATCTTGATTAGACAACAAGGCTAAGTGGATGCATCAAAAGGGCAAAACTTAGCCGAGTAGATTGATATTCCTTAAGTCGCTTGGTTGATCAGAAATGGGAGATCAAGTGGCTACACTTAGAACTAGAAGTCTATGTCTTGATTTTGGAGTAGATTGTGGTGTAAGTGCTAGAAATGGCCTTACTTTAGGGGTTAAGTCTTGAAAAGGAATAAACCCACACTTATGAACACAAAGTAAGATCATTTGACGTCTATGATGGTTGTCTCACAAGTAGAGACCCTAGTCTGAATATCTTTTGTCCTTACTTATCTGTCATTTACTTTCTGCACTTTACTTTTCAGCACTTTACATTTCAGTCTTTACTTTTTTGTCATTTACATTTCAGCACTTTACTTTTCGCACTTTACTTTCAGTCTTTACTTTCAGCACTTTAAATTTAGTCATTTACTTTCTGTCTAAAAAACTCTCAAAAACCCAATCTGTATTTACTTTCTTTTCTTTCTTTTCAAGAACAACTATTCCACACTGACTCTCTTGGGTTCGACCCCTACTTACCGCTTACTAATCCAATAGTGATCCAACAGTAGTGGACACTATAAATGTAAATTTTGCAGCGCACAACGACGTGCTGTCAGGACTACTCACACATCATGTAAGATAACATGGTGTGAGTAGGGTTTATAGCAACTACAAAGAGAATAGAAGAAGGATAGAAGTAGGATGATTAATCCTAATGTCTCCCTTTGATCTTCACTCCTCCTTGGTTGGATGATGATTGATGACCTTGATTTGATCTCTTTTTCTGGAAATTTTTCCCCAAGATGCTAGCTACCAAGGTCAAAACTCCCTCTTACTATTTATAGCCTCGGGTAAAATTTTGGTACTGTAGCAGGTCCAGTCGGTCGACTGGGGTATGCCTGCAGCCCAGACGGTCGACTGGTGGTGAAGAAACAGTCTCTTGTAGTGATCGTCCAGTCGACCGATTGGAGGGACCAGTCGACTGACTCACAACTGGTGGATTGTGAGTCTCCTGTTTGTTCATCCAGTCGACCGATTGGAGGATCTCAGTCGACCGACTCGAGGTTGTCAAGTTTTGAGCATTCTAAGCCTCTTTTCAGTCGACCGATTGGAGGGTCCTGGCGATCGACTCGATGGCCTTGTTTACTCCTTGTCCTGTTTGATCATCCAGTCGATCCACTGGCGCAGGGGAGATATCCAGTCGGTCGACAGGGACCCTTTTTGCCCATATTTTGCTCCAAATCACCGGGTTTTCCCGAGTTTTCGTATTTTGGCTTTGACACCGAGACTATCTTGTTTTGTACCTGAAACGTACGAAAAGGGATCAAATGACATCGAATTATCGCCGGAAATGAACTAAAGCTATAGTGAAAACGGGTACTAATAAGTCGAAAACTTGACTTATCGACACTCCACACTTAAGCTTTGTTCGTCCCGAACAAAGTATGCAAATATGTTAAGGTCGTGCAAATGGCGAAATGCTTGTGGTGCTATGTTTTTCATCTATTTGCCTCACTAGCTTTCACAAGGTCTCAATCATTATTGCTAAACATGTTATTGAAAAGTAAACGCAAGTATATACAACCTAACTAGCTCCTTTTCGTAGGCGTTACGAATGCATTTAGCATATGCATTAAGTCTTTAAACCCCTAGGCTACCCTAGTGGATGAGTTATAGTCTCGTGAGAGTTTTCGGAAGAGGGAATACTCACAAATCCTCTATGCACCTATCCCACGAGAATGAATTCAAGAGTGTTCAACCGAGGCTAGGATTTCTCAAAACAAATTCCTCACCCCAAGCTAGGACTACCATCACAATATCATCAAAAGAACTTATGAACCATTTGAGTACCCTTGAGGTTGTGCATTCAAGGTCATCAATACTAGAGCTATCAATCGTCTAAGCCAAAGGTCTATTCATTTTCAAGGCAATACAATAGAAGTAAAGCTTTTAGTTTTCACAAAAATTGTCGATCGCTCACCTATGCTAGCTAGGGCTAGTCCATGGGTTTGCAACATGGAACTCATTCCCAAGTTTTAGGCGCTTAAGCCGTAATCCATAAGGGAAGAGGAGTTCGACACTAGAGTTCTTAATAAACAAGCATAGACCAAATGATAACTCTCGTGCAAGCATGATGGACCATATTTATATGATTCATTAAGACAGTTAAACCCACCAAATTAGACGCTTTATCTTGACAACTTTTACTTGTTAGTTTCACTTTTGTTCTACAGGCTATTTCAAGGAGTAAAGATGAAACGAGCTAAAAAGGAGTTCTTAACGCTAAAAGTGGATTACAAGTCAGAACTGGCCATACTCCGGCAGTACTCCGATCAAGCCACAACTAAGTCCCAATGACTTATTCAACCAAAGATCAAGAACACAAGTGAAATGCCAAGTCTAAGTGCCTTGTCTTTTGTTATCAACTAAGAAGCAACCAAAAGGCAGCCAAAGTGTAACCGGAGTTGGGAGGCAACCGATGGCATTTGGAGCAAAAGATCACAATCCACTCACACTCTCCTCCCCCCCCCACCTAGGCCGGCGGCTTTGCTTGTGGCTTTGCCACCTATGGCCGGTGGCTTTGAGCAAAGCCACCTCATGGCCGGCGGCTTTCCCCTCCTCCTCTCCCCTCTTGCCATGTGTTGCATCCTCCCCTCTTCCCCTTGCCTATAAATACCTTATCATCCCTTCATTTGTAAAGTGTCCCAAGTTCTAGTCCTTAGTCCATAGTCCCATTTTGGTTCCAAAGTCACAAGTTGTAGTTTCATGTTCTAATCCTTTGATCACTTGTAGCTTTGGTAGAAAATCTCTCTAGAATCCATCACCCAATCCTTGTAAACACTTGACCTTGATATTGAGAGCTCCAAGTTGTTCTTGAGTTTTTCTTTGTGTTCTTGAGTTTTTACTTTCAAAACTTTACTTTCCTTGTCTTGATTTCCAAAAACCTTTACTTTCCTGTCTTTCAAAACCTTTACTTTACTCAGCACTTAGCTATGATATCCACCTCTATGGATATTCGTAGCTAAACCCTTCATTCGGTTGAAGGGGTGTGCTTGTATCATACAATGTTTTAGACCCTTCTCTTAGTGCCTCTTTGTGTTCAAAACTTGTTCTATGTGCAATATATTAGGTCAGAACGCTATTGGTTGAGTGGAGGCTCGAAAGAGCAAAGCTCTTCCATGGGTTCGTGAACTTCCATGGATAAGTGGAGGCTCGAAAGAGCACAGCTTATCTGTGGAATTCAACCTCTTTAAAACACCATTTGGTTGATCGTAACTGAAGATCAAATGGATGCACATAAGCTAAGATACTTCGAAAGGAGGAATTAGCCCAAATAGAACAAGTGTTCTAAACGATGTGGCAAGTCATGTGCTAGAAATAGCCTTGATACATCTTTGAACACTTAGTATGATCATTAGAGGTCGATGATAAACAGATTTATGATACAAGGCCCCTAAAACTGAATCCTTTCCTTTAATTAAAACATCACCTGTCACTTTACTTTCAGTCCCATATCAACTGCTTACTTTCCGCAAGTCTTGTCCTTCAAGCACTTTACTTTTACGCACTTACTTTCAGCAAGCCTTGTCCTTCAAGCACTTTACTTTTACGCACTTACTTTCAGCAAGTCTTGTCCTTCAAGCACTTTACTTTTACGCACTTACTTTCAGCAAGCCTTGTCCTTCAAGCACTTTACTTTTACGCACTTACTTTCAGCAAGCCTTTTCCTTCAAGCACTTTACTTTTACGCACTTACTTTCAGCAAGCCTTGTTCTTCAAGCACTTTACTTTCCAGCACTTTACTTTTCAGTATTTACTTTCAGTCCTGTATTTACTTTCTTTACTTTCAGTCATTTACTTTTCAGTACTAAAATCACAACCAACCCACGTTACTTTCAGTACTAAAATCACAACCAACCCCCAACTGTCTTACTTTCCATTTTCGAAAGAACAACTATCCACTAATTCCCTTGGGTTCGACCCCTACTTACCGCTTTACTACCCAATAGTAAAGTCACGAGTAGCGGACTTATAAATTTATTTTGTACACATTGCCTCGCGACAAGGCAGTGCTGTCAAAGCACATGGATCGTCCAAGAGTCATTCCAACTAGCACACAATTCAAATGATGAATCCAGCTCAAATGAAGAATGGAGGAAAACATAGAGTCAAGTTTTAAGTGTTTCTTGTTTTCTTTTTGAAACGGCCTTTGGCCTACAAATGCTTTCGATGGGGAACTTTTCTTCCTAACCCCCGGCATTTGTATCGTTTTGGAGCAAAAATTCTCGTGCACTTGAGAAAGTTTTTAGTCGGGGCTTTGCCCTCTTTGACCGCAAACATTTTTTTGGGGCCTATTTTTTGCCCTCTTTTGACTCCACACTTAAAACTTGACAATATGTTCAAAAAGTGTATAGAATGTGCGGGAACAAACATGAACAAGGCACCGTGTTAGAGAACTCAAGTCACCAAGGAGCATTCAAAGGGTCTAAGTTTTTTTGCGAAGATTTTAAAAGTGCTTGCTATAACTTGATCCAAGGTATTTCAACGAAAATACTTAGAGAATTGGATAGATGAGAGATAGCAATGATATTGGTTCTCAAGAATACACATTCAATGGAATAGGTCGGTTCTAAGTTCAAGATCCAATAAATGTGAAAAATAGGCTAGATGTGATTTATAGGGATTTAGAATCGATAGTCACAAGCCTATGTGGTTAAAAACACTCTCATGTTAGGCATAAGGTGCAAAAGATGCAAGTGTCCATCTAAAAATGATATGTTAGGCGTAAGGTGCAAAAGATGCAAGTGTCCATCTAAAAATGATATGTATGGCATGAAAGCATGTGAACTATGCGCATTAAACCACTCAACACTTAATTCAAGCTTAGTCCCTAAGCGCAAAGAATGATAAAATAAAGGCAAAGGCGCATAGGAACTCCCCTCGGGTGAGAAATAGCTTTTTGGTTGCATATGTAGATAAAGATGGTGATTTTGGGCATGAGAAAAACATGAGTATATATATCCTGTAAAGTTCACAATCATAAATGGTGAACACTGTCAATATCATAGGAACGTAGCACACAACCAAAGACAAGTAAAGAGTATAGCACCAAAAAGGCATACATCATCCAAAATTGCGGCAAAAGGCGACTTAACATCCAAAAACATCATCCAATGCAACAAGTCAATGAAGAGATACATATGAGTAGCCAAAATAAAGCATGGACTCATGATGTAGCCTCATCGCCTCCCGAAGTGGTCTTCCTAGTAGAATCTCCAACCCTCTCCACTGTGGCACCAATGAGTGGTGTGCCTGCCTCCCCGGTTTTAGAAGCTAGCGTGGTAGGCAATGGGGAAGCAGCACGAGGGACAGAGAACCCTGGATCAACTGAAGGAGAGGCTACTAGACCACTGGGACCTCTTCTCATGGATAGCAGCGTAGACCGGAGCCAGTCTGACTCCTGGCAAGCTCTCTGTGCCTCAGCTCTAGTAAAGGCCTCTAGACTGGCCAGCCCGCCCCTCAAATCAGATATATCAGAGGAGACTCGCTCTCGCCACTCTGCCCCATCCCCACTAGCTCGAGGAACACACTCAACTGTAGGCTCCTCGGTGGCTGGCTCCTCAGCAATAGGAGCTGCGGGCTCGGTAGCCGTGGGAGGAGAGGGTATGGGAGAGGAAGGAGGGGATGGGGTGAGGTTGGCTATGCAGTAAAGTGGGTTCTCCCTCTTGAACATCTTCTCCCTATACGCGGCATTATCCCAGAGATCCTCCCTATGAGGCTTTTTGCCGTCGTCCCAAGTCTTCCCATCCTTCTTGAGGATGTGCATATGTTTCATGGTAGGCATATCAAGGACGCTTTTGGATGGCTTGGGGCATCCCTCATGGACAAAGGTGAAGTTACACCTTATGGCTATCAAAGTGATCAAGGAGCCTCCTCCCAAAGCAAGATTCCTCGTGGTCTCCTTAACAATGGTCTCAAATGGGGAGGCGAGGATAGCAAGCTAATCGGTGACCTCCCCATGATCAATGGCTAGCATGAGCTCCATATCGGGAAGGGTAAACGACCTAGCCTTCGTCGTCCGAGTGTTTATCCCAATGGCTATCAGGTGGTGGATGACCTTCCAAACTGAGTTGTTGATCGCAGAAGAGTTATAGGAAGAGATAAACAACTCTTGCCGCCCCAAAATCCTCTTCCAAAACCTACACTGCTCATGCTCATTGAATTTCCGGGCTACGGCATCGTGAAGAGGGAAACCTAGCCATTCTCGGATCACACTCTCCCTTATCTTAAAGTCCCTTCCTCCCATAACAAATGTCCAAACGAATTCCCCTTCCTCCTCTTCATCCTTAATCCACTCGAAATAGCAAATAAACTCCTCCACTACCATTTGGTAGGACCCCGGATCATCCATGAACAAGAAGTTAAGTCCACTATGAGTAAGCCAAGAATGTACCTCATCGGTGACGTCACGGTCAATGCCTAGTAGGAGCTCCATGTTGGGGTAGAGAGTAGGGATGGCCGTCTTCCCATTCTTCTTTATAGTGGCGTGATGCTTTTGGTGCTTCTCGCCCCTAAACACTAGAGGCTTGGAGAAGGGGTATGGGTTCGGAAATGGCAAGGGGCCCTCCAGTGGTCCTTCATTTGGCACTATGGGGATGAGTGCACTAGAGGGAGGTGCTGCAGCTGTGGGCGAGGGCTCTCTATGGATAGGAGGCACTGGGACTCTTCTCTTCTTCGGTTGATAGGGCGCACTGATCAGTCAATAGTTTGACTAATTATTCACTACATTCGATGAAGGATAACACTCGTTCTCCCGGCAAATTGTCTCTATTTGATGTCTTTCTCTAGTGTTTTGGGATAAAAAGACATTTCATGACTCCTTGGACTCAAGTGTCGAAAGAACAAAAAGATCAATGAAAAAGGTCGAAAAAGGGCTCTGCACCAACAAGGGGCCATGACAGCCGTGACGTCTCATAAAGATCACGGCAGTCACGGTAGGATTTTTGTGCAAGAAGTATTGGGCATTCGCAGACGTGCCGTGACATGTCTATATGTCATGGCAGTCACGGTACCAATATAGCTCAGTGGATTCCAGCCTCTGCCGTGACCTGTCGTGATGTCCACCAAAGGTCACGGTAGTCACGGCACCTTTACAGCCAAGAGACATTCAGCCTCTGCCGTGACCTACCGTGACAGTCCTGATAGTCACGGTAGACACGGCACCTCTGGGAGTAGAATTATCATAAAGTTTCCTAATTTCAATTTTTGGGCTTTTGGCCTTTTTGGGTGAGCTATAAAAGGAAACACGACCAGACTGGATAAGTGTGCTTATTTTGAGGGAAGACAACCCTAACTTGGGAGAAGACCGAGCGAGAGACTGGAGGATTCAATGAGCACCCGCGTCATTACGGTTTCCTCGTCCTTTATCTCTTTATCAACACTACTCTCGGTTAATTTACCATGAGTAGTGAGTAGTCTTTTTATTCTGGGATCCTACGGATCCCGTGCTATGTACCCAACTCTTCATGTGATCATATGAATGTTTTTCATTAATGCAAATCGAATATACAATTTCATCGTGCTTAATTTATCGTTCTTGCAAGTATTTACATTGAATGGGATGTTTGCATGCTAGAACGTATTTAGGTTATTTACCGAAAGATGGATGGGTCCTAGGTATGAAAACCTTTAGTTTAATAAATTGAGATCGTTGATAATCCGTGGATGGGCGGCGTTCAACGATTAAGGTTAATCAAGATAATAATCCGTGGATGGGCGGCTTATCTAGTGTTATTTTGGTTTAATTCGATAATCGATAGCATGATGAATTACATGATAAGGATTGCATGATTAGTGGGGTTAGCACGGGTGAAGTATGATCCTGGAATTCTTTCTCTGATTGAGTCACAAACCTTTAATTTTTTTCTATTTAATTTCTGCTTGTTTCACACCAAAACCTTAAGTAATTCGGAATAGCTAAATAGGTAACTAGTTAGCTAGTACTCACACACCTGTTCCTTGGATCGACCCTTGGCTTACCAAGGTTTATAAATTTTGTTTGACTGCAATTTGACCCCTAAAACTCATAATTTGACAACTATAAAGGGTTAAAAATACGCTTGTCAAAATGGCGCCGTTGCTGGGGAGCAGCATTTAGTGTGATATTAGATTTAACGTGTGTAGTTTAGACTATTCCACCTTGTTTGCTACTTGAATTCTGCTGTCCAATTTTCTTCACTCATAGTGTTTCTTGGCTCTTGCAGGTAATAGCTAGTTCATGTCAAGGAAAACACCCCGAAAGAAGAAGCAAATTTAGATATCAGACCAGGACACACCGGACCGACGAAGAAATACTCGTCAGGCCCAGAACGAAGCTCGGCAGCTACGAGCACTGAACCGTAATTTTGCAGCATTAGCCATGAATCAGGATTAGAATCGAGCATTGAACGAGGTGGTCGGAGATGACCAGCAGCGTCCTGTTCAGCAGCCAGCTTGCAGGACCCTTGGAGACTACACTACTCCGCGCGTCTCAGGATTCCAATCTGCTGTTGCACCGCCTGGTGTAGACAACAACAACTGGGAGATCAAAATATGACTCATTCAGATGGTGCAAAATAGCCAGTTTTCAGGAAGGATGAACGAGGACCCTCATCAGCACTTAAAGCGGGTTGTCCAGATGTGCAACACAGTGAAGACCAATGGCGTTCCTCCAGAATCCTAGTACCTGAGGCTATTCCCTTTTTCACTCTCTGATAAGGCTAGTAAGTGGCTCGACAGTCATGCAGAGGGCACTTTCACTACATAGGGCAAACTGGCCGAAGCCTTCCTACAACAGTACTTCCCACCATCGAAGATAGCACATTTCAGGAACAAGATCATCTCGTTCCGATCTATGGATGGTGAGACCCTCTACGAGGCTTGGGAGAGGTACAAAGAGCTGATGAGACTGTGCCTCCATCACAACTTGGAATTATGGTAGATTATTGACACTTTCTATCAGGGAATCGACCAGGGAATGCGCACCTTAATCAACCAAGCAGCTGGTGGGGGACTGAACAGAGTCCCGCTAGAAGAGACCTATGATATTATAGAGAAAGCTGCTCAAGACTACCACCTCTGGATGAGCGATCGAGGCAATCCCAAGGACAGAAAGGGCGTGTAAGACCTCTGTCACGCCGATGGCACCAATGACATCGCTGAGTTGACTAATACAGTGAAGATGCTCGCAACCGAAATAAAAAATCTGAAGATGGCCTCCTCTATGAAGTCATCTGATGTTGCTAATGTTGGTGTCTATTGTCAGATTTGTGGCTCTCCTTCTCATTTTGTAGATGGCTGTCCGGTGATGGGACAAGATGATAACAGTGGAAACCAGGAGGATGCAAATTATGTTGGGCAGAATAATCAAGGGGCTGGTTTCGGGTATGGATCAACCGCTAACAGGTGGGATAATCCAAACCGGAATCATCCTAACCTCTCTTATAAACCACAGAATCAGGCACCCCCTGGCTTCCCTTACAAACAGCAGTAAGGCAATGCACCGTACCAGCCACGAGGCCAATTCAACGTTCAAGCTCAGCATACGCAGAATAATGCTTCCGACCAGTCGAGGCCTCAGTATAATAACCAGTCACAAGGGCAGCAAAATCAGAATTCAGGGGGCTATGCATACCAGCCGTAGCAACCCAAGCAACATGAGTCTAGCAGCTCATCCAGCATGGAGGCCATGATGGCTAGTTTTATGGCTGAGTAGGATAAGCGAGTGAAAGGATTCAAGAAGATGATCGAGCAGCTGGTCATTCAGTACAGGATACTCAAAAATTAGGTAGCTCAGCCAGCAGACTCAGCAAGTAGAGAACGTGGGAAACTCCCATCGAAACGAGATCCAAATCCTAGGGAATCAGTGAATGCCATCACGCTCCGAGGAGGAAAACAACTTGAAATGGTGCCAGCTCAAGGCACTCGAGCAGCAGTAGAAAAATCAATGCTCAATTCTGCGCCGACTGAAGAGGGTTAATTGAAAGCAGCTGAAAATCGGGATGAAAATTCTACACAAAATAGTGGGGCCAGCTCCTTATAAGCCTCCAGTCCCATTCCCTCAGCGGCTGGTGGCTACGAGGCGAGATAAAGAGTTCAAGCATATCGTGGATACGATCTGTACTCTCTACATCACTGTGCCCTTTACCGATGCAATCACCCAGATGCCAACCTATGCCACATTCATGAAGGAGATTCTGACTGGGAAAAGGAAAATAGACAAAAACGAGACAGTAACTCTGAGTGAGGAGTGCAGCGCTGCCATGCACCAGCCCATGCCGCCTAAGCTTAAGGACTCAGGGAGTTTTTCTATCCCTTGTGATATTGGTGGTATTACTATTCGTCGTGCCTTATGTGATCTCGGTGCTAGTGTGTCTATCATGCCTTACTCATTGTATGCTAAACTGAATTTGGGTGATATCTATCCTACTAATATCTCTATTCGCCTTGTGGATCATTCTTGTAGACTCCCGAAAGGGATTCTAAAAGATGTACCTGTCAAGGTGAAGAATATTTACATACCTGCTGATTTTATTGTGCTAGAGATTTCAGAGGACATAGATATTCCGTTTATCCTTGGTAGACCATTCCTTTATATGGCTAAAGTTGTTATTGACATGGATAGAGGGTCTATAGCTTTGCGAGTGGGCAGTGAACGTGTTGTCTTTTATTTGCCTGACATGTGCAAGAGTCCTAGTCTTTTAGCTGACTGCGATGTGTTAGACTCTGCCGATGTTGATGATCCTATTGCACTAGCTTCTATTGAATCTTACAGAGTCATATCAGGCTGCCCAATACTGATGGATATATGCGCAGTGAGCATTGAGGGAGGCGTTGAAACTGGACAGCTCGCCGAGTTAGGTAAGGAACTTTGCAAGGTAGAGCAGAAACCTCTACCTGCAAGTCTCAGATATGAATTTCTTGGCCCTAACTCAACCTACTCGGTGATTGTGAATGCATCCTTGACTGATATAGAGACCCTGAGATTGCTAGATTTCCTACGAGAGCATAGACCAACCCTAGATTATTCAATTGATGATATTAAAGGGATTAGCCCAGACATGTGCATGCATAGAATCCATCTAGAGGGCGATGCTAGGCCTACTAGGGATGCCTTGAGACGTTTGAATCCTAAATTGAATGATGTAGTGAAGAAGGAAATTCTGAAATTGCTAGACGCCGGTATCATTTATTCCATTGTTGATAGTGAGTGGGTAAGTCCTGTGCATGTTGTCCCTAAGAAGGGAGGTTTGACTGTGGTTCGTAATGAGAATAATGATTTGATTCCTACTCGTACTGTGATTGGTTGGTGTATGTGCATTGACTATAGGAAGTTGAATAAGGCTACTCGTAAGGATCACTTTCCTTTGCCTTTTATTGATCAAATTTTAGAACGTCTTGCGAAGCATAAGTTTTTCTGCTACCTCGACGGTTATAGTGGATTTTTCCAGATATACACCCCGAGGACCAGGAGAAGACTACTTTTACTTACCCTTTTGGCACGTTTGCTTATAGACTTATGCCTTTCGGTCTTTGCAATGCTCCAGCCACTTTTCAGCATTGTATGATGGCCATATTTTCTGATTTTATAGAAAACACCATGGAAGTATTTATGGATGATTTTTTGGTGTATGGCTCTTCATTCAATTCGTGCCTATTGAACCTTACTGATATTCTTCGTCGTTATGTTGATACTAACCTGGTTTTAAACTGGGAAAAGTGTCACTTCATGGTGCAGGAAGGTATTGTGTTGGGACACTTAGTCTCCAACCGAGGCATCAAGGTCGACCGCGCAAAGGTGGAGGTGATTGAGAAGCTACCCCCACCGAAAGATGAGAAGGGAATCAGGAGTTTTCTAGGACATGCAGGCTTCTACAGGCGTTTCATTAAGGATTTCTCCACGATAGCCAAGCCCCTCACGGACCTACTCTGCCAAGACGCTAAGTTTAACTTCGATGAATCATGTTTTAATGCTTTCCATAATCTGAAATCTGCTCTTACTTTTGCTCTTGTCGTGCAGCCCCCTAATTGGGAGCTGCCATTTGAACTAATGTGTGATGCTAGTGACTTTGTAGTGGGAGCAGTTTTAGGGCAGCGTATTGACAAGGAGTTACACGTGATTTATTATGCAAGTAAGGTCCTCGCTGGCGCAGCGGCTAGTTACACTACAACCGAGAAGGAGATGCTAGCCATTGTCTATGCTTTTGAGAAGTTCAGGCAGTACCTTATAGGGTCAAAGACTATAGGATACACCGATCATGCTACAATCAAATATTTGCTGTCCAAGAAGGATTCAAAGCCTCGGTTGATTCGATGGGTTCTCCTCCTTCAAGAGTTCGATATTGAAATTAGAGACAAGAAGGGAGCTAAAAATCTAGTTGCAAATCACCTATCCCGCCTCGAGCTAGGAGAGCTCGCCCGTGAAGAAGACAGACTCCCCATCACCGATTCTCTAGCAGGGGAGCAGCTAATGAGTGTCGATGCAAGCCCTGCCCCGTGGTACGCAGATTTCGTAAACTATTTGGCCTGTGGTATTATTCCTCCTGACCAGTTGCACAACCAGAAGAGGAAATTTCTGCACGATGTAAAGTGGTACTTCTGGGATGACCCGTTTCTTTATAAATTATGTGCTGACGGTCTCTACAGGACCTGTGTTGATGAGGACTAGATTAGATGGATCCTGGAACGGTGCCACTCGTCACAATATGGTGGCCATGGTGCTAGTTCGAAAACTGCTGCTAAGGTACTCAAGTCCGGGTTCTACTGGCCCACTCTATTCAAGGATGCCCACGAGTTTGTAAACGCTTGTGATCAATGCCAGAGAACAGGAAATATTTCTAAGCAGCAGGAGATGCCCCAGCAGAGCATTCTTGCAGTCGAGTTATTTGACGTATGGGGCATCGATTTCATGGGACCATTCCCACCTTCTTATGGTAACTGACAGACGCCGGTCTTCGCAGCGCTGCAAATTAATAATTTATAAGTCCACTACTTTGGCCTTACTATTGGATTAGTAAAGTGGTAAGTAGGGGTCGAACCCAAGGGAATTAGTGGATAGAGTAGTTCTTTTGAAAATGGAAAATAAAGTAAGACAGTTGGGTTTTGATTTTTGGTATTGAATGGAAAGCAAATACTGAAAGTAAATGTACTGAAAGTAAATGTACTGAAAGTAAATGTACTGAAAATCATCTTTGCTCACATCGTTTATTTCTTCATTCTTGTGGCACTCCTTATCCAGGTTTCTTCGCGATTATCAACGCTAACCTATCACTTGTGTGGCTCTATATGTTTATCTGTATATCTACCAGCTCACAAGTCGTATTTCAGTCACCAGGCATCATTTAATCTCTATGGACATCGAGCTATCACACACGAGGGAAGTTCCTATACGCTTTATTCTCTTTTATATTTCTTCGCTTAGGGACTAAGCTCATCTTTAAGTGTGGAGTGGGTAGCTCATAGTCACACGCATTGCATATCACATTCACTCTTGCATATGCTCAACAGTCTATGTATTGTGACTGAAATCCTCATTTTTCTACGACACTCCTTGATTGATTGTCATTCATTTGGATTCGAAGTCTAGGACTTGAAATAGTTTTATTCGTGTGTGTATTCCCTCGAGTCAGTATCATTGCTACCCTTTGCCTATCACGTGTTTTACGTATTTCTTAAAGCATGTTTGAGTCTTCAAATTAGTAGGCATCGGTTCAAAGAAAAAATATCAAAAACTTAAATTACATATCTTTTTCTAGGTGAATTTAGTACTAGTATGTGTTTCTCTATACATGTTGTGATTTGCATGCACCCGCCTTTACTTATACACTATGTCAAGCTTTAAGTGTGGAGTTGGAAAATTGGTTTTCAATGCTTTCAATCAAGAACAAAGTTCTGAATTTTCAAAAGAGGGTGAAAAATTGACCCCAAGCATATTTGTTTTTGAAGAAAACAAAAAGAGAGCAGAAAAAAAGACATTTCGAATACCAAGGGCAAAGTGAGAAAAATCAACCCTTGCGTACAAAAAAACAGAGAGATTATACCAAGGGCAAAGTGAGAAAAGTCACCCCTTGTGTATGGAAAGCAATTTTGAAATAATTTCTGCCTCCTTTTGCTTGATGTAGTGTACTTCCACCTTCTCATTGCGTGCAATCATGACTTGTCTTGAGAATTTATGTACTAGAAACTAAGGGACGATCCTCGTGCTTGCACTGAAATTTTGATGTGATTTTCGTACTAATTTTCAGAAAAACTCTTTAGCCAGGCTCCACTTCTCTTACGGGTCATTGCTTAGTCCTTGGCACTTGAGAATGAGCTTTGCGCCAAGAACCCGTGGACTATCCCTAGATAACATAGGTGAATGGCGAGCATGTTTTGTGTAACTATTCTTGCTCTTATTTCATTGCTATAGAACTATTTAGAACATGTGATGAGTTGCTTGCTAGCCGTGTGTACTGACCGTTTGAATGCATAACTCGTTTAATCTATGATTGTCTGACAACTTTGATGAAGATGTTTGACTTGAAGTTGAGGTAACACGATGAATCCGAGGTATGGCATGACTTTACTGTGACTTGTTGAGCATCATTCATGCACACACGTTAGTTAGTTGTACAGGGGATTTGTAGGTAGTCCCATTCCTGAAAATCTTCACGAGACTATACTCGTCCTACTAGGGCAGCCTAGAGGTTTAAAGGCTTGATGAATACCTTAAATGCATTCGTGTCCTCTACGACAGTGAGTTACCTTTTTATTTTCATTTTAGTTAGAATTGATCACATGTCACTTGAGTGGGTAGCTTATAAACTTTTGGTCGTTGAATGTTACATTCACTCGTGTATTTATTCTGCCATTTGTTTGTTTGACATTTGTTCGGGACGAACAAATCCTAAGTGTGGAGTGTTTTGATCAATCAATATTTTGACTAATTATTCACTACACTCGATGAAGGATAACACTCGTTCTCACGGCAAATTGTCTCTATTTGATGTCTTTCTCTAGTGTTTCAGGATAAAAAGAAATTTCATGACTCCTTGGACTCGAAGTGTCGAAAGAACGAAAAGATCAATGAAAAAGGTCGAAAAAGGGCTCTGCACCAACAAGGGGCCGTGACAGCTGTGACGTCTCATAAAGATCACGGCAGTCACGGTAGGATTTTTGCGCAGGAAGAATTGGGCATTCGCAGACATGCCGTGACATGTCTATATGTCACGGCAGTCACGGTACCAATTTAGCTCAATGGATTCCAGCCTCTGCCGTGACCTGCCGTGACGTCCACCAAATGTCACGGTAGTCACGGCACCTTTACAGCCCAGAGACATTCAGCCTCTACCGTGACCCACCGTGACAGTCCTGATAGTCACGGCACCTCCGGGAGCCGAATTATCATAAAGTTTCCTAATTTCGATTTTTTGGCTTTTGGCCTTTTGGGCGAGCTATAAAAGGAAACACGACCAGATTGGATAAGTGTGCTTATTTTGAGAGAAGACAACCCTAACTTGGGAGAAGACCGAGCGAGAGACTGAAGGATTCAACGAGCACCCGCGTCATTACGGTTTCCTCGTCCTTTATCTCTTTATCAACACTACTCTCGGGTAATTTACCATGAGTAGTGAGTAGTCTTTTTATTCTGGGATCCTACGGATCCTGTGCTATGTACCTAACTCTTCATGTTATCATATGAATGTTTTTCATTAATGCAAATCGAATATACAATTTCATCGTGCTTAATTTATCGTTCTTGCAAGTATTTACATTGAATGGGATGTTTGCATGCTAGAACGTATTTAGGTTATTTACCAAAAGATGGATGGGTCCTAGGTATTAACTTTTTTCTATGAAATTGTATGAAAACCGTTAGTTTAATAAATCGAGATCGTTGATAATCCGTGGATGGGCGGCGTTCAACGATTAAGGTTAATCTAGATAATAATCCGTGGATGGGCGGCTTATCTAGTGTTGTTTTGGTTTAATTCGATATTCGATAGCATGATAATGATTGTATGATTAGTGGGGTTAGGACGGGTGAAGTATGATCCTGGAATTCTTTCTCTGATTGAGTCACAAACCTTTAATTTTCTGCTATTTAATTTCTGCTTGTTTCACACCAAAACCTTAAGTAATTCGGAATAGCTAAATAGGTCACTAGTTAGCTAGTACTCACACACCTATTCCTTGGATCGACCCTTGGCTTACCAAGGTTTATAAATTTTGTTTGACTGCAACTTGACCCCTAAAACTCATAATTTGACAACTATAAAGGGTTAAAAATACGCTTGTCACGCACCTTTTGGAGGATGGCTTTTATTCTTGGGAGGAGGTATGGGAGAAGTCGGGGGATCCCTTAATGAGTCCCTTAGCAATTTCCGCTTGCGTGTGACAAGGGGCCTATCGTCCTCATCGCTTTCATATTGATCAACAATGCGAGCATCACTCGAGGGCTCTTGGGCAACTGATGGACCATAACTATACGAATCATAAACACAGTTAAACCCACCAAATTAGACTGTTTGTCTATTTAACTTTTGCTTGTTAGTTCCGATATTTATCTACAGGGTATTTTGGAGTCTAGAGAGAATACAGGCTAAAGAGGAGTTTTTAAGCTGAAAAGATATTACGAGTCATTACAAGGTCACGACCAGATGCCGACTGAAGAAATCTCAAGATCCTGACAAGGAATCACTCAAAACAAATCTAACCGAAGAGCAACCAAAGTCAGTCCGGAGCTAAAATTGGACCGATGGCTTTGTGAAAACTTCACAAAAATCACAAAACTCTTCTCCCTTGCATAGTGACCGGTGGAATTGGGCATCATCCATCCACCTTGTGCCACCTAGGGGGCGGCTCTCCTCCTCCTTCACCTCCAACCGGCAGCTCCTCCTCCCTCCATGGATGTGGTGCCAAGTGTCTTTACTTCCTCCACAAGTTTCACTCCTCCATGCCTATAAATACCAAGCCATTCTCATTTGTAAACACATCCCACAATCCATACTTCACTTATCTCTCTAGATTTTGGCACTTTTGTAAGCTTTGTTATTAAATCTATAATACTCCTGTCGGTTCTTGAGTATTATAGTAGTTTTTGAGAATACTCCTGTTGGTTCACTACTACACAGCAGCCTTTATGCAACGGTTCTAAAAATCGCATTATGCAACGGTTCATTATTATGCAACGGTTTCAGATAAATTGTTGCATAAGGGACACATTATGCAACGGTTTTTCAGAACCGTTGCATAAAGTACACATTATGCAACGGTTTTTCAGAACCGTTGCATAAAATACACATTATGCAACGGTTCTGAAAAACCGTTGCATAATCTTATAATATTAGGCATCGGTTATGCTTAAAACCGAAGCTTATAGTAAACCTTAAAATTAAAATACATAAGTCTCTCTTCCTAGTCGAACTCAGTCACTCAAATGTCGCCCTCATCCGCTCACCGTCGCTCTTCGACAGTCGAACTCCGTCGCTCAAATTTCCCCAGTCGATCATCGGAATCGCATATACAAACCTCCATCTTCATTGCTGATTTTACAAACAAGCACATCTCGCCAGTCCTCAGCTATCGTCACTGAGCCGAAGCCGACTTGAGTAGAGCCGCATATGAAGCTCGCTAATGGATGACGAAGGTGAATTCGGAGAGGAGGCAAGCGATGACGATATTGGGAAGCAGGAAGAGAAGCAGCAGCGGGAGCAGACTGAGGTTGAGAAGCGAGATGCGGAAGCCGATGCTGTGCTAGAGGAGGCGCTGAAGCAGGTTTACGTTTTTTAGTAGCTATTGGAAATTTCATTTGATTCCACTTGATGAATTAACCAAGCTTGTGACTTCCAACAAATTTACTCATCTTGGTGATTTACAGAAACTTTTAAAAGTGAATTCAACATTTTTATCCCAATAACTTTACTGGAATTTGAGTGGAGTAACTTGTATGGGAGATTGAGGTTGTTGTGAGCAAGAATGTGAATGGTGTGTTTATTGTGAACTCTGATCTTTTAGCTCATTTCTTTTGTAACTTTTGGATATCAGAAAGCACTAGAGCAGGCGAATGAGGCTAAAGTGGGAGGAAATAAGCTATTTGTTAAAGGGCAATATGAGGAGGCATTATTGCAGTATGAGCTTGCATTGCAAATTGCGCCGGATATGGCCTCTTCTGTCGAGCTTCGTTCCATATGCCACTCTAACCGTGGTACTTGCTTCTTGAAGCTGGTATGTTGTGTACCTTCTTACTTTATGTCGGCTATAACCAGAATTCAACCTAGCAAATTGTTTACCGTGTGGCGTATTTTATTCTACCTTGTACGCGCATTAGTTTTATGGACACAAAAAATGTAACTGATCCTGTATTTGTGTCTTTGATACTCAGGGAAAGTATGAAGATACCATAAAGGAGTGCAAGAAAGCTTTGGAACTGAATCCCAATTACATGAAGGCTTTAATCAGAAGGGCAGGTGTATCTTAATATGTCTTCATGTCATGTATCTTGACTTCTTGTATATATATGTCTTCATGTCATGTATCTTAATTTTTAAGTAGTAAACACTTGCTCTGCTGTTTGTGAAGGCTTATGATTTTTCTGAGGCATCTTTTATGCAGGGCTATTAGTTTATAGTGTTTGATTCTCAAGCTCTACTTGGGTACACACTTCTTGAGCTGCAGCCCTTTAATTTCATTAACTACACTTGTTTTGCTGTGCCTGCAGTACTGATATACCTGGGGATTGGCAGAGTTGCTGGGAATAAAGACATGTACCTGGGGACATTCAATAAGTTCATTCACTAATGCAATCATGCCTAGTAGATCAACATTCTACCTTAAATAGTCTGTGGATATGATATGGTTCCTTCAAGTTTGATTTGTCTTTATTCTTTTCATTGAGTAGTTACATTGGTCATCTCCGATTCGATGCAGGATGAAAGGGAAGAAAGCAAAAGACCAGAGATAGGATACACAAGAGTTGGAGCATGGAAACAGATGTAGAAGGATATTTTCGGCAAATAGACTAGTATTGGCTATCCATTACTAAAAATAAGATATGAAACTTGTTGAATCGATAAATGTTTTGTACAATGAAAGTGACATTATGTATAAAATGTTGTGTTTTGGTTGAATAAAAAGTATTTTAAGATTTGGATATAAAATTTATGTATGAAATTGAAGGTGGATTTAATTTATTAGAGACAAAATGTGCTAAAAAAATTCAAACATTATGCATCAGTTCTAAAAAAACTGATGCATAATGTCACACTTTATGCATCAGTTTTTTTAAGGACCGATGCATAATGTATGACATTATGCATCTGTTTTTTTAAGAACCGATGCATAATGTATGACATTATGCAACGGTTTTTTCAAAAAACCGATGCATAATGTTTGACATTATGCAACGCTTCATTATGCATTGGAACCAAAACCGATGCATAATATAAAAAAAACCGATGCATAAGGCATGTTCTGTAGTAGTGGTTCTTGAGTATTCTCCTTTACTTACTGTCTTTCAAAAACCCTCGAGTACTTAGCTATGGTATCCACCTCTATGGATATTCGTAGCTAAACTCTTCATTCGGTTGAAGGGGTGTACTTGTATCATAAAATGTTTTAGGCCATACTCTTAGTGCCTCTTCTTTGTATTCAAAACTTGTTCTATGTGCCATATATTAGGTCAGAACTTCCAAGGTTGAGTGGATGCTTGAAATGGCAAAACTCTTCCGTGGGGGTTCGTGAACATACTCGGGTAAGTGGATGCTTGAAATGGCAAAGCTTATCTGAGGAGTTCGACCTCTTTTAAACACCATTTGGTTTGATCGGAAATGATTGATCAAATGGATGCACATAGGCTAGTATACCTTGAAATGGGGTGCTAGTCTAAATAGAACAAGTGCTCTACGACCTTGAAATGGGCTAGATAGTGTGTGCAAATCGAGCGCTTGAAATGGCCTTGATACACGTTTGAATACTTAGTAGGATCACTAAGGGTCAATGATAAACAGGCTATGATACAAGGCCCCCGAAACCGAATGCTTTCCTTAGATTTAAACATCACCTGCACTTACTTTCAATTTTAGTATAAACTGCTTATCAACTGCTCACCTTCCGGAGGACTTGCCAATCACGCAACAATCGTTGTAAGTCTTCTCTTTTATTTTCAGTATTTACTTTTCTGTCATTTACTTTTCCGCACTAAAAACCAAAACCAACCAAAAAAAATTTACTTTTCCACACTAAAACCTCAATCAACCTAAAAATACGCTCCCTCGCTGTACAATTCCCTCAAAGAATAGCTTATCCCCCTAATTCCCTTGGGTTCGACCCCTACTTACCACTTGCTACCCAGTAGTGAAGTCGCGAGTAGCGGACTTATAAATTTATTTGTACACATTGCCTCGCGACAAGGCAGTGCTGTCAAATTGGTGCCGTTGCCGGGGAGTTAGCAAATGGATAGTTGTTCTTTTGTCTGTTGTACATAATTCGCCATGTCTTCATACTACGACATAGAACCTTGGAAAAATGGGGGCAACAACCTTATGTTTGAAATGCTTAGCTGTCTCCCCAAATTCGGAGGTACCATTGAAGAGGACCCTGTGATACATTGCCAACAGTTTCACCACATCTGCCGCCACATGAAACCTGAGAATGAGACGTTAGAGGAGTTTAAGCTGAAATGCTTCAAATTTTCTTTAACTGACTCGGCAATAGAGTGGTATTATTCATGTGCAGAGTATGAAAGCTGTTATGAAAATCTTCAAGCCAAATTTCTAAAAGAGTTTTCCCTGTCAAATTATGGCACCGATCACTGTCAAAGAGCCCAGCCATCTTTCGAACTTGAAATCCACGAGAAGATCAACAACCTAAAACAATTCTGGGACGAAACTTTGGACGAGTACTTATGGTACTTCGATTCCCTTGTAACGAGCTGCCCGCACCATGGATTCACGAACTTAGATCTTCTTCAAAGGTTTCTAGGTGGAATGATGCCATAAGAGTGGAATAGGCTTAATGATGCGGCGGGAGGTGCGGTGAATAACTTAGCCATGGCTGATCTGTGGGACCTAAAAAATGATTTGGCCGCGAGGTCAAGATCAAGACAAGAACAGGCCAACACGATGCACTAAATCCAGGCCGACATCGAGGAAACATGGGCAAATATTGAGGCAATTCAAAAGATGCTCAAGCCAAGAGTCATCGAAGAAAAGCCCACGGAGCCGACAAAGGATGAGGACTCTTGGATGACCGAAGAAGAACTGCCCAAATCTGGCCCGGTCCTCATCACCAATCTATCCGAGGAAATCACAGTCCTAACTACCGAGCCAACAGAAATCCCGAACCTCACTGCTGAAGCGACCGAAGAAATCAAGCCAGGCCTGGTCCTTGCGCTCGGAGCACCCGAGGAAGTCCCGGACCTCATTGCCGAACTGTTTGAGAAAGACCTGGTCCTCACTGTCGGAGCACCTGAAACAGACCCAGTCCTCATGGTCGAAGTGCCTCAACTTAACCCTTCGTGTTTTATGCCAATCATAGCCACCGAAGATCATATAATCAATAATGATGAGGTGCAAGGGGAGTTAGAGGAGGAGCATGAGCCAAAAAAGCCGACAAAGGAACTCTCACTCGTCACAAGCCAAGGAAAACTGCCTGAAAACTCACTCATTCCAAGACAGCCATCCATCACTGCCACAATGAAGAGGATTGGCAGAGGCGCATGCTTTATGTCGCCTACATTTAATGGCACAAAACCAAACTTCCAAACTCGCAAAGGTGCCAACTATTCAAACATGAAGAAGCGGCAAAGACATGGGCCGAAAGAATGGAAACCCGGAAGGAGTAACAAGCAAGCACGACTCATTAGACCAGCAGCTATGGTCAATGAAGCCTCACCCTCTCGAATCAAAAGAGCTGCCAAGAAGAAATTCGACCTCACATGCCCATGGGACCCAACCTTATGATCCAGGGTACTGTCGAGCTAACGACGTTAAACAAATGCACTGGTCGGGAGGTAACCCGACACCTATCTTACTTTCAGTACTTTTATTTTCTGTCATTTAGTTTTTTCCAATAAGTCGCTCTTACCCACTTGGTGCATAGAATGAAATGACTATTCAAGAATCGGTTATGGGTGCAACATCAAGCCATCCAGGCCTATGCCAAGAGTTCAAGGCCCCAGCCGAACTCTCTCGATTATCTAGCCTCGAGCCATGTCGTTCGCTCGACACCTTAAAGGGAGTTCTGTTCTTCCCTTTTCCTTAATGTCATTTCCTTCTTATATAATATCTGCTTGCATGGCTTTTGAACTAAGTCTTGCTGAAAGGCACGCCTTCGTTCAAAAGTGTGGGGTGAGAACCACCTTTGTACATAAACATGTTTTCTTTTTTCCTTAATATTATCTTTTTGAAAATATGAACTTGAGAATGTGAAAAAGATAGATCATAATTCATGCATTAACCTTGTGAAAATTCAACTGTTTAAAAACTTAGAATGTAGCTTCTCATTTGTCCCTTTGTGCTGAGATAAACTAGGGATGTGGAGTTGACATAAACTGCCCTAGAGAGGCTTGGAAAGCACTCGAAGGATCGAATCTAACTATATGGTTTTCGAAGTCAGTGGAGGCTGCACTTCGGGTTTTAGTGAAGATTGAAGTCATCTCCGCCGTGCAGTGTTTATGCAAGAGGCGGGACGGGAATCAAACCGTCCTATCTCTAGTCCTAGTAGCCGGGAAAATAGATGAGCGACCCTCATCTTGACCTGCGCGAAACGGCGAGGATGAGAAAGAGCGGGGAGGTATTTCCATATGCTTGCGGGAGACGATTGGACCTCCCAAAGAAAGGCTTGAGAAAATGGACTAGCAAGCCACAAAAAGGCAAAAGCCACAAAAAGGCAAAAGCTCAAAGAGCAAATCAAGAGGCCAAAGGCCCAAAATTGTGAAGGTTTTATCCGAACAAAAGTGAAGTACTCAAAGAGTCAAATCAAAGGCCAAAGGCCGATTCACTACAAAAAAGCTGTCCCTCGCCAAAAAGAAAATCAAAAAGGCTCAACTCATATGTGAAACCCGAACCGAATCACGTGCTAGAGAAAGCTACAAGGAAACCATATAGTGCGAGACGGTCCCGAGAATGCAGTCCATGAGCCTAAAAAGGGCTATCTACCGAAACATCCGAATTGATTTGCATCTCGGCACGGAGGTACAAGTATCAAGTTTCATCTATTTATTTACACGGTTTAATTTGGTAATAAGTAGTAATGCATGAATTAGGATAAATCTAGTCCACAGTCTCACTTTCATATTTTAAAAGTTTACTTAGATAGTGTGCCGCCCTTTAATAGCATTGTTCGGGACGAACAACTAAAAGTGTGGGGTGATCTGATGGACCATAATTATACGAATCATAAACACAGTTAAACCCACCAAATTAGACTGTTTGTCTATTTAACTTTTGCTTGTTAGTTCCGATATTTATCTACAGGGTATTTTGGAGTCTAGAGAGAATACAGGTTAAGGAGGAGTTTTTAAGCTGAAAAGATATTACGAGTCATTCCAAGGTCACGACCAGATGCCGACTGAAGAAATCTCAAGATCCTGACAAGGAATCACTCAAAACAAATCCAACCGAAGAGCAACCAAAGTCAGTCCAGAGCTGAAATTGGACCGATAGCTTTGTGAAAACTTCACAAAAATCACAAAACCTCTTCTCCCTTGCATAGTGACCGGCGGCTTTGGGCATCATCCATCCACCTTGTGCCACCTAGGGGGCGGCTCTCCTCCTCCTTCACCTCCAACCGACGGCTCCTCCTCCCTCCATGGATGTGGTGCCAAGTGTCTTTACTTCCTCCACAAGTTTCACTCCTCCATGCCTATAAATACCAAGCCATTCTCATTTGTAAACACATCCCACAATCCATACTTCACTTATCTCTCTAGATTTTGGCACTATTGTAAGCTTTGTTATAAAATCTATAATACTCCTGTCGGTTCTTGAGTATTATAGTAGTTTTTGAGAATACTCATGTTGGTTCTTGAGTATTCTCCTTTACTTACTGTCTTTCAAAAACCCTCGAGTACTTAGCTATGGTATCCACCTCTATGGATATTCGTAGCTAAACTCTTCATTCGGTTGAAGGGGTGTACTTGTATCATAAAATGTTTTAGGCCATACTCTTAGTGCCTCTTCTTTGTATTCAAAACTTGTTCTATGTGCCATATATTAGGCCAAAACTTCCAAGGTTGAGTGGATGCTTGAAATGGCAAAACTCTTCCGTGGGGGTTCGTGAACATACTCGGGTAAGTGGATGCTTGAAATGGCAAAGCTTATCTGAGGAGTTTGACCTCTTTTAAACACCATTTGGTTTGATCGGAAATGATTGATCAAATGGATACACATAGGCTAGTATACCTTGAAATGGGGTGCTAGTCTAAATAGAACAAGTGCTCTACAACCTTGAAATGGGCTAGACAGTGTGTGTAAATCGAGCGCTTGAAATGGCCTTGATACACGTTTGAATACTTAGTAGGATCACTAAGGGTCAATGATAAACATGCTATGATACAAGGCCCCCGAAACCGAATGCTTTCCTTAGATTTAAACACCACCTGCACTTACTTTCAATTTTTTTGCTTATCAACTGCTCACCTTCCGGAGGACTTGCCAATCACGCAACAATCGCTGTAAGTCTTCTCTTTTATTTTCAGTATTTACTTTTCTGTCATTTACTTTTCCGCACTAAAAACCAAAACCAACCAAAAAAACACTTACTTTTCCGCACTAAAACCTCAATCAACCTAAAAATACGCTCCCTCGCTGTACAATTCCCTCAAAGAATAGCTTGTCCCCCTAATTCCCTTTGGTTCGACCCCTACTTACCACTTGCTACCCAGTAGTGAAGTCGCGAGTAGCGGACTTATAAATTTATTTGTACACATTGCCTCGCGACAAGGCAGTGCTGTCAGCAACCTCCTTGCCTTTCGATTTGGATTTGGTCGAAGAACCGCCTTGAGGCATGGTTGTATAGGGAGTGGAAAGCTGAGTTCTGAGCTGAGTTTCCTTCCAGTCGGTCGACTAGACTGGCGATTAGGTCGAAAATGGAGGTTTTTGAATCGACTTTGTTGGACCAAATCGGCACTCGGGTTTTGCAATCGGGGGGATTTTGAGTTGATTGAGTGGTTGAGCGGGTGCCGGTTAATCCGGAGTGGGGAGATTTGATGAGATGGAGGTCGGCGAACGGCGAGGTGGTGCGGCTAGGGTTTCCGGAATGGCCGGGGTGGACAGGACGGTGGCGAGGAGGTCGAGTGAAGGCGAGGCGAGGGTGGAGAGGCCGGGAGTGATGAGCGGACGGCAAGTCGGGATGATGGAGTGTGAGGGAGTCGGTCGAGTAGTGAGGGAGTGAGTCGGTTAGAATGAATTTGAAAGTGGAATAATGAGTTGACACAAGGGATATCCAGTCGGTCAACTGGATTGGAGAGGTTTGGGCATGGCTCTGAGGACTTATCAACCGACTGAGATGGGTGAGTTTTTCATTCCTTCTGAACATTCATCAAGTCGGTCGACTGGGCTTCAAGCCACCTTCCAGTCGATCGAGTGGACTTCAAATATCAGCTTCAATGATATTTTGCTCCTTGTTTGAACTCCCGTCTCCACTCTTAGAATTTTTACTCCACATCACGAATAATCACTACTCAATATTCACACAAATTCAATCCCTACTAAAGGCATGCTTCACCAAGAGATCACTGGCATAAACATGCATTTCAACAAAACGCAAGCTAGGATCATGCACTCCACACTTAAGACATCATCATCATCTAGAGATTTCATGCAAGCACAATTCCACACCAAGCACACCTAATCATGCATTTTAGATCATCCTAGCACCAAGTTCACATTCAAAGTTCAATGTACGCATGCAACACATATATGAAATTAATTGTGCATAGATGGACAACTCACAAACCGGGTGACCTCCCGTAAGGGCCTAGTTTAACTTCTTGGCAAAGACCGAGCCGAATCTCTTCTCAAGAAACACACTTGAGGAGTCCCTTGCTAGGATCCCTCCTCAAGCGGATTTGTAGCCTTTTCACGGGTTGGTCAAAGAATACTCTGCATGACTCTCATCTCAAGTTTCCCCGTAGTAGTGTTTGAGCCTTTGTCCATTCACAATGAAGAGTATTCCATCTTCATTGTAGAGTTTTACGTGCCCGTCTTTATAGGGTTTGTAGACAACGAATGGACCACTCCATCGGCTTTTTAGCTTGCCCGGGAAGAGTTTGAGTTTAGAGTTGAATAGCAACACCTTATCTCGTACCTTGAACTCACGACGAAAGATTCTCTTGTCATGCCATTTCTTTGTCTTTTCCTTGTAAATTCTAGCGCTTTCATACGCTTCATTTCTTATCTCTTCTAGCTCATGAAGTTGAAGGACTCTATTTTCTTCTGCCGTTTGTAAATCCATGTTAAAGAATTTAATTGCCCACATTGCCTTATATTCCAATTCAACCGGCAAATGGCATGGTTTCCCATATATGAGGCGATATGGAGACATCCCAATGGGGGTTTTGTAGGCGGTTCGATAGGCCCACGATGCATCATCTAGCTTCGATGACCAATCTTTCCTTGAGCTTCCCACCGTCTTCTCTAAGATTGCCTTAATTTCTTGATTTGAGATCTCCACTTTCCCACTTGTTTGTGGATGATATGGCGTTGCTACCTTGTGACTCACCCCATACTTGCGAAGCAAAGCTTCAAAGTGTTTTCCTTAAAGTGTGAACCACCATCACTAATGACGGTTCTTGGAACTCCAAACCTTGGGAAAATTATCTTCTTGAAAAGCTTGGTGACAACCTTGGCATCGCAAGTAGGGGAGGCGACGGCCTCTACCCATTTAGAGACATAGTCAACCACGACTAATATATATTGATTTCCATATTGATGTTCCCTTAAGTGGCATGTATTTGGCAAAACGTAGCTTAGACAGTTCGAGCAGGTGTTCAGGGGGAGTTCAAACAATATCCTGGTACTCCTGTACAGCGTGATCAAGACGCGAGGATATTTCCCGGAAGATATTGGGAACGAAGATTTCGACAAGTGGAAGTCGGCCTGCGACTTATTCGAGCATTAGATATTCGAATGAATATCTACATTAAGGCGGCAAAGCTTACTTGGGAAAGAAGACTTCGGAGTATCTTCCAACCGATTCAAAAGATATACATCAAATATTTAGGAATCAATTCTGAAATATTTGATGGGATTATCTTGTGCGAATTAGGGTTTCGCTCGAGCATATAAATACAATGCAAGGGCAACCCTAATTCTCATCGCTTTCAAAGATCAATTATACACGAGCATATCCTGCTGATTGGAGAAGAAGAAAGCGACGTCTGGTTGTGTTTTCTCATTGAGAATACACCGGTGCAAGTGTAGTCTGTTCAAGTGCAACACAGACTGTCTGAAGCGTATCAACTGCCGCACACAACAAAGGTGAACAAGCTTTCGAGAGAAAGCATCCGAGCTTCTGGAGAAGGTCGAGAACGTTCAGACTGCAGGTTCTGAATGAAGGGGGTCGAGGGGAATTGCGGTGAACCTCGGTTGCAAATCTGAGAGACGGAGTATTGAGGTTAGGCTATTACAAGGTGTAAGTGTAAGTCCCTGTGGAAACCCTATACTCGTAATAAAGATTTGCTGTCCCTTTTTCGGGTGTGGGAAACCCCCCAGAGTAGGAGGAGCCGAACTGGGTTATCAGTCTGTGTGTCTCTACCGCCTTTATCTGTTTGCTGAACTGTTGTGATAAGAGTTCAACCTCTGTGTGTTGAACTGTTGTGAAAAGAGTCCCAGGTCTGTCGCAACACTACCTTGGACACAAGCTTGAACAGGGGACATAATTTCAATTGGTATCAAAGCAAATCACTCGACACACTGAGTGGGATCCTGAACTTTTCAAGATGACTCTGAAGGAAGGACAAAGCATAACCAGACCCCTGCTGCTCGAAGGATCAAACTATGCCACATGGAAGCCTGTGATGAGATCTTTTCTGAAATCACTAGACGAAAAGGCATGGAATGCTGTTCTGAAAGGGTGGACGGAACCTATAATGAACAATCTCACTGGAGAACCGATCGCCAAACCAGAAGCTCTGTGGACAGAAGAGGAGGACAAAGCTTCATGGGCAACTCAAAGGCAAATAACGCAATTTTCTCGGCAGTAAATGAAAATGTCATGAAGCTAATCATCAACTGTGAAGTGGCCAAGGAAGCATGGGATATCCTCCAAACAGCATTTGAAGGAACTGACAAAGTTCGCAACTCCCGCATGCAAGCTGTCACAACCAGGTTCGAAGAGATGAAGATGAAGGAGAGTGAAACCATCACTGAGTACAACACCAGAGTCCTGGAACTGTCCAAGGAGGCATCTGCACTAGGGAAACCCATCGATGAAGAAAGATTGGCCAGTAAAGTCCTAAGGTCTCTTCCTCCGAGATTTGCCATGAAAGTCACGGCCATTGAGGAAATGCATGATATCACCACACTGAAGCTAGATGAGCTAATGGGTTCTCTTAAAACTTACGAGATCAATCATGACTTCCAAACCAGAGAAGAGAAGGGAATCGCTCTTAAAGCAGATATAACGGAAGACAAACTGGATTCTGGGTGCACCACTAAGCAACTAGCCATGATGGCACAAAACTTTGGAAGAATGGTGCGGAAAATCAACAGACGTGGTCCAGAACAAGGTCAGTCTTCATCAACTGGTTACCGAAACCGGAAATCCAGCAGGCCAAGGTCTACTGATTCGAGGCAAGACTTGTCTGACAAAGGAAAAGAAGAGATTCAGTGTCATGAATGTAAGGGTTTCGGCCACATTGCTTCACAGTGTGCAAACACTCTCATGAAGAAGAAGGCGATGGTGGTAAGCTTCAGCGACAGTGAGTCAGACGAAGAAAAAGGTGAAACCACAAACTTTGTGGCCTTTGTCACAACTCTGGATGAATGCAGCAGCACAAGTGAAACTGTTCCACCTCAGCCGGAACTCCCAGGTGAAGACCCCTCGGACAGTGACAATGAAGAACTCACGCAGGACTCTCTGGCACAGACATATAAAGATCTATATGAGAAGTGGCTGCTTCTGATCAAAATAAACAAGAAGCTAAATGACACAGTGGCAAGCGTCACTATGGAAAACGACAAGGTATGGCAGGAGGTCGAGATACTGCTGACACTAAAAGCAGAACTGGAAGGCACAGTTAACTCACTGACTTCTCAACTGGCTGAGATAAAACAGGAAAGGCTGGATCTTCTTGTTCAGAAAACGGAACTCCTGGGTACTGTCTCCTCCCTAAAAGTCGAAATAGAGAAGGATCGGGACACTCATCCTGTAGGCATGGCGGGCCTGAGAAAAACCATCGTTGATCTACAACGCAAAGAAATGTTCCAACTAAGGAGGGTGGAACAGCTGGAACTACAGCTAGAATCCGAGAAGATGGAACACTCTGACACTAAAGAGGAACTTAATCACCTCAAACAGTCGGTAAGAATGCTTAACTCTGGCACTAAAAACTTAAATGATATTCTTAGATCCCAGAGAATGGAGTCCGAACACAGAGGATTGGGGTTCACAGGAGAAGGCAGCTCAAAAGGTACGATGCTTGTTAAAACCAGACCGTGTCGGAACAGAAGACAGAACAGAAGGTGAGATAGCATCCCAGATGGAAAATAGATCTGCAACAAGAACAACCCAACAGTGGTCAAAGAAGGGATGGTACGATGCACTTCGGCTCTCATTCAGCGCAAAGGAAAGAATGGCGCACTTGCTGGTATTGCAATCAGATGGGACACATTAAACTAAAGTGTCGCCTGTTTTTAGCCGAACGACGTGCTTTCCAGCAACGAACCACATCACAACAGAAACAAGTCTGGGTTCAAAAGGCAGACCGAACCATTTGCATGATAGCCTGTTACACCTCAAACTACTCATCGCATGATAGTTGGCTCTTCGACAGCGGATGCTCCGCACACATGACAGGTAACTCTCAATATCTTACCCATATTAGACCTGTTGAGCATATGTGGTTTGTCACCTTCGGGGATGGTGAAAAGGGTCAGGTGATTGGCTGTGGGACATTGATGGTTTCGGATCTCCCTGCACTCAAGAACACCCTCCTTGTTAAGGGACTGAACAGGAATCTTATCAGCATCAGTCAACTATGCGACGATGGACACTATGTGTCATTCTCCAGCTACTCATGTCTTGTACTAGACCAGAATGGCGATACACTGATGAAAGCAAAAAGGGATGCCAACAATTGCTATACTATTAGGATGGGTCTGACGGAGTCAATGAATAATGAGAACCATGGCCAGCAACCGGTTGCTCTCCCATGTGCAAACGCACAACCTAGTTTTCTGTGAGGGGGAGTGGATAAGACCTTGCACACAAGATCTGATTGTCGATGCGCACAAATCAAGGTTGCCGGGTGTCCCAGGAAGCTGTTGAATCAGACGGTGGTACAGTTACAACAGGAGTTCGTACACTGCCCACAGAAATGTGCCTGGAGCCATACAAGAAAATATGAATGCTCAGGAAAGATGGTAACTCTGAGGCAGCATACTTGCGTCAAACCATATGGCAGGTCACGGAGTGGAACACCCAGATCTCCAGGGGGTCTATGTGGTGTCAACCACTAAAAGCATCCGAAGGTGGTCAGTCATAGTCGAATCTCCAGCTGAAACAGTTGGATTGACCACCTAATAAAGAGAGCTGGAACAGAAGTCTCAACAAAATATTTTTTTTAAATATCCTTGAAGATTTTTTCAGTTGACGGTTTTGGAAAGCTGAAGAGTCATATAGACAAATTTGATTTTTGAAAAATCAAATTCATTCCCTGAGTATCGTCTTCTCTCTCTCGAAAACCCTAGAATGGAACTTTCCTCTCAACTGCTCTTTCCTCAACCGACAATGGTGAACACCAGGAAGTCAGCAAAATCCAGTGCTAAATCTGCGGAGAAAATCAAAGAAAGCATGCAGACATCAAAGGTGTTGGCGGCGAAATCAAAGATTCCAAAATCAAAAGCTGCGAAGATGAAAAAGGCGTCGCCTTTACACTCAGTCACCGAATATTTATCCAAAGAGAAGTCTGTTGAAGGAGTTACCGCTGGAATCCCTCAGCCGGGCACAGTGGATTCAACTCCACAGATTCAGGTAAATCCCAATATTCCTTCTGTCTCTGCGAATATCCCCGTTGTTGAAAAATCTGTGCTGAATGAAGAAACAAGTGTGGAGGGTGAGAAGGTTGTTGAGTCGAGTGACAGTGTTGAAGCCAGAAGGGCTGTAATTGGCGATAATGGTGGTAAGGCTGTTAGTGGTGTTAAAGCCGATGGTGTTGAAACTAGGAGGGTGATTCTTGGTGGAGATAATGAGAGTGGTAGGGCTGTGACGGTTGACAAAGCCGGTAGTTGGGTTTCTAAGAAGAAGTCTGTCAAGAGTGAGGAAGAAGAGGAACCCAGCAAGGGGGCTGGAGGCTCAGGAACATGGAGAGAAAAGATTTTCGCCACAGGATACATTCCTCCGAACGCTGGTCGCAGGAAGAAGGTGAAGCGGGCCAATGACTCTCCCAGAAAATATCTCGCCCAGATCTATGCCACTCGAGGAAGGAAGATTGCAATGTCCGATGAAGAAACAGAGAAGTTCATCGAGTCCTCGGGGAAGAGGAATGTGGTGATGAGTGATGCTGATCCATCTGAGAACCTAGGAATAATTACTGAAGAAGGTCGCAGTTTGGATGCTGAAGCTATGACAGAAGAAATTAATCCATCAGGGAAGACGGATGTGTTGAAAGAATCAGACCCAGCAGAAAAAGATGAGGAATTAGAGAAGTTATACAAAGACATTGATGATGTCATGGAAGACCTGGAAAAGGAAAAGGATCAGGAAGTGACAAGTCCGGAAGAGGTTCAGGCTGTTGGGGCAAAAGAACCTGATGCAGAAAAAGCTACAAGTGATCCACCTATGGAACCAAGTGTTCAGTCTGGTGTTGAGACTGGAAGAGCTACAGAGAAAGCTACAAGCGGTTCAACAGTGGAACCCTCTGTTCAGACTGAAGATAAGACTGGAGTAGTTCCAGAGAAAGCAGTGAGTGAAGAAACAATGACAGTTCAAGATGATCGTCGTTGGGATCATTTGAAGGAGGATGAACCATCCATTCGTAAGGATGCCCCTATATCAGCAGCAGAAGGTGTTACCCTTTCAGAAGATGACCAAGACAGTGTTCCCCTTGTCAACCTCAAAAGGACAACGAAGGGGAAGGAAAAGAAAAAGGTTGCCTTTGCTACGTCTACAAAGGAACCAGCTCAGAAGGTTGCTGAGGTCAGCAGTGGTGCAGGGGGAGCTGGCTCTTCAAAGAAAAGAAAGCGCGTTGCTGCAGTTCCCATCTCTGAAGATGCTGGGAGATGTGAAGTCCCAGCCCCTGAATCTGAGGTTGTCCCAGTCGGTAAGGTCAAGAAAGGTGTGTGGTTCGTGAACAAAGAAGCTGCGTTGAAATGGGAATGTGTGCTGAAAAGGAAAATCATACCGGAGAGGCTGCTGGATGCATCGAGCTACAAAGGGAAGGAAGTGGTTAAGGTGCTGAAAGAGTCGGATCTGTTCTGGACGTTGGACAGATGTAAGCCGTTCAACGAACAACTGGTGCGTGAGGCCATGGCAAACTTGCCTCCAAAGTTTGGGGTCATTGGAGAGGCTGAGTATGGGGTCTTCTATGTAAGAGGAAGAAGGATCAAGATTGATCCAGAGCTGATCAATGTATACTTCTCCATGGACGACCCATCTGTTGATGAAGAAGAATCCAGCTTTGAGAAGATAGTGAGCACCATCACTGCAGGCTCTGTTCAGTGGAGGCCTGAGTCAGTTGTGCATACAGCAGATCTGTCTACTTTCTATTCAATGCTGTTCTTCAATGAGGTGTTCAACTGGAGGCCATCTACTCATCGCTTTACTGTCAACAAGGACATGGCCCAGCTGATTTACCAGATAGGGAACCAGCGGAAGTTCAACCTGGGCAGAATAATGTTCAAACAGATTGCTGAACATGCCACATCGATGAGAACTCTGCACCAGATCTACTTTGCATCCCTGATTTATGAGCTGATTATTCATCAAGCCCCTGATTTGAAAGCCTCGTCTGATCTCATTACTAAAGCTCCCAGCAAATTCACAGTGGACCACAAGCTATACAAAGGACGGCATGTGAATGATCTGAAAGAAGGAAGCAAGAAAGGGAAAGATCTTGGGGAATCCATTCGAGGGGGAGCCAGAATGGGCCTGGATGAGAGGAGAAAACTACTGAAGGACCTCCAGGTTAACATTGCTGCAGACAAGGAACAGCACCGCCGAATCAACAGGCTTGCTCGAGCACTCAGCTACCCCACTGATGATGAATCAGAAGCTACTGCCTCTGAAGATGATTCCATTGAAGAAGCTTCTGATTGAAGGTCCTCTACAAACCTTCTCCCTAAACTATTTGTTTAAAACTATCGGTCTTAGTGCTTGTTCTGGCACATTTTGATTGTCTGTTCGAACTCGGATCGCACCCCTTGCCAGTTTGTGGCAAAAAGGGGGAGTATTTTGGAGGAGACAATTCTTGTTTCCCTCAAAGTTGTCTACTGTCTAGATAGTTAGATAGACTTAGTTATCTAGTAGATCTGGTTTTGCCAAAATGCCAAGGGGGAGATTGATGTTCCCTTAAGTGGCATGTATTTGGCAAAACGTAGCTTAGACAGTTCGAGCAGGTGTTTAGGGGGAGTTCGAACAATATCCAGGTACTCCTGTACAGCATGATCAAGACGCGAGGATATTTCCCGGAAGATATTGGGAACGAAGATTTCGACAAGTGGAAGTCGGCCTGCGACTTATTCGAGCATTATATATTCGAATGAATATCTACATTAAGGTGGCAAAGCTTACTTGGGAAAGAAGACTTCGGAGTATCTTCCAACCGATTCAAAAGATATACATCAAATATTTAGGAATCAATTCCGAAATATTTGATGGGATTATCTTCTGCGAATTAGGGTTTCGCTCGAGCATATAAATACAATGCAAGGGCAACCCTAACTCATCGCTTTCAAAGATCAATTATACACGAGCATATCCTGCTGATTGGAGAAGAAGAAAGCGACGGCTGGTTGTGTTTTCTCATTGAGAATACACCGGTGCAAGTGCAGTCTGTTCAAGTGCAACACAGACTGTCTGAAGCGTATCAACTGCCGCACACAACAAAGGTGAACAAGCTTTCGAGAGAAAGCATCCGAGCTTCTGGAGAAGGTCGAGAACGTTCAGACTGCAGGTTCTGAACAAAGGGGATCGAGGGGAATTGCGGTGAACCTCGGTTGCAAATCTGAGAGACGGAGTATTGAAGTTAGGCTATTACAAGGTGTAAGTGTAAGTCCCCGTGGAAACCCTATACTCGTAATAAAGATTTGTTGTCCCTTTTTCAGGTGTGGGAAACCCCTTAGAGTAGGCGGAGCCGAACTGGGTTATCAGTCTGTGTGTCTCTACTGCCTTTATCTTTTTGCTGAATTGTTGTGATAAGAGTTCAACCTCTGTGTGTTGAACTGTTGTGAAAAGAGTCCCAGGTCTATCGCAACACTACCTTGGACACAAGCTTGAACATGGGACATAATTTCACATATGAAGACGGGAAAGGACCCATGTAGTCTATACCCCAAACATCGAATATTTCCACCGGTAGGATGCTTTGTTGGGGCATTTCATGCCCCTCAAAAATATTTATCGACCTTTGGCATTGGTCACAAGCCTTGCCGAATTCATAAGCATCTCTAAAGAGGGTGGGCCAATAGAATCCACTTTGTAGGACCTTTGATGCCGTTTTTGCTCCACTACCATGTCCTCCATATTGGGATGAATGACAATGGTATAGGATATTCCTCATTTCTTCTTCGGCGACACAAGTCCTATATATCCCGTCCGCGCAAAGCCTACACAAGAATGGTTCATCCCAATAATACCTCTTCGTCTCGGATAAGAACTTCTTCTTTTGATGGTGATTCATGTCATGAGGTATGATCCCACATACTACGAAGTTCACTATGTCCGCATACTGAGGGAGGGCTTCCGCTTCTACTCTCATAAGTTGCTCTCCAATGAAAGTGTCATTAACAAGGGTAGTGTCTTCTTTGAGTGCCTCGTTTCCTTTGAGCCTAGATAGATGATCGGCGATAAGATTTTCCACTACCTTTTTATCTTTGATCTCAATATCAAATTCTTGGAGCAAGAGGATCCACCTTATTAACCTCGGCTTGGAGTCCTTCTTTGACAAGAGATATTTGATTGCCGAGTGGTCGGTGAAGACTATGGTCTTTGATCCCAACAAGGTATGGACGAAACTTGTTGAAGGCATATACAATGGCAAGGAGTTCCTTTTCGGTTGTAGAATAATTCATTTGAGCTCCATTTAAGACCTTGCTAGTGTAGTGAAAGGCGTGAAGTTTCTTGTCCACCCTTTGTCCGAGAACCGCTCCAATAGCATAATCACTTGCATCACACATGAGCTCAAATGACAAATCCCAATTCGGAGGTTGAATAATGGGAGCCGAGACCAATGCCTTCTTTAACTTCTCAAAGGCCATTCAGCATTCTTCATTGAATTGGAATTTGGTGTCATTGCATAGTAAGTTTGTCAAGGGCCTTTCAATTTTTAAGAAGTCCTTAATAAATCTTCTATAGAAGCCGGCATGGCCTAAAAAGCTTCTTATCCCTTTAACATCCTTTGGAGGTGGCAATTTCCAATAACTTCCACTTTAGCCTTGTCCACCTCTATTCCTCTTGTTGAGACCAAGTGTCCAAGCACTATGCCTTCCTGCACCATAAAATGACATTTTTCCTAATTTAGCACAAGATTCGTCTCAATACATCTTTTCAAGACTTTTGCCAAATTTGCCAAGCAATCATCAAATGAGGAACCATAAACAGAAAAATCATCCATAAACACTTCCATAATTTCCTCAATATATTCTGAAAATATAGCCATCATGCATCTTTGAAATGTGCCCGGTGCATTACAAAGCCCAAAGGGCATTCGCCGATAGGCAAATGTTCCATAGGGACAAGTAAAAGTAGTCTTTTCTTGATCTTGTGGATGAATAGGGATTTGGAAAAACCCACTATATCCATCAAGATAGCAAAAGTAATCATGCTTGGCTAATCTCTCTAACATTTGATCAATGAAAGGAAGTGGAAAATGATCTTTCTTAGTGGCTTTGTTAAGTTTTCAAAAATCTATGCACATACGCCAACCGGTGATGGTTCTAGTTGGTATTAACTCATTCTTATCATTTTTCACAACCGTCATGCCTCCCTTCTTGAATACCACATGTATGGGACTCACCCAATTAGAATCCGCAATAGGGAAGATGATTCCCGCATCAAGCATTTTCAGAATTTCCTTTTTAACCACTTCACCAACAATGGGATTAAGTCTCCTAGCTTGTTCCCTAGATGGTAAACTATCATCTTCCAAATTAATTCTATGCATGCACAAGCTAGGACTTATCCCCTTTAAATCATCAATAGAATAACCAATGGCACCTTTGTGCTCTCTAATCACATCAAGCAATCTCAAAGTTTCATTCTCATTCAAGGAGGCATTCACAATAATGGGCAAAGTAGAATTGGGGTCTAGAAACTCAAAGTTTCATTCTCATTCAAGGAGGCATTCACAATAATGGGCAAAGTAGAATTGGGGCCTAGGAACTCATACCTTAGGCTTTTAACTCTACCGAACAAGACTCCTTACCTTGCTTTGAGTTTTCCCTTTACCCTCGTTGTTCAAGATAGCCCAACAATCAACATGCTCGGGTAGCTCATTATCAAGGACAATATCATGTGTAGGCAATACAGGAATGTCAAGTAATTCAAAGCCATCAACAAAGACAATGTAATTGCAACTCACGGTAGAACTAGGACTTATTTGTGCTCTATCTAAATTCAATTCAATTTCTTCATCACCTACCCTCATTGTAATTGAACCCTTAGTCGTGTCAAATATAGCACCCTCCGTATAGAGGAAGGGTCTCCCTAAAAGAATAGGGATCTCCGTGTCCTCCTCCATTTCTAGCACCACAAAGTATCCGGGAATGTGAAAGTTCCCTACTTTAGTCGGGATATCCTTAAGAATCCCTCTAGGATATCTTGAGGAGCGGTCCGCGAGCCTCAAGGTCATTTGTGTGGGCATAGGTTCCTCAATATTCAATTTCTCGCATAATGAATAAGCCATCAAAGATATGCTAGCTCCTAAATCACACATAGTACGCTCAATTTTAACTCCACCAATATAGCATGAAATAGAAAAACTACCCGGGTCTCTGAGCTTTGGTGGCATGTTAGGGTGGAAAATGGCGCTACATTCTTCATTGAGGGATATTGAAATCGTCCTCCTGCAAGTAACAATGTCTTTTAGAAATCATGCATAAGATGGGGCTTGAGTAATTACCTCGATGAAAGGCAATGTCACGTAGAGCTTCCTCATCATATCGGCGAACTTATCTTCTTCTTAAGCCTTTGTGGGAAGGGTATAGGAGGGGTGTATGGTTTAAGCTCATCCTTCTCTTTTTCCACTTCTTTTTCCTTTTGGATTTGAGGATTAGGGACCTCTTCATCTAACTCTTCAATTCCGGCACTAGCTTGGCCTCCAAGATCAAAAGAAACTTTCTTCTTCTTTGGTTGTTCATCTTCTAGCTCTTTTCCACTCCTTAATGTAACCGAATTACAATGCTCTCTTTCCCCTTGCTCGGGTCGAGCCGGCAATTTCCCTTGTGCCCTTGTAGACGATTTGGCTTGTTGAGCTATTTGGTTCTCAAGCATCTTGTTATGAGTTTCTATCCTTTCTATTCGGGCTTGAATCTTATCTTGGTTAGCAAGGAGTTTGGCAAACATTGCTTCAACACCGGAGATCTCATTTGAAGTTTGTGGAGGAGGGTCTACTTGTTGGTAGGGCCTTTGAGCTTGAGTTAGATATTGTTGCCCTTGGTTTTGGTTCCTTTGAAGCAAAGTTGGTCCTTGGCTTTGATATTGGTTCCTAGGTTGGAATTGATTCTTTGGTGGGAAAGGCTTGATTGGTTGAAGTAGGCTTAGCACCAAACTTCTTGGTAGGGCCTTTGAGCTTGAGTTTGATATTGATGCCCTTGGTTTTGGTTCCTTTGAAGCAAAGTTGGTCCTTGATATTGGTTCCTAGGTTGGAATTGATTCTTTGGTGGAATGGCTTGATTGGTTGAAGTAGGCTTAGGACCAAATCCGGGAGGTGTAGTTCCAAAGTCGGGACGAGTAGGATTCATAGTCTCGTAGGAGAAATTAGGGTGATTCCTCCATCCCGAGGAAAACCTTGGCGTAGTATAATTAGATTGAGAATTTTTGCCTTGAGTGGCACTAGCATCATACTCTCTACCTTGGTTTCCACCAACAAAGTTTGCTTCTTCATACCCATATCTATTACAATCCCTTTGAACCAAGGGGCAAGAGTCGGTTTCATGCTCATAGACCTCACAAATGTCGCAACCTTGGCTCGTTGAGTGGTCTTTCTCCGGGTGTTTCAATTTGAATACTTAATCCGAGAGGTTCTCAGAATCTTTCCTTAGGGCATCATAGTCACTTGTGCTCACGGCCTTCACCTCGTGCCTTTCTCCTTTCCTTCTTGGGTTTCCTCTTTCACTTCCCCACATGAAGTAGTTATTCGTGATCTTTTCGATTACCGCATATCCTTCATGAGGTTCAAGCTCCATGATAGCTCCTCCCACGGCGGTATCAAGTGCAAGCCGCGAGGGACCATCTACCCCATGATAGAAGGTATGGAACCCAAGGAGGTTATCTAGGTTGTGGTGCAGGCAAAGCCTTTGATACTCTTTATATCTCTCCCAAGCTTCATAGAGTGTTTCCCCATCCATTTGTGCAAAGTTCGTGATTTGACTCCTATAGTAGGCCATCTTGGAAGGAGGGAAATACTTATTGAGAAATGCAACGGCGAGCTCCTCCCAAGTGGTGAAAGTATCCGGCGTTTCGCATCTTAACCAATCCCTTGCTCTTCCCGTGAGGGAGAAGGAGGATAGCCTCAAGAGTTTAGCATCCTTGGAGAACCCATTGATCTTGAAAGTAGCACAAACTTCAAGAAATGTAGTCAAATGAGAGTTCGGGTCTTCGTGGTCTCTCCCCGAGAATCGATTTGATTGGACCATTTGGATTGTTGAGGTCTTTAAGTCGAAGTCTCGGTTATCCACCGTCGGGACAAGGATTGGAGAACGATATCCATAAGCATTAGGAGCGGCGTAGTCTTTAAGGACCCTTCTAGCACGCGGGCCTTGAGGTAGTTGATGAGGAGGGGGAGGAGGGGGTATTGGCGGTCTTCCTTCCATGGTTTGAGTATAAGTTTCTTGAGTATTTGAGGTTGATCCTTTAGCCTTGACTGTCTTACTCCTTGTAAGGTGAGGATTAACGATATCTCTTATCGGTTGATTCAAGTCCCTATCCACAATCTTGGTAAGTTTCTTTGTCTTAGGTGGCATAAAAGAGGTGAACCTACAAGGGGTAAACAAACAAGACAAGTGAGGATAGTGGAATGCACTCAAGAATCACAAGTAGCAAACCAAATAAAGAAAAACATGGAATAACGAAGTACTAAATGATTCATCCTAGGGACAATCTAGCCATTGTTCCCGGCAAGGGTGATATTTTGACAGTTGGAATTTTCGTATAGTGAAAAACAATTAATAGGGATGACCGGTAAGACCGGTGTCAAACCCAAGGGAGCAATTTGATTATGCGCTAGGAAAATCACGTTTTCAACTCAGTTATTCCTTCAAATCAATTATGAGATGGTTTCCAATTTAAGACTAACAACGAAATGGTTTCAAGGAGGTTTTAATTCAATTCAAAGAGAGTTTCGAGGGGTTACTCCCCTCCTTGGCATTTCCAAATGATCATGTACGCAAGAGTTAAGGCATTCATAGGTGTCACTTGGTTTAAAACCTAGCTTACACTAAGGTAGATAAACTCTCGTTTGAATCTAGTCCTAGTCAAGCTATCCTAGTTAGAACCTCACTTTCTCAAGTTATTGATTCACTCTATAGCACTATTATCCTTGGAATCTCTTCCTAAGGTAATAAATGCTATAGGCGTTAAGTTCTAGTTAGCCTCACATCCATGCATTTACTCTCATAAACACTAGATATGATCATTTTCACCTTATTCAAATCATCACTAAGCTCTCTCGATACTTAGATCAAATTCTAAGACCAACATGTCACTTAGGCATTTTATCAAACACTTGGTAACATGTCATAGAATAAGCACAAGAGAAAATGAAATCAACACCATAGATTGTATGTTCAATGTGTATACATGATCAAAGAGTACCAAGGAGGGTTGTAAAACCCTCAAAACACAAGGGGACTACTCACACATCATGTAAGACAACATGGTGTGAGTAGGGTTTATAGCAACTACAAAGAGAATAGAAGAAGGATAGAAGTAGGATGATTAATCCTAATGTCTCCCTTTGATCTTCACTCCTCCTTGGTTGGATGATGATTGATGACCTTGATTTGATATCTTTTTCTGGAAACTTTTCCCCAAGATGCCAGCTACCAAGGTCAAAACTCCCTCTTTCTATTTATAGCATCGGGTAAAATTTTGGCACTGTAGCAGGTCCAGTCGGTCGACTGGGGTATGCCTGCAGCCCAGTCGATAAACTAGTGGTGAAGAAACAGTCTCTTGTAGTGATCGTCCAGTCGACCGACTCACAATTGGTGGATTGTGAGTCTCCTGTTTGTTTATCCAGTCGACCAATTGGAGGATCTCAGTCGACCGACTCGAGGTTGTCAAGTTTTGAGCATTCTAAGCCTCTTTTCAGTCCACCGATTGACTGATCGACTCGATGGCCTTGATTACTCCCTGTCTTGTTTGATCATCCCGTCGATCGTCTGGCGCAGGGGAGATATCCATTCGGTTGACTGGGACCCTTTTTGCCCATATTTTGCTCCAAATCACCGGTTTTTCCCGAGTTTTCATATTTTGGCTTACACCGAGACTATCTTGTTTTGTACCTAAAACGTATGAAAAGGGATCAATTGACATCGATTTATTGCCAGAAATGAACTAAAGCTATAGTGAAAATGTGTACTAATAAGTCGAAAACTCAACTTATCACTCGTCAGTAGGCATATGCAGCTACTGCTTCATCAGTGCCTAGGAGGTAGCAGTTGTTTGTTGACTTGCTCCCTTCCATCAATGTATCTTCATTCGTGTCTAGTACTTGACAAGAATCATGAGTGAATTTTACATGGTGTCCTCTATCACACAATTGATTAATGCTGATCAGACTCACCTTTAATTCATCAATCAGGAGGATATCCTCGAGCTCAGGTAGATCCGGAACCTTCAATGTCCCACAGCCGATCACCTGGCCCTTCCCTCTATCTCCAAAAGTGACAAATTGACGCTTGCAAACAGGCTTAATATGAGTGAGATGATTAGGGTTACCTATTATGTGAGCCGAGCATCCATTGTCGAAGTACCAGCGGTCTTTCTTCATGTGGCTGGATGAGCTGAAAGCAACCATAAAAACCTCCTCCCTTGTTTTTGATCTCCAGACTTGTCTCATTCGAGGGGTGATTCTAGATTCCCTTGCCTTTCGCTCAGCTAGGAAGAGTCGGCACCTAAGTTTGATGTGTCCCATCTGATAGCAGTAACAACATGTACGAGTGTCTCTCCTCCATTCAATACCAGATCTGCCACGGTTGGTCATAAGCTGCTTCTTCCTTTTACTACTAGACTGCTCATCAAAGCAGTGGTCCTATCTCTGTGCAGGTTTCGATTTAGCTTTTACAAATTTCGTTTTGCCTAAGCTACCTTCGCCGTTAAACCCGAGACCTCTATGTCCATCTTTAACTCTTTGAGATTTCAATATAGCATCCAGATTTTTTAAACTAGAGTTCAACATCTTCACTGATCTCTTAAACTGACTGAATTCCTCCATAGTAGATGCAAGTTTATCTCTTTCCGATTCCATTTGTAGTTCCAACGCTTCTACTTTGTTCATGACATGAACCTCCTTGCGACTCAGGTCTGCATTTTTCTTTCTCAGCTCCACCAAACCTCTGGGATGAATCTCTTTGTCCTTCTCCATCTGTATTTTCAGTGATGACATAGTGCCTAAGAGTTCCACCTTCTGCGCAAGCAAAGATGAGCGTTCCTAATTCATTTCAATCATCTGATGCTTCAGAGCAGTGAGTTCTTCCTGGTGTTCTACCTTCTGAGCAACCAAAATCTCGATTTCCTGCCATACTTTGTCTTTCTCTTCCGTCAGGTTATTTATGGTTTCAGTAAGTTTCTTGTTCAGATTTATCACCATCATCAGATTCATCACCATCAGCCACTTCTCATAAAGTTCCTTGTATGTATCGGCCAAGGTCTCATGAGTGAGTTATTCATCGTCACTGCTTGAAGAGTCGTCAGCAGGCTGTTCAGATAGTGCATTGGAGTACTGACCTTCACTTGTCTCATTGCAGTCTTTAATAGTGGCAACAAATGCAACGAAGTTGGTAATTTCATCCTCCTCTTCTTCGTCATCAGACTCACTGTCACTAAGGTTGACAGCTAGCGCCTTCTTCTTCTTGAGGGTGTTGGCGCATTCAGCTTGAATGTGACCATAGCCTCTGCATTCTCGACACTGAATTTCTTTGCCTTTGTCACTGAAGTACTCCTGCCTGTTTTCACCAGCCTTCTCTTTACCTTTCTTCCAGTTTCGAAAGTTGGTTGAAGATGATTGACCTTGTTCTGATCCACGTATGTTGATCTTCCTCACCATTCTGCCAAAGTTCTGGGCCATCATTGCCACCTGTTCAGTCGAGCAGCCAGACTCATAGTTATCTTCAGATACGTCAGCCTTCAAAGCAACTCCCTTGCTTCCTCTTGGTTGAGAATCTTGAAGCTGATTCATCTCGTATGTTTTCAGCGATCCCATGAGATCTTCTAGCTTTAGTTAGAGATATCATGCATTTCTTCAATTGCGGTCACTTTCATGGCAACCCTTTGAGGTAGCAATCTCAGAACCTTACTAGCCATCATTTCCTCCTCGATGGGTTTTCCTAGTGCGACAGCCTCGTTAGAGAGGTCTAGAACTCTTGCATTTAACTCAGTGATGGTTTCTTCTTTGTTCATCTTCAGATCCTCAAATTTCATTGTGACCAGCTACATTCGTGAGTTTCTTACTTTGCATGTACCTTCATAGGCTGTCCTGAGAATATCCCATGCTTCCTTAGCAACTTGACAATTAGCTATCAGTTTGAACACATTCTCCTCAACTCCAGAGAATATTGCATTCATGGCCGTTGCGTTTCCTGCAGAAGCTTTTTCATCTACATCCGTCCATAATGCATCAGGTTTGAGCACCATTATTCCTTCAGTATTGGCCATCAAAGGTTGCGTCCATCCAATCAGAATAGCCCTCTGATAAGTCGTATTTATACGATTCGTCGAATCAATTAATCCCATCTATTTCGACACTTTGTTATGCGAATAGTTACTTTTTAGTATGGTTTTACATTTCAGGTGTTTCAGAAGCTCTAGGAGGAAATGCGCATTAAAGACGGCATTTTATGCCGAAAACATCGCAATGGCAGATCAGACCTCTGGACGTTCAACAGAGCGCTGGGAATGGACCTTTGTTCAGAAAAATACGAGCCACATTCCATTGCAAAGGTGACTTGATTCCCTACAACTCTCTAGTTCACACCGAGAGCAGACAAGGTCATATAGAAGATCAAATCCAGAGTCGAAATTGGAACTGACGCGCAGAAGAAGGACCGCAACTCAGTGAGGATCACGTTTTGTAGAGACATTAGCAGCCATGCTAATGTCAAAGCAAAGTGCGCCGTTAATAGAAGGGCAAAACGCGGCAAACCCGAAGAGGGCTGATGTCAGCAGTCCGTGTGATGATGTCAGTAAACCGAAAATTGATAATTCTAGCCCAAATTGGATTTGGAAACCCAGTTTATTATAAATAAGAAGCTTGGGTTATAGTTTTCAGTATCAAATCATCAGAGAATTATTCGAGACGGCTTTGGAGAGAAGACGCAAGCTTTCGACGAAGAGAAGAATTTCCTACTTATTTTCATCAAAAAATATCTATGTTTATTTTCCATGACTATGAGTAGCTAAACCTTTAATTCGGTTTAGGGTTTCATTCATTGTGACAATCGTTTTGAGACTTTTTACTTAATGCAATTTCTTGTTTCTCTACTTCTTGTGCTTAATTTCAAGGACTGAATTGTGAAGCTAAGTGGATACTTGACATGGTCAAGCTTAGCCGAACAATTCAGCCCCTATCATTAATGCTTGTTTGAGACTTACCCGTAAAGATCAGTTGGAACACCTAGATTCGATAGTGCCTTTCCCGGATTATTGGTTTTAGGAGAACTAGAAGTCTAATGCCTTACCCGGATTAGATTGTGGTGTATTGCCTGAAACGGAATACTTTAGGTTATTGCCTTTCCCGGAATAACCACACTTAGAAACATGAAATTAGATATTTAGCAGTCGATGATCAACATGTCACAATAGAAACCCTAACTTGAATTCTTCCCTAATTGAATCCTTCGCGTTATTTTCTCCCGTGCTTTTATAACACTTGCTCACAAAACTCTTTTTTTTAATTGTTTACAGTTACAGCTTTACAAACCAGCTCTCTTCGGTTCGACCCTGCTTGCCACTAGCTAGTTTCACGCAGGAGAAATATAAATTTAAGTTTGACGCGTCAAACGATGCGCGACAATTTTGACGCCGTTGCTGGGGAGCTGCGCTTCGGTGAAGCTGTTTCTTTTTTTCTTTTTTTTCTATTTTCTTATTTTATTTAGCTAATTTTAGTACTTCGCTACTTGTTCGCAATGTCTCGTGCAGGTAGCCAGACTGGTGATAATGTCAACAACAATGAGATCGCTCCAGTTAATGAAAACGGAGTCATCCCTCCATTCTATGAGGACCCGGAGCAACTCGTTCGTGCTCGCAACCGTGCAGTCAGGGAGGCTCGATAGCTGAATCAGAGGGCACCTCTTGCACAGAATGGTGCTGGTGCGACGCAACCGCCTCCACCTCCACGACCACCGTAGCCGCCAATCCATGTGGAGCCAGAGGATGAAGAAGAATATTACTACTAGCCCACAGGAGCTGTCTGCTCCTCACTTTTAAAATCAGCCAAGGTGCATCGACGAAGGGCCAGAATTAGCTGAGATAGAAATCAATATTACCGTAGTGCACTATTTGCCAAAGTTCTTAGGGCGACAAGGAGAGTCAGCAACCAAACATCTACAAAGCTTTCATGGCATTTGCAAGACCCTCCGACCATACGGAGTCTTAGTAGAGAATTTCAAATTGAAAGCCTTTCACTTTTCGTTGACTGACGCTGCTAATGCTTGGTTCTGTCTCTTCCCACAGGTAGCATCAGGACATGGGATCAAATGCAGAAGAAGTTCCTGACCAAATACTACCCAGCCGCCAGAGCAATGCAGGTTCGCAGGCAGCTACAGGATATTATACAAGGGCCTAATGAGTCGATGTACGACTACTTGGAGAAGTTCAATGCCATAGAACAGAGCTGCTGCACCTGGGAGTGCCAGAGAAGCTGATAATTGAGTACCTACTTGATGGCCTGAGGCCTCTCGACAGAATGCTGCTAGACGCCTCAGCTGGAGCAACCATCTTGAATCTATCCCCAGCAGGAGTGCGAAAGATGATTACAGAGGTGGCCGAGAACGCACGATTTATAGAAGAAGTAGGCCGTCAAGACGAGTTCAGTAGGAGCAAGAATGTATCAAGGGCTAAAGTTGCACCAGCTTCTAACGAGCTGAAAGAATTAAGGGAGATGGTGAAGATGCTAGTAACAAATCAAGTAGCTCACGTGAAGGCTTGTGAATTCTGCTCTGCAACCGATCACAGAATGGATTTGTGCCCTAGTCTATAGGAGGAGGAGCATGGAGATGTCAATGTTGTGGGAGGTTATCAGAACAACGACAACCGCCCACAACAGCGAAAATTCAGGCCAGCAGCTAACGGGTTCAGCTGGACAGACAACAACAATTACACGACAAAGGAACCAGCCCAGCAACCCTAGCAGCCTCAGCAACAACAGTATTTACTGCCCGCCATACCATGAGCAACAAGGAGGGTATAATAATCAGGGCCAATATCAGCAGCGTGGGCAGAACTATAACTAGGCAGGCCCTAGTAATCAGAGCCCCAGTAAGTCGCTGGAGGACATTGTGAAAGAGCTGGCAGCTAGCACGCCACTGTGGCCAAGAACGATGGGGCGATTACAGAACTATCGAAGCAAATGTCCCAGATAGCCACTACAGTTTTTGAGCTAAAGACTGATCCGGGAAGGCTACCGTCGCAGACCATTCCAAACTCGAAAGGTAACATCAATGCAGTAACACTCAGAAGCGGCAAAGAATTGAAAAAAATGAAAAGGAGGTTGACTCAGTGCGGATCGCACCTACAATAGACATTAGCACAACCCTAATGTCTGGGGGAAATGCGCCTATAATGTCAAAGGAAAACGCGCTCTTAACGTCAAGGGAAAGCGCGATCCCCACTGTCAAAAATTTGAAAACTGATCTTCCACTTCCATTTCCCGTGCAGGTCAGGGCCCCAAAGAAGCATATGATGGATAAGGACGTATGGGAGCTATTTAGCAAGGTGGAGATCAATATCCCACTCCTCGAGGCGATCAAGCAAATTCCGCGTTATGCGAAGTTCTTAAAGGAGTTACGCACTAACCGAAGGCGATCCACTCGTGACGACCATGAATTATTGAGTAAGAATGTCTCCGCTGTCATTCAGCGCAAGGTACCTCCTAAATGTGGTGATCCTGGTACCTACACCATTCTCTGAACTATCGGTAACATTCGAATTGAGAATTGCATGCTCGATCTTGGTGCTTCTATTAATGTTCTGCCTTACTCTATATATTCTTGTCTTCGTATTGGTCCTTTAGAACCTGCAGGGCTAACCATACAGCTAGCAGACAGATCATGTAAGCAACCAGAAGGAAAAATTCGAGGATGTATTAGTGCAGGTGGGGGAACTGGTGTTCCCCGTTGATTTCTATGTGTTGAAAATGGATAGCAGCGATCCGACAGATCATGCGCCTATTCTACTAGGTCACCCATTCTTGAAGACGTCTAAGATGAAGATCGACTGTGATAGCGGCACTCTTTCTATGGAGGTGGAGGGCGAAGTAATCTGCTTCGATATTTTTCAGGCTATGAAATACCCACCAGAATTCGCTTCGATGCATGCTCTAGACACAATGGATGATCTGGTCCAGGAGGTGAAACCGGAGAGGGGAGTAGACCCACTCGAGTTTGCACTCGAGAGAGCAGTATACTCACACGAGGACTCGTACGAGTTCGCTGAGATCCTTCTTGATGCACTAGCTCAGCTGGAAGTCGCAAGACCACTGACACCCAGGTATGAAGTTAATGAGGTTCGATTATTTAAATCTAATGTGTTTCTGCCTTCTACTATGCAGGCACCTGAATTGGAGCTGAAACCTCTACCTGAGCACCTGAAGTATGCATTTTTAGGGGATGATAGCACACTGACGGTCATCATAAGAAATGGGCTAGAGACTGAACATGAGAGGCGCTTGATCGAAGTGCTAAGTCGCCATAAGCTGGCTATCGGATGGACACTTGCTGACATCAAAGGGATCAACCCAACTGTGTGCATGCACCGTATTCTATTGGAGGATGGAGCTAAGCCATCTAGGGAGCCTCAGAGGAGATTGAATCCGATCATGATGGAGGTAGTACATAAGGAAATTCAAAAGTTGCTGGACGCTGATGTGATTTACCTGATTTCAGACAGTCAGTGGGTGAGTCCAGCGCATGTAGTCCCAAAGAAGACAAGGATCACAGTTGAGAAGATGAGGAAAAGACTACCTTCACATGTCCCTTCGGTACGTTTGCATTTAGACTGATGTCTTTTGGATTGTGTAACGCACCCGGCACCTTTCAGCGGCTGGTTACTAGCATATTTTCTGACATGATAGGTACATTTATAGAGGTGTTCATGGATGATTTTAGTGTTTATGTTAACACTTTCGATGCATGCTTGGATAACTTGAGTAGAGTACTAGAACGTTGTGTTTCAACGAATTTGGTGCTCAACTATGAAAAGTGTCATTTTATGGTTACTCATGGTGTGGTCCTTGGTCATATTGTTTCACATGAGGGTATTAAGGTTGACAAGGCGAAAATTGATTTAATTCTTACTCTTCCTTATCCCTCCACGATGCGTGATATTAAATCTTTCCTTGGGCACGCTGGTTTTTATCGTAGATTCATTAAGGACTTTTCGAAGAAGGCTCTGCCTCTATCTAACCTTTTGCAGAAGGATGTTCCTTTTGAGTTTACAGATTCTTGTACGGAGGCCTTCGACGAGCTAAAACAGGCCCTCACCAGCGCGCCTATTATCTGAGCACCAGATTGGGACCAGCCATTCGAGATTATGTGTGATGACAGTGACTATGCTGTGGTAGCTGTACTGGGCCAGAGAATGGACAAAAAGCCAGTAGTGATTTACTACGCTTTGAGAACTCTGGACGCAACTCAGCGAAACTACTCGACCACTGAGAAAGAATTATTAGCAGTAGTTTTTGCCTTGGAGAAATTTAGGCCTTATTTGCTTGGTACTAAATTAGTTGTTTTCTCTGACCATGCAGCTATCAGGTACCTGATGACGAAGAAGGAGGCCAAACCACAATTGATCAGATGGATTCTGCTGCTACAAGAGTTTGATCTGGAGATCAAGGACAAGAAGGGGATATAAAACACTGTAGCTGACCACCTGAGTTGATTAGTACGAGAAGAGGACACCGGACAGATCACAGAGACCTTCCTAGACGAGCACTTGTATGCTCTCACAGGTAAAGTACCATGGTATGCTCCCATTGTGAACTACCTAGTCGGAGGTAAATTTCCACCCTCTTACTCAAGAGCTCAGTGCTTGAAACCTAAGCATGATTTGAAATACTATGTGTGGGATGACCCGTATTTGTGGAAAATTGGCTTAGACCAAATACTTAGGTGGTGTATTCCTGATGATGAAATTGCTTCTGTGCTTAGTTTCTGTCATGAGCATGCATGTGGTGGTCATTTTGGCCCCAAAAGGACAAGCAAAAAAATTTTAGATAGTGGTTTCTACTGGCCACATGTGTTTCGAGATGCCTACGATCATTGTAAGCGATGCGATAGATGCCAGAGAGTAGGTAATATTTCTGCTATGAATGAGATGCCCCAAGTGCCTATTTTAGTTAATGATGTCTTTGACATATGGGGGATTGATTTTATGGGCCATTTTCCTGCATCATTCAGCTATTTATATATTCTTGTCGATGTGGATTATGTGTCTAAATGGGTAGAGGCTAAGGCTACTCGATGCGATGATGCTAAAACTATCGTAGGTTTTCTTCGCACTAACATATTTTGCAGATATGGAGTGCCTAAAGCCATAATCAGTGATCAGGGGACACATTTCTATAACAGAATGATGGCAGCAACTTTGAAGCACTACCATGTTCACCACCGTACTTCTACAGCTTATCACCCCCAGACGAATGGACAAGCAGAGATCTCTAACCGAGAGATTAAGGGGATTCTCGAGAAGATGGTGAAACCGTCCAGGAAGGACTGGAGTTAGAGGTTGGATGATGCACTGTGGGCTTACAGGACAGCTTACAAGACACCGATAGGCACCTCACCTTTTCGGTTGGTATATGGGAAGGCATGTCACCTTCAAGTCGATCGAGCTAGAGCACAAGGCCTTCTGGGCGCTTAAGACGTGCAATTTGGACCTGAAGGAAGCAGGATTGGATAGGAAATTACAGCTATGTGAGCTTGAGGAGCTACGCCTAGAGGCTTATGAGAGCCAATCAGACTACAAGGAGCCGACCAAGCTGTACCATGACAAGTTCATCCTACAACGCACATTCGAGATTGGCCAACAGGTACTACTATTTTCATCACGTTTACGATTAATGCCTAGCTAATTGTGTTCTAGGTGGACAGGTCCCTACACGGTGACAAAGGTTTCAACCACGGAGCACTTGATCTAGAGAACCCGACGATTGGAAACCGCTTCAAGGTCAATGGACAACGGGTAAAGCACTATCAAGGCGAAGCCGTACCACCTGCTTAACAGTTTGAACTCGAGCCTCCCACTGAAACATAAATGAGGTACCGTCGAGCCAACAACGTAAAACAAAGGTGCTCGAAGGGAGGCAGGCCGGCAAAAAATTTATCTTCAAATTTTCTTTTTTATTTTATTTTCTTATTTCATTCACGTTGCGTAAGCCTTGAGTCAAGTTTTGTACATTGTTTTTGGGGAACTAGGTGTTTTTCATGCAAGGAACTGGTGGACCTCAGTGCGGATCGCGTTTTCGCTCAACAATACATGCGCATTTTCACTCAACAATAGGGGCACGTTTTCCTTTGACATTAAGTCGTTGACTACATTATAATGTCTATTGAAAACGCGGTAGTGCGTTGACCGGCGTCAAAACCCCAAATTTTGAGCTTCTCTCCTCCATTCCAACACAACATCACTCTCATGCTCGAGCACTCCCAAATCGCCAAGTAGGATTGGAGGACTCGTGCAATCGGATTCGAATCGCAACTCATCCACATCATCATCATCGCCTCGCAACAGATCAGAGCCTCTCTCCGAATCATCAAAAATCAAGGTAACCTAAGTTCGAGTATTTGCGAAGAGTTGGTTGTTGAATTCAGAATTTTTGCGTTGGATTTGTTTGAGGAGTACTAGAAGGGTTATCTCGTATGGATTTGTGAAGAAATCAGTGTTGGAAGTTGGGGTTTGGAGTGGCCGATCAAAGTACCCGTCGGAGAAGACGAACCAGAGTCGCGTGTTTCCTTCAGCATTAGGCGAGCGCATTTTTCCTTTACATTAAGATAATGTCTAAGGAAAACGCGGCGATATAATGTCAAGGGGAAATGTGGTCAACGCTGACAGAGTTGACCAAGTGGATTTTCTTCGGTTTCGAGCCATAATTCAATATGTCGCCACGTGAGGCACCTTTCGAGGAGTTGTATGAGAAACTTATGGCCCAACAACACGTTCTGGGCAGATTTGTGGAGGCATAATTTCTAAGTAACAGTAGGTTTGAAGACCAAGTCCGAGATATGTTATGGGTGAGTGGATGGCCAGGCCTCCTCACCCTCAGCCATGAGACAGATGTCGAGGACACGTGCGAATTCTTAGCATCCTTCAACTATGTGGGGAGACAGGATCATGAGGGTATTCGCTATAGGCACCGAGGTGAGTTTCACCATACTCTCCCTGCCCAGGTGAAGGATATATTTGGTTGTCCAGCACGTGGGGAGTTCATTCGTAATGAAGTCCGATTGGTAGATGCTTGGAACAGAATCAAGGTAGAGGGCGCATGTATATTTCAGCCATCCGATTCCAGGGCGATGTGTATTCGAGACCCTGCCCTACTTTATTTGTACAAGGTGCAGAGTGGTACACTATTCGCCAGAGATAAAGGGGGTGACAAGGTTACTTTCCCCGATATGATATTCTTAGACGCTATCGACCGAGGGCAGCCACTCAATTTTTTCCACCTAGCGTGCCATTTCTGGGAGCATCGCCCTTCGCAAGGACCAGTTGCATGTGGAGGGATAATCACTTATATGCTGCGCCGTTTGCACGGGCAGCCAGACCTGGAAGCTCATCAGCGCCTTCCTCCAGCTCACTTTGACATTAATTTTTTCAGGAAAGCTATTACTAGGCGTCCTCACAGGAGGGAGCAGTATGCGTGGACTTACCATGATGACTCGCAGTACCACACTGCCATGCCCAATGACAGGCGTCGCGCACCCACAGCTGGAGACGGAGCGGAGTCATCATCAGCCGCTGCTCGACGACGCCAGACTCGGGAGGTAGGAGAGTCCTCAACAGCTCGACAGAGACGTGCCAGAGCAATAGAGCCACCAGCGGATGTTGCTTCTAGGCAGCAGCTAGACATGGCCTTCAATTTGGCTAGAGCATTTCAGTTTTTTCTGTCACCAGGGACACAACCAGTACCTGCCCCACAAGGATGGGAGTTCGGAGATCCTGTTCCTCCGAAGTTTGCTATTCCTCATCAAGCTTCAGCGTCAGATTCAGACTAGGGGAGTGCCTATTTTCCTTTCCTTTTCTTTGTTTCTTTTTTCTCTTTGTTAGAGTCAGTCAGTTTGTTGTATCTGCATTGTCAGTTATCTTTGAACTAAATGTCGTACCGTGAGGACACGGCTTGGTTCAAAAGTGTGGGGTGAGAGAGTTGATGAGTCGAGTTTTCGACTCATTTATGGTCATTCTTCACTATAGTTTTGGGTCGTTTCCGACTTTATTTTGATGTCATTTGACCTCTATGTCTACATTTTAGGTAGAAAACAAGTTTCCCCCATGTTCAAGGCCTATATATGAAGATTGGTTGAAAAACAGAAGTTTCGGCGCAAAATATGGAGTTTCGGGGCAATACCGAGCATATTGACCATTGCATCTTGTTTTGGACCTAGAGGGCTCGTCCGACCTCCGAATTGGTTGATTTTTAGCTTGTTGGAAAGGTAACTCAAAGGGCTACAACTCCCTAAGAGACTTCAAGACCAAATTCAGCCGGGAAGGCAACCAAAAAGGCCCCAGTCGATCGACTGAAACTCCAGTCGGTCGACTAGAAAAACGAAGAATGTGGGGGGCTCTGAAACTTCATTAAGTCGATCGACTGGGAGTCAAGGCCAGTCAAGCCTATCCCCAGTCGATCGACTGGAGGGAAAAGTCAGATTTGATGCCCAAATTTCAGCCGAATCTATAAAGGGAAAGTAAGGGTTTTGGACCAAGTGTGGAGGTTTTTGGGGAAAAGAGCATTGGAAAAGAGGCTCATACAAGGTCATTCAACATCATCCAACCAAGGAGAAGTGAAGATCAAGGGAGTTCAAGGATTAATCATCCTATTTCTATCCCTCTTCTACTCTACTTGTTGTGTAAAAACCCTACTCACACCATGTTGTCTTACATGATGTGTGAGTAGTGGATCTTGTGTTTAGAGGGTCTTATGACTCTCCTTGGTACTCTTGATCATGTATATACATTGATATTCATATAGATGATTGTTGATTTCATTTTCTCTTGTGTTATGAATGTTATGCACTCTAGGTGTTCGACAAAATGCCTAAGTGACAATTTGGACCTAAAACTCGAACCTAGGACTTGGAAACCCTTGGGGATAGTTCTAGGATGGAGAAAATGATCTATATCTTGAATCATGTATATGAACCTTAGGAAGTTGATTTCATTTTACTATGATCTTCATGATTGACATGTCTCTAAGTGTTTGATAAAATGCCTAAGTGACATGTTTATGTTAGAACTATGATCTAAGTATTGAGAGATCTTAGTGATGGTTTGGATATAGTAAAATTGAACTTAACCTACATTTATGAGAGTAAATGCATGGTGAGAGGTGAACTAGAACTTTATGCATATAGCATTTATGAGAGTAAATGCTATATAGTGGATCAACGCCCTTTAATTAGTGAGATCCTAACTAAGATGGCTTGACTAGGATTAGATATGCGTGATTGCCTAATTCTTAGTCTAAGCTAGGTTTAAAACCTATCAACTCATACTTAATTGAACTCTTGTATGCATGATCATTGAGAATTTGCCAAGGAGAGGAGTATGTCCTCGAAACACCTCTTACTTAACGTTTTTCCCCAATTACTAACCACATAGGATTTAGATATATTCACTCTTTATACATTTTTGTTTAGAATAGCCGAATAGAAACACAATCTTAAATAGTGCATGCGCTTGGCTTGCTCCCTTGGGTTCGACCCGGTACCCTACCGGTCATTATAAATGTTTTTGACCTCTACGATGACCCTCTTGCAAACCGACACGTCGGGAGGGTAAAAATAGACGTTGTCAAAATGGCGCCGTTGCCGGGGAGCAACTAGTTAGCACATCCCTAGATTAGATTGTGTGAAAGTTCCGTCTATTCTTGTGAATATTTTTCCTTTTTCTTATACTTGTATATTCTTCTTTCTCACTCATATCACTTACTAGCTTTTGTTTACCTTGTTTTGCGAGGATGGACCCCTACCACCAACAAGTCTACTCTAATGAGGGATGCTACCAAGAGGAGGAGCAACCATATTCCTATTTCCAAGAACTTGGCTATCAAACTAGTTATTATAATTCGAATGAGGATGATAGCCAAGGCTTTGAAGTTGAAGACTCCTACCCTCCGTACCCTCAACCTCCTCAACCCTCAAGTGAGCCCTCCAATTTGGAATCCATGCTTGCTAGACTTCTAGCAAGTCAAGAGAAGATGCAAGCTCAATTGAGTAGATTGGAGGCTCAAAGCCAAGTTTTGGAAAGCCAATTGGCGCAACAAGCAATGGAAAATGAAAACTTGGATGGGGAAGTGGAGGTTTTTGAAGAAGAAGTCCTAGAATCTAATGCCTCAAGGGAAGAATGGGATGAAGAAAAGGAGGATGAATTTTGGAGAGCCGCACCCGAAGCTCATTGCAACGAATGGGATCAAGCCATCCCATTGACGCTCTCCGATGAGGAATTCTTTAACGATGATGCCTCATGTATTGAGGAAACACTTTTGGTCAATGAAGAAGAATTGCTCCCTCCCGCTACAAGCAAGCTTGAATGTGAATCCCAATTCCTTGATGAGGACAAGATTGAGGAAGAGAGTATAGAGATCAAAAGTCTTCAAGGGTATAGAGACTTCGTTGAGGTTTTCATGGAGGAAACCAAGGAACCACCTCGCGCACAAGAAAACATAAGTTTATCAAGGGATATTGAGGAGTGGGCACCCATGGACATCATTGATAAACTCAAGGAGGGGATGCCTATCAAGCTTGAGACGAGTTATGAAGACCCTTTCTTCACTACTTTGTCTCGAGACAAGTTTTGGAGCTTCTTGCCCTATTTTCAAAGACCAATCGGAAAAAGCTCCCATGACCCCTTATTTCTTAAGGGATCTTCATATTTGAAGGGGTCAAAATCCCAAAGGAAAGTCCATTGTAGACTTGATGGGAGGAAATTCAAATGGGATTTGAAGGTGGATTGACACGATCAAGTCCAAGGCCCCGCGAGAAGGGATCCTAGCAAAGGACTTCTCGACGAGTGATTCTTTGGGGCGCTTTGCTACGTCTTTGCCAAGACGGGAAAATATAGGCCCTCGCGGGAGGTAACCCGGTTTGTAAGTGTTTCATTCTCATTCTTTATTATGTTTTAAATGTTTGGCATGATTTTGAGGAGCTAAGGCTCCTAAAGTGTGGAGTGTGATATGTGCTTTTAGTTTGTCCAATTTTAAGTGTGGAGTGAGGTCTACTCACTCCAATTCTACTTCACACCTCCAACTTTCCCTTGAACTTTATATGAATATTGATGTTGCCCGTCGTGCTCTTGTGCATGTTTTAGAGGATGTAGATTACTTTCCTTGCTTGTATTCTGTAAATCTTATGCCATGATGTTATTATGTAACTAGTGAAGCTAACTTGCTCATACTTGCGTTGCATAACCTTGTATGTCACTTGTTGCTTTTAACCTCTCATGTGTGCTTGTCATCAAGGAAATTATTCTCATCATATGTTATCAAGCCTTGCACAATGACGTCTTTTCTTTTGGCGGGGCACATCTACAAACGAGGGGAGTTCCTATGCGCCTTTATCATTAGTTTATTCATTGTTTGCGCTTAGGGACTAAGCGATGCTTTAAGTGTGGAGTGGTTTAGTTGCATAGTTCACTCTTTTCATGCCATACATACCATGTTTGAATGAGCACCTGCATTCATGTATTCTATCCCTAACATGAGAGTGTTCTTAACCACAAAGGCTATTCACTATCGATTCAAAATTCCTAAAAATCACATCTAGCCTATTTGTCACATTTATTGGATTTTGAGCTTAGAACCGACCTAGTCCTATGAATGTGCATTCTTGTGAACCAATATCATTGCTATCCCTTGCCTATCTAATTCTCTAAGTATTTTCGTTGAAATACCTTGGAACAAGTTATAGCAAGCACTTTTTGAACATTTCACAAAAAACTTAGACCTTGTGTATGCTCTTTGGTGACTTGAGTGCTCTTACATTGTGCCTTGCTTATGTTTGTGTCCCGCACATTCCATACACTTTTCGAACATATTGTCAAGTTTTAAGTGTGGAGTCAAAAATAAAAGAGGGCGAAGCCCCATTCAAAAAAAAATGATACAAATGCCGGGGGTTAGGGAGGTAAGTCCCTCCTCGAAAGCATTTGTAGGCCAAAGGCTATTTCAAAAAAAAAGGGGAAAGAAAAAAAAACAGAAAAAAGAGAAAAAAAAGGGAAAAGAAAAGAAAGTAAAAAGCACTTAAAACTTGACTTTGTGTTCTTCCATTATTATTCATTTGTGCGGGATTCATCATTTGCATTGTGTGCTTGTTAGAATGACTTTTGGACGACCCATGTGCTTGCACGGGAGTATCCATTTGGTCTATGCATGTTTATTACGAAACTCTTGTGTCGAACTCCTCTTCCCTTATGGATTACGGCTTAAGCGCCTAAAACTTGGGAATGAGTTCCATGTCGCAAACCCATGGACTAGCCCTAGCTAGCATAGGTGAGTGATTGACAATTTTTGTGCAAACTATGAGCTTTACTTCTATTGTATTACTTTGAAAATGAATAGACATTTGGATGAGGCATTTGATTGCTCTAGTATTGATGACCTTGAATGCACAACCTCAAGGGTACTCAAAGTGGTTCAAAAGTTCTTTTGATGATATTGTGATAATGAACCTAGCTTGGGGTGAGTGATTTGTTTTGAGAAATCATCGCCTTGGTTGGGCACTCTTGTATTCATTCTCATGGGATAGGTGCATACATATGGGATTTGTGAGTATTCCCTTTTCTGAAAACTCTCACGAGACTATAACTCGTCCACTAGGGTAGCCTAGGGGTTTAAAGGCTTAATGCATACGCTACATGCATTCGTAACGCCTACGAAAAGGAGCCAGTTAGATTGTACATACTTGTCATTTTTCTTTCAATAACATGTTTAGAAATAATGATCGAGACCTTGTGAAATCTAGTGAGGCAGATATACGAAAAACATAGCACCACTAGCATTTCGACATTTGCATGACCTTGACATATTTTCATACTTTGTTCGGGACGAACAAAACTTAAGTGTGGAGTGTTGATGAGTCGAGTTTTCGACTCATTTATGGTCATTCTTCACTATAGTTTTGGGTCGTTTCCGACTTTATTTTGATGTCATTTGACCTCTATGTCTACATTTTAGGTAGAAAACAAGTTTCCCCCATGGTCAAGGCCTATATATGAAGATTGGTTGAAAAACAGAAGTTTCGGCGCAAAATATGGAGTTTCGGGGCAATACCGAGCATATTGACCATTGCATCTTGTTTTGGACCTAGAGGGCTCGTCCGACCTCCGAATTGGTTGATTTTTAGCTTGTTGGAAAGGTAACCCAAAGGGCTACAACTCCCTAAGAGACTTCAAGACCAAATTCAGCCGGGAAGGCAACCAAAAAGGCCCCAGTCGATCGACTGAAACTCCAGTCGGTCGACTGGAAAAACGAAGAATGTGGGGGGCTCTGAAACTTCATTAAGTCAATCGACTGGGAGTCAAGGCCAGTCAAGCCTATCCCCAGTCGATCGACTGGAGGGAAAAGTCAGATTTGATGCCCAAATTTCAGCCGAATCTATAAAGGGAAAGTAAGGGTTTTGGACCAAGTGTGGAGGTTTTTGGGGAAAAGAGCATTGGAAAAGAGGCTCATACAAGGTCATTCAACATCATCCGACCAAGGAGAAGTGAAGATCAAGGGAGTTCAAGGATTAATCATCCTATTTCTATCCCTCTTCTACTCTACTTGTTGTGTAAAAACCCTACTCACACAATGTTGTCTTACATGATGTGTGAGTAGTGGATCTTGTGTTTAGAGGGTCTTATGACTCTCCTTGGTACTCTTGATCATGTATATACATTGATATTCATATAGATGATTGTTGATTTCATTTTCTCTTGTGTTATGAATGTTATGCACTCTAGGTGTTCGACAAAATGCCTAAGTGACAATTTGGACCTAAAACTCGAACCTAGGACTTGGAAACCCTTGGGGATAGTTCTAGGATGGAGAAAATGATCTATATCTTGAATCATGTATATGAACCTTAGGAAGTTGATTTCATTTTACTATGATCTTCATGATTGACATGTCTCTAAGTGTTTGATAAAATGCCTAAGTGACATGTTTATGTTAGAACTATGATCTAAGTATTGAGAGATCTTAGTGATGGTTTGGATATAGTAAAATTGAACTTAACCTACATTTATGAGAGTAAATGCATGGTGAGAGGTGAACTAGAACTTTATGCATATAGCATTTATGAGAGTAAATGCTATATAGTGGATCAACACCCTTTAATTAGTGAGATCCTAACTAAGATGGCTTGACTAGGATTAGATATGCGTGATTGCCTAATTCTTAGTCTAAGCTAGGTTTAAAACCTATCAACTCATACTTAATTGAACTCTTGTATGCATGATCATTGAGAATTTGCCAAGGAGAGGAGTATGTCCTCGAAACACCTCTTACTTAACGTTTTTCCCCAATTACTAACCACATAGGATTTAGATATATTCACTCTTTATACATTTTTGTTTAGAATAGCCGAATAGAAACACAATCTTAAATAGTGCATGCGCTTGGCTTGCTCCCTTGGGTTCGACCCGGTACCCTACCGGTCATTATAAATGTTTTTGACCTCTACGACGACCCTCTTGCAAACCGACACGTCGGGAGGGTAAAAATAAACGTTGTCAAGAGTCAGTCGGTTTGTTGTGTCTGCACGTTTCTTTTTTCTTGCATATGTACTGTGTCAGCACGTTTCGTTTAAAAAAATTGAAAAGTATGAAATTTCTCTCTATTTCCTGGATATACAGTATTGAATTTTGTTGTTGTAAAACAGATGATGCTGATTAGATGTATTTTTCTCATGAAATTTGAATTGTGTGACTACATGTGAATTTAACCCACTACGTGCCTTTTGAGTTGAGATAAACAGTGATGTGGAGTTGATAAAAATGTCCTAGAGAGACTTAACGAAGCATTCAAATGACCGAATTTCTAACTATATGGTTATGTGGATTTCGTGGAGGCTATCACTTCAAGATCATATGGTTCAGAGTTTGCTCCGCCACTGTAGCGTTTATGTAGGTAGGCGGGACGGTAAAACAGACCGTCCTATCTCTAGTCCGAAGTAACCGGGAAAATAGATGAGCGACCCTCATCTTGACTCGCGTCAAAAGGGCGAGGATGAGAAAGAGCGCGGAGGTATTTCCATATGCTTACGGGCAATGATTGGACCTTCTTCAGAAGAAAAAGGAACTAATGGACGAGCAATTCACGATAAAGGAGCTAGCTCGAGAAAAAATCAGCCATGTTGTGAAGTCTTATACAAAACAAAAGTGAAGTACATCATTCATACATCAAGAGCCAAAGGCCAAAGAAAGTCACTACAAAAGCTGTCCAACAAAAAAGAAAAAAAAACTCAAAGAAAAAAACCTTGAAGATCGAATGAATCACGTGCAAGAAAAAGCAATGAAGTGTAACCATATAGCTAGAGTTCGGAACAAGCGAATGCAGATCATGGGTCTAAAGAGGACTATCTCCCATTCATCCGAATTGGTTTAGATTTCAGCTCTAAGATAACACGTATCAAGTTAATTATGTGTTAAGCATGATGATTTTAGTAGCGATTGAGTTATGCATGGAAAAGCGAGTCTAGACTAGCAACTCATATTCATGTAGCAATATTCAGGACGTCGAAGAAACTGTGGTGTTACATTTATTTTCCTTCTATGACTTAGTTCTTGTTCGGGACGAACAAGTTTACCCTCCAAGCCTTCTCATCTATGGATTTTACGAAGGCCTTCATCTTGGACTTCCAGTAGCCATAGTTCGGCCCTTCAAGCAGCGGTGGTCGGTTAGTGCTCTGTCCTTCCTTCAAACACATCTTGAACGGTCATCGGATCACACTCTGTATATCGAGTGTCTGCTCTGATACCAATTAAATACTGTTTTCTTATCTAAGATGAGATCTAGGTGGTGTTCGAACTAAACTTGAACACCTCAGTAGATAGTAATCGAAACAGAACAATGCAGGCACACACGATGTAATACCCAGTTCGGCAATCAGCCAACTCTGGGGGCTTCCTTCGCCCTAAAGGGTAGCAAATCTTATTGAAAAGTTTAGAGTTGCAGATGGTCTTACTCTTACAATCTCCCGAATGTAATCGCCTAGCCTCTACCACTTCTTCTTGTTGATTTGCGATCTCGGCTCCCCTCGATCCCCTGTGGATAGAACCGACTCCTTCCCGACCTAGTCATGGACCTCTCTGAAGTCCAGTCGCCTTCTCTCGAAAGCGTGTGGTGATGACCGTGTGTGCAGTGGGTTGTTCAATCGAAACAGTCTGATCAGCACACTGAACATACTGTATCGGTGCAGTTAAATTTCTGGTGTGGAAAGATCACACGGCCGTCGCTGCTCATCCTCTTCTCAAGATCACTCGTGTTTTCTTTTTCTCCAAAATAGCGAGTTACTGATCTGGAAACCCTAGCACTTTATTTATATGCTTTGGTAGTTCCCAAATCAGCCCTAGATACTCTATCGGCACTTTATTTGTTAGATTTCTTTATCCGATCCTTCGGAAGATCTGTGATTATCTTTCTTCCTAATCAGGGTGAGCTGGATATCCTTAACCGATTTTTGTTGGCAATCTGAATATTCAGTCCCAACTTTCTAGTCAGCCGACTTCAGCTCTCGATATCTTCATTATTTGGAAGTTCTGAATATAGGAAACTTCCATTCTTCAGTTCTCCACTGTATGTGAGTCCCAATCTTTGGTTTGAAAAGCCTCTTGACATCTGCTTGAACACTCTGAAGATGTTTTGCCAAAACCATGCCAAACGTAGGAACAACATCTTTGATTTCTCAATTTTTGATGAGCGATTAATCTTTTGCTTTCATGTAACCTTCAAGAGTGATGATGTTGTGACAAGTATTTAATGTATTATCTAACATTATTAAACCTATTATTGTATTATTGTAGGTCTATTGAATGTAATGATGGATAAAAGAAAGCCTAAATATTTGAAGAATTTATTATTCGTTTTTCCTAAGTGATGTTCTTTCAAGTGCTAGTGATAGAACGCGCATCATGATATTGATAGTGGAAGTGGCATGAGAACTCAAAATATTCCGAGGAATCTGTAAATGAAAAATTGATGTCTTCTTTATCGATTTCAATTGAATTCATTTGAAGACCGACAAAACCAAGGAATTGTGGATGAAGCAGTGACAAGTCGAGTTTTCGACTTATTAATGTCCAATTATCACTATAGTTTTGGTTCGTTCCCGGCGATAATTCGATGTCATTTGATCTCTTTTGCTACGTTTCAGGTGCATATCAAGATATCTCAGTGCCGAAGTCAAAATAAGAGAACTCGGGAGAAATCGAAGTTTTGGAGCAAAAAAATGCATAAGGCATTTCAGCCGACCGGCTGGGAATTCCCCTGCATCTAGCCGACCGGCTGGATCATTGCTAGGAAGCTTCAACTCAATCGGCCGATCTGAGCCGGTCGACTCACAACTCAGTCGACCGGCTGAGTGATCCATCCATTGCTCAATGTCAATCGGCCAGTTTCAACCGACCGACTGAAGGTCCAGCCGACCGGCTGGAAGAATCATCAATTGCCATATCAGTCGGCAGAGCTGAGCCAACCGACTGGATCCTGCGCTCCAATTTCAAAGCATTCGTCCAATCCCAGCCGCCCGACTGAGCATTTAGCCGACCGGCTGAGATCTGTTACTCACTCTTTTTCACCCGAGGCTATAAATAGAAAGTGTCAATTTTTGACCTAGGGATCTGCGATTTTGGGGAAAAAGACAAGCAAAAGAGGTCAAATCAAGGTCATCAACTACAACCTAATCAAGGAGGAACCAAGATCAAGGGAGTTCATTAGGACTAATCATCCTACTCTTTCCCTCTTCTTTTCTCCTAGATTTCTTTGTAAAAACCCATACATCATGTTGTCTTACATAATGTGTGAGTAGTCTCCTTGTGTTTTGAGGGTTCTATGAACCTCCTTGGTACTCAATAATCATTGTAAACACATCTATTTGGATTTATTGAAGTTGATTTCATTTTACTATGATCTTCATGTTAGACATGTCTCTAAGTGTTTGATAAAATGCCTAGGTGACATGTTTGTGTTAGAACTTTGATCTAAGTCTTGAGAGAGCTTAGTGATGGTTTGGATATAGTAAAATTGAACTTAACCTACATTTATGAGAGTAAATGCATGGTGAGAGGCTAACTAGAACTTTATGCATATAGCATTTATGAGAATAAATGCTATATAGTGGATCAATACTCTTTAATTAGTGAGATCCTAGCTAAGATGGCTTGACTAGGATTAGACATGCATGATTTGTCTAATTTTAGTCTAAGCTAGGTTTAAAACCTATCAACTCATAATTAATTAAACTCTTGTATGCATGATCATTGGGAAATTGCCAAGGAGGGGATTAATCCCTCGAAACTCGCTTTTAATTGATTTTAATCCCTTAAAAACCATTTCTTACTTGTTTTGAATCATTGACAACCATAATCACTCTTGAATTTTAGGAATTAGCCGAGTAAGAAAATTTGATAGACTTAGCGCGTAATCCGTTTGCTCCTTTGGGTTCGACACCGGTCTTACCGGTCGATTATAAATTGTTTTTGACCGTATCCAAAAATACACACGTCAAGCAGTCTTCGATATTAATTCACTTGAAAGGGGTCTGGCAAAACGACAACTAATATGCAAGTATCCTTTGAATGAACAAAACAACTTATGTGGTGTTAGGGGCAAAAAATTCCATAATTTAGTCATGCTTATTTTTGAATCCTGACTCCGTCCCTGTTTGAGTTATAATTAAGTTCAAAGCACAGACAACCCAACTTAAGTTCTCGCAAATGGCAATAACCTTAACATAGATATGGACCGATCTCATGGAGGCCAACTGATGTAGAGAACAGCTGTACGCTTGATGTGAGATCTCAATCATTTGTGTTCACAAATTCCAAATTGTGAAGGGGAAGTTTCCTCACCTTCTCTGCATTTTGGTAAGATTTCATATCATACATACATGATCTCTCAACCGTGAACCAGTCAGTGACCTCTCAACTGTACCTTATAGTGGTGGTAGATGAGTTCAATAAATATGGGACACAAACTGAAGACCTAACTTCCCTTTTGTTGTCCCTGATCCTGATTCATGTTAATTATGTTTCATATATAGCTGCTAATCATATACAAACACAGTCATATGTGTATAACCAATCCTCAACAAAGTCATTGAATGAAAGCCGAAACACGTAATCATGGAAATGAATCATTGATGCCTGATGGAATGAATAGGCATTGTCACTTAATTTATTATGTACAAATGCATAGCTGTATCTGCGAAGGCTCCTGCTAATCGCACCCCCCACCCCCCACACCCCCCATGTGGGGCCCAGGTAAATTTACCATTATGTCTTTCTACTTATTATATATATTATATATATTATATATATTATAAAAAATGATTTTAAAATATTTAAAATTTCTAAAAAATGATTTTAAAATATTTAAAATTTCGTATTAATATATACAAATGATTTTAAAAAATATTTAAAATTTAGTATTAATATAATATATATTATATACTATAAATGATGATTTAAAAATATTTAAAAATTAGTATTAATATATTACATATATTATAGTTAATAATTTTAACTTACATGTATTTAGAAGTTAATATATGTAATATATATTAATTAATGAGATATTACTGTTAATTCAAAAAAATAAATTATGGACCTTGTCAGTGAGTTGTCTATTTTGTCGTAATGTATCAGTGAGTTGTCTATCGTAATGTATTGTCAAATCTGTTTCTGTCCACTATGTATGAATAGTATAATTTTCTTTTGCCAGAGAATCTAGTCAGTGAGTTGTCAATCTATGTTTCGTAATGTATTGTCAAATCTGTTTCTGTCCACTACCTATGAATAGTGTAATTTGCTTTTGCCAGAGAATCTTGGCAGTGAGTTGTCTATTTTTGTTTCGTAATGTATTGTCAAATCTGTTATTTCCCACTAACTTTTTGGATTTCAAATTTTAAACGTACATAATGTAGTATATATAATGGATAGACTTATAAGTAGCAAGTCACTCACTCACACTTCTTTAAGACAACCGTATCTCTCTACCATGGATAATGATAGTTTTGCGGGATTTTCAAATAGCTGGTCATACGGGAGTGATCCTCGCAGTGAGGAAAGTATATCCAACAAGAATCGGGATTATACATCCGAATTCACCACAAACCAGGTTAGTGTCATTAGTGTATGCTTATTTACATAATTAAAAAAACATCATAAATGTCCACCATTTGTGCAGATATTTGAAAATAGAGAAGATATGCTAAATTGGGCAAAGAGGGTTGGTTTGGAAAATGGCATTGTAGTGGTGATTAAAAATTCTGCAAAAAAAAAGTGGTGGTAAGATGCCGAAGTGTATTCTTGCATGTGAAAGAGGAGGGAAGTACAGACCAGAGACATCCCAAATAAGAAATACCGGAACCAAGAAATGTGAATGTCCATTTGAGTTAAGAGGTATTCCAGTTCCTCCAGATGGTGTCATGTGGGGTTTGAGGGTGCTATGTGGTATTCACAACCATCCGACAGTAGAGTTCATGGATGGCCACGAGTACCCGTCAAGGTTAAAACCAATGGAGAAACAACTTGTGTTGGACATGGCTAATAGCACTGCACCTCAGGAGATTCTTAGTATTCTGAAACAAAAAGATTCGTCAAACAGTACAGGGGTAAAAAGCATTTACAATGTGATTAGAGCAAACAAGTCTGCAAAACGGGGTGGTCTAACTCAAGTTCAATATGTCTTGGAGCAACTAATCAAAAAAGGATACCTACATGATTATTTGACAGACCCAGATACAAATGAAATTACTGACATCCTTTGGCTCCATCCAAAGAGTCTAGCCCTTGCTGTCAATTTCTCATCTGTTTTGATTATAGATGCCACATATAAGACTAATGAGTATCGCTCGCCACTACTGGAGGTTGTGGGTATAACATCCACACTGCGAACTTACTCCCTTATGTTCGCATATCTTAGCCATGAGAAGGTAGAAAATCTGGAGTGGGCATTAAGCATTTTGAAGAGACTGATGCTAGAAAAAGGGGCGACATTGCCATCTGTATTTGTTTCGGTTCGAGATTTGGCGCTTTTAAATGCCATAGGAAAATGTTTTCCTTCGTCGCATCACATCCTCTGCATTTGGCACATAAACCAGTGTGTACTGAAGAAATGTAGACCCATGCTTGGCCTGGAGTGGAACAAGTTTTCTTCATCATGGCACTCCCTCATAAATTCATCGACGGAGTGGTCTTATAACAAGAAGTGGAACGTAATGCGCGAGGAGTATCAACGATTTGATCGCGCCCTAAAATACCTATGGGAGACATGGTTGCAGCCTCATCGAGAACAGTTTGTGTCAGCATGGATCGACGCATATATGCATCTGGGAAGCAATTCAAGCCAAAGGTACACCTAACTTATTATTTTGAATGTTATTTTTATTTTATTTTATAGTATATTCATCTGATGAAGAATAATATATATCTTTCAGAGCGGAAGGTGCACATGCAAGATTGAAAATGTATTTGGGAGACACTATGTCGTCCATAGATACATCATTTGATAAAATACACAAGATGCTGACAAATCAATTTGGAGACATTCAAGAGTCATTTGAGAGATCTCTCCACATTCCGCGCCGTGCACATTTACATGATAATATTTTCTCTGAAGTGAGGTGTCAGATTTCGCTGGAGGCAATGGAAATTATTTCAACCGAGCTGAAATGTGTTGATGAATCATCGTACCAACCAGTGGGCAGCTGCAGCTGTGCAATAAGAAAAATATATGGATTGCCATGCAAGCATGATCTTGCAAATTATCGCCACTTATCTATTCCAATTCCTATAATAAGTATCCATGGTCACTGGAGGAGGTTATCAATGCACGCATGGAACCAACCTAATGAGGAATCACGGCGAGATAGGACATCTTACGTTGTTGAGATATTAGATAAGATGAATCCAGAAATGCGGGACCATATGATAGATCGGTTTCTTGATATGGCAGATCCATCCCAAAGCACAGTTCGAGTCCCTTCGTACAATGTAGAGCGTAAAGGACGACCTAGTGATAAAGACGAGCGAAACAGACGCCGCATGCCTTCTTTTGTGGATATATCAACTTCAGGATCTGGGGTCAATCAAAAAAGTTTAATAGAGCCAAAGAGGGGCCGACATAAGAGTGGATCTGGGGTTCGTAGTACTACACCAAACAATGACCACTCTAGATTTCCGAGTACTTATGACATCTACATTGATCAATTACCTGCGGTTATGCATCAATATATTTCTAAAATTGTTGACGTTGCACCAGATGGTCATTGTGGATTTAGGGCGATAGCCGCACTAATCGGATACGGCGAAGAGGGTTGGATGCAAGTACGAGCGGAGCTTATTGATGAGATTCAGCAAAATAAGGCTCAATATGATGTCATTTTCCCAGATAACAGTACATCAGACAATCTACTAATTTTGCTGAATTACTTTGAGACACCAGCACCTGAGAGGCATTGGATGGAGTCTATGACTTTGGGAACTGTCATAGCATCAAGGTATAATATTGTACTTTATATATTTGGCGGAACTAATTGGAGTTGTTATACCCATTTGCCATTAAGATCCCCTCCGATTAGAGACAATGAGCGCATGGAAATAGTTATCGGACACGTTGGCAATCACTTCGTACAACTTTTTTTGCACCCTTATCATCCGGTGCCACCTATACCAACATGGTGGTGGAATCATTCATCGTACGAAGCTAAAGGATGGGCATCCTCATATCAAGTACGAGCTGATTTATGGCGCGAAATCACAAGCAGGGGGCCTCCAGGAGCACAATTTGGAGGAAATATTGATTAAATATGTCTACTTGTTTATGTATTTATTTTTAGCACCGTTGCATGTTTTGTTGAATCTAATTTAATGTTGAGCTATCCAATCAATTATTATTCGTCCTAAATCCAAACTAAACGAAATAAATTATTATTCGCCCTAAATAAAATAAAACTAGTTACTCACTCACTCCTAATTATAAGTTCTATTAAAATTTTAAAAAAAATCAAGTAGAATATAATTTTTTTAAAAATTGCTACATGTTGTATTTTTATTTTAATTTTTTACTATTAATTATTATAGAATATTTTTTGATTAATAATAATAAATAAATATGGTACAATTAATTTATAGAATATTAATTGAATTTAATTGAATTTTAATAATCATTTAATTGAATTAAAGAATATATAAACTATTGGCATATGAATGTAATTAAGAAAACAAAGGAGGGCAAAAGAGTCATTTGGCTGGAAGTTTTTGTCGCTTGGGGGGTGCGATTAGCAGCTCCCATCTGCGAAAGGGGTTTGTGAGTGGCTTGAACTTTTGATAAGTTGTCAAGAGATATATCAGATAATTTCGGATCAGATCAAAATATCTAGACTCTATCTTCATATGTATTGTTATTAATGTTCTGAGTTATTGTATCTACCCATTATCACACACAAAAATATCACGACCGACACGTGTGAAAAAACTCTGGGACATGTTATAAATATGCACCCATATTGTGTTCTTTGGAGACGGATAACATAGAAGTTATTGGAGTAGCAGCACGTACATGTGCTGCTATCTCTCTTTCTTTATCCACCTTCGCCGCATTCATACTATTTATAGAACTTCAGGAAAGTCTTGTGCAGAGGAGTAAGAGAGGCTCATTTCAATGGCTTCAAGACCAGGCATTCTCACTGACTGGCCGTGGAAGCGCCTAGGTATTTATAAGGTACTATACGTTATCGCTTGCAAGCTTCGTTCATGCATGTATTAACTCTGATACCATGAAATGATCCCTCGATAACACTTTGGTCTTGTTTCGGTGTTTTGTGTAGTATGTTGTAATCGCGCCATTTGCAATCCACAACACGTACTCCTACTTCACACTCGACAAGAACGAAAGGGACTTGTCGGGCTTCCTCATCTTTCCCTACCTTCTGTTCCGCATGCTCCACAACCAGCTCTGGATCTCTCTCTCCCGCTACAAAACTGCCAAAGGAACCAATCGGATAGTTGACAAGAGCATTGATTTTGAGCAAGTCGATAGAGAAAGAGACTGGTTAGTTAGTTAGTTAGCATGTGCTTGCGCTCCTCCCAAGCTCTCTTGGAACAGCAGTCTTAGCCTTATGTTGTGTTTTTTTGTTGTAGGGACGATCAGGTGATATTCAACGGGCTGCTCTTCTTCCTCGGAAGAGAGTATGTAGCCAATGCGAAACACGTCCCATTTTTCAGACTAGATGGGTGCATCATAACAGCCTTACTACACATAGGCCCGGTCGAGTTCTTGTACTATTGGCTTCACAGAGCTCTCCACCACCACTTCCTCTATTCCAGATATCACTCGCACCACCACTCATCCATTGTCACCGAACCCATCACATGTAACCAGCTGGCCTCTCCCTGTCTTTATAGACCAGTCTACCTTTGTGATACTGATGATGTTTCATAATTGTATTTCTTGCAGCTGTGATTCATCCATTTGCTGAACACATAGCCTACTTCTTCTTGTTTGCTATCCCATTGTACACAACCATCCGGACGTGCACAGCCTCGATTGTGTCCTTTGCGCTCTACGAGACTTATATCGACTTCATGAACAACATGGGACACTGCAACTTTGAGCTCATCCCAAACTGGGCGTTCTCTGTCTTCCCTCCGCTCAAGTACCTGATGTACACTCCATCGTAAGCTCCCAGCTGCTTCATTCATTCCTCTTCTTTTCAACATTTTTTCCTGCTGACAGTGACCGTTTCTTGTTTATTTTCTAGTCTGGAACTTAACTTGGAAATGATATTGATTATGTGACATAGGTTTCACTCGTTGCACCATACCCAGTTCAGGACAAACTACTCGCTCTTCATGCCATTCTACGACTATATTTATGGCACCATGGACAAGGCTTCAGACGAACTGTACAAGGCTTCGCTGAAGAGGAAGGAGGACTCGCCTGATGTGGTGCACTTGACTCATTTGACCACACCTGAATCCATCTACCATCTCAGACTTGGGTTCGCTTCACTGGCCTCCAAACCGTACAAGTCGAGATGGTACTTGTGGGCAATGTGGCCTGTTACTGTTTGGTCCATGGTCTTGACTTGGGTCTATGGCCGGACTTTCACAGTGGAGAGGAATACTTGTAAAGACCTCAAATTGCAGACATGGGCAATTCCCAAATACAAAATACAAGTAAGAACGGATTCTCTGAAGTTCAGTAGACGCTGAAATTTAACTCGTCGCTGTGGGTGCTCATCCATGTTGTGTTATGTATACAGTATCTCTTGGAATGGCAAAGGGAGTCCATCAATACCTTGATCGAGGAGGCGATACTGGATGCAGAGGAAAAGGGCGCCAAGGTGCTGAGCTTGGGTCTTTTGAATCAGGTAAGTGGATCAATCTGAACCAGCTGGCTCTAGCTGTTATACACCATCAAGACTGGTAACCTTTTGGAAAGTATGGAATGTGCAGGGTGAAGAGCTGAACAAGAATGGTGACCTATATGTTCAAAAGTTTCCAAAGCTGAAGGTGAAGTTAGTGGATGGGAGCAGCTTAGCGGTGGCTGTTGTCCTAAACAGCATTCCTGAAGGGGCGACACAAGTCCTCATGAGAGGCCACTTGACCAAGGTTGCATACTACATTGCTGATGCTCTATGCCAGAAGGGAGTTCAGGTAATCAGAGTTTGAACCGGTGCATCCATTTTGAACATAGAGGAGACTAAAAAGTTGGGATACATGCTGATGTGTATAAAACTTTGATGTTTGTCAAGGTTGTGATGACGCGTGACACGGAGTATGATAAGCTCAAGACCTGGCTCAACTCTGACTCGGTTAGAAACTTGGATTTTTCGAGGGTTGCGGCCTCCAAGGTATATATGTCAGCTCTGATATGTCCATGTAATACTACCAGTGAGGCTCAAAGTTAGGGAATTGAGCAACATGACTGATGTTTTTACGCTCTATGTTTGGCCACAGACAAATACTTGGCTTGTTGGTGATGGGTTGAGTGAAGAGGAGCAACACAAGGCACCAAAGGGGACAGTCTTCATTCCGTTCTCCCAAATGCCACCAAGAAAGTTCCGTCGCGACTGCTTCTACCTTTCCACCCCTGCTCTGTCTGCTCCCTCTACCATCGAGAACGTAGACTCATGCGAGGTTTGTTGGAATAGCATCTCTTCTTTACCGTAACAGAACTGGTTCTCTTTGCTGATTGACCATATAATATATATTTAACTTGTAACGCAGAACTGGTTGCCAAGGAGGGTGATGAGCGCATGGCGAGTAGCAGGCATAGTGCAAGCCTTGGAAGGATGGAATGAGCATGAATGTGGACGCATCATGATGGACACTGACAAAGTCTGGCAGGCTACTCTTCGCCATGGATTTCAGCCTCTCAAGCCTAAATCTGCCTGAGATTCAAACAAATGCTCAATAAAAGTACAAGTAGTGGTATTGTGTACCTGTTTCCAGTAATAAAAATCTACAATGAAATCTGAGTCGGTGCCTAAGGCTGTCACTATGAATATTGGTTTGTCTTCTGTGCAAGTGTGATGAAGTAAATGTTGTTCCAGACTTCCATTGATGGTAATCTAATAAATAGTTTTTTTTTTGAAGACCATAAACAAACACTGAGCGCACCACAAACCAGCTCAGGGAAACAAAAAACAAGACACAAGCAAGCTACATGACACCCATCGGAATAGCATCTAAGTTTCTCCAAAGCCAATCTCCTCCTTTAGCCTTCTTAGCAAGCTTATCAGCAGCAGCATTAGCTTCTCTCGGAATAAGGCTGAGGAACCAACTAGAATTCCTACCCAACAGGTGCCTGCACCTAGACAAACGCCCTGCAACAACTCCAACCAGGCTAGACCTCTTCTGAATAGCAAGGAAAACTTCAGCATTATCTAGCTCGAATATGACTTTTTTGAGACCCATATTTTCTGCTAATTCAAAGCTCCTCTGCAGGCTCAGCAACTCCGCATCAACACAAGACTCCAGACTCAATATTGGCTCAGCAACAACAAAAAGGAACACCCCATCGCTGTCCCTACAACACAAGCCAATGCCTGTCTTCCCCGACTCACGATCTCAAGCTCCGTCCACATTAATTTTTATAAAACCATTCTCAGGAGGTTGCCATCTACCATTCCCTACCAACGAAGTTACAACAAACGCATTCTCTGGTTTTTGGTTCCACAGGACCCTATCCCGCAAAGAAGATGCCTCCACAAATGGATTCAGCCCTTCCTTCCCATTCACTACAAGGTTCCTATTGAACCAAATTTGCCTTGCTTTCTGCAGGATAATGGAAAAGTCCGGGTCCGAGAACTTTTCCGTGCAGAACCAGAGCCAGTCTCCTGGATCACTAAACTCAATATCCAAGAAACTGCAATTGATTCTGCTCGACTCCCAGAAAGCCCTAGCCCACAAACACTGTAACATGATGTGCGACGTGGATTCTCTCTTCCAGCCACAGAGTTGGCACTCCATATCTACTCTCCAATGCCTCCTAACCAGATTGTCCGCCGAGGGAAGAAAATTATGGTACACTCTTGATGAGACGTATTTATACGACTCATTAAGTCATTAAATCCCACCATTTACGACATTTGATCATGAGAACATTTACTTGTTAATGTCGTTTTGGATTTCAGGGCCTTTAGGAGTCTAAAGAGGAAATGAGCTTAACAATGGCATTTTAGGCCACAAAAGCATCACAAGGTGATTTGGAGGCAAAATGGGACCTAAGGACCTCATCCGGGGCCAAAGGACCCAAGTCGGGACCTAAGGACCTCATCCGGGGCCAAAGGACCCAAGTCGGGACCTAAGGACCTCAGCCGGGTCCCTGCCCGAGCGCCTGTCCGAGTGCCCGGGTCCCTGTCTGAGTGCCCAGGTCCCTGCCCGAGCGCCTGTCCGAGTGCCCAGGTTCCTGCCCGAGGCCTGCGCCGAGTGCGTGAGGCCTGCGCCCGATGCCTGCGCCGAGTGCCCGAGGCCTGCGCCGAGTGCCCGAGGCCTGCGTCCGAGTTTCAAGTAATCTAAGGACTTCGCCGGGCCAAAGTCAAACGACGCCCAATTCTTCAAGTGATATGGAGTCCTTACATCAATTGTCACCCTTTAGGCCACTTTGGCCCGAGGAAATATGCCCGTGTCCCGGTTTTGGCCGAGAGTGCCCTAGAAGGACCCGGCTGCGCCCGGGAAGGACCAGGCCGCGCCCGGCCAGCGCCCCGCAACTTGAAAATGACTTTTGACCTAGTTCCGGGCATTTTCTGGCAGAACTTCCTTCTTGGAACTTGCTTAGAATCATCTCAACTATCCAGAACCGGAGCCCCGAGACCCAGAACTCAAAATCCAAAAATGGTCTTTCCGAAGGGTCAAAACACAAGGTCAAGGTCAAGGGTCAATGGTCAACCTTCCCTTGACTTTCTCGGCTCGTCCCCCAAGGTGATGACGTCATCCTCCTTGTGCTTGTGCCAGAGCTGAAGACGTTGCTTCCAAAGGACCTAAGGCCAAGGAGTTAGGGCGGTTTTGGTCTTGCTTGTGCCAAACCACTTATGCCACTCAAACTTGAAGCCCAAGCCAATTCAAAGACCTAGAACCTTCCTCAAATCTCTATATAAGCAGCACCTTGGCCCTTGTAAATGACATGCGAAAATCTCTCTAAAATCCCTTAGGGGAACCTCTTGTAATTTGGGCTTGGGAAAGAATCAACATCTCTCTACTCCTTCTTTACTTTGTTGCACATTTACATTCTTGTATTACTTTCTTGCACTTACTTACTGTTCTTACTTTCAAGTACTTGCATTCATCCATTGCCCTCATATCCTTCCCATGGATGTGAGTGGCTAAACCACTCCCTATTCGGTTTGGGGATCATTGCATTGTGGCACGGTTTTGAGACCCCATTCTTAATGCTTCTTTGTGTCTTGTGGTGTAAGAGCTTGGAATGACCTTACTTTGGGTGATCTCTTGGAATGGAGTGAACCACACTCATGACACGAAGTATGATCATGAAAGGTCAATGATGAACTAGCCACAATCATATTGTAGCACAACTTTGAGACTCTTTCCTTAATGCTTCTTTGTGTTCACTAGTTCTTGTGCCTTTATTGGTTGAACAACGAGGCTATGTGGAAGCTTGGAATGGCAAGACTAGCCGAGTAGTTCAATCCAGATTAGACAACGAAACCAAGTGGATGCTTGGAATGGCAAAGCTTGGTCGAGTAGTCTAGTCCTTCTATTAACTGTTTGGTCGATAATGAATCATGACACCAAGCGGTTGCACTAAGGCTAATATATCTTGGAATGGAGTATTAGTCTTGCTAGAACTAGAGTTCTATGTCTTGAAAAGGACTAAACGGTGTGGCAAGTCAAGTGCTTGGAATGGCCTTGATACATCTTGAACATGTAGTATGATCATTAGAGGTCAATGATGAGTTGAGCCACAACAAAAGGCCCCTAGACCGAATACCATTCTCTTGATCACCCTCCCATTGCATTTACTTTTCGCTTTTTCACTACAAATCTTGTTCCAACCCCCCCCCCCCCCAAACCATTTTACTTTCCTTTGCTATTTTTTACAAGAACAACAAGTAGCCATTACAACTCCCTTGGGTTCAACCCCTACTTGCCGCTTTACTAATCTCATAGTAAGCTAAGGGTAGTGGACTATAAATTTATCTTTGATTTGCACACTACGACATTGTGCTCGTCAAATTTTGGCGCCGTTGCCGGGGAGTTGTGCGTTGGTGAAGTTGTTCTTTTGTTTGTTCCCTCTTTGTTCTTGTTTTGATTCTCTTGGTTCGCCATGGCCTCTTATTACAATAGAGAGCCTTGGTACGATGAGGAATGTTCCCCACAATCCTTCCAACAAGAAATCCGCGAAAAGATCAACTACATTGTGCAATCACGGGATGAAACATTGGATGAGTACTTACGGTACTTTGATTCCCTTGTGACAAGCTGCCCGCACCATGGATTCACTAACTACGATCTTCTTCAAAGATTTCTCGGTGGAATGATGCCACATGAGTGGGATAGGCTCAATGAGGCAGCAGGAGGCTCGGTCTATAAGTTAACCATGAGTACTATTTGGCACTTAATATATGATTTGATCAAGGACTCGAGGCTAAGGCAAGAACAGCACAAGGCGCTTGAGGACTTTATGATGGAGCCGGTCGAAACAATGTACCAAGACCATGCCAAAACCGAGGGAACTTTGGCCGAGATATCAAGGATATTGTCCGAGATGAGAAGGGACCGAGAAGGAAGATGCACAATGGATGAGGACCCCTTGATGATTGAAGAAGACCAGACCGGGCTCTCGGACAGACTTGATCCAGCACTGTCGGACGGACTCGATTTCACGTCCTCGGATGGACTAGTTCCACCAGACGCGTCTCAGGCTCTCGGATCAGTCCTGGACGCGTCCCAGACGCCCAGAGCCTCAGGCCCGATGCCAGTTTCTGCGCCTAGCCCGGTCTTCCAGCAGGCGTCCGTATCCATTCCAACAGACTTGAGCCCGGCGCCCGGATCAGACCCTCCAGCAGTTCCAGTTTCCTCGGACAGACCCTCTCTTGCGCCTAAGGTGCCCGGATCAGTCCTAGTACCCGAGCCCGAGACCATCCTCTTCCTCACTTCCAGGCTGTCCGAAGAAGACCCTATCCTCATTGATGAGCCATCCGAGGCATGCCCTATCCTCCTAGACGTAGAGTCCCAACTTGTCCCCTCATTGTCTACGAAGATCACAACCACCGAAACTCATGTAATCAAAGGTGATGTTCAAGGCGAGTTAGAGGTGAAATCAAACATGAGGACAAGCTTGATGTCGCTTGTGAGTGATGGAAAAATTATGATCTTCGAAACATGCAAGAATGCCATCCACTCATACATAAAGAAGCGACCGAGGCATGGGATGTTCGAATGGAAGCCGAGAAGGAAGAATAAGAGGGCACGGCTTGATGGATCAGTGGCCATGCTCAAAAGGCCATCTCCTCCTCCTCAAAAAGATGTAAAGACAAGGCCACCAGACCGGTTGAAGGGAGAACCGAGCCCACTGCCATATGAAAACCTTGGAAAGATAAAGAGAGCAGTTGGGAAGAAATTTGACTTCACACGACCATGGGATCCAAACTTATGATCCATAATGAGGTACCGTCGAGCCAACGACGTTAAACAAAGGCGCTCGCCGGGAGGTAGCCCGACATTTTACAGTATTTTCTTGCATTTTACAGTATTTTTTTTGCATTTTACTTTCTTGCATTTTATACTAACCCTCACCTCTTTTATGATTGGAAAGAAATAAGGATGTTTTTGTAGGTCGAGTCCAAATGCTACGCACTTTGCCGGTTCTGCTACGCATTTTAAGTAGAACCGGGCGTGCCAAAGGAGAGCACCGAGACGCATCCGAGACCTTAGGCCCGAGGAACCCAGCGACGGTCCTAGACCGGGACGCACCCAAAGCCGAGGCTCACCTGAGAGACCGAGCCCGACCTAGCTCCCCATGAGCTTCCGATGCTAGTCCACGCCTTGCCACTTCATGGCATACGAGGGGAGTCCCGTTTCACTCTTTTACCTTGTTTCTTTCCATTGATTTTGTGCTTATTATCTTGATTGAGTTGTGCCGTGAGGCCACGGCTCATTTCAAAAGTGTGGGGTGGGGTGTTTAGTAGTTTGTTGTGTCATCACGTTTATTTTATTGCACATGCATGAGTCAGCACGTTTCCCTTTGAAAATTTTAAATTTTTTGAATGAAATGAGTAGATTTGTGAATAAAATGCGTAGGAAAGGGGTGTTGAGCTTAAATGATGCGAAATAGATGGATCCTAGTACATGCATGACTCTTATGAAATTTTAATTGTGCGACTAACACGTGATCTAACTTCTTATGTGACCTTATGAGTTGGGATAAATAGGGGATGTGGAGTTGATAGAAATGTCCTAGTGAGGCTTGACAAAGCACTCACGGATCGGGGATTCAAGTTACATGGTTATATGGACTTGTGGAGGTAACAGATGCTTGTCGTCAGAGCAAATGTACAAATAAATTTATAAGTCCGCTACTCGCGACTTAACTACTGGGTAGCAAGTGGTAAGTAGAGGTCGAACCCAAGAGAGTCAGTGTGGATTAGTTGTTCTTTAATGAAGCTTATGCAGAAATTAAATACGATTGGGGTTGGGTTTGAGTGTGTTTTGAGAACTGAAAGTAAATTACGGCAGTTGATAATAGGCTATAAGGAAATGATTCGGTTTTAGGGGCCTTGTATCATATTTGTTTATCATCGACCGCTAATGATCATACCAAGTGTTCGAAGATGAATCGAGGCTATTCCTAGCACAAGACTTGCAACATCGCGTAGAACACTTGAAATGATCATGCTAAATGTTCAAAGATGAATCGAGGCTATTCCTAGCACAAGACTTGCAACATCGTTTAAAACACTTGTTCTACGTTAGACTAATTCCTCCTTTCGAAGTATCTTAGCCTTGTGTGCATCCACCTGATCTTTCAGTTACGATCGACCGAGTGGTGTTTTAGATAAGTCGAACTCCTCAGATAAGTTTTGCTTGTTATAGCTTCCACTTACCCGAGTATGTTCACGAATCCCCACGGAAGAGCTTTACTTGTTACAGCTTCCACTCAACCTTGGAAATTCTGACTATATATGGCACATAGAACAAGTTTTGAACACAAAGGTGTACTAAGAGTAAGATCTAAAACATTTATAATACAAGTACACCCCTGCGACCGAGTACAAGCTTTTAGCTGCTTGTATTCATGTCAAGGAATACAAGCAAACTATTGTCTTGAACAAGGGTACCGAATAATAGACTAACTTTAAAGTAAGAACAAAATATACTGAAAGTAATTTTATACCTTACAATAAGTCGAGGAGAGGAGCTCCTAGGCAAGATCCAAGCACCAAAAGTAGCTCCAAAATGAAGAACAATATTTATTGAAAGTGAAGAGAAGAGGGTTAAGCCCTCTATCTCTCTAAAACATTTGTAATTTTGGGTGGATTGTGTGATACAAATGAGGAGGAGAGGAGCTCCTTTTATAGCCAAAGGGGAGGAGGATGGAGGGTGGAGATGGTGGCACTTGGTTTTCATCCAAGGGAGGAGGAGGAGGAAGGATCTAGATCCATGGAGTGGAGTGGAGAGCAAGTAGCCGCCACTTATGGATAAGGATGGAGGAGATGAGTCATCCTCCTCCTTATCCTCCCCATAGCCGCCCCTTCTAGAAGGAAAGAGGAGGTTTGTGTGGTTTTGTGCAATTTTCACAAAACCAACAGTCCAATTTCGCTCCGGTCTGACTTTGGTTGCTCCTCGTTGGATTTGTTTTGAGTAATTCAATGTCAGGATCTTGTGATTTCTGCATTCCGCGTCTGATCGTGACCTCGGACTGACTCGTAATATCTTTTCAGCGTAAAATCCTCTCCTTAGCGTGTTTTCTCTCTAAGCGCCAAAATACCCTGTGGAAATATATCGAAACTAACAAGCAAAAGTTAAATAGACCAACAGTCTAATTTGGTGGGTTTTACTGTGTTTTTGATTCGTATAATTATGGTCCATCAGGAGGCTGCGCTTTGAGACTCGTGGTTGTAGTTGACTCCACCATTGCAGCGTTTATGCAAGTGGTGGGACGGGAATCAAACCGTCCTATCTCTAGTCTTAGTAGTCGGGAAAATAGATCAGTGACCCTCATCTTGACTCGCACGAAATGACAAGGATGAGAAAGAGCGGGGAGGTATTTCCATATGCTTGAGGGCGATGATTGGACCTCCCAAGAAGGAATGGACAAGAAAATCACAAAAGGAGCAAAGCTCAAAAGAAAGAAAAATCATCTCATGTGAGAGCCTACCCGAAACAAAAAGTGAAGGATTATCAAAGCTATACAAAGGCCGAAGGCCAAGTTCACTACAAGAATGTCCAAGAAAATTATCAATAGGACTCAACCCTTGAGCTTGAATTCATCACGTGCTAGAAGAAGCAACAAGTATAACCATGTAACAAGATCCGAATCCAAGAGTGTAGATCATGGGCCTAAAAAGGGCTACCTCCCACTCATCCGAATTGGTTTGCATCTTGACTCAAAGGTACATGTATCAAGTTGAATCTCATGTTTTAGCAAAATGCTTGAGTAATGATCGAGAATGCATGGAAAGGGGAAGTCTAGACTAGCATATTATCTAGTGGCCGAGAGGTTCTTGTGGTGTTTGCATATGTGTTTCCTCTTATGACTTAAGGCCTTGTTCGTGACGAACAAGTTCAAGTGTGGGGTGGTTTGATGAGACGTATTTATACGACTCATTAAGTCATTAAATCCCACCATTTACGACATTTGATCATGAGAACATTTACTTGTTAATGTTGTTTTGGATTTCAGGGCCTTTAGGAGTCTAAAGAGGAAATGAGCTTAACATTGGCATTTTAGGCCACAAAAGCATCACAAGGTGATTTGGAGGCAAAATGGGACCTAGGGACCTCATCCGGGGCCAAAGGACCCAAGTCGGGACCTAAGGACCTCATCCGGGGCCAAAGGACCCAAGTCGGGACCTAAGGACCTCAGCCGGGTCCCTGCCCGAGCGCCTGTCCGAGTGCCCAGGTCCCTGTCCGAGTGCCCAGGTCCCTGCCCGAGCGCCTGTCTGAGTGCCCGGGTCCCTGTCCGAATGCCCGGGTCCCTGTCCGAGTGCCCAGGTCCCTGCCCGAGGCCTCCGCCGAGTGCCCGAGGCCTGCGCCGAGTGCCCGATGCCTGTGCCGAGTGCCCGAGGCCTGCGCCCGATGCCTGCGCCGAGTGCCCGAGGCCTGCGCCCGAAGCCTGCGTCCGAGTTTCAAGTAATCTAAGGACTTCGCCGGGCCAAAGTCAAACGACGCCCAATTCTTCAAGTGATATGGAGTCCTTACATCAATTGGCACCCTTTAGGCCACTTTAGCCCGAGGAAATATGCCCGCGTCCCGGTTTTGGCCGAGAGTGCCCTAGAAGGACCCGGCTGCGCCCGGGAAGGACCAGGCCGCGCCCCGCAACTTGAAAATGACTTTTGACCTAGTTTCGGGCATTTTCTGGCAAAACTTCCTTCTTGGAACTTGCTTAGAATCATCTCAACTATCCAGAACCGGAGCCTCGAGACCCAGAACTCAAAATCCAAAAATGGTCTTTCCGAAGGGTCAAAACACAAGGTCAAGGGTCAATGGTCAACCTTCCCTTGACTTTCTTGGCTCGTCCCCCAAGGTGATGACGTCATCCTCCTTGTGCTTGTGCCAGAGCTGAAGACGTTGCTGCCAAAGGACCTACGGCCAAGGAGTTAGGGCGGTTTTGGTCTTGCTTGGGCCAAACCACTTATGCCACTCAAACTTGAAGCCCAAGCCAATTCAAAGACCTAGAACCTTCCTCAAATCTCTATATAAGCAGCACCTTGGCCCTTGTAAATGACATGCGAAAGTCTCTCTAAAATCCCTTAGGGGAACCTCTTGTAATTTGGGCTTGGGAAAGAATCAACATCTCTCTACTCCTTCTTTACTTTGTTGCACATTTACATTCTTGTATTACTTTCTTGCACTTACTTACTGTTCTTACTTTCAAGTACTTGCATTCATCCATTGCCCTCATATCCTTCCCATGGATGTGAGTGGCTAAACCACTCCCTATTCGGTTTGGGGATCATTGCATTGTGGCACGGTTTTGAGACCCCATTCTTAATGCTTCTTTGTGTCTTGTGGTGTAAGAGCTTGGAATGGCCTTACTTTGGGTGATCTCTTGGAATGGAGTGAACCACACTCATGACACGAAGTATGATCATTAAAGGTCAATGATGAACTAGCCACAATCATATTGTAGCACAACTTTGAGACTCTTTCCTTAATGCTTCTTTGTGTTCACTAGTTCTTGTGCCTTTATTGGTTGAACAACGAGGCTTTGTGGAAGCTTGGAATGGCAAGACTAGCTGAGTAGTTCAATCCAGATTAGACAACGAAACCAAGTGGATGCTTGGAATGGCAAAGCTTGGTCGAGTAGTCTAGTCCTTCTATTAACTGTTTAGTCGATAATGAATCATGACACCAAGCGGTTGCACTAAGGCTAATATATCTTGGAATGGAGTATTAGTCTTGCTAGAACTAGAGTTCTATGTCTTGAAAAGGACTAAACGGTATGGCAAGTCAAGTGCTTGGAATGGCCTTGATACATCTTGAACACGTAGTATGATCATTAGAGGTCAATGATGAGTTGAGCCACAACAAAAGGCCCCTAGACCGAATACCATTCTCTTGATCACCCTCCCATTGCATTTACTTTTCTTACTTTTCGCACTTTCATTACAAATCTTGTTCCAAAACCCCCCCAAAACCATTTTACTTTCCTTTGCTATTTTTTTACAAGAACAACAAGTAGCCATTACAACTCCCTTGGGTTCGACCCCTACTTGCCGCTTTACTAATCTCATAGTAAGCTAAGGGTAGTGGACTATAAATTTATCTTTGATTTGCACACTACGACATTGTGCTCGTCAACTCTCCAGGCAAAAACCTTGACCTTCGGCTGAACTTTAAGCCTCCATATCTTCTTCGAGAAGGACTGCAATCTATCTTGGTTGGCTTGTTCTCCCTTTACGTTGGACATTAGCATTTCTGACTCTCTCCTCAACGAAGCATACGCTGATCTGACCGAGAAATCACCACTGTCTTGTTTTGCCCAAACCAGCTTCTGAGGAGAGCCTTCCAAAGTAAACCACTGGCTCACTTTATTCCTTGCATTCCAAATGCTCCTCCACGCAAAGGAAGGCATGTGGCCTAACTGGCTATGCAGCACATCTGAGTCATTGAAATACTTGGCTTTAAGACACCGACTCACTAAGGCATCCTGGTTAGAGTGCAGTCTCCACACATGTTTAGCCAAAAGAGCTTCATTGAACGTTTTAAAGTCCCTCCATCCCATGCCTCCCCCCTCTTTTGGCTTGCAAAGGAACTTATAACTACCCCAGTAAACGCACTTGTCACCTCCTTTATTATTCCACCAATACTTACTGACAATACCCGCTAATCTCTTGCATAACGACACAGGGAGCTTGAAGCACATCATAGCAAACGATGGGATAGCTTGAAGCATTGATTTTATCAGAATCTCCTTCCCTGCCATCGACAAAGTTTGTTCCTTCCAACCTTGAACCTTTTGCCACATTCTATCAACGATAAATTTGAAGATTTATGTCTTGTTGTTACTGAAAGCCACTGGCAGCCCTAAGTATTTAGAAAAGCTATTAACCTGCCTCATTTCCAACATATCACATATCTTCCCCTTCAGCTCTAGAGATACATTTCTGCTAAAACAAATTTCAGACTTGGTCACATTAACTTTCTGCCCCGAAGTATCTTCGTACACTTTCAGAATTCTCCTCAGATTATCCACATCATTCAAGCTCGCCCATAGGAAAATGACGCTATCATCCGCAAAGAGCAAGTGAGTTACTTCTGGAGCACCTCTACATATCTTTATTCTTCTCAGGTTCGCCTCCCCTTGCTCCCGTGTCAGCTTCAGCGCCAGCCACTCCGCACATATCAAGAAGAGGTAGGGGAGAGAGGGTCACCCTGTCTCATCCCCCTCTCTGGCCTGAACTCCTGACGGAGCCCACCGCACCGTCGTTAAGGTGCGGTGTTCTCTGTGCAAAAGCAAATTTAAATTCCACTACTCGTGACCTTACTACTGGGTAGCAAGTGGTAAGTAGGGGTCGAACCCAAGGGAATTAGGGGGATAGTCGTTCTTTGAGGGATTTGTACAGCGAGGAAGCGTGTTTTAGGTTGATTGAGGTTTTAGTGCGGAAAAGTAAGTGATTGGTTGGTTGGTTTTGGTTTCTAGTGCGGAAAAGTAAATGACAGAAAAGTAAAATACTGAAAATAAAAGTAGAAGACTTACAGTGGGTGATGCGTGATTGGTAAGCCTTCCAGAACGTGAGCAGTTGATAGAGCAGTTTATACTAAGAAAGTAAATGCGAGGGGTTTTTTAAATCTAAGGAAAGCATTCGGTTTCTGGGGCCTTGTATCATAGCCTGTTTATCATTGACCTTTCGTGATCCTTCTAAGTATTCAAACGTGTATCAAGGCCATTTCAAGCACTGACAGGTGTCGTTGTACCTGTGCAAAAACATTTATAATTCCGACTAGCAAGTGGTAAGTCGGGTCGTATCCACAGAGATCGGTTGAGAATCTGTTTACTAAGTATTAGAGTAACAATTGGGGGGGTTTTCAATCAAGAACAAGTAAAAATAAAAGCATGCAACAATGATCCGTTGTCAAGAGATCAATCGTCACACAAATTCGTAAATCGAATATCAAGAGAAGTGCAGGCTAGTACTTTCGATTGTGATGCAAGACTAAATCATTAACCCAATCGTTTTCATTTCTAATGTTTTACAACTTATAGCTCCCCGCTAGGTTGCACTACAAGTTGTCCTAGGGTGTCAATCCTAGTGGTATATTACTCGTATCCTAGTTTGCTATCCCCGCTAGGTTGCTAGTAAACTGTGATAATCGGAATCAACACACTAACAGAAGCTCCCCCGCTAGGGTTCCACTCATGCTAGCATATCAATTCCATAAGCAATGCAAAGTAATATGACACAAAACATAGAAAATCAATATGAGTCTCAAATCAAAGCATCACAATATCAAGTTCTAACCTACACGTACGAGTTTAGCTACTCATTGTAATGGAATACATAATCAAACAATTGAATATAATGAACGAAAATACTTATGTCGAATCTTTCTCCAAGCTGTCTTCAATTCAAAATCCTTCTCCAAAATCCTCCTTCAATTCTGCCCGTGTGTCTTTTCTTCCAAAACCTTCAAACCAAATCCTCCAAGACACACCAGCAATTCCACGGCCAAAGAAAAGACCCAGCAACCCCTCTTTTTTTTTCTTTTCACCGTGTGTATCAAATCTGTGTTTTCAAACCACACCCCCAAATCCAATCCTCAAACAAAAGCCACGGCCAAAAGAGACCTTTTTCTCCCCAAAATCACACACGGCCAAAAGACAATTTGATTTGTTTCTTTCTTTGTATTTTTATCTTCTCAAGTGTGGCTCCTCAAATTCTGATTTCTTTTTCCTTCCCGAAATTACAAATCCGAAAATAAGACATTTGACTGCCAGAAAAATTCCACTTACGTCTCTTGATTTAACGTCCGCGGACGTCTTAACAATTTCGGTAATTGTTAAGACGTAGGTGCCCATAATTCTTCAGACGTAAGTGGTCTGCACTGATGAAAATTCCAAGGTGCTTCAGTCTTCATTTCTTTCTGCGTAGAACATCTTCTAATAAGCTCTCTTTAGCCGGTATTCCTTCCATGGTCTCCGAATGTACCTGAGAATGAAAACTACACACAGGTAGTGAAATAATATACAGATAACACTAAGAGACGGGGTTCAAACATATAAAATAGTCGTACAACTACAACTCATCAAACTACCCCATACTTGAACTTGTTCGTCCCGAACAAAGAACAAAGCCATAGAACGAATTACAATGCACTAGTCATGCTAATCATTGTATCTCAATCCGAAATCCAGCAATTCATCTTATCATGCTAAAGATTCTAACAATGCGAGTAAAGATAGTTTTTTCGATACTTGTTACCTCGCGAGGTGCAATCCAAACGACCTTGGATGTTTGGGAGATAGTCCTCTATAGGTACCACGGACACTGCATTCTTTTCTGAGTTTTGGTCTTTTGATTGAGTCGGCTGCTTTCTCTGACACGTGATTCATTCACTGCTTTCGTTCCGTTGAGCCTTGAATTCCTTAACTTGTATGGACTTTGATAAACGATACATCTTTGCTTGAATCAATCAAATTTTGATTTTCTTCTTACTTGATGGTTTGCATTCGGCTTTTGAATTTGTTTCTTGTCCACATAATCATTTGCGCCCTTGAACCACTCCAATCATAGCCTCCGAATAACAGCATAGGAGTGCATCCCGCTCTTTTCTCATCCTCGTCGTTTCTGCATGAGGCAAGGTAGGGGTTACCCACCCATTCCCAGCTACTCCGACTAGAGATGGACAGTTCATTTTCTCTGTCCCGCCACCACTTCGAACGCATGAATAAACATGTATACTTGGTGACGGAGCTACTCTCGGGACTAGGCTAGTGAAGCGTCAACCTCCACCGCTTTTCTCAATCATCAGAACCAAAAACTCAAAACTTCCTGCAATTTGCCGTACCTTTCTAGGACATTTCTGTCAACTCCACATCCCTGCATATCACAACTCACAAGAACAAAGCATCGATTTTTTTTTAAATTTCGCATTTTTAGTCAAATGAGCACAATAGTCATAAAAAGCTGGAAATGAGATTTTTGACATATGAGAAAAACATAACAGTGCATCATCAGTTCATCACGACACACAACATGCGACATAAAAAAATTAAAAACAGACACGACACACAACTGACTCTATAACTCCCCACCCCACACTTAAATTCATCCGTGTCCTCACGGTACAACTCAAGAGATAAGACGGACAACAAAACAGACTCAAATAAAAATAAATAAAAAGAAGTGAACTGGTACTCCTCTAATAATCTGGTGGTGGTGCAAGGCTCTGCGATTTTTCGCTTTTGAAATGCACCGCGGACGTCTTCTTCAATTGAGGCCGCGGACGTCTCTTGATTTGGCAATAATTGTTAAGGCGTCCGCGCATGTAACTGTCAAGACGTGCGCGATATGCAATGAGGTAGATTTCTTTTCTTCGTTTAATCGCCTGAAAACACCGAAAATAAAAAGAAATGCACTCGAGGCGCATTATCAGCTTCCCAATTACACTATAACATGTGTAAAATAGAAATAAAACACACCGGGTTGCCTCCCGGTAAGCGCCTTTGTTTAACGTCCTTGGCTGGACATTACCTCTTTAGAGATCACAAGTTAGGATCCCAAGGGCGTGTGAGGTCAAACTTCTTAATGCTCTTGTTATACTCATAGCCCTCATCGAGTAGTGCTCTCGTCTCTCTCCATCCTGGTTTCCATCCAAACATGCCATGTCTCGATCGCTTCCTCGCGTATGGGCGGTCGGGATCATCGTGAACATGGAAGTTTGATGTCTTGCCACCAAACGCAAGTAACAACCAGCGTGTTCCCATGTCAATCTTGGTTTTGGTGGCAAGGAGGAATGATTGTCTCAAAATCAGTGCAAGATGACCGTTAGCGCTGGTGTCTCCCATCTGCAAAATGTAAGAGTCAACATCACGGGTTATTGTGAAGGTACCTAGGTCCTTACACTTTTCGGGCAGCGCTTGTTGACTCGTGACGAGTGGGTGTTCCATCATTGGTTCTTCCGGCTCATGCTTCGCCTCCAATTCATCTTCCAGCTCTTCGTTGTCGATCGTGTGGTCCTCAGGAGCTCTTACCTGTATTGGGAATGGTAGAGGAGTGTTAGAAAGAAGAATTTCCTTACCAGAATTATTGGAGCCCGCGGACGTCTCCTGAATATTTCCCGCAGACGTCTCTTGATTTATCAGAAATTCTTCAGCCGTCCGCGCATTAATTGTAGAGCCGTCCGCGTCCTGCACTGAGGTAGAATCTTTGTTCATCTCTTCTTCCTACATTTCGTAAAAGTCGCTAGCAATTTGAGACGCTTGCTTCTTTAGCTCGTCAATGACCTCAGCTTGTTGGTCAATCTTTTGAGTGAGTTTCTTGAACATTCCTCTCATTTCATCTCTAAATTCCTTCATCGGGTCCTCGTCCCTCCTAACGCTCCAAGGTGCCTCATCACTGTACGGTGCATAATAACCTCGCATAGTGCGTCCCGAATCCCGACGAATAGGTAACTGTCCATAGCAGTTTCCTCCACCGAGGTATTCTCGATCCAACTCATCATCATAATCCTCGTATCTAGCTGCACGAGGTCGAGCATACTCATTCACAAATTTCTGATTTCTGGGGGGTGGCAGTCTTCGATCAACATCGTCGTCATAAACTGGTTCACTATAATAGGAATACATAGCGAACCATAAAACCAAACAAAAAAAACAATAAAATAAAACTAAAAGAAAGTAAATACTTAGTAAGATTCTTCGTTACCGATCCCCGGCAACGGCGCCAGTTTTTGACTGGTGTCGTTGTACCTGTGCAAAAACATTTATAATTTCGACTAGCAAGTGGTAAGTCGGGTCGTATCCACAGAGATCGGTTGAGAATCTGTTCACTAAGTATTAGAGTAACAATTGGGGGGGTTTTCAATCAAGAACAAGTAAAAATAAAAGCATGCAACAATGATCCGTTGTCAAGAGATCAATCGTCACACAAATTCGTAAATCGAATATCAAGAGAAGTGCAGGCTAGTACTTTCGATTGTGATGCAAGACTAAATCATTAACCCAATCGTTTTGATTTCTAATGTTTTACAACTTATAGCTCCCCGCTAGGTTGCACTACAAGTTGTCCTAGGGTGTCAATCCTAGTGGTATATTACTCGTATCCTAGTTTGCTATCCCCGCTAGGTTGCTAGTAAACTGTGATAATCGGAATCAACACACTAACAGAAGCTCCCCCTCTATGGTTCCACTCATGCTAGCATATCAATTCCATAAGCAATGCAAAGTAATATGACACAAAACATAGAAAATCAATATGAGTCTCAAATCAAAGCATCACAATATCAAGTTCTAACCTACACGTACGAGTTTAGCTACTCATTGTAATGGAATACATAATCAAACAATTGAATATAATGAACGAAAATACTTATGTCGAATCTTTCTCCAAGCTGTCTTCAATTCGAAATCCTTCTCCAAAATCCTCCTTCAATTCTGCCGTGTGTCTTTTCTTCCAAAACCTTCAAACCAAATTCTCCAAGACACACCAGCAATTCCACGGCCAAAGAAAAGACCCAGCAAACCCTCTTTTTTTTTCTTTTCACCGTGTGTATCAAATCTGTGTTTTCAAACCACACCCCCAAATCCAATCCTCAAACAAAAGCCACGGCCAAAAGAGACCTTTTTCTCCCCAAAATCACACACGGCCAAAAGACAATTTGATTTGTTTCTTTCTTTGTATTTTTATCTTCTCAAGTGTGGCTCCTCAAATTCTGATTTCTTTTTCCTTCCCGAAATTACAAATCCGAAAATAAGACATTTGACTGCCAGAAAAATTCCACTTACGTCTCTTGATTTAACGTCCGCGGACGTCTTAACAATTTCGGTAATTGTTAAGACGTAAGTGCCCATAATTCTTCAGACGTAAGTGGTCTGCACTGATGAAAATTCCAAGGTGCTTCAGTCTTCATTTCTTTCCGCGCAGAACATCTTCTAATAAGCTCTCTTTAGCCGGTATTCCTTCCATGGTCTCCGAATGTACCTGAGAATGAAAACTACACACAGGTAGTGAAATAATATACAGATAACACTAAGAGACGGGGTTTAAACATATAAAATAGTCGTACAACTACAACTCATCAAACTACCCCATACTTGAACTTGTTCGTCCCGAACAAAGAACAAAGCCATAGAACGAATTACAATGCACTAGTCATGCTAATCATTGTATCTCAATCCGAAATCCAGCAATTCATCTTATCATGCTAAAGATTCTAACAATGCGAGTAAAGATAGTTTTTTCGATACTTGTTACCTCGCGAGGTGCAATCCAAACGACCTTGGATGTTTGGGAGATAGTCCCCTATAGGTACCACGGACACTGCATTCTTTTCTGAGTTTTGGTCTTTTGATTGAGTCGGCTGCTTTCTCTGACACGTGATTCATTCACTGCTTTCGTTCCGTTGAGCCTTGAATTCCTTAACTTGTATGGACTTTGATAAACGATACATCTTTGCTTGAATCAATCAAATTTTGATTTTCTTCTTACTTGATGGTTTGCATTCGGCTTTTGAATTTGTTTCTTGTCCACATAATCATTTGCGCCCTTGAACCACTCCAATCATAGCCTCCGAATAACAGCATAGGAGTGCATCCCGCTCTTTTCTCATCCTCGTCGTTTCTGCATGAGGCAAGGTAGGGGTTACCCACCCATTCCCAGCTACTCCGACTAGAGATGGACAGTTCATTTTCTCTGTCCCGCCACCACTTCGAACGCATGAATAAACTTGTATACTTGGTGACGGAGCTACTCTCGGGACTAGGCTAGTGAAGCGTCAACCTCCACCGCTTTTCTCAATCATCAGAACCAAAAACTCAAAACTTCCTGCAATTTGCCGTACCTTTCTAGGTCATTTCTGTCAACTCCACATCCCTGCATATCACAACTCACAAGAACAAAGCATCGAATTTTTTTTTAAATTTTGCATTTTTAGTCAAATGAGCACAATAGTCATAAAAAGCTGGAAATGAGATTTTTGACATATGAGAAAAACATAGCAGTGCATCATCAGTTCATCACGACACACAACATGCGACATAAAAAAATTAAAAACAGACACGACACACAACTGACTCTATAACTCCCCACCCCACACTTAAATTCATCCGTGTCCTCACGGTACAACTCAAGAGATAAGACGGACAACAAAACAGACTCAAATAAAAATAAATAAAAAGAAGTGAACTGGTACTCCTCTAATAATCTGGTGGTGGTGTAAGGCTCTGCGATTTTTCCCTTTTGAAATGCACCGCGGACGTCTTCTTCAATTGAGGCCGCGGACGTCTCTTGATTTGGCAATAATTGTTAAGGCGTCCGCGCATGTAACTGTCAAGACGTGCGCGATATGCACTGAGGTAGATTCTTTTCTTCGTTTAATCGCCTGAAAACACCGAAAATAAAAAGAAATGCACTCGAGGCGCATTATCAGCTTCCCAATTCCACTATAACATGTGTAAAATAGAAATAAAACACACCGAGTTGCCTCCCGGTAAGCGCCTTTGTTTAACGTCCTTGGCTGGACATTACCTCTTTAGAGATCACGAGTTAGGATCCCAAGGGCGTGTGAGGTCAAACTTCTTAATGCTCTTGTTAGACTCATAGCCCTCATCGAGTAGTGCTCTCGTCTCTCTCCATCCTGGTTTCCATCCAAACATGCCATGTCTCGATCGCTTCCTCGCGTATGGACGGTCGGGATCATCGTGAACATGGAAGTTTGATGTCTTGCCACCAAAACGCAAGTAACAACCAGCGTGTTCCCATGTCAATCTTGGTTTTGGTGGCAAGGAGGAATGATTGTCTCAAAATCAGTGCAAGATGACCGTTAGCGCTGGTGTCTCCCATCTGCAAAATGTAAGAGTCAACATCACGGGTTATTGTGAAGGTACCTAGGTCCTTACACTTTTCGGGCAGCGCTTGTTGACTCGTGACGAGTGGGTGTTCCATCATTGGTTCTTCCGGCTCATGCTTCGCCTGCAATTCATCTTCCAGCTCTTCGTTGTCGATCGTGTGGTCCTCAGGAGCTCTTACCTGTATTGGGAATGGTAGAGGAGTGTTAGAAAGAAGAATTTCCTTACCAGAATTATTGGAGCCCGCGGACGTCTCCTGAATATTTCCCGCAGATGTCTCTTGATTTATCAGAAATTCTTCAGCCGTCCGTGCATTAATTGTAGAGCTGTCCGCGTCCTGCACTGAGGTAGAATCTTTGTTCAGCTCTTCTTCCTACATTTCGTAAAAGTCGCTAGCAATTTGAGACGCTTGCTTCTTTAGCTCGTCAATGACCTCAGCTTGTTGGTCAATCTTTTGAGTGAGTTTCTTGAACATTCCTCTCATTTCATCTCTAAATTCCTTCATCGGTTCCTCGTCCCTCCTAACGCTCCAAGGTGCCTCATCACTGTACGGTGCATAATAACCTCGCATAGTGCGTCCCGAATCCCGACGCCTAGGTAACTGTCCATAGCAGTTTCCTCCACCGAGGTATTCTCGATCCAACTCATCATCATAATCCTCGTATCTAGCTGCACGAGGTCGAGCATACTCATTCACAAATTTCTGATTTCTGGGGGGTGGCAGTCTTCGATCAACATCGTCGTCATAAACTGGTTCACTATAATAGGAATACATAGCGAACCATAAAACCAAACAAAAAAAACAATAAAATAAAACTAAAAGAAAGTAAATACTTAGTAAGATTTTTCGTTACCGATCCCCGGCAACGGCGCCAGTTTTTGACAGGTGTCGTTGTACCTGTGCAAAAACATTTATAATTTCGACTAGCAAGTGGTAAGTCGGGTCGTATCCACAGAGATCGGATGAGAATCTGTTCACTAAGTATTAGAGTAACAATTGGGGGGGTTTTCAATCAAGAACAAGTAAAAATAAAAGCATGCAACAATGATCCGTTGTCAAGAGATCAATCGTCACACAAAATCGTAAATCGAATATCAAGAGAAGTGCAGGCTAGTACTTTCGATTGTGATGCAAGACTAAATCATTAACCCAATCGTTTTGATTTCTAATGTTTTACAACTTATAGCTCCCCGCTAGGTTGCACTACAAGTTGTCCTAGGGTGTCAATCCTAGTGGTATATTACTCGTATCCTAGTTTGCTATCCCCGCTAGGTTGCTAGTAAACTGTGATAATCGGACTCAACACACTAACAGAAGCTCCCCCGCTATGGTTCCACTCTTGCTAGCATATCAATTCCATAAGCAATGCAAAGTAATATGACACAAAACATAGAAAATCAATATGAGCCTCAAATCAAAGCATCACAATATCAAGTTCTAACCTACACGTACGAGTTTAGCTACTCATTGTAATGGAATACATAATCAAACAATTGAATATAATGAACGAAAATACTTATGTCGAATCTTTCTCCAAGCTGTCTTCAATTCGAAATCCTTCTCCAAAATCCTCCTTCAATTCTGCCGTGTGTCTTTTCTTCCAAAACCTTCAAACCAAATCCTCCAAGACACACCAGCAATTCCACGGCCAAAGAAAAGATCCAGCAAACCCTCTTTTTTTTTTCACCGTGTGTATCAAATCTGTGTTTTCAAACCACACCCCCAAATCCAATCCTCAAACAAAAGTCACGGCCAAAAGAGACCTTTTTCTCCCCAAAATCACACACGGCCAAAAGACAATTTGATTTGTTTCTTTCTTTGTATTTTTATCTTCTCAAGTGTGGCTCCTCAAATTCTGATTTCTTTTTCCTTCCCGAAATTACAAATCTGAAAATGAGACATTTGACTGCCAGAAAAATTCCACTTACGTCTCTTGATTTAACGTCCGCGGACGTCTTAACAATTTCGGTAATTGTTAAGACGTAAGTGCCCATAATTCTTCAGACGTAAGTGGTCTGCACTGATGAAAATTCCAAGGTGCTTCGGTCTTCATTTCTTTCCGCGCAGAACATCTTCTAATAAGCTCTCTTTAGCCGGTATTCCTTCCATGGTCTCCGAATGTACCTGAGAATGAAAACTACACACAGGTAGTGAAATAATATACATATAACACTAAGAGACGGGGTTTAAACATATAAAATAGTCGTACAACTACGACTCATCAAGCACTCGATTTGCACACACTGTCTAGCCCATTTTAAGGTCGTAGAGCACTTGTTCTATTTAGACTAGCACCCCATTTCAAGGTATACTAGCCTATGTGCATCCATTGATCCGTCATTTCCGATCAAAACCAATGGTGTTTAAAAGAGGTCGAACTCCTCAGATAAGCTTTGCCACTTCAAGCATCCACTTACCCGAGTATGTTCACGAACCCCCACGGAAGAGCTTTGCCATTTCAAGCATCCACTCAACCTTGGAAATTCTGACCTAATATATGGCACATAGAACAAGTTTTGAATACAAAGAAGAGGCACTAAGAGTATAGTCTAAAACATTTTATAATACAAGTACACCCCTTCAACCGAATGAAGAGTTTAGCTACGAATATCCATAGAGGTGGATACCATAGCTAAGTACTTACGGTTTTTGAAAGATAGTAAATAAGGGAAAGGGGTGAGTACTTCAAGAACCGACAAGAGTACTCGAGAATAAAGAAAAGCTTGAGTACTCAAGAACCGACAGGAGTACTCAAGACCGAACTATAATACTCAAGAACCAACAGGAGTATTATATATTGAAAACCAAATTTACAAAATGCCAATTTTCTAGAGAGAGAAGTGTTTGTGATTTTGGGATTTTAGGATGTTGATTTACAAAGGGGGAGGCATGTATTTATAGCCTAAGGGAGGAGGAGGATGTGGTGGAGAGGAGGACACTTGTCATCTCTTCCATGGAGGAGCCAAAGCCGCCGGTTGGAGGTAAGGGGAGGAGGAGCCGCCGGTCATGGAGGGGAGGAGGAGCTGCCGGTCATGGAGGGGAGGGGAGGGGAAAGCCACCCCATGAGTCATCCTTCTTCCCCAAGTAGCCGGTCATCTAGAGGGGAGAAGAGGAGTTTTGTGATTTTTGTGATGTTTTCACAAAACTATCGGTGTATTTCGGCCCCGGACTGACTTTGATTGCTCTTCGGTTTGATTTGTTTTGAGTGATTCTATGTCAGGATCTTGAGATTTCTTCAGTCGGCGTCTGATCTTGACCTCGGAATGACTCATAACATATTTTCAGCGTAAAATCCTCTCCTTAGCGTGTATTCTCTCTAGTCTCTAAAATGCCCTGTAGATAAATATCGGAACTAACAAGCAAAAGTTAAATAGACAAACAGTCTAATTTAGTGGGTTTAACTGTGTTTTTGATTCGTATAATTATGGTCCATCAGATCACCCCACACTTTTAGTTGTTCGTCCCGAACAATGCTATTAAAGGGCGGCACTAAGTAAGCTTTTAAAATTTGAAAGTTAGACTGTGGGACTAGATTTATCCTAATTCATGCATTACTTACTTATTACCAAATTGAACTGTGTAAATAAATAGAAGAAACTTGATACGTGTACCTTCGTGCCGAGATGCAAATTATTCTGGATGTTTCGGGAGATAGTTCTTTTCAGGCTCCTGGACTGCATTCTCGGGACCGTCTCGCACTATATGGTTTCCTTGTAGCTTTCTCTAGCACGTGATTCGGTTCGGGTTTCAATGGTTTGGTCTTTGATTTTCTTTTGGCGAGGGACATCTTTTGTAGTGAATCGGCCTTTGGCCTTTGATTTGACTCTTTGAGTACTTCACTTTTTTTGTTCGGTTAAAACCTTCACAATTTTGGGCCTTTGGTCTCTTGATTTGCTTCTTCGAGCTTTTGCCTTTTTGTGGCTTGCTATTCCATTTTCTCAAGCCTTTTTGGGAGGTCCAATCGTCGACCGCAAGCATATGGAAATACCTCCCCGCTCCTCTCATCCTTGCCGTTTCGCGCGGGTCAAGATGAGGGTCGCTCATCTATTTTCTCGGCTACTTTGACTAGAGATAGGACGGTCTGATTCCGGTCCTCGCCTTTTTTTCTTTTTGCATAAACACTGCATGGCGGAGATGACTTCAATCTTCACTGAAACCCGAAGTGCAGCCTCCACTGACTTCGAAAACCATATAGTTAGATTCGATCCTTCGAGTGCTTGCCAAGCCTCTCTAGGGCACTTTATGTCAACTCCACATCCCTAGTTTATCTCAGCACAAAGGGACAAATGAGAAGTTACATTCTAAGTTTTTAAACAGTTGAATTTTCACAAGGTTAATGCATGAATTATGATCTATCTTTTTCACATTCTGAAGTTCATATTTTGAAAAAGATAATATTAAAGGAAAAGGAAAAGAAAAACATGTATGTACAAAGGTGGTTCTCACCCCACACTTTTGAACGAAGGCGTGCCTTTCAGCACAACTTAGTTCAAAAGCCATGCAAGAAGCTATTGTACGAGAAGGAAATGACATTAAGGAAAAGGGAAGAACACAACTCCCTTTAAAGTGTCGAGTGAACGACATGGCATGAGGCTGGATAATCGAGTGAGTTCGGCTTGGGCCTTGAACTCTTGACGTAGGCCTGGCTGGCTTAATGTTGCACCCAAGTCCGATTCCTGAATAGTCATTTCTTCTATGCACCAAGTGGGCGAGAGCGACTTACGGAAAAAACTAAATGATAGAAAAATAAAAGACAGAAAGTAAGATAGGTGTCGGGTTACCTCCCGACCAGTGCCTTTGTTTAACGTCGTTGGCTCGACAGTACCTCATTCCTGGATCACTGGTTTGGATCCCTTGGGTGGCTCAGGTCATATTTCTTCTTGGCTGCCCTTTTGCTCCGAGAGGGTGAGGTTTCATTGACCATAGCTGCTGGTCCAATGAGTCGTGCTCGCTTGTTACTCCTTCCGGGTTTCCATTCCTTTGGCACATGTCTTGGCCGTTTCTTCATGTTTGACCGGTTGGCATCTTTGCAGTTTTGGAAGTTCAGTCTTTTGCCAAGCAACCTCAAGCATGCGCCCTTGCTAACCCTCTTCTTTGTGGCAGAGATGATTGGCCGTCCTTGGTCCTTACACCTTTCAGGAGGCTCTTCTTGGCTTGTGACGAGTGGGAGCTCCTGCGTTGATTGTTTTAGCTCATGCTTCTCCTCCAACTCGCCTAGCACTGCATCATTATCGATCACTTCATCTTCAAAGGCTGTGATCCGCATACAAACTGAGGGGACAAGTTGGGGGACTTCCACCACAAGGGCCAGGTCTTTCTCGAGCAGCACTTCAGTGAGGACCGGGCCTTCCGTGATTTTCTCGGTTAGTTCGGCAGTGAGGTCCGGGACTTCATTTGGCTCGTCAAGTAGGGCCGGGACTTCCTCGGGCAGATTGGTGATGAGGACCGGGCCAGATTTGGGCAGTTCTTCTTTGGTCATCCAAGAGTCCTCATCCTTTGTCGGCTCCGTGGGCTCCAATATTGGCTCCTTTAGAGTCGCCTCCACATCCATTACTGCCCTTGTACTGATGTCGTCTCTCGGTTTTGTTATGGGCAAGCTCATAATGGGTGTGGTGTCGGGCTCGTTCTGCACTGAGTCCACTTCCATCGTTGGTGCCTTATCGTCAGTTTGGTGCCACTGACCCTGTTTTGTGTTCTTTGCCAAATCATTTATGAGGTGCCAGGCTTCAGTCACGGTTAACTTCATGAGTGAACATCCCGCTACATCATCAAGTCTTTTCCGCTCAAGTGGCATCATTCCACCGAAAAACCTTTGAATAAGATTGAATCTGGTGAATCCATGGTGCGGGCAGCTCGCCACAATGGAGGCAAAGTACGCCAAGTACTCGTCCAAAGTTTCGTCCCAGAATTGCTCAAGATTGAGAATCTTCTCGCGGGTTTCAAGTCGGAGAGATGGCGGGCAAAACTCTTCTAGGAATTAGGTTTGTAGATCCCTATAATCACCTTTATCCTCTGCACATGAGTAATACCAATCTAGTGCGGAGTCTGTTAAAGAACATTTGAAGCATCTCAGCTTAAACTCCTCTAACGTCTCGTTCTCAGGTTTCATGTGGCGGCAGATGTGGTGAACATGTTGGCAATGTATCACAGGGTCCTCTTCAATGGTACCTCCGAATTGGTGGAGACGTAGCGTTGTCCATGCATACATAGTGTGTAGCGTGATGAAGAAACGAGAAGGGAAAGGAAAGAACAACTTATCCGACGGCTAATTCCCCGGCAACGGCGCCAGTTTTGACGGAGCCCACCGCACTGTCGTTAAGGTGCGGTGTTCTCTGTGCAAAAGCAAATTTATATTCCGCTACTCGTGACCTTACTACTGGGTAGCAAGTGGTAAGTAGGGGTCAAACCCAAGGGAATTAGGGGGATAGTTGTTCTTTGAGGGATTTGTACAGCGAGGGAGCGTGTTTTAGGTTGATTGAGGTTCTAGTGCAGAAAAGTAAGTGATTGGTTGGTTGGTTTTGGTTTTTAGTGCGGAAAAGTAAATGACAGAAAAGTAAAATACTGAAAATAAAAGTAGAAGACTTACAGTGGGTGATGCGTGATTGGTAAGCCTTCCGGAACGTGAGCAGTTGATAGAGCAGTTTATACTAAGAAAGTAAATGCGAGGGGTTTTTTAAATCTAAGGAAAGCATTCGGTTTCTGGGGCCTTGTATCATAGCCTGTTTATCATTGACCTTTAGTGATCCTTCTAAGTATTCAAACGTGTATCAAGGCCATTTCAAGCACTCGATTTGCACACACTGTCTAGCCCATTTCAAGGTATATTAGCCTATGTGCATCCATTGATCCGTCATTTTCGATCAAAACCAATGGTGTTTAAAAGAGGTCGAACTTCTCAGATAAGCTTTGCCATTTCAAGCATCCACTTACCCGAGTATGTTCACGAACCCCCACGGAAGAGCTTTGCCATTTCAAGCATCCACTCAACCTTGGAAATTCTGACCTAATATATGGCACATAGAACAAGTTTTGAATACAAAGAAGAGGCACTAAGAGTATAGTCTAAAACATTTTATAATACAAGTACACCCCTTCAACCAAATGAAGAGTTTAGCTACGAATATCCATAGAGGTGGATACCGTAGCTAAGTACTTACGGTTTTTGAAAGACAGTAAATAAGGGAAAGGGGTGAGTACTTCAAGAACCGACAAGAGTGCTCGAGAATAAAGAAAAGCTTGAGTACTCAAGAACCGACAGGAGTACTCAAGACCGAACTATAATACTCAAGAACCAACAGGAGTATTATATATTGAAAACCAAACTTACAAAGTGCCAATTTTCTAGAGAGAAAAGTGTTTGTGATTTTGGGATTTTAGGATGTTGATTTACAAAGGGGGAGGCATGTATTTATAGCCTAAGGGAGGAGCAGGATGCGGTGGAGAGGAGGACACTTGTCATCTCTTCCATGGAGGAGCCAAAGCCGCCGGTTGGAGGTAAGGGGAGGAGGAGCCTCCGGTCATGGAGGGGGGGAGGGGAAAGCCACCCCATGAGTCATCCTTCTTCCCCAAGTAGCCGGTCATCTAGAGGGGAGAAGAGGAGTTATGTGATTTTTGTGATGTTTTCACAAAACTATCGGTGTATTTCGGCCCCGGACTGACTTTGATTGCTCTTCGGTTTGATTTGTTTTGAGTGATTCTATGTCAGGATCTTGAGATTTCTTCAGTCGGCGTCTGATCTTGACCTCGGAATGACTCATAACATATTTTTAGCGTAAAATCCTCTCCTTAGCGTGTATTCTCTCTAGTCTCTAAAATGCCCTGTAGATAAATATCGGAACTAACAAGCAAAAGTTAAATAGACAAACAGTCTAATTTAGTGGGTTTAACTGTGTTTTTGATTCGTATAATTATGGTCCATCAACTCCTCCAAAATCTTATCGTTGATCCTGATCATGTTCGAAACTGACTTCACGCAAGCCATGATCAACTCTATCCATCCTTCCGGGAAACCCATCCTTCTGTGCATTTCTTCCAAGAAGTCCCTGATAAGTCGAGTTTTTGACTTATTAATACCCGTTTCTCACTATAGCTTTAGTTCGTTTCCAGTTATAATTTGATGTCATTTGATCTCTTTTCGTACATTTCAGGTACAAATCAAGATACCTCAGTGTCAAAATCCAAATATGAAAACTCGGGGAAAATTGGAGACTAGAGAAAGATTTAGGCAGAAAAGAGCCCCAATCGATCGACTGGGAATTTCCCCTGCTCCAGTCGATCGACTGGATGAACAAACAGGAGAGGAGCTCAGCTCGCCCATCGAGTCGATCGACTGGGACCTCCAGTCGATCGACTGAGAAGAGGCTTAGACTACTCAAACTGCGAGTCGGTTGACTGAGACTCTCGAGTCGGTCGACTGGACCAACACCTCAGGAGGCCCTTCAAGGTTGTCTATCGAGTCGATCGGCTGGGCGATCGCTTCATCAGGAAACTTTTACACTTCCAGTGGACTGACTGGGCCACCATCATACGCCAGTCGACCGACTGGGACTGCTACAGTGCAAAAATGTACCCGAGGCTATAAATAGAAAGAGGCAATTTTAACCTAGGCACTTGGCAACTTTGGGAGATTTTTTCAGCAAAAGAGATCAAATCAAGGGCATCCATCACCATACAATCAAGGAAGATTGAAGATCAAGGGAGATAACTAGGATTAATCATCCTATTCAATTCCTCTTCTCTTCTCTTTTGATTGTGTAGAAAAACCCTACTCACACCATGTTGTCTTACATGATGTGTGAGTAGTCCCCTTGTGTTTTGGGGGTGTTATCACCCTCTTTAGTACTCAATGATTATGTATACACATTCATTATGCAAATCTATGGAGTTGATTTCATTTTACTATGCTCTTCATTGTAGACATGTTGATAAGTGTTTGATAAAATGCCTAAGTGACATGTTTGTGCTAGAACTATGATCTTAGTATTGAGAGAGCTTAGTGATGGTTTGGATATAGTAAAAATGAACTCATCAAACATTTATGAGAGTAAATGCATGGGTGTGAGGTTAACTAAAACTTATTGCCTATAGCATTTATTACCTTGGGAGATGTTCCAAGGATAATAGTGCTATAGAGTGAATCAATATCTTTAATAAGTGAGATTCTAATTAAGAGGGCTTGACTAGGTTTAGACTTGCATGATAGTTTGTCAATTTTTAGCCTAAGCTAGGTTTTAAACCTATCAACCCCTAAAATGATTGAAATCTTGTATACATGATCGTTGGGAAATTGCCAAGGAGGGGAGTAACCCCTCGAAACTCTCTTAAATCGAATTAAAATCCCCTAGAAACCACTTCATTACTTGTTTCTTTATTGATAATCATTCCCATAATTGAATTGAAGGAATAGCCGAGTAGAAATTTGATCCACCTAGCGTACAATCCAATTGCTCACTTGGGTTCGACACCGGTCTTACCGGTCAATTAGAAATTCTTTTGACTAATACAAAAAATACAAACGTCAAAATGGCGCCATTGTCGGGGAGCAAAGGCTAGATTATCCCTAGGAAGAATCATTTAGTACTCCCTATTCCATGTTTTTCTTTATTTGTTTTGCAACTTGTGATTCTTGAGCTTATTCCACTGTTCTTACTTGTCTTGTTTGCTTTCCCCTTGTAGGTGCATCTCTTTTATGCCACCAAATACAAAGAAGCTTACCCAAATTGTGGATAGAGACTTGAGGCAACCGAAAGGAGAATTTGTTAACCCTTACCCTACAAGAAGTAAAATGACCAAGGATAAAGGAACCACCTCGAACACTCAAGGAATCATTCATCAAGCCATGGGAGATAGAGATGGACTTCCTCCTCCCCGTCCACCCCCCGCTCAACTACCACAAGGCCCTCGTGCTAGAAGGGTACTAAAGGACTATGCCGCTCCTACGGCTCATGGATATCGCTCCCCAATCCTTGTACCGACGGTTGATAACCGAGACTTTGACTTGAAGACCTCAACAATTCAAATGGTCCAATCCAATCAATTCTCAGGGAGAGACCGTGAGGACCCAAACTCTCATTTGACCACATTCCTTGAAGTTTGTGCTACTTTCAAGATTAATGGGTTCTCCGAGGATGAAAAGCTATTGAGGTTATTCCCATTCTCCCTCATGGGAAGGGCAAGGGATTGGTTAAGAAGCCAAACGCCCGATAGTTTCACCACTTGGGAGGAGCTAGCCGTGGCGTTTCTCAACAAGTATTTCCCTCCTTCCAAGATGGCCTACTATAGGAGTCAAATCACAAACTTTGGACAAATGGATGGGGAAACACTCTATGAGGCTTGGGAAAGATACAAGGAGTATCAAAGACTTTGCCCGCACCACAACCTAGATGACCTCCTTGTGTTCCACACTTTCTACCACGGTGTTGATGGTCCCTCGCGGCTTGCACTTGATATCGCCGCGGGAGGAGCTATCATTGACCTTGAACGGCATGAAGGATATGCGGTGATAGAGAAGATTACAAAGAACTACTTCATTTGGGGAAGTGAAAGAGGGAACCCAAGAAGGAAGAATGAAAGGCATGAAGTAAAGGCGGTGAGCACAAGTGACTATGATGCCTTAAGGAAGGATTTTGAGAACCTCTCGGATGAAGTATTCAAGTTGAAACACCTGGAGAAAGATCACGCAACGAGTCAAGGGTGTGATATTTGCGAGGTTTATGAGCATGAGACCAATTCTTGCCCCTTGGTTTAAAGGGATGGACATAGATATGGCTATGAAGAAGCAAATTTTGTGGGAGGAAATCAAAGTAGAGAGTATGGAGCTAGTGCCACTCAAGGGCAAAATTCTCAAGCTAATTACACTACACCAAGGTTTTCCTCGGGATGGAGGAATCATCCTAATTTTTCCTACAAGACCACAGATCCCACTCGTCCCGACTTCGGAGCTACACCTCTCGGATTTGGTCCTAAGCCTACTCAAGCTAGTCAAGCTTTCCCACCAAAGAACCAATTCCAACCTAGGAATCAATATCAAAGTCAAGGACCGACTTTGCTTCAAAGGAACCAAAACCAAGGGCAACAATATCAAGCTCAAGCTCAAAAGCCTTACCAACAAGTGGCCATTCTCCCCAAACTTCAAATGAGCCCTCCAATAAGGTTCCTATGATGGCCGTGCTCCTCGAAATGAAGAGAGACCAAGAACAATCTCGTATTTCCCAAGAAAGGGTCCAAGCACAATTGATGGATATGCAAACCAAATTTGAAAGGTTGGAAACCCACAACAAGATGCTTGAGAACCAAATAGCTCAACAAGCCGAGTCCTCTACAAGGGCACGAGGGAAATTGCCGGCTAGGCCCGAGTAAGGGCAAAGAGAGCATTGTAATCCAGTTACATTGTGGAGTGGTAAGGAATTAGAGGGTGAACAACCGAAGAGGAGGAAAGTCTCTTTTGATCTTGGAGGCCAAGCTAGTGCCGAAATTGAAGATTTAGATGAAGAGGTCCCTAACCCTCAAACCCAAAAGGAAAAAGTAGTGGAAAAGGAGAAAGATGAATTAAAGCCATACACTCCTCCTATCCCCTTCCCACAAAGGCTAAAGAAGAAGAGCAATGACAAGCAATTCTCGAAGTTTGCCGAGATGATGAGGAAGCTTTATGTTACCATGCCCTTCACTGAGGTAATCACTCAAGCTCCATCTTATGCAAGATTTCTAAAAGATGTTATTACTTGCAGGAGGACGATTGAAGACGTTGACACGGTGTCCCTCAATGGAGAATGTAGTGCCATACTCCAACCGCGCATGCCACCCAAACTTGAGGACCCCAGTAGCTTCTCCATTTCATGCTATATAAATGATGTTAAAATTGAACGTGCTATGTGTGATTTGGGTGCTAGCATATCGTTGATGCCTTATTCTTTGTGTAAGAAATTGAATATGGGTGAGCCTAAACCAACTCAAATGATTTTAAGACTCGCGGACCGCTCCTCAAGATTCCCTAAGGGAGTTCTTAAGGATGTCCCGGTTAGAGTAGGGAATTTCTATATTCCGGGGGATTTTGTGGTGTTAGAGATGGAAGAGGACAATGAAATTCCCATTCTTTTGGGAAGGCCTTTCCTCTACACCACGGGGGCTATATTTGATACTACTAAGGGATCAATTACCATGAGAGTAGGTGATGAGGAAGTTGAATTTAATCTAGAGAAGGCACAAAAAGGTCCTAGTTCTACCATGAGTTGCAATTATCTAGACCTTGTTGATACTTATGAAATGTATGATGTGCCTAACTTGCTTATGGATGAAATTGACGACCTTGATTATGAGCTTCCTAAGCGTGTTGATTGTTGGACTATGTTGAATGACGAAGATGAAGAGGGTACTCAAAGCGACAAAGGTAAGGAGTCTTGTTTGGTAGAGTTAAAAGCTCTACCAACAAGCCTAATGTATGAGTTCTTAGGCCTCAATTCTACTTTGCGTATCATTGTGAATGCCTCCTTGAATGATGATGAGACTTTGAGATTGCTTGATGTGATTAGAGAGCATAAAGATGCTATTGGCTATTCTATTGATGATTTGAAAGGGATAAGTCCCAATTTGTGCATGCATAAAATTAATTTGGAAGATGATAGTTTACCATCTAGAGAGCATGCTAGGAGACTTAATCCCATTATGGGTGAGGTAGTTAAAAAGGAAATTTTGAAAATGCTTGATGCGGGAATCATTTTCCCTATTGCGGATTCTAATTGGGTGAGTCCCATTCATGTGGTACCCAAGAAGGGAGGCATGACGGTGGTTAAAAATGACAAAAATGAGTTAATACCTACTAGAACCGTCACCGGTTGGCGAATGTGCATTGATTTTTGAAAACTCAATAAAGCCACTAAGAAAGATCATTTTCCACTTCCTTTTATTGATCAAATGCTAGAGAGGTTAACCAAGCATGATTACTTTTGTTATCTTGATGGATATAGTGGATTTTTTTCAAATCCCTATTCATCCACAAGATCAAGAAAAAACTACCTTTACTTGTCCCTATGGAACATTCGCCATCGGCGAATGCCCTTTGGACTTTGTAATGCACCGGGCACATTTCAAATATGCATGATGGCTATATTTTCAGAATTTATTGAGAAAATTATGGAAGTGTTTATGGATAATTTTTCTGTTTATGGTTCCTCTTTTGATGATTGCTTGGCCAATTTGGCAAAAGTCTTGAAAAGATGTATTGAGACGAACCTTGTTCTGAATTGGGAAAAATGTCATTTTATGGTGTAGGAAGGCATAGTGCTTGGACATTTGGTCTCAAAAAGAGGGATTGAGGTGGATAAGGCTAAAGTGGAAGTTATCGAAAAATTGCCACCTCCAAAGGATGTTAGAGGAATAAGGAGCTTTCTCGGCCATGCCGGCTTTTATAGAAGATTTATTAAGGACTTCTCAAAGATTGCAAGGCCTTTGACGAACTTATTGTGTAATGATACCAAATTCCAGTTTGATGAAGAATGCTTGGTAGCCTTTGAGAAGTTGAAGAAAGCATTGGTCTCGGCCCCTATTATTCAACCTCCAAATTGGGATTTGCCCTTTGAGCTCATGTGCGATGCAAGCGATTATGCTATTGGAGCGGTTCTTGGACAAAGGGTGGACAAGAAACTTCACGCCATTCACTACACAAGCAAGGTCTTAAATGGAGCTCAATTGCATTATTCAACAACTGAGAAGGAACTCCTTGCTATAGTGTATGCCTTCGACAAGTTTCATTCATACCTTGTGGGATCGAAGACTATAGTATTCACCGACCACGCGGCAATCAAATACCTCTTGTCAAAGAAAGACTCTAAGCCAAGGTTGATAAGATGGATCCTCTTGCTCCAAGAATTTGATATTGAGATCAAGGATAAGAAGGGAGTGGAAAATCTCATCGCCGATCACCTATCTAGGCTTGAAGGAAATGAGGAACTCAAAGGAGACACTAGCCTTGTAGATGACGCTTTCATTGGAGAGCAACTAATGAGAGTTGAAGCGGAAGCCCTCCCATGGTATGCGGATATGGTCAACTTTGTGGTGTGTGGGATTATACCCCATGACATGAACCATCATCAAAAGAATAAGTTCTTATCCGAGGCAAAAAGGTATTATTGGGATGAGACATTCTTGTACAAGCTTTCCGCAGACGGGATATATAGAACTTGTGTAGCCGAGGAAGAGATGAGGAACATCCTATACCATTGTCATTCATCTCAATACGGAGGACATGGTAGTGGAGCAAAAACGGCTTCGAAAGTCCTACAAAGTGGATTCTATCGGCCTACTCTCTTTAGTGATGCATATGAATTCGTTAAGGCTTGTGACCAATGCCAAAGGACGGGGAACATTTCAAAAAGGCATGAAATGCCCTAACAAAGCATTCTTCCGGTTGAGATATTTGATGTTTGGGGTATAGACTACATGGGTCCCTTCCCGTCTTCATATGGAATTCAATACATATTGGTCGCGGTTGACTACGTCTCGAAATGGGTTGAGGCCATCGCCTCCCCTACTTGTGATGCAAAGGTTGTTACAAAACTCTTCAAGAAGATAATTTTCCCAAGATTTGGGGTTCCAAGGACCGTCATTAGTGATGGCGGTTTGCACTTTAAGGAAAAACATTTTGAATCCTTGCTTCACAAGTATGGGGTGAGCCACAAGGTAGCAACGCCGTATCACCCACAAACTAGTGGGCAAGTGGAGATATCGAATCGGGAAATCAAGGCAATCTTGGAAAAGACGGTAGGAAGCTCGAGGAAAGATTGGTCCTCAAAGTTAGATGATGCATTATGGGCTTATCGCACTGCCTTCAAGACCCCCATTGGGATGTCTCCATATCGCCTCATATATGGGAAACCATGCCATTTGCCGGTTGAATTGGAATATAAGGCAATGTGGGCAATTAAATTCTTGAATATGGACTTACAAATGGCGGAAGAGAATAGGGTCCTTCAACTCCACAAGCTAGAAGAAATAAGGAATGAAGCTTATGAGAGTGCTAGAATTTACAAGGAGAAGATGAAGAAATGGCATGACAAGAGAATCTTTCGTCGTGAATTCAAAAAGGGAGAGAAGGTCTTACTCTTCAACTCTAGTCTCAAGCTATTTCCGAGAAAATTAAGGAGTCGATGGAGTGGCCCTTTCATTGTTCACAAGCCTCACAAAGATGGCCATGTAGAAGTACTCAATAATGACGGAACCATCTTTAAGGCCAATGGACAAAGGCTCAAGCACTATAGAGAACAAGCTCTGGATGAGCACAATGCAACTTATGCCTTGACCGACCCATGAAAGAGCTACAATCCGCTTGAGGAGGGATCCTAGCGAAGGACTCCTCAAGTGTGTTTCTTGAGAAAAGATCTGGCTCAGTCTTTGCCAAGACGTTAAACTAAGCTCTAACGGGAGGTTACCCGGTTGTGAGTTGTCCATCTTTGCTCAATTAATTGCATACATGTTTGGCATGCGTACATTGCACTTTAAATGAGAGCATGTTGCTAGGATGGTCTAAAATGCATGATTAGGTGTGATTGGTTTGAAATTGTACTTGCATGTATTATCTAGGTCATGGTGATGTCTTAAGTGTGGAGTGTATGATCCTAGCTTGCGTTTTGTTGTGAAATATGTTTATGCTAGCGATTTCTTGGAAAAGCATGCCTTCGGTTTGAATTGAATTTGTATGGATATTGTATGGCATTTTATTCATCATGCGGAGTAAAATTCTCAGTGTGGAGTTGGGAGTTCAAATAAAGGACAAAAGTTCATTGAAGCAAAAATCTGCTCTCAGTCGATCGACTGGAAGGAAGCCAAATACCCAGTCGGTCGACTGGATTGATGTTCAGGAAGAGTGAAAATAGAAGCCAGGCCAGTCGATCGACGGGAGCCTCAGTCGACCGATTCGATGGACATTCAGCAGGGCCCAAATTTTCTCCCATTCTAGTTGACCAACTCGCCTCCCAGTTGATCAACTGGAATCCCCTTATGTCAATCCGTCCTTCCCTTTTCAAATTCATTTTCACTCCAACCCTCACTCGCACAACTCGACCGACTCCCCCATCTCCGAGCAACCGCATCCTTCGGCCTTCCTTCACCCAACCTCCAAGCCGTCCTCACCTCGCCCCGCCATCATCAGTCCACCAACCAGCCTAGACAGCGCAACCTCCAACCACCCACATCTCCGATTTCGATCAGAAAAGTCGTTTTTGCCCAATCTCCTCGCTCCGGCACCTCCGACCTTCGTCTGGCCACCCATCACACTCGGAATCCACCCATTTTTAATCCCCAACCATCAATTTCACTCACCGAAGCATCCCGAGCGAAACCCCATTTCGACCTAGAAATCACCTCCCAGTCGATCGACTGGAGATTCCTTGAAGTGCCAGTCGACCGGCTGGATTGAAATCTCAGTGGGTGTTTGCTCAGTTCAATCTTCAGTTTTTCATTCCCATTTCAATCATGCCTCGTGCCGGTTCTTCGTCCCAATCCAAATCCAAGGGCAAGAAGGTGGCTCATGAGCCCTCGAGAGATGATCGTATCATTGAGCAACACGAAAGCGACGAGGATGATAGGCCACTTGTCAAGAGGAAGCAGAAGTTGCTAAGGGATTCATTGGCAGACGATAGCCCAGCCTCGGATGAGGACTTAGACGCTCCACCGGTTTCTCCCGTACCTCCTCCAAAGAAGAAAAGCCAACAACCGAGGAAACTAGCAAAGAAGAAAAGACCCCCCGTGCCTTCCTTGCCTAGAGCTCCATCACCTCCGGTGCCCAGAGTACCCTCGCCCCCAGCTGAAGCACCGACCTCCAGTGCCATTGTCCCGGTAGTGCCGAATGAGGGACCATTGGAGGGACCCTTGCCCTCGCCGACCTCATACCCCTTCTCGGTGCCTCTAGAGTTCAGAGATGAGACGCACCGGACCCATCATGCTACGATTACGAAGAAGGGGAAGACGACCATTCCTACCCTCTACCCCGATATGGGACTCCTCAGGGGGATTGATAGTGCGGTCACCGATGAGGTACATTTGCGCCTCACTCATTGTGGTTTGAATTTCTTATTTATAGATGATCCCGGATCCTACCAGAGGGTAGTAGAGGAGTTTGTATGCTCTTTTGAATGGATTAGAGAGGAAGAGGAGGAAGGAAGGAAATATTATTGAAAATTTGTATTGGGAGGAAGGGATTTCGAGATTACGGAGAGTGTGATCCGAGATTGGCTAGGATTCCCTCCTCATGATGCCACAGCCCGAAAATACACCGAGCATGAGCATAGCAGATTCTGGAAGCGGATTTCGGGGAGGAATGAGTGGTTCATATCCTCTTACAACTCTTCGGCGATCACCGACCCGGTGTGGAAGGTGTTCCATCATCTTATTGCCATTGGGATTAACACCCGGATGGTGAAGGCTCGGTCATTTACCCTCCCCGATATGGACCTCATGCTAGCTATTGATCAAGGGGAGGTCATTGATTGGCTTGTTATCCTTGCTACCCGTTTTTAGAACATTGTTAAGAAGGGTACGAGGAACCGTGCTTTGAGAGGAGGCTCTTTGATTACATTGATAGCCCTACGGTGTCACTTCACCTTTGGCCATGAGGGTTGCCCCAAGCCGTCCAGGAGCACACTCGATATGGGCACCATGAAGCATATGCATATCCTCAAGAAGGATGGGAAGACCTGGGCCGTCGACAGGAAGCCTCATCAGAAGGAGCTAGTGGATAATGCCGCGTACAGGAGGAAGGTGTTCAAGAGAGAGAACCCGCTCTACTGCATGACCAACCTTACCCCTTCCCCTCCTTCCTCTCCCGTAGCCTCTCCTCCCACCGCCACCGAGCCCGCAGCTCCCATTCCTGAGAAGCCTCCCATCGTGGAGCCACCCACTGAGGAGCCGGCTGTTGAGAGTGCTCCCCATCCTACAGATGATTCAGCTGAGTGGAGGTAGAGGATCTCCTCTGATATTGCCGACTTGAGGAGTGGCTTGAGCAAACTTGAGGATTTTATCAGAGAGTCAGACGCGAGGGCTCGCCAGTAGTGGGAGTGGCTCCGATCCACAGTATTATCCATGGTCCGCGGCTCCGGTGGTCCAGTAGCTCCTCCAGCCGCCCCAGAGTTCTCTGTACCTTGTGACGCCTCCCCCTTGCCTACCACGCCAGTTTCTAGAGTCGGGGAGGCGGGCACACCACTCACTGGAGGCACGGCGGAGCCAGTTAGCTTTATTCGGGAGGAGAGTCCACTACTCACTGGTGCCATGATACCGAATGAGAGTTCCTCTAGAGAGGAAGGTGTTGGAGATTCAGCTAGACACATCAGTCCAGGAGGCAATGAGGCTACATCTTGAGCTTGTATTGCATTTTGTTCTTACTTTTGTCCATGCCTTGATGCTTTCTAGCTTAGATCATGTACTTGGATGTTAAGTCGCCTTTTGGCACAATTTTGGATGATGTATGCCATTTTGAGTGATGTACTCTTGACTTACTTTTGGTTGTATGCTACATTTCCTATGATATTGAAGGTGTTTACCATTTATGTTGTTCACTCTACAGGATATACATCTACATATCATTATCATGTTCCAAATTCACCTTCTTTGTCTAGGTTATTTCTCACTCCCAAGAGTTATGTTACCGGATCTACAAACGAGGGGAGTTCTTATGCGCCTTTGCCTTTATTTTATCATTCTTTGCGCTTGGGGACTAAGCTTGAATTAAGTGTGGAGTGGTTTGATGCGCATAGTTCACATGTTTGCATGCCATGCATATCATTTTTAGATGGACACTTGCATTTTTTTGCACCTTATCCCTACATGAGAGTGTTTTTAACCATATAGGCTTGTGACTATCGATTCTTAAATCCTATAAATCACATCTAGCCTATTTGCCACATTTATTGGATCTTGAACTTAGAACCGACCTAGTCCTATGAACGTGTATTCTTGAGAACCAATATCATTGATATCTTTTGTCTATCCAATTCTCTAAGCATTTTCGTTGAGATACCTTGAATCAAGTTATAGCAAGCACCTTTTAAAATCTTCGTGAAAAAAAAACTTAGACCCTTTGTGAAATCTACTTGTCTTAGTCAAGACGAGTTCCAGATGGTGTTCGAACTGCGTCTCGAACACTTGTTGGACAGTTTCAGGTTGTGTTCAAACAGAGGCTGAAACACCTTAGCAGACAGAACAGAATACAGAACAAATAGGAGCACACACGATATGATAACCCAGTTCGGCCTCGCCTACTCTGGGGGGTTTCCCACACCCGAAACAGGGACACAAATCTTATTACGAGTTTAGAGCTACAAGTGGTCTTACGCTTACACAACCTCGGGTTTGTAATGGCCTAGCCTCTAACACTCCGTCTCTCAGATTTGCAACCGAGGTTTGTCGCTACTCCCCTCGATCCCCTATGGGTAGGACGAGACTTCCCTCTCGGCCTAGTCTTGGACTTCTCGGAAGTCCAGTCGCCTTCTCTCAAAGACGTAGCTTGGTCACCGTGTGTGTGTGCATGCTTTGTTGCTCTTCAAGAACAGTCTGAACAGCACACTGAACAGACTGCTTCTTCTGCCGTTGATATTCAGGTGAGGAATATACAGCCGGCGGTCGCTCCTCCTCTAATCTCACTAATCCTCTCGTGTTTATTTTCTCTCAGGAAGCGACGCTGAATAAGGACGCCCTAGCATTGTATTTATATGCTTTGGACGAAACCCTAATCAGCACAAGATAATCCCATCAAATATTTAGGATATATTCCTAGATATTTGATGTATATCTTTTCAAATCGGTTGGAAGAATATACGAAGACTTCTTCCCCAAGTCAGCCACGCCGCCTTCAATGTAGATATTCATTCGAATATCTGATGTTCAAATAATTCGATGGCCGACTTCAAATCTTGATCTTTGATCCATATCTTGTCAAATATTTCGGAGATACTCCTAAATATTTGATAGATATTCAATCTCCTCCATATCCAATCTTTGGAGATAACTTTCGTGCCAAGCCATCCTATATTCTCTCAGCCAATCTGCATATATTTGATCGCCTCTCTGATCTTCGGTGATGACTTGTCGATTGGCTCCAATCAAATAATCTCGTCGATATCTTTTGGATATTCAGCACTTCATTCCAATCTTCAAGAAGATCTCGATCTTTCTTTATCACCAAGTAATTCCGAATCTTCTTAATCGACTCCTAATTGATGTGAGGATATTCATTTGAATATCTGATCCTCTAATTTATTGTTGAGCCGACTCCAATCAGATCAGATCTTCGATCGTCCAGATTAGGAAAACATCGTATCTTCAGATCTGCTGTATGCGAGTTCCAGTAGTTGATTGAACACTCCTTGAACTCCTGCTTGAACTGTCTAAAGCCGTTTCTCCTTGAACTCCAGCTTGAACTGTCTAAAGCCGTTTTGCCAAAGCCATGCCATTCATGGGAACATCAATCTCCCCCTTGGCATTTTGGCAAAACCAAATCTACGCTTTAGACACAACTTGAGGAACCAGAACAGTTACCTCAAAACACTCCCCCTTTTTGCCACAAACTGGCAAGGGGTCCAATCGAGCAACCTGGTCTCTTCGACAACTGGAGTCTTGTCAACTCCCCCTCGAACATAGCCTGGGACAGTGACACATGCTGTGAGTCTGTCGAACCATGGTGTCTCAGCAGCTGTTCGACCACCGGAATGATCTCTACCTCCTTCAGTAGCTGTCCACGCTCAGCTCAGGACATCTTCTCACCAACAACTCTCCTCATAGATTACTCAAGAAAATTCTTCCTCTTTTAGTTGATTGATTCTTGTCCTCTGCGCCTGTTCGACCTCCAGTATAATCTTCACCTCCTCCAGTAGCTGTCCGCGATCAGCTCGGGACAACTTCTCACCAGCAGCTCTCCTTATAGAAGACTCAGGTGCGTCCTTCCTGTTCAACCCGGGGTCCTTCAGATCATTCGTATGTCGACCCTTGAACAGCTTGTGATCAACTACCAACTTCAACGGAGCACTTGACAGTCTGTCCTGGTTTGTCTTCAAATCTTGATGCTGGTTGGTGGTGCAGAGACTTAGTAGATATGGCGTGTTCTGCATAATTCTTCCCATGTCAATGAGAATCCTGTTTCCAATCTGGTAGAGCAGCTGTCCCATCTCTTTTCTGTCCGTGGTTCTATGAGATGTAGGCTTCAGGGATGATCTTTCTTTTCTGTACTGCCTTCCACTTGGCTGGTGCGTCCGTACTGGCAAACCATACTCCGTGCTTAGTCACTCCAGTTGGAACAGACCTTGGAACACTCCTCTTCCTTTTCTTGGATGCACTTGCTCCCCCTGCATCTGTTCTCTTACCATCCTCCTTAGTAGTTACTTCAGTCGAGCATGCTTGGATGGTCACTTCCTTCTTTGGTTTCTCCTTTTCAGACTTCTTGAGCTCAACCAATGAAACCGAGTCCTCATCATCCTCCTGTGTGTTTTCAATCTCAAGCTCTTCTGGAACAGTCTTCAGCAACTCCACATCTGGATCGACTGACTGTTTCAGCTTCCTTGGCATATCAGTCACAACTTCTTTTTGACTCACAATCCCTTCCTTCTGTTTTCCTTTCAGTTCTGCCATGGATACAGAATCGTGATCCTCTCGCTGTGCCTCTTTATTAACTACCTTAGTAGTCTTTTCTACCAAGCATTCATCTGACTCTTCATCCTGTACCAGACTTCTCTTGCTAGAAGATTCAACAAACTACTCAGTATCAGAGTATGACATAGCAAGTTTTCTCCCCCTCACAGCACTAATTCATGCAGCGTATTTCCTGGGAGTTCCATTCCTTCTAGGTACGACTTTCATGCGGATTCCTGTCTTCTTCAGCACGAAGCCAGTGGCATCTACCTTTGCATTCAACAGCTTCTTCTTATTAGAACCACAATGTTAGCCCTACTGGCTTCACCTTCTTGTGCAGTATCGGCCACAGAATCTACAGTAGGTTTCAAACCCTTCGGCTTCCCATTAACCACTTTGTCACCCTTATGACTCACTGAATCTTTACCAATCGCCCGTACTTCCTCATCAACAAAATTGAGTGCAGTAGCTTGGGAGTGAGAACAAGGGATTACCTCATTGAGGGGTGGTTCAGCCATCGACTGATTTTCCGTTAGCTTTCTTCCTTCAGATGGATTATGGTTAGCCTTTGTCATCTTCGAAGTCGCCTCTTCTCCTTTCTTGATATGCTCGTAATGGTGGCATAATACTGATAATATTTTGGAATGAATAACTAGTTCCAGCCACGTACCATCTGTTCCAGCCCTCTTCTTTGGTCGGTCAGCCCAACTGATTTGCTGGGGTTTGTACTCTTGGCTGACCTCCTTCTGGAACACTTAGTTGGCGACAATACGCAGACCCATATAGGATCTAAGTGTTTCGAACTGAGCGGCGTTTGTCATGTGCTTTGATGTGATGACCTTCTTCTCCACTAGCTCTCTGATGAAGTGATATCTGATCAGGGAGTGTTGTACTGGGTTCTTGGGCAGAAACTTCTTCACCCGTTCCACTCTGTGTTCAGACAGATTCTGCTTCATCCATAGGAACTGAGTGCAGCACCTCTCTGCAGCAATCCTCTCCTGCTCTCCCAGCATCTGGTCAACGTGTGTTCCAGGAAGGTGTTTCATCTCTCCCATGATCAGCTGGAGCTCTTTTTGCATCCGTCTCACGAACTGTCCAACCAGCTTCTGTGTACTCGTGACGAACATATGCTGCTTCTCTACTCCCCCTCGCTCATAGCCATGGTCGATGAGGAACATCTCGTACCATGCTCTGGGCGCTTGTGTGAGTCCGTATATAGTATCCTTCAGTTCGTGACTGTGCACAAGTTGATATAACTTCCATGCTTTATATCTGATGTGCTCTTCCGGTTCCACGTGAATGGCCACCACCCAAATCTCATCAATAAATGCTTTGATGACATTCTTCGGACTGGATAAACAGGCAGCCAACTCTCGACACTTGATCTCATTTGCTCGACTCTTAATTCTCCATGAGGGTTGCAGCGCAGGTGCATCGTCAAGTGTAGGTGTGGCTTCATCGGCTGGATCTCCCTCTGGAATTTTATCTTATAGAACAGAGTTGGGGGCAACATCGTCTTTCATCTTTCCAGAAGAGGACACCATACCTGTCCCTTGCAATTCCATTTCATGTATCGTGTTTGTCAGACAGACAGTGGCAGCTCCTGTTCCAACTGAGCCTAGACAGTAGCTATTGTTTGTTGACCTGCTTCCTTCCAACAGTTTGTCTCTATTCCAATCTAATGTAGCAGACTGTCTTTCACCACACAATCTACTGATACTGATCAGGTTTACCTTTAACCCATCCACTAGGAGGATATCCTCGAGCTCAGGTAGATCCGGAACCTTCAATGTCCCACAGCCGATCACCTGGCCCTTCCCTCCATCTCCAAAAGTGACAAACTGATGCTTGCGAATAGGTTTAACATTGATGAGATGTTGAGGATTACCTGTCATATTGAGATGAACTTCTTTGCGGCTCAACTCAGCATTCTTTCTCCTTAGCTCCACCAAGCCTGCAGGATGTGTTTCTCTATTTTTCTCCATCATTGTATCACAAACGTTTGGGAGATCTGCCTTCACCTTTTCACCACGAAAAACATCTTGTATAATAACTGGGACGTCAGCTGTCTCCTCTACTGAGACTACCACTGAGGCAACAACTGACTCAACTCTCTGCTGATCTCCTGGTTCATCTGCTTGAACACTTACCTCCTTCACAGCTTCTGGATTGAGGGCAGGTGCAGAGTTTTCCACCCCTACAGCCTGGGCCTGAGACGACTTCTGTGAACTTGTCACAGCAGACACATGGACCTTGTAGATTCTGTCCAGATCATCATCCTTTTCAGCGCGATCAGATACTTCCGCTATTGAATCATCAACCTTCTCTGATGGATTAACCTCCTCGGTCACAGATTCAACATGCTTTCTGAGATGCTCACCACCTGCTCCTCGAAGCTTTTCACCAGACCCATCGTTAGATTCACTATCTGGACCCTCATAGGCTATTCTGAGAATATCCCATGCTTCCTTGGCCACCTCATATTCAGCAATCAGTTTGAACACCTTCTCCTCTACTCCATAGAATATTGCATTTAGGGCCTTTGAATTTCAAACAGCCGCTACATCATCTGCTTCAGACCACAGGGCTTCGGGTTTTGGCATAACAGCTCCTTCAGGGTTGGCCATCGTGGGTTCTGTCCATCCTATCATTACAGCTCTCCAAGCCCTTTCATCGATGGATTTCAGAAAGGTTTTCATCCTGGATTTCCAATAGACATAATTCGGCCCTTCAAGCAACGGTGGTCGGTTAGTGCTCTGTCCTTCCTTCAAACTCATCTTGAACTGTCGCCGGATCACACTCTGTATGTCGAGTGCCTGCTATGATACCAATTGAAATCCACTTGTCTTAGTCAAGACGAGTTCCAGATGGTGTTCGAACTGCGTCTCGAACACTTGTTGGACAGTTTCAGGTTGTGTTCAAACAGAGGCTGAAACACCTTAGCAGACAGAACAGAATACAGAACAAATAGGAGCACACACGATATGATAACCCAGTTCGGCCTCGCCTACTCTGGGGGGTTTCCCACACCCGAAACAGGGACACAAATCTTATTACGAGTTTAGAGCTACAAGTGGTCTTACTCTTACACAACCTCGGGTTTGTAATGGCCTAGCCTCTAACACTCCGTCTCTCAGATTTGCAACCGAGGTTTGTCGCTACTCCTCTCGATCCCCTATGGGTAGGACGAGACTTCCCTCTCGGCCTAGTCTTGGACTTCTCGGAAGTCCAGTCGCCTTCTCTCAAAGACGTAGCTTGGTCACCGTGTGTGTGTGCATGCTTTGTTGCTCTTCAAGAACAGTCTGAACAGCACACTGAACAGACTGCTTCTTCTGCCGTTGATATTCAGGTGAGGAATATACAGCCGGCGGTCGCTCCTCCTCCAATCTCACGAATCCTCTCGTGTTTATTTTCTCTCAGGAAGCGACGCTGAATAAGGACGCCCTAGCATTGTATTTATATGCTTTGGACGAAACCCTAATCAGCACAAGATAATCCCATCAAATATTTAGGATATATTCCTAGATATTTGTTGTATATCTTTTCAAATCGGTTGGAAGAATATACGAAGACTTCTTCCCCAAGTCAGCCACGCCGCCTTCAATGTAGATATTCATTCGAATATCTGATGTTCAAATAATTCGATGGCCGACTTCAAATCTTGATCTTTGATCCATATCTCGTCAAATATTTCGGAGATACTCCTAAATATTTGATAGATATTCAATCTCCTCCATATCCAATCTTTGGAGATAACTTTCGTGCCAAGCCATCCTATATTCTCTCAGCCAATCTGCATATATTTGATCGCCTCTCTGATCTTCGGTGATGACTTGTCGATTGGCTCCAATCAAATAATCTCGTCGATATCTTTTGGATATTCAGCACTTCATTCCAATCTTCAAGAAGATCTCGATCTTTCTTTATCACCAAGTAATTCCGAATCTTCTTAATCGACTCCTAATTGATGTGAGGATATTCATTTGAATATCTGATCCTCTAATGTATTGTTGAGCCGACTCCAATCAGATCAGATCTTCGATCGTTCAGATTAGGAAAACATCGTATCTTCAGATCTGCTGTATGCGAGTTCCAGTAGTTGATTGAACACTCCTTGAACTCCTGCTTGAACTGTCTAAAGCCGTTTCTCCTTGAACTCCAGCTTGAACTGTCTAAAGCCGTTTTGCCAAAGCCATGCCATTCATGGGAACATCACTTTGAATGCTCCTTGGTGACTTGAGTTCTCTAATACGGTGCCTTGTTAATGTTTGATTCTCGCACATTCCATACACTTTTTGAACATATTGTCAAGTTTTAAGTGTGGAGTCAAAAGAAGGCAAAAATAGGCCCCATATCAACAAAAAAAAGATACAAATGTCGGGGGTTAGGAAGAAAAGTTCCCCCTCGAAAGCATTTGTAGGCCAAAGGCCGTTTCAATAAGAAATAAGAAACACTTAAAACTTGACTCTATGTTCTCCTCCATTCTTCATTTGTGCGGGATTCACCATTTGCGTTGTGTGCTTGTTAGATTGACTTTTGAACGACCCACGTGCTTGCACGAGAGTTATCATTTGGTCTATACTTGTTTATTAAAGAACTCTGGTGTCGGACTCCTCTTCCCTTATGGATTACGGCTTAAGCGCCTAAAACTTGGGAATGAGTTTCATGTCGCAAACCCATGGACTAGCCCTAGCTAGCATAGGTGAGTGATTGTCAATTTTTGTGTAAACTAAATACTTTACTTCTATTGTATTGCCTTGAAAATGAGTAGACTTTTGGATGAGACGATTGATAGCTCTAGTAATGATGACCTTGAATCCACAACCTCAAGGGTACTCAAAGTGGTTTAAAAGTTCTTTTGATGATATTTTGATGGTAATCCTAGCGTGGGGTGAGGAATTTGTTTTGAGAAATCATAGCCTTAGTTGAACACTCTTGAATTCATTCTCATGGGATATGTGCATTTAGGATTTGTGAGTATTCCCTTTTCTGAAAACTCTCACGAGACTATAACTCGTCCACTAGGGTAGCCTACGGGTTTAAAGGCTTAATGCATAAGCCAAATGCATTCGTAACGCCTACGAAAAGGAGCTAGTTAGGTTGTATATACTTGCATCTACTTTTCAATAACATGTTTAGCAATAATAACCGAGACAGTGTGAAATCTAGTGAGGCAAATAGACGATAAACGTAGCACCACTAGCATTTCGACATTTGCATTCCCTTGACATATTTGCATACTTTGTTCGGGACGATCAAAGCTTAAGTGTGGAGTGTTGATAAGTCAAGTTTTCGACTTATTAATACCCGTTTCTCACTATACCTTTAGTTCGTTTCCGGTTATAATTTGATTTCATTCGATCTCTTTTCGTACGTTTCAGGTACAAATCAAGATACCTCAGTGTCAAAACCCAAATACGAAAACTCGAGAAAAATTGGAGACTTGAGCAAGATTTGGGCAGAAAAGAGCCCCAGTCGATCGACTGGGAATTTCCCCTGCCCCAGTCGATCGACTGGATGAACAAACAGGAGAGGAGCTCAGCTCGCCCATCGAGTCAATCGACTGGGACCTCCAGTCGGTCGACTGAGAAGAGGCTTAGACTACTCAAACTGCGAGTCGGTCGACTGAGACTCTCGAGTCGGTCGACTGGACCAACACCTCAGGAGGCCCTTCAAGGATGTCTATCGAGTCGGTCGACTGGGCGATCGCTTCATCAGGCAGCTTTTACACTTTCAGTCGACCGACTGGGCCACCAGCATACGCCAGTCGATCGACTGGGACTGCTACCGTGCAAAAATCTACCCGAGACTATAAATAGAAAGAGGCAATTTTGACCTAGGCACTTGGCAACTTTGGAAGATTTTCTAGCAAAAGAGATCAAATCAAGGGCATCCATCACCATCCAATCAAGGAGGATTGAAGATCAAGAGAGATAACTAGGATTAATCATCCTATTCTATTCCTCTTCTCTTCTCTTTTGATTGTGTAGAAAAATCCTACTCACACCATGTTGTCTTACATGATGTGTGAGTAGTCCCATTGTGTTTTGGGGGTGTTATCACCCTCTTTGGTACTCAATGATCATGTATACACATTCATTATGCAAATCTATGGAGTTGATTTCATTTTACTATGCTCTTCATTGTAGACATGTTGCTAAGTGTTTGATAAAATGCCTAAGTGACATGTTTGTGCTAGAACTATGATCTAAGTATTGAGAGAGCTTAGTGATGGTTTGGATATAGTAAAAATGAACTCATCAAACATTTATGAGAGTAAATGCATGGGTGTTAGGTTAACTAAAACTTAATGCCTATAGCATTTATTACCTTGGGAGATGTTCCAAGGATAATAGTGCTATAGAGTGAATCAATATCTTTAATAGGTGAGATTCTAATTAAGAGGGCTTGACTAGGTTTAGACTTGCATGATAGTTTGTCAATTTTTAGCCTAAGCTAGGTTTTAAACCTATCAACCCCTAAAATGATTAAATTCTTGTATACATGATCGTTGGGAAATTGCCAAGGAGGGGAGTAACCCCTCAAAACTCTCTTAAATCGAATTAAAATCCCCTAGAAACCACTTCATTACTTGTTTCTTGATTGATAATCATTCCCATAATTGAATTGAAGGAATAGCCGAGTAGAAAATTTGATCCACCTAGCGTACAATCCAATTGCTCCCTTGAGTTCGACACCGGTCTTACCGGTCAATTAGAAATTCTTTTGACTAATATGAAAAATACAAACATCAGTCCCACTCAACTCTGTCATATGCTTTCGCCATATCCAGCTTCATCGCACAAAATCCTACCCTTTGTCTCCCTCTCGAGTTAATAAAATGGATTAACTCATGCGCCACTACGATATTATCTGAAATAAGCCTCCCTGGGACAAAAGCACTTTGATTTTCTGAAATAATACTTGGTAGGATAGTCTTTAATCTATTAGCGAGCACTTTCGTCGCTATTTTTGCCGACACGTTGCACAGGCTTATCGATCTATAATCTTCAACCTTCATCGGGTTCCTACATTTCGGAATAAGGGTAATGAGGGTCTTATTCACGCCCTCCTCCAATTTTTGTGTATTAAGCATCTTCAAGACAGAATGTGTTACTTTCTCCTTCAGCAGCGGCCAACTCTTCAGATAGAAAATAGCTGAAAAACCATCAGGACCAGGCGCCTTTGTTGGGTACATCTGGAAAATAGCCTGTAATCTTGTTGACTTGGACAAGACTCGAACTCAACCCTCCACTTAATAGTTATTGTCTTTCCTTCCATTAGACTAAAGATGATTGTTGTGTTATTATTTGTTTCAATAATGTATATTCATTTATCAAATCTATAAAATTTATTACTTATTATCAGTTAACTAGAAATTCAATTAGTCTTAGAAATCCCTTATTATTGTGACTTGCAAATTAAGACTAAAATTGTTAATGTTGTTCTATTATTGTTGTATTATTGATTTGTACTTTATCAAATTATTATGATATGTTGTTGTAATCAGATCATAAACATGTAATATTTATTCAAGTCATAAATATGTTAAATTATAATATCATATATAAGTTTTTCATTTTTATTTTTTACTATGTATGGGTCAAACCAGTTCAACCCAGTTGAAACACTGACCCATTGACCCAGTGACTTGACCGGTTCGATCCACGGGTCGATTTTAATAACACTGGTTTAAAGTATTTAAAGCTGAAGTAGAATTGCAGCACGATTTGATTAAGAGACTTGGAACCGATAGAGATGAGAATATTTTGATCCTATTTACTTCCAATTGAATGGTATTATTCATGAGACTACAGCCCCTTATACACCACAGCAAAATGGTATGGCTGAAAGGAAGATTATTCATGAGACTACTTCTTGTTTAGGAAATATGAAGTATTACATAACTTTCATAGAAGATTGTTCTCAGTATTGTTATGTGTACTTATTGCATGCTAAAGATGAAACTTTGGATAAGTTTAAAGTATTTAAAGTTGAAGTAGAATTGTAGTACGATTTGATTAAGAGACTTAGAACCGATAGATGTGAGAATATTATGATCCTGTTTACTTCCAGTTGAATGGTATTATTCATGAGACTACAGCCCGTATACACCACAGCAAAATTGTGTGGCTGAAAGGAAGATTAGAATCCTAAAGGAAATGATTAATTCCATATTATCCTACTCTGGTTTGAGTGAAGGGTTTTGGGGTGAGGCCATGTTGACGGCTTATTATTTACTGAACAAACAAAAGGAACAAGATTACCCCTTATGAGCTCTGGCACAAAAAGAAACCAAATATGAATTATGTTCGAGTTTGGGGATGTAGAGCGGTAGTGAGGCTACCCGCTCCCAAAATAAGAAATTTGGGAGAAAGAGGTGTTGATTGCGCATCTTTATTGGATATGGTGAAATTTCTAAAGCATATAGGTTTTATGTGATAAAACATAATGATTCTATTTCGGCTCACACCGTAATTGAATCAAGAGATGCAATATTTGACGAGATTCATTTCTCATTGATTCCTAGACCTCGAGATTTGATTTCGAGCTCCATAGGAGCTGATTTGGAAGATGCTGCAAACACATCTTCTAATAATATCTAATTTGAGCCTCGTAGAAGCGAACGAGGAAGAATTGAAAAATCATTCGTTCCAGATTTTCAAATTTATTTTGATTGAAGGATCTAGAAATGATGTCGAGTTTCAATACTCATATTGTTCTCTTATTGATGATGATCCTAGACTTATGATGAGGCTATGCGGTCTCAAGATGTTGTTTTCTAGAAAGAATCAATAAATGATGAATTGAATTCTATCATGGGAGATAATACATAGGTATTATTTGATCTCCCACATGGTTGCAAGCCTTTGGGCTGCAAATAAATTGTCAAAAAGAAAATAAAGGTTGATGGATCAGTAGATAAGTTTAAAGCTCGATTGGTTATCCAAGGCTTTAGACAAAAGGAGGGTATTGATTATTTCGATACATATGCTCCTATTGCTAGGATTTTCACTATTAGATTGTTGATTGCCCTTGCTGCAATTAACAGTCTTGTTGTTCACCAAATGGATGTCAAGACGACACTCTTGAATGGTGACTTACAGGAGGAAATCTATATGAAGCAACCGGAAGAATTCATTATGCCTGGAAATGAAAATAAGGTTTGTAAGTTGGTCAAATCATTGTATGGGCTAAAACAAGCACCAGCAAGGGCATCAAAAGTTTGATGATGTTATCTTGTCAAGTGGATTCAAATTGAATCAATCCGACAAGTGTATTTATAGAAAGTTTGATAACTCTGGCAATGGAGTAATCATTTGCTTGTATGTCGATGATATGTTGATCTTTGGCACGTACCAAAGACAAGTAGACCTTACTAAGGCATTTTTATCATCAAGCTTTGCTATGAAAGATATGGGAGAAGCAGATGTGATTCTTGGTATTAGAATCAAGTGTGAGAACAAATGATTAGCACTAACACAGTCTCATTATATTGAGAAGTGCTTAAGAAATTCAATTGTTTGAATTGTTCTCCGGTAAGCTCTCCCATGGACCCAAGTGTGAAGCATATGTCTAATACGAGTGAAGCTGTTTCACTACTTGAGTACTCAGAAGTCATTAGTTGCCTAATGTATGCAATGACAAGCATAAGGCCTTATATAGCTTATGCAGTGGGCAAGTTGAGTAGCTATACTAGTAATCCTAGTACTCATCACTAGGAAGCTATAAGATGGGTGCTTAAATATCTTAAGGGAACCATGAATTATGGCTTGACTTATGTTGGATTTTCTTCGGTTTTGGAAGGGATATACAGATGCAAGTTGAATCACTAATTTAGAAGATCATTCTTCTACAAGTGGTTGGATAATTTTGCTTGGGGGAGGTGTCATCTCTTGAGCCTCGAAAAAGCAAACATGCGTCACTAGCTCTACTATGAAATCTGAGTTCATAGCTTTAGCGGTGATCAGTCAATATTTTGACTGATTATTCGCTACATTCGATGAAGGATAACACTCGTTCTCTGGGCAAATTGTCTCTATTTGACTTCTTTTCTAGTGTTTTAGGTCATATATCACATATCTAATACTTTTGGATTGATCAGAAGCAAAGCAAATCAATCTGTGCAGATTTGGGCAAAAACAGGACAGATTGACCTCTCCGACTTGTTTTGCTCGTACATATCGCGTTTGGTGTCCAAATAGGTTGATTTAAAGCTTGTTGGAAAGCTAATTCAATTCCCTACAACTTTGTAGTTTACACCAAGAGAAGTTCCGAAGGATTAGACCCCGAAAAAGGCAATGGGAGTCAGGTCACGGGCGTTACGGGCGTCACGGACCAACTCAGACGTCCCAGAAATTGAAGGAACTCATTGAGCCCGTGACCAACACCTTGGTCACGGGTGTCACGGGTGTCACGGGCGTCATGGGCACCGTCAGCTCAGAATTATCAGAAATTTCCTAATTTAATTTTGGAAGTTTTCTGGGCCTTTTTTGGGAATCGTTTGATTGGGCTATAAAAGGAAAACGACCTGAACGATTTTTGTGTGCTTATTTTGAGATTGAAGAACCCTAACTTGGGAGAGAAGACAGAGTTCATCACGAGAGATTCGTCGAGCACCCGCGTCATTACGGTTTCCTTGCCCTTTTCTCTTTATTACACTATTTGTGGTTTAATCACCATGAATAGCGAGTAGTCTTCCTTATTCTGGGATCCTACGGATCCCGTGCTATGTAACCCTAACTCTTCATGTGATCAATTAAAGTTTTCGGTTATGCAATTCGATTATTCAATTTCATTGTGTGCTTATTATTATCGTTCTATGCAAGTATTTACATCAAAGGGTATGTTTGCTTTGGTAGAACGTAATTAGGTTATATGCCGAAAGGTGGATGGGCCTTAGGGATTAACCGGATTGCATGAAATTGATGTTAGGTCATGTTTACATGAATTAATAGGAAAAACCATTAGTTTAATAAATCGAAATCGTTGATAATCCGTGGATGGACGGCGTTCAACGATGGAGATTGATCTAGACAATGACTCGTGGATGGGCGGCTTATCTAGTGTTATTTCGATTATATTCCATACTCGATAGCATAAATAATCAACTTGCCATGATTGCATGATTAGAGGGGTTAGCACGGGTGAAGTACGGTCCTGGAATTCTTTCTCTGATAAAGTCACCACCTTTATTTTTCTGTTATTTAATTTTTGCAATTTTCGTGACACACCAAAACCTTTGTTAAATTGGAATAGCTAAATAGGTCACATTGTTTGCTAGTATTCACACACCTGTTCCTTGGATCGACCCTTGGCTTACCAAGGTTATAAATTTTCTTTGACTACGATTTGACCCCTAAAACTCATAATTTGACAACTATAAAGGGTTAAAAATACGCGTGTCAAAATGGCGCCGTTGCCGGGGAGCAGCGTTTAGTGTGATATTAGATTTAACTTGTGTAGTTTAGACTATTCCTTTTTTTTATATACTTCATTGTACATACTCTATATACTTCTGACCTTCACTAATCACTTTTATTTTGAATGTTGCGAGGATGTTCTCTTTTGGTCATCAAGACGCCTACCCAAGGGAAGAGTCTTATTGTCAGACATATTCATATGATACAAATTGGGAAGGAAATCAAAATCAGTTCTACGACCGACCATGCTATCAAGATGACCACTATTATGAGAGTTACCAGAATCACTCGCAGCAACAATATCAGCTCCATGATCAACATTATTATCAAGATGATCCGTATTATGAGAGCTGCCAGAATCACTCGCAGCAGCAACAACCTCAGGACACTGGAGAATACTCACGTATAGAGTCCATGATGGCTAGTTTCTTGGCGGAGCAAGACAGGCGAGCTCAAGAGCAAGAAAGGCGCGCTCAAGAGCAGGATAGGCAACTGACAGCACTCGAGCAGAAAATTGAGCAGATCATCATCCAGAGCAAGCAACTAGCCATTTGGAACAAGATACTGAAAGATCACCCAGAGCAACAAGCCATTGCAGCCACCAATGCATGCAAAGACGAGGACATCGAGATGACAATGGTAAATCATCAAGAAGTTCAAATCTATGAAGCATATTCATCTTCAGCTTTATTTCAAATCCACGTGGAAGATGATCAGGATACGAGAATGCTCTCTACACCAAAACAACCTGTTTGTGAGGATGGTTTTAAGGCATTGAGAGTGGTTGCCGAGGCTTGCACTGAGTTGGAGGATGATGAGTCTTGTACTGATGACGTCTCAGAAGATGAAGATACATCTCCCTCCACTACTACTGCTTCAAAGGGTCATTTAGATGGGCAAACAAAAGAGAACATCATTCCACCGATTTTTCTGGACGCTGAAGAGTCATCAAGGGATCATAGATACGAAGACTTTGTTGATGTGTACATGAGCTCGTTTAAAGAGGGCCCTCGCATACGCCTGAATACGATAGTGAAGGAAAACTCTGGAGTATATGCACCTGAAATCTTATCTGAAGAGTATAAAGGAAGTGTTCTTACTGGAGCTAGCGCTGAATATATTTATCTTGACACACAGCCTCCAGACAAGTTTCGACAGTTCTTGCCTTACGTATTGAAACTATTGTTAGGAAGTTTCTACAGTCCCTTGGTTCTTAAGGGTCTCCAATTTTTGAAGGGACTGCATGCTCTACTTAACGTCCATGTCATTCTTGATGGACGTAAATTCAAATTGGATTTGAAGGTGCACTGACCACATCTCTATTTTTGAAGGCCCTGTGAGAAGGGATCCTAGCAAAGGACTTCTCAAGAGCGATTTATATAGGGCGCTTTGCTGAGTCTAGCCAAGACGTTAAACTAGGTCTCTTCGGGGAGTAACCCGCACTGTAAGTTTTCTTTCGTTGCTTTTGCATTGTATGTTATGTGTGTGACCATTGCAGGACCGTTCAGAAAGATCTTCATCGCCAAAGGCGCAGCCATCGCGAAACAGAGTTTGAAAAGTCAGGTTTTATCTGGTCAGCCCGTTCAGCCCGTGACAAAAGGACTCGTCACGGGCGTTACGGGTTTTCTTCGGGCATTCAGTGATTTCGCTCATATTGGACAGCCCGTTCAGCCCGTGACCAAGAGGCTCGTCACGGGCGTTACGGGTCTTTGTGCACATTCAGAAGGTTTTCCTAATTATGCAGCCCGTTCACCCCATGACCAAGAGGCTCGTCATGGGCGAAACGAGCTTCTGTTACTTACATCAGTTCGAAGAGAAAGAAAAACAGAAACAGGCTTCACTGCTTTCTTCTTATTCGATGTTTGAGTTATTCCATTATTGTTGTTCATCTTTACTCACATCGTTCATTTTTCTATTCATCTCACGATTATCGATGCTAACTTATACCTTGTGCAGCTCTATATTTCTATTCTCACTCTACCAGCTCACAGGTTGTATTTCACTCACCAGTCATCGTTTAATCTCTCTGACTTTCGCGCCACCACGCACGAGTGAAGTTCCTATGCACTTTCTCTTATTTTATATATTTTTTTGCTTAGGGACTAAGCTCGATCTTAAGTGTGGAGTGGGTAGCGCATAGTCACATGCATTGCATATCATATTCACTAATTGTACATGCTCAACTGTCTATGTATTGCGATTGAAATCCTCGTTCTCTACGATACTCCTTGACTGATTGACATTCTTTTGGATTCAAACTTTAGGACTTGAAATAGTTTTACTCGTACGTGCATTCTCTTGAGTCAGTATCATTGCTAGCCCTCGCCTATCACATGTTCTACGTATTTCTTGAAGCATGTTTAAGATTTGATACTAGTAGGCACCGCTTCAAAACTTTCAAGCTTAAAATTGCATATCTTTTTCTAGGTGACCTCAGTACTAGTTTATGATTCTCTACCCTTGTCGTGATTTGCATGCACCCGCCTTTATTCATACACTATGTCAAGCTTTAAGTGTGGAGTTAGACAATTGACCTTCAAGTTTTCCCCTCAAAAACAAAGTTCTCAATTCTGGAAAGTGGGTAAAACATCGGCCCCAAGCATAGTTGTTTTTGAAAGAAAACCAGTTTGAAAAAAATTTTGTTTTTGTTGAATTCTGCGAAAGCAGAAAATACCAAGGACTCGGTGAGAAAAGTCACCCCTGGTATATGGAAAACACTCTTGAAACAATTTCTGCTCCCTTCCGCTTTATATAGTGTAAATCCACCTTCTCGCCGCATGCAAGTCATAGCTTACCTTGAGAATTCATATACTATAGTCTAAGGGACGATCCTCGTGCTTGCACTGAAATTTCCTATGCAATTTTTTGCACTATTTTTCAGAAAAAAATTATTAAGCCAGGCTCCTCTTCTCTTACGGGTCATTGCCTAGTCCTTGGCACTTGAGAATGAGCTTTGCGCCAGGAGCCCGTGGACTATCCCTAGATAGCATAGGTGAATGGCGAGCATGTTTTGTGCAACTGTTCTCGTTCTTATCTCATTGATATAGAACTATTTAGAACTTGTGATGAGGCGTTTGTTAGTCGTGTGTACTGACCGTTTGAATGCATAACTCGTTTAATCTATGATTGTCTGAAACTTTGATGAAGATGTTTGTCTTGAAGTTGAGGTAACACAATGAATCTGAGGTATGACATGACTTTACTGTGACTCGTTGAGCATCATTTCATGCATGCATATTAGTTAGTTGTATAGGGGATTTGTAGGTAGTCCCATTCCTGAAAACCTTCACGAGACTATACTCGTCCTACTAGGGCAGCCTAGGGGTTTAAAGGCTTGATGCATACGCTAAATGCATTCGTGTCCTCTACGACAGTGAGTGATAAGCCGTGTTTACACGACTTATTAAATCAACAATTCCCACTAATTGACATTCAAGGTCATGTAAACAGTTGCTTGCTAATGTATTTTTGCATCGCAGGTACTTTTGAGGACTTATGAGGAATCGTGCGCAAAAGATGGCATTTATGCCTAAAAATCACCAGTTGGAGTTCTGGCCGGTCGGGGCCTCATTTGGCTCGCACCGCGTCCGAAAGAGACCGAGTGTGCCTCGTCGGGCACTCGGAAGGGCCTTCCGAAGAAGTACCGCTCAGCATCGGCGTTCCGCACCGAGAAGTGCCGCGCCTTCCGTCCGAGAAATGCCGAGAGCGCTCCGCGCTGATTGTCGAGCCGAGCCTCGACGTGTGCCTGCCTACCGCTCGAAGAGTTCCGAAGCGCTTCGCGCTAAATTGCCGAACTGGGCCGCACCGCGCTCCGCGCGCATCGTCAGGCTCCTCGCGCACATTCACCCGGCCAAGACCTGGCCCTGTGCCTAGTCTGCGCCGAGAATCTTCGACCAAAGACCAGGCCACCATCCGACCTTCGCCCAAGTCAAGGCCGGTCAAGCACGTCAACGTCAACGGTCAATGGTCAATGTCCCCCGCATTTCTCGGCTCGTCTTTTGAGGCGTGATGTCACTCCCCGTGTGCTTCTTCCAAGGCAAAAGTCGAATCCGCCAAGTTCCCCAAGGCCAATGAAGGAATCCTATGTTCAAATAGGGATTGCCACTCCACTTGCGCCAAGCAACTTGGGCTTCAAGTTTGGCATATTCCTTAGCAAAATCCTATATAAGGACCACTTCATTCCCCTTGGGAAATGTACCCTCATTCCGGAAATCTAGAAACATTCTCTCTAAATTCAAGGGCGATTATTCCTTTTGCACGTCTCTCTTTCTACTCCTTCTTGTATTACGTTTCCATTTACTTTATGCAAAGCTATTGTATTCACCCCATGAATACTAGTAGCTAAATCCCTCAATCTAGTTGTGGGTTCGTAATTGCAATCATGTTTTGAGGCATCGCACTTTGCATTTTCTATCTCGACTCTAGTCTCCGAGCTTCATCCATGGATCAAATGCGAAGTCAAGTGGATGTCTAGCCACAAAGCTTGACTAAGCATGCGATCCTTATTGTTATCATCCACCGGATGCCTAGCCGCAATGGTGGATAGTAACACCTAGTTCGATCGACTTGTGGCGAGACAAGGTTTGTAGCATCACCCTAGCCGGGATGTTAAGATATGACCCTAGGTAAGGCGTATCACAAACCCCTCGGCTATTTCGTTCGATCTAGGACGGGACTAGGACCGGCGCTTTCCTCAACTTACGTTCGATGAGCTACCTTAGCCGGGGCTCAAGAACACGACCTAGTCGGCATGTTACGAACTAACGCGAGGAAAGCCAAGGTCAAGGGCGTGCTCCTTAGCCGGAACGTCGCACCAAGAGATAGATTAACCCATTCATGCCAAGGATAAATATGAAGCAATGAACCCACGACTAGATATCTCTCATATTGCTATCTACTTCACGTATTGTCATTTACTTGCTTTCAAAACCCCAAACCCCAACTGTTTATTTTCATTTATTTACTTACAAGCAGTTGAGCTAGTTTCTCACTATTGTTGCGAAGATATCCAAGAGGTTCACACCTCATAGGGAGCTAACTCTCTCTCCACGCACATTCAAGCGTGATTCGATGATCTAAGCAGATTTTGGTGGAAAAACTGTTCTTGCTTCCACAAGGCCAACAAGTAACCAAGCTAATTCCCTTGGGTTCGACCCTTACTTGCCGCTCTACTATTTTTAGTGAGCTAAAAGCGAGGAGTTTATAAGTGTAATTTGCAAGGACATAACGACGCCTTGTCAGTGAGTTATCTTTTTGTTTTCATTATTAGTTAGAATTGATCGCATGTCACTTGAGTGGGTAGCTTTGAAACATATGGTCGTTGAGCATTATATTCACTCGTGTATTTATTCTGCCATTTGTTCGACATTTGTTCGGGACGAACAAATCCTAAGTGTGGAGTGTTTTGATCAGTCAATATTTTGACTGATTATTCGCTACATTCGATGAAGGATAACACTCGTTCTCTGGGCAAATTGTCTCTATTTGACTTCTTTTCTAGTGTTTCAGGTCATATATCACATATCTAATACTTTTGGATTGATCAGAAGCAAAGCAAATCAATCTGTGCAGATTTGGGCAAAAACAGGACAACACAGGACAGATTGACCTCTCCGACTTGTTTTGCTCGTACATATCGCGTTTGGTGTCCAAATAGGTTGATTCAAAGCTTGTTGGAAAGCTAATTCAATTCCCTACAACTTTGTAGTTTACACCAAGAGAAGTTCCGAAGGTTTAGACCCCGAAAAAGGCAATGGGAGTCAGGTCACGGGCGTTACGGGCGTCACGGACCAACTCAGACGTCCCGGAAATTGAAGCAACTCATTGAGCCCGTGACCAACACCTTGGTCACGGGTGTCACGGGCGTCACGGGCACTGTCAGCTCAGAATTATCAGAAATTTCCTAATTTAATTTTGGAAGTTTTCTGGGCCTTTTTTGGGAATCGTTTGATTGGGCTATAAAAGGAAAACGACCTGAACGATTTTTGTGTGCTTATTTTGAGATTGAAGAACCCTAACTTGGGAGAGAAGACAGAGTTCATCACGAGAGATTCGTCGAGCACCCGCGTCATTACGGTTTCCTCGCCCTTTTCTCTTTATTACACTATTTTTGGTTTAATCACCATGAATAGCGAGTAGTCTTCCTTATTCTGGGATCCTACGGATCCCATGCTATGTAACCCTAACTCTTCATGTGATCAATTAAAGTTTTCGTTTATGTAATTCGATTATTCAATTTCATTGTGTGCTTATTATTATCGTTCTATGCAAGTATTTACATCAAAGGGTATGTTTGCTTTGGTAGAACGTAATTAGGTTATATGCCGAAAGGTGGATGGGCCCTAGGGATTAACCGGATTGCATGAAATTGATGTTAGGTCATGTTTACATGAATTAATAGGAAAAACCATTAGTTTAATAAATCGAAATCGTTGATAATCCGTGGATGGGCGGCGTTCAACGATGGAGATTGATCTAGACAATGACACGTGGATGGGCGGCTTGTCTAGTGTTATTTCGGTTATATTCCATACTCGATAGCATAAATAATCAACTTGCCATGATTGCATGATTAGAGGGGTTAGCACGGGTGAAGTACGGTCCTGGAATTCTTTCTCTGATAAAGTCACCACCTTTATTTTTCTGTTATTTAATTTTTGCAATTTTCGTGACACACCAAAACCTTTGTTAAATCGGAATAGCTAAATAGGTCACATTGTTTGCTAGTATTCACACACCTGTTCCTTGGATCGACCCTTGGCTTACCAAGGTTATAAATTTTGTTTGACTACGATTTGACCCCTAAAACTCATAATTTGACAACTATAAAGGGTTAAAAATACGCGTGTCAAGCGGCTACCGGTGAAGAGGCAGAATGGCTAAAGAATTTTATTCATGAGATTCCTTTGTGGCCGAAACCGATAGCACCTATTTCTACCCATTTAACTAAACGTTCAATGATTTGGCTGAATCTTAACTTTTCGCTTCAATTCATCAAAAAAACATTAATTCACCAAACATTTTTGCCTTATCACTGAAAATTGTGTCTTATCACCTTTACCGAATAGTTTGTTTTTTCATGATTTCCTTGTATTTTTGCTAAATGTTCCATTGATCGTTGCAATATTTGGACACTTCGATCGATATGATTGAGAATGTAAATACTAGCCAAAAACAATTTAAAAACCGGTAAGTACCGGGTCGGCCAAGGAGCAAGTCTAAACTTATGAGCACTATTCAATTTTGTTCCAATTTGTCTATTCGAATTGCGAGAGGTTGGGTAGGTGGAGTTACTAAAGAAAATGTATATAAACAATCTAAGGAATCTAGAGAAAATGTCACTACCAAGGCTAAAGGTGTACTCTAGGGAACTACTTCACTCATATGTGTTTTAGACTCCAAAAGTTCAATTTCATGCAAGATACTTGTCCTAGATAATTAGATTAAAGCCCGTATATCTATCAAGTCGGATTTCACCTCTCGGCTCCATCTCCGGCTTGAGGAAGATATACCTTATACACACGAGTCTCAATCTCTCGATGTTGTTGACTCGCGTCTTACTCATATCTCTTGATTACCAACTCTCGTTGCATAATCAATCCTTATGAGGAGGTGAAGTTCTAGCCTATCTTAATGCTAGGGTGGGTCACGCTAGTGAACACCACCTAATAAGGGTGATTTACTTGCTTTCAAGACCCTTTGGCGTCCACCTCTCGGTTACTTAGCCTAGGTTCCTTATTGACTCGCTATCTAGATATTTTGGCATCCATCTCTCGATTAGTTGACCAAAGAACCATAGAAATTAATCATCTAGGCATTTTCTCAAACACCTATAGTGCTTAACTCAAGCCATATACCAAAACCATACACTTTGACATTTTCTCAAACACCTAGAGTGCATAGTTTGAGCATTCAATCAAAGTAAACCACAATCACCCAAAATGATATTCTAGCATTCATTCATAATGGATAAGGAGTTTTACACATATGAGGTCCATATGATATGACCCTAGAATACAAAGGCCTACTCTTTTTTTAAAAATTCCACTATGGTAAGCAAGGAATTGACAAGCCCCAAACTCATGTCGGTGCATCCAAGGGGGTTTGAACCGTCGACCTACAAAGGACTACTCACAAATCATGTTCATAGACAAACACAAGTGTATGAGTACACAAAAGATGAAAATACATGGAAAGAATGAACCAATCTAGTGTAGATGATCTTCTTCCACCCTTGGTATCTTTAATCATAAATGGATGATCCTCCCTTTGAAGCCTCGGTCTTTTTCTCTCTTGAAACCCTTGATTCAACTCTTGATAAAACCCAAGATTTCGATCCCTTCCACCCTTTTGATAAAACCCTCAATTCTATTTATAGCCCCAAAAGCTGAAATTTCTTGGTTTCGGGTTCAACCGGTCGATTGGGAATGACCCTAACACTCAACCGGTCGGTTGAGACATGTTTAGAGATGTTTTTGTGATTTGAGGTTCCCAACCGGTCGGTTGGAAATATGAACCGGCCGGTTCAAAGCATCAGAAAGCAATGTTGGACATGGGAGCTTGTACCCGAGTTCTGTTAACCGGTCTAACTTCCTGTGGCTTTTTCGAGGTCTTAACATCCGAATTTGGTCTCGATGTAAGCTGGAGAGTTATAGTCCTTTGCGTTAGCTTTCCAACAAGCTATGGATCAACCAATTTGGACACCGAATACAATCTATGCATGTAAAATAAGTCGGAAAGGTCGGTCTGTCCTATTTTGCCCGAAACTCCATATTTTGCTCCGAAACTTCAACTTTTTACTGAAACTTGATCTTTGAGGCTCTCACTGAGGTGGCATGCAATTTGCACCTACAAGGCCAAGAAGAGGATTAAATGGCAATGAAAATGTCGAAGAACGAATCAAATCATCTAATAAAAGTAGATGACTATTAGTCAAGAATTTGACTTATCATCCATGTTATTAGACATTGTACAATAAATGTTTTTAATTGTTCACGTATTTTATAAATTTTCAGTGATTTTAACTAAATTTTCAGTGATAAATCTAAATGTTCAGTGATAACACTTAATGTCTAGTGAATGATACACGTATTTTGTGAATATTCAGTGAAAAAGCAAAATGTGCGGTGATAAGGCAAAATGTGCTGTGAATAAAATTTATTTTTCGATGAATTGAAGCGAAAAGTAATAATTTTTAGTGTTCTGGTCGATTTATCTCTTAAAGTCATTCTAATATTTGAAATGCGTCAAAATTTAAATGATTTGTAGTTTATATAAATAATGATGTTTGTATGTGATCCATTACCTCTGCTCTGTTTATATCTATTTTTGTAAGATACATCTCTATAAATCTTTTCTTGTGTGTGCGAGTATGTGACAGTCGTATCATTCGAAATATCCGAGGCTTCCTTGGCACATTTCTCTACAAGGACGTGACCTAGCTCAACTACAAACACCATTCTATATGTAAAAATCAATGTACATATGCTGAATGAAATCCAAATGTGCCCATCAGAGCATAGAATAATCGGTTAAGGGCTAAAACGTAAGACCTTCGATGTCCAAGTAGTCGTGAGTTCGAATCCTGAGGGGGTCAAAAAAAATCATGATGTGTAAACTCTTAGGTGTAGTGTCCATTACACATTTTTTATATTTGAAGCTCAGTCTCTTGTTCTGCCATTTTATTCACGGCAGCTGACAAGGACTATTCTGTTGGGCAAGAGACTTGGTTTTCGCAACTCCAGAAGATCCAAAAATGCATATTCTCAAACAGAAGCTGCTTCTCATAATGAACACTTTGCCTTCTCTTTCAGCAGCAATTCGTTTCACTTGAACTGCAAATAGCCAGCTTAGATGGCCATAGCGAAAAAAGTATTGAACAGAACAAAGGACGTCACCAACACCTACGCTCCGTTCGGATAGTGGAAAATAGAGGGATGAAAAGAAAATTTGATGAAAAATAAAGTAGCTTGTTTCGTTTGCCTTGAAAAATTAAAATGTAAAAAAAGAATACAATACAAACTTTTCAATGGGCAAACTATTTTCCTTAAAATGATTTCATCTCATATCCTTTCCACCAAAAATTTCAAGATCCAAACGGAGAGTTAGGCAATCATAGAACCAAATCTCTAATGGCATTAAATAACCAAGTAGTCTTAAGTCTAAACCAACACGAAGTGAGGACCGAACAAAAGGGGAACCCTGGATAGAAATTCAGTAATGTTACTCAACTAAATCCCAAAGAGCATAAGCTAAAACTATCAACTTCATTCAAAGTAAAAGGACGAACCCTAGAAGGACAATCAGAATCCGATACCTACTCAGGCAAGGCCATTTTCTTTGAATTCTTTTTATCAGAAGCAGCCTTTGCAAATGCCTCCATCACCCGCTCTTGAGACTCCAAAATCATCTTAAGCCGCTTGGTCTCCATATCCATCCGCATAACCTCAATCTCCCTAGCCATCTCCATCTTCTTTTGTTCCGTCTTCACAAATCCATCAGCCAACATGTTTATAGCAGACACCATTTCCGATATACCATCTCCTTCCCTGTCTCTTTTCCCCAATCCACTCCCACCAGCTGCGCCAACACTAGCCCTTGATCCTCCCGATCCTTTCCAGTAGCCATCTCGCATTGTTAAACGACCCAAATTAGGACTTGCACTAGGAACATCATCATACTTCCCATACCCCATTGACCTAAAACTCGTTCCAGGTTTCGCTACGCTAACCCCATTTGGAATCTTGATCCTAAATCCAGCTCCGCCACCACTGCTATAACCTCCACTGTCGCCAACTCCGTTACCTACTAAGCCAAAGCCAGCCTTGCTACCACTACCTAAATTTCTACCATATCTACCGCCAACATTCGGGTAATCATATGTCTCCAAATCAACATCATCATCCTCATCATCATTCTCATCATCTGAACCCGAATCATCAACTGGTTTGGCCAAAGCTGGTCCCTTTTCCATCGCATCCATCCGCTTAAAATGAACCCAAGAAGATATAAACCTGGAAACAGGCAAAGACTTAGCCCTCTGAATCTCAGATCTGTACCTTTTTCTCAGCTTCTCCATCTTATGCCGGCACTGGACAGCCGTCTTAGCCGGCGACGCCAGCGGACACCTTTCGGCCACCGCATCAGCCACCTCCTGCCAATGAAAAGCTTTGAGATTTCCACGGCGGAGGGAGTACCACTTGTCACGGTAAGCGTCGATTAAAGCTATGGTCTCGTCGTGCGACCAACACGGAGGCGGGAGGCGGCGAGATGAGGGTTTAGAACTTGGTTGAGCCTGCGGCGGTTGTGACGACGGCGGAGTTTGGTGGATGTTGGAATCATCGGGTTGCGGTGAGGGAGGAGATCCGGCCATGGTGTAGATCGATCAATCGGCGGAAAGGGTGTGGGAAAGTCGAAAGCTTTGTTTGTGGGTGTGGGGAGGGAGGAGAGATGAGATTGGGTTGGGAGATATGGTGGAGGGAGGAGGCGTAGGGTGGAGGAGGTGGGGGTGTAGGATAAGGTTGGGGGCGCAGGATAGCAAGAGGTTAGAGGGAGGGATTAGTTGGCGGAGGTGGTTTGTAGGGTTAAACATGACGTAGCTGAATTTTGGGTGGTTGGATTTGAGGATCTAAACGGCGCCGCCGCAATGGAGGGCCGTATGTGGGTAACATGCGCCACGGTGGGTGGGGATGCATACCTCCCATAAATCGACCTGTCCCATCCCAGCTTTGTTTTGTTACGTTACTAGTAATAATTTTAAAAATAAAAAACTACAAATTCATTAATCGAACCATTTCAAAATAAGTACCAAATTTTATATTTTTTTAAATATCGATAGATCAAAGTGTAATTAAAATTTTGTAAAATTAACACCGTCAAATCATTTAAATATTAATTATAAATAAAATTATTAAAATAATTTAGAATATGAGTACTTGTCATTTAAAGATACAAATACAAACTTAATACTGTTTATTATCTTTGACTAGACCTGCACAAATCGGACTGGCCTGACCGGTCCGATTCGTTCGCCCGGTCAATGAAACGGGCTAGGACATATACTAGCCCGACGGATCAGGCCCGGTCCGTATTTTTTTAGGGTCGGGCTTGCACACATATTTTAGTCCGAACGAGGCTAATAGGTCCGCCCATTTATCCGCTACAAAATAAACCTTAATTTTATTATTTTTTTAAAAAGAAAACTAATACTTAATTGTAATTAGTAAGAAATAAAAAAACTATTTCTAATGTGTGTTGTTGAAATCCAAAATAAATAAACTCCAAAATAAAATAGTTAAAAGTTTTAACAATGAAAATTACTCCCGACATTCCTCGTCAAAAACTTTGCTGTAATATTTATGATGCTTTTGGAAATGTTTTACATCAGTGTGGCGAATCTTTTGCATCCATCTAATATGCTACATCATCGTAATGTACTGTTGTTGTGCAAGAAAATTATAGTATTTTTATGTAACATGTAGCGATACATATTTGTAGCGGGTTGGCCCGATGGATACCCCGACCCAATACATAGGGCGGCTTGGACAAGATTATGAGCCCGAATTGACCTCGCAGATTTAACCCAACCCAAACTGTATGGGTTATCAAACATGAAAAAGCACGGCCCGAATCCGACCCGAATCCGAATGTGTACAAGTCTATCTTTGACAATTTACTGTATAATTAAATTTAAACAATTATATCCGACAACACTGTAAACCTTTTAAATGGATGCATTGTACATATTATTTATAATTTGAATATGGTATCGTTTTTGAAAATTATTTTTGATGATTTATATTCTTAAACTTAAAAAAAATTACCCAAAACAAAAAGGTAAAGTTTAATATTGTAATTATATTTGAACTTGTACCATATGTTCTTTTCAGTTTTATCACTAAATGATTGAATATTCGAATTCTAATTGATTTAGTTCTTAATCATTTGTTTCATTTAACGTATTTATAATTAACATATTGACAAATTGAAGAGACTTTGAGGGTTAGTTATTCATATATTTTATTAAAAATATAATTATAGTAGTAAACATTTTCTGTTTAGTATGGATATATTTTTACAAATTTTAATTATATAGAAAATTAACAAAGATAATAAGCAATACAATTTTCAATTTTATCTTTAAATGACAGGGTATTCATATTCTAAATAATTTAATTTTAATCATTTTATTTATAATTAATCATTTAAAGGATTAAATGATTTAATGTTGTTAGTTTTACAAGTTTTCTTATTACACTTTGACCCCTCGGTATTTGATTTGAAAAAATAGAAAGTTTAATACTTATTTTAAAATGGAGTGATAGTTGAGACAATGAATTTGTAGTTTTCCCTAGAAAAATTAAGTCAAACTTATTTCTCATCACACATGGCTTTTTCTTAACATGTTCCTAGCAATTAGCAATCAACACTCAGATTAAAAATAAGTCTACTTGCAACAAAAAAACTCGATTAAAAATAAAAGACTCATTCATATCAAGACTAGCAAGAACCCTCGTATTAGAACCATCAAAGTCTCTCTCTCCCGAAGCTTCTCTCGTTTTCCCTTCTCCAGAAGAGTCTCCGCCTGCAATTGTCGATTTCATCCGCTGGCGACTGCTTCCTCTCGCTACCCTTGGGTGGCCTCGTCGACGTCTAATCCGGCCTACTCCTCCGTACCCCCCTTTCCCCATCATTTTCTCGCCCCATCGCTTGGCCTCCTCGCCTCACTCCGCCTCGCTAGTCCTCTCCCCTGTCGGCCCTTTGTCCCATCTTTCGCCCGGTCTCCTGGCTGCCCTCTCAACGTCGCAGCTTCGGTTGTGCGCGTGGTAGAGTTCGGTGCAGGGTTTGGTGCTGGTTTCTTGGGTTGAAGGTTTTGGCCGGTGGGTGAGGTCGTGGTGGTGGTTTTGCAGTGGGTGGTGCGCGTTTGGTGTTGGTCGGTTGGTTAGGTTGTAGTTGATTGTGGTGGTTTGGGTTTGTTGGTGGTGGTGGTGTTCATGCTGCTAGTTGGATGTCGACGTATTTGTTGTGGGTCAGCGAGTGATGGCGCGTTACCGGTAGTTTTTTGGGTGCTTTGTGTACATATCTCTCTACTCTGTCTTCTCTCATGGTACAGTCTAGAGGAGCGGTCTGGAGCTTTTCTGTCTCAGCCGTCACTGAGTTTCTTTAGTTTTGGCACCGATATTAGTGGGTTTGTTGGCCAAGCTATGTGAGCAGGTGACGGAGCCCACTGCACTGTCGTTAAGGTGCAATGTTCTCTGTGCAAATAAATTTATATTTTCCGCTACTCGCGACTTCACTATTGGGTAGCAAGTGGTAAGTAGGGGTCGAACCCAAGGGAGTCAGTGTGGATTAGTTGTTCTTTAATGAAGCTTATTGACGGAACCCACTGCACTGTCGTTAAGGTGCAATGTTCTCTGTGCAAATAAATTTATATTTTCCGCTACTCGCAACTACACTACTGGGTAGTAAGTGGTAAGTAGGGGTCGAACCCAAGGGAGTCAGTGTGGATTAGTTGTTCTTTAATGAAGCTTATGCAGAAATTAAATGCGATTGGGGTTGAGTTTGAGTGTGATTTGAGAACTGAAAGTAGATTACAATAATAGATTGTAAGGAAAAGATTCGGTTTTAGGGGCCTTGTATGATATTTGTTTATCATTGACCGCTAATGATCATACCAAGTGTTCGAAGATGAATCGAGGCTATTCCTAACACAAGACTTGCAACATCGCGTAGAACACTTGAAATGATCATGCTAAGTATTCAAAGATGAATCGAGGCTATTTCTAGCGCAAGACTTGCAACACCATTTAAAACACGTATTCAAATATGAAAATTAGACTGTGGGACTCGATTTATCCTAATTCATGCATTGCTTACTTATTACCAAATTGAACTGTGTAAATAAATAGAAGAAACTTGATACTTGTACCTTCGTGTTGAGATGCAAATTATTTTGGATGTTTCGGGAGATAGCCCTTTTTAGGCTCCTGGACTGCAACCTCGGGACCGTCTCGCACTATATGGTTTCCTAGCAGCTTTCTCTAGCACGTGATTCGGTTCGGGTTTCACTGGTTTGAGTACTTTGATTTTTTCTTTTGGCGAGGGACTGCTTTTGTAGTGAATCGGCCTTTGGCCTTTGATTTGACTCTTTGAGTACTTCACTTTTTGTTTGGTTAAAACCTTCACAATTTTGGGCCTTTGGCCTCTTGATTTGCTTCTTTGAGCTTTTTGCATCTTTGTGACTTGCTAGTCCATTTTCTCAAGCCTTTTTGGGAGGTCCAATCATCGCCCGCAAGCCTATGGAAATACCTCCCCGCTCCTCTCATCGTTGTTGTTTCACACGGGTCAAGATGAGGGTCGCTCATCTATTTTCTCGGCTACTTTGACTAGAGAGAGGACAGTCTGATTCCCGTCCCCGCCTTTTTTCTTTTTGCATAAACACTGCATGGCGGAGATGACTTCAATCTTCACTGAAACCCGAAGTGCAGCCTCCACTGACTTCGAAAACCATATAGTTAGATTCGATCCTTCGATTGCTTGCCAAGCCTCTCTAGGGCAGTTTATGTCAACTCCACATCCCTAGTTTATCTCAGCACAAAGGGACAAATGAGAAGTTACATTCTAAGTTTTTAGACAGTTGAATTTTCACAAGGTAAATGCATGAATTTTAGATCTATCTTTTTCACATTCTCAAGTTCATATTTTCAAAAAGATAATATTAAGGGAAAAGGAAAAAAAAGAAAGCATGTCAACTGACTTATTTACCAAGGTGGTTCTCACCCCACACTTTTGAACGAAGGCGTACCTCACAGCACGACTTAGTTCAAAAGGCATGCAAGCAAATATATACAGGATGGGTGAAAATGATTTAAAAAACTAAATGACAGAAATTAAATGACTGAAAGTAAGATAGGTGTCGGGTTACCTCCCGACCAGTGCCTTTGTTTAACGTCGTTGGCTCAACGATACCTCATTCCTGGATCATAAGTAGGGATCCCATGGGTGCTTGAGGTCGAACTTCTTCTCGGTAGCTCTTTTGATTGGAGAGGGTGAGGCTTTATTGACCATAGCTGCTGGTCCAATGGGTCGTGCTTTCTTGTTACTCCTTCCGGGTTTCCATTCCTTCGGCCCATGTCTTTGCCGCTTCTTCATGTTTGAATAGTTGGCACCTTTGCGAGTTTGGAAGTTTGGTTTTGTGCCATTAAATGTAGGTGACATTAAGCATGCGCCTCTGCCAGTCCTCTTCATAGTGGCAGTGATGGATGGCTTTCTTGGAACGAGTGAGTTTTCAGGTGGGTTTTCTTGTTGAATCGGGGTGAGTGGGACTGGGGCTTTCTCGGACTGTTCGGCAATGAGGTCCGAGACTTCCTCGGGTTCTCCGAGCGCAAGGACCGGGCCTGGCTTGATTTCTTCGGCCGCTTTGGTAGTGATGTTCGGGACTTCTGTTGGCTCGGCAGTTAGGACTGTGATTTCCTCGGATGGATTGGTGATAAGGACCGGGCCTGATTTGGGCAGTTCTTCTTTTAACTCCCAGGGATAATCTGAATGTAGCTCTTCTTCAGGCAACCATGGGTCCTCATCCTCGTCATTTATATGGTCTCCGGGGATAGTCACACTGAGGTATGGGTCTGATATGGGCAATTCGTCATTGAGGTCCGGGTATGTCTTGGCCGTGAATTGGTGCATCGAGGCATTCATCTGTTGCATGTCTGTGGCCAATTGTTGGGTGCTAGCTGCCAGCTCGTTTTCTGCTGCCCATAACTCAGCTTTGGCCCTGATTTGGTGCATTATGTTGTCCAAATCTTCGCTCCGCATGGCCTGATCTTGTCTTTGTCTTGACCTCGCGGCCAAATCATCTATTAAGTTCCAAAGATCATCTATGCCTAAGTTTTTCACCGAGCCTCCCGCTGCATCATTTAGCCCATTCCACTCTTGTGGCATCATCCCATTGAGAAACCGTTGAAGAAGATCGTGGTTGGTGAATCCATGGTGCGGGCAGCTTATCAACATGGAGTCAAAGTACGCCAAGTACTCGTCCAAAGTTTCATCCCGGGATTATTTTATGTTGTTGATCTTCTCGCGGACTTCAAGTTCGAAAGGTGGTGGGGAAAACTCCTCATTGTTCCAAGGTTCCATTCCGTAGTAGTAGGACTTAGTGAATTGCATGATAAAACAAAAAAAAAGAAAAAACAAAATAGAACAACTATTCCGATGCACAACTCCCCGGCAACGACGCCAATTTGACGGAGCCCACTGCACTGTCGTTAAGGTGCAATGTTCTCTGTGCAAATAAATTTATATTTTCCGCTACTCGTGACTTTACTACTGGGTAGCAAGTGGTAAGTATGGGTCGAACCCAAGGGAGTCAGTGTGGATTAGTTGTTCTTTAATGAAGCTTATTGACGGAGCCCACTGTACTGTCGTTAAGATGCAATGTTCTCTGTGCAAATAAATTTATATTTTCCGTTATTCGCAACTACACTACTGGGTAGTAAGTGGTAAGTAGGGGTCGAACCCAAGGGAGTCAGTGTGGATTAGTTGTTCTTTAATGAAGCTTATGCAGAAATTAAATGCGATTGGGGTTGAGTTTGAGTGTGATTTGAGAACTGAAAGTATATTACAATAATAGAGTGTAAGGAAAGGATTCAGTTTTAGGGGCCTTGTATCATATTTGTTTATCATTGACCGCTAATGATCATACCAAGTGTTCGAAGATGAATCGAGGCTATTCCTAACACAAGACTTGCAACATCGCGTAGAACACTTGAAATGATCATGCTAAGTATTCAAAGATGAATCGAGGCTATTTCTAGCGCAAGACTTGCAACACCATTTAAAACACTTGTTCTACTTTAGACTAATTCCTCCTTTCGAAGTATCTTAGCTTTATGTGCATCCATTTTGGGTTGTCTTTTCCGATTTACCCAAAATGGTGTTTGAGAGAGATCAAACTCCTCAGATAAGCTTTGCCATTTCAAGCATCCACTTACCCGAGTATGTTTGCGAACTTCCACGGAAAAGCTTTGCCATTTCAAGGATCCACTCAACCTTGGAAGTTCTGATCTAATATATGGCACATAGAACAAGTTTTGAATACAGAGATACTCTAAGAGTAGAGTCTAAAACATTTATAATACAAGTACACCCCTGCGACCGAGTACAAGCTTTTAGCTGCCTTTATTCATGTCAAGGAATACAAGCAAACTATTGTCTTGAACAATGGTACCGAATAATAAAATAACTTTAAAGTAAAAATAAATAATACTTGAAAGTAATTCTATACCTTACAATAAGCGGAGGAGAGGAGCTCCTAGGCAAGATCCAAGCGCCAAAAGTAGCTCCAAAATGAAGAACAATATTTATTGAAAGTGAAGAGAAGAGGGTTAAGCCCTCTATCTCTCTAAAACATTTGTGAATTATGGTGGATGATGGATGATTTTTTACAAGTGAATGAGGCTTCTATTTATAGACTAAGGAGGAGGAAATGGAGGGTGGAGATGGTGGCATGTGGTTTTGCATCCAAGGGTGGAGGAGGAGGAGATGAGGTTGTGGAGGAGGAGGAGGAGGAGACACTTGGCACCACCTTGTGGGGAGTTCATATAGCCGCCACTTATGGATGAGGATGGAGGAGATGAGTCATCCTCATCCTTATCCACCCCATAGCCACCCCTTCTAGAAGGAAAGAGGAGGTTTGTGTAGTTTTGTGCAATTTTCACAAAACCAACAGTCCAATTTTGCTCCGGTCTGACTTTGGTTGCTCCTTGGTTGGATTTGCTTTGAGTAATTCAATGTCAGGATCTTGTGATTTCTGCATTCAGCGTCTGATCGTGACCTCGGACTGACTCGTAATATCTTTTCAGCGTAAAATCCTCTCCTTAGCGTGTTTTTTCTCTAGTGTCCAAAATACCCTGTAGATAAATATCGGAACTAACAAGCAAAAGTTAAATAGACAAACAGTCTAATTTAGTGGGTTTTACTGTGTTTTTGATTCGTATAATTATGGTCCATCAGATCACCCCACACTTTTAGTTGTTCGTCCCGAACAATGCAATTAAAGGGCGGCACACTAAGTAAGTTTGTTGAAATACGAAAATTAGACTGTGGGACTCGATTTATCCTAATTCATGCATTGCTTACTTATTACCAAATTGAACTGTGTAAATAAATAGAAGAAACTTGATACTTGTACCTTCGTGCTGAGATGCAAATTATTTTGGATGTTTCGGGAGATAGCCCTTTTTAGGCTCCTGGACTGCAACCTCGGGACCGTCTCGCACTATATAGTTTCCTAGCAGCTTTCTCTAGCACGTGATTCGGTTTGGGTTTCACTGGTTTGAGTACTTTGATTTTTTCTTTTGGCGAGGGACTGCTTTTGTAGTGAATCGGCCTTTGGCCTTTGATTTGACTCTTTGAGTACTTCACTTTTTGTTTGGTTAAAACCTTCACAATTTTGGGCATTTGGCCTCTTGATTTGCTTCTTTGAGCATTTTGCATCTTTGTGACTTGCTAGTCCGTTTTCTCAAGCCTTTTTGGGAGGTCCAATCATCGCCCGCAAGCCTATGGAAATACCTCCCCGCTCCTCTCATCGTTGTTGTTTCGCGCGGGTCAAGATGAGGGTCGCTCATCTATTTTCTCGGCTACTTTGACTAGAGAGGACGGTCTGATTCCCGTCCTCGCCTTTTTTCTTTTTGCATAAACACTGCATGGCGAAGATGACTTCAATCTTCACTGAAACCCGAAGTGCAGCCTCCACTGACTTCGAAAACCATATAGTTAGATTCGATCCTTCGATTGCTTGCCAAGCCTCTCTAGGGCAGTTTATGTCAACTCCACATCCCTAGTTTATCTCAGCACAAAGGGACAAATGAGAAGTTACATTCTAAGTTTTTAAACAGTTGAATTTTCACAAGGTAAATGCATGAATTTTAGATCTATCTTTTTCACATTCTCAAGTTCATATTTTCAAAAAGATAATATTAAGGGAAAAGGGAAAAAAAGAAAGCATGTCAACGGACTTATTTACCAAGGTGGTTCTCACCCCACACTTTTGAACGAAGGCGTGCCTCACAGCACGACTTAGTTCAAAAGGCATGCAAGCAAATATATACAGGATGGGTGAAAATGATTTAAAAAACTAATGACAGAAATTAAATGACTGAAAGTAAGATAGGTGTCGGGTTACCTCCCGACCAGTGCCTTTGTTTAACGTCGTTGGCTCGACGATACCTCATTCCTGGATCATAAGTAGGGATCCCATGGGTGCTTGAGGTCGAACTTCTTCTCGGTAGCTCTTTTGATTTGAGAGGGTGAGGCTTTATTGACCATAGCTGCTGGTCCAATGGGTCGTGCTTGCTTGTTACTCCTTCCGGGTTTCCATTCCTTCGGCCCATGTCTTTGCCGCTTCTTCATGTTTGAATAGTTGGCACCTTTGCGAGTTTGGAAGTTTGGTTTTGTGCCATTAAATGTAGGTGACATTAAGCATGCGCCTCTGCCAGTCCTCTTCATAGTGGCAGTGATGGATGGCTTTCTTGGAACGAGTGAGTTTTCAGGCGGGTTTTCTTGTTGAATCGGGGTGAGTGGGACTGGGGCTTTCTCGGACAGTTCGACAATGAGGTCCGGGACTTCCTCGGGTTCTCCGAGCGCAAGGACCGGGCCTGGCTTGATTTCTTCGGCTGCTTTGGTAGTGATGTTTGGGACTTCTGTTGGCTCGGCAGTTAGGACTGTGATTTCCTCGGATGGATTGGTGATAAGGACCAGGCCTGATTTGGGCAGTTCTTCTTTTAACTCCCAGGGATAATCTGAATGTAGCTCTTCTTCAGGCAACTATGGGTCCTCATCCTCGTCATTTATATGGTCTCCGGGGATAGTCACACTGAGGTATGGGTCTGATATGGGCAATTCGTCATTGAGGTCCGGGTATGTCTTGGCCGTGAATTGGTGCATCGAGGCATTCATCTGTTGCATGTCTGTGGCCAATTGCTGGGTGCTAGCTGCCAGCTCGTTTTCTGCTGCCCATAACTCAGTTTTGGCCCTGATTTGGTGCATTATGTTGTCCAGTTCTTCACTCCGCATGGCCTGATCTTGTCTTTGTCTTGACCTCGCGGCCAAATCATCTATTAAGTTCCAAAGATCATCTATGCCTAAGTTGTTCACCGAGCCTCCCGCTGCATCATTTAGCCTATTCCACTCTTGTGGCATCATCCCATTGAGAAACCGTTGAAGAAGATCGTGGTTGGTGAATCCATGGTGCGGGCAGCTTATCAACATGGAGTCAAAGTACGCCAAGTACTCGTCCAAAGTTTCATCCCGGGATTGTTTTATGTTGTTGATCTTCTCGCGGACTTCAAGTTCGAAAGGTGGTGGGGAAAACTCCTCATTGTTCCAAGGTTCCATTCCGTAGTAGTAGGACTTAGTGAATTGCATGATAAAACAAAAAAAAAGAAAAAACAAAATAGAACAACTATTCCGATGCACAACTCCCCCGGCAACGGCGCCAATTTGATGGAGCCCACTGCACTGTCGTTAAGGTGCAATGTTCTCTGTGCAAATAAATTTATATTTTCCGCTACTCGCGAATTTACTACTGGGTAGCAAGTGGTAAGTATGGGTCGAACCCAAGGGAGTCAGTGTGGATTAGTTGTTCTTTAATGAAGCTTATTGACGGAGCCCACTGTACTGTCGTTAAGGTGCAATGTTCTCTGTACAAATAAATTTATATTTTCCGCTACTCGCAACTACACTACTGGGTAGTAAGTGGTAAGTAGGGGTCGAACCCAAGGGAGTCAGTGTGGATTAGTTGTTCTTTAATGAAGCTTATGCAGAAATTAAATGCGATTGGGGTTGAGTTTGAGTGTGATTTGAGAACTGAAAGTAGATTACAATAATAGATTGTAAGGAAAGGATTCGGTTTTAGGGGCCTTGTATCATATTTGTTTATCATTGACCGCCAATGATCATACCAAGTGTTCGAAGATGAATCGAGGCTATTCCTAACACAAGACTTGCAACATCGCGTAGAACACTTGAAATGATCATGCTAAGTATTCAAAGATGAATCGAGGCTATTTCTAGCGCAAGACTTGCAACACCATTTAAAACACTTGTTCTACTTTAGACTAATTCCTCCTTTCGAAGTATTTTAGCTTTATGTGCATCCATTTTGGGTTGTCTTTTCCGATTTACCCAAAATGGTGTTTGAGAGAGATCAAACTCCTCAGATAAGCTTTGCCATTTCAAGCATCCACTTACCCGAGTATGTTTGCGAACTTCCACGGAAGAGCTTTGCCATTTCAAGCATCCACTCAACCTTGGAAGTTCAGTTCTAATATATGGCACATAGAACAAGTTTTGAATACAGAGATACTCTAAGAGTAGAGTCTAAAACATTTATAATACAAGTACACCCCTGCGACCGAGTACAAGCTTTTAGCTGCTTGTATTCATGTCAAGGAATACAAGCAAACTATTGTCTTGAACAAGTGTACCGAATAATAAAATAACTTTAAGGTAAAAATAAATAATACTTGAAAGTAATTTTATACCTTACAATAAACGGAGGAGAGGAGCTCCTAGGCAAGATCCAAGCGCCAAAAGTAGCTCCAAAATGAAGAACAATATTTATTGAAAGTGAAGAGAAGAGGGTTAAGCCCTCTATCTCTCTAAAACATTTGTGATTTGTGGTGAATGATTGACGGAGCGCACTGCACTGTCGTTAAGGTGCAATGTTCTCTGTACAAATAAATTTATATTTTCCGCTACTCGCGACTACACTACTGGGTAGTAAGTGGTAAGTAGGGGTCGAACACAAGGGAATTAGAGGGATACGTTGTTCTTTATACTGGCGGGGAACGTGTTTTTGGTTGATTGAGATTTTAGCGCGATTGACTAAGCTACTGTTTTTGGTTTTTTTGGTTTTGAGTGCGGAAAAGTAAATTACAGAAAATAAATACTGAAAATAAAGGAGTTAAGGGAAGAAGACTTACAGTGGGTGATGCGTGATTGCGATTCCTCCGGTAGATGAGCGGTTGATGGTTGTAGTTGATCGAGCAGTTTACAAAAGTAAATACAGGGGGTTTTTTGTAATTCAAGGAAAAGTATTCGGTTTCAGGTACCTTGTATTATAACAAGTTTATTAATAACCGTTAGTAACCTTTCTAAGTATTCAAAGATGAATCGAGGCCCTTTCGCAGCGCAAGACTTGCAACATCGTTTAAAGCAACACTTATTCTACTTCAGACTAATTCCTCCTTTCGAAGTATCTTAGCCTTTTGTGCATCCACCTGATCTCTCAGTTACGATCGACCAAGTGGTGTTTTAGATAAGTCAAACTCCTCGATAAGTTTTGCTTGTTACAGCTTCCACTTACCGAGTATGATCACGAATTCCCACGGAAGAGCTTTGCTTGTTACAGCTTCCACACAACCTTGGAAACTCTGACTATATATGGCACATAGAACAAGTTTTGAATACAAAGAAATGAAACTAAAAGAAATTAAAACATTATATAATACAAGAAAATACCTTCGACCGAATGAGGAGTTTAGCTACGAATATCCATGGAAAAGGACATCATAACTAAATACTCGGGGGTTTTTGAAAACAGTAAGAGGGAAAGGGGTGGAATACTCAAGAACCAACAGGAGTATTCCCAATTTCCTACTGAATACTCAAGAACCAACAGGAGTATTCTCTAAAGTATAATACTCAAGAACAAACAGGAGTATTATTTCCAATCAGTATAATACTCAAGAACAAACAGGAGTATTATTTCCAAAACCAAACTTACAAGTAACACAAACTTAGAGAGAGAAGTGATTTTGATTTTTGGATTTTGTGGATGATTGAAATGAGGAGGAGAAGCCTCCTTTTATAGCCACAAGGGGAGGAGATGGGTGGTGGAGATGGGTGGCATGTGGTTTTGATCCAAGGGAGGAGAAGGGAGGAGGAAGGAGGAGGTGACACATGGGGGGTGTGAAAAGCCGCCGGTTACCTTGGGTGGAGGAGCCGCCGGTGGCCGGTCAACATGGGGGGAGGCTTCCTCCCTTGGCCACCTCCAAGCAAGGTGGCCGGTCACCTTGGTCCATGGGTGTGTTTTGACAGTTTTGTGCAGTCTTTTCACAAAACTATCAGTCCAATTTCGCTCCGTCTGACTTTGATTGTTTCTCGGTTGGATTTGATTTGAGTAATTCCTACGTCAGGATCTTGAGATTCTTCATTCAGCATCTGATCATGACCTTGGACTGGCTCGTAATATCTTTTCAGCGTAAAATCCTCTCCTTAGCGTGTTTTCTCTCTAAGCGCCAAAATACCCTGTAGAAATAAATCGGGACTAACAAGCAGAAGTTAAATAGACCAACAGTCTAATTTGGTGGGTTTTACTGTGTTTTTGATTCGTATAATTATGGTCCATCAGATCACCCCACACTTTTAGTTGTTCGTCCCGAACAATGCTATTAAAGGGCGGTACTCTAAGTTTGGTTTTAAAATATGAAAATTAGACTGTGGGATTCGATTTATCCTAATTCATGCATTACTTACTTATTACCAAATTGAACTGTAACTTGATATTTGTACCTCCGTGCTGAGATGCAAATTATTCTGGATGTTTGGGGAGATAGCCCTTTTTAGGCTCCTGGACTGCAACCTCGGGACTGTCTCGCACTATATGGTTTCCTTGTAGCTTTCTCTAGCACGTGATTTGGTTCGGGTTTCAATGGTTTGAGTACTTTGATTTTCTTTTGGCGAGGGACTGCTTTTGTAGTGAATCGGCCTTTGGCCTTTGATTTGACTCTTTGAGTACTTCACTTTTTGTTCGGTTAAAACCTTCACAATTTTGGGCCTTTGGCCTCTTGATTTGCTTCTTCGAGCTTTTTGCCTTTTTGTGGCTTGCTAGTCCATTTTCTCAAGCCTTTTTGGGAGGTCCAATCATCGCCCGCAAGCCTATGGAAATACCTCCCCGCTCCTCTCATCGTTGTTGTTTCGCGCGGGTCAAGATGAGGGTCGCTCATCTATTTTCTCGGCTACTTTGACTAGAGAGAGGACGGTCTGATTCCCGTCCTCGCCTTTTTTCTTTTTGCATAAACACTGCATGGCGGAGATGACTTCAATCTTCACTAAAACCCGAAGTGCAGCCTCCACTGACTTCGAAAACCATATAGTTTGATTCGATTCTTAGATTGCTTGCCAAGCCTCTCTAGGGCATTTCTATCAACTCCACATCCCTAGTTTATCTCAGCACAAAGGGACAAATGAGAAGTTACGTTCTAAGTTTTTAGACAGTTGAATTTTCAGAAGGTAAATGCACAAATTTTAGATCTATCTTTTTCACATTCTTAAGTTCATATTTTCAAAAAGATAATATTAAAAAAGAAAAAACATGTTATTTATTTATGTACACATGCGGATCTCACCCCACACTTTTGAACGAAGTCGTGCCTTTCAGCACTACTTAGTTCAAAAGCCATGCAAGCAGACAATTACGAGAAGGAAATGATATTAAGGAAAAGGGAAGGACAGAACTCCCTTTTAAGGTGTCGAGTGAACGACATGGCACGAGGCTGGATAATCGAGGGAGTTCGGCTGGGGCCTTGAACTCTTAGCGTAGCCCTGACTGGCTTAATGTTACACCCAAGTCCGATTCCTGAATAGTCAAATCTTCTATGCACCAAGTGGGTGAGAGCGACTTATTGAAAAAGTAAAATATAGAAAATAAAAGACAGAAAATTAAAGTGCGGAAAGTAAGATAGTGTCGTGTTACCTCCCGACCAGTGCACTTGTTTAACGTCGTTGGCTCGACAGTACCTCATTCCTGGATCACTGGTTGGGATCCTATGGGTGGCTCTGGTCGAATTTTGCCACCGTTCCTGTGTTGCTTTTTGCCTTGCCTTTACCCGATTTCTTGTGTGCAGATGTGCTTGGACCTCGTTCCCGTTGTTCTGGTGATGTCTCCTTCCAACGTCTTTGAGAAGGTGAGGGACCTTTGACCACTAGCCTCTTGAACTGGGTTTTCTGGTGTTCAGGGCTGCCTTTTCCAGTCATGGCGAAAACATGCTCCATTGAGGAGTCGTTCTGCTCAGGCCCTTTTCCCATCCTCTTTTCAGCCTCTTCATGGATCACATAGTTTTCAGCGATTTGCCTATTGATCGAGGGGAAAAGTCGGGAAGCTTGCATCTTAAGGCTCGATTCTGCCTCGTCGTGTCCGTTTGTGAGGAACTGGTCATAGATGGTTTCGGCTGCTTGGGTGATGATAGCTGGGTATGGCTTTGGCAGCATGTCGGTGGTATTCTGGACTTCTTCCATTGCTGACACTTCCTCGTTGCTCCCGACACTTTCTATATCCTAGTCTTCTGATGGCTCGAGAGTTTCTTCTGATGGTTCAGGAGTTTCTTCTCTTTCTGTCTGCATTTCTCCGTCAGCCTCGGGTATTCGTTTTGTGGCTGCGGCCATGTCATTTATGAGGTACCACATGTCTGCAATGGTTAAGTTTCCTGGCTGATCTTCTCATTGCTTTGTTTATCCTTGTCAGATCATCGGCCTTCATCCCACGAAGAAATCTTTGAAGCAAAATTTTCTTCGTGAATCCATGGTGCGGGCTGTTTGAAATGATGGTGTCAAATCTCGTGTAGTATTCGTCCAAAGTCTCATCCCGGGATTGTTGCAGGCACATGATCTTCTCACGGGTTTGTTGTCGTAAGGATGGAGGGGAAAATTCTTTCAGAAATGGAACGCAGAGGTCCACAAAATGTACTGCACTGCTAGCGGTTGACGTGTAATACCAGATCGTTGCGAAATCAGTTAGAGAGAATTTGAAGCATTTAAGCTTAAATTCCTCTAACATTTCATTTGCAGGTTTAATGAGGTGGCAGACATGGTGAAAGTTTCGGCAGTGTTGTACTGGGTCTTAACAGTGGCAGATGTCGTGTTGTCCATGCATATGAAGGGGGTTGCGTCATGAGGACATAGGAGGAAAAGAACAACTAATCCAATGGCTAATTCCCCGGCAACGGCACCAATTTGACGGAGCCCACTGCACTGTCGTTAAGGTGCAATATTCTCTGTACAAATAAATTTATATTTTCCGCTACTCGCAACTACACTACTGGGTAGTAAGTGGTAAGTAGGAGTCGAACCCAAGGGAATTATAGGGATACGTTGTTCTTTATACTGGCGGGGAACGTGTTTTAGGTTGATTGAGATTTTAGCGCGATTGACTAAGCTACTATTTTTGGTTTTTTTGGTTTTGAGTGCGGAAAAGTAAATTACAGAAAATAAATACTGAAAATAAAGGAGTTAAGGGAAGAAGACTTACAGTGGGTGATGCGTGATTGCGATTCCTCCGGTAGATGAGCGGTTGATGGTTGTAGTTGATCGAGCAGTTTACAAAAGTAAATACAGGGGGGTTTTTTGTAATTCAAGGAAAAGTATTCGGTTTCAGGTACCTTGTATTATAACATGTTTATTAATAACCGTTAGTAACCTTTCTAAGTATTCAAAGATGAATCGAGGCCCTTTCGCAGCGCAAGACTTGCAACATCGTTTAAAGCAACACTTATTCTACTTCAGACTAATTCCTCCTTTCGAAGTATCTTAGCCTTTTGTGCATCCACCTGATCTCTCAGTTACGATCGACCAAGTGGTGTTTTAGATAAGTCGAACTCCTCGATAAGTTTTGCTTGTTACAGCTTCCACTTACCGAGTATGATCACGAATTCCCACGGAAGAGCTTTGCTTGTTACAGCTTCCACACAACCTTGGAAACTCTGACTATATATGGCACATAGAACAAGTTTTGAATACAAAGAAATGAAACTAAAAGAAATTAAAACATTATATAATACAAGAAAATACATTCGACCGAATGAGGAGTTTAGCTACGAATATCCATGGAAAAGGACATCATAACTAAATACTCGGGGGTTTTTGAAAACAGTAAGAGGGAAAGGGGTGGAATACTCAAGAACCAACAGGAATATTCCCAATTTCCTACTGAATACTCAAGAACCAACAGGAGTATTCTCTAAAGTATAATACTCAAGAACAAACAGGAGTATTATTTCCAATCAGTATAATACTCAAGAACAAACAGGAATATTATTTCCGAAACCAAACTTACAAGTAACACAAACATAGAGAGAGAAGTGATTTTGATTTTTGGATTTTGTGGATGATTGAAATGAGGAGGAGAAGCCTCCTTTTATAGCCACAAGGGGAGGAGATGGGTGGTGGAGATGGGTGGCATGTGGTTTTGATCCAAGGGAGGAGAAGGGAGGAGGAAGGAGGAGGTGACACATGGGGGGTGTGAAAAGCCGCCGGTTGCCATGGGTGGAGGAGCCGTCGGTGGCCGGTCAACATGGGGGGAGGCTTACTCCCTTGGCCACCTCCAAGCAAGGTGGCCGGTCACCTTGGTCCATGTGTGTGTTTTGACAGTTTTGTGCAGTCTTTTCACAAAACTATCAGTCCAATTTCGCTCCGTCTGACTTTGATTGTTCCTCGGTTGGATTTGATTTGAGTAATTCCTACGTCAGGATCTTGAGATTCTTCATTCAGCGTCTGATCGTGACCTTGGACTGGCTCGTAATATCTTTTCAGCGTAAAATCCTCTCCTTAGCGTGTTTTCTCTCTAAGCGCAAAAATACCCTGTAGAAATAAATCGGGACTAACAAGCAGAAGTTAAATAGACCAACAGTCTAATTTGGTGGGTTTTACTGTGTTTTTGATTCGTATAATTATGGTCCATCAATGATGGATGATTTTTTACAAGTGAATGAGGCTTCTATTTATAGGGTAAGGAGGAGGAAATGGAGGGTGGAGATGGTGGCATGTGGTTTTGCATCCAAGGGTGGAGGAGGAGGAGATGAGGTTGTGGAGGAGGAGGAGACACTTGGCACCACCTTGTGGGGAGTTCATTTAGCCGCCACTTATGGATGAGGATGGAGGAGATGCGTCATCCTCATCCTTATCCTCCCCATAGCCGCCCCTTCTAGAATGAAAGAGGAGGTTTGTGTAGTTTTGTGCAATTTTCACAAAACCAACAGTCCAATTTCGCTCCGGTCTGACTTTGGTTGCTCCTTGGTTGGATTTGCTTTGAGTAATTCAATGTCAGGATCTTGTGATTTCTGCATTCAGCGTCTGATCGTGACCTCGGACTGACTCGTAATATCTTTTCAGCGTAAAATTCTCTCCTTAGCGTGTTTTCTCTCTAGTGTCCAAAATACCCTGTAGATAAATATCGGAACTAACAAGCAAAAGTTAAATAGACAAACAGTCTAATTTAGTGGGTTTTACTGTGTTTTTGATTCGTATAATTATGGTCCATCAGCAGGTCCCGGGGCCGTGGAGCAGCTCTACTGCTTTCCAGCGCTGATTGGTTGTTTTTCAAGGAGGGAGGCACACTTGGATCTGGTTGTTATTGCTAGCTAACGTCTTGCTAGATGTGCGCCAAGTATTCCCTGATCTAGCCTGGTTGTTGGTTGCCCTCTTAATCCTTATTTTTGTCCAGGTTTTTCGTAGCCTTATATTGGCTCAAGGGCGGATCCATGTATGCAACTATGGGGGCAGCTGCCCCCATTCATTTCTTGATTTTCTCCATTTTAATAGGGTAATTAGGTTAATGAATTAATAATTTCACTAATTTGCCCCACTGATTTTAATAGCATGCCCCTACCATAGTATTCCAAAAATAGGCTGAGTTAAACTAATTTGATCCAATAAAAAAACTAATCTGATGACCTAATTAAAGTGATTTAATTTTATCTTACATGTATTATACGTTTTTGAGATTTTTAAAATCGGACATGATAATATCTAGAATTCAAATATATTTTGATTTAAATACTTCAACAAAAGTATTTGAATAATGTTTTTTTGTTCAACTCCTCATATTTATATTACATTTTATTTAGTTTTACTATCAGTTCAATTCAATAAAATGGGTTTAGACTAATACTCACCTTTTTAAAAGAAAATTTTATCTCTGAACAATTACCCACTTTTCACCCTACCAAATTCTGAAAATTTAAAAAATATTTATCTTAAACAGTAACTGTCTTGCCCTCATTCGGAAAAAATCTAGGATCCGCCACTGTATTGGCTTGTGTTGCCTCATCAAAAAAATATCAAGACTAGTAAGGATTATCATATTTCTGCAGGGAATTGAATTGGGCCTTGAAATTCTTCGGCCTAATTAAGGCCCAATAAAGGATCACTTCGCTGGATTTGCTAGCTGTCCAAAGTGAAATTGCACAAGTAGGAGAGTTTTTTTTTAAATGACTCAAACGAGTTTGGGAGTTTAAGAACTGACACACGCGAGTTTCACATTTCAAAACTGACCTATTTTCATGAAATCGGATCCTGAGAATCCGGTTAGTTACGTTTTGTAACTAACTGGATCCCCGGAATCCAATTTTTAGGAGATGTGGATGATGTGGACGACAGTCGAATACGTGGCTTCCACGTAAGACCGGAGTACGGCGATCCGGTTTTATTTTAATGAAACTGGATTTCAGTGATCCGGTTTTTAGCGACTTTAAATTTTGTTTTGTTGTTAAGCCCGTTATTACGATCTGTATTTAAAATAAAAAGATACAATAGTTTGAAAATCATTCAAAGTTGGACATTAGAAACAAAGTTATAGTAAAATAAAAGTGAACAACAACAATACTATAGGTACTCGGATATTGGCCTTCTGTTATGACCAGTTTCATGGCATAATTTGCACCTTTGAATTCTGCCTGGGGGTTGTGACGATGAAGCCTCTCCTTGAGTACTGGACTGGCCGACATCCCTCTGGTCCATTTCAGTACGCCTTTGCCTTGTCAGATTTCTACCAACGTTTTTACGTTAGAAGTGAGGATTAGGCATATGAGGAAGTCCATCATAGGGTTCCCAGAAGTCAGAATGAGGTAATGGACTAAAATAGTAACTCCAGGTCATGTTGTAAGCTTCAAGTGTATACTCACGAGGCACATAGTCGATGTATTCCCTATTCGTGAACTTACAAACTGCAATTGCATGACTGTAGGAAATATGAAGTGTCGTCCATTTTCCACATTCACATGTTCTCTTGGGTTGGCAAACTTTCCACAGATGATGCTTAATTCCCGTGGTAACCTGATAAATTCCCTGGGACGGGTTAAAATGTATGACTCTGTGGAACTGTGCCCTTTGTCGAAGTTCCTCCAACCTCTCGTGTACCTTTAGTGCAAAAGCTGAATCAGTATTGTCGTAACGATAACAACGGGTGTTGAAATATTTATTCAACTGTTTGAAAGTGAACATAACCAATACTGAAATTGGTAAATCACGTCCGTGCTTGAGAATGCCATTGAACAATTCCAAAGCATTCGTGGTCATTGAGCCCCATCTCATACCACCAGTATCCATTGCCAAAGACCATAATTGAACGTCCACGTTGCGCAACCACATTTGTACGTCAGGTCTGTCTTTCAATGGTTTCATCAGCTCCTCATATTCAGCTGCAAACTTGTACTCTTTTTTGGCATATGGAAGGTAGTGGAGCGCTACCTGATCACCGTACAAGTCTAACATGAGAGTTAATCCCAATAGACATAAAATGTATGCCCTAGCGTATTTCTTCATGGTTTCTTAATCCGCATCGTCTGGAATATTACTCAGGTAGTTATCGAACCACGTCTTGCTACCCATCGATTTCACCTTAGGACGGTCGGGCACAACACACAATAAACTCAAACAAACGGGCTCCCATTCCAACTCTCCTAATCCAGACACGAGCTCCCCATTTATGGGTAATCCAGTAAGGAGAGCCACGTCCTGTAGTGTAATTGTAGCCTCCCCTCCATTTAGATGGAAGGTGTGTGTCTCGGGGTGCCATCTCTCCACTAGGGCGATGCACAATTTAGGATCAATCTTCACGTTGCATACTTGAGTCCAAGTAGAAATCCGGCATTTTCAATATACCCCGCAAGTCGAGGGTTCATATTTATGACATTATGACCCGCGACCCGCAATGGCTTATGACAGGCGTCGTCGTAGCCGTCAAAAATAATTATTTCTTTATCTCCGACTAGCTTGTGGTAAGTCGGGTCGTATCCACATAGATCGGTGTGAGAATCTGTTTACTAAGTATAAGAGTAACAATGGGGGGTGAATTCCGAACAAGTCAATTAAAAATGCAAGTATCAAAACACGATCGATAATCAATAGAGAAATAATCACACGAATTCAAGTATCAAATAAAGAGAAGTGCAAGCTAGAACTTTTGATTGTGATGCAAGACTAAATCATTTACCCAACCATTTTGATTTCTAATGTTGTACAACTTATAGCTCCCCGCTAGGTTGCACTACAAGTTGTCCTAGGGTGTCAATCCTAGTGGTATATTACTCGTATCTTAGTTTACTATCCCCGCTAGGTTGCTAGTATACTGTGATAATTGAAATCGACATACAAACAAAAGCTCCCCGCTAGGTTGCACTAATGCTAGCGTATCAAATCCATAAACAATGCATAGTAATATAGCTCAAAACATAGAAATTCAATATGAGTCTCAAATCAAAGCATCACAATATCAAATTCTAGCCTACACAAATGAGTTTAGCTACTCATGGTAAAGAAGTACATCATGAAGTTTTGAATAGACTGAAATTAAAATACTGTAGTTGAATTCTTTCTCCAAAATTCTCCAAAGATCACACTTTTCTGTCCTCTCGAAGTTGCCCATCAGCACTTCCACACGTCTGTCGTATGTCTCCCCAAAAACCACACAATATCCACCCAATAATCACTTTCCACAATTTCACACCAGCAAGCCACGGCCAAAAAGAAGACACTTGTTTCTTTCCTTCTTTTCTCTTTTTATTTTTTTCAGCGTGTCTCCTCAAATTATGATTTTTGTTTTCCCAGCTATGGCTCTTCGATTTCGTCTGTCTTTTGTCCCGAGAAAACACAAATCAATTTTAGGAATTTCGCCAGCTGGCATTCCGCGCGGACATCTCCTTCCATTAGCTTCCGCGGACGTCTCTTGCATTTATCTTAATTCAGAAGACCTCCGCGCCAATAACCCTTAAGCCGTCCGCGTATTGCACTGTTGAAAACTCCAAGTGATTCGGTCTTCATTTCTTTCCGTGCAAAAAATCTTCTAATAGGCTCTCTTTAGCCGGTATTCCTTCTATGGTCTCCGAATGTACCTGAGAATGAAAACTATACACAGGTAGTGAAATAATATACAGATAACACTAAGAGACGGGGTTTAAACATATAAAATAGTCGTACAACTACGACTTATCAAACTACCCCACACTTGAACTTGTTCGTCTCGAACAAGAACAAAGCCACAGAACGAATTACAATGCATTAGTCATGCTAATCCTTACATCTTAATTCCAAATCCAGCAACAAATCTTATCATGCTTAAAATTCTAACAATGCGAGTAAAGATAGGTTTTTCGATACTTGTTACCGCGCGAGTTGCAATCCAAATGACCTTGGATGTTTGGGAGATAGTCCCCTATAGGTACCACGGACACTGCATTCTTTTCTGAGTTTTGGTCTTTTGATTGAGTCGGCGGCTTTCTCTGACACGTGATTAATTCACTGCTTTCGTTCCGTTGAGCCATGAATTCCTTAACTTGTATGGACTTTGATAAACGACACATCTTTGCTTGAATCAATCAAATTTTGATTTTCTTCTTACTTGATGGTTTGCCTTCGGCTTTTGAATTTGTTTCTTGTCCACATAATCATTTGCGCCCTTGAACCACTCCAATCATAGCCTCTGAATAACAGCATAGGAGTGCATCCCGCTCATTTCTCATCCTCGTCGTTTCTGCATGAGGCAAGGTAGGGGTTACCCACCCATTCCCAGCTACTCCGACTAGAGATGGGCAGTTCGTTTTCTCTTTCCCGCCACCACAGCGAACGCATGAATATACTTGAATTACTTGGTGATGGAGCTACTCTCAGGACTAGGCTAGTGAAGCGTCAACCTCCACCGCTTTTCTCAATCATCAGAACCAAACACTCAGAACTTCCTGCAATTTGCCGTACCTTTCTAGGACATTTCTTTCAACTCCACATCCCTGCATATCACAACTCGTAAGAATAAAGCATCAAATTTTTTTTAAATTTCGCATTTTTAGTCAAATGAGCACAATAGTCATAAAAAACTGGAAATGAGATTTCGACATATCAGAAAGCATAGCAGTGCATCATCAGTTCATTACGACACATAACCTGAAAACATTAAAAAAAATTAAAAATAAACACGACACACAACTGACTCTATAACACCCCACCCCACACTTAAATTCATCCGTGTCCTCACGGTACAACTCAAGAGATAAGACGGACAACAAAACAGACTCAAATAAAAATAAATAAAAAGAAGTGAACTGGTACTCCCCTAATAATCTGGTGGTGGTGCTGGGCTCTGCGATTTTTCCCTTTTGAAATTCACCGCGGACGTCTCTTTCTTTTCCTCCCGCGGACGTCTGAATAATATGCAATAATTGCTGAGGCGTCCGCGCATGTAACTGTCAAGACGTGCGCGATATGCACTGATGTAGATTTCTTTCTTCGTTTAATCGCCTGAAAACACCAGAAATAAAAGAAATGCACTCGAGGCGCATTATCAGCTTCCCAATTCCACTATAACATGTGTAAAATAGAAATAAAACACCGGGTTGCCTCCCGGTAAGCGCCTTTGTTTTACGTCCTTGGCTGGACATTACCTCTTGCTAGGTAGAATATACTGGCTCCGCCAGTTCAACGTCCTCAGTAGTTGCCTCAAATCCACATAGTATGGCTTGACTCTTTGCCCGTTCACTTTGAAACTCTCTCCTCCTTCGGGTCCTCGCAATTCCAACGCCCCATGATTGTACACCTTTACAATGACGTATGGACCTGTCCAACGAGAACGCAATTTCCCAGGCATAAGTCTTAATCTTGAGGAAAATAAAAGCACCTTTTGCCCCACTTCATAGCTGCGCCTCAATATGTGCTTGTCATGGTACATTTTTGCTCTCGCTTTGTAGTCTGGTTGGCTCTCATAAGCCTCTAAGCGGAGCTCCTCCAACTCACTCAACTGTAGCTTTCTTTCAATCCCTGCATTGGTTAGATCGAAGTTGCATGTTTTAATTGCCCAAAAAGCCTTATGTTGTACCTCAACCGGGAGATGACAAGCCTTCCCATAAACCAGTCTAAAAGGGGACATTCCAATTGGCATTTTGTAGGCGGTCCTGTAAGCCCACAATGCCTCTTCAAGTCTTATTGGCCAATCCTTTCTCGACGGCTTCACCATCTTCTCTAGTATAGACTTGATCTCTCGGTTCGACACCTCAGCTTGCCCATTGGTTTGAGGGTGGTAGGCGGTGGATACTCGATGAATAACACCAAAGTGTTTGAACACCGTCGCGACGGAACGATTGCAAAAGTGTGACCCTTGGTCACTGATCACCGCCTTTGGTACTCCATACCTACAAAAGATATTAGAACGCAATAAATCTACCACCGTCTTACCATCATCATGTTTGGTGGCCTTAGCTTCGACCCACTTAGATACATAATCAACAGCAACCAATATATATTGTAAACCATATGCAGAGGGAAACGGTCCCATAAAATCAATACCCCATATATCAAATATCTCATCAACAACAATGGGCATTTGAGGCATTTCATTTCTAGCAGAAATATTTCCTACGCGTTGACACCTATCACATGCCTTGCAATGGTTGTATGCATCCCTAAACAAATGTGGCCAATAGAAGCCACTATCAAGTATTTTCCTAGATGTTCTCTTTGGTCCAAAATGACCACCACACGCATGTTCGTGACAAAAAGCAAGCACAGAAGAAATCTCAGAATCGGACACACACTTTCTAACAACTTGATCCGAACCAATTTTCCACAAATAGGGGTCATCCCAAATATGTTAACTATGTTAGCATACCATGGTGCCTTTTCTTGAACAGCAAATAAATACTCGTCCGGGAATGTTTCGGTTATAGCTCCGGTTTCCTCCTCTCTCACTATTCGGCTCAAGTGATCGGCCACGGTGTTCTCAATGCCCTTCTTGTCTTTTATTTCCACATAGAACTCTTGTAGCAAGAGGATCCATCTAATCAGCCGCGGCGTTGACTCCTTCTTCGTCATCAACTAGCGAATGGCTGCATGATCAGAAAAGACAACAATTTTAGAACCAAGTAAATAAGGGTGAAATTTTTCCAAAGTAAATATAACAGCTAAAAGCTCTTTTTCGGTCGTGGAATAATTTCGATGAGCCGCGTCAAGCGTCCTAGACGCGTAATGGATCACCACATGCTTCTTTTCCTTCCTTTGCCCTAGCACCGCTCCAACTGCGTAGTCGCTAGCATCACACATTATTTCGAAGGGTTGTGTCCAATCCGGTGCTTGAATGATGGGTGCACTAGTTAGTGAAGCCTTAAGATCATCGAATGCTGCCTTGCATTCCTCTGTAAACTCAAATGGTACATCCTTTTGCAGCAATCAAGAGAGAGGCAACGCCCTCTTCGAGAAGTCCTTTAAAAATCTGTGATAAAATCCTGCATGTCCCACAAAAGACCTCACACCACGCTGATCAGTAGGATAAGGCAAGCTAAGCATCAAATCAATTTTAGCCTTATCTACTTGTATTCCTTCACTAGAAACGACATGTCCCAATACTATTCTGTGAGTGACCATAAAATGACATTTTTAATAATTCAAGACCAAGTTCGTCTCCTCACAACGTGCAAGCACTCTACCAACATTAAGCAAGCATTCATCAAAAGTATTTCCATACACGGTAAAATCATCCATGAATACTTCAACACAGTCCCTAATCAATTCGGAAAAAATACTCATTACCACACGCTGGAAGGTACCAGGCGTGTTGCACAAACCGAAAGACATGCGTCGAAACGCGAATGTACCGAATGGGCACGTGAAAGTAGTCTTCTCCTGGTCTTCGGCTGCAATCGGAATTTGATTATACCCACAAAATCCATCTAAAAAGCAAAAGTAAGGCTTACCTGCGAGCCTATCCAACATTTGGTCAATGAACGGCGAAGGAAAGTGATCCTTGCGTGTCACGGCATTTAGCTTCCTGTAGTCGATGCACACGCGCCATCCGTTCTGGATTCTCTTTGTCACCAACTCACCTCGAGCATTAAGCTCCACTGTAATTCCTGTCTTCTTCGGTACTTGACGTAGCCCACCGCACTATCGTTAAGGTGCGATGTTCTCTGTGCAAAAATAAATTTATATCTCCGATACTCGCGACTTAACTATTTTGGGTAGTCAGTGGTAAGTACGGGTCGAACCCAAGGGAATTGGTGGATTAGTTGTTCTTTAATGAAGCTTATGCATAAATTAAATGCGATTGGGGTTGGGTTTGAGTGTGCTTTGAGAACTGAAAGTAAATTACAAGAGTTGATAATGAACTGTAAGGAAAGGATTCGGTTTAGGGGTTTCATATCATATCATCGTTCATCATCGACCTCTAATGATCATGCTAAGTATTCAAAGTGTATCAAGGCCATTTCAAGCACTTGACTTGCCACACTGTCTAGCCCATTTCAAGGTCATAGAGCACTTGTTCTATTTAGACTAATACCCCATTTCAAGGTATACTAGCCTATGTGCATCCATTTGATCAATCATTTCCGATCAACCAAATGGTGTTTTAAAGAGGTCGAACTCCTCAGATAAGCTTTGCCATTTCAAGCATCCACTTACCCGAGTATGTTCACAAACCCCACAGAAGAGTTTTGCCATTTCAAGCATCTACTCAACCTTGGAAGTTCTAACCTAATATGTGGCACATAGAACAAGTTTTGAAACACTAAGTAGCATTAAGCATAGAGTCTAGAACGGTTTATGATATAAATACTCCCTCTACCGAATACAAGCCTTAGCTACTTGTATTCATGTCAAGGAATACAAGCAAACCATGGCTTTGAACAAGGATACCGAAAAAAAGAATAACTTTTAAGTAAGAAAAATATATACGGAAAGTAAAGGACAAGTCAGGGAAAAGAAAGCCGTGGCTTTTGTACCTACAATAAGTGGAGGAGAGGAGCTCCTAAGCAAGATCCAAGCAAGGAAAAGTAGCTCCAAAATGAAGAACAAGCAAGAACAAGTGAAGAACAAAATGTGTATTGAAAGTGAAGAGAAGAGGGTTAAGCCCTCTATCTCTCTAAAGAACTTGTGGATTGTGGATACATTTACAAGGAGAGGGCATCTCTATATATAGGCTAAGGGGAGGCAAGGGTGTGGATGAGAAGAGAGACACTTGTCACAAGGGAAGAGGGAGAGCAAAAGCCATCGGGGTGAGTCATCCCCTCCTCTAAGCCGCCACCCATGTGACAAAGGAGGAGTGGATGATGGCTTAGCCGCCGGCTAGGTGGAGGAGGGGGAGTGGTGGAGTGAGTGCAATGTGATCTTCTCCAAAAGCCATTGGTCCTTTCAGCTCCGGTCTGACTCTGGTTGCCCTTCGGTTGGACTTGTTTTGAGTGATTCTACGTCCGGTTCTTGAACGTCAGAATTTGGTCGTGACCTGGAATGACTCGTAATTCATTTTCAGCTTTAAAACTCCTCCTTAGCCTGTATTCTCTCTAGACTTCAAAATACCCTGTAGATAAATATCGGAACTAACAAGCAAAAGTTAAATAGACAAAGCGTCTAATTTGGTGGGTTTAACTGTCTTAATGAATCATATAAATATGGTCCATCAGATCACCCCACACTTTTAGTTGTTCGTCCCGAACAATGCTATTTAAGAGATGCGCACACAATCCAAGTACAAATATGAAAGTGAGACTGTGGGACTAGATTTATCCTAATTCATGCATTACTTACTTATTACCAAACTAAACCGTGTAAATACTTAGAAGAAACTTGATACTTGTACCTTCGCGCAGAGATGCAAATTAATTCGGATGTTTCGGGAGATAGCCCTTTTCAGGCTCCTGGACTGCATTCTCAGGATCGACTCGCACTATATGGTTTCCTTGTAGCTTTCTCTAGCACGTGATTCGGTTCGGGTTTCACTGAGTTGAGCATTTTGACTTCTTTTTGGCTAAGGACAGCTTCTGTAGTGAATCGGCCTTTGGCCTTTGGCCTTTGATATTGAGTTGGAGTTTCTTCACTTTTGTTCGGTTAAAACCTTCACAATTTTGGCCTTTGGCCTTTGATTAGCTTCTTTGAGCTTTTTCTTTTTTGTGACTTGCTAGTCCATTTTCTCAGCCTTTTTGGGAGGTCCAATCTTTGCCCGCAAGCATATGGAAATACCTCCCCGCTCTTTCTCATCCTCGCCGTTTCGCGCGGGTCAAAATGAGGGTCGCTCATTTGTTTTCCCGGCTACTAGGACTAGAGATAGGACGGTTTGATTCCCGTCCCGCCTCTTTGCATAAACGCTGCACGGCGGAGATGACTTCAATCTTCTCTGAAACCCGAAGTGCAGCCTCCACTGACTTCGAAAACCATATAGTTAGATTCGGTCCTTCGAGTGCTTGCCAAGCCTCTCTAGGGCATTTTCGATCAACTCCACATCCCCTGTATATCTCAGCACAAAGGGACAAATGAGAAGTTACATCCTAAGTTTTTAAACAGTTGAATTTTCACAAGGTAAATGCATGAATTCAGATCTATCTTTTTCACATTCTTAAGTTCATATTTTCAAAAAGATAATATTAAGGGAAAAGGAAAAAGAAAAAGCATGTTAATTAACTATGTACACAGGTGGTTCTCACCCCACACTTTTGAACGAAGGCGTGCCTCACAGCACAACTTAGTTCAAAAGTTAATTGCAAGCAAGTATATACAGGCAAGGTGAGAATGACTTAAGGCAAAAAACTTAAATGACATAAAATAAAATGACTGAAAGTAAGATAGATGTCGGGTTACCTCCCGACCAGTGCATTTGTTTAAGTCGTTAGCTCGACAGTACCTCATTCCTGGATCATAAGGTTGGGTCCCATGGGCGTGTGAGGTCGAATTTCTTCTCGGCTGCCCTTTTGCTCCGAGAGGGTGAGGCTTCATTGACCATAGCTGCTGGTCCAATGAGTCGTGCTCGCTTGTTACTCCTTTCGGGTTTCCATTCTTTCGGCCCATGTCTTTGCCGCTTCTTCATGCTTGAACAGTTGGCACCTTTGCGAGTTTGGAAGTTTGGTTTTGTGCCATTAAATGTAGGCGACATTAAGCATGCGCCTCTGCCAATCCTCTTCATTGTGGCAGTGATGGATGGTTGTCTTGGAACGAGTGAGAGTTCTTTTGTCGGCTTTTTTTGCTCACTCTCCTCCTCTAACTCCCCTTGCACCTCATCATTATTGATTATATGATCTTCGGTGGCTATGATCAGCATAAAACATGAAGGGTTAAGTTGGGGAACTTTGACCATGAGGACTGGGTCTGTTTCAGGTGCTCCGACAGTGAGGACCAGGTCTTTCTCGGACAGTTCGGCAATGAGGTCCGGGACTTCCTCGAGTGCTGAGCGCAAGGACCGGGCCTGGCTTGATTTCTTCGGCCGCTTCGGCAGTGAGGTTCGGGACTTCTGTTGGCTCGGCAGTTAGGACTGTGATTTCCTCGGATGGATTGGTGATAAGGACCGGGCCTGATTTGGGCAGTTCTTCTAACTCCCAGGGATAATCTGAATGGAGCTCTTCTTCAGGCAACCATGGGTCCTCATCCTCGTCATTCATATGGTCTCCGGGGGTAATCATACTGAGGTCCGGGTCTGTTTTGGGCAGTTCGGCACAGAGGTCTGGGTATGTCTCGGGCAACTCTTCAGTTAGGACCGAAATTGATTTGGGCAGTTTGGCAATGCGGTCCCAGATCAGTTGTGTAGCCACCCAGAATTCCTCATTTTCGACCTCGTCTTGGTGTATCGGGGCACTCATTTGATGGATGCTAGCTGCCAATTCTTCCTCCTTGTCCTTGAGTGGCTCGGCAATGTGGACCTGGGCTTCTTCGGGCATTTCGGAAATGTATACCGGTACTGATTTGGGCAGCTTGTTAATGAGGTCCCAGAGCTGGTTTGATGCTTCTTTTAAAGCCACCCATGATTCGTCTCTTTCGACCTGGATTTGGTGTACCATGTTGGCCAACTACTGGTTGCTAGATGCCAGCTCCGTTGTAACGTCCTCGAGTGGCTCGGCCTGATCTTCTCTTGGTCTTGACCTCGCGGCCAAATCGTTTATCAATTTCCAAAGATCATCCATGTTTAAGTTATTTACCGAGCCTCCTGTCGCGTCATTAAGCCAATTCCACTCATATGGCATCATCCCATCGAGAAACCTTTGAAGAAGATCTGAGTTGCTGAATCCATGGTGCGGGCAGCTCGTTACAATGGAATCGAAGTACCATAAGTACTCGTCTAATGTTTCGTCCCGGGATTGCTCAAGGTGGTTGATCTTTTCGCGGATTTCAAATTCGAAGGATGGTGGAAAAAACTCCTCATCGTTCCAAGGCTCGTTTTGATAGTACATTGACATGGTGGTTTGTAAAAAATAAAAAGAACAACTACTCCAATTTATAAATCCAATTCCCCAGCAACGGCGCCAATTTTGACGGAGCCCACCGCACTGTCGTTAAGATGCGATGTTCTCTGTGCAAAAATAAATTTATATCTCCGATACTCGCGACTTAACTATTTTGGGTAGTCAGTGGTAAGTACGGGTCGAACCCAAGGGAATTGGTGGATTAGTTGTTCTTTAATGAAGCTTATGCATAAATTAAATGTGATTGGGGTTGGGTTTGAGTGTGCTTTGAGAACTGAAAGTAAATTACAATAGTTGATAATGAACTGTAAGGAAAGGATTCGGTTTAGGGGTTTCATATCATATCATCGTTCATCATCGACCTCAAATGATCATACTAAGTATTCAAAAGTGTATCAAGGCCATTTCAATCACTTGATTTGCCACACTGTCTAGCCCATTTCAAGGTCATAAAGCACTTGTTCTATTTAGACTAATACCCCATTTCAAGGTATACTAGCCTATGTGCATCCATTTGATCAATCATTTCCAATCAACCAAATGGTGTTTTAAAGAGGTCGAACTGCTCAGATAAGCTTTGCCATTTCAAGCATCCACTTACCCGAGTATGTTCACGAACCCCACGGAAGAGTTTTGCCATTTCAAGCATCCACTCAACCTTGGAAGTTCTAACCTAATATGTGGCACATAGAACAAGTTTTGAAACACTAAGTAGCATTAAGCATATAGTCTAGAATGGTTTATGATATAAATACTCCCTCTACCGAATACAAGCCTTAGCTACTTGTATTCATGTCAAGGAATACAAGCAAACCATGGCTTTGAACAAGGATACCGAAAAGGAGAATAACTTTAAAGTAAGAACAATATATACGGAAAGTAAAGGACAAGTCAGGGAAGAGAAAGCCGTGGCTTTTGTACCTACAATAAGTGGAGGAGAGGAGCTCCTAAGCAAGATCTAAGCAAGGAAAAGTAGCTCCAAAATGAAGAACAAGTGAAGAACAAAATGTGTATTGAAAGTGAAGAGAAGAGGGTTAAGCCCTCTATCTCTCTAAAGAACTTGTGGATTGTGGGATACATTTACAAGGAGAGGGCATCTCTATTTATAGGCTAAGGGGAGGCAAGGGTGTGGATGAGAAGAGAGACACTTGTCACAAGGGAAGAGGGAGAGCAAAAGCCATCGGGGTGAGTCATCCCCTCCTCTAAGCCGCCGCCCATGTGACAAAGGAGGAGTGGATGATGGCTTAGCCGCCGGCTAGGTGGAGGAGGGGGAGTGGTGGAGTGAGTGCAATGTGATCTTCTCCAAAAGCCATCGGTCCTTTCAGCTCCGGTCTGACTCTGGTTGCCCTTCGGTTGGACTTGTTTTGAGTGATTCTACGTCCGGTTCTTGAAAGTCAGAATTTGGTCGTGACCTGTAATGACTCGTAATTCATTTTCAGCTTTAAAACTCCTCCTTAGCCTGTATTCTCTCTAGACTTCAAAATACCCTGTAGATAAATATCGGAACTAACAAGCAAAAGTTAAATAGACAAAGCGTCTAATTTGGTGGGTTTAACTGTCTTAATGAATCATATAAATATGGTCCATAAATACTACATGTACGGGGCTTACCCATTGACTGCCTGAAATGGGATAAATCACGTTAGCATCTAAAAGTTTTTGTACCTCTTTTTGAACCACCTCCATCATCAGTGGGTTCAATCTACGCTGCGGCTGTCTCACAGGTTTGGCTCCATCCTCAAGTAGAATCCGGTGCATGCACACAGTAGGGCTCACTCCTTTGATGTCCGCAAGTGTCCATCCAATTGCGGCCTTATGTTTCTTTAGTACCGCTGCCAATCTCTCCTCCTGATTAGGCTCCAAGCCTTTCTTGATTATTACCGGCAATGTCTCACCATCTCCCAAATAGATATACTTTAAATGCTCGGGTAAGGGCTTAAGCTGCAACTCAGGTGCCTGTACAACAGATGGTACAAGTGTAGATTTATTAGTTAAAGCAACTTGATTAGCCTCATACCTGGGGGTTAATGGTGGCGAAACTCTAAGCTCCTGTAGCATGTCACTAGTATCATGAAGCATCCCTATTAATGCGCCACGTGACTCAATAGCCTCCCTCAAGATTATTTCAAGCACATCATCCCTATAGGGAATATCTGAAGACTCCACTAGCTCATCGATCGCATCCAAAGCGTGTACTCCTGCATCATCAGGTGGATATTGCATAGCTTGATATATATTAAAGTTTATCACCTCATCTTCCACCTCCATGGAAAGTGTGACACTATCCACATCGATCTTAGTTCTCGCCGTCTTCAAAAATGGCCTACCAAATAGAATTGGTGGCTGATCTTGTGCTCCCTCGTCTTTCATTTTCAGCACGTAGAAATCTGCAGGAAAAATAAGATTTTCTACCTGCACCAAAACATCATCGATCACACCCAAAGGTTGAGTGCATGATCGGTCAGCCAATTGAATGGTCAAACCCGCGGGTTTAAGTGGACCAATACGCAAAGATAAATATAAAGAGTAAGGAAGAACATTTATGGAAGCACCAAGATCTAGCATGCAATTTTCGATCTTCATGTTACCAATAGTACATGGAATAGTAAAAGTTCCGGGATCCTTACACTTTTTGGGCACCTTCCTTTGTATCGCTGCTGATACACTTTCTCCTCGCATGACCTGCTCATTCCTAGTCGTACGCCTACGGTTAGTACATAATTCTTTAAGAAATTTTGCGTACCTTGGAATTTGCCGAATAGCCTCAATGAGTGGAATGTTAATTTTCACCTTGCTGAACAACTCCCAAACCTCCTTGTCTGTGATAGACTTCTTGTTTGTCTTAGAAACCTGCATTGGAAATGGTAAAGGAGTGTTAGAAATTGGAAACTCTGTACCTGAATTATTGCAGCTCGCGGACGTCTTCTGTTTATCTTCCGCGGACGTCTCTGTATTTTGTTGTAATGCTTCGGGCGTCCGCGCCTTAATTGGCGAGGCGTCCGCGTGCTGCACTGAGGTAGAATCTTCATTGTGCTCTTCTATTCCATTCTTCACTTGTTTTCCATTTCTAAGCATTACAGCGCTGATATTGGACTTCGGGTTGGGAATCGTTTGCGACGGTAGCTTCCCTTTGTCTTCTCGCCTTTCGTACACTACGCTGGCCATTTAAGACATTTGCTTCTTTAGTTCGTTCATGTCTCCAGCTTGTTGGCCCACCTTTTGAGTGAGTTCCTTGACCATTTCCTTCAAATCCTTTATCGGGGTCCTCATCTCCTTGTCTGATCTGTGGTGGTTTGTACGGCTATTTTTGTGGATACGAGGACTGCCCCGCATCGTAATTGTTGTTCCTTTGCCACCCTCCCTCATTTTGTCTCGGCTGCCATTTGTTGTTGCCTTGGTATCCATCAGTCCTCCTTGGTGGCAAATCTCCATTGTTCATGTATCCCACTATATTCACGTCTTCCGTTCTTTCCTGAAAAACAGTGTTATCATTATTTATTGGATTAAAAGTGGACTTGTTTACCTTACACTCCACTTGTTGATTGCCTCGTGGTTGTTGCGTCATCATTTGAGCCATCATATTCTTCAGTTCCTGCAATTCAGAATGTACATTTACGTTAGCAACAGGTGCAGGTTTATAGGTTTCTTCTAAATACCTTGCGCCCTCCGCAACTTTCTCAATCAACTCCCATATCTCCTCGGGATACATGTCAAGGATAGACCCTTGGGCTGAGGCATCTAGCATTCTTCTTTCCATGAGAATCATACCATCCATAAAGTATTCAAGCATCATCCTTTGTGGGATCCCATGATTCGGACAGTTCTCTTCCAATTGCCTAAACCTCGCCAAATAATCGAACAATGTCTCTCCACGTCCTTGTCTAAGCATAGAGAGCTCCTTCCTCGTTTGAGCCGCCTTCGAATGAAAGTAGTATTTGTCCATGAATTTCCGTTGCATTTGATCCCATGATGTAATCGAACCTGAAGGCAAAGACATTAACCAAGATTTAGCTTGACTTTCTAAAGAAAAAGGAAATGTCTTTAGTTTAAAAATATTTTCTGGAACCGATGCTGATTTCATGGACATGCAAACTCCATGAAATTCCTTCAAGTGCCTTAGGGGGTTCTCGTCGGGCATTCCTCCAAACTTGGGCAAGTGATGAATCACCCCACTCTTTATCTCGATGTCATCTGCGTCCTCATCCAACCTAATGCACCAAGGTGCCTCATCAATATATGGGGCGCAGACTCCTCTCATGGTGCGTCCCAAATCCTGACGCCTCGCTAGCTGTCCATGTTGGTTTCCTCCACCGAGGTACTGTCGATCCAACTCAGCCTCGTAATCATCATAATTCTCGTGTCTAGCTGCACGATGTCTAGCAAATTCATTCACATATTGCTGATTTCTGGGGGGGTGGTACTCTTTGATCAACAGCGGGCAATCCTTGCCTCCGTTCTTGAATGGTATCCCCTTGTACACTACTTTGCTCTTCATTATCACCATCAACACTTCTCTGCGACATTGTTACTTAAACAGAGAGTAATCAAGTGACAAAATAAAAGACAATAAAATAAACTAAAAGAAATAGAATACTTAGTAGATTCTTCGTTACCAATCCCCGGCAACGGCGCCAAAATTTGACGGGCGTCGTCGTACCCGTCAAAAATAATTATTATCTCCGACTAGCTTGTGGTAAGTCGGGTCGTATCCACAGAGATCGGTGTGAGAATCTGTTTAGTAAGTATAAGAGTAACAATGGGGGGTGAATTCCGAACAAGCTAATTAAAAACGCAAGTATCAAAACACGATCAATAATCAATAGAGAAATAGTCACACGAATTCAAGTATCAAATAAAGAGAAGTGCAAGCTAGAACTTTTGATTGTGATGCAAGACTAAATCATTAACCCAATCGTTTTGATTTCTAATGTTCTACAACTTATAGCTCCCCGCTAGGTTGCACTACAAGTTGTCCTAGGGTGTCAATCCTAGTGGTATATTACTCGTATCCTAGTTTACTATCCCCGCTAGGTTGCTAGTATACTCTGATAATTGAAATCGACACACAAACAAAAGCTCCCCACTAGGTTGCACTAATGCTAGCGTATCAAATCCATAAACAATGCATAGTAATATAGCTCAAAACATAGAAATTCAATATGAGTCTCAAATCAAAGCATCACAATATCAAGTTCTAGCCTACACAAATGAGTTTAGCTACTCATGGTAAAGAAGTACATCATGAAGTTTTGAATAGACTGAAATTAAAATACTGTAGTTGAATTATTTCTCCAAAATTCTCCAAAGATCACACTTTTCTGTCCTCTCGAAGTTGCCCAGCAGCTCTTCCACACGTCTGTCGTATGTCTCCCCAAAAACCACACAATATCCACCCAATAATCACTTTCCACAATTTCACACCAGCAAGCCACGGCCAAAAAGAAGACACTTGTTTCTTTCCTTCTTTTCTCTTTTTATTTTTTTCAGCGTGTCTTCTCAAATTCTGATTTTTGTTTTCCCAGCTATGGCTCTTCGATTTCGTCTGTCTTTTGTCCCGAAAAAACACAAATCAATTTTAGGAATTTCGCCAGCTGGCATTCCGCGCGGACGTCCTCTTCCATTAGCTTACGCGGACGTCTCTTGCATTTATCTTAATTCAGAAGACCTCCGCGCCAATAACCCTTAAGCCGTCCGCGTACTGCACTGTTGAAAACTCCAAAGTGCTTCGGTCTTCATTTCTTTCCGCGCAAAACATCTTCTAATAGGCTCTCTTTAGCCGGTATTCTCTCTATGGTCTCCGAATGTACCTGAGAATGAAAACTACACACAGGTAGTGAAATAATATACAGATAACACTAAGAGACGGGGTTTAAACATATAAAATAGTCGTACAACTACGACTTATCAGCTTATCAGTCATAAATTCTCTATTCATCTATAATATGTAAAACAATTTTTTACTATAACACATTGTTATATGATATGAGTTAAAATGTTTAATTAATGAAAATCATACCTGATTTCTCTAAATCGCCTCAGTGCGATGCACACTTTGCATCAATAAGGATGCATCAATAGGTCCAGGATGAAGATAATCATCCAGATCCATGTTTGGATTAGCAGTCGCTCGTGAAGAAGACGGCACATCGCGTTGACTAGTGCTTCTTCGCCTGTTACCTGACGACATTTCTGTAAAAACAATAAATATTCATTATTACCAATTCATGAAGAAAAACACAATATATCAATACGCTAATTCAACTACAACAAATAATTGTCCAAATTCAAATATACTAATTCAATAACTATGACATTCGACCACACTCTTTTTACGAATATAAAACCATAATCCATAGACAATATCAAACCAATGTCAAGCAATCGCCAATTCAACGTTATTAATTCAACGATAATAATTCAACAACAACTATTAACCGGACTAATAACAAACCAAAAAATGCACAAAATTCATAATATTCATACAATTAACCGGACTAATATCAAAAACAAACAATTCAACAACACTAATAACAAATTCACAACAACAATCCTTCAAAAACAAACAATTCAACAACACTAATTACACAATTAAGTTTTTTTACCTATCAATTTCGGACAACTTCGGAGATGGTGAATGGGGGAGAAATCGGACGGAATCGAGCCGAATTGGGGTAGGGTTTCAGACGGAATTAGGGTAGGATTTAAAAATTAGGGAGAAATCGGACGGGGGAGAAGAAGGTGCGGCGGCTGAAATTGGGTAGGGTTTTGAATGGGGGAGAAGAAGCTGCGGTGGAAATTTTAAGTCGCAAAAAACCGGATTGCCGAAATCCGATTTCATTAAAATAAAAATCGGATCGCCGTACTCCGGTCTTACGTGGAAGCCACGTATTCGACCGTCATCCACATCATCCACATCTCCTAAAACCGGACCGGGGGATCCGGTCTTTTGAAAATCGTAAAAACCGGATCCTGGGGATCCGGTTTCATTAAAAATGGATCAGTTTTGAAATGTGAAACTCGCATGGGTCAGTTCTGAAACTCCCAAACACGTTTGGATCAATTTTTTTTAAAAAACTCCAAGCAGGAAAGGAAACACAACTGTGAAGCTAGATAGGATTACCCAAGTAGTCCTTTTTTCCCAGTTTATCTTCTATTAAAGTCCTCCACACAAAAAAAAACAAAAAAAGTCCTCCACTCATTAATTACTCACATGGTGCCACCAAAGCATGATCAACCTTAAAAAGGAATGACACCAATGCCACCCTTGGCCTTGGCCCTTGATCATCTTGTTCTCCTATCATGGGTCTTGCAATCAAATGATGCACCCTTTAACAAAGTGTCGCCTTTCAATTCGCGTCACTGGTGTTCAACAATTATGGACTCAATGGATCGGTCAGTATGTAAATTGGAGCCAAGTAGCTGGCCAGGCCAGAGTCTGAACAAGTAAGTCCCATCTGTACATTACCACCAAAGCAAGCTCCAAATCAAAATACCACAGCCAAAAATCCATGACCTCCAAGTGAAGGGGTATAATGTAAACTCTAATAACAAACATCCATTGTTCTTCACTAAGCTAAACAGTTGTAACATCACATGTAATAATATTCTGCATCTACTTTCATATGCAAACAGGCAGCTGTTTCTGTTGTTGTTTTGTCGGGTCATCTTCATTATTGAAGCATAGTTGCAGCTTGAGAGATCTACTAATGTCCATAGCAGATTCTTCCGAATACTGAGAAGAATTTGAGTTAACAATGGCTGGTGAGTCCATCACTGTCATCTCTCTCTGAAGGTATGAGCAATAGGTGTGAAATGTCTTGGGTGTCACATTCAAGTGAAAACTCAACCCAAACAGAAAATCGACTTCAAGACAATTCATCTGTGCTATGCTTATCCCTCCAACTTTTGCATAGTATGCATTATTGTAATACCTGGCATTAACCAATCATCGTTACAATTTTCACCAATTGAAGTGAAATGTGATTTTCAGATTGGGACCAATGATCCTGTGAGATATTACAGGCACAGATAGGCCCCTCAGGTGAATCCTATGGAATATTTATTTAGTATAACGACAGCTAATAATAATGGGCCAAATTTATGGTTTGACTTTGATCACATTCACATTTGCTGGATGGATCTAAGCTGGCTTTGAATTTCAAATAGAACTACTATGCCAAATATTAATTCAAAAATCGAACTTGCAATATAAAGTTTTAGACGAATTTGTTGACATGTTCAAACTAGAAGATGCCATTATAACAAGGGTTAATGTTGCCCGTCGGCAACCTTTTAATACCTAAAAGTAGCAGTAGCCAACAACTTGTTGTGATAATCAAGGTTAACAGATGCAGTAAAGCACAGTTTCTATGTAACAATTGAATGTAAGTTGTGTCTAAAGGTGGAAATGATGGATTCATGGTAATGGGGGTAAGTTTAGAGGAGGGAAAGAAAGGTGAACTTACATGTCATCCATGAATTTAACAGCAACCATGACACTGGTGATGAGCAGGCGATGAACGTTGTAGGTGTTTATGGGGAGGGAGGGCTGACGCTGCGCAAAGCGGTCCAAGTAGACATAAGCCACAACAAAGCAACATGGCTGCAATTGGCATATTTGAAGATCCTCTCAAGGTAGCTTTGGATTGAAATTGTGGGTCTAGTTAATCCATGGAAGATAGAGATCTTAGGGGGTTGAATTCTGCGGCTGAGGTCATTCGATTCAGCAACTTTTTCGAGTAAGGAGGAGAGGAAGTTGATGAGCCTTGGCATTTCTTTTGAGCAGGTAACAAGGTCAGCAGCTGCAGTGGCATCATCAGCAACAGCAGCAGCAGCAGCAGCCATTGTTGGGAGAGGAGCTCTGGTTCTGTTTCTGCTTCTTTTTGTTGGGGTTTGTTGCTACTTTGGGATATTTAAGGTTGTGAATGCGCTGGATGTGTGCGTGTATGACAAACCTTTCATGTTGATTTGCCAAGGAGTAGTATTTTCACATGACTAATGTACCCTTTTACATACGACTTATGATTGTTTGTGATACGACTCATGCGAAGACAAATTCATGGATAACATATGCTAGGAGAAATAAGAATGCAGATTAATCTTATTTGATGGTTAAAGTTCGTATTTGTTTTGGTCAAAGTTAGTTTATTTCCACTAGCAGTCATGTGTCAGTGGTACTAAAACCACTACTTGTTTGTTTTACCTGTATTTAAGTTCTAGGAAGTCACTTAGCAAAGACATGTTATTTTCACTCAGTTTAATATCAAAAACGTAGGAGATCTTCCTGCATAATTCCTGAGTGTGAGATACTTACATTCAGTGGTACTTATCATTTGATATTCAGAGCCTTTCGATCCGGGTGGTGAACACTCGAGCATCTACCACCAACCCACCACCACCAAACCCCGACACCAACTCCCCAAGACCTCCCTCCGATGATCCTACCCTACCCATAATATCGACCCCAAAAATTTTGAATGACCTTACCTCAGCCATACAAATCCTCTCAGAAAGAGTTTCTATGATGGCAGCCCCACCGCTGGCAACGAACGACAATCCAGAAAGTTCTCATCGAGGAACACCAAGGGTGCCCCTTATGACCGAGGCTGCTCCCGATGGAGGGATGATACCGATGAATATGAGGACTATAATTGTGGATTCCAACTTTATCAGCAGCCCAACGCAAGGATTGATTTCCCAAAATTTGATGGAGGAGATCCACGCGGATGGATTCTAAAAGGTGAAAAATATTTCACGTATTTTCAACATGACTGGACAAGGCATCCCTAAACACCAGAAAACCCAGTTCAAGAAGCTAGTGGTCAAAGGTCCCTCACCTTCTCAAAGGCGTTGGAAGGAGACACCATCAGAACAAGGGGAACTGGACCCAAGCACATCTGCTCACAAGAAATCGGGTAAAGGCAAGGCAAAAACCAACACAGGAACAGTGGCGAAATTCGACCTAAGCCACCCATGGGACCCCAACCAGTGATCCAGGAATAAGGTACTGTCGAGCCAACGACGTTAAACAAGTGCACTAGTCGGGAGGTAACCCGACACTATCTTACTTTCTGTCTTTTTATTTTCTATCTTTTAGTTTTTATCAATAAGTCGCTCTCACCCACTTGGTGCATAGAATGATTTGACTATTTAGGAATTGGTTTTTGGAGCACGATCGGATCAGCCAGGCAGCTTCCGTGAATTTACCGGGCCTGCGCTGAGAGTTCAAGGCCCCAGCCGAACTCCCTCGATTATCCAGCCTCATGCCATGTCATTCGACACAAAAAGGGAGTTCTGATCTTACCTTTCCTTAATATCATTTCCTTCTCGTAATTGTCTGCTTGCATGGCTTTTGAACTAAGTAGTGCTGAAAGGCACGCCTTCGTTCAAAAATGTGGGGTGAGATCCGCATGTGTACATAAATAAATAACATGTTTTTCTTTTTTCTTTTTTAATATTATCTTTTTGAAAATATGAACTTAAGAATGTGAAAAAGATAGATCTAAAATTCATGCATTTACCGTGTGAAAATTCAACTGTCTAAAAACTTAGAACGTAACTTCTCATTTGTCCCTTGGTGCTGAGATAAACTAGGGATGTGAAGTTGATAGAAATGCCCTAGAGAGGCTTAGCAAGCAATCAAAGGATCGAATCAAACTATATGGTTTTCGAAGTCAGTGGAGGCTGCACTTCGGGTTTCAGTGAAGATTGAAGTCATCTCCGCCATGCAGTGTTTATGCAAAAAGAAAAAAGGCGAGGATGGGAATCAGACCATCCTCTCTCTAGTCAAAGTAGCCGAGAAAATATGAGCGACCCTCATCTTGACCCGCGCGAAACAACAACGATGAGAGGAGCGGGGAGGTATTTCCATAGGCTTGCGGGCGATGATTGGACCTCCCAAAAAGGCTTGAGAAAATGGACTAGCAAGCCACAAAAAGGCAAAAAGCTCAAAGAAGCAAATCAAGAGGCCAAAGGCCCAAAATTGTGAAGGTTTTAACTGAACAAAAAGTGAAGTACTCAAAGAGTCAAATCAAAGGCCAAAGGCCGATTCACTACAAAAGCAGTCCCTCGCCAAAAGAAAATCAAAGTACTCAAACCATTGAAACCCGAACCGAATCACGTGCTAGAGAAAGCTACAAGGAAACCATATAGTGCGAGACGGTCCCGAGGTTGCAGTCCAGGAGCCTAAAAATGGCTATCTCCCGAAACATCCAGAATAATTTACATCTCAGCACGGAGGTACAAGTATCAAGTTTCTTCTATTTATTTACAAAGTTCAATTTGGTAATAAGTAAGTAATGCATGAATTAGGATAAATCTAGTACCACAGTCAAATTTTCATATTTCAACAAACTTACTTAGTGTGCCGCCCTTTAATAGCATTGTTCGGGACGAATAACTAAAAGTGTGGGGTGATCTGATGGACCATAATTATACGAATCAAAAACACAGTAAAACCCACCAAATTAGACTGTTTGTCTATCTAACTTCTACTTGTTAGTCCCGATATATTTCTACAGGGTATTTTGGCGCTTAGAGAGAAAACACGCTAAGGAGAGGATTTTACACTGAAAAGATATTACAAGTCATTCCAAGGTCAAGATCAGATGCTGAACGAAGAAATCTCAAGATCCTGACATTGAATTACTCAATTCAAATTCAACCGAGGAACAACCAAAGTCAGATCGGAGCAAAATTGGATTGATAGTTTTGTGAAAAGACTGTGATCAGTCGAGTTTTCGACTGATTAGTTGCCATTCTTCACTATGGTTTTGGGTCGTTTCCGATATTATTCGATGTCATTTGATCCCTTTTCGTACATTTCAGGTACAATGCAAGATATATCAGTGTCATAACCAAAAAGAAGGAAACTCGAAAAAAATCGGAGTTTAGAGCAAAAGTTGGCAGATTTTGCCTCCAGTCAGTCGACTGGGATCCTCCCCTGTTCCAGTCGGTCGACTCGATGAACTTTCAGAAGGGCCTGCAAATCAACTTCCTCCAGTCGATCGACTGGACCCGTCAGTCGGTCGACTGGCGAGTTCTCCAGCCTAGTGTGCAGATCAGGTGCCTTCAATCGATCGACTAGACCCTCCAGTCGATCGACTCAATGGAGTTTCAGGAGGGCCAGTTTTCAACACTTCTCCAGTCGATCGACTGGGAGCCTTCCTTGTCTCAGTCGATCGACTGAGATCCTGCTATCCACGCATCATTTCTTCCTCCAGTCGATCGACTAGGCCATCAGCCCAGCGCCAGTCGATCGACTGGACCTGCTACAGTGACAATTTTCATTCGAGCCTATAAATAGAAATCAAGGGTTTTGACCTAGGGGGCTGGACTTTTGGGGAAGAACACTCATCAAAGGAGATCAAATCAAGGGCATTCATCCAAATCCAACAAGGAGGAGTGAAGATCAAAGGGAGACACTAGGACTAATCATCCTACTTCTATCCTTCTTCTCTTCTTATTTGTTGTGTAAAAACCCCTACCCACATCATGTTGTCTTACATGATGTGTGAGTAGTTCCCTTGTGTTTTGAGGGTGTTTGTACCCTCCTTGGTACTCTTGATCATGAATACACATGTTTGATTATTAATCTATGGTGTTAGATTTACATTTGCTATGATCTTCATTGTGCATGCACTCTAGGTGTTTGATGAAATACCTAAGTGACTTGTTTATCCCAAAACTTGCCCTAATAATCTAGCGATCTTAGGGATGGTTTCGATATAGTAAATGTGATCATATCTATGGATTTGAAGTGAACTAGGAGTCGAGTTCATGTCATTTATTGCTTGGGAGATATTTCAATGCTAATAAATGTCGTGGAATGAATCAACATCTCGAGAGAGTGAGGTTCGAGCTTTAGGAGAGCTTGACTAAGAATAGATTCGATGAGGATTGATTCTACCTTAGTCTAAGCTAGGTTCGAAACTATCTAACACCTAGAAATGCGCTTAATTCTTGTATGCATGATCACGAGAAATGCCAAGGAGGGGCACAACCCCTTGAAACTCTCTTTTGATTGATTTTCAAACCCTTAATACCATCTCATTACTTGATTTTGATTGATAACACCCTCATCATTGAATTTTAGGAATAGCCAAGTTGAAAATTTGATTCACCTAGCGTATAATCCAATTGCTCCCTTGGGTTCGACACCGGTCTTACCGGTCAAACTATAAATTGTTTTTGACACTATTGCAAAATACACACGTCAAAATGGCGCCGTTGCCGGGGAGCAATGGTTAGATTGTCCCTAGGAAGAATCATTTAGTACTTCGTCTATTCCATGTTTTTCTTTTGTTGCTTGCTTTTAATAATATTGATTCTTGAGCTCATTCCATTACCCTCACTCGGTTGCTTTCGTCTCTCTTGTAGGTACCATTGTTTGATGCCACCAAAATCAAAGAAGTCAAACAAAATTGTTAATAAGGACATCAACCCTACTATTGACGAGCTTGACCCATATTCTACAAGGGGAAAAGCAACCAAAGCCAAAGGGACCACATCAAACGCTCAAGAAATCATTCATCGAACCATGGGAGATAGGGATGGACTTCCTCCTCCACCACCCCCTCTTCATTTACCACAAGGCCAATTACCTCAAGATCCTCCACCACAATTGCCCCAAGCTAGAAGGGTTCTCAAAGACTATGCCGCACCTAATGCTTATGGATATCGTTCCCCAATCCTTGCTCCCGCGGTAGACAACCGGGACTTCGATTTGAAAACCTCTACAATCCAAATGATTCAATCCAATCAATTCTCGGGGAGAGACCACGAAGACCCAAACTCTCATTTGACTACATTTCTCAAAGTTTGTGATACTTTCAAGACCAATGGGGTCTCCGAGGACGCTAAGCTCTTGAGGTTGTTCCCCTTCTCCCTCTCGGGAAGAGCAAGAGATTGGTTAAGAAGTCAAACGCCGGATAGTTTAACCACGTGGGAGGAGCTCGCCGTTGCATTTCTCAACAAGTACTTTCCTCCTTCCAAGACGGCGTATTATCGGGGTCAAATCATGAATTTTGAGCAAATGGATGGGGAGACGCTTTATGAAGCATGGGAGAGGTACAAGGAGTATCAAAGGCTTTGCCCTCACCACAACCTTGACGACCTCCTCTTGTTCCATACCTTCTACCACGGTGTGGATGGTCACTCGCGGCTTGCACTTGATACCGCCGCGGGAGGAGCTATCATGGATCTTGAGCCCCATGAAGGATACGCGGTAATTGAGAAGATAACAAAGAACTACTTCATGTGGGGGAGTGATAGAGGAAATCCAAGGAAGCGAGGAGAAAGACATGAGGCAAAGGCCGTAAGCACAAGGGACTATGATGCCTTGAGGAAAGATTTTGAGAAACTCTCGGATGAAGTTTTCAAGTTGAAGAACCCGGAGAGAGGTCACTCAACGAGCCAAGGGTGTGACATATGCGAAGTATACGAGCATGATACTAATTCTTGCCCTTTGGTTCAAAGGGATGGTCATAGGTACGGGTATGGAGAAGCAAATTACATTGGGGGAAATCAAGGGAGAGAGTATAATGGTGGTGCCTCTCAAGTCCAAAATGCCCAATCCAACTACACTACCCAAAAGTTTCCATCCACTTGGAGAGATCGGCCTAACCTCTCATACAAGACCACAAATCCTACACCTCCCGGATTTGGCCCTAGGCCTACTCCAAATAATCAAGCTTTCCCACCAAAGAATCAATACCAAGGCCAACAATACCAAGTTAAAGCTCAAAAGCCTTATCAACAAGTTTACCATCCCCCACAAATTTCGAATGAGCCCTCCGGCGTTGAAGCAATGTTGGGCAAAATCCTTGCACAAAATGAAAAGACAAGTAGTGACTTCCAAGCTCAATTGGAGGAAATGAGGCTAGCCAACCAAAATGTTCAAATCCAATTGTTGCAAGCACACCAAGGGTTGCAAACTCATGTTAAGATGCTTGAAAACCAAATTGCTCAACATGCCGAGACTTCTACAAGGCCACAAGGAAAATTGCCGGCGCGACCCGAGCATGAAAAGAAGGAGTTTTGCAACGCCATCTTTATTGAGGGATCATTCGAGGATGAGTTACTTGAGGATGAATTTCTAGAGAGGAAAGAACATTGTGAGGCGGTGACCCTTAGAAGTGGGAAGAAATTGGATGGAGTTGCACCAAAGAAACCCGTTGGCCAAGCTAGAGCCGAAGAAAGAGAACTCAGTGAAGAGGTCCCTAATCCTCAAACCGAAAAGGCAAAAGAAAGGAAAGAGGAATTGAAGCCTTACTCTCCGCCGGTACCCTTCCCTCAAAGGCTCATCAAGCCCTCCAAATTGGAAAAGGAGTATGAGGTCTTCACCAAGATGCTAAAGAAGCTATATGTTTACATGCCATTCCATGAGCTCATCAAGAAGGCACCTCTATACAACAAGTTTCTAAAAGAGATTTTGTCCAAAAAGAGGACCATTGAAGAGGATGAACCCCATCCCCTCAACCATGAGTGTAGTGCCCTCTTCTCGAAGCAAATTCCCCAAAAGATGGGAGATCCCGGTAAATTCACTATCCCGTGCTCAATTGGGGATATGAACTTCACAAGTCCACTAGCCGATCTCGGGGCTAGCGTGAGTGTTATGCCTCTTGCCATCTACCAAAAGCTTAAATTGAATGGGGTGAAGTCCGCTAAAATGACACTAAAACTAGCGGATGGCACTACAAGGCGCCCTTGGGGCCTAGTGGAGAATGTCCCAATCAAAGTAGACAAATTCTACATTCCATGCGACTTTGTGGTGGTAGACATGGGGGGCAATTTCTCTTCGTCATTGATCCTTGGGCGTCCCTTCTTGGCCACCGCCGGTTTTAAAGTTGATGTGGGAAAAGGGAAATTGACCCTAAAGATTGGTGGAGAGAAGGTGAAGATTGAAAAGCCAAATGAGGAGCAAGTGGCTAGTGTGGAGAAAAAGCTAGACAATGAGGGAACCGAAGTTTCCAAGGGCAAGGAAGTTGATAAGAAGGAGTTGCACAACATGCTTGAACCCGATGAAGACCCTTCCTTTGATCAATATGACTCATCATCATGCACCAATGAGATGAGTAAGAATGGAAAAGCAAAATCATCAAAGGGCGAAAAGCTACCATCACTTTGGAAAAGGGCTATTAAACAAGTTGCTTGCAACTCTTCAAAGAACCCGGATTGAGTCTCCTATTATTCCACTAGTCCGCTTGAGGAGGGATCCTAGCAAAGGACTCCTCAAGTGTGTTTCTTAACAAGAAGAGATTCGGCTCGGTCTTTGCCAAGACGTTAAACTAGGCCCTAACGGGAGGTACCCCGGTTTGTGAGTTGTCCATTTATGCATAATTGATTTCATATATATGTTTGGCATGTGAACATTGAAACTATGTATGAGAACATGGTGCTAGATGATCAAAAATGCATGATTTGGTGTGCTTGGTGTGGAATTGTGCTTACATGAATTATCTTGATGATGGCGATGTCTTAAGTGTGGAGTCTATGATTCTCGCTTGCGTTTTGTTGAAAAGCATGTTTATGCTAATGATTTTCTTGGTGTAGTATTGATTTTGTACGATTTTTGTGTGCTGCTATTTCGTGTTGCGGGATAAAAATTCTAAGTGTGGAGTTGGGGAGTGCTAAAAAAAAAAAAAAAACTCACCTTCTTTGTCTACATTTGCAACCAAAGGGTATTTCTCACTCCCATGCGTTTTGCCACCGGTGCTTCACACGAGGGGAGTTCCTATGCGCCTTTGCCCTTATTTTATCATTCTTTGCGCTTAGGGACTAAGCTTGCATTAAGTGTGGAGTGGTTTTGTGCGCATAGTTCACATGTTTGCATGCCTTGCATATCATTTTTGATGGACACTTGCATCTTTTGCACTTTATCCCTACATGAGAGTGTTTTCAACCACGTAGGCTTGTGACTATCGATTCCAATTCCTATAAATCACATCTAGCCTACTTGTCACATTTATTGGATTTTGAACTTAGAACCGACCTAGTCCTACGAATGTGCATTCTTGTGAGCCAATATCATTGCTATCTCTTGCCTATCTAATTCTCTAAGTATTTTCGTTGAAATACCTTGGATCAAGTTTTAGCAAGCACTTTTAAAATTTTCATGAAAAACTTAGACTTTTGTTTGCTCCTTGGTGACTTTAGTTTCTAGCACGGTGCCTTGCTCATGTTTGATTCCCGCACATTCCATACACTTTTTGAACATATTGTCAAGTTTTAAGTGTGGAGTCAAAAATAAAAGAGGGCGAAGCCCCATTCAATAAAAAAAAAGAAGAGATTTTTGCGGTCAAAGAGGGCAAAGCCCCGACTAAAAACTTTCTTGAGGTACCCGAGAAGTTTTGTTCTAAAATATACAAATGTCGGGGGTTAGGGAGGTAAGTCCCCCCTCGAAAGCATTTGTAGGCCAAAGGCCGTTTCAAAAAGAAATAAGAAGCACTTAAAGCTTGACTCTATGTTTTCCTCCATTCTTCATTTGTGCGGGATTAATCATTTGCATTGTGTGCTTGTTGGAATGACTCTTGGACGACCCATGTGCTTGCACGGGAGTGTTCATTTGGTCTATGGCTTGTTTTATAAGAACTCTTGTGTCGAACTCCTCTTCCCTTATGGATTACGGCTTAAGCGCCTAAAACTTGGGAACGAGTTCTATGTCGCAAGCCCGTGGACTAGCCCTAGCTAGCATAGGTGAGTGATTGGAAAATTTTTGTGCAAACTATGAGCTTTACTTCTATTGTATTACTTTGAAAACGAATAGACATTTGGATGAGGCATTTGATTGCTCTAGTATTGATGATCTTGAATGCACAACCTCATGGGTACTTAAATGGTTCAAAAGTTCTTTTGATGATAATGTGATGGTAGCCCTAGCGTGGGATGAGGATTTTGTTTTGAGAAATCCTAGCCTTGGTTGAACACTCTTGCATTTCATTCTCATGGGATAGGTGCATTTGGGATTTGTGAGTATTCCCTTTTCTGAAAACTCTCACGAGACTATAACTCGTCCACTAGGGTAGCCTAGGGGTTTAAAGGCTTAATGCATACGCTAAATGCATTCGTAACGCCTACGAAAAGGAGTTAGTTAGGTTGTACATACTTGTCATTTACCTTTCAATAACATGTTTAGGAATAATGATCGAGACCTTGTGAAATCTAGTGAGGCAAATGCACGAAAAACATAGTACCACTAGCATTTCGACATTTGCATGACCATGACATATTTTCATACTTTGTTCGGGACGAACAAAACTTAAGTGTGGAGTGTTGATCAGTCGAGTTTTCGACTGATTAGTTGCCATTCTTCACTATGGTTTTGGGTCGTTTCCGATATTATTCGATGTCATTTGATCCCTTTTCGTACATTTCAGGTACAATGCAAGATATATCAGTGTCATAACCAAAAAGAAGGAAACTCGAAAAAAATCGGAGTTTAGAGCAAAAGTTGGCAGATTTTGCCTCCAGTCAGTCGACTGGGATCCTCCCCTGTTCCAGTCGGTCGACTCGATGAACTTTCAGAAGGGCCTGCAAATCAACTTCCTCCAGTCGATCGACTGGACCCGTCAGTCGGTCGACTGGCGAGTTCTCCAGCCTAGTGTGCAGATCAGGTGCCTTCAATCGATCGACTAGACCCTCCAGTCGATCGACTCAATGGAGTTTCAGGAGGGCCAGTTTTCAACACTTCTCCAGTCGATCGACTGGGAGCCTTCCTTGTCTCAGTCGATCGACTGAGATCCTGCTATCCACGCATCATTTCTTCCTCCAGTCGATCGACTAGGCCATCAGCCCAGCGCCAGTCGATCGACTGGACCTGCTACAGTGACAATTTTCATCCGAGCCTATAAATAGAAATCAAGGGTTTTGACCTAGGGGGCTGGACTTTTGGGGAAGAACACTCATCAAAGGAGATCAAATCAAGGGCATTCATCCAAATCCAACAAGGAGGAGTGAAGATCAAAGGGAGACACTAGGACTAATCATCCTACTTCTATCCTTCTTCTCTTCTTATTTGTTGTGTAAAAACCCCTACCCACATCATGTTGTCTTACATGATGTGTGAGTAGTTCCCTTGTGTTTTGAGGGTGTTTGTACCCTCCTTGGTACTCTTGATCATGAATACACATGTTTGATTATTAATCTATGGTGTTAGATTTACATTTGCTATGATCTTCATTGTGCATGCACTCTAGGTGTTTGATGAAATACCTAAGTGACTTGTTTATCCCAAAACTTGCCCTAATAATCTAGCGATCTTAGGGATGGTTTCGATATAGTAAATGTGATCATATCTATGGATTTGAAGTGAACTAGGAGTCGAGTTCATGTCATTTATTGCTTGGGAGATATTTCAATGCTAATAAATGTCGTGGAATGAATCAACATCTCGAGAGAGTGAGGTTCGAGCTTTAGGAGAGCTTGACTAAGAATAGATTCGATGAGGATTGATTCTACCTTAGTCTAAGCTAGGTTCGAAACTATCTAACACCTAGAAATGCGCTTAATTCTTGTATGCATGATCACGAGAAATGCCAAGGAGGGGCACAACCCCTTGAAACTCTCTTTTGATTGATTTTCAAACCCTTAATACCATCTCATTACTTGATTTTGATTGATAACACCCTCATCATTGAATTTTAGGAATAGCCAAGTTGAAAATTTGATTCACCTAGCGTATAATCCAATTGCTCCCTTGGGTTCGACACCGGTCTTACCGGTCAAACTATAAATTGTTTTTGACACTATTGCAAAATACACACGTCAGACTGCACAAAACTATCAAAACTCATCCATGGACCAAGTGACCGGCGGCTTTTGGCTTTGTGGTGACTCATGGGTGGCCAAAACCACCCCTTCCTCCTCCATGACTGGCGGCCCAAGGCAAAGGGTGGCAAAGCCACCAAAAGTCCCCTCCATTTGGACTTGAAACCGGCGGCTTTTGAGCCACCACAAGGTGGTGCCATGTGGAGTTCTCCTCCACCACATCTTCATCCCCTCCTCCTCCACCCTTGGATGCAACACCACTTGCCACCATCTTGGCCCTCCATCCTCCTCCCCTTTGGCTATAAAAGGAGAGCTCCTCCTCCTCATTTCAAGATCCCAAAAATCATATTTCACTTCTCTCTCTAAGTTTGTTACTTTGTAAGTTTGGTTTATGAAATAATACTCTTGTTCGTTCTTGAGTATTATAACGGTTTGAAATTATAATACTCCTGTCGGTTCTTGAGTATTATAATACTGTAGAGAATACTCCTGTTGGTTCTTGAGTATTCAGTAGGAATTAGGAATACTCCTGTTGGTTCTTGAGTATTCCACCCATTCTCCTCTTACTGTTTTCAAAAACCCCTGAGTATTTAGCTATGGTATCCACCTCTATGGATATTCGTAGCTAAACTCTTTATTCGGTTAAAGGGGCGTACTTGTATTATAAAATGTTTTAATTCTTTTAGTTTCTTTTCTCTGTATTCAAAACTTGTTCTATGTGCCATATATTAGGTTAGAACTTCCAAGGTTGAGTGGATGCTTGGAATGGCAAAGCTCTTCCGTGGGGTTCGTAAACATACTCGGATAAGTGGATGCTTGGAATGGCAAAGCTTATCTGAGGAGTTTGACCTTTCTAAAACACCATTTGGTTCCTCGGGAATGAAAGACCAAATGGATGCACACAGGCTAATATACCTTGGAATGGGGTATTAGTCTAGGTAGAACAAGTGCTCTACGACTTTTGCAAAAGACTAGACGGTGTTTGACAGAACCGCTTGTCGTCAAAGCGATTGTGCAAATAAATTTATAATAGTCCGCTACTCGCAACTATACTACTGGGTAGTACTTGGTAAGTAGGGGTCGAACCCAAGGGAACTAGGGGAATAATTGTTCTTCGGGGGGATTACGCAGCGTGGGAGCGTGTTTAAGGTCGGTTGGTTGGTTTTAAAGCTACCAGCTATTTTGATTGATTGATTGGTTGGTTGGTTGATTTTAATACTGGAAAGTAAATTACTATTTTAATGATTAAGAGAAATGTTCGGTTTCAGGGGACTTGTATTATATCCTGTTTATCATTGACCTTTAGTGACTCTCCTAAGTATTCAAACGGTGTATCAAGGCCATTCCAAGCACTCGATTTGCGTACACTGTCTAGCCTATTCCAAGGACGTAGAACACTTATTCTATTTAGACTAATACTCCATTCCCGGTTATATTAGCCTATGTGCATCCATTTGATCAATCATTCCCGATCAACCAAATGGTGTTAAGGATGAGTCAAACTTCTCAGATAAGCTTTTCCATTCCAAGCATCCACTTATCCGTACAAGTTTACGAACCCCCATGGTGAGCTTTGCCATTCCAAGCGTCCCCTCAACCATGGACGTTCTGACTTAATATATGGCACATAGAATAAGTTTTGAATACTTAGACTAGACACTAAGTTTAATAGTCTTAAAACATTTTATAATTCAAGTGCGCCCCTTAGACCGAACTACTAGTTTAGCTACTATTCATCGCGCTAAACATTATACTAAGGAAATTAAAGACAACAGTTAAATAAATAAATACTAAGAGAAACTTACAACCGTTGAAGCGCCAAGGGAGCTTACCTTTATTTCCAAAGCAAAATTACAACATTACAAATATTACAACTTCTAGAGAGAGAAGTGAATTTGAGTTGAGGTGTGTTGAAATGAGGAGGAGGAGGCTTGTATTTATAGCCAAAATGGGAGGAGATGGGTGGTGGAGATGGTGGACATGTGCATTTGATCCAAGGGAGGAGAAGAGGAGGAAGGAGGAGGTGCCATGTGGAGGAGCAAAAAGCCGCCGGTCACCATGGGTGGAGGAGCCGCCGGTTGCCGGTGGTGGAAGGGGGAGGAGCTCCTCCCTTGGCCACCTCCTTGAGTGGTGGCCGGTCATCCTTGCCAAATGTGTGAGTTTGTACAGTTTTGTGCAGTCTTTTCACAAAACTGTCAATGTGTTCCTTCCCCGGGCTGTCTTGACTCCACTCCTGATTCCTCTGATTAATTTGTTCTGGTCAATTCAACGTCAGGATCCTTGATATTTCTTCAGTCGGCATATGATCTTGACCTTGGATTGACTCTTGTTCTCTTTTCAGCTTAAAATCCTCTCCTTAGCGTGTTTTCACTTCAGTCTCTAAAATGCCCTGTGAAAATATATCGGGACTAACACGTAGACGTTAGATAGACAAACAGTCTAATTAAGGGGGTTTTACTGTGTTTCTGACTCGTATAACTTTGGTCCATCAGATTACCCCCCACTTTTAGTTGTTCGTCCCGAACAATGCTATTAAAGGGCGTAAGTTCTAATTTTGGCTTTAGAATATGAAAATTAGACTGTGGTACTCGATCTATCCTAATTCATGCATTGCTTACTTATTACCATATTAAACTGCGTAAATAAATAGAAGAAACTTAATACTTGTACCTCCGTGCTGAGATGCAAATTATATTGGATGTCTCGGGGGATAGCCCTTTTTAGGCTCCTGGAATGCAATCTTGGGATCGTCTCTTACTATATGGTTTTCTGGTAGCTTTCTCTAGCACGTGATTCGATTCGGGTGTCAGTGAGTTGAGCCTTTTTGATTTTCTTCTTTGGCGAGGGACTGCTTTTTTTTTGTAGTGAATCGGCCTTTGGCCTTTGATTTGACTTTTTTGAGTGCTTCACTTTTGCTCGGTTAAAACCTTCACAATTTTGGGCCTTTGGCCTCTTTTGATTTGCTTCATTGAGCTTTTCGTCTTTTTGTGATTGCTAGTCCATTTTCTCGAGCCTTTTTGGGAGGTCCAATCATCGCCCGCAAGCCTATGGAAATACCTCCCCGCTCCTCTCATCTTTGTCGTTTTGCGCGGGTCAAGATGAGGGTCGCTCATCTATTTTCTCGGCTATTTTGACTAGAGAGAGGACGGTCTGATTCCCGTCCTCGCCTTTGCATAGATGCTTCTTAGCGGAGTTGACTTCAATTATTCACTGAAAACCCGAAGTGCAGCCTCCACTGACTTCGAAAACCATATAGTTTGATCTGATCCTTTGATTGCTTTCCAAGCCTCTCTAGGGCAGTTTATATCAACTCCACATCCCTAGTTATCTCAGCACAAAGGACAAATGGAAAGTTACATTCTAAGTTTTTAAACAGTTGAATTTTCACAAGGTTAATGCATGAATTATGATTTATCTTTTTCACATTCTTAAGTTCATATTTTCAAAAAGGTACTTATTAAAAAAGAAAAACAGCTGCATGTTATTTATGTACACAGGTGGTTCTCACCCCCCCCCCCACTTTTGAACGAAGGCGTGCCTTAGTTCAAAAGTCATGCAAGCTTAAAACTAAATACTGAATTTAAAAGACAGAAATTAAAGTGCGTAAAAATAAGATAGTGTCGGGTTACCTCCCGACCAGTGCACTTGTTTAACGTCGTTGGCTCGACGATACCTCGTTTGTGGTTCATTGGTTTGGGTCCCATGGGTGGCTGAGGTCAAACTTCTTGATTCCACCGACTTTGATTCTTGCGGTGAGTCTTCCTGATTTTTTAGCAGATGACGGGTTTGGGTCCAGTTCTGATGGTATCTCCTTCCAACGTCTCTGAGAAGGCGAGGGACCTTTCACTATCAGCTTTTTGAACTGGGTGTTCTCCTGTTTAGGGCTGCCTTGTCCAGTCATGGCGAAAGCGTGCTCCATGTAGGAGTCATTCTGCTCGGGCCCTTTTCCCATTCTCCTTTGAGCTTCTTCTTGGATCGCATAGTTCGCGGCGACTTGCTCATTAATTAAGAGGAAAAGTCGGGAAGGCCTCATGAGGCTCGGTTCTACCTCGTAATGTTGGTTCGTGAAGAACTGATCGTAGATAGTCTCAGCTGCCTGGGTAATGATAGTCGGGTATGGAATAGGCAGTTCGTTGGTGGTATTCTGGACTTCTACTTCGTTGCTTCCGGTGCTTTCCATGTCTGATTCCTCGGATGGTTTGGGAGTCTCTTCTGATGGCTCGGTGGTTTCTTCTTTGTCAGCCTCAGGGTCAGCTTCTTCTGTCTGCATTTCCTCGTCAGTGTGGGGAACTCATCTTGTGGCAGCGGCTAGGCCAGTTATCAGGTACCACATGTCTGCAATGGTGAGGTTTTCGGCAGACCTTCTCATAGCTTCGTTGACTCTTCCTAGCTCTTCGGACCTCATCCCACGAAGAAATTTTTGGAGAAGAATTTTCTTCGTAAATCCATGGTGCGGGCAGCTTGAGACGATGGCATCGTAGTTCATGTAGTATTCGTCCAAAGTCTCATCCCGGGATTGTTGAAGGTTCAGGATCTTCTCGCGGGTTTCTTGGCGTAAGGAAGGTGGGGAGAATTCTTTCAGGAACGGAACGCAGAGGTCTACGAAACGTTCTGCACTGCAAGCGGTGGATGTGTAGTACCATATCGTGGCGAAGTCGGTTAGAGAGAATTTGAAGCATTTTAGCTTAAATTCTTCTAACACTTCATTTTCAGGTTTGATGTTGTGGCAGACTTGGTGGAAGTTTCGGCAGTGCTGTACAGGGTCTTCTCCCTCCGTTCCTCCGAACAGGGGCAGAAATCGCGTTGTCCATGCATGCGTAACGGGTAATGACATAGGAAAAAGAAAAAAAAAGAAAGGGGAGGGAAGAACAGTTATACGATGACTAGTTCCCCGGCAACGGCGCCAATTTGACAGAACCGCTTGTCGTCAAAACGATTGTGCAAATAAATTTATAATAGTCCGCTACTCGCAACTATACTACTGGGTAGTACTTGGTAAGTAGGGGTCGAACCCAAGGGAACTAGGGGAATAATTGTTCTTCGGGGGGATTACGCAGCGTGGGAGCGTGTTTAAGGTCGGTTGGTTGGTTTTAAAGCTACCAGCTATTTTGATTGATTGATTGGTTGGTTGGTTGATTTTAATACTGGAAAGTAAATTACTATTTTAATGATTAAGAGAAATGTTCGGTTTCAGGGGACTTGTATTATATCCTGTTTATCATTGACCTTTAGTGACTCTCCTAAGTATTCAAACGGTGTATCAAGGCCATTCCAAGCACTCGATTTGCGTACACTGTCTAGCCTATTCCAAGGACGTAGAACACTTATTCTATTTAGACTAATACTCCATTCCCGGTTATATTAGCCTATGTGCATCCATTTGATCAATCATTCCCGATCAACCAAATGGTGTTAAGGATGAGTCAAACTTCTCAGATAAGCTTTGCCATTCCAAGCATCCACTTATCCGTACAAGTTTACGAACCCCCATGGTGAGCTTTGCCATTCCAAGCGTCCCCTCAACCATGGACGTTCTGACTTAATATATGGCACATAGAATAAGTTTTGAATACTTAGACTAGACACTAAGTTTAATAGTCTTAAAACATTTTATAATTCAAGTGCGCCCCTTAGACCGAACTACTAGTTTAGCTACTATTCATCGCGCTAAACATTATACTAAGGAAATTAAAGACAACAGTTAAATAAATAAATACTAAGAGAAACTTACAACCGTTGAAGCGCCAAGGGAGCTTTCCTTTATTTCCAAAGCAAAATTACAACATTACAAATATTACAACTTCTAGAGAGAGAAGTGAATTTGAGTTGAGGTGTGTTGAAATGAGGAGGAGGAGGCTTGTATTTATAGCCAAAATGAGAGGAGATGGGTGGTGGAGATGGTGGACATGTGCATTTGATCCAAGGGAGGAGAAGAGGAGGAAGGAGGAGGTGCCATGTGGAGGAGCAAAAAGCCGCCGGTCACCATGGGTGGACGAGCCGCCGGTTGCCGGTGGTGGAAGGGGGAGGAGCTCCTCCCTTGGCCACCTCCTTGAGTGGTGGCCGGTCATCCTTGCCCAATGTGTGAGTTTGTACAGTTTTGTGCAGTCTTTTCACAAAACTGTCAATGTGTTCCTTCCCCGGGCTGTCTTGACTCCACTCCTGATTCCTCTGATTAATTTGTTCTGGTCAATTCAACGTCAGGATCCTTGATATTTCTTCAGTCGGCATATGATCTTGACCTTGGATTGACTCTTGTTCTCTTTTCAGCTTAAAATCCTCTCCTTAGCGTGTTTTCACTTCAATCTCTTAAATGCCCTGTGAAAATATATCGGGACTAACACGTAGACGTTAGATAGACAAACAGTCTAATTAAGGGGGTTTTACTGTGTTTCTGACTCGTATAACTTTGGTCCATCAGTGTTGCAAGTTGAGTGCTTGGAATGGCCTCGATTCACTTTCGAACACTTTTGCAAAAGGCTAGACAGTGTTGCAAGTCGAGTGCTTGGAATGGCCTTGATTCACATTTAAATACTTAGAAGGGTTACTAAAATAATAAACAGGCTATGATACAAGGCCCCTGAAACTGAATGTTTTCCTTGAATTACAAAACCCCCCTGTATTTACTTTTACGAATTGCTCGATCATCTGCAATCACCAACCGCTCATCTACCGGAGGACTCGCAAATCACGCATCACCCACTGTAAGTCTTCTTCCTTTACATTCAGTATTTATTTTTTGTAATTTACTTTTCCGCACTTAAAACCAAAAATAACCAAAAAAAAGTCACTTAGTCATAACCGCTAAAATCTCAATCAAACCTAAAAAATGCTCCCATCCTGTACAAATCCCACAAAGAACAACGTATCCCCTTAATTCCCTTGGGTTCGACCCCTACTTACCACTTACTACCCAGTAGTATAGTTGCGAGTAGCGGAAATTATAAATTTATTTGTACAGAGAACATTGCACCTTAACGACAGTGCAGTGGGCTCCGTCAAAATTGGCGCCGTTGTCGGGGAATTAGCCGTCGGATAAGTTGTTCTTTCCCTTCCATGTCCTCATGACGCAACCCCCTTCATATGCATGGACAACAAGACATCTCCCTCTGTTCGGAGGTACGGATGGAGAAGACCCAGTACAACACTGCCGAAACTTTCACCACGTTTGCCACCTCATAAAACCTGTAAATGAAATGTTAGAGGAGTTTAAACTTAAATGTTTTAAATTTTCTTTAACTGATTTTGCAACGATCTGGTATTATACGTCAACCGCTAGTAGTGCAGTACATTTTGTGGACCTCTGCGTCCCATTCCTGAAAGAATTATCCCCTCCATCTTTACGACAACAAACCCGTGAGAAGATCATGAGCCTTAAACAATCCCGGGATGAGACCTTGGACGAATACTACACGAGCTATGACACCATCGTCTCAAACTACCCACACCATGGATTCACGAAGAAAGTTCTGCTTCAAAAATTTCTTCGTGGGATGAAGGCCGATGATGTAACAAGGATTAACGAAGCAATGAGGAGATCAGCCAGGAACTTCTCCCTGGCAGACATGTGGTACCTCATAAATGACCTGGCCGCAGCCACAAAACGAATGCCCCAAGCTGATAGAGAAATGCAAGAGGCTGGTCCAGAAACAGAAGAAGAAACTCCCGAGCCATCAGAAGAAACTCCCGAGCCATCAGAAGACTGGGATATAGAAAGTATCGGTAGCAACGAGGAAGTGTCAGCAATGGAAGAAGTCCAGAATACCACCGATATGCTGCCAATGCCATACCCAGCTATCATCACCCAAGCAGCCGAAACCATCTATGACCAGTTCCTCACAAACAGACACGACGAGGCAGAACCGAGCCTCAAGATGCAAGCTTCCCGACTTTTCCCCTCGATCAATAGACAAATTGCTTAAAGCTATGTGATCCATGAAGAGGCTGAAAAGAGGATGGGAAAAGGGCCTGAGCAGACCGACTCCTCGATAGAGCATGTTTTCGCCATGACTGGACAAGGCATCCCTAAACACCAGAAAACCCAGTTCAAGAAGCTAGTGGTCAAAGGTCCCTCACCTTCTCAAAGACGTTGGAAGGAGACACCATCAGAACAAGGGGAACTGGACCCAAGCACATCTGCTCACAAGAAATCGGGTAAAGGCAAGGCAAAAACCAACATAGGAACAGTGGTGAAATTCGACCTAAGCCACCCATGGGACCCCAACCAGTGATCCAGGAATAAGGTACTGTCGAGCCAACGACGTTAAACAAGTGCACTAGTCGGGAGGTAACCCGACACTATCTTACTTTCTGTCTTTTTATTTTCTGTCTTTTAGTTTTAATCAATAAGTCGCTCTCACCCACTTGGTGCATAGAATGATTTGACTATTTAGGAATTGGTTTTAGGAGCACGATCGGATCAGCCAGGCAGCTTCCGTGAATTTACCGGGCCTGCGCTGAGAGTTCAAGGCCCCAGCCACACTCCCTCAATTATCCAGCCTCATGCCATGTCATTCGACACAAAAAGGGAGTTCTGATCTTACCTTTGCTTAATATCATTTCCTTCTCGTAATTGTCTGCTTGCATGGCTTTTGAACTAAGTAGTGCTGAAAGGCACGCCTTCGTTCAAAAGTGTGGGGTGAGATCCGCATGTGTACATAAATAAATAACATGTTTTTCTTTTTTCTTTTTTAATATTATCTTTTTGAAAATATGAACTTAAGAATGTGAAAAAGATAGATCTAAAATTCATGCATTTACCTTGTGAAAATTCAACTGTCTAAAAACTTAGAACGTAACTTCTCATTTGTCCCTTGGTGCTGAGATAAACTAGGGATGTGGAGTTGATAGAAATGCCCTAGAGAGGCTTGGCAAGCAATCAAAGGATCGAATCAAACTATATGGTTTTCGAAGTCAGTGGAGGCTACACTTCGGGTTTCAGTGAAGATTGAAGTCATCTCCGCCATGCAGTGTTTATGCAAAAAGAAAAAAGGCGAGGACGGGAATCAGACCATCCTCTCTCTAGTCAAAGTAGCCGAGAAAATATGAGCGACCCTCATCTTGACCCGCGCGAAACAACAACGATGAGAGGAGCGGGGAGGTATTTCCATAGGCTTGCGGGCGATGATTGGACCTCCCAAAAAGGCTTGAGAAAATGGACTAGCAAGCCACAAAAAGGCAAAAAGCTCAAAGAAGCAAATCAAGAGGCCAAAGGCCCAAAATTGTGAAGGTTTTAACTGAACAAAAAGTGAAGTACTCAAAGAGTCAAATCAAAGGCCAAAGGCCGATTCACTACAAAAGCAGTCCCTCGCCAAAAGAAAATCAAAGTACTCAAACCATTGAAACCTGAACCGAATCACGTGCTAGAGAAAGCTACAAGGAAACCATATAGTGCGAGACGGTCCCGAGGTTGCAGTCCAGGAGCCTAAAAATGGCTATCTCCCGAAACATCCAGAATAATTTGCATCTCAGCACGGAGGTACAAGTATCAAGTTTCTTCTATTTATTTACACAGTTCAATTTGGTAATAAGTAAGTAATGCATGAATTAGGATAAATCTAGTACCACAGTCTAATTTTCATATTTCAACAAACTTACTTAGTGTGCCGCCCTTTAATAGCATTGTTCGGGACGAACAACTAAAAGTGTGGGGTGATCTGATGGACCATAATTATACGAATCAAAAACACAGTAAAACCCACCAAATTAGACTGTTTGTCTATCTAACTTCTACTTGTTAGTCCCAATATATTTCTACAGGGTATTTTGGCGCTTAGAGAGAAAACACGCTAAGGAGAGGATTTTATGCTGAAAAGATATTACAAGTCATTCCAAGGTCAAGATCAGACGCTGAACGAAGAAATCTCAAGATCCTGACATTGAATTACTCAATTCAAATTCAACCGAGGAACAACCAAAGTCAGATCGGAGCAAAATTGGATTGATAGTTTTGTGAAAAGACTGCACAAAACTATCAAAACTCATCCATGGACCAAGTGACCGGCGGCTTTTGGCTTTGTGGTGACTCATGGGTGGCCAAAACCACCCCTTCCTCCTCCATGACCGGCGGCCCAAGGCAAAGGGTGGCAAATCCACCAAAAGTCCCCTCCATTTGGACTTGAAACCGGCGGCTTTTGAGCCACCATAAGGTGGTGCCATGTGGAGTTCTCCTCCACCACATCTTCATCCCCTCCTCCTCCACCCCTGGATGCAACACCACTTGCCACCATCTTGGCCCTCCATCCTCCTCCCCTTTGGCTATAAAAAGAGAGCTCCTCCTCCTCATTTCAAGATCCCAAAAATCATATTTCACTTCTCTCTCTAAGTTTGTTACTTTGTAAGTTTGGTTTATGAAATAATACTCTTGTTGGTTCTTGAGTATTATAACGGTTTGAAATTATAATACTCCGGTCGGTTCTTGAGTATTATAATACTGTAGAGAATACTCCTGTTGGTTCTTGAGTATTCAGTAGGAATTAGGAATACTCTTGTTGGTTCTTGAGTATTCCACCCCTTCTCCTCTTACTATTTTCAAAAACCCCCGAGTATTTAGCTATGGTATCCACCTCTATGGATATTCGTAGCTAAACTCTTTATTCGGTTAAAGGGGCGTACTTGTATTATAAAATGTTTTAATTCTTTTAGTTTCTTTTCTCTGTATTCAAAACTTGTTCTATGTGCCATATATTAGGTTAGAACTTCCAAGGTTGAGTGGATGCTTGGAATGGCAAAGCTCTTCCGTGGGGTTCGTAAACATACTCGGATAAGTGGATGCTTGGAATGGCAAAGCTTATATGAGGAGTTTGACCTTTCTAAAACACCATTTGGTTGCTCGGGAATGAAAGACCAAATGGATGCACACAGGCTAATATACCTTGGAATGGGGTATTAGTCTAAGTAGAACAAGTGCTCTACGACTTTTGCAAAAGACTAGACGGTGTTGCAAGTTGAGTGCTTGGAATGGCCTCGATTCACTTTCGAACACTTTTGCAAAAGGCTAGACAGTGTTGCAAGTCGAGTGCTTGGAATGGCCTTGATTCACGTTTGAATACTTAGAAGGGTTACTAAAATAATAAACAGGCTATGATACAAGGTCCCTGAAACCGAATGTTTTCCTTGAATTACAAAACCCCCCCTGTATTTACTTTTACGAATTGCTCGATCATCTGCAATCACCAACCGCTCATCTACCGGAGGACTCGCAAATCACGCATCACCCACTGTAAGTCTTCTTCCTTTACATTCAGTATTTATTTTCTGTAATTTACTTTTCCGCACTTAAAACCAAAAACAACCAAAAAAGTCACTTAGTCATAACCGCTAAAATCTCAATCAAACCTAAAAAACGCTCCCATCCTGTACAAATCCCACAAACAATGTATCCCCTAATTCACTTGGGTTCGACCCCTACTTACCACTTACTACCCAGTAGTGTAGTTGCGAGTAGCGGAAATTATAAATTTATTTGTACAGAGAACATTGCACCTTAACGACAGTGCAGTGAGCTCCGTCAATCGTCAGGAGTTTGCGCGAAGAGTTGCTAGGGTGAAGGATTGGTTGGATCACTGTTTACTTGGAGTTTTTATGACTGGATTGAAAGAGGAGTTGAAGACGAAAGTGCAGATCCACAAACCAGGTACTATTTTTAAAGTTGTTTGTCTTGCTTTAGAATTTGAGGCCACGGTGGGCCAATCCTCCAAATCTCTTAACCCAACAAATAAGTCAAATTCAAATACATATCCATATGCTCGCTCAATCACTCAAGCACCAGTTCCACGACCAAACCTAACTACAATATCAGGAAATCTCAACCAAAACAGCCATCCAATTCGCCCACAAGGTAATTTACCAATTCAATCCAAACCTGAGGATAACATGAGACAACAGATAAGGGAAAAGGGTTATGCTATCGCTGCGGAGATAAATTCTCGCCGGGTCATCACTGCAGATCTACATTTTCCAGCCTGGAATCCGGCAACGAAGATGTTCTTATAGAAACGGCCATGGACGAAGTTCAACTGGGTGATACCATTGACGGTGATGAAAAAGTAGTTGAGATTTCTTTCCACCAGATTTCGGATCAATCAACTACAACCACATTGAGCTCCGTGGAATTATTCAGAATAGACCGGTACTGATATTGATCGACTGTGGTTCTACTCACAATTTTATATCTGACAAACTCGTCAAGGAGTTGGATTTATCCACATAAGAAGTCCCTGCATTTGGAGTCACAATATGCAACGGTGAAATTATTTCTTGCAACTACATCTGTCAAAATGTTGGCATTGAAATTTCAGGCCTCATCGTTACATAAGATTTCTATCCGTTCTCTTTGGGAGCGGCAGAGTTGGTCCTTGGAATCAAGTGGTTAGCAACTCTGAACACAATTATAGTGAATTGGAAGGAGATGTACTTGGTATTTCAAAGCAATGGAAAGAAGCATAAGTTGTAGGGAATAAAGCCGTATCCAAACATGTCCACCCCTAGCTCTTTCCAACTATTATCCACTGACCATCATACTCACCGGCAGCCGAAAACACTAAGCCCAATCCCATAGCAGTACAAGTCAATTTTTGAGGAACCGAAGCACCTGCCCCCTCCTCAATGCCAAACACATTCCATACCTGCCATTCCGAACTCCAAACCTCCAAACATCAAACCATATCGCTATCCATATCATCAGAAAACAGAGAGCGAGCAACAGACTACGACTTTACTAAAACACATTTATTCGGCGGAGCACCAACCCCTTTGCTAGTCCTGTTCTGCTCGTGAAGAAGAAAGATCAATCCTGGAGAATGTGTGTTGAGTATCACCAGTTGAATCAGATTACTATCCCCGACAAGTATCATATTCCAACCATTGATGAATTGCTAGATGAGCTCCACGGCACAACAATTTTTTCTAAGATTGATTTACGATCAGGTTACCATCAAATAAGGGTTGAGTCGGCAGACATCCACAAGACCGTTTTTCGAACACTTTTTTGGGTTAGGCTTGAAGGATCACGTGAGTAATAAAGTGAAGTTAAAAAAGAAAACTGAAACGGCACCATATCAGGTTTGAAAGTTTTTATTTTTTGCTAAATGCATGTGACTACACTTAGCACAACAAATGCTAATGAATGACAGGTCGGAGATCAAGAAGCAGTGTTATTAAAATCGGTTCGGATCGGTTGGTTCGATCGGTTGGATCGGAAATCGGTCACCGGACTGATTCGGTTCTGTAATCGGATCGGAAATGCATCGACTCGGTCAAACCCGGTCAAAACCAGTTAAGACTCGGTCGGTTGAACCGGTTGACCCGGTGGGTTGACCCGATTGACCCATTATTTCATTAAAACGTGATTTGATCGGTTCAATCTGTTTGATTTGGTCTGAAAAAATATATATTTATTTTGACTTGAACAAGACTCGAACCTAGTCTTCCTCTATAATTATCCCCTCTTATTCCACCAAGCTAAACATGATTCTTGTTTTATTATTTGTTTCAATAATGTGTATTCATTTATCAAATCTATAAAATTTATTACTTACTATCAATTTAGCTAGAAATTCAATTAGTCTTAGAAATCTCTTATTGTTGTGACTTACAAATTAAGACTAAAATTGTTATTGTTGTATTATTGATTTGTATTTTATTAAATTCTAAATTTGTTATGGTATGTTATTGTAATCAGATCATAAACATGTATGTTAAATTATAATATCATATATAAGTATTTTATTTTTATTATTTAATTTTGCGGGTCAAACCGGTTCGATCCGGTTGAACCACTGATCCATTGACCCAGTGACTTGACCGATTCGATCACCGGTCCAGTTTTAATAACACTGCCAAGAAGTGTACGTGTAATTTTTTATTGACCAACCAGAATCGAGTACATAGGAAACAAAAAAAACATTACAAGTGCTTACAATATTCAAAAAGCACGTACTTTGCAAGTTAAGAAACTTTCTTTCATCTTATCAAAAAAAAACTTTCTTTAATATATTTACACTAAACAATTAAATATATATATATAATATTATTTTAATAAAAGATAAATTCGGCGATTTTACGTCCGATTCTATCTAGGCAAAACGAGTCAAGGTAAAAACTCGATTCTGATAACCTTGGCGTAAGTGTAAATTACTTATCTTGTCTCGGCCGGATGAAGCAATAGCCGGCCAAGTCATTGACGCCATTGATGGCAATATCTTCTGAATGAGGCCAAGCATCACTCATGGACAGTGTTGTGAAAACCGGACCAGACCGGCCGGTTCGACCGGTTGGACCGGGAACCGGTCACCAGACCGGGAACCGGTCACCAGACCGGTCCGGTTCTCAAATCGGATCGGAAATGTCATTGAACCGGCTAATTACCGGTTGAACCACCGGTTTCCGGTTGAACCGTGACCCGGCCGGGTGAACCGGGTTGATGTTAATTTGATGAAACACAGTCGTTTTGATGGTAAAAAAAACTTTGAAATAAAAAAAAAGACAACAGATGGACACGCATCGCATTGTCGCGAAACACAGTCGGCGAGCCCTAGTTGGCTAATTCCAATTTCACGATCTCTTCCCATCAAAAAAAAATTCACGATCTCTTGCCTCTGCTACTTTGAGACGTTTACTGACGCCGTGGACGGAGGACGAGCATCGGTTGTTTTTTATCGGATTGCAGCAGGTAGGGAAGGGAGACTGGAGAGGGATTTCTAGAAACTTCGTGAAGATGAGGACGCCTACGCAGGTCGCTTCGCACGCCCAGAAATATTTTCTCCGGCAGAATAATCATAACCGGAGACGCATGCGATCTAGTCTCTTCGACATCACTCCCGATGCTGTAAGTTTCATCATCCCAAAAATCTTTAAAAAAGCATGTTCAGTTTTTCGAATTTGATGTCACTTTGTGTATTTATTAATTGTGTTTAGGTTTTGATTGATATTAATGATGAGATGAATCAATGGATTTCTGGATGTTGATTTGTTGTTGAGTTTAGGTTTTGCTGGTTGATTTGAGATGAAATTGATGACAATTTGTTTGATTTGCTAGCATGTTCAATTATGTTCAGTTTTTCAGTTGATGATTGTCTGCTAGCCAGTCCTGCAGATTGGGTTTGGAAGACTGTCATGACAAGGGAGGTGGACGATACACTGAAGATTTGTGCAGGAGTGTGGCTCATTTGGAGGCTTAGAAATGAAGTGTGACATGATAAGGATTATTGGGAAGTTAGCTGAACTGCTAGGAAAGTAGAGTTGTATTGTGTTGCAGACAATGGCGAAGCAAATGCCCTTTGATCAATACAGAACATGTAAGTGATCCGCTGAAGTGGAGGCCTCCTAAGATGGGTTACCTTAAAATAAATTGTAAAGGAGCTTGGAGTGTGCAATCAATCAGCATTGGTGTTGGATGTATTGTCAGAGATGGGGAAGGGATTGTCAGGGGAGCTTTTGCAACCTGGATATTAAAAAGGAAGGGGAGCGGACTTGAGGCTGAGGGCAGAGCTATCTTACAAGCAATGGAAGCTGCGAAACTGGAGCAATGGGACAAAGTGTTATTCGAGTTGGACTCAATACAAGCAATCTTGGGGATTCTAGCAGGAGTTATGGATGATGAATATTCAAGACAAGTTTGGGGTGGTCGCTGTTCAGAACTGCTTTCTCGTCATCCTGAGTGGGAGATTTCTCACGTTTGGAGGGAGGCCAACAAAGGGGCTGACCTTCTTGCAAAGAAGGGCATGTAAGTTGTTTGAGTGTCGTTTGGAGTCTTTGGTGTAAAGTCTCAGTCCAGTTGTGTTTGTTTGGTTGTATTTAACTTTTCCCCTATCAAAATTTTTTTTTATGGAAGAGGATCAAGTGAGACAAGAGTCACACAAAACAGGTAAATAAATAAATATATATATATATATTTATTATTTTATTATTTTTAATTCGTGCGGGTCAAACCGGTTCGACCCGGTTGAACCACTGACCCATCGACCCAGTGACTTGACCGGTTCGATGACCGGTCCGGTTTTAATAACACTGCTCATGGATCAAACAATCCTATAAAGAAGATCACAAGGGCATAACGGTCCGTATATTACTACTAAATTCATGAATGAAAATAGCAGATGAAAATTAAAAAAGACAAGTTACTATTTACATATTACAGCATATGGTTTGTCGCCTACTTACTCTAACATGCAGGCTAGTATCAGGTTGTTCGTATCCAGTTCGTTTAAAATTTGACGAGTTCGAGTTTGAGTCGGGTATTTTCGAGCATTAAAAATATGTGTTTGAGCTCGGTTCGTTTAATATTTCACGAGTTCGAGCCGAGCTCGAGCTTTATACGAGTATTTTAATTAAATTAATTTAATACAATAATTTATTGTTAACGAGCTTTAACCGAGCTTTTTATGAGTATTTAACGAGCTTCAACCGAACTTTCACTAAAAAAATATTTTAAAATATATAAAATTACCTTAATCGAGCTCATTAACGTTCTTCAAACAATATAAGTAAGTTTTAATCGAGTATTTAAACGAGTATATATACGAGCACTTAAACGAGCATATAAACGAGCTGTTCGTGAACATAAACTAGTTGGCTCGTACTCGGCTCGTTTAATAAACGAGGCTGAAAGTTATGCTCGTACTCGGCTCGTTTAAGATCGAGCCGAGCTTTGACCGAGCTTGTTCACGAGCAGCTCGCAAATGTATCGGCTCGTTTACATCCCTGGCCACACACACATTGTTATATACACAAGCTGCAAACACATTCAAGTGTCTCTTGCTTTTCTCAAACTCTATCATGCATAAAACCACAACAGAAGAAGTAATATCTTCGATCACTACTACAGAAGAGAGATTAGGCAACGGTTCAGACGTAGCTTATACAACGGTTTCTCATCCGTTGCATAAGCTACCGTCGCATAAGGAAACCGTCGCATAAGCGTAACACCTATGCAACGGTTTGTTGTTAGAACCGTCGCATAAGAGCAACACTTATGCAACGGTTTATTGTTAGAACCGTCGCATAAGAGAACACTTATGCAACGGTTTGTTGTTAGAACCGTCGCATAAGATGAACCATTATACAACCGTTTTGGTGCTCAAACCGTTGCATAAGTGTAGCTCTTATGCGACGGTTTTTATGGAACCGTTGCACTAAATATGAAAAAATTTGGCAGGTTTCAGCTGTTTTAGCTCAAAATCCCCCTGAAAATTGAATATACATTCTAAACCAAATTTAGTACCCTGCTTTTACACATTTCCAAACATGGAAACACTTCCATTTTACTCAAAATACAACCATTCATACAAGTCCATCCATATATACATTGATTTATACAAACGTCACATATATAAATAATATTCACATGTAAACACTATGTTCGAATAAGTAGTTGTACAAGTAGGCGGCGATCTCATCTCGCACGTCTTGTACCTTCCCCAACTCATATGATTGTGTCCCATTAGGAAAAACCTATAAAAATAAGAATACGATTAACATGAATATATAAAAAAATAGAGTTAGAACAAATTTGCCTAACTAGAACATGGATTTAGAAACAAACGTAGCTAGAACATAGATTTAGAACACACTTAGCTAGAACATGGATTTAGAACAAACATAAGTAAAACATGGATTTAGAACACAACCTAGCTACATTTGTCAACATTCTAATAGAGTAAGACGAGACTAGCATTCTTACTTGGTCAAAGTTCTCCACATATGCACCGTTATTAGCACGAACAAATTCCATTATGTCCCGAATATTTCTCAGAACATAATAACCGCATAAATTAGAGTTTGTGGGTTGTTTCGGACTCTGCATTATAAGTAAACTCAGTTAACACTTTATTAATGAAAATTACAAGTATAGTAAAGGAATGTTTTTCTATAAATAGTACCTTCACTATCTTCCATTCGACTTGACGATCAATCCTCGGATTACATCCTTGATAGTATCGTTGCAACCCCCTAAAATAAATAACAATACGTAATTAGTGAATGTCAATGCAAGTTACAAACTAATAGTAAGTTCGAAACTTACGAGTCCACTAAAGCTTTTGCATCGCGGTGTATAACGGTGGCGCCTTTTGAGGAGTTGAACCAATGGACTACACCTTGGTTGGGGAAGATAACGCACAACATCCAATGAAACCTACATCAACACACTAAATTCATAAACCCATATTTCAAAAAATAGGTTATATGGTACAAGTAATTTATGTACTTACTCCGTAGCATTTATATAAGGCATAAAATAGCAATAATTGCGATCCTTGTCTGGCATATTGAGTCTTGATACAAACGACTCAATCCTCTCATCTACGTCATTGGAAGGGCTCACGGCCGTGTGATTGAAGAACCCGAATCGAACCTCTGATTCAAGCATTTGATCGTATAAAGAACTACAACATGAAAAAGATGTAAAGTTAGACCTTCTGCAAGAAATGATGAACAATTAATGACAAGAGTATTACCTTATATACAAATCACAATGTGAGTTCGACAACGGTTTCAATGCGAATATATCACGGACATCATCTGGGCCCACTATGGAAGTGTAGTCGTCACCGAACAATTCGTCAGCAATGCGTACTCTAACAACGTCTCTGCCCAAGTTAGAGTACATGTCGTGTAGAAATCGACAGTCGATGGAATAATTCTCTACTTCATCATTTGAGGCCGGTGGCAAGTGGTAGTATAGTCGCATGGTATATTCCTGAATTTCGAATGTTAGTAAATAATTCATATAAAATTTGATAAATTAAATAATGGAAAGATGGTTCAAATAATTGATATTATTACCCTTGGGTTGATTTCAACCAAGTGCTTCGGCCATGCAACCAAGTCTGCTTTCTCCTCTGCATCTCGTGTTGTCTTTAATTTCTCTCCATGGGGAATGGGTAGTCCATTAATCTGACCAAGAGAACTATCGACCTTCACCTTCACCATTTCATCGGGCAGTGGTATAGCACGTAGCAAACGACCGTTCATGACTCGACCGACAGCCACTACTCGTCTCTCATTATTAAGTCCCTCTTCGATATATAATAGGCTTCTTAGCCCAATCTGTCAACGTAAATAATTCAAACGGATGTTTACATTTGTAAGAAAAATCTAAACCAAACAGTAAGGAAATAATGACTTTAAAAATCTCCAAGTACCTTTGGTATACTCTTCCAAGGGTCCGTATCTGTGGGAGCACCGTGGAAGCAGTACTGACTCTGTCGGTCAGACGGCTGAATATTGCGAATAGCACTAGCACTGGGTGTCACCCTCGAAGAGCTAGAGCTAGGTAATCCAATCCTCCATGGAATGTGTGACCCGAGTCCACGAGTGCGTCCAGGGTGCTCATCCGTGCCAATAGCCTCCGTCAATATGTCACGTCGGCCTTGTGATGAAAATTCTCCTCGAGCGGCCTTATCCACTAAATCATCCTATTATTTCAAAAAATTACCAATAGTTAGTGTATAATTTAAAAAATCTTAGCTATTAAACCACACATAACGAACTTACAATCTTTGTAGCTACTCCTCGAGTTGCCTCAGAGACGAACTCATCCGTTTTTCTCATTCGTCCCCTCTTCCACAAATCATGCCTCTCTATAGAGACATTAGAAGCTTGTACCTCTTGAATTGCCCCCTGAGAAATTAACTCATCTCTTTTTTCTTTTGCCATTGCTTCTTCTAATTTTCTATATCCTCCTCGACCCAAGACGTGCTGATATACATTTTTCTTGACCAGATCCTTGTTTGTGTCCCTTAACTTCTTTGCAGCTTCGGAGAGCCTCTGCTCCTTAAAAGTCTTCCAATGATCGGAGTCAATGTACGAATACTTTTTCAAAGCATCTTCATCTGTTCCGTCACCGTAGATGTAATCTTTTGCGAGACGTGCCTTAAATTGTTTCCACATCTTGCACGCAGCGCTAAGCTCCTGATTTTTATGATCCTCGACTCCATCAAAAACTGCCTGGAAATATATAAAACAAGTTTTAATTAATACAAAAGTTAGTTAATTACCATGTTTAAAACAAATACAATGTTATAATTAAACAAGCTCTTACAGTTGCCTCTCTCCACACATAGTCTTTAAAATGTTTAGGGACCTTCCTCCAATCAGAGTGTACGATAGGAACACGACATCGAACCAACGTTCCCAAGTAGCTCCTCCAATTGTCTCCAACCTTCCCTATTGGATTCCCTCTTCTATCCCATTCAACCGTGGCCTTGGTACCAGCGTCCTTGTGTCTCCTAACGAATCTGCCCATATATACAAGACCTCTCTTCTTTGGAACTTTACCAGAAGTGTCATTATGGTCATCCTCACTGCTGCTACTACTGCTGTGTGAAATGGCCATGATCCTGTAAACATGAAATTAATTCATCAATAAACCAATTCTCAGAAATAAATAAATAACTACACAAGTCATAAATAAATAACTACACAAGTCATAAATAACTACACAAGTCATAAATAACTACACAAGTCATAAATAAATAACATACACAAGTTAAATTTCTTTATCAATCCATATTCCTTCGCCATGATCTTCTCGTAGTTGAATTTCATTATCAGCTTCACTATCATCGTTCTCCACGGGAACTATCGTATAAACGGGCATGCATTCCTCAGCTAGATCTTCAGATGCATCACTGGTTAGTTGTTGTTTTCCGTGGAGGACAACAAAATGGTTGTTATCAGCAGGGTCACGGACGTAAAATACTTGTCTCGCTTGTTCGGCCATAATGAATGGCTCATCCTTGGACCCTTCTCTTCGAAAATCCACAAACGTCATTCCATATCATCAGTACGAACCGCCGAATTATTAACCCATTTACATTTAAACACAGGCACTCGAAACTTTACGTAATCCAACTCCCATATTTCTTCGATGAGGCCAAAATAATTAATAGGAGCATATATTGGATTCTGATCTCTAGCACTAGAAACAAGAGTGGTTTCAGCAATAAGTGTGACACCACTATTTTGCACAACGGTTTGGTCATCTTGAGCTTTTGTGTGGAAACAAAATCCGTTAATGTCGTAAGCATTCCACGAGTATACAGTTGGCGTAGGACCCGGCAGGAGCCACTTTACTAAGTCATCAGACTCTTCTTCAGAGTTGGCCTGATTATTTAAAATCTCATTACATCTCAGCCAGTTACAAAATGACCGACTATGTTCTTTTTGTAACCACTGCTCGGATTTTCTTGGGAAAGCACTCCTTAATATGTTTAGGTGCTGCTCTATGAAAGGCGTGATATCAGGCATATGTTGCAATACATAGAAATGAGCAACCATCAACTCATCAAATGATGGGTTGATGTATTTCTGACCACTTATGCCCTTTCCATTAAATCGATCAATATGACGTGGCCTGGGAATCCCAACTGCGGCTGTATTTCCTAAAAAGTTAGTGCAAAACTCGACAGCCTCTTCAGTTATGTATCCTTCCACTATACACCCTTCTGGACGATGTCTATTTCTCACGTAGCTCTTTAGAATCTTCATGTACCTCTCAAAAGGGTACATCCATCTCATATGAACCGGTCCAAGAATGCGAATCTCGCGCACCAAATGAACAGTAAGATGCACCATTACATCAAAAAAGCTAGGTGGAAAAAACATCTCTAATTGGCATAGTGTAACAACAATCTGGTCTTGTAGTTTATCAAGCTCTGATGAATCAACAACCTTAGCAGACAAAGAGCTAAAAATGGCACAGAGTCTTTGTACAGCGGATCTCACTTTAGGAGACAATACACCTCTAATCGCAATAGGCAACAACTGTTGAATCAATACATGATAGTCATGAGATTTTAATCCATTCAACCGCAGATCCTTCATTGAAACCAAGCTGGAAATATTCGAAGAATACCCATACGGAACTTTAACTCCTTTCAAACATCCACACAAAATTGTTTTTTCATTCTTAGAAAGAGTTGTGCATGATGGAGGCAAATATGTACGCTTTCCTTCAGTTTGAGGTGCTAATTTGGTACGAATGTTCATATCCAACATATCCAGTCTAGCTTTCAATCCATCCTTTGTTTTTCCGGGAATGTTTAATAAAGTACCAATAAGACTGTCACATATATTCTTTTCAACATGCATCACATCAATGCAGTGTCTGACGTCAAGTGTATGCCAATAAGGGAGATCAAAAAATATTGATCGCTTCTTCCATGGAGTACCTTCAGTGCGTGCATTGGGCTTCCCAAATCGATTTGTAATATTCTGAATTTTTTGAAGTATTTCATCTCCAGAAGCCGGTCGAGGTTCTATTCCATGTTCGGTCTCACCATTAAATGCAGCTTTTTTCCGCCTGTAAGGATGATGCCTCGATAAAAACCGTCGATGTCCCATGTAAACCATTTTTCGACAATTCTTTAGATGGCGTGCATGTGTCTCTTCCCCGCAAATTGGACAAGCTTTGTACCCTTTAATACTGTACCCCGATAAGTTACCATAAGCTGGGAAGTCATTGATGGTACACATTAGCATGGCACACATATTAAAATATTCCTGCCTTGACGCGTCAAACGTCCGTACTTCTTCGTTCCATAAAAGCTTCAAATCTTCTATCAATGGAGCTAAGTATACATCAATATCATTTCCGGGTTGTCGCGGACCCGATATCAACAGAGAAAGCATCATATACTTACGCTTCATGGTTAACCTGGGAGGAAGATTGTAGATAACCAATATCACAGGCCATGTACTATGCTGAGTACTGAGGTTTCCATGTGGATTCACCCCATCAGTAGAAAGGCCAATGCGTAAATTTCTACACTCTGCTCCAAATGTCGGGAATGTGTTATCTACTTTTGCCCATTGTAGTGAATCAGCAGGATGACGCATTTTCGTATCAATAACACGTTTCTCAGCATGCCAACGCATATTATCAGAATCCTCCGAGCTAGCAAACAATCTCTGAAACCTGGGGATTGGTGGAAGATACCATAGTACTTTAGAAGGAGTGCCTTTGGAACCATTTTTTGGTTCTTTGTTTAACTTATAACGAGGAGACTTGCACATCGGACATTCAACCATATCTTTATAGGAATTTCGATATAATATACAATCATTAGGACAAGCATGTATCTTCTCGTAATCGATACCCATCGGACACATAACTTTTTTAGCCTCGTAACAACGGTTAGGTAGGGTGTTATCCTCTGGAAGCATATCTTTCACCAGAGTTAACAATTCAGTGAAACTTACATCACTCCATCCATTTTTTGCTTTCAAGTTGAATATTTTCAAAGTTGCCGATAGCCTTGTGTATTTGGAGCACCCTTCGTACAATGGTAATTCTGAATCGTTCCTCAATGACTCCAAAACTTGAGGTCTAGCAACAAAATCATCGGCAACATTGTTGACCATGTCAATTATATTGTCCTCCTCCCAATCATCATCATCATCCACCGGTAAACTTTCAACGGGATGAGGTTGAACATTTTGTGGTTCAACCTCGCCATGCATATACCAAAACTTGTACTGTGGGTCAATTCCCTTTAACAAAAGGTGTTTCCGTAATTTCTTGGGTTTGACCTTTTTGTTATTCCAGCAACCCATACATGGACAATAAACACGTTCAATGTTGTTTCTGGACGCATACGAAGATGCAAACGCACAAAAATCTGTAATCCCTTGGTCGTACTGTACACTTAACCTACTACCGGATACCCAATCTCGATTCATCATAACTACATAAAGCATTATATACTCATAGTTAGAAAGATATATTGTTATGGTTGATATAATTATTAGTAGAAATAGACCATATAAATCCACTCCATAATGCACACTCTAACAATTAAAAAAGTTGTAAATGAGTTACATAGTGTATTTTACCTTAGAGTAGAATCTCTCGGAGATAATAGCCAAAGGTTGGATGCAGCGTCGACTCTGTAAAGTTATAACAACAACAAGTTAGTAAACGAAGAAATATCAAGTATCCAATTTGAATGGAAACATAAGTAGGAAATTAGTTTAATCGGGCAATTTACCTTAAAATAGAAGCTTGCGTAGAACAGTGAAGATTCCTCTTGCTATTCGGCTAACAAGTACTACAAGTAGTGAACGAATATCGGTAAGAAATTGAGGACAAATCAATGCAATAACATGTTGCTATAATACACCTTCATATATCCAAACAAGTAATACAACTAGTACGCAAATTTCTCTTGCTATTCGGCTAACAAGTAATACAACTAGTACGCAAATTCATCTTGCTATTCACAATGCCAAATCAACAAACAAGCAATCAATAAAACTAGTATAGTTGTTCTGACAAATATGAACCATTTGGCATATTGGGAACTAACCGGAATTCGTTCAGATTCAATTGAGCGAGGGAGCGGAGGCAGTGAACTGGGCGAGGGAGTTCAACGGCGCGGAGGCAGTGACTGGGCGAGGGAGTTCGACGTCGCGGAGCGGAGGCAGTGACACGAGGTACGAGGGGCGACGAAATGGGCTGAGAGCGACGGACCGACTGGCGCGGAGACGGTGAGAGCGACGGAGTTCGACTGGCGAGCGGAGGATATGGACAAATTCTTCGAGCGGGATTAGAAAGAACACAGAAGACTTGTGTTTTTTAATTTTAGGTTTGCGTTTATGCGACGGTTCTAACGAAACCGTTGCATAAGTTATACCTTATGCAACGGTTCTATAAACAACCGTTGCATACGGTTCTAACTTATGCGACGGTTTTAAACAACCGTTGCATAAGGTATTACTTAGGCAACGGTTTTAAACAACCGTTGCATAAGGTATAACCTATGCAACGGTTTCGTTAGAACCGTTGCCTAAGTTATACCGTATGCAACGGTTGTTTATAGAACCGTTGCGTAAACAACAACCGTTGCGTAATCGAATATTTGAACCGTTGCCTAATCTCTCTTCTGTAGTAGTGGATGAAGCATTTAGATATAAACTAGGTGGAAATTTAATTAAAAGCACTACATATTTACTGAATGAATATGAAGAATGTTATGTTGCAGCAGACGATTTGGAAAGCGAAAAGAGGTAATATATATGTTAAAGGTTGAGAGGTATACTTACGTTAAAAAGAAGGGTTATTTACGGGAAAACACCACTATGTTTTGGTCGTTTCCCGTAAAACACCATTAAGTTTTTTTTCCTCTTAAAACACCACTATGTTTACACAGTTGACCCAGTAGCACCAAAATTCAAATTCCGTTAGAGTTAACGCCAACGTGACTCTCACGTGACTTAAAAAAATCAAATAATTAAAAAAAGAAGCTATTTTGACTCGTGACTCTCACGTGATATTAAAAAATCAAATAATTAAAACAAAAAACTATTTTAATTAATTTGATGCAATTTGAATTTCAATTTGATGCACGAGTCAAAATAGTTTTTTGTTTTAATTATTTGATTTTTTTAATATCACGTGAGAGTCACGAGTCAAAATAGCTTCTTTTTTTAATTATTTGATTTTTTAAGTCACGTGAGAGTCACGTGGGCGTTAACTCTAACGGAATTTGAATTTTGGTGCTACTGGGTCAACTGTGTAAACATAGTGGTGTTTTAAGAGAAAAAAAAACTTAATGGTGTTTTACGAGAAACGACCAAAACATAGTGGTGTTTTCCCGTAAATAACCCTAAAAAGAACAAAAAGTTATGGTGCCTTTGTGGATGTTCCATCATGTGCTACCTTACCCACCTCAGTGCCTCCACATGAATTGATACCGTATCACTGGAGAAGCAGATATTATGTTAATAGTTCTGATCACAATCATTGGAGACAAACTGCTATTTTCGAACCTGGACTTTTAATTTAAATTATGAATAAAAAATTACCTGATTTTGAGTCCCCAAGAAGAGTGGTCACTGGCCTTTGCATAGGGTTTAATGCACTTTGCATCTGGTTGGTGTTTTAAACCCTGCAAGCAAGAGTTAAGACTGGTAGGCATTGTGGTATCTGAAGGGAATAAACTCACTCGTCTGTCTTGTGACAAACATGTTGTTGCCTCCTCGTATCTTGCATCATTTCTAAATTAGTATTCTCACCCATAGGTTCTGATGTACAGAGTAAAATGAAGACGAGAATGACATTTAGGCAAGGACAAGATTGATACAGATCTGTCAAAATAAATGTGCAATAGAAGATATAAGAGCATCGCACCATGCTTTTTTGAATCATAGAAAATGATCATGAGAGATGATCAAAAAAATCATGCACCCTCAACATGATCTTTTTATCATAGTTTTGATCATCTCATGATCTTTTTTTAGTTTTGATCATGAGACGTGAACCAATCGCAACGCTACACATTACAGTTTTTATTTTGATCTTGCAACGAATATATCTTCTAAATTACAAAGTAAAAAAAATCAAAATAAATACCAATATTCGTAATTTTTGGAGCTCTACAAAACGAGATACACTTTGATATATTTTTATTAATCTTAACATTAATGAGCTATAATTTATGTAGTGATGAGAGAGATTGATAATAAACTTTTGGTTAATTACAAAAAGGCTACCTGGACTACCATGTCGTTTCAAATCGCGGCCTGGACTATTCCGATTTTCATTTCAGTATTTTGGACTAAATTGCAAAAAAATAAAGTCACGGTTTTTGTCAAATTATTTTGTAAACAGGTGGTTTGGCTTGTTAGACAAGAGTGCGGTTCAGGTGAGAAATACATATATGGTGAGAAATAAGAAATTATAATAGCCCTCGGATTAATTTAATAAACGATTGAGATTATGCTTGATTATAATTCAAATTCGTATTTGTTTAATTAATTAATAGATTTAAAGGGCAAATTAGTAAAAGAAACTATACTCTAAACTGCAATCCCGTTTTTTTCTGTCGCATATCACTAAACACCGATTGAAGCGATTCGAAATTGAAAATTAGAGAAACGGCGCACAGAGACAACACAAACAATCGACGAGGCGACTGTGGATTAAACACCGAGGTGAGGAATCGACGAACAGAGGTGACGAGGCGAGGAATCGACGAACAGAGGGGACTGTGGATTGAACGCCGAGGCGACGAATCGACGAACAGGGGCGACGAGGCGAGGAATCGACGAACAGGGGCGACGAGGCGAGGAATCGACGAACAGAGGCGACTGTGGATTGAACGCCGGCGAAGATTAATGGCGAACGAAGGGCAGCAGCCGAAAAAATCAAAACAAGTTTACGGTACGTATTTTTGACGGTACGAAAATTCAACTCATTCTAGGGTTTAAGGTGAAGTGAAGTTACAATTCACGTTGTGTACGATTGTTGCGGTTTTACTGTCAATGTTATGGTTTAAAGACAACCCGCACTAGATCTGGAGGCTATACGCATTTTAGGGTTTACGGGTTATGAATTTTCGATTACCGGTTAGGTTACATGCTATGAAGCACGGGTACCTTGCTCAGGCCCCGTCTCCAGTCCCCGACCCCGTCTCCGCTCGGATTCGCGACGGGTACGCGGTGGATACGTCTCCATTCCGTACCCAAAAAATGAGTACGTCGGCTTGGTTCAGATACGGTTCGACTAGATTTCGGGTACGTCTCGGGTACTTTGGAAACCTCAATAGATGAAATCGGAAACCATGGGGGACTTGGAAACGGACAACACCGACGCGTCCACAGCCACGGCCGAGGCTCACTCCGGACGAAAGCAGCACCATGAGGGACGCTACGCAGGGCAACACATGGATGGGGAAGCAGCGTCTCAAGGAGGGGAAAGGAGGGAGGGGAGAGGCGGTGAAGGAGGAAGAGGTTGTAGAACGGTTTGGAAAGTTGTAGAAGATTGTGGAAACTTGGAGAGAAGGAGGAGCGTGTATGTGAAGAGATGATTTTGGCTGATGTACAACTATACTGTATATCATTTAGTGGAGTTGATTGACTTTTTTCAGTAGTAGTGCAAGTGCACTGTCGCCTTTTTTTGTGTTGTTTTTTTTGTGTTGTTGAAATTCTTATTTATATAAAATTATGTCACTTGTGCGTTGTCACTTGTGAGGAAACACTGTCATCATTTTTTTATTTACATTAGTTCATATTTTTTTAATTTTTATTTTGTTTTATTTGTAGTATGGCTTCTTCTCAACACCAACAGCAACCTAGTTATTTTTTTCATTTTGTAGCACTTATGCAATTTTAATTTTTATATTTTTGTCGTTTTTATTTTTGCCGTACCCAAGACGTACCCGTACCCTATAATTTTTAATTTTGCCGTATCCCGTACCCGTATTCGTATCCGTACCCGTATTCGTATCCGTACCCGTTCCCGTATCCGTACCAGGGCTACATAGGTTACATGTTGCAGCTTAGTTTACGAATAATAGGTCTTACGGAATTTAGGAGTTTACGTGCGTGTCTACGAATGTTTTATTAACTGTAAACTGCGTACTACCACATAAATAAATGTTACGCATTTATAAATAAAACTGTAAACTGCGTACTACCACATAAATAAATGTTACGCATTTATAAATAAAACTGTAAACTGCGTAGTACCACATAAATAAATGTTACACATTTATAAATAAAAATGTAAACTGCTTAGTACCACATAGGTAACTGCGTAGTACCGCATATATGTATAACATTTGGTATACATATATCTAATGATTGATTTCATTGTGCTGACAATATGAAGGCATACAATTTGAAATCACTGCAAGAGTCTTGTGTGCAAACGCATTGTGATTTGTGCGAGTGGCTGACATCAAGTTTCGTATTCCATATAGGACAAAATCTTTTTCACTTGTGATCGTTTCTGATGCCGTGGACTACTTATCACCAAAGTATCTCAATAAACTCTTCCAGATTTAGCTAGAGTTTCAGCAGATGGGGTAGTTGTTTTCGCAGGTATGAACTGAGAATATTTGGCTTCCCGTCATGCTCTCGCTAAATTACCTAGTAACTTATTTGTCATGTTTGAGATACGGCTGTCTACATTATTTTTTGTGGAGATTTCTAAGACTAAGGTATTTTGATTTTCAGGTCTTCCAGGGCAGCAAAGAGCCAAAACTGCTGAAGTATCCAAATTTGGGAGACCAGTAAGCACTTTTTTTCTTCTCAAATCTCTTGCACTTTCTGTCAGATGCTGAATAAATTGAAGTGTATTTTCCCAACTCATTAGCGTTGATGTATACATAAGAAATGGAGCATTTTCCCAAGTCATTAGTGTTGATGTAAACATAAGAAATGGAGCATTTTCCCAAGTCATTAGTGTTGATGTATAAGTCTGATTTTATTTTCCGCATGATCAATCAGAATACTTTTTGATAGGCATTGTGAAAGTATTTGCATTTCTCGCTTACTCTAGTACTTTGTCCACATTTCGGAAGTGTGATAGGAATATTATTTTTACGCAGTTTCATCCTGTAACAATTACGCTGCCCGAGAAGTGAGTTATTTTACTGTTGCTGAAGCTTCCATCTGCACTTCAGAATATTTTTTTTCGTAGTTTTCTGCGTAATTTCTCTGAAACGTATCTCTCATTACTTTAAATGCCACATTTGTATCCTTTCTTATTGTAGGCTAAACTGAGGAGCTCCTCTTGGTGGGTGCGATTCTTTGTTCAAACAAATTTAGAAGAAAATGAAAGCGCTATCAAGAAAATGAAAGCGCTCTCAATTGGGGAGATAGTTTGAATTGCGTAAAGCGTAAAAGTTTTTTTTAATGTTGCTCATTTTGTTGTAAACAGGGTTTGTACGGTATCTTACGACAATTTGTGTTCCATTTGAAGAAATTGTAAACAATTAAATTTGATTTTGTAGAGACAAAACAGGCAGGTGTTGTTCATTGGGTGTTTGAAATGCGTATCTTTCTATTCAAAATGCGTAACTTTATAATGCATATCTTTCTATTCAAAATGCGTAACTTTCTAATCAAAATGCGTAACTTTATAATGCTTATTTTTCTATTCAAAATGCGTAACTTAATAATACGTATCTTTCTAATCAAAATGCGTAACTTTTATTGAGAGTCTAAGTACCGATGCCTAGTTGACCAGCATTTACCCAGTTAACTCCCACATCTGGTTTTGTTCGGCAGAATTATTATGCAAAACTCTCTTAACACTTGATATCATAAAGACACGCAAGTGATGAACACATCCTAATACATGTCGATTCACAAGGGATCGCAAGAAAAGAGAAGTGAATAATTAATGAAAAAGGATGTCACAAGTTCTGATAATTTCCAAGTCATCTTGTTGGATCTATGCCAGAAGAAGCTGTACAAAGAAGAAGCAAATTCTAGTGTGTTACGAATCCTTTTATAAAATTTTAATAACATGTAGAAAATCCTACCGAACATCTACTCCAGAAACATCCATTCCTTAAATGCGTTTAAGAACCACTGAGGAAATGTCCTATTGCCTTGTCCGTGTCATTATCATACAACACTAATGCTTCAGCAACACCTTGTCCGTAACTGGATAAATGCAGGTCAACTAGGCACCGATATAATTCTGCCTCAACCCGATCAGTGTGCTTGGTACTGCCCATATCAACAAGACAACAACAACAATTGACAAAACAGGAGGCTGCTCAAGTGACTTGAGCCAATTTATTCAAGTCATACTCCTAAACGCCCAATTATAAGCATCATCACTACAATCAACTGCTTTTGCAATCACCTGATTTGCAGAAGAATTCAAATTTAACATTTCATCAACTCAAATAAAATAAAATGGTAAAAGCTTCAAAAATTCAATTTGAGAATCGAGAAAGCATCAACCTTTATTGCAGCACTACACATATACAGAGAAACACACAATGCTCTAAACTTTATTCATTCCCAAAACCACAAAATCCCTAAATTCCCCAAGCTCACAGAAACCCTAATTTCTCCAAATTCACACAAACCCTAATTTTCTCAAATCAGTCTCTTCCCATTTCACAGAGAAGCGCCGCAGTAAGGACAGAAACTGAACTCCCGGTCACAGAGAACCACGTTCGCAAAATTGGCAATTGACAGCGTCCAGATCTTGGCTGTTGTACGACGCGATCCAGGATGCCGTTCAAGCTTGGCTGTTGTACGACGCGAGAGCGATGCTTCGTGATGGCCGAACAAAGCTGCCATCGGAAGATGATCGTGCCCTAGCCGAACAAAGCGGAACCACACCGATCGGATCAGGAGAAGAAGATCGTGGGTCAATAAATTAGGAAATCAATATTATGAGGGAGTAAATTACAATTACACCCTTTATATTGAATTTAATGCGAAAATATATGCAAATAATTTGAATAAATCAAGACCTTTCAATTGTAGATCTAACGGTTGTAATAATTTCTCATTTCTCACAGGAATTGTCATTTCTCATATGATCCTAACTCTGTTAGACAATATTAAATTAGATGTGTCATTTGTTTTTAAATAAAATAATAATAAATGTGTCATTTATTTTTTTGTAATTTAGTCCAAAAACACTAAAATGAAAATTGAAATAGTCCAAGCCACGATTTGAAATGACGTGGTAGTCCAGGTAGCCTTTTTCTAATTAACCCTAAACTTTTTTTTTATCATGATTGTGATGCATGTGATTGAAAAATCATGAAGGATGATTAAATGAAAGAGAAAAAAAATAAGGGAGATGAATGACATTGTTTTTTTTATCATGATGGAGGATGCTCTAAGAGCATCCTCCACCATGATAAAAAAAACCATACCATCAATCTCTCTCATCTAATCATCCCTCATGGTTTTTTCAATCACATGCACCCGCACCATGATCCAAAAAAAAGTTCATCATCAATCTCTCTCATCACTACATAAATTATAGCTCATAAATGTTAAGATTAATAAAAATATATCAAAGTGTATCTCGTTTTATAGAGCTCAAAAAATTATGAATATTGGTATTTATTTTGATTTTTTTTAATTTGTAATTTAGAAGATATATTCGTTGCAAGATCAAAATAAAAACTGTACTGTTTCTTACACAGGACACGTGTCGCGTTGCGATTGGCTCAACTCTCATGCTCAAACCATAAAAAAGAGCATGAGATGCTCATTTTCATAAAAAATCATGTGATGCTTTTTTTTATCATTTCCCATACTCACTTTTGATGCTAAAAAAAAACCATGGTGGGGGATGCTCTAAGGTACTAGATGACATATCTATGGTCTCTCTTTTGCTGGCAGAGACTGGAAGCTGTGCTTGAGGTATGTATAAGCTTCTCTAGCCTATAGTAAATTTTGACATGGGAACACACATTTGCTGAACAGTTCAATTTACAACATACATGAGAATTTAGCTACTTGAGGTAGATGCAATGTATGGCATTGAAGCAGGGTGCGGAAAGCTTTACACTACTAACTCAGGATTCTGAATTGAGCATAGCTGACTGGTCATAGCAAGTATCACGGACTAGTCTCCTCAAGCTGGTTTAAATGTAACTCACTCGATTCATCTTTACATTCTTTCTCTGATTCAAATGACACATTGGTCAAACCAAATACTGACTTGTATGCTTCATTTTCAAGATGTCCCTTTTCCGTCAGCAGATCAACCAAAACATTCTTACTAGTTGTGTCAGCTTCTTCCGCGCATAGATTGATGAAGGCAGTCAGAAGATTTGGTTTTGGCTTCCAGTTCCTTGCTCCTTCTGCGTTGAATGCATCCTTCAAACAAGAAACTGCCTCTGGAATTCTTCTTTCTCCAATATATCCTTCAGCCAGTATCTCCCATGTGTTTGAATTGGGTACTCCGCCAGATGCAGTCATCTGGTCAAAGTATTCTGTGGCTTTCGTCAACTGCCCGTTTCTAACATACCATTGCATCAAAAGGTTGGGTATTCTGGGGTCATATGTTGCTCTAGCTTTAAGCCATTGTTGATGCATATCCTCCGCTCCATCAATGTCGCCAATCCTAACCAAAGATGAGACCATGGCATGGTAACCCATGTTGGGAATGGTAGGAAAAGTTGCTTTGTAGATGTTCCATATTCTAAATAGCTCATCTTTGTTACCAACACTGCCATATAAACTAATGAGATAATGGTAAGGTATCCTGTCGCGGCCGGCTATTTTTCCCTCAACCATCCGTAGGCATTCTTCAGCCTTCTCAATCTGGCCCTGCCTAGTATACATAGTGGCCATAGTGCTATATGTAGTCCAGTTGGGATGAATGGATGTGTCCATCTTCATTTGTGCAAACACTTGTTCCATCTTCTCCATGGACCCTTGTGATCCACAAGAAGACAACCATATGTTATATGTATAAATGTCCAATAGGATGTTTTTCTGCATCATTTCTGCAACCATAGCGTCGACCTTGTCATACTCTATAAGATTCATGTACAGAGTCATCATCACATTAAAGGGAAGTGGGTGTGATGCATAGCCTTTGTTTCTCATAGTATCCATCAGGCCTTCTGCCTTCTCTTTCATTTTAGCCTGTGTGTAGGCATTTAGAAGTGATCCATAAATCCGATTATCTTTCAGAGTATCAGGCAACTTCTGAAAGAAATCTTCAGCATTTGGAATACCGTGCACTTTGGAGATCAGATCCAACTGAATTGCTGCATCGCTCGCAGTCAATCTATACCTCTCTCCTCCGTTGTTCATCCATTCGTACACCTGACATCAAATAAATCATAGATCAGAACATCCATATCTATTCTACACTTTAAGATATAAAAATAATGTAAGGGCATTCAAAACAGATGCGCAAGGCCAGTAAGTATAAAACACTACGAGGCAGATAGTGGCGTGAAGTATGAACAACTATACTCCGAGCCAACTAAATACAGCAGCAGCGAGTCAAAAGTGACCACATCTATCAAAAGAAGGGATACCTACACAAAAGTAGAACTCTCATACTGACAGTGACATCATGTTACATTGAATAGGTAACTGAATGCACAGTTCCAATTACTAACTTTCCGATATGGTCACTGCTTGCATTCACAATAATATATGTATAACACACTGGTGTAAACCAATAACCAAATACATAAAGAGCACTCAAAACATTACAGTACAAAATCACAAGTGCAACCGTGAGTTATGAGCCTACAGAAAACCTCTAACAGTTCTTATTGTTGGATTAATTTTGTAAATTAATCAATTATGTGGGGTCACACATGTAAATAAAATGAATGTGTGTGCTGTCATGTAAATAAGTCTGACTAAAGTGATCTAGTTGTTAGAGTTATGGGTATGTGTATAATGTCATGAGAGTTATTGTGTAGATACCATTTGGCTTATGTGTATAATGTCATGAGAGTTATTGTGTAGATACCATTTGGTAATTATCTTTCTATGAGAGGCGGAAAGGTAATTACGACAATAGTGGTTGCCCTAGCACATCACTATTTATATGGGTTATAATCCCCGGTTCACCACAAAATAAAAAGGCGACACCTTTTCTTGCCCTCTCGGTGAAAAAGTTGAGATGACTCTAGTGGCAGGACTGTAAGACCTAATCCGGTGTATTCATGTGCACATCTGTTTCAGAAGTTACGCTTCCGCATATTCAAAGTTCTAACAGTACGTTCTCTTTAATCTGATTTGAGTTTTCGATCCTTGACTGTTGATTTCAGTAATGTATTTCTAAGAAGTGGTATCAGTCGCCGCTCAATATTAAATTATTGAGAATACTAACGAATTTATTTTTGAACGCATGTACCGCTCCCGGAGACTGGACTGAATCTAGCCAAGTCATGAGTTGAGGCGCAACCGCTAATTCATCAGAATTATGTAGATGATTGCAGTGCGTCAGATGGGTTTCACTAAACCCCAATTTGGTTGTTTAAAATATTTAAACCACATATGAGTAGAGAGGGTTGAGAATTGAGATGTGCTGTGGCTTTGGTGGGATGGCCGGGTGGACTACGATGACCTGTGTTGATGGAGTCGAGCTGACGGCTGTGCTGCTCTGTATTCTCACCACGAAAACCCTAATACGACTGCTTCTAAACATATGAACCGAGTCTGAATTTTTGGCGGCAGTAAATTGAAAGAGATGAAACCCTAATTTGGTTTCAGGATGGAGAACCAATTCAGTTGACATTGAACCGATCTGTTCAGTTTTGTTTTTGGTTCGGACCAATTATGTGTGTGCAGCATCGATCGAGATCTGTCCCGGAGTTCGGAAAATCGTGTCTTGTGGCCGCTTTAATGGTTCGGAGAAGGAAAAAGCAGCTTGCTCATTTTTCTGTCTCTCTAGGTCCTTGCTTTCTCCATCCGTCGGTGCATAGGCTGTCAAATTCAATGTTGAGCTTGACAGCTCGAGTAAGAGGTTGTCAACTTTTTTTTTAAAATGACTCTTTTGAGTTTCGTCATTTCAAAACTGACCCTCTTGAGTTTCATATTTCAAAACTGACCCCTTTTTAATGAAACCAGATCTCCGGAATCCGGTTTTTTACGATTTTCGAAACACCGGATCCCCAGGATCTGGTTTTCTGTATTTTTTACAAAACCGGATCCTCAGGATTCGGTGTTATGTGCGTGTTCGAATGAGAGAACTCCACGTGTTGCGTTTGCACATAACACCAGATCCTGGGGATTCGGTTTTGTAAAAAATACAGAAAACCGAATCCCGGGGATCCGGTTTTGTAAAATAGGTCAATTTTAAAATATGAAACTCAAGAGGTTCAGTTTTGAAATGATCAAACTCAAAAAGATCATTTTTAAAAAAACTCGAGGTTGGTCCCCACATGTAAGCAAAATGCAGCAGTTTGGGGAGGTTCAGCCACTCAAACGGCTGTTATCATGGATCTTGTCAACACCCTAATTTTGGGTTGCAGCTGATTCAATTTGAATCAATTAAGTTTGATTATGTTTTGCATTAATCACTTGTAAATGGGCTGATAATTTTCTCAAGTTCACAGTGATGGATAAATAGAACAGTGCAGCTATGGCCAGTGGTGTATCAGCATTGATAACAATGCAGCTTGACACAACTACACAAAATCCAAGTGCTGGATGGAGTTGGGAATCATAGCATTGCGGGCACCGTTGAGGACAAGTGAATTGAAGCTATTCGATCCAATCAGGTTCGATTTTATTTGATTTTGATTCAATTTAATTTATGAATCATGCTATTCAGTTAAGTTATTTTACACTTAATTGAAAGTGAATCAATTTGAGTATGTTTCTAATATTGAATCATTTTGATGAAATTCGAGTTTAATTGATTGATTTAATGCGGTTAATTCTGATTTGATGAATCAATCAATTTTGATATTGAACCATTAGATTCAATACAGTTTGTGCTGATTGAGTGAATTAATCGATTTGGATATTGAAAAATTATGAATTGGATTGATTCAATGCAGTTTATGCTGATTGACTGAATCAATCGATTTGGATATTGAACCATTATGAATTTGGATTGATTTTAAACGGTTTCTTCCGGCTTGATAAATCAATCAAAAGTGAATACTGGACTGATACGGTTTAAATGTTTCGGTTCATACCTATTCGATTTATTCCAGTTTGATTTGATCTTATTCAAAATTTGTTGGATTGGTTCAGTATGGATCTAGGTTCAGATAGATTGGTTTAATATGGTTTTCTTTTACCGTCTCGAGAAACCAATCTACTCTGACATGGATCCTGGTTCATTTAGATTGGTTTACCACGATTTTATATCGTCTTATGAAACCAACCTAGAGTGATATTTAATATCGATTCAATGAGATTGATTTAACTCAGTTTTATACCGACTTTCGAAACTAATCTAGAGTGATATTGAATTTCAGTTCAATGTGATTGGTTTAATTCGATTACGCATCGTCTTGAGAAATCAATCTAGTTTGATACTAATTTTGGTTCAGTGGGATTGGTTTAATTTGGGTTCATACCGACTTAAGAAACCAATCTGATATGATATGGAATTTTGGTTCAATACAATTGATCAAATTCGATAAATTGTTGGTCAACTATGGTTGAATTTTTGACACTGGTCAATTTTAGTCAATCTCGGTTCAGTGTTTGACATCACTCAACTTATGTTCAACTTTCGTTGATATTTGACTTCAGTTTACTTGTGATCAACTTTAGTTGAAATATGACTTTGTCAGCTTGAGTCAACTTTAGTTGAATTTTTGACATTCGATCAACTTGTGATCAACTTTAGTTGAAACCTGACTTCGATCCATTTGTGGTAATCTTAGTTGAAATTTGAATTTGGTCAACTTTGGCGGAATTTTGACTTTAATCAACTTTTGGTGAACTAGGGCTCGGATGAGAAATTGTACGTTGATGCAATTTCAATTTGATTTAATTTAGATCAGTCAAAATTTTGGATCAATTGCACATCGGATCAATTGAAATCTTGTGGACAAATTGTATGTTGGTTCAATTTGGTTTTCTACCACTTAATTGAAGTCGGTCTGATTGTTTAGTCCGGGTCGGTTCAGTTGTTTATGGTTCAATTTTGCTGGCTAAGATTGCCCTCTTGTTTGGAACCATAATTGATATGAACCAACATTACAATTGAAACTTTACTTGCATGATAAGACATTCAACATTTGGGCTAACATAATAAATGGATTGTTCTAAGCGGAATACATGACCACCTCCGTGGCATATCCGTGGAGACTGCCTTATTTTTTATGTCAGGATATATGTGTGTAGTTTACAAGGATACTAATTTAGGCCTCTACACATTAGTATTCAGCGTGGCTGCATACATACCCGTAGTGATAAATGTGTGACGATCTTTAGTCTTTTGATGTAAATAGTAAATCCATCCTCCGATGGTTTATTATTTGACATCCCTGATCGTCAATGTTTGATCACCGAACAAGACGCTCTTGCAATTAATACCATAGTCCTTCGACGTGCTGTTAATGGTGCCCGATATCTTGTGAATGTCATTATCTGCTTTTAAAGTTTTGGTTTATGTAATGGTTCAATTAAATCGACAGACTTGTATCTTTTGATCTTGTTCTGCCCTATTGTTTAGAACCATGAACTTCTTTGGAAACCCAACACCACTTGAGATTTAGTCTCTAAATTTGACATTTCTACTGTGGACCGATATCTTACATCTGTCTGTTGAAACGGAAAACACGATCACCTCTGTGACGTATCCGCGTAGGTTGGCGCGGTCTATTATATCGGATGTGTGTAGCATGTTTGAATATTGATAGACCCTCCGGAAAGTCAATATTTAATGTAGCTGCAGACGTACTTAGTGATAAATAGTTGATGATCTTTAGTTTTTGATGTGAATAATAAATCCATCCCCCGATGGTTTATCATTTGATATCACCTTATCGTCAATATTTATTCACGGGAACAAGATATCACTTACAGTTAATACCACTGTCCCCCGACTTGCTATTAATGTGTGCCGATATCTTGTGAATGTCATGATATACTTTTAAAGCGTATTTTATTTAATGCATAGTCTATGACCTGCATGATTATGGTGTTGGTGAGCATGTTTATTGGTTTGACTTGTTCTCTGTTTGAGAAATATCTGCGACATTTTGATACTTCATTGCACAATTGTGTATTAAATATCATCATTTTGAAAGTGCATACAAATTTGTTGTTGAATTTTCTTGTGATCCTAAATTTCATATATGATGTATGAGATTTGAAGACATTGAAATTCATATTTTCGTTGGTGAAATTTTGAATCTCATAATTCTTGAGGAAATTGAGTTTGGGGGAGATATGGTTGGGACATTATCATTGAAGAGAAAATTCTCTCTTATTACGGGGTGATTGATTAAATTTGTATGCATACTCGAGATAATCAATCACAAGACAAAGTCTATTTATTCTCCAGTCAAGATTCTGATTATTTCTGTATGACAAACTCAACTACCTCAAGAATATGTATTATGACTTTTAAGTCAGATACGATTTGTTGTATGCTTTTAGTTGATGATATTCTTGTTTATTGTGTTGTCATCTTGCTTGTTTGGAGATGAAACACAAATTATGACTGATGTGTATATCACGGTTCAGTGGGAGTGAGATATCATGTTCTTACATTATGAAACTTGTGGTACACACATTCGTAATTAAGACAAGTGTGGGTCTCATTTACTTGTTGAAGTATGTATGCATTCGGAAGTTACATACATGCTAATGTTGTGCAGATATTTGAGGAATTCACTATTGAATTCATTATCTAGAGAACATGTGACGAACATGTTTATGTATTGGATGTCAGACTTTGCTAGAGATCACTTTTGTTACTGACTCCAATGTGATGCCTAATAAGATTATGATTAATCTAATTATTGTTATGTCTATTTTGAATAGCATATTTGAGGCAAAAATTAACGAATATGGTTTGTATTTACTGTCACTATAAACTTTCGATTTCGTGTTGCGAAAGACCGTGTAGATATGTGACAAATTTGATTATACCATATTTTGTTGGCAACTAAAGAAAGTCAATGTGATAACATTGATATCGATATTCTAGTTGTAATTAAGAAATACAGAGTGAACATATAGAGCATTTTGTAACAAACTCCGTTGCGGATCCGCTTTATAAAAGGGATTAGTATCCGAGGTCTTTCAGTGGCATACTGATCATATGCCAGTTACCTTATTTGAGGATATTCATATTCAGTGGGAGTTTGGCTTGTGCGCTGCTCTATGTTAGATATAGATTTTGATCTATACTATCGAATTATGTTCTGCAGAATTGTTGTTGCTAGTATGCACTCTGTGTAATGTTGTTGATCTCGCTTTAGATTGGAAATAGACATGTAAGGTCACAGTTCATGTAATTTTCATGCTGCACACTCATGATGAATCCATGTCATTTAATTATGTTGGCATCCGTGACAAGTTCGGTCGAGTATCGATGATGCATACGAAGGCCGCCTTGATCCCATGTCAGCATAGTTAATGAACCGGATAGGAAATATACCTTTATGATATGATAGTAGTTTAGAGCTCACTTTTGTTATACATTTATTATTTACACATGTGATCCAGTGGGAAATTGTTGGGTTAAATTTATAAATTAACCAATTATGTGGGGGTCACACATATAAATAAAATGAATGTGTGTGCTATCATTTAAATAAGCCTGACTAAAGTGGTGTAGTTGTGATTTATATTGGCTTATGGGTATAATGTCATGAGGGTTATTGTGTAGATACCATTTGGTAATTATCTTTCTATGAGAGGCGGAAAGGTAATTACGACAATAGTGATTGACCTAGCACACCACTATTTATATGGGTTATGGTCCCCGGTTCACCATAAAAAAAAAGACGACAACTTTTCTTGTCCTCTCGGTGGAAAAGCTGAGATGACTCTAGTGGTAGGATTGAAAAACTTAATTCGGTGTACTCATGTGCACATCTGTTTCAGAAGTTACGCTTCCGCATATTCAAGATTCTAACGATATGTTCTCTTTAATCTGATTTGAGATTTAAATCCTTTTGACGTATTACTGTTGATTTCAGTAATGTATTTCTAACACTTATAACTCAGACACTGACGACAAGCTATCAAGGAAACTAACATGAACATATATACCTCAAGCGCGAGCCGGAACCTCCTATACTTCCTCAGCTCCTTAACAATCTTACAAAGTTCCCACTTGGTGAACTTCTTCCCTTCACTTTCCGCTTGGTTCAGCACACTGGTCGCCGATGCGTCACTGTTGTTCTCCATCAATGATATCTTCCGGTACGTAACGTTCCATTTCTGCACAGGCCTTTTCTCGAAGTCGGTAGTCCCGTAGGTGTGAACCATCGAAATCGAGCATGATACCTGACTCCTCCACCGGTAGCTGATTGTCTGACATCGGCTAAAATTCCTTGCACTGGACGGAAGTGGTGGCGCGTACGCTAGATGCGACGACAACGCAGCGTGGTTTCGGTGCTGCGGCAATGGAGCTGTTGAGGATTGGAGGAGCATCGTCGTCCGACCGGATCTTTAGGGTTTGGGAGGGAAGCGATGAGCTCTGCTTCACTGCGGTGTGCTTTGTGTGGATTGAGTGGATGATGATGGAGCCGATATTGTTAGTTAATTACGAAATGGCTATTACTTTTGTAAAAATATACATTAAGGTCCCTCTAGTTTCGAGAATGGATATTGATTTTTAATGTTATGTTTTCAAACTAAAGTGACTGAATTGTCATTAAACGATAGTTTCAGTAGGAGGGGGAATATTCCGAATTCCAATTTTGATTTTCTCGATTAGGGTTTCTCGCGTGAGATATAAACTCTACTTCACTACCTCACCCAATCCTCGTCGCCTCAAAATCGATTCTTATACCTCTCGCATCTCGTAAACACAGACAACTTTCATCATCAATGGAGCAGACCTTCATCATGATCAAGCCTGATGGCGTCCAGAGAAGCCTGGTTCGTCGCTAACTGCAGTATTTACCTTTTGAATTGTTGTGAACTGGATTTGAGCATCTTTGCAGTCGAATAAAATATTTTATCGATTAACTGCGGAAGCTATTGTCGGATTATCGAGAGAATCTGTAGATGGGAAAAGTTTAGGTTTTGTTCTATATTCCTTGGTAGATGCTGTTGTACATGTATGTTTTGCAGTTTGGAATTTCGAAATGAGATAGAAAGCTTGCTACTCTGTGAATCTTGAACTTTACTAGGATTTTAGATCCCTCACTACTGAATTTTACTTTCTGTTGTTGTGACAGGTTGGTGAGATCATCAGCAGATTCGAAAAGAAGGGATTCACATTGAGAGGTATATCTGCTTCTCTTTTACATGTATATATCATCTCGGAACTTTTCAAATATTTGCAAGTATATAGAACTGTAGTCTTGTTGATACCCAAGTGTTGTAGAACATATGTTCTAGAACTTGCTGATTTTCTATATGGATATAATTCAGTGAAGATAAACTTTTGTTTCATAATTTGTTGGCTAATGCTTGATCTCAGATTGCCTGTTTTTCTTAGTGGATGCCATCATTTTAGTATATATTAATACAGACGGGTCTAGCATGATTTTTCACTTTTGCGTGTTTTGTAGTAGTGATTTAATTTAACCTTTGTAATGGCTACTTGATATTCTCTTGTAGGCTTGAAGCTAATCAATGTTGACAGTGCTTTTGCTGAGAAGCATTATGCTGACTTGTCTGCCAAGCCCTTCTTCAACGGGCTTGTTGAGTACATTGTTTCCGGACCTGTTGTTGCAATGGTTTGGGAGGGTAAGAATGTCGTCAAGACTGGCAGGACAATCATTGGTGCCACGAACCCAGCTGCTTCGGCTCCTGGCACCATCCGTGGTGACTTTGCTGTTGACATTGGCAGGTAAAGTATCTCTGTTTCTGCATAGTGTCCAGGTTGGGAAACTTAAAACAATGCCATTAAACTCTACTGGACAGTGTTTCCTCATGTGGGTATTTCGTCCATGGTGATCTTTGTTAGCAGGAATGTGATTCACGGAAGTGACTCGGTTGAGAGTGCGAACAAGGAGATCGCCTTGTGGTTCCCAGAAGGCGTTGTTGAGTGGAAGAGCAGCCTTAGCGCATGGATCTATGAATAAATCCTCTCCGAACTGCAAATGCAACGCCTTTGTAGTGTGGCTTATTTCAAGATCATTCATGCTATCTACTTTAGTTTTTGAGTGACAATATCTGAGTCCACCTATAACATTTTCTATATATGATTTCTTTTTTTTGACAGTGTCGCCTACATAAAAAATAGGGAAAAGTACAGTTTGGGGACTTGAATTATCGTCTGATTCCAATGTTTAAAGAGGGTGCGAATTTTGATTAGTTTTTCCAAAGAAGGGGTGCGAATTTTGATTAGTTTTCGTAGTGTTTTTCGTAAAGGCCTTTGAAGAAATGTTTCTGAATGATTGGGATTAGGGGTGGACGTTGGACGGGTTGGGACGGATTGTACCTGTTTATGATCATTTATTTGAACCCTAACCCGGCCCTAAGTACCGGGTCAGTTATGTCAACTCAAACCCAACCCGAGAAAGCAAACTAACTGAAGCCAATAAACATTAATTTGAACTCAAGAATGGTGGGCATTGGGTCTTTTCATTCATCATAAACAATAAAGAGAGTACGCGAACAACTCTTGGCAGATCAAAACCAACAAGCTGAAAAAAAACTAACAAGCTGGAAAAAAACCAACAAGCTGACAGCCACAAAACTTATTTCAAGCTACAAAGAGCAAAAGTGCTTGGTTTCTCTTTCTCCTTCTCTGATCTCTCAGTGTGGATAGTAATTATGTTGATCATTTCATTACTTCTTTTGAGACACTACAGCCTGAGCTGCAACATCTGTAAAACACATAAATTTGTTGTTAAACATACTTTTATTTATACAAAGATTTTCTAAGAGATAAATATAGTAGATAGTACAATAAAAAAAGAGATAAATATAGTAGCATACTCACCATCAACCACCTCCTCAGTGATCTCAAACTGATCAAAATCTTTAAGGTTTGATTCACTTATTCTAGTCATATTTGTTGCCATTTCTTTTTACCTGAAAAGCTATTAGTAAAATAGAGATCACCAATATGGTCATGGTAAACAACAAAACATCTAGTCAGAATAAGAACAAATAAGCAAGTTCACGACATTGCTCGGATAAATAAACATCTATTCAAATAACATAAGGGCAAGGCAACTGATTTATTTATATGAACTTACTTGTGATTAATGATTTTGTTTCTTCTTTTGCAGTAAGAATGAATCGAGTGGAACCTCAGGATCGTTCTGGCTCACAAATTGGAATTCTGGTCTTAGATGACTCCCCACCTCCCGAACTTCTTGCTCTTTTGCTGTCGAAGAATCTCTCGAAGAAGCTATCGAACTTGATGGCTTACGTGTCTGCCTAACCTCTCCCTTCTCTATTGAAAAAATTCAAAAAATAATAGCCTTTTATGCGGAGGAGAAATCATCTGGGAATCTCGTTCTTCAATTTAGATTTGTGAATCGCGATTGACGATTGTAACTTCGAGTTTTACTGTGTTAGGGTCTTATTTGTGAATGCAAATCCATTATTTATTCAAATTTAATGTGAAACTAAACAAGAAAGTAAATAGGTAAGCTGGTAAAGTGGTCGTAATTAGCATGGGACTTAGAGGTCCAAGGTTCGAATCCGAGTAAAGTCTAGATTTTTTTATATAATTATCGGGTCGGGTAACCCGATTCGAAACCCTAACCCGACTCGAGTCTCATACGGGTTGAACGGGTGGGCGGGTCGGGTCGGGTTACCGGGTCGAGTCGGGTCCTGTCCACCCCTAATTGGGATGGGATGCCGTTGTAGGTTGGTGCTTCAGTTTCGTTTGTACGTACTGGATAGAGTTATTGCTTTGTCGATGTCCTACTCTTGTACAACTTGCAATCCCTTTCAAAAAAAACTCTGTCCAACACCGTCTAAGTGTCATTAACTCCGTCCAACGCGCGGTTAACTCCGTTATTTTTGTTTACTAATTTATATAAATAAATATTTAATTATAAAAATGAGAGTAGCAGAATTTAATTACTGTTATATATCTTTTTTTAATTTGGGAAAAATACAAAAACATGACCTGAACTACCAGGTCATTTCAAATCAAGTACCGAACTACCAAAAGTTTCAATTTAAGTACTGAACTATTATCTCATTTCAAATCAAGTACTGAACTATCAACACATTTTCAATTTAAATATCAAACTATCAATTCTTTTCAATTCAAGTACCGAAACAGAAAATTATTATTGTTAATTTAATATTTGAATATTAAAAATATAAAAATCATAATACAATATTACGTTCTATATTTTAATGATGATTATTTTTAGTTCACTTATCACTAATGTCTAATAGTATGATATTACTTATATTATTAGTATTCATTTTAACAAATATTTTAATTGATATAAATATCTTTACTAAATTAAAAATTATTTATCCGTTAAATTCAAATAATTGAATTGAAACACACAACCCACAAATAAATGAGTTTTTTTAAAAAATGACCCAAATGGGTTTGTGGGTTTCAAAACTGACCCATGTGAATTTGCAGTTTCAAAACTGACCCATTTTTAATAAGACCGGATCCTCAGGATTCGATTTTGTAAAAAATACAGGAGACCGGATCTTGAGGATCCGGTCTTCTGAAAAACGTAAAAGACCGGATCCTGAGAATTCGGTCTCATTAAAAATGGGTCAGTTTTGAAATGTGAAACTCGCGTGGGTCAGTTTTGAAACTCACAAACTCAAATGGGTCAATTTTAAAAAAACTCCAAATAAATGCATGTAAATTTAATTTAGTAGTTCGGGTTATGTTTTTTTTTGTAGTTTTCCCATAATTTTAATAGAAATTTCTACGCATGTAAATTTCTATTAAATTTGAAACGGATAACCCAAAAATAAATGCATGTAAATTTCTATTAAAATTATGGGAAAATTACAAAAAAAAAACATAACTCGAACTACTAAATTAAATTTACATGTATTTATTTTGGGTTGTGTGTTTCAATTTAATTATTTGAATTTAACGGATAAATAATTTTTTAATTTAGTAAAGATATTTATATCGATTAAAATATTTGTTAAAATGAATAGTTATTATATAAGTAATACAGTACTATTAGTGATAAGTGAACTAAAAATACTCATCATTAAAAATATGTAACTTAATATTGTATTATGATTTTTTTAATATTTTTAATATTCAAATATTAAATTAACAATAATAATTTTATGTTTCGGTACTTGAATTGAAAAGAATTGATAGTTTGGTACTTAAATTGAAAATGTGTTGATAGCTCGGTACTTAATTTGAAATGAGATAATAGTTCAGTACTTAAATTGAAACTTTTGATAGTTCGGTACTTGATTTGAAATGATCTGATAGTTCTGATCATGTTTTTGTAGTTTTCCCTTTTAATTTATATAAATAAATCTGAAATTTATACTTAAAAAATATATATATAAAATAGTGTAATTTGAAATTTCTTCAAACAAAACACATGGCAGCTTTGTGTAACGGCATTCGGATTTAAATTGTGTATTTTTTGTTATTGGTAAATGGATGTATATTTGGGGTGAAATACATTAGGATGTATGTTGTAAAATGGATGGATGTATATTTGGGGTGAAATACATTAGGATGTATGTTGTAAAATGGGCTTAAATGCTGCCATGTATTTTGTTTGAAGAGATTTCAAATTTTGTAAAATATAAAATTCAGATTAATTTATATAAATTAAAAAAGATGTGTAACAGGAATTAAATTCTGCTACTCTCATTTTTATAATTAAATATAAATTTATATTTATTTATATAAATTAATAAACAATAATAACGGAGTTAACGGTGCGTTGGACGGAGTTAACGGCGCTTTGACAGCGTTGGACGGAGTTAAACGGCGTTACTAAAGTAGTTGATTGTGTTTGACCGTGCCCCTTCTTTGGAAAACTAATCAAAGTTCGTACCCTCTTTGAAACTTTTTATAGTTCGGCCCACACATTGGAATCAGGCGATAGTTTAAGTCCCCAAACTGTACTTTTCCTTAAAAAATTATGAACTCCGACGGATCACCACCACCACAAAATTTGATAAATCAAGATAAAGAGATGTTATTGTAAATGCGAGCGCCATATATAACTTAATCGATGCAACGACTTTTCACACTAGAAGTATAATGCATATATCTCGTGGAATTGGAAAAGAAAAAAAAATAGATACATGATCGTGCGTGGTATAATTCTGGTATAATTGAACGGGGAAAAATACAACCCACATTTTTTATACTACTGTAAGTCGCTTAATAATTCGACACGTGACACTCTGTCGATTTTTCAGAAATTATATACGCGGAGCAATATGGTCTTCTCTAATTTCCCATTATAATGTCAATTCATGAGATAGACAAGCACCTGAGACGCGTACCTTTAATGTTTACTGCTCCGCTACCCCCATTAAGTCCAACCAGTTAGCATCTCGCTCGGCCTTGCGTGTCACGACTTTAGGTCCGTGACATTCTCCCCCACCCAATTCATGCACGCCCTCGTGCATGGGTGGACTCTTAAGGCGCCCTTCTTAATTGTGCCGGGATCTCAGAGTGCAATTCCCTGCCTGCTCGTCCTTCACTTGGACCCACTTGCGAACACCCCTTTTGGGTGCGAGCTTCCCCGTCGCTCGTCCTATTAAGGACCCGCCATCGTGGTAAAGAGTGCTTGGCGAACTTTCGCATGGTTCCCTGCCTACTCGTCCTCGCCTCGTGGAGGACACCACTTGTGCAATCCACCCCCGTGGACTCACCAGCGCCTCGCCTTGTGGAGGACACCACTTGTGCAATCCACCCCCGTGGACTCACCAGCGCAGCTTTGAGAGCGCTTGGCGAACCGAATTGCTAGCACACAAACCAGGCTCTGATACTATTTGTCACGGGCTTAGAGTTTTGGCGCAGAGGCGATACCCGTGCGGCCTCCCCAGGACTGCCACACCCCCGTGGACCAGCCTTATCCGTCTCCGATGCTCACTGGTTTTGCCCTCCCATGAGCTCATCAGGGAAGCGGGAACAGCTCCCAACCAGTATGGCGTCCAGATAGCATTGTCAATTCATGAGATAGACAAGCACCTGAGACGCGTACCTTTAATGTTTACTGCTCCGCTACCCCCATTAAGTCCAACCAGTTAGCATCTCGCTCGGCCTTGCGTGTCACGACTTTAGGTCCGTGACACCTAGCCCCCCTCAGGCATGATTCTTTATTTGCCATATAGCTATTTATAGAGGGACGGATCTAGGATTTGATATCGGAGGTGACAAACGAAAATGAACTGCATTATGCAAAAAATTACATCGTTCAAAATTGCATAATTACATCAAATAAAAATCTTTTATTTCCAAATCATACACTTTTATATTGAGTTTTCTACAATAAAAAAATAAAAAAACTTTTTACATTTTCGATTAAATGGTTCCATCCATCGTCTTTAAGAGCATGTATAACATTTGCTACAAGATGTTGAAAGAGGAGGTGTGATGCTATCACTGTCATTTTAAGCTTGCTTTTGAGAAGCACGCCTCCTCTCTCACATGATGGTGAGAGAAGAGTTGCTACTTAAAAGTAGGCTTAAAATAAAAATAACAGCAACAACTCCTCCTTGAAGCAAACACTACACATACTCTAAGCTTTCGAAGCAGAAATTTTAAAGAAGAAATAAGTGACATCACATTCAAAATACGTTGTGACTGAGGTTCCAAAGCAATAACTATTAACATCTCAAACTTATCTCATCAAATATGCATAACGAAAACAAATTAAATATAAGTCATCTCTTCTCATAAACTGAGCATATGTCACCACATTGACTATATGTGTATCCATCTGATAATCAATAGAATTTTACTTATTGAACTAATCATCTTAATCATATTAGAAATTGACTTAAAATAAAAAGTCCAACAATATCTTGTCCGATTCTTTACAACAAAATAACCTAACTGATTACGATCTTTTTGAGTTTCAAATTTACTAAAGTCAAATTTAGATGTCAAATTAATTATAACAAATAATATTTAAATAATTTTATTATATAAATTTAGATTACATTCATAATATAAAGGGAAAATGACAGAATTGGGGCATGATATACAACTTGATGTGTCAAATTACGGTCTGAACTATTAAAAATGACATTTAAAGATCAAATTCAAATTAAATGAAAAAAGGATCATAAACTACCACTTACTGTCAAATTACAGTAAGAACTATAAAAAATGACAATCAAGGGTCAAATTCAAATTTTTTTAACAGACATGTTACAATTGACTAATAAACACTAGATAACTGCGTCAATTAACGATGTCAATTGCTTTACAAGTGATCGAATGAATCAAAACACAATTTTTTAGTCTATAATTAAAATATTTTTGCGATAGATTTACAATTTTTTAAAATATATCAAGAAATTCTCATAAAAAATTTGTAAACTAAAAAAAAATTATGTTTTAATTAATTTGATCAATGTACATCAATTAAAGAATATGCTCGAGTCCAATGTTAGTTTGGGTGAAAAAGATGTATCTTTAGTCCCCAACAACTTTTATGAATATATTCGTACTTTAATTGATGCGTAAACAGTAAACTGATCAAATAAATAAAACCATAATCTTTTTTAATTATAAATTAAAAACTTTTGTGATAGAGTTACAAATTTAAGAATATATTATGAAAATCTTTTAAGAATATTTTTTAACTATTGATTAATAATTATGTTTGTATTCATTTGATCATTTTAACATCAATTGACACCATTAATTGACGGAGTAATAGAGTGTCCGTTAGTAAATTGTAATATGTCCATAAAAATTAAATTTGACCATTGATTGTCATTTCGGATAATTCGGACTGTAATTTGACAAAGAGGGTAAGTTCATGGCCCATTTTTGTCATTTAATTTGAAATTGACCATTAATTATCATTTTTTATAGTTCAGACCGTAATTTAACAGCGGGTGATAATTCATACCCTTTTTTTGTCACCCCATAAGCACATAGTTCCGTCCCTGTATTTAAGAATCTTTTTCTTATCCTCGTTGGTTTGTTTTTACAGATGGACATATCGAGATCCACTAGTACAGAACATGGAATAGACATCTCTTCAAATTAGCGTTGTCTTTAAAAAATAGACCATTAGACAATGTTTTTCAATTAAGCGTTGTCTATTGTTCACTGATGGGGCCTAATTATATGACTTGTTGAATCAGTTAAACCCACCAAATTGGACAATTTATCTTGACATATTTCACTTGTTAGTCCCATTTTGCTCTACAAGCTATGTTGAGGTTTAGGGAAGAAACCAGCTTAAAAGAGGAGTTTTATGCCAGAAATAAATCACAAGTTGATCGGGTCAGTAGATGACCGAGGAACCCAGTCAGCGCCCGAGAAAGCCCCAGGCGTGACCGAGCTTCAGTACCGGGCCGCGACCGAGAAATACCGGGTCGCGCCCCAGGTCGATATCCGAGCGATCTCGGCTGAGGCCCGAGAATCAATACCGAAGAGATAAGGGTGCGCCCCAGGACAGCGCCGGGCATCGCTGCTGTATGATCGCAGGAGCGCTGAGGTTCATGACCGAGGCAAACGCCCGAGCGCAACCGAGACAAACGCCCGAGCGCACCCGAGACAAACGCCCGAGCGCATCCGAGACAAACGCCCGAGCGCATCCGAGACAAACGCCCGAGCGCATCCGAGACAAATGCCCGATCGCGTCCGAGACAAGGACCCGGCCAAGCGCCCGAGTCAAACTTCTTCCGACCAAAAACTCCGGCGAAGTTCCAGCTACTTGCTTGGTCCGATGTCCATTGGAAGCACCTTGCTCTAAGAGCAGCCTGCCTGGTGAAGCACCTTGCTCAAGGGATGCCACACTTGGCACCAACTAGCTTTATTGCGGCTATCTTAAGGATGAAGGATGCTCATAAGAAGACCACACGCACCAGCTAGCTTAAAGTCGACTGGCCAATGAGAAGCATTACTTCTCCATGAAGCAACCGCCCATCCATGCCTATAAATAGAAGAGCTCCACCCCTTTCTTTCATGTCCGGAAGTAGTGGTCCTTTGGTGTGTCTTCGAGCGATTGTGTGGTAAACATATGCGATCTTAGTGATAGTTTCTTAGAAAGGAAACGAGAACTTGTGGGTTAACAACACTTGTAGAACTTCGCACTAGCAATCAAAAACTTAATTCTCCTCTACTCACTCTTGTTTACTTTTGGTTTCAATGGTTATGATATTCACTCCCATGAGTATTCGTAGCTAAATTTCCATTCGGTCGAAGGAGTTCTTGTACTATGAAACCGTTCTAGACCCTTGCTTTCATGTTACTTTAATGTTTTAGCTAGTTCTTGTGCCTTCGGGGTGAACGTAACAAGGAAGAGTGGATGCTTGACATGGCAAAGCTCTTCCGAGTAGTTCATTCCCTCTATAGTCGCTTGGTTTGTTCGGAAATGAGGGATTAAGCGACTGCACTTAGGTTAGTATACCTTGAAATGGGGTATTAGCCTAGCTAGAACTAGTAAGCTTTGTCTTGAAATGGAAAAGCCGGAGGAACAAATGCTTGAAATGGCTTTGTTTGGAGTTATGTCTTGAAATGGAATAATTCACTCACTAAAACATTTGGTTAATTCATTGGAGGTCGATGATGAACGGGGACCTGATACAAGACTCCTAAGACCGGATTTCTTCTCTTAAAAAGAATCACCTTTTAATTACTTGCACTTTACTTTCTCGCACATTTACTTCTTGTCTTTAAATTTCCCAAGACTTGGACCTTCAAGCATTGCAAGACTTGGACCTTCAAGCAACTTATTTTCACGCACTTTACATTTCTTGCACATTTATTTTCAGTCCTTTACCTTTCAAGATCTTTATTTTCAGCACTAAACCTCAACCAAAAACCCCAATTGTCTTTACTTTATTTATTGCTTTCAAAAGAACAATTGTTTCCAACCAACTTCTCTTGGGTTCGACCCCTACTTACCGCTTGCTATCATTAGTGAGCCACTAAAGTAGTGGACTTATAAATGTAAATTTGCAGGTCACGACGACAGCCTGTCAGATTTTGGCGCCGTTGCCGGGGAAGTTAGTGTATTGGAAAATTGTTCTTCTTTTTCTTTTTCTTTAGTTTTTGCTCGTTAACCACGTCTCGTATAGGAAGCCATCATGAGGACGAGGAAATTGATGACGAGGTGAACCAGGTTGTCCGAGACAACGAGGGACCGCCCCCATTTATAGACAACCCGGAACAACTCATCCGGAACCACAACCAAGCCATCAGGGAAGCGGCCCGGTTAAATCAAGGAATGCCCGAAGGCAGAGTTGGAGCCGCGCCAAGGCAACAGCCAAGGCAACACCCGAGGCAACACCCGAGACAGCCCCCGTTACATCGGCAAATACCGAGGCAACACCCAGCCTTCGACAAATATTACGCGGACGAAGTCCTCCGTGAACCTACCATGGGCGAGCTCTCAGCGCCCGATTTCGGAACCCAGCCATGGTGCATAGACGAAGGCGCAGACCTAGAGAACATCGCTATAAACACATCGGTGGTCCATAACTTGCCGAAGTTCTCGGGAAATCAGGGAGAATCTGCTACTACTCATCTTCAACGTTTACATGGCATTTGCCAAAATTTAAAACCTTATGGAGTAGATGTGGATGATTTTAAATTAAAAGCATTTTATTTCTCCCTTACTGACTCGGCTAATGATTGGTTCCTCTCCTTACCTTCAGGTTGCATTCGAACATGGGCCCAAATGCAAAAGAAATTTGTGGAAAAGTACTATCCAGCAGGAAGGGCGATGCAAGTAAGGAGACAATTGCAAGAGATAAGGAAAGGGCCTAATGAGACCATGTATGAGTATCTAGAAAAGTTCAACCACTTGGAGCGAAGTTGCTGCACTCTTGGGTTGCCTGAGAAACTCATCATCGAGTACTTACTTGATGGCCTAAGGCCCCTCGACAAAAAACTCCTAGATGCCTCGGCTGGAGGATCGATGATGAACCTACCACTGAGCGGCATAAGGGAGCTTGTCACTAATGTTGCGGAGAACGCCCGGTTTAGAGAAGAGACGACTCGGCAAGAAGAGTTTTCCCGCATCAAGAACGTGGCACAAGCTGAGGTACCGATAAGTTCCTTGCCCGAGGAAATGAAGCAGATGAAGGAGATGATGATTCAGCTCCTACGAAGGCAGCCACCTCAGATGAGGCCTTGTGAGTTTTGTGGTGGTTTGGACCATAAAACCGACACTTGCCCGACGTTGATGGAGAATGACCCGGAGGAAGTAAACGCAGTAGGTGGATACCAAGGATACAATAGCAGCGACCGAGCAGGACCGAGCCGGCAGTTCGGGTAGGCGCCCGGACAAAACTGGCCAAACGACTCGAGGCAGTTCGGGCAGGCACCCGGACAAAACTGGCGATACGATAACAACGCCCCGAGGAGAACGCAACAGGCCGCGCCTCAACCGGCTCAGCAGTTCTATCAACCGCCTCACCGGCAATACAACCAGGGCGGACCAGGCCAATATCCGCCGAAGGGACCGAATCAGTACCAGGCCGGTCCGAGCCAGCAAGGCCCGAGCAAATCGCTCGAGGAAATTGTGAAGGACCTGTCCAACACGGTGCATCAATACATGGCAAAAACCGATGGAGCTATAGCAGACTTGGGCAAGCAAATGTCCCAGCTGGCCACCGAGGTGTCTGAGCTAAAAAATGAATCCGGCCGTCTCCCCTCGCAAACCATCCAGAACCCTAAAGGAATTATTAACATGGTAAGGGCATCAGACATGAAGGCGCCTATGGACGAAGCCGAGCAGTTGAGAAAACAACAACGACGAGGTCCCGAAGCTTACAAACCGACGACCAAGCACTACACCCGTAGGCAACGTCCTGATTGGAATCAAGAGGAGGATCGACCTAACGACGACGGGACGTGGGTTACGCATGCTGACAATGGACGCTATGTGTTCGCCGTTAACATGACACCTCCGCCAACAACACACTTTGACGTACCAGCATCTGGCTGGAATGATGAGGGCCAGAATTCATCTTACCCTACTAAGGCTATTGTCTACGAACGTCGTGCGACCCAAAAAATGAATAAAAACTTGGAATCACGGAATGACCCAATGGCAAATAAGCCCATTACATGGAATCGCGAGGAACACATGGGAATAAGCAAGGACCCTGGAGCTTTTACAGTTACCTGTAGTTTCGGCAAGATCAAGGTTCACCATTGCTTGATTGATCCTGGAGCTGCAGTCAATATTTTGCCATACCCTTTATATTGCTCATTGGGACTCGGTCCATTGCAACCACCAAGGATATCCCTTGAGATGGGGGACAAGTCTTGTGTCCAGCCAGTTGGTGTGCTTGAAAGCTTACTACTCCGTGTGGGAAAAATCGTCGTTCCTACGGACTTTTATGTGATACCAATCAAAGAATTCAACAAGGATGATCCTCCAACAATCATACTGGGACGACCATTCCTTTACACCACGGATGCGAAAATCAACATGGGAAAAGGCTCACTATCACTAGCATTCAGTGGTAAAACCTCATACTACAATATCTATGGCGATAACCGCACAAATATGAAGAAACCTCCGGAACACTGTAGTCCTAACCCAGGCACATCATCCAGCAAGAAATCAGGAAGGGACGAGGCTAGAATCGATACAGGAGCCCCGGTAAAATTTGACTTAAGCCGCCCATGGGATCCCAGCTGGTGATCCCAATCGTCGAGCCAACGACGTTAAACAAAGGCACTTGCCGGGAGGTAACCCGGCACATTTTTGTGTTCATACGGCATTTTCTTTTAATTTAGGTTTAAATCGTACTCATCCCCTCGCATTTGGAAGGAATTTGATCTTTTGTGCAGGAACAGCAGTCACGCTCGGGAATGATCGGGCTTCGCCCGAGAAAGACCGAGTCGCGACCGAGAAGTACCGGGGACGCGCCCGAGGAACACCGAGGTGCTCCCGAGAAATTCCGTCTCCCTGCCGAACTTCCTCGAGCATCAACCGAATCCGGCCGAACCAAGGCCTATCGTTTGCTCTTACATCCACGACTTAGCAACGACAATATCAAGGGAGTTCGAACCTTTTTCTCTTATGTCATTTCCTTTCCAAGATCCCTTAGTTTTTTGCCTTTTGAACCAAGTCGTGCCGCGAGGCACGGCTTTGTTCAAAAGTGTGGGGTGAGTCATTGCACATAGTAATCAGCATGTTTTTCTTTCTTTTTTCCTTAGTTTTTATCTTTTTGCCACTCTTGAATATAAGCTTCATGATGTGAAATAGATGGATCCGAATTCATACATGTCCTTGTGAGATCTAAATTGCGTTAAAACTTTAGAACTTAACTTCTTATTTGTCTTTACGTGTCGAGATAAATAGGGATGTGGAGTTGACAGAAAACACCCTAGTAAGGTTTGACAAGCACTCGGAAGGCCGGGTCTCACTATATGGTTGTCCGACGTTAGTGGATGTTAGCACTTCGGGTTACTTGGGTATCGAGTGGACTCAGCCGTGCAGCGTTTATGCAAGAGGCGGGACGGGAATCAAACCATCCTATCTCTAGTTCGAGTAGCCGGGAAAATAGCCGAGCGACCCTCGTCTTGACCCGCGCGAAAGGGCAAGGATGATAAAGAGCGGGGAGGCATTTCCATATGCTCTCGGGCGATGATTGGACCTCCCAAAAGTGAAGACAAAGCAGTTCACAAAAGAGCAAAATTCAAGAAATCAAAGGCCAAAGGCCATATTGTGAAGGTTTTAACCAAGGCAAAAAGTGAAGCATTCAAATTCAATATCAAAGGCCGAAGGTCAAGTCACTACAAATGCTGTTCTTCCAAACAATATAAAAGACTCGACCCATTTAGCCCGAACAAATCATGTGCTAGAGAAAGCTGCGGAAGATAACCGAGTCCAGCCCGAAGAGTGCGTACAAGAACCTAAAAAAGGGCTATCTCCAATACATCCAAATTGGTTTGCATCACGGCTCGGAGGTACAAGTATTAAGTTATTTTCTAAATTTTAAACACTCTTTATTTTGACATCAAGTGATGCATGAGTAGGAAAAGTCTAGACTAGCACTCTATCATTCATGGCTAGGACCTTTAGGTATTAGTTACCTCTTCTCACTAGCCTTGTTCGGGACGACCAAGTATAAGTGTGGGATGGTCTGATGGGGCCTAATTATATGACTTGTTGAATCAGTTAAACCCACCAAATTGGACAATTTATCTTGACATATTTCACTTGTTAGTCCCATTTTGCTCTACAAGCTTTGTTGAGGTTTAGGGAAGAAACCAGCTTAAAAGAGGAGTTTTATGCCAGAAATAAATCACAAGTTAATCGGGTCAGTAGATGACCGAGGAACCCAGTCAGCGCCCGAGAAAGCCCCAGGCGTGACCGAGCTTCAGTACCGGGCCGCGACCGAGAAATACCGGGTCGCGCCCCAGGTCGATATCCGAGCGATCTCGGCTGAGGCCCGAGAATCAATACCGAAGAGATAAGGGTGCGCCCCAGGACAGCGCCGGGCATCGCTGCTGTATGATCGCAGGAGCGCTGAGGTTCATGACCGAGGCAAACGCCCGAGCGCATCCGAGACAAACGCCCGAGCGCACCCGAGACAAACGCCCGAGCGCATCCGAGACAAACGCCCGAGCGCATCCGAGACAAACGCCCGAGCGCATCCGAGACAAACACCCGAGCGCGTCCGAGACAAGGACCCGGCCAAGCGCCCGAGTCAAACTTCTTCCGACCAAAAACTCCGGCGAAGTTCTAGCTACTTGCTTGGTCCGATGTCCATTGGAAGCACCTTGCTCTAAGAGCAGCCTGCCTGGTGAAGCACCTTGCTCAAGGGATGCCACACTTGGCACCAACTAGCTTTATTGCGGCTATCTTAAGGATGAAGGAAGCTCATAAGAAGACCACACGCACCAGCTAGCTTAAAGTCGGCTGGCCAATGAGAAGCATTACTTCTCCATGAAGTAACCGCCCATCCATGCCTATAAATAGAAGAGCTCCACCCCTTTCTTTCATGTCCGGAAGTAGTGGTCCTTTGGTGTGTCTTCGAGCGATTGTGTGGTAAACATATGCGATCTTAGTGATAGTTTCTTAGAAAGAAAACGAGAACTTGTGGGTTGACAACACTTGTAGAACTTCGCACTAGCAATCAAAAGCTTAATTCTCCTCTAATCACTCTTGTTTACTTTTGGTTTCAATGGTTATGATATTCACTCCCATGAGTATTCGTAGCTAAATTTCCATTCGGTCGAAGGAGTTCTTGTACTATGAAACCGTTCTAGACCCTTGCTTTCATGTTACTTTAATGTTTTAGCTAGTTCTTGTGCCTTCGGGGTGAACGTAACAAGGAAGAGTGGATGCTTGACATGGCAAAGCTCTTCCGAGTAGTTCATTCCCTCTATAGTCGCTTGGTTTGTTCGGAAATGAGGGATCAAGCGACTGCACTTAGGTTAGTATACCTTGAAATGGGGTATTAGCCTAGCTAGAACTAGTAAGCTTTGTCTTGAAATGGAAAAGCCGGAGGAACAAATGCTTGAAATGGCTTTGTTTGGAGTTATGTCTTGAAATGGAATAATTCACTCACTAGAACATATGGTTAATTCATTGGAGGTCGATGATGAACGTGGACCTGATACAAGACTCCTAAGACCGGATTTCTTCTCTTAAAAAGAATCACCTTTTAATTACTTGCACTTTACTTTCTCGCACATTTACTTCTTGTCTTTAAATTTACCAAGACTTGGACCTTCAAGCATTGCAAGACTTGGACCTTCAAGCAACTTATTTTCACGCACTTTACATTTCTTGCACATTTATTTTCAGTCCTTTACCTTTCAAGATCTTTATTTTCAGCACTAAACCTCAACCAAAAACCCCAATTGTCTTTACTTTATTTATTGCTTTCAAAAGAACAATTGTTTCCAACCAACTTCTCTTGGGTTCGACCCCTACTTACCGCTTGCTATCATTAGTGAGCCACTAAAGTAGTGGACTTATAAATGTAAATTTGCAGGTCACGACGACAGCCTGTCATTCACATTAGACAACGCTTAAAACAGAAGCGCTATCTAATATCGACTTTAGACAGCGCTTGTTGCCGAACGCTGTCTAATGTGACACACTTTAGACGACGCTGGTTGCCAAACGCTATCTAACATGAATTTTAGACAACACTTATTGTCAAACGCTGTCTTAGGTGGACTTTAGACAACGCTTGTTATCAAATACTGTCTAAATGCTGTCTAATGTGAACTTTAAACAACGCTTATTCAAGATGTGTAATGGTTACCCTTTAGATATCGCTTTTATCATAAACGCTTTCTAATGGGAAGAGATAGGGTTTAATTTTACCTTCAATTTTCACTTTTTACCCTACTTCTGATAGATGAGCAAATCGCAAGCAACGCTGCTCGCTCGATCGATCGAAACCTTCTTCCGTCGTCTCGCTACACTCGATGCTCGCCTCGTATCCTTCCGTTAGCGCCTCTGACGGCGTCTCAGGCTGTGTTGAACCCTTACTCACGCGTCGGTTACACTTCGCGGATTGGATTTGCGCCTTCCGCCTTCCGCCGAGTTCCAACTCGAGTCCGAGTGAAGATTAACGCTAATGGCGGCGGTTGAGGGAGTTCCAGTTCGTTGCCGACGCCGAGTTCCAACTCGAGTCCAGGTGGCGTTTGAGGAGTTCCTGACGAAACTTATCAACACTCGCTGCCGGATCTGGTGATCCACTTTTTTGTACGTATTGGCTTTCTTCAAAATTTTCATCTATGGCTGCTATGTTGCATTGCAGTGTTTTTCTGTTATTCGACGTATTGGATTCATGGGCTTTGTTCAAAATTTTGTCTTGATGGATTATTCAATGTAGATTTATGATGTGTTGTTGCTAAAAGTTGGAATTTTGTGTTGTGCAGAACCGAACTAGTATAAAAGGTAGGAAATAATGGTGTTTGGTCAAGTTGTTATTGGTCCACCAGGATCAGGGAAGACCACCTACTACAACGGCATGTCTCAGTTTCTTAGTCTCATTGGACGGTGAGTTATTATTGCGCAGCATTTCCTCATCTAAAGAATGCGTACACTATTTAGTATTATTTTTGGCAGCATTCAGCATTCATTTGTTTGACCTTGTGTGAAATATCTGCAGGAAGGTTGCTGTAGTCAATTTGGATCCAGCAAATGACTCATTATTGTATGAGTGTGCAATTAACATCGAAGACCTGATTAAACTAAGCGATGTGATGTGATGACAGAGCACTCTCTTGGTCCTAATGGAGGTAAGTGTTAACCTTTTATTAAATTAGTTAAGGAGGAGAACCATTATGAATTTATGATTATATAATGTATCTACATCTTCAGAATTTACTTTTTTTTTAATTTTTCCATGTTTGAGTGAATTTTGATTAGTTTAAGTTTGGTATATACTTCTTTGGTTCACTAGGTCTCGTGTACTGTATGGATTATTTGGAGAAGAACATTGATTGGCTGGAAGCCAAATTGAAGCCTCTGCTAAAAGGTTCGTAGCTCGTTAATTTTTCTTTTTTGTTCTTTTTCACATTCACGTCCTGAACAATTTGTTTTAAGTTTGGATATGATGTACTACAAGATGTCTTTTGATTATCAAGAATGGGGATATTGAACTGTTTCAGATCAACCAAACTTTTATATAGGATCGCATATTATTGTTTTTTCTTGATACCAGATCATTACATCTTGCTTTGGTTGTTGATCCCTTTGGGAGATCCTTGAGAAAATTGATGTTTGTCTCAGTTATTTTCAATGTACTGAATATATATCTGGTTGATGTTTGTCTTAGTACTGTACTGAAAATTGATCCCGTTTGTGATGCACCAGGTTTCTGAAAACTGATGTTTGTCTCAATCATTTTCATTTTCAATGTACTGAATATATATATGCTTTCTTTTGGCATAAATATCATGATAACATCTGGTTGATATCTCCCATGCTTGTTGATTCTGCAGGACTCAGTTGTTGACTCAATCCAGGTGGCTATTGGCAGGTTAATTGAGTTCAACTAGCTTTCTCAACTTCTTAGCAAATTATGCATTCATTGTTACACAAGAACTAACAAATTCAGCTGAGGAAAATAATGTGGATGAGGAAAATAACAATTGGAGCAACATTGTTGGCAAGTACATTTGTTTAGTTTGAATAAAGATGTATGACTTGGATGTTTTAAATATCGAACGTGTATGAACTATTGTTTACAATTTTGAATAAAGGTGATTTATTTTGGATGTTCAAATTTTAAGTAAACGTGTTGTGGTAGCTGCTGTAAATAGGTGTATTATTATAGCTTATTAATAGAGGTGTAAAACCTATTAAAAAGTACTGTTTATTGTCCAGACAATAGACAATGTTTTTTTAATAAAGTGATGTCATTGTCCATATTCAATAGACAATGTTTTTTGACAAGCGCTCTCTATTGTCCCTGCTGTACTAGTGATCTTATACATCATCTTTTAATGTCTTATTCAGCTTTTTTTTCTTTTCCTCTCTTTGTTGTATGGCTTTGGACCCTCTATGTTAGGAGCAGGCAAGGATTTCCTTCTGTCCAGTGCTAGCATCACCATTGATGCCACATGTGTAATGATCCCACATCGATTAGATGGGTATTTGAAAATAAAAGATTTCACACATCAGACTAGGGTGGATTTTTTTGATATTATGTAAATCATAAATCACAGTTTTTGAACCCTTATATATCAATAATATGAATTTTATTATATAAAAAAGAAAAAATCAACATCACTTTTTTGATCAATGGCATTGCATCTTCCCAAGCTTTTCATCCATCTCAGTTTATAATGACACACTCATTAAAAATACTACAAGAACACCAACTAAAGAGCTCAGCCCGCTGACAACCAATCCTCCCGCCTTGCCGGCAGGTGGCGGTGGAGATGAAGTGGCGGTACTTGGCGGAGGAGGACTGGTTGTAGTTTCAGTTGTCGGTGGAGGAGGGGAAGCCGTGGTACTGTCAGGTGGCGATGGGGTCGTTTCTTCAGTAACTGTGATCGATAAAGCCTGCTTATTGGCGCAGTGGCCGGGGGTGGGGCAAATGAAGTACCAAGAGCCGGTTGTTGAAAGGGTTACCGTGGTTGTCCCTCCACTGTAAGACTTGATAGGACTAGCGGAGGAGCAGCTCTCATAGTCAGTGGCACTGACTTGGTCAACGGCGTGGTTTAGTTCATAGTTGAACACTGCAAGAAACACAGCCATGCATGCATGCGTCAAGGAGAAAGTAATTAAACCATAAACTAAACTTTATCGAACTCAATAACAAACGTTACGTTAATTAGTTTTGAGTACCAAGTGTGTCGCCGACCGTGAAAGTCTTGCTGCCCACCCAGTCGCTATAGCTGATGCCTGTATCCCACCCAGAGCCGTCACCGACGGTGTAACTGGCAGCATAAGCAGCCGGTGCAGCAACCATGATAGCCACCATCATGAACAACATCATCATGATCATCATACGCGCCATGCCTGTGATCTAAAATTTTCTTACCCTTCTATATATCTCACAAGCGGAAACTGATATCAATCCTCGGCTCCTGTGTCTGATCAATTTATATACACGAGGCAACAAATGGGTTAGGTCTTAGGAAAGTGAGATGCCACCTTCTGGTGATCTTTGTTAATGTTTCTCTCTCACTAACCCTTAAACAACTTTTGTCTCCAGTCTCCACCATGTTGAAAGATTCGTGTTAGGGACAACATTATATTAAACAAACGTGCATGCATGTTACTGATCATCATATACATGTAGAACTGAGATCAAAAGAGAAATCTGATTGGACGTCGTGTGTGCTGGTCTCTTGAGTTAATTAAGCAGCTTAGGCTGAAGATGCTCCCATGTAGTAGGTAGGTTAGTACATTTGTATAATGAGTCAATGATGATTCATTTGTATTGTATTGTATCGTAAGGTGCGTCTAACATAACCAGCATCGTTATTCTTTTTTAGTACGAGAATCTGAAAAGGTGTGAAAGTGCATGATAAAATCGTTCTGGTGCTAACATATGTGTTATTAACAAAATCAAACGTACTGACTAAGTGCAAGTTTCAATATGTAAGCACATCGCATGTCAGCGCTACAACTATTTGATCATGTACTTTCAAAGGTACATATGAGATTCTTACACTACGCCATTTTGCACCTTATGTAACTGACCCAAATTAGTCGCATAAGTTCGTTTTCTATCGCATAATAAGGGTTTGTGTGACTACACTCAGTCGCATAAGGGTTTATGTGACTACACTCAGTCCTATAAGGGTCAGTCACATAAGTTGTGTCGCATTAGGTCTGGGGTGAGTGACCTAAATCACATTAGTCGCAAGAAGTCTCATGCGACAGTGCACAAAATAGTCATATAAGGATATTGATCAGTCGTATAAGCGTGGTAAAGTGAGTTGCCAGGAAAAAGTCAAGGGTGCAGTTCGGTTAGTCACGCAAACTAAACTTTACAATCTCTGTCATGTAAGAAATTAAGAGTGGCTATGAAACTCAGTCACATAAGTTATATAAGAAGACGACATGTGTTACGATACTCGGTCGCATAAGTGTAAGTAAAAGATCTGGTGATAAGAAAACCCAGTTGCATAAGTGTATGTAAAGTAAATTTTTGAGTTGAGTATGTCACGTAAGTTGCGCTATATCATTTAAAACTGTTTTTGTGTCACATAAGAATATAACAAAACAACCCTGTTTAATTTGAAATTCTTGACCTACACAAAAGTACCTGAAACATTTCAGGATTTATACAAAAGTTTCCAGCATTACAACGAATGCAACAAAAGTAAGAAGCATTACAACAACTCCAACAAAAGTTTCCAACAGCACAACGTAGCAAAACATGTTCACCAACTAAAACATGAAGTGATATAGAATTCAAAGAGTACTGAGACCGAAACTCGCACCATCAGAGACGTTACAACCAATTCCCGTGCCACCTCCTCCACCCCATTGCAGCATTTCTTCGAGCGCCCTCAGCCTGTCTTCAAACTCAGAATCCTCTTTAGCAGCCTCCTTCTTTGCCCTAATGATATCTTCCTTCAGGGCATGGTTTGAAGCCCCGCCTCTAGGGCGAGGAGGCCTTCTTATATTTCCCCCAACTCCAGATATCTGAGTTCCTTTCTTGTGTCCAACAGCTCTAGAAATTATCTCCAACTGAGTGCTCATCGGGATAGGGTCAGCAATGCTGCTGGGGTCATCGGACTGTTGGTCATCAATAAGTTTCTGCACCTCGGCATTCATTTGTTCCTATGCCCAAGTCCAAAATAAATTCAAACATCAAATTGTTTACACATATTCAGAAAATCCAAAATTTAATCCACACATTCATAAACAGCCATATGTTCACAATCCAACATTTAATCCACATTCATACTTCAATACTTGTTCTTACACATTCCAACATGCACTTTCCACACATTCATATATTTAGCAAGACATATACTTATACATATCACCTCGCCATTCATCTGGTCCTATGCACAAGTCCACAATAAGTTCATACCTCAAATTGATTACACAATACAATATTTAATCGACACGCATACTTCAATACTTGTTCATACACATTCCAACATTTAATCTACACATTCCACCACATGAGTGACATATATTTAACAAACAGATTGCCACTATTGCACCATATATTTAGCAAGACATAATAAAAAAGAAACAGATTAAAAGAAGTACCACTATCCCAGCACATTCGGGTTCTTGGGAATGGACCTCAGTGTATGTTGCAACATGGTGTGTTTTGTGCCCTTTTTGGAGGTGGTTCATTGCTCTGATGGCCATCGGAGTCTTTCCTCCATGGTGATTCTTCTTCTTTTCTTGGGCCTCTTTCATCCTTTGTGATTTAGCCTTCAAAAAAATAAATGCCCATGAAATAGATGAATAATTATAAAAAAAATTAAACTACAGTTGAGTTTGGTCACCACACTTCACCTCATATGCAGGTTCTTGAAAGTGCTTAACCAGCCATGCCCATGCCTCCTTGCGTTGGACAAACTCCAAAGGTACTTTCTTCCCGTGCTTCAGATAATGTTTGTGGCAAGACGACTTCCAATCCTTGTAGCGGTTATTTGCTATTCGTGTAATGTAATCCCAAAGTAGAGTGTCTTTCTTTGGCAAAAAGAAATGAGGCTGCAAAAATATAAAATCAGCGTGTGTTGAATTTGCAGTGAGATAAACAAATTTTTTTAAAAATTAAATACATATACAACTTACACTGAGATAGTTCACCATGAAATCCTAATGCTTAGGTTTTGTCTCACACACGCCCCGATTTGGCGGCACACCATACTTCTTATTTGCTTTATTACTGGGCCATTTACCTCTTTAGAACATTCAACCTTGATCTTTGTCCCCAATGAATTCACCAAAGTAGCAATCTTGGTGCCACACACAACTCCCTGGTGCTTTCTCTTCTTTGAGGTTTCACCTTCACTTACATTGCCATCCTCGTCTTCTAGCATCCAGTAACAAACAATTTATATTAGTATGAGAAGATATATTAATAACAGAAAATTATTAAATAAAGAATATTAATGTTATACCGGAAGAATTCTCCTGCTTAGTCACGCGGATACTCAGAGGCAGTTCCTCCATCTCTTCGATGTTGTCATCAGTATAGTCAGCATCATTTGGCACTTGAGAGGAATTAGCAGGAGGATCTTCATTTGAGGGATTAGCAGGCTATTCTCATTTTGTGAATCATTGATTACTTCATTAGAGGGATTCGCAGGAGGTTCTTCATTTGAGGGATTAGTATGAGTTTGAACAGGAGGGTTTTCAGATACTGCAGGTGATGGTGTAAGTGAGGGGTAGCGATTGATGGTTTGGTGGGAGGATGAGACAGTTCTCGTTGGGTATTTAGAAGCAGCAAGGGGATCTTCTAGCATGGGTACTAACAAAGGACACTCAATTTCGGTGTCAGACTCACTAACAGGGTAAGTTAAGGCTTTTTTGGGATCATTTTTGGAGGGTTTCTCTACTCTCAATTTTGTAGAACATCTATGGCTTCTACGCAATATAGTTTGCACTGAAACAGTCTTTTTCTTAGGACTATTAATCGGATCTGGAACAACATCGTCACTAGTAGGGTTTCGACAGTAACATTACCTTCAATAGGGACTTTTTTCTTCTTTGCCTCAATCAAGGTGCCGGCTTTCTTCTTGGGAGTGGTCACGGTCGCAGATGGCTTCTTCGGAGGTTTAGCTAGTTGATTCTTCTTCTTCACCGTAGGCTCAGGCGTATGTATTTTGGCCAGACGTCTAGTACTTGGAGAGCGGAGCTTCATGTTACGACCGTCGCTGGTTGTGGCTACAACGTCGCTCAAATTTTTCTTCTTCGGTGGCATGATGGAAGGTCCAAATCGGAGTGTATGGAGCAAATTTGGAAACCCTAAACGTTTTCAGTGAGAGAGGAAGTGGAGAAGTGAAGTGGAGCCTTTTCGGATTTAGATAATTAGACTCAGTTTTGGTTCAAAACATACACGTGTTCATTTTTGGGACACGTGTTGGGCACTGATCGCGTTTTTCTTAAATGACATACATAGTAAGTCAGTTGCATAAGTGGATTATAGATGCGCGCTCAGTAATTAGATTTCCCCCCCCTCAGATTTAGGTTTCCGCCCATGGTTTTGGAATTTCCCACCTTTAGTCGACAGTACTTACGCAACTAAAAAACATATGGGCAGTCACATAAGTGAAAGTCAAACTGAAAATGAAACTAACATTTTAATTTGTTCCCATACTCTGCATATTCCAAAATGAACTACAAATTCTACAACATTCAAAGTTAGAAAACACATGATGTTGAAACACATGATCATCTTCAATCCTCCTCGTCATTATCATCAAACCCTTCCTCATCTTCATCTTCCTCACTTACTTCATGATCACTTACATAATGGAGTTCCTCACCATCTTTCTCTTCATCAGCTGTTTCATCAAATTCATATACACCTTCTTCATCTTCATGTTCATATTCCTGATCTTCATCTACTTCGAAAAAATCATTATATGAAGCGGGAGTCTCTTCATCAATTACATTGCAATTATTGTAAGGAGGAATATTTAGTGTGCTGTCTTCTTGATATGCATTTTCTGAAGTACCAACACATGAGTGACTCTAAGTGCCTCTTTGAGCGACGACATTAATAACTTTCCAATTATCTCCAAACTTGGGATCTTCCAAGTAAAACACTTGTTGTGCGTGTTTTGCAAGACAATAAGGAGCATCTTCATACCACATGTTAGATGTGTCAATCGAAAGAATTCCATGCTCCATTTTTATGTTTCCACCCTCAGATTCATCAGTATTAAACCACTTGCATTGGAATATGACTACCGGTAATCCCTCGGCATACTTGAGTTCGATAACATTTTGTAGAACACCATAATAGTTATTTTCTCCTGGAAATCATAAGACAATGAAACAAGAAGATGAACCATTATTACATAATATGACGTTTTAACATAATAAGGATGCAGAAACATAATTAGGATGATGAACCAAATGATGTGCAAATTGATAAAAATGATGCAGATTGCTAACCAAATGATGTGCAGATTGATAAAAATGATGCAGATTGCAAAACTTCTCATAAACAAAATGAAGCAAATGACTAACTTGCTTGTACCATTACTTCACTATTTTGTGTCCTCAAATGTTGGTTCTTATCCCAAACAACAAATTTCAACCCATTTACAACACAGTGAGTGTAACATGAGTGAAACTGTGGCTTACATGCCAAAATGTGAAGCTCGATAGAGTACGCATCAGATCCTTCATCCCGTAACCATATCATCTACACATTAATGTAATAAATCAATGACACAAAATTTATATATACTAAAAATGAATCTATGTGTTAAATAAAGTTTTACCTTATTAAGTAAATGAGAATGGAAATGTTCAATATGGGAATCATTGTCACCGTAAGGATTTTCACTGTAAAAGTTCTCTGCATGTCCTGAATATACTCCCTTGCCTCTTCGCAATTTTCCATGACACACCAATGTATCATGTCTATGTCATTATTGTTGAGCCTAAACCTCCTATCGCAGCAGCCCGTCGGCTTGATGACATTCGAGACCAATGATATGTCAAAGTAATCTTCCTCATCTTCATCATCAATATGAGATTTACCTTCAATCTCACCCATGTACAACTTACAGTACATTACACATTCTTGGGCAATATATTCCTCGACAATGCAACCTTCAGGGTACCTTGTGTTTCTCACAAACTTCTTGTACCTTATATGAAGCGGAAGTCTTCTTCATCAATTACATTTGCAATTTTATACATACCCCTTGCTCTTCCAAACCCTTTCTAGCCTTGATATCATCTTTAGTCTTACCTGCAAATTTAAAACAAACGTCAATAAGTACTTATATTCTCTTCAAATATATGTTCAGGTATAATGTGTCCAAATATTTTTCATACCTTCAATCCCAAGTATTGTCCAATGATGTTATCAAAAACATTCTTCTCAATATGAATAACATCAAGTGAATATGGATGAGAGAATAACTTCCAATATGGTAACTCATAAAATATAGACACGTGTGTCCAACAAAGCCTCTCACTGTTGCCTCTCGCCTTGGATTGAGGATGTACACTAAGAGTAGGATACTCGTGTGACATAATGACATTGAATATGTCAGGACCGACAAGTGGTGGTGGAGGGTCTCTAGACTCAAACTTCCCATTAAATCTATGGGCTGCAAACCTCCGGTCATGGTCTCTTGGGAGCCATCTTCGATGCCCTTGATACGCCATCCTTCCAGTCAAATGGGTAGCATCAATGTCATCTAGACATAAGGGACAAGCTTTGTACCCTTTTATCTTAAGGCCTCCTAACATGCCAAGACCAGGAAAGTCACTAATTGTCGATATCACTGTTGCTTTCATAATGAAAGATGACCGATCACGTCTATCAAAAGTACAAACTTCCTCATTCCATAGTACTTTCAACTCGTCGATAAGAGGCCTCATAAAAACACTTGGGCACTTTCCAGGAGTTTTAAGTCCAGATATCAACATACATAGTATATTAAACTCTTTTCTCATATACATATGGGGTGGCAGATTGTAAGGTATAACAACAACAAGCCAGGTGCTGTTTGAGAGTCCCAAAGCCCCAAATGGATTAAAACCGTCAGTTGCTAAGCCAAGTCGGACATTCCTTATCTCACTTGAGAACTTTGGATATTCCTTGTCAAATAATTGTCATGATTCACCATCAGCCGGATGTCGAATGTATTCTGGATCATCAACATTTCTTAAAGCGTGCCACTTCATATGGGCTGCAATATCCGGTGACATATAGAGACGCTGCAATCTTGGAGTCAAAGGGAAGTACTTAAGTGTCTTCTTCGGAACCTTGCTTTTACTTTCATTTTCTCTGTACCTTCCCTCATCGCACACGGGGCAAGTAATACGATCTTTGTGCTCATTGTAGTACAGTATACAACCATGCTCGCAGCGTGTATGGTCTCATAACCCAACCCCATATTCTTCAAAACCTTTTTTACATCTTTATAACAACTAGGGTAGTTGTTATCGAGAGGTAGAATTTCTTTTGTGATCTGTAGAATTTTATTGAACCCCTTATCCGACACTCGACTCTCTACTTTCACTTGCATTGCCCTCAGAAAAGTTTCAAGAACGGTTCCGTTACAACCAGTGTATAAAGGTGTATGAGCTTCACCTACGAGACTTTTATACCTTTCAAAAGCCACCCTACTATCTAAATCACCACTCTCTCTATCCATGTTCATCTGAAGATCCTCCTCCTGCATATATTGAAAGGGAAATGCATCTCGAATAATATCTTCAGTCGGGTTTGATTGATGATTCTTCACACAACTACTTGTTTCTCCATACCTCTCCACAAGCCATTGTTGTATCAACATGTATGAGGAAGGTTCAGTACTCTCTTCACCATGGGATGTCCATGTGTGGTACCCATTCATCATACCATTGTTGATCAAATGGATAACCATTTCATTTGTTGTAATTCTTCCTCTAATCATCAAACACCTTCTACAAGGACATTTATGTGAATTTCCTCCATTTTGCTTTGCAAATTCAACAAAATCATTAATGCCTTGAATGTACCGTGTGTCACTCCTTTCCAACCCCATCCAAGTTTTATCCATTGTGAATCTTTGATGAGTCGTAGTTGTACGACTATTTTATATGTTTAAACCCCGTCTCTTAGTGTTATCTGTATATTATTTCACTACCTGTGTGTAGTTTTCATTCTCAGGTACATTCGGAGACCATGGAAGGAATACCGGCTAAAGAGAGCCTATTAGAAGATGTTTTGCGCGGAAAGAAATGAAGACCGAAGCACCTTGGAATTTTCATCAGTGCAGTCCGCGGAGGCCTTAAGGATTACAGGCGCGGAGGTCTCTTCATTTAGCAATATTATCAAGACGTCCGCGGGAGACAAAATGCAAGAGGCGTCCGTGCGTAACGCCAGCTGGCAAAATTTCCTAAAATCGGATTCATTTTCTCGAGAGCAAAATTGGAGAATACGGGGAGCCATTCTGGGAAGAAGAAAAAGGCGAGATCTTGAGAAGATAAAAAGAGGAGAAGAAGAAAAGAAGAAGAATATTTCTTCTTGGCCGTGACTTGCGAGGTGAAAATTGGAAAAGAAGGTTTTGGTCCTGAGAAGCAATTGTCTAATTCATCATCCCAGCAGCAACAGTAATTCGTTCCAAGAGGAGATACACTCCATTGACTTCTACTGTTATCAGTAACATCGTTTCATTCTATTCAAACACACTTGATTATGTATTCTATTACCATGAGTAGCTAAACTCACTTGTGTAGGCTAGAACTTGAAACTGTGATGTATTGACTTGAGACTATTATTGAATTTCTATGTTTTGCGTCATATTACTATGCATTGTTTATGAAATTGACATGTTCGCATGAGTGGAACCCTAGCGGGGGAGCTAATGTTTGTGTGTTAATTTCGATTATCAAAGTTTACTAGCAACCTAGCGGGGATAGTGAACTAGGATACAAGTAATAGACCACTAGGATTGACACCCTAGGACAAATTGTAGTGCAACCTAGCGGGGAGCTATAAGTTGTAAAACATTAGAAATCAGAACGGTTTGGTCGATGATTTAGTCTTGCATTACAGTCGAAAGTACTAGCCTGCACTGTTCTCTAATATTCGATACTTGAAATTTTGTGACTATTTCTCTATTGATAATTGATCGTGTTTTGATACTTGAGTTTCTATTTGACTTGTTCGGAATTCACCCCTATTGTTACTTTTATACTTAGTAAACAGGTTCTCACACCGATCTCTGTGGATACGACCCGACTTACCACAACTAGTTGGAGATAAGAAAAGAAATAATTATTTTTGACGGGTACGATGACGCCCGTCAATCTTCAACTTCATAATGTATTAATGGACACAAATTAACAATGATAAGCAACAAACATGATAAATAAGCAACAAATTAACATCAATAAGCAACAAACAACAATACCTGGGCGTGTTCAACAGTAGAGAACCAGGTCGGAATGTATTTTTGGCCATGGGTTGAAGGAAGGAGAGGAAGGATGAACGACCAGGTTGGTGGAGTGTTTATTGATTTTCATTTAATGTTGCGTTCTATCGCGACTAACTTTGACTATCTCAGTCGCTTAAGTAATCCTACCGCTTTCAAATTAAATAAAAGTTGGTGAACCATTAAAAAAGTCAACATTTTCAAATGTCAAATGTGAAGTGGCATTTCAACTATTTACTTATGTGACTCACCTTGATGACGCAAATAGGACCAGTCATTTAAGAACACTTAAGTCACTAACTTCACACAGTCATATAAGATGCAGTCACATAATTACGCTTACATCACTGAGTTATGTCAGCTACATAAGTCCCTGTCACGTAAGGAAACTTGGGTGACTAACTTTGGTCAGTCATATAAGTATCAGTCACATAAGTGTCCTTAGACGACTGACCGTCTAGTCTCTGTCATGTAAAGTCACTTATGTGACTGGTACTTATATGACTGACACAAACTCTGTCGTCTAAGATGCAACCTGGCGTAGTGTTAATTAATCCACCGATGAAAAGATGCTTAACTGTATAACAAAGGAGTAGCTAACCATTTCATTTTATAATATATTGGACAAGACCGAGTATGATCATGTGACCATGTCTTGAAATGAACATTTTATACCTATATTGCATTGAGATACTGAACAATGAATGAGATCACTCGATCATAACCCTGTTAAATTGATAGTCGAGTTTTCGCCAAATTATTTGGTACATTTTATTAAAGTTTTGATTCATTTTTCCATGTTCTTCGATGTCATTTGACCCTTAGTGTGCACATTTTCAGGTACAAAATGATTCCACATCAAAATAAAGACCTCAAGGCCAAGATTTGAAGAAAAGTAGAAGGTTCGGGGCGAAAATGAGCAGATTGGCTTAGAATGAACAACTTACAACGAGTACCTCCCGAGAGACCCTATTTTTTACGCCTAGGAATAGACGTAACAAAGCGTCTTATAGAATCACTCGTGAGAAGTCCATTGATAGCACCCTGACGCGCGTCGTCTGATGCGTCAAATTTAAATTTATATTTCCTGCTAGTGAGCTAGTGTAGCGGCAAGCAGGGTCAAACCCAAGAGAGCTGGTTTGTGAAGTCGTATCTGTAGACAATTAAAGAAAAGGGGGGGGGGGGGGGGGTGATGAGCATAAATTTGTAGTATATTTATGCTCCACATTTAGTCGATTTTGAACCCATTTTCCTTACTATTATGAGCTCTCACTTTGTATTTTGGTGTTTTAAGTGGAAAATGAATCCAAGGCGAAATAAAGTGTTTTGGGGAATTTTGGCAAAAATAGTGCAGAAATAGGCGGATTGACATCTCTACTTGTCGCACACACCCAGAGCTCATACAGTGTCCAAATACATTGATCTTTAGCTTGTTGAAAAGATAAGATGAAGGGCTACAACTTTGTAGTTTAGACCAACAGCTGATTCAGTTGTTAAAGGGGTCAAAATTTGAGTTCAAGAGGCCATCTCACTCTGTGATTGTGTCACCAAAATAGTTGACACACGTGACACATGCAAGACAGAACTCAGAAAATTCAGCTCTCAAGAATTACCCATGTCATCTGTGTCACCTATTTGGTGGCACAGCCTGAATGGGCCAAAAATGCAACTGTTTGCTAGGTTTTTGCAAAAAGGCCAAAAATAACAAAAAGATGAAAAAGAAAGAGCAGGCGCCAACCCCAATGCCAATCCCTGACATTCCATACGCATTTATTCATCCAAAAAACACCTAGAGACTTAGAGCCGACAAAAAAGAGAGAAGGGGGAATGAAAACGCAAGGATTTACGATTGGATTGAGGATTGAGATTGACGGGAGTTATCAGCATCAATTGGAAGGGTGTAGTACTTACTTTTTCTCGTTTGTAATTCTAGTCCTGTTCATGAACATGATTTGTATTTCCATGACGATGGATAGTGAGTAGTGACCCATATTTTGGGGTCCCACGAATCTTATCTAACTATGAATCGTTTAATAAGTTAATATTTGCATGATTTGGATAGTTTAACATGATTTGTATTTTACTTAGCACTTAAATCCAGTGATGCATATTAGGTGTTTGAGAAAGTGCCTAAGTGCATTGCGTTGAGATATTAAGTCAATAGCGCTGAAAGGGTGATACTTATTATCTGACAATTAAATAAAATACACGTTACGAACTCGGTGACTACGAGAGTGGCCCGAGATTGTGACTAGAAAGGCTAGGATTATGACAAGTACTCTCCATGTTTACACAACGAGAGTCGGTAAACATCATCGAGTTACTTGATTCGAACCAATAGCGCTGAAAGGGTGAGGTTCGTAGTTTAAGGTACAATTCCAATTTGAACCAATAGCGCCGAAAGGGTGAGGTTCTTACTTGGATTGTGCGGCTATTTTCCAATCAATATAGGCAAATCCTTGCATGCTAGTTAATAAACTCGATTCTAATGTTGGGTAAGTGAAGTAGTTCCCCGAAATACTTCTCGAAATTCGACAAAACATTTTCTTACTTTCTTGCATATTTAGATTGATTAGTTTCTTAAAACAAAACAACCACTCGTTTCAGACTAGGATAAATAGAAGTATAACCTTACATAGTGCGCAAGTTTACAATTGCTCTCTTGGACGACTCGGTACTTACCAATTTTATAAATTATTTTTGATGCTCAAAATACTACACGTCAGGGGTTTAGCAATTGTGAGTGCAAAAGAGAGAAACACGAATAAAGATTCCAATCAGAGAAGATATTCAGCTTAGGGTTTCTATTGTGACACCATTATCATAGACATCTAATGATCAAATTCCAAGTTTCTAAGTGTGATTATTCAGACAAAGGTAACAACCCTAAGTATCCTGACAAAGGTGATACACCACAATCTAACCCGGCAAAGGTGTTAGACTTCTAGTTCTTTCCTAAACATAATAATCCGATAAAAGTATTATTAAGCTTAGGTGTTACGATTTATCTTTACGACAAAGTTTCCAGTAGATATTAAAGATAAGAATTGGTTATCAAACTAAGCTTTACGACAAAGTTTCCACTTAATCCAACAAATCAATTCATAGGATGAAGAACAAGAACTAGTAAAACATGAAATTGAATTAAGAAAAGAGTCTCAAAACGTAGTCACAATGAACGAAACCCTAAACTGAAATAAGAATTTAGCTGCTCATATCCATAACAAAAACACAAATATTTTTGGAATGAAAGTAAACGAAAATTCTTTTCTTCGTCGAAATCTTTGCGTTCTCCTCAAGAGCCGTCTTGTTGATTCTTTCCACCTTCGAATAATGAAACCCTTCTCCAAACCTTATATTTATATGATAACTGGGTTTCTAAATCTATTTTTGGGCTGAAATTACCAATTCTCAGAACTGCTGACATCATTAGACATCAGCCATGCCCAGCGTACACATTAGCGACGCGCCTAGCGTTGACATTAGCAATAAGCTAATGTCTTATTTGGGCGCGACCCACTGACAAGCACTACCTTGTCGCGAGGCAATGTCTGTACAAAATAAATTTATAAGTCCGCTACTCGTTACTCTACTATTGGGTAGTAAAGCGGTAAGTAAGGGTCGAACCCCAGGGAATTAGTGGATAGTTGTTCTTTCGAAAAATGGAAAGTAAGACAGTTGGGGGTTGGTTGTGATTTTAGTACTGAAAGTAACGTGGGTTGGTTGTGATTTTAGTACTGAAAAGTAAATGACTGAAAGTAAAGAAAGTAAATACGGAACTGAAAGTAAATACTGAAAAGTAAAGTGCTTGAAGGACAAGACTTGCTGAAAGTAAGTGCGTAAAAGTAAAGTGCTTGAAGGACAAGACTTGCGGAAAGTAAAGTGCTTGAAGGACAAGACTTGCGGAAAGTAAATGCTTGAAGGACAAGACTTGCGAAAAGTAAATGCTTGAAGGACAAGACTTGCAGAAAGTAAATGCTTGAAGGACAAGACTTGCAGAAAGTAAAGTGCTTGAAGGACAAGACTTGCAGAAAGTAAGCAGTTGATATGGAACTGAAAGTAAAGTGACAGGTGATGTTTTAATTAAAGGAAAGGATTCGGTTTTAGGGGCCTTGTATCATAAATCTGTTTATCATCGACCTCTAATGACCATACTAAGTGTTCAAAGATGTATCAAGGCTATTTCTAGCACATGACTTGCCACATCGTTTAGAACACTTGTTCTATATGGGCTAATTCCTCCTTTCGAAGTATCTTAGATTATGTGCATCCATTTGATCAATCATTTTCGATCAACCAAATGGTGAAGAGGTTGAACTCCACAGTTAAGCTGTGCCCTTTCGAGCCTCCACTTAACCACGAAGGTTCACGAACCCATGGAAGAGCTTTGCTCTTTCGAGCATCCACTCAACCAATAGCGTTCTGACCTAATATATGGCACATAGAACAAGTTTTGAACACAATGAGGCACTTAAGAGAAGGGTCTAAAACATTGTATGATACAAACACACCCCTTCAACCGAATGAAGGGTTTAGCTACGAATATCCATAGAGGTGGATATCATAGCTAAGTGCTTAGTAAAGTAAAGGTTTTGAAAGACAGGAAAGTAAAGGTTTTTGGAAATCAAGACAAGGAAAGTAAAGAGGAGAATACTCAAGAACCAACAGGAGTAAACTCAAGAACAACGAAAAGTAAAGGAAATGCTTGAGTACTTCAAGAACCGACAAGAGTACTCAAGAACAAACTTGGAGCTTCAATATCAAGTGGTGTGTTTACATGGATTGTGCCCAAACTCTAGGGAGATAAGTAACAAGTGACTATGGATTTTTGCACACAAAATGGGATGATGAACTAAGGAGGAGAAGCTTGGTATTTATAGGCAAGGAGGAGGGAGGAGGAGCCAACACATGGCAAGAGGGGAGAGGGGGAGCTCAAAGCCGCCGGGCAAGGTGGCATGAAGCCAAGAGCCGCCGGCCACATGTCATCTCCACAAGGGAGCCGCTGGTGGTGAGGTGGAGGAGGGTGAGTGTGAGTGGAATGAGATCTTTTGCTCCAAAAGCCATCGGTTCCCATATGACTCCGGTTGCCCTTTGGTTGCCCTTTGGTTGCTCCTTAGTTGACATCAAAAGGTGAGGAACTTAGACTTGGCATTTCACTTGTGTTCTTGATCTTTGTTAGAATAAGTCATTGGGACTTAGTTGTGGCTTGATCGGAGTATTGTCGGAGTATGGCCAGTTCTGACTTGTAATCCACTTTTAGCGTTAAGAACTCCATTTTAGCTCGTTTCATCTTTACTCCTTGAAATAGCCTGTAGAACAAAAGTGAAACTAACAAGTAAAAGTTGTCAAGATAAAGCGTCTAATTTGGTGGGTTTAACTGTCTTAATGAATCATATAAATATGGTCCATCACCCACGCTGTCTTGGCCTCTTCATTCTGCACGCCAGTTCCGACTTCGACTCTTGTTTTGACCATCCAAATTACCTCGGCTACTCTCGGTGTGAACTAGAGAGTTGTAACGAATTGAGTCAGCTACGCATTGACATGTAGCTAGTATTTTTCTGATCAGTGGTCAATTCCAAGAACTCCGTCGAACCTTCAAAGGTCTGATATGCCACTGTGGTGTTTTTGGCATGAAATGCCGTCTTTTATGCGCGTTTCCGCCTAAAGCCTCCGAAACACCTGAAATGCAAAATCATACTAAAAAAGTAAATGTTCGCATATAAAAGCGTCCAAATAGATGGGAATAATTGATTCGACGAGTCGTATAAATGTGACTCATCAAAACACCCCACACTTAAACGTGTTCGTCCCGAACAAGAACAAGTCATAGAAGGGAAAAAAATATAACACCACAATTTCTATGATTGATAAATGCTACATGAATATGAGTTGTTAGTGTAGATTCAGCTTTTCTATGCTTAACTCAATCGTTACTCAAATCATCATGCTCAACACATAATTAACTTGATACATGTTACCTTTGAGCTGAAATTCAAATCAATTCGGATGAATGAGAGATAGTCCTCGTTAGACCCATGATCTGCATTCGCTGTCCTGAACTCTAGCTATATGGTTATGTTAGTTTATATGGCATGTAGTTTGGCAAAACTTAGTATAGTTGTTCTAGCTGTTGTTCAAGATTGGAAGAGACAACTGTCCTAGAACAAGTTGAAGCAGAAGAAGTGTTTCCTGAATCAGATTAGGAAACCTAGTCGACCGTTGGAAGATCAAGGCGGTTGCACATCAGTGGACAGAAGTTGGAAGTTTCCATATTCGGATTTGGAAACTTGTCTAAGCCGACTTAGCACAACTCTGACGCAGCAGTGAATTTCCTAAATCATCTTTGTCGAGTCAGGTGCTTATGGTTTATTGGAAATATCCTTGGAGTCGGTTGCTTGCGCTTGAAGCTATCTTAGTCGAGAAGATAATCAAAGGTTGCTTAATCTAGTTTGAAGACTCGAACGGAGGATTATCTACAAGAGATATGCGCAAGAGATTAGGAAAGGTTTCCTAAAGATAGAGGCGGTTTAGTTTAGGAATCCTTATTGTTTTAGGGTTTCGACCGCTCTATATAAGGAGTGCTAATACACAGTTATTAGCAGCACTCACGGAGATACAATACACGCTCATACTCATTGAAGGGAGGAGGAGGCAAACGGCGGTGAATCAATCGTAACTGGTTATTCACGACGCACGTATACGGCTGGAGAACTAACCGTCACTGGTTACTCGAAGGCGCTCGGATCAATCTGCATTGGTTCTCAACAGATTGATCGAAGGACGAAGCTGAAGGCTCGCACTGAAGTTCTGTTACTGCGCATTCGGGAGAAGGCACTGATTCTCACGGAGAATCATTCTGGTGGATACGGAGCGGGAGCAAAGATCTAGGGGGAGACCTAGATTGCAATTACTAGAGTGTCCAAGGCTCAGGTTGTTTAAGAGGGATTCTGTAAACGGTAAACCCTGTACTCGCAATACTCAATAATAGTGAATTGCTATCCACCAGGCTAGAGAACGCCCCCCAGACGTAGGCTCGTTAACGCCGAACTGGGTAACAACTTTACGTGTCGTTTTATTTCCGCATTACTTGTTTTAGCGCATAAGTTGTTTTAGGATTTGCTCTGGATCTCGACCAGAACAACATCTCATCTACCAGGGGAAGATTTCAATTGGTATCAAACCAAATACTCGACACACAGAGTAAGATCCGAAGGCTGGTGAGATGGATTTAAGAGAAGGGCAGAACATCACGAGACCTCCTCTGCTCGAAGGAAACAAATATGGCTACTGGAGGGTACGAATGAAGGCGTTTCTAAAGTCTCAAGACGAATCAGTCTGGGAAGCTGTTGAACAAGGATGGACTCACCCAGTGGCTACCGACGAAGAAGGTAAGGTTAGCCTTCTTGCTAAAGACAAGTGGACTGAGGTTCAAAAGAAAGCTGAAGCAGCGAACTCTAAAGCAATGAATGCCATATTCTCTGGAGTTGATGGAAAGAACTTCAAGATGATCTCTACCTGTGAGATTGCCAAGGCGGCTTGGGACATGCTACAAACTACTCATGAAGGAACAACCAAAGTTAAAATCTCTAGAATGGAGACGGTCACATCAAAATTCGAAAATCTGAGAATGCAGGAGGATGAGACCATTGCTGACTTCAACACTCGGGTTCTTGACATCTCTCACGAAGCATTCGCGCTAGGAGAACCAATGACTGAGGAAACACTGGTGAGAAAGGTGTTGAGATCTCTCACAAAGCGGTTCGCCATGAAAGCTCTTGCCGTCAAGGAAGCCAATGATGTGAAAACCATGAGACTAGATGAACTGATGGGCTCCCTGCAGACCCATGAGATGGACATGAATGAAGAAGACCGTCTCACAAAAGTCTCCAGCGTTGGTCTAAAGGCTGAAGTTGTTAAGGACAAGGCAGACGATGCGTCAGAACAACAGTATGCCATGTTTGCCAAAAACTTTGGGAAATTTATAAGAAGGCAGTACGGTAAAGGGACTGAGTCCAGCCAGTCGTCTGACTCAAGATTCCAGAAGAATAATAGAACCAAGTTTCAGAAAGAAGAAAAAAATCACAAGAAAAATAGTGCTGAAGACTCCTTATCCGAGAACAAGGGCAAAGGGATCCAATGCAGAGAATGTGAAGGCTTTGGTCATATCCGGGCAGAATGTATTAACACACAGAAGAAAAAGAATGCATATGCTGTGAATTGGAGTGATAGTGACTCTGAGGGGGAAACCAACAACTTTGTTGCTCTTACCGGATGTGTCAAACCCACAAAGGACCAAAGCATAGAAGAGGAGACCATGAAATCACCTGAAGATCACACTCTATATTCTAGCTACAGTGACCATGATGAAATTACTGACGAGGAAATTGCTAACAACTACAAAGATCTATATCAACAATGGCTGGTTGATATCAAGCGAAAAACAGATCTACAGAACTCTCTAGAAGATCTAACTGCAGAAAAGGAGAAGCTCAAGAAAGAGGTTAGCACCTTAAAACTAAATTATCAGCAGACTATTATTGATCTCAAAGCCCAGTTGATAGCAGCGACAAACGAAAGAGCTGAGCTAAGCTCCCAAAAAACGGAGTTACTGGCAGTTATATCCTCCCTGAAACTTTGAAGTAACAACTACCAAGGAGATCATTCAGGAGATACAGATGACCTAAAGCAAGAAAATGATACTCTGAAAAGAAGAGAGGTAAATCTTACTGATATTATTGATTCCCTCAAATGTGAAATCGATACAGGCAAACTTGCTCATGAGGCGACAATAGAAGAGCTGAATCACTTGAAAAAGACAGTCAAAATGCTAAACTCTGGAACAAAAGATCTAGACTCTATTCTGGGAGCACAAAGGATAAGGGGTGGTCATAAAGGGCTTGGATTCACTCGAGGATCAAGCTCCGGAAAGACGGCTTTTGTTAAGGCTGTGCCACAACTACTACCACAACTTGTTCCAGCTGAACATCGTACTCAAAGAAGATCTTTTGCTAAGCCAGAACCGGAAACTGTTCCAGCCAATCATTTCCCACAAAGAAAATTATCTTGGCTTACCACACGACATCTCACAAGACAGCGAGACAGACGAAGATGTTTCTTCTGTAATCAAATGGGACACATTAAGGCAAGATGTCATGAGTTTCATATGTCCTTCAGAAAGGTGAAACAAGTCCAGAAACCACGAATGAAGCAAGTTTGGAGAGTTAAGCAAAGAAGTGAAGTGTGCTATGTTGCATTCAGTTCGTCCAGTCATCTGAAGAAAGAAAAGTGGTACTTTGACAGTGGATGTTCGAGACATATGACTGGCAATCCCGAGTTTCTAACCAGTATAGAAGAATGCAAAGGAAGTTCTAATGTGACTTTTGGTGATGGTGTAGAGAGCAAAGCCATTGGGAAAGGAATCCTAAATGTTCAAGGTCTACCCAGATTGAAAGAAGTTCTTCTTGTCAAAGGTTTACAGGCCAATCTTATCAGCATAAGTTAGTTGTGCGATGGAGAGCATCATGTTCAATTCTCCCAGGATGAATGCGTGGTGTTAAACCAGAAGAATGAACCAGTCCTCACAGGAAGAAGGTCGTCAAATAACTGCTATCTTCTCAACCTAGGTAAACCCAATGCTGAAACTACATGCTTACTGAGCCGTACTGAAGAGATGAACTTATGGCATCAGCGAATGGGACATGTGAACCTTAGAACGTTACAGAAGATTACTTCAGAGGGGCTTGTTCGAGGCATTCCCAGAGTTCGAGGAGAACTTAGCATTGTTTGCGGAGACTGTCAGATTGGAAAACAAATCAAAGTCCCTCACAAGAGCACCACTCAGATTAATACAAGCAGACCCCTGGAACTGCTTCATATTGACCTAATGGGGCCTATGCAAGTGGAAAGTTATTCTGGCAAAAGGTATGTTCTTGTTTGTGTTGACGATTTCACAAGGTTCACCTGTCCTTGTTTTTTGAGAGAAAAGTCAGATGCAGTTCAGGCGTTTGTTCAGCTGTGCACTCAACTGGAACGCGAAAGAGAAGATAAAGACGAGCATATAGTAAAAATCAGAAGTGATCATGGGAAAGAGTTTGAGAATGCTGCTCTTGCTGATTTCTGTTCAAAAAGAGGGATTATACAACAATTCTCTTCTCATATCACTCCTCAACAGAATGGAGTTGTGGAGAGAAAGAATCGAACTATTCAGGAGATGACTCGAGTTATGCTTCACGCAAAGAAGGTGCCTTTAAAATTTTGGGCGGAAGCAATGAATACAGCCTGCTATGTCATTAACAGAGTGATGATTCGATCCGGAACAGAGAAGACTTGCTACGAGTTATGGAAGGGTAAACGACCTACAGTAAAGTACTTTCATGTCTTCGGAAGCCAGTGCTATATTCTCAGAGATCGAGAGTATCTGCAGAAGCTGGATCCTAAAAGTGATGAAGGGATCTTTCTGGGTTACTCTACTAACAGCAGGGCATATCGTGTCTACAACAAGCGCACTGGAGTCGTCATGGAATCCATTAATGTGGTTGTTCAAGATGTTGTGCCAGAAGCTCCTGAGACACATACTGCAGATGATGATGATTCTCCGTCCCTTCCAGACCAACTGGGAATCAATTGTCCCAACACAACTGTCATTTCTAACACAGATCCCAAACTTCCGACCTCGAATGACAATCAGCCAGAAGAAGATAATAATGCGGATACAACGTCTCCTGATTCCCCTCGTGTCCTTCATCCCTCAAGGGCCATCGAGAAGAATCATCCCATCAGCGAGGTGATTGGTGATCTAAATGAAGGCATCATTACTAGAGGTAAACAAGTAAACTTTCGAGATCTGGCTGGCTTTGCATGCTTCATATCTTCTATCGAACCCAAGAACGTCAAGGAAGCCATCAATGATGAATACTGGGTTGTTGCCATGCAAGAAGAACTTGGTGAATTTTAGCGCAATGATGTTTGGAACCTTGTTCCACGTCCTGATAATGTGAATGTTATTGGCACGAAGTGGATTTTCAAGAACAAGTCTGATGAGCAAGGAAACATCACTAGAAACAAGGCAAGACTTGTGGCTCAAGGCTATACTCAGATTGAAGGAATAGACTTTGATGAGACATTTGCCCCTGTTGCTCGTTTGGAAGCCATTCGACTTCTCTTAGCTCTTGCATGCCACCTGAAGTTCAAGTTGTTTCAGATGGACGTAAAGAGTGCTTTTCTCAATGGGGTGCTAAATGAAGAAGTTTATGTAGCCCAACCAAAGGGATTCGAAGATCCTCATCACCCGGAATATGTGTATCACCTGAAGAAGGCTCTATATGGTCTTAAACAGGCGCCCAGGGCCTGATATGAGCGGCTTACAGAGTTCCTTGTCTCTCATGAATATGTGCGAGGGGGAGTAGATAAGACGCTGTTTGTGAAGCACACAGGGTCAGACTTCATCATTGCTCAGATTTACGTGGATGATATTGTGTTCGGCTCTAGCAGACAGACGCTGGTGGACAAATTTGTTGAACAAATGAAAAGCAAATTCCAGATGAGCATGGTAGGAGAGATGAGTTATTTCCTAGGGTTACAAGTTAAACAGAAGGCAGATGGAATCTTTATCTCCCAAAGCAAGTATGCAAGGAACCTTATCAAGAAGTTTAATCTGGAGAAAGCAACTCATAAGAGAACCCCTGCTGCAACTCATGTGAAGGTCACAAAGGATGATGCTGGTACTAAGGTGGATCAAACCTTGTACAGAAGCATGATTGGCTGTCTTCTATACCTAACAGCCAGTAGACCGGACATTGTTCATGCTGTTGGTGTCTGTGCCAGATATCAAGCTAATCCCAAGGAGAGTCACCTGATGAATGTGAAGAGAATTATCAGATATGTTTGTGGAACAGCTGATTATGGTCTATGGTATACCAAGGATACTAACGCATGTCTGGTAGGCTATTGTGATGCAGATTGGGATGGGAATGCAGAGGATCGCAAAAGTACCTCTGGAGGATGTTTCTTTCTAGGAAACAATCTGGTCTCTTGGTTCAGTAAGAAGCAGAATAGTATATCCTTATCTACCGCTGAAGCAGAATATATTGCAGCCGGAAGTTGTTGTACCCAGATGGTATGGATGAAACAGATGCTAGAGGAATACGGGGTAAAACAAGGTATGATGACTCTCTACTGTGACAACATGAGTGCCATCAATATATCTAAGAATCCGGTACAACATTCTAGAACAAAGCATATCGATATCAGGCATCATTTCATTTGGGAACTTGTAGAAAAGAAGACTCTCACCCTGACCCACGTATCAACGGAGAAACAGCTTGCAGACATATTCACAAAGGCTTTGGACAATCTTCAGTTTGAGACACTTAGATCCTCTCTGGGTCTGTGTGTCATTGACAACTAAGTGGTTTCGGATCAGGGTGGTCAACCGGTTCTCTCTTATCTATACGTGATAGGTTGACCTGGAGGCAGTATGGATAGAATGAGTTTCAAAGGATTTTCAAGGTAGTTCATATTATCTGCATCTTGTGAAGTTGTGGTACTCCCTTGTCACTTTATGGCAAAAAGAGGGAGTAAATTTGGAGTTTGAAAGCTCCTTAAAAGATTCGGTTGTGCTAGAGTGTTTATCATGTTTGGAGTTTGAAATCTCCTTAAAAGATTCGTTGTGCTTTTATTGTGTTTGGAGTTTGAAATCTCCTCAAAGATTCAGTTGGTAGCTTAGTTAGTAGCACAGCTAGGGAGTTTGAAATCTTCTCTAAGATTCATCTGTATTAGTAGTACAGGTAGCTTCAAATAGGTAGTTTTGCCAAAAATGCCAAGGGGGAGATTGTTAGTTTATATGGCATGTAGTTTGGCAAAACTTAGTATAGTTGTTCTAGCTGTTGTTCAAGACTGGAAGAGACAACTGTCCTAGAACAAGTTGAAGCAGAAGAAGTGTTTCCTAAATCAGATTAGGAAACCTAGTCGACCGTTGGAAGATCAAGGCGGTTGCACATCAGTGGACAGAAGTTGGAAGTTTCCATATTCGGATTTGGAAACTTGTCTAAGCCGACTTAGCACAACTCTGACGCAGCAGTGAATTTCCTAAATCATCTTTGTCGAGTCAGGTGCTTATGGTTTATTGGAAATATCCTTGGAGTCGGTTGCTTGCGCTTGAAGCTATCTTAGTCGAGAAGATAATCAAAGGTTGCTTAATCTAGTTTGAAGACTCGAACGGAGGATTATCTACAAGAGATATGCGCAAGAGATTAGGAAAGGTTTCCTAAAGATAGAGGCGGTTTAGTTTAGGAATCCTAATTGTTTTAGGGTTTCGACCGTTCTATATAAGGAGTGCTAATACTCGGTTATTAGCAGCACTCACGGAGATACAATACACGCTCATACTCATTGAAGGGAGGAGGAGGCAAACGGCGGTGAATCAATCGTAACTGGTTATTCACGACGCACGTATACGGCTGGAGAACTAACCGTCACTGGTTACTCGAAGGCGCTCGGATCAATCTGCATTGGTGCTCAACAGATTGATCGAAGGACAAAGCTGATGGCTCGCACTGAAGTTCTGTTACTGCGCATTTGGGAGAAGGCGCTGATTCTCACGGAGAATCATTCTGGTGGATACGGAGCGGGAGCAAAGATCTAGGGGGGAGACCTAGATTGCAATTACTAGAGTGTCCGAGGCTCAGGTTGTTTAAGAGGGATTCTGTAAACGGTAAACCCTGTACTCGCAATACTCAATAATAGTGAATTGCTATCCACCGGGCTAGAGAACGCCCCCCTGATGTAGGCTCGTTAACGCCGAACTGGGTAACAACTTTGCGTGTCGTTTTATTTTCATTCGAGTTTTAAAGTTTTGAGCTTTTTTTCTTCTTTTGTTGGACAACTTTTGATGTAGTGAACTTTCTTTGGCATTTGGCTCTTGATGTATGAATGATGAACTTCATTTTTTTTGTGTATAAATCTTCACAACTTAGCTGATTTTTCTTGAGCTTTGCTCCTTTATTGTGAATTGCTTGTCCTTTTTTTCTTTTTCTTCTGAAGGAGGTCCAATCATCGCCCACAAGCATATGGAAATACCTCCCCGCTCTTTCTCATCCTCGCCCTTTTGACGCAAGTCAAGATGGGGGTCTTCCACCTTTTCCTGTTTACTTCAGACTAGAGATAGGACGATCTGTTTTCCCGTCCCGCCTACTTACATAAATGCTGCAGTGGCGGATCAAACTCTGAACTATAAAATCTCGAAGTTCTAGCCTCCACTAAATCCATATAACCATATAATTGGAAATCCGGTCATTTAAATACTTCGTCAAGTCTCTCAAGGACATTTCTATCAACTCGAGATTCCTAGTTATCTCAACTCAAAAGACACGTAGCGGGTTAAATTCACATGTAAAAGCACACGTCAGATTTCACGAGAAAAATACAATATAATCAGCATCATCTATTTCACATCATCAACATCCAATACTGCATATCCAAGAAACAGAGAGAAATTCATACTTCCATTCAATATTTTTATAAAAGAAATGTGCAGACATGGTTCAGATGCAAGAAAAAAGTAAACATGCTGACACAACAGACAGACTGACTCTCCCACCCCACATTTTTGAACCAAGCCGTGTCCTCACGGCACGACTTAAGTTCAAAGATACAGACAATGCAAGACACACATGTAAAGGGAAAAAAGAAAATAGAGATTAAAGTGAACATGCACTCCCCTCGTCTCGTTGCGTGATGGTAAAAATTCTGGTCAAACGAGCCACTGGTCAACGGTCAACCGCACCCAGTGTAGACATTACAGCACGGTCAATGCCTTAATGTCTTCATAGAGCGCGACGTTAATATCGAGGCAGGGCGCGAGCCTAATGTCAAGACTGGGCGTGATCCGCACTGGAGTAGACCTATTTTCTGCATCAAAAACGTCTCTTTCCCAAAACAAACTAACTCAAAATTAACTCGGTTAGATGACACAAACTAAACAAGACTCAAACAACCACAAAAGACACGAAAACGAAGGAAAATAAAAATTTACCGGGCTGCCTCCCTATGAGCGCCTTTGTTTTACGTCGTTAGCTCGACGATACCTCATTAGGGATCACAGGTTGGGATCCCATGGACGTGTGAGGTCAAACTTCTCCTCAGCAATTCTCTCCGTCTGCTCATAGCCCTCGTCGAGTGGGCCTCTCGTGTCCTTTCCCCACCGGTCAGGTGGGTTATCCTTCACATCCTCTTGAGTTTGCAAGGACTCTTCGCCTACAATCATCTTGTTCATTGCATGATTGGCCTCACTTGGTGGGTTAGGAAGTAGGGCACCGGGGTATGATGTGTTCCTGATGTCTGGTGACTTCTTCATGCATGGACGGTCAGCATCCTCATAAATGTTAAAATTCGATGTCTTGCCACCAAACGCAAGTGACAACAAGCCAGTTTCCTTGTAAATCTTGGTCTTAGTGGCAAAGAGGAATGGACGTCCCAAGATAAGTGTTGGAGGATCATCATCTCTAGCATCTCCCATATGCAAAACATAAAAGTCTATTGAAACAAAAAGATCCCCTACATGGAGTGTTAGATCCTCAAGTAAATCAACTGGACGAATACGTGACTTATCCCCTAACTCTACCAAAAGTTTAGGATGTTTCAATGAACCTAGTCTCAAAGAGCAGTACAAAGAAGATGGCATGGCATTAATGGCAACACCCAAGTCAGATAAACAATGATGAATTAGTGTCTCACCAACACCGCAGGTGACTGTGAAGGCACCTGGGTCCTTACACTTTCCCGATGGTTCTCCTTGACACTTTCCCGGTGGTTCTCCTTGATCGTAGATGTATACTCCATTATTGGCTTTTCCAGCTCATGCCTTGCCTCTAACTCGTGTCCTAGTTTATCCTTGTTGATCACTTGGTCTTTGGGAGCTCTTACCTGCACAGAAAACGGAAGCATAGGGTTAGTTTTAGAATGTGCATCAGTGCGAGTCACGTCCGCTTCAGACATTATGGTCGCGCCCAGATCAGACATTATTGGCGCGTCCACTTCAGACATTAACGTCGAGCTAATGTCTTCCTTGGGCTTGATCGACACTGACTCAGACTCATTTTCTCTGTTGTTCACCCTCGGTACATCTACCACTGCCAGTGTATTGATTTTTTCTCTTGGGTTAGGCAATATTTGCGATGGCTGCTTTCCCGAGTCACTCTTCAGCTCAAAACTGTGCTGGCTATTAGGGACATCTATTTAGATAGCTCTGTGACGTGCGTCGACTGACGCGTCAAACTCAATATGTATAATCTCTTGCAAGAAAGCTACTGTAGCGGCAAGCAGGGTCGAACCCAATATAACTGGTTTGTTGAAGCTGTAACTGTAAACAATTAAAAAAGGGGTGGTTTGTGAGTGATTGATTGTGAGTGCACAAGAGAAAGGTTTTCAATTAGAGAGAATATTCAACTTAGGGTTTCTATCCGACAAAAGTAACAACCCTAAGTATCCCGACAAAGGCGATACACCACAATCTAACCCGACAAGATGTTAGACTTATAATTCTTTCCTAAACAATAATCTGACAAAAGTATTAGTTAGTCTAGGTGTTACTATCTACCTTTACGACAAAGATTATAGTAGATATTAACAATAAGAATTGGTTGTCAAACTAAGCTTTACGACAAAGATTCCACTTAATCCAACAATTCAATTAATAGGATGAAGAACAAGAACTAGTAAAAGATGAAATTGCATTAAGAAAAGAGTCTCAAAACATAGTCACAATAAACGAAACCCTAAACTTAAATAAGAAAATTAGCTGTTCATAGCCATAACAAAAACACAAATATTCGTGAATGAAAATAGAAAATTCTCTTCTCTCGTCGAAAGCTTCGCGTTCATGGTCTTCTCTAGAGCCGTCATGGTCTTCGTAGAATGATGGGATGATATATTGCTTTCTCTAGACCTTGATTTATAAGAAAGTAGGTTTATAAATCTATTTTAAGCCCAAATTTCCAAATCCCAGACTTGCTGACGTCATCTATATCCGTCGCTGATATCATCAGCCGTGCCCAGCATTGACATTAACGCTGCGCCCAGCATTTACATTAGCAATAATGCTAATGTCTTCCTTGGGTGCGACATGCGCTGACTCGACTCTCCTTTCTACGCACCATTTCTGACTTTGACTCTTGATTTGACCATCTAAATGACCTCGGCTGCTCTTGATGTGAACTACAGAGTTGTACGGAATTGAGTCAGCTACGCAATGGCACATAGTTCATATTTTTCTCATTATTCGTCAATTCGCAGCACTCCGCCAAACCTCCGAAGGTCTGATCTGCCACTGTGGTGATTTTGGCATGAAATGCCGTCTTTTATGCGCGTTTTCTCCTAAATCTTCTGAAACACCTGAAATGAAAATTCATACTTAAAAGTAAATGTTCACATATAAAAGTGTCGAAATAAATGGGCTTAGTTAGTTCGATGAATCGTATAAATACCCGCCTGTCACGCGGGTGACCCAGGTTTTATCCTCGACAACGGTGCTAAAATTTGATGCGTGTCGTCTAACGCGTCAAACTTAATATTTATAATCTCCTGCAAGAAAGCTAGTGTAGTTGCAAGCAGGGTCGAACCCAAGAGAGCTGGTTTGTTGAAGCTGTAACTGTGAACAATTAAAAAGGGGGGGGGGGGGTTTGTGAGTGATTGATTGTGAGATCACAAGAGAAAGGTTTTCAATCAGAGAGAATATTTAGCTTAGGGGTTCTATTGTGACACGTTTATTATAGACAACTAATGATCAAATTCCAAGTTTCTAAGTGTGGTTTTTCCGACAAAGGTAACAACCATATATATCCCGACAAAGGTGATACATCACAATCTAACCCGACAAAGGTGTTAGACTTGTAGTTCTTTCGTAAACACAATATTATGACAAAGGTATTATTTAGTCTAGGTGTTACTATCTAGTTTACGACAAAGTATCCAGTAGATGTTAACGGTAAGAATTAATCTTTGATTAAGCCTTGCAACAATGCTTCAACTTAACCCAACAAATTAATTCATGCGATGCAAGGAAGAACTAGTGAAACATTAAATTGCATTAAGAACGAAAATCTCAAAACGTAGTCACAATGTATGAAACCCTAAACTGAAATAGGAAAATTAGCTACTCATCGTCATAAAAACAAACACAAATATCTTTGATGAAAAAGAAGTAGAAAATCTTTGTATCGCCAAAAGGTCCGCGTTCTTGGTCTTCTCCAGAGCCGTCTTGGTCTTTGTAGAATGATGGTATGATCGATTGCTTTCTCTAGACCTTGTTTCTGAATCTGTTTTAAGCCCGAATTGCCAAATCCTGGACTTGCTGATGTCATCAACCGCACCCAACATTGACATTAACGCCGCACCCAACATTGACATTAGCAATAACACTAATGTCTTCCTTGGGTGCGACCTGCGTTGACTCGGTTCTCCTTTTTGCGCGCCAGTTCTGACTTTGACTCTGGATTCGACCATCCAAATGACCTCGTCTGCTATCAGTATGAACTAGAGAGTTGTAAGGAATTGAGTCAGCTACGCATCAGCATGTAGTTCATATTTTTTTTGATCATTTGTAAATTCCCAGCACTCCATCGAACCTCCGAAGGTCTGACCTGCCACTTTGGTGTTTTTGGAATGAAATGTCGTCTTTTATGCGCGTTTCTTCCTAGAGCTTCCGAAACACTTGAAATGCAAAACGATACTAAAAATTAAATGTTCACATATAAAAGTGTCAAAATAAATGGGCTTAGTTAGTTCGACGAGTCGTATAAATTTGACTCATCACTCTGTAATGGCTCCATCAGTCCTCGCCTGATTTTGCTACATAGTAGTGGCTAACTGCTGGGTGCTAGGTGCCAACTCCTTCACCACATCTTCTATAGACTTACTGGAATTTTGATTGCTAGGGCCTGCTTGGTTGTAGTTCTGCCCTCGCTACTGATACTAACCCTGATTATTGTAACTACGTTAGTGCTGACAGTATGGTGGACGGTAGTACTACCACTGTTGAGGTTGCTGGGGTGCACCATTATTATAGTTTTGGAATCCCCCCACTGCATACATTGGCCTATGTTTTTTCCTTCAAAGTAGGGCAAACATCAGTCTTATGGTTAGTTGCACAGCAAAACTCACAAGGCTTCACCTGGACCACCTGATTCATCATGAGCTTCTGCATCATCTCCCTCACATATTTTAGCTCCTCAGTCATCTGGTTTGATGGGGTCTCAGCCCTTGCAACGCTTCTAGTCCTGCTGAATTCAGCTTATTGACTGACTTCTTCTCTGAACCAAGCATTCTCGGCCACCTCAGCGATCAAATTCCGTACCCTAGCTGGAGATAAATTAAGGACAGACCCTCCAGCTGATGCATCAAGCAAGTGGTCTCAACCCATATAGTAAATACTCGATCACATGCTTCTCAGACACTCCTAGGTTACAGCAGCTCAGCTCTAAAGCATTAAACTTCTCCAGATACTCATACATTGACTCATTAGGCCCTTGACTGATATCTTGTAGGTGTCTACGAACATGTCCTGCCTTAGCTATTGGGTAGTATTTATCGAGAAACTTCTTCTACATCTGGTCCCATGTTCTTATGCTACCTGAAGGAAGAGAGAGTAACCAAGATCTAGCTATGTCAGTCAAAGAAAAGTGGAAAGCCTTGAGTTTGAAGTTCTACACTGTGACTCCATAAGGTCAGAGAGTCTGGCAGATGCTATGAAAATCCTATAGACAGCTAATGATCAAATTCAAAGTTTCTAAGTGTGGTTATTCCGACAAAGGTAACAACCCTAAGCAGGGACGGACCCAGGAATTGGGACAGGGGGTGACACTCAAAAATAGATGTCAAAACAAAGACCTTAGTTGGAAATGAAGAACATCTTATTTGAACTAAATTCCAATACAAACCACATTTCATCTTGTTGCGAAGTGTTTGAAAATGCATTTAGTAATAGCTGTGAAAATTGGAAGGGTTATAAATTAGAGATATTGTCTAGTACAACAAAAGAAGCATGTTTGGTGTTCTTATTCCTACAAACTCATCGACAAAGTTAAGAAAATAAACAAAACCATAGTTTAGACCAATGAGAAGCGCTCAAATAAGAACTCCTCTAATTGTTTCAAAAAAAAATGAGAACTCCTGTTTTTTTGAGAACTTTGAGAACCCTTCGTTATGCAATATTGTCTTCGTTATATACTTTTGAAAATGCACCAGTATTTGCCTAAATGTACTTTCTGAAACCTGAAAATGCATTTAGGCAAAATGCATGTTCGAAACTGCATAACGAAAGAAAAAAAAATGAGTGAGGACACATGTCACCTTCATATTTAAATATGCAACATAATCCAATGGTGAGATTTTGGGGCTCATGTTCTCGAGATTTTAAGGGTTCTCAACCAACCGCTCCCCTTTTAACCATAGTGTAAATGACTCGAGTACAACTGCCACAACACATCAATACAAACTTCTAATTTGAACTTGTGTGCAGTTTGTATACATAGAAAAATAATCTAATTCAATTACTTTATACACTTTTTTAAGACTATTTAAATTAATTCAATTTGTAGTAGAAGTATTAAATTAATTTATACATAAAATATTGTGACAAAAAAGTTGGGGGTGACAAGTGTCACCCCTAACACATGGTGGTTCCGTCCCTAACCCTAAGTATCCCGACAAAGGTGATACACCACAATCTAACACGACAAAGGTGTTAGACTTCTAGTTCTTTCCTAAACATAATAATCCGATAAAAGTATTACTAAGCTTAGGTGTTACGATCTACCTTTATGGCAAAGTTTCCAGTAGTTATTAAAGATAAGAATTGGTTATCAAACTAAGCTTTACGACAAAGTTTCCACTTAATCCAACAATTCAATTCATAGGATGAAGAACAAGAACTAGTAAAATGTGAAATTGCATTAAGAAAAGAGTCTCAAAACGTAGTCACAATGTATGAAACCCTAAACTGAAATAAGAATTAAGTTGCTCATATCCATAAGAAAAACACAAATATTTTTGGAATGAAAGTAAACGAAAATTCTTTTCTTCGTCGAAATCTTCGCGTTCTTCTCAACAATCATCTTGTTGATTCTCTCCACCTTCGAATAATGAAACCCTTCTCCAAACCTTTTATTTATAAGTGACAGATGCTTGTCGTCAGAGCAAACGTACAAATAAATTTATAAGTCCGCTACTCGCGACTTCACTACTGGGTAGCAAGTGGTAAGTAGGGGTCGAACCCAAGGGAATTAGGGGGATACATTGTTCTTTGAGGGATCGTATAGGTGGGGAACGTGATTTTAGGTTGATTGAGGTTTTAACGCTTATAACTAAGTGATTTTTTTGGTTGGTTTTGATTTTTAGTGTGGAAAAGTAAATGACATAAAAGTAAATACTGAAAATAAAGGAGAAGACTTACAGCGATTGATGCGTGATTGGCAAGTCTTCCGGAACGTCAGCAGTTGATAAAGCAGTTTATACTAAGAAAGTAAATGCAGGTGGTGTTTAAATCTAAGGAAAGCATTCGGTTTCGGGGGCCTTGTATCATAACATGTTTATCATCGACCTTTAGTGATCCTACTAAGTTTTCAAACGTGTATCAAGGCCATTTCAAGCGCTCGATTTGCACACACTGTCTAGCCCATTTCAAGGTCGTAGAGCACTTGTTCTATTTAGACTAGCACCCCATTTCAAGGTATACTAGCCTATGTGCATCCATTTGATCAATCATTTCCGATCAAACCAAATGGTGTTTAAAAGAGGTCGAACTCCTCAGATAAGCTTTGCCATTTCAAGCATCCACTTACCCGAGTATGTTCACGAACCCCCACGGAAGAGTTTTGCCATTTCAAGCATCCACTCAACCTTGGAAGTTCTGACCTAATATATGACACATAGAACAAGTTTTGAATACAAAGAAGAGGCACTAAGAGTATAGCCTAAAACATTTTATGATACAAGTACACCCCTTCAACCGAATGAAGAGTTTAGCTACGAATATCCATAGAGGTGGATACCATAGCTAAGTACTCGAGGGTTTTTGAAAGACAGTAAGTAAAGGAGAATACTCAAGAACCAACAGGAGTATTCTAAAAAACTACTAGAATACTCAAGAACCAACAAGAGTATTATAGATTTAACACAAAAGCTTACAAAAGTGCCCCAAAATCTAGAGAGATAAGTGATGTTTTGGAAAGAAGATGGGATTGTGGATGAAGTTTACAAAGGGAAGGGAGTTGTATTTATAGGCATGGAGGAGCCACAAGGAGGCAACACTTGTCACACATCTATGGAGGGCTTCAAAAGCCGCCGGTCCTATGGTGTGGGAAGCCATAGCCGCCCCCCCATGGGGAGGAAGGGGAGAGGAGGAGAGGAGGATGAGTGAGGGGAGCCGCCGGCTAGGTGGAGGAAGGAGAGTGGTTTGTGAGTTTTGTGAAGTTTTCACAAAACTATCGGTTCATTTCTGCTCCGGACTGACTCTGGTTGCTCTTTGGTTGGACTTGTTTTGAGTGATTCCATGTCAGGTTCATGATATTTCTTCAGTCGACATCTGGTCATGACCTTGGAATGACTCGTAACATCTTTTCAGCTTAAAAACTCCTCCTTAGCGTGTATTCTCTCTACACTCCAAAATACCATGTAGATAAATATCGGAACTAACAAGTGATGGACCATAATTATACGAATAAAAAACACAGTAAAACCCACCAAATTAGACTGTTTGTCTCTTTAACTTTTGCTTGTTAGTTCCGATATATTTCTACAGGGTATTTTGGCGCTTAGAGAGAAAACACGCTAAGGAGAGGATTTTACGCTGAAAAGATGTTACGAGTCATTCCAAGGTCAAGATAAGATGCTGAACGAAGAAATCTCAAGATCTTGACATTGAATTACTCAATTCAAATCGAACCGAGGAACAACCAAAGTCAGACCAGAGCGAAATTACACTGATAGTTTTGTGAAAAGACTGCACAAAACACACAAAACTCATCCTTATCCATCCAAGACCGGAGGCTTTTGGAGGAGGTAACCAAAGTCACCTCCCCTCCTCCTCCTTCCCACCTTCAACCGGCGGCTTTTACCTCCATGGAGCTCACCATGGATGAGAGCCATGTGCTCTCATCTTAGCCCTCCATTTCCCTCTCCTTTGGCTATAAAAGGGAGCTCATCCCCTCTCATTTGTATCATCCACAATCCATATTCACTTCTCTCTCTAAGTTTTGGTACTTTTGTAAGTTTGGTTTTTGAAATAATACTCTTGTTGGTTCTTAAGTATTATAACGGTTTGAAATTATAATACTCCTGTCGGTTCTTGAGTATTATAATACTATACGGAATACTCCTGTTGGTTCTTGAGTATTCAGTAGGAATTGGGAATACTCCTGTTGGTTCTTGAGTATTCCACCCCCTCTCCTCTTACTGTTTTAAAAAACCCCCGAGTATTTAGCTATGGTATCCACCTCTATGGATATTCGTAGCTAAACTCTTTATTCGGTTAAAGGGGTGTACTTGTATTGTAAAATGTTTTAGACCCTGCACTTAATGCCGCTTTGTGTTCAAAACTTGTTCTATGTGCCATATATAGTCAGAATTTCCAAGGTTGAGTGGAAGCTGTAACAAGCAAAGCTCTTCCGTGGAGATTCGTGAACATACTCGGTAAGTGGAAGCTGTAACAAGCAAAACTTATCTGAGGAGTTCGACTTATCTAAAACACCATTTGGTCGATCGTAACTGAAAGATCAGGTGGATGCACACAAGGCTAAGATACTTCGAAAGGAGGAATTAGTCTAAAGTAGAACAAGTGTTTTAAACGATGTTGCAAGTCTTGCGCTTAGAAATGGCCTCGATTCATCTTTGAACACTTAGTATGATCATTAGCGGTCGATGATAAACAACTATGATACAAGGCCCCTGAAACCGAATGTTTTCTTTAAATTACAAAACCCCTCTGTATTTACTTTTCTAGTATAACTGCCTTAATCAACTGCACTCACATTCCGGAGGACTCGCAAATTACGCATCACCCACTGTAAGTCTTTCTTTTTACTTTTCAGTATTTATTTTCTGTAATTTACTTTTCCGCACTCAAAACCAAAAACAACCAAAAAAAGTCACTTAGTCATAACCGCTAAAATCTCAATCAACCTTAAAACACGCTCCCTCGCTGTACAAATCCCTTAAAGAACAACGTATCCCCCTAATTCCCTTGGGTTCGACCCTACTTACCACTTGCACCCAGTAGTAAAGTCGCGAGTAGCGGAAAATATAAATTTATTTGCACAGAGAACATTGCACCTTAACGACAGTGCACTGGGCTCCGCAAATTGGTGCCGTTGCCGGGGAATTAGCCGTTGGATTAGTTGTTTTCTTTCCCTCTCTCTTAAATTCTCAAACGCGCTCGAAACAACCATGTCTCGCGAAGGAAGCCACCATGACTATCAGGATGATGACGAGATAAACCTGTACGATCGAAATGATGAGGTGCCACTTCCATTTGTGGACGATCCGGAACAACTCATCAGAAACAGAAGAGCTCGTGATAGGGAGGCAATCAGAAGAAACCAAGAACCACCCGAGGACCGAAATGCAGCTGGTCCAGTGCAACCCCCTAGATATCCACCACCCCCGCAACCTCGACAAGTGCCGAGACGAGAACCCGCTTTCGATGACTACTACGGAGATAACAACAACTACCGCGAACCTACATTGGGAGAGCTCTCGGCACCAGATTTCAGAATTCAGCCGTGGTGCATTCACGAAGGCCCTGAACAGGAAAATATCGCCATCAACACTTCAGTGGCCCACAACTTTCCGAAATTCTGAGGAACGCGTGGATAATCAGCAATGACTCATCTCCAACGCTTACATGGTATTTGCCAAAACTTAAAACCGAATGGTGTGAACGTAGACAACTTCAAGTTAAAGGCGTTCTAGTTTTCCCTCATTGACGCGGCAAACGACTGGTTCCTTTCATTGCCTTCCGGAAGTATCAGATTATGGGCTCAGATGCAGAAGAAGTTCTTAGACAAATATTACCCAGCAGGAAGAGCGATGCAAGTAAGGAGGCAACTGCAGGACATCAAGCAAGGACCCAATGAAACCATGTACGATTACCTGGAAAAATTCAACCGCCTGGAGAGAAGCTGCTATACCCTTGGACTGCCCGAGAAACTCACCGTCGAGTATCTCATTAACGGATTAACACCCTTAGACAAAATGCTCCTGGATGCCTCAGCTGGAGGGTCCATGATGAATCTATCGTTAAGTGGTATAAGGGATCTTATCACCAACGTTGTTGAGAATGCCCGATTCAGAGAAGAGACAACTCAGCAGGAAGAATTCTCCAGGACAAAAAATGTGGCAATAGCTGAAACATCGATGAGCTCTATGCCTGAAGAGATGAATCAGCTAAAGGAGATGATGATTCAAATCCTACGAAGGCAGCCAGTTCCGGTAAAACCTTGCGAGTTCTGTGGTTCTACAGACCACAAAACTGACGCATGTCCGACATTAATAGAAGAGGAACCGGCAGAAGTGAATGCAGTGGGAGGATACCAAGGATACAACAACAACAGTAATGACAGAGCCGGACAAAACAGACAGTATGGTCAAGCAACCAACCCGAGCTGGCGTAACAACAACTATCCTCAGAAGGAAGCACAACCAGCTGTTCCTCAACTAGCTCAGTCATTCTACCAACCCCCCCCACCGGCAGTATAACCAGATTGCTCCATCAGCAGGCCAATATCAGCAAAGAGGACCAAATCAGTACCAAACCGGCCCGCAGAATCAGCAAGAACCAACCAAGTCGCTTGATGAAACGATGAAGGAGCTCGCAGGAAGCATAAATCAATTGGGTACTTCGCTACACCAATACTAGGCGAAAACTGACGGAGCAATTTCAGAATTGACCAAACAAATGTCCCATCTCGCCACAGCAATGTCAACACTCACTAACGAACCTGGTAGACTTCCTTCACAGACCATCCAGAATCCAAAGGCGAATCTTAGCATGATAAAAAGGTCAAACGTAAAGGCGACACTTGGAGATGTAGCACGATCCCCAACTTACAAACTTACAAACTTACAAACTTACAAACAAGCACTTCACCCGTAGGCGTCGACCTGATTGGAATCAAGAGGAAGACCGACCCAATGATGGCAGAACATGGGCTACGCATGCTGACAATGGATGGTACGCATTCACCGTGTGCATAACACCACCACCGATCATACACTCTGACATACCAACGTCTGGATGAGATGACGATAACAATTTGAAGTGGGACTCTCCAACTAATATTTATGCTTCGAAGCAAAATATTAAGGGATCCGATTATACAAATCCTAAGCCAAGGAACGGGCAGAATGGCCCGACAATAGAAAGAGCCCTCACTCCAGATCACGAGCCACAACCGGAAAGAGATAAAGACCCAGGGGCCTTCACAGTCACCTGCGGTATTGGTGAAGCACAGATTCATAAGTGCTTCGTCGATCTTGGAGCTGCTGTCAATGCCATGCCCTCCTCCTTATATTACTTATTAGGACTTGGTCCATTAAAACCACCCAGGTCAAATATCGAGCTAGGAGATAAATCGTGCATCCGTCCGATTGGAGTGCTGGAAGACGTAATACTCCAAGTGGGAGAGCTCGTCATTGCTGCAGACTTTTATTTGATACAAACGGGAGAGACCAGCAAAGACGACCCTCCAACAATAATCTTGGGATGACCATTTCTCTACGCTACTAAAGCAAGGATCGATGTGGGCAAGGGCTCATTATTGCTTAAGTTCGGCGGAAAAATTGCATATTTCTACATTGACAATAGCCACACGGATACAAAGAAACCGCCAGATATAATACCTATCTCAGATCGCGGTACGCAGATTTCCGACCTGCCGAAAGAGACCGAAAAAGTAACAAGACCATCAGCTATGGTCAAAGTTCCCTCACCTTCTCAGAAGCAATGGAAAGAAAAAACACCAAAACCATGGGGTTCTAACATAAGCAAGGAATCAGGAAAAGTCAAGGCAAAAAACCAACACAGGAACAGTGGCGAAATTTGACCTAAGCCACCCATGGGATCCCAACCAGTGATCCAGGAATAAGGTACTGTCGAGCCAACGACGTTAAACAAGTGCACTGGTCGAGAGGTAACCCGACACTATCTTACTTTCTGTCTTTTTATTTTCTGTCTTTTAGTTTTTATTAATAAGTCGCTCTCACCCACTTGGTGCATAGAATGATTTGACTATTTAGAAATTGGTTTTTGGAGCACGATCGGATCAGCCAGGCAGCTTCTGTGAACTACCGGGCTTGCGCTGAGAGTTCAAGGCCCCAGCCGAACTCCCTCGATTATCCAGCCTCATGCCATGTCATTCGACACAATAAGGGAGTTCTGATCTTACCTTTCCGTAATATCATTTCCTTCTCGTAATAGTCTGCTTGCATGACTTTTGAACTAAGTAGTGCTGAAAGGCACGCCTTCGTTCAAAAGTGTGGGGTGAGATCCGCATGTGTACATAAATAAATAACATGTTTTTTTCTTTTTTAGTGTTATCTTTTTGAAAATATGAACTTAAGAATGTGAAAAAGATAGATCTAAAATTCATGCATTTACCTTGTGAAAATTCAACTGTCTAAAAACTTAGAACGTAACTTCTCATTTGTCCCTTTGTGCTGAGATAAACTAGGGATGTGGAGTTGATAGAAATTCCCTAGAGAGGCTTGGCAAGCAATCAAAGGACTGAATTTCACTATATGGTTTACGAAGTCAGTGGAGGCTGCACTTCGGGTTTTCAGTTGAGTCAAATATCAGCTCCGCCATGCAGTGTTTATGCATAAAAAATGAAGAAGGCGGGATGGGAATCAAACCGTCCTATCTCTAGTCAAAGTAGCCGGGAAAATAAATGAGCGACCCTCATTTTGACTCGCGCGAAACGGCAATGATGAGAGAGAGCGGGGAGGTATTTCCATATGCTCGCGTGCAATGATTGGACCTCCCAAGAAGGCTTGAGAAAATGGACTAGCAAGTCACAAAGAAGCAAAAAGCTCAAAGAAGCAAATCAAGAGGCCAAAGGCCCAAAATTGTGAAGGTTTTAACCGAACAAAAGTGAAGTACTCAAAGAGTCAAATCAAAGGCCAAAGGCCGATTCACTACAAAAGCTGTCCCTCGCCAAAAGAAGAAAGAAATCAAAAAGGCTCAACTCAACTATGAAACCCGAACCGAATCACGTGCTAGAGAAAGCTACAAGGAAACCATATAGTGCGAGACATTCCCGAGGTTGCAGTCCAGGAGCCTAAAAAGGGCTATCTCCCGAAACATCCAGAATAATTTGCATCTCGGCACGAAGGTACAAGTATCAAGTTTCTTTTATTTATTTACACAGTTCAATTTGGTAATAAGTAAGTAATGCATGAATTAGGATAAGTCTAGTACCACAGTCTAATTTTCATATTTTAACAAACTTACTTAGAGTGCCGCCCTTTAATAGCATTGTTCGGGACGAACAACTAAAAGTGTGGGGTGATCTGATGGACCATAATTATACGAATCAAAAACACAGTAAAACCCACCAAATTAGACTGTTTGTCTATTTAACTTTTGCTTGTTAGTTCCGATATATTTCTATAGGGTATTTTGGCACTTAGAGAGAAAACACGCTAAGGAGAGGATTTTACGCTGAAAAGATGTTACGAGTTATTCGAAGGTCAAGATCAGATGCTGAACGAAGAAATCTCAAGATCCTGACATTGAATTACTCAATTCAAATCCAACCGAGGAACAACCAAAGTCAGACCGGAGCGAAATTACACTGATAGTTTTGTGAAAAGACTACACAAAACACACAAAACTCATCCTTATCCATCCAAGACCGGCGGCTTTTGGAGGAGGTAACCAAAGTCACCTCCCCTCCTCCTCCTTCCCACCTTCAACCGGCGGCTTTTACCTCCATGGAGCTCACCATGGATGAGAGCCATGTGCTCTCATCTTAGCCCTCCATTTCCCTCTCCTTTGGCTATAAAAGGAAGCTTGAAATTATGTCCCCTGTTCAAGCTTGTGTCTAGGATACTGTTGCGACAGACCTTGAACTCTTTGCACAACAGTTCGACTGATAGTTCAAGGTATGGTTGGGACACTCCTTTGGACACCTCTCGTATAGATCCAGTAGTTAGTGAAGATAACTGAAACGCACACAGTTAACAGAACCCGAACTCTACCAGAGAGTGTTCCGACGGATTATTTAAGCAGTGTATCAAGCAGTACCGAGAGTCAAAGTAAGAAACAAAATAGGAGCGCTCACGGTATGTTACCCAGTTCGGCCTTGCCTACTCTGGGGGGTTTCCCACACCCTATAATGGGGCACAAATCGTATTACGAGAATTAGAGCTACAAGTGGTCTTACTCTTACACAACTCCGTGTTTGTAATTGCCTAGCCTCTAACTCTCCGTCTCTCGGATTTGCGATCTCGGTTCGTCGCTACTCCCCTCGATCCCCTGTGGGTAGGACGAGACTTCTCTCTCAGCCTAGTCTTGAACTTCTCGGAAGTCCAGTCGTCTTCTCTCAAAGACGTAGCTTGATAGTTGTGTGTGCGTACTTCGTTGATCCTCCACCACAGCCTGAACACCACACAGAACAGACAGTTGCTTCAGGGTTGATATTCCGATGTGGAATGCCCAGCCGTCGCTTCTCCCCCAATCTCACGAATTTTCGTTTTTAGCTTTTTCTCTCGGGAGGCGCAACCATAAGGACGCCCTAGCATTGTATATATATGCTTGGGGAGAACCCTAAAACGATCAGAATATGTCGTCAAATAATTCGCGGATGTTGCGAAATATTTGCTGAATATTCGATCTATCTTTAAAGATGACTTCCACCTCAAGTCATCTGATTTTCCCTCAGCCGATCTGCTATCAAATATGCGTATATTTGATCGCACAGTTCTTTGATGATAATCTGTCGTTTGGCTCCCATCAGATAGCTTTGTCGACATCTTCGGGATTTCAATTAAAGACGATATCTGCTTCGATCTCGTCGTCGACAGCTTCTTCATAGGATATCGTCTTTGACAAGTTAGACAGGAGGTTTCCAATTTTGGAAAGGAAATATTAGAGTGACCTCTCGAAGGATCTGTGTCGTTTCTGACTGACTCCAACTGGAAAGATTCTCAATCTTTAGTATCTTCAGAATAAACCGTATCTTGATCATGTGTCTTCTGCACGCTGAACTTCTGTTCCAATATCTGATTGAACTCTAGCTTGAACTGTCTAAAGATGTTTTGTCAAAGACATGCCAATCATGGGAACATCAATCTCCCCCTTGGCATTTTGGCAAAACCGAATCTATCTTTAGACCGAGACTACTCCCCCTTTTTGCCACAAACAGGCAAGGGGTCCAACCGAGTTCAACCAGCCAAGTTCAACCAGCCAATCAATCAGCGCAAGCTGAGGGAGCACTAACGACTCTTTGGAACTCCCCCTCGAACAAGGCCTGGGACATGGGCACATACTGTGAGACCGTCGGACCAAGGTGTCTTAGCAGCTGTTTGAATCCCTGAATGATCTCTACTTCCTTTAGTAGAATATAGTCAGAGCTGCTGTTGGGGATGACTCCCTTGGGACTGACGACTTATTGGGTAGCCTCTTAGGGATGCCCGTCTTCTACGTTTTTGTCCACTTAGTTGCTGCATCTGTACCGACTAATCACATTTCATGCTCAGATCCTTTAGTTGATACCCTGGGTGGAGCGGCTCCTGGGGCACTCCTCTTCCTTTGCTTGGATGTACTTGCTCCCCCTGCATCTGTACTCGTGCTATTCCGTTGGGTGGATACTTCTGTTGAGTATGATGGGATGATCACTTTCTTCTTTGGTTTATCCTTATCAGTACTCCTTTTAGTTCAGCCATTGACACTGAGTTCCGATTTCCCTAAAAAAAAAACTCCATTATCTGGTCTCTATTCACGGAACACTCCTTCAACAGCTGTCTTCTCAGTAGCCCTGTCGGTGTCTAACTTTTATGAAATCTTGACAGGCTCATCTCCTTCATGAGTGATAGTGCCTTCCTTGTACAAGTTTTGGACAGTCTTATCAAGGTCCATGTATATTAAGCTCGTCATCTTTCAGAACCTTCTGATCCTCAACCATATTGAAGCATACTCAATCTCTGTTTCTCTTTGACATCAAGTCAGGAATGGCTGGGGGATCCACCATTGTATGGACATCCTCCGTAACGTCATCATGCAGCCTTCCGGTCCCTTAAAATTTTTCTCTGGATAAGAGCTATATGACTTTTGAGGTACACCTATCTCACCACCCTATACCATAGCTGAGACTGCAACATCTGGCACATTTTCCTCCAAATCTACAACCTGTGCTACTGGAGACTGGTCAGCTTTTGTCTCAACACGCTTTGAAATCTTCTAGTTTAGCAACTCATCAGTAATATCATCAATCTCCTTGAGCTACGCATCCAGCTCTTCATTCTTGTAGGGTGTATGGGACTCTTCCATCACATTACCCAATTGCTTCGCTTACAGTCCTCCACTTGCATTCTCATTCTCCTGCTTATCAGGATCACACTCTTCGCCCTGCGGACTTACCCATCTTCTGCAGGGCCGGTCACAGACCCTGTAACAGGTTTCTATACATTCGGCTTATATCTACCGCTTTGTCACCTTTAGTTCACTCAACCTTGACCAGACGTTCGTACTTCCTTCTTGACAGTCTGAGAACAAGCCTTGGAAGAGCAGAGGAGATTGCCTCATTTAGGATCACGAAATCGTCTTTCCTCATTTCCGGGAGATATTCCCTTCCTTTCCTTCTGTTCCAGCTTCCTGTTGATAGGTGGTCAGCCCAACTGTTTGAGCTGGTGTTCTACCTGTGACTGACCCCTGTCTGGAACACTTAGTTCTTGATAACACACAAACCCAAGGAGGATCTGAGTGTTTCAAACTGGGCGGCATCAAGCGGTTTGGTGAATATGTCCGCCAATTGCTTGTCTGTTGTAACGTGCGTAAGAGTAACCACCTTCTGTTCAACCAGTTCTCGGATGAAGTGATGTCTGATGTCTATGTGTTTCGTCCTGGAGTGTTGTACTGGGTTCTTTGAGATACTGATTGCGCTCATGTTGTCACAGTACAGGGTAATTTCTTCTTGTTTAACTCCGTATTCCGACAGCATCTGCTTCATCCATAAAAGTTGAGTGCAGCTGCTTCCTGCTGCTATGTATTCTGCTTCAGCCGTAGACAGTGAGATGCTGTTTTGCTTTTTACTGAACCACGAGACCAAGTTATTTCCTAAAAAGAAGCATCCTCCAGATGTGCTCTTTCGATCTTCAACGTTTCCTGCCCAGTCTGCGTCGCAGTAGCCAACCAGATGTGGGTTGGTGTCCTTGGTATACCAGATTCCAAAGTCAACAGTCCCGCATACACTTTATGATTCTCTTGACTTGTAGGAGGTGACTTTCCTTGGGGTCTGCCTGGTATCTTGCACAAACACCAACGACATATGCTATATCTGGTCTACTAGCTGTCAAGTACAGGAGGCTTCCAATCATACTCCTATACAACGTCTGATCGACCTTTGTTCCAGCCTCATCTTTGGTTATCTTTATGTGAGTAGCGGCTGGAGTTCGTTTGTGACTAGCTTTCTCAAGGTCAAATTTCTTTATCAGATTCTTGGCATACTTGCTTTGAGAGATGAAAATGCCGTCTTCCTTCTGAGTCACCTGGAGTCCTAGAAAGTAGTTCATTTCCCCAACCATGCTCATTTTGAACTCCTTCTGCATCTGTTCAACAAACTGATCCACCAGTTTTTGGGTATTGGACCCAAACACAATATTGTCAACATAGATTTATGCGATAATAAAGTCTAACCTTGTGTGTTTAACGAATAGGGTCTTGTCCACTCCCCCTCGAACATATCCATGATCGATGAGAAACACTGTGGGACTCTCATACCAAGGTCTGGGTGCTTGTTTGAGGCCGTATAATGCTTTCTTCAGGTGGTACACTGATGCTGGGTGATGCGGATCTTCAAATCCTTTCGGTTGAGCGACGAAGACTTCCTCATTCAAAAATCCGTTTAGGAAGGCACTTTTGACATCCATCTGGAACAGTAAAAACTTTAAGTGGCATGCCAGAGCAAGCAGTAGGCGAATGGCTTCAAGGCGTGCGACCGGAGCAAATGTTTCCTCAAAGTCTATCCCTTCTATTTGAGTATATCCCTGTGCCACAAGGCGAGCTTTGTTTCTGGTGATGTTCCCTGATGCGTCAGATTTATTTTTGAAGATCCATTTTGTGCCAATAACGTTGACTCCATCAGGTCTCGGAACCAAATCCCATACATCGTTTCTAGCAAATTCTTCCAGTTCTTCCTGCATAGCAAGTACCCAATACTCATCAAGTAACGCCTCCTTTATGTTTTTAGGCTTGATTGATGAGAGAAAACACGAGCATGCAGGCAATTCTCTAGAGTTGCTCAGAATTCTGCGAGTTTGAACTCCGTCACTAGGTGAGCCAATAACTTCAGAGATTGGATGATCCCTGGCAATTCATCGAGACGGTTGTAACATAGTGACATTTTCTCGGGGGTTGACCATAACATCTTCGTCAGAGGGATGGTCTTCAGTGGAGTTGTCAGAGGAGCCTTCAGTCGGTTCAGGCTCAGTCTGCTGGGATAATGGTTGTGTTGCAGGGGCCGAGCTAGTGCTGTCCTCAGCGTCGTCCAGGACCTTCTGTATGAACACTTCATCCTTTACTTTGACATTTATAGATTCCATGACTGACCCTGTGCGCTTGTTGAATACCCGATATGCTCGACTGTTTGAGGAATACCCAAGAAAGAACCCTTCATCACTCTTCGGATCCAGTTTTTGTCGGTACTCCCGGTCCTTCAGAATATAGCACTCACTTCCAAAAATGTGGAAATATTTGACCGTGGGCTTCTTTCCTTTCCAGAGTTCATAGCTGGTATTCTCCGTTCAAGTGCGTATAGAGACTCGATTTATAATGTGACATGATGTGTTCATAGCTTCGGACCAAAACTTCAGAGGGACCTTTTTGGCATGAATCATCACCCGGGCCTAGACCTGTACAAATCCGGGCTCGGGCCGGGTTCGGGCCGGGCTATTTTATATTTGTCAACCCATAAAGGCGGGCCGGGCTAAACCCGTCCGATCAATTCGGGCTCAAACTGTTGTCCAAGCCCGCCCAATACACCGGACCGGGCTACCCATCGGGCCAAAAAAAACCCGCCATAATTATGTAATGATATATTTACATTTTTTACTCATGTTGTCTAATAATATTGTAATTTAAGATCATGTGATCCTGTCCTTCTCCTCAAATGCATCTCAAAAATTATATAGCATGGTCAAGTGTTTAAATATAATTATTATGTAAAATTTCCTATCGGACCTCATAGTGTGCGGCTGGTTCACACTGAAACCATTGAAGTCTTTGCTTCACACCTCATGCCCAAGTCTCAAGATAACATGAAATTAGTAGGCCACAAGTTGTCTGTAAGCCACAAAGGTGCTCTCATTTGAGAAAGAGACGGGATTGAAGCACGTGATTCCAGCATATTTAAATGCCTTTTGCTCGCTTCTGTCCCCTAACATAATCGTGGGTAACGACTAACGAGCTAACGGGTTAATAATAAAAACATATTAATAAATGAATAAAGTTAATAATAAAAATTAAGGTTTAAATTTGTAACGGGCTAACGGGCGGGCTTTTTAGCCCGGTCGGGCTAAAACATGTGTCCAAACCCGGCCCTAATATAAATACGGGTCGGACCGGGCTAGCCCGCCGGGCTAATATGTTAGTCCAAGCCCGCTTCAAAAACCGGGCGGACGGGTCGGTCCGGGCGGGCTAGCCTGGATTTGTACAGGTCTACCCGGGCCATCTCTTGAATGGTACGGTTCTTCCGTTCTACCACTCCATTCTACTGAGGGGAAATTGCTGACGCAAACTGATGAGCAATTCCATGCTTCGTACAGTAGGCACTCATAGTAACGTTCTTGAATTCTGTGCCATTGTCACTCCTGATGGATATCAGTTTTTCTCCTTTGTCTTCCCTTTCTCGTTGGATAAGAGTAGCCAGCTCTATGAATTGTTGAGTGGCTTCTATCTTGTCTCAGAGGAATCTTGTCCAGGTGAATCTGGTGAAGTCGTCAACACAGACCAGGACATATTTTTTTCCTCCATAGCTCTCAGTTTGCATTGGTCCCATCAAGTCCATATGGATTAGTTCCAGAGGTCGGTTGGTGCTTATTTGAGAGACCTTGGGGTGTGATGCTTTTGTCTGTTTCCCGATATGACATTCTCCACACATCACATCCTGACTTCCTTTGACATTTGGTATTCCCTTGATGAGTCCAGATGAGCAGAGTTTCTTCAATGTCTTGAGATTCAGATGTCCCAACCGTCTGTGCCAAAGGGACATCTCATCTGCTTGACTAGACTGACAGGCTATTTCAGTTCCTGTTCCAGACCCTGTTCCATCAGACCCGATGAGATAACAGTTGTTTGCTGCTCTGTTTCCTTTCATCAAAATTCCCCCATATTTGTCGAGAACTTGGCATGAGTTGTGAGTGAACTTGACATGGTATCCTCCGTCGCAAAGTTGACTTATGCTGATCAGGTTCACTTTCAGTCCTTCAACTAAGAGAGTGTCTTCGAGGACAGGTAGATCCGGAACCTTCAATGTCCCACAGCCGATTACCTGTCCCTTTCCTCCGTCTCCGAAGGTGACGATCTGCTTCTTCATTACAGGTTGAATCTTTATAAGAAATCTGTGGTCTCCTGTCATATGGGCCGAGCGTCCGCTGTCGATGTACCAGCGATCTTTCTCCATGTGACTTGAAGAGCTGAACGCAACCATGCAAACATCTTTACTTCTGTAAATTTTAGTGTCTGTCATCTTGAACAGTTTTTCTGGATCCCACTCATAGTGTCGAGTGTTTGCTCTGATACCAATTGAAATTATGTCCCCTGTTCCAGCTTGTGTCTAGGATACTGTTGCGACAGACCTTGAACTCTTTGCACAACAGTTCGACTGACAGTTCAAGGTATGGTTGGGACACTCCTTTGGACACCTTTCGTATAGATCCAGTAGTTAGTGAAGATAACTGAAACGCACACAGTTAACAGAACCCGAACTCTACCAGAGAGTGTTCCGACAGATTATTTAAGCAGTGTATCAAGCAGTACCGAGAGTCAAAGTAAGAAACAAAACAGGAGCACGCACGGTATGTTACCCAGTTTGGCCTTGCCTACTCTGGGGGGTTTCCCACACCCTATAATGGGGCACAAATCGTATTACGAGAATTAGAGCTACAAGTGGTCTTACTCTTACACAACTCCGTGTTTGTAATTGCCTAGCCTCTAACTCTCCGTCTCTCGCATTTGTGATCTCGGTTCGTCGCTACTCCCCTCGATCCCCTGTGGGTAGGACGAGACTTCTCTCTCAGCCTAGTCTTGAACTTCTCGGAAGTCCAGTCGTCTTCTCTCAAAGACGTAGCTTGATAGTTGTGTGTGCGTACTTCGTTGATCCTCCACCACAGCCTGAACACCACACAGAACAGACAGTTTCTTTAGGGCTGGTATTCCGATGTGGAATGCCCAGCCGTTGCTTCTCCCCCAATCTAACGAATTTTCGTGTTTAGCTTTTTCTCTCGGGAGGCGCAACCATAAGGACGCCCTAGCATTGTATATATATGCTTATGGAGAACCCTAAACCGATCAGAATATGTCGTCAAATAATTCGCAGATGTTGCGAAATATTTACTGAATATTTGATCTATCTTTAAAGATGACTTCCACCTCAAGTCATCCGATTTTCCCTCAGCCGATCTGCTATCAAATCTGCGTATATTTGATCGCACAGTTCTTTGATGATAATCTGTCGTTTGGCTCCCATCAGATAGCTTTGTCGACATCTTCGAGATTTCAATCAAAGACGATATCTGCTTCGATCTCGTCGTCGACAGCTTCTTCATAGGATATCGTCTTCGACAAGTTAGATAGGAGGTTTCCAATTTTGGCAAGGAAATATTAGAGTGACCTCTCGAAGGATCTGTGTCGTTTCTGACTGACTCCAACTGGAAAGATTCTCAATCTTTAGTATCTTCAGAATAAACTGTATCTTGATCATGTGTCTTCTACACGCTGAACTTCTGTTCCAATATCTGATTGAACTCTAGCTTGAACTGTCTAAAGATGTTTTGTCAAAGACATGCCAATCATGGGAACATCAGAGCTCATCCCCTCTCATTTGTATCATCCACAATCCATATTCACTTCTCTCTCTAAGTTTTGGTACTTTTGTAAGTTTGGTTTTTGAAATAATACTCTTGTTGGTTCTTGAGTATTATAACGGTTTGAAATTATAATACTCCTGTCGGTTCTTGAGTATTATAATACTATAGAGAATACTCCTGTTGGTTCTTGAGTATTCAGTAGGAATTAGGAATACTCCTGTTGGTTCTTGAGTATTCCACCCCCTCTCCTCTTACTGTTTTCAAAAACCCCCGAGTATTTAGCTATGGTATCCACCTCTATGGATATTCGTAGCTAAACTCTTTATTTGGTTAAAGGGGTGTACTTGTATTGTAAAATGTTTTAGACCCTGCACTTAATGCCGCTTTGTGTTCAAAACTTGTTCTATGTGCCATATATAGTCAGAATTTCCAAGGTTGAGTGGAAGCTGTAACAAGCAAAGCTCTTCCGTGGAGATTCGTGAACATACTCGGTAAGTGGAAGCTGTAACAAGCAAAACTTATCTGAGGAGTTCGACTTATCTAAAACACCACTTGGTCGATCGTAACTGAAAGATCAGGTGGATGCACACAAGGCTAAGATACTTCGAAAGGAGGAATTAGTCTAAAGTAGAACAAGTGTTTTAAACGATATTGCAAGTCTTGCGCTTAGAAATGGGCTCGATTCATCTTTGAACACTTAGTATGATCATTAGCGGTCGATGATAAACAACTATGATACAAGGCCCCTGAAACCGAATGTTTTCTTTAAATTACAAAACCCCCCAGTATTTACTTTTCTAGTATAACTGCCTTAATCAACTGCACTCACCTTCCGGAGGACTCGCAAATCACGCATCACCCACTGTAAGTCTTTCTTTTTACTTTTCAGTATTTATTTTCTGTAATTTACTTTTCCGCACTCAAAACCAAAAACAACCAAAAAAAGTCACTTAGTCATAACCGCTAAAATCTCAATCAACCTTAAAACACGCTCCCTCGCTGTACAAATCCCTTAAAGAACAACGTATCCCCCTAATTCCCTTGGGTTCAACCCCTACTTACCACTTGCTACCCAGTAGTAAAGTCGCGAGTAGCGGAAAATATAAATTTATTTGCACAGAGAACATTGCACCTTAATGACAGTGCAGTGGGCTCCGTCAAATTGGCGCCGTTGCCGGGGAATTAGCCGTCGGATTAGTTGTTTTCTTTCCCTCTCTCTTAAATTCTCAAACGCGCTTGAAACAACCATGTCTCGCGAAGGAAGCCACCATGACTATCAGAATGATGACGAGATAAACCTGTACGATCGAAATGATGAGGTGCCACTTCCATTTGTGGACGATCCGGAACAACTCATCAGAAACAGAAGAGCTCGTGATAGGGAGGCAATCAGAAGAAACCAAGAACCACCCGAGGACCGAAATGCAGCTGGTCCAGTGCAACCCCCTAGATATCCACCACCCCCACAACCTCGACAAGTGCCGAGACGAGAACCCGCTTTCGATGACTACTACGGAGATAACAACAACTACCGCGAACCTACATTGGGAGAGCTCTCGGCACCAGATTTCAGAATTCAGCCGTGGTGCATTCACGAAGGCCCTGAACTGGAAAATATTGCCATCAACACTTCAGTGGCCCACAACTTTCCGAAATTCTGAGGAACGCGTGGAGAATCAGCAATGACTCATCTCCAACGCTTACATGGTATTTGCCAAAACTTAAAACCGAATGGTGTGAACGTAGACGACTTCAAGTTAAAGGCGTTCTACTTTTCCCTCATTGACGCGGCAAACGACTGGTTCCTTTCATTGCCTTCCGGAAGCATCAGAACATGGGCTCAGATGCAGAAGAAGTTCTTAGACAAATATCACCCAGCAGGAAGAGCGATGCAAGTAAGGAGGCAACTGCAGGACATCAAGCAAGGACCCAATGAAACCATGTACGATTACCTGGAAAAATTCAACCGCCTGGAGAGAAGCTGCTATACCCTTGGACTGCCCGAGAAACTCACCATCGAGTATCTCATTAACGGATTAAGACCCTTAGACAAAATGCTCCTGGATGCCTCAGCTGGAGGGTCCATGATGAATCTATCGTTAAGTGGCATAAAGGATCTTATCACCAACGTTGCTGAGAATGCCCGATTCAGAGAAGAGACAACTCAGCAGGAAGAATTCTCCCGGACAAAAAATGTGGCAATAGCTGAAACATCGATGAGCTCTATGCCTGAAGAGATGAAGCAGCTAAAGGAGATGATGATTCAAATCCTACGAAGGCAGCCAGTTCCGGTGAAACCTTGCGAGTTCTGTGGTTCTACAGACCACAAAACTGACGCATGTCCGACATTAATAGAAGAGGAACCGACAGAAGTGAATGCAGTGGGAGGATACCAAGGATACAACAACAACAGTAATGACAGAGCCGGACAAAACAGACAGTATGGTCAAGCAACCAACCCGAGCTGGCGTAACAACAACTATCCTCAGAAGGAAGCACAACCAGCTGTTCCTCAACTAGCTCAGTCATTCTACCAACCCCCCACCGGCAGTATAACCCGAACGCTCCATCAGCAGGCCAATATCAGCAAAGAGGACCAAATCAGTACCAAACCGGCCCGCAGAATCAGTAAGAACCAACCAAGTCGCTTGATGAAACGATGAAGGAGCTCGCATGAAGCATAAATCAATTGGGTACTTCGCTACACCAATACTAGGCGAAAACTGACGGGGCAATTTCAGAATTGACCAAACAAATGTCCCATCTCGCCACAGCAATGTCAACACTCACTAACGAACCTGGTAGACTTCCTTCACAGACCATCCAGAATCCAAAGGCGAATCTTAGCATGATAAAAAGGTCAAACGTAAAGGCGACACTTGGAGAAGTAGCACGATCCCCAACTTACAAACTTACAAACTTACAAACAAGCACTTCACCCGTAGGCGTCGACCTGATTGGAATCAAGAGGAAGACCGACCCAATGATGGCAGAACATGGGCTACGCATGCTGACAATGGATGGTACGCATTCACCGTGTGCATAACACCACCACCGATCATACACTCTGACATACCAACGTCTGGATGAGATGACGATAACAATTTGAAGTGGGACTCTCCAACTAATATTTATGCTTCGAAGCAAAATATTAAGGGATCCGATTATACAAATCCTAAGCCAAGGAACGGGCAGAATGGCCCGACAATAGAAAGAGCCCTCACTTCAGATCACGAGCCACAACCGGAAAGAGATAAAGACCCAGGGGCCTTCACAGTCACCTGTGGTATTGGTGAAGCACAAATTCATAAGTGCTTAGTCGATCTTGGAGCTGCTGTCAACGCCATGCCCTCCTCCTTATATTACTTATTAGGACTAGGTCCATTAAAACCACCCAGGTCAAATATCGAGCTAGGAGATAAATCATGCATCCGTCCGATTGGAGTGCTGGAAGACGTAATACTCCATGTGGGAGAGCTCGTCATTGCTGCAGACTTCTATGTGATACAAACGGGAGAGACCAGCGAAGACGACCCTCCAACAATAATCTTGGGACGACCATTTCTCTACGCTACTAAAGCAAGGATCGATGTGGGCAAGGGCTCATTATCGCTTAAGTTCGGCGGCAAAATTGCATATTTCTACATAGACAATAGCCGCACGGATACAAGGAAACCGCCAGATATAATACCTATCTCAGAAGCAATGGAAAGAAAAAACACCAAAACCATGGGGTTCTAACATAAGCAAGGAATCAGGAAAAGTCAAGGCAAAAAACCAACACAGGAATAGTGGCAAAATTTGACCTAAGCCACCCATGGGATCCCAACCAGTGATCCAGGAATAAGGTACTGTCGAGCCAACGACGTTAAACAAGTGCACTGGTCGGGAGGTAACCCGACACTATCTTACTTTCTGTCTTTTTATTTTCTGTCTTTTAGTTTTTATAAATAAGTCGCTCTCACCCACTTGGTGCATAGAATGATTTGACTATTTAGGAATTGGTTTTTGGAGCACGATCGGATCAGCCAGGTAGCTTCCGTGAACTACCGGACTTGCACTGAGAGTTTAAGGCCCCAGCCGAACTCCCTCGATTATCCAGCCTCATGCCATGTCATTCGACACAATAAGGGAGTTCTGATCTTACCTTTCCTTAATATCATTTCCTTCTCGTAATTGTCTGCTTGCATGGCTTTTGAACTAAGTAGTGCTGAAAGGCACGCCTTCGTTCAAAAGTGTGGGGTGAGATCCGCATGTGTACATAAATAAATAACATGTTTTTTTTTCTTTTTTAGTGTTATCTTTTTGAAAATATGAACTTAAGAATGTGAAAAAGATAGATCTAAAATTCATGCATTTACCTTGTGAAAATTCAACTGTCTAAAAACTTAGAACGTAACTTCTCATTTGTCCCTTTGTGCTGAGATAAACTAGGGATGTGGAGTTGATAGAAATGCCCTAGAGAGGCTTGGCAAGCAATCAAAGGACTGAATTTCACTATATGGTTTACGAAGTCAGTGGAGGCTGCACTTCGGGTTTTCAGTTAAGTCAAGAGTCAGCTCCGCCATGCGGTGTTTATGCATAAAAAATGAAGAAGGCGGGACGAGAATCAAACCGTCCTATCTCTAGTCAAAGTAGCCGGGAAAATAAATGAGCGAACCTCATTTTGACTCGCGCGAAACGGCAATGATGAGAGAGAGCGGGGAGGTATTTCCATATGCTCGCGGGCAATGATTGGACCTCCCAAGAAGGCTTGAGAAAATAGACTAGCAAGTCACAATAAGGCAAAAAGCTCAAAGAAGCAAATCAAGAGGCCAAAGGCCCAAAATTGTGAAGGTTTTAACCGAACAAAAGTGGAGTACTCAAAGAGTCAAATCAAAGGCCAAAGGCCGATTCACTACAAAAGCTGTCCCTCGCCAAAAGAAGAAAGAAATAAAAAAGGCTCAACTCAACTGTGAAACCCGAACCGAATCACGTGCTAGAGAAAGCTACAAGGAAACCATATAGTGCGAGACAGTCCCGAGGTTGCAGTCCAAGAGCCTAAAAAGGGCTATCTCCCAAAACATCCAGAATAATTTGCATCTCGGCACGAAGGTACAAGTATCAAGTTTCTTCTATTTATTTACACAATTCAATTTGGTAATAAGTAAGTAATGCATGAATTAGGATAAGTCTAGTACCACAGTCTAATTTTCATATTTTAACAAACTTACTTAGAGTGCCGCCCTTTAATAGCATTGTTCGGGACGAACAACTAAAAGTGTGGGGTGATCTGATGGACCATAATTATACGATTCAAAAACACAGTAAAACCCACCAAATTAGACTATTTGTCTATTTAACTTTTGCTTGTTAGTTCCGATATATTTCTACAGGGTATTTTGGCGCTTAGAGAGAAAACACGCTAAGGAGAGGATTTTACGCTGAAAACATGTTACGAGTCATTCCAAGGTCAAGATCAGATGTTGAACGAAGAAATCTCAAGATCCTGACATTGAATTACTCAATTCAAATCCAACCGAGGAACAACCAAAGTCAGACCAGAGCGAAATTACACTGATAGTTTTGTGAAAAGACTGCACAAAACACACAAAACTCATCCTTATCCATCCAAGACCGGCGGCTTTTGGAGGAGGTAACCAAAGTCACCTCCCCTCCTCCTCCTTCCCACCTTCAACCGGAGGCTTTTACCTCCATGGAGCTCACCATGGATGAGAGCCATGTGCTCTCATCTTAGCCCTCCATTTCCCTCTCCTTTGGCTATAAAAGGGAGCTCATCCTCTCTCATTTGTATCATCCACAATCCATATTCACTTCTCTCTATAAGTTTTGGTACTTTTGTAAGTTTGGTTTTTGAAATAATACTCTTGTTGGTTCTTGAGAATTATAACGGTTTGAAATTATAATACTCCTGTCGGTTCTTGAGTATTATAATACTATAGAGAATACTCCTGTTGGTTCTTGAGTATTCAGTAGGAATTGGGAATACTCCTGTTGGTTCTTGAGTATTCCACCCCCTCTCCTCTTACTGTTTTCGAAAACCCCCGAGTATTTTGCTATGGTATCCACCTCTATGGATATTCGTAGCTAAACTCTTTATTCGGTTAAAGGGGTGTACTTGTATTGTAAAATGTTTTAGACCCTGCACTTAATGCCGCTTTGTGTTCAAAACTTGTTCTATGTGCCATATATAGTCAGAATTTCCAAGGTTGAGTGGAAGCTGTAACAAGCAAAGCTCTTCCGTGGAGATTCGTGAACATACTCGGTAAGTGGAAGCTGTAACAAGCAAAACTGATCTGAGGAGTTCGACTTATCTAAAACACCACTTGGTCGATCGTAACTGAAAGATCAGGTGGATGCACACAAGGCTAAGATACTTCGAAAGGAGGAATTAGTCTAAAGTAGAACAAGTGTTTTAAACGATGTTGCAAGTCTTGCGCTTAGAAATGGCCTCGATTCATCTTTGAACACTTAGTATGATCATTAGCGGTTGATGATAAACAACTATGATACAAGGCCCCTGAAACCGAATGTTTTCTTTAAATTACAAAACCCCCCTATATTTACTTTTCTAGTATAACTGCCTTAATCAACTGCACTCACCTTCCGGAGGACTCGCAAATCACGCATCACCCACTGTAAGTCTTTCTTTTTACTTTTCAGTATTTATTTTCTGTAATTTACTTTTCCGCACTCAAAACCAAAAACAACCAAAAAAAGTCACTTAGTCATAACCGCTAAAATCTCAATCAACCTTAAAACACGCTCCCTCGCTGTACAAATCCCTTAAAGAACAACGTATCCCCCTAATTCTCTTGGGTTCGACCCCTACTTACCACTTGCTACCCAGTAGTAAAGTCGCGAGTAGTGGAAAATATAAATTTATTTGCACAGAGAACATTGCACCTTAACGACAATGCAGAGGGCTCCGTCAACAAGCAAAAGTTAAATAGTCGAAGAGTCTAATTTGGTGGGTTTAACTGTGTTTATGATTCATACAATTATGGTCCATCAGATTACCCCACACTTTTAGTTGTTCGTCCCGAACAATGCTATTAAAGGGCGGCACACACTATCTAAGTAAACTTTTAAAATATGAAAGTGAGACTGTGGGACTAGATTTATCCTAATTCATGCATTACTTACTTATTACCAAATTAAACTGTGTAAGTACTTAGAAGAAACTTGATACTTGTACCTTCGTGCCGAGATGCAAATTAATTCGGATGTTTCGGGAGATAGCCCTTTTCAGGCTCCTGGACTGCAACCTCGGGACTGTCTTGCACTATATGGTTTCCTTGTAGCTTTCTCTAGCACGTGATTTGGTTCGGGTTTCACTGAGTTGAGCCTTTTGATTTCTTTTTGGCGAGGGACAGCTTTTTTTGTAGTGAATCGGCCTTTGGCCTTTGATTTGACTCTTTGAGTACTTCACTTTTGTTCGGTTAGAATTTTCACAACTTTGGCCTTTGGCCTTTGATTAGCTCTTTGAGCTTTTGCCTTTTTGTGGCTTGCTAATCCATTTTCTCAAGCCTTTTTTGGGAGGTCCAATCATCGCCCGCGAGCATATGGAAATACCTCCCCGCTCTCTCTCATCCTTGCCATTTCGCGCGGGTCAAAATGAGGGTCGCTCATTTATTTTCCCGGCTACTCTGACTAGAGATAGGACGGTTTGATTCCCGTCCCGCCTTTTTTCTGCATAAACGCTGCATGACGGAGATGACTCTGACTCAACTGAAAACCCGAAGTGCAGCCTCCACTGACTTCGTAAACCATATAGCAAAATTCAGTCCTTCGATTGCTTGCCAAGCCTCTCTAGGGCATTTTCTATCAACTCCACATCCCCTGTTTATCTCAGCACAAAGGGACAAATGAGAAGTTACATTCTAAGTTTTTAAACAGTTGAATTTTCACAAGGTTATTGCATGAATTATGATCTATCTTTTTCACATTCTCAAGTTCATATTTTCAAAAAGATAATATTAAGGGAAAAGGAAAAGAAAAATATGTTATGTACACAGGCGGTTCTCACCCCACACTTTTGAACGAAGGCGTGCCTTTCAGCAAGACTTAGTTCAAAAGCCATGCAAGCAGACAATTATGAGAAGAAAATGACATTAAGGAAAAGGGAAGAACAGAACTCCCTTTAAAGTGTCGAGTGAACGACATGACATGAGGCTGGATAATAGAGGGAGTTCAGCTGGGGCCTTGAACTCTTGGCATAGGCCTGGCTGGCTTGATGTTGCACCCATAACCGATTCCTGAATAGTCATTTCATTCTATGCACCAAGTGGGTGAGAGCGATTTATTGGTAAAAACTAAATGACAGAAAATAAATGACTGAAAGTAAGATAGGTGTCGGGTTACCTCCCGACCAGTGCCTTTGTTTAACGTTGTTGGCTCGACGCATGGGGATCATTGGTTTGGTTCCCATGGGTGGCTCAGGTCGAATTTCCTTATTGCGCCAACCTTGATTCTTGCTTTGACTCTTCCTGGGTTTTTGGGGGATGATGGGCTTGGGTCCAGTTCCCATGGTTCTGGTGGTTTCTCCTTCCAACGTCTCTGAGAAGGCGAGGGACCCTTCACTACTAGTCTCTTGAACTGGGTTTTCTGGTGTTTAGGGCTGCCTTGTCTAGTTATGGCGAAAACATGCTCCATCGAGGAGTCGTTCTGCTCAGGCCCTTTTCCCATCCTCCTTTTAGCCTCTTCATGGATCACGTAGTTTTCAGTGGTGTTTTGGACTTCTTCCCTTGTTGGCACCTCCTCGAGATCCCATGAGGATTTTTCCTTGTTGCTTCCGATGCTTTCCATGTCTGATTCTTCAGATGGCTCAGGAGTATCTTCTTCATCTGTCTCTGGACCAGCCTCTTCTATCTGCATTCCTCTGTCAGCTTGGGGTATTCGTTTTGTGGCTGCGGCCAGGTCATTTATGAGGTTCCACATGTCTGCCATGGATAAGTTCCCGGCTGATCTTCTCATTGCTTCGTCAATCCTTGTCAGCTCATCGGCCCTGATCCCATGAAGAAATTTTTGAAGAAGAACTTTCTTTGTGAATCCATGGTGCGGGCAGCTTGAGACGATGGTGTCATAGTTCGTGTAGTATTCGTCCAAAGTCTCATCTCGGGATTGTTGCAGGCACATGATCTTCTCACGGGTTTTTTGGCGTAAGGATGGGGGGGAGAATTCCTTCAGGAATGGGACGCAAAGGTCCACAAAATATTCTGCACGACTAGCGGTTGATGTGTAATACCAAATCGTCGCAACATCAGTTAAAGAGAATTTGAAGCATTTAAGCTTAAATTCCTCTAACATTTCATTTTCAGGTTTTATATGGCGGCAAATGTGGTGAAAGTTTCGGCAATGTTGTACTGGGTCTTCTCCATCCATACCTCCAAACAGAGGAAGATGTCGCGTTGTCCATGCATACATAGTGTGTAGCGTGATGAAGAAACGAAAAGGGAAAGGAAAGAACAACTAATCCGACGGCTAATTCCCTGGCAACGGCGCCAATTTGACAGATGCTTGTCGTCAGAGCAAATGTACAAATAAATTTATAAGTCCGCTACTCGCAACTACACTACTGGGTAGCAAGTGGTAAGTAGGGGTCGAACCCAAGGGAATTAGGGGGATAAGTTGTTTTTGAGGGATCGTATAGGCGGGGAACGTGATTTTAGGTTGATTGAGGTTTTAGCGCATATAACTAAGTGATTTTTTTGGTTGGTTTTGATTTTTAGTGTGGAAAAGTAAATGACATAAAAGTAAATACTGAAAATAAAGGAGAAGACTTCTAGCGATTGATGCGTGATTGGCAAGTCTTCCGGAACGTCAGCAGTTGATAAAGCAGTTTATACTAAGAAAGTAAATGCAGGTGGTGTTTAAATCTAAGGAAAGCATTCGGTTTCGGGGGCCTTGTATCATAGCCTGTTTATCATCGACCTTTAGTGATCTTACTAAGTATTCAAACGTGTATCAAGGCCATTTCAAGCGCTCGATTTGCACACACTGTCTAGCCCATTTCAAGGTCGTAGAGCACTTGTTCTATTTAGACTAGCACCCCATTTCAAGGTATACTAGCCTATGTGCATCCATTTGATCAATCATTTCCGATCAAACCAAATGGTGTTTAAAAGAGGTCGAACTCCTCAGATAAGCTTTGCCATTTCAAGCATCCACTTACCCGAGTATGTTCACGAACCCCCACGGAAGAGTTTTGCCATTTCAAGCATCCACTCAACCTTGGAAGTTCTGACCTAATATATGGCACATAGAACAAGTTCTGAATACAAAGAAGAGGCACTAAGAGTATAGCCTAAAACATTTTATGATACAAGTACACCCCTTCAACCGAATGAAGAGTTTAGCTACGAATATCCATAGAGGTGGATACCATAGCTAAGTACTCGAGGGTTTTTGAAAGACAGTAAGTAAAGGAGAATACTCAAGAACCAATAGGAGTATTCTCAAAAACTACTAGAATACTCAAGAACCAACAGGAGTATTATAGATTTAACACAAAAGCTTACAAAAGTGCCCCAAAATCTAGAGAGATAAGTGATGTTTTGGAATGAAGATGGGATTGTGGATGAAGTTTACAAAGGGAAGGGAGTTGTATTTATAGGCATGGAGGAGCCACAAGGAGGCAACACTTGTCACACATCCATGGAGGGCTTCAAAAGCCGCCGGTCCCATGGTGTGGGAAGCCATAGCCGCCTGATGGATGCACAGTCGTTATGTGCAAACGTCAAGAATAAATTTATAATAGTCCACTACTCGCAACTATACTACTGGGTAGTACTTGGTAAGTAGGGGTCGAACCCAAGGGAATCAGGGGAATAGATGTTCTTTGAGGGGGTTGTCCAGCGAGAGAGCGTGTTTTAGGTCGGTTGGTTGGTTTTAAAGCTACCAGCTAAGTGATTGATTGATTGATTGATTGGTTGGTTTTAATACTGGAAAGTAAATTACAGTTTATAATTAAAGAGAAATGTTCGGTTTCAGGGGCCTTGTATTATATCCTGTTTATCATTGACCTTTAGTGAATTATCTAAGTATTCAAAGATGAATCGAGGCCCTTTCGTAGCGCAAGACTTGCAACATCGTTTAAAGCAACACTTGTTCTAAGCAAAACTAATTCCTCCTTTCAAAGTATCTTAGCTGTAAGTGCATCCACTTGATCTCCCAGTTACGTTTTTGACCAAGTGGTGTTTTAGATAAGTCGAACTCCTCGATAAGTTTTGCTTGTGACATCTTCCACTTACCGAGTATGATCACGAATTTCCACGGCAGAGCTTTGCTTGTGACAGCTTCCACTCAACCTTGGAAACTCTGACTTGATATATGGCACATAGAACAAGTTTTGAATACTAAGACTAGACACTAAGTTAATAGTCTTAAAACATTTTATAATACAAGTGCGCCCCTTCTACCGAACTACTAGTTTAGCTACTATTCATCGCGCTAAACATTATAACTAAGGAAATAAAACAGTTGAATAAATACTAAGAATTACTTACAACCGTTGAAGCGCCAAGGGAGCTATCCTTTATTTCCAAAGCCAAACTTACATATACATAACTTAGAGAGAGAAGTGAATTTTACAAGTGAGGGATGATTGAAATGAGGGGAGGAGCTCCTCCTTATATAGCCATGGGAGGAGGAGGAGATGGAGGCAAGTGTTGCATGGTGATTGGAGGAAAAAATGGATGGAGGAGATGGCCACACATGGAGGAAGGAGAGGAGGAGGAAGGAGGAGGAGACATGTGGAGGAGGAGCAAAAGCCGCCGGTCAAGGGAGGAGGAGCCGCCGGTTGCCGGTGGTGGAAGGGGAGGAGCTCCTCCCTTGGTCACCTCTTGCCCAAGTGGCCGGTCACCTTGCCCAATGTGTGATTTTATACAGTTTTGTGCAGTCTTTTCACAAAACTGTCAATGTGTTTCTTCCCCGGGCTGTCTTGATTCCTCTCCTGATTCTTCTGATTAATTTATTACGAGTGCTTCAACGTCAGGATCCTTGATATTTCTTCAGTCGGCATATGATCTTGACCTTGGATTGACTCGTAACATCTTTTCTGCTTAAAAAGCTCCTCTTTAGAGTGTATTCTCTCTAAGCTCTGAATTACCCTGTAAAAATATATCTGAACTAACAAGCAAAAGTTAAATAGACAAAATGTCTAAATAAGGGGTTATACTGTGTTTCTGATTCGTATAATTTTGGTCCATCACCGCCCCCCCCCCCATGTGGAGGAAGGGGAGAGGAGGAGAGGAGGATGAGTGAGGGGAGCCGCCGGCTAGGTGGAGGAAGGAGAGTGGTTTATGAGTTTTGTGAAGTTTTCACAAAACTATAGGTTCATTTCTGCTCCGGACTGACTCTGGTTGCTCTTCGGTTGGACTTGTTTTGAGTGATTCCATGTCAGGTTCATGATATTTCTTCAGTCGACATCTGGTCGTGACCTTGGAATGAATCGTAATATCTTTTCAGCTTAAAAACTCCTCCTTAGCGTGTATTCTCTCTAGACTCCAAAATACCCTGTAGAAAAATATCGGAACTAACAAGCAAAAGTTAAATAGACAAAGAGTCTAGTTTGGTGGGTTTAACTGTGTTTATGATTCATACAATTATGGTCCATCAATAAGAAAACTGTGTTTCTAAATATGGTTTTGGGCTGAAATTGCCAATTCTTGGAACTGCTGTGACATCATCAAAATGCATTGCAGACGTCATAGACAATCATATTGTTAACCCTTTATAGTTGTCAAGTTATATGTTTAGGGGTCAAATTGTAGTAAAAACAATTTATAAACCTTTGTAAGCCAAGGGTCGATCCAAGGAACAACGTGTATGATTAGTAGCTAACATGTGACCTATTCAACTATATCAAACAAAGAAAGTTTTGATGTGAAACAAATAGCAGAAATTAAATGCAGAAAATAAAGACGGTAATTGATGAGAGAAAGAATCCCAGGATCAAACTTTACCCATGCCAACCCACGATTCATGCAACAATGTCACATAAATTCATCATGCTATCGAATATCGAAATAAACCAAAATAACACTAGACAAGCCGCACATCCACGGATCATTGTCTAGATTAATCTCAACCATTGAACACCGCCCATCCACGGATTATCAATGGGTTCGGTTACTAAGCCTAGGGTTTTTTAGACGATAAAGTCAACTTTCCTATTAATTTATGTACTACCAGTGTAGCTACCATGACCTAATATCAATTTCATGCAATCTGGTTAATACCTAGGACCCATTCATCTTTTGGTAATTAACCTAAATACGTTCTAGCATACAAACATCCCATTCAATGTAAAACTTGCAAGAACGATAAAATTAAGCACAATGAAATTGAATACTCAAATTGCATTAATGAAAAACGTTTAATTGAACACATGAAGGCACGAGATCCGTAGGATCCTAGAATACGGAAGACTACTCACTATTCATGGTAAGTTAACTAAAAACAGTGTAGAAATAGAAATCAAGGATAAAGAAACCGTATTGACGATATAGCTCAATGAATCCTCAATCTCTCGCGATGTTCTGCTTTGTCTTCTTCTCCAAGTTAGGTCTCTTTCTCTCCAAAATCAAGCTCTCTCCGATGGATCTCGAAATTCCTATTTATAGTAGGAACTTTACGACTGGGCCATAACAACTGTAACATCCGAGGGTGTCACGGCAGTTACATCACCCATTGAAATCTCTGCCAAATAACCCTAGCGTGACACCCGTAACATTGGCTATATGTTACGGCTATTACGGCCCCCTCTGAAATCCCTGCCAAATAACCCTACCGTGACACTCGTAACATTTGCCTTATGTTACGGTAGTCACGACACTTCAGGCATGATTGAGCTGTCTGGTCCTTTTTCATCGATCTTTTCCATTCTTCCGATCTTTTAGGCTTATGGAGAAATGATTCATCTATTTACCTGAAACGCTCAAGAAAAGACATCAAATAATGACAATTTGCTGGGAGAACAAGTGTTATCCTTCATCGTATGAAGTGAATAACTAGTCAAAATATCGACTAATCAGTCATCAGCCGTGCCCAGCATTGACATTAGCAATGCGCTAATGTCTTCTTTGGGCGCAACCCACGCTGTCTCAACCTCTTCATTCTGCGCGTCAGTTCTGACTTTGACTCTTGTTTATTGACCATCCAAATGACCTCAGATGCTCTCGATGTGAAATAGAGAGTTGTAGAATTGAGTTAGCTACGCATTGGCATGTAGCTCGTATTTTTATGATCAATGGTCAATTCCCAAAACTCCATCGAACCTCCAAAGGTGTGATCTTCCACTGTGGTGTTTTTGGCATGTAATGCCATCTTGTATGTACGTTTCCACCTAAAGCTTCCAAAACACCTGAAATGGAAAACCATACTAAAATGTAAATTTTTGCATATAAAATCGTTGAAATAGATGGGAATAACTGATTCAACGATTCGTATAAATACGACTCCTCAGACCCCTTCCCACGGGAGTTTAGACTTTTGGGGTGTCAATCCACTTTCAAATCCTATTTGAATTTCCTTCCTTCAAGCCTATAATGGACTTTTAAATGCATGTTTGACTCATTCAAAACTGTGGATCCATTTAGAATTAAGGGGTCAGGATAGCTCATTTCAAATGATATCTTGCAAAATAAGACAAGAAGCTCTAAACTTGTACCGAACCATTGTGACCAAGAAAGGATCTTCAACACTAGCTTCTCGCTTGATGGTTACACCCTCCTTCAATTTTTTAATAGTATCCTTGGGTGCAAGGTAGTCAGAATCGAGTTTTTTTTATATCTTTACTCATTTTGCTTAAGTGGAATCCAAATGTAAACTCAATTCGTAAAATCGTGAAGTTTATCTGATATTAAAATAATATCAAAATTTATGTCACTAGTAAAGAACACACTAAAATGTATCTGATATTAAATAATATTAAAATTTGAAAGACAGCAATTCAGATAAGCGATGTCTTTCAAAAACGGGACATTAGACATCGCTTTGTGAATAAGCGCTGTCTTATGTGGTCTTTAGACATCGCTTCAAACACAGGCGTTGTGTTATATATACGTTAGACATCACTTATCAAAATTTGTTGTTTAATGTTCACTTAAGACAGCGCTTTTTAAAAAGCACTGTCTTTTATCTAGACTTTAAACTGCGCTTTTGAGCATGCGTTGTCTTAAGTAGACAATAAACTGTGCTTATGCCTAAAGCGATGTCTTATATTTAGACTTAAAATAGTGCTTTTAAGCAGGCGCTGTCTTAAGTTGATATTAAACAGCGCTTATGACAAAAGCGTTGTCCAAAGTTAAACCCGAAAACAGATCTGATTTCATTCTGCTGGTTTTTTACTTTTCACTCGACAAATCTCACCGCTTATGCCTCCACTTTTGAATTCTCACCGTCTTCGATCCCACCAGTGCCACCATCGTCGTGTTCTTTGCATCGTAGCCAAGGTGTGTTTAGTTTGTTCAGTTTGTTCACCTTCGTCGTCGATTTCATTCAGTCTTTGATGTTCGCATCGGTGTTTCAGTTTTGATTTCATTCGTTAGGGTTTTCACAGTACCAATTGCTGAAATTGTAGCTCAGTTTCGATTTTGCCTTCATCGTCCGATTTCATTAGCCTTGAGGTAAGTTGCAACCGAAATCCACCATCGTTAGGGTTCATAACTCACAATGATTTTTAGTGAGTAAGTTTGTACATAGCTACTGAATTTGCTGAATTTTGATGCGATGAAGTTCCTGAATTTGGTTATTTGTTTGGCAGTGAGTTAGTTTGTTTATCAAAGCATTTAAGCAAATAGCTAGCTGGTGGTTAGCGCCCAAGTGAAGGTGAGTGAGGCTTATTTGGTTTACACTCATACCTTGCCGATGTGTATTTTTGTAAGAAAATCATGATGAACCTTAATGTCATGTTGCATGAGTGAACCCATAGTTGAAACGGTAGCGGGGGAGTGGTCCAGTTTTTCTATACATAAGGTGAGCTCAAATTGATAACAATACAAATATCAAGGAATTAAGAATTTTTTGTGAGAGACTTGTTGACTGTGTGGATGGATGGAGATTGACAAGGGGTTAGAGTGTGTAAGAATTGTTTGTGTATTCTTTTGATGTTACGTTGGTGGTATTGTATAGTGCAGTCATTTTTAATAGTATGTTATGAAATTGTTTATAATATGTGAATCTTATGCATTTGTTGTTTTCAATATTTTACTATGTGAATCTTATGCATTCGTTGTTTAATTTCAGGACAATGGTTCACTCAAGTAGCTAGGAGGGTGGCTCTTCATCACGTAAGACAAGGGTACCAAGCTATATGAATAAATTAATCAAGAAGCATAAGTATGGGAGTAAGGAGCCGATCACATTAGATGCATTTGGAAATATTACCGATGAAGGAGGGACCGCATTCAGAAGCTACATTGGTAATGTTTCACTTCTATTTTTGGAACTATTGAACCACAAATTGTTTAGATTCAAAACAAATGATGTGTTTTATAAATACAAGTATCATTGCTAAATCTCGAGTGCCGATTACACATGATAGCTGGAAGGTAGTACCTAAGGATCTTAAGGATCTGGTGTGGGATGAGATGCTGGTAAGCATTCAATTGTACCACGATTGTTACATTCCTCACTTATTCAATTATTAATAGTTCTGTATATTTCTACGGGCATTATTTGATTTTCCCAAGAATGCTCTAAAGGTGAAGCATACTGAGATGCGAGCTGCCGGTATCATGTGGAGAAATTTTAAGAGTGAGCTCGCGAATCAGTACATCTTTGGGAAGAAACAAGGAGATGTACTCTTTCATTGATCTGGAGCATTGGAAGACGTTTTTCAAACAGCGGGCTACTCCCGAGGCACTACAAATTAGGTAGAAGAACATTGCTCGTGTAAAATCGAACCCGTACCAGCATACACTGTCTCAAAGCGGGTACAAGAGGCTAGAGTGGATCTCCTTGCAGAAAAGAAAGCCCAGATGGGGTCTCAGGGTTTATTAGCGGAGGGGGATTAGCCTGTCATCTACGTTAAGAGGCATGAGGTATGGAAGAGGGGTCACCTCAAGAAGAATAAAGAACACGTGAGTGACTCTATGAGGGAAGTGGTGGATGTAAGTTGTTTGTTTACAATAAAATAGTAAATAGTAGCCTAACTCTGTGCGATCATGATGAATGTAATATGATTAATAACAGGATAAATTACAAGAGCAGGCCAGTCAGGGAAGATTTACTTCACTGGGTCGAAGAGACATATTAACAGAGGCCACATGAAAGGACAAGTACCCTGGACGCACACACGCAGTCGGGAGTGTGATAGGTTGGATGAAGGTATTCGAGAAACAGTCTTCCTCGTCCAACACACACTCCACCATCAGTTCGCACGTGCCTATGCTTCAAAGTCGGTATATTGGTTCCGATCTAGACCCCTTCAGAGTTATACCCGAGTTATTACGTAGTCATTTAAAATTATGAAGAAAGTGCAATTTATTACCTCAAATATGTTATATTAATAATTTTGTTTGACAATATCAGGTTGGGAAGAAATGCATACTCCACGTGGAAGGAGGTTTGGAGAGGGTAGGCAAATCGTGGCACTTGGCAGAGTTATGGCTGGGCGATATGTTCACTATCGAGAGTTGAATGATGAGATGGTGAAGGTGATTGTAGACGATGCGATCGAGCCATCGACAGAGCTGCCAGAGCAGTTTGGGGAGATGGAGAGAGTATCCAATGCAATGCGGGCATTTGTGGGTTGGCCGAAATTGCTCGTAGTCATTGATGAAAAGGTAAGTAAGTACATTCAGTTTTATCACACTAAACAACTCTTTTTTATTTTATTTACTTACTTGCTCGATCGATATTTTAACTTTGGACAAGGATATGACAAGTTCAGATTCTTGAAAATGCAACACAGCAGTTTCAGTGACGATAATACGAGCAGAATGTCAATGCATTGCCGCTTTTTGTACGAGCACGCTAGCATGATGGCTAAATCAACTCTGTATTCAGTGTACATTAGTAGCGAGGTGTTTAGAGAGGATTGCTATGTTGATCTAAACAGAGATTGTATTCTGGAGTTTACCCAGTTGAAAGCTTTGGGTGCATCCACATCTGAGGTTTACATAAGGTAATTACTTATTTGATTATTAAAGGGTCATAAGTTTGAAAAAAATTTACTAACGTAATCATATGCCCGCAGAAGTATCCAAAATAAGATCCAACGTTCAGGCATTCAATTTGGATTCTTCAGACCGAGTTATATGACCCCGTCCGAGGACTTCGAGGTGAGTGTGGAGTTCTTTCGGAGGAGATTGAGAATGCCAGACTGTGGTCGTAATTTTTGCTACTTCCTTCCCTACGTCAATGTCAGAGAGTAAGTGAATACTTTTTTTATTGCATGTTGATTTTGTATGAAATGCATGTTGTACTAATATATAATGTGTCAAATGTTTGTTAGGTGGCATTGGATGTTTGCGGTCATTTTCTTTACGAAGCGAGTAGTTCTTTTGCTTGATCCTTGAGGGAAAACAACCGTTGTCTGATACAACGAATTTTGTGAACACGTAAGAATTATTATTGTCCAATTTTATTTTAGCATTACTACACATCCTACAACTTGCTGATATTACCTTAATGTTGCAGGAGCATGAGTCTGCACTTCAACAATCATCATTCGCATATAGAGTGGAAGACTGTGACAGTATTGAAATAACAAATTAGAATTGTATTGAAATTTGATCTTTCATAGTCAATATGTTTTGTGTGATTATAACTTAATTCCATTTTCAGTGCCCAAAACAGCCCTTCAAGAGTGAAGTATGTGGCTACTATGTCTTGCAATACATTCGCGACACAAACAAGTTCGTCCAAGCTACCAATGGATCGCTTGAGGACGACATCAGACAAGTAAGTATATTCCGAGACTTGATTGATCAATACCAATTTGGGGTGTTCATAAACTTTCTAACTTCGAAATTTTTTTCAGTGTTTCCCTAAAGGACGAGAACCCTATGATAACGATGTGCTAGATGATATGCAGGATGACATTGGAACTTCATTGATTACTTACGTGCGGTAAGTATATCATCCGGTATAAACATAAAGTAATTTATTGTATTATTGCTCGAATGTTGTTACAAGACAAACGTGTCAAGTGAGACATTTCGACATATGTGTGAATGCAAATGTGTTGTATAATATTGAGCAAATGAATGTAATTTTCTGTTCAGCAAATGTATTTTGAAATTGGTGTTTTTTTAAAATGGATCGTGCAAGGGGAAATTGTTTGAATCAATCAAATCTGCCATTTTTTTCAACCTTTAGACAGCGCTTCCCGGGTATGCGTTGTCTATAGTTTAACATTAGATAGCGCTTTATCCACCAGCGATGTCTAAGGTAGCAACTTTAGACAGCACTTTTAAACATCGCTTTCATTATAAGCGATGTCTAAAGTTAGACAATAGACATCGCTTACATAATAAGCGTTATCTATTGACCGACATAAAACAGCGCTTATGAAGAGAAAAGTATAAATAAGGAAGAAGTCTTGTGATCGGATGATGATGAATTGTTTCAGTACACCTTTGGACCTAGACCAAGTTGATAAAGAGGCATATGAAGATGATATAACCACAAACTATGACTACTTTCCACCTGAGACCCGCACTTCTGTACCCACTACTAAGGTCCTTGAGGATTAGCTGATTGCAAGCATAAGACAAGATATACTTCCACATTTAATTTTAAATGAAGATTTCTTTAGTAATGATTCATCCGTGGAAGATGTAATTTCTTTGCATCAAGAAGATATACACCCTCCCACTACAAGTGAGCTTGCAGTTCTTGTGGAAGAGGCAATACAAGAGGAACACTTTGAGCCACCAAGACATTAAGTATTTGAAGACTTTGTGGATGTGTATTTGGATTTGAACGAAAGATACTCTCACATAGAAGTGAACATGAGCTCAAAGGAAAACTTTGAAGAGTGTGCATCCAAGTAAGGTTGTTAAAATCGCGTGTTAAGTCGTAAAATTGTACGATTTTATGATTCTACATGTCCATGTCGTTTTAAATCGCAGCTGGAAACGTTTCATGTTAAAATTGGAGGAGAAAACGATTTTACACGCCTTAAAATAGTTAAATTTGGTTAGAATCGTACGATCCTGAAGCTTGGGCTTATTTAACTTACTAGGCCCAATAAGACAAATAAAAAAATGGATAATGAAACCCTAATCATGTTAAAAAAACTGACGATAAAATCATTCTGTCTCTTTCGTTTGTCGACTTCTTCTCCTCTCATCACCGAAATTGACACAAGCAGGAGGGCAGATTTCGAAAGAGAAATTCAATTGCGAGGTTTGGAGGTGCTGCTTTGATGGCAACTAAGTTTCTATGTAAAGATTAGTAAAAGGTTTACTTATGGTGAAAGCTACGAAATACACATCCATGGATAAAAATGAGAATGTTAGTGAAGGTCTGTTTCTGGGTAGGCAAAGGGAGGCAAAATATGAGGGGTAATAGGACTGATATTGGATGGTGTTATAGAACAAATGTTTTTGGTGATGCCAAAAAGGTGAAATGTAATTTTTGCACAAAAGTCATCAGTGGAAGAATTTATAGATTCAAGCACCATCTTGCTGGGACTAGTGAAGATTCTGATTCGTGTTCACAAGTGATAGCTGAAGTCCGATTTACAATGCACAATATAAATGTTACCGCAAAGGAGACTTCATGATTGAATGTAGGGAGGAAGGTGAAAGTTCAACAGTGGAGGCGGAGACAGATTACTCTAAGAAAAATAAAATGGGAAAGCCTAGTACTTCTATGATTCAGCCGACATCAATCAGATGCCCAAAAAGCCCTTAAAGGACGAAGCAAATAATCTTGTTCTAATGTTCTTTTACACAAGTGTCATTCCATTTAATTGTATAAAAATTCCATTCATTGCGAAAATGTGTGATGTTATTGGAAAATATGGTATCAGCTACAAACGTCCTACTTATAATGACAATTGGGACAAGCTTTTGAAAAGGGCAGTCCTTCAAACCGATCAAGTTTTTGAAGATTTTAAAGTTGAGTGGAAAAGAACATGTTGTCCAATCATGTATGACGGGTGCACATATAGAAAAAAAATGTTCGATTTGCAATCTTATGGTGAATAGTTTTAAGGGTACACGTTTTCTATATTCACCGGACACTTCTAATATTTCTAAAACATCTGATAGAGTTTGTAAGATGTTAGATGATGCGGATGAATTCGTAAGAGAGGAGAATGTAATTCAAGTGGTTACTCATATTGCTACACATTTTAAAGTTGGTGGGGAATTATTAATGCTGAAGCAAAGGAATTTGTATTGGACTTCATTTACAGCCCATTGCATAGATTTGATATTTGAGGATTTTGAGAAAGAGTTAATTTTTCATCCAGTCACCGTAAAGAACATTGATTACCATGGTGACGAAATTCACAAATGGGAGGGATATGATTATAGGCCCGCCATGACAAGATTTGCAACAGCTTATTCAACTCTTGGATATCTCAATGATCTCAAATCGTTATTGATTAATATATTCAGCTCGAAGGATTGGATATCTGGTAGGTTTGCAACTACAAAAGAGGGGAAAAAGATTGAAAAGGGTGCATCAGATCGATTTTGAAAAGTAATGTCATGTCATGTGCCTCAAGATTGCAGCTCCTCTTATGGAAGTATTGTGATTGATCAACTACGATGCAAGTCCCTCTATGGGTTTCATTTATGAGGTGATGGATTCTAGCAAGAATAAAATTGGAAGCAACTTGAGTGATGTTCAAAAATAGTAAGTTCAACAAACTTTTAAAATTAGAAATCTAGAGTTTGATTTAAGATACTCATTACATATGTTTTCTTTTTATTATAGCTATGAACCTGTTTGAAAGATTATTGGTGAACGTTGGAAAGTTTAGCTCCACAAACCATAGAGGGACTTGCATCGTAGTTGATGACGTGCAATAAAATGTATAGTCAAAAGATATTTATATTTTGACCGGTAAGACCGGTGTCGAACCCAAGGGAGTAATTGGATTATACGCTAGGAGAATCAATTTTTCTACTCGGCTATTCCTTCAAATCACTTATGAGAATGGTTATCAATCAAAAACAAGCAATGAGATAGCACAAAAGGGTTAAATATCAATCAAAAGAGAGTTTCGAGGGGTTGTGCCCCTCCTTGGCATTTCCCATGACCATGCATACAAGAATTAAACGCATTCTAGGTGTTAGGTAGTATTGAACCTAGCTTAGATTGGGGTAGACCAACTGTCATTGAATCTAACCTTATCCAAGCTCTCTTATAGCTCGAACCTCACTCCGTCGAGATAATTGGTTCATTCCATGGCATTTATTAGCATTGGAATGTCTCCCAAGCAATAAATGTCATGGACTCTAGTCCTAGTTCTTTTCAAATCCTTAGATATGATCACATTTACCACATCTAAACCATCCCTAACATCGCTAGATTATTAGGTCAAGTTTTGGGATAAACAATTCACTTAGGCATTTTATCAAACACCTTGTGGCATGCAATAATGAAGATCATAGCAAATGTAAATTTAACACCATAGATTAATCATCAAACATGTGTAAACATGATCAAGAGTACCAAGGAGGGTAGCAACACCCTCAAAACACAAGGAAACTACTCACACATCATGTAAGACAACATGATGTGTGTAGGGTTTGAATACAACAAATTAGAAGAGAAGAGGAATAGAAAACAGGATGGTTAATCCTAGATGTCTCCTTTGATCTTCACTCCTCCTTTGTTGATTGTGGATTGATGACCTTGATTTGATCTCCTTTGATGAGTATTTTTGCCCAAAAGTCCAAGTTTTTAGGTCAAACTTACCACTTTCTATTTATAGCCTCGCTGAAAATCCAGAACTGTAGCAGTCCCAGTCGACCGACTGGCGTTGTGCTTGTGGTCCAGTCGACCGACTGGAGAAAGAAAAACTGTTTGAGAAGCAGTTTCCCAGTCGACCGACTAGCAGGTCTAGTCGATCGACTGCGGAAATGCAGATTCTGACCCTCCTGAAGCCTTCCCCAGTCGACCGACTGGCACACAGGGGAGGTACCCAGCCGGCCGACTGAGGTCACGTGGTCTGCATGCCCTTGATGGAGTACTCGCCAGTCGACCGACTGTGGAAACATGTATTGCAGGACCTCCTGGAGCACTCGTCAGTCGACCGACTGGCGCAGGGGAACTTCCCAGCCGACCGATTGGGGACCATTTCTGCTCACTTTTTGCTCTAGTCTTTGATTTTCACCGAGTTTCCTTATTTTGGCTTTTGACACTGAGACATCTTGTTTTGTACCTGAAACGCACAAAAAGGGGATCAAATGACATCAAATTATCATCGGAAACGAACTAAAGCTATATTGAAAATGGGTATTAACGAGTCGAAAACTCGACTCATCAACACTCCACACTTAAGCTTTGCTCGTCCCGAACAAAGTATGCAAATACCCCAAGGAAGCGCAAATGGCGAAAAGCTAGTGGTGCTATGTTTTTCGTGCATTTGCCTCACTAGATTCCAAAAGGTCTCGATCATTATTCCCTAACATGTTATTGAAAGGTAAATGACAAGTATGTACAATCTAACTAGCTCCTTTTCGTAGGTGTTACGAATGCATTTAGCGTATGCATTAAGCCTTTAAACCCCTAGGCTACCCTAGTGGACGAGTTATAGTCTCGTGAGAGTTTTCAGAAAAGGGAATACTCACAAATCCCTAATGCACCTATCCCATGAGAATGAATGCAAGAGTGCTTAACCAAGGCGATGATTTCTCAAAACAAATCCCTCACCCCAAACTAGGACTACCATCACAATATCATCAAAAGAACTTTTGAACCATTTAAGTATCCCATGAGATTGTGCATTCAAGGTCATCAATACTAAAGCTATCAAATGTCTCATCTAAATGTCTACTCATTTTCAAGGCAATACAATGAAGCAAAGTTAATAGTTTTGCACAAAAGAGTGTCAACCACTCACTTATGCTAGCTAGGGCTAGTCCATGGGCTTGCGACAAGGAAACTCATTCTCAAGTTTTAGGCGCTTAAGCCATAATCCATAAGGGAAGAGGAGTTCGACACTAGAGTTTCTTAATAAACAAGCATAGACCAAGTGATAGCTCCCGTGCAAGCACATGGATCGTCCAAGAGTCATTCCAACTAGCACAAAACACAAAGGATTCACCCGCGCACATGTAGAATGATGGAAGAACATAGAGTCAAGTTGTAAGTGCTTCTTATTTTCTTTTCTTTTTCAAATGGCCTTTGGCCTACAAATGCTTTCGAGGGGGAACTTTTCTTCCTAACCCCCGGCATTGTATATTTTTGCACAAAACTTCTCTAGCGCTCGAGAAAGTTTTTGGTCGGGGCTTTGCCCTCTTTTGACCATGAAAATGAAGTATTTTTTGTTGGGGCCTATTTTTCGCCCTCTTTTGTTTTTGACTCCACACTTAAAACTTGACAATATGTTCAAGGAATGCATGGAATGCGCGGGAAACAATCATAAGCATGGCACTAAATTAGAAAACTCAAGTCACCAAGGAGCAAACAAAATGTCAAAGTTTTTCTTGAAAATTTTAAAAGTGCTTGCTAAAACTTAATCCAAGGTATTTCAACGAAATTACTTAGAAAATTAGATAGACAAGAGTTAGCAATGATATTTGTTCAAGAATGCACATTCAAGGGACTAGGTCGGTTCTAGGTTCAAGATCCAATAAAAGTGACAAATAGGCTAGATGTGATTTATAGAGATTTAGTGTTGATAGTCACAAGCCTATGTGGTTAAAAACACTCTCATGTAGGGATAAAGAGCAAAGATGCAAGTGTCCATCTAAAATGATATGCATGGCATGCAAACATGTGAACTATGCGCATTAAACCACTCCACACTTAATTCAAGCTTAGTACCTAAGCGCAAAGAATGATAAAATAAAGGCAAAGGCGCATAGGAACTCCCCTCGTTTGTAGAACCGGTGACATAACTCTTGGGAGTGAGAAATAACTTTTTAGTTGCAATTGTAGACAAAGAAGGTGAATTTTGAACATGAGAATAATATGTAAGTGTATATCCTGTAGAGTAAACAGTAGAAATGGTAAACGCCTTCAATATCATATGAAATGTAGCATACAACCAAAGACAAGTCAAGAGTACATCAAAAAGATGGCATACATCATCCAGAATTGCGCCAAAAGGCGACTTGACATCTAAGTACATGATCAAAGCAAGAAAAGCACCAAAACATCAATACAAGTATGATCAAAATGTACTAGAAGCTGAAGATGAAGCCTCGTAGTCTCCCGAAGTGGTCTCTCTAGTAGAATCGCCATCGTCCTCCTCCATAGCATCGGTAAGTGGCGAGGTCAGGGCGAGGTGGCGGAACGGTTGGACGACCGGAATCTGAAGGTCGGGTGGAGGTGGATGTTGGGTCGATCGGGTGAGTGAGTGAAGGGGTCGGGTGAGAAGTGGTTGAAATGGGAAGATGGGTGTGAGATAGGCAATCCCCAACCGGTCGGGTGAGTTTTTTTATGCTCTAAACCGGTCGGGTCGAAAGATTTCCTGTGGGAATGTTTAACCGGTCGGTTGAGTATAGTAGTGATCTCACCCGGTCGGTTGGATTTTGGGTCCCTAACTGTTTTCAATGTTTTAATAATAAAAGTCTATCCATTCTTGCACAAATCCAACTCCACACTCATGAATTTTTACTCCACAAAATGAACTAGCATCACTCAATATTCAAACACAAGATCATTTCACACTCAAGGCATACCTCAACATGAAATCACTAGCATACACATGATTTTCAACAAAGAAACCAAGCTAGGATTACACACTCCACACTTAAGACATCACCACCCTTTAAAAATTTCATGCAAGCACCATTCCACACCAAGCACATCCAATCATGCATTTTCATCATCCTAGCGCTCATGTTCACATTCAACATTCAAAGTACGCATGCCAAACATATATATGAAATTAATTTTAAGTAGATGGACAACTTACAAACCGGGTTACCTTCCGTGAGGGCCTAGTTTAACGTCTTGGCAAAGACCGAGCCGAATCTCTTCATGTTTAAGAAACACACTTGAGGAGTCCTTTGCTAGGATCCCTCCTCAAGCGGACTTGTAGAATATTGGGAGACTCAATCCGGGTTCTTTGAAGAGTTGCAAGCAACTTGTTTAATAGCCCTTTTCCAAAGTGGTAGCTTCTCACCCTTTGATGTATTTACTTTTCCATTCCTACTCATATCATCGTCGGATGATGATTCATATTGATCACGGGGAGGGCCTTCATCGGGTTCAAACATGTTGTGCCACTCTTTCATATCAACTTTCTCGCCCTCGGTAATCTCGGCTCCCTCCTTCTCTAGCTTTTTCTCAACACTAGCCACTTGTTCTTCTTTTGGTTTTTCTATCTTTACCTTTTCTCCACCAATCTTTAGGGTCAATTTCCCCTTTCCCACATCAACCTTAAAACCGGCGGTGGCCAAGAAGGGGCGTCCAAGAATCAATGATGAAGTGAAGTTGTCCCCCATATCGATCACCACAAAGTCACATGGAATGTAGAATTTGTCGACTTTGATAGGGACATTCTCCACTAGGCCCCAAGGGCACCTTGTAGTGCCATCCGCGAGTTGTAGAGTGATTTTAGCGGTTTTCACCCCATTCAATTTTAGCTTGTGGTAGATGGCAAGAGGCATGACGCTCACACTAGCCCCAAGGTCGGCTAGAGGACTCGAGAAGCTCATATCCCCTATTGAGCAAGGGATAGTGAATTTGCTGGGATCTCCCATCTCTTGGGGAATTAGCTTTGAGAAGAGGGCGCTACATTCGTGGTTGAGGGGATGTGGATCATCTTCTTCAATGGTTCTCTTGTTGGACAAAATCTCTTTTAGAAACTTGTTGTAGAGAGGTGCTTTCTTTATGAGCTCATGAAATGGCATGTATACATATAGTTTTTTCAACATCCTGGTAAAGACCCCATATTCTTTGTCCAACTTAGAGGTCTTGATGAGCCTATGAGGGAAGGGAACCGGTGGAACATAAGGCTTGAATTCTTCCTTTCTCTCTTTACTTTCTTTTGCCTTTTCGGTTGGAGGATTAGGGACCTCTTTATTGAGTTCTTTTTCTTCGACTCTAGCTTGGCCAATGGGTTTTGGGGGTATTTGAACGGATTTCTTTGGTGTAACACCCTCCAAATGTCTCCCACTTCTAAGGGTCACCGCCTCACAATGTTCCTTCCTCTCTAGAAATTCATCCTCAAGTAATTCCTCTATATAGATGGCGTTGCAAAACTCCTTCTTTTCATGCTCGGGACGTGCCGGTAGCTTTCCTTGTGCCCTAGTTGATGACTCGGCTTGTTGAGCTAGTTGGTTCTCAAGCATCTTGACATGTGTTTGCAAGCCTTGGTGAGATTGTTTCATTTTTTCAATTCTTTACTTATATCAAGGATTACGGAAAGCATGACATCGGAATTCGAAGGCTCATTTGATGGTTGAGAAGGATGATCCTCTTGTCAATAAGGCCTTTGGGGCTGAGCTTGATATTGTTGGTCTTGATGTTGGTTCCTTGGTTGAAATTGATTCCTCGGAGGGATAGCTTGATTCGTTGAGGTAGGCTTAGGACCAAATCCGGGAGATGTAGTACCAAAATCGGGACGAGTGGGATTTGTAGTCTTGTACGAAAAATTTGGGTGATTCTTCCGAACCGAGTAAAACCTTGGAGTAGTGTAGTTAGATTGGGAATTTTGGCCTTGAGTGGCACTAGCTCCATACTCTCTACCTTGGTTTCCACCCACATAATTTGCTTCTTCGTTCTCGATTCTATGTCCATCCCTTTGAACCAACGGGCAAGAGTTAGTTTCATGCTCATAAACCTCACAAATGTCACACCCTTGGCTCGTTGAGTGATCTCTCTCCGGATGTTTCAATTTAAACACTTCGTCCGAAAGGCATTCAAATTTTCTAGCTAATGAATCGTAGTCTCTCATGCTTACGGCCTTTGCTTCATGTCTTTCTCCCTTCCTTCTTGGGTTTTCTCTTTCACTCCCCCACGTGAAGTAGTTATTTGTGATCTTATCAATTACCGCATATCCTTCATGAGGTTCAAGATCTATAGCTCCTCTCGCGGCGGTATCAAGTGCAAGCTACGAGGGACCATCTACACCATGATAGAAGGTATGGAACACAAGGAGAGTGTCTAAGTTGTGATGTGGGCAAAGCCTTTGGTACTCCTTGTATCTCTCCCAAGCCTCATAAAGCGTCTCTCCATCCATTTGCTCAAAATTCATGATTAGACCCCTATAATAAGCCGTCTTGGAAGGAGGGAAATACTTATTGAGGAATGCAACGGCAAGCTCCTCCCAAGTGGTGAAACTTCCCGGCGTTTGGCTCCTTAACCAAGACGTGGCCTTTCCCGTGAGGGAGAAAGGGAACAACCTCAAGAGCTTAGCATCCTCGGAAACCCCATTGATCTTGAAAGTATCACAAACTTCAAGAAACGTAGTCAAATGAGAGTTTGGGTCCTCGTGGTCTCCTCCCGAGAATCGGGTTGCTTGTATCATTTGGATTGTAGAGGTTTTCAAATCGAAGTCTCGGTTGTCAACCGCGGGAGCAAGGATTGGGGAACAATATCCATATGCACTAGGAGCGGCATAGTCTTTGAGAACCCTTCTAGCTTGGGGCAATGGTGGAAATTGACCTTGGGGTGGTGGAGCTGGACGGGGAAGTCTATTATCTCTATCTCTATCACCCATGACTTCTTGAGTGTTGGAGGTTGTTCGTTTAGCCTTGATTGTCTTACTCCTTGTAAGGTGGGGATTAACAATGTCTTTCAATGGTTGATTCAAATCCCTATCCACAATTTGCGCAAGTTTCTTTGTCTTTAGTGGCATAAACGAGAGGCACCTACAAGGGAAGAAACAATTAAGACAAGTGAGAATAGTGAATAAACTCAAAAATCACAAGTGGCAAAGCAAATAAAGAAAAATATGGAATAGTCGGAGTTCTAAATGATTCTTCCTAGGGACAATCTAGCCATTACTACCCGGCAACGGCGCCATTTTGACGTGCAATAAATTGTATAGTCAAAAGATATTTATATTTTGACCGGTAAGACCGGTGTCGAACCCAAGGGAGTAATTGGATTATACACTAGGGGAATCAAGTTTTCTACTCGGCTATTCCTTCAAATCACTTATGAGAATGGTTATCAATAAAAAACAAGCAATGAGATAGCACAAAAAGGTTAAATATCAATCAAAAGAGAGTTTTGAGTGGTTGTGCCCCTCCTTGGCATTTCCCCTGATCATGCATACAAGAATTAAACGCATTCGAGGTGTTAGGTAGTATTGAACCTAGCTTAGATTGGGGTAGACCAACTGTCATTGAATCTAACCTTATCCAAGCTCTCTTATTGCTCGAACCTCACTCCGTCGAGATAATTGGTTCATTCCATGGCATTTATTAGCATTGGAATGTCTCCCAAGCAATAAATGTCATGGACTCTAGTCCTAGTTCACTTCAAATCCTTAGATATGATCACATTTACCACATCTAAACCATCCCTAACATCGCTAGATTATTAGGTCAAGTTTTGGGATAAACAATTCACTTAGGCATTTTATCAAACACCTTATGGCATGCAATAATGAAGATCATAGCAAATGTAAATTTAACACCATAGATTAATCATCAAACATGTGTATACATGATCAAGAGTACCAAGGAGGGTAGCAACACCCTCAAAACACAAGGAAACTACTCACACATCATGTAAGACAACATGATGTGTGTAGGGTTTGAATACAACAAATTAGAAGAGAAGAGGAATATAAAATAGGATGGTTAATCCTAGATGTCTCCCTTTGATCTTCACTCCTCCTTTGTTGATTGTGGATTGATGACCTTGATTTGATCTCCTATGATGAGTATTTTTGCCCAAAAGTCCAAGTTTTTAGGTCAAACTTACCACTTTCTATTTATAGCCTCGCTGAAAATCCGGAACTGCTCAGTCCCAGTCGACCGACTGGCGTTGTGCTTGTGGTCCAGTCGACCGACTGGAGGAAGAAAGACTGTTTGAGAAGCAGTTTCCCAGTCGACCGACTGCGGAAACGCAGATTCTGACCCTACTGAAGCCTTCCCCAGTCGACCGACTGGAACACAGGGGAGGTACCCAGCCGACCGTCTGATGTCACGTGGTCTGCATGCCCTTGATGGAGTACTCGCCAGTCGACCGACTGGAGGGTCCAGTCGACCGACTGTGGAAACATGGATTGCAGGACCTCATGGAGCACTCGTCAGTCGACCGACTGGCGCAGGGGAACTTCCCAGTCGACCGACTGGGGACCATTTCTGCTCACTTTTTGCTCTAGTCTTCGATTTTCACCGAGTTTCCTTATTTTGGCTTTTGACACTGAGACATCTTGTTTTGTACATGAAACGCACGAAAAGGGGATCAAATGACATCAAATTATTGTCGGAAACGAACTAAAACTATAGTGAAAACGGGTATTAACGAGTCCAAAACTCGACTCATCGGTTGATCAATCGCAATACTTCCATAAGAGGAGCTGCAGTCTTGAAGCACATGACATGACATTACTTTTCAAAATTGATTATCCAATGCACCCTTTGCAATCTTTTTCCCCTCTTTTGTAGTTGCAAACCTACCAGATATCCAATCCTCCGAGCTGAATATATTAATCAATAACGATTGGAGATCATTGAGATATCCAAGAGTTGAATAAGCTGTTGCAAATCTTGTCATGGCGGGCCTATAATCAGATTTCTCCCATTTGTGAATTTCGTCACCATGGTAATCAATGTTCTTTACGGTGACTTGATGAAAAATCAACTCTTTCTCAAAATCCTCAAATATCAAATCTATGCAATAGGCAGTAAATGAAGTCATATATAAATTCCTTCGCTTCAGCATTTGTAATTCCCCACCAGCTTTGAAATTTCTAGCATTATGAGTAACCACTTGAATTACATTCTCCTTTCCTACAAATTCAACCGCATCATCTAACATTTTACAAACTCTATTAGATGTTTTAGAAATATTAGAAGTGTCTGGTGAATATAGAAAAATTGTACCCTTAGAACTATTCACCATAAGATTGCAAATCGAACGTTTTTTTCTATATGTCCACCCGTCAAACATGATTGAACAACATGTTCTTTTCCACTCAACCTTAAAATCTTCAAAAACTTGATCGGTTTGAAGGACTGTCCTTTTCAAAAGCTTGTCCCAAATGTCATTATAAGTAGGACGTTTGTAGCCGATCCCATATTTTCTAATAACATCACGCATTTTCGCAAAGAATGGAAGTTTTATACAAATAAATGGAATGACATTTGTGTAAAAGGACATTACAACAGATCATTAGCTTCCTCCTTCAAGGGCTTCTTGGTCATCTGATTGATTGTCGACTGAATTGTAGAAGTATTAGGCTTTCCCTTTTCTTTTTTCTTACAGTAATTTGTCTCCGCCTCCACTATTGAACATCCACCTTCCTCCCGACATTCAATCATGAAGTATCCTTTGCAGTAACATTTAAATTGCGCATTGTCAATCGAACTTCAGCTGTCACTTGTGAACAAAAATCAGAATCTTCACTAGTCCCGGCATATGGTGCTTAAATCTATAAATTCTTACACTGATGACTTTTGCGCAAAAATTATATTTCACCTTTTTAGCATCACCTAAAACATTTGTTAAATAAACTACCCAATATCAGTCCTGTTAGCCCTCATATTTTGCCTCCCTTTGCCTCTTAAGGACCCAGAAACAGATCTTCACTAACATTCTCATTTTCATCCACGGATGTGTGTTTCGCATCTTTCACTAGAAGTATGAAATTATATCCCCTGTTCAAGCTTGTGTCCAAGTTGCAGTTGCGACAGACCTTGAACTCTTTGCACAACAGTTCAGCAGACAGTTCAAGGTTCAGTTGCGACAGACCTTGAACTCGTATCACAACAGTTCGGACAACAGACCGAAAGTAGAAGAACGCACATGATGATAACCCAGTTCGGCCAGGCCTACTCTGGGGGGTTTCCCACACCCTAGAAGGGACAGCAAATCTTTATTACGAGTTAGAGCTACAAGTGGACTTACGCTTACACCTTGTAATCGCCTAGCCTCTAACACTACGTCTCTCAGATTTGCAATCGAGGTTTACACCAGTTAACCTCGATCCCCTTCGTCCGAACCTGTAGTCCGAACGTTCTCGACCTTCTCCAGAAGCTCGGATGCTTTCTCTCGAAAGCTTGGTCACCTTTGTTGTGTGTGGCAGTTAATACGCTTCTGGCAGTCTGAGTTGCACTTGACCAGACTGCACTTGCACCGATGTGTTTCCAATGAGAAAACACAACCGGCCGTCGCTTTCTTCTTCTCCAATTAGCTGGATATGCTCGTGTGTATTTGATCTTTGAAAGCGATGCCGAATACGGGCGCCCTAGCATTGTATTTATATGCTTTGGACGAAACCCTAATTCGCACAAGATAATCCCATCAAATATTTAGGAAATATTCCTAGATATTTGATGTATATCTTTTGTATCGGTTGGAAGAATATACGAAGTCGTCTTCTTGCCCAAGTGTGTTTTGCCACCTTCAATGTAGATATTCATTCGAATATCTCATGCTCGATTAAGTCGCTGGCCGACTTCAACTTGACGAGATCTTCACTGACCAATATTCTTCCGGGAAATATCCTTGCGTCTGATCCACGCTGTGTATGAGTGCTAGGATATGTTCGAACTCCCCTTGAACACCTGCTCGAACTGTCTAAGCTACGTTTTGCCAAATACATGCCACTTAAGGGAACATCAATCTCCCCCTTGGCATTTTGGCAAAACCAGATCTACTAGATAACTAAGTCTATCTAACTATCTAGACAGTAGACAACTTTGAGGGAAACAAGAATTGTCTCCTCCAAAATACTCCCCCCTTTTGCCACAAACTGGCAAGGGGTGCGATCCGAGTTTGAACAGTCAATCAAAAATGTGCCAGAACAAGCACTAGGTATGAAAGTTTTAAGCAAATAGTTCAGGGAGAAAGTTTTTTTAGAGAACCTTCATTCAGACGACCCTTCACTTGACTCATCCTCAGAAGCCGTAGTCTCGGACTTATCGTCACTCGGATAGCTGAGGGCACGAGCAAGCTTGTTGATCTGTCTGCGTTGCTCCTTGTCCACTTCGATGATTACATTCAGGTCCCTGAGCAGCTGACTCCTCTCATCTCGGCCCATCCTGGCTCCCCCTTGACTCGACTCCGCAACACCCTTTCCTTTCTTGTTCTCCTCCTTGAGGTCGTTCACGTGACGCCCTTTGAACAACTTGTGGTCGACGATGAACTTGCTGGGTGCCTTTGTGAGATGGTCAGGCGAGGCCTTCAAATCTGGAGCTTGATGGATGATCAGCTCATAAATCAGAGACTAGAAGCAGATCTGGTGCAGAGTTCTCATCGATGTAGCATGTTCAGCAATCTGTTTGAACATTATTCTTCCCAGGTTGAACTTCAGTTTATTCCCTATCTGATAAATCAGTTGGGTCATGTCCTTGTTGACAGTAGAGCGATGAGTAGATGGCCTCCAGTTGAAGACAGCTATGAAAAATAGCATTGAATAGAACGTAGACAGATCCGCTGTATGCACAACTGACTCAGGCCTCCACCGAACAGAGCCTGCAGTGATGGTGCTCACTATTTTATCGAAGCTTGATTCTTCTTCATCAACAGCTGGGTCGTCCATGGAGAAGTATACATTGATCAGCTCCGGATCAATCTTGATCCTCCTTCCTCTAACATAGAAGGCCCCATACTCGGCCTCTCCAATGACCCCAAACTTTGGGGGCAAGTTTGCCATGGCCTCACGCACCAGCTGTTCGTTGAACGGCTTGCATCTATCCAACGTCCAGAATAGATCAGACTCTTTAAGCACCTCAACCACTTCCTTCCCCTTGTAACTGGATGCATCCAGCAACCTCTCAGGTATAATTTTCCTTTTCAGCACACAATCCCATTTCACCGCAGCTTCTTTATTAACGAACCACACTCCTTTCTTGACCTTACCCACTGGGACAGTCTCAGACTCCAGAGTTGGGACTTCGCGTCTCCCAGCATCTTCAAAGACGGGAACTGCTGCATTGTGCTTCCTTTTCTTAGATGAGCCAACTCCCCCTGCCCTGATGCCTATCTCAGCATCCTTCTGAACTGGTTCCTTTGTAGTCTCAGCAAAGACTACTTTTTTCTTTTCCTTGCCCTTTGTTGTCCTTTTGAGATTGACAAGGGGAACACTGTCTTGGTCATCTTCTGAAAGAGTAACGCCTTTTGCTGCTGACATAGAAGCATCCTTACGAATGGATGAACCATCTTCCTCCAAATGATCCCTACGACGATCATCTTGAACTGCCACTGTCTCTTCGCGCATCACTGTCTCTGGAGCAACTTCAGTCTCAACTTCAGTCTGAACACTTTGTTTTTCTGTTGGAGCACTTGTGACTTTTTCAGCAGCAGACTCTCCAACAGCCTGGTTACGCAGACCTTCCTCTGGAGCTGGTGCAGTTTGAACTTCAGTCTGAATAGATGGTTCCACAGTTGAACCACTTGTAGCTTTTTCTGCATCAGGTTCTTTTGTCCCAACAGGCTGATCACGCTGAGCTTCCTCTGAACTAGTCACTCCTCTATCTTTTTCCTTTTCCAGATCTTCCAAGACATCATCAATGTCTTTGTACAACTTCTCCAACTCCTCATCCTTTTCTGCTGGGTCTGATTCTTCTGGTATGGATTCTTTCAACACAACTGTCTTTCCTGATGGATTAATCTCTGCTGCCATAGCCTCAGCATGCATACCGGAACCTTCTTCAGTGATTCCTCCTTGATTCTCAGACGGATCAGCATCATTAATCACCAAATTTCTCTTCCCCGAGGACTTAATAAACTTCTCTGTTTCTTCATAGGACATTGCAATCTTCCTACCTCTAGTGGCATATATCTGAGCTAGGTATTTTCTGGGAGAGTAACGAGCCCGCTTAGTCTTCTTTCTGCGACCGGCCTTTGGAGGAATGTATCCTGTGGCAAAGATCTTTTCCCTCCATGTTCCTGAGCCTCCAGCCACCTTGCTGGGTTCCTCTTCTTCCATAATCTTGACAGAATCTTTTTCAATAACCGCACTACCGACTTTGTCAGCCGCAACAGCCCTACCACTCTCAAGATTTCTACCATCATCACCACCAAGCACCGCCCTACTGGTTTCAACACCAACAGCCCTACTGGCTTCGTCACCGTCAACCGACTCAACATCCTTCTCAACCCCCACAATCTTTTCAATAATAGGAATATTTGCAGAAACTGAAGGAACAGTTGGAAATACCTCAGATTGGGGACGGACTTCTTGAGATGTACCAGCATCTAATGAGACAGACAAGTCAGCCGCATTTGGCTGAGGAATTTCAGCGGTGACTCCTTCGGCAGCCTTCTTTGCTTTGGCCAAAGATTCAGTGGCAGATCGTAAAGGTGACGCCTTTTTCACCATCGGGGCTTTCGATTTCAGGATTTTGGATTTTGCCGCCAGAGCTTTTGAGGACTGCATGTCTTCCCTCTTCTTTTCAATGGATTTGACGCCGGACTTTGCTGATTTCCTTGTGTTCACCATCGCCGTTGAGTGTGAGAGCGGTTGAGAGAGAGAGAAGACACTGGATGCCGTTCTAGGGTTTGAGCGAGATAGACTGCGAACTGATGTGTTTTAAAAGCAACAATACTCCAGCATTTTCAACTTCCCAAATTGGTTAACTCTCGTTTCAAATAACAGCAGGAAAATCTTCGAGATTATTCAAAAAAATTTGCCTTCACGCGCTATACCTTCTGTTCCAGCTCTCTGTATTAGGTGGTCAGTCCAACTGTTCAGCTGGAGATTCGACTATGACTGACCACCGATGGATGCTTTCAGTGGTTGACACCACATAGACCCACTGGGGATCTGGGTGTTCCACTCCGTGACCTACCATAGAGGTTGACAAAGGTATGCTGCCTCAGAGTTATCATCTTCTGTGAGCATTCATATTTTTTTGTACGGCTCCAGGCATATTTCTGTGGGCATTGTACGAACTCCTTCCGTAACTGTGACACCTTCTGATTCAACAATTTCCTGGGACAGTTGTCAACATGGATTTGTGCGCATCTCCAATCAGGCCTTGTGTGCAAGGTCTTATCCACTCCCCCTCGCAGAAATCTATGTTGAGTGTTTGCACAGGTAAGAGCAACCGGTTGCTGGCCATGGTTCTCGTCGTTCATTGATTCCATCAAACCCCTCCCAATAGTGTAGCAGTTGTTGGCATCCCATTTTCCTTTCATCAGTGTATCACCATTCTTGTCTAGAACAAGACATGAGTAGCTAGAGAATGACACATAATGTCCATCGTCGCACAGTTGACTGATGCTGATAAGATTTCTAGACAATCCTTTGACAAGGAGGGTGTTCTTGAGTACAGGGAGATCCGGAACCATCAATGTCCCACAGCCGATCACCTGACCCTTTCCACCATCCCCGAAGGTGACAAACCACATCTGCTCAATAGGTCTAATATGGGTAAGAAACTGAGAGTTACCTGTCATGTGGGCGGAGCATCCGCTGTCGAAGTGCCAACTATCTTGCGCTGTGTAGCTTGAGGAGTAGCAGGCCACCATGCAAACGGTTTGGTCTGCTTTTTGAACCCAGACTTGTCGCGGTATGGTCCGTTGTTGGAAACCACGTCGTTCGGCAAGAAATAGGCGACACTTTAGTTTGATGTGTCCCATCTGGTTGCAGTACCAGCAAGTGCGCCACTCTTTCCTTTGCGTTGAAGCAGAGCCGAAGTGCACCGTGCGAGCCCTTCTTTGACCACCATTGGGTTGTTCTTGGGACAATCTATTTTCTGTCTGGGGTGCTGTCTCACCTTCTATTTTGGCTTCTGTTCAGACGCGGGTCTTGTTTTAACAAGCGTTGTGCCTTTTGAGCTGCCTTCTCCTATGAACCCCAATCCTCTATGTCCAGACTCCATTCTCTGAGATCTGAGAATATCATTTAAGTCTTTAGTGCCAGAGTTAAGCATTCTTACCGACTGTTTGAGGTGATTGAGTTCCTCCTTAGTGTAAGAGTGATCCATCTTCTCAGATTCTAGCTGAAGTTCCAGCTGTTCTACCCTCCTCAGTTGGAACACCTCTTTGCGCTTCAGATCTGTGATGGTTTTTCTTAGACTCGCCATGCCTATAGGATGAGTGTCACGATCCTTTTCCATTTCGACTTTCAGTGTGGTGACAGTACCCAGGAGTTCTGTTTTCTGAGCAAGAAGATCCAATCTTTCCTGTTTCATCTCAACCAGTCGAGAATTCAGTGAGTCAATTGTACCTTCCAGTTCCACCTTCAGTGTAAGCAGTATCTTGACCTCCTGCCATACCTTGTCCTTTTCCATAAGGACGCTTGCAACTGTGTCATTCAGCTTCTTGTTGATCTTGATCAGAAGCAACCACTTCTCATACAAATCTTTATATGTCTGAGCCAGAGAGTCCTGCGTGAGTTCTTCATTGTCACTGTCCGAGAGGTCTTCACTTGGGAGTTCCAACTGAGATGGAATAGTTTCACTGGTGTTGCTGCACTCATCCAGAGTTGTGACGAAGGCCACAAAGTTGGTGGTTTCACCTTCTTTTTCTTCGTCTGACTCACTGTCGCTGAAGCTAGCGACCATTGCCTTCTTCTTCATGAGAGTGTTTGCACACTGTGAAGTAATATGACCAAAACCCTTGCATTGATGACATTGAATCTCTTCTTTCCCTTTGTCAGACAAGTCTTGCCTCGAATCACTGGACCTTGGCCTGTCGGATTTACAGTTTCGGTAACCAGTTGATGAAGACTGACCTTGTTCTGGACCACGTCTGTTGATTTTCCGCACCATTCTTCCTAAGTTCTGTGCCATCATAGCCAGTTGCTCAGTGGTGCAGCCAGCGTCCAGTTTGTCTTCTGTCATGTCTGCTTTGAGGGCGATTCCCTTCTCTTCTCCGGTTTGGAAGTCATGATTGATCTCGTAAGTTCTGAGAGAACCCATTAGCTCGTCCTGCTTCAGTTTGGTGATGTCATGCATTTCCTCAATGGCCGTGACTTTCATGGCAAATCTCGGAGGGAGTGATCTCAGGACCTTACTGGCCAATCTTTCTTCATCGATAGGTTTCCCTAATGCAGACGCCTCGTTGGACAGTTCTAGAACTCTGGTGTTGTACTCAGTGATGGTTTCACTCTCCTTCATCTTCATCTCTTCAAACCTGGTTGTGACAGCCTGCATGCGAGAGTTGCGAACTTTGTCTGTGCCTTCAAAGGCTGTTTGGAGGATATCCCATGCTTCTTTGGCCACTTCACAGTTGATGATTAGCTTCATGACGTTTTCATCTACGGCCGAGAAAATTGCGTTCATAGCCTTTGAGTTTCCCATAGAAGCTTTGTCCTCCTCTTCTGTCCACAGTGCTTCTGGTTTTGCGATCAGTTCTCCAGTGAGATTGTTCATCATGGGTTCCGTCCAACCTTTCAGAACAGCCTTCCATGCTTTTCATCTAGAGATTTCAAAAAGGATCTCATCACGGGCTTCCAGGTGGCATAGTTCGATCCTTCGAGTAGCGAGGGTCTGGTGATGCTTTGTCCTTCCTTCAAAGTCATCTTGAACAGTTCAGGATCACACTCAGTGTGTCGAGTGTCTACTCTGATACCAATTGAAATTATATCCCCTGTTCAAGCTTGTGTCCAAGTTGCAGTTGCGACAGACCTTGAACTCTTTGCACAACAGTTCAGCAGACAGTTCAAGGTTCAGTTGCGACAGACCTTGAACTCGTAACACAACAATTCGGACAACAGAACGAAAGTAGAAGAACGCACAGAATGATAACCCAGTTCGGCCAGGCCTACTCTGGGGGGTTTCCCACACCCTAGAAGGGACAGCAAATCTTTATTACGAGTAAGAGCTACAAGTGGACTTACGCTTACACCTTGTAATCGCCTAGCCTCTAACACTACGTCTCTCTAACACTACGTCTCTCAGATTTGCAACCGAGGTTTACAGCAGTTAACCTCAATCCCCTTCGTCCGAACCTGCAGTCCGAACGTTCTCGACCTTCTCCAGAAGCTCGGATGCTTTCTCTCGAAAGCTTGTTCGCCTTTGTTGTGTGTGGCAGTTGATACGCTTCAGGCAGTCTGAGTTGCACTTGACCAGACTGCACTTGCACCGATGTATTTCCAATGAGAAAACACAACCGGCCGTCGCTTTCTTCTTCTCCAATCAGCAGGATATGCTCGTGTGTATTTGATCTTTGAAAGCGATGCCGAATACGGGCGCCCTAGCATTGTATTTATATGCTTTGGACGAAACCCTAATTCGCACAAGATAATCCCATCAAATATTTAGGAAATATTCCTAGATATTTGATATATATCTTTTGTATCGGTTGGAAGAATATACGAAGTCGTCTTCTTGCCCAAATGTGTTTTGCCGCCTTCAATGTAGATATTCATTCAAATATCTCATGCTCGATTAAGTCGCTGGCCGACTTCAACTTGACGAGATCTTTGCTGACCAATATTCTTCCGGGAAATATCCTTGCGTCTGATCCACGCTGTGTATGAGTGCTAGGATATGTTCGAACTCCCCCTGAACACCTGCTCGAACTGTATAAGCTACGTTTTGCCAAATACATGCCACTTAAGGGAACATCAAAGTAAACTTTCTACTAATATTTACATAGAAACTTAGTTATTGTCAAGGCAGCACCTCCAACCCTCGTAATTGAATTTCTCTTTCGAAATCTCCCCTCCTACTTATGACAATTTCGGCGATGAGAGGAGAAGAAGTCGACAAACGAACACTACTATTTTTCAAAGATTTTCCGACAGCAAAAAAATGCAATATAAAGGAATATTCAAAAGAAAATCTAGAATTCCAGCAAAATTCCGTCACTGAAGCTCCTGACGGCCTTTTTCCCACCGGAATTATTATTCTGTCAACTTTTCGTTTCCGTTTTCTGTCACATTTACATCCACATTCCGTCGCTATTCACACTTCGGACATTTCGTTGCGTGTCTGGCACGAATATGTTGTAGTTATTCCATCTCAATATCGGCTATTTTCCATTTCTACTATCTCCGTATAATTTCCGGTAACTTTCCGTCATGAAGCCACACATCCAAACTCCGTTGTAGTCCGTCAGAAGTTTGTTAATAAGTATTTCTACCAACGTTCCGTCGAAAATCCATAGTAGCAAAAATTACGTCTACAGTCCGCCGCTCTCCCGTCATCGCCATGCTGCGTCGGTCTTACGTTGTAGTTCCGTCGTGCCATATTTCCGTCGTTAGTCCATTGTCCTCCCGTCATCACCTCCTACAGTGGGTTTTCCTACACAATTCCGTCACATTTTATTTCCACTCACGTTCCGTTAAAACTCTATCAATATTAAAATCCACTCACATTTCGTCGAAATTAAAAAAACATTTATAATTCAATTAAATTGACATTTTTGTAGAAATTTTATAATTACAAATTTAGTAATTTATAATGTAATTTAGAAATTTAAATTAGTAATCACTGAGGAAAGCAAATGTACGAATATAAAATTGACAACTGAATGGAAATTTGTCCAATGTCTACTGTTGTCTTGATTTTGCCGTCCTCCCTGGTTGTCTTCATTCCTGTTCTAGCTAGGCGGTCCGCGGCCTATTTCATTTGGGCTCCGACTGGAGGGCTGAGGGTTTACTTTAGCAAACATCCTCATCATGTCGGCTTGCATCTGCATCATTCACTCGATGCATTCCTTCATGTTTCGGATCTCAGCCTCCTGGCAGGTTCTGGAGCTATAAACCTCGTCTACTCTCTCTAAATGCGGCCTTATCTCCTGCACCTGAGACAATCACTCGTCCGACGGAGGAGCCCTCGATCTTTGGGAAGTTGTGGCAGATTGGCTATCAGTCGAGGAGAACTTGTCCGACTACAGTGTGGCTATAGGCCCATACAAATACGGGATCTCAGACCTCAGGTTAACCCCATGACAGTAGCAGAGGCCTCCACCAGCTCCTCCTCCGGTACACTTTCTTCTCCCTCATGTTTGCTTAAGACCACCGCTTCAGCATCTTCAAGCTCATTCTGCACAAATTTTAAAGAACACGACAATTTAAATTAGTCGAAGGGAACAACAATTAGTGTAAGAGAAATAAAGAAACCAAATGTAATATAAATTAAATATCAAAAGAAATTAAATGTTTTAACAAATTAATGTAATTCTAATGATTAACACACTCATAACATACGCTTGTCTTCTCCGCACCAGGTTTCAAATACGTACCATCTTTCCTCTTGAATTTCCTGTCAAACATGTCTGTCGGTAACACTTGCCTTTGATATGTTCTCTCCTACACATATGTGATAAAGGTGTTATTCTACATGATATTTAAAATGAAATATTTATCATTAATATGTATTACCATCTTCGCCTTGTGATAATGTTTCGGCCTCGACACAAAGGCGTGCAGGGCTGGTCCATTTCTGGAATGATGCGCCAAGTGATTACGCTTGTTCCTTTCACTACGGGATTTGAACATTTCACCCATGTCGAAACGAGCTTGCCCTACATCCTTGTGACCACTCGTCAACCATTTAGGTACTTTAATCTTTCCCTTTCGCATGGCTTTCCAGGCATCCTGGAGAATCTTTGCTGCCTTCTTAAAGTTGGCCTCGATTTGGTCATTGTACATCGGATCCCATCACTACAAGCTCTGCATGTGGAAATAAATTTTTTGTTACGAAAAATGTACTGCAAATCACAACGCAATAAAATCAAACAAAACTTTTTACCTTAAAGTGTTTAAACCACTTCACCGTGGCGTCTAGATCATATGTCCCGAGCGTCGTCCAACCAACCTTGAAACCAGGCGCAATACATTGCATCCCAATCTTTTTAACAGCAGACGGCGGGTCGAAGCTGCAAAAATTTCAAATTGACCAATCCAATTTTACTTACTAAAACAGAATAAACAAATATGAAACATGATAATAATACAAATAGTATTTTTTTGTTATCCTCCTCACTTGTCATCCCTAGCTGGAACGATCTAAGGCCGATCATCCTCGGGCATCGACCCAACGGTGTCTCCTCATTGAGTCCACCACCGTTTGAAGTCCCTCCTCTGACAAAATCTACCGGAAGTCTGTCGTCATCGGCCTCATCATTATCATCTGAAATTGGCCGACTCAGGTGATCGCGAAATAGAGTTTGTCCCCTAGAGCTGCTCGGGTCGTATCTCACCCGAGCCTCCCCGTTTCACAGCGAGTCCATCACAAACGACTCGTGATTGTAATTCATTAGTTTGTTGATAGAGTACTCATTAACCTGTGTGAAGTTTGTGTCCTCAACTATTGGGACAAGAGGAGGCTACTATAGGCATCGAAGGCCTGTACGCGTTCGGTGGTTGACGTATGTTGGCGTTGGTGGTTGGTGTCTGTTGCGTAGCCTGCCTCTCCTGTCTTGGTGAGCGCATATCTATGAGGCTGGGTAGTGAAGAACGGCCGGAACCTCTACCAATACTGTTATTGCGCTTGTCGGATACATTATGTTTAAGTGGTGCCATATCACCTGAAATAATTCGAAGTTGAAATTAGTAAACAGGATTAAAGCAAAATATTATTATTCACGCTCAATCAATATGTTCTTAGTAACACAATATTGACAAATACACATAAAAAAAATTTACACACTTTTTTCAATTGAAAACTAATTACAATACCCCAAAATTAACAAGTTGACTCATTGAGTCGAACCTCTTTTAAGCCCAGAATCAGTGAGTGAACTCACTAATGATATTCATCTTCATCACACAATATGGAATTTCCGACAGCCAACACCAGTGACTTTTCCGGCTACTTCCGTTTTCCAGACTGAACCCCATCCAAGCTTTATTTTAACCAAAACAGTGTAATAAACAATGGAATCAGGCACATAGGTATCGAAATATTTGGATTTCATTAGCAAAACACAACAATATATGTTCCAAAACCTATCTGATTCAAGGATTTAAAGCAAACAAAATCAATTAATGGTAAACATTTAACATAACTTTGGACATATACCGTTTGTTTGGGTTGATTCGGTTGCAAACAGGCTAGAGACGGCCGGAATCGAAGAAGAGGTGGGAGACGATGGGAGTTGAGCGAATGAAGAAGAAGGAGAAGGGTTTCTGTTTTCTGTTCTAATATAATTTTGTTCCGTCTAAATTCCATCACCATTTCGTTGCCATATTTAATATTCAATTAATACGGGATCCGTCAGTATTCCACCTTACATAATTAAAATATATTTTACTGATTTCGTCATCAATCCGTCTACAAACCGTTACTTTTTTCCAAATATTAATTTATTAACTCCGTCAGATATCCGTCCATAATTCCATCAAAATTATTAAAAAAAATCCGTCATTATTCCACCTTAATTATTTTCAAAAATTATTAATGTTTGCATGACGGAATACTGAGGGAAACCTGACAGACTTGCAGTACAATAAATTAACGTCACTTAGTAAACAAACGGAATACTTACGAATTAATTTATAATATAGCCTGTAAACTTACATTTTTATTTGAAAAAGATACTGTAAGTAGACATCATTCACATAAATTTGAAATGCATTTAGTTCATGAAGAGTCATCGGACTGTCCTTCGGTATCGGGATTATCAGTTAAGTTGCTGTCGTTGTGGGCTTCTTGGGTGTACTCATAAACCTCATCATCAGCGAGGTTCCCATATGATCTAAGTTCATTAACTATGGGCATCTCAGATCCGAATTGACCCTCATCTTGGAATGGCATAATTGCTACTTCCATGTCGATGGCGTTTGTTGGTTTTACATGACAAACTGCAACCCAACACTGATTATTTTGTCCATCTAATCCCGGAAACGTCACATAGTAAACTTGAATCGCTTGATGAGCAAGAATGTAAGGGTCGTAATGGGGGTAGGCTCTATGAGTGTTCACGATGACAATGCCGTTAGACGGGACTTAACAAACTAAGGGTCATACAAACGACACTTGAACAAGACAACCTTTAGCCGATGGTTGGTCCTATACCTCATATGAATTATTTCTTCTATCACCCCGTACTAGTGTATACCCTCTGTTCCCTTCACGTAAATATTACAGTTCACCGTGTTCCTCCCTTTACCATGGCTTTCGATGTGAAATTTATAGTTGTTGACTTTGTATGTTGCTGAACACGCGACGTCCGAGTGAAATCCAGCCGACAAGTAGTGAACCCACTGTGATAGTGGTAAGGTTTCTCCAAGCTCCCAAACCTGGCAAAATATTTAAGATGAACATGAAAGTGTAAGTACAAATTATTTTGCTACGTAATTATCTGTGGAAGTGTTTATTACACTTACATGCGACTGAAGCCACTCTGGAAAATCCGTTAATATAGTAGCGCAGATTTGCTGGTCATTGAATCGTGGGCAGCCTTGTCTTAAGAGGGTCTCAAATAACGCATAATATTGTTCAAATTCAGGTGTGTTGCTAAAGATGTAATGAGTGGCTTTTGAAAATTCTTGGGTGTCTAGAACCCTCCGAGCTATTGTGCTGCCACCAACTCCTGGGTAATTGAAAATAGAAACCTGAGGATCAACGAAATCTTCTGCTGCTACTTCATTTCTTTTTAAGCGTATAGTTGTCATTGTTAACTCTGGATCTAGGTAATCGGACCCCAAATATGAAGTCTACAATTGGATATACGCGTTAACAATACTCGCTTCTACCTCAGCCCTGTTTCCTTTTTGGCCCAACTGCTTAAGACGGTAGATGAAACACTCAAAAGGATACATCCAACGATAGTCGACTGGTCCGTCGAGAAGCACCTCATCAGCCAAATAAATTGGTTGGCGTTCCATTGAGTCAAAAAATGAAGGGGGAAATATTATCTCCAACTTACACAGTGTGTCCGCTATGTTGTTCCGTCAATGTTCCATTCGCTCAATGTGAAGTTAAGATGCACATATGTCTTGGAAAAATGTACACAACTCCGATACAGCTTCCCAGATCTATTTTGGTAAAAAAATCCTTAAAAGTAATCGGCATGAGTCGCTCGATGAAAACGTGTGCGTCCTGTGTCTTATAACCTACCAGCTTTAGGGGTACTTAAATCGACTTTATTTCCCAGGTTAGAGGAAAATCCATCAGGAAACTTTAGAGACTTCACCCAAAGAAGTACAAGCTTTTGTTGTTATCGTGTAAGCTAATACTTAGCCTTGTTGGCTACCAAACGATGGCAAATAGTTTTTAGTTCCAATTCAACTCTTCGACAGTACAACGTGATATTTTTTTCTGCATTTGGCACCGTTGTCCTTTGTTTTCCCCTTCACATCTATGATGGTGTTGAATAAATTCTTGAAAACATTCTTTTCAATGTGCATTACGTCTAGGTTATGCCTAAGCTTGATGTCCACCCAGTACGGTAGTTGCCAAAAATGGATTTCTTTATCCAATTATGATCCACCCCGTAGCCCTCAAAAACCTTATGGATATCTTGCTCCCATATGTATTTTAAGTGGCTAACCCTATCATAAACTTCGTGACTTGAGCGAAATGGGACTGAAACATCGTACTCTGTTCTATCTCTATTGAAATTCTTGGGATTAGTACGATACGGATGATTTTCTGCTAAAAATTGTCTATGGCAGTCAAAATACGATACTTTTCTTCCGTTCTTCAACACAAATGTCTTTGTGTTGTCCATAAAAATGGGCATCCGTGTTTTCCTTGAGTTGACCACCTCGATAGCATCGCATACACCAGGAAATCTGATACGGTCCACATCAAAGCTACCCTTATTGTAAAACTCTCTTTCCGATTAGCATCGTATGTTTGGACCTGAACTCCAAAGATGTACCAAGTCATCAATAAGAGGCCTTAGATAGATGTCCTACCGCTTATTCGGATTAGATGGACCAGGAATTAGTACAGTTAACCAAATGAATCTTATCTTCATACACAACCACGGTGGAAAGTTATAGGGGGTTACCATTACAGGCCAAAAGGGAGTATTATTCTGTAGACATACCCCACGGATTAAATCCATCAGTGCATAATCCTAATCTGACGTTACGTGCCTCGGATGCGAAACAGAGATGGCAACCATCAAAATGTTTCAATGATTCTATATCCAAAGGGTGAACCATGCGAGAGGCGTCGTCTCTGGACGAAGCGTGCCAGCACATTTGTAAGGCCAAACTTTCGAATAAAAACAGTCTTTGTAGTCGCGGTAGGTAAAACATTTGACATTTTGCATTACGTTGGTACGCCAACAAACTTTCTGTGCGTCTCGAAGGATGATATCTTGCTTCCGAGCAAAAATGACAGATTATCATACTTTTGTCCTCACCATAGTAAAGCATACATCCGTCGATACATACGTCAATACGTTGGTACCCCATTCCCAGATCAGTTACAAGTTTTTTTTGACTCTCTGAAAGAAGATGAAATCTTATTGTCTAACACCAATAAGATTTTTGATCGTGCCACAAATGGCGTCACAAGCGCCTTCAGAGAACCCGTAGTTAGCTTTTAGGGCATGCAGCTTCTTGTTAATAGATAATTCTGTCTCTATCATGCAAACTTCAAAAGCTGACTCTATAATAGAATTTAGGAGGTTGAAAATTCTATTTGCTTCACCATTCGAATTATGCTAATGCAAATTAACAGGCGACTCGGTAATAGAAATTTGGCTACCAAAATCATGAACGACATCTGTATGGATACCTTGTCCGAAAATATCCTCATCGCGTGAAAAAATTGGGTCAACTATGCTCGGGCCCCCAATCACGGGATCAACATTTGCGTACGTGATTGGGGCAAGGTCTTCGCCGTGTAGCGTTGATGAGTCGTATTTATACGACTCGTCGAACTAACTAATCCCATTTATTTTGACACTTTTATATGCGAACATTTACTTTTTAGTATGGTTTTTTGCATTTCAGGTGTTTCGGAAGTTCTAGGAGGAAACGCGCATAAAAGATGCAATTTCATGTCAAAACACCACAGTGGCAGATCAGACCTTTGGAGGTTTGGCGGAGTGCTGGGAATTGATCGCATGTCAGAAAACTACGAGCTACAGGTCGTTGCGTAGCTGACTCAATTCTCTAGAACTCTCTAGTTCACATTGAGAGCATCCGAGGTCATTTGGATGGTCAAATCAAGAGTCGAAGTCGGAAACAGTGGATACCGCACACAAAGAAGACATTAGCGTAGTGCTAACATCAACGCTGGGCTCGGCAATAGCGATAACGTCGACACTTGGAGTGCCAGTAACGTCTTCCTTGGGCACGGAGATGATGTCAGTAACGCATTTTGATGACGTCAGCCTCGGAAGCACGGTGATGGACCATAATTATACGAATCAAAAACACAGTAAAACCCACCAAATTAGACTGTTTGTCTATCTAACTTCTACTTGTTAGTCCCGATATATTTATACAGGGTATTTTGGCGCTTAGAGAGAAAACACGCTAAGGAGAGGATTTTACGCTGAAAGATATTACGAGTCAATCCAAGGTCAAGATCATACGCTGAACGAAGAAATCTCAAGATCCTGACATTGAATTACTCAATTAAAATTCAACCGAGGAACAACCAAAGTCAGACCGGAGCAAAATTGGATTGATAGTTTTGTGAAAAGACTGCACAAAACTATCAAAACTCATCCATGGACCAAGTGACCGGCGGCTTTTGGCTTTGTGGTGACTCATGGGTGGCCAAAACCACCCCTTCCTCCTCCATGACCGGCGGCCCAAGGCAAAGGGTGGCAAAGCCACAAAACTCCCCTCCATTTGGACCTACAACTGGCGGCTATTTGTGCCACCATGGGAATGTGACATGTGGTGGCTCCTCCACCACATCTTCCTCTCCTCCTCCTCCACCCTTGGATGCAACACCACATGCCACCATCTCCACCCTCCATTCTCCTCCCCTTAGCCTATAAAAGGAGAGCTCCTCCTCCTCATTTGTATCATCCCAAAATCAATATTTCACTTCTCTCTCTAAGTTTGTTACTTTGTAAGTTTGGTTTATGAAATAATACTCTTGTTGGTTCTTGAGTATTATAACGGTTTGAAATTATAATACTCCTGTCGGTTCTTGAGTATTATAATACTGTAGAGAATACTCATGTTGGTTCTTGAGTATTCAGTAGGAATTAGGAATACTCCTGTTGGTTCTTGAGTATTCCACCCCTTCTCCTCTTACTGTTTTCAAAAACCCCCGAGTATTTAGCTATGGTATTCACCTCTATGGATATTCGTAGCTAAACTCTTTATTCGGTTAAAGGGGCGTACTTGTATTATAAAATGTTTTAATTCTTTAGTTTCTTTTCTCTGTATTCAAAACTTGTTCTATGTGCCATATATTAGATCAGAACTTCCAAGGTTGAGTGGATGCTTGAAATGGCAAAGCTCTTCCGTGGAAGTTTGCAAACATACTCGGGTAAGTGGATGCTTGAAATGGCAAAGCTTATCTGAGGAGTTTGATCTCTCTCAAACACCATTTTGGGTAAATCGGAAAAGACAACCCAAAATGGATGCACATAGGCTAGTATACCTTGAAATGGGGTGCTAGTCTAAGTAGAACAAGAGCTTTACGTTTTTTGCAAAAGATTAGACAGTGTTGCAAGTCGAGTGTTTGAAATGGCCTTGATTCACTTTCGAACACTTTTGCAAAAGACTAGACTGTGTGGCAAATCGAGCGCCGGAAAAGGCCTTGATACACATTTGAATACTTAGAAGGGTTACTAAAACAATAAACAGGCTATGATACAAGGCCCCTGAAACCGAATGTTTTTCTTGAATTACAAAACCCCCTGTATTTACTTTTACGAATCGCTCGATCAACTGCAACCATCAATCGCTCATTTGCCGGAGGACTTGACAATCACGCATCACCCGCTGTAAGTCTTCTTTGTATTTTCAGTATTTACTTTTCTTGTCATTTACTTTTCCGCACTCAAAACCAAAAACAACCAAAAAAGTCACTTAGTCATAACCGCTAAAATCTCAATCAAACCTAAAAAAACGCTCCCATCCTGTACAAATCCCTTAGAGAACAACGTATCCCCCTAATTCCCTTGGGTTCGACCCTACTTACTACTTACTACCCAGTAGTGTAGTTGCGAGTAGCGGAAAATATAAATTTATTTTGTACAGAGAACATTGCACCTTAACGACAGTGCAGTGGGCTCCGTCAAAATTGGCGCCGTTGCCGGGGAATTAGCCGTCGGATAAGTTGTTCTTTCCCTTCCATGTCCTCATGACGCAACCCCCTTCATATGCATGGACAACAAGACATCTCCCTCTGTTCGGAGGTACGGATGGAGAAGACCCAGTACAACACTGCCGAAACTTTCACCACGTTTGCCACCTCATAAAACCTGCAAATGAAATGTTAGAGGAGTTTAAACTTAAATGCTTTAAATTTTCTTTAACTGATTTTGCAACGATCTGGTATTATACGTCAACCGCTAGTAGCGCAGTACATTTTGTGGACCTCTGCGTTCCATTCTTACGAGAATTCTCCCCCCATCCTTACGACAACAAACCTAATAAAAAATCATGAGCCTTAAACAATCCCGGGATGAGACCTTGGACGAATACTACACGAGCTATGACACCATCGTCTCAAACTGCCCACACCATGGATTCACGAAGAAAGTTCTGCTTCAAAAATTTCTTCGTGGGATGAAGGGCGATGATCTAACAAGGATTAACGAATCAATGAGGAGATCAGCCAGGAACTTCTCCCTGGCAGACATGTGGTACCTCATAAATGACCTGGCCGCAGCCACAAAACGAATGCCCCAAGCTGATAGAGAAATGCAAGAGGCTGGTCCAGAAACAGAAGGAGAAACTCCCGAGCCATCAGAAGACTGTGATATAGAAAGTATCGGGAGCAACGAGGAAGTGTCAGCAATGGAAGAAGTCCAGAATACCACCGACATGCTGCCAATGCCATACCCAGCTATCATCACCCAAGCAGCCGAAACCATCTATGACCAGTTCCTCACAAACAGACACGACGAGGCAGATTCGAGCCTCAAGATGTAAGCTTCCCGACTTTTCCCCTCGATCAATAGACAAATCGCTGAAAACTATGTGATCCATGAAGAGGCTGAAAAGAGGATGGGAAAAGGGCCTGAGCAGACCGACTCCTCGTTAGAGTATGTTTTCGCCATGACTGGACAAGGCAGCCCTAAACACCAGAAAACCCAGTTCAAGAAGCTAGTGGTCAAAAGTCCCTCACCTTCTCAGAGACGTTGGAAGGAGACACCATCAGAACAAGGGGAACTGGACCTAAGCACATCTGCTCGCAAAAAATCGGGAAAAGGCAAGGCACGAACCAACACAAGAACAGTGGCGAAATTCGACCTAAGCCACCAATGGGACCCCAACCAGTGATCCAGGAATAAAGTACTGTCGAGCCAACGACGTTAAACAAGTGCACTGGTCGGGAGGTAACCCGACACTATCTTACTTTCTGTCTTTTTATTTTTTTTCTGTCTTTTAGTTTTTATCAATAAATCGCTCTCACCCACTTGGTGCATAGAATGATTTGACTATTTAGGAATTGGTTTTTGGAGCACGATCGGATCAGCCAGGCAGCTTCCGTGAATTTACCGGGGCTGCGCTGAGAGTTCAAGGCCCCAGCCGAACTCCCTCGATTATCCAGCCTCATGCCTTGTCATTTGACACAAAAATGGAGTTCTGATCTTACCTTTCCTTAATATCATTTCCTTCTCGTAATTGTCTGCTTGCATGGCTTTTGAACTAAGTAGTGCTGAAAGGCACGCCTTCGTTCAAAAGTGTGGGGTGAGATCCGCATGTGTACATAAATAACATGTTTTTCTTTTTCTTTTTTAATATTATCTTTTTGAAAATATGAACTTAAGAATGTGAAAAAGATAGACCGAAATTCATGCATTTACCTTGTGAAAATTCAACTGTCTAAAAACTTAGAACGTAACTTCTCATTTGTCCCTTTGTGCTGAGATAAACTAGGGATGTGGAGTTGATAGAAATGCCCTAGAGAGGCTTGGCAAGCAATCGAAGGATCGAATCAAACTATATGGTTTTCGAAGTCAGTGGAGGCTGCACTTCGGGTTTCAGTGAAGATTGAAGTCATCTCCGCCATGCAGTGTTTATGCAAAAAGAAAAAAGGCGAGGACGGGAATCAGACCGTCCTCTCTCTAGTCAAAGTAGCCGAGAAAATAGATGAGCGACCCTCATCTTGACCCGCACGAAACAACAACGATGAGAGGAGCGGGGAGGTATTTCCATAGGCTTGCGGGCGATGATTGGACCTCCCAAAAAGGCTTGAGAAAATGGACTAGCAAGTCACAAAGACGCAAAAAGCTCAAAGAAGCAAATCAAGAGGCCAAAGGCCCAAAATTGTGAAGGTTTTAACCAAACAAAAAGTGAAGTACTCAAAGAGTCAAATCAAAGGCCAAAGGCCGATTCACTACAAAAGCAGTCCCTCGCCAAAAGAAAAAATCAAAGTACTCAAACCAGTTAAACCCGAACCGAATCACGTGCTAGAGAAAGCTACAAGGAAACCATATAGTGTGAGACGGTCCCGAGGTTGCAAACCAGGAGCCTAAAAAGGGCTATCTCCCGAAACATCCAGAATAATTTGCATCTCAGCACGGAGGTATACAAGTATCAAGTTTCTTCTATTTATTTACACAGTTCAATTTGGTAATAAGTAAGTAATGCATGAATTAGGATAAATCGAGTCCCATAGTCTAATTTTCATATTTCAACAAACTTACTTAGTGTGCCGCCCTTTAATAGCATTGTTCGGGACGAACAACTAAAAGTGTGGGGTGATCTGATGGACCATAATTATACGAATCAAAAACACAGTAAAACCCACCAAATTAGATTGTTTGTCTATCTAACTTCTACTTGTTAGTCCTGATATATTTCTACAGGGTATTTTGGCGCTTAGAGAGAAAACACGCTAAGGAGAGGATTTTACGCTGAAAAGATATTACGAGTCAATCCAAGGTCAAGATCAGACGCTGAACGAAGAAATCTCAAGATCCTGACATTGAATTACTCAATTCAAATTCAACCGAGGAACAACCAAAGTCAGACCGGAGCAAAATTGGATTGATAGTTTTGTGAAAAGACTGCACAAAACTATCAAAACTCATCCATGGACCAAGTGACCGGCGGCTTTTGGCTTTGTGGTGACTCATGGGTGGCCAAAACCACCCCTTCCTCCTCCATGACCGGCGGCCCAAGGCAAAGGGTGGCAAAGCCACAAAACTCCCCTCCATTTGGACCTACAACCGGCGGCTATTTGTGCCACCATGGGAATGTGACATGTGGTGGCTCCTCCACCACATCTTCCTCTCCTCCTCCTCCGCCCTTGGATGCAACACCACATGCCACCATCTCCACCCTCCATTCTCCTCCCCTTAGCCTATAAAAGGAGAGCCCCTCCTCCTCATTTGTATCATCCCAAAATCAATATTTCACTTCTCTCTCTAAGTTTGTTACTTTGTAAGTTTGGTTTATGAAATAATACTCTTGTTGGTTCTTGAGTATTATAACGGTTTGAAATTATAATACTCCTGTCGGTTCTTGAGTATTATAATACTGTAGAGAATACTCCTGTTGGTTCTTGAGTATTCAGTAGGAATTAGGAATACTCCTGTTGGTTCTTGAATATTCCATTCTCAAGTTCATATTTTCTAAAAGATAATATTAAGGGAAAAGGAAAAAAAGAAAGCATGTCAACTGACTTATTTACCAAGGTGGTTCTCACCCCCACACTTTTGAACGAAGGCGTGCCTCACAGCACGACTTAGTTCAAAAGGCATGCAAGCAAATATATACAGGATGGGTGAGAATGATTTAAGGAAAAAAACTAAATGACAGAAAATAAATGACTGAAAGTAAGATAGGTGTCGGGTTACCTCCCGACCAGTGCATTTGTTTAACGTCGTTAGCTCGACAGTACCTCATTCCTGTATCATAAGTAGGGATCCCATGGGTGCTTGAGGTCGAATTTCTTCTCGGCAGCCCTTTTGCTCCGAGAGGGTGAGGCCTCTTTGACCATAGCTGCTGGTCCAATGAGTCGTGCTTGTTTGTTACTCCTTCCGGGTTTCCATTCTTTCGGCCCATGTCTTTGCCGCTTCTTCATGTTTGAATAGTTGGCACCTTTGCTAGTTTGGAAGTTTGGTTTTGTGCCATTAAATGTAGGCGACATTAAGCATGCGCCTCTGCCAATCCTCTTCATTGTGGCAGTGATGGATGGTTGTCTTGGAACGAGTGAGTTTTCAGGCGGTTTTCCTTGGCTTATGACGAGTGAGAGTTCCTTTGTCGGCTTTTTTGGCTCATGCTCCTCCTCTAACTCCCCTTGCACCTCATCATTATTGATTATATGATCTTCGGTGGCTATGATAGGCATAAAATGCGAAGGGTTAAGTTGGGGCACTTCGACCATGAGGACTGGGTCTGTTTCAGGTGCTCCGACAGTGAGGACCAGGTCTTTCTCGGATAGTTCGGCAATGAGGTCCGGGACTTCCTCGGGTGCTCCAAGCGCAAGGACCGGGCCTGGCTTGATTTCTTCAGCCGCTTCGGCAGTGAGGTTCGGGACTTCTGTTGGCTTGGTGGTTAGGACTGTGATTTCCTTGGATGGATTGGTGATAAGGACCGGGCCTGATTTGGGCAGTTCTTCTTCGGTCATCTGTTGGTTTTCATTCTCTGCTGGCTCCTCGCCTTCAGCCGTTCTTTCTATTGCCCATGATTTGGTTTTGGCCGTGAATTGGTGCATCGAGGCACTCAATGGCTATATGTCTGTGGCCAATTGCTGGGTGCTAGCTGCCAGCTCGTTTTATGCTGACCATAATTCGGTTTTGGCCCTGATTTGGTGCATCGTGTTGTCTAGTTCTTCGCGCCACATGGCCTGATCTTTTCTTGGTCTTGCCCTCGCGGCCAAATCATTTATTAGGTTCCAGAGATCATTCACGGTTAAGTCCATCACTGATCCTCTCGCTGCATCATTTAGCCAATTCCACTCTTGTGGCGTCATGAGAAATTTTGTTTGAAGATCGAAGTCGGTGAATCCATGGTGCGGGCAGCTCGTCACAATGGAATCGAAGTACCATAAGTACTCGTCCAATGTTTCGTCCCAGGATTGCTTTATGTTGTTGATCTTCTTGCGGACTTCAAGTTCGAAAGGTGGTGGGGAAAACCCCTCATTGTTCCAAGGCTCCTTTCCGTAGTAGTAAGACTTAGTGAATTGCATGATAAAACAATAAAAGAAAAAAGAACAACTATTCCGATGCACAACTCCCCGGCAACGGAGCCAATTTGATAGATGCTTGTCGTCAGAGCAAATGTACAAATAAATTTATAAGTCCGCTACTCGCGACTTTACTACTGGGTAGCAAGTGGTAAGTAGGGGTCGAACCCAAGAGAGTCAGTGTGGATTAGTTGTTCTTTAAGTTGGACAGTTTTGGGGTTGGTTGTGATTTTAGGACTGAGAGTAGCGTGGGTTGTTTATGATTTTAATACTGAAAGGTAAGGTGACAGTGGATATTACAATTAAAGGAAAGCATTCGGTTTTAGGAGCCTTGTATCATAGCCTGTTTATCATTGGCCTTTAGTGATCCTTCTAAGTATTCAAACGTGCATCAAGGCCATTCTAAGCACTCGATTTGCCACACTGTCTAGTCTTTTGCAAAAGTGTTCGAAAGTGTATCAAGGCCATTACAAGCACTCGATTTGCATACACTGTCTAGACTTTTGCAAAAACGTAGAGCACTCGTTCTACTTAGACTAATACCCCATTCCAAGGTATATTAGCCTGTGTGCATCCATTTGGTCAGTCATTCCCGAGCAACCAAATGGTTTTTTAGAGAGGTCAAACTCCTCAGATAAGCTTTGCCATTCCAAGCATCCACTTATCCGAGTATGTTTACGAACTCCCACGGAAGAGCTTTGCCATTCCAAGCATCCACTCAACCTTGGAAGTTCTAACCTAATATATGGCACATAGAACAAGTTTTGAATACAAAGAAGAGGCACTAAGAGTATAGCCTAAAACATTTTATGACACAAGTATTCCCCTTCAACCGAATGTAGAGTTTAGCTACTACTATTCATGGCACTGGACATCATAACTATGAATTTGGAAAAACAAGGGTTTTGAAAGACAGTAAAATAAATACGAGAAGACTTACAAAACCGTTGAAGCGCCAAGGATCAAGCTTTGATTCCAAAGTAAGATTACATGATTAGTACCCAAACTCTAGAGAGAAGTGAGAGCTTCTCTCACTAACTTGTGGATTGTGGCATGGGATGATTTTACAAGTGAAGGGGAGGGTTCTATTTATAGGCATGGAGAATACTTGGGAACTAAGTTTTGGAGAGAAAAGATCTCAAAGCCATCCAATCACAAGCTTCCACACAAGCCCCTCCCTTAGCCGCCCCCCCCTAGGTGGCACTTCCAAAAGCCATCGGAAGATATTTATTTCAAAAGCCATCGGTTTGACCGAAATTTGACCAGAGATTCTTGGATTTTGGAGAGTATATTCTGAATGAAAATGTCATTCTAAGATGATCTCAAGAAGGAACCTAAGTCAAATTCTGCTTGGAACATGGTCGAAATCCCAAAACGGCCGATATTGCCCTTGTTTGGCCTTTACCGGGCTTGTGCCCTTTGCATTGCGTTCTTGACCTTTGGGTGATGGATCTAGCATTTTTGAGTGATTCCAAGTCGGTTCCATGAAAGTTGTACAGTCGGAATTTGGTCGTGACCTGGAATGACTCGTAATATATTTTCAGCTTAAAAACTCCTCATTAGCCTGTATTCTCTCTAGACTCTGAAATACCCTGCAGATAAATATCGAAACTAACAAGCAAAAGTTAAATAGACAAAGAGTCTAATTTGGTGGGTTTAACTGTGTTTATGATTTGTATAATTATGGTCCATCACTAAACCAATCCAAATGAAGTGCTTTTGGGATATTTCTTCAAGCCAAAGCTTATCTCCCCCTAAAGTCGGTTGGCCTCATCTAGTCCAAGCTAGTTGCCCTTTGAGTTGAGCCATAAGCAAGTCGGTTGGAGGGAATGCAAGTGCCAAGCAAGTGGTTGCCCTTTTGGAAGAGACAATGCAAGTGTCTTTGCTTTTGGGATATTTACAATCCAAAGCTTAGCCTCCAAGTTTCCCTAGCCTGTAAATAGAGGGCTTGCCTCATGTAATATGGTGTGCTTCGAAGTCCCAAGTCCTTAGAGAGAAGAGACATGACACATGTGAATGGAAACCAGGATGGACAGACATGAGAGCACCACTCGATGAGGGCTATGGGTAGAATGAAAGAGTAGCTGAGGCAAAGTTTGACCTCACATGCCCATGGGATCCTAACTTGTGATCCCTAAAGAGGTATCGTCGAGCCAACGACGTAAAACAAAGGTGCTCGCAGGGAGGCAACCCGGCAAATTTCAGTGTTTTTTCATTTTTATGTCAATTATCTTTGTTTGAGTCTTGAGTCATGTTTTTTACATTGCCTTTTTGAAAAATAGATGTTTTTCATGCAGGAAACAGGTGCAACTCAGTGCGGATAACATCATCCCAAATGACTATAAACAGCCAGAAGAATATGACAAATTGGATTCATTAGTGCCAACCACATACGAGGAGGAAACTAGCTCTAGCGAAAAAAAACCCTACTCCTTACCTTTGCACAGACTTGATTACTGCAAATTCTGAGGCAAGCGCTGAATTCTGAGGTAAGCGCCAACCACATATGGCACATTTGACTAATATGCCTCTTATGTTGGTTTTGCAGGATGGTGAACCTAATAAATTATAAGAAAAGGCATTCGTTTCACTTTACAATGTAGCTGCTAATATCCCATTATGCAAAACTAGAAACTGGATTGCCAGCTATAGACAGTTAGTCAGAAAAACATGCATGAGCTGGAAAAAATCATAAGGAGAAGAAACACCATATGTCTTGCCAGCATGTCTCTACAGTAGTTCCATTCGAGCTACCGAGACATGACACATTTGGATGGAAACCAAGATGGAGAACATGAATAAGTACATGGCTATTTTGAAAGTTTTGTACCACCATCATCCACCGATAAGGAATAAGGAAGTACCTGTTCACTTTTCTTTTTTTCCCTTTTTATTGTGTCTTGCATTGTTTGTGTCTTTTAACTAAAGTCGTGCCGTGAGGACACGGCTTGGTTCAAAAATTTGACGCGCGGCTCTGACGCGTCAAACTTAAATTTATAATCTCTTGCAACTACTAGCTAGCGGTAAGCAGGGTCGAACCCAAGAGAGCTGGTTTGTTGAAGTTGTATATATAGACAATTAAAGAAAAGGGGGGGAGGTTTAGCAATTGTGAGTGCAAAAGAAACACGAATAAAGATTCCAATCAAAGAAGATATTCAGCTTAGGGTTTCTATTGTGACACGTTTATCATAGGCAGCTAATGATCAAATTCCAAGTTTCAAAGTGTGGTTATTCTGACAAAGGTAACTACCCTAAGTATCCCGACAAAGGTGATACACCACAGTCTAACTCGACAAAGGTGTTAGACTTTTAGTTCTTTCCTAAACACAATAATCCGACAAACGTATTATTAAGTCTAGGTGTTACGATCTACCTTTACGACAAAGTTTCCAGTAGATATTAACAATAAGAATTGGTTGTCAAACTAAGCTTTACGACAAAGTTTCCACTTAATGCAACAATTCAATTCATAGGATGAAGAACAAGAACTAGTAAAATATGAAATCGTATTAAGAAAAGAGTCTCAAAACGTAGTCACAATAAACGAAACCCTAGATTGAAATAAGAATTTAGCTACTCATAGCCATAACAAAAACACAAATATTTTAGGAATGAAAGTAGAAAAATCTTCTCTTCGTCGAAATCTTTGCGTTCTCCTCAAGAGCCGTCTTCAAAACTAGGATTTGATGTAGAATGATGGGATGATAGAAACCCTTCTCCAAACCTTAATTTATAAGTTTTTGAGTTTCTATATTTGTTTTTGGGCCAAATTGCCAATTTTCAGACTTGCTGATGTCATCAAAACGTGTTGCTGATGTCATCGCAGCGTCCAAGGAAGACGCTACGGGCGCTCCCAGAGTTGACGTTATCACTATTGCCACGCCCAGCATTGACTTTAGCACTGCGCTAATGTCTTCTTTGGGCGCGGTAACCACTGTTCCGACTTCGACTCTTGATTTGACAATCCAAATGACCTCGGATGCTCTCGGTATGAACCATAGAGTTGTAGAGAATTGAGTCAGCTACGCAACGAAATGAAGCTCGTAATTTTTGGATCAGCAGTCGATTCCCAGCACTCTGTCGAACCTCTGAAGGTCTGATCTACCACTGTGGTTTTTGCCATGAAATGCCGTCTTTTATGCGTGTTTCCTCCTAGAGCTTCCGAAACACCTGAAATGCAAAACCATACTAAAAAGTAAATGTTATCATATAAAAGTGTCGAAATAAATGGGATTAGTTAGTTCGACGAATCGTATAAATACAACTCATCAAGCGTCCAATTATTGTAATATGGTGTGAAACCATACTTATACAAATGCTCTTCGAGCATTCTTATATAAATGAACTAGTACTAGTAAAACATGAAATCGCATTAAGAAAAGAGTCTCAAAACGTAGTCACAATAAACAAAACCCTAAACTGAAATAAGAATTTAGCTACTCATAGCCATAACAAAAACACAAATATTTTTGGAATGGAAGTAGAAAAATCTTCTCTTTGTCGAAATCTTCACGTTCTCCTCAAGAGCCGTCTTCAAAACTAGGATTTGATGTAGAATGATGGGATGATAGAAACCCTTCTCCAAACCTTAATTTATAAGTTTTTGAGTTTCTATATCTGTTTTTGGGCCAAATTGCCAATTTTCGGACTTGCTGACATCTATGTAGCACGGACACGACAAGACACGTGGAAACGCCAAACTCAAAATGTATAAGAAGTGGACACGGCAGGACACGACGATATAAATTATATAAAAATATAATTATAATTAAGCATGTGCAATTCCTTTGAAATTAAAAACAAATACTCAATCATTAAAGTCACAAGAATGCGTAAAAGACTCCAAATTAAGCCGTGTCGGCCGATTGGTCCAATTTATTTTAAATCAGTTTAATTGCGAGTGTCGGCCGATCCAGCCGTATCCAAGTGTCCCCAGTCGTGTCCAAGAGTCCGACACGGCAAGTCACCAAAAAATGGGGTGTTCGTGCTTCCGAGGCTGACGTCATTAAAACGCGTTGTTGATATCATCTCCGCGCCCAAGGAAGACGTTACGGGTGCTCTCAGCGTTGACGTTATCGCTATTTCTGCGCCCAGCGTTGACGTTAGCACTTTGCTAATGTCTTCTTTGGGTGTGGTATCCACTATTTCGACTTCGACTCTTGATTTGACCATCCAAATGACCTGAGATGCTCTTGATGTCAACTAGAGAGTTGTGGAGAATTGAGTCAGTTACGCAACGACATATAGCTTGTAGTTTTCTGATCAGCGGTCAATTCCCAGCACTCCTTCGAACCTTCAAAGGTCTGATCTGCCACTGTGGTGTTTTGGCATGAAATGCCGTCTTGAATGCGCGTTTTCTACTAGAGCTTCCGAAACACCTGAAATGCAAAACCATACTAAAAAGTAAATGTTCGCATATAAAAGTGTCGCAATAAATGGGATTAGTTAGTTTGACGAGTCGTATAAATATGACTCCTCAAGCGTCCAATTATAGTAATATGGTATGAAACCACACTTATACAAATGCTCCTCGAGCATTCTTATATCAATGAATCACAGATTCTTGCATTTCATACATGGACATCGCATTGTGTTGTCGTTGGACAAATGACCTCTTGACCCAGCTGCTTCGATGAATTTATTGACTCCGCCAATGAAAACATCATCATTTTAAGACTCACCAAGAGCCCAATGCTCGTACATCCAACCCCGTTCTTGATACAATCATATCATGCACAGTAATAAAAATCATACTTGAACTGAAAAAATTTTATTGTTCAAAAACAACAAGATAAATAGACTCCCCAAGCCGTGTTTGCATTTTTCATTGCACACAGCTTTTCCTATGTATACATCTAAAACTTAGTTCTTTCCCTATAGGAGATTCTAATAACATTGTTAAATATGAAATCCTTACAATTAACGAGTTGACCGCATCTTCAGCACGTGAGTAACTCAAACTTTGCGGTGCATGTTTTCCATCATCACTGGAGAAGAGTGTCTGGAGTGGTGAGAGCAGTGTTTGGATTGGAGTATGAGAGTGTTTACATGTGAATCAACTTACATTTATAGGTCCTCCATATGTATAAGTCAAGCGGAATGACGGTGCAAGACTTTTTCGTCAAAATTCCACCATCAGTCCGTCGACGGAAATTGTGTCGGCAACGTTATAAGGTTCTCCGGCAGTCAATATTGTCTATGTGTATGACTTTGTCGACATTCCGTCCAAATTCCGTCGATGGTGTCGAATTTAGTTGGAAGACCATTTCGTCGACTTTCCTTCCGAATTCCATCGATAGTGTCGGACTTGCAATGTAACGTCGACGAAAATTGTGTCAGAAGATAATTTGGTTACCGACAGTCAATAATGCAGTGTTTAAAATTTACGAAGGGTTTCCGTCAAATGTCCGTCCATATTTTGTTGACACGATAAATTTAGTCAAAATTTCGTCGACACAAATTTCGTCCAAATGTGAAAAAAACACTTTAATTTATTTGCATGTTTACACATCAAATTTGGAAGCACTATTATTATTATTTGAATGTTAGAAGACTAAACGTAACAATTTTCAATTTACAAACGACAAAGTACGATTGATTTAAAATATAATGAAGTGACAATTTCAGCTAATTCGGAACTTCAACTTAAAATTTTCAACCACTCTGGGATCCTCGAGTTCCAGGAGACCCCTGCGGTGATGGCTGGTCAACTTCTTCGTCACCTTTAACTGGTTCTGGCTTTGAATACACACCTTGTCTACTAGATTCCTCTTCGCCTCTGTATTTTGCCCAACTAAAGCTATGATTTCCTACACAATCCGGTCCCCAATCACAAGGAAATATACCATCTTGAGAGAAGAAAATATACCCTTTGGAACCGCTTGATTCTTCTTCGGACCACGAAGCGAATATACGTTCCACTTTTAAATCCAAACTCATTATAATAAATTATATGGATGAAGTTTTTTACAGAAACTATACCCAGTTCTTATACATGTATGTATAAGAAGCAGGATGACACGTTTCGTCATATTTCCGTTAATAGTCCGTCGGGCAAATAATAACATAAATGGTTGAGCGATTTTGAAAATTTTCCGTCAACATTCCGTCAGTGATCCGTTAACTAATATTGAATTTTTAATCAATAATTTCCGCCAACATTCCGTCATGTTTGCGTTGTTTTAAAAGTTTTTTTGAATTCACTTTGAAAACATAAATGTAATATACAATTTATTGAAAACATTGTAAGCCGTTGTAAATCTACAATTTATTTAATTCATGGAATTAAAAGTAATTACTCATTTATTTAAAACATTGTTAGTCGTTTACCCCGCAACATTTTTACGGGTGGATTGGCCATGAAAATCGTGAAATCCTTCCCCTCCTTAGCATAGACATTCCGCCGATGACAATCCGATTGCATCTGTTCATAAAATTACGGCGAATGCGGCTATCTTGTTGTGCATCCCAAGTTGCTATACTCTACAAGCAAATCATTTTTAATTGCCATTAACGTTTGTCTTCAATATACTAAAAAAATTGAATTAATTACGTTTGATGACTTAGCCCTTTGTACCTGAAACTCCTCGTACCAAACTTCCTTAGCGCTTTCTGGGACCATATTCCATGATGTCCACGTTGCATCCCAGTATTTCGAGATGCATTCCCTTCCAATCCTTCGATGAATATCGGATGGTTCGAAACTGTTACAAAATTAGGGATCACATAATGGATGAATTTAACAAAACCATCAATATCAAGGGTACAATGAATTCTTACCGGTTTCTTCCTACATGTGTAATATGCACTCTACGATCGACGTCACGTGGATTCTCACTGAAACCAACAAGATCAAATGAGGAGACATGTTGAGAATATCCAATTGGAAGGAAGTATGTTGGAAATGAATGTTGTGTGTTTAATGATGTAAAAGAGTTCTCATATATAGGGCAAAACCAAAATCCATCTGGATCGCAATTCCCTCACGTTTCTGTCGACCGTTGATGGTAATCACATGTAATATTGACGGAAAAATTGGAATTAAACAACGGTCACTAAATAACGGTAACCAAAATTTTAATGTTTATTATATTTCAAATATAGCTAACGGGTGACGGAATAGTGAGGGAAATTTGGCAGAACGTCAGTACTTTAAATCTATTATATTTCACTTACAGGTTACTGACGGTATACTGCCGAACAATATGTAAACAACGGTCACTAAAAATGGTAACAAAAAAATTAATGTTTATCAAATTATAAATGGATTTTTGGTGATGGAATAGTGACGGAAAAGTGACAGACAATATCAAAATATTTTTGCCACGTCCAGGGGACGGAATGTGAACGAAAATGGGCTTGGGTATAAACCAACTGAAATTCGATGGAATGTGAGCGAATAATAATTTCGTAACTTGTCCTTCAACTTTTCGTTACGAAAATTCCGTCGACATTCCGAGTAACTGTTCGCAACGGAATGTTTGTTGACGGAATGTTGCCGGAAATGCAACGATTTTTTATATGACAACATTTGTTGACGGAAATTCACCGGAAAAAGAATGAATTATTTTCCGTCATCGTGGCCGTTGGCGTTTTTTTGACAGAATTTTTAGACGGAAAAAATCCAAAAATTTGTAGTGGGAATAGACGAAATGATTTTATCATCAATCTTTTAACATGATTAGGGTTTCATTATCAATTTTTTATTTGTCTTATTGGACCTAGTAAGTTAAATAAGCCCAAGCTTCAGGATCGTACGATTCTAACGGATCTTAACTATTTTAAGGCGTGTAAAATCGTTTTCTCCTCCAATTTTAACATAAAACGTTTTCAACTGCAATTTAACACGAAATGGACATGTAGAATCGTAAAATCATACGATTTTACTAGTTAACACGCGATTTTAACAACCTTGCTTGGATGCCCACTCTTCAAAGTTTTCCTTTGAGCCAATGTTCACTTCTATGTGAGTGTCTTTCGTTCAAATCCAAATACACATCAACAAAGTCTTCAAATATTTGATATCTTGGTGGCTCAAAGTGTTCCTGTTGTATTGCCTCGTCCACAAGAACTTTAAGCTCACTTGTTGTGGGAGGGTGTAAATCTTCTTGATGCGAAGAACTTACATATTCCATGGATGAATCATCACTAAATAAATCTTCATTTGAAATTGGATGTGGAAGTATATTTGGTCTTGTGCTCGCAATCAGCTAATCCTCAAGAACCTTCGTAGTGAGTAAAGAAGTGCGGGTCTAACGTGGAAAGTAGTCATAGTTTGTGGTTAGATCGTCTTCATATGCCTCTTTATCAACTTGGTCTAGGTCCAAAGGTGTACTCAAACAATTCATCATCATTTGATCACAAGACTTCTTCCTTATTTATATGATCTTCGACCCCTTTGTCTATGAACTCATCAATTGTGCTTGGAGATGTAGACATATTCTTCAATTTTTTTGCCATTTGCTCTTGCCTCTCCTTCATCCAATCCGACAGTCTTTTAATATCCCCATTCATCTCCTTAATATCCTCATTTGCATCTTTCATCCAAACCGGATGTCTTTCAGATTGCTCGAGCAATTTCATAGCGAGATCATGCAAGGAATTGTCGGTTGTAGGGAGACTTGGTATTGAGTTTCATAGTAGTGTTCATCCTCAAAAGTATATTGTCTTCCATCCCATTCTTGAGCATAAATAGGGTCATATGAGCAAGCTCCTCCCAAAAAGAATTTGATGGAGGATAGCTCTCACTTCCCATACAAGAAAGACCAAGATTCGAGGCTACGCTTCATCAAAACACGGTTTCCTCGTTTCTAATATTTTCATATATATAGAGAGAGAGGAGCATTCAATTGAGGACATGGTTTTAAAGTGAGGACGTGGGGACAAATTTGGGTCATTTGATCAAATGATCCAAAGGTGCAGAACATATCAAAAAAGTTAAAGTTGTTTGTCATTATGTACTTTTATCTTTTACCTAAAAGATAAAAGTGCATAATAACAAAAAAATACTTTTTGACTCATTATGCACCTTTGGATCATTTGATCTAAAGGTTTTAGATTTGTCCCTATGTCCTCATTTCTGGAGGTGTCCTCAATTGAACGCCCCCTATATATATAATGGAGCACTCGGTTGAGGCAGGGTTGGTAGAATGAGGCAGTGAGGCACAACGTGAGCCACTCATTGTGATGACGTAGCAGTGAAAAAGTATTTAGTGGTGGAAATTTATGAAGGGGTAATTTGGGGATTTTAGTTTTCTCTGACATCTCATCTCTCTCCTCTGCCTTTTCATGATTTCATCTCTCAATGTTCATAAACCTCTCTCCGTTTTAGGTTTCGATTTCAATTTTTATTTCGTTTTTGGTTTTGATTTCAATGTCGATTTTCATTTCGTTTTTGAAGAACGATGGTTTCGAGTTTGTTGATTTGGTTTCGTCTATGTTGGGAACGTGGTTATGGCGGAGGGGTAGGTTTGAATCCATGCCGGATATGTTCCGGTGGTCTCTTTCCTCTTCACTGATTGCTCGGTTTGGCTGGTTGTTTCATCTCATCTGCCCAAGGGTATTGTCTCCACTATTCTTTGTGGGTCTTGTTTATGAGAAGGTTGTTAATTTTGGGGGTTTTGTGTTCAAGGATTTTCCTGAATTTTGTATGATCTGATTGATCTTCCCTTAGTGTTCATTATGTTGTCAGTTGAATGTTCTCCTGCTCCAGTTTGTATTTGTGTTTTTGCTGGATTTTTTTTTGCAGAGGTTTGCAATGAGGAACACATAGGATTTTTGCCTAGGAGGTTTGTGAAGTCTTAGACGCTTGAGGAAGTAGTTCGGTTGATGGGTTTGTCCAATTTCATGGATTAACAGTAATCACTGCCTCATTGTTAGTCATTCTAATTTTGCGTAACAACTCTGATTAAAATGTTATATTCATCAGTAAGGCTTTGTTTTAGTAGTAAAGCATCTCCGATCATTTGTTCCAGCTATATATGATGCCATCGTAGCTGTATCTAAAACTCAACCTCCACCTACAATGCTCAAGATGCTCAATGGGAAATATTACGTGGTAAGTTAAAGCTGTCAATGATGTGAGTGTGCGAAGTTTTCAGCAGCGGAGCAATTCAAGTTTTCTCCAGCGCCAGTACGATTTGGTTAGCTTGGGTTGTCTATTTATGGTCTGTTTTTATGGTTTTGTTTTTATTTTGATGGTTCCCGGATTTACTAAGTTTTTTGCAGCAGATGAAGTGTGTTGTGGACTTGACTGTTTGATTATATGTTCATCAATTACGAAAAATTGGTTTAGTTAGCAGATTGGATTTTCACGATTTTCCAGCTTGATTATGTTGATGATCCTCTTCGCTGCTCATACTTATTCAACCTCATTCACTTGTAGTATGTCCTAGGTGGCATGATGAGGTCATTGGCTGTGATTGAAGAGTTCGAAAGGAGGCACCGGACGCCTAAGCAGCAGGGAAATGCGATTATGCCATCTTGACATCTTCTTGACATCTTGAATATGGTTGGAGTTGTGGTTAGGAGCCCCTTTGCGACCTCAAAGTACCCATCTTTTGTGCATCACTGTGCAGAAGTCCATGGGTCATTTATTGTTTACATTATTGATTCGTTATCTTTGTAATGATTTATCAAACTTGCTTCTGATTTTCATTTATATTTGTATTGGTAGTTGATGATAACAGTTGTATAGGGAGTTTAATCTTAAATAGATTCAATTGATTCAAAATGTGCCCAAATGAATTCAATATAATTAGGGAAAGTTTAAACTTTTATAATGTTATTATAACTGTAAACGAAGGCGCATTTTTCCAAGGAATGTGCTTCAGACACGAAATAAAGAAATTGAATGCAATTTATTTTGAAACGAATGTGCAGATGAGTTATCAACAAGGGTGTAATGACATATCAAATAAAGAAGTTGATTGCAATTTATTCTGAAATGAAGGTGCAAATGTGTTACCAACAAGGGTGTAATGACATATCAAATAAAAAAATTGATTGCAATTTAGTCTGAAACGAATGTGTAGATGTATTATCAACAAGGGTGTAATGACATATCAAAGAAAGAAATTGATTGCAATTTATTCTGAAATGAAGGTGCGGAAGTGTTATCAACAAGGGTGTAATGACATCAAATAAAAGAATTGATTGCAATCTATTCTGAAACGAATGTGCAGATGTATTACCAACAAAGGTGTAATGACATATGATATAAAGAAATTGATTGCAATTTATTCTGAAACGAAAGTGCAAATGTGTTATCAACAAGGGTGTAATGACGATGAAATAAATAAATTGATTGCAATTTATTTTAAACGAAAGTGCAGATGTGTTATCAACAAGGGTATAATGACATATCAAATAAAGAAGTTGATTGCAATTTATTCTGAAACGAAGGTGCAGATGTGTTACCAATAAGGGTGTAATGACATATCAAATAAAGAAATTGATTGCAATTTAGTCTGAAACGAATGTGTAGATGTATTATCAACAAGGGTGTAATGATATATCAAATAAAAAATTGAATGCAATTTATTTTGAAACGAATGTGCAGATGTGTTATCAACAAGAGTGTAATGACATATCAAATAAAGAAGTTAATTGCAATTTATTCTGAAATGAAGGTGCAAATGTGTTACCAACAAGGGTGTAATGACATATCAAATAAAGAAATTGATTGCAATTTAGTCTGAAACGAATGTGTAGATGTATTATCAATAAGGGTGTAATGACTTATCAAATAAAGAAATTGATTGCAATTTATTCTGAACGAAGGTGCATATGTGTTATCAACAAGGGTGTAATGACATCAAATAAAGGAATTGATTGCAATTTATTCTGAAACAAATGTGCAGATGTATTACCAACAATGGTGCAATGACATATGAAATAAAAAAATTGATTGCAATTTATTCTGAAACGAAAGTGCAAATGTGTTATCAACAAGGGTGTAATGACGATGAAATAACGAAATTGATTACAATTTATTTTGAAATGAAAGTGCAGATGTGTTATCAACAAGGGTACAATGACATATCAAATAAAGAAATTGATTGCAATTTATTCTGAAACGAAGGTGCAGATGTGTTACTAACAAGGGTGTAATGACATATCAAATAAAGAAATTTATTGTAATTTATTCGGAAACGAAGGTGCAAAAATGTGTTACCAACAAGGGTGTAATGACATATCAAATAACGAATTTGATTGCAATTTAGTCTGAAACGAATGTGCAGATGTGTTATTAACAAGGGTGCAATGACATATCAAATAAAAAATTTGCTTGCAATTTATTCGGAAACAAATGTGCAGATGTGTTATCAACAAGGGTATAATGACATATAAAATAAAGAAATTGATTGTAATTTATTCTGAAACAAATGTGCAAATGTGTTATCAACAAGGGTGTAATGACAAATCAAATAAAGAAATTAATTACAATTTATTCTGAAATGTTTCATTTATAAAAAATAAACATAAGTGGAAAACAAAAAAAAGTAACAAAACACTTATACAAATAGTAATAAAAATTTGAACTTGGCACATTGCAAATAAAACAATCCATTACACTAACACACTTCAAACACGCCAATGAAACGAAAGATGTATCAGACCCGAAATGAAGATGCATACTTTAAACGAATGTGCATCGATAAAATATAAATTACATTGTTAATGTTTTATACAGAGTGGGTACTAGTAGACAATAATGATTAACGAGAATCAAATATTAGGGTGTGTCAAAAAATCAAGTATCCATAGCCACTTCTCTGTCATCAAACTAATCCATGCCACCAAGACCTCTCATTCCTTCCATGCCACCAAGGCCTTCTTAGCACAGCAAGCAAGACACCACCAAAAGGAAGCCGGAGTGGCTTGATATAATACTCGGAAGCAAACATTGAGGCAACAATGGTGAAACCGGTACTCACAATCTCATACGTAAATATCACATTTTCTTCTTATCCATTTGCCTACAAATCACAGAAAACATCATAACAAAAACATTCAATTAAATACAGTGCAAATTGTTCAATGTAAATACATGCCGCAACCACACACAAAGAATCATAATATGAAACTATATTTCTCATTCATATGGTTTGGCCTAGTCATCTTTGCAAAACTCTAAAGCATTATATTTCAAAACATCTTAGCAGTTCCAACAAGACATAGAAAAAGGTCAAGCAATTAAAGGATTTATGATTCCAATTCAAAATATCGAAAGTATTATGAAGATGCAACAAAGCCTTACAGAAATTTGGTCAGGGTACTTTTCCCTGATCCTTGACGCCTCTGCGATTCTCTTCTCTGAAACTTAAACAAACAAGAGATTCAACACATACAGAATTTATCTTCCTACACCAATCTCTATCAATACGAAAATCAAAAGGAGGTCCATGGTCATACCAAGTTCGTGCTCTTCCTTGAAGTAACTCTTTGCCATTCTCTCTGAAATAAAAACATGAATCAAATTATACACTCAAGGAACATGAAATAAAAATATGAACATGAAATTAAACTTGAATTAAATTTGTAGTTCAAGGAATGACTAGGGCTATCATACTATCGATCAACTCATCCAAAATCATCTGGATGATTTTCCAAGGATTGAACCAAACAGAGTTTGAGTGCAGACGATTGGAAGACCTAGCACTGAGGAAGGAGTAGGGAGCTCAAATTTGAACTTGGCCACATTGTGGCTTAGCTGTCTGCGCTCCACAAGCTTAAACGGTTTGAAATTCTCAGCATCCAAAATATCTATTAGAGTACAGAAGAAACAAATCACACACTCATCCTTACAAATTCGGAACAACGATCATGCTACGAAATAACACAACAACACGGAATCAAGACGAAAACACAACACCGTTAACCAATTAAGCTCAACAATTAAAGACCAAGAATGAAAACTCAAAACGAAAAGTCTTTAAAACGACCCGCCAGTGAAACTACACAAGCAACAATAGCTGTAAAACTCAATGTCTACAGAGATGATACCACAACCATTTTTTAACAATCTGAAGGGAAACTCAGTAAAAAACAAACATAACAAACAACAATAATTAAAACCGAGTCCAAAAATTTCCATCAGCGCCCATCCACCACCACCATCAACCCCATCCACCATCCACCACCATCCACATCAGCGCTGCCGCTGCTCAAATAGCATCAGAAAGCTCATACCTTTCAACTCAAATGAACATGACGATTTGGGATTAGATGAGAATCGAATAAGAAACTCAAATTTCTGGACAGAGAAATACTTGAGGAGTTGCAGTAGCACTGAAATCGACTACATTAATTGCACATACGCTCACAATTCACAAAACTCCCTAATTGAAAATCCACATACATTATCTCCAATTCTCCATATCCTCTTTAAAGCCTCAACCATGGATATTCATGGGAATCAGATACATTCAAACTACAAGGCCACAACAACATTTCCAATCAAAATCAATTAAATTTAAATCAGTCAAACCCTAAATCAAATATCTGATCTTCTAACCCACAACAATCACCATATCACATTCACACCCTAATTTTGAAAATCTAGAAACCATGAACTTCAAAGCTTTACAAGCAAAATCAGATCAAGAAGAACACAAAGATTAGCAACATTGATACCTCTCCTGGCCAGCAATATGCCAAATCTGAGCCTTGATAACCTTGTCCTCGACATTCAAACTCCTGGTAGCGAATTCAACCTCAGTTGTCGACTTTGACACAAAACTAAACTCATTTCGAGTAAATCTAGATAGTAGGTTCGACTTTTGATTACCACCGTCGCCGCTACAAAGACTAACAGCCGCAACCGCACCACGTCGCTCGACTTTTCGAAATCCGAAATCAACTATCGCTTGTCTCCGTCTCTCGCTCCCTATCTGTTCCACCGGCAAAACCACCCCAAAATATGACCGTCTCTATCTCCCTAGCTTCAAATCCGGTACTATCAGATGCGACGCATTGTCTTTGTCGACGTCTTCCTCAGCCCGCCGCCGCCATCGTCTTCCTCAACATGCATCCGTCATCATCTTCCTCCACATCGTGGGTGAAGCAGCGGTCGCTAGAAACGATGGAGATTTATGAGTCGTAAGGATTTTGAGAAGAGACCTAATTTGGGTTTCTAAGATGTGAGAGAAAGAAACAGCAAATCTGAATGGATGAGGGAGGAAGGGGCAAATGAAATGTCGGAACTGCCCTTCAATTCACAATTTTAATTGAAATTGAATAAAAAAGAATTATAAAGTAATGTTAATTAGTGGGGCAGGTGTCAAGCTCTAAATGCATGAATAAAGATGATGTGTCTGAATGAGTGGCTGAGATTGTGCCTCACGTGCCTCATTCTTAGGAGGGCTGCCTCATTTGAACGCTCCTCTATATATATATATTTGTGGTTGATAGCCATGAATCGTGAGTAGTCATTTTATTCCAGGATCCTACGGATCTCGTGCTTGTACCCAACTCTTCATGTGATTTATAGAAACGCTTTCATTATTGCAATTCAAGTATTCAATTCTACTACGCTAAATTTTATCATTCTTGCACGTTATACATTAGTTTGATGTTTTCTTGTATGAACGAAATTAGGTTCAACACCAAAAGATGGATGGGTCTGAGGTAGTTAACTGGATCAAGTAGAATTGATGTTTGGTCGTAGTAGCTAAGCTGATAGTATATGACCTAATAGAAAAGTTAATATTAATTGTTTCGCTAAACTACGGTAGCTATGCTGGTAGTACGTTGGTATCTGTGAGTACAACGCGCACGCATCCGCGGCGATGGTATAACAAGTACGTAGTGGAATAGTTAGTATTTGGAAAACTATAGGCTCAATAAATTGAAATTGTTGATAATCCATGGATGGGCGGCGTTCAACAATCTAGGTTAATTTAGACAATGATCCGTGGATAGGCGGCTTGTCTAATGTTATTTTGATTTATTTCCATACTTGATAGCATATTTGGATTGCATGACATTATCACATGAATTGTATGGCAGGCAAGAGTGAAGTTTGATCTTGGGATTATTGCTCTGATTGAATCAAACGTTTCTTAATTTCAGTGTCACTTAGGAATTAGTCATTACCAAACCTTTTTCCTAAAGGAGTAGCTGAACATATTACTTGCATACTAGTACACGCACGCGTCTGTTCCTTGGATCGGCCCTTGGCTTACCAAGGTTTATAAATTATGTTTAACTACAATTTGACCCCTAAAACATATAACTTTACAACTATAAAGGGTTTAAAATAGGCTTGTCACACTTCATCATGATAATATGATTTTAATACAAAACTACAAAGGGAGGATAAATGAATAGAGAAAACCCAAGTAGGAGATGATCCAAGCTCTAGATTTCTTCCTTGATCTTCTCTTTTCGTCCCCAAATAATCCTTTGATGATGTTGAGTCCTCCTTGCCCTTTTTTGGATACTTTTGTCTCTAAAAACCAATTTTCACAAGTCAAAATCTTCATTTGCTATTTATATGCTCGGGCAAAAATTTGGGTTAGGATAGTATATGGGTCATTTTGGTACCCGTACGCGTAGGAATGACCGAGAAGACAAGCTTGGATAAGGGAGAGCTCGTACCCGCCTGGGTACAAGTGGTACTTTTCCTACCCAGTCTGACGTCTTGTGGCCTATTTCGCAGTCTTAACGTCCGAATTTGATATCAACGTGAACTAGAGCGTTGTAGTCCTTTAAGTTAGCTATCCAATAAGCTATAGTTTGACCCAGTTGGACACCATATGTACTCTAGAAATATAAAATAAGTCGAAAAGGTCAGTTTGTCCTATTTTGCCCCGAAATTTCTATTTTTCATGCAATTTTAGTTTTGAGGTTTTGACTTTGATGGATAGTCATTTTTTACCTGAAATGTGAAACCAAGAGTCAAATGACAACAAAAGATATCAAAAACGAATCAAAGCCTTAATAAAATGCGACGAATAATTAAGCGAAAACTCAACTTATCAGTATTCTTACGCAATACCCGTTTCATAAGTGACGTATAAAGTTTGTTGCAATTCTTCTTTTGCTGCACATTCAAATGCGACAGGTGGTGTGTCTGGTGTGGCATTAGAGGTAAAATGGCGTAGTAAATGACAATAGTTTTTACTTTTTGTTTTGTTTGGATAGTGTGGGCAAGCAGGTTGTTAAAATTGGACAATCACTATCAAACTATAATGAGCTAACAATCCAAAATCTCTAACAATGTACGTAACCTTTCAATACCACATCCAGACACACTACTCTCTATATGCTACATATATATATATAATTAAGCCTAAAACTAGCCACAGGAACACATGATTGGGCCATGATAGTGAAAGACACTTTCATCGTTAATCTCTAAAGTGACCAAGAAAGGACACCATTCACCAATCCCACCACAATCTCTCATCATGCACATTTATTTCAATCCATCCAAACAAAGCTAGCCCTGCCACAAAACAAACCTGCACAGCTAAAAAAAGACACCTAGTATAGGCCAAAACATGTCCTTGTAATGCTATCCTCTTCCTTTTATGTCCACAACCAGCCTTTCTTTTCCTGGAGCCATGAAGCAAAACAGTATCATCCTTCTAAATTAACGATTAGGATCTTACTGATTTGTGTGGAGATCCGTGCTAGCCAGCCTGGCGTTGGTTGACGTATAATAGTGAAGTTGAGGTGTTGAGGGTGTTCAATTATTCTATCTTTGTGTGCGGGATGGGGCTAGCAGGGATGCATGTTGACAGTGTGAGGGTATAGTAGCTTTTTGTGCCGTGTTGAGAAGACATGGGAAGGTCCCATTCATCACTCATCATGCATGCTAGCTACCTACCTCAAGTGTTTTGAGTGGCCAACAGCCTAACCTGGTTTCAATGTCAAACTAAATTAAATTACACCATAAGAGAATGGACAGCTAAAGTGTGGTGACAAACGAAGTCCAATATTCTAGTTAAATGGGCAAGCAGTCTTATTAAAATGTGAAAAAGACTAACAAGCATAATGTGCTGAAATTATGGCATTATTGAAACTGCATCATCAAGTCATTGTGGTGATGACATGTGTATCATGTGCATATTCATTGTTGCACTAAATGCAAAGTCAAAATCATCAAATTTGACTTTACTTTTCCTATTGGCTCATAATAAAGGGATTAATAGAATTACGTACGTATGCAACTCTAAATGGATTTCCCTAGCTAAAACCTCAAAACAAAGAAGTTAAATATTGGTTTTTTATGGCAATTATTGTCATGAACTTGAATCCCGAGGCTCGCAGCAACGATAATGATCGATTATTCGATCATAGCTAGCATTAAGAAATAGGGTCTTACCTCTTTGAACTACAATTAAAGCTCTATGTATGCCATGAAGGAGACCCAAAGGGGACTGAACCTTTCAATTTAAAGTAGTGATGTCCCTCCAAGCCACACTAAAGTTAGAGGACCTTTGATTCCCACATTTTCTGAGATGGTGGCCTATATATAAAGCAGCCAAACCATGCATGGAACCAATTCCAAAGCAAGCCAAACATAGTGAATCTAAGAGGCATATTATTAAGTACAAAAGTTATTAGCAAAGAGTGATTATTCAACTTTTCAGGAGATAAAAAATGACTGGACCGGGTTCTTCTTGTGGTGCATGCAAGTTTTTGAGGAGGAAGTGCACGAGAGAATGTGTGTTTGCACCTTACTTTAGTTATGAAGAGGCTGCTGCACATTTTGCTGCGGTGCATAAGGTGTTTGGCGCTAGCAATGTGTCCAAAATGCTGTTGCATATCCCAGTGGATTACAGGACTGAAGCTGCTGTCACCATTTCATATGAGGCCTTGGCGCGGATGACTGATCCTGTCTTTGGTTGTGTCGCTCACATCTTCGCACTACATCAACAGGTTTCATTTCTCTCCTTCTTTTCAACTTCCAAACCTGACCTTATTCAGGCAACTTTTTTTTGGGACTATTTTTAAAAGAGGAGCGCTCAAAGAACCCTAAAAATTGGATAACTTGAAAACTCAATTTTTCACATTTAAAAATGTACAATCAAGTAATTATGGTGGTGACACGTGTCTCATGTACATATTCAAAACTGCATTACAAAGTCAAAATCACAAAGTTTGACTTTACTTTTTGGGCATGTGTCAACATGCAGATAGCTAACCTACAGGAAGAAATAGAGCTTCTAGGAAGCCAACTGGCTGCAGGCTACCCATTCACACTTCCTGGCTCGCAACCAACTGAAAACCTCTCCATAAATCAAGAAGCATTTAACCTACAGCAACAAGTGGAAGAAGTACCAGCAGATATTATATATACAGGATATGGCAATGGTGCTCCAGCAGATCAAAGCTGTACTGTCACACAGCTTCCTGTTGTATGCCGAGTTGAAACAGCTAGTTCTGCTGTCATCAACTATGATAGCTATTATCCTGCCACGGAAATCAACGGGGGATCAGACCATGAAGCCCAGTTATTTTTTCCATTGCTCAATAATAATAATTCTCAGTATGAGTGAGAAAAGCAAAGCATGGGGCTGGTGAAAAACTTTCTGAGTGCTGCAAGACTCCTTGCTGATTTTCAGTGGATCTGATCATTTATGCAGAACACATAATTAAACTCATATTGAAAAAAAATGAGTATTTTTACAACGTTCGGTGTTATAACTATGAATCGTATATTGGTATGTGACGAAGACTATAATATATACAGCGCATATATATGTGTATGGTAAAAATCAGGTACAAATCATATTTTTTGTACAAATTGCAAAATTCGTCAAAAGAGTACGACATAGTTTGTCAAAAGTGATTATAATTCTGTTGGGCTGCCTTGGATCTGAGGTGGGCTATGCCCACTATTGGCTAGGGTTAGAGTTTTTCTGTAATAGCTATATAAACCCTGCTAGTCAAGCTGTAAAAACATACTCTCCAATCTGAATACAAAGCTGCCTCTTCTTGCCCGTGGACTAGCCAACACACTGTTGGTGAACCACGTTAAATTTTTGTGTCGTTTCTTATTATTCGTTCTACATCTTTGTTGTCAAATCACTTCTGTCGCAACAAACTGGTATCAAGAGCTGGGTTTTGCCGCTGCAGCTAGGGTTTGTAATTTCAACATCAAAGATGGCTGCTATGAATGTGAAGATCGACAAATTTATCGGGAGGAACAACTTTGGGTTATGGCAGATCAAGATGCGAGCTCTGTTGAAGCAGCAGGGTCTGTGGGCGCCGTTGTCCGGGAAGAAGAAAACGGATGCTGATGACGAAGAGTTGAATAGCCTGGAGGAGAAGGCTCATTCAACAATCATGCTGTGTCTGGCTGATGAAGTCATCACTAAAGTCGCTGATGAAGATACTGACGCTGGTTTGTGGTTGAAGCTAGAAAGTCTTTATATGACAAAATCTTTAACCAACAAGTTGCTTTTGAAGCAACGTCTGTTCAGTCTGCGGATGCAGGAAGGTACACCTCTTAGAGATCACCTTGATCAGTTGAATTCGATATTATTGGATCTGCGTAATATTGATGTTAAGGTTGATGATGAGGATGCTGCCTTAATTCTGTTGGTTTCTTTGCCCATGTCGTACGAGAATTTTGTGGAATCATTTATCGCAGGGAAAGATAGTTTGTCGCTGGAAGATGTCAGATCAGCCCTTCACACCAGGGAAGTCCGCCATAAAGTTTCAGGTTCTGCTGTGGAAATTCAGGCATCAGGGTTAACTGTTACCGAGAGCAAGGGACATGGAAAGCTGAATAGGAGGAAGTCGAACTATAGGGAGTTCAAATCTACTGGTCCTACAGCTAACGATGTCTGCAACTATTGTAAGGAGAAAGGACACTGGAAGAACGAGTGCCCTAAGAAGCAGAAGCAGTAGGGAGATGGTTCTGCAGCCGTGGCAGAACATGATGTCAATTCTGAAGAAGATTTGGCTTTGGTAGCCAATGAACAACCACACTACAAGGATGTGTGGGTTCTTGATTCTGGGGCATCTTATCATATTTGTCCGTGCAGGGAGTGGTTCTCAACTTATGAGCAGATAGACGAACCAATATTTCCATGGCCAACAGTGATGTCTGCAAAGCTGTTGGAATTGGCTCAATCAGGATACACACGCATGATGGTTCTTTCTGCACATTGAACGAAGTTAGACATGTTCCACAAATGACGAAGAATCTGATATCGCTGAGTCTACTAGACAGCAAGGGTTTCAGTTTCAGAGGTAAAGGTGGAGTTATGTATGTCTACAAGGGTTCTCAGGTGGTTCTAAAGGGTGTGAAGTGTGGTACCATATATTTGCTGCAAGGGTCTACACTGACAGGTTGTGCAGCTGTTGCGTCGTCTGAGGCTCACAAAGAGGATATGACTAAGTTGTGGCATATGAGACTCGGTCATATGAGTGAGAGAGGGATCTAAATTCTGTCGAAGAGGGATCTTCTTGGTGGCTACACGATCAAAAATCTTGATTTCTACGAGCATTGTGTCTTTGGGAAATTACACCGCAGCAAGTTTCCAAAAGGTGTTCATAGAACAAATGGCACGCTGGATTATATCCACTCTGATTGTTGGGGTCCTGCTCGTGTTGAATCCGTTGGAGGTAACAGATATTTTTTGTCATTTATTGATGATTATTCTCGCATGACTTGGGTGTTCATGATGAAACACAAAAGTGAAGCCTTCAACAAGTTCAAGCAGTGGAAAACTTTAGTGGAGAATCAGATCGGGAAGAAGATCAAAAGGCTTCAACTGATAACGGGTTGGAATTTTGTTCAGCTGAGTTCAATGAGTTCTGTAAGACTGAGGGGATTGCGCGGCATCACACTGTGAGAGACACACCGCAGCAAAATGGGGTGGCAGAACGTATGAATCAGACTCTATTGGAGAGAGCGCGGTGCATGCTCTCTAATGCTGGATTACCTTAGAGGTTATGGGCAGAGGCTGTAAGCACGGCGTGCTATCTGATTAACCGTGGACCTCACACAGGTCTTGGCGGGAAGACACCCTATGAGGTGTGGTCTGGTAAGCCTGCAGATTATTCTTTCCAGAGAGTTTTTGGTTGCACTGTCTACTATCATGTTAGTGAAGGCAAACTAGAACCAAGAGCTAAGAAGGGTATATTTGTTGGTTTCGGAGATGGAGTTAAGGGATACAGAATTTGGTCATCATCTGAGAAGAGAGTTATACTTAGCAGAAGTGTAATCTTTAATGAAAATTCTATACTTAACCCTATTGTGAAGTCCACTGTTGTGCAGGAAAGTGGTAGTGTTGATAAACAGGTGGAGCTGCAGATTACTCCAGGAGAGAGTGAATCACAGCACCAAGGTGTTGAAGATCAACATGTTGTTAGAGAAGTTGATATGCCAGAATCAGCTGGTAATCATTCTCATCTGTCAGAAACACGCCAGCATATTATATCTCTTGATAGAGCTAAAAGAGTGGGTGTTGGACCTCCAAAGAGATATGGCTTTGAGGATATGGTTGGTTATGCACTACAGGCTGTTGAAGAGGTGGATATTCATAAGTCGGCTCCACATGACAAGTTCAAGCATTGTTTGGACTTGCTCAACGTTTTAAGCTGTTGAAGGCCTTTAGGGGCATCTGAGGCAGGAAGAGGGTCTGAGTATTTTTTGGCGCATTAAGTTGCATCTGGTGTCCGGGGATTCAAGTCAAGGTGGAGATTTGTTAGGCTGCCTTGAATCTGAGGTGGGCTTAGGCCCATTATTGGCTAGGGTTATGGTTTTTCTGTAATAGCTATATAAACCCTACTAGTCAAGCTGTAAAAATATACTCTCCAATCTGAATACAAAGCTGCCTCTTCTTGCCCGTGGACTAGCCAACACACTGTTGGTGAACCACGTTAAATTTTTGTGTCGTTTCTTATTATTCGTTCTACATCTTTGTTGTCAAATCACTTCTAACGCAACAAATTCGGCACTAAAAAATCATCCATACGACGAGATTTATTCTTATACGTCCAAATTATGACCAGATCAAGGGTTGTCAATGATTTTTAATTTTTACAAAAATATGCTGTTTGCACCGGATCTTTTTTCTGGTAAGCACAATGAATGATAAAATATACAGAATATATGCTATGAATATATGACGAGAATGAACAAGGATCACGTGCAAACTTATATTTTCTGTAAAAAGTAAAAACTAATCACAACCCTACAAATTAATATATGGTGGGTTGAGATTAGGAGAGAAAAATCTTAATAAATCCAAAATTTTATTAGATTATGGGTATATTTGTCCATATTGACTTATTAACTTTAAGTTTCACTTTCTGTCTCCTTCACTCAGATCCAGATGTCCATCAAAGGCGACCAGTTAAAGATTCAATCAGCCACTGCAGTGCAAATCAGAAGCGAAGGAGAGGATGCATTGAAAGTGAAGAGGCGTGAGGATCTACAATCCAAATTATCCTTTCTATCACTCACCACTCCTCCTCTCTCTTTTGGCTATCGCATGTAGTCGAAGCACTCAAAGACATCTCCAAGGGGCCTTATCGCAGCATAATCGACTCCAAAAAGTTGTTGTCCTCGCCATATTTGACATCAAGAACTCACTCCCCCTCTCCACTAACCCCCTCGTCATATTCCAAAAAAAAAACAAAGGCAATGAGAAGACGATGATGAAGCCAGAAGCGGTGTGAATGGAGAGGAATATCGGAGGCAACAACAACAAGCTGTGGAGGAAGAAGAATCTCGCGTGCGCATTGGCTATATTCTTCTGGGTTCGGGAAGCGGCTGCTTCCTTCTTCGCGGCAGAATCACGTGTAGCAGGTTCCTAATCATAGCTATACTGAGATTACGAACTCTAACGAATTATAGTCTACTTTTGATAAATTATGTCATAGTTCGTCAAAAGTGTACTATAATTCGTCAAGATTTGTGACGAATTATAGTGTACTTTTGATGAACTATGACATAATTCATCAAAAGTGAACTATAATTCGTCGAGTTCGTAATCTCAGTAAATCACATCACCCACCTCTGAATTTAACGTGTTGTTTGAACCAGATGAATGTTGAGAGGTGATTTTGATTATGCATTGAATCCCTCCAAAAGTCGGTTTCCAATTCGTTTCTATCGTGCATGATTTTAGTGGAAAAAACGTATTCATTTTCAAATTAGCATGTTAATGTATATTTTACCCTTAATGAGCTTATTAATAGAGATTGAAATATATTAATCTGTGTTTATTCCTAATTAATAGGGACCCTTGAAATTACTTGATCAAGGATCTCAATTAATTTGTATTTTCACAGTATTTGACTTTGCACCGAATTTGAACTGTGATATATTATTCTCTAACACCCTTTAAATTCATTATAGATCAACAATCCTAAGCCGGGAGAGAAATAAGTTGTGATTGTGCTGGCCACTTAATTAAATTTATGTCAATATCATCCCGAAACTTAACATGTGCCACTCTCATATCCAACTCCATATGACCACGGTTTTGAGAAGAAATCAACACTAACAATGACGACTTCCTTAAAACTTAACAAATTTAATAAGGTTGACAGTCACATTCTCGATTTCATTAAAAAGAAGGTAAGAGTTGAAAGTGAAAATTTAAACACGACGACCAGACAACAACAAAAAAATTCCAATAACGACAAAGTGAAATTTCATTTTTAATCTTCCTCGCCTTTGGATCCGTAACTTGATCCATAATCAATCAAAAGTCAAACCATCATTAATCTATTTTTTTACATTTTCTGGTTTTATTATTTACTTATTTAGTAAATCAATATTTGTAATTAGCGAGTGATTAATTACTTGTTCAAATTAATCCAAATCAACGCTTCCAAACACGGCCTCAAGTCCAAAACCCCTCAAAGTCCAGGTCGACGCAGAGTGTCAAATGGGTCGGTGCGATTGAGGTTACCTATCGACTCTTCGGTGCCTAATCGGAGCTCTGTTTATAATCGCTCCCGTCGTCGCTGTAATCGGTAGCTGCAGCTGTGTTCGATCATCCGATTGCAATTTCTTAGGCGTTAGGTAATTTCATTTTTCGTATTTCCAGACTGCATGATTAAGATTTTGGGAATTACCATTTTGAATATTTTGGATGTTTGTGTTGGAGGCTGGGGATTGGGATTTGAGGCGGTGATCGTGATGATAACGTCGTTGATGTGACTTGTGCTGCAATTGCTGTGTTTTTAGGTATTTTGATTGTCGTGGTTTTTTTTTGATTAGTTTTAGGTCTTCTTTATTTTATTTAGATGGCGTCGCCGCTCTTTGAGATTGATGATCAGACGGATGAAGATTTTTTTGATAAACTGATTGAAGACGAGGAGGTCGAGTTTACTAAATCTGGAGCTGAACCTCTGAGTGGAAATGCTTCTGTTGAGAGTCAAGATGTTGCTGAAAAGAAAATTAGTGTGGTGAGTCAAACTGGGGTTGACTCTGGTTTGAAATTGAATGTTGGGACTGAGTGTAGTGGAAATGATGGGTCAGTTGTTGAGGTCAGTAAGATTGAAGCATTCTCAGTGGATCCTGCAGAGGAAAATAGGAATTTTTCTGACAACAAGTCTGACCCAGGAAGTGAAGTTAGGTATAGCGATGTCAATACTTTAAGAGATATTCCGATTGATAATGCAGTTGGTGAATCTAATAGCTTGGAGAAGACAGGAGATAGTGAGACTGTAAATTCTGCCAATCAGGATAGCGTTAGCCCATCAACAGGAATTAGAGAGGTGGATTGGAGTGTGTTTAGCTCAGAATCACGGGTTGAAAGCAGTACTGCATTTGGGTCTTACTCTGACTTCTTCAGCGGAATGGAGGCAGCCGGTGGAGATCCATTTGCAAATCTGGATAGTAGCAGCTCAGACGCTTATGTGAATTCTGTAGAAGGAATTGGAGAAAATTCAGTTTCGGGTTCAGTTTTGGTTGAGCGCCACGGTGTTGAAAATTATGGAATAGATGCTGGTCTGAATACATACGGACAAAACTATTTAAGTAGTCAGTATTCGGAAAATTTGTATCCAGGTTGGAGGTTTGATCCTGACACTGGGCTATGGCATCAGCTTGAGAATTTTGATGCAAATGTGAACTCAAATGATAATCTGAGCTCTCATAATGCCTCTGATGTAACTTCCATAAGTGACAGTCAAGCTGGGAACAGACAAGTATCAAGTTATGATCATTTGCAAGGGAGTTTTCAATCAGCATCAGGGATATCAGAAGAGGTTAATTCTTCAGTATATGATTTGAATCACGTTTCCCGGAGTGATGTTACATATCCAGAAAACATGGTATTTGATCATCAATATCCAGGGTGGTATTACGATACGATTGTGGAGGAATGGCGCACGTTGGAGTCTTACACTGTGTCTGTAAATCAATCCGTAATTCTGGATACTAACCAGCAAGATCAGCTCACTTATACTGCACCAGGTGGGGAATTTCCTGTCAATAACAATGCCAGCTATGGTGAAGTTTCATATATTCAAGATAATGGTTATGGTTCTCAAATTAGTTCTCCTGACCAAGTTTTGGCCACGACAAATGCTGCCAAACAATATGATGCACGTAATACAAAGATGTGGCAACATGAGCCAGTTGCAAAGGAAGAGTCTAGCGCTTCTACTGTTAGGAATCAAAATATTCAAGGTTATGTTTTGGAAGGGTACTCTGAAAATATATCTCGTCAATATATAGTTCATGGTTCAGAAGGTCATTATGAAAATATGGTGCCTCAGCCTACAGTTCCACTGTCCAATGGTTGGTCATCTGATGGACGCCCATATCATCCGCTAGTTACCTTTGGGTTTGGAGGAAAGCTTATCCTCATGAAAAGTGACGACCATTTTGGCGCGGTTGATGCATATGGATCCCAGGTTTATCCTTTGTTGACTTGCACTTTGTTTAATCATCATTCACACATCTATTGTCAGTATTTTTAATATGTTGGTCCTTGGTCGTATGTTTGCTATCAAATGCATCTGAATATGTGTTTCTATAAAAAAGAACACAGCAGGACTCCTGATCGAAGTTCTCAGTTTGACTGACATAGTCATGAATGAAACAAAAAATCCAAGCACTGGGATGGACACTACAGATTATTTTGCTGCACTGTGTCAGCAATCCTTCACCGGTCCTTTAGTTGGTGGCAGTGTTGGAATGAAGGATGTGAACAAATGGGTAGATGAAAGGATTATGAACTATGATAACTCATATTTCAGAGAGGGCAAATCTATGATGACGCTGTATGCTTTGCTGAAAGTGGCATGCCAACATTATGGAAAATTGCGATCCCCCTTTGGGAGCGACTACCCATTGCCGGTATGATGCTTCAGTAACCTTCTACATACTACATATCTCATGTTTTGCCTCATTTCCAGTTAATTCTCTACAAGAAGCTGACTGTTATCATTGGGAAGCAACTATTTATTCTTTTCCATGTTGAAGAAGCAGTGCGGTTTTGTTGCATGTTCTTTTATCTTTGCGTTGGGCCTGTTGTAAATTGTAATACTGCTATAATTGCTTAGCCATTTGGTTATTATAAACTTGCATGATTAACTGTTTAAGTTCAATGCTAACTCACCTTTTTATGCTGTATAGCCTTTAACACTGTTTGTTGGATTCCTGAACGATTAATTGTTAACCTTTCCAGTTTACGCACTTTTGTTGTCTTAATCCTGACAGGAAAAGGAATCCCCAGAACTAGCTGTTGCTAATCTCTTTGCATCTCTTAAGACAAATCGTCAAACCATCCACCGACTTATTCAGAATTGGCCATCCGAAGGGCAGGTTCAGGTGCGTCATTTTGTTCGATGTAGGCGTTTATGCACGAAAGAACTAAAACAAAACATGTGAATAATTTTTATGGCACCAGCCTTACCATCGTATGCTTTAGGCTACTGCTTATGAGGTGGAACACCTTCTTGTCTCTGGGAGAAAGAAAGAGGCCCTTGAATGTGCAAAACAAGGTCAATTATGGGGACCGGCCCTTGTCCTTGCTGCTCAACTAGGTGATCAGGTCTGTACCATGAATATGGTTTTTGAATGTACCTTATCAGATGGATGAATGAGTCTGATGAATTAGTATTAAATACCTACATATTTTCTTTTTACACTTCTACAATTTATCTGCTTTTGTACCTTTTCCAATTATGCAACTATTGTTCAACCAAAATGTTCACTATCTTGTCTATGTTAATGTTATTAGTTTTACAATGAAACTATGAAGGAAATGGCTCTTCAACAGTTCGTCGCTGGATCACCACTGCGGACATTGTACTTGCTTATTGCAGGAAAACCAAATGATGCATTCTCCAATATTAACCCCAATATACCTGTACCTGGTATTCTTAATGGAATGCAGCCATGTCTGCAGGTAGTAATATAAGCACTTATTTATAAGAACAAGTACACTTTCATTTATCAGACAGATGTATTTTGATTTTCTAACTATATCATCCATTCACGTTTACGACTACACTATGATTTTTGCCTTCAAGGCTATACTCCCTGTTTTGGATTACATGGACACCTCTCTAGTTTTTGCCCACTTGGTTATGTCAAATCTTTTGGTTAAACCTTACACAAAAGTCACTTATGTGTTTCAGGTTCAGTTCGGTTCTAACCCTTTATTAGATGATTGGGTGGAAAATTTATCAGTTATTGTGGCGAATAGGACAAAAGATGATGAGCTTGCCATTATTCATCTCGGAGATTGTTTGTGGAAGGAGAGAAGTGAGGTATGAATGTATTTGTTTGCAGAAACTTGTTCTTCACTCTTTATGAACATGTCATCTAGTTTCTCCATTGTACATGGATGCATGGACAGGCCATTGGAGCGCACGTGTGTTACTTGGTTGCTGACGCAAATTTTGAGTCATACTCCGATGCTGCAAGGCTATGTCTTATTGGCGCAGATCATATCAGAAATCCTAGAACATATGCTCATCCCGAGGCTATTCAGGTACCTATAGGGTATTGTATAACCGACCTCAATATTGCAAATTCTGAGTAGTTCCATTTCTTTTGACACTAGGATAATTGGTGAGTTGGCTAGGTAGATTCATTGTTTCTGTTTGTCTCGATTATAAGATTGAAAGGTCCCTAACTCCCTATGATTATTTGCAGAGGACAGAACTGTACGAATATTCCAAAGTGCTTGGTAACTCTCAGTTCACACTATTCCCTTTCCAGCCATACAAACTTATCTATGCCCATATGCTGGCTGAAGTAGGGAAGCTTTCAGAATCCTTGAGGTGAGAATATTTGGATTTCGCTCACTGTTTTACATTAAGCCAATCCTATTTCTTTATATCTGGAAACATGTGCTCTGGCAGATACTGTCAAGCAATTTTGAAGACATTGAAATCTGGGCGAGGACAAGAAGAGGACTTGTTTAAACAATTAGTATTATCTCTTGAGGAACGAACCAGAGCACACCAACAGGTATTTTGACTGCAAAACTAACTATATGTCTATATTTTTCTTGGTACTGATAGGATGTATGCAGGGTGGCTATGGAACAGATTTGGCTCCAGCCAAAATTGTCGGTAAATTGCTCAATGTTTGGAGTAATGCTCGTGGAACTGCAGGACCACCCTTTCCTGCACCTTCACCAACCAATAGCACGTATCAGCCCAAAAATGTTGTTACCCCATTTATTCATGTTCCTCATTTTAATGGTGGGCTCCCACCACTCGTGCCTTCACCATCCAGCGACAAATTTCACAACAAAGATGCCGTTACCCATTTTATTCCGTACAGAGTGTCTAATAGTCAATCAACCTTGTCCATGTCGACTTTGGTACCACCAGCATCTTCAGAATCTACTGGTGAGCCAGCAGATGGGGCCAATAATTTAGTGATGCCCAATAGGAGTATTTCAGAACCAGAGATTGGCAAAACCCCGAAGGATGAACCTAAACCACAGGAGGCACAGCTCAAGCCTGCTGTTTCAGCCAATCCTTCACGTTTTGGTCGCTTTGGCTCCCAAATTTTCCAGAAGACTGTTGGTCTAGTCTTAAGACCTCGATCTGGCAAGCAGGTACACGGTCAAATTTTGTCTATAGTGAGGATTCTTCTGTCATTTTCTACCCCAATGACTGACATTATTTGTGAGCTTTTGTTCTTTCTTTAGGCTAAATTGGGGGAGAAAAACAAATTTTACTATGATGAGAAACTAAAGCGATGGGTTGAGGAAGGTGCCGAAAAACCAGTAGAGGAAGTGGCCTTGCCACCCCCACCAACAACAGGAAGTTTCCAGAATAAAATACCCGATCATAGAGAGAACTTGCAGGCAGCCAATGAACCTACTGAAACTATTAAAGATCAGACTCCAGGAATGATCCCGCCCGTCCCTACCGGATCACTCCAGTTCAGTAGCCAGGGACGTATTGGAGTCCGATCAAGGTATCGTCTTTGGTGTTATGTATCCCTAAGAACACATTTAAATTTCTTTTTGGTATAATCTAGTGTTTCTGTTGTGTAGATACGTGGACACATTCAATAAAGCTGGTGGGAGCTCATCAAATATGTTTAAGCCACCTTCTATATCTACTGTCAAATCTGGAGTCAGCCCCAACCCAAAGTTTTTTGTCCCTCCCGCAACAGTCCCTGTTGACAATACAGTGCCAGGAACAGCTGCTGGTGAACAAGAGACTGATGCACCAACTCATTTACTCTCAACAGCCATCAATGAAGACAACGTCCTGATGACCCCAGAAAGTGGGCAGGGAACAGGTTCAGAATATGTTACTCCATCAACATCCTCACATGGGAGCTCATTCTTATCTCCACATCCTCCTCTCACGTCAGTATCCGCGGCATTAGTTTCTATGCAACGGTTTCCCAGCATGGACAACAATATTTACAGAAGAGGGGAGTTTGGTACTAACAATGACACTTGTAAGCCTGATGCCCGAAGAACAGCATCATGGAGTGGTAGCCTCAATGATGCAAACATTTCTGACTCACCCAACAGACAACCCTTGGGAGCAACACCTGATATGAATTACACAACTCCTACCATCGCCCCATTGAACCAGCATAACAGTTCAGACAACCTTCAAGAAGTGGATTTCTGACTTCTGAGTCATGCCTGAACTTCGGCAGCCAAGTTTTGCCTCAAGATACAGGTGCTGGAAAATGTTCATGACAACCAGCTATTATCGGATTCTCGTCGAGGTTCAGCTTCATATGACAATCAAAGAGTTAGATACCCCCATCGGTCGTTACATTTTAATTTTATGCATTTTCTCTGAACTGTACAGATAACAATAAGCATCTTCTATAGGACTGAACATAACTTGGAAATCAGAATCAATAAGTTGAGTATTGTTATACCTTCTCGGTGGTCGAGTGTGGATAAAAGTGTTCATCTACTCATCGCCTCTCAAAGGGCGGGCAGTATATGTTCATACTTTAAACGCTCAACTATGGCCAAAGTGGATGTAATTGTCTTTTGGGGTTTTGAAACCAGAGCATGAAATAATCTCAGTAAGGGCTCCTTAGAGCATCTCCACCATAATAAAAAAAGAATACATCATCCCTCTTTCTCATTCATTTTCTCTCTCATCTTGTCATACCTCATGACTATTTTGATCAAGTGCACCACACTCATGATCAAGAAAAAAGTTTATCACCAGTCTCTCTCATCACTACATAAATTATAGCTCATAAATATTAAGATTAATAAAAATATATCAAGGTGTATCTCGTTTTATAGAGCTCAAAAAATTACGAATATTGGTATTTATTTTGATTTTTTTACTTTGTAATTTAGAAGATATATTCGTTGTAAGATCAAAATAAAAACTGCAATGTTTCTTACACAGGTTACGTGTTGCGTTGTGATTGGTTCACGACTCACGATTAAATCCATTTTTTTGATCATGAGATGATCTTTTTTATAAAAAATCATGGGATGATCAAAACTATGATAAAAAAAATCAAGGTGGGGGTGCAAGTTTTTATTATTATGTCTCATAATACTTTTCTATGATAAAAAAGATCATGGTGTGGGATGCTCTTAGTAACCTTGTCAAACACAAAAGTAGCCCTTAATACCATTGTTATCACTTTTTCCATGGACTGTTGGTTATTTTTCCTTCCTTCTCTCGATTATAGTTTACATAACCTATTACGTACATATCTAAATATCTAATAATAGAGGAAAGATAAGGTGCAAAATATATTTTTGATGCAAAATGCTAAATTTGTTAAAATTGGGTTATAATTCGTTGCCGAGTACGACATATTTCGTCAAAGAGTATTTCATAATTTGTTGCCGAGAAATTAACCATTAACAAGATTTAATATAAGATTTAATCTTATCCGTCCAAATGACCAAATCAAGGACTATCATTAGTTTGTATTTTTTTTTACAAAAATGTATCATTTACACCGGATCCTTTTTCTCCATTAGTGAGCCAAATAAAGCAGCCTAATAAAATAAGTCTTGGAAAGTTCTCGCTTGAAGTCCCAAGGATGGTAGCTAAAGTTGCTGAAGAATTATCGTTGAAGAGTTGTCGCTGAAGACTGATTTTGATTGAAGTTGTTGCTAAAGTCCAAAAGTTTATTACTGGAGATTTTAGGTTTAGTCAAGACCTGTACAAATCCGAGTTCGGGCCGGGCTATTTATCATTTCATAACCCATATAACCGGACAGGGCCAAACCCGCCCGATCAATTCGGACTAAAAATCTTGTCTAAGCTCACCCTATTTACCGATCGGGTCACCCATCGGGCCAACCCGCTACAATTTGTATTGATACATTTTATTTTTCTTGCACATCTTAAATAAAAATACCATTATTTGAAAACATATATGTGCTCTAAGACACTACTTAAGGAATTGTTTAGTCACATCAAAATACTTTTTCATGACGTATTACTTAATTTATTATTTTCTTTTAAAATTAAAGATATTAAAAAATATGGTTTAATTTGTAGAGGGTTAATGAGCTGGCCTATTAGCCCGGTCGGGCTCAAATATGTGTCCAAGCCCGGCCTTAATAGATATACTAGGGGGTCGAGCTGGTCCGTCGGACAATTATACTTGTTCAAGCCTGTTTCGATGACTGATGAGTCGAGTTTTCGACTCATTAATGCCCATTTTCACTATAGCTTTAGTTCATTTCCGACGATTATTTGATGTCATTTGATCCCCTTCTAATGCGTTTCAGGTGCGAATCAAGATGTCTCGGTGTCAAAAGCCCATAGAAGGAAACTTGGAGAAAATCGGAGTTTAGAGCAAGAGTTGGCAGAATTAGGTCGCCAGTCGATCGATTGACCCATTCAGTCGATCGACTGAAGAGTTCCCTGCCCTGAACATGCAGATCACGTGACCCCCAGTCGATCGATTGAGATTCCAGTCGATTGACTCAATGGACTTTCAGGAGGAGCTGCAAATTGAGTTTCCTCAGTCGATCGACTGGGAGCCCACCCTGTGCCAGTCGATCGACTGAGAATCCTGCTAACCAAACAACTTTACTCCCTCCAGTCGATCGACTGGGCCATCAGCCCAACTCCAGTCGATCGACTGGACCTGCTACAGTACCGAAAATTGCCCGAGCCTATTAATAGAAAGAGGCAAGTTTGACCTAGCATCGGGGATTTTTCTGGAGAAAAGACAAAAGGAAGTGAGCCAAATCAAGGGTTTCAACATCATCTAATCAAGGAGGATTGAAGATCAAAGGGAGTTTATTAGGATCATCAATCCTACTCTTTTCCCTCTTCTTTTCTCTTAGATTTTTGCTAAAAACCTACACATCATGTTGTCTTACATGATGTGTGAGTAGTCCCCCTTGTGTGTTTGAGGGTTCTATGAACCTCCTTGGTACACAATGATCATTGTATACACATAGGAAAATGAAGAGATTGAAGTGGATGCTAGACCGGTGAATGATTCATTTATTGGAGAGCAACTCATGAGAGTCGAGGCGGAGGCCCTTCCTTGGTACGCGGACTTCGTTAATTTCGTGGTTTGTGGGATTATCCCCCACGATATGAACCACCATCAAAGGAGGAAGTTCCTTTCCGAGACCAAGAGGTACTATTGGGATGAGCCCTACCTTTATAGGCTTTGCGCGGATGGGCTATATAGAACTTGTGTCGCCGAGGAGGAAATGAGAGATATTCTTTACCATTGTCACTCTTCTCAATATGGAGGACATGGGAGTGGAGCAAAAACCGCGTCAAAGGTACTACAATGCGGCTTTTATTGGCCAACTCTCTTTGGCGATGCTTATGAATTCGCGAAAGCATGTGATCAATGTCAAAGGACCGGCAATATCTCAAAGAGGCATGAAATGCCCCAACAAAGCATCCTCCCGGTCGAGATATTTGACGTATGGGGCATTGACTATATGGGCCCTCTTCCTTCTTCATTTGGCAACCGATTCATATTGGTGGCGGTTGATTACGTCTCAAAATGGGTTGAAGCCGTCGCTTCCCCCACTTGTGATGCCAAGGTGGTCACGAAACTATTCAAGAAAATCATCTTTCCAAGATTTGGGGTGCCAAGGACCGTTATAAGTGATGGTGGTTCGCATTTCAAGGAGAGACATTTCGAGGCCTTGCTTCGCAAGTATGGAGTTAGTCACAAGGTTGCCACTCCTTATCACCCACAAACTAGTGGGCAAGTGGAAATTTCAAATCGAGAAATCAAGGCAATCTTGGATAAAACCGTGGGGAGCTCAAGAAAAGATTGGTCATCAAAGCTAGATGACGCTCTATGGGCCTATCGTACGGCATTCAAAACCCCTATTGGAATGTCTCCCTATCGCCTTATTTATGGGAAGCCGTGCCACTTGCCGGTGGAATTGGAGTACAAGGCGATGTGGGCAATCAAAACGTTGAATATGGATTTACAAATGGCGGGAGACCATAGGGTGCTTCAACTCCATGAGTTAGAAGAAATAAGGAATGAGGCCTACGAAAGTGCTAGGATCTATAAAGAGAAGACCAAGAAATGGCACGACAAAAGGATACTTCGTCGTGAATTCAAGAAGGGAGAGAAGGTCTTGCTCTTTAATTCTAGGCTTAAGCTATTCCTGGGAAAATTGAGAAGCCGGTGGAGTGGTCCATTTATTGTCCACAAGCCCTATGAGGATGGACACGTAGAATTGCTCAACAATGATGGGACTACCTTCACGGCGAATGGACAAAGGCTAAAGCACTATAGAGAAGGATTTCGTGATGAGCAAAATGCCACATTCCCCTTGACCGACCCATAGAGTGCCTTAATCCGCTTGAGGAGGGATCCTAGCAAGGGACTCCTCAAGTGTGCTTCTTAGTGAGAAAAGGATCGGCTCGGTCTTTGCCAAGACGTTAAACTAGGCACCTCACGGGAGGTACCCCGGTTTGTGAGTTGTCTATCTATGCACAAGTAACTTTCATAAATGTGTAGCATGCCTTTTGTGAACTTGTGATATGGCTTGGTGATTGGGATGATCCTAAATGCATGATTAGGTATGTGTGATGGGATATGAGGCTTGCATGAATTTTCTTGATGATGGTGGAGTTTTAAGTGTGGAGTGGTGATCCTAGCTTGTTTTGATTGAAAATCGTTTGTTTATGTGCTAGTGATTACTTAGGAGAGAGTGCCTTGATTATATGTGATATTTCGAGTGGTACATATTCTTGATTTTGAGTAAAAATTCTGAGTGTGGAGTCGGGTTTCGTTGGGAAAAGAAAAAAAAAATTTCAAGTAGAAATTCGGGTTCAGTCGATCGACTGGAATTAAGCTATCACCCAGTCGATCGACTAAATTATGTTTCAGGGGGTCTTGCAATTCTTGCATTCTCAGTCGATCGACTGAGATCCTCAGTCGATCGACTAAACGTTGTTTCAGGAGCCCTTGTTTTTTGTGCGTTCTCAGTTGATCGACTGGGTTTTCAGTCGATCGACTGAGAATCTTTTATCCAAATCTCAGCTTCTCCTCCCGTCTTCTCCATTTCGACCGAAACCCTAACTTCCAAAATCAAATCCCTTCCGATCCCAACCTCCACCGATCCTCGCCGCTCACCTGCTATTAGCCACGCCTTGCCACCGCCACTCCTCCGCCAGAGAGCCGCCCACCGATTGACCCCACAGCAGCCCGCAAAAGCCGATTTCCGATCGGAAATCCACCACCTCGTCCGATCTCCTCCGTCCTCCGCCCGTTTCCCCCAATTCGACCACCAATCCACCCCAAATCACCCCGCCAACAAACCCCAAGCCTCAATTCAAAATCCCATAGCCTCCGGCGAAAACCCCTAATTTTGCCCTAATCCCGTGCGAATTTCGACCCTCAGTCGATCGACTGAGATATCTGTCCTCAGCCAGTCGATCGACTCGACTACAGTTCAGTGCCATTTTTGAGTTTTTGCTCAAATTCGACTCAGGCTTCCATTTCCAGTGCACTATGGGTCGTGCCGATTCATCTTCCAGTTCGAAAGCAAAGGGAAAGGGGATCGCTCACGAGCCCTCGATCGATGAGCAAATTGACGACTTCACTTTAGAGGACGAGGATGATAGACCTCTTGTTACCCGCAAGAGGAGATTTTTGAGGGATTCTCTTGCTGATCGGAGTTCAGAGGAGGAGATTGAGGCCGCGCCGGTTTCCGTGCTGCCCCCAAAGAAGAAAAAGCCTCCACCGAGGAAACCGGCGCCGAAGAAGAAAGCGCCAGTGCCTCCTGCCCCTAGAGTCCCTCCGCCCCCTGTGCATAGAGAGCCCTCCCCTGCTGCTGCACCTTCCTCCATGGCCTTAGTGCCAACCGAGCCTCATGAGGAGCCCTATGCGGGACCGATGCCCATTCCGGTCCCGTACCCATTCTCGACTCCCTTGGTCTTCAGGGACGAGAAGCACATGACTCGTCACGCTACTATCGTTGGGAAGAAGATGAAGGCCATCCCGACCTTGTACCTGGACATGGGCTTGCTCCGCGCCATCGCGACTGAGGTACAATCTCGGCTCACTACTCATGGTTTATCCTTTATATTTGCTGATTATCCGGGTTCCTACCAGAGGGTAGTTGAGGAGTTTTTATGCTCGTTCGAGTCGGTGAAGGAAAGAGTGGGGGAGGATGGTTCCTCAGAGTATTATTGGGAGTTCGTTTTGGGGGGGTAGAGATTTCCGGATCAGGGAGAGTACGATCCGAGAGTGGCTTGGGTTCCCACAGCCTACGGGCTCACCCCAGGTATTCACCGAGCACGACCAGTCCAGACTTTGGAAGAGGATCTCTGGTAGAAATGAGTGGTTCATATCTTCATATAATTCTTCGGCGATTGTTGATCCAGTTTGGAAGATTATGCACCACGTCATTTCTATTGGTATTAATACGAGGACTGAGAGGGGTAGGAAGGTGACCTTGCTAGATATGGACCTCATGGTTGCCATGGATCACGGGGAGATCATTGATTGGCTAGTAGTCCTTGCCAATCGGTTTGAGGCTGTTGTGAAGCCGACTGCGAGGAACAAGGGCTTGGGAGGTGGCTCCTTGATTACATTGATAGCCCAGAGGTGTAACTTCACCTTTGGCCACGAGGGTTGTGAGGCCCCTGCTAGGAGTTTGCTTGACATCACCTTGATGAAGAATATGCACATGGTGAAGCGGGACGGTAAGACATGGAGTAGTGACCCGTCGCCTCATGTGGAGACCCTTGTGACTGATGCTGCTGCGAAGAGGAGGGCCTTCAAGCAGAAGTTTCCCCTTTACTGCCTCGCCCACCTCTCACCCTCTCCCTCTCCTCCCGGTTCACCTCCTCCTCCCCCACCGGCAGTCATCCCAGAGGCAGATGAGGAGTTGCCACCAGCAGAGCCAGTAGCCGATATTCCCCCTCCAGTCGTTGATGACACGGCAGAGTGGAGGCAGAGAGTCACATCAGATATTGCAGGCTTGACGACCGGCGTGGCAGACTTGAGGAGTGGACTGACTCGCCTCGAGGACTTTGTCCGAGAGTCTGATGCTAGAGCCCGCCGGGAGTGGGAGTGGCTGAGATCCACGGTTTTATCGTTCGGCAGAGGCCCCAGCACTTCAGTTGCCACTCCACTCGCTCCAGAGTTCTCAGCACCGCGTGGCGCCTCCCCACTACCCTTCTCACCAGTTTCAGCATTCGGGGAGGCGGGCACTCCACTCCCAGGAGAGACGATCCCCTACGTGGATTCTGCTTTAGGCGATAGCCCTCTCTTCCCCGGTGTCACGCAGCCGCTTGAGGACGATGGAGTCGTTGATTCAGCTAGGAGGACCCCTCCGGGAGACGACGAGGCTACATCTTAGTCCATGCTTCATTTCTATTTCCACATGTGTATTTTCCTTATTTGACTTGTTGCATTGGATGTTGATTTGGATGATAAGTCGCCTTTTGGCGCATTTTTGATGATGTATGCTATTTTGGTGATATCTATCCTTTCTTGCCTACTGGTTGTATGCTATATTCTTATGATGATATTGGAGGTGTTTACCATTTAGATTGTTCACTCTACAGGATATACATCCACATATTCCTATCATGTCTAAAACATCCTCTTATATCTACACTTGCAACCAAAAGGCTATTTCTCACTCTTATGGATTATATCACCGGCACTACAAACGAGGGGAGTTCCTATGCGCCTTTGCCTTTATTTTATCATTCCTTGCGCTTAGGGACTAAGCTTGAATTAAGTGTGGAGTGGTTTTGATGCGCATAGTTCACATGATTGCATGCTATACATATCATTTCTAGATGGACACTTGCATACTTGCACATTGTCCCAACATGAGAGTGTTTTTAACCGCATGGGCTTGTGATTTTGAATTCTAAATCCCTATAGATCGCATCTAGCCTATGTGCCACATTTACCGACCTAGTCCTTTAAGCATGCATTTTTGAGAATCATTATCATTGCTACATCTTGACTATTCAACTTTCTAAGTATTTTCGTTGCAACACCTTGGATCAAGCTAGCAAACACTTTTAAAAAATCGTTGTGAAAAACTTAGATCATTTGAATGCTCTTTGGTGACTTGAGTTCTCTAACATAGTGCCTTGTTCATGACTAATTCCCGCACATCCCTTACAACTTCTGAACATATTGTCAAGTTTTAAGTGTGGAGTCATTTAAAAAAGAAGAAGAAGAAGAAGCCTGAATGAATGAGCAAATGTCGGGGGTTAGGGAGGTAAGTCCCCCCTCGAAAGCATTTGTCTCAATAAGAAAATGAGAAGCACTTACGACTTGACCCTATGTTCTTCCATCATTCTATATTTGTGCGGGATTAGTCATTTCCATCGTGTGCTTGTTAGAATAATTCTTGGACGATCCTTGTGCTTGCACGAGAGCTATCATTTGGTCTATGCTTGTTTATTAAGAAACATTAGTGTCGAACTCCACTTCCCTTATGGATTACGGCTTAAGCGCCTAAAACTTGGGAATGAGTTTCTTGCCGCGAGCCCATGGACTAGCCCTAGCTAGCATAGGTGAGCGGTTGACACTCTATTGTGCAAGCTATAAGCCTTACTTCTATTATGTTGCTTTGAAAATGAGTAGAATTTTGGATAGTCATTTCATAGCCCTAGTATTGACGCTCTTGAATGCACGTCGAAAAAGGTACTCAAAAGGTTGAGAAAGCTCTTTTTATGATATTGTGGCGCTAGTCTAGCTTGAGGTGAGGGATTGGTTTTGAATAATCGTAGCCTTGGTTGAGCACTCTTGCATTCACTCTTATGGGACATGTGCATAAATGGGATTTGTGAGTATTCCCTTTTCTGAAAACTCTCACGAGACTACAACTCGTCCACTAGGGTAGCCTAGGGGTTTAAAGGCTTAATGCATATGCTAAATGCATTCGTAACGCCTACGAAAAGGAGCTAGATAGATTGTGTATACTTGTCATTTACTTTTCAATAACATGTTTAGAAATAAGGATCGAGACCTCGTGAAATCTAGTGTGGCAAATGCACGAAAAACATAGCACCACTAGCATTTCGACATTTGCACTTCCTTGGCATATTTGCATACTTTGTTCGGGACGAGCAAAGCTTAAGTGTGGAGTGTTGATGAGTCGAGTTTTCGACTCATTAATGCCCGTTTTTCACTATAGCTTTAGTTCGATTCCGACTACTATTTGATGTCATTTGATCCTTTTCTCGTGCGTTTCAGGTACAAAGCTAGATGTCTTAGTGTCAAGAGCCATTGGAAGGAAACTCGGGGAAAATCGGGTTTTAGAGCAAGAGTTGGCTGAATTTGGTCTCCAATCGATCGACTGAGAAGCTCCCCTGCTCCAGTCGATCGACTAAATGATGCTTCAGGAGGTGCTGCAAATCGCACAGCGCCAGTCGATCGATTGACCTATTCAGTCGATCGACTGAAGAGTCCCCTGCCCCAGAGCATGCAGATCACGTGGCGCCCAGTCGATCGACTGGATCTCAGTCGATTGACTTAATGGACTAACAGGAGGTGCTGCAAATTGAGAATTGTCAGTCGATCGACTGGGAGCCTACCCTGTCTCAGTCGATCGACTGAGAACCTGCTAGCCAAACGATTTTTCCTCCTCCAGTCGATCGACTGGGCCAACAGCCCAACGCCAGTCGATCGACTGGACCTGCTACAGTGCCAAATTTCTGACGAGCCTATAAATAGAAAGAGGCAAGTTTGACCTAATATCTGGGATTTTTCTGGAGAAGAAGACAAAGGAAAGTGATCAAATCAAGGGTTTCATCATTATCAAATCAAGGAGGAATCAAGATCAAGGGAGTTCACTAGGACTAATCATCCTACTCTTTCCCTCTTCTTTTCTCCTAGATTTGCTTGTAAAAACCTACTCATCATGTTGTCTTACATGATGAGTGAGTAGTCTCCCTTGTGTTTTGAGGGGTTCTATGAACCTCCTTGGTACTCAATGATCATTGTGAACACATTTGAATAGATCTATTGAAGTTGATTTCATTTTTACTATGCTCTTCATGTTAGACATGTCTCTAAGTGTTTGATAAAATGCCTAAGTGACATGTTTATGTTAGAACTTTGATCTAAGTCTTGAGAAAGCTTAGGGATGGTTTTGATATAGTAAAAATGAACTTAACCTACATTTATGAGAGTAAATGCATGGTGAGAGGTGAACTAGAACTTTATGCATATAGCATTTATGAGAGTAAATGCTATATAGTGGATCAACACCCTTTAATTAGTGAGATCCTAACTAAGATGACTTGACTAAGATTAGATACGCGTAATAGCCTAATTCTTAGTCTAGGCTAGGTTCAAAACCTATCAACTCTTAATTAATTGAACTCTTGTTTGCATGATCATTGGGAAATTGCCAAGGAGGGGATTAATCCCTCGAAACTCGCTTTTAATTGAATTCAATCCTTTGAAAACCACTTCATTCTTGTTTTACAATCATTGATAACTCAACCAATTGAATTTTAGGAATTAGCCGAGTAGAAAACTTGATAGAACTAGCGTGTAGTCCATTTGCTCCCTTGGGTTCGACACCGGTCTTACCGGTTGATTATAAATTGTTTTTGACCGTATCCCAAAAATACACACGTCAGGTGGCGATTCTAAGTGTGGAGTGGTAATCCTAGCTTGTTTGTTTGAAAATCGTATGATATGTGCTAGTGATTGCTTAGAAGGGGCGTGCCTTGATTATATGTGATATTTTGAGTGGTACTTATTCTTGATTATGGGTAAAAAATCTGAGTGTAGAGTTGGGATTCGATGAAAAAAAAAAAATTCAAGCAGAAATTCGGGTTCAGTCGATCGACTGGAGGAAAGCTATACCTCAGTCGATCGACTAAATGATGTTTCAGGAGCTCATGTTTTTTGTGCGCCCTCAGTCGATCGACTGAAATTTCCTCATCCAAAATCGCAACAGTCCTTCCTTTTCCTCATTTCTCCGAAACCCTAAAACCCTAACCCAAAATACCTCCGATCCCGACTTCCCCAAAGCTTCGCCGCTCGTTCCCCATCACCTCGCCGTCACCTCGCCACCTCCCCGCCATCAAACCGCACGCCAATTCGACCTCATCCGCTCCAGAATCCGTTTCAAGTCGGAAATACCTCAAGCCTCCGATCTCCACCGTCCTCCGCTCGATTCCTCCGATTCCACCACCAATCTACTCCTAGTTGCCCCGCCTATCATCCCCATTGATCAATTTCATTCGAAAAACCCTCCGGCGAAAAACCCCAAAATTGCCCTAACCCCGTCGGATTCTAGCCCTCAGTCGATTGACTGAGACTTCGGTACCCATCCAGTCGATCGACTCGATCACAGTTCAGTGCATTTTCTGAGTTTTTGCTCAGTTTGACTTGGCTTTCCATTTCCAAGAGCATTATGCCTCGTGCCGGAGCCTCGTCCAGTTCCAAATCCAAGGGCAAGGGAGTTGCTCATGAGCCCTCTCTTTTGGATCAAATTGATGAATTTCAGAGCGAGGACGAGGATGATAGACCTCTTGTTTCGCGCAAGAGGAGATTATTGAGGGGTTCATTAGTCGATATCAGTTCAGAGTCAGATATAGAGATTGAGGCCGTGCCGGTTTCCCCTGCGCCTCCGAAGAAGAAAAAGCCTCAACCGAGGAAACCGGCACCGAAGAGGAAAGCGCCCGTGCCTCCTACCCCTAGAGCTCCTTCACCCCCACTGCCCAGAGAGCCTTCTCCTATTGCAGCACCTCCATCCACGGCCATTGTGCCGGTTGAGCCTCACGAGGGGCCCTATGAGGGACCGATGCCCATACCGGTCCCCTACCCATTCTCGGGTCCCTTGGTGTTTAGGGACGAGAAGCACCGGGCTCATCACATCACCATCACATCGAAGAAGAAGACAGTCATCCCTACGCTGTACTTGGACATGAGACTGCTTCGTAGCATCGACGAAGCAGTCACAGATGAGGTACAATCTCGACTTACTGCTCATGGCTTGTCATTCTTATTCTCCGATGATCCGGGTTCCTACCAGAGGGTAGTTGAAGAGTTTATTTGCTCATTCGAGTGGTTGAAGGTGAAGGAGGGGGATAGTATTGTCTATTATTGGAAATTTGTATTAGGGGGTCGAGATTTCCAGATTAGAGAGAGTTTGATCCGAGAGTGGTTGGGATTCCCACATCCTACGGAGTCACCCAGGGTATTCACTGAGCACCACCAGTCCAAGCTGTGGAAGAAGATTTCCGGGAGGAATGAGTGGTTCGTTTCATCGTCCAATTCTTCTGCCATCACCGATCCGGTTTGGAAGATTGTGCACCACATCATTGCGATCGACATTAATACGAGGACAGCGAGGGGTAGGAAGGTGACTCTCCCAGATATGGACCTCATGCTTGCTATGGAGCATGGGGAAGTGGTGGATTGGAGTGCTAGTCTCGCCAACCGGTTTGAGACCGTTGTGAAGCCGGCCACGAGGAACAAAGGCATGGGAGGTGGCTCCTTTATTACATTGATAGCCCAAAGGTGTAACTTTACCTTTGGCCACGAGGGTTGTGAGGCCCCGACTAGGAGCTTGCTTGACATAGATTTGATGAAGAATATGCATATGGTCAAGCGGGATGGTAAGACATGGAGCAGTGACCCGTCGCCTCATGTGTAGGAGCTTGTGACCGCCGCTACTGCGAAGAGGAGAGCCTTCAAGCAGCAATACCCGCTCTATTGTCTCGCCAACCTCTCTCCCTCACCTCCTGGTTCACCTCCTCCTCCCCCTCCAGCAGACGTTCCCGAGGCACAGGCAGATGAGGGCCTCCCACCAGTTGTTGAGGAGTTTCCACCAGTGGAGCCCGCCGTCAAGATTCCCCCTCCAGTGATAGATGATTCAGCCGAGTGGCGGCAGAGGGTCACATCCGATATCGCTAGCTTGACGACCGGCGTGGCAGACTTGAGGAGTGGACTGACTCGCCTCGAGGACTTCGTCCGAGAGTCTGATGCGAGAGCCAGCCGAGAGTGGGAGTGGCTCAGATCTACAGTCATGTCCTTTGCCGGAGGCCCCAGCACACCCGTCGTCCCTCCGCTAGCCCCAGAGTTCTCAGCTCCTCGAGGCGCCTCCCCTTTGCCCACCACTCCAGCTTCCAGAGTCGGGGAGGTGGGATCACGTCTCACAAGAGACACCGGTCCGCCAGATCATTCTTATCGCGAGGGTAGCCCGCTATTCCCAGGCTCCACGGTGCCGGCTGATGACGAGGGAGTCGTCGATTCAGCGAGACCCGGAGACGATGAGGCTACATCATAGTCCATGCTTCATTTCACTTTCCACATGTGTATTCTCTTTATTGACTTGTTGCATTGGATGTTATTTTGGATATTAAGTCACCTTTTGGCGCAATTTTGATGATGTATGCTATTTTGGTGATGTTTACCCTCACTTGCCTATTGGTTGCATGCTACATTCTTATGATGATATTGGAGGTGTTTACCATTTATATTGTTCACTCTACAGGATATACATTCACATATTCTTATCATGTCTAAAACACCCTCTTATATCTACATTTGCAACCAAAAGGCTATTTCTCACTCTTATGGATTATATCACCGGCACTACGAACGAGGGGAGTTCCTATGCGCCTTTGCCTTTATTTTATCATTCTTCGCGCTTAGGGACTAAGCTTGAATTAAGTGTGGAGTGGTTTGATGCGCATAGTTCACATGTTTGCATGCCATGCATATCATTTTAGATGGACGCTTGCACACTTGCACATTATCCCAACATGAGAGTGTTTTAACCTCAAAGGCTTATGATTTTCGATTCTAAATCCCTATAAATCACATCTAGCCTATTTACCACATTTAGCGACCTAGTCCTTTGAACATGCATTCTTGAGAATCAATATCATTGCTACGCCTTGTCTATCCAACTTTCTAAGTATTTTCGTTGCAACACCTTGGATCAAGCTAGCAAACACTTTTAAAAATCTTCATGAAAAACTTAGACCCCTTGAATATTCCTTGGTGACTTGAGTTCTCTAACACGGTGTGACAGGTCGTCGTTGTACCTGCAAATTTGAATTTATAATCTCCACTTACTCTTAGCTAGAATAGCGGCAAGCAAGGGGTCGAACCCTAGAGAGCTAGATGGCTACTACTTGTTCTGGGAAAAAAGGGAAGTAAAGTCAATTGGGGTGAGTGTAAACAGTTTAGAAAATAAGCGAAAATAGGAAACAATGAAGATGTAATAATGATGAGAGATATTCAGGTTAGGGTTTCTAATTGTGACTTGCGTTTTATCATTGACTTTCTAATGATCTAATTCGTGTTTCTAAGTGTGGTTGACCCGATAAAAGTATCTACCCAAGTAACCCGACAAAGGTGTTACGCCACCACTTAACCCGACAAAGGTGCTAAGCTTCTAATTCCCCTAGGTTTAATAACCCGACAAAGGTGTTATTTAACCTAGACGTACTACCTATCTAAATGACAAAGTATTAGATAGATGATAAATATAGAAATATGCGCAACTAGGTTTCACGACAAAGTATACGTCTAGTCTAGCAATATTTCATGTTCATGCACGAGAATTAGTAAAACATGAATAGCATAATAAACCAAGTCTCAAAAACGTTTTGTCACAATATCAAAACCCTAACCCGAATAAGCGGATTAGTTACGCATAGTCATGAGATGAAAACAAAATAAATAAAAGAACAATTGTACTTCACTAAAAACCGAGGGAAATTGAAAACTGGCCGTGAGGGCTGAGAACGAAACCGGGCAGAGGACTGATGGTGCCGAGACAAGGCTGAATGCGGAATGATCGATCCGAGAATGGAGGAGTAGCCGAGAGCTTGTGCTTGTGGGAAGACAAGTCTCGGTTTTTGAGAGATGATGGGACGATTTGTATGGCTGCCTTGCTCCTCTATATATAGGGTTTGAGAAACCCTAAAGTTCCCAAAATAAGCCAAGAGATAACTATGGAAATATTTCCATAATAATCTTGCTTTATCTTCAAGCTATCTCTTTGCTTGGGACTTAAGCCACCTTAAACCTTCTTGAATATTCCGAAACCCTAGATGTAAGTTTTGCCTAATATGACATTGGGCTGGACGAATTTTGGGCTTTAAACTCGGTCAAACTCGGTCAAACTCGGACCCAACTCAGTTTCGACTCGGCTGGAACTCGGATGAATGCTGATCGTACTGGGTACTTTGGGGCCGTTTTGACTCGCCTTCGGACACTCTTCTGGCCGGGCTCTTGGTTTGGGATATTAGCTGGACATGTATACTTGATTCTAGGACCTTGAAGTCACCCCATTGTGTGGACGGATTAGGCCGGGGCGGCTCTCAAAGTTGGCATCTCAGCCAGCCGGAAAACAGGCCCTGAATTTGGCTAAGTCCTGAAATCTGCGCTGATCGTGCTCATGTGTTGCTGCTCCCGTCGTTCCTTGCTCGTTGGTCGAAAACCAACATGGTTTGGCCTGAGATGTAGCCAAACACATGGCCTACAACCTGATGGTCTCCGATCTGGAATTGAGTTCTCCTGTGTGAAACTACGGACGTGCCATTCCATGAGTACGGCCAGCCTGCGGCGCGCCTGGGCGCTGGGACGGGAGCTCGGATGCACGAGCGGGTGCTCGAGATGAAGGTCGGATGGCCGGTCGGCTATCCGGTCGCATGGCCGGGCTGATGCTCGCATGCCCGCGTGGACGTGCGGTCGGCTATCCTGTCGCATGGCCGGGCTGATGCTCGCATGCCCGCGTGGACGTGCGGTCGGCTGGGCATTGGAATTCCCGGACGTCTTATTCGGCCAGCTATAGTGTCATCTGATTTGGGATTTCAATGATGCTGTCACATGAGACGTGTGGACTATCACGATGGTTTGTGGATTTGTTGCTTTGTAGTGCGGATTGTGATTTGCTCGAACCGTGGTTCCTTCTCCTTTTGACGCGAGTCAAGCCGAGGGTTGCTCGTCTATTTTCCCGGTTACTCGGATTAGAAACCTTCCTGCTCTCACTCATCATCGTCCTTTTGACACGGGTCAAGTCAAGGGTCGCTTGCCTATTTTCTCGCCTATTTGGACTAGAGCTTGGACGGTGTGAAGTTTTCCCGTCCCGACAACCGCAAGGGTGCCGCAGTGGCGGAGCAGACTCGCACTATGTCGCCTCGAAGTGCTAGCCTCCACGAGCTCCACATAACCATACATCCTGAGTTCGGTCTTTGAATGATCTGTCAAGTCTCTCTAGGGCGTTTCTATCAACTCCACATCCCTGTTTATCTCAACTAACAAAGGCACGTAGAGATTTTAAGATCACATGTTAGTCGCACAAATCAAGGTTCGTCAAAGACATGCATGTAAAATCGGCTATATCTATTTCACCTAATCATTATCCACTACTGCAAGTCTAGGAAATAGTGAAGTATCATGTACAAAAAATTTTAAAATTGAGTCGTGTCCTCACGGTACGACTTAAATCAAGACTCACAATGCATGCAAACAATAGATAAGGAAAGGAAAAGGGTAGAACAATACTCCCCTGGGATGTAGACGGCAGTCGGCTGAACTCGGATCTAAGGGCTCTCCCGGCGGACTAAAATGCGTAGCTCCGCAAGCAAAGTGCGTAACTCGCAAAGGGAATTTCCGGCCGACTAAGTCCAATCCCTACAAAATGAAACCAAATCCTTTCCAAGGTACAATGTGACAATTTAAGACTCATAAATAAACATAGTAAATAAACAAACTGAAATGTAAAGACGTGCAAACCATGCAGGGCTGCCTCCCTGCGAGCGCCTTTGTTTAACGTCGTTGGCTCGACAGTACCTCCTCTAAGTGTCCGGAGGCTCATCAACGGGAACCTCATCAACTAGAACCTCTACTGGCTCGGCTAGGTCAAACTCCTGGGCTGGTACCTCGATCTCTCCGTGGTAGTGCTTAACTCTCTGCCCATTGACCTTGAATCGATGCCCATCCTTTGGGTTCTCCAACTCCAGTGCCCCATGATTGTAAATCTGAACGATCGTGTAAGGTCCTGTCCATCTGGACCTCAACTTCCCGGGCATGAGTCGTAACCGTGATGAGAACAAGAGCACCTGCTGTCCGACTTCAAACGTGCGCCTGAGTATGAATTTGTCGTGATAGAGCTTGGTCCGCGCCTTGTAGTCTGTTTGGCTCTCATAAGCCTCGAGGCGCAACTCATCCAACTCGCACAACTGTAGTTTCCTGTCTAGCCCGGCTGCCTGTAAGTCTGGATTGCACTTCTTCAGTGCCCAATACGCCTTGTGCTCTAACTCCACTGGCAAGTGGCACGCCTTCCCATAGACCAACCGAAAAGGCGAGGTGCCTATCGGGGTCTTGTAAGCTGTCCTGTACGCCCACAATGCCTCATCTAACCGCTGGCTCCAATCCTTCCTAGTCGGCCCTACCATCTTCTCCAGAATTCCCTTAATTTCGCGGTTGGAGATCTCCGCTTGCCCATTCGTCTGGGGGTGATATGCTGTGGAAGTCCGGTGATGAACATGGTAGTGCTTCAGTGTGGATGTCATGATACGGTTGCAGAAGTGCATCCCCTGATCACTGATAATGGCCTTAGGTACTCCGTACCTGCAAAAAATGTTAGTGCGCAAAAAGTCTACGACGGTTTTAGCATCAGCACATCTAGTGGCCTTGGCCTCTACCCACTTGGACACGTAATCAACTGCAACTAGGATAAACTCAAAACCACATGAAGCGGGAAAAGGACCCATAAAATCTATCCCCCAAATGTCAAACACATCATTCACTAATATGGGGACCTGTGGCATCTCCTGTCTGGCCGAAATATTACCTACTCTCTGGCATCTATCACATCTCTTACAATGATCGTAGGCATCTCTAAAAACATGTGGCCAAAAGAATCCACTATCTAATATCTTCCTAGCAGTCCTCCTAGGGCCGAAATGGCCTCCACATTCTAACTCATGGCAAAAACTGATAACTGAAACAATCTCATCATCAGGGATGCATCGTCTAAGAATCTGGTCTACGCCTATTTTCCACAAGTACGGGTCATCCCACACATAGTATTTAGCATCATGCTTCAGTTTCAAACACTGTGCCTTAGAGTAAGAGGGCGGGAACTTACCTCCTACCAGGTAGTTCACTAGAGGAGCGAACCATGGCATCTTACCCGAAATAGCATACAAGTGCTCATCTGGGAACGTCTCTGTAATCTGCCCGGCATCCTCCTCTCTGACAAGACGGCTCAAGTGATCTGCAACCGTGTTTTCTATGCCCTTCTTGTCCCTGATTTCCACGTCAAACTCCTATAGGAGCAGGATCCACCTAATGAGCCTCGGTTTTGCCTCCTTCTTCATCATCAAGTACCTAATAGCTGCATGGTCAGAATAGACAACAACTTTAGTACATAACAGATATGATCTAAATTTCTCCAAGGCGAAAACCACGGCTAGCAGCTCCTTCTCTGTGGTCGAATAGTTCTTCTGGGCCACGTCCAGTGTCCTCGAAGCGTAGTAGATCACCACGGGCTTCTTGTCCACCTTCTGACCAAGAACTGCTCCTACGGCATAATCACTCGCGTCACACATAATCTCAAATGGCTGAGTCCAGTCCGGAGCTCTAATGATGGGCGTGCTGGTGAGGGCCTCCTTCAGCTCGTCAAATGCTGCCCTGCACTGATCTGTAAACTCAAAAGGAACATCTTTCTGCAAGAGGTTAGATAAAGGCAGTGCCTTTTTCAAGAAATCCTTAATGAATCTACGATAGAAACCAGCATGCCCAAGAAATGACTTAATATCACGGACTGTAGAGGGATATGGCAGAGTAACAATCAAATCTATCTTAGCCTTGTCTACCTCTATCCCCTCACGTGAGACTATGTGACCGAGTACAACTCCATGAGTAACCATAAAATGACACTTTTCATAATTGAGCACCAAATTCATAGAAACACAACGCGCAAGTACCATGCTCAAATTTTCTAGACATGCATCAAAAGTGTCACCATGCAAAGTGAAGTCATCCATAAACACCTCAATAAATGACCCTATCATGTCAGAGAATATGCTAGTAACCACCCTCTGAAAAGTACCTGGTGCGTTACACAAGCCAAAAGACATCCGGCGAAAAGCAAACGTACCGAATGGACATGTAAAGGTCGTCTTCTCCTGATCCTTGGGTGCTATGGGAATCTGGTTATAGCCTGAAAAACCATCTAGAAAACAAAAATAAGGCTTACCTGCCAAGCGGTCGAGCATCTGGTCAATAAATGGAAGAGGAAAGTGATCCTTGCGCGTAACTGCATTCAGCTTCCTGTAGTCTATGCACATGCGCCATCCATTCTTGACTCGTGTAGTCACCATCTCGCCCTCGGCATTCTTCTCCACTGTGATCCCAGTTTTCTTCGGTACAACATGTACCGGACTTACCCACTGACTGTCTGAGATCGGGTAAATCACATCGGCATCCAGAAGCTTCTGGATCTCCTTCTGGACCACCTCCATCATGATAGGGTTCAATCTGCGCTGAGGTTCCCTCGACGGTCTAGCTCCATCCTCCAACAATATCCGATGCATGCAAACTGCCGGGCTAATTCCCCTGATGTCGGCCAGTGTCCATCCGATGGCCAGTTTGTGCTCGGTCAGCACTCCAATCAACCTGCGCTTCTGATCTGCCTCGAGCCCACTCTTAATGATGACTGGCAGCGTGCTATCCTCCCCTAAGAATGCATACTTCAAGTGACTAGGCAGAGGCTTCAACTCTACTGTAGGTGCCTGCACAACAGAAGGCAAACACACTTGTGATTTGAATAAACGAACTGCATTAACCTCGTACCTCGGGGTGAGTGGCTGGGCAATCTCGAGCTGGTCTAGGGCGTCCATGATCGCCTCTGTATGCTCATAAGAATCCTCAGGCGAGTAAACTGCCTCCTCAATGACTTCCTCTAGCGGGTCGGTCCGTCTCTCTGGATGTACCTCCTGGACAAGGTCGTCCAAGGTGTCTAAAGCATGGACCGCCTCATACTCTGCGGGGTGCTTCATGGCCCCGAAGATGTCAAAGCTGATCATTTCGTCCTCAACCTCCATGGTCAATGTCCCAGTGTCACAGTCTATCTTCATCTTTGACGTCTTGAGGAACGGCCGGCCAAGTAGAATCGGTGCATGGTCTGTCGGGCCGCAGTTCTCCATTTTGAGCACATAGAAGTCGGCTGGGAACACGAGCTCTCCCACCTGCACTAGCACATCCTCAATCTTGCCCTCGGGCTGTTTCAATGACCTGTCCGCTAGCTGTATGGTGAGACCTGCAGGTTCTAGAGGACCAATGCGAAGACAGGAGTATATAGAATATGGTAAAACATTGATAGATGCACCGAGATCAAGCATGCAATTCTCTATTCTAATGTTACCGATAGTGCAGGGGATGGTGTAGGTGCCTGGGTCACCACATTTTGGTGGCACCTTGCGCTGAATTACCGCTGAAACATTCCTGCTCAAGAGCTCCTGGTCGGGCAAAGTTCCACGCCGTCTGTTTGTGCACAACTCCTTCAGAAACTTGGAGTACCTCGGAATCTGCTTGATGGCCTCAAGGAGTGGGATGTTGATTTCTACTTTACTAAATAGCTCCCACACTTCCTTGTCCATCACATACTTCTTCGGAGCTCGAACCTGCACAGGAAAAGGTAAGGGTACCTGGACGTTAGAATTTTCGACAATGGGTACCTGATCTGGCCGTGAGACCTCAACTGATGGAACTGGGTCTGGTCTGGGCTCGTCCTGGACGAAGGCATCTGGCTCGGTCGCCTCTTGCTCTTGCTGATGCTCGTCCCCTACTGGTCCTGCTGTCCTTCGTCCACTCCTTAATGTGACTGCACTGACATTCCCCTTTGGATTCGGAATGGTCTGCGAGGGGAGTCGTCCAGCGTTCAGATTGCTTGCGAGGTCTGAGACTGTCGTATTGAGCTGGGACATCTGTTTCTTCAATTCAGCAATGTCTCCTTTGGTCGTGGCCCGATCCTGGATCACGGCTGAAGCCAGATCCTTTATCATGTCCTCGAGAGCTTTGTTGGGGCCTTGGTTGCTCGGACCTGCCTGATATGTGTTCGGCCCTTTCTGCTGGTACTGCCCTGGTGCATTCGGCTGGTACTGACTGTTAGGATGTCTGTACGGCGGCTGAGTCTGCTGATTCTGCTGAGGCACATTCGGTCGTGCTTGCTGAGGCTGATTCTGCTGATAGTTATTTCTCCAGGCGCCTTGATTAGGTGCTGCTGCGCCATACTGCTTGACTGGGCCTGGTTGGTTGCCATAATTCTGATAATTGCCTACTGCATTCACATCGCCCTGAACGTCTGTCTGTAAGGTGGGGCACTCGTCTGTCTTGTGATCTGTAGATGTACAGAACTCACATGGCTGGGCCTGGACCGGTGTCCTTCGGACTACATGCTTCATCAGCTCCCTCATCTCCTTGAGTTCTGCAAACACAGCGCTGATAGAGGGCTCGTCGGCTGATACGTTCTTGGTGCGGGCATACTCGTCCTCTTTTGTGGTCTCATCCAGGAATCGCTCACCCTCTGCCACTGATATGATCTTCTGCTTTACTCTGGCTGGGGTCATGTTCATGAATTGGCCTCCAACCGAGGCCTCTAGTAGCTTCCTGTCCATCCTGCGAAGTCCATCCAGCATATATTCCACGATCAACTTTTCCGGGAGCTCCAGATTGCAGCAACTCTTCTCCAAGGCAAGGAACTTCTCCACGTACTCGTACATGGTCTCGTTTGGGCCTTGCCTGAGCTCTTGCAATTGTCTCCGGACTTGCGCTGCACGCCCTGCTGGATAGTACTTGCTGAAGAACTGCCTCTGCATCTACTCCCATGTATAAATACTGCCTGAGGGTAAAGATAGGAACCAATCTGTAGCGGCATCCTGTAGTGAGAAATAGAAGGCCTTCAGTTTGAAGTCATCCACTTCGACTCCGTGTGGCCTGAGGTTCAAGCATATCCCGTGAAAACGCGTCAAGTGAGACGTGGCAGACTCTCCCTTCCTTCCTGAGAACTTAGGCAAGTGGTGGACGACTGAGGTGCTGATTGCGATGGCTGCGATGTCTGGTCCTTCATGAATTGGCCATGACTGGTCTCTGAAACTAGGAACCGAGAGCTCGCCCATAGTAGGTCCTTCATCTTCGTCCTCCTCATCGTCTCGAACTACTTGCTGGCGTGGAGGTCTCTGAGGTGGTGGGTATGGATGTTGTGGATGATACGGTGGTGGTGGATATGGTGGTGGATATTGCGGGTAGGGCTGTTGCGGATACTGTGGATACTGAGGTGGTGGATACTGCTGATATGGTGGGTACTGAGGGTATTGTGGGTACTGTGGTTGGGGTTGTTGTTGGTTTTGAGGTAGATGGTTTTGAGGTTGTTGGTTTTGTTGTCGTTGCTGGAACTGTTGAAGCTGATCAGGGATAGCCCCCCTGATCTCGCCATGTTGGATCATCGGTCCTTGAGGTAGTACTCCTTCCTCATTTCGAACATTCTGGTCTACTTCTTCATTGTTTTCACCAACTCTACTTCCTGTGTGAGACATGTTGCAAGAAATAACAAGCACCGAGTAGCAAACACCGTAATAGCAAAGACAGACTAGTAACAAAGGGTTCCCAGGAGATTGGAGGGGTCACAGCGGTCCCACTTAAAACCCAAAATCCTTAGACTCGTAAGTCTTGGTGACAGAACCCTCTGAGAGCTAGAAAACGGAAATCGAATAGAATGGAAAACAAAATCTCGAACAGTTGAATATGAATTCACCGAGTAACAAATTTCGAAATAGCAAGAAGAAAAAATAAACGAAAAATAAAAGAAGAACAAAAGTTTCACCGTGCTTAGCTCCCCGGCAACGGCGCCAAAATTTGACAGGTGGTCGTTGTACCTGCAAATTTGAATTTATAATCTCCACTTACTCTTAGCTAGAATAGCGGCAAGCAAGGGGTCGAACCCTAGAGAGCTAGATGGCTACTACTTGTTCTGGGAAAAAAGGGAAGTAAAGTCAATTGGGGTGAGTGTAAACAGTTTAGAAAATAAGCGAAAATAGGAAACAATGAAGATGTAATAATGATGAGAGATATTCAGGTTAGGGTTTCTAATTGTGACTTGCGTTTTATCATTGACTTTCTAATGATCTAATTCGTGTTTCTAAGTGTGGTTGACCCGATAAAAGTATCTACCCAAGTAACCCGACAAAGGTGTTACGCCACCACTTAACCCGACAAAGGTGCTAAGCTTCTAATTCCCCTAGGTTTAATAACCCGACAAAGGTGTTATTTAACCTAGACGTACTACCTATCTAAACGACAAAGTATTAGATAGATGATAAATATAGAAATATGCGCAACTAGGTTTCACGACAAAGTATACGTCTAGTCTAGCAATATTTCATGTTCATGCACGAGAATTAGTAAAACATGAATAGCATAATAAACCAAGTCTCAAAAACGTTTTGTCACAATATCAAAACCCTAACCCGAATAAGCGGATTAGTTACGCATAGTCATGAGATGAAAACAAAATAAATAAAAGAACAATTGTACTTCACTAAAAACCGAGGGAAATTGAAAACTGGCCGTGAGGGCTGAGAACGAAACCGGGCAGAGGACTGATGGTGCCGAGACAAGGCTGAATGCGGAATGATCGATCCGAGAATGGAGGAGCAGCCGAGAGCTTGTGCTTGTGGGAAGACAAGTCTCGGTTTTTGAGAGATGATGGGACGATTTGTATGGCTGCCTTGCTCCTCTATATATAGGGTTTGAGAAACCCTAAAGTTCCCAAAATAAGCCAAGAGATAACTATGGAAATATTTCCATAATAATCTTGCTTTATCTTCAAGCTATCTCTTTGCTTGGGACTTAAGCCACCTTAAACCTTCTTGAATATTCTGAAACCCTAGATGTAAGTTTTGCCTAATATGACATTGGGCTGGACGAATTTTGGGCTTTAAACTCGGTCAAACTCGGTCAAACTCGGACCCAACTCAGTTTCAACTCGGCTGGAACTCGGATGAATGCTGATCGTACTGGGTACTTTGGGGCCGTTTTGACTCGCCTTCGGACACTCTTCTGGCCGGGCTCTTGGTTTGGGATATTAGCTGGACATGTATACTTGATTCTAGGACCATGAAGTCACCCCATTGTGTGGACGGATTAGGCCGGGGCAGCTCTCAAAGTTGGCATCTCAGCCAGCCGAAAAACAGGCCCTGAATTTGGCTAAGTCCTGAAATCTGCGCTGATCGTGCTCATGTGTTGCTGCTCCCGTCGTTCCTTGCTCGTTGGTCGAAAACCAACATGGTTTGGCCTGAGATGTAGCCAAACACATGGTCTACAACCTGATGGTCTCCGATCTGGAATTGAGTTCTCCTGTGCGAAACTACGGGCGTGCCATTCCATGAGTACGGCCAGCCTGCGGCGCGCCTGGGCGCTGGGACGGGAGCTCGGATGCACGAGCGGGTGCTCGAGATGAAGGTCGGATGGCCGGTCGGCTATCCGGTCGCATGGCCGGTCGGCTATCCGGTCGCATGGCCGGGCTGATGCTCGCATGCCCGCGTGGACGTGCGGTCGGCTATCCGGTCGCATGGCCGGGCTGATGCTTGCATGCCCGCGTGGACGTGCGGTCGGCTGGGCATTGGAATTCCCGGACGTGGCCTGGGCGAATGGGACGCGGCCTGATTTTCTTCGGCCATCTTTTGATTCCCTCGGGCCATTCTTCATTTTTCTCGGCCATTCTTCATTTTAAGTGCATATAAACCGGCCTTAAACTCCTTGTGATGTTTTTGGCTCCAAAAGCCGTCTTTTGAATGCGATCCCTCTTAGAGCGTCCAAATTTCCTGAAATGCGAAACAATACTAAGAAGTAACTGTTTGCATATAAAAGTACTGGAATTGGTGGGATTTGATGACTCGATGAGTCGTATAAATACGGCTCATCAAACCACCCCACACTTAAACTTGTTCGTCCCGAACAAGGACTAGGTCATAAGAGGAAATAAATGAAGTATGAACATCACAAAGCTTCGGTCATCCTAGACCTGCTACATGGATATGAATCGGTTATTCTAGATCTCGCCTGTTATGCATGCTTGCTACTAATATCTTTGTGCGAAAACATGGGTTAAAGATACGTGTTACCTTTGGGTCGAGATGCAAATCAATTCGGATGTCTCGGGAGATAGCCCTTTTTAGACCCATGAACCCTCATTCTCAGACTCGAACTCGCTGCTATATGGTTATGCTTTGCCGCTTTTTCTTGCACGTGATTGATTCGAGCTTCAAAGTGTTGAGTGTTATTCGGCCAGCTATAGTGTCATCTGATTTGGGATTTCAATGATGCTGTCACATGAGACGTGTGGACTATCACGATGGTTTGTGGATTTGTTGCTTTGTAGTGCGGATTGTGATTTGCTCGAACCGTGGTTCCTTCTCCTTTTGACGCGAGTCAAGCCGAGGGTTGCTCATCTATTTTCCCGGTTACTCGGATTAGAAACCTTCCTGCTCTCACTCATCATCGTCCTTTTGACACGGGTCAAGTCAAGGGTCGCTTGCCTATTTTCTCGGCTACTTGGACTAGAGCTTGGACGGTGTGAAGTTTTCCCGTCCCGACCAACCGCAAGGGTGCCGCAGTGGCGGAGCAGACTCGCACTATGTCGCCTCGAAGTGCTAGCCTCCACGAGCTCCACATAACCATACATCCTGAGTTCGGTCTTTGAATGATCTGTCAAGTCTCTCTAGGGCGTTTCTATCAACTCCACATCCCTGTTTATCTCAACTAACAAAGGCACGTAGAGATTTTAAGATCACATGTTAGTCGCACAAATCAAGGTTCGTCAAAGACATGCATGTAAAATCGGCTATATCTATTTCACCTAATCATTATCCACTACTGCAAGTCTAGGAAATAGTGAAGTATCATGTACAAAAAATTTTAAAATTGAGTCGTGTCCTCACGGTACGACTTAAATCAAGACTCACAATGCATGCAAACAATAGATAAGGAAAGGAAAAGGGTAGAACAATACTCCCCTTGGATGTAGACGGCAGTCGGCTGAACTCGGATCTAAGGGCTCTCCCGGCGGACTTAAAATTTGACAGGTCGTCGTTGTATCTGCAAATTTGAATTTATAATCTCCACTTACTCTTAGCTAGAATAGCGGCAAGCAAGGGGTCGAACCCTAGAGAGCTAGATGGCTACTACTTGTTCTGGGAAAAAAGGGAAGTAAAGTCAATTGGGGTGAGTGTAAACAGTTTAGAAAATAAGCGAAAATAGGAAACAATGAAGATGTAATAATGATGAGAGATATTCAGGTTAGGGTTTCTAATTGTGACTTGCGTTTTATCATTGACTTTCTAATGATCTAATTCGTGTTTCTAAGTGTGGTTGACCCGATAAAAGTATCTACCCAAGTAACCCGACAAAGGTGTTACGCCACCACTTAACCCGACAAAGGTGCTAAGCTTCTAATTCCCCTAGGTTTAATAACCCGACAAAGGTGTTATTTAACCTAGACGTACTACCTATCTAAACGACAAAGTATTAGATAGATGATAAATATAGAAATATGCGCAACTAGGTTTCACGACAAAGTATACGTCTAGTCTAGCAATATTTCATGTTCATGCACGAGAATTAGTAAAACATGAATAGCATAATAAACCAAGTCTCAAAAACGTTTTGTCACAATATCAAAACCCTAACCCGAATAAGCGGATTAGTTACGCATAGTCATGAGATGAAAACAAAATAAATAAAAGAACAATTGTACTTCACTAAAAACCGAGGGAAATTGAAAACTGGCCGTGAGGGCTGAGAACAAAACCGGGCAGAGGACTGATGGTGCCGAGACAAGGCTGAATGCGGAATGATCGATCCGAGAATGGAGGAGCAGCCGAGAGCTTGTGCTTGTGGGAAGACAAGTCTCGGTTTTTGAGAGATGATGGGACGATTTGTATGGCTGCTTTGCTCCTCTATATATAGGGTTTGAGAAACCCTAAAGTTCCCAAAATAAGCCAAGAGATAACTATGGAAATATTTCCATAATAATCTTGCTTTATCTTCAAGCTATCTCTTTGCTTGGGACTTAAGCCACCTTAAACCTTCTTGAATATTCCGAAACCCTAGATGTAAGTTTTGCCTAATATGACATTGGGCTGGACGAATTTTGGGCTTTAAACTCGGTCAAACTCGGTCAAACTCGGACCCAACTCAGTTTCAACTCGGCTGGAACTCGGATGAATGCTGATCGTACTGGGTACTTTGGGGCCGTTTTGACTCGCCTTCGGACACTCTTCTGGCCGGGCTCTTGGTTTGGGATATTAGCTGGACATGTATACTTGATTCTAGGACCTTGAAGTCACCCCATTGTGTGGACGGATTAGGCCGGGGCAGCTCTCAAAGTTGGCATCTCAGCCAGCCGGAAAACAGGCCCTGAATTTGGCTAAGTCCTGAAATCTGTGCTGATCGTGCTCATGTGTTGCTGCTCCCGTCGTTCCTTGCTCGTTGGTCGAAAACCAACATGGTTTGGCCTGAGATGTAGCCAAACACATGGTCTACAACCTGATGGTCTCCGATCTGGAATTGAGTTCTCCTGTGCGAAACTACGGGCGTGCCATTCCATGAGTACGGCCAGCCTGCGGCGCGCCTGGGCGCTGGGACGGGAGCTCGGATGCACGAGCGGGTGCTCGAGATGAAGGTCGGATGGCCGGTCGGCTATCCGGTCGCATGGCCGGGCTGATGCTCGCATGCCCGCGTGGACGTGCGGTCGGCTATCCGGTCGCATGGCCGGGCTGATGCTCGCATGCCCGCGTGGACGTGCGGTCGGCTGGGCATTGGAATTCCCGGACGTGGCCTGGGCGAATGGGACGCGGCCTGATTTTCTTCGGCCATCTTTTGATTCCCTCGGGCCATTCTTCATTTTTCTCGGCCATTCTTCATTTTAAGTGCATATAAACCGGCCATAAACTCCTTGTGATGTTTTTGGCTCCAAAAGCCGTCTTTTGAATGCGATCCCTCTTAGAGCGTCCAAATTTCCTGAAATGCGAAACAATACTAAGAAGTAACTGTTTGCATATAAAAGTACTGGAATTGGTGGGATACGGCTCATCACGGTGCCTTGCTTATGTTTGTTCCCCACACATTCCATACACTTTTTGAACATATTGTCATGTTTTAAGTGTGGAGTCAAAAAAAACAACATTTTTGTCGGCTCCGCCACCGCGGTACTTATGCGGTTAGGTGGGATGGTGGCACGCATCGTCCAATCTCTAGTCCAAGTAGCCGGAAAAATAGACGAGCGACCCTCGGCTTGACTCGCGTCAAAAGGACAATGATGAGTGAGAGCAGGAAGGTTCAAAAATAAAATAAGAAGCACTTAAAACTTGACTCTATGTTCTTCCATCATTCTTCATTTGTGCGGGATTCAACATTTGCATTGTGTGCTAGTTGGAATAACTTTTGGACGACCCATGTGCTTGCACGAGAGTATTCATTTGGTTTATGACTTGTTTGTTAAAGAACTCTAGTGTCGAACTCCTCTTCCCTTATGGATTACGGCTTAAGCGCCTAAAACTTGGGAATGAGTTCCTTATCGCGAGCCCTTGGACTAGCCCTAGCTAGCATAGGTGAGCGGTTGACACTCTATTGTGCGAGCTACAAGCCTTGCCTCTATTGTGTTGCCTTGAAAATGAGTAGAATTTTGGATGAGACATTTCATAGCCCTAGTGTTGATAACCTTGAATGCATATCCTCAAAGGTACTCAAGGGGTTGAAAAAGTTCTTTTAAAGATATTGTGATGATAGTTCTAGTTTGGGGTGGGGGATTGGTTTTGAAAAACCGTAGCCTTGGTTGAGCACTCTTGCATTCACTCTTATGGGATATGTGCATTTGGGATTTGTGAGTATTTCCTTTTCTGAAAACTCTCACGAGACTATAACTCATCCACTAGGGTAGCCTAGGGGTTTAAAGGCTTAATGCATACGCTAAATGCATTCGTAACGCCTACGAAAAGGAGCTAGGTAGATTGTGCATACTTGCCATTTTCTTTTCAATAACATGTTTAGAAATAAGGATCGAGACCTTGTGAAATCTAGTGAGGCAAATGTACGAAAAACATAGCACCACTAGCATTTCGACATTTGCACTTCCTTGGCATATTTGCATACTTTGTTCGGGACGAGCAAAGCTTAAGTGTGGAGTGTTGATGAGTCGAGTTTTCGACTCATTAATGCCCATTTTCACTATAGCTTTAGTTCATTTCCGACGATTATTTGATGTCATTTGATCCCCTTCTAATGCGTTTCAGGTGCGAATCAAGATGTCTCGGTGTCAAAAGCCCATAGAAGGAAACTTGGAGAAAATCGGAGTTTAGAGCAAGAGTTGGCAGAATTAGGTCGCCAGTCGATCGATTGACCCATTCAGTCGATCGACTGAAGAGTTCCCTGCCCTGAACATGCAGATCACGTGACCCCCAGTCGATCGATTGAGATTCCAGTCGATCGACTCAATGGACTTTCAGGAGGAGCTGCAAATTGAGTTTCCTCAGTCGATCGACTGGGAGCCCACCCTGTGCCAGTCGATCGACTGAGAATCCTGCTAACCAAACAACTTTACTCCCTCCAGTCGATCGACTGGGCCATCAGCCCAACTCCAGTCGATCGACTGGACCTGCTACAGTACCGAAAATTGCCCGAGCCTATTAATAGAAAGAGGCAAGTTTGACCTAGCATCGGGGATTTTTCTGGAGAAAAGACAAAAGGAAGTGAGCCAAATCAAGGGTTTCAACATCATCTAATCAAGGAGGATTGAAGATCAAAGGGAGTTTATTAGGATCATCAATCCTACTCTTTCCCCTCTTCTTTTCTCTTAGATTTTTGCTAAAAACCTACACATCATGTTGTCTTACATGATGTGTGAGTAGTCCCCCTTGTGTTTTGAGGGTTCTATGAACCTCCTTAGTACTCAATGATCATTGTATACACATTTGAATGGATTTATTGAAGTTGATTTCATTTTACTATGCTCTTCATGTTAGACATGTCTCTAAGTGTTTGATAAAATGCCCAAGTGACATGTTTATGTTAGAACTATGACCTAAGTATTGAAAGAGCTTAGTGATGGTTTGGATGTAGTAAAATTGAACTTAACCAACATTTATGAGAGTAAATGCGTGGTGAGAGGTAAACTAGAACTTTATGCGTGTAGCATTTATGAGAGTGAATGCTATATAGTGGATCAATACTCTTTAATTAGTGAGGTCCTTGCTAAGATGGCTTGACTAGGATTAAACATGCATGGTTTGTTCAATTCTAGTCTAAGCTAGGTTTAAAACCTATCAACTCATAATTAATTAAACTCTTGTATGCATGATCATTGAGAAGTCGCCAAGGAGGGGATTAATCCCTCGAAACTCGCTTTTAATTGAATTTAATCCCTTAAAAACCATTTCATTCTTGTTTTGAATCATTGATAACTCAATCACACTTGAATTTTAGGAATTAGCCGAGTAAGAAAATTTGATAGAACTAGCGTGTAATCTGTTTGCTCCCTTGGGTTCGACACCGGTCTTACCGGTCGATTATAAATTGTTTTTGACCGTATCACAAAATACGAAACGTCAATGACCGAGCGAGCGGGACGGTCTGGTCGGGCTGGCCCAATTTTGTGCAGGTCTAGCTTCAATGCAACTGATCTCATCCGATGGTCAAGTTAAATTTGACAATTTGCGTATGAGTGCAAAAGGGAGCGGCTAGAGTTAGGGCTCATATAATTTCAAATCAGATTTTTTTCAGTCGGAGTAATTTCGACATGTTTTGAAGGTTTGCTTCATTAATCTATTCTGAGTAGAGTATGGATTGTGAGGTGTCCATTTTAGAATAGTTTGATATGCGGAGGGAGGATAATTCGAGGGTAGTTGGCCACTGTATTTCCAATGACACTTTTGAGTGATTTCTGCTTTATTCCTTCTTAGCTCATTTCTTGAGCTCGAGTTAAATTTAGCATTCTTACGAAGGTAAATCATTGTAAATCATGGTGTCCTTGCTTTAGGTTTTAGGTTAAATTGAATTAGAGTTTTTGAACTAAATTAAGCTCAAAAGTCAATCCTAACTAGTTCCCATAAATTCCTACGTTGGTATCAGAGTCGAATTGAGCTATGTTGTTGGTTCTTGATTCCTATTTTGACTTGTACTTACACCTTTTTATTTGTACTTGCTTGCGAGGTGGCCATGGTTGGAGGGAGAATTTAAATCACTACATACGATGGCAACCTCGACTTCCAAGTATGGGGAGTGAAGATGAGGGCACCGCTATCACACATATGTTGTTGTTAGCAATGGGGCCTAAGAAAGAGAAGTTGCTAGAATACGCCAAAAATAAATCTAAAATAGAGGAGGAAGCTACAACTTGTTGGGGGATCGTCTTTTTCTTGTAGTAAATCAGCAGCAAAAGACAACGGGGTGAGATGATAGCTTATTCTTCTTTAATGAATCTTTCGAAAAGTAGTAAATTGGAATAGCAGTAAGTGGTTGCTTGGATATCAAATTGGATCGCGTTAATTCACTTTCTGAAACCGATATTTCTACCCTTGTATTATTTGCCTCAGATTACAGGAAATTCGAAGTGGGATAATCCAACTGAGTACACTGTTATTCTAGACAGTAGAATAACATCAGGCTTAAGGTTTGAGGTGGATTGGGAATCAAAGATTATGTTGCTAAGGTTTTTTTTGATAATTTCATACTGTCCAACATCAGACAAAACATATAATATTTATAGTAGATCAATCGGGTAAGAGCAATGGGCGTGTCTCAACCCCGAGCAGCCGTGTTTGTGAAACAGATGTCGCGCGCTCTATGCATATTTTACGCCTGCGCACAATGTACACATTAGGCTGGGAACGCCGATGAGTTAAAGCAAATGTAGGTCGCACCGAACCTGCAGAATCTGCGCGCCCAGCGTTTACTTTACCATCGCGCCCTATACACATTTTGACCTCCGCGCCTAACACTTACAGTATTCTTAAGGCGCGATACTCTCAGACTTTGAGTCCCAACTCTCGTTCGATTTTGTCCCAATTTGACTTATTTCATTAGGGTACACTGCCCTAATGAATTTAAATATGATAACATGTTCCTAAACCCTAAAATTACCAACATTCCTCCCCCATTTTGGGGTTTTCCTTTATTCCACAAAGCACCTTTGTTTTTAAGAAAAACACGCATAAACGGAAATGTCGTACCGATTGAATTTCCGCTTAGTGTAGTTGCACATACAGAATACCCAAAAATCATGGTGTCGTAACGATTGAACCAATCAATCCATTTGGGTACCTGACGATAACACAGGCATGAGTTACTTCACAGAACTCTTAAGTTTATCTTGACTCTTAATGGCCATTGAGTCTCAATCCATTCATAAACGTATTGAGATCAAACCTGAGATCTCATGAACCGACCAGCAACTTCACGTTTATATAGGTAGATTCTTTAGTAGGTCACATTACCCAATGGTGCTCCTACAATCAGTACTTTTTCAAAAAAAATTATTTAGAAGAGTCCCTCTTCAACCAAGTACTTGTAGGATATGAACACATACTTAGGGATGTTTATTTTTGTTCATTAATTTTCTAGGAATGGGCTTTCAGCATTAGATTCAGCTCTACCACCAGTTACTAGAAAATTTATATGGGTTTTAGATAAATCCCCTTAAAGCATCCACTTGTAGAGGAATGGTCATCCTCATTTGAAATCCAATTTGCATCTGAATATCCTTCTATAACCGAAGGAAAATCAGAATATATAAGATCAAGATTCATGGCCCCCTTAAGGTACCATAGCACCCTATGAACCATTTGCCAATGATCCACACTAGGATTACTAGTGTAGCAACTTAGCTTGTCCACCGCAAAAGCGATGTCGGGTCTTGTACTAGTCATGACATACATCAAGCTCCCAATGACTCTTGAATATCAAGTTGAGACACGGGATTTCCCTTATTAGAAAGTAGGTGATTAAAGGAGTCAAAAGAAGTATTTGCCGAATGACAATTAAAATAATCAAACCTCTTCAACACTTTCTCAATATAATGAGATTGTGTTAGAGCTAGACCTCCTTCTACTCTCTGTATTCTTATGCCAAGAATAATCTCCGCCTCCCCATGTCCTTCATGGAAAACTTAGATGATAAAAATTCTTTTGGTTGATTTATGCACTTTAGGTTGGTGCCCAAAATCAACATATCATCACATATAGACAAATGATAACTCGATTTCCGGAGTTGTCAAACTTGTTATTTACACATTTATCTGATTGATTTAAAATAAATCCATCGGATAGCACCACCTCATCAAATTTTTGATGACATTGCATAGCTGCTTGTTTAAGCCCATATAATGACTTAACAAGCTTGCATACCTTATGCTCTTGTCCCGGCATAATGAAACCTTCCGATTGTTTCATATAGATCTCTTCCTCTAACTCACCGTTAAGGAAAGTGGTCTTTACATCCATTTGATGTACTAGAAAACTTATGAATAGATGCTAAAGCAATCAACAATCTAATCGTTGAAATTCTTGCAACCGGTGCATAATGTCAAAGTAATCCGTACCATATTTTTGTCTAAAGCCGTGGACAACCAATCTTGCTTTATACTTATCAATGGTGCCATCTACTTTCATCTTCTTTCTAAAGATCCACTTATTTCCCAAAGGTTTATACCCAGTGGCAAGTCTACCAAAATCCAAGTACTATCACCCATTTTAGAGTTCATTTCTTCGTTTATGGCCTCTTTCCAAAATGATACATCTTGGGATTTCATGGCTTCATAAAATATCTTAGGATCATTTTCAATACCATGGAAATACATGTATTGTGAGCCAAACTCATCCCTAGTTCTTTCTACAAGGTAGATATGAAAATCATCACCAAATGATTTTCCTTTTCTTGCCATTTTACTCCTAATTTCATAAATTTGTTTATTTTGGGTGTTATTTGATTCTTGAGTTGCACTACGCACAAGATTCAAATCTTTAAGCACGCTAATTGATGAAAATCTCTTTTTATCGAATATGGCATTTCTCGATTCAATAACTGTATGAATCGATACATGCTTATTAGGCTCCATAACATAGAATCTATAAGTCGTTGAGTGTTCGGCATATCCTACGAATATGCATATATATATATGTACCACATGACTTTGGTTCTAGGTCAAGACGAAGCAAGGAGATTCACAGAAATCCCTTTAAGACAACCCTCTAGAACATGTCGATTTCCAATGGTCGCCGCTTACTACGTTTTGTTGTCCCTCTAAGACTAAACCAACAATGGCTAACGGCTTCAGCCCTAGCGCCAACTACGGCTAAGCGGGACTTACAACGCCTACGTCGGGACCATCAAAGACGCATAACAACAAACGCCAGATAGACCGTAAAGAAACCAACCTACCAACCAGGATTGGTTGTTCTAGTTGTCACACCAGTCTTAGCTTTGAACTGGATCCAATAACATATGATCGGTACATCCAACATAGGCCACCGTGTTTGTAAGGGATAGAGCACAAAGACTCTTTGATTACAGGCAGTTCTCAACGGTCTCTATAGAAGTATGCCCGTCGAGAAAGGATCCCAACCTCACAGTATTGGCAATCTAAGTTGGTGTCCAGGATCCTTGTTACGGATCTTCATTCTCAAACCCAGATCTTTAAAATATATCCAAGGGAGTTACATGGTTTGACATCGATTTATCACATATCAAGGGTTTAGCCTATAAGGCCACCTCAGAAACAAAAATTAAAAATCTAAGTACAGAAAATAAATAGTACTTACTATGTTGATGCACCAAGGGATACTTCAAACTTCAAAGTATTATTGAACTTCAAAATACGTTACAAACTTAGAGAGAAGGAGTCGGAGCTTATTGCTTGGTAGTCCAAGACTTGCTTCTCCTTCGATCTTACATGCTAATTTATAACAAAATGAAAAACCTTGGTCCAAAGCATTTGGGACCCAAACTTAACTATTTATAAACAATGAAAATTCTCCATGTCGGCATGAATTTGCCTAAAAAATCAACGATGTATGAAAGCCACTAGAGCGATGGGACCCTTCATATTTGTCTTTAGTTGTTTTTCTTGGCTATGTATGAAAGCCACTAGAGGTATGGGACTTTTCATTATATGAAAGCCACTAGAGAAATGGGACCTCTCACATCTTGTCTTTAGCCTAGGAAGATTCTCCCAAATGGACATCCTTGCGAGCCAGTCTCTTTTCAAGCTCAACTTGGAGGGTGTTGAACATATCTTCAATATTAGGTTCAGGTTCCACATCCTGGGAATCCTGGAAAATACTTTGTCCTGACGTAGCCATAGAAACGTCAGTTTTATCTGAGGTATGGGACACTGTTTCATCTTCGCTCCTTTTTACTAAGAGTCCGAGTCTTAGTCTTCATGTTTTGAGATATGAACTGTAAGGAGATTTCCTTGGCTTTTTGTTGTTGTTCTTCATAAACCACAATCTTCTTGTCTATATCATAGACAGTATCATAGCCATTGATCTGCTTGGTGTTTGGATCAATTCTGAACACCTTATCCCAACATTTGGAATATGTGTCTCTTTTAACACAAGGAATCTTGTCATCTGTATATCCGAAAGTTGGCATCCATTTCCAGAAATAGGGAATAGAGAATTCCATAAAGAAGAGAAGAGAAGATAATTCTCTGTATTTTATGTTTTTGTCTTGATATGCCAAGAGCTTTGGAGATATCTTTTCCCATTTATGAAACTTCTCCTTGAAAATTGTTCTGGAAGAATTTCTTCTATGGTGCCAAAGTGCTGCCACCAGACAATAAACCAAGAAGGTATGTCGGAGTTGTAAACTACCGAGCATATCTTTATAAACCAGGAATGTTTATGTTTTGGGTTATCATATAAGAGAGTTTTCTCAAACGCATCCATGTAATCCTAGAAATTATATTTAGCTGGGGTCTTATTTTGGCCAAAAAAGAATTCTCTTGTACTCAGGGGTGAAATTCCCCAGTCTTGGATGGATATTACCTTTTTGATAGTAATCTTACTGTAATGAAAAACTTCTGGCTGTGCCTGATGGAAGAAGTGAGCGACTTCACAACTAGTTTCCTTGAAGATATTCTCATAGTAAATTCGACTCTTGTACATTCGAGAAGGGTATGACTCTTCTCCCATGTATTTCCTCATTAGAGTCCATGGTTCATCACTCCATTGGGAGTCTCTTTCTTCGAGAAGAAGTATTACTTCTTTTTTTGATTTAATAAGTAAGCAACATAACCTGCTTCATTGTCCTCAGTTGCCACTATATTGGCATAGGGTGGCACTTCATCAGTTGTTGTTGTAGTATTCTGCTGTTTATACTCCAGGTATTTCTGGTATTCTTTATCCTGTTGCATATTCACAACGTTTTATTTCCAAATTGAGCCAGAATTTCTGGCTTTTTGCCACGGCCTCTCCCTCCCCTATTAGAGGAGGTACCTCTCCCTTGTGGGATCATTCCTGCAAAATGAATATTAGTAAGAAATATCCTTTGTAGCTGTTTTTACATGTATGGACAGTCAAGAGATGGTTAGTAAAATCAATATTACATTTGACTGGAATTCTGTCATTAGTATTGTTTGGAAATTGGATCGGTATTTGAAACAAGGACATTTTTAATCTGGATATTACCGGACTGATGCCAAAGGTGTTGTTAAACATTTTTAAATGTTTACAATGTATTTCAAGAATTTTTGAGAAGACAAAAATGTTATCTATGATTTCTTGAAAGTCATAAGAATCCTATGTTAGGCCAAATGAGAAAATATCCCATTCAAATTATCAAAAAGGGACATTAAAGACCTTTTTATATTTGTCAGTCTTGTAAATTTGGACTTGCCAGCAACCTGTTTTTAAATTAAATCTTGAAAGAATAACAGATGCATCAAATCTATCAAGTAATTTTTTATTATTATTAGGCACTGGATATTTTATCCCTAACATAGGAATGATTTTGATAAAAGATTCGTAATGAATTATTAGCCTGGAAGTTCCATTACCTTGCTCACTATTTTTACTAAAATAGAAAGCTGTACCTGGACAGAGAGATTTCCAAGAATTAATTAATCCTTTATGTGACAGTATATCAATATCTTATCTGCACATTTTAATATAGGTAGGATTTGTTTGACAAGGCCTAGCCTTTGTTAATCTTCGGTATTTATCAAAACCTTCCTCTGAAGGAATAGAAACAATATGTTTTCTTTTATCCCAAAAAGCGTTAGGATTATTTCTACAGATCTCAAGAGAAAATTGATTCTGAAGTCTATCATTGATACTAAGAACATTTAATTCATGTTTCAGAAAATACAATTGATTTTCTTTAACAGTCATACTGTCATAAACCTCATGTAAAATCTTTGTAAGAGGTTCAGTTATGAACCGAAGAGTTATATCTTTTCCTTTAAAGTTTCCTATTATTCCTTCACTATCTACCTTTTTCAGAGGATATATTTTTGCAAGGAAAGGTGTTCCAAGTATAACTTGATTCATAATGTCTTTAGCAAGTATTTAAGAAACTAGTTTGTATACATTTCCTATTAATGCATACTTTAGCTTCAGACAATTTGTAGTTAATTTGGAGATTATTTCCCCCCGCATGAGATAATGTATGTGTAGTTTTATAAAAATACCTTGTGGGGATTAACCCTTCCTGAATAACATTCAAGTCTGCTCCACTATCTATAAGCAGTGAATTCTTTCAAATAATCATTGTTTATGATCAACGTGATCTTAATAAGCCATTTTTGTGTAATAAACATTTCTAATGTAGACAAGAAATGGTTATTATTGATATTCGAATTAAGAGGTCGATCCGAAGGTATTTCTTGATCAGTAATTATGATTCCTTTAAAAGTTTGGTCAGAAGTCATAACTTCTTTTCTCTTTTCAATTCTAGATATTCTTTGTTCTAAGCCTTCATTATTTTCCTTAATACTTGGATTTCTTTTTTGAGATTATTAATCTCTATGATTAAATCTTGTGTAGAAGTGGGATTTTGTACCTCTGTTTTCTGTCTAATTCGTCTACAGACTTCATCCATTAGGTAGGGTTTAGGTTTAGCTATTTCCTTATGAACTTCTTGTGATCTAGAAGTTTCCGAAGCTGTATCAAGCTGTTTATTAAGTTTTTCCATAATCTTTAATCTTGACTCTGGATCTTTTATATCTTCGAGTAATTCCATAGCTTGTCTAAAGCTTAGCATATTAATTTCTAAATCTTTGAATTGCAATTGCATTTTATATATTGCTTCCTCATTTTTAGAATCCTGCTTATGACAGGGTTGCCCTTGTTTACAAGGAGCACAGTCTGAATCTGAGTCCGTATTTAGGTTTTCATTTCTTACAACCTTTAAGTCTTCACTAGTGGAAGAGGAATCAGTTTGGTCTGATTCAGAATCATTATTAAGAAGAATTATTAATATCTTTTATCTTATCATTTTCTTCAAGATTATTAATCTTTTGTTTAACCCAATAATTATTGACAAAGTGGCCCTTTTTGCCACATCTATGACAAGTTATTGATTTATTCTTTTGCCATTTAATTGCTTTCCTAGCGTATTTACGCACTTCTCTATCTTCAACTTTCTTTTTAGAAAATCTTTTCTTTTTATGATAAGGTGTATAACCCTTCTTTGGTTTTCTAGGTTTACTAGAAAAGGGTTTGTCTATAGCAAACTGATCATATAAATTACCTAATTGTGATTTCTCCATAAAACTTAGTCGTTTAAGTTGCTGATTCAACTTAATTTCATTACATAAGGTTATTCCTTCCTGTGTACAAACTCCAACAAGTTTTCCTTAAGTATAATTTTCAAAAGGAATAGAAGGATGATTTTCTCTAAGGACATTTCTAATTCTTTCAGAAAATAAACTGGGTAAATCATCAATAAATTTTGACTTCCAATGAGTGCTATTACACTCTGGTAATTTCATTACTCTACTTAAGAAAGTATCTTTATACCACTGAAAATCCATAAGTGTTTTACACCTAAGGTTTTGTAATAAGGTTCTAATACTTTCGCTATTTCCAGAGTATTTTCATGTGAAATGTTCTATTATACTAACGACCAGTGTAGAAACTGCATATTCAACTAGGTTATTACCCTCTTGTTTTATTCTATTCATAATATCATCTTTTTCTATTTGTGTGAGATAATTATCCCACCATCCTTTTAATTGGCCTGAAAAACCTGCTATAATCATATTAGCACCGGTTTTATCACTATTGCCACTAGTCTTACAAACTGTGGAAAACATTAATATTCTATGTATTGTATTATGTATTTGTTGGTTGGCATAACCATCTATGTTCCATTCATAGATATGACCACCACTATAACAGTTTGTTATAATCTAATTAGATTCTTCTATGAGAACATCTACCGGAGTAGGTCTAGGGTAATAATATTTTCCCATAGTTGGCTTATCTGCCCATTTATGAAGTTTATTAATCTGATCTTGATAAACCTGCTTATAATCTGGTTCTTCTATAAGCTTATATCTTAAATTTTTTATCAAGAGTGGTTAATTTTAGCTTCTTAAATTTTTCTTCTTGAAAATCTTCTAGATCCTTCATAGGTTTTAATTTAAAATCTGTAACAATAGGAGGTGGCTGTAACCTAGGTGTGGCCATTCCTATAGCTTTGGACGTAGTTATTTCTACTGGTTTTTCAGCTATAAGTGACTGAGTTTTCATAACCTCAATTAAATGTTCTACTCTGTTTTGCAAAGAACTTATTTGTTCTCCTAAAACACCCAAATACAGATTAGAATAATTATTCTGTTTAAACAACATATTAATTTGTTGACATGTTGCAGGAAGAGTGTCATCTTCTCATAACTTATCAAAAGCAACAAAATTATGATTCATTCCATTCTTTTCAATTTGAAAAGGCTGTTGAGGTGGATAAACCTGTCTAATGTTTTACCCGTACTCAACTTATAATTCCTTTCTAGTGTTGAAATATATTGTTCAACATAAGTAGAAATAAACCAGGGAACGAAGAACAATATTCTATTCTTATGTTGACATAACTTATAAAATTAATTACTTAGAGTTTTTAACTCTACTGAATCATAAGACTCAAAGAACCATTTTTTAAACGGTTTCCATTTTTTTGACTTAAATTCAATCTGAACAATTTTTCTTGCTTGTGAACGAGGACTAAAATCTATTGTTCTGTCAAACATCATTAAATATCAAAGTTCATTTCAGATTCGGTTATTTTTGGATCTTTAGTATTAAGGCCTTAGACGATATTATTATGATCCATTATTAGCCTTTCAATTCTCTCTGTATCTCTAATTTGAGATGTTGAAGCCCTTGAAAACTCAATAGGTTGTTCGATCTTATAGTCAAAAGGTGAAATATAATTTCGTATTGAACTTGATTTACTAAGCCTAGAACTTGGTCTAGAAGACGTTGAAGGTCTGCTTATATTATCAAATTCAAGGGTAATAGTTCCTTCAAGAGTCTGTATCATATTGATTAAGTCGCTATGGCTGATTGGCTGAGGTGGAACTACTTCTGCCAAAGTCCATTCTGTTGGAAATTCTATTTCTTTCCATTTAATCTTTCGTCTTGTCGAAATACTCGACTTACTATAGTTTTATTCAATAATTATTGTTTCATTATTTTGTTTATCAATAATTTTACACTGAGGATTAAGTGTAAAAAGAGGCTTATAAAAAAAATCCTATAACAGATAGCTATAACTTCTGTTCCAGATTTGTAATTATAACAATTGGTTTTAACATTTAACGTTAATGAATCCAAGATATTAACATCCGATAAGGATAGTTGTATGTTTAGGTAAACATCAAAATAAACCGGACCATGAGCCAAGTGATGAGCCGTATTTATACGACTCATCGAGTCATCAAATCCCACCAATTCCAGTACTTTTATATGCAAACAGTTACTTCTTAGTGTTGTTTCGCATTTCAGGTAATTTGGAGGCTCTAAGAGGAATCACATTCAAAATATGGCTTTTGGAGCCAAAAACACCACAAAGGCCACAAGGACCCGAGACCCGCAGGCTGGCCGTGCTCAGGAAATGGCACGTCCGTAATTTGACACAGGAGGACTCAATTCCAGATCGGAGACCATCAGGTTGTATACCATGTGCCAGGCTACACTTCAGGCCAGACCAAAGTGAATTTCGACCCACGATCAAGGAACGACGGGAACAAGAACCCATGAGCACGATTAGCACAGATTTCAGGACTTAGCCAAATTTAGGGCCTGTTTTCCGGCTGGCTGAGATGCCAACTTTGAGAGCCTCCCCGGCCTAATCCGTCTACACAATGGGGTGATTTCAAGGTTTGGACATCAAATATACATGTCCAGCTAGTGCTCCAGCTCAAGAGCCCGGCCAGAAGAGTGTCCGAAGGCGAGTCAAATCGGCCCCAAAGTACCCAGTACGATCAGCATTCATCCGAGTTCCAGCCGAGTTGAAACTGAGTTGAGTCCGAGTTTGACCGAGTTTGACCGAGTTTAAAGCCCAAAATTCGTCCAGCCCAATGTCATATTAGGGCAAACTTACATCTAGGGTTTCGGAAGGTTCCAGAAGATCGAGATAGCTTTATCATCAAGCAAAGATAATTATGGAAATATTTCCATGATTATCTTCAAGGCTTATTTTAGGAACTTTAGGGTTTCTCAAACCCTATAAAAAGAGGAGTTCACAAGCCATAATTGACATCTCATTCACTCCACAAATCACACACGGTTCAGCCACATTCCATTCATCCGCCCTCCTCCTTGCACGGCCAAAGCTCAGCCGCGACTCGGTCCGACTCGCCCCTATTCCAGCCGTGACTCAGTGCACCCTACTCGGTTATTCAGTGAAGTTTTGTACTTTTATTTACATGCATTATTTCCTTATGACGATGTGTAACTAAAACCCTTATTCGGTTAGGGTTTCGACATTGTGACTTATGTTTTTGAGATTTGAATCTTAATGCTTATTTCATTATTCCATTAATCCTTGTGCTATTTATCTCGATTAGTATTGTGAAGTTAAGTTGATACTCGGAAAGGTTAGACTTAGTTAAACGATATCAATCCCTTATTTACTATTTGTTGATACTAGACCGTTGAAAACAAGTAGAGCACTAATTCAGTATATCTTGGAATGGAGTATTGAATTGCTAGGTTTAACTCGTGGTGTAGGCGTCCGGAAAGACACTACTTTAGGTTATAACTTGGAATGGAAGTAACCACACTTAGGAATTAGAAACATGATATTTAGAAATCCATGATAAAACAAGTCACAATTAAGAAACCCTAATCTGAATATTCTCATCATATTATTCCACACGACAATTGCTTATTTCGGTTTTACACTAACCGTTACTCTCACTCTAGTTTATTGTCTTTCTCTATTTCAGAACAAAGTAGTAACCTCTCTAGCTCTCTTGGGTTCGACCCTTGCTTGCCGCTGTACTAACCCACAGTTCAGAGTAAGGAAATTATAAATTTAAATTTGCAGGTCAAACGACGCCTGTCACCAAGCTAGTTTGAATGATTCCCATTAAGGATTGTTTATAATTAAGGTTTCTACCATCTCGTAGAGCTTCTATGAAGCTCTCTGGTAAACCTTCAAGGGTTAATGGTTTAAAAGTAATTTGCACTAAACCAATATGTATAAATTTATGAGAATTTCTATATAGAAGTAGATCACGTTCTTCAAGTAACCTAATCGTTAATTCTTCAGAATTCAGCAGAATTGTTTCTTCAGTTGTTTTTACAACTTGTTTGAGACCTATTTTCTCGAACGGTCCAAGTTTATAAATTAAACTGGGTTCAATTCTAGGGATTCTCGACTTATTTAAGTGCTTCTAGATTTATAGGAAGATCATATTCTTCTTTTAAATTATTTTAAACAATTTTTTGGTTTCTGAAAAGATTCATGATAAAGAAGATATGCGATAAATCTTAATCAAATGCACATAATCCTCTCCATCGCGGCTGTGATACCATAAAGAGCGAAGTATGTTCTAGGTCAAGACGAAGCAAGGAGATTCACAGAAATCCCTTTAAGACAACCCTCAAGAACATGTCAATTTCCAATGGTCGCCGCTCCGCTTACTACGTTTTGTTGTCCCTCTAAGACTAAACCAACGATGGCTAACGGCTTCAGCCCTAGCACCAACTCCGGCTAAGCATGACTTATAACGCCTACGTCGGGACCATCAAAGATGCCTAACAACAAATGCCAGATAGACCGTAAAGAAACCAACCTACCAACCAGGATTGGTTATTCTAGTTGTCACACCAGTCTTAGCTTAGAACTGGATCCAATAACATATGATCGATACATCCAACATAGGCCACCATGTTTGTAAGGGATAGAGCACAAAGGCTCTTTGATTATAGGCAGTTCTCAATGGTCTCTACAGAAGTAGGCCCGTCAAGAAAAGATCCCAAACTCACAGTATTGGTCAATCTAAGTTGGTGTCTATGATCCTTGTTATGGATCTTCATTCTCAAACCCAGATCTTTAGAACATCGCTAAGGGAGTTACATGGTTTGACATCGATTTATCACATATCAAGGGTTTAGCCTATAAGGCCACCCATCAGAAACAAAAATTAAAAAACTAAGTACAGAAAATAAAAAGTACTTACTACATTGATGCACCAAGGGATACTTCAAACTTCCAAGTATTATTCAACTTCAAAATATGTTACAAACTTAGAGAGAAGGAGTAGGAGCTTATTGCTTGGTACTAGGATGTCCAAGACTTGTACTTCTCTTCTATAATACATGCTAATTTATAGCAAAATGAAAAGAGATGGTCCAAAACATAAGGGACCCAAAGCATAACAAACTTAATTATTTATGAACAGTGAAGATTCTCCATGTTGGCATGTATTTGCCTCGAAAATCAATGATGTAAGAAAGCCACTAGAGGGATGGGACCTTTCATCTTTAGTCTTTTTGCCTTTGGTTGATAATCTTTTGGCTATGTATGAAAGCCACTAGAGAGATGGGACCTTTTAATATGTGAAAGCCACTAGAGATATAGGACCTCTCACATTTTTTCTTTTGTCAGGGAATATTCTTCCAGGTTCATTATTGTATTGTCTTAACAATTTTCTTTATCTTTGTTGCCGACTATTATTGGGGGCATCTGACAAATTATGACATGGTCATAAAGCTTCTTTTTTGCTGGATTAAGCTTAATTTTATCCCAAAATTTTGAATAGGTCCTTCTTTTGAGGCAGGGTAGAAAATTGTCGAACATCTTGATAAAGCCAAAAACTGGTTCCCATCGCCAAATATAAGGGATAGAGAATTTGGCAAAATAGAGGAGGGAATATAATTCCTCTGGTTTGAAGTCTTTGTCCTGAAATGTCAGGAAAGGTGGTGAAGAATTTCTTACCCATCTGGAAAAAGCTTCTTTGAAGGTTTCTGGAAGGATAAAAGCTTCTTGAAGGAATATTTCTATAGGGCCAAAATATTGCCACCACTTTATGAACCAAAAAGGTATTTTGGATTTGTTGACTTCTGAGCAGATGGTGAAAAACCAAAAATGCATGTGCTTAGAGTTCTCATATAAGGGAACTGTGCGAAAGGCTTCCATGTAGTCCAAGTACTCATAATCGGCTACTTGTCTGTCTGAATATTCCTTTCGGTATAATGCAATTTTCTCTTGATAGTGGGGTTATTTCCTCATTCTTGAAGGGATATTACCCTTTTGATCAAAAGTTCACTGAAGGTATAACCTTCTGGTTGCTTCTGGGCAACATGAGAAATATAACATCCATTTTTAATGAGTATATTCTCATAAAAATTCTGATTACGATAGGTCCCGTATGGGTATGTCTTATTGTAATCTTTTAACAAAGTCTACAGTGGAGTGTTACTCCTTTTAGAGTTATTCAGGAGAAATATGATTTCTTCTTTTTCGTTCAAGTGGTAGGTATTATGTTCCATGCCACAAGTTACCATTGATGTTATTTGAGCATAGGACGGAGAATTAGGAATATTACCTGTATGTTTGGATATCTCCTTGATGGTCACAAAATTGGCAAATGATGGCATATCCCTCATTATTCCTGACGAAATTTGACCTGTAAAATGGAAAGTCAAATAATAAGATTTTTGAAAAGAATTTGAAAGACTAATTTAGACTAATTTCCTTTTCTTGCTTATAAGCAATCTTGAGGTTTATTAATCTGATCGAATAATCCTGCCATTTGGCGGACATTTGGTCAGAAACATCATTTATGATTTTTTGATTATATAAACCCATGTGAAATTTTAAGGCGCATTTTACTACTGAGAAAATGTTCCGAGTAGTATAATCCATTCGAGTATTCCATTTACCAGAATAAAATTTAACTAGATATTTTTGCCTTGTTTCCTAATTTACTTGTTTAATAATTCTTCTAAAGCCATTTTTATGACTTTTATTTCAATGATCTTTTCCCAGTATGATAGGGATACTACTACCTAGGGTAAAGTTTCAATTTTACTTTTAATTTTTCTAATCATGATAGCATGATGATCAGTCCATTGGACTGGCTTATTATCATATAGGATAATGACATTGTTGGCAAGGTTATAAGAAGCAGAAATATAATTAAAACTTTCTAGAAATTTTGTTTTTCTATGAAAAACTATTATATTTGGCTTAGATATTATTATACCATTAGGAGCTGGAAAATTTATCCATTTTATGGGAAGTCCAGCCCAATTAAGAATTTTGATAAAAGGTTCGTAATAAATTACTAACCTGGAATTTCCTTTACCTTGCTTACTATTTTTATAAAAATAGAAAGCTGTACCAGGCCATGGAGATTTCCAAGAATTAATTAATCCTTGTTGCAACAAAGTTTCAATTTTCTCTTTGCATATTTTGAGGTAAGCGAGATCTGTTTGACAAGGCTTAGCCTTTGTAAGTACTTGGTTTTTATTAAAACCTTCCTTAGATGGAATAGAAATAATATGTTCTTTTTATCCCAAAAAGTATTAGGATTATTGCTAAAGATTTCAAGAGAAAATTGATTCTGAAGTCTATTATTGATAGTCAGAACATTTAATTCTTTTCTAACAGTTATGTTGTTATAGACATCATGTAAAACCTTTGTTAACGATTCAGTTATAAACTGTATAGTAATATCTTTTTCTTCAAAAGTTCCAACTATACCTTTTGAATCAATCCTTTTAATAGGATAAATCTTTGTAAGGAAAGGTGTTCCAAGTATTACTTGGTTGGTAATATCTTTTGCAAGAAGAAAACTAGTTTGTATACATTTTCCATTAATGCATACTTTAGCTTTACGCAATTTGTAATTAATTTGGAGATTATTTCCCCCCGCATGAGATAATGTATGCGTAGTTTTATGAAAATACCTTGTAGGGATTAACCCTTCTTAATCAAATCTGCTCCACTATCTATAAGAACAGTAAATTCTTTCGAATAGTCATTGTTAATTAACAATGTAATCTTAACAATCCATTTTTGCGTAATAAATATTTCGAAAGTAAATAAGAAATGGTCATCATTGATTTCTTGTTTAAGATTTTTATCCGAAGGTATTTCTTGATCAGAAGTCATAACTTCTTTTCCTTTCTCAATTCTAGAAATTTTTTGATCAAGACGCTTATTATTTGTTTTAATGTTTTGAATTTCTTTTTTTTGAGATTATCAATCTCTAAGATTAAATTCTGTGTCGAAGTAGATTTTCTACCTCTGTTTTTTGCCATAATCCGTTGATGGACCATAATTATACGAATCAAAAACACAGTAAAACCCACCAAATTAGACTGTTGGTCTATTTAACTTCTGCTTGTTAGTCCCGATTTATTTCTACAGGGCATTTTAGAGACTAAAGAGAAAACACGCTAAGGAGAGGATTTTACGCTGAAAAGAAATTAAGAGTCAATCCAAGGTCAAGATCAGACGCCGAACGAAGAAATCTCAAGATCCTGACGTTGAATTACTCAAATCAAATCCATCCGAGGAACAATCAAAGTCAGACCGGAGTGAAATTGGACTGATAGTTTTATGAAAAGACTGCACAAAACTGTCAAAACTCATCCATGGACCAAGTGACCGGCGGCTTTGGGAGGATTGGATGACTCATGGGTGGCAAACTCCTCCTCCTCCTCCTTGTGACCGGTGGCTTATGGCAAGGGGTGGCCAAGGGAGGAAAACCTCCCCATTTTTAGACTTGCAACCGGCGGCTCTTTGAGCCACCATGGGAAGATGACAAGTGGTGGCTCCTCCACCACTTCTTCATCTCCTCCTCCTCCACCCTTGGATGCAACACCACTTGCCACCATCTTGGCCCTCCATCCTCCTCCCCTTTGGCTATAAAAGGAGAGCTCCTCCTCCTCATTTGTATCATCCCATCCACCCCAAATCACAAATGTTTTAGAGAGATAGAGGGCTTAACCCTCTTCTCTTCACTTTCAATAAATATTGTTCTTCATTTTGGAGCTACTTGGCGCTTGGATCTTGCCTAGGAGCTCCTCTCCTCCGCTTATTGTAAGGTATAAAATTACTTTCAAGTATTATTTGTTTTTACTTTAAAGTTATTTTATTGTTCGGTACCCTTGTTCAAGACAATAGTTTGCTTGTATTCCTTGACATGAATACAAGCAGCTAAAAGCTTGTACTCGGTCGCAGGGGTGTACTTGTATTATAAATGTTTTAGACTCTACTCTTAGAGTATCTCTGTATTCAAAACTTGTTCCTTGTGCCATATATTAGATCAGAACTTCCAAGGTTGAGTGGATGCTTGAAATGGCAAAGCTTATCTGAGGAGTTTGATCTCTCTCAAACACCATTTTGGGTAAATCGGAAAAGACAACCCAAAATGGATGCACATAAGGCTAAGATACTTCGAAAGGAGGAATTAGTCTAAAGTAGAACAAGTGTTTTAAATGGTGTTGCAAGTCTTGCGCTAGAAATAGCCTCGATTCATCTTTGAATACTTAGCATGATCATTTCAAGTGTTCTACGCGATGTTGCAAGTCTTGTGTTAGGAATAGCCTCGATTCATCTTCAAACACTTGGTATGATCATTAGCGGTCGATGATAAACAAATATGATACAAGGCCCCTAAAACCGAATCCTTTCCTTACAGTCTATTATCAACTATTGTAATTTATCTTCAGTTCTCAAAACACACTCAAACCAAACCCCAATTGCATTTAATTTCTGCATAAGCTTCATTAAAGAACAACTAGTCCACACTGACTCCCTTGGGTTCGACCACTACTTACCACTTGCTACCCAGTAGTAAAGTCGTGAGTAGCAGACTTATAAATTTATTTGTACATTTGCTCTGACGACAAGCATTTGTCAAATTGGCGTTGTTGCCGGGGAGTTGTGAATCGGAATAGTTGTTCTGTTTTGTTTTTTCTCTTTTATTTTTTTTACCATGCAATTCACTAAGTCCTACTACTACGGAATGGAACCTTGGAACGTTGAGGAAATTTCCCCACCACCCTTCGAACTTGAAATCCGCGAGAAGATCAACAACATAAAACAATCCCGGGATGAAACTTTGGACGAGTACTTAGCGTACTTTGACTCCATGTTGATAAGCTGCCCGCACCATGGATTCACCAACCACGATCTTCTTTAAAGGTTTCTCAATGGGATGCTGCCACAAGAGTGGGATTGGCTAAACAATGCAGCGGGAGGCTCGGTAAACAACTTAGGCATAGATGATCTTTGGAACTTAATTGATGATTTGGCCGCGAGGTCAAGACAAGGACAAGATCAGGCCATGCGGAGCGAAGAACTGGACAACATAATGCACCAAATCAGGGAAAAAACTGAGTTATGGGCAGCAGAAAACGAGCTGGCAGCTAGCACCCAGCAATTGGCCGCAGACATACAACAAATGAACGCCTCAATGCACCAATTCACGGCCAAGACATACCCGGACCTCAATGACGAATTGCCCATATCAGACCCATACTTCAGTGTGACTACCTCCAGAGACCATATGAATGACGAGGATGAGGACCCATGGTTGCCTGAAGAAGAGCTCCATTCAGATTATCTCTGGGAGTTAGAAGAAGAACTGCCCAAATCAGGCCCGGTCCTTATCACCAATCCATCCGAGGAAATCACAGTCCTAACTGCCGAGCCAACAGAAGTCCCGAACATCACTACCAAAGCGGCCGAAGAAATCAAGGCAGGCCCGGTCCTTACGCTCGGAGCACCCAAGAAAGTCCCGGACCTCATTACCAAACTGTCCGAAAAAGCCCCAGTCCCACTCACCACGACTCAACAAGGAAAACCGCTTGAAAACTCACTCGTTCCAGGACAACCATCCATCACTATCATAATGAAGAGGATTGGCAAAGGTGCATGCTTGATGTCGCCTACATTTAATGGCACAAAACCAAATTTCCAAACTCACAAAGGTGCCAACTATTCCAACATGAAGAGGCGGCAAAAACATGGACCGAAAGAATGGAAACCCGGAAGGAGTAACAAACAAGCACGACTCATTGGACCAGCAGCTATGGTCAAAGAAACCCCACCCTCTCGGAGCAAAAGGGCTGCCGAGAAGAAGTTTGACCTCACTCACCCTTGGGATCCGACCTTATGATCCATGATTGAGGTATCGTCGAGCCAACGACGTTAAACAAAGGCACTGGTCGGGAGGTAACCCGACACTATCTTACTTTCCGCACTTTAATTTTCTGTCTTTTATTTTCTGTATTTTTGCTTTTTCAATAAGTCGCTCTCACCCACTTGGTGCATAGAATGATTTGACTATTTAGGAATTGGTTTTTGGAGCACGATCGGATCAGCCAGGCAGCTTCCGTGAATTCACCGGGCCTGCGCTGAGAGTTCAAGGCCCCAGCCGAACTCCCTCGATTACCCAGCCTCATGCCATGTCATTCGACACAAAAAGGGAGTTCTGATCTTACCTTTCCTTAATATCATTTCCTTCTCGTAATTGTCTGCTTGCATGGCTTTTGAACTAAGTAGTGCTGAAAGGCACGCCTTCGTTCAAAAGTGTGGGGGTGAGATCCACATGTGTACATAATAAATAACATGTTTTTCTTTTTCTTTTTTAATATTATCTTTTTGAAAATATGAACTCAAGAATGTGAAAAAGATAGATCTAAAATTCATTCATTTACCTTGTGAAAATTCAACTGTCTAAAAACTTAGAACGTAACTTCTCATTTGTTCCTTTGTGCTGAGATAAACTAGGGATGTGGAGTTGATAGAAATGCCCTAGAGAGGCTTGGCAAGCAATCGAAGGATCGAATCAAACTATATGGTTTTCGAAGTCAGTGGAGGCTGCACTTCGGGTTTCAGTGAAGATTGAAGTCATCTCCGCCATGCAGTGTTTATGGAAAAAGAAAAAAAGGCGAGGACGGGAATCAGACCGTCCTCTCTCTAGTCAAAGTAGCCGAGAAAATAGATGAGCGACCCTCATCTTGACCCGCGCGAAACAACAACGATGAGAGGAGCGGGAAGGTATTTCCATAGGCTTGCGGGCGATGATTGGACCTCCCAAAAAGGCTTGAGAAAATGGACTAACAAGTCACAAAGACGCAAAAAGCTCAAAGAAGCAATTCAAGAGGCCAAAGGCCCAAAATTGTGAAGGTTTTAACCAAACAAAAAGTGAAGTACTCAAAGAGTCAAATCAAAGGCCAAAGGCCGATTCACTACAAAAGCAGTCCCTCGCCAAAAGAAAAAAATCAAAGTACTCAAACCAGTGAAACCCGAACCGAATCACGTGCTAGAGAAAGCTGCTAGGAAACCATATAGTGAGAGACGATCCCGAGGTTGCAGTCCAGGAGCCTAAAAAGGGCTATCTCCCGAAACATCCAGAATAATTTGCATCTCAGCACGGAGGTACAAGTATCAAGTTTCTTCTATTTATTTACACAGTTCAATTTGGTAATAAGTAAGTAATGCATGAATTAGGATAAATCTAGTACCACAGTCTAATTTTCATATTTCAACAAACTTACTTAGTGTGCCGCCCTTTAAAAGCATTGTTCGGGACGAACAACTAAAAGTGTGGGGTGATCTGATGGACCATAATTATACGAATCAAAAACACAGTAAAACCCACCAAATTAGATTGTTGGTCTATTTAACTTCTGCTTGTTAGTCCCAATTTATTTCTACAGGGCATTTTAGAGACTAAAGAGACAACACGCTAAGGAGAGGATTTTACGCTGAAAAGATATTAAGAGTCAATCCAAGGTCAAGATCAGACGCCGAACGAAGAAATCTCAAGATCCTGAAGTTGAATTACTCAAATCAAATCCATCCGAGGAACAATCAAAGTCAGACCGGAGCGAAATTGGACTGATAGTTTTATGAAAAGACTGCACAAAACTGTCAAAACTCATCCATGGACCAAGTGACCGGCGGCTTTGGGAGGATTGGATGACTCATGGGTGGCAAACTCCTCCTCCTCCTTGTGACCGGTGGCTTATGGCAAGGGGTGGCCAAGGGAGGAAAACCTCCCCATTTTTAGACTTGCAACCGGCGGCTCTTTGAGCCACCATGGGAAGATGACAAGTGGTGGCTCCGCCACCACATCTTCATCTCCTCCTCCTCCACCCTTGGATGCAACACCACTTGCCACCATCTTGGCCCTCCATCCTCCTCCCCTTTGGCTATAAAAGGAGAGCTCCTCCTCCTCATTTGTATCATCCCATCCACCCCAAATCACAAATGTTTTAGAGAGATAGAGGGCTTAACCCTCTTCTCTTCACTTTCAATAAATATTGTAGGCACTAAAAGTTTAAGGACCAAATCAAGATTATTTAAAGTATAAATGGGCTGGCCCATAAGGGATATTTGGGTGAAAGCTACAAGCCCGGTCCATAAGCTAGACTCAGCCCAAAGCACGGGCCCAATCTCAAGCCCACTAGTGAACTCTATAAATAGAGCACTTCACTTCACAAAGAAGAAAACTCTGAAATTTGAGAAGAAAGCACAGAGAAGAGTGCTCTCAAAGGAAGCGTCAGCCGCCAGCAACCGATAATTACGTGCTGCCTGCCACAACATCCCAACGTCATCTGCTAGAGCATCCAACCGCAACGCAGACACGTGAGACCAAGTCCTCGCGACCCTCACTTCGTTGCGCACGTGAGATCAAGTCATCAAGACCCTCACTACGCAAGACACATTGCGCTCCACCTCCACCGCACCAGAGTGCTATCAAAGGAAACGTCAACCGCCAGCAACCGACAAGTACGTGCTGTCCACCCAAGCGTCCCAACACTAGAGCACCCAACCGCAACGCAAGCACGTGAGACCAAGTCCTCGTGACCCTCACTTCACTGCGCACGTGAGATCAAGTCATCAAGACCCTCACTACGCAAGACACGTTGCGCTCCACCTTCACCACACCCGAGTGCTCTCAAAGGAACCGTCAGTCACCAGTGACCGACAAGTACGTACTGCCTACCGAAGCATCCTGACGCCGTCTGCTACAGCATCCAACCGCAACGCAAGCACGTGAGACCAAGTCCCCGCGACCCTCACTTCGCTGAGCACGTGAGATCAAGTCATCAAGACCCTCACTACGCAAGATACGTTGCACTACGCTTTCATCCTCGCATCAAGCTGAGTAGACTGAAGCAAGCAATACAGTAGAATCAGAGGAGCATTTGAGATTACGAACACAACTTCTGCTCTCAAGCATAAATCATTTGTAAAACATTATTTTGTATTTAATATGAAATATTGTGACGTTACAAATTTTGGTGAACCCGACGTGAAAATCTCTACCTCTCATCCCTACGCTAAAGCTAAGATGTCTACTCAACCTACCAGTCCACAAACTCCCAAGAAGACTTACGCCGTAACTGTGGCTCAACCAACCGACATCTACACAAGAGGGATGGCTCAGAGGATGGCTGTCAATGCCGCTGCTGCAAGCTTACGAGCTTCTCAAGTACCAAGGAGGGAACGCACATATACCGTTGCTTCCATCAGGGCTGCAGCTACGGCACTGATTGCCTCCAACTCCCCACGACACAAGGGAAGTGTGAAAGCTGACGGAACGCCCTCACCAAAAGCGAAGGTGGCTCTGCCAAAACAAGCCGAGACACCCAAACCCTGTGTAGCTTCTGTCATGACCATAGGCACCAAGACCATGGAGGAGCATATGTAAGAACTAAGAGAGATGCTTGAGCTAGTCTTGAAAGACAACCAGGAGAAGAACAAGAAGCTTGAAGAGCTCCAGAAAGAGGTGGTTGGGCTCGGGAAATGAAATGTTGAAGAAGTCAATCTGACGGTAGAAGATGATGATGCTAATAAGATGATCCCAGTAGAAACCAACAGGAACGGAGGTGTTGCGTGCAACGAAGACCAACTTCAAGTGCTGATAGCCAACGCGGTCAAGAGCCAGCTAAGTGGAGATTCTTCTTGTGGTGCACGCTGTGCCAAACCCTACAGCAAGAGGATAGACGGTCTGCGCATGCCACAGGGATATCAGCCCCCCAAACTCCAACAGTTTGACAGAAAAGGAAGTCCAAAGCAACATGTTGCCCACTTCGTAGAAACGTGTAACAATGCAGGAACTGAAGGGGATCTGCTGGTCAAACAATTTGTACGGTCTCTAAAGGGCATTGCTTTCGATTGGTACACTGACTTGGAGGCAGAGTCTATTGACAGCTGGAGTCTGATGGAGGACGAGTTCTTCAATCGATTCTATAGCACCAGAAGGGTTGTTAGTATGAGTGAACTAACGAATACGAAACAATGGGAAGAAGAACCTGTGGTTGACTATATCAACCGCTGGCGTTCATTGTGCCTTGAGTGTAAAGATCGCATCAGTGAGACGTCAGCTGTAGAAATGTGCATCGATGGAATGAACTGGGATTTGCTATACATCCTTAAAGGTATCAAACCTAGGAATTTTCAAGAGTTAGCCACACGCGCACACGACATGGAAATCACCGTGAAAGGACATGGAAGGAATCACATATCCTCGTCAAAGGCGATCATCGACGAGGCCATGGCCATCAGCACCAACGACGATCCTGTGAAGATATCATCAAAACCAAAGCAGGAGAAGAGGAACGAAGTCACCTCAAAAGACTTCAAGTGCACGAAGCCCACGCTGAAAGAATTACAAGACAAGGAGTATCCATTCCCTGACTCTGATCTATCAGGCATGCTCGATGACTTGTTGGAAAAAGGCATCATCAACTTACCAGAAGCAAAACGCCCAGATGATGTCAACATGACGAATGATCCCAAATACTGTCGCTACCATAGATTGGTTAGTCACAGTATCGAAAACTGTGTCACTCTCAAGGAGCTTATAATGAGATTAGTCAAAGAAGGACGCATCGAGCTCGACACAGATGAGACAATAGAAGCAAACCATGCCTCCGTGATGACTAGTTGTGACTCACTTTGCAAGCCACAAGAATGGTACATGCAACAAGTCCAATTTGGCACCCTTGAGCCAACAAAAGTGTGGATATCAAAGCCATCTATTGAAGCTGAATCAAAGAAGTTGAGATGCGATTATAACCCAAAAAGAATCGAAACGTATAGGATCACGAAAGAGGTTGAATGCATGAAGGATGATGAAGGATGGACTCTTGTAACTCGAAGAAGGTCAAAGAAGCAAGTCAGTCCACAACCAGAACCTGTCCGCCGAAAGAAGAACCAGGTGACCAAGAAGAGACTACGTCAGGCGAAAGGGAAGAAAAGACTCAAGAGGAGTCTGAGCTCACATATACTGCCTATTGATCCTTTGAAGCAGATTCCACCAAGTCCCATTACCTTAGAAGACTTCTTTCCAGAGGATTACTTCGATAAAGTTGGTGTCAACGCAACCTCTGGGGCATACAAGATCGTGGATCAAGAAGGATTACGCGTCGGACCAATCAATGGAAAGTTCTTAAAACGCTACTACTCCTAAAGCTACAGATCGACACTCCTGCCCCGCAAGAGTATAAACTGTGAACGGCTAAAATAAAAAAATAATAAAAAAATGAACTACGTTGACTTGATCTTGCGAAGTGTCATGCACGTGACTTTGTAAGTACGTAGGTAGCTTGAGTACAAAAAAAATATATTCAAGTGCAGTCTCAAAAAAAAAAAAGAAAAGACAAAGCAGTCTGACGGTTCTAATGCATAACTGCCTGGATGGCTTTCTTGCATTGATCGAACTCCCGCTTCACCTGCACCAAGTCGTCAGAGCTTGTTCGAATAGTTCTCAATTCATCTAACTTCTGTTGAAGTGCACCAACTTTCAACTCGGCCGCAGCAATTACTTCCACTTATCGGCTTTGCTGGTGTCTTATGCTATTCGCCACATCGTGTAAAGCTCGTAATTTGGCTTCAGCTCCCTCTATTGTCTGCGCCACTACTTCTCCATATCTCTCCAAACTCTTGCTAGTTCGAAGGGCACCTTTGTAAGTCACTCGAGCGAACATAGACTGCCCTCAACCGCAGAAATCTCACAGGCATGATGGGCGGAGTTGCTAACAACACCCTGCTGGACTACAAGGAGTTTGGCAACACTCTTTACATAAGCATCAACGGCCGCCTGAAGAATGGAGGTGTCATCGCCAACATTTCGCCTCTGAGTCCAAGAAGAGCACCATTGCGCCTGCCTTCTTTTGGTACAGACTTGTATCGCTACGTGAGTTCGTCACAAAATGAAACGACTATGTCGAAGAAATTAAGACAAGTAAGGAATTCCCAGGAAATTGGAGGAGTCACAAACGGTCTCACTTAAAAACAAATCTCCTTAGACTCGTAAGTCTTGGTGACAGAATCCTCAAAAGCTTATTTTTCTTGACACAATGAATTCAAAGTGTGAAACTACCCCCGATGGATAGCAGTTTTACGCAAAGAAGGATAGCGGATTGGTCTCTCAACAACAAGCCAGAGTACCGTCAACAACAGCGCATCAATGTCAGAGCAGTAAAATCGGCAACTGTGGATAGAAGGAGGCCTAGTCATGGACAAGGAAAAGAAAATCAGTAAGATAAGATGTAGTGACATTGTTCTTACAAAAAAACATTATTTTTGAAGTCAAAGCTTGGCTGTATGGCAAAAAAAAAATTGCATCAACAAAGTCGTACGAAGAAAAAAAACACTATTTTTGAAGTCAAAGTTTGGCTGCATGGCAAAAAAAAAAATTGCTCAATAAAGTCGTACAAAGAAAAAAAAGCATTATTTTTGAAGTCGAAGCTCGGCTGCATGGCAGAGAAGCTTGGCTGCATGAAAAAAAACATTGCTCAATAAAGGCTGCATGGCAGAGATGCTCAGCTGCAGGGCAAACCACCAAAGGATTCCTTTAGAGCCATGATGCCTTCTCTTCGGCAGAATATCAATGAGTTGAGATGCTCAAAAATTTGTGACCAATCATTGGATCAAGAGAGCATCGTAGGAAGAAGCATGACAAAACCTAATTTTGAGTTTACCTTTTTTTAGAGCTGATCAGAGGAGTGAGGCTCTCGATTTTGGGATGGCTTGAACTCTTGACTTGAGGTTCTATTTATAGAGAGAATTAGGGCTGGCCGGTTCCTAAAGATTATGCCCAAGGATTATCAAACCAAGTAGATTTAGGAAAGATTTTCTAATCTCATCTAACCGACTCTGCTTTATCTTCAAGCTGACTTAGTTGGCAAGTCAGTCTAGAAGATTCCAGAACTGTTCACGGTCCGAAAGTACTGTTCACGGCCCAAATTACTATTCATCCCGGAGACTATTCATCCCGGAATTACTATTCACGCCCCGAAGTTACTGTTCACGGCTCTGACATGTTTCGGCAACAACATCCCCAGCCACCAGTGCTTAGGCATCTTCCAATTCGACATTCACAAAAAAAAATCTCAAGTCAACCGTCAGTTGGAGAACAACATGGTGGCTCAAAAAAACAAAAATCTCAAGTCAACCGTACAAGTTGGAGAACGACATGGTGACTCAAAAAAATTATGTGGAAGCTCTTACGACAAGTTCGACATTCACAAAAATCTCAAGTCAACCGTCAAGTTGGAGAACAACATGGTAGCTCAAGAAAACAAATTACGTGGAAGCTCTTACGACAAGTTCGACATTCACAAAAATCTCAAGTCAACCGTCAAGTTGGAGAACGACATGGTGACTCAAAAAAGAAATTACGTGGAAGCTCTTACGACAAGTTCGACATCCACAAGACTCTCAAGTCAATCACTCACGATCACGTCGCGCTGAGACACTCAAATTGTGTAGGTTTTTCCGTACCAGCTCCTTCTACCTATACCGCAGTTGAAGCACCTAAAGGAGAATTTGGTGTCTTTCTGGTCAGTAATGGAAGCAATCGTCCCTACCGTCGTAAAATAAGAGCACCTGGCTCTGCCCATTCACAAGGACTATACTTTCATTAAGTAGGATTTTTGATATAATCCCTTTAATCCTATCAGATTCTTCAAGATTATTAATCTTTTGGTTAACCCAGCAATTATTTGCAAAGTGGCCTTTTTTGCCACACTTATGACAAGTCATTGACTTAGAATTCTGCCACTTATTTTCTTTTTTAGCGTATTTACGCTCCTCTTCCTCCTCCATTTTTTTAGAAAATCTTTTCTTTTTATGATAAGGCGTATAATCCTTATTAGGTTTTATAGGTTTACTAGAAAAGGGTTTGTCTATTGCAAACTGGTCACAGAAATTACCTAATTATGATTTCTCCATAAACTTTGTCGTTTAAGTTGATGATTCAACTTAGTTTTATTACATAAGGTTATTCCTTCCTGTGTGCAAACTCCAATAAGTTTTCCATACATATAATTTTCATAAGGAATAAAAGGATGATTTCCTCTAAGGACATATATAATCCTTTCAGCAAATAAACTAGGTAAACCATCAATAAATTTTGACTTCCAATGAGTGCTATTACACTCTGGTAATTCCATTACTCTACTTAAGAAAGTATCTTGACGGAGCCCACCGTACTGTCGTTAAGGTGCGATGTTCTCTGTGCAAAAATAAAATTATATCTCCGCTACTCGCGACTTCACTACTGGGTAGCAAGTGGTAAGTAGGGGTCGAACCCAAGGGAATTGGTGGATTAGTTGTTCTTTAATGAAGCTTATGCATAAACTAAATGTCATTGGGGTTGGGTTTGAGTGTGCTTTGAGAACTGAAAGTAAATTACAACAGTTGATAATGGACTGTAAGGAAAGGATTCGGTTTAGGGGTTTCATATCATATCATCGTTCATCATTGACCTCTAATGATCATACTAGGTGTTCAAAGATGAATCGAGGCTATTTCTAGCACAAGACTTGCCACATCATTTAGAACACTTGTTCTAATTAGACTAATTCCTCCTTTCGAAGTATCTTAGCCTTATGTGCATCCATTTAATCTTCAGTTACGATCAACCAAATGGTTTTTAAAAGAGGTCGAACTCCTCAGATAAGCTTTGCACGTTAAAGCATCCACTTACCCGAGTATGTTCACGAACCCCACGGAAGAGCTTTGCCCGTTAAAGCATCCACTCAACCTTGGAAGTTCTAACCTAATATGTGGCACATAGAACAAGTTTTGAAACACTAAGTAGCATTAAGCATAGAGTCTAGAACGGTTTATGATATAAATACTCCCTCTACCGAATACTAGCTTTAGCTACTTGTATTCATGTCAAGGAATACAAGCAAACCATGGATTTGAACAAGGATACCGAAAAGGAGAATAACTTTAAAGTAGGAACAATATATACGGAAAGTAAAGGACAAGTGAGGGAAAAGAAAGCCGTGGCTTTTGTACCTACAATAAGTGGAGGAGAGGAGCTCCTAAGCAAGATCCAAGCAAGGAAAAGTAGCTCCAAAATGAAGAACAAAATGTGTATTGAAAGTGAAGAGAAGAGGGTTAAGCCCTCTATCTCTCTAAAGACTTCTGGATTATGGGATATGTTTACAAGGGAAGGAGGAGCTCTATTTATAGGCCATGAAGAGGGATGGATGTGGATGAGAAGAAGACACTTGTCACAAGATGGGAGGGAGAGTAAAAAAGCCATCGGGGTGAGTCATCAAGGGAGGAGCCGCCGGCCACATGTCCAAGGAGGAGTAGCTTGTGGCTTTAGCCGCCAGCCACATGGAGGAAGGAGAGTGAGTGTGAGTTGAGATCTTTTTTCCCAAAAGCCATCGGCTCCCTTTCAGCTCCGGACAAACTCTGGTTGCCCTTCGGTTGGACTTGTTTTGAGTGATTCCATGTCAGGTTTATGAAAGTTGTACAGTCGGAATCTGGTTGTGTCCTGGAATGACTTGTAATCCATTTTAAGCTTTAAAAACTCCTCCTTAGCCTGTATTCTCTTTAGACTTCAAAATACTGATGGACCAAAATTATACGAATCATAAACACAGTATAACCCCCTTAATTAGACATTTTGTCTATTTAACTTTTGCTTGTTAGTTCAGATATATTTTTGCAGGGTAATTCAGAGCTTAGAGAGAATACATGCTAAAGAGGAGCTTTTAAAGCAGAAAAGAAGTTACGAGTCAATCCAAGGTCAAGATCATATGCCGACTGAAGAAATATCAAGGATCCTGACGTTGAATCACTCATAACAAATTATACAGAAGAGGAATCAAGACAGCCCGGGACAAAACACACTGACAGTTTTGTGAAAAGAATGCACAAAACTGTACAATACTCACATATGGGCAAAGTGACCGGCCACTTGATGAGAAGGTTGCCAAGGGAGGAGCTCCTCCCCTTTCCACCACCCACCACCGGCGGCTTTTGGCCACCATGACCGGCGGCTCCTCCTCCTCCTCCTCCATGTGTTTCCATCCAAGCCACACATCTCCAAAACTTGCTCTCCACTCCTCCTCCATGGATGATTGTCATGTGGTGGCTCCTCCTTCCTCCTCCTTGGATGATGCCATGTGCTTCCATCTCCACCACCCATCTCCTCCTCCCATGGCTATAAATACAAACCTCCCCTTCACTTGTAATACACACCAAAATATGGAGAGCTTCTCTCTCTACAAAATCTCTCTAGAGTTTGGGCACTAATCATGTAATATTACTTTGGAATCAAAGCTTGATCCTTGGTGCTTCAACGGTTGTAAGTCTTTTTATTTATTTAAATTGTATTTATAAACTCATGGTTATTTCCAAGTTCATAGTTATGATAACCACTGCCATGATTAGTAGCTAAATTAATTATTCGGTTTAAGGGTGTGTACTTGTATTATAAATGTTTTAGACCTTACTCTTAGTATACCTTTATGTTCGATACTTGTTCTATGTGCCATATTTCAAGTCAGAGTTTCCAAGGTTGAGTGCCTGACAAGCAATAAGCTCTTCCGTGGGAATTCGTGAACATACTCGATAAGTGGGAGCTGTAACAAGCAAAACTTATCGAGGAGTTTGGCTAATCTTAAAAATCATTTGGAAACTGGACCAAAGGGGCCAAATGGATGCACTTACGGCTAAGATACTTTGAAAGGAGGAATTAGTTTTGCTTAGAACAAGTGTTTTAAATGATGTTGCAAGTCTTGTGCTAGGAATAGCCTCGATTCATCTTTGAACATTTAGCATGATCATTTCAAGTGTTCTACACGACGTTGCAAGTCTTGTGCTAGGAATAGCCTCGATTTTGAATGCTTGGTATGGTCATTAGCGGTCAATGATAAACAAATATGATACAAGGCCCCTAAAACCGAATACTTTCCTCACAGTCCATTATCAATTATTGTAATTTACTTTCAGTTCTCAAATTACACTCAAACCAAAACCCAATTGCATTTAATTTCTGCATAAGCTTCATTAAAGAACAATTAATCCACACTGACTCCCTTGGGTTCGACCCCTACTTATCACTTGCTACCCAGTAGTAAAGTCGCGAGTAGCGGACTATTATAAATTTATTCTTGACGTTTGCACATAACGACTGTGCATCCATCAAATACCCTGTAGATAAATATCGGAACTAACAAGCAAAAGTTAAATCGACAAAGAGTCTAATTTGGTGGGTTTAACTGTGTTTATGATTCATACAATTATGGTCCATCTGATCGCCCCACACTTTTAGTTGTTCGTCCCGAACAATGCTATTTAAGGGCGGAACACAATCTAAGTAAACTTTTTAAATATGAAAGTGAGACTGTGGGACTAGATTTATCTTAATTCATGCATTACTTACTTATTACCAAACTAAACCGTGTAAATACTTAGAAGAAACTTGATACTTGTACCTTCGTGCCGAGATGCAAATTAATTTGGATGTTTTGGGAGATAGCCCTTTTCAGGCTCCTGGACTGCATTCTCGGGATCGACTCACTATAAGGTTTCCTTGTAGCTTTCTCTAGCACGTGATTCGGTTCGGGTTTCACTGAGTTGAGCATTTGGATTTCTTTTTGGCGAGGGACAGTTTCTGTAGTGAATCGGCCTTTGGCCTTTGGCCTTTGATGTTGAATTGGAGTTTCTTCACTTTTTGTTTCGGTTAAAACCTTCACAATTTTGGCCTTTGGCCTTTGATTAGCTTCTTTGAGCTTTTGCTTCTTTGTGACTTGCTAGTCCATTTTCTCAGCCTTTTTGGGAGGTCCAATCATTGCCCGCGAGCATATGGAAATACCTCCCCGCTCTTTCTCATCCTCGCCGTTTCGCGCGGGTCAAGATGAGGGTTGCTCATCTATTTTCCTGGCTACTACTAGAGATATGACGGTTTGATTCTCGTCCCGCCTCTTGCATAAACGCTGCACGGTGCAGTTGACTTCAATCTTCACTGAAACCCGAAGTGCAGCCTCCACTGACTTTGAAAACCATATAGTTAGATTCGATCCTTCGAGTGCTTGCCAAGCCTCTCTAGGGCAGTTTATGTCAACTCCACATCCCCTGTATATCTCAGCACAAAGGGACAAATGAGAAGTTACATCCTAAGTTTTTAGACAGTTGAATTTTCACAAGGTAAATGCATGAATTATGATCTATCTTTTTCACATTCTCAAGTTCATATTTTCAAAAAGATAATATTAAGGGAAAAGGAAAAAGAAAAACATGTTATGTACACAGGCGGTTCTCACCCCACACTTTTGAACAAAGGTGTGCCTTTCAGCACGACGTAGTTCAAAAGTCATGCAAATATATACAAGAGAAGGAAATGACATTAAGGAAAAGAGAAGAACTGAACTCCCTTTTACTGTGTCGTGTCATGGAACGACATGCCTCGGAGCTGGATAATCGAGGGAGTTCGGCTGGGGCCTTGAACTCTCAGCGCAGGCCCGGTAATTTCTCAGAAGCTGCCTGGCTGATCTGATCTTGCTCCAAAAACCGATTCCTACATGTTAGACATTCCTTCTATACAAAAAGTGGGTGAGAGCGACATTTAAGGTAAAAACTAAATGACAGAAAATAAATGACTGAAAGTAAGATATGTGTCGGGTTACCTCCCGACCAGTGCATTTGTTTAACGTCGTTAGCTCGACAGTACCTCATTCCTGGATCATAAGGTTGGGTCCCATGGGTGTGTGAGGTCAAATTTCTTCTCGGCTGCCCTTTTGCTCCGAGAGGGTGAGGTTTCATTGACCATAGCTGCTGGTCCAATGAGTCGTGCTCGCTTGTTACTTCTTCCGGGTTTCCATTCTTTCGACCCATGTCTTTGCCGCTTCTTCATGTTTGAATAGTTGGCACCTTTGCGAGTTTGGAAGTTTGGTTTTGTGCCATTAAATGTAGGCGACATTAAGCATGCGCCTCTGCCAATCCTCTTCATTGTGGCAGTGATGGATGGTTATCTTGGAACGAGTGAGAGTTCCTTTGTCGGCTTTTTTGGCTCATGCTCCTCCTCTAACTCCCCTTGCACCTCCTCATTATTGATTATATGATCTTCGGTGGCTATGATAGGCATAAAACACGAAGGGTTAAGTTGAGCCACTTCGACCATGAGGACTGGGTCTGTTTCAGGTGCTCCGACAGTGAGGACCATGTCTTTCTAGGACAGTTCGGCAATGAGGTCCGGGACTTCTGTTGGCTCGGCAGTTAGGACTGTGATTTCCTCGGATGGATTGGTGATAAGGACCGGGCCTGATTTGGGCAGTTCTTCTTCTAACTCCCAGGGATAATCTGAATGGAGCTCTTCTTCAGGCAACCATGGGTCCTCATCCTCGTCATTCATATGGTCTTTGGGGGCAATCATACTGAGGTCCGGGTCTGTTTTGGGTAGTTGGGCACTGAGGTCTGGGTATGTCTCGGGCAACTCTTCAGTTAGGACCGAAATTGATTTGGGTAGTTTGGCAATGCGATCCCAGATCAGTTGTGTAGCCACCCAGAATTCCTCATTTTCGACCTCGTCTTGGTGTATCGTGGCACTCATTTGCTGGATGCTAGCTGCCAATTCTTCCTCCTTGTCCTTGAGTGTCTCGGTAATGTGGACCTAGGCTTCCTCAGGCATTTCGGAAATGTGTACCGGTACTGATTTGGACAGCTTGTTAATGAGGTCCCGGAGCTGGTTTGATGCTTCTTTTTGAGCCACCCATGATTCGTCGCTTTCGACCTGGATTTGGTGTACCATGTTGGCCAACTGCTGGTTGCTAGATGCCAGCTCCGTTGTAACGTCCTCGAGTGGCTCGGCATGATCTTCTCTTGGTCTTGACCTCACGGCCAAATCGTTTATCAATTTCCAAAGATCATCTATGTTTAAGTTATTTACCGAGCCTCCTGCCGCGTCATTAAGCCAATTCCACTCATATGGCATCATCCCATCAAGAAACCTTTGAAGAAGATCTGAGTTGCTGAATCCATGGTGCGGGCAGCTCGTTACAATGGAATCGAAGTACCATAAGTACTCGTCTAATGTTTCGTCCCGGGATTGCTCAAGGTGGTTGATCTTCTCGCGGATTTCAAATTCGAAGGATGGTGGGAAAAACTCCTCATGGTTCCAAGGCTCGTTTCGATAGTACATTGACATGGTGGTTTGTAAAAAATAAAAAGAACAACTACTCCGATTTATAAATCCAATTCCCCGGCAACGGCGCCAATTTTGACTGAGCCCACCGCACTGTCGTTAAGGTGCGATGTTCTCTGTGCAAAAATAAATTTATATCTCCGCTATTCGCGACTTCACTACTAGGTAGCAAGTGGTAAGTAGGGGTCGAACCCAAGGGAATTGGTGGATTAGTTGTTCTTTAATGAAGCTTATGCATAAATTAAATGTGATTGGGGTTGGGTTTGAGTGTGCTTTGAGAACCGAAAGTAAATTACAACAGTTGATAATGGACTGTAAGGAAAGGATTCGGTTTAGGAGTTTCATATCATATCATCGTTCATCATTGACCTCTAATGATCATACTAGGTGTTCAAAGATGAATCGAGGCTATTTCTAGCACAAGACTTGCCACATCATTTAGAACACTTGTTCTATTTAGACTAATTCCTCCTTTCGAAGTATCTTAGACTTACGTGCATCCATTTGATCTTCAGTTACGATCAACCAAATGGTTTTTAAAAGAGGTCGAACTCCTCAGATAAGCTTTGCCCGTTAAAGCATCCACTTACCCGAGTATGTTCATGAACCCCACGGAAGAGCTTTGCCCGTTAAAGCATCCACTCAACCTAGGAAGTTCTAACCTAATATGTGGCACATAGAACAAGTTTTGAAACACTAAGTAGCATTAAGCATAGAGTCTAGAACGGTTTATGATATAAATACTCCCTCTACCGAATACAAGCTTTAGCTACTTGTATTCATGTCAAGGAATACAAGCAAACCATGGCTTTGAACAAGGATACCGAAAAGGAGAATAACTTTAAAGTAGGAACAATATATATGGAAAGTAAAGGACAAGTCAGGGAAAAGAAAGCTGTGGCTTTTGTACCTACAATAAGTGGAGGAGAGGAGCTCCTAAGCAAGATCCAAGCAAGGAAAAGTAGCTCCAAAATGAAGAACAAAATGTGTATTGAAAGTGAAGAGAAGAGGGTTAAGCCCTCTATCTCTCTAAAGACTTGTAGATTGTGGGATATGTTTACAAGGGAAGGAGGAGCTCTATTTATAGGCCATGAAGAGGGATGGATGTGGATGAGAAGAAGACACTTGTCACAAGATGGGAGGGAGAGCAAAAAAGCCATCGGGGTGAGTCATCAAGGGAGGAGCCGCCGGCCACATGTCCAAGGAGGAGTGGCTTGTGGCTTTAGCCGCCGGCCACATGGAGGAAGGAGAGTGAGTGTGAGTTGAGATCTTTTTTCCCAAAAGCTATCGGCTCCCTTTCAGCTCCGGACAGACTCTGGTTGCCCTTCGGTTGGACTTGTTTTGAGTGATTCCATGTCAGGTTTATGAAAGTTGTACAGTCGGAATCTGGTTGTGTCCTGGCATTACTTGTAATCCATTTTCAGCTTTAAAAACTCCTCCTTAGCCTGTATTCTCTCTAGACTTCAAAATACCCTGTAGATAAATATCGGAACTAACAAGAAAAAGTTAAATAGACAAAGAGTCTAATTTGGTGGGTTTAACTGTGTTTATGATTCATACAATTATGGTCCATCATATCTTTATACCACCGAAAATCGGTAAGTGTTTTACACCTAAGGTTTTGTAATAGGGTTCTAATACTCTCGCTATTTCCAGAGTATTTTCCTGTGAAATGTTCTATTATACTAACGACCATTGTATAAACTGCATCTTCAATGGCATTATTACCCTCTTGTTTAATCCTGTTTAAAATATCATCTTTTTCTATTTGTGTGAGATAATTATCCCACCATCCTTTTAATTGGCCTGAAAAACCTGCTACAATCATATTAGCATTGGTTTTATCACTATTGCCACAAGTCTTACAAACTGTGGAAAACATTAACATTCTATGTATTGTATTGTGTATTTGTTGGTTGGCATAACCATCTATGTTCCATTCATAGATATGACCACCACTATAACAGTTTGTTATAATCTCATTAGATTCTTCTATGAGAACATCTTTTGGTGTAGGTCGAGGGTAATAATATTTTCCCGTAGTAGGCCTATCTACCCATTTTTGGACTTTATTAACCTGATCTTGATAAACCTGCTTATAATTTGGTTCTTCTATAAGCTTATCTCTTAAATTCTTATCAAGAGTGGTTAATTTTAATTTCTTAAATTTTTCTTATAGAAAATCTTCTAAATCCTTCATGGGTTTTAATTTAAAATCTGTACTAATAGGAGGTGGCTGTAAACTAGGTGTAGCCATTCCTATAGTTTTAGACGTAGTTATTTCTACTGGCTTTTCAGCTATATCTGACTGAGTTTTTATAACTTCAATTAATTGTTCGACTCTATTTTGTAAAGAACTTATCTGTTCCCCAAGGACACCAAAATACAGATTAGCATAATTATTTTGTTTAAACATCATATTAATTTGTTGACATGTTGCAGGAAGAGTGTCATCTTCTAATAACTTAGCAAAAGCAACAAAATTATGATTCATTCAATTCTTTTCAATTTGAAAAGGTTGTTGAGGTGGGTAAATCTGCGTAATATTTCTACCCGTATTCAACTTATAATTTCTTTCTAGTGTTGAAATATATTGCTCAACATAAGTAGATATAAACCAGGGAACAAAGAACAATATTCTATTCTTATGTTCACATAACTTGTAAAATTCATTACTTAGAGTTTTTAACTCTAGTGAATCATAAGACTCAAAGAACCATTTTTTAAACGGTTTCCAATTATCTGAATTAAACTCAATTTGAACTATTTTTCTTGCCTGTGAACCAGGACTAAAATCTATAGTTTCACTCATCATTATTAAAGATTGAAATACATTTCAGATTCGGTTATTTCCGGATCTTTCGTGTTAAGGCCTTTAACAATATTATTCTGATCCATTATTAGCCTTTCAATTCTTTCTGTATCTCTAATTTGAGATGTTGAAGCCCTTAAGGACTCAATAGGTTGTTCGATCTTATAATCGAAAGGTGAAATATAATTTCGTATTGAACTTGATTTGCTAAGCCTAGAACTAGGTCTGGAAGACGTCGAAGGTCTTCTTAAATTATCAAATTCAAGGGTGATAGTTCCTTCAGGAGTCTGTATCAAATTGATTAAGTTGTTATGGCTAATTGGTTGAGGTGGAACTACTTCTGTCAAAGTCCATCCTGTTGGAAATTCTATTTCTTCCCACTTAATCTTTCATCTTGTCGAAATACTCGACTTTCGAAAGTTGGATTCAATTATTATTGTTTCATTATTTTGTTTATCCATAATTTTACACTGGGGATTAAGTGTAAAAAGAGGCTTATAATAAATCCTATAACAGATAGCTATAACCTTTGTTCCAGATTTGTATTTATAACCATTGGTTTTAACGTTTAACGTTAATGAATCCAAGATATTAATATCTGATAAGGATAGTTGTATGTTTGGGTAAACATCAAAATAAACCGGACCATGCACTACAAATTTTGGGCGAAATGGACGATAAGATTTATATGATAACGTTTGTTATCGTACAAATTGTACGATAACCCTACGACAATAAATGCGATAAACCCACTTTTAACTACAACAATTACGATGACAGTACGAAAACATAATTTAAGATAACATATGTTTATCGTATTGGTCACGTAATAAGGTAGCATTTACGAGGATCCTACGACAACAGAACTAAACGACAACAGCTTATCATATTTGTCATCGTATGATCTACGTACATTCTGTTGCCGACCCTTGCATTATTTGTTTGCAGTTATCGGCATGACAAGCCCCCGCATCCTTATAATATACACTGGTCATTCACTCAACTTCAATCTCGCATCATTACATATGTTGCAAAAATATTTCGTAAGTACCAAACATCACCTTTTTATGGATCTGCCGAGAAGGATAATTCCAGGACCAGCCGGTGTTTATGCAGCAGCGTTGCGGCGTAAATTTTTGAAAAGAATTCCATAACTGTATGATAAGATTATGATAAGTTATTTATACGACAACTACATGTTATCGCACTGTTATCTTAAAATTGTTAATGACAGTTACATTATTGGGTTGCATTAATGTGCAAGTAGACCATAAAACTTTGCTGCATGATAAATAGCAGAACTCGGTGTTTAATTTTGAAGAATAGTTCAGTTGCTATCAGTCCCATACTCACCTGTCTTACTAAATGTTGTGGGCATGAATTAGAGAATAAAAGAGAAACCAAAACCCCCCATATATATTAGATTACAGACGCATTTTGTTACATAATAACTAGGGAACATAATCCACATTAACATCCTTGGGAAATGAGAAAATTTATTTCTATCAAAATTTTCTCCACCAACGAAATGAGAAATTTTTATAGAAAGAAGATCAAGGAAACATAATGAGAACAAAAAGAACATTTTCCGTGCTATACTAAACGAACACTTCTTCCCCAAAATATCATTTGCAGTTTTCTTTATGTACATAGAGGCGCCGTTGTTTATGTGAGAGTACTGCTCCTGTTACTGCATGTACAAAATCTTCATATCAATTTCTCAGATGACTTCCAAATTCTTCCTTCCAAAGACACTACCATGACAGTGACATCGTCATGGTACATCCTACGGTCTCCTTGTGGGATATCCAAAAGCTCATGAAGGTCCATTCCTGCAAATTGGAAAAAAGTAGGATGAAGAGTCATCATGAATCAGAAAGAAGAAAATATTACTTTGTTCCCAAATACAAACATAGAAAGACGCTGCTTTACATCGTGAAATGTTGTTTGAATTAGACTAACGATATGCTTCTAGTAATTACTGGAAAAAAACAAGAATATTGAAAATTTGAGATTGCTCAAACTGTGTTCCATTTAGACTATAACTACCTCAAGTCAGCCCTAATGAGAAGTCTTTATATGTGGAAAATAATTCACATTTTACATTGGCATTTAAGTCAGCTTACCCGCTTTCTTGGCTACACGAGACAGAAGCTCTTATATCAAATGCCGCGCAGGGTCCCCTTTAGGAGACTTCTCCATGAAACTGTCTACATGAGAAACCACTTCTTGGTTGGTTAAATACTGATATAAATCATAAGACGATAGTACCAAAAACTGATCCCTTTGACAAAGCTTATGGTGGCGCAGCGAAGGTGTACAAGATACATATGGTGCAGTACCAATATAATCATTGCGGAACATTTCCAGCAATGGATCATTCCACTTGGGCTGCAGCAATGCTTATGACATATTAGCTAGTATGTTTCGAACTTAAATTATATGAACTGAAATGTATGCATTCTACATAAATAGACTAGACATAGGAAAATATATTGAATTCTCGCCTCTATTACTAGGCATCTTTTGTGAAGTAATTGGCCTGCTAATAAGATATTTCAATCATTGCGATAACAGAAAGAAATAATGCACACAACATAGATAGACTACCCTTGCTGAAAACAATAAAGGGTTTTAAACAAAAAAATCAACCATGTAACACCACAAACAGACGAGGTGTTTCTTTCATCACTGAGCCTTCCTTAGCCTAACTACATCCTTTTCATAGCACTACTTTGTAATATTAGATAACGATCAAATAGTTCATTTTAATGTGTAGATTGTAGAATACAATGAATCAATTACTGAATGAATATTTTAAAAAAGACAAACCTGTTTGAGAAACCCAGCTCCAAATGCTCTGGTAACCTTAAGCCGGCCCTTAACCCTATCATTAACAATACATTGGCTGTCATCCGGATGTTCACTTTTTATTCTTAAAACTTCCTGCACAAAGTATGAAGGATGTGAATATTCGAAGATGAAATCATGAATAAAATCTGCATTTGTCAATGGTAGCTCATGAAAGCAAATGTTCACTTTAGACCATAGCACATAACATATAAACTATAACATTTATTGATGTATACTGAACCATGCATCACTCCTGGAACACATAATGAGTTTTTTTGATGGACATCCCAAGTCCAACCATAATCCTACACACAGGGACGGACCCAGGATTTCCAAGTTACTTGGGCAGAATTTTTTTTTGATAAAGGGAAGAAAATACAACTAAATTATTACATCTCAACACTAAGCAATTCGTCTCACCCCAGCATTTAGCAGGTCTGAAGAAATTATGGAAGAATTAAACTTTTTGAGATTTGAGACTCAATGAAAATTAGATATTAAAAAAACTCAATGAAAACTTGATATTAAAAAAACTCAATGAAAACTGGTACAATATCAATTCAGTATTCTTAGTTCAAATTTTACTATGCAACCAACTGGGCAGAATTTTTTTGGACTGTGTTAATAATTGAAAGAACGAGCTATATAATATGGGATTTTTTTTATAATTATTCTCATCTTTAGCCCATCAAAGCCAACATCTGAAATATCAGGATTCGTATTTGAAAATTTTAAAAAATTAGACATTTTTTTTCCATTTGACTAGACTGTGGTTAACTTTTATCTTTGAGATTATTGGCTCGGAATCAAATAATCAGAAGATATACTTATCGGTAACACTGTAATAAAACGCATATGAAACTTAACACAACGCGTCAAACGAATATTAACTAATGATAACAAATTAAAAAAGAGCCTGAAGTGAATTGTGAAACTCCTGACGAGTCATAACTCATAACAAAGAATTATAACAGGTCAATCAATGCAATTTGTGTTATATTTAATAAATAACATTATAAACCAAATTTAGATTGTAGCTGAGTTGGTTGAACACGTTAGGGGTTAATTGTCAAGTTCTGTGTTCGAAGCATTTGGTCTTCACATTTGAGTGCTATTTATATCTATTTGTTTATTTTTGGCCTAGAAAGTTACTTTGGCATATTAATATCTACTTGGGCATTTTTGGGCTGGAAAGTTACTTGGACATATTTATATCTACTTGGGCATTTTTGGGCTGGAAAGTTACTTGGGCATCTGCCCAAGATGCCCTTCATGTAGGTTCGTCCCTGCCTACACAAGTATTTATTTCACCCAGTCAATGAAACAGGTTTAAAAACTGTCTTCTTTATGTGAGTTCACTCAGAACAGCTGAGTAAACGACGAATCTAGTCTCTAACTCACAGTCACGACAGTTCTCAATCACAGTAATTCAGAGGCATATGCAATCATATAACAACTATGAATATATGATACAAGGACCATCCTATACAAACACAAAAACAAACAAATTAGTAAATAACAACAAGCAAGGCCTTTTAACAGGACTCAAAGACAGCAACAATTCACTTTAACAATCAAATGGTCGTCAAAGGTAATAAAACTTCAAGGATTTTGACAATCCCAGCAGTCTCAAATGGGCAAAACAAAGATTCATATATCTTATTTGGAAACTACACCATAATATAAGCCACATGCTAACCAAAGGAAATACAAACTACTTCTCATTTGTGCTATGAATCAATGACTTCTATCTTCAGACAATGATATTAAGAAGAGCTTACCTCTTCGATGCTTGTATTGTGGTCAGCAGACAACTGCAATGCAGTCAGCTTCATAACCTGAACGGAATGATTCTCAACAATCTCATTTACGTTCTCACTTAGTGTTTTTGGGGGCTCTTTAACTATCCCCTCTATACTTGCTCCATTTTCAGCTACCTCCTCCAAGTCCACGCTGGGACCAACTTCTTCCTGCTGTTCGGACTGAGCAACAATGGCTCGGCTATCACCCACATTCATCACGTATACATCCTCATATCTCATCAACACGACCAGTAAACATGATCCCATCAATGCCATCTCTGGATTGCGATCAAGAAACTTATCAGTTATGTCTAAGTAGGCAGCCTCCGTCATGTGAAGCGTTCTTGACATTGCATTCAAAATTAACTCGGAGCCTGCTTTATTTACACTGATGGCATCATCAACTAAAAATGCAAATCTCACAAATCCTGATAAATCAAGTCCATCATCAGGGTTGTCTCCAGCGAACAACTCACATAGTCTCCTCTTTCTACTATCACTTTGTTCGGTGTGAAATTTTTCCTTCTTCGCAGATCCTTGCACACTTGGTGTCTCCGCACTAATGTCATCTACAATCTCTACATTCTCATAAGCCACATTCGAGGGTTGTTCCTGCTCTCAACGAATTAATGTTATAGTTATTTTCAATTAAATAAATTTCACTGTCAATCTTTACGTTAATTAATGTTATTGTCAATTTAATCCGAAAATTGTTGTGTGATTAATCGAAGGTATCCGTTTCGCGCTTATATTCAAAATGTTTCGTTGCAAATTATTGGGAAGAATATATTGAAGGTATGTATGTTTTTTTATCAATTTTCAACCATTGTCTTTTATTGGAAATAGTATTCATAATATTTAGGGAAAAGTACATATTGGTTCCTCGAACTACCGTCATTTTATAAATCAAGGTCCAAACTATCAATTTTTCCAATCAAGGGCAAAATAAAAAATAAATTGACCAATTTTCGAAAACAAAGCACCGTAGCTACACCGTGCTTAAATTGCGAACTCAATCATGTGAACTTCGTTAAAAATAACCCAATGATCGGATCATGTGAACATCGTTAAAAATAACCCAATTTGTGTTCAAAAATTGGTCAATTTATTTTTTATATTGCTTTTGATTGTAAAATTTGATAGTTTGCACCTTGAATTATAAAATGACGGTAGTTCGAGGAATCAATGGATACTTTTCCCTAATGTTTATCTATTCCACTGTTGTGAATTATGCACGATCTGTATGATCATACTTTGTCAACAAATTGTCATTTACCATTGAATGGTCATTCACAGATGAATTATTGGGGACAAACATCAGCCTTTTCTTCTGACATGTTGTACGATAATAAAATGTTAACGGTACGACAACGTTTATCGTATAGTTGTCGTAAAAAATAATTACGATAACGTTACGATGCAATTGGTCTTCTCGCATTAATATCGTACAAAAAATTTCTGGAAAGTGTATAAATTCACAAATTGGTGATTCCTATATGTTAGTTGAAACCGTGAGCAAGGAGCCGAACACTTAATTTTGTGGGCACGAATTTGGTGAGTAGTTAATTTCATCATACAATGGCGATTTTCTATATTTCTTCATGTTTTTAGAGTCATGAAATACTTCTTTCCACTGTGAGATTTAGTTCTTGTTGGTCCCCATAAGTCTGAATGTATGTACTCTAGTATGTCATTTGTTCTATGAATGGCTTTATTAAATTTAACCTTGCTAGCCTTACCTAGAACACAATTCTCACAAAAAGTCAATTTCCCTATTTTTTCCATTTCCCAAACATCCTAGTTCATGCAGTTTTTCTAAGCCTTTTTCACTTACATGACCTAGTCTCAAATGCCATAGGAAAAGATCATTATTTTGTTTCTCAGTATAATTGACAACTGATCCAACTATTGTGTTGCCTAGCAAGACATATATACCATTCATTCTAACACCTTTCATGACAATTAGAGATCCCTTAGTGACTTTCATGGAACTATTTTCAGCTTTAAACACATAACCCTGATTGTCTAGCAAACTTAATGAAATCAGATTCCTTTTCAGCTCAGGCACGTACCTTACGCCAGAGAGTAGGATCTCTTGGCCATCATCCATTCTTAACCTCACAGATCCAACTCCAGCCATAGTGCATGATTTATTATTTCCCAGGTGCACAGTTCCTAGCTTCTTTTCTTCCAGATCATGGAACCAAGATCTATTTGGGGTCATGTGGTAGGAACATCCCTTGTCTAGTATCCATTTGGTGTTTGGATCACCATTTATGACTGCTAGGAGATCAGCGCTTTCATAACCATCTTCTACTAGAGCAGCATCACCATGTTCTTCCTTCTGACCACCATTATTCTTCTTCCTATCTGGACAGTCCCTTCTAAAGTGACCCTCCTTGTGACAAAGATAACACTTGAGCTTCTTCTGATCAGTTCTTTGGGCCTGAGGAGTACTTGGCTTCTTCTGAAATTTGTGCTTGGCATTTTTCTTCTGAAAACTTGACTTAAAATTCTTCCCATGTGCTACTAGCCCATCAGCTCTTTCATGGTTGGCTTTGGACTCAATCTGTTTAGACTTCAGGGCTGCTAGGACCTCCTCCATGGACAAAGTTTCTCTAGCATACTTCATTGTTTTCACTAGGGTGGAGTATTCTGGTGGTAGAGCGTTCAAGATCATTATTGCCTGATCTTCGTCCTCCACCTTCTCCTTTATATTCTCAAGATCAATAATGATCTTGGCAAAGTCATCCAGAAATTCTTCAATTGGCTTGCTATTGTCCATCTTGATCCGAACAGTTTTCCCTTCAAGTAAATCTTATTTGTTAGAGTCTTCGTCATATACAAAGACTCAAGCTTCGTCCAAATGCCGGCCACAGTCTTCTCCCTTGACACCTCCCTTAGAACCTTATCATCAAGATCCAAGACTAGGGTACTATAAGCCAATTCCATAGCCTCCTCCTTCTCTTCTTTAGATATTGACGCAGGTAACTTATTCTCACCTTCCAGCGCCTTCGATACTTTCATCTGGCACAAAATTGCCTGCATTCTCATTTTCTAAAGCGAGAAATCCCCTTTCCCATCGAACCGATCAATCTTGACTTTAGTCGATGTCATTGCGCCTCTTACAGCTCTTGATACCAATTGTTGCGCTTAAGGATCGATTAACAAACGCAAACGAAGACAAGTCAATTTACCCTGGTTCGGATTGGCCGGTCTGACCAATCCTAGTCCAGCAACCGTGATCGTTTTATTGATGTGATGCAGCAATCGAAACGCCTCCCAGTACAGATCCGAGCTCCACCTTGACAGCAATTACAAGTTCGCACTCTCAATCGCTCTGATTTTGCTCTGAGTTCTATCGCTCACGCTAGAACCCTAGATCCCAATTTGGGATATCTTAAACCCAGGTTTTTGACCGCTCTATACATTGGTCCTTGAAGTTCTCGCTATTTACACTCTGACCCCTGAAGTTACCGACTTTACAGATGCCTCTACTAGCAGTTAGACCAATTGAATTAACTAACTTCTAATTCAACACTAACTCTAAACGATGCCGTATAGCTTCTGGTCTTCAGTCTTCTCCTTCAGTCCAAGCTGGTCGAGTAGCACACTTCAGCCTCAGATTCCGGCCACGTCTCCGCCACGTCTGGCTGCACTTCCAGTTCAGTTGCTGCTGCTCGTCCACGACTCATAGTTCACAATAATAATTTGGGAAAAGTGAATATTGGTGCCTTGAACTATCGACATTTTCCAATTGAAGGTCCAAACTATTGATTTTTCCAATCAAGGGCAAAATAAAAATTAAATTGACAAATTTTCGAACAACGAGCACCGTAGCTTCACCGTGATTAAATTGCTAATTCAATTATGTGAACCCCGTTAATAACGACTCAATAAAAAGGTCTATTGATACTAAAGAATAAAGATCGAATTTAATACGTTAAGAGTTCATGGTGAAATTGTCGGGTGATTTTCAACGGGGTTCACCTGGTTGAGTTCACAATTTAATCACGATGTAGCTACAGTGTTCGGTGTTCAAAAATTTGTCAATTTATTTTTTATTTTGCCCCTGATTAGAAAAATCAATAGTTTGGACCTTCAATTGGAAAATGTCGATAGTTCGGGGCACCAATGTGTACTTTTCCCTAATAATTTTAGTTGCACAATTTATGCCACTAGAATATATTCTTACAATTTGGTTATCTGTTATGTACAACTTAACCCAAATCAGATTTCTTAATTTACGGGCGCTCAATTAGATCTGCACCTATTTGGTGGATCTACAAATTTCATTTTGTGTATTTGGGTCAAATGATCAAAAAGTGCATTTGTATAGTATTGCATTTTTTTCTTTTAGTTAAAAGAAAAAAAATTAAAAAATGACAAAAAGAAATAACTTTTCAGACTTTTTTTAATCCATTTGAAACTCCAAGATTATTTTCTTCATTTTTTTAGATATTAAATTAGATAGTTTTTATTAAATTAGGTAATTTGGATCAGTGTCCGGAATTGAAATACTTTATAAATTTAACAGGAAGAGCTCTCAAATGATGCAATGTATATAGGTACTGGAGCCTATTTCTGATCACACGTTTAATTTGAAAAATAAATGGTTTAGTTTCAATTATTCATTTAAAATGAATGTGTGATCAGAAATGAACTTAAGGGTAGAGAGGTCCCAATTGAGCATACCCCTAATTTAATTATTTGGGAAAAGTGCAGTTTGAGGTCTTGAACTATCACTTGATTTTAATATGTAGACCGATCCGAATTATAACAAGTTTTTAAAGAGGATGCGAACTTTAATTTATTTTTTCAAAAAGTGGTAGTCGACGATTTTTGCAACGCGTCCAACGCCGTCAATGCGCTGTTAATGTCAGTTTGAAGACAACACGAATGTGCACACTTATGGACGTAGACGCATCGTTAGTAAAATCGCTGGCTCTGTTTGATCATGTCTTTCTTGGAAAAACAAATCAAAGTTCCCCTCTTAGAAACGTTTTATAATTTGGCCTACATATTAGAGTGAGCTGTCCAGGATCTCAAATTGTACTTTTCCCTAATAGTTTTATAATCATTTAAGTTAAATGAAAATTACTTTGTATTTGGTTTTTCCATATAGGGCATGTTCTATAGAGATTGAGTCAATCCGACCCAATCTCACCCAACACAATCCAATCTCACCCAATCTCACTCAACACACCCCAATCTCACCCAATCTCACCCAATACAACCTAATCTAATCTAATCTCCACTCACCTAATCTACTCTCCACTCCACTCACATATATCTAACATTTTTATAATATTATTTATAAACTAGGACCCACTCACCTAAACTACCCTCCACTCACATAATCTAAATATGTAACATTTTTATAATATTATTTTTAATGTAGGACCCACTCACTTAATCTACTCTCCACTCACCTAATCTAATACAATCTAATCCAATCTCACCCAACACACCCCAATCTCTCCCAACACACCTCAATCTCATCCAACACACCACAATCTCACCCAACACAATCTAATCTAATCTAATCTAATCTCCCAACACCCCAAATCCAATCCCTATAGAACGGGCCCATAGTAATACTAGTAATTTTTTGATACGGGAAGTAGGGTTAAGATCCTGTGAGAAGGGAGTTATTCGTGAGAAATACGGATTAATTAGGGTCATACATCTCATGTAATCTATGTTCTAGATTAAATCTAATTAATCTCAAGTAACTGCCTAATTTTTTTTTGATTTCAGCTAGTTCCGGGCGATTCTCATCCTCCGGCCATTGTTTCTCCATACGTGCAAGGAAAATAGCAAAAGCCGGACCTATAACCGATCCGATAGCCATTCCAATAAAAAAATACTTCATCGAAAAACGCCATTTTTTTTGGTTGACCTAGCGTTCGTAATCGACTAAAATTCGATTCAGGGGCAAATTAGTCAGGTTATAATTTCTTAAAACTAAACGCAATCCCGTTAATTGCGCAGCACATCCCACGACCTGATCTATTTACGAATGTAGAGGAAGACGAGCGATTACTCAAAGCAGGAACACATTGAGCTTCTGCAGTCTCCATGGTTAATAGAGCTAGGAGCCTTCTATTTGAACTTTACTGGATCTGATCTTGAAGGCTCGAAGGATCTTTTTCATGTTGCCTTGATTCTGCGCAACCTGTCATGACACTAACGCTTCCTGATTCCTTGGAAATCGAATATGATCTGAGTTGTGCTGTTTGTTTGGTAAAGTTATCACTTATTAGTCCATTCATTTTAAGTGTCCTTGCTGACTCAATAGAAATTAAAATTTTATTCGAAATCTCAGCAAGTTTGTTAGACCAAGTAATGCAGTATTTTGAGGCCAAGCGGGTGGCCTGCGTGTCAAAAAAGACCGAGAGTTCAAAGCCCTCGGCTAATATTCTAACCAACTAACACTAACCCATGTATTAAAAAAAAGTAATGCAATATTTTTCAAGATACACAAACGGTATGTTTATGATGATTCATTGAGCTATATATTTTAAACAGAGAGTTGCGTATTTTAACTTGAAAACTACAAATTTAAAATAGAAAGTTACGTATTTTAATTAGAAAGCTACGTCTTTTAATTAGAAAGCTAGGTAATTAATTAGAAAGCTACATATTTTAATTAGAAAGCTAAGGATTTGAAATAGAAAGCTACATATTTTAATTAGAAAGTTACGAAGCTACGTATTTTAACTAGAAAGCTACAAATTTTATTTAAACTAAAAAAACTACGTATTTTAATTAGAAAACTACGTATTTTAATTAGAAAACTACGTATTTTAATTAGAAAGCTACGTATTTTAATTAGAAAGCTACATAATTAATTAGAAAGCTACATATTTTAATTAGAAAGCTACGGATTTGAAATAGAAAGCTACGTTTTTTAATTAGATAGCTACAAATTTTAAATAGAATGCTACGTATTTTAACTAGAAAGCTACGAATTCTAAACAGAGAGTTGCGTATTTTAAATTGAAAAGCTACAAAATTTAAACAGAAAGCTACGTATTTAAACTAAAAAGCTACGCATTTTAACTAGAAAGCTACGAATTTTAACTCGAAAGCTACGTATCTTTACTAGAAAGCTACGAATTTTAAACAGAAAGCTACGTATTTTAAAAAACGAACTCGAAAAACCGATCAACGTATAATAAAAAACGAACTCGAAAAACATTCGAAGCAGAAAAGTCACAACGATCGGATTGAATTTCAATTCGCAATCATCCGAAAATGAAATCAATAAACCAATCGATCCGCGAGAAGCCACACAATTTATAGAAAGTCGATTTTCCAGGGAGAGAAGTGAGTGAGGAGTTCGGATGAACGATGAAGACGTTCCGGCGAGAGGATTACGGCCGGCGGCAATGGCTGGTGATGAGTTGTCAATTGATTTTTGCGCAAGAAGAGAGGAGAGGAAAAGAGATTATATTATAATTAATATATGAAATTAAATGACTAATATACCCTAATGACTTATAAAACAGATTTTTAGTATTAATAACTACTAATTATCAGGACCGTAAGATCTTAGATTTAATGCCTAAATTAATTTCTTATTTCTCACAAAAATATCCACTTTTCATATGATAAGTCCATGGGGAGTAATCTTCTTGATGTGGCCGCTCAACCTAAACAGTGGAAAGTTGTACTGGGCCGACTCTTTAGGCCCAGCCCAATTTGGATGCAGTGTTCAAATACTGAATTTTCCCGCCAAAACAACGACCTAACCCTTTTTTGCTAGTTGAATTCAAACATGTTGATTCTCTTTATCTAAGGAAATTACGAGACACGATCGTGAGGTTGTTTAGGCAGATGGATGTGAAGCAAGTCGGGTCGTCTTTGGATGCGCTGGTGGGTGCGTTCAATTCCAGAATATCCGATCTCCGGGAGTTGGTGATTGCTAGAAACAGTGAGTTTAAACTTTAGACTTTTACTCGTGAATTTGAAATTTATGGGCTAGAAATATTGAGCTCTTATCTTATGTGCTGATTTTGTGAAATTTAAGATGAAAATTAATGTGGGTCTTGTTTGTGTGACTGAATTGTAGTGTACCCGGCTAGTTGTGTCACTGATTTGTCAGCCATTGACACTTCCCTAACGGCGATGGAGCTTCAGGTGCAAGCTATTAAAGATCGGTTGCGCGAGGAATCTGATGTATTTCCCAAAGCAAAGGTCTTTGTTTTCACCCTGAAAAAGTCAATGTATTTGCAATTGTGCATTATGGTTCAGGTGATGGTTTTTTTTTGGGAGGTTTAAGCGTAGAAATTGATGACACGGTTAAGATATTGTCTGTGTTCTCACACACTATCTGATACTTTTAAGCCATTTAAGCTCGTGATTAGAAGAAGAAAAAAAGGTTGCATGATTTACGTATTTCATGTAAGGGATGGTCTAAATATTTAAAACTGTAGTATGTTGAAATGCTTTTGAGTATTGAATTCATTTTGATGTAGAAACTCATTGAGGCATCACTGAAGCAACAAAAGAAGTTGCAGACCATGTCTTCTTATGTACCGTCCACGCTGCCTAGACGGATGAATACGGAGGAGTATAGTAGATGGTAAACCTTCATATTGTTTGTACTCTTATCAGTGGGCTAGTATGGCCATGTCGTCAACTGATTTATATGTTTTATGTGCTTCAGCTCCAAACCAGAAGACTATATACATGACATCAACTTTGGCTTTTCAAGGCTCGAGGAGGAGGCAGCTTCATTACCTAAGGTACTAGTTTATTCTTTCACTTCTTCATCTTATTGTGTACACATTAATTACTAAGAGTATTTGGACCGATTACTTGACTTCTCAAGCAAATAAAGCATTTATAGAGACAATAAGAAGAATCAGTTCATTTTTCAGTTCCGTAATTCCAAAAAAATCAAAATATATGGGCTTATTTGAAGAATGGATGTAATTCTGCATCCTGAATATTTGTGATCATCTGGTGAATGGTGATGACACTTGCATCATTTTGTCTGTTCAGTAACCTATTTTAATCTATGCTCTTGAGAAATCGCCCATGATTTTCATCTTGGCTCTATAAAAGGGAGATGATCTGGCAATGCACATCACCTCAGAGCATGTTTAGTTTGTAGAGTTATGTAAAAGGAACTTATGATGGACTGTTTTCTCCATCCAATTTTATTACAGGAAAAAAAAGGTCGTCCATCTCCTCCAATTCGTTACATCACCATTGAGGAGTTAGAGTCAGTTCCACCGTAAGTTGCCAATTTCTCTCAATTAGTGACATATTATTTTCAACATTGGATCAATCAAGATAACTCAATCCAAAGAATATGATATCTTGTGCACCCTTTGTGTTTCATACGTGTACATCAGTGTTGATGATGACCAAACTTCGGCCACTGCAGATACATGAAGGGGCGTTTGACCCTTGAGAAGATCAACTCAGCCATTAATGATATGGCAGCATATGCAGAAGCCAATGCTCAGCTTATATCAGCCCCAAAAAAGAAGGTTGCATACTGGCTTGTATACATCAATAGACTTGAATCAAATTCTTCTGCCCCTAGATTTGAACTCTTTTGTTTCATGCAGATGACTGAAAGTATTTGGGAAAGGGCATTGGTAAGTAAAAATTCAAGCGCGTTGTTTTCCAACATGTTCAATTTCTATTCCTTTACAAAGCCCAATCTTCGTGTCTCCTTTTTTTTCTGGACTTACGTTGGCCACATGATATCAGGATCTGATTCTTAAAAATAAAAAAGATTTTCAAATAATTTTCATAGATACGGCGATGATCTATAATATCTGACGTAAAGTGCTTTTGACATGAACCTGGCAGGAATTAAGAGATATAGCCAAGAATGAAGGATTAAAGGGCAAATACTTCTTTCTTGAGAATGACATCAAAGGCCCGACACTGAAGCTCGACAACACCGGGAAATCTATTCTAACAGTGAGTCTTGCAATCTTCGTTATCATTGTCATATTCTAGCATCGGCTATATGCTATTGTGCTCAAAGGGAGCTTATCTATAAACATCAGGCTTTGCAACTTCTCAATGAAGTCATTAGGCTTCGGTTAAAAGTCTTTAGTATCTAAGCAGGCGTAGATATAGATTGTTGGTTCAACTTCAGCAACAGAACTGGAAAGAAATGGTTTTAAACTGGGTTTGCTTGCAGGTCCTGCGGCACTTGGGTCGCATAAGTGAGACGAGGATAAGACACCATCGAGTTATCATTTTTCTAAAGCGTCAGCAATCCTAGTAATTGCGTCTGATCTGCGGTTCTGAGAAGAACACTACGTCCAAGTTAACAACTACCATCCCAAGTTTCACGTTTTCTTGATTCTGAACATATCAGCAACTTATCCAGAACATGTATTGTATGACTAAAAGTTGAAACATATTGTATTAGTCTCCAACACGCCTCTTGTGCAATTTCAAGCATAAAAGCCATGTACTAACCATACGATTTTTAATCCTTATCATACTCAATCACTCATGATCATCAAGCTAGATGATGACAATCCGAATCCAAAGAGCCATTTCATTATCAATCTTCACCCTCATCATCATGCCTATACCATCATTTGGTGGCACAGGCAATAACAGCTCGATCCCGGGTACTGATCCCAGTCCTCCGCCTCAAAACATGACTATACTTCCCAGAAACTGCTCCACAGATCCGGTTGAGCTAATCATATGCAGTCCAATTTTAGGCCAGGGACCCTTATGGCCACTGAACGTGCCGTGCTGCGGGTTACTGGGACTCATCGGCGTGGAGTTAAGCGCTTGTCTGTGTTTAGCTCTCAAGTTGAATATCCTGGGGTGGAGCACTGACTTGCCAGTAGCCTTAGACATGCTCATGAGCTTCTGCCAGTTCACCATTGCCCCTGCCTTCATATGCTAGCACCATTTTATCCAGATTGTAACAACATCAACATATTCATTTACAAATTTAAAGGTTAAGAAAAAGCATTTCTATAAAGTTATTATTATCCTTATAAAAAAGTTATTATTATCTGATCGATAGCAATTTCAATAATAGCATCATATATTGTCAAAAAAAAGTGGGTTCGGGAGCAGAGTGTTATTAAACCAGGACCGAACCTGTCGGTTCGATCGGTTGGATCGGGAATCGGTCACCGGACTGGTTCCGTTTTGTAATCAGACCGCTTCTGCAATTGATTTGGTCAAAACTCGGTTGGTTTTTAATTAACCCAGTGTCTCCGGTTCAAACAGTTCAATTTGGTCTGAAAAAATATTTATTTTTTTCCGACTTAGACTCGAACCAATTCTTCCTCTATTATTATTCTCCCTCCTTCCACCAATCTAAATATGATTCTTGTTTTAAACTTTATTTATATAATATATATTCATTTATCAAATTTATAAAATTTATTACTTATTATCTATTTAACTAGAAAATCAATTAGTCTAATAATCTATTAAAAAAAATAATCTATCAACAAGATTGTATAATATAACTTAATTTTCCGCCTATATTAGATTTCTGTTAATTTGAGTTTGAGAAATACCTAAACCCTATTTTTAATCATGACTCGATTAGATATCTAATAAAATTTAAAAATTTTGATATAATATAATGAGCAGAATTTTTTTTAATCCAACATGTTTGGATCACTTAAGTGATATATTATCAACTAGCTTTAATTTTAATTTTTGATGTCCGATTTGTTTATTTTTATACACGATTTTGAGATCTTACAGTTTCCAATATTGATTGTTTTTTCTATATGATATTGTTAAATGAGATTTCATGGCTCCACCCTTGTTGTGACTTGCGAATTAAAGCTAAAATTGTTATTGTTGTTTTATTATTGATTTGTACTTTATGAAATTCTAAATTTGTTATGGTATGCTGTTGTATACATGTATTCAGATCGTAAACATGTAATATTTAATTAAGTCTTTACTTATAATGTTACATATATGTTTTATATTTTTATATTTTTATTTTTATAATATTTAATTAAGTCTTCGATCACTTACAATTCGGTTGAACCATTGACCCATTAACCCTGTGACTTGACCGGATCGATCCCCGGATCGGTTTTAATAACACTGAAATAAAGTTTGATTATCTGGTCGAAAGTACACGTGTTCTCACCTAATTAAGATCCATGCCTTTCTTTTGTAGGGACTCCCTCAAAGATTATTCCTCACAGTTACAATCGGAATGGGTGGACACTCAACTTTTTTTTATTAAAGAAAATGGCATACAAAGACCCGAATGAAAAGAAAACAACAACAACACTACAGACAACCAACTAATACTGGAACAGAACATCTACACAAGAAAAGTAATTCAAGCATAGTTAGATAATCCATACACTGCTTAGTTATCTTCACGCTCCAAGGTGTAAGGCATGTCAAATTGGCCAAACGGAAGAAGTGACTCAGCAGTCAACTCCGAAGCGACGATGAAGCACTGACCAAATTTCCACTGAACGATGGACAAGGCTGCCCAAATGAGCGTCATAAGCCGACTTCCTGTCAATGATAGCACGCCACCTGAACTCCATAAAAGGCATTAAAGAGGACTTAAAGGCTAGGACAAGTTAACTAGCTGGGAACAGTGATATGCTCCACTTCGTCTCACGCCAAGGAAGGTGACCAAACCACCGAAGACAGAAGATAATCAACAAATGCAACAAGCGCATCCGAAGAAGACACCGGCCAAAAACCGGTTGAGAAGAACCATCCATACACAAAAAACCGTGCAGACACGGGGGAGCAAGCTCAGACCGAAACGGTTGAAAAGAAAACCCTCATAAGCGGAGCTCACTTAGAAAAACCGAATAAACAAATCAAAAAAATCAAAAAAAACCCCACAACCAAAACCCACAGCCCCGAACACCACCCATATAGCACCACCCCCAAACCACCAACATCATCCAAACCTCCACCCCAACCTCCAACCACCAACACCGTTGCTGGCAGTCGGGTGGAAGAGGAGGAGTAGGAGGTGGATGAGGTGCGGCCGTGCGGGCGGGGTGGGTCATGGATGGTGCCGGAAGGAGGCTTGAAACTGAGGGAGAAGATGGGAGCAAAGGTGGTGGAAAAGCTTGGGTTCGGAAGTGTTCTAGAGAGAAGGTGAGATGGTTAAGAAGAATTTCCTGGGTGGACACCCAACTTAACATTGCAGGTATGTCAACTTGAGAATTCTCTTTATTCATGGGTAAAGAAAGAATGTATATGAACTTTTGTCAGGTATACAAAACTCTATCAAGTGCGCAAGTATGTTTCTGTTCCAACACAAGTATCTAGCCTGGAAATGGAAGCAGAATTCTTCCATCCTTACTTAACAAGGTAGCCTAATATGATACTGAAGAGACCAACCAGCAGGACAAACATTAAGGAGAAGCCACCAGCCCGGTTCTTGCGAACCTCTTTTTTCATCAGCTCCTGCCGAGGAAATGCAATGAATCACTAAATCAATATTTATCCAAGATAAAATAATAAACATATGGTAGTGATAGTTTCAAAAATGTTTGACAGATTGATATCATGTCTTAGAGAAACATACCAGCTCCTGTCGAAGACTCTGATTTTGTTGAAGAATGGAATTCTTCTCAGCAGTTAGCTTGGATATTGAAGTCCAGGCCTGGTATCACGGATCTTGTTATATCAGTTGTGTTTTGATAAAGCCATCACAAAAGGCAAAAAAGCACGATTATCACAAGCATGAGACCAAGATAAATCCAACATGTATGGTGTTTTTAAATGGTTGGTTAGAATAAGCCATGAGAAATCTGTGTCAACCGATCTCATGGTCGAGTGATTGTGTTAATTATGCTTCCATTTTAGTATGTTAGGCAACTGAATGCAATCTGTAAGGGAGATCACTTTACCTCTGAAGACAGGTCTCGAGATGCATCAAAGGATTTGTACACCTGGGGAAAGTAACAATCATTCTCGAAAGAAGGTAAACAAAGCAAAATATCAATTGTTGATGTAAAATGATGAAGTAGCAACACTAGAAACTCACAGAGTCAGTAATTGAAGCATTATTACTCGCGTGGTCAGTAATCGATTCTCTAGGAGAATTTCCTTCATCAGATCCTTCAGGTACAGGTGATGGAGGAGTGGCAGGAATGTAAACAACTCTCAGTTTAAATTCCTCAACAACTTTCCCTTCCTCTTTATTAAACTATAAAGCAAACCAGTTACATTCCTAGTGAAATTACTGAGCTGAACAAGAAGGGAGATGACACTGAGACAGTAACTCACCATCTCGGAAGCGATGTCCTTTGCAGTTGCACCCTCCGGAGCTAGAACAGTTTGAAGGAGAAATTTGTCTTTGCATTGCATACCAGGCGGTGCCTCCTTCTGACCTTGCATGGTAACTGACAACACCAATATAATCAAACACCGATCGAAACATAAAATACTCGTGAGAAAATTAAGAAGCCCGTAGATTTCATTTCAAAGCCTTCTAACAGGGTAAAATACACAATGTGGATGCTCTGGGCATATCAGATAACCACATTTTCCAGTATCATATCATCACCTGTAATGTTGCATGATGATCTAGGCATCACAATGCCAGCATTGGGTCGGACACAATACTTCTTTGGGCTAGTTGTTTTCACCTGCGAGAAGAACACGCTTTTAGTTCCACAAAAGCAAGAAACACATTCACTCAGTGTCACCTCAAAATTTCTTACCTTAAAGGCCACAAACTTATCTGTCTTGTTACTCAACTGCATTGCGCACGAACTCTGCCTCCTCACCTCGACTTCAATGCATATCATTCACAACATGCCATGGCCAACACATAAGAACTCTCAACGATATCAAAACACATAATAACAACCAAATCAAAAAAATCATGAAAATCACGAAACCCTAATTAATAACTATCCGGTTCCGTCTCATCAATCGCCCAATCTTTAATCAACCAATCACAACAAAAAATCAAAAATCAAAATCAAATCAAAGATTCATAACAAGAGAAATGAAACGTGACATGAGATTAACGAGGATCGATTGAATCGGTTGCATGATGGGGAAAGGGAGGGGCTTGCTTACAGTTGAAGCGGAGCTCGGAGGGATGGACATCGAGAAGATCGCCGGTGCTCATGGCTGCTGCAATAGATGACGACGTTGATAATGATGATTAGGATCGATCGGGGGTAAGCATATTGAGAGATTTGTCAGAGGAGAGCGACGTCGAACTCGTCGCCACAATTTTGCAGAGAGCATTTCTCGGTGGCTCCATTTTCGAAACTGAAATGTCTTACTGAAGTCGTTCTTGAGGGCACGAACGTCATTTAACGAGTTTCCATTTTTTGCACATTATATTTGTAGAGTCAAAATTGAGGTTAGGGTTTAGGGTTTACAAATTCAGCGTACTATTTTTTTTTTCATCAAATTTTTTTTTTGAGTTTTTCAAGTAGCCAACGAAATGTGATTGGAGTATTATTATATTAGACCGTTTGCAAGTTCGATAAAAGATTCTTAGATCCTGGGATAAATTCTAATGGCAGAAATGATTTGATTGAAATCAAATATCTACTAGTTGATTAAGGTTATCGTAATATAATATATATGCATGCATGCATTCAAATGTTATGTATCGTTACACTTGCATCATGTTCAATCATAAGGCTATTGAAGCAATAACTTCAGTCAGTTTGTACTAGATAATAGCTACGAACTTCGAATCTAATACGGAATTGCATCGAACCAGTTTGTGAAGAATACATAATGACTGGTGAGGAATAACTTTTGAATAATATAATGACTTGTTATTGATATTAGTTAACATCCCATTATATAGAATTGTACATTAGGCCTCATCATTTGACCCTACGGTCAAAATGCCTAAAGGGTAACCTTGGCTTTACCCTTACCCTACCTTGCCCGGTCTTCTACCCTATATGTACCTTGCCCTGTAAGCCTTAGGCAGGGTAAGGGTCATAGAAAAAAAAAATCATATCCTACCCTGCTACCCTGCCCTTTGTACCCTGTCCTACCCTATCTTACCCTACCATTTTAATTTATATTATGAATTTTCTCTCTCTTCAAATTAAGCTTAAATTGACCCTACTTGACTCTACCCTAGCCGATCCGACCCTACCCTAGCTTACCCTAATATTACCCTGCCCATGGGTACCCTACGAGCTTAGAAAAATTACTCTACCCTGCCCTTACCATGCACTGTACTGTTCATAGGGTCAAGGAAAAATAGTCTTACCCTGCCCATTGCAGACCCCTAATGTACAAGACAAATATAAAATTGCTACAGGCAGAATATAGCAAGATGTCAACAATAGAATTTTTTTGACCCTCTCAGGATTCGAACTCACGACCACTTGGGCATCGGAGGTTAAAAATAGAATATAGAAACCTACTAAAGGCGACATATAACGACTTACCAAAGACACCACAAAATAATATACTAATATATCTCTAATACTCTCCCTCAAACTCATAACAGATAAAGCGATGAGTTTGGGTTGATAGAATTTAGTTGTAAAGAGCGCAATAGGCGCAATAGAGGATCAACATGCACAATGGAGGGGCAACACGCGCAGTAGAGGGGCAACGTGCGCAATAGAGGTGCAACCGGCACAGTAAAGAAGTAAGGTTAGAGTTGGGGTTAGGGGGTCTGTTAGGTGTAAAGGTTTATTGGGCACAGTAGAGGCAGACATAACAGGCGCAATAAAGGTGCAAGAGGCACAACAAAGAAGTAAGGGTAGAGTTAGGGTTAGGGGATCTATTAGGTGCAAGGTGCATCAGGCACGATAAAGGCGCAATAGGCAAAGTAGAGGCGCAATAGGCAAAGTAGAGGCGCAACAGGCGCAAAAAAGGTGCAACGTGCATAATAAAGGTGCAACAGACACTGTAAAGAACACTAGTACAAAACGCTTAATAGACAGCGCTTTTTCAAAGCGCTGTCATTAAAAAATGGCACTTTAGACAACACTTAGTGAATAAGCACTTTCTATTGTCTACTTTAGACATCGCTTGGCCATAAAGCACTGTCTTATATCTAAACTTTAGACATCATTTTCTGGGCAAGCGCTGTCTAAAGTGCACAATAGAGATCGCTTGTCTGAGAAGCGCTGTCTAAACCTAACCTAAAATTACAGATCTCGAATCACCTATCTTCGCTTCACTCAAAAATTCACTCTCTCACCTTACACAGTCGATCAAAAACTATTGGAACTTTGAATTCTTACCGTCGTCTTTAACCGTGCCATCGCTGAATTTGTTATCGCCGTCGTGTTCATCACCATAGTATTTGTTCCGGTCTCCGTATTCATCGATGTCTTACGGCATGTCGATTCGTTCTCGTCGTCGTATCCAACCTCCTACACAAATTCAATTTAGAGTTTTCAAATGCGATCTTTGTTTCAGTTAGGGTTGTTTAACAGAACTAAATGATTGTTGTTTTTCAGCGAGTCTAATTCTCGTTCCCGCTCCACCTCTCGTTCCCGATCTAAGTTCATCTCATCGTCCGGAATAGAGCTTGCATAAAGAGGTATGTGGTGAAAATTTATTTTGGAGTTGCTCGACTTTGTTTGTTGGTTAATTTTTTTCGTGAACAAAGCTCGGCTGAAGCAGCTAAGTGATCAGTCGAGATTTCGACCGATTTATGATCATTCTTCACTATAGTTTTGCATCGTTTCTGATATTATTTTGATGTCATTTGACCTCTATATCTACATTTCAGGTAGAAAACAAGTTTCCCCCAAGGTCTAAGCCAAAATAGAAAACTCGGGGAAGAATTGAAGATTTAGAGCAAAACCGAGCATAATGACCATGCAACTTGTTTTAGACCTACAGGGCTCATACGATGTCTGATTTGGGTGATTCAAAGCTTGTTGGAAAGGTATTTCAAAGATCTACAACTTTGTAGTTTCATGCCCATGGCCATTCTCAGCCGACCGGCTGAATTTCAGCCAATTTCAGCCGACCGGCTGAACTCTGCCGAAATTCAGCCAATGTCCACGTCCATTCCCAGCCGACCGGCTGAGAATCCAGCCGCCCGGCTGAACTCTGCTGCTTCAAAAACACTACCCGAGGCTATAAATATAAAGAGGGCTTTTGACCTAAAGTGTGGAGGTTTTTGGGGAGAAAAAGCTTGGAAAAGAGGCTCATACAAGGTCATCCATCATCATACAACCAAGGAGAAGTGAAGATCAAGGGAGTTCAAGGATTAATCATCCTATTTCTATCCCTCTTCTATTCTACTTGTTGTCATTAAACCCTACTCACACCATGTTGTCTTACATGACGTGTGAGTAGTGGATCTTGTGTTTTGAGGGTTCTATGAACCTCCTTGGTACTCAATGATCATTGTAAACACATCTATTTGGATTTATTGAAATTGATTTAATTTTACTATGCTCTTCATGTTAGACATGCCTCTAAGTGTTTGATAAAATGCCTAAGTGACATGTTTATGTTAGAACTTTGATCTAAGTCTTGAGAGAGCTTAGAGATGGTTTTGATGTAGTAAAAATGGACTTAACCTACATTTATGAGAGTAAATGCATGGTGAGAGGTGAACTAGAACTTTGTGCATGTGCATTTATGAGGGTAAATGCATATAGGGGGTCAATATCCTTTAAGTAGTGAGATCCTATCTAAGATGGCTTTACTAGGATTAGACATGCATGGTTTGCCTAATTCATAGTCTAAGCTAGGTTCAAAACCTATCAACTCATAATTAATTGAACTCTTGTATGCATGATCATTGGGAAATTGCCAAGGAGGGGAATAATCCCTCGAAACTCCTCTTACGTTTATCCCCAATTACTAACCACATAGGATTTAGATATATACACTCTTCTATACATTTTGTTTAGAATAGCCGAATGGAAACACAATCTTAAATAGTGCATGTGCTTGGCTTGCTCCCTTGGGTTCGACCCGGTACTTTACCGGTCAATATAAATGTTTTGACACTATATTCGATCCTCTCTTCATTGATACTATTTAGAGGCTAAAAAGAATTAGTTCGTCAAATGGCGCCGTTGCCGGGGAGCAACTAGTTAGCACATCCCTAGATTAGATTGTGTGAAAGTTCCGTCTATTCTTGTGAATATTTTTCCTTTTTCTTATACTTGTATATTCTTTTTTTTTCACTCCTATCACTTACTAGCTTTTGTTTACCTTGTTTTGCGAGGATGAACCCCTACTACCAACAAGTCTTGCACAATGGAGATTATTATGAAGATGATCAACCAAATGCCCATTGTGAAGAGTATTGGATGTACAACCACAACCAACAAGTCTTTTCTAATGAGGGATATTACCAAGAGGAGGAGCAACCATATTCCTATTTTCAAGAACTTGGCTATCAAACAAGGCATTGCACTCCGAATTGGGATGATAGTCAATGCTATGAATTTGAAGACTCCTACCCTCCATACCCTCAACCTCCTCAACCTCCTCAACCTTCAAGTGAGCCCTCCAATATAGAAGTCATGTTTGCTAAACTCCTTGCTAGCCAAGATGAAATGAGACAAGAATTGAAGGAAGTGAAGCAAGCCCATCAAGATATGCATGCTCATTTGGATATGCTTCAAGCCGAGTTGGCACAACAAGCAATTGAATTGGAGAACTTGGATGAGGAAGAGGAGGTACCCGAAGAAGAAAACCTTGAATCTTATGCCTCAAGGGAAGAACGGGATCAAGAATTGGAGGATGAATTTTGGAGAGCCGCACCCGAAACTCATTACAATGAATGGGATCAAGCCATCCCATTGACGCTCTCCGATGAGGAATTCTTCAACGATGAGGCCTCGTGCATAGAAGAAACATCCTTGGTCAATGAAGAAGAATTCCTACCTCCCGCTACAAACGAGCTTGAATGTGAATCCCAATTCCTTGGTGAGGATAAGATAGAGGAAGAGCATATAGAGATTGAAAGTCTTCAAGGGTATAGAGACTTTGTTGAGGTTTTCATGGAGCAAATTGAAGAGCATTCTCGCATGCAAGAAGATGAAGGTCTAGAGAGGGATATTGAGGAGTGGGCACCCAAGGAACCGATTCAAAAATTAAAAGAAGGGATGCCCATCATTCTCGAGACAAGTTATGAAGACCCTTTCTTCACTACTTCGTCTCGAGACAAGTTTTGGAGCTTCTTGCCATATTTTCCAAGATTATTTGGAAAAAGCTCCCATGACCCCTTAGCTTTAAAGGGATCTTCATTATTGAAGGGGTCAACTTCCCAAAGGAAAGTCTATTGTAGACTTGATGGGAAGAAATTCAAATGGGACTTAAAGGTGGATTGACACGACCAAATCCAAGGCCCCGTGAGAAGGGATCCTAGCAAAGGACTTCTCAACGAGTGATTCTATGGGGCGCTTTGCTACGTCTTTGCCAAGACGGGAAAAACTAGACCCTCGCGGGGGGTAACCCGGTTTGTAAGTGTTTCATTCTTATTCTTTTTTATGTTTAAATGTTTGGCATGATTTTGAGTAGCTAAGGCTCTTAAGTGTGGAGTGTGTAATCCTAGCTTGCTATCTTGTCGAAAATTGTATGAATGCTAGTGATTTCTTGGTGAAGCGTGCGTGGATTTATATTAATTTGCGGAGTTGGGTTAGATTTAAGTGTGGAGTCGGATTCAAGCTAGATTCGAAGGATCATTCAAATCAAAATTCAGGAAATTGTTGAAGTCTAGATTCCAGCCGACCGGCTGAGAAATTCCCTCCATCCAGCCGGTCGGCTGAGAGTACTCATTGAAATCCATTCCACTCGGCCATTTTCAGCCGGTCGGCTGAGACTTGACCCGATCGGCTGAGATTCCCTTATCCGAACTTCCTCATGTCCATCACACTCGGCCGTTGTCAGCCGGTCGGCTGACATCTGACCCGACCGGCTGAGATATGCTTATCCAAACCCTCTCCCCTTTGCTTTTCGGAATCATTTCACATCACCACACCCCTCCAACTTTCCCTTGATCTTTTTATGCTTAATGATGTCGCCCATAGTGTTCATGTGCTTTATTGGTATATACTAGAGTGGAACTAAATTGTTATACCATGCTATGACTCTAGTTTAACATTTTCTTGGCACTTAAGATACCTTGTGCACATTATGGAGGATGTAGATTACTTTCCTTGCTTGTATCCCATGAAACTTATGCCATGATGTTATCATGTGACTTGTGATGCTCTCTTGCTCATACTTGCGTCGCATAACCTTGTATGTCACTTGTTACCTTTAACCTCTCATGTGTTCTTGTCATCAAGGAATGTAATTGCAACATATATGGTTACGTTTAGCACAATGGCATCTTTTCTATTAGTGGGGCACATCTACAAACGAGGGGAGTTCCTATGCGCCTTTATCTCATTTTCTTCATTGTTTGCGCTTAGGGACTAAGCAATGCTTTAAGTGTGGAGTGGGTAGTCGCATAGTTCACTCATATTATGCCATGCTTATCATTTTAGAATGGACACTTGCATTCATGTACCTTATCCCTAACATGAGAGTGTTGTTAACCACAAAGGCTTGTGACTCTCGATTCCAATCCCTATAAATCACATCTAGCCTATTTGTCACATTTATTGGATCTTGAACTTAGAACCGACCTAGTCCATTGAATGTGTATTCTTGAAAGCCAATATCATTGCTATCTTTCGTCTATCCAATTCTCTAAGTATTTTCGTTGAAATACCTTAGATCAAGTTATAGCAAGCACCTTTTAAAATCTTCGTGAAAAGCTTAGCCCCTTTTGAATGCTCCTTGGTGACTCGAGTTCTCTAACACGGTGCCTTGCTTATGTTTGATTCCCGCACATTCCATACACTTTTTGAACATATTGTCAAGTTTTAAGTGTGGAGTCAAAAAAATAAAAGAGGGCGAAGCCCCATTCAAAAAAAAATGATATAAATGCCGGGGGTTAGGGAGGTAAGTCCCCCCTCGAAAGCATTCGTAGGCCAAAGGCCATTTCAAAAAAAAAGGAAAAAAAAAGAAAAAAAAAGAAAAGAAAATAAGAAACACTTAAAACTTGACTCTATGTTTTCCTCCATTCTTCATTTGTGCGGGATTCATCATTTGCATTGTGTGCTAGTTAGAATGACTCTTGAACGACCCATGTGCTTGCACGTGAGCTATCATTTGGCCTATGCTTGTTTGTTAAGAAACTCCAGTGTCGAGCTCCACTTCCCTTATGGATTACGGCTTAAGCGCCTAAAACTTGGGAATGAGTTCCACGTCGCAAACCCATGGACTAGCCCTAGCTAGCATAGGTGAGCGATTGACAATTTTTGTGCAAACTAAAAACTTCACATCTTTTGTATAGCCTTGAAAATGAATAGACTTTTGGATGAGACGATTGATAGCTCTAGTATTGATGACCTTAAATGCACAACCTCAAAGATACTCAAAGTGGTTCAAAAGTTCTTTTGATGATATTGTGATGGTAGTCCTAGCGTGGGGTAAGGGATTTGTTTTGAGAAATCATAGCCTTGGTTAAGCACTCTTGAATTCATTCTCATGGGATAGGTGCATATGGGATTTGTGAGTATTCCCTTTTCTGAAAACTCTCACGAGACTATAACTCGTCCACTAGGGTAGCCTAGGGGTTTAAAGGCTTAATGCATGCGCTAAATGCATTCGTAACGCCTACGAAAAGGAGCCAGTTAGATTGTACATACTTGTCATTTTTCTTTCAATAACATGTTTAGAAATAATGATCGAGACCTTGTGAAATCTAGTGAGGCAAATAAACGAAAAACATAGCACCACTAGCATTTCGATATTTGCATGACCTTGACTTATTCTCATACTTTGTTCGGGACGAACAAAACTTAAGTGTGGAGTGTTGATCAGTCGAGATTTCGACCGATTTATGATCATTCTTCACTATAGTTTTGCATCGTTTCTGATATTATTTTGATGTCATTTGACCTCTATATCTACATTTCAGGTAGAAAACAAGTTTCCCCTAAGGTCTAAGCCAAAATAAAAAACTCGGGGAAGAATTGAAGATTTAGAGCAAAACCGAGCATAATGACCATGCAACTTGTTTTGGACCTACAGGGCTCATACGATGTCCGATTTGGGTGATTCAAAGCTTGTTGGAAAGGTATTTCAAAGATCTACAACTTTGTAGTTTCATGCCCACGGCCATTCTCAGCCGACCGGCTGAATTTCAGCCAATTTCAGCCGACCGGCTGAACTCTGCCGAAATTCAGCCAATGTCCACGTCCATTCCCAGCCGACCGGCTGAGAATCCAGCCGCCCGGCTGAACTCTGCTGCTTCAAAAACACTACCCGAGGCTATAAATAGAAAGAGGGCTTTTGACCTAAAGTGTGGAGGTTTTTGGGGAGAAAAAGCTTGGAAAAGAGGCTCATACAAGGTCATCCATCATCATACAACCAAGGAGAAGTGAAGATCAAGGGAGTTCAAGGATTAATCATCCTATTTCTATCCCTCTTCTATTCTACTTGTTGTCATTAAACCCTACTCACACCATGTTGTCTTACATGACGTGTGAGTAGTGGATCTTGTGTTTTGAGGGTTCTATGAACCTCCTTGGTACTCAATGATCATTGTAAACACATCTATTTGGATTTATTGAAGTTGATTTCATTTTACTATGCTCTTCATGTTAGACATGCCTCTAAGTGTTTGATAAAATGCCTAAGTGACATGTTTATGTTAGAACTTTGATCTAAGTCTTGAGAGAGCTTAGAGATGGTTTTGATGTAGTAAAAATGGACTTAACCTACATTTATGAGAGTAAATGCATGGTGAGAGGTGAACTAGAACTTTGTGCATGTGCATTTATGAGGGTAAATGCATATAGGGGGTCAATATCCTTTAAGTAGTGAGATCCTATCTAAGATGGCTTTACTAGGATTAGACATGCATGGTTTGCCTAATTCATAGTCTAAGCTAGGTTCAAAACCTATCAACTCATAATTAATTGAACTCTTGTATGCATGATCATTGGGAAATTGCCAAGGAGGGGAATAATCCCTCGAAACTCCTCTTACTTAACGTTTATCCCCAATTACTAACCACATAGGATTTAGATATATACACTCTTTTATACATTTTGTTTAGAATAGCCGAATGGAAACACAATCTTAAATAGTGCATGTGCTTGGCTTGCTCCCTTGGGTTCGACCCGGTACTTTACCGGTCAATATAAATGTTTTGACACTATATTCGATCCTCTCTTCATTGATACTATTTAGAGGCTAAAAAGAATTAGTTCGTCACTAAGCGGCGACGTTCACCACTGTCTTCTAAGAGATCTTCTCCTTGACCTAAGTAAGTTACTTGTTCCATTATTCAACATTTCGACTAATTAACTGAAAGTGCGTCATTGAATTGTTTATGTTTCTACTCTACTATAATTTTGATAGTATGTCATATAATGTTCTTGTTAATTTGGTGGTACTGTGTAGTGGATGTCTATATGTTGTTGGTCGATATAGTTTCTGTTTCATCCTTGAAATTGATGCATTATGAATTTATTTGATGCAAATTGTATGTACGAGACTTATTAGATATGTTATTGCTTGACAATTAAATACTTGTGCTAATTTTGCCTTTCCTTTTTTTGTTTAGTCGTATTTGTTGTACTCGTGCTAATTAATAGTGTAGTCGTATTTTTTGTTTGTCAAAATCTTATACTCTTTAAATTATATTTATGCAAAAATCTAACAGAAATCTTATGCATTTGTTATTTAACTACAGGACAATGGTTCACTCAAGTGACGGAAACTCTTCTCCATCTCCAAGGCATAAGACAAGGGGACCAAGCTATATAAACAAATTAATCAAGAAGCGTAAGGATGGCTCTAAGGAGCCAGTCACGTTAGATGCACGTGGAAATATTGTCGGTGAAGTAGGTACCGCATTTAGGAGCTACATTGGTAATGTTTCACTTCTATTTGTTTAACTATTGAATAACAAATTGTTTAGATTCGCAGCAGGTCTGCGTTGATGTATATTTGCAGGTATTGTTGCTAAAACTCGAGTGTCGATTACATATGAAAACTGGAAGTTGGTACCTAGGGATGTTAAGGATATAGTGTGGAATGAAACGCTCGTAAGTTTTCAATTCTACACAATTTTTACTTTCCTCAATTTTTCGGTTGTTGATATTTCTATTTTTTCTACAGGCATTATTTGATGTACCTAAAAATGCTTTGAAGGTGAAGGACACGGAGATGCGAGCTTCCGATACCATGTGGAGAAATTTCAAGAGTGAAGTCGCAAATCAGTACATCTTTGGTGATAAACAAGGACAGGACCCCAGAGAGATGTACGAGTTCATTGATCAAGAGCATTGAAAGAAATTTCTGGAACAATGGTCTACTCCCGAGGCACTACAAATAAGTGATAAGAACATTCATCGAGCAAAGTCGAACACCTACCAGCTTTTAATTTTTTTATAAGCTGGACGGTGTCATTATTATTTTATTAATGGGTTCAAAAAGGCCTAAACCGAGCCATGCACAAGAAGTTAGAGCCGAAGCTCTAAGAAAAAGAAAGCCCTCAAAGGCGTGGGAGGTACCGGCATACCATGTCTCGAAGAAGGTACAAGAAAGCGTGGGAGGATATTACCGCGGAAAAGAAAGCCGAGATGAAGTCTCAGGGTTTATTGGTGAAGGGGGATGAGCCTGTCATCCACGTCGAGAGACATGAGGTATGGAAGAGGGGTCACCTCAAGAAGAATAAAGAGTACGTGAGTGATTCTATGAAGGAAGTGGCGGAGAAAATAGTAAGTTCCTTGTTTACAATATAATAGTAAATAGTACCCTAACTTTGTGCTATCGATGAATGTAAGATGATTGATAACATGATGAATTGCAAGAGAAAGCCAATCAGGGAAGATTTACTTCATAAGGTCGTAAAGACATATTGACCGAGGCCACAGGAAAAGACGAGTACCCTGAACGTACACAAGCATTAGGAAGCTTTGTAGGTTGCAAGAAGGCATTCGGGAAGCAGTCTTCCTCGTCTAAGACACAATGCACCGTCAGTTCACACGTGTCTACTCTTCAGAGTCGGCACAGTGGATCCAATTCAGAATCGTTCAACGATATACCGGAGGTATTATTCATTCATTTAAAATTGATTCGAAAGTGCAATTTACTTCAAATATATTGTATTAATAGTTTTATTGACAATATCAGGTTGGAAAGAAATGCATTCTGCATGTGAAAGAAGGGTTGGATGAGCGTAGGATGATGAGTCGAGTTTTCGACTCATTTATGGCCATTCTTCACTATAGTTTTGGGTCTTTTTCGACATTATTTTGATGTCATTTGACCTATATCTCTACATTTCAGGTAGAAAACAAGTCTCCCTCATGGTCAAGGCCTACATATAAATATTGGTTGAAAAATAGAAGTTTCGGTGCAAAACAAGGAGTTTCGGGGCAAAATCGAGCAGATTGACCTTTGCGGCTTGGTTTGGACGCTCAGAGCGCATACGGTGTCCGAATTGGTTGATTCAAAGCTTGTCAAAAAGCTAACTCAAAGGGCTACAACTCTCTAGTTGACGCCAAGACCAAATTCGGACGGTAAGACCACCAAAAAGGCCCCAGTCGGCCAATTGAGAAGTTCAGTCGACCGACTCGAATAAAACTTCAAGAGCTCATCAAATTTTACACATCCAGTCGACCGACTGGGTGTCAAGCCTAGTGTAGTCGACCGACTGGATCAAAAGAAACTCGGATTTTGACAGTTGGATCTATAAATAGAAAGAGGGCTTTTGACCTAATGTGTGGAGGTTTTTGGGGAGAAGAAGAGTAGAAAAGAGGTCCAACCAAGGTCATCAATCATCAAAAGATCCAACTAAGGGGAAGAAGAGAAGATCAAAAGGGAGTTCAAGGATTAACCATCCTCCTTCCTCTCCATCTTTTCCATTCTACTTGTTGTGTGCTATAAACTCTACTCACACCATGTTGTCTTAGATGATGTGTGAGTAGTGATCTTGTGTTTTGAGGGTCTTATGACTCTCCTTGGTACTCTTTGATCACAAATATACATTTATATTCATATGGATGATTGTTGATTTCATTTTCTCTTGTGTTATGAATGTTATGCACTCTAGGTGTTTGTTAAAATGCCTAAGTGACAACTTAGATTAAAACTTGAACCTATGCATTGGAAAAGCTAGTGGATAGTTCTAGGATGGAGAAAATGATCATATCTTAAGCATGAAAGTGAACCTTATGATATGATGCCTGACTAAGGATTGAATGTTTAATTCATTGGAGTTGGTCAATTAGCAAATCATCAATTAATCCCATTAAATGATGTCAAATTCATATTCACTATGCTCTTCATACATGCCATGCTACTAAGTGTTTGATGAAATGCCTAAGTAACATGTTGAATCTTAAAACTAGACTTAAGAATCGAACGACCTTAGGGATAGTTTGGATGTAGTGATTATGATCATTTCTAAGGATATGAAGTGAACTAGGTTCAATACTATTTGACTACCATGAAATGTTTGAATATCATGTATGTGATCATTGGGAAATTGCCGAGGGGAGTAACCCCTCGAAACACCTCCTATCTATCTTTTATCTCTAATTACTCGCCACATAGGATTTGGAATATACCAACCTTTATACATTTTTGGTTTAGAATAGCCGAACGGAAACACGATCTTACATAGTGCATGTGTGACAAAGCCTTGTCGTGAGGCAATGTGCAAGATTAATTTATAAGTCCACTACTTGAGACTTCACTATTGGGTAGTAAAGCGGTAAGTAGGGGTCGAACTCAAGGGAATTAGTGGATAGCAGTTCTTTAAGGATTTTGTACAGAAATGTAAGTACGATTGGGGTTGATTGTGGTTTTAGTACTGAAAAGTAAAATACTGAAAAGTAAATGACTGAAAATAAAGTGCGTAAAGTAAATACTGAAAAGTAAGTGCGGAAAATAAATTGCTGGAACAGTCGAGTTTCAAAATCAACCAAGCAACATACATTTGGCACTGGCCGCATGCTATATTTCAAGCGCAATGCGTGCCAAAGTTATGTTGGATTGATGTTGAACAAGTCTGTAGTAAGCGTACGGAAATGTAAAGACTGAAAGTAAATTACTGAAAGTAAAGTGCTGAAAGTAAAATATTGAAAGTAAATTGCTGGAACAGTCGAATTCAATATCAACCAAGCAACATACTTTTGGCACTTGCCGCACGCTATATTTCAAGCGCAATGCGTGCCAACGTTATGTTGGATTGTTATTGAAAGCGTCAGTAGTAAGCGTACTGAAATGTAAAGTACTGAAAGTAAATGTGCGGTAAACTACTGAAAGTAAATGTGCAGAAAAGTAAATGTTACGTGCTGAAAGTAAAGTTAGTTACGGAAAGTAAAGGTACTGAAAAGTAAAGTTAGTTGCGGAAAGTAAAATACTGAAAAGTAAATGGTACTGAAAGTAAGCAGTTGATAATAGGACTGAAAGTAAAGTGACAGGTTGTGTTCCGATTAATGGAAAGATTCGGTATTAGGGGCCTTGTATCATAGTTCGTTCATCATCGACCTCTAATGATCATACTATGTGTTCAAAAATGTGATAAGGCCATTTTCAGCACTAGTCACACCGTCTAGTCCTTTTCAAGACATGGAGCACTTGTTCTACTTATGTTAATTCCTCCTTTCGAAGTATCTTAGCTTATGTGCATCCACCTGATCAATAATTTCCGATCAACCAAGTGGTGTTTAAGAAAGGTTGAACTCCATGGAAAAGCTTTGCTCTTTCGAGCATCCACTTAACCATGTATGCTCACGAACCCCATGGAAGAGCTTTGCTCTTTCGAGCCTCCACTACAACCATGAATGTTCTAACCTAATATGTGGCACATAGAACAAGTTTGAACACAAAAGCAGCACTAAGAAAAGGGTCTAAAACGTTACATGATACAAGCACACCCCTTCAACCGAATGAAAGGTTTAGCTACGAATATCCATATAAGTGAATACCATAGCTAACTGCTTAGAAAAGTAAATGGTTTTGGAAATCTAAAACAAGAAAAGCAAAGAGGGCTCTCGGTTTTGAACAAGAGGGCTCTCGGTTTTGACAAGAAAATAAGAAAAGAATACTCAAGAACCATAAAGAGTAAACTCAAGAACAACAAGAGTACTCAAGAACCAACAAGAGTACTGACGGAGCCCACTGCACTATCGTTAAGGTGCAATGTTCTCTGTGCAAATAAATTTATATTTTCCGCTACTCGCGACTTCACTACTGGGTAGTAAGTGGTAAGTAGGGGTCGAACCCAAGGGAATTAGGGGGATACGTTGTTCTTTGAGAACTATACTGGCGGGGAGCGTGTTTTTAGGTTGATTGAGTTTTAGCGCTAATTAACTAAGTGATTTTTTTTTTGTTTTTTGGTTTTTTATGCGGAAAAGTAAATGACATAAAATAAATGCTGGAAATTAAAGGGAGAAGACTTACAGTGGGTGATGCGTGATTGGCGAGTCCTCCGGAAGATGAGCGGTTGATGATTGCAGTTATACTAATATTAAAAGTAAATACAGGGGGGGTTTTGTAATCTAAAGAAAACATTCGGTTAAAGGGGCCTTGCATCATAGTTGTTTATCATCGACCACTAATGATCATACTAAGTGTTCAAAGATGAATCGAGGCCATTTCTAAGAGCAAGACTTGCAACATCGTTTAAAACACTTGTTCTACTTTAGACTAATTCCTCCTTTCGAAGTATCTTAGCCTTGTGTGCATCCACCTGATCTTTCAGTTACGATCGACCGAGTGGTGTTTTAGATAAGTCGAACTCCTCAGATAAGTTTTGCTTGTTACAGCTTCCACTTACCCGAGTATGTTCATGAATCCCCACGGAAGAGCTTTGCTTGTTACAGCTTCCACTCAACCTTGGAAATTCTGACTATATATGGCACATAGAACAAGTTTTGAACACAAAGCGGCATTAAGTGCAGGGTCTAAACCATTTTACAATACAAGTACACCCCTTTAACCGAATGAAGAGTTTAGCTATGAATATCCATGGAAAAGGACATCATAACTAAGTACTTGAAAAGGTTTTTGAAAAGACAGTAAGGGAAGGGGGTGAGTACTTCAAGAACCGACAAGAGTACTCAAGAATAATAAAGTAAAGCTTGAGTACTCAAGAACCGACAAGAGTACTCAAGAACGAACTATAATATTCAAGAACCAACAGGAATATTATAGATTGAAACCAAACTTACAAAGTAACCAAATGTTTTAGAGAGAGAAGTGATTTACAATTTGTGGATGTTTGAAATGAGGAGGGGATGAGCTCCATTTATAGGGAGGAGAAGGGAGGAATGGATGGAGGAGATGATGGCATGTGGTTTTTGATCCAAGGGAGGAGAAGGAGGAAGGAGGAGGAGACGCCACATGGGGGGGAGAGCAAAGCCGCCGGTTGCCGGTCATGGGGAGGAGAAGCCGCCGGTTGGAAGAGGAGGAAGGGAGGGGTGAGGTGGCTTGGCCACCCATGAGTCATCTCTTCTTCCCAAAGCCGCCGGTCACCATGGGGAGAAAATGTGAGTTTTGTGCAGTTTTCACAAAACTAACAGTCCAATATCGCTCCGGTCTGACTTTGGTTGTTCCTCGGTTTGATTTATTTTGAGTAATTCCTACGTCAGGATCTTGAGATTTCTGCATTCAGTGTCTGATCGTGACCTTGGACGTGCTCGTAATATCTTTTCAGCGTAAAATCCTCTCCTTAGCCTGTATTCTCTCTAAGCGCCAAAATACCCTGTAGAAATATATCGGGACTAACAAGCAAAAGTTAAATAGACAAACAGTCTAATTTGGTGGGTTTTACTGTGTTTTTGTTTCGTATAATTATGGTCCATCAGATTACCCCACACTTTTAGTTGTTCGTCCCGAACAATGCTATTAAAGGGCGGCACTCTAAGTAAGTTTGTTAAAATATGAAAATTAGACTGTGGTACTAGACTTATCCTAATTCATGCATTACTTACTTATTACCAAATTGAACTGTGTAAATAAATAGAAGAAACTTGATACTTGTACCTTCGTACCGAGATGCAATTATTCTGGATGTTTCGGGAGTAGCCCTTTTTAGGCTCCCGGACTGCAACCTTGGGACTGTCTCGCACTATATGGTTTCCTTGTAGCTTTCTCTAGCACGTGATTCGGTTTGGGTTTCACAGTTGAGTTGAGCCTTTTTGATTTCTTTCTTCTTTTGGCGAGGGACAGCTTTTTGTAGTGAAACGGCCTTTGGCCTTTGATTTGACTTTTTTGAGTACTTCACTTTTGTTCGGTTAAAACCTTCACAATTTTGGGCCTTTGGCCTCTTGATTTGCTTCTTCGAGCTTTCACTTCTTTGTGACTTGCTAGTCCATTTTCTCAAGCCTTCTTGGGAGGTCCAATCATCGCCCGCGAGCATATGGAAATACCTCCCCGCTCTCTCATCATTGCCGGTTGATGAGTCGAGTTTTCGACTCATTAATGCCCGTTTTTCACTATAGCTTTAGTTCGATTCCGACTACTATTTGATGTCATTTGATCCTCTTCTCGTGCGTTTCAGGTACAAAGCTAGATGTCTTAGTGTCAAGAGCCATTGGAAGGAAACTCGGGGAAAATCGGGTTTTAGAGCAAGAGTTGGCTGAATTTGGTCTCTAGTCGATCGACTAGGAAGCTCCCCTGCTCCAGTCGATCGACTAAATGATGTTTCAGGAGGTGCTGCAAATCGCTCAGCGCCAGTCGATCGATTGACCTATTCAGTCGATCGACTGAAGAGTCCCCTGCCCCAGAGCATGCAGATCACGTGACGCCCAGTCGATCGACTGGATCTCAGTCGATCGACTTAATGGACTAACAGGAGGTGCTGCAAATTGAGAATTGTCAGTCGATCGACTGGGAGCCTACCCTGTCTCAGTCGATCGACTGAGAACCTCTAGCTGAACAACTTTTCTTCCTCCAGTCGATCGACTAGGCCAACAGCCCAACGCCAGTCGATCGACTGGACCTGCTACAGTGCCGAATTTCTGACGAGCCTATAAATAGAAAGAGGCAAGTTTGACCTAATATGTTGGATTTTTCTGGAGAAGAAGACAAAGGGAAGTGATCAAATCAAGGGTTTCATCATCATCAAATCAAGGAGGAATCAAGATCAAGGGAGTTCACTAGGACTAATCATCCTACTCTTTCCCTCTTCTTTTCTCCTAGATTTGCTTGTAAAAACCTACTCATCATGTTGTCTTACATGATGAGTGAGTAGTCTCCCTTGTGTTTTGAGGGGTTCTATGAACCTCCTTGGTACTCAATGATCATTGTGAACACATTTGAATAGATCTATTGAAGTTGATTTCATTTTTACTATGCTCTTCATGTTAGACATGTCTCTAAGTGTTTGATAAAATGCCTAAGTGACATGTTTATGTTAGAACTTTGATCTAAGTCTTGAGAAAGCTTAGGGATGGTTTTGATATAGTAAAATTGAACTTAACCTACATTTATGAGAGTAAATGCATGGTGAGAGGTGAACTAGAACTTTATGCATATAGCATTTATGAGAGTAAATGCTATATAGTGGATCAACACCCTTTAATTAGTGAGATCCTAACTAAGATGGCTTGACTAAGATTAGATACGCGTAATAGCCTAATTCTTAGTCTAGGCTAGGTTCAAAACCTATCAACTCTTAATTAATTGAACTCTTGTTTGCATGATCATTGGGAAATTGCCAAGGAGGGGATTAATCCCTCGAAACTCGCTTTTAATTGAATTCAATCCCTAAAACCACTTCATTCTTGTTTTACAATCATTGATAACTCAACCAATTTGAATTTTAGGAATTAGCCGAGTAAGAAAACTTGATAGAACTAGCGTGTAGTCCATTTGCTCCCTTGGGTTCGACACCGGTCTTACTGGTTGATTATAAATTGTTTTTGACCGTATCCCAAAATACACACGTCAAAATGGCGCCGTTGCCGGGGAGCAATAGCTAGATTACCCCTAGGAAAATCATTTAGTGCTCCGACTATTCCATGTTTTACTTTATTTTGCTTGTTGCTTGTGTTTCTTGAATCATTTCCCTACTCTTACTTGTTTTAATTGGTTTCCCTTGTAGGTTCACCTCTTTTATGCCACCAAAGACCAAGAAGCTTACTCATATTGTGGATAGAGACTTGAACCAACCTATTAGAGAGCTAGTTAACCCTCATCTTACAAGGAGTAAGACCAACAAAGACAAAGGATCAACTTCCACTACTCAAGTAGTCATGGGTGATAGGGATAATAGACTACCTCCTCCTCCGCCCCCTCCTCGTCAAGGAAACCAAGACAATCCTCAACAATTGCCCCTAGCTAGAAGGGCCCTCAAGGACTATGCCGTTCCCACGGCTTATGGATACCGTTCTCCCATCCAACTACCTACGGTCGATAATCGGGACTATGACTTGAAGACGTCCACTATTCAAATGGTTCAATCGAACCAATTTTCGGGTAGAGACAACGAGGATCCCAATTCTCACTTGACAACGTTTCTCGAAGTATGTGCTACATTTAAAGTGAATGGGGTCTCGGAGGATGCAAAGCTATTGAGGCTTTTTCCTTTTTCCCTCACGGGAAAGGCTAAAGATTGGTTGAGGAGTCAAACTCCCGATAGCTTCACTACATGGGAAGAATTAGCCGTGGCTTTCTTGAACAAGTACTTTCCCCCTTCCAAGATGGCCTACTATCGAAACCAAATCACCAACTTCTCGCAATTGGATGGCGAAAATCTATATGAGGCTTGGGAGCGATACAAGGAATATCAAAGGCTTTGTCCTCACCACAACCTTGATGATCTTCAAGTCTTCCATACTTTCTACCACGGGGTTGATGGGAACTCTCGTCTTGCTCTTGATACCGCTTCGGGTGGTGCTATAATGGACTTAGAACCGCATGAAGGATATGCGGTAATAGAGAAGATTACCAACAACTACTTCATGTGGGGAAGCGAAAGAGGAAACCCGAGAAGAAGGCATGAAAGGCACGAGGTAAAAGCCGTGAGCTCTAGTGATTATGATGCCTTGAGGAAAGACTTTGAGAGCCTCTCGGATGAGGTATTTAAGCTAAAACATCCGGAAAAGGAAGCTTCAACAAGGCAAGGATGTGACATTTGTGAGGTGTACGAGCATGAAACAACTTCTTGCCCCTTGGTTCAAAGGGATGTGCAAGGGCAAGGGTATGGAGAAGTTAATTTTGTGGGAGGAAATCAAGGAAGGGACTATGGAAATAATGCCAATCAAGGGCAAAGCTCTCAAGCCAACTACACTACACCAAAGTTCTCTTCGGGATGGAGAAATCACCTCAATTTCTCCTACAAGACCACTAATCCTACTCGCCCCGACTTCGGATCCACACCTCCCGGATTCGGTCCTAAACATACTCAATCCAACCAAGGGTTCCCACCTAGGAACCAATATCAAAGTCAAGGACCGACCTTGCTTCAAAGGAACCAAGGGCAACAATATCAAGCTCAAGCTCAAAGGCCCTATCAACAAGTTGAAGCCCCTCCACAACCTCCTAGTGAACTCTCCGGTATTGAGGCAATGTTTGCAAAGCTCTTAGCAAACCAAAATGAGATGAGGCAAGAATTGAATGAGGTTAAGCAACACAACAAAATGCTTGAAAGTCAAATTGCTCAACAAGCCGAGACATCTACAAGGGCACCGGGCAAGCTACCGGCTAGACCCGAACAAGGGAATAGAGAGCATTGTAATGCGGTAACCTTGAGAAGTGGGAAAGACTTAGAGGTAGAGCTACCTAATAGGAAGAGAGTTACCTTTGATCTTGGAGGCCAAGCTAGTGCCGATATCGAAGAATTGGAAGAAGAGATCCCTAGTCCTCAAGTTGAGGAAGAAATCGAGGTGGAAAAAGAGAAAGCCGAACCTAGAGTCTACACTCCTCCTATTCCATTCCCTCAAAGGCTAAAGAAGAAAACAAATGATAAGCAATTCTCCAAGTTCGCGGAGATGATGAGGAAGCTTTATGTGACAATGCCCTTCACCGAGGTAATAACTCAAGCTCCTTCATATGCTCGTTTTCTAAAAGATGTCATTACTTGTAGGAGGACTATCGAGGATGTCGATACGGTGTCCCTCAATGGCGAATGTAGTGCCATACTCCAACCTCGCATGCCCCCAAAGCTTGAGGATCCCGGTAGCTTTTCCATTTCATGCTTTATTAATGATATTAAGATTGAACGAGCAATGTGTGATTTGGGTGCAAGCATATCGTTGATGCCTTATTCTTTGTGTAAAAAGCTAAATATGGGTGAGCCTAAACCAACTAGCATGATTCTAAGGCTCGCGGACCGCTCCTCGAGGTTTCCTAAGGGAGTCCTTAAGGATGTCCCGGTTAGAGTAGGGAATTTCTATATCCCGGGGGATTTCGTGGTGTTAGAGATGGAGGAGGACAATGAAATTCCCATTCTATTGGGAAGGCCCTTCCTCTACACCGCGGGGCTATTTTTGATACGACTAAGGGGTCAATTACCATGAGGGTAGGAGATGAGGAAATTGAGTTTAATCTTGAAAAAGCACAACGAGGTCCTAATTCTACAATGACTTGTAATTATCTTGACCTAGTTGATACTTATGAATTGTATGATGTGCCTAACCTTCTCATGAGTGCAATTGACCTTGACAATGAGCTTCCCGACATTGGCGATTGTTGGGCTATCTTAGAGGAGAATTGTGAAGAAGGGACTCTAAGCGACAAAGGTAAGGAGTTTTGTTCGGTAGAGCTTAAAGCTCTACCAACAAGCCTAAGGTATGAGTTCTTAGGCCCAAATTCTAGCTTGCCTATCATTGTGAACTCTTCTTTGAATGATGTTGAAACCTTAAAATTGCTTGATGTGGTTAGGAAACATAAGGATGCTATTGGCTACTCTATTGATGATTTAAAGGGAATAAGCCCTAATTTATGCATGCATGAAATCAACTTAGAGAGTGATAGTATGCCATCTAGGGAGAGAGCTAGGAGGTTGAATCCTATTGTGGGGGAGGTTGTTAAGAAAGAGGTCCTTAAATTGCTTGATGCGGGAATTATTTTCCCCGTTGCGGACTCTAAATGGGTGAGCCCCATTCATGTAGTGCCGAAAAAGGGGGGGATGACCGTTATTAAAAATGAGAAGAATGAACTAATCCCCACAAGAACGGTAACCGGGTGGCGTATGTGTGTGGACTATAGAAAACTCAACCAAGCCACTAGAAAAGATCACTTTCCCCTTCCTTTCATTGATCAAATGTTGGAAAGATTAGCTAAGCATGACTATTTTTGCTATCTTGACGGATATAGTGGATTCTTCCAAATCCCTATTCATCCCCAAGATCAAGAGAAAACGACCTTTACTTGTCCCTATGGAACATTTGCCTATCGGCGAATGCCCTTTGGACTTTGTAATGCGCCCGGTACTTTTCAACGATGCATGATGGCTTTCGGAATTTATTAAAAAGATTATGGAAGTGTTTATGGATGACTTTTCCGTTTATGGTTCCTCTTTTGATGATTGTTTAGCCAATTTGGCTAAAGTGTTGAAAAGATGTATTGAGACGAACCTTGTACTAAATTGGGAAAAATGTCATTTCATGGTGCAGGAGGGAATAGTTCTTGGTCACTTGGTCTCTAAAAGAGGAATTGAGGTGGATAAAGCCAAAATTGAAGTTATGGAAAAATTGCCCCCTCCAAGAGATGTGAAAGGAATAAGGAGTTTCCTTGGTCATGCCGGATTTTATAGAAGGTTTATAAAGGACTTCTCGAAGATTGCAAAGCCATTGACAAATCTCCTATGCAATGATACCAAATTTCATTTTGATGAAGATTGCTTAGTAGCCTTCAAGAAGTTGAAAGAGGCATTGATTTCGGCTCCTATTATTCAACCCCCTAGGTGGGATTTGCCATTTGAGCTTATGTGCGACGCTAGTGACTACGCCATTGGGGCGGTTCTTGGGCAAAGGGTGGATAAGAAGCTTCACGCTATTCATTACACGAGCAAAGTTCTTAGTGGTGCTCAATTGAATTACACAACTACGGAGAAAGAGCTTCTTGCTATCGTGTACGCTTTTGATAAGTTTCGTCCATACCTTGTGGCTTCAAAGGTTATAGTATTCACGGATCATGCGGCTATCAAATATCTCTTAGCAAAGAAGGACTCTAAGCCAAGATTGATAAGATGGATTATATTGCTTCAAGAATTTGACATAGAGATCAAGGATAAAAAAGGAGTAGAAAATGTGGTAGCCGACCACCTATCAAGGCTAGAGGAAAATGAAGAGATTGAAGTGGATGCTAGACCGGTGAATGATTCATTTATTGGAGAGCAACTCATGAGAGTTGAGGCGGAGGCCCTTCCTTGGTACGCGGACTTCGTTAATTTTGTGGTTTGTGGGATTATTCCCCACGATATGAACCACCATCAAAGGAGGAAGTTCCTTTCCGAGACCAAGAGGTACTATTGGGATGAGCCCTACCTTTATAGGCTTTGCGCGGATGGGCTATATAGAACTTGTGTCACCGAGGAGGAAATGAGAGATATTCTTTACCATTGTCACTCTTCTCAATATGGAGGACATGGGAGTGGAGCAAAAACCGCGTCAAAGGTACTACAATGCGGCTTTTATTGGCCAACTCTATTTGGCGATGCTTATGAATTCGCGAAAGCATGTGATCAATGTCAAAAGACCGGCAATATCTCAAAGAGGCATGAAATGCCCCAACAAAGCATCCTCCCAGTCGAGATATTTGACGTATGGGGCATTGACTATATGGGCCCTCTTCCTTCTTCATTTGGGAACCGATTCATATTGGTGGCGGTTGATTACGTCTCAAAATGGGTTGAAGCCGTCGCTTCCCCCACTTGTGATGCCAAGGTGGTCACGAAACTATTCAAGAAAATCATCTTTCCGAGATTTGGGGTGCCAAGGACCGTTATAAGTGATGGTGGTTCGCATTTCAAGGAGAGACATTTCGAGGCCTTGCTTCGCAAATATGGAGTTAGTCACAAGGTTGCCACCCCTTATCACCCACAAACTAGTGGGCAAGTGGAAATTTCAAATCGAGAAATCAAGGCAATCTTGGATAAAACCGTGGGGAGCTCAAGAAAAGATTGGTCATCAAAGCTAGATGACGCTCTATGGGCCTATCGTACGGCATTCAAAACCCCTATTGGAATGTCTCCCTATCGCCTTATTTATGGGAAGCCGTGCCACTTGCCGGTGGAATTGGAGTACAAGGCGATGTGGGCAATCAAAACGTTAAATATGGATTTACAAATGGCGGGAGACCATAGGGTGCTTCAACTCCATGAGTTAGAAGAAATAAGGAATGAGGCCTACGAAAGTGCTAGAATCTATAAAGAGAAGACCAAGAAATGGCACGACAAAAGGATACTTCGTCGTGAATTCAAGAAGGGAGAGAAGGTCTTGCTCTTTAATTCTAGGCTTAAGCTATTCCCGGGAAAATTGAGAAGCCGGTGGAGTGGTCCATTTATTGTCCACAAGCCTTATGAGGATGGACACGTAGAATTGCTCAACAATGATGGGACTACCTTCACGGCAAATGGACAAAGGCTAAAGCACTATAGAGAAGGATTTCGTGATGAGCAAAATGTCACATTCCCCTTGACCGACCCATAGAGTACCTTAATCCGCTTGAGGAGGGATCCTAGCAAAGGACTCCTCAAGTGTGCTTCTTAGTGAGAAAAGGATCGGCTCGGTCTTTGCCAAGACGTTAAACTAGGCACCTCACGGGAGGTACCCCGGTTTGTGAGTTGTCTATCTATGCACAAGTAATTTTCATATATGTGTAGCATGCATTTTGTGAACTTGATGTGGCTTGGTGATTGGGATGATTTTATATGCATGATTAGGGTGTGTGTGATGTGATATGAGGCTTGCATGAATTTTCTTGATGATGGTGGAGTTTTAAGTGTGGAGTGGTGATCCTAGCTTGCGTTGATTGAAAAATCGTATGTTTATGTGCTAGCGATTGATTAGGAGGGCGTACCTTGATTATATGTGATATTTTTAGTGGTACCTATTCTTGATTTTGAGTAAAAATTCTAAGTGTGGAGTCGGGTTTCATTGGAAAGAGAAAAAAGTTTTCAAGCAGAAATCAGGGTTCAGTCGATCGACTGGAACCCAGTCGATCAACTAAATGGTGTTTCAGGAGCTCCTGTTTTTCGTGCTTATCCAGTCGATCGACTGGGCTCCCAGTCGATCGACTGGGAATTTCTTATCCAAAATCATAACTTTCCTTTTCGTTCTTCATTTCACCCGAAGCACAACAAAAAAACCCTAACTTCGAAATCCATTCCGGCCTCCACCGATTTTCGTCCCATACTTCGCCATCATCTCGCCATCCCTCCGCCATCGCACCGCCCTCAAACCGCCACCCAAATCCGTCCGAAAATTGATTTCCGACCGGAAATCTCCACCGCCGCCGATCTCCCTCCTCCGCCATCCGTTCTGTCCGATTCCACCACCATTCAACTCCTATCTACCCCGCCTACAAACCCCACCCATCAATTTCATTCGAAATTCCCTCCGGCAAAAAACCCCAAAACTGCCCTAATCCGATCGGATTTTGACCCTCAGTCGATCGACTGAGATATCGGTCCTCAGCCAGTCGATCGACTCGACCACAGTTCAGTGCCATTTTTGAGTTTTTGCTCAATTTGACTCAGGCTTCCATTTCCAAGTGCACTATGGGTCGCGCCGATGCATCTTCCAGTTCGAAAGCAAAGGGAAAGGGGATCGCTCACGAGCCCTCGCTCGATGAGCAAATTGACGACTTCACTTTAGAGGACGAGGATGATAGAGCTCTTGTTACCCGCAAGAGGAGATTTTTGAGGGATTCTCTTGCTGACCGGAGTTCAGAGGAGGAGATTGAGGCCGCGCCGGTTTCCGCGCCCCCCCCCCAAAGAAGAAAAAGCCTCCACCGAGGAAACCGGCGCCGAAGAGGAAAGCGCCAGTGCCTCCTGCCCTTAGAGTCCCTCCGCCCCCTGTGCATAGAGAGCCCTCCCCTGCTGCTGCACCTTCCTCCATGGCCTTAGTGCCAACCGAGCCTCATGAGGAGCCCTATGCGGGACTGATGCCCATTCCGGTCCCGTACCCATTCTCGACTCCCTTGGTCTTCAGGGACGAGAAGCACAGGACTCGTCACGCCACTATCGTTGCGAAGAAGATGAAGGCCATCCCGACATTGTACCTGGACATGGGCCTACTCCGCGGCATCGACGATGTTGTCGCAACTGAGGTACAATCTCGGCTCACTACTCATGGTTTATCCTTTATATTTGCTGATGATCCGGGTTCCTACCAGAGGGTAGTTGAGGAGTTTTTATGCTCTTTTGAGTCGGTGAAGGAAAGAGTGGGGGAGGATGGTTCCTCAGAGTATTACTGGGAGTTCGTTTTGGGGGGTAGAGATTTCCGGATCAGGGAGAGTACGATCCGAGAGTGGCTTGGGTTCCCACAGCCTACGGGCTCACCCCAGGTATTCACCGAGCACGACCAGTCCAGACTTTGGAAGAGGATCTCTGGTAGAAATGAGTGGTTCATATCTTCATATAATTCTTCGGCGATTGTTGATCCAGTTTGGAAGATTATGCACCACGTCATTTCTATTGGTATTAATACGAGGACTGAGAGGGGTAGGAAGGTGACCTTGCCAGATATGGACCTCATGGTTGCCATGGATCACGGGGAGATTATTGATTGGCTAGTGGTCCTTGCCAATCGGTTTGAGGCCGTTGTGAAGCCGACTGCGAGGAACAAGGGCTTGGGAGGTGGCTCCTTGATCACATTGATAGCCCAAAGGTGTAACTTCACCTTTGACCACGAGGGTTGTGAGGCCCCCGCTAGGAGTTTGTTTGACATCACCTTGATGAAGAATATGCACATGGTGAAGCGGGACGGTAAGACTTGGAGTAGTGACCCGTCGCCTCATGTGGAGACACTTGTGACCGATGCTGCTGCGAAGAGGAGGGCCTTCAAGCAGAAGTTTCCCCTTTACTGTCTCGCCCACCTCTCACCCTCTCCCTCTCCTCCCGGTTCACCTCCTCCTCCCCCACCGGCAGTCATCCCAGAGGCAGATGAGGAGTTGCCACCAGCAGAGCCAGCAGCCGATATTCCCCCTCCAGTCGTTGATGACACGGCAGAGTGGAGACAGAGAGTCACATCAGATATTGCTGGCTTGACGACCGGCGTGGCAGACTTGAGGAGTGGACTGACTCGCCTCGAGGACTTTGTCCGAGAGTCTGATGCTAGAGCCCGCCGGGAGTGGGAGTGGCTGAGATCTACGGTTTTATCATTCGGCAGAGGCCCCAGCACTTCAGTTGCCACTCCACTCGCTCCAGAGTTCTCAGCACCGCGTGGCGCCTCCCCACTACCCTTCTCACCAGTTTCAGCATTCGGGGAGGCGGGCACTCCACTCCCAGGAGAGACGATCCCCTACGTGGATTCTGCTTTAGGCGATAGCCCTCTCTTCCCCGGTGTCACGCAGCCGCTTGAGGACGATGGAGTCGTTGATTCAGCTAGGAGGACCCCTCCGGGAGACGACGAGGCTACATCTTAGTCCATGCTTCATTTCTATTTCCACATGTGTATTTTCCTTATTTGACTTGTTGCATTGGAAGTTGATTTGGATGATAAGTCGCCTTTTGGCGCATTTTTGATGATGTATGCTATTTTGGTGATATCTATCCTTTCTTGCCCATTGGTTGTATGCTATATTCTTATGATGATATTGGAGGTGTTTACCATTTAGATTGTTCACTCTACAGGATATACATCCACATATTCCTATCATGTCTAAAACATCCTCTTATATCTACACTTGCAACCAAAAGGCTATTTCTCACTCTTATGGATTATATCACCGGCACTACAAACGAGGGGAGTTCCTATGCGCCTTTGCCTTTATTTTATCATTCCTTGCGCTTAGGGACTAAGCTTGAATTAAGTGTGGAGTGGTTTTGATGCGCATAGTTCACATGATTGCATGCTATACATATCATTTCTAGATGGACACTTGCACACTTGCACATTGTCCCAACATGAGAGTGTTTTTAACCGCATAGGCTTGTGATTTTGAATTCTAAATCCCTATAGATCGCATCTAGCCTATGTGCCACATTTACCGACCTAGTCCTTTAAGCATGCATTTTTGAGAATCAATATCATTGCTACATCTTGACTATCCAACTTTCTAAGTATTTTCGTTGCAACACCTTGGATCAAGCTAGCAAACACTTTTAAAAAAAATCGTCGTGAAAAACTTAGATCATTTGAATGCTCTTTGGTGACTTGAGTTCTCTAACATAGTGCCTTGTTCATGATTAATTCCCGCACATCCCTTACAACTTCTGAACATATTGTCAAGTTTTAAGTGTGGAGTCATTAAAAAAAAAAGAAGCCTGAATGAATGAGCAAATGCCGGGGGTTAGGGAGGTAAGTCCCCCCTCGAAAGCATTTGTCTCAATAAGAAAATGAGAAGCACTTACGACTTGACCCTATGTTCTTCCATCATTCTATATTTGTGCGGGATTAGTCATTTCCATCGTGTGCTTGTTAGAATAATTCTTGGACGATCCTTGTGCTTGCACGAGAGCTATCATTTGGTCTATGCTTGTTTATTAAGAAACATTAGTGTCGAACTCCACTTCCCTTATGGATTACGGCTTAAGCGCCTAAAACTTGGGAATGAGTTTCTTGCCGCGAGCCCATGGACTAGCCCTAGCTAGCATAGGTGAGCGGTTGACACTCTATTGTGCAAGCTATAAGCCTTACTTCTATTATGTTGCTTTGAAAATGAGTAGAATTTTGGATAGTCATTTCATAGCCCTAGTATTGACGCTCTTGAATGCACGTCGAAAAAGGTACTCAAAAGGTTGAGAAAGCTCTTTTTATGATATTGTGGCGCTAGTCTAGCTTGAGGTGAGGGATTGGTTTTGAATAATCGTAGCCTTGGTTAAGCACTCTTGCATTCACTCTTATGGGACATGTGCATATATGGGATTTGTGAGTATTCCCTTTTCTGAAAACTCTCACGAGACTATAACTCGTCCACTAGGGTAGCCTAGGGGTTTAAAGGCTTGATGCATATGCTAAATGCATTCGTAACGCCTACGAAAAGGAGCTAGATAGATTGTATATACTTGTCATTTACTTTTCAATAACATGTTTAGAAATAAGGATCGAGACCTCGTTAAATTTAGTGTGGCAAATGCACGAAAAACATAGCACCACTAGCATTTCGACATTTGCACTTCCTTGGCATATTTGCATACTTTGTTCGGGACGAGCAAAGCTTAAGTGTGGAGTGTTGATGAGTCGAGTTTTCGACTCATTAATGCCCGTTTTTCACTATAGCTTTAGTTCGATTCCGACTACTATTTGATGTCATTTGATCCTCTTCTCGTGCGTTTCAGGTACAAAGCTAGATGTCTTAGTGTCAAGAGCCATTGGAAGGAAACTCGGGGAAAATCGGGTTTTAGAGCAAGAGTTGGCTGAATTTGGTCTCCAGTCGATCGACTAGGAAGCTCCCCTGCTCCAGTCAATCGACTAAATGATGTTTCAGGAGGTGCTGCAAATCGCTCAGCGCCAGTCGATCGATTGACCTATTCAGTCGATCGACTGAAGAGTCCCCTGCCCCAGAGCATGCAGATCACGTGACGCCCAGTCGATTGACTGGATCTCAGTCGATCGACTTAATGGACTAACATGAGGTGCTGCAAATTGAGAATTGTCAGTCGATCGACTGGGAGCCTACCCTGTCTCAGTCGATCGACTGAGAACCTGCTAGCCGAACAACTTTTCTTCCTCCAGTCGATCGACTGGGCCAACAGCCCAACGCCAGTCGATCGACTGGACCTGCTACAGTGCCGAATTTCTGACGAGCCTATAAATAGAAAGAGGCAAGTTTGACCTAATATGTTGGATTTTTCTGGAGAAGAATACAAAGGGAAGTGATCAAATCAAGGGTTTCATCATCATCAAATCAATGAGGAATCAAGATCAAGGGAGTTCACTAGGACTAATCATCCTACTCTTTCCCTCTTCTTTTCTCCTAGATTTGCTTGTAAAAACCTACTCATCATGTTGTCTTACATGATGAGTGAGTAGTCTCCCTTGTGTTTTGAGGGGTTCTATGAACCTCCTTGGTACTCAATGATCATTGTGAACACATTTGAATAGATCTATTGAAGTTGATTTCATTTTTACTATGCTCTTCATGTTAGACATGTCTCTAAGTGTTTGATAAAATGCCTAAGTGACATGTTTATGTTAGAACTTTGATCTAAGTCTTGAGAAAGCTTAGGGATGGTTTTGATATAGTAAAATTGAACTTAACCTACATTTATGAGAGTAAATGCATGGTGAGAGGTGAACTAGAACTTTATGCATATAGCATTTATGAGAGTAAATGCTATATAGTGGATCAACACCCTTTAATTAGTGAGATCCTAACTAAGATGGCTTGACTAAGATTAGATACGCGTAATAGCCTAATTCTTAGTCTAGGCTAGGTTCAAAACCTATCAACTCTTAATTAATTGAACTCTTGTTTGCATGATCATTGGGAAATTGCCAAGGAGGGGATTAATCCCTCGAAACTCGCTTTTAATTGAATTCAATCCCTAAAACCACTTCATTCTTGTTTTACAATCATTGATAACTCAACCAATTTGAATTTTAGGAATTAGCCGAGTAAGAAAACTTGATAGAACTAGCGTGTAGTCCATTTGCTCCCTTGGGTTCGACACCGGTCTTACCGGTCGATTATAAATTGTTTTTGACCGTATCCCAAAAATACACACGTCACCGTTTCGCGCGAGTCAAAATGAGGGTCGCTCATTTATTTTCTCGGCTACTTTGACTAGAGATAGGACGGTTTGATTCCCGTCCCGCCTTCTTCATTTTTTATGCATAAACACTGCATGGCGGAGCTGACTCTTGACTCAACTGAAAAACTCGAAGTGCAGCCTCCACTGACTTCGTAAACCATATAGTGAAATTCAGTCCTTCGATTGCTTGCCAAGCCTCTCTAGGGCATTTCTATCAACTTCACATCCCTAGTTTATCTCAGCACAAAGGGACAAATGAGAAGTTACATTCTAAGTTTTTAGACAGTTGAATTTTCACAAGGTAAATGCATGAATTTTAGATCTATCTTTTTCACATTCTTAAGTTCATATTTTCAAAAAGATAACACTAAAAAAGAAAAACATGTTATTTATTTATGTACACATGCGGATCTCACCCCACACTTTTGAACGAAGGCGTGCCTTTCAGCACTACTTAGTTCAAAAGCCATGCAAGCAGACAATTACGAGAAGGAAATGATATTAAGGAAAGGTAAGATCAGAATTCCCTTTAAAGTGTCGAGTGAACGACATGGCATGAGGCTGGATAATCGAGGGAGTTCGGCTAGGGCCTTGAACTCTCAGCTCAAGCCCGGTAGTTCACGGAAGCTGCCTGGCTGATCCGATCGTGCTCCAAAAACCAATTCCTAAATAGTCAATTCATTCTATGCACCAAGCGGGTGAGAGCGACTTATTGATAAAAACTAAAAGATAGAAAATAAAATGACAGAAAGTAAGATAGTGTCGGGTTACCTCCTGACCAGTGCACTTGTTTAACGTCGTTGGCTCGACAGTACCTTATTCCCGGATCACTGGTTGGGATCCCATGGGTGGCTTAAGTCAAATTTCGCCACTGTTCCTGTGTTGGTTTTTGCCTTGCCTTTTCCTGATTCCTTGCTTATGTTAGAACCCCATGGTTTTGGTGTTTTTTCTTTCCATTGCTTCTGAGAAGGTGAGGGAACTTTGACCATAGCTGCTGGTCTTGTTACTTTTTTGGTCTCTTTTGGCAGGTCAGAAATCTGCGTACCGCGATCTGAGATAGGTATTATATCCGGCGGTTTCTTTGTATCCGTGCGGCTATTATCAATGTAGAAATATGCAATTTTGCCGCCGAACTTAAGCGATAATGAGCCCTTGCCCACATCGATCCTTGCTTTAGTAGTGTAGAGAAATGGTCGTCCCAAGATTATTGTTGGAGGGTCGTCTTCGCTGGTCTCTCCTGTTTGTATCACATAGAAGTCTGCAGCAATGACGAGCTCTCCCACATGGAGTATTACGTCTTCCAGCACTCCAATCGGACGGATGCACGATTTATCTCCTAGCTCGATATTTGACCTGGGTGGTTTTAATGGACCCAGTCCTAACAAGTAATATAAGGAGGAGGGCATGGCATTGACAGCAGCCCCCAGATCGACTAAGCACTTATGAATCTGTGCTTCACCAATATCGCAGGTGACTGTCAAGGCCCCTGGGTCTTTATCTCTTTCTGGTTGTGACTCATGATCTGAAGTGAGGGCTCTTTCTATTGTCGGGCCATTCTGCCCATTCCTTGGCTTATGATTTGTATAATCGGGCCCCTTAATATTTTGCTTCGAAGCATAAATATTAGTTGGAGAGTCCCACTTCAAATTGTTATCGTCATCCCATCCAGACGTTGGTATGTCAGAGTGTATGATCGGTGGTGGTGTTATGCACACGGTGAATGCGTACCGTCCATTTCAGCATGCGTAGCCCATGTTCTGCCATCATTGGGTCGGTCTTCCTCTTGATTCCAGTCAGGACGACGCCTACGGGTGAAGTGCTTGTTTGAAAGTTTGTAAGTTGGGGATCGTGCTACTTCTCCAAGTGTCGCATTTACGTTTGACCTTTTTATCATGCTAAGATTCGCCTTTGGATTCTGGATGGTCTGTGAAGGAACAGTGGCGAGATGGGACATTTGTTTGGTCAATTCTGAAATTGCCCCATCAGTTTTCGCCAGGTATTGGTGTAGCGAAGTACCCAATTGATTTATGCTTCCTGCGAGCTCCTTCATCGTTTCATCAAGCGACTTGGTTGGTTCTTGCTGATTCTCCGGGCCGGTTTGGTACTGATTTGGTCCTCTTTGCTGATATTGGCCTGTTGATGGAGCGTTCTGGTTATACTGCCGGTGGGGGGGTTGGTAGAATGACTGAGCTAGTTGAGGGACAGCTGGTTGTGCTTCCTTCTGAGAATAGTTGTTGTTACGCCAGCTCGGGTTGGTTTCTTGACCATACTGTCTATTTTGTCCGGCTCTATCATTACTGTTGTTGTTGTATCCTTGGTATCCTCCCACTGCATTCACTTCTGCCGGTTCCTCTTCTATTAATGTCGGACATGCGTCAGTTTTGTGGTCTGTAGAACCACAGAACTCGCAAGGTTTTACCAGAACTGGCTGCCTTCGTAGGATTTGAATCATCATCTCCTTTAGCTCCTTCATCTCTTCAGGCATAGAGCTCATCGATGTTTCAGCTTTTGCCACATTTTTTGTCCGGGAGAATTCTTCCTGCTGAGTTGTCTCTTCTCTGAATCGGGCATTCTCAGCAACGTTGGTGATAAGATCCCTTATGCCACTTAATGATAGATTCATCATGGACCCTCCAGCTGAGGCATCCAGGAGCATTTTGTCTAAGGGTCTTAATCCGTTAATGAGATACTCGACGGTGAGCTTCTCGGGCAGTCCAAGGGTATAGCAGCTTCTCTTCAGGCGGTTGAATTTTTCCAGGTAATCGTACATGGTTTCATTGGGTCCTTGCTTGATGTCCTGCAGTTGCCTCCTTACTTGCATCGCTCTTCCTGCTGGGTAATATTTGTCTAAGAACTTCTTCTGCATCTGAGCCCATGTTCTGATGGTTCCGGAAGGCAATGAAAGGAACCAGTCGTTTGCCGCGTCAATGAGGGAAAAGTAGAACGCCTTTAACTTGAAGTCATCTACGTTCACGCCATTCGGTTTTAAGTTTTGGCAAATACTATGTAAGCGTTGGAGATGAGTCATTGCTGATTCTCCACGCGTTCCTGAGAATTTCGGTAAGTTGTGGGCCACTAAAGTGTTGATGGCGATATTTTCCAGTTCAGGGCCTTCGTGAATGCACCACGGCTGAATTCTGAAATCTGGTGCCGAGAGCTCTCCCAATGTAGGTTCGCGGTAGTTGTTGTTATCTCGGTAGTAGTCATCGAAAGCGGGTTCTCGTCTCGGCACTTGTCGAGGTTGCGGGGGTGGTGGATATCTAGGAGGTTGCACTGGACCAGCTGCATTTCGGTCCTCGGGTGGTTCTTGATTTCTTCTGATCGCCTCCCTATCACGAGCTCTTCTGTTTCTGATGAGTTGTTCGGATCGTGCACAAATGGAAGTGGCACCTCATTGTTTCGATCGTACAGGTTCATCTCGTCGTCATCTTGGTAGTCATGGTGGCTTCCTTCACGAGACATGGTTGTTTTGAAGCGCGTATTGATTTAAAGAACTTATCCGATGGCTAATTCCCCGGTAACGGCGCCAATTTGACGGAGCCCACTGCACTGTCGTTAAGGTGCAATGTTCTCTGTGCAAATAAATTTATATTTTCCGCTACTCGCGACTTCACTACTGGGTAGTAAGTGGTAAGTAGGGGTCGAACCCAAGGGAATTAGGGGGATACGTTGTTCTTTGAGAACTATACTGGCGGGAGCGTGTTTTTAGGTTGATTGAGTTTTAGCGCTAATTAACTAAGTGATTTTTTTGGTTGTTTTTGGTTTTTTATGCGGAAAAGTAAATGACATAAAATAAATACTGGAAATTAAAGGGAGAAGACTTACAGTGGGTGATGCGTGATTGGCGAGTCCTCCGGAAGATGAGCGGTTGATGATTGCAGTTATACTAATATTAAAAGTAAATACAGGGGGGTTTTGTAATCTAAAGAAAACATTCGGTTTCAGGGGCCTTGCATCATAGTTGTTTATCATCGACCGCTAATGATCATACTAAGTGTTCAAAGATGAATCGAGGCCATTTCTAAGCGCAAGACTTGCAACATCGTTTAAAACACTTGTTCTACTTTAGACTAATTCCTCCTTTCGAAGTATCTTAGCCTTGTGTGCATCCACCTGATCTTTCAGTTACGATCGACCGAGTGGTGTTTTAGATAAGTCGAACTCCTCAGATAAGTTTTGCTTGTTACAGTTTCCACTTACCCGAGTATGTTCATGAATCCCCACGGAAGAGCTTTGCTTGTTACAGCTTCCACTCAACCTTGGAAATTCTGACTATATATGGCACATAGAACAAGTTTTGAACACAAAGCGGCATTAAGTGCAGGGTCTAAAACATTTTACAATACAAGTACACCCCTTTAACCGAATAAAGAGTTTAGCTACGAATATCCATGGAAAAGGACATCATAACTAAGTACTTGAAAAGGTTTTTGAAAAGACAGTAAGGGAAGGGGGTGAGTACTTCAAGAACCGACAAGAGTACTCAAGAATAATAAAGTAAAGCTTGAGTACTCAAGAACCGACAAGAGTACTCAAGAACGAACTATAATATTCAAGAACCAACAGGAATATTATAGATTGAAACCAAACTTACAAAGTAACCAAATGTTTTAGAGAGAGAAGTGATTTACAATTTGTGGATGTTTGAAATGAGGAGGGGATGAGCTCCATTTATAGGGAGGAGAAGGGAGGAATGGATGGAGGAGATGATGGCATGTGGTTTTTGATCCAAGGGAGGAGAAGGAGGAAGAAGGAGGAGGCGCCACATGGGGGGGGGAGAGCAAAGCCGCCGGTTGCCGGTCATGGGGAGGAGAAGCCGCCGGTTGGAAGAGGAGGAAGGGAGGGGTGAGGTGGCTTAGCCACCCATGAGTCATCTCTTCTTCCCAAAGCCGCCGGTCACCATGGGGAGAAAATGTGAGTTTTGTGCAGTTTTCACAAAACTAACAGTCCAATTTCGCTCCGGTCTGACTTTGGTTGTTCCTCGGTTTGATTTATTTTGAGTAATTCCTACGTCAGGATCTTGAGATTTCTGCATTCAGTGTCTGATCGTGACCTTGGACTGGCTCGTAATATCTTTTCAGCGTAAAATCCTCTCCTTAGCCTGTATTCTCTCTAAGCGCCAAAATACCCTGTAGAAATATATCGGGACTAACAAGCAGAAGTTAAATAGACAAACAGTCTAATTTGGTGGGTTTTACTGTGTTTTTGATTCGTATAAATATGGTCCATCAAGTACTCAAGATCAAAGAAAAATAAAGACAAGGAAAGTAAAAGAGGCTCTCGGTTTTGGGCAAAGTAATGAAGAACAAACTCAAGAACACACTCAAGAACTAGAGAGAAGGTAGAGCTTTTGATTCAAAGTAAAGTGTTTACAAGGATTTGTGGGATGGATTTTTGAGAACTTCTCTATCTAAGTAACAAGGGACATTGATTCAACGAGGGGAAGCCCTCCTTTTATAGCTAAATGTGGCGGTTTAGAGGTGGTAGTGGAGTGAGATATTTGCTCTCAAAAGCCTTTGGTTCTCCCTCAACTCCGGTTAGAGCTTAGTTGGCCTTCGGTTGGACTTGTTTGACATCAAAGGGTGCACTTGCCTTGCACATGGGCGGCTGAGCTTGGGATGTGCCAAAGGGCAACTACATGAGCTTGGTTGATGCTTGGGCAAGCTTAGTTGAGCTTGGTTGAGGTATGGTTTCAAACCAAAAGATCAACCGATGTGAATAGTATAACCTAATCGGGAATTAAGTAGTTTGGTTGGACTTCGCCAGATTTTGACCGGAGTTGGGCTAGAATGACTGAAGCAAGGTGGTGGTTGGATTTGGCTTGATCGGAGCATCACCGGAAGCTTGCCGGAGCATGGCCGAAAAGTGGCCGGAAGTTGGCTGGAGCTACCGGAATCTTGGCCGGAGCTGCCGGAATCTTGGCCGGAGTAGGTTGGGTTGACGACCATTGATTCTGAACGACAAGATCAATACAAGCATGTTTCGTCAAGGAAGTTAAGCCGGATTTTGGCCGGAGCATGGTCATGGCCCGGGGTTGAAGTTTTCCTCAGGCCGTTGGTCGACCGGGCCCGGGCGTTGCTCTCGGCGCGGTCCTAGTTTTCTCGGACTCGGCTCTCGGCGCACTCGGATGTGGGTCTCGGCACTCTCGGATGTGGGTCTCGGCACGGGCGCTCGGCTCTCTCGGCACGGGCGCTCGGCTCTCTTGGCACGGGCACTCGGCTCTCTCGGCACGGGCGCTCGGCTCTCTCGACACGGGTGCTCGGCTCTCTCGGCACAGGTGCTCGGCGGGGACCTGGTCTTCTCGGCACTCGGGACTCGGGACTCGGGACTTGGTTCCTGGCACTCCCGGCACTTGGGCCCGGCACCTCTCGGCAGGGACCTGAGGTTCTCGGTACTGGGCCTGGGTACCCGGCTGAGCTTCCTCGGTCCCCGACTGGGGTCCTCGGTCCCTGGTTGATTTTTCTCGGTCCCCGAATGGCCCGACTTGACTTGTAATCCATTTTTTGTTTAAGAACCCCCTTTTTAGCTCGTTTCTTCTATAAACCTCAAAATAGCCTGTACAACAAAAATGGAACTAACAAGTAAACGTTGTTAAGACAACGTGTCTAATTTGGTGGGTTTAACTATCTTAATGAATCATATAAATATGGTCCATCAATGTGCTTGGCTTGCTCCTCTTGGTTTGACCCGGTACTTTACCGGTATTATAAATGTTTTGACACTACGATGCTATACCGGTATTATAAATGGACACTTGCATTCATGTACATTATCCGTAACATGATAGTGTTTTTAACCACATAGGCTTGTCGCTATCAACACTAAATCTCTATAAATCACATCTAGCCTATTTGTCACATTTATTGGATCTTGAACCTAGAACCAACCTAGTCCCTTGAATGTGCATTCTTGTGGATCAATATCATTGCTATCTCTTGTCTATCTAATTTTCTAAGTACTTTCGTGGAAATACCTTGGATTAAGTTTTAGCAAGCACTTTTAAAACTTTCACGAAAAACTTAGACCCTTTGAATGCTCCTTGGTGACTTGAGTTTCTCTAACATGGTGCCTTGTTCATGTTTGTTTCCGCACATTCCATACACTTTTGAACATATTGTCAAGTTTTAAGTGTGGAGTCAAAAGAGGGCAAAAAATAGGCCCCGACAAAAAATTTTGTGGTCAAAGAGGGCAAAGCCCCGACTAAAAACTTTCTCGAGTACTAGAGAAGTTTTTTTGCAAAAAGATACAAATGCCGGGGGTTAGGAAGAAAAGTGCCCCCTCAAAAGCATTTGTAGGCCAAAGGCCATTTGAAAAGAAAATAAAAAGCACTTAAAACTTGACTTTATGTTCTTCCATCATTCTACATTTGCGCGGGTGCATCATTTGTATTGTGTGCTAGTTAGATTAACTCTTGGACGATTCTTGTGCTTGCACTGGAGCTATCATTTGGTCTATGCTTGTTTATTAAGAAACTCTAGTGTCGAACTCCTCTTCCCTTATGGATTATGGTTTAAGCGCCTAAAACTTGGGAATGAGTTTCATGTCGCGAGCCCATGGACTAGCCCTAGCTAGCATAGGTGAGCGATTGACACGTCTTTTGTGCAAACTAAACTATCACTCTATTGTATTGCCTTGAAAATGAGTAGATCTTTGGATGAGACTTTTGATAACCCTAGTATTGATGATCTTGAGTGCACAACCTCATGGGTACTCAAATGGTTCAAAAGTTCTTTTGATGATAATGTGATGGTAGTCCTAGTTTGGGGGTGAGGGATTTGTTTTGAGAATTCCCTTTTCTGAAAACTCCCACGAGACTATAACTCATCCAATATGGTAGCCTAGGGGTCAAAGGCTTAATGCATGAGCTAAATGCATTCGTAACGCCTACGAAAAGGAGCTAGTTAGATTGTACATACTTTCATTTTCCTTTGAATAACATGATTAGGATGAATGATCGAGACCTTGTGAAATCTAGTGAGGCAAATATACGAAAAACATAGCACCACTAGCATTTTGACATTTGCATGACCTTGACATATTCTCATACTTTGATCGGGACGAACAAAACTTAAGTGTGGAGTGTTGATGAGTCGAGTTTTCGACTCATTTATGGCCATTCTTACTATAGTTTTGGGTTTTTTCCGACATTACTTTGATGTCATTTGACCTCTATCTCTACATTTCAGGTAGAAAACAAGTCTCCCTCATGGTAAAGGCCTAAATATCAATATTGGTTGAAAAATAGAAGTTTCGGTGCAAAACAAGGAGTTTCGAGGCAAAACCGAGCAGATTGACCTTTGCGACTTGTTTTGGACGCCCAGGGCGCATACGGTGTCCGAATTGGTTGATTCAAAGCTTGTTGGAAATCTAACTCAAAGGGCTACAACTCGCTAGTTGACACCAAGATCAAATTCGGACGGGAATACCACCAAAAAGGCCCCAGTCGGTCGACTGAGAAGTTCAGTTGACCGACTCGAATAAAACTTCAGGAGCTCATCAAATTTTACACATCCAGTCGACTGACTGGGTGTCAAGCCTAGTCCAGTTGACCGACTGGATAAAAAAACTCAGTTTTTGACAGTCGGATCTATAAATAGAAAGAGGGCTTTCAACCTAATGTGTGGAGGTTTTTGGGGAGAAGAAGAGTAGAAAAGAGGTCCAACCAAGGTCATCAATCATCAAAAGATCCAACTAAGGGGAAGAAGAGAAGATCAAAAGGGAGTTCAAGGATTAACATCCTCCTTCCTCTCCATCTTTTCCATTATACTTGTTGGGTGCTATAAACCCTACTCACACCATGTTGTCTTACATGATGTGTGAGTAGTGATCTTGTGTTTTGAGGGTCTTATGACTCTCCTTGGTACTCTTTGATCACAAATATACATTTATATTCATATGGATGATTGGTTATTTCATTTTCTCTTGTGTTATGAATGTTATGCACTCTAGGTGTTTGTTAAAATGCCTAAGTGACAACTTAGACTAAAACTTGAACCTATGCATTGGAAAAGCTAGTGGATAGTTCTAGGACAGAGAAAATGATCATATCTTAAACATGAAAGTGAACCTTATGATATGATGCTTGACTAAGGATTGAATGTTTAATTCATTAGAGTTGGTCAATTAGCAAATCATCAATTAATCCCATTAAATGGTGTCAAATTCATGTTCACTATGCTCTTCATACATGCCATGCTACTAAGTGTTTGATGAAATGCCTAAGTAACATGTTGAATCTTAAAACTAGACTTAAGAATCGAACGACCTTAGGGATAGTTTGGATGTAGTGAATATGATCATTTCTAAGGATATGAAGTGATCTAGGTTCAATACTATTTGACTACCATGAAATGTTTGAATATTATGTATGTGATCATTGTGAAATTGCCAAGGAGGGGAGTGACCCCTCGAAACACCTCATATCTATCTTTTATCCCTAATTACTCGACACATAGGATTTGGAATATACAAACCTTTATACATTTTTGGTTTAGAATAGCCGAACGAAAACATGATCTTACATAGTGCATGTGCTTGGCTTGCTCCTCTTGGTTCGACCCGGTACTTTACCGATATTATAAATGTTTTGACACTACGACGACCCTCTTCAAAACCGACACGTCGGGAGGGTAAAAATAGACGTTTGTCATAGGACAATCGTGGAACTTGGTAGTGTTATGGTTGGACGATGTTCACTATTGAGAGTTGGATGATGGGATGGCGAACGTGGTTATAGACGATGCGATCGACCCATCGGCAGAGCTTCCTGAGCAGTTCGGGGAAATGGAGAGAGTATCCGATGCGGTGCGGTTATTTGTAGGTTGGCCGAAATGGCTTATAGACATTGATCAAAAGGTAAGTACAATCAGCTTTATCACATAAGCAAATCTCTTTTATTATATTTAGTTACTCATTTGATCGACATTTTAACTTCGGACAGGGGTATGACGAGTTTAGATTCTTGAAAATGCAACGCAACAGTTTCAGCGACAATAATACTAGCAGAATATCAATGCATTACCGCTTTCTGTATGAGCACGCTAACACAATGCCTAAATCAACTCTGTATTCGGTGTACATCAGTAGCGAGGTGTTTGGAGAGGATTGCTACGTTGATCTGAACAAAGATTGAATTCTGGAGTTTACCCAGGTGAAAGCCTTAGGTGCATCCGCATCTGAAGTTTACATAAGGTAATTATTGATTTGATTATTAAAGGGTCCTAAGTTTGATATAAGAAACGTAATCATATGCCCGCAAATTTATCCACGATATAAGATCCAACGTCCCGGCATTTTGTTTGGTTTCTTCAGACCGAGTTGTATGACCCTGTCGGAGGACTTCAACGTGAGGGTGGAGATCTTCCAGAGGAGATTGAGAATGCCGGACAATAGTCGTAATTTTACTACTTCCTTCCCTACGTTAATGTCAGAGAGTAAGTGAATACTTTTCTTATTAAATGTTAAATTTGTATGAAATGCATGTTATACTAATATATATATATATATATATCGGGGAGCACTCGGTTGAGGCAGGGTTGGTAGAATGAGGCAGTGAGACACGATCTTGGCCACTCATCTCACCTGTCAAACGCACGTGGTGTTGCCACGTGTCCCACTCATTGAACGCGTTTACACTACAAAGTGTGGAACACGTGGTGCGCTCACAAAGCACGGGAGGTAGATGTGTGGCTCAGATCGTGCCTCACTGCCTAGTTTTTACTTTAAAGTTATTTTATTATTCGGTACCCTTGTTCAAGACAATAGTTTGCTTGTATTCCTTGACATGAATACAAGCAGCTAAAAGCTTGTACTCGGTCGCAGGGGTGTACTTGTATTATAAATGTTTTAGACTCTACTCTTAGAGTATCTCTGTATTCAAAACTTGTTCTATGTGCCATATATCAAGTCAGAATTTCCAAGGTTGAGTGGAAGCTGTAACAAGCAAAGCTCTTCCGTGGGGATTCGTGAACATACTCAGTAAGTGGAAGCTGTAACAAGCAAAACTTATCTGAGGAGTTCGACTTATCTAAAAAACCATTTTGGGAAATCGTAACAGAAGATCAAATGGATGCACATAAGGCTAAGATATTTTGAAAGGAAGAATTAGTCTAAAGTAGAACAAGTGTTTTAAATGGTGTTGCAAGTCTTGCGCTAGAAATAGCCTCGATTCATCTTTGAATACTTAGCATGATCATTTCAAGTGTTCTACGCGATGTTGCAAGTCTTGTGTTAGGAATAGCCTCGATTCATCTTCGAACACTTGGTATGATCATTAGCGGTCAATGATAAACAAATATGATACAAGGCCCCTAAAACTGAATCCTTTCCTTACAGTCTATTATTGTAATTTACTTTCAGTTCTCAAATCACAATCAAACTCAACCCCAATCGCATTTAATTTCTGCATAAGCTTCATTAAAAAACAGCTAATCCACACTGACTCCCTTGGGTTCGACCCCTACTTACCACTTACTACCCAGTAGTGAAGTCGCGAGTAGCGGAAAATATAAATTTATTTGTACAGAGAACATTGCACCTTAACGACAGTGCAGTGGGCTCCGTCAGGTGGCATTGGATGTTGGCGGTCATATTCCCTACGAAGCGAGTAGTTCTTTGGCTTGATCCAGGGGCTCTCCCACCACTGCCTGAGGCAATGAATTTCGTGAACACGTAAGAACTATTTTAGTCCACTTTAAGTTAGCATTACTACATGTACTACAACTTACTGATATTACCTTAATGTTGCAGGAGTATGAGTTTGTAGTTCAACATTAATATTTAGCACATAGAGTGGAAGAATGTGACGGTATCGACATAACAATTGTTTTGAAATTTGATCTTTCATGGCCTATGTTTCGCGTGATTTATAACTCAATTCCATTTTCATTGCCCAAAACAGCCCTTTAAGAGTGAAGTATGTGGCTATTATGTCTTGCAATACATTCGTGATCTAATCAAGTTTGTTCAGGCTACAAATGGATCGCTTGAGGACGACATCAGACAAGTAAGTATATTCCGAGACTTGATATTGATCATTACCAATTAATTGAGGTGTCTAACTTTTGAAATTTTTTTCCAGAGTTTCCCTAGAGGCCGACAACCATATGATGACGATGTGCTAGATGATATGAGGGACAATTTTGTGACTACGTTGATTAACTACTTGCGGTAAGTATTTCATCTGATATAAACAATAGCATTATTGTATTGCTCCAACGTTGTTGTAAGACTAAGAGGTGTCATGTACGAACCATTTGAGCATATACGAATGCAAATGTGTTGTAATGTTAAGCAAACGAATGTAATTTTGCGTTCAGTAAATAGATTTTACAATTGGTGTTTTGGTTCTCAGCAAATGGATTGTGCAGGGGGGATTGTATTGATTCCAGAAAACCTATAATTTTTTTCCAAACTATAGACATCGCTTCATAAAAAAGCGATGTCTAATGTGCCACTATAGACATCGCTTCAGTTGTAAGCGTTGTCTTAAATGCCACCTTAGACATCGCTTTCTATGTCTTTAAGCGCTGTCTAATGTGGAGACTTTAGACATTGCTTATTTAAGAAGCGTTGTCTAAAGTCCCAAACATTAAACAGCGGTCTAATAGACAGCCTTTGGAGAAGCGCTGTCTAATGTCAAAAATAAGTGTTGTCTTTAGTGTGTTCTGTAGTAGGCCTGGGCTCGGTTCGGTTCGGTCCTAAATTTGATGAAAACCGACCCAAAACCCGAAAATTCGATTCGGGTCGGGTTCGGTATTTTTGAAAGTGAAAACCGACCAAAGCCCGATTTTTCGGGTTTCGGGTCGGTTCGGTCTTTTTTGGGTTTTTTTTTTGCGATTTTTCGGTTTTTTTCAGGTTCGGGTCGAGTTTTTTTGGGTTTTCACGATTTTTTGGTCTTCTTCGGTCGGGCTTTCGGTCCAAGAAAAAAGCAAAACCGAGACCGAACTGTATATCACCATTCGGTTCGGTCTTTTTTTCGGTCCGGTTTTTAGTACGAGAAGAACCGGCTCGTTCATGCTTTTTTCGGTTCGGTTCTGGTCGGGTTCAGTCTTTTCGGGTCTGCACGCCCAGCCCTATTCTGTAGTAGTGGAAGTAGGGTTAGAGTTAGGGTTAGGGGATCTGTTAGGTGTAGTTGGGTAAAGGAGGATAAGAAGAAGAAAAGAAAAGAAAAATTATTTATGCGGAAGCGATTTGCGGGTGGTGGTGTGCGATTTTTGGCACACCACCACCCAAGGAAAAACATGATCAAAGAAAACTTAGAATCGATTAAGCTCTTGATACCATGTGAACAATAGAATGATTTGAGAAAAATGTTTTTTGAATAATAGAATGACTAGTTATTGATAATAATTAGCATCCCATTATATAGGGATGTACATGCCAAATATAGAAATTGGTAAAAAGCTGTAAATAACAAGCTGGGAACAATATAAAATAGTAACGTACTAAAGACGACATATAATGACTTACCAAAGACACCATAAAATAATATACTAATATATTTCTAATATTCATAATATATCTCTAACGCAGTTATATCCTAGAATAAAAGAAAATTGAATTTTTTGCAAGTATGAAATTTATTAATTAATAAAAAGTATGTAAATTAAGTTGTGCGTGATTAGATTTAATCTTAAGTATATTTTTCTCAAAATTATTTCATCCTACAAATCTTTATTATTTATGATGCAAAGTAAGAGTGAAGATCATATGAGAAACACTAACTCTCATGAGAAATGAAAAATAATTATGACCGTTCGATCTAAGATTGAATGACTTTTAAATTTCGTAATTATCTGTTTATATTTATGTACTAAATTCGAATTTAAGGGTAAAATTGTCATTTGTGCTCAACGAAATATTCTTTTGAGATCAAGATCCTATTTCTCGTCACGTTCGTTCGACTTTTGCGTTATTTTCTCCTCCTACGCAATACTTGCGCTAAACCTTCTCGACCGTCGATTGTTGCAATACAGAAATTGAATTCGCACTTTCGAATTGCATAAGAAATTCTCAAATCGTAGATTTATGAATTTGGAGATTGCTGGGTGCTTTCCGACAATTCATATAATGCGTAGTTTTTCAACATATAATTCATAGAGGACTCAAACTGCATACATTGCATATAATGCGTAGTTTTTAACGTATAATTCGTAGCGGACTCAGACTGCATGCATTACATATAATGCGTAGTTTTCAACATATAATTCGTAGCGGACGCAGACTGCATGCATTGCATATAATGCATAATTTTCAACATAAATTTGTAGCAAACTCAAACTAACTCTTGAACCGCTATGTATTTTAATTCAATTATTACGAATATTATCCCACACATTTTGGTTCAATTACTATGAATATTATCCTACACATTTTATAACTTACACATTTTAATACGAATGCGCAGGATGCTACGCATTGTGGTTGACGATGCTACGCAATGTATATCCTACACAAACAAGATCAAATACAGAACCGATTAATCGTTCTTCGATTCATCTTCACATCCTGCAATGCAGATCCGGAAACGAATGCGCCGGAAGCAGCAAAAACCACCGCAAGAACCGATGGATGAAGAGCGGAGGCCGATTGTTGATGGCAGAGTCACAAAGAGTCGTCGCGAGTCACCGATTGAATTCGTAGAACGAATTTTGCGATTTTTTAGGTCGTGGGATGAGTGGAGATTTTTGCGAGGTATTGGTTTGTGTTTGATCTTTTTATGCCTAATTTGTCCTTGATTACTTATTAATCTAATATTAATTACAAATTTTGAATTTAATCTTGATCAATCTCAGCCCTAGATGTGATGAGATGGAAGGTTGAGATTATTTCTCATTTCTCATGTAACTTAGCATTCTCATGGGATCTCAACTCAACAAAGTAATATGAAAAACTTGTAAATTGTAATAGTTGTTCAAGTGGATAATTATTTAGACTCGATTTAGATCATGAAAATATATGAATAAGTTATTTTCTCAAGGAAAAAGATAAGGAAAGACCGAAAGAATTCAAAAATCAATTTGTGTAAGATCTTAAAATAAAGAAATAAATAAAGTAGTAGTGAAATTACCTTTCCAATTCTTTCTCCCGACCCTACAACTAAAAAAGCCCCAGCCCGGGCTAGCTTTTTGGAAAGCTCGTTCCCACCACGCTCATGCCCCGACTGGCTTGACAGCGGTAGTGGGAATTATCCCGTTCCCTGGTCAAAGATTTGGTTGGATGCGGGATCTACTCCACGAGGAGTAGTACTGAATGCTTTTGTCTTTGTTAAATTTTTCATAACAAGTAAAATATAAAATTCATTTTCCTTCAAAATTTCTTTCAACGTTACCATCTTTCCACGAATAAAAAAAAGCCTTCAGTCTCTCTATAAGAAAATTTTGGATAATTTTAAATTTTAAAATATGGGTTTGGATCAAATAAAAACTACATTTAAATATAAAAACTATAAACCAAATAAGTCTGAACATTTAAATTTGTTAAGTCTTTTACATTACGTTAAGTCTAAACTTCTACATTATGTTAAGTGTGAACATTATCAAAATAAATTTGAACATTATATTAAGTCTGAATTTTACATTTTGTTAAACCTGAACTGTTAGATCTAAATTACTGATAATCAACAGTAATACACCAAGGATCGAAACTCAATTCAGATTAAAGAGAACATACCGTATTGATCTTCAATATGCGGAAGCGAATCTCTTAAACAAATGTGCACATGAGTACACCTGATTAGGTCTTCCAGTCCTGCCACTAGAGTCATCTCAACTTTTCTACCGAGAAGGCAAGAAAAGCTGTCGTCTTTTCGGTGTGGTGGACCGGGGACCTTAACCCATATAAATAGTGGTGTGCTAGGGCAACCGCTATTTTCATAATTATCATTCAGCCTCTCATAGAAAGATAATTACCAAATGGTATCTACACATTAACCCTCATGACATTATACCCATAAGCCAATAAAAATCACAACTAGACCACTTTAGTTAGGCTTAATTAAATGATAGCATACACATTCATTTTATTTATATGTGTGACCCCACACAATTGGTTAATTTACAAAATTAACCCAACAATCTCCCACTGGGTCACATGTGTAAATAATAAATGTATAACAAAAGTGAGCCCTAAACTGCTATCATATCATAAGGGTATATCCCCTATCTGGTCCATTAACTATGCTGACATGGGATCAAGGCGGCCTTCGTATGCATCATCGATACTCGACCGAGCTTGTCACGGATGCCAACATAATTAAATGACATGGATTCATCATGAGTGTGCAGCATGGAAATTACATGAACTGTGACCTTACATGTCTATTTCCAATTAACCCTAAAGCGAGATCAATAACATTACACAGAGTGCATACTAGCAATAAAAATTATGCAGAACATAAATCGATATAGATAAAATCTATATCCAACATAGAGCAGCGCACAGAACAAACTCGCACTGAATATGAATATCCTCAAATAAGGTAACTGGCATATGATCAGTGTGCCACTGAAAGACCTCGGAAAGTAATCCCTTTTATTAAACGGATCCGCAGCGGAGTCTGTTACAAAATGCTCTATATGTTCACTCTGTATCTCTTAATTACAACTAGCATATCGATATCAATGTTATCACATTGACTATCTCTAGTTGCCAACAGAATATGGTATAATCAAATTTGTCACATATCAATATACACGGTCTTTTGCAACATGAAATCGGAAGTTTTATAGTGACAATACATACAAACCATATTCGTTAATTAACGCCTCAAATTTCCTATTCAAAACTGGTATAGCAATAATTAGATTAATCATAATCTTATTAGGCATCATATTGGAGTCAGTAACAAAAGTGATCTCTAGCAAATCTGACATCCAACACTTAGAGCATGTTCGTCACATGTTCTCTAGATAATGAATTCAATAGTGAATTCCTGAAAATATCTACACAATGTTATCATGTATGTAACTTCCAAATGCATACATACCAAGGATCGAAACTCAATTCAGATTAAAGAGAACATATCGTATTGATCTTCAATATGCGGAAGCGAATCTCTGAAACAGATGTGCACATGAGTACACCTGATTAGGTCTTCCAGTCCTGTCACTAGAGTCATCTCAGCTTTTCTACCGAGAGGGCAAGAAAAGCTGTCGTCTTTTCGATGTGGTGGACCGGGGACCATAACCCATATAAATAGTGGTGTGCTAGGGCAACCGCTATTGTCATAATTATCATTCCGCCTCTCATAAAAAGATAATTACCAAATGGTATCTACACAATAACCCTTATGACATTATACCCATAAGCCAATATAAATCACAACTAGACCACTTTAGTTAGGCTTAATTAAATGATATCATACACATTCATTTTATTTACATATGTGACCCCACACAATTGGTTAATTTACAAAATTAACCCAACATGAATATTATCAAATAAGTCTAAACATTATGTTAAGTCTGAACTTTTACATAATTTATAGTTTTTATAAATAAATATGGTTTTTACATGATCTCTGCCCTTAAAATCTAAAGAGGATTTGGTATTTAATTTTGAGTTTTTTTGGATACTTTGAAGAAAAGCACAGAAGGATTATATTGAAAATGAGAAAGACTGGCCAACAAGGTGGTGACTGAGTTAGTTGAACACATTACCTTACAATTATAAGGTCAAGGTTCGAATCATGCCTTGACATTTTTCTTTCTATAATTTGTGTAGAGTTTTCCTAGTCATGCATACCGTGTGGACCTCTTTCTCCATCAATTGTGGATGTTTTCATATTTCTCCTCTCTTCGGGAGACTAAGATCCTTCTAAGAAGGTGTGTCGAATCATGAGTTTAAAACTAGAGATTTTATATGCATGTGTTTCACTAGATAATTCGAGTTCCAATGCAAATTCACGCCCTTTGGGTGCCCGTACTTTAAATGTTCTAACAAATTTATATGTATCGGACAAGTACTATATATATGTATGTCAGTATGGGGGCGTTCGGTTGAGGCAGGAGTATAAGAATGAGGCAGGTGAGGCACGATCTCAATCACTCATTGTGACACGTGGCGAAGCCACGTTCACAGCCGCCATTTTTGCGTTCACACTACTGTTGGTAGTGGGTTTACTATTTGGTAGTGGGTTTTACTATTTGGGACACGTGGCGCGCCCACAATGCACGGGGGTTGATGGATGGTTGAGATCGTACCTCACCCTGTCTCACATTTGGAAGACTTGCCTCATTTGAACGCTCCTCTGTCAGTATGTGTGTGATGTATTATATAGTAATTGGCATGTTGATAAGAATCCACTTAATTTAGAGGATGACTAATAAAAGAGGAATAAACCAACCTCGGCGCACATTTTCAAATAAGTGGACCGTTGACTCACTTTATGGGCCGATTCAAACGTGGAGATAATTGTGCAAGGGAAATTTCCCAAAATATTTAAAAATCAAAATTGAATTCCTTTTGTATTCAATCTTTCAAATTGGTTTCCCAATTTACATATTTTTTTAAGACGTAGTTGGTAACGGCGTCTTAACCATAAGACGCTCTTACCAACAGCGTCTTAGGCCTCGTGTCGGTTTTATATTAAAATAAAGGTGATTCAGCTTAAAGATTGCCGACTAAGCTTAAGCTGCGGTCACTAATAGCGTTTAAACTTTTTGTAGTAGCGCCCTCGTGTAACCCTATCGAATTCGGCCACTCAATTAGCTTGACGAGCGGCGCAATGCAGTCGCGAACCGCATCAAGAAGAAGATGGAAGAAAAGGTATCAAAATCTTCGGCGCTCACATATTTCCAATGCATGCTGGTGCTGGTTTGGTTGGTGTTGCAGGGCCAGTTGCTGTTGGTTAAGCCCAGGATGGTGCGCGGTCTAGTCAGATAGTTGTGGCGGGAACAGGGCTGCATCAGGGCGGTCCGAGTGACCTTAATTTTAATGCACTTGTCAGTATTGGCTCGGCACATCCAGCGGGAGCAGTTTAAGGTCAAGAATCGCGTTCGAGTGTTGTGGCTGGAACAGAGCAGCATCAGGGTGGTGCAAGTGACCTTATCAAACTCTTTGGCACTGAAATATTTCCAATGGCTGCTGGTGCTGGTTTGGTTGGTCCGGAAGGGCCTTTTGCTGTTGGTCAAGGCCAAGACGGCAATGGCGGTGCGCTGTTTAGTCAGCGAGTTGTGCCGGGAAGAGGGTTACACGAGGGCGCTCCTACAATGAGCGTTTTAGTTTAAAACGATGTTGGTGACAGCGGCTTAAGCTAAGTCAGCAATCTTCAAACCGAATCACCTTTATTTTGATGCAAAACCGACACGAGGCCTAAGACGCTGTTGGTAAGAGCGTCTTAACCATAAGACGCCGTTACCAACAACGTCTTAAGAAAAATGTGTAAATTGGGAAACCAATTTGGAAGGTTGGGTACAAAAGGAATTCCATTTTGATTTTTAAGTATTTTGGGAAATTTTCCCAAATTCCAGTACTAGTTATTCCAATTTATATGACATGAGATTGAAGTAAAATTTAAATTCAAAAAATACTAATACAAAGCCAACAAGGGTGTGACTTAGTGATTGAATTTCTAGGGTTCAAACCCCACTCATATTATTTTCCTCCCACAATTTATGTTAGTTTTTCTTAGTCCCATCCAGGAGCGAAGGCACGTGTAAACTTTATCTGGCTGCAGCCCGAGTAACTTTCGACCCAACATTTTTTTTTTTGCAATCCTAATTCCTAACTCATTCGTTAAAAAATCAAAACATAATCACGGCATCGTTCGATCGATCTGCATCAGAACTTCTGATACGGAGCCGCGAGGTGCACTGTGACTCTGCGAGGTGCTGCGCGCTTGCGCTAGTTTCGCGGAGCTGAACGCTTCTTCTTCCCAGTGGATCGGACAGCAGTCGTTCACGCAGCGTCGATCGTCGAGCAAGGCTGTCAGTCAGAGGCTTGCGACGCCTATTCGCGCTGGATCTTACTCCGAGGAGCTTGTGAAAACCGCTGTGAGTGGTTGATTTATTTTGGTGTGATCTGGTTGGCAGATTTAATTGTGAGTTGGATTGTTTTGTTGAATGTTGTGTTGTTAGTTAGGGCTTTTTGGCTTACTCATGTTTGTTTTTTGATCCATGTGTTGATTATTTGATGCAAGTTCGTTTCTTTTTTGTGTTTTTGTGTATAAGATGCAACTGAGATGTATCATGCATGTGCTTCAACTCTCAATTGTTGGTGAGTTAAGCTTGTAGTGTAGTCTGAATCATTTTCATTTGATTGTTGATTAGCAAAGCCTAGTTTATGATTTGTTCTATACTGGTTTTGTGTTCGGAGTCGAGCCAAGTATATGGTTAGAAGAAGTTGGATTGATTATTTGATTGACATGAATTTGAAGGTGCGTCTGAATATGCATGAGAATAATAGACGTGATTTGTTTGTGTTATCCATGTATGTGTTATAGAAAACTATTGCAACTCCAACTCCTGGCCGTGGGATTCTAGCTATTGACGAGTCCAATGCGACTTGTGGGAAGATGCTGGCTTCTATTAACGTAAACAACACAGAAGTCAATAGACAGGCTTACAGGCAGCTGTTGCTGACTACTCCTGGTCTTGGGTAGTACACACTACTACAGGGAAGAGCTTATGCAACGGTTCAAATTTCTTATTACGTAACGGTTATAGCTTATGCAACGGTTTGTGTAAAAAACTGTTGCATAAGGTAGACTTTATGCAACGGTTTTTAAGAACCGTTGCATAAAGTATATCTTATGCAGCGGTTCTTAAAAACCGTTGCATAAATGCTACCTTATGCAACGGTTTGTGTAAAAAACCGTTGCGTAAGGATGACCATTAAGCAACGGTTTTGTATTAACCGTTGCATATACTAAAACCTAAAATTAAAACACAGTGTTTCTTCGCCAGCCTCCGCGCTTCACTCTCATCGCTCTCATCCGCGCTTCACTCTCATCCGTTTGGAGTTGTGAGATACTTCGCTCTCATCCGCTCTTCACTCTCATCGCCAGCCTCCGTCGTCATCGTTGCCCACCTGCTCGCTGCAGTCTTTCTCCGACGAAATCCAGATCCGATGCCCTCCCTCTCTCTGATGAAATCGAGATCTGTGAAACACAGATCCGATAATCCAAACGCCAATTTCTTTGTTTGTGAATGGAGCGACGGACGTGAACCGATTTGGTAAGGCAAGTTGTTTGAATCACTACTATTTAAATTTCTGCTAATGTTTTGAATCAGTTTCCGCTTATCATTATCATATATGCCATATCCATTTGTTGTATTTTATTTATTCTTAATCTTTAACCTCAATTGATGTTATGTTCTTTGTTTTGTTCATTTGATGCTGATATGTGGGTCAAACAATACCCATGGGTTCCGTGGCCGGTAGTGCTATCTCTGATTACAACTCTGATGACATTGACTCCTTTCGAAATAAAAATCTGAACCATGAATCGACAGAAAGCAGTTTAGATTCTTTGATACTTTCGCCAGTAGATAATGAAGTGGTGGACAATTTCGGTTGGTTGGATGACATGCTTGACACGGCTGATTCGGAAATCAATCTATGATGTGATCTACAATCAGCGAATTTGAATGTTTCTAATGAGACGAAGATAGAAGGTTCGAATCTATTGCCTTACGATGGTGCCGTATTCGAGACAGTGGCTATGAACATTTCTCATGTTTGACTTCATTATTTGTTTCCGATATGTTTCTTACATGATGAATTGATTTCGATTCGGTAGCTAGTTTAGACGATGATGATGAGAAATGTTCCTGGATTCACATCTGTTTCTTATATGTCCTTGATTTGCAGTCTGAAGCATGTGCCTGGATTCATCGAGAAGGCTGAGGAGTTCAAATCCAAGGGCATTGATGACCTTATTTGCATCAGCGGTACTTATATTTATCTTTCATCGCTCCTTTCTCAGTTCGATTCACATTAGAGCACTGTGATATGAAATTCTAGTTTTAATCTACTCAATTCCTATTTTGGTATACCAATGGCTGTGTTGTGAAGATTATTTTGTTTGACTTAGACGCAATTTAAAACTTAATGCAGGTGATGCTCAAGGAAAAAAAGGTGCTTCCCTCAGTATCGACTTCTTTGGTTTTTGCTGCAAGTATCGGAGTTGCACAAGCCGTTGCACTCTGCAAGTATCGACTTCTTTGGTTCTTGTTATGGGTATACCTGTTGTATGTGAGCTAGTAAAGGCTTCAAGATTAATTTTTTAATGTGATATCAGTGATTCCCCATGCATTTGATTGTTATGTAAAGTTGTATGAATGATGTAATGAATAGTTGTATTTTGAATGAAATGAAAGTATTTTGATGTTTGGAAAATGAGTAACAGGAAATTACATTTGTTTGTAATTTGTGTTGAATTTTACAAGTGGATTTGATCAATAAAATAGCCAAAATTTGCCAGATTTTTTTCGTACTTTATGCAACGGTTCCATGCTCAAAACCGTTGCATAAGGTCATGACATTATGCAACGGTTCTATGCTCAAAATCGTTGCATAATGTCATGATCTTATGCAACGGTTTTCCTTGAACCGTTGCATAAGATCATGACCTTATGCAACAGTAGCTTATGCAACGGATTCAAAACCGTTGCATAAGGGTACTCAGAACCGTTGCATAAAATCCCTTCTGTAGTAGTGACATTTCATGTGCTATTTTCTTTGAGGAGACTCTTTACCAATCAACCACTGATGGGAAGAAATTTGTGGACTGCTGCCTCGAGGAGAACATTGTTCCTAGCATCAAAGTCGACAAAGGTACAAAGTTCTTAGAAATATGTGTTTGGTATCTCATGTATGATTTAAATAGCTGACACATTCTTTGTTTTTATAGGGTTTGGTTCCTGCATTTTGCAGGAGTTTAGTTGCTGCTGGCACGTAAAGGTGAGTCTGCTGTAAATATCTGGGTTCCAAACATCAAAAAATTTATCCGGAGTCCAACTGGGTTCCAAACTTCGAAAAAAAATTTTACGAAGCTTCCAGCCCTGGTAACTTTGGATTCCTGGCTTCGCCCCAGGTCCTACCTATGGTGTGGCGTGCCTTTGTATGACTTCTGCTTCGAAACGGACTAGAAATATATGTGTACCCGAAAAAATGTGATATATGTGATGTTTTTCCTTGTACTGTTCCATGACCCACAATATAAAAAATACTAATAAATTTTTTTATAATTATTAACTATTTATTTAAGATCATATAGATTTTGACTTTTCCCTTTATAATAATAGTATATTATAGCAAATAAAAAAACATCATGCAAATCGAATTGACGAGGAAGCGCGGAAGAAAATAATATCAAAGCTGACCACCGTATCTTTAGACTTTATGTTAGTACCTCAGTGGTTGATGATGACAACACCACGCTATTTAACGTTCAAGTTAAGTGTGCAGGTTCAAGAACTTAAAACAGTATGTGAGGTACTAGAACCCGTGGAGCGTGGTCAACAATCAAGGTCAAAGAAGTAGCCGTTGAATTTAGTTCGAGAAGATCATGGAACAAGTGGATACAAAGCGGTTGAGAGTATATCGCGAAGCACTACAGCTCGTGGAGCTGAAGGACCGGACTGGAACCCAGGGAGAAAATCTCTGTAACTGAAGCCACGTTTGATTACAACGAGTGGAATCACAACAGAACGTGAGCATATCATGGGAGCTAACCGTTGAAGACCAAACAGACTTATATACACATATCAAACCAAAGAGATAGGGGTGCCCAAACATTACTACTTTGAGATAGTTTTCACTTGGAGTTCTGCAAACACTAAAGAGTTAGTGAGTATTGAGAGCTCAACTGTGATAGCGGTGAAGGCAAATCGGAATTGGACAAGCTCAGGTACTGAGACCTTCGGCAAGCTTGTTCGGGAGACTACTATACCGATCTAGGATTGGTGGTGCTGTAAGTAGTTTCCAAAAGTGTTATCGTAATAGTTGTTGCTATTGCATGTGTACAGAATATATGTATTTTGTACAGTCTATTTATCAATAAAAGATATTTAGACAAACCAGTAGTTTTCCGCTGCATTATATTAAGTTCCAGAACCTGCAGGCGTAAACTAGGTTCCTAACAGTTCTTAGTTTAGCTTTAACACTAATTAGCAATCCTATCAATTGGTATCAGAGCCGACAGGTTCTAGATCTTGATTAGTTTGCAGGTATGTCAGGTGATTCCTTGTCAAATCCCTCGAAGTTGAAACCCGGCGAGTACGCAACCTGGGTTGTAAGTTCGAAGCTCACATATTAGGCACAGATGGTGAAGTATGGCAAGTGGTTGAGCAAGGTCGAAAGGTCATTCCGGATCCAATCTATGCAACAAAAGAAAAGCTGAGGGCTTCATACACAAAGGATGACTTCAAAAGCATTGAGAAAACAGCTAAAGCAATGAAGGTTCTTCACGCAGCTTTGGAACCAGGTGATATGCAGAAGGTTTCGCACCTCAAATGTCCAAAGGAAATCTGGCTGACACTCAAAAGAATCTATGAGGGATCAGAAGATGTCAAGAAGAACCGAGTTCTTGCTGCTCAGACCGAGTTGTTCAATCTGAGGCAGGACAAGAACGAAATAGTTCATGAGTTTCATTCTCGATTTCAAGGTTGCGTCTCAAACCTTGCAAACCTTGAAAAGAGATATGAACAGTGGGAGATCAATCATATGTTCCTTCGCGGATTGAGCCCAGAATGGAATGACATTGTAAGGACTATGCAAGCCCTGGCCCACACCAAACAGTTGACCTTGGAAGACCTGGTTGCTAAACTGGACAGCAACATGCTGCTGGATAAGGATCGAGAACCTCAGAAGGTTTCTCGACAGATTGCATTGGGCAGCAAGGGTGAAAAGTCGAAGTACTCGAAGGGCAAGGAGTCAACTGAAAAAGAAAAGGGCAAGTTTTCCTCTGACAAAGAGCTAGCGTTACTGACAAAGGCGCTCAAAGTTGCCAAGGAGAGACGTGGCGAGGTTTAGGAACCTCGTAGGTTTTCAAAGCGCAGTCCGACCAAAAAGGGTGAATGCTTCTACAGTAAGAAGAAAGGACATTTCCAGAAGGATTGCCGCAAAAAGAAATATGATGAGTCTCAGAATGAGAAAGAAAAGGAATACAAGCCCAAAGATGATAAGTCTAAGGACAAGAAGGCCATGTGCGCTTGGGGAGGAGCAGATGGTTCCGCAACAGACAGTGACCTTGAGCTGGAATCTAAGTATCAGACCTCTGAATCAGGCGATGTGTGTCTTATGGCTGCAGAAGGATCTTCTGACTCTGAGGTATCTCTCTCTTCTGTGAATTCAATTTCTTCAAATACTAATTCACGTTCAGGGCTATTAGATATTATTAGAAAATTGGTAGATGCGAATGATAAGCTCAAAGACATCATTGCTGAGCAAGATGGCAAAGCGGGTGAAATGTTTGAGGAAAATCATCAGCAAGCAATCAAAATTCGGCAATTGAAGAAACAACTTGCTAGTGCTCAGAGACCTACCGCTAAGACACATGTTCAGGAACCTGTTAAGCAGAAGGTGGTAACTGCTCCCAAGGGAAAGAAGTCCAAACCCGGACTTGGTTATGGTGAGATGACTGAAGCAACCTCAGAAGGCTGGAGAGCCACGTAGCACTCCTCGACCAAAAGTTGATCTTCATGATGGTGCAAAAGCCTATGGTAAGGGATTTCATATTTGGAACCAGTACACCAAAGACAAGCACTCGGAGGGCATTAACTTCAGCAAACAAAAGAAGAAGGTTGCTGAATTAAAGAAGACAACCTTCAAAGAGGAGAAGATATGTTACCATTGTGGTCAGGTCGGACACTTATGGAACAGATGTCCAGGAAGAACCCTTCAAAACAAGGTTCAAAAACCACACCAGACAGGTAGACAAACGTCCCTGAAGAAGGTTCCACAACCGAGGACTCAGAAGAGGGTTTCAGAACCAAGGATACCAAACAGAGGGAATCAAGTTCCCATTACAAACACTAATAATTCTTCTGATGTTCATACTAACTGCAATTCATCTAGTTCTAATCATAGACCCAAGGCAGCCAAGCTAGTTTGAGTTCGTGAGGACTAATCTCATTTTTGCTGGAGAAGAGAGGAAAGCATCCATGGATGGTCGACAGTGGGTGCTCAGGGCACATGACCGGAAGTGTGAAATGGTTCTCTTCTCTTCAACACCATTCTGGAGGTACTGTAACGTTTGCTAACAAGAGCAAGTGTAAGGTCTTCGGAAAAGGTATGATCAAATTAAACAGAAAAATTAGTGTAGATAAAGTCAGGTTGATTCATGGTTTGAAGTATGATTTGCTAAGTGTTCACCAGTTGTGTCTCAAAGGTAAAAACAAAGTTGTTTTTACAAATGACGGTTGTTATGTCAAGTGCATTGCAACAGGTAGAATCCTCCTTAAAGGTTTTGTTGAAGATGGCGTTTATCTCACTGATTTGAACTTCAATTCAGAGGAGTACCTCTGTTTAGCTTCAAGGACCGGGAACTCTGTTTTGTGGCACCGACGACTAGGTCATGTCAACATGAGGTTGCTGAAGAAGTTGCACAAGCTTGAGTTAGTTCGTGGTTTACCCGAGGTATCAGAAGGTCTGGAACATGTGTGTGACGCATGTACAAGAGGAAAACAGACTAGAACCTCATTTCCAGTCAAAAATGTGGTCAGCACCACTCGACCTTTAGAGCTGGTTCATATGGACCTTTGTGGACCCATGAGGACTACAACCAGGGGAGGTAATAAATATGTGTTTGTTTTAGTAGATGATTACTCTAGATTTACTTGGGTTATTTTCATTGCTAACAAAACTGACGTTTTCTCTGAGTTTGAATATTGGGTAAAGGTTACCAAAAGGAACCACAGTCGGATATTGGCAGGTATTAGAACCGACCATGGAACGGAGTTCGAAAACTCGCAGTTCATCAGTTGGTGTACCAAATGTGGTGTGCAACATAACTTCTCAGCTCCCAGAACCCCTCAGCAAAACGGGGTTGTGGAACGCAAGAATCGTACCTTGCAGGACATGACGCGTACAATGCTTTTAGAAAGTGGTCTTCCTAAGAGTTTTTGGGGAGAAGCCATGAACGCAGCATGTCACGTTCTCAATAGGGCTTATCTAAGATCTATTCTGAACAAGACTCCATACGAGCTTCTTAAAGGTAGAAGGCCTAATATAGCACATCTTAGAGTATTTGGTTGCAGGTGCTACATTCATGATAACGGGAATAACCAGTTGGGCAAGTTCGAACCAAGGAGTGATGCAGGTGTGTTCGTGGGATATGCCTCAGATAGCAAGGCATATGACGGAGCCCACTGCACTGTCGTTAAGGTGCAATGTTCTCTGTGCAAATAAATTTATATTTTCCGCTACTCGCGACTTCACTATTGGGTAGTAAGTGGTAAGTAGGGGTCGAACCCAAGGGAATTAGGGGGATAGTCGTTCTTTGAGGGAATCGTACAGCGAGGGAGCGTGTTTTAGGTTGATTGAGATTTTAGTGCGGAAAAGTAAGTGACGGGTTGGTTGGTTTTGGTTTTAGTGCGGAAAAGTAAATGACAGAAAATGTAAATACTGAAAATAAAAGTAGAAGACTTACAGCGGGTGATGCGTGATTGGCAAGTCCTCCGGAAGGTGAGCAGTTGATAGAGCAGTTTATACTAAGAAAGTAAGTGCAAGGGGTTTTTTAAATCTAAAGAAAGATTCGGTTTCAGGGGCCTTGTATCATAATCCGTTTATCATTAACCGTTAATGACCATACTAAGTGTTCAAAAGTGAATCGAGGCTATTCCTAGCACAAGACTTGCCACACCGTCTAGTCTTTTGCAAGACATAGTACTCTTGTCTAATATGTGCATCCATTTGACCATCATTCCTGATAAATCAAATGGTTTTTGGAAGAGGTTGATCTCCACAAATAAGCTGTGCTCTTCCGAGCCTCCACTTATCCACGGAGGTCGTGAGTTCATGATAGAGCTTTGCTCTTCCGAGCATCCACTCTACCAATGAAGTTCTGACCTAATATAAGGCACTTAGAACATGTTGAACACAAAGAGGCATTAAGAAAAGGGTCTAAAACATTTTATGACACAAATACACCCCTTCAACCGAATGAAGGGTTTAGCTACGATTATCCATGGAAGAGGATATCATAGTTAAGTATTTGAAAAGTAAAGGTTTTGTAAGACAGGAAAAGTAAAGGTTTTGAAAGTAAAGACAAGGAAAGTAAAGTTTTTGAAAGTAAAGACAAGGAAAGTAAAATTGCAGTTTTGAAAGACAGGAAAGTAAAAGCTTTGAAAGTAAAAGACAGTAAAGGAAAGGGGTGAGTACTTCAAGAACCGACAAGAGTACTCAAGAATAGTGAAAAGTAAAGACAAGCTTGAGTACTACAAGAACCGACAAGAGTACTCAAGAACAAACTATAATATTCAAGAACCAACAGGAATATTATAGATTGAAACCAAACTTACAAAGTAACCAAATGTTTTAGAGAGAGAAGTGATTTACAATTTGTGGATGTTTGAAATGAGGAGGGGATGAGCTCCATTTATAGGGAGGAGAAGGGAGGAATGGATGGAGGAGATGATGGCATGTGGTTTTTGATCCAAGGGAGGAGAAGGAGGAGGCGCCACATGGGGGGAGCAAAAGCCGCCGGTTACCTTGGTGGGGGAAGGGAAAGCCACCGGTGGCCGGTCACCATGGAGGGGAGGCTTCCTCCCTTGGCCACCTCCAAGCAAGGCCGCCGGTCACCTTGGTCCAAAGGATGAGTTTTGTGATTTTTGTGCAGTCTTTTCACAAAACTATCAGTCCAATTTCGCTCCGGTCTGACTTTGGTTGTTCCTCGCTTTGATTTATTTTGAGTAATTCAATGTCAGGATCTTGAGATTTCTTCATTCAGCATCTGATCTTGACCTTGGAATGACTCGTAACATCTTTTCAGCGTAAAATCCTCTCCTTAGCGTGTTTTCTCTCTAGAGTCCAAAATACCCTGTAGAAATATATCGGGACTATCAAGCAGAAGTTAAATAGACAAATAGTCTAATTTGGTGGGTTTTCTTGTGTTTTTGATTCGTATAATTATGGTCCATCAGCATACAAGGTCTACAACAAGAAGACTCGGAAAGTAGAAGAAAGTGTGCATGTGGTCTTCGATGAAGGAATCATGGCAGAAAAATCAGTGGAGGTTCCTGACCAACAGGACTCAGATGATGAGATTTTTGTGCTAACTCGTGCTAATCAGATCATTGATGAAGCTGATGAGGTTGTAGAACCAGAGGGTGCAGAACCAGAGAATGCCTTAGAGGAACCTGCTCAGAACGCAGACGGAATACTGGACGAGGAGTCTGAAGATGACATTTCAGAACCTGATGTGGACCAAGTACCTGATGTCGGTCAACATCCAGACGTGGAGAACGACCAGTTTGATCATGACGATGATCAAGTGTCAGAAGGTGAAGGAATCCAGGAAGAAATGGGAGATGTCGAACCTTTGACCAGAGATCAGAGGTCCAGACGACCAAGTACAAGACTTGCAGATTACCATTCTTATGATGCTGTTCAGGGGGAACGAACCCTAACAGCGTTTGTGTCCTTTGTGGAACCTAGCACCGTTCAGGAGGCATTGAAGGATCCAGATTGGGTTCAGGCCATGCACGAGGAGCTACATCAGTTTGAGAGAAACAAGGTGTGGAGACTAGTACCTCGGCCAAAAGATAGGAAGGTCATTGGAATGAGATGGATATTTAGGAACAAGAGGGATAAGAAAGGAGCTGTTGTTCGGAACAAGGCTCGGCTGGTAGTCAAAGGGTATAACCAGTAGGAAGGGATCGACTATGACGAGACCTTCGCACCAGTGGCACGGTTAGAAGCCATTAGACTTCTCATCGCCTACTCAGTTCAGTTTGGCTTCAAGCTACATCAGATGGATGTGAAGACGGCGTTCCTGAATGGAAACCTCAAGGAGGAGGTTTACGTTTCACAGACTCCTGGGTTCGAAAACCAGCAACATAGCGACTGGGTTTATGTACTTGACAAGGCACTTTACGGTCTTAAGCAGGCACCAAGGGCATGGTACGAGAGATTGTCCTACTTTCTGATAAAGCACGGATATGAGCGTGGAACTGTGGATAAGACATTGTTTCTACTCAGAACTAAGAATCATCTTCTAGTAGTTCAAGTATACGTCGACGACATAGTGTTTGGCTCAACCAGCAACGCACTCGTCAATGAGTTCCAGAACCTCATGGAAAGCAAATTTGAGATGAGCGTGGTAGGAGAACTCACATTCTTCTTAGGACTACAGATCAAGCAAGAAGCAGATGGGACTCAGTTTCATCAGCAGAAGTACTTGAAAGAAGTTCTTCTGAAGTACGAATTGAATGGTTCTAAAACCATCAGTACACCTAGCTCCCCAGCCGACTCGCTTTCAAAAGAGATGAACTCACCGCCCATAGATCAGACTAAGTACAGAGGCATGATAGGTTCACTTCTGTACCTTACCACTTCTAGACCTGATATTATGTTCAGCGTGTGTCAATGTGCCAGGTATCAAGCTGATCCGAGGGAAGCTCACGTGAAGGCTGTCAAACGGATTATGAGGTACCTGAATGGGACAAAGGACTTAGTGCTGTGGTACCCTAGGGACAAGTCCCTGGTACTGGAAAGCTTTTCGGATGCTGACTACGCAGGATATCGAGCAGACAGGAAATCGACATCTGGGATGGCTCAATTTCTTGGCTCGTGCTTAGTTTCATGGGGGTCCAGAAAGCAAAACTCGGTAGCTCTCTCAACGACTGAGGCAGAGTATGTGACAGCAGCAGCGTGCTGTGCACAACTTCTGTGGTTACAGAACCAGCTAAGTGATTTTGGTCTATTCTTTGATACTGTTCCTATTTACTGTGATAACACCAGTGCAATTAGCGTAGCTAAAAATCCCGTACATCATAGTAAAATGAAACACATTGAAATTAGACATCACTTTATTAGAGATTGTGTCGAAAAGGGCTTAGTCTCTATTGAGTTTTGTAGGACCGATGATCAAGTAGCGGACATCTTTACCAAGGCCTTACACAGAGAGCCTTTTGAGAAGCTGAGGATAGAGCTTGGTCTGATCTCCACTTAATGAGGTACTCTTAACTTTTCTCTCAATGATTGGTTAGAATAAGGTTCTTGATCCTTCATTGTTGCCTAAAGTATTGGAACGTCACTGAGGTCCTTGTGTGATAACATGCTAGTATACCCTTACTTCTCAATTAAAGGTTGTGTGTTCTCTGCTTGTGCTTGGGATCTTTTATTCTTAAACCTTTGTACCTTCCGGATTTTGCACCACACTAAACCCCGTGAAGGAAGAGTACACAGCCACCTAAGCTCATACCTCGTCGAGAATGTCCAATGACCCTTTGTTAATGCTGGACTACTGCGACTAAAGGTACATATATCCTGTGTGATTATATTGAGTGCTTCGTTGTGATGTTTGCAAATCTAATAACCCTTATAGTTAAGCCGACCCATCACAACACCCTTTGAGAAGGATATGGCATGGTATTGGTATTGTATTCTCTCAGTTTGGTTCCAGAACCAGTTCAGATATTAGGCTCAGATTGGACCGAGAGTAAAGATCTTTAATTTGAAAATTCAAAGACCTGACACGTGGGAAGACGAGAAGTCTTCGTGATAATTACGAGTGCGTGCATCTGGGAGAAAATTCTAGCTTTAAAGTTGGAGTTTTGGCACTCACAACTCCTCACTTCAACTTCAGCGCTCTCTCTTCCTTGAAATCTCTCAAGCTCTCAATCGATTAACTTCAATGTCCGCCAACAACAACGACTCCAACATGTCAATTGAGGAAATTAATCATGTGATTCTAGAGCAAGTGATTGCTCAACCGGAGATTCCGCCATCAACCGAGGAGGTTTCTCAATCCAGATCTGAGGCGGTAAGCACAGACGCAAACAAGGAGAAGGAGGACAAAACTCAGGAAGAATCTGGTAAAATCACTGAACCCATCTCAGTCTCAGTTTCAGTACCTGTTGGTAGTGTAGAAACACCGTTAGAGAATGTTGTTGAAATGGAGGTGGTTGGAGGAGACGAATCAGTCGATGTAGGCACTGTAGGCAATGTTGAAACTGGAGGGGCTTCTAGCACTGAGGTAGTGAACAGTGCTGCTGGTGATAGGTCAATACCCATGGTGCAAGAGATTCCGGCGGTTAGTGAATCTGATGGAGGTCTGCTATTGGATCTGTTAGATGAAGTGGAGATTGTGGCCTCTGAGCTTGGTCCTATGGATGGTGCTAGTGGAGGACAAAGTCAGGAAAAAGACTCACAATCTACAAAAGATGATGTAGAAATCATTGGAGGAGATGAAAGTCCAGAACCGTCAAGCAGAACCTCTAAAAAGAGAAAAGCTTCAGGAGTACAATTGAGGGAGCAACCACCTCGATCCGAAAAGAAGCAGAGGACTGCTTCAAAGAAAGGAAAGAAGGTGAAGGTTCCTAAACCTCCCGTTACTGCGCCAGTTGAGAAAACGAAGATCGTTATGGATGAGTTTAGCATTGATGAAGAGTTTTTGATGGTCAATAAGCTTGAAGAAGTGTATGACCTGGTAAAGTTTCAGGAATGGGAACATCTTTTTAAAGATGATGAGGAGGTTGATAAAGAACTGGTGACTGAGTTCTATAGGAAGGTCTCTAAGGTAGACAAAGGGCCTATTGTCTATCTGAACTTTGAATTCAAAGGCCAGAAGCTGACAGTTTCCAGTAGGGACTTGGCATATGAACTTGGTCTGAAGCATGAAGGTTTTGATACTTTCACCAAGGGTTCATGGCCAGAGTCTATTACCGAGGAGATGAAGGAAGAGATGGAACTCAAAATCTGCAACTACTATGACCCGAATGTCACTGATCTCACCACTAACCACATGGATCCCAAAATGAAGATCCTTCACAGATTTCTTGTGCACACAATTATGCCCAGAGGTTCAAAACTAGCTTTAGCTCAGATTCAGGACATACTGGTCCTTGATCAAATAATGAGGAAGCAGAAGGTAAATCTGCCGAAGATGATTATTCATCAAATGGAGTATGTCAGCAAGTTACAGCATGTTGGGCATGTAAGGTTTGTGAAGAAGATTCTTCAGTTCCAAAACGTCTACCATCCATCTTCAGAGGTTTCTGTCCTGAAATCATTAACTATGTACTCGATTCACAGATGGGGAATTCTGCTGGACAATGATCTAGGGTGGATCAGAAAGAAGGCACCAGGGAAGGTTCCAGAAGAGGAAGACACAATGGAAGTAGAAAGTGAGACGACCATGGATGATGGCAGGCTCAGTAAGCTTGAGAAAGGTGTTGCTGAGATCAAGGAAATGTTAGCAGAGTTAAAATCAGATGTTGGGAAGATGTCTACCAGTCAGTGGATGATTGAGGAGGAAGTCAATGAACTGAAGAAGGTAATTGAAGCGGGGTTCGTTGATCTAAGGAGCAGAGCGTCAGGAACAGGTTCCAAAACCTGATTGAGAGAATGCAAGTATCTCTACCGGCCATGTCCTTGCCCTATTCCTTAAAACCCTACCACATCTAATCCCCTATTTTTTGATTATGAATTGTCTTTTGTTTGTGATCCTGATGGACCAAAGTTATACGAGTCAGAAACACAGTAAAACCCCCTTAATTAGACTGTTTGTCTATCTAACTTCTACGTGTTAGTCCCGATATATTTCCACAGGGCATTTTAGAGACTGAAGTGAAAACACGCTAAGGAGAGGATTTTAAGCTGAAAAGATAACAAGAGTCAATCCAAGGTCAAGATCATATGCCGACTGAAGAAATATCAAGGATCCTGACGTTGAATTGACCATAACAAATTAATCAGAGGAATCAGGAGTGGAGTCAAGACAGCCCGGAGAAGAAACACATTGACAGTTTTGTGAAAAGACTGCACAAAACTGTACAAACTCACACATTGGGCAAGGATGACCGACCACTTGAAGAAGTGGTGGCCAAAGGAGGAGCACCTCCCCTTCCACCGCCGTCTACCGGCGGCTCTTGGTGGTGGTGACCGGCGGCTTTTGGAGCTCCTCCACATGTCACCACCACCTTCCTCCTCCTCCACCACTCCTCTTCCTCCATGTGTGGCCATCTCCTCCATCCATTTTCTCCTCCAATCAAGATGCAACACTTACCACCCATCTCCACCACCCATCTCGTCCCCTTTGGGCTATAAAAGGAGGAGCTCCTCCTCCTCATTTCACACACCAAAATCTCAATTTCACTTCTCTCTCTAGAAGTTGTAATATTTGTAATGTTGTAATTTTGCTTTGGAAATAAAGGAAAGCTCCCTTGGCGCTTCAACGGTTGTAAGTATTTCTTCATATATATTCAACTGTTTTATTTCCTTAGTATAATGTTTAGCGCGATGAATAGTAGCTAAACTAGTAGTTCGGTTCAAGGGGCGCACTTGTATTATAAAATGTTTTAAGACTATTAACTTAGTGTATAGTCTTAGTATTCAAAACTTGTTCTATGTGCCATATATAGTCAGAGTTTCCAAGGTTGAGTGGATGCTGTAACAAGCAAAGCTCTTCTGTGGGAATTCGTGATCATACTCAGGTAGTGGAAGCTGTAACAAGCAAAGCTATCTGAGGAGTTCGACTCATCCTAAACCCCATCTGGTCGAGCGTAACTGTGAGATCAGGTGGATGCACCTAGGCTAGCATACCTTAGGGTATTGGCGCTAGACTGAAATAGAACAGGAGTTGCTTTAAACCGGTGTTGCAAGTCTTGAGCTGTAACTAGCCTCGATTCACCGTTTGAATACTTAGATGATTCACTAAAGGTCAATGATAAACAGGATATAATACAAGTCCCCTGAAACCGAACATTTCTCTTTAATTATAAACTGTACTTTACTTTCCAGTATTAAAATCAACCAACCAATCAATCAATCAATCAAAATAGCTGGTAGCTTTAAAACCAACCAACCGACCTTAAACACGCTCCCACGCTGCGTAATTCCCCCCGAAGAACAATTATTCCCCTAGTTCCCTTGGGTTCGACCCCTACTTACCAAGTACTACCCAGTAGTATAGTTGCGAGTAGCGGACTATTATAAATTTATTTGCACAATCGCTTTGACGACGAGCGGTTCTGTCAAATTGGCGCCGTTGCCGGGGAACTAGTCATCGGATAACTGTTCTTTAAACCGTTACGCACTTCAAAAACAAACCATGTCTCGCAAAGAAAGTCACCATGACTACCAGGATGACGAAGAAATAAAACTGTACGATCAGAATGATGAGGTACCGTTTCCATTCGTTGACGATCCGAAACAACTCATCAGAAACAGAAGAGCTCATGATAGGGAAGCAGTCAGGAGAAACCAAGAATTACCCGAGGACCGAAATGCAGCTGGTCCAGTACAACCTGCTATTCATCCCCCACGACCACAACCTCAACCTCGATACATGCCAAGAAGAGAACCCGCTTTCGACGACTACTACGGAGATAACTACTACCGTGAACCGACGATGGGAGAGTTAAATGCCCCTAATTTCGAGACACAGCCGTGGTGCATCTATGAGAGCCCTGAATTAGAAAATATAACCATCAACGCATCAGTGGCACACAGCCTGCCAAAATTCTCAGGATCTCAAGGAGAATCTGCCGCAACTCACCTTCAACGCCTATATGGCATTTGCCAGAATCTAAAGCCCAACCGGGTGAATATGGACGACTTCAAGTTAAAAGCGTTCTATTTTTCCCTCACTGACTCGGCAAGTGACTGGTTCCTTTCATTGCCTTCCGGAAGCATTAGAACATGGGTTCAGATGCAGAAGAAATTCTTAGATAAATACTATCCGGCTGGAAGAGCAATACAAGTAAGGAAGCAACTACAGGAAATCAAACAAGGTCCCAATGAAACCATGTACGATTACCTGGAAAAGTTCAATCACCTAGAAAGGAGCTACTGTACCCTTGGACTGCCCGAGAAACTCATCATCGAGTACCTCATTGATGGATTAAGACCATTAGACAAAATGCTCTTGGATGCCTCAGCGGGAGGGTCCATGATGAATCTATCATTAAGTGGCATCAGAAATCTCATCGCCAACGTTGCTGAAAATGCTCGATTTAGAGAAGAAACCACTCGTTAAGATGAATTTTCTCGATCAAAAAGGGTAGCACAAACCGTGGCATCAGTAAACTCCATAACTGAAGAGATGAAACAGTTAAAGGAGATGATGATTGAGATCATACGTAGACAGCCAGTTACGGTAAAACCTTGCGAGTTCTGTGGTTCTACAGACCACAAAACGGACGCATGCCCAACATTGATAGAAGAAGAACCGGCTGACGTAAATACAGTGGGAGGATATCAAGGATACAACAACGACAGAGCTGGACAAAATAGACAGTACGGTCAAACATCAAACCCAGGCTGGCGTAACAACAACAGCTATCTTCAGAAGGAGACACAACCAGTTGTCCCTCAACTAGCTCAGTCATACTACCAACCCCCCCCCCCACCAGCAGTATAACCAGAACGCTCAATCGGCAAGCCAATATTAACAAAAAGGACCAAATCAGTACCAAGCCGGCCCGAGCAATCAGCAGGAACCAAGCAAATCGCTCAACGACACGATGAAGGAGCTCGCGGGAAACATTAATCAGTTGGGAACTTCGCTACACCAGTACCAGGCAAAAACTGACGGGGCAATCTCAGAATTGACCAAACAAATGTTCCAGCTCGCCACCGCAATGTCTACACTCACTACTGAACCTGGCAGACTTCCTTCACAGACCATTCAAAATCCAAAGGCAAATATAAGCATGATAAAGAGGTCAAGCATGAAGGCTACACTAGGAGAAGTAGCAAGATCCCCAACTTACAAACTCACGAACAATCACTTCAACCGCAGACGTCGGCCTGATTGGAATCAAGAGGAAGATCGTCCCAATAATGGCAAAACATGGGTTACACATGCCGACAATGGACGATATGCATTCACCGTCTGCATAACACCATCGCCTATTATACACACCGACGTACCAGCATCAGGATGGGACGACGACAACAACTTAAGGCCAAGGAATAGGCAGACTGGTCAAAGAATAGAAAGAGCCCTCGTTTCAGACCATGAGTCACAACTGGAAAGAGATAAAGACCCAGGAGCCTTTACAATCACTTGCGGTATTGGTGAAACCCAGATCCACAAATGCTTAGTCGATCTTGGGGCTGCTGTCAACGCCATGCCTTCCTCCTTGTATTACTTACTAGGACTAGGTCCGTTGAAACCTCCCCGGTCAAATATCGAGCTAGGAGATAAGTCATGCATCCGTCCGGTTGGAGAACTGGAAGATGTAATACTCCATTTGGGAGAGCTCGTCGTTGCTGCAGACTTCTATGTAATACCAACAGAAGAAACCAGCGAAGACGATCCTCCGACAATAATATTGGGACGACCATTCCTCTACGCCACTAAAGCAAGAATCGATGTGGGCACGGGGTCATTATCACTTAAGTTCGGCGGCAAAATTGCACATTTCTAGATTAATAAGAGCCGCCCGGACACGAAGAAACCGCCAGACATAACACCTATCTTAGATCACAGTGCACAGTTTTCTGACCTGTCATTAGGGACCAAAAAAGTATCAAGACCAGCAGCTATGGTCAAAGGTCTCCCGCCTTCTCAGAAACAATGGAAAGAGAAAACACCAAAACCATGGAGCTCTTACTCCAGCAAGAAGTCAGGAAGAAGCAACACTGGAACGGTGGCAAAGTTCGACCTCAGCCACCCATGGGACCCAAACCAATGAACCACAAACGAGGTATCATCGAGCCAACGACGTTAAACAAGTGCACTGGTCGGGAGGTAACCCGACACTATCTTACTTTTCCGCACTTTAATTTCTGTCATTTAAATTCAGTATTTAGTTTTAAGCTTGCATGACTTTTGAACTAAGGCACGCCTTCGTTCAAAAGTGGGGGGTGAGAACCACCTGTGTACATAAATAACATGCAGTTGTTTTTCTTTTTTAATAAGTACCTTTTTGAAAATATGAACTTAAGAATGTGAAAAAGATAAATCATAATTCATGCATTAACCTTGTGAAAATTCAAACTGTTTAAAAACTTAGAATGTAACTTTCCATTTGTCCTTTATGTTGAGATAACTAGGGATGTGGAGTTGATATAAACTGCCCTAGAGAGGCTTGGCAAGCAATCAAAGGATCAGATCAAACTATATGGTTTTCGAAGTCAGTGGAGGCTGCACTTCGGGTTTTCAGTGAATAATTGAAGTCAACTCCGCCAAGAAGCATCTATGCAAAGGCGAGGACGGGAATCAAACCGTCCTCTCTCTAGTCAAAATAGTCGAGAAAATAGATGAGCGACCCTCATCTTGACCCGCGCAAAACGACAAAGACAAGAGGAGCGGGGAGGTATTTCCATAGGCTTGTGGGCGATGATTGGACCTCTCAAAAAGGCTTGAGAAAATGGACTAGCAGTCACAAAAAGGCGAAAAACTCAAAGAAGAAAATCAAAAGAGGCCAAAGGCCCAAAATTGTGAAGGTTTTAACCGAGCAAAAGTGAAGTACTCAAAAAAGTCAAATCAAAGGCCAAAGGCCGATTCACTACAACAAAAAAGCAGTCCCTCGCCAAAGAAGAAAATCAAAAAGGCTCAACTCACTGAAACCCGAATCGAATCATGTGCTAGAGAAAGCTACCAGAAAACCATATAGTAAGAGACGATCCCGAGGTTGCAGTCCAGGAGCCTAAAAAGGGCTATCTCCCGAGACATCCAATATAATTTGCATCTCAACACGGAGGTACAAGTATTAAGTTTCTTCTATTTATTTACGCAGTTTAATTTGGTAATAAGTAAGCAATGCATGAATTAGGATAGATCGAGTACCACAGTCTAATTTTCATATTCCAAAGCCAAACTTAGAACTTACGCCCTTTAATAGCATTGTTCGGGACGAACAACTAAAAGTGGGGGGTAATCTGATGGACCAAAGTTATACGAGTCAGAAACACAGTAAAACCCCCTTAATTAGACTGTTTGTCTATCTAACTTCTACGTGTTAGTCCCGATATATTTCCACAGGGCATTTTAGAGACTGAAGTGAAAACACGCTAAGGAGAGGATTTTAAGCTGAAAAGATAACAAGAGTCAATCCAAGGTCAAGATCATATGCCGACTGAAGAAATATCAAGGATCCTGACGTTGAATTGACCATAACAAATTAATCAGAGGAATTAGGAGTGGAGTCAAGATAGCCCGGAGAAGAAACACATTGACAGTTTTGTGAAAAGACTGCACAAAACTGTACAAACTCACACATTGGGCAAGGATGACCGACCACTTGAAGAAGTGGTGGCCAAAGGAGGAGCACCTCCCCTTCCACCACCGCCTACCGGCGGCTCTTGGTGGTGGTGACCGGCGGCTTTTGGAGCTCCTCCACATGTCACCACCACCTTCCTCCTCCTCCACCACTCCTCTTCCTCCATGTGTGGCCATCTCCTCCATCCATTTTCTCCTCCAATCAAGATGCAACACTTACCACCCATCTCCACCACCCATCTCCTCCCCTTTGGGCTATAAAAGGAGGAGCTCCTCCTCCTCATTTCACACACCAAAATCTCAATTTCACTTCTCTCTCTAGAAGTTGTAATATTTGTAATGTTGTAATTTTGCTTTGGAAATAAAGGAAAGCTCCCTTGGCGCTTCAACGGTTGTAAGTATTTCTTCGTATTTATTCAACTGTTTTATTTCCTTAGTATAATGTTTAGCGCGATGAATAGTAGCTAAACTAGTAGTTCGGTCTAAGGGGCGCACTTGTATTATAAAATGTTTTAAGACTATTAACTTAGTGTATAGTCTTAATATTCAAAACTTGTTCTATGTGCCATATATAGTCAGAGTTTCCAAGGTTGAGTGGATGCTGTAACAAGCAAAGCTCTTCTGTGGGAATTCGTGATCATACTCAGGTAGTGGAAGCTGTAACAAGCAAAGCTATCTGAGGAGTTCGACTCATCCTAAACCACATCTGGTCGAGCGTAACTGTGAGATCAGGTGGATGCACCCAGGCTAGCATACCTTAGGGTATTGGCGCTAGACTGAAATAGAACAGGAGTTGCTTTAAACCGGTGTTGCAAGTCTTGAGCTGTAACTAGCCTCGATTCACCGTTTGAATACTTAGATGATTCACTAAAGGTCAATGATAAACAGGATATAATACAAGTCCCCTGAAACCGAACATTTCTCTTTAATTATAAACTGTACTTTACTTTCCAGTATTGAAATCAACCAACCAATCAATCAATCAATCAAAATAGCTGGTAGCTTTAAAACCAACCAACCGACCTTAAACACGCTCCCACGCTGCGTAATTCCCCCCGAAGAACAATTATTCCCCTAGTTCCCTTGGGTTCGACCCCTACTTACCAAGTACTACCCAGTAGTATAGTTGCGAGTAGCGGACTATTATAAATTTATTTGCACAATCGCTTTGACGACGAGCGGTTCTGTCAGATCCCATGCACCTCTTTGAACATTGCTTTTAGTTATGAAGTTTAAGTTACTTTCATGAGTATTGGCACGCTGACTTTTGTTGACTAACTCTACTAATGATAACTTTGTTGGATTATATAACCTTATTTGATGATGCCAAAAGGGGGAAAGAGTTAGTGGGAACCCATTGAGGGGGAATCGGTCAGGCATCTGTTCCTCGACCACGAGAAAGTTCTTCTGTTGTTTGACTAAGGGGGAACTTAGTAGTTGGGTTCTGAAACTTCTAATTGACTTTGACATTTTTTTTCTAGGGTGTTTGTCATCATCAAAGGGGGAATTTGTTAGTATCTCAGTGGTTGATGATGACAACACCACGCTATTTAACGTCCAAGTTAAGTGTGCAGGTTCAAGAACTTAAAACAGTATGTGAGGTACTAGAACCCGTGGAGCGTGGTCAACAATCAAGGTCAAAGAAGTAGCCGTTGCATTTAGTTCGAGAAGATCATGGAACAAGTGGATACAAAGCGGTTGAGAGTATATCGCGAAGCACTGCAGCTCGTGGAGCTGAAGGACCGAGTCTTGGGTTGTTCCGAGATTTGCGGACTGGAACCCAGGGAGAAAATCTCGGTAACAGAAGCCACGTTTGATTACAACGAGTGGAATCACAACAGAACGTGAGCATATCATGGGAGCTAACCGTTGAAGACCAAACAGACTTATATACACATATCAAACCAAAGAGATAGGGGTGCCCAAACATTACGACTTTGAGATAGTTTTCACTTGGAGTTCTGCAAACACTAAAGAGTTAGTGAGTATTGAGAGCTCAGCTGTGATAGCGGTGAAGGCAAATCGGAATTGGACAAGCTCAGGTACTGAGACCTTCGGCAAGCTTGTTCGGGAGACTACTATACCGATCTAGGATTGGTGGTGCTGTAAGTAGTTTCCAAAAGTGTTATCGTAGTAGCTGTTGCTATTGCATGGGTACAGAATATATGTATTTTGTACAGTTTATTTATCAATAAAAGATATTTAGACAAACCAGTAGTTTTCCGCTGCATTATATTAAGTTCCAGAACCTGCAGGCGTAAATTAGGTTCCTAACAGTTCTTAGTTTAGCTTTAACACTAATAAGCAATCCTATCACTTTAGTTGAAACGTCCGATAGTCAGACTGACACTTGTCATCATCTTAATTATTTGAGGACTTATTCCAGTCAATCTATGCCGTCCCTTTATCTGACCAATCATCTCAATCAGTGTTATATTATCGTCATCAAGTTTGTATTTAACACTCCACTCCAGACTCCACTCCACTCGCTCATCTTCGGACCATTCACAAAACCCGACCCGATGCATCCAACCTGGATCCTAATCTATGCGGTTCATAAATAAAAGCTGACGCTTAGTTAAACATGGGGATTTCAGATTCCGACTCTGCTCTGCTTCGAATCTTCCGAGGTTCGATCATGAAATTCCTACGCGGGTTTCATCTCAAAAAGCACCTGGTCAGCATCATCCCGAGATCCTCCGGGCGACGCAGATACCTCCGGTTAGACTCATCAGACTCCGACGAGAACGACGCGACTCGAGCGTTTAGATGGTGTAACTGGGTCAAACAGAAGGCCACATGGATCTGGCTCTGTTCTGCTCGAGCTGGTTCGAGCTACAGCCGAATCGAAAGAGAGAAAACGGAGCAGGTGCCGAAGGGGTTTCTGGCGGTTTACGTAGGGAGAGAATCCGGAGACGAAAGCAGAGTGCTTGTGCCTGTGATTTACTTCAACCATCCGCTGTTCGGTGAGCTGTTGAAGGAAGCGGAGGATGAGTTTGGGTATGAGCATCCTGGCGGGATTAAGCTTCCGTGTCGGATCTCGGAGTTCGAGAAGGTTCAGACGACGATTCGTAGAGGGTTTTGTGGTGGTGGGAAGTTGAAGACGTGGAGGAGGAAGCTGAAGCTCCTCTGATTGATGATGACGATAAACGTAGCAGGTAGCTAGCTCTACTCAACTACGACATGTTTTCATCATGTCGTTTTAGGTTTAGTTATATTAGCCGTTTGTCTTTGCTAAACTAAAATATATGCAGAATTTTTCTTTAGCCGCAAAGACATTATATTGTAGTGAGCAAACATTCAAAATTGATAGATCAAGGATAAGCGTTCAAATTGGAATTTCAGAATTCAATCATCCTAAGTCATTGTATTGTTGATACGTGACTATGTGTATATTGAAAGTTGCATTTAATGAAAAATTAAAAATTATCAAATTTAACTCTATTGATGGCCGGAAGCACGTTTAAATTTTTAGATCACATTTAAATTTTTAGATATTAGGAGTTCCTAACCGATCAACACCCCTTTAGTGAAGTGCGTAACTCTAGCTTGACACGTTTTTGGCTCGACTAGTTAGGACATTCCATATGAAGACAAATTTAGTCCCTCTGCATTGTTATTTATTCCGTCTCAAATACTGGGACCATTTTAGAACTTGTAGACCATTCCGTCTCAAATACTGAGGCAAAGAGGTAGCTCAATGGAGCGCCTCTCCTGTGTGTTGTTGTAGATCCAGAATCGAAGCCCTCGGCTAACATTAACTTAACAGATAGATACTACATCATGAGCTAAAGCTCCAAATCAAAAAAAAAATACTGGGACCATTTTAGAACTTGTATATCAACCAAAGGTATTCTTACCTTTCCGGCTAGGGCATTATACAGAGATACTGACAACTTAATTGACTCCCTTTAATTTAGACAATACATTGATCGCAAGCTTCAGATGCTTAAACCGATGGTTCCTAAGTTTTGAATGTGATCTTTTGAACTGAACCATTAAACTTTGAGGAAAGTTTAAGTGTTTAGTTAAAGGTCATAATGCAAATGAGGTAGTGGTCTAATGGTTATAGTTTTGGTCAAATGATTAAGAATTCGACGGTTCAAACTCATGCATATTATGACATGAGTTTAGGGATTATCCATTTTTTTGCTTGATAGTGGAATCAATCTTTTTTTTTCAAAAATTAAAGGTCTAAAAAATGTACTTTTAAAATATAAAAAAGCCCTAAAATGTAAAAATGTAAATTCACGGTAATACAATACAAACCTTAGCATAGCAGCTAAACATATATTCGCCTTTTTTTTTATTTCCATATGTTTATAATGCAATTACTACAACTATTGAACATGAGAGATAAGCCATTATTGTCTCTCAAAATAATGAAAAGAAGAAAACAAACACATGTGAGGAATATACGCCACTAAAATAAAACCTTTTTCAAAGCCCTGCAGAGAAAGGCACGTTTGTGGCCGGGAGCCAAGAGTTACCAGCAATGAAATTCCCCACTGTAAACTTAGACGCATCTGATGCAGTCAATCTATGGTATCCACCCCATTTCACCCTGTTACTCGTCGAAGCTGCCGGTCCGGTGTTGGCATACTCGCCATAGTATAAAGTGCTGAGAGCGAAGTTACCGCTCCAAGGCATCCAACCAGCCGCATTAATCAGGCTATCAAGGTAAGTCTTGAGGAACACGGTCCGCGAGTACTTTTGCCACGGTCTGCCTAGATACGTCTTGACCGAGCCTTGGACCGGTTTTAGCTCGGATGAGGCTGTGACCCTACAATTGAGGATTGAAATGCCAGTGTTTTGGTTAGGGTCAGTCCTTCCTTGGGCTGTTAAGGTATTGGTCTTGTTTGGGGGCTTTCTTGGGTAGATGTTGCAGCTTTGTAAAACCACTGCAGCGTTACCAAAGATGAAATCTACCGTTCCGTAAATGTCACAGTCTCTGTAGAATTGTCTGTTGGAGTGGACGTAGAGTGTGTCTTGGTAGCCTTCGAAGCTGCATTTGTAGAAGACAGATAAGTCTGATCCCGACCGGAGAGCGACCGCTTGATGGTTTGCAGCCCCAGCTGTGTTTCTGAATGTGATACCTTGAGCTATGAAGTTGTCTCCGGTTACAGCTGGAAAGAAAAAACACCAAGAAAAAAAAAAGCAAGTTAATAATGGAGGGCTAATAATTTAGACTTCTACTTTTTGGAGCCTTAATGAAGGACTTGTTTTTTTTTTTGATTGAATTAATGAAGGACTTGTTGACCTTATATAAAATCATAACAAATAAAAACCCTAGCTAATAATGATACGCATAATGGTGGTGGATCATCCTCCGACTTTTGAAATTCAGAAGACTATTTTGCATAGATATAATGTAGAAGCTAGTTTCTGTAGTTTTTTTATTGTTAAAGATCTTTAGAAACTACTTACCGACGGTGGCTGAGTTGAAGGTGGTGGAGCCTCCGCCGACGCTTTTACTTCCGGTGATGATGGTCTTCCCAATACCATCACCAAGCAACATGATATTCTTCTTCTTAATCTGAACATTCTCATTATACACTCCAGCCTTGACATGAATCACAAACCGGCCACTTCCGGAGGCAGCAGCCACGGCGGCTGCCACCGTCTTGTACTTCCCTGACCCGTCTTTAGCCACCACGACATTGGCTTTCACGGTGGTGGACTGGAGTAACTTCCGGTCCCGTGGCCGGACCCATTTCGGGAACCCGTTAGCAGTTGGCACAGTGTTGTCATTTTCAGGCGCATGGTTCAACGACAAGGTGTTGCTGACAAGCATTGAAACATTATTGTTTGAAACAAGCGGGTAAACTGCGTCACCGGTCAACCCTAGGTCAACGAACCCGGCTTGACAGGTTTCAAGATTGGTCAACGCTGTGCTTAGCCAAGTCTGCTTGTCGACCTGGCTGCATGGGCTGATTGGAGCGTACGTTTTGTTGAGCTTCTCGACAAGTTCCTCGTACAGCTCGACGCAATCAGCCCATGCAGCCTTCTCCTTGGGCGTTTGACACTTCTGACCCAATGCGTAAGTATTAGTCTTGGCCTTAAGCGACCGGTCTAACGCCAGTTTCATCGAAAGGGACAGAAAGTCGGACTTCTTTTTGATAGGTGTTTGGTAGCCTTTGGGGTTTTGTGACAGGAAATATTCACAGGGTTGAGGATGAGGGGTTTGGCTGCACCAGGACTTGATCTCAGCCGAGGTGTAACCGGAAACAAACGTCGAGTAAACGAGAACCGTCACTGACAGAATAACAACCAGCGTAGGGATATGCAACCCCATGATAATGTGACACAAAATTGGTGATGACTTTTGTATCTAAATGTGATCCAAACTTAGAGGGAAGGGTGGGTTAATAGCGAGAGAGGTGTGTTGGAGAGTTGAGACATGGAGGGCTTTATATAGAGGTCACCATGCAGCCTGGTTTTTATTTTGAAATTTTTTTCACATTAATATAGTAGTATATTATTTTTCCGCGAACTCATTAAATGCTATAGTGATTAAACGTACACCTGACGTATAATCATAATCACGTGTGTATGGATTCGAACCTTATCGTGACATATTTATGGTTATGAGAGTCTACGGGATGCCCAGCCTTTACCAGTAGTAATTTGATTTTTTCTTTTCAAAAACACATTTTTCTTTGAATTTTGCGACCATATCCTTATTGTCATAATTTTCCATACCTCTTTTGTTTTTTTACCCTACAGTTAAATAGATCAATTTTACAATGGAAACATTCATTCAAATAAATTTTGGTAGTGATTGAATTTCCAAGACGTAAACTAGTCAACTATTCCATTATGTACCTGCTACAACTACAAACAAATTGACGTTGATTTTTCAGAAATTTAAGAACCAGCTTGCAAATGGTTGCTGAGGTTTTTTTTCCGATTAAGGTTGCTGGGGTTTTTAATTATAGGGATATGTTGTAAATAATTACTATAAACAAATTAACTAACTTTGTAGGTGAGGATATGAACTACGTTTTTTATTAGTTGGGCGTGGAAGGGGATAAAAGAATACATGGACTGACCGGATACATATATTTCAAAAAAGAAAAATGTGGCTGTAGATGTGGATAAAGTGGGCGATAGAGAGACCAAACATGTCACGAAACATAACATTGACCATTTCGCATTATTCCTTCTGATCGAACCCCCCCTTTTTTTTATACGTTATGTCATCTCTGCAAATTAATTAGTCCTTGTCAGGTAGTTAGTACCCACTGAATGAAAACTTTAATTAATCCACCAACTTTTGTTAATAAATTACAAACTTCAACGACAAAATAAGGTAAGAGTATTTTTTTTATATAGTTAATTTGTGTTATTTTATGAAAGGGAACAAAAATTCATAACAGCTCCATACATATTGTGATAACGTTAGTTAATCATCTAGTACATATATATTAATTTTTGAACTTTATCAAGGCATTTCGAACAGATCCCGAAATCATTGTACATGCATCCGCAGGGACGGACCCAGGAATTGGGATAGAGGGTGACGAGTTCAATTATATTAAAAAATATATGTTTTTTTCGTATATCACAAAAGTTATCTAATTAATATGTATTAAATATTTCAGTTAATTTTTTGTCAATATTAACAACCCAAGCAATCTCATAAAAATTCATCGACCACTTGTTGCCTTTGTAAGTTTGGAGCCCTTGAATTTTGAAGCATGATATTATTCACTATGTAAATAATTGTCTTATTCAAATAGTAGAACCATATAACTCGCTCCAAATACAAACTTTCAGCATAAAATTTTGATACACTCTTCTAATTTGAAGATGTGCAAAATGTACACTTATAAAAATAAAAATCAATGCAATTTATTTATATAAATAATAAATTAAACTAATTATACACATTATATGAATTAATTATATTATATTACACACACAAAATTTGAAAAAAAATTGGGAGGGACAAGTGTCACCCCCATTGCTACCTAGTTCCGTCCCTGTGCATCCGCATCTTGAAGCACAGACTAGGTCCGCACCTTTACTATGGATTCGCGCACATCTACCCCGAAATCAATTGAATGATACATTTTTTCGACATTTGAGCTCAAATCAAATCGGACACCTTTACCTTTGAAAAACACGTCACGGGCATCATGCAATTTTATTTAATTTAATCTGTATAATTTTAACTTTTAGTTTTATTATTCATCAAAAAAAAAATTTAGTTTCATTAGAATAATTTTATTTTCCTAAACTTTCTATATTTTTGTTCTATTATAATTAAATGTTTTTTCTCTTAAATTTTATCAATATCTCTCTCATTGTATTCTTTTTTATATTCATTCTCTTATGAACACAAATCAAGAAATAATAATTTAGTTTTTATCCATACATATTATATGGTGAATTGTCATACTGGGTCAAGATCAGGTACAAAGTTAAATTTCGGTACAAAGTTAAATTTTGATACAAAATACAAAATTCGTCAAAATCATTTTATAATTCGTCAGTTTATTTTATAGTTCGTCAAAATTATTTTATAGTTCGTCACTTTTCGAGCCGAAAAATAAAAAGACGACATAGTTCGTCAGTTTCATTTTATAATTTGTCACCAAGAAAAACACCAAAAAATCAAGATTTAATCTCATCCATTCAAATCACAAGATCAATGGCTATGATTAGTTTGTATTTTGTATCAAAAAATTAACTTTGCACCGGATCCTTACTCTTGTCATACTATATAAATTTTTAATATTATAATCAACCATCATGCATGTAAGGGAAAGATTTTTGAAAATTTTACAATATGAATCAAGAAAATAATTATTTTATTTTTATTCATACATGTTATATGGTAAATTACGAAACTGTAATTTATTGATTTAAAAATAAAACACATTTGTAGTATAAATTTAAAGAAAATTAAAAATATTATAATAAAATTAAAAACCTACAATGAGAAATATATAGATTAAATTGAAAAAATATTTAATCATACTTTGACTGACGGAGTTGACTAACGGAGTTAGCTTCATCCATTAACTTTAACGGAATTTTTGATTTTGCCCCATGATTGGAAAATGTGGTAGTTTGGACCTCAGATTGAAATTGAATGGTAGTTCGGGGCCCCCTTCTGTACTTTTCCCTATATATAAAGGGCATGCTCTCTATGTCTTCAAAATAGTTTATCAATAAAATGAAAAGTAAATCTTTTCAAAAAACATGAAAAGTAAATACTATAATTTTAGCAATCACAGTATCTCGAGCACTATTATTTTTAAGTAAAAATGTATGTGCAAATTTAGACCTTTTGAAACATATTTTTGTTGTTTTGATAGTAGGTGGATATGACAACTAGAAACATTACAATGCATATGAATTTTTATCAACTAGTACATATATATTGATCTCCGGAACTCTTAGCAAGACATTTTGATCGGATCCGCAAGCATCTGGTACATCTCTCCACTTCTGAAGCGCAGGCCACGTTCGACACCTTTACCATGAATCCGCACACATCTACCCAAATCATCGGTACATCTTTGACACTTGGAGCTCAAGCCACATTTGGGCACCTTTACCGCACACATCACGCGCAAGGCGTGAAGAGGAAGGCCTCTAGGAGGAAAGAAGAACACATCACGCGCGAGGTGTGAAGAGGAAGGCATCCACGAGGGATGTAGGAAGCATCCGCACGCGAGGCGGGGCGAGGAAAAAGAAAAGAAAAAAGAAGGAATAAAATTGGTGGCCCCGAGACTCGAACCCAGGACACAAAGATCCAGCCATCTTAAAGTGGACTTATTAACCAACATGATATCACCCCTATTAACACCTTTTGGAACAAATTTGAACTTTTCCATAAAGTGATAAAGTTTTTGGAAAAATAAAATGCTATGCACTTAAGTTTCTTGGGGACTCTTATAAAAAAAATGAAAATAAAATGAAAGTTTTAATAATGAAAATTACTCCTGACATTCTCCGTCAAAAATTTTACTGAAAATTTTTATGATGCTTTTGAAAATATTTTACATCAGTGTGCTGAATGTTTTGCATCCATCTAATATGCTACATCATCGTAATATACTGTTGTCGTGCAAGAAAATTATTGTATTTTTATTTAAAATGTAGCGAGTTGGCCCGATGGGTAACCTGACCCGGTACACAGGGCGGGCTTGGACAAGATTATGAGCCCGAATTGACCGGGCGGATTTAGTCCGGCCCGACTGTATAGGTTATCAAACATAGAAAAAGGATAGCCTGAACCCGATCCGAACCCGAATTTGTACAGCTCTGCTTGCGTCAAAACTCCAAAAGACTGAGTACTAATACTTTCCCAAAAACTTTGCCAGTTCGCTGCAAAGTTCCAATGGTACCGACGTTTTGAGACTTATCTCCCATTCTATGCGTCCTACATAAGCCTGTTTTCTTTTTCGCAGGATGGCTTGTAAAAATGTATACATGGATGGAAATCTCATATATTGGTGACACTTCCGGCTTGGCATGCCAGTGACAAACCAAGATTCTCCCACTCAGAATCTCATGTGTTTGTTTCTTGCATTATAATTTTATAATGAGGAGCATGTTCGAAGTGTAACTTTATGTCGAAGAGAGATTCCATTTTTAAAACACGACTAACTTCTAAATGTATCATGCCGAAAACCTCAAGTGGGCTTCTGCATCCCCAATTCAAGTATTCAACCACTATGTATGTTATTTGACTCCACTAGTTAGCGGCGGATTCAGAAATTTTATTGACACAAAGTAAAAGTCAAATCTTATCTATAAATTTTGAATCCATATGGTTTGTTGATTGAAGTTTTTTTAAGGATTTCAGATTGATTATGTTATGATTTTAAAAAATTAGTACAAATTTAATGCATAGTATTTCATAAACAAGTGATATTGTGAAATCTAGACACAATCGTGCCGATTATGATTTTGTTAAAAACTCGTTTTCGATACATTACTATTAGGGGTGGACAAAACCCGATCCGACCCGATAAATCAGCCCGACCCGGTCAACTTAATGTCGGGTTAGGGTCCACTTAACTAACCCGGTATAATTTTTGGGTCGGGTTAGAGATGAGGCTCGGGTTACCCGATTTCATAAGTAATATAAAAAATACTAGATTTTTAACGAGATTCAAACCTTGTACCTCATCTGAATAAAAATTTATTTGTGTTCTCGTGATATATCACACTACATATGAATATGTAATTGATTTGCAATGAAAAATAAAACTGTAATACTAAACTTTAAAGTATTTATATCATGATAGATTACCATGAATGTTTTATGCATTTTATAAATTTTAGTTTTATGGTCGGGTTCGGGTTCACATAATTGACCCGGTCTTTCGGGCCGAGTTAGGGTTCGAATAAATGACCCGATCATTATTTTGGGCCGGGTTAGGACCCAGCACAACCCGTCCCACCCCACCCCTCATTACCATAATTAATTCAATCAATCACGATTTCTTTCTTTTTAATAAAAATGATTTTTGCCAATAGGGTGGTGGTCTGTTGGTTAAGGAGTCACATATGATTCCTTACATCCCGGGTTCGAGTCCTTGAGACATCATTTTTGAAATCTTCCCCTAGTAGTAGAGATGTTGTTCTGGTCGAGTGCAGAACAATTTCTAGAACAAATTATGCAAAAATAAATGCAGTGCGGAAAATAAACGACACGCAAAGTTGTTACCCAGTTCGGCGTTTAACGAGCCTACATCTGGGGGGCTTCTCCTCAGCCCGGTGGATAGCAATTCACTAATAATGAATATTGCGAGTACATGAGCTTATGTTTACAAAATCCCTCTTAAACAGTATGCGCCTCTAATACTCTAGCAATCGCTAACTAGGTCTCCCCTAGATCTGAGCCTCAACTCCGATTCCACCAGAATGATTCTTTACGAGAATCAGCGCCTTCTCTCAAATGCACAGGAACATCTTCAGTGCGTGTATCGTCAAGTTGTTCTATGATCAGTCTGTCGAGCACTAGAACAGACTGAATCCAAGCGTGTTAGAGTTCACCAGAATAATGAACTTAACACCGATGACCTCCTCCAACCATTTTCTGAATATCAGCGTGAATAATTTCTCCAACAGTGCTGAATTCTGCAACTTGTTCAACCGCCAGTCTAGAACAGCAACCTGGAATAGACTGGACAGCACCGCCGTGAGTTTACCGGAATAATGAACTCAAGGCCGATCGATCTCTCTCTTCTCTCTGAGTGTGTATCTGCGTTTAGCTCAATGATCGATCCAGAATTGAGAATCCCAGCTCTACTTATGTAGGGGCGGTGAAATACTAAAGGAATAAGATTTCCAATCTTCAACCGCCTATCTCTTTAGGAAATCTTTCCTAAATCTTTTAGGGAATCTTTCATAAATCCTTGCGCATATCTCTTGTAGATAATCCTTCATAGATCTTCAACTCCGTTTAAGCAACTCTTGATTATCTTCTTTGTCAAGTTATCTTCAAGCGAAAGTCTTTCCTAATATCTCTCAACCGACTTCTTGAAATGCATCTTAGAACCGACTTGCCAAATCTGTTCTAGGAAACATCTGATGCGTCTAACTTGTGCTACGTCGGTTGAACAAGTTTCCTAATCTGAATTAGGAAACATTCCATTCTGTCCTTCCAGCTGCAACCGTCTTGATCTTCAACGGTCGACTATGTTGCCTAAATTGAATTAGGATACATTCCATCTACTTCAACTTGTTCCATGACAGTTATCTCTGCCTGTCTAGAACTCTTCATTGAACAACTACACAGAGTTTTACCAAACTACATGCCATAAAACAATCTCTCCCTTGACATTTTTGGCAAAACTACTACCTATAATCTACCTGCACTACTATTATAGTTGAATCTTTGAAGGAGGTTTCAAACTCCCAAGCTGTGCTACTAACTAATTACTACCAACCGAATCTTTGAGGAGATTTCAAACTCTGAAAAATTCAAGCACATACGAATCTTTTAAGGAGCTTTCAAACTCAAAAACTTCTCCCTCTTTTTGCCACAAATGAGCAAGGAGGGTCAACCAAAAGAGAAGCGTTCAAGTAAGATACCTCAGAGCATCAGGCGACGAACTCAGCATCTTCTTTCTTATGCTTAGTGATGAGCCGTATTTATACAACTTATCGAGTCATTAATTTCCACCAATTCCTGCACTTTATTATACGAACAGTCACTTTTTAGTATTGTTTCGTGTTTCAGGTGATTTGGAAGCTCTAGGAGGAATCACACTCAAAAGGCGGCTTTTGAAGCCTAAAACATCACAAGGAATTATGGACCGGCTTATCAGCATTTGACGAAGTTTGGCGCGGAAAGAAATGAAGACCGAAGCACTTTGGAACTTTCAGCAGTGCAATTCGCAGACGTCTTCACCATTTAGGGCGCGGAGGTCTTGTGCTTTATGATAATTCTAGAGACGTCCGCGGGAAGGAAATACAAGAGGCGTCTGCGGATGACGTCAGATCTCGGCCCGTCTTTTGGCGTCACATCCGTCCAGCCCAAGTCACATCTAGGGCAAAATTACAAGCTAGGGTTTTGGAATGTTCAGGAAGGATCTAGATGGCTTGAAGATAAAGCAAGATTATTATGGGCATATTTCCATAATTATCTTGTGCTTATTTTGGGAACTTTAGGGTTTTCAAAACTCTATATAAGGAGGAGCATTCAAGGCATAATACTGGTCCCACAAGCTCTACTCGAGTTCTCCTCTCATACACGGCCAAGCCCTTGCTCCGCCACTCTCTCCTCCGTGCGCCGCCATCTGCTCCGCCCAACTCAGCCTTGCACGGCCATGACTCGGCCAGCACTCGTCCAAACTCGGTTCCTTCATTCTACTCGGTTTTTTGTGAAGCATCTCTTGTCCTTTTATTTTCTGCATTATTTCCATGGCTATGTGTAACTAAATTCTCTATTCGGACTAGGGTTTTATACATTGTGACGATGTTTTTGAGACTTGGTTCTTTTAATGCTATATTCTATGTTTTACTGATTCTCGTACATGAATTCCATGAAATAATGCTAGACTAGACGTATACTTTGTCGTGAAACCTAGTTGCGCATATTTCTACATTAATCATCTATCTAATACTTTGCCGTTTAGATAGGTAGTACGTCTAGGTTAAATAACACCTTTGTCGGGTTATTAAACTTAGGGGAATTAGGTCGTGGCGTAACACCTTTGTCGGGTTACTTGGGAAGTCACCTTTGTCGGGACAACTACACTCAAAACACGAATTAGATACTTAGAAAGTCTATGATAAAACAAGTCACAATCAAACCCTAATCTGAATATTTCTCTCTGATATTTACATCCTTGCTATTTTCGTGACTTACAGTTGTTTCCTAATCCATACTTTCACCCAATTGCCTTTTCTTTCCTATTTCAGAACAAAATAGTAACCAATCTAGCTCTCTAGGGTTCGACCCTTGCTTGCCAATACACTAGTCTTTCGCAAGGAATTATAAATTTAAATTTGCAGGTCAAACGACGCCTGTCAAATTTTGGCGCCGTTGCCGGGGAGCTACGCACGGTGAAATATTTGTTCTGTTTTTTGTTTTTTTTCGGTTTAGTGTTTTTTCACTGTTTTCCGGTTTTACAAAAGTCTGCAGGATTCGAGCTACCAGTGTCCGATTTCAGCCCATAATACCTTATTCTGAGCGGAACGACGAGGAGATCAGAAATCACGAGCATTTGCTCGTGATATACGGTGTTTTTCGGCCATCGGAGATCGTTTAGTATTTTATTTTGAATTTTTTTAGTGTTTTTAGAAATTTTCAAATTTTTTCGTTTATTTCCTTTTTTCGTTTATTCTTGCTATTCGGTGATTTCCTATTCGGTGATTTCCTAATTCGTTATTTTCAACTGTCTCGATTTCGTTTTCCGATTCTTCGATTTCCAATTTCTAGCTTTTAGAGGATACTGTCACCAAGACTTACGAGTCTAAGGAGTGTGGGTTTTAAGTGAGACCGTTGTGACTCCTCCACTCTCCTGGGGATCCTTTGTTGCTAGTCTGTGCTTGCTATTTCGGTGTTTTTCTATCTCGGTGCTTGCTATTTCTTGCAACATGTCTCATGCAGGAAGTATAGTCGGTGACAACAGTCAAAATAATGAAGTCGAACAGGTACAGAATGGAGAAATCCGGGGGGCTATCTCGGGACAATTTGAACAACAACAAAACCAACAAAACCAAAACCAACCGCAATATCCACATTACCCTCAGTATCCGCCACCATATCAGTAGTATCCACTACCACCATATCCACAGTACCCACAACCGCCATACCCCCAATACCCACCACAGTACCCACCACTACCATACCATCCACAATATCCATACCCACCACCTCAGAGACCCCCACGCCAACCAGTAGTCAGAGACGATGAGGAGGACAAAGATGAAGGACCCACCATGGGCGAGCTCTCGGTTCCCAATTTCAGAGACCAGACATGGCCTATTTGTGAAGGACCGGACCTCGCAGCCATAACAGTCAGCACCTCAGTCGTCCATCATCTACCCAAGTTCTCTGGAACCAAGGGAGAGTCTGCTACATCTCACCTGACACGTTATCACGGGTTATGCTTAAACCTGAAACCACACGGAGCCGACGTCGAAATTTTCAAGCTGAAGGCGTTCTACTTCTCACTTACAGACGCTGCCGCAGATTGGTTTCTATCCTTGCCCCCTGATGAGCACTAGTCGTGATCGTGAAAATCAAAGATAAATTTATAGTCCGCTACTTAGGGCTCACTAAAAAGATAGTAAAGCGGCAAGTATGGGTCGAACCCAAGGGAGTTGTAATGGCTACTTGTTGTTCTCATGCAATGCAAGTAAAGAAAAAGTGAATGCAAGTTGGGGGTTTTGGGAACAAGATTTTGTAATGAAAGTGCGAAAAGTAAATGCAAAGGTAGATGCAATGGGAAGGTGATCAAGAGAATGGTATTCGGTCTAGGGGCCTTTTGTTGTGGCGCAACTCATCATTGACCTCTAATGATCATACTCCGTGTTCAAAGATGTATCAAGGCCATTCCAAGCACTTGACTTGCCACACCGTCTAGTCCTAAGACATAGATTCTAGTTCTAGCAAGACTAATACTCCATTCCAAGATGTATTAGTCTAAGTGCACCGTTTGATCTCACATTCCAGATACAACCAAACGGTTAATAGAAGGACTAGACTACTAGACCAAGCTTTGCCATTCCAAGCATCCACTTGGTTTCGTTGTCTAATCTGGATTGAACCACTCGGCTAAGCTTTGACATTCCAAGCATCCACTTAGCCTTGTTGTCAATCAATAATGGCACAAGAACTAGTTAACACAAAGAAGCATTAAGTAAAGGGTCTCAAAGTTGTGCTACAACACTATTGTGGCTTGTTTATCCTTGACCATTAATGATCATACTTTGTGCCATGAGTGTGGTTCTCTCCATTCCAAGAGATCACCCAAAGTAAGGCCATTCCAAGCACTTACACCACAAGAACACAAAGAAGCATTAAGAAAGGGGTCTCAAAACCGTGGCACACTATAGTGATCCCCAAACCGAATATGGGTGTTTTAGCCACTCATATCCATGGGAAGGATATGAGGGCAATGGATGGAATGCAAGTACATGAAATTAAGAACAATAAAGTAAGTGCAAGAAAGTAATACAAGAATGTAAATGTGCAACAAAGTAAAGGAGTAGAGAGATGTTGATTCTTTCCCAAGCCCAAATTACAAGAAGTTCCCCTAAGGGCTTTTAGAGAGATTTTAGCATGTCATTTACAAGGGCCAAGGTGCTGCTTATATAGAGAATGAGGAGGATTCTAGGCCCTTGGATGAGACTTGATCTTCAAGTTTGAGTGGCATTAGTGGTTTGGAAGGGGCCAAAGCATAAACCGACTTGTTCCTTGGCCAAAGGGGTGTGGCATGAGTCAAAGTGGTCTTGGCATGTGCAAAAGTGGCTTGCCTCGAAGGACGAGCCGAGATTTGAAGTGGGGCCCACTTTTGGCCTTCGAATGAGTCGAAATGGCTTGGTCTTCGGCCAAAGGCAGTTTTGCTCGAGCGTTTGGCCTGAAAATTGAGATCCTCCGATACAGTGGGCATTCCAAACAACTTGGTCGAGCCAGTTTTCCCAGATTCGGCCGTTTGTTCGAGCAATTTGGTTTTGGTCCTTCAGCGCGCGCGGGGCCTTGCTTGAATCTGGGCCAACTCCCAATCCCCTCGAGCGTTTTCTTTGGAAAGGTGAAATCTTCCAATATATCTGCTATTTGAATCACTTTGGTCGAGACGGAATTGTGAGATTGGCTGGTTTGCTCGAGAGAATTGATTGTGGGCCTTGGAGGCTCGGCAGGTGCTGGCCATTTCGGGCATCCCTCGATTTTCTTCGAGCAAACCTCAAATTTTCTCGAACATCCCTCGAGTCATATGCTCATAAGATGGTCAAGAACTCCTTGTGATGATTTTGGCACAAAATGCCCTCTTTTAAGCTCGATTCCTCTTTGGACTCCAAAAGGCCCTGAAATCCAAAACGACATTAACAAGTAAATGTTCTCATGATCAAATGTCGTAAATGGTGGGATTTAATGACTTAATGAGTCGTATAAATACGTCGCATCAAACCACCCCACACTTGAACTTGTTCGTCCCGAACAAGGCCTTAAGTCACAAGAGGAAAATCACATACAAACATCACAAGTCTCTCGCATCCAAGACAAATGCTAGTCTAGACTTCCCCTTTCCATGCATTCTCGATCATTACTCAAGCATTTTGCTAAAACATGAGATTCAACTTGATACATGTACCTTTGAGTCAAGATGCAAACCAATTCGGATGAGTGGGAGGTAGTCCTTTTTAGGTCCATGATCTACACTCTTGGATTCGGATCTTGCTACATGGTTATACTTGTTGCTTCTTCTAGCACGTGATGAATTCAAGCTCAAGGGTTGAGTCCTTTTGATACTTTTCTTGGACATACTTGTAGTGAACTTTGGCCTTCGGCCCTTGTGTGACTTTGATGAACTTTCACTTTTTGCTTCGGGTAGGCTCTCACATGAGATGATTTTTCTTTCTTTTGAGCTTTGCTCCTTTTGTGATCTTTCTTGTCCATTCCTTCTTGGGAGGTCCAATCATCGCCCTCAAGCATATGGAAATACCTCCCCGCTCTTTCTCATCCTTGTCATTTCGTGCGAGTCAAGATGAGGGTCACTCATCTATTTTCCCGACTACTAAGACTAGAGATAGGACGGTTTGATTCCCATCCCACCACTTGCATAAACGCTGCAATGGTGGAGTCAACTACAACCACGAGTCTCGAAGCGCAGCCTCCACAAGTCCATATAACCATGTAACTCGAATCCCCGATCCTTGAGTGCTTTGTCAAGCCTCACTAGGACATTTCTATCAACTCCACATCCCCTATTTATCCCAACTCGTAAGGACATATAAGAAGTTAGATCACATGTTAGTCGCACAATTTATATTTCAAAAGAATAATGCATGTACTAGGATCCATCTATTTCACATCATGAAAGCACAACTCCCCCATTCCTACGCATTTTATTCACTAAACCACGCATTTTATTCAAAAATTTTAAAATTTTCAAAGGAAAACGTGCTGACTCATGCATGTGCAAGAAAAATAGACGTGAGACACAACAAACTACTAAACACCCCACCCCACACTTTTGAAATGAGCCGTGGCCTCACGGCACAACTCAATCAACACAATCATGCACAAAATTAATGGAAAGAACAAGGTGCAAGGTGAAACGGAACTCCCCTCGTATGCCACGAAGTGGTATGGCGTGGACTCGGATGAAGCTCAAGGGGGCTAGGTCGGGCTCAGCTGCTCCTCTCGGATACGTCCGGACGCTTGAGGTTCTACTCGGCTTTGCATAAAATGCGTAGCCGAGAGGGTAAAGTGCGTAGCAAGAGCGTCCTCCCTGGGCGAGCCTCGGCTTTGGGTGCGTCCCGGTCTAGGACCGTCGCTGGGTTCCTCGGGCCTAAGGTCTCGGAAAGGTGTCCTTGGGTCAAGCCCGATTGGCATAAAATGCGTAGCATAAAGAGCAAAGTGCGTAGCACTTGGACCCGACCTACAAAAACATCCTTGTTTCTTTCCAATCATAAAAGAGGTGAGGGTTAGTATAAAATGCAAGAAAGTAAAATGCAAAAAATACTGTAAAATGCCGGGCTGTCTCCCGGCGAGCGCCTTTATTTAACGTCGTTGGCTCGACGGTACCTCTAGGGATCATATGTTGGGATCCCATGGGTGGGTGAGGTCAAACTTCTTCCCAACTGCTCTCTTAATCTTTCCAAGGTTCACATATCGCAGCGGGCTCGGTTCTGCCTTCAACCGGTCAGGTGGCCTTGTCTTCACATCCTTCCGAGGAGGAGATCTCTTGACCATAGTTGTTGGTCCATCAAGCCGTGCCCTCTTGTCTCTCCATCCGGGTTTCCATGCAAACATTTCATGCCTCAGTCGCTTCTTTATGTATGAGCGGATGACATTCTTGCATTTTTCGAAGATCATAATTTTGCCATCACTCACAAGCGACATCAAGCTTGTCCCCATGTTTGATTTCACTTTTGACTTGCCTTGAACCTCGTCCTTGATTACATGAGCTTCGGTGGTTGTGATTTCCATAGACAAGGAGGGGCCAAGTGGGGACTCTTCGGCTAGGAGGACAAGGCATGCCTCGGATGGCTCATCAATGAGGAACGGGGTAGTCTCGGGCTCGGGTGCCTTAGGCGCAAATGGAGGTCTGTCCGTGGGGACCGGACCTGCTGGAAGGACTGATACGGGCGTCGGGATCAAGTCTGCTGGGACTTCTTCAATCATCATTGGGTCCTCATCCCTTGTGCATTCTCCCTCTAGGCCTCTTATCAACTCGGACACGGCTTGGGTCAAGTTGGACACTTGCCTTTGGATCTCGTCCAAATTCTGCTGAACCGTGGCCTGGTATTGCTCATTATTGGCGGCCAATACTCTTATCATGTCCTCAAGCGCCTTGCGTTGTTCTTGCCTTACCCTTGAGTCCTCGGCCAAATCATATATCAAGTTCCAAATAGCACTCACGGTCAACTTATAGATCGAGTCTCCTGCCGCCTCATTGAGCCCATCCCACTCATGTGGCATCATTCCTCCGAGAAATCTTTGAATGAGATCGTAGTTAGTGAATCCATGGTGCGGGCAGCTTGTCACAAGGGAATCAAAGTACCGAAGGTACTCATCCAATGTTTCATCCCGGGATTGCACAATGTCGTTGATCTTTTCGCGGATTTCTTATTGGAAGGATGGTGGGGAAAACTCCTCATCGCACCAAGGCTCTCTATTGTAGTAAGAGGCCATGGTGAACCAAGATAATCAAAACAAGAACAAAAAGGAAAAAAAAAGAGAACAACTTCACCAACGCACAACTCCCCGGTAACGGCGCCAAAATTTGATGAGCACTAGTCGTGATCGTGCAAATCAAAGATAAATTTATAGTCCGCTACTTAGGGCTCACTAAAAAGATAGTAAAGCGGCAAGTAGGGGTCGAACCCAAGGGAGTTGTAATTGCTACTTGTTGTTCTCATGCAATGCAAGTAAAGAAAAAGTGAATGCAAGTTGGGGGTTTTGGGAACAAGATTTTGTAATGAAAGTGCGAAAAGTAAATGCAAAGGTAGATGCAATGGGAAGGTGATCAAGAGAATGGTATTCGGTCTAGGGGCCTTTTGTTGTGGCGCAACTCATCATTGACCTCTAATGATCATACTCCGTGTTCAAAGATGTATCAAGGCCATTCCAAGCACTTGACTTGCCACACCGTCTAGTCCTAAGACATAGATTCTAGTTCTAGCAAGACTAATAATCCATTCCAAGATGTATTAGTCTAAGTGCACCGTTTGATCTCACATTCCAGATACAACCAAACGATTAATAGAAGGACTAGACTACTAGACCAAGCTTTGCCATTCCAAGCATCCACTTGGTTTCGTTGTCTAATCTGGATTGAACCACTCGGCTAAGCTTTGCCATTCTAAGCATCCACTTAGCCTTGTTGTCAATCAATAATGGCACAAGAACTAGTGAACACAAAGAAGCATTAAGTAAAGGGTCTCAACAAAGTTGTGCTACAACACTATTGTGGCTTGTTTATCCTTGACCATTAATGATCATACTTTGTGCCATGAGTGTGGTTCTCTCCATTCCAAGAGATCACCCAAAGTAAGGCCATTCCAAGCACTTACACCACAAGAACACAAAGAAGCATTAAGAAAGGGGTCTCAAAACCGTGGCACACTATAGTGATCCCCAAACCGAATATGGGTGTTTTAGCCACTCATATCCATGGGAAGGATATGAGGGCAATGGATGGAATGCAAGTACATGAAATTAAGAACAGTAAAGTAAGTGCAAGAAAGTAATACAAGAATGTAAATGTGCAACAAAGTAAAGAAGGAGTAGAGAGATGTTGATTCTTTCCCAAGCCCAAATTACAAGAAGTTCCCCTAAGGGATTTTAGAGAGATTTTAGCATGTCATTTACAAGGGCCAAGGTGCTGCTTATATAGAGAATGAGGAGGATTCTAGGCCCTTGGATGAGACTTGATCTTCAAGTTTGAGTGGCATTAGTGGTTTGGAAGGGGCCAAAGCATAAACCGACTTGTTCCTTGGCCAAAGGGGTGTGGCATGAGTCAAAGAGGTCTTGGCATGTGCAAAAGTGGCGTGCCTCGAAGGACGAGCTGAGATTTGAAGTGGGGCCCACTTTTGGCCTTCGAATGAGTCGAAATGGCTTGGTCTTCGGCCAAGGGCAGTTTTGCTCGAGCGTTTGGCCTGAAAATTGAGATCCTCCGATAAAGTGGGCATTCCAAACAACTTGGTCGAGCCAGTTTTCCCAGATTCGGCCGTTTGTTCGAGCAATTTGGTTTTGGTCCTTCAGCGCGCGCGGGGCCTTGCTTGAATCTGGGCCAACTCCCAATCCCCTCGAGCGTTTTCTTTGGAAAGGTGAAATCTTCCAATATATCTGCTATTTGAATCACTTTGGTCGAGACGGAATTGTGAGATTGGCTGGTTTGCTCGAGAGAATTGATTGTGGGCCTTGGAGGCTCGGCAGGTGCTGGCCATTTCGGGCATCCCTCGATTTTCTTCGGGCAAACCTCAAATTTTCTCAAGCATCCCTCGAGTCATATGCTCATAAGATGGTCAAGAACTCCTTGTGATGATTTTGGCACAAAATGTCCTCTTTTAAGCTCGATTCCTCTTTGGACTCCAAAAGGCCCTGAAATCCAAAACGACATTAACAAGTAAATGTTCTCATGATCAAATGTCGTAAATGGTGGGATTTAATGACTTATTGAGTCGTATAAATACGTCTCATCACCCCCCGATAGTATCTACACATGGGACCAGATGCAAAAGCAATTCGTCAGCAAATACTATCCAGCTGGGCGTGCAGCGCAAGTCCGGAAGCAGTTGCAAGAGCTCAAGCAAGGCCCAAATGAGACTATGTATGAGTATGTGGAGAAGTTCCTGGCCTTGGAAAAGAGTTGCTGCAACCTCGAGCTCCCAGAGAAAGTCATCGTCGAGTATATGCTAGATGGACTGCGCAGGCTAGAAAGGAAGCTATTGGAAGCCTCAGCTGGAGGTAATCTCATGAACCTGACGCCAGCCAGAGTAAAGCAGAAGATCATATCAGTGGCAGAAAGTGAGCGCTTCCAGGATGAGTCAACAAAAGAAGATGAGTATGCCCGAACAAAGAACGTGTCAACGGTTGAGCCCTCAATCAGTGCTATGGCCGCAGAAATGAAGGAAATGAGGGAGTTGATGAAGCATGTGGTCCAAAGGCAACCAGTCCAGGTCAAGCCATGTGAGTTCTGTACAGCTACAGATCACAAGACAGACAAGTGCCCGACCTTACAAGAAGACGTCCAGGCTGATATCAATGCAGTGGGCAATTATCAGAACTATGGTAACCAACCAGGGCCAGTCAGACAGTATGGCGCAGCAGCGCCCAATCAAGGGGCCAATGGACAGACCTGGAGGAACAACAATCAGCAACAGCAGCCAACACGACAGAATATACCTCAGCAGACTCAGCAGCCCTACCAGCACCCACATCATCAGTTTCGACAGAGTGCACCTGGGTAGTATCAGCAGAAAGGGCCGAACAACAATCAGCCGGGCCCGAGCAATCAAAATAAATCCCTGGAGGACATGATGAAGGAGATGATGGCTAGCAACCAGCAGATCAATACAACCTTGAACCAGTACATGGCCAAAACCGACGGGGCAATAACCAACCTACAGAAGCAGATGTCCCAGATGGCCACAACAGTCTCAAGGCTCGAAGGCAACACGGGACGACTTCCCTCACAGACAGTTCAAAATCCAAGAGGGAACGTCAGCCAAGTGGAGGTGATAAATGTGGATGCAGCATTCGAGGAGACCACCGAACCAACAAAGGAAGAACCGGCCCTTGCAGCCAAGGACGCCGACACTCACGGTTTCTCTTATGCTATGCAGGTAGTTGCTCCGGAAAGCCATGTGACCAAGAAAACTGAACCAGCGATGAGCTTGGTGGTGAGGCCTACACAGAACAGCCAGATGATGAGGCATGCACCCACTGCGAGCCATGAGACACCTTCGGGAAAAAGTAAGGACCCAGGGGCCTTCACGGTCACCTGTGGTATCGGTAAGACCCAAATACCTCACTGCTTAATAGACTTGGGTGCTGCCATCAATGTCATGCCTTACTCTATTTATTGCTCGCTGGGTCTTGGCCCACTGAAACCGGCTAGGCTGTCTATAGAATTAGGGGATAAGTCTTGTGTTCGCCCTACTGGATTGCTTGAAGATCTAACCCTCCGAGTAGGAGATCTTGCTGTGCCTGCAGATTTCTATGTCTTGCAGATGGAAAAATCCAGAAAAGGCGAACCACCAGGGCTCATTTTGGGACGGCCATTCCTCTACACCACCAAGACCCGGATTGACATGGGTGACAGAACCGCTCGTCGTCAAAGCGATTGTGCAAATAAATTTATAATAGTCCGCTACTCGCAACTATACTACTGGGTAGTACTTGGTAAGTAGGGGTCGAACCCAAGGGAACTAGGGGAATAATTGTTCTTCGGGGGGAATTACGCAGCGTGGGAGCGTGTTTAAGGTCGGTTGGTTGGTTTTAAAGCTACCAGCTATTTTGATTGATTGATTGATTGGTTGGTTGATTTTAATACTGGAAAGTAAAGTACAGTTTATAATTAAAGAGAAATGTTCGGTTTCAGGGGACTTGTATTATATCCTGTTTATCATTGACCTTTAGTGAATCATCCAAGTATTCAAACGGTGAATCGAGGCTAGTTACAGCTCAAGACTTGCAACACCGGTTTAAAGCAACTCCTGTTCTATTTCAGTCTAGCGCCAATACCCTAAGGTATGCTAGCCTGGGTGCATCCACCTGATCTCACAGTTACGCTCGACCAGATGGGGTTTAGGATGAGTCGAACTCCTCAGATAGCTTTGCTTGTTACAGCTTCCACTACCTGAGTATGATCACGAATTCCCACAGAAGAGCTTTGCTTGTTACAGCATCCACTCAACCTTGGAAACTCTGACTATATATGGCACATAGAACAAGTTTTGAATACTAAGACTATACACTAAGTTAATAGTCTTAAACCATTTTATAATACAAGTGCGCCCCTTAGACCGAACTACAAGTTTAGCTACTATTCATCGCGCTAAACATTATACTAAGGAATTAAAGACAACAGTTAAATAAATACTAAAAATAATACTTACAACCGTTGAAGCGCCAAGGGAGCTTTCCTTTATTTCCAAAGCAAAATTACAACATTACAAATATTACAACTTCTAGAGAGAGAAGTGAAATTGGGAATTGGTGTGTTGAAATGAGGAGGAGGAGGCCTCCTTTTATAGCCAAAAGGGGAGGAGATGGGCGGTGGAGATGGTGGACATGTGCATTTTATCCAAGGGAGGAGAAGGGAGGAGGAGGAGGAGGAGGTGACATGTGGCGGAATAGTGAAGCCGCCGGTCCCTCCTCCCATAGCCGCCGGTTGCCGGTGGCCCAAGGGGGAGGAGCTCCTCCCTTGGCCACCACTTCATCAAGTGGCCGGTCATCCTTGCCCATATGTGAGTTTTGTACAGTTTTGTGCAGTCTTTTCACAAAACTGTCAATGTGTTTCTTCCTTGGGCTGTCTTGACTCCACTCCTGATTCTTCTGATTAATTTGTTCTGGTCAATTCAACGTCAGGATCCTTGATATTTCTTCAGTCGGCATATGATCTTGACCTTGGATTGACTCTTGTTATCTTTTCAGTATAAAATCCTCTCCTTAGCGTGTTTTCACTTCAGTCTCTAAAATGCCCTGTGGAAATATATCGGGACTAACACGTAGAAGTTAGATAGACAAACAGTCTAATTAAGGGGGTTTTACTGTGTTTCTGACTCGTATAACTTTGGTCCATCAGATTACCCCCCACTTTTAGTTGTTCGTCCCGAACAATGCTATTAAAGGGCGTAAGTTCTAAGTTTGGCTTTGGAATATGAAAATTAGACTGTGGTACTCGATCTATCCTAATTCATGCATTGCTTACTTATTACCAAATTAAACTGCGTAAATAAATAGAAGGAACTTAATACTTGTACCTCCGTGCTGAGATGCAAATTATATTGGATGTCTCAGGAGATAGCCCTATTCAGGTTCCTGGATTGCAATCTTGGGATCGTCTCGTACTATATGGTTTTCTTGTAGCTTTCTCTAGCACATGATTCGATTCGGGTTTCAGTGAGTTGAGCCTTTTTGATTTTCTTCTTTGGCGAGGGACTGCTTTTTTGTTGTAGTGAATCGGCCTTTGGCCTTTGATTTGACTTTTTTTGAGTACTTCACTTTTGCTGGGTTAAAACCTTCACAATTTTGGGCCTTTGGCCTCTTTTGATTTTCTTCTTTGAGTTTTTCGCCTTTTTGTGACTGCTAGTCCATTTTCTCAAGCCTTTTTGGGAGGTCCAATCATCGCCCGCAAGCCTATGGAAATACCTCCCCGCTCCTCTTGTCTTTGTCGTTTTGCGCGGGTCAAGATGAGGGTCGCTCATCTATTTTCTCGGCTATTTTGACTAGAGAGAGGACGGTCTGATTCCCGTCCTCGCCTTTGCATAGATGCTTCTTGGCGGAGTTGACTTCAATTATTCACTGAAAACCCGAAGTGCAGCCTCCACTGACTTCAAAAACCATATAGTTTGATCTGATCCTTTGATTGCTTGCCAAGCCTCTCTAGTGCAGTTTATATCAACTCCACATCCCTAGTTATCTCAGCATAAAGGACAAATGGAAAGTTACATTCTAAGTTTTTAAACAGTTTGAATTTTCACAAGGTTAATGCATGAATTATGATTTATCTTTTTCACATTCTTAAGTTCATATTTTCAAAAAGGTACTTATTAAAAAAGAAAAACAGCTGCATGTTATTTATGTACACAGGTGGTTCTCACCCCCCACTTTTGAACGAAGGCGTGCCTTAGTTCAAAAGTCATGCAAGCTTAAAACTAAATACTGAATTTAAATGACAGAAATTAAAGTGCGGAAAAGTAAGATAGTGTCGGGTTACCTCCCGACCAGTGCACTTGTTTAACGTCGTTGGCTCGACGATACCTCGTTTGTGGTTCATTGGTTTGGGTCCCATGGGTGGCTGAGGTCAAACTTCTTGATTCCACCGACTTTGATTCTTGCGGTGAGTCTTCCTGATTTTTTAGCGGATGACGGGTTTGGGTCCAGTTCTGATGGTATCTCCTTCCAACGTCTCTGAGAAGGCGAGGGACCTTTGACCATAGCTGCTGGTCTTGATACTTTTTTGGTCCCTAATGACAGGTCAGAAAACTGTGCACTGTGATCTGAGATAGGTGTTATGTCTGGCGGTTTCTTCGTGTCCGGGCGGCTCTTATTAATGTAGAAATGTGCAATTTTGCCGCCGAACTTAAATGATAATGACCCCTTGCCCACATCGATTCTTGCTTTAGTGGCGTAGAGGAATGGTCGTCCCAATATTATTGTCGGAGGATCGTCTTCGCTGGTTTCTTCTGTTGGTATTACATAGAAGTCTGCAGCAACGACGAGCTCTCCCACATGGAGTATTACATCTTCCAGTTCTCCAACCGGACGGATGCATGACTTGTCTCCTAGCTCGATATTTGACCGGGGAGGTTTCAACGGACCAAGTCCTAGTAAGTAATACAAGGAGGAAGGCATGGCGTTGACAGCAGCCCCAAGATCGATTAAGCATTTGCGGATCTGGGTTTCACCAATACCGCAAGTGATTGTAAAGGCTCCTGGGTCTTTATCTCTTTCCGGTTGTGACTCATGGTCTGAAATGAGGGCTCTTTCTATTCTTTGACCAGTCTGCCTATTCCTTGGCCTTAAGTTGTTGTCGTCGTCCCATCCTGATGCTGGTACGTCGGTGTGTCTAATAGGCGGTGGTGTTATGCAGACGGTGAATGCATATCGTCCATTGTCGGCATGTGTAACCCATGTTTTGCCATTATTGGGTCGGTCTTCCTCTTGATTCCAATCAGGCCGACGTCTGCGGTTGAAGTGATTGTTCGTGAGTTTGTAGGATGGAGACCGTGCTACTTCTCCTAGAGTAACTTTCATGTTTGACCTCCTTATCATGCTTATGTTCGCCTTAGGATTTTGGTTGGTCTATGAAGGAAGTCTGCCAGGTTCAGTAGTGAGTGTTGACATTGCGGTGGCGAGCTGGGACATTTGTTTGGTCAATTCTAAAATTGCACCGTCAGTTTTTGCCTGGTACTGGTGTAGTGAAGTACCCGATTGATTAATGTTTCCCGTGAGCTCCTTCATCGCGTCGTTGAGCGACTTGCTTGGCTCCTGCTGATTGCTCGGTCTGGCTTGATACTAATTTGGCCCTTTTTGGTGATATTGGCCTGCTGATGGAGTGTTCTGGTGATATTGTCGGTGGGGTGGTTGGTAGAATGACTGCGCTAGTTGAGGGACAGCTGGTTGTGTCTCCGTCTGAAGATAGCTGTTGTTGTTACGCCAGCCTGGGTTGGATGTTTGACCGTACTGTCTATTTTGTCCAGCTCTGACGTTGTTGTATCCTTGATATCCTCCCACTGCATTCACATCAGCCGGTTCTTCTTCTATCAATGTTGGGCATGCGTCCGTTTTGTGGTCCGTAGAACCACAGAACTCGTAAGGTTTTACCGTAAATGGCTGTCTACGTATGATCTCAATCATCATCTCCTTTAACTGTTTCATCTCTTCAGTTATGGAGTTTACTGATGCCTCGGTTTGTGCTACCCTTTTTGATCGAGAGAATTCATCTTGGCGAGTGGTCTCTTCTCTAAATCGAGCATTTTCAGCAACGTTGGCGATGAGATTTCTGATGCCACTTAATGATAGATTCATCATGGACCCTCCCGCTGAGGCATCCAAGAGCATTTTGTCTAATGGTCTTAATCCATCAATGAGGTACTCGATGACGAGTTTCTCGAGCAGTCCAAGGGTACAGCATCTCCTTTCTAGGTGATTGAACTTTTCCAGGTAATCGTACATGGTTTCATTGGGACCTTGTTTGATTTCCTGTAGTTGCTTCCTTACTTGTATTGCTCTTCCAATCGAATAGTATTTATCTAAGAATTTCTTTTGCATCTGAACCCATGTTCTAATGCTTCCGGAAGGCAATGAAAAGAACCAGTCACTTGCCGAGTCAGTGAGGGAAAAATAGAACGCTTTTAACTTGAAGTCGTCCATATTCACCCGGTTGGGCTTTAGATTCTGGCAAATGCCATGTAGGCGTTGAAGGTGAGTTGCGGCAGATTCTCCTTGAGATCCTGAGAATTTTGGCAGGCTGTGTGCCACTGATGCGTTGATGGTTATATTTTCTAATTCAGGGCTCTCATAGATGCACCACGACTGTGTCTCGAAATTAGGGGCATTTAACTCTCCCATCGTCGGTTCACGGTAGTAGTTATCTCCGTAGTAGTCATCGAAAGCGGGTTCTCTTCTTGGCATGTATCGAGGTTGAGGTTGTGGTCGTGGGGGATGAATAGGAGGTTGTACTGGACCAGCTGCATTTCGGTCCTCGGGTAATTCTTGGTTTCTCCTGACTGCTTCCCTATCACGAGCTCTTCTGTTCCTGATGAGTTGTTCCGGATCGTCGACGAATGGAAACGGTACCTCATCATTCTGATCGTACAGGTTTATTTCTTCGTCATCCTGGTAGTCATGGTGACTTTCTTTGCGAGACATGGTTTGTTTTTGAAGTGCGTAACGGTTTAAAGAACAGTTATCCGATGACTAGTTCCCCGGCAACGGCGCCAATTTGACAGAACCGCTCATCGTCAAAGCGATTGTGCAAATAAATTTATAATAGTCCGCTACTCGCAACTATACTACTGGGTAGTACTTGGTAAGTAGGGGTCGAACCCAAGGGAACTAGGGGAATAATTGTTCTTCGGGGGGAATTACGCAGCGTGGGAGCGTGTTTAAGGTCGGTTGGTTGGTTTTAAAGCTACCAGCTATTTTGATTGATTGATTGGTTGGTTGGTTGATTTTAATACTGGAAAGTAAAGTACAGTTTATAATTAAAGAGAAATGTTCGGTTTCAGGGGACTTGTATTATATCCTGTTTATCATTGACCTTTAGTGAATCATCTAAGTATTCAAACGGTGAATCGAGGCTAGTTACAGCTCAAGACTTGCAACACCGGTTTAAAGCAACTCCTGTTCTATTTCAGTCTAGCGCCAATACCCTAAGGTATGCTAGCCTGGGTGCATCCACCTGATCTCACAGTTACGCTCGACCAGATGGGGTTTAGGATGAGTCGAACTCCTCAGATAGCTTTGCTTGTTACAGCTTCCACTACCTGAGTATGATCACGAATTCCCACAGAAGAGCTTTGTTTGTTACAGCATCCACTCAACCTTGGAAACTCTGACTATATATGGCACATAGAACAAGTTTTGAATACTAAGACTATACACTAAGTTAATAGTCTTAAAACATTTTATAATACAAGTGCGCCCCTTAGACCGAACTACAAGTTTAGCTACTATTCATCGCGCTAAACATTATACTAAGGAATTAAAGACAACAGTTAAATAAATACTAAAAATAATACTTACAACCGTTGAAGCGCCAAGGGAGCTTTCCTTTATTTCCAAAGCAAAATTACAACATTACAAATATTACAACTTCTAGAGAGAGAAGTGAAATTGGGAATTGGTGTGTTGAAATGAGGAGGAGGAGGCCTCCTTTTATAGCCAAAAGGGGAGGAGATGGGTGGTGGAGATGGTGGACATGTGCATTAGATCCAAGGGAGGAGAAGGGAGGAGGAGGAGGAGGAGGTGACATGTGGCGGAATAGTGAAGCCGCCGGTCCCTCCTCCCATAGCCGTCGGTTGCCGGTGGCCCAAGGGGGAGGAGCTCCTCCCTTGGCCACCACTTCATCAAGTGGCCGGTCATCCTTGCCCATATGTGAGTTTTGTACAGTTTTGTGCAGTCTTTTCACAAAACTGTCAATGTGTTTCTTCCCCGGGCTGTCTTGACTCCACTCCTGATTCTTCTGATTAATTTGTTCTGGTCAATTCAACGTCAGGATCCTTGATATTTCTTCAGTCGGCATATGATCTTGACCTTGGATTGACTCTTGTTATCTCTTCAGCATAAAATCCTCTCCTTAGCGTGTTTTCACTTCAGTCTCTAAAATGCCCTGTGGAAATATATCGGGACTAACACGTAGAAGTTAGATAGACAAACAGTCTAATTAAGGGGATTTTACTGTGTTTCTGACTCGTATAACTTTGGTCCATCAATGTGCATAGGCTTACTGTCATTATCATTCGGTGGGAAGGAAGCAGACTTCTATGTCTACGAGGATGACGATCGTCCATGCACAAGGAAACCGCCAGACATTGTGCACACATCAGAGTACGATACCCTAGTTCCAGACCCACCAGAGCAGGCTATACAGACTACTAGGCCAGCAGCTATGGCCGAGATACCCTCATCCTCTCGGGGGTATGTGAAGAAGAAATGGTCTGAACATTGGAGAGCAGAGCCGAGTGAACAGCTGGATGAGCATTATGGGCGAACTAAAGGAGAAGCTGAGAAGAAGTATGACCTCACATGCATATGGGATCCTAACTTGTGATCCTTAGAGGAGGTACTGTCGAGCCAACGACGTTAAACAAAGGCGCTCGCAGGGAGGCAGCCCTGCACGGTTTGCATTTCTTTTACATTTCAGTTTATTTACTTATTATGTTTGTTTTGAGTCATCATTATCACATTGTACCTTGGGAAGGAATTGGTTTCATTGTGTAGGGACTGGACCAGGCCGACCAAAAAAACAAGTACGGGGCTACGCATTTTGCCTGCTGCGCTACGCATTTTAGCTCGGACTTGCTTCGCTCCAATATCAGACTGTATCCGACATGAGTAGTTCACACCTCGAATAATTGTGTCAAGAAACATGAGCGTTTAAAGATTCTGTCACAAAGACTTACGAGTCTAAGGAGGTTGGGTTTTAAGTGAGACCGCTGTGACTCCTCCAACCTCTTGGGAATCTTTTATTCGTCTTAATGTCATTGACGCAGACCTTTCAGTGTGCAACGAACTCACGTTGCGACACAAGCTTCGATGGGGCTCTCTTTGAGGACTCATAGGAGAATAATCAGCCATTCCTGGTCGTCACACATCACACGAGGGGAGTCCCGTTCTACCTCTTCCCTTTCCTTTTATTTATTGCATGCATTGTGAGTCTTGATTTAAGTCGTACAGTGAGGACACGGCTTATTTCAAAAGTGTGGTGTGGGAGAGTCAGTATTGAGTCAGCACGTCTATTTCCTGCACCCTGCACAGAGTCAGCACGTTTTGAGTCATTTTTTTTAAATTTTTGTACATGATACTTCACTATTTCCTAGACTTGCAGTATTGGATAATGATTAGGTGAAATAGATAGAGCCGATTACATGCATGTCTTTGGTGAAAATTGATTTGTGCGACTAACGTGTGATTTTAAAATTTTTGCGTGCCTTTGTTAGTTGAGATAAACAGGGATGTGGAGTTGATAGAAATGCCCTAGAGAGACTTGACAGATCATTCAAAGACCAAACTCAGATATATGGTTATGTGGAGTTTGTGGAGGCTAGCACTTCGAGGCAACATAGTACGAGTCTGCTCCACCACTGCGGTAACCTTTGCGGTTGGTCGGGACGGGAATACATCACACCGTCCAAGCTCTAGTTCGAGTAGCCGGGAAAATAGGCAAGCGACCCTTGACTTGACCCGTGTCAGAAGGGTAAGGATGAGTGAGAGCAAGAAGGTTCTTAGTCCAAGTAGCCGGGAAAATAGACAAGCGACCCTTGGCTTGACTCGCGTCGAAAGGAAAAGGAATCACGGTTCGAGCAAGTCACAATCCGCACTACAAAGCAACAATCCACCATCATTGTGATAGTCCACACGAAATCAAGTGAAAGCATCATTGAATTACCAGATCCGATGACACTATAGCTGGCCGAAAAGCACTCAAACACTTTGAAGCTCGAATCAATCACGTGCAAGAAAAAGTAGCAAAGCATAACCATATAGCAGCGAGTTTGAGTCCGAGAATGCAGTTCATGGGTCTATAGAAGGGCTACCTCCCGATACATCCGAATTGATTTGCATCTCGGCCCAAAGGAAATACGTATCTTTAACCCATGTTTTCGCACAAAGACATTAGTAACGAGCATGCATAGAAGGTGGGATCTATAGTAGCCGAGTCATAACCATGTAGCCTGTCTAGGATGACCGAAGCATTGTGGTGTTACATTAGTTCGTTCCTCCTTTGATCTAGTTCTTGTTCGGGACGAACAAGTTTAAGTGTGGGGTGGTTTGATGAGCCGTATTTATACAACTCATCGAGTCATTAATTCCCACCAATTCCTGCACTTTTCTATACGAACAGTCACTTTTTAGTATTGTTTTGTGTTTCAGGTGATTTGGAAGCTCTAGGAGGAATCACACTCAAAAGGCGGCTTTTGAAGCCTAAAACATCACAAGGAATTATGGACCGGCTTATCAGCATTTGACGAAGTTTGGCGCGGAAAGAAATGAAGACCGAAGCACTTTGGAACTTTCAGCAGTGCAATTCGCGGACGTCTTCACCATTTAGGGCGCGGAGGTCTTGTGCTTTATGATAATTCTAGAGACGTCCGCGGGAAGGAAATACAAGAGGCGTCCGCGGATGACGTCAGATCTCGGCCCATCTTTTGGCGTCACATCCGTCCAGCCCAAGTCACATCTAGGGCAAAATTACAAGCTAGGGTTTTGGAACGTTCAGGAAGGATCTAGATGGCTTGAAGATAAAGCAAGATTATTATGGGAATATTTCCATAATTATCTTGTGCTTATTTTGGGAACTTTAGGGTTTTCAAAACTCTATATAAGGAGGAGCATTCAAGGCTACTGGTCCCACAAGCTCTACTCGAGTTCTCCTCTCATACACGGCCAAGCCCTTGCTCCGCCACTCTCTCCTCCGTGCGCCGCCATCTGCTCCGCCCAACTCAGCCTTGCACGGCCGTGACTCGGCCAGCACTCGTCCAAACTCGGTTCCTTCATTCTACTCGGTTTTTTGTGAAGCATCTCTTATCCTTTTATTTTCTGCATTATTTCCATGGCTATGTGTAACTAAATTCTCTATTCGGATTAGGGTTTTATACATTGTGACGATATTTTTGAGACTTTGTTCTTTTAATGCTATATTCTATGTTTTACTGATTCTCGTACATGAATTCCATGAAATATTGCTAGACTAGACGTATACTTTGTCGTGAAACCTAGTTGCGCATATTTCCACATTAATCATCTATCTAATACTTTGCCGTTTAGATAGGTAGTACGTCTAGGTTAAATAACACCTTTGTCGGGTTATTAAACTTAGGGGAATTAGGTCGTGGCGTAACACCTTTGTCGGGTTACTTGGGAAGTCACCTTTGTCGGGACAACCACACTCAAAACACGAATTAGATACTTAGAAAGTCTATGATAAAACAAGTCACAATCAAACCCTAATCTGAATATTTCTCTCTGATATTTACATCCTTGCTATTTTCGTGACTTACAGTTGTTTCCTAATCCATACTTTCACCCAATTGCCTTTTCTTTCCTATTTCAGAACAAAGTAGTAACCAATCTAGCTCTCTAGGGTTCGACCCTTGCTTGCCACTACACTAGTCTTTCGCAAGGAATTATAAATTTAAATTTGCATGTTAAACGACGCCTGTCACTTAGCTTCCCATACTCCTCACTATCAATGTATCCAAATACCTCTGGTAGATTTGTTATGGCTTCTCTCAGAATATGTTCCACGCATAGCTTCGCCATAGTAACTGAGGGAAATAAATCCAACTCCTTGAGCAAACTCACAATCTCCTTGACTTAGTACTTGTCGGCTTCCAAGATCCTTTCAGGGACAAAAGATCTTCTCTCTTACACGAACTAGACTCCTTCAACAACAACAACTCCTAGCACAACTGCTTTCCTCTTTCTATCAGTCTTTTCTCCCCCTGCAGCCTTGCTTGTGTTCGTGCAGCAAGTACTTCATCTCATGTGAATCATCCTCAGCTTGATCAACATCCATCTGCTTAGCTGGTACAATTGCCGGTTCATCAACTTATATTGCATTGGTGGTCTTTTTCTTCTTTTGAGGTAGCTTGTCATGAGCAGCATGTTCAACTGCAATCGACACCACTTCCTGAATAACTTCCACTTGTTCAGCTGACTTCATAGTTTCTGAAACATCAAATGGTTCCTCCTTCTCAACATCTTTTGAAGCAATTGCTATCTGCTCTGCTTCACTGGCTTCTATATCATCACTTGATTGATTCACCTCTGCGTCATCATATTGCTCAACAACAATAGGAACTTCCTCTTGTCCATCAGATAGCGACTCTTCATCATCATCACCAGTAATAACATCAACTTGTTCCAACCTTCTTATGTCAGCCCTTGTGAATTTGACTTTGAACACCCGCCTGACCAACATAGTCTAGGACAATTAGTTGTCAATAACACATAGACCCACAGAGGATCTAAGTGTTTCAATCTTCTTTTCAACCAACTCTTGAATGAAGTGCTGCCTTATGTCGATGTGCTTTGTTCTGGGATGCTCGATCTTGTTCTTCATTCGTTTCACACATTGATCCACCATCTTCTGATTACTCGAGCTAAACACAGTGTCATCCACATAAATTTGAGTAATAATAAAATCTGACCTTGTGTGTTTGATGAACAACGTCTCTACTCCCCCTCGCACATAGCCATGGTCAATTAGGAACCCCGTCAGCCTCTCATACCATGCTCTGGGTGCCTGCTTGAGTCCATATACAGCTTTCTTCAGCTGGTACACATGGTCAGAATGGTGGGGATCTTCAAGGCCTTTTAGTTGCGCTACATATGCTTCTTCACTCAGCAAACCATTCAGAAAGGCACTTTTGACATCCATCTGGAACAACTTAAACTTCAGGTGATAGGTTGGTCTATCTCTGTTCGATACAGCATCCTCAACAGGTAGTTCAGGCGATTTGTCTAACACAACTTCTTGCACAACGTGACTTGGTGGGGGTAGTTGTTCAGGGTCTGCTACAGCTCCATCTTCATCATTACCTTGAATAATAATTGCATCCACAACGTCTCTCATAGTCACATATATAGACTCTGTCCAGGTTGTCTCAGGTGGTGTTTGTCCAATTTCCAATAGATATCAGTTGTTCGACAATCTGCTACCTTGTATCCTGCATTCTCCTTCCTTGTTCAGCACCTGGCAGGAGTCTTGGGTGAACTTTATATGATGGTCTTCATCACACAACTGACTAATACTGATCAGATTCGCCTCCAATCCATCAACAAGAAGCACACTCTCGAGTTGTGGTAAACCTTGAACCTTCAATGTCCCCTTTCCGATCACCTTGCCCTTTACTCCATTTCCAAATGTTACAGATTGTCCCTTAAACAACTTGATATTGGCTAGGAAGTTAGGATCTCCAGTCATGTGGGCTAAGCATTCACTGTCAAAGTACCATCGTCTCCTCTTCAAGTGACTGGTTGAACAATATGCAGCTAGACAGACTTCCTCCTTCTGTTTTACTCTCCAAACCTGTTTGACCTGTGGAACAGGCTTCTGCTTCACCTTCCTAAGATAAGCAAGGAACTCGTAACATCTTGGTTTGACATGTCCCCTTTTTCTGCAGTAGTAGCAGATTCTCTCATCTCTTCTTCATACAGCGTTCTATTTTTGCTTTCTTACTTGAGGATTGTTTGCAGGTTCTTTGTGAGCAGGATGTTCAGCCTTGACAAAGTTTGTCTTCCTTGAACAACTTTCTTCCCTGAATCCTAGATCTCTGTAACCGCCACTAGTCCTTCGAGCTCTCAGAATGGAGTCTAGATCTTTTGTTCCAGAATTGAGCATCTTGATAGACTTCTTCAGGTTGTTCAGCTCCTCTAATAACTCGCCATGAACAAGTTTATCTGTCTCAATCTCACATTTCAAGGCATCCACAATATTAGGATTGTTTACCTCTCCTCGTCTTAGAGCAACATTCTACTTCTTTAGAACATCAATGATTCCTGAATGTTCGCCTTGACTTTTTTAATTTTGAATCTTCAGTGATGGCACAACCTCCAATAGCTCGGCCTTCTGTGCAACAAGTTCAGCTCATTCATATTTTACTTCAATCAATTGAGCTTTAAGGTCAGTGATTATCTGTTGATGTTCCACCTTTGGATTTTTAAGACAACCGCTTCTTCCCGTAGCTTTTCCTTTTCTTTTCTCAGATTCACCAGGTTACTGCGGTGTTTTTTGTTTCGCTCAACTTCAATCAGCCACTGTTGGAACAACTCCTTGTAATTGTTGGCAATGTCTTCTTCAGTGATTTCTTGATCATCACTACAGCTTGAGTACTCAGTGGGATCCTCAAACGATGTCTTGGACTGCACCCCTTTGGCTTCTTCACCTACCTGGTCAATTATACTTCCTAGAGCTACGAAGTTATTGGATTCATCCGCCTGCTTCTCTTCATCAGATTCATTGTCGCTCCAGTTGACATCAGAGGCTTTCTTCTTTTTGCGTGTGTTAACACACTCCGCCTGAATGTGTCTGTAGCCTTCACATTCTTTGCATTGGATCCTTTCGCCTTTGTTGTCTTGGCCATCATCTCCAGATTTGTACTTTCTCTGAAACCTCCATTCCTTCTGGATTCTTGAGTTGGATGATTCTCCTGGATCTGAATCTTCATTGTTCAGTCTTCACATGAAGTTCCTTGCTAGCATAACATACAGTTGTTCAGGCATCTCCCCTTCTTTGTCCTGAACATCAGTAACTTTAGATTTCAAACCAACACACTTGACTTTCATGTGTTGTTCCTCTTCATCCATCTCCATCTCCATCTCATAAGTCTGTAGTGATCCCATTAGTTCATCCAGCCTCATTGTCTTCACATCATGTGCTTCCTTGACTGCGAATGCCTTCTTTGCATATTGCTTTGGTAGAGACCTTTGCACCTTTCTTACTAGCGTCTCTTTGCTCATGGGTTTTCCAAGTGCAAACAATTCATTAGAGATGTCAAGTACCCTTGTGTTGAAGTCAGCTATGGTCTCGTCCACCTGCATTCCTAGATTTTTGAATTTTGACGTGACCATCTCCATTCTGAATATCTTGATCTTGTTCGTACCTTAATGAGCTGTTTTCAATATATCCCAAGCCTTCTTCGCAATCTCACAGGTTGATATCATCTTGAAATTCTTTCCATCAATTCCTGAGAATATGACATTCATCACTTTGGAGTTTGCGGCTTCAGCATTCTTCTGTCGCTCAGTCCATCTGGCTTTAGCGAGTGGGATGGGCTTAGCAGTATCGTCGACAGCCATTGGATGTGTCCACCCATTTTCAACAGCTTCCCAAACTAATTCATCCTGCGATTTAAGGAAAGCCTTCATTCGCACCCTCCAATATCCATACTTGTTACCTTCTAGTAGCGGTGGTGGAGTAACGATCTGCCCTTCTCTCAAATTCATCTCAACAACCTATGGATCTCACTCTGTGTGTTGAGTGTTTGCTCTGATACCAATTGAAATCTTCCCCTAGTAGTTGAGATGTTGTTCTGGTTGAGTGCAAAACAATTTCTAGAACAACTTATGCAAAAATAAATGCAGTACAGAAAATAAACGACACGTAAAGTTGTTACCTAGTTCGGCGCTTAACGAGCCTACGTCTGGGGGGCTTCTCTTCAGCCCAGTGGATAGCAATTCACTAATAATGAATATTGCGAGTACAGGAGCTTACGTTTATAGAATCCCTCTTAAACAGCCCGAGCCTCTAATACTCTAGCAATCACTAACTATGTCTCCCCTAAATCTGAGCCTCACCTCCGATTCCACCAGAATGATTCTCCACGAAAATTAGCGCCTTCTCACGAATGCGCAGGAACACCTTCAGTGTGTGTATCGTCAAGTTGTTCTACGATCAGTATACCAAGCACTAGAACAGACTGAATCTGAGCGTTTTAGAGTTCACCAGAATAATGAACTTAACACTGATGACCTCCTCCACCCCTTCTCTGAATATCAGCGTGAATAATTTCTCCAACAGTGCTGAATTCTGCAACTTGTTCAACCGCTAGTCTGGAACAGCAACCTAGAACAGACTGGACATCACCGCCGTGAGTTCACCGGAATAATGAACTCAAGGCCGGTTGATGGACCAAAATTATACGAATCAGAAACACAGTATAACCCCCTTATTTAGACATTTTGTCTATTTAACTTTTGCTTGTTAGTTCAGATATATTTTTACATGGTAATTCAGAGTTTAGAGAGAATACACATTAAAGAGGAGCTTTTAGAGCAGAAAAGATGTTACGAGTCAATCCAAGGTCAAGATCATATGCCGACTGAAGAAATATCAAGGATCCTGACGTTGAATCACTCATAACAAATTAATCAGAAGAATCAGGAGAGGAATCAAGACAGCCCGGGGAAGAAACACATTGACAGTTTTGTGAAAAGACTGCACAAAACTGTACAAAACTCACACATGGGCAAGGTGACCGGCCACTTGGGCAAGAGGTGGCCAAGCCACCCCTCCTCCTCCTCCACCACCGGCAACCGGCGGCTCCTCCTCCACCATGACCGGCGGCTTTCCTCCTCCTCCACATGTCTCCTCCTCCTTGCTCCTCCTCTCCTTTCTCCATGTGTGGCCATCTCCTCCCTTCATTTTCTCCTCCAATCACCATGCAACACTTGCCTCCATCTCCTCCTCCTCCCATGGCTATATAAGGAGGAGCTCCTCCCCTCATTTTCATCATCCCTCACTTGTAAAAAAACACTTCTCTCTCTAAGTTATGTATTTGTAAAGTTTGGCTTTGGAAATAAAGGATAGCTCCCTTGGCGCTTCAACGGTTGTAAGTATTATTTCTAGTATTTATTCAACTGTTTATTTCCTTAGTTATAATGTTTAGCGCGATGAATAGTAGCTAAACTAGTAGTTCGGTAGAAGGGGCGCACTTGTATTATAAAATGTTTTAAGACTATTAACTTAGCGTCTAGTCTTAGTATTCAAAACTTGTTCTATGTGCCGTATATCAAGTCAGAGTTTCCAAGGTTGAGTGGAAGCTGTCACAAGCAAAGCTCTGCCGTGGAAATTCGTGATCATACTCGGTAAGTGGAAGCTATCACAAGCAAAACTTATCGAGGAGGTTGACTTATCTAAAACACCACTTGGTCAATAACGTAACTAGGAGATCAAGTGGATGCACTTACAGCTAAGATACTTCGAAAGGAGGAATTAGTTTTGCTTAGAACAAGTGTTGCTTTAAACGATGTTGCAAGTCTTGCGCTACGAAAGGGCCTCGATTCATCTTTGAATACTTAGATAATTCACTAAAGGTCAATGATAAACAGGATATAATACAAGGCCCCTGAAACCGAACATTTCTCTTTAATTATAAACTGTAATTTACTTTCCAGTATTAAAACCAACCAACCAATCAATCAATCAATCAATCACTTAGCTGGTAGCTTTAAAACCAACCAACCGACATAAAACACGCTCTCTCGCTGGACAACCCCCTCAAAGAACATCTATTCCCCTGATTCCCTTGGGTTCGACCCCTACTTACCACTTGCTACCCAGTAGTTAAGTCGCGAGTAGCGGACTTATAAATTTATTCTTGACGTTTGCACATAACGACTGTGCATCCATCAAAATTGGCGCTGTTGCCGGGGAATCAGCCATCGGATAAAGTTCTTTGAATCGTTACGCGCTTCAAAACAACCATGTCTCGCGAAGAAAGTCACCATGACTACCGGGATGACGAAGAAATAAACCTGTACGATCAAAATGATGAGGTACCGTTTCCATTCATCGACGATCCGGAACAACTCATCAAAAACAGAAGAGCTCGTGATAGGGAAGCAGTCAGAAGAAACCAAGAATTACCCGAGGACCGAAATGCAGCTGGTCCAGTACAACCTCCTATCCATCCCCCACGACCACAACCTCAACCTCGATACATGCCAAGAAGAGAACCCGCTTTCGACGACTACTACGGGGACAACTACTACCGTGAACCAACTATGGGCGAGTTAAATGCCCCTAATATCGAGACACAGCCGTGGTGCATCTATGAGAGCCCTGAATTAGAAAACATAACCATCAACGCATCAGTGGCGCACAGCCTGCCAAAATTCTCAGGATCTCAAGGAGAATCTGCCACAACTCACCTCCAACGCCTACATGGCATTTGCCAGAATCTAAAGCCCAATCGAGTGAATATGGACGACTTCAAGTTAAAGGCGTTCTATTTTTCCCTCATAGACTCGGCAAGCGACTGGTTCCTTTCATTGCCTTCCGGAAGCATCAAAACAAGGGCTCAGATGCAGAAGAAATTCTTAGACAAATACTATCCGGCTGGAAGAGCAATGCAAGTAAGGAAGCAACTACAGGAAATCAAACAAGGTCCCAATGAAACCATGTACGATTACCTGGAAAAGTTCAATCACCTAGAAAGGAGCTGCTGTACCCTTGGATTGCCCGAGAAACTCGTCATCGAGTACCTCATTGATGGATTAAGACCCTTAGACAAAATGCTCTTGGATGCCTCAGCGGGAGGATCCATGATGAATCTATCATTAAGTGGCATAAGGAATCTCATCGCCAACGTTGCTGAAAATGCCCGATTTAGAGAAGAGACTACTCGTCAAGATGAATTCTCTCGATCAAAAAAGGTAGCACAAGCCGAGACATCAGTAAACTCCATGACTGAAGAGATGAAACAGTTAAAGGAGATGATGATCGAGATCATACGTAGACAGCCAGTTCCGGTAAAACCTTGCGAGTTCTGTGGTTCTACAGACCACAAAACTGACGCATGCCCAACACTGATAGAAGAAGAACCGGCGGAAGTGAATATAGTGGGAGGATATCAAGGACACAACAACAACAACAACGACAGAGCTGGACAAAACAGACAGTACGGTCAAATATCCAACCCAGGCTGGCGTAACAACAACAGCTATCCTCAGACGGAGACACAACCAGCTGTCCCTCAACTAGCGCAGTCATTCTACCAACCACCCCACCGACAATATCACCAGAACGCTCCATCGGCAAGCCAATATCACCAAAAAAGGCCAAATCAGTACCAAGCCAACCTGAGCAATCAGCAGGAACCAAGCAAGTCGCTCAATGACACAATGAAGGAGCTCGTGGGAAACATTAATCAATTGGGTACTTCACTACACCAGTACCAGGAAAACACTGACGGGGCAATTTCAGAATTGACCAAACAAATGTCCCAGCTCGCCACCGCAATGTCAACACTCACTACTGAACCTGGCAGACTTCCTTCACAGACCGTCCAAAACCCTAAGGCGAACATAAGCATGATAAGGAGGTCAAACATGAAGGTTACTCTAGGAGAAGTAGCACGGTCCCCAACCTACAGACTTACAAACAATCACTTCAACCGTAGGAGTCGACATGATTGGAATCAAGAAGAAGACCGACCCAATGATGGCAAAACATGGGTTACGCATGCTGACAATGGACGGTACGCATTTACTGTTTGCATAACACCGCCGCCGATCACACACTTTGACATACCAGCATCTGGTTGGGACTCCCCAACTAATATTTATGCTTCAAAGCAAAATATTAAAGGGTCCGAGTATGCAAATCCTAAGCCAGGGAGTGGGCAGAATAGTCCGACAATAGAAAGAGCCTCACTTCAGATCATGAGCCACAATGACGAACTATTCTTTTTCACCTCTAAATAGTATCAATGAAGAGAGGATCGAATATAGTGTCAAAACATTTATATTGACCGGTAAAGTACCGGGTCGAACCCAAGGGAGCAAGCCAAGCGCATGCACTATTTAAGATTGTGGTTCTATTCGGCTATTCTAAACAAAAATGTATAAAGAGTGAATATATCTAAATCCTATGTGGTTAGTAATTGGGAAAAACGTTAAGTAAGAGGTCTTTCGAGGACTTACTCCTCTCCTTGGCAAATTCTCAATGATCATGCATACAAGAGTTCAATTAAGTATGAGTTGATAGGTTTTAAACCTAGCTTAGACTAAGAATTAGGCAATCACGCATATCTAATCCTAGTCAAGCCATCTTAGTTAGGATCTCACTAATTAAAGGGTGTTGATCCACTATATAGCATTTACTCTCATAAATGCTATATGCATAAAGTTCTAGTTCACCTCTCACCATGCATTTACTCTCATAAATGTAGGTTAAGTTCAATTTTACTATATCCAAACCATCACTAAGATCTCTCAATACTTAGATCATAATTCTAACATAAACATGTCACTTAGGCATTTTATCAAACACTTAGAGACATGTCAATCATGAAGATCATAGTAAAATGAAATCAACTTTCTAAGGTTCATATACATGATTCAAGATATAGATCATTTTCTCCATCCTAGAACTATCCCCAAGGGTTTCCAAGTCCTAGGTTCGAGTTTTAGGTCCAAATTGTCACTTAGGCATTTTGTCGAACACCTAGAGTGCATAACATTCATAACACAAGAGAAAATGAAATCAACAATCATCTATATGAATATCAATGTATATACATGATCAAGATTCAAGAGTACCAAGGAGAGTCATAAGACCCTCTAAACACAAGATCCACTACTCACACATCATGTAAGACAACATGGTGTGAGTAGGGTTTTTACACAACAAGTAGAGTAGAAGAGGGATAGAAATAGGATGATTAATCCTTGAACTCCCTTGATCTTCACTTCTCCTTGGTTGGATGATGTTGAATGACCTTGTATGAGCCTCTTTTCCAATGTTCTTTTCCCCAAAAACCTCCACACTTGGTCCAAAACCCTTCCTTTCCCTTTATAGATTCGGCTGAAATTTGGGCATAGAAACTGAGTTTTCCCTCCAGTCGATCGACTGGGGATAGGCTTGACTGGCCTTGACTCCCAGTCAATCGACTTAATGAAGTTTCAGAGCCCCCCACATTCTTCGTTTTTCCAGTCGACCGACTGGAGTTTCAGTCGATCGACTGGGGCCTTTTTGGTTTCCTTCCCGGCTGAATTTGGTCTTAAAGTAAACTACAAAGTTGTAGCCCTTTGAAATACCTTTCCAACAAGCTAAAGATCAGCCAAATCGGACACCGGATGAGCCCTAGAGGTCCAAAATAAGATGCAAAGGTCAATATGCTCGGTATTGGCCCCGAAACTCCATATTTTGCGCCGAAACTTCTGTTTTTCAACCAATCTTCATATATAGGCATTGACCATGGGGGAAACTTGTTTTCTACCTAAAATGTAGAGATAGAGGTCAAATGACATCAAAATAATATCGGAAACGACCCAAAACTATAGTGAAGAATGATAATAAATGAGTCGAAAACTCGACTCATCAACACTCCACACTTAAGTTTTGTTCGTCCCGAACAAAGTATGAAAATATGTCAAGGTCATGCAAATTTCAAAATGCTAGTGGTGCTATGTTTTTCGTAATTTGCCTCACTAGATTGCACAAGGTCTCGATCATTATTTCTAAACATGTTATTTGAAAGAAAAATGACAAGTATGTACAATCTAACTAGCTCCTTTTCGTAGGCGTTACGAATGCATTTAGCGTATGCATTAAGCCTTTAAACCCCTAGGCTACCCTAGTGGACGAGTTATAGTCTCGTGAGAGTTTTCAGAAAAGGGAATACTCACAAATCCCAAATGCACCTATCCCATGAGAATTGAATTCAAGAGTGTTTAACCAAGGCTAGGATTTCTCAAAACAAATTCCTCACCCCACGCTAGGACTATCATCACAATATCATCAAAAGAACTTTCGATCCACTTTGAGTACCTTTGAGGTTATGCATTCAAGGTCATCAATACTAAAGCTATCAATCGTCTAATCCAAATGTCTATTCATTTTCAAGGCAATACAATAGAAGTAAAGTTTGTAGTTTTGCACATAAATTGTCAATCGCTTGCCTATGCTAGCTAGGGCTAGTCCACGGGCTTGCGACATGGAACTCATTCCCAAGTTTTAGGCGCTTAAGCCGTAATCCATAAGGGAAGAGGAGTTCGACAAAAGAGTTCTTTAAACAAGCATAGATCAAATGTATACTCCCGTGCAAGCACATGGGTCGTCCAAAAGTCATTCAAACAAGCACACAATGCAAATGATGAATCCCGCACAAATGAATAATAATGGAAGAACACAAAGTCAAGTTTTAAGTGCTTCTTATTTTCTTTTCTTTTTCCTTTTTTTTTCTTTTCTTTTTTTTTTGAAATGGCCTTTGGCCTACAAATGCTTTCGAGGGGGGACTTACCTCCCTAACCCCCGGCATTTGTATCATTTCTTTTTTTTCCTTCTTTTTTTTTGAATGGGGCTTCACCCTCTTTTATTTTTTTACTCCACACTTAAAACTTGACAATATGTTCAAAAAGTGTATGGAATGTGCGGGAATCAAACATGAGCAAGGCACCGTGTTAGAAAACTAAAGTCACCAAGGAGCAAACAAAAGGTCTAAGTTTTCATGAAAATTTCAAAAGTGCTTGCTATAACTTGATCTAAGGTATTTCAACGAAAATACTTAGAGAATTGGATAGACGCAAGATAGCAATGATATTGGTTTTCGAGAATACACACTCAATGGACTAGGTCGGTTCTAAGTTCAAGATCCAATAAATGTGGCAAATAGGCTAGATGTGATTTATAGAGATTGGAATCGATAGTCACAAGCCTATTTGGTTAAAAACACTCTCATGTTAGGGATAGAATACATGAATGCAAGTGTCCATTCTAAAATGACAAGCATGGCATGAAATGAGTGAACTATGCGACTAAACCACTCCACACTTAAAGCATAGCTTAGTCCCTAAGCGCAAACAATGAAGAAAATGAGATAAAGGCGCATACACTACGCCATTCTGTAACTTACGCGACAAAATTTGGTTGGCGTCGCTTTAGTTCATGTCGCTTAAATTAGTTTACCCGACAAATATAGACTGCTGTGTCGCTTCAAGTTGTTTACACCACAAATGTTAACGCGACAGGCAAAATACGCCACTTAAGGTATCTTAGACGACAAGAGTTTAAGCGATGAACGTAAATACGTTGCGTTAATTGTCTTACGCGACAAATGTTTACACGACGTGAAAGGTACATCGCGTTATTTATAATGGGCGACGTATAGGTTAGGCGACGTGTAATACACGTCGCATATAGGGGCATAGGAAACATAAACAATGCGACGTTTTAAAGTATGTCGCATTATTATATAAAGCTGCGACCACATTTCAATTAATTTTTTGCTGCAGTTTGAAATGTAAATAAAAATAGTAAATAAAAAAATAGGGTTAATACACAACGCCCAAATTATTCAATCGAACAATTAGGTCGAAACGACCGAGCGGCGCAATACCCCTGGTGTTCTCCCTCCCGTCATCTCGGCTGATACCCTCCGCACATCGACACCGCACCGTCCACGAATTCATAGCGTTGTGGGAGTTTATCGCGCAGCATCCAGCGGTCAAAGCCAAGCGCAGCCGCCTTGGGAACGTCTAATACCCGGCGGCCTGTCAACCCGAGCAAATATCAAGTTTGTATTTCCGTTTGAATTACCATTGAATTTGGTTCTTGGATATAAAGATTTCAATATCAAGTGTTTTGTTCTTTCCAATCCGTAATTTGATTAAGTTATCTCAGGAGGCCTCTTTCATTGAGCATCGATCTGTTATTGTCACATACAGTTTTGCAATTCACCTTAAATTGGGTCTGTTAATTTAAAGATCCGGCCTGCTAATTTTTCAAATGTTACATTATGATTGCTTAACGCACAATTAACTATGCCAATGTGATGTGCTAATGGTAGCAGTTACTTACTGAGTTTAACATGGTTTTTTTTATGGGAGAGTTTAACATAGTTGATTGTCAAGAATTATACATCTCACATGTATATTGTTGTTTGTTTTACAGAAAGTCATGGATAAGGGTTGGATGAAGCTTGCAAGAGGTGACCCGCAGTATTTTGATGGGATTAAAAATTTTATAGAGTTTGTTAGACAAAACAAGCCTGATAGTACACATTGGTGTCCTTGTACACGTTGTAGATTGCATCACAGAAAGCTCACTCTTGATGATATGTATGCACATTTGCTTAAAAATGGTATGATGTTGGATTACACTACTTGGACATCGCATGGTGAAGTTCGTAGTGGTCCTTTGATATACATGCTAAGGCAACAATACCTTATGGAGAAGGGTCAGGGAAGCATGTCTCTCAATAGTGGTTGTGATACTTCTCGAAATCCTGCCATGGAGATAATTAATGATGTTTTTCCATTCACAGACGACATGTATGAGATGCTAAGTGGTGACGGAGATTCTTTGGGTAAGGATGCTTATGAGAAGTATAATTACCTTCTTTCTGAAGCTCAAACACCTATATTCGCGGGCAGCAATACGAGTGTATTAGACACCGTATTGAAAGTGATGCAAATGAAAGTTGAGAATGGTTGGTCAGACAAATCTTGTACCGCTCAGTTAAAATGGTTCAGAGGGTTTCTTCCAAGTGATAACAAGTTTCCCGGTTCTTATCAAGATGTCAAAAGAAGTTTGAAGAATTTGGGATTAGGGTATGAGACAATTCATGCGTGCGAATACGGTTGTATTTTATATTACAAGGAGAATAAAGATTTTGATTCTTGCCCCGTGTGCCAGGAACCAAGATATGCATCTGTTGAAGGTAATAGTAGGACGCCAAAGAGAGTGGTTCGTTACTTCCCATTAACACCGAGATTACAACGACTGTACATGTCTGAAACTATTGCAAAGGAGATGCGGTGGCATGGAGAGAGGCGTGTTGAAGAGGGTAAGATTAGGCATCCTGCTGATGGGGAGGCATGGCAAGATTTTAATACTGAATTCCCTGAATTTTCCAAGGAGATTCGGAACGTCCGTCTTGGATTAGCTACCGATGGGTTTAACCCATTTGGATCACTTGGTGTTTCACATAGTACTTGGCCTGTTATGGTCATGCCTTATAATCTTCCACCTTCAATGTGCATGAAAAAGGAATTCAACATACTTACTTTGTTAATTTCTGGTCCAAGATCTCCGGGAAAGTGTTTGAATGTATTCATGAGACCATTGATCGATGAACTGAAAATGTTGTGGAACACGGGTGTTGTATCCTACGACAGATATGACTGTTCGTCATTTCTTATGAAAGCAGCAATAATATCGACCATTAGCGACTTCCCAGGACTAGGAATGTTAGGAGGTATAACGACTAAAGGTTACAAAGCTGGCCCGATATGTTTAGATGGTGTTGACGCTGAACATTTAGGTGGAAGAATGGTGTATCAAGGTCACCGCAGATGGCTTGAGAGTGATCACCTTTGGAGACAAGCCTCTAATAAGTTTGATGGGACAATTGAGTCAAGGGAACCCCCGCCTTCTCTTTCTGGCCATGAAGTTATGACTGAGATATTTAGTCATCAGTTCCCGGTCCTTAGTTTGCACCCAAAGTTTAAGTCTAGTAGAAATGGTTCGGAAAAGTTGTGTTGGACCCATCAAAGCATATTTTTTGAGTTGCCCTATTGGAAGTGTTTGAGACAGCCATATTCTCTAGATGTCATGCACATTGAAAAGAATGTATTCGATAACATCATTGGCACCATTCTGGGAATTGATGGAAAGACAAAGGATACACTAAAAGCACGAGAAGGTTTGAGACAACAAGGAGTGCGTGAAAACTTATGGGAGAAAGAATGTGGTCCCTCCTCGAAGAAAGCCAAGGTGTCTCAAGCACCATACACGGTGTTACCGGATAGTAGGAAGGAGATTTTTGAGTGGATTCGAGAGGCCAAGTATCCAGCTGGTTATGCAGGAAGCTTAAAGAACAAGATAAGTGTCACCGATAAAAAATTTAATGGTTTGAAAACGCACGATTGTCATGTGATGATGCAGCGTTTATTACCTGTTTTTATTCGTCCTTACTTGCCGTATCATGTTGTTGAACCGCTAATAGCATTGTCAAGATGGTTTCAGAAGCTATGTTGCCGAGAGATGCGAAAAGATGACGTTTTTAAGATGAAGGATGACATAGTTCTGATTTTATGTAAGTTGGAAATGATTTTTCCTCCGGCCTTCTTCACTATCATGGTTCACCTATTGATTCATCTCCCTGATCAATTGTTACTTAAGGGGCCAGTGCACTACAATTGGATGTTTCCCATCGAGAGGTTATATACTACTACAATAGTCTTATTTGATTACAAAATATTAACTATTATTCTAATCATATACTCTAATTGCAGGCAATTAGGTCAATACAAAAGAAGTGTGAGGAACGCTCGATACCCCGAGGGATGTATAACTGAGCAGTACGTTGTGACTGAATGCGTAACATATTGTAAATTATACATGGATGGATCATCAACTAATAAGGATACAACTTGTGAGACACAATTCAAATGCTCTGTTGTTTCCGATCTTGTCAAACCAAACGGTTATTTGCGGGGAATCAAGTTGGATAGGCAACAACTTGATATTGCTCATTGGTGCATCATGGAAAATTGCAAAGAAGCAAAGTATTTTATTGATAAGCACGCGGAGAAATTTAACCTCAAATTTCCGGACAGCACTAAGGAAGAGCGCATCAAGCATTTCGGTCCTTACTTTCTGAAATGGGTACGATATTCATTTACTTGCCTCTATCTTTGTTCATTTCATAGTTTACTGGATTATACGTTTCCACCTTTAACATTCACCGTTGTATTATTAATTTGTTTGACTTCATGCAGATTGTTGGCTTGCAAAAGCAATCACAGAAGCATTATTCGGCATTTTTGCATATTCTAGCATGTCTACCACAAACGCATACATGTTATTCACAATGTTATGTCAACGGTGTTAAGTTTGTTGTGTGGGAACGTGATCGGAAGCTGAAAACTCAAAATTCTGGAGTGATGGTTGAATCAGAAGACATGACTTACTACGGTATTCTCGAGAATGTGATAGAAATAAAGTATGCTGATGGGATGCCTGTAGTTTTATTTAAATGCATATGGTTTAATACTGATCCAAAGGAGCGGGGAAGTACTAGGAAGGACCATGGCCTTTTATCGATTGACACCTCCACGACTTGGTACGAAGATGAACCATATTGTTTAGCAATTATGGCAAGACAAGTATTTTATTTGGATGATCCGAAGGCAGGCGAGCCTTGGAAGGTGGTTAATGTTGTTACACACAATGGTGTATATAGTGCAAGTTCACTTGCGAGAGATTCTCATGTGACTGAACCGTATCAAGAAGATTTGTCCACAAATATCATATCGGGGCAAATACCAATTAGCGGCATAGATATTGATTTAGGCCCTATATCACGGGAGCCCATGGTGGCTAATGAAGCGCACACAGATGATGATTCGAGTGATTCAGAGGACGGAGGAATGTATGGATCAAGTGAAGGTGAAGATGAAGATGACTCAGATGAAGAAGAAGAAGATGGTGATGATGATGATGATGAAGATCACTCAGGATCAAGTTAAGGTGAAGACAATGATGAAGCAAGTTTATGAAAGTGAAACTATCTAAGTTTATGAAAGTGAAACTATCTAAGTTTTAATGTATTCATGATCAAAGTGAAGCACTGTTATCAATCTGATGTTGTTTGTGATGAAAACATTTATGTTTGAATTGTTGTAATAGGTTGAAATGTTTTAGACAGGGATGTTTTGTTTAAGGTAGTGAAAAAATTTATGTTCTCTTTTGGACAGGGAAATTATGTCAAAATACTTACTGAGTGTTTAAGTGACATCTCATTGAGTTTTGCAGCCCATTAACCATCTTGGCCCAACATCGGATTTACCCTAGCTAGGGTAAATATCAAACGCTCCTCTCATATTCTCACCGCTCTCCTCTCATCTTCTCACTCTGTGTTGCGCCGCTCCTCTCATCTTCTCACTGCTCTCAGATCGTATACCATGGTACCCAAGATGTCTAAGAAGCGGAGCCTCAATGAGATCCATGAAAACACTCGAGAGCGAATGAAACTCCGATCGCCGTCGTTGATCAAAGCTCCAGAAGGGTACAGCCCAGAACCTGTGGCGAAAAAAGGGAAGGCGGTAAACCCTAAATCAACTACTGGAGTTCCACCTTCGACACTGCCACCGTCTCCACCAGAAGCGACACAACTTGAGGCGATACTACCACCAGAAGCGAGACCAACCGAGCGGATGAAAGCCGTCTTGAAAGGGATGAAGGAGTCAAGGATGAAAAAACCTAGCCCCAAAAAACCTCAACCCCCACAGTCAACCCCGAAGAAGCATATCCCTGCACCTATGCATGTTCGAAGGAGCCCAAGGCGACTTGAGCAACCATCTCTACCAGCTACTACAACCGTTGTTCCCCAGTTATCGCCAATAATCGAATCACCTTTAGTTGAGCCTGCTGTTCCACGGCGACCTGCACTCTCTAGCCTAAGCAATATTCCATCAGAGTTGATACCATCTATCTCCAGTTCACTCTCGCCTACTACGACTACAGGCAGCCAATCCATACCAGCAGCGCCTCCTGCTAACCCTGAATGTGCCCCTACAGCTATATTAGAAGAGCCTCAGCAGCAAACCCTGAACTCGGATGAATCTGCCCCTACCGATCCTTTAGAACCTCCAGAATTCGATCAGGCTGCACCAAATCCTCAAGTTGTATACGAAATCCCGGAAGGGGATATTCCAATTCCTGAAAATCCACGGAGCATTAGGTGTAAAGCCAAGGCCAACACAGGTTTTTTTACAATTTGTTTCTTTAAGTTTAAATGTGTGCATCATTTTATAACTGTTTTACTATATAGCTGATGCTGTTTTACAATTAGGAGACCAACCTGTGAGGAAAACTAGGGGAGTCGTCAACGGGCAGAGGGTCGCTAACTACGTGAGGACATTGGGCGGATCCAAGATCAAAGTCGAACATGGACCAGAACACAATGGCCCTAAGAACCGTAAGTTGAGAAGTATGTTAACCCATGAGATAGGCTCTTGTGTGCGAGATAAAGTTCCAATGATTGCTGCAAGTTACCATGAGCTCGAGCCAGAGCATTGGGCCATCGTATTTGATCATTTGACCATGAGTACAAGTCGCTTTCATTAGTCTACATTACTCTATTTTGAATCATACTTTATTCTCCCTAACTGTTATTTTTGTAGCCCAATTTCGAGCTCCAATTTGAAGATACTTGGATCTGGAAGTTCATTACTGAGAAGGCTATAGAAAGATTTATAGATTGGAAGTCGGATTGCAAGAACCATTATGAAAAATACGGTGCTGAACTGCCATTGGAGTTTATTGACCGTAAAGAACAGTGGTGTTGGCTGGTTGGTCATTTCAGGGAGCCAAGAACTCAGGTCATGCAACATTATATGGTTTATTGATAAAGTTTCACTGTTCTTATAGTATTATAAATAGAATTTAAATTTTTTGAGTTTTGTATTGATAGGCTAGAAGTCTAGCAATGAAGGCAGTGCGGAATGCACCGGGCAGAACTAACCATCACTCAGGAAAAATTGCTTTCAGCTATAGAACTGAAGACCATACTCTCAAGAATGACAAGGCTCCACATATTGCAACATATGGTGATGTGTATGGTGGTGATGCCATTGGTGCCCAAATAGCGGTAAAGTTATTACTCTGTTTTGTGTATGTTATTTAGTGTGTATCATTCCTTATATCTATTGCTTAAGTTGTTGTGGGTCAAATAATGATATGCTTGAGTGGAGATATGTTTGCACCACATGTTTTATTTAGTTTTATTTTGTTGTATTCTGTTTGATATATTGTTCGTATTATTAAATATGACATGTGAGTTTATTTATGGTCTGCTACTATTTATTATTCTGTTTATTCAGTTTGATAAATTGTTGGTATTCTGTTTATTTGTAAATATGACATGTGAGTTTATTCTGTTTGATATATTGTTGGTATTCTGTTTGGTCTGCTACTATTTATTCTCTTAGTAAATATCTTATTTATGGTTTGACATTGATCCTTATAGGAAAAAATGAGGCAAAGAGTGCGTGAACTGATGACTCCTGAAGAATCTGAAGATCCTAGTTCCATTGAAGAGCCCCTTCCAGTGAGTACCCAGATTGAAATTATTACTCAGCTTGTGGGCCAGCAAAAGCGCGGCACCCGTGTTTCTGGCATTGGGAAGTCCTTGGCGCTACCTCCACTCCCACGAGGGGGAGCAAGAAACGTAGCTCAGACTATTCGCCTAACAGAGGAACTTCGCAAAACACAATCTGAAATGGCAAAGCAATTTGAGGAGCGCATGGAATCTCAATCGCAAATGTTTATGGATCAGATACGAGTTCTGGAGGAGTTGATCAGGGGTGGTGTGATGGGAGCAGGGGCCAGCAATGCATCAGATGGAGCCACCAGTCACCTGCCAGCAGGTCCTCGCAATGGCTGATGTGCGTTTATTTCAATCTGGATTTGCAAAGCTTTTTATGGGTACTTGAACTTTTGTCACTGATGTTCACAATTTGGGAACTATCCACTTGTGTAACTTATATGTTTTGTGTTATTCGGATGTTGTAAGGGTAAACATTTACTTTGTACCCTCTTTTGATGCTATGAATTTCAGGTTGTAAACATTTTGAAAACATGTCACATTATATGTCATTTTATGCCACGCAACGCCTGCTAGTGGCACAAATATATGTATATTTATGCTACATGAATTTGTTAACAAGTCATTTTAAGCGACAACATATGTGGCATATCACCATCGCCTATGTGAGATTACGCGACACACACGCCGATATATGTCCTAAGATATATGCTATTAAACTACTTATGTGACATGAATGGTTTAGACGACATGTGTGACATATGCTTAATGCGATGCGAAATGATCATACGACACAAACATATGTCAGTCGTAAAACGTTTTATGCCACACACAAATATGGCGTACGACGTGCGTCCTATAATATTTATGCGACAAACATATATGATGTCGCATAAGTGGTGGCCATTTAAGCGACATACTGAATAAGCGCGTCGCGTAAATACTTATGTCACAGGGGATTACGCGACGTATCTAAAGCGACGGGTGACCTGTCGCATATGTCTTAAGCGACATTTTAGGACTTTAAGCGACGATTTTTGGACCGTGGCGTAAGAGTCAAAATGGCGTAGTGATAGGAACTCCCCTCGTTTGTAGATGTGCCCCATCAATAGAAAAGATGCCATTGTGCTAAGCTTGATAATATATGACGCAAATAACTTTCCTTGATGACAAGAACACATGAGAGGTTAAAAGCAACAAGTGGCATACAAGATTATGCAAAACACAAGTATGAGCAAGAGAGCATCACAAGTCACATAATAACATCATGGCATAAGTTTGATAGAGTTCAAACAAGGAAGTTGTTCTACATCCTCCTTCATGTGCACAAGGTGTCTAAAGTGCCGATAAAATGTGAAACTAGAGTCATAACATGATATAACAATATATTTCCACTCTAGTAAACACCAATAAAGCATATGAGCACTATGGGCAACATCATTAAGCATAGAAAGAGCAAGGGAAAGTTGGAAGGGTGTGGAGTTCTGAAGTGGGATTGGAGTGAGTAGAACTCACTCCACACTTAAAAATTTACCCACTAATAACACATATCACACTCCACACTTTAGAGCCTTAGCTACTCAAAATCATGCCAAACATTTAAACATATAAAAGAACAAGAATGAAACACTTACAAACCGGATTACCTCCCGCGAGGGCCTAGTTTTTCCCGTCTTGGCAAAGACGTAGCAAAGCGCCCCATAGAATCACTCGTTGAGAAGTCCTTTGCTAGGATCCCTTCTCACGGGGCCTTGGATTTGGTCGTGTCAATCCACCTTTAAATCCCATTTGAATTTCCTCCCATCAAGCCTACAATGGACTTTCCTTTGGGATTTTGACCCCTTCAAATATGAAGATCCCTTAAGAAATAAGGGGTCATGGGAGCTTTTTCCGATTGGTCTTTGAAAATAGAGCAAGAAGCTCCAAAACTTGTCTCGAGACAAAGTAGTGAAGAAAGGGTCTTCATAACTTGTCTCGAGAATGAGGGGCACACCCTCCTTTAGTTTTTCCATGATGTCCTTGGGTGCCCACTCCTCAATATCTCTTTCTAAACTCTTGTCTTCTTGAGTGCGGGATGGTTCCTTAGTTTCTTCCATGAAAACCTCAACAAAGTCTCTATACCCTTGAAGACTTTCAATCTCTATACGCTCTTCCTCTATCTTATCCTCATCAAGGAATTGGGATTCACATTCAAGCTCGTTTGTAGCGGGAGGAGGGAGTTCTTCTTCATCAACAAAAAGTGTTTCCTCAATGTGAGAGGCATCATCATTGAAGAATTCCTCATCGGAGAGCGTCAATGGGATGGCTTGATCCCATTCGTTGCAATGAGCTTCGGGTGCGGCTCTCCAAAATTCATCCTCCAATTCTTGATCCCGTTCTTCCCTTGAGGCGTTAGATTCAAGGACTTCTTCTTCGAATACCTCCTCTTCCTCATCCAAGTTCTCTAATTCAAATGCTTGTTGTGCCAACTCGGTTTGAAGCATATCCATGTGAGCATGCATATCTTGTTGGGTTTGCTTCACTTCCTTCAATTCTCGTCTCATTTCATCTTGGCTAGCAAGGAGTCTAGAAAACATGACTTCTATATTAGAGAGATCACTTGAAGGTTGAGGGTATGGAGGGTAGGAGTCTTCAACTTCATAGCATTGGCTATCATCCCAATTTGGAGTGGAATAATTTGTTTGATAGCCAAGCTCTTGAAAATAAGAATATGGACGTTCCTCCTCTTCATAGCATCCCTCATTAGAGTAGACTTGTTGGTGGTAGGGGTCCATCCTCGCAAAACAAGGTAAACAAAAGCTAGTAAGTGATATGAGTGAAAAAGAAGAATATACAAGTATATAAAAAAAATTATTCACAAGAATAGACGGAACTTTCACACAATCTAATCTAGGGATGTGCTAACTAGTTGCTCCCCGGCAACGGCGCCATTTGACGAACTATTCTTTTTCACCTCTAAATAGTATCAATGAAAAGAGGATCGAATATAGTGTCAAAACATTTATATTGACCGGTAAAGTACCGGGTCGAACCCAAGGGAGCAAGCCAAGCGCATGCACTATTTAAGATTGTGTTTCTATTCGGCTATTCTAAACAAAAATGTATAAAGAGTGAATATATCTAAATCCTATGTGGTTAGTAATTGGGGAAAAACGTTAAGTAAGAGGTGTTTCGAGGACTTACTCCTCTCCTTGGCAAATTCTCAATGATCATGCATACAAGAGTTCAATTAAGTATGAGTTGATAGGTTTTAAACCTAGCTTAGACTAAGAATTAGGCAATCACGCATATCTAATCCTAGTCAAGCCATCTTAGTTAGGATCTCACTAATTAAAGGGTGTTGATCCACTATATAGCATTTACTCTCATAAATGCTATATGCATAAAGTTCTAGTTCACCTCTCACCATGCATTTACTCTCATAAATGTAGGTTAAGTTCAATTTTACTATATCCAAACCATCACTAAGATCTCTCAATACTTAGATCATAATTCTAACATAAACATGTCACTTAGGCATTTTATCAAACACTTAGAGACATGTCAATCATGAAGATCATAGTAAAATGAAATCAACTTTCTAAGGTTCATATACATGATTCAAGATATAGATCATTTTCTCCATCCTAGAACTATCCCCAAGGGTTTCCAAGTCCTAGGTTCGAGTTTTAGGTCCAAATTGTCACTTAGGCATTTTGTCGAACACCTAGAGTGCATAACATTCATAACACAAGAGAAAATGAAATCAACAATCATCTATATGAATATCAATGTATATACATGATCAAGATTCAAGAGTACCAAGGAGATTCATAAGACCCTCTAAACACAAGATCCACTACTCACACATCATGTAAGACAACATGGTGTGAGTAGGGTTTTTACACAACAAGTAGAGTAGAAGAGGGATAGAAATAGGATGATTAATCCTTGAACTCCCTTGATCTTCACTTCTCCTTGGTTGGATGATGTTGAATGACCTTGTATGAGCCTCTTTTCCAATGTTCTTTTCCCCAAAAACCTCCACACTTGGTCCAAAACCCTTCCTTTCCCTTTATAGATTCGGCTGAAATTTGGGCATAGAAACTGAGTTTTCCCTCCAGTCGATCGACTGGGGATAGGCTTGACTGGCCTTGACTCCCAGTCAATCGACTTAATGAAGTTTCAGAGCCCCCCACATTCTTCATTTTTCCAGTCGACCGACTGGAGTTTCAGTCGATCGACTGGGGCCTTTTTGGTTTCCTTCCCGGCTGAATTTGGTCTTGAAGTAAACTACCAAGTTGTAGCCCTTTGAAATACCTTTCCAACAAGCTAAAGATCAGCCAAATCGGACACCGGATGAGCCCTATAGGTCCAAAATAAGACGCAAAGGTCAATATGCTCGGTATTGGCCCCGAAACTCCATATTTTGCGCCGAAACTTCTGTTTTTCAACCAATCTTCATATATAGGCATTGACCATGGGGGAAACTTGTTTTCTACCTAAAATGTAGAGATAGAGGTCAAATGACATCAAAATAATATCGGAAACGACCCAAAACTATAGTGAAGAATGATAATAAATGAGTCGAAAACTCGACTCATCACACAACCGGAAAGAAATAAAGACCCTGGGGCTTTTACAATCACCTGTGGTATTGGTGAAACCCAGACCATAAATGCTTAGTCGATCTTGGGGCTGCTGTCAACGCCATGCCTTCCTCCTTGTATTACCTGCTAGGACTTGGTCCGTTGAAACCACCTCGATCAAATATCGAGCTAGGAGATAAATCATGCATCCGCCCGGTTGGAGAACTGGAAGATGTAATACTCCATGTGGGAGAACTCGTCGTTGCTGCAGACTTCTATGTAATACCAACAGAAGAGACCTGCGAAGACGACCCACCAACAATAATATTGGGACGACCATTCCTCTACGCCACTAAAGCAAGAATCGATGTGGGCAAGGGATCATTATCGCTTAAGTTCGGCGGCAAAATTACACACTTCTACATTAATAAGAGCCGCCCGGACACAAAGAAACCTCCAGACATAACACCTATCTCAGATCACGGTGCAAAGTTTTCTGACCTGTCATTAGAGACCAAAAAAGTAACAAGACCAGCAGCTATGGTCAAAGGTCTCCCGCCTTCTCAGAAACAATGGAAAGAGAAAACACCAAAACCATGGAGCTCTTACTCCAGCAAGAAGTCAGGAAGAAGCAACACTGGAACGGTGGCAAAGTTTGACTTGAGCCACCCATGGGACCCAAACCAGTAATCCACAACGAGGTACTGTCGAGCCAACGACGTTAAACAAGTGCACTGGTTGGGAGGTAACCCGACACTATCTTACTTTTCCGCACTTTAATTTCTGTCATTTAAATTCAGTATTTAGTTTTAAGCTTGCATGACTTTTGAACTAAGGCACGCCTTCGTTCAAAAGTGGGGGGTGAGAACCACCTATGTACATAAATAACATGCTTGCTGTTTTTTCTTTTTTAGTAATAGTATCTTTTTGAAAATATGAACTTAAGAATGTGAAAAAGATAAATCATAATTCATGCATTAACCTTGTGAAACTCAACTGTTTAAAAACTTAGAATGTAACTTTCCATTTGTCCTTTGTGCTGAGATAACTAGGGATGTGGAGTTGACATAAACTGCCCTAGAGAGGCTTGGCAAGCAATCAAAGGATCAGATCAAACTATATGGTTTTCGAAGTCAGTGGAGGCTGCACTTCGGGTTTCAGTGAAAATTGAAGTCATCTCCGCCATGCAATACAAAAGGCGAGGACGGGAATCAGACCGTCCTATCTCCGGTCAAAGTAGCCGAGAAAATAGATGAGCGACCCTCATCTTGACCCGCGCGAAACGACAGTCAAAGTAGCCGAGAAAATAGATGAGCGACCCTCACCTTGACCCGCGCGAAAACGGCAAAAACGAGAGGAGCGGGGAGGTATTTCCATAGGCTTGCGGGCGATGATTGGACCTCCCAAAAAGGCTTGAGAAAATGGACTAGCAGTCACAAAAAGGCGAAAAGCTAAATGAAGCAAATCAAGAGGCCAAAGGCCCAAAATTGTGAAGGTTTTAACCGAACAAAAAGTGAAGTACTCAAAGCGTCAAATCAAAGGCCAAATGCCGATTCACTACAAAAGCAGTCCCTCGCCAAAAGAAAATCAAAGTACTCAAACCATTGAAACCCGAACCGAATCACGTGCTAGAGAAAGCTACCAGAAAACCATATAGTGCGAGACGATCCCAAGATTGCAGTTCAGGAGCCTAAAAAGGGCTATCTCCCGAGACATCCAATATAATTTGCATCTCAGCACGGAGGTACAAGTATTAAGTTTCTTCTATTTATTTACGCAGTTTAATTTGGTAATAAGTAAGCAATGCATGAATTAGGATAGATCGAGTATCACAGTCTAATTTTCATATTTCAAAGCCAACTTAGAGTACAGCCCTTGAATAGCATTGTTCGGGACGAACAACTAAAAGTGTGGGGTAATCTGATGGACCAAAATTATACGAATCAGAAACACAGTATAACCCCCTTATTTAGACATTTTGTCTATTTAACTTTTGCTTGTTAGTTCAGATATATTTTTACAGGGTAATTCAGAGCTTAGAGAGAATACACAATAAAGAGGAGCTTTTAGAGCAGAAAAGATGTTACGAGTCAATCCAAGGTCAAGATCATATGCCGACTGAAGAAATATCAAGGATCCTGACGTTGAATCACTCATAACAAATTAATCAGAAGAATCAGGAGAGGAATCAAGATAGCCCGGGGAAGAAACACATTGACAGTTTTTTGAAAAGACTGCACAAAACTGTACAAAACTCACACATGGGCAAGGTGACCGGCCACTTGGGCAAGAGGTGGCCAAAGCCACCCCTCCTCCTCCTCCACCACCGGCAACCGGCGGCTCCTCCTCCACCATGACCGGTGGCTTTCCTCCTCCTCCACATGTCTCCTCCTCCTTGCTCCTCCTCTCCTTCCTCCATGTGTGGCCATCTCCTCCCTTCATTTTCTCCTCCAATCACCATGCAACACTTGCCTCCATCTCCTCCTCCTCCCATGGCTATATAAGGAGGAGCTCCTCCCCTCATTTTCATCATCCCTCACTTGTAAAAAAACACTTCTCTCTCTAAGTTATGTATTTGTAAAGTTTGGCTTTGGAAATAAAGGATAGCTCCCTTGGCGCTTCAACGGTTGTAAGTATTATTTCTAGTATTTATTCAACTGTTTATTTCCTTAGTTATAATGTTTAGCACGATGAATAGTAGCTAAACTAGTAGTTCGGTAGAAGGGGCGCACTTGTATTATAAAATGTTTTAAGACTATTAACTTAGCGTCTAGTCTTAGTATTCAAAACTTGTTCTATGTGCCGTATATCAAGTCAGAGTTTCCAAGGTTGAGTGGAAGCTGTCACAAGCAAAGCTCTGCCGTGGAAATTCGTGATCATACTCGGTAAGTGGAAGCTGTCACAAGCAAAACTTATCGAGGAGGTTGACTTATCTAAAACACCACTTGGTCAATAACGTAACTAGGAGATTAAGTGGATGCACTTACAGCTAAGATACTTCGAAAGGAGGAATTAGTTTTGCTTAGAACAAGTGTTGCTTTAAACGATGTTGCAAGTCTTGCGCTACGAAAGGTCTTCGATTCATCTTTGAATACTTAGATAATTCACTAAAGGTCAATGATAAACAGGATATAATACAAGGCCCCTGAAACCGAACATTTCTCTTTAATTATAAACTGTAATTTACTTTCCAGTATTAAAACCAACCAACCAATCAATCAATCAATCAATCACTTAGCGGGTAGCTTTAAAACCAACCAACCGACCTAAAACACGCTCTCTCGCTGGACAACCCCCTCAAAGAACATCTATTCCCCTGATTCCCTTGGGTTCGACCCCTACTTACCACTTGCTACCCAGTAGTTAAGTCGCGAGTAGCGGACTTATAAATTTATTCTTGACGTTTGCACATAACGACTGTGCATCCATCACCGGTCGATCTCTCTCTTCTCTCTGAGTGTGTATCTGCGTTTAGCTCAATGATCGATCTAGAATTGAGAATCCCAGCTCTGCTGATATAGGGGCGGTGAAAGCCTAAAGGAATAAGGTTTCCAATCTTCAACCGCCTATCTCTTTAGGAAATCTTTCCTAAATCTTTTAGGGAATCTTTCATAAATCCTTGCGTATATGTCTTGTAGATAATCCTTCATAGATCTTCAACTCCGTTTAAGCAACTCTTGATTATCTTCATTGTCAAGTTATCTTCAAGCGCAAGTCTTCCCTAGTATCTCTCAACCGACTTCTTGATATGCAACTTAACACCGACTTGCCAAATCTGTTCTAGGAAACATCTGATGCGTCTAACTTGTGCTATGTCGGTTGAACAAGTTTCCTAATCTGAATTAGGAAACATTCCATTCTGTCTTTCCAGCTGCAACCGTCTTGATCTTCAACGGTCGACTATGTTACCTAAACTGAATTAGGAAACATTCCATCTGCTTCAACTTGTTCCAGGATAGTTGTCTCTGCCTGTCTTGAACTCTTCCTTGAACAACAGCTTGAACAACTACACAGAGTTTTGCCAAACTACATGCCATAAATCTAAAAATTTTCTCACAATTTTGTGAGATTTTTCCTCCTCCTTTTCCTTGCCCTCTTCCTCATCCCGCCTCGCGCGTGGATGCTTTCCTCTTCACGTATCGCGCATGATGCTTCTTCCGGCCGTCAAGATGGACGTGTCGTGTCTTACAATGGTAAAGGTGTCCAAGGTGGCCTGAGCTCCAAGTGTCGAAAATGTACCGATGGTGATTTGGGGTAGATGTGCGGATCCATGCATGGTAAATGTGCCAAACCCATCATGCGCTTCAGAAGTGGAGAAATGTACCCTATGATTTTGGATGCGGTCAAGATGCCTTACTAGAACTTTAGATATCAATATATATATATATACTAGATAATAAGGTGTCATATGCATTGTATTATTCCTAGTTATTGTACCCCATTATAAAAAAATGATTTTTTAAAATTTAATGGCATTCAAAATTGATTTCAATCCCACAAACTATTGTATGAGACCTATAAAATTATATTATTAAGCCCACGAACTAAATATTTTGATCTACCAAACTATACGTTCAACCTACGAACCATGTTAGGATTTGCGCATGCAACGATGTTGAGCGAAAAACAAAAGGAATAATGTGTGGAAACCAAAATTCGATACACAATTCGTCACTACACCGTGATTATGTCTGGCGGCACTACCAAGCTAGGACTTTCACTATGAGATGCTAGATACAATTACAATAATCAATGTGTGTATATATGGGGTCAACATCTAAACCCTAACTACCAAAATTACGAACTTCCTAAACTGGACCAGCTCAATAATGTAATAAGGCTCCATAACCCAACAATCTCGCACCTGGAAACTGATTCCAATTGTAATTGTCTTCGTCCTAAACAACTCATGCATGCGGTAGTGCCAAACCTTCAGCTCACGTGTTGAGCTCAGTTGAAGCAATGAAAATCTTCAACTTCTTCTTCAAAGTGTTGCAACCCTGCAAAACTTTATGCCTTATGTGACCACAACCACCTGTCCACAAATATGCATCACCACTCCCACCTGAACTAGCGATGCCTTTCCGAACGTTCCTCATCTTGTACAACATTCCTTCTTTTCTTGAGCTACCACCTTAGCACCCTTTGATATCTTCCAATTCCTGCAGCTAAAGGTTACATCATAAACATCTTCAACCAACTGCTCAACTGATAGTAATTCTTCTTCAAACCAAGAATGTACGTCACACCACGCAATTGAACCATAGACCCGCATGGTGCTTTAATTCGAACATCCCCTCTTCCCATAATTTCTAAGGACTTATCATCACCAAGATGCACCTTTCCGAAAGTTCCAGAGATGTAATTTTTCATGGCGCCAGCACCTACTACACTAATGAAACGAAGCTCCAGAATCCAACACCCATGTCTCATGTGGATCTTTCACACTCAGGATCGATGCATCTGCTATGTACTCTATGGTTGCACTCCCTAACATATCTCGTGACGGTTCCTTACACTCCCTCTTACAATGGCCGAACCTATAACAATTCCAGCACTTGACTTTGCTCTTATTTTTCACAGGTTCCTCGTTCCCTCTGAACTTTGACCTGCCTCTAGATCCAACCTTCAAAGCTAATCCTGAAGTAGACTCTAACTTCTTCCTACCAGTTTCTTCACTCACTACAAAGTCTCTAACTTCATCAAACTTAAAATTTTCCTTTCCTGATGTCGCACTTACAACTGTAACTGTCCCGCTCCCTTTTTCTGGCAAGGAAGATAGTAAAATTAAGGCTTGTACCTCCTCGTTCAATTAATTATTAACCGAGCTCAACTGAGCAATTATCATGTTATGCTCGCTCATATGTGATCGATCGAATTCTTGACCTATTATTCACTTCATTCGATGATGGATTATGTTTGTTTTCTCGACATTTTATTGTCATTCAATCTCTTTCTAGTGTTTCAGGTCAAATATCACATACCTAAGACTTTTGGATTGATCCAAAGTAAAACAAAGCATTTGGTGAAGACTTAGGCAAAAACAAGACAAAATAGGCAGACTGACCTTTCCAATTTAATTTGCATGCCCAGATCCCATATGGTGTCCAAATGAGTCATGCTATAACTTGTTGTAAAGCTAGTTCAAAGCGATACAACTTTGTAGTTTACACCAAGACCAAATTCGGAAGTTAAGACTGCGAAAAAGCCATGAGAAGTCTCTGCCAGTTTGCCCTGCCGTGACATCCGTGACAAAACAATATGTCACGGGTGTTACGGCCCCTAAATTGCCAAGACGCATTTAGGGGGGTCGTGACACCCGTGACAAAATCATATGTCACGACCCCCGTGGATATTTTGAGTTATAAATAGTAGTTTCGGACCAGATTTTGAGTACGCTGACTTTGGGGATCGATTTTGACCTAAATTGAAGGAGGACGACTAAGAGCTCTAGAAAGACCAAGATTCAAGGTTACGCTTCATCAAAACACGGTTTCCTCGTTTCTAATCTTTCCATATATATATATATTTGTGGTTGATAGCTACGAATCGTGAGTAGTCATTTTATTCTGGGATCCTACGGATCACGTGCCTGTACCCAAACTCTTCGTGTGATCAATTAAACGTTGTTATTTATGCAATTTGAATATTCAATTTCATTGTGCCTAATTTTATCGTTCTTGCAAGTTTTACATTGAATGGGATGTTTGCATGCTAGAACGTATTTAGCTTAATTACCAAAAGATGAATGGGTCCTAGGTATTAACCAGATCATATGAAATTGATATTAGGTCATGGTAGCTACACTGGTACTACATGAATTAATAGTATTGTCTGAAAAGCCCTAAGCCTAAATAATCGAGATCGTTGATAATCCATGGATAGGCGGCGTTCAACGATTGAGATTAATCTAGACAATGATCCATGGATGGGCGGCTTGTCTAGGGTTAATTTTGTTTATTTTCATATTCGATAGCATGAATAATTTATGTGAAATTGTTGCATGATTTGTGGGTTGGCACGGGTGAAGTTTGATCCTGGGATTCTTTCTCTAATCAAGCCAAAACCTTTTTTTTATTTTTCTGCATTTAATTTCTGCGATTTGTTTCACACCAAAACCTTTAATTGTTCGGAATAGCTAAACAAGTCACTTGTTAGCTAGTATTCACACACGTTGTTCCTTGGATGGACCCTTGGCTTACCAAGGTTTATAAATTGTTTTTTACTACAATTTGACCCCTAAAACATATAACTTGACAACTATAAAGGGTTAAAAATATGTTTGTCAATATGTTTAGCCACCCCGCACCTTCTGCCATCCTGACATTCAAAAGCCGCCGCATAAGGTGAACCTTGTTTGTCGCGGATGGTTTCTCATACAACGCCGGAAACGTATCCAACATCTCCTTTCTCGTCTTTGCTTTGACCATCTAGTATGCTACGTATTTGGACAACGATAAACGAACCCGCTCATCCCCTTCATGTCCAATAGCTTCCACTCTCCGTCCTTCATACCCTCTGGTTACTTGCCGTCAATAGGTACATGTAAATCATTACCATATATATGTAATCCTCAATCTGCATCTCCAGAACCAAAAATCCGACCCATCAAATTTCTCCACCGGATGTTTTCCATCTCTCAGCATGACTGCTAGAACCTTAGCTCTTGATACTATGTGTTAGGATTTGCGCAAGTAGCGATGCTAAGAGAAAAACAAACGCAACGATGCGAGGACACTAAAATTTGATGCCCGGTTCGTCACAACACCGTGACTACATCTAAGGCACTACCAAGTCAAGACTTTCACTATGAGATGCTTGATATACAATTACAATAATCAATGTGTATATATGGGGTGAATATCTAAACCCTAATCTAATTATGATGTAGAATCCCTAACAGCAAAAATTACGGATTTCCTAAAGTGGACTAGTCCAATAATCTAATCAGACTCCATAAACCAACAAACTATCATATTAAGAGGTTGAACAACATATATAATTAAACTCACCGCTTATGGTTTTAAACTCACGAACCATGTGGGGGTGGGGTGGGGGTGGGGGTGTTTTAAGTCGGATTTTGCCGGTAAACAATTAAGAAAATGATGAATGTGCCCTTTATAATACGCAATGAATGAAAATTAGATTATTATAATTTTTTGATAAGAAATTAAAATTGAATTTAATCATGAATATGGGAAAGATCAGGTGAGAAGTAATACTTTTGGTGAGAAATAAGAAGTAATCTCATCCATTCATCTTTGTCATCAATGGCTAGGATTAATTTACATAATACGTAGCTTTTCAAAGGATAATCCGTAGCATTACATAATTCGTAGCTTTTCAAAGGATAATTTGTAGCTCTTATATACATACTGCTACGGATTATCCTTTGAGAAGCTACAAATTATGTAATGCTACGGATTATCCTTTGAAAAACTACGTATTATGTAAATTAATCCTAGTCATTGCTGACAAAAATGAATGGATGAGATTACTTCTTATTTCTCACAAAAAAGTACACTTCTTACCGGAACCTAACCCTCATTAATATATATGAACCGTGAGAGTTTAAGATCGTTTGGATATTAACTGTTCAAGATCCGAATCGTAGAATACTTAATTCAAAGGAAAATCTTCCAATTCGCTCTAATTAGTTCTCATCCTATTGGTCAACAGGGGTGGTGGCCTGTTGGTTAAAGAGTTCACCCTGAATAGTTAGATCCTTACACACTAGAATCTAGTCGTGGGGTCACCAATTTTCTCATAATTTTGTGAGATTTTCTCTTTTCTTTTCTTTTCCCTCTTCCTCATCCCACCTAGCGCGTGGATGCTTCCTTTCAGCCCTTGCAGGATGCCATCCTCATCCAGCCTCGTGCGTGGATGCTTCCTTCATCCCTCGCGAATCCCTTCCTCTTCCCGCCTCGCGCGTGGATGTTGTTCCCCCCATGTAGATGTGCTATTTGTCCGTCATGATAGACGTGCTTGCAATGGTAAAAGTGCCCGATGTGGCCTCTGCTTCAGATGTCGAGAAATGTACAAACAATTACAGGGTAGATGCGAACGGATCCATGGTAAAAGGTGTCAAACATGGCTTGTGTTTCAAGAGACGGATATATATGTACCAATGATTTCAGGATCTGGTCGACATGCAATATATATGTACTAGATGATATGTGTTCAAAGATATTGAATCGTTGTACCACTACATCAAAAAAAGTCTCAAACTATTTAATTTGTCAAATTATTTTCTTATTTGCTCGCTTTCATGAAAATATCATCCACAATGACGCTTTACTTGTGGGATGCTCTTTACAAGAGCGCCCAATGCCTAATCATCCATACGTAGAACCCCGTATCTTCCAAAGAATAAAGCGTTGTTAGAAATAGCGGCTAGCTCTTCTTAAGTGCGCTATAGGAATCAAAAACCCAATTCATGTATCTGAATTTGGGTTGAGAGCGGCGGGAGGGACTCACTCAGCAGAAGAGAAAGATGCTCGAATCAAGACGAAGAGATGCTCGGCGAAACGGAGGATGGAGAAGTATGACAATCGTAGGAGGGCAACGGATAACGATGTTGAAGATGGAGGCGAACGATTCGATAAGTCGATGGCGGATTTGGGATAGGTTTGTGTGGGAAACAAAATCGATTTTTGTGCAGTTAGGGCCAAATTAAGTTAGCCATTGTTATCAAGAGCTCAGTGCTGACTCAACGTCAGTTCCGCTTCGCCAACAGGGATGGTGGCCTGTTGGTTAAAGAGTCCACCTTAAGATGGTTAGATCCTTACGCCCTGGGTTCGAGTTCCGGGGCCACCAATTTTCTTCCTTCTTTTTCCTTTACCTCTTCATACATCCATCGTGGATGCCTTCCTCTTCAGGCCTTCCTCTCCACGCCTCGCGCGTGATGTGTTCTTTCTCCCTCGTGGAGGTGTGTGCGGTAAAGGTGCTCAAATGTGGCCTGAGCTCTAAGTGTCAAAGATGTACCGATGATTTGGGTGGATGTGTGCGGATTCATGGTAAAGGTGACGAACGTGGCATGCGCTTCAGAAGTGGAGAGATGTACCAAATGCTTGCGGCTCCGATCAAGATGCCCTGCTAAAAGCTTTAAAGATTAATATATATGCATTAGATGATAAAGCTTGATCATATGCAATATGTTGTTCCTAATTGTTAATGTACCAACTTGCAAACTTACACTTGGATTGAAGCGTTGTTGCTAACAATGCTTCAAGATGTTAGACGCTTTTAACAAAGTGTCTTAACAAAAGTGGGTAAAATAAAAAATAATTTGTCAAATTGCATAAATTGGGAACCAATTTGCTCAATTTGAGCAATTGTAAATTTAGGGAAAGGTACAAGGCCTCGAACTACCAATCTTTATTAAATTGCGATAAAAATTATCAAAATTTTCAATTTGGTGACAAAATATTTTTAACCATCAGAAGACAAATTAAACTCTTACTTAAATCCATCACCTCTGGTGAATTTTATGTGAACAAATCAATCAAACTGTAATTGTAGGATATTAGAATCTGATGGGGAAAGAAATCAATGAAAATATGGTAGAATTTGCTAAGTATTTAAGCTTGACTCAATGGGGTTAACCCACAAATTCATTGGATGTGGCCAATCAAAAATTTATCAATTTATTTTCATATTCTCTCCCAAGCTAAAATCTGTGATATGTGATATGTGATATGTGATATGTGATATGTGATATGTGATATGTGATATGTGATATGTGATATGTGATATGTGATATGTGATATGTTTGATCATAACTTGCAAAACGCTCATCGATTAAATCCCCCTTTTGTAATATTACCTATTTTGAAATAAGGGATGTTTTTTTTGTTTTTTTGTTTTTGATGAAGGGGTATAACTGATAAGTCAAATTTTCGACTTATTTTTTGTCATATTTCATTAAGACTTTGATTGTTTTTTCCGACATATTTTGATGTCATTTGACGTTTGCCTTGCACATTTCAGGTACAAATTGATTCTCTACCATTGTCAAGCACTACTACAAAACAGGCTTCATGCATCGGTTATTTTTGATATTATGCATCGGTTTTGGTTCCGTTCCATAATGAAGTGTTGCATAATGTCACACTTTATGCATCGGTTATTTTGAAAAACCGATGCATAAAGTCATACATTATGCATCAGTTTTCAAGAACTGATGCATAAAGTCATACATTATGCATCATTTTTTCAAGAACTGATGCATAAAGTGTGACATTATGCATCTGTTTTTTTTAGAAATGATGCATAATGTTTGAATTTTTTTAGCACATTTAGTCTCTAATAAATCAAATCCATCTTCAAACTCATACATAAATTTTATATCCAAATCTTAAAATACTTTTTATTCAACAAAAACACAACATTTTATACATAATGTCACTTTCATTGTACAAAACATTTATCAATTCAACAAGTTTCATGTCTTATTTTTAGTAATGGAGAGCCAATACTAATCCATTTCTCAAAAATATCCTTCTACGTCTGTTTCTCTGCTCCAACTCTTGTGTATCCTATCTCTGGTCTTTTGCTTTCTTCCCTTTCATCCTGCATCGAATCAGAGATGACCAATAAATACCGGGTTCACAAAAGGCATAAATCATACCTAATATTGATAAATACATGTGACAAAGATGACGATATAAAAAATCACAATTCTTTCTAGGAACAATATTGAAATCAAATTAAAACTCATATTACAAGCCATAAACTAATTGAGGGCGATGGTGTAAGACAAACCTTCTCCAATTTTTCTGTGAATTTTATCTGCAGATAAGGAAGATCATAAGTAAAACAGCAATTTGATATTGGGCCCTTACTGCAGCAACTTGATTCATAACAGTAGATGGGAAGTCAATCTTCACAACCGAAAACAATCTTTTAAAAAAAAGATAGTAACTCACAACTGTTTTTGTCGGCCATTGGTATATGAATCTTCAAATTACTCAGCAGCTTGTGTTCTCTGGTTTTTCAAGTCCGAAAAATACAAATTAAACCAAAAACATCACAGCAAAATTTTAATTCTACAACTTAAATCGAAGATTAAAATTCAACAAGGTCAATTGTGGGAGTGTTTCTAATTATATTTTGTAGAACCATGACAACAAATAATAAATATGTAGTGAAGAATACCTTAAAGTTATCAGAGAAAATTGTACTCTGTTGCATAAAAATCTCATCTTAATTGGTAGCTTCCTTCTGATGAGCAACATATCCATAACTGGTAGTTAACAAATTTAAGATACCTCAAAAGCCGTCTCTTATCCTAGAACCCAAAAAACAAACAAATGAAGACAACCATACCACAACTTTAAAACTGGATTCTGGTTATTAAAAACAGGGTCACTATTGTTACCGTGGAGCTTATAGCAATAATCAAATAGCTGTACAGGTTTATGAGGAAGAATGGAGTCTCTGCCACTCCCCTCCAACAAGCATACTGAGAAATACACTTCGTCATTTCACTATTAAGTTAGTATAAGCTTCACCATTAATTTTGTCATTTCACAAAACTCAAAATTAGCCACAAAAATTTCATTTGACAGAATGAAACTTCCTCACAATCCCAACAAAATAAAGCAATTCAGTTAAATGAAACTGGACAAAAAAAGAGTCAAAGAACAAACCCTAGGCCAATACCTGCTGAAATCCAGAACAAAGCCTCTCCACTTCTGCGAAACCTCATACTCACAATCAATCTTCCGCGCCTTATCCTGCGCAGCTCTCACAGTCGAATTCACTTTCTGTGAAACCTTATACTCCCGGTCAATCCGCTTAGCCATCTTCCTCACCTCGTACTCAAACTTATCATTCGTCGTCCGCCACGAGTCCTTCCACGCCTCTCCAGACGAAATGCGCCTTGCGAGGCTGTCGAAGTCGATCCTCTAAAACGCTCTAGCGACTCGTAGCTGAGTCAGACGGCCGGTAGCCGAGCACCGGTGTAACGAAGGCTGTGATGATGGTGTGGGTTGGAAAGCAGGTTGTTCTGCCATGTCGCTTGCGGAACTTGCTCTCGTCGGCGTAGATAGGAGAGAGGGAGGAGAGAACGAAAGTAGGAAGACCTAAATAAAGTTACTTTGACAATATGCATCGGTTCAATTGAACCGATATATAAGATTCACTTTATGCATCGGTTCTTGAAAAACCGATGCATAATATAAAACCGATGCATAAGATTTTTTTTGAACTGATGCATAAAGCCTGTTCTGTAGTAGTGAAGACCTCAAGATGAAGATTGATCAAAATGCTGAAGGTTTGAGACAAAATGAGTAGAATTGTATAGCTATCAGACCGGGTGCTAGAATGACTCAAAGCGTAACCGCCCGGGAAAGCCAAATGCAGCAAAAGCTCCTCGGATCAAGCTTCCCGTCCGGGTAGCATTCTAACCAAGCAGCTATTCGCCTGGATAACCATCCTGAACCAGATTTCTAGACCGAGCCTATAAATAATAAATGAGGGTTTTGACCTAACGACGAGCTTTTTGGGGATGAACAAGTGGAGGAAAAGGCCGAGGAAGGTGACGCGCGTCGTTTGACGCGTCAAACTTAATTATTTATGTCTCCTGCTATTAGCTAGTAAAGCGGCAAGCGGGGTCGAACCCTAGAGAGCTGGTGTTGGTAAAGTCGTTCTGTAAACAATAAAATTGGGGGTTTGGTGTGAGCAATTGTTGTAAAACGCAAGGGAAATAAAACGAAAAGTATTCAATCAGAGAAAGCACTCGGTCTAGGGTTTTCTATTGTGACTCGTTTATCATTGACTTCTAATAATCTAATTTTGTGTTCCTAAGTGTGGTTACTCCGTTTCAGGTTATAACCTAAGGTAAGGCCGTTTCAAGCACTTACACCACAATCTACCCCGTTTCAGGTTATAGACTTCTAGTTTTAGCAAACCTAATACTCCGTTTCAGGTTATATCAGGTTAACGTGCGACTACTTGTCCTAACGTTTCAGTATCAAACAAGCAGCAAAAATAAGGGCTGAACTGCTCGGCTAAGTTTTACCGTTTCAAGTCTCCACTTAGCTTCGCAATTCAAACCGAGATAAATAGCACAAAAACTAGTGGAACATAAAATAGCATTAAGCAAAGAATCTCAAAACTTCGTCACAATATATTGAACCCTAAACCGAATAAACAGTTTAGCTACACATAATTATGAAAAGACGCATAATTAAAAGTAGAAAAATCTTCTCTCTCGTCGAAGCTTCGTCTTCTCCTCCAGAGCCGTCTTGGTTGATGGATCATGGAAACCCTAACCCAAACATCTTATTTATAAAAAAAGATAGGGTTTCCAAGTTTGATTTGGGCTGAAATTTCCAATTTTCGGACTCGCTGACGTCATCAAAACGTGTTGATGACGTCATCGACGCGGACCGTGTACATTTTAACTGGCGCGGACCATGAACACTTTATCGGTGAGTTAAAATTGCCTGCGTCCGTGATCCGGTCTGAGTTGCTGCTCTCTTCTGCGCGCCAATTCCGACTTTGACTCTCGTTTTGACCCTCCAAATGACCTCGGATGCTCTCGGTGTGAACTAGAAAGTTGTAGGGAATTGAGTCAGCTACGCAACGCCATGTAGCTCGTATTTTTCTGATCAACGGTCCATTCCCAGTGCTCCGCCGAACGTCCAAAGGTCTGATCTGCCATTGTGATGTTTTCGGCATAAAATGCCGTCTTTTATGCACGTTTCCTCCTAGAGCTTCCGAAACACCTGAAATGCAAAACCATACTGGAAAGTAATTGGCGCATATAAAAGTGTCGAAATAAACGGGATTAATTGACTCGACGAGTCGTATAAATACGACTCATCAAACCACCCCACACTTAAGCTTGTTCGTCCCGAACAAGAACTAAGTCATAGAAGGAAAATAAATGCAACACCACAATTTCTTCGACGTCCCAGATAATGCTACATGAATATGAGTTGCTAGTCTAGACTCGCTTTTCTATGCATAACTCAATCGCTACTAAAATCATCATGCTCAACATGGAATTACTTGATACATGTTACCTGAGAGCTGAAATCCAAATCAATTCGGATGAGTGGGAGATAGTCCTCTTTAGACCCATGATCTGCACTCTCTGTCCCGAATTCTAGCTATATGGTTACGCTTCATTGCTTCTTCTTGCACGTGATTGATTCGAGCTTCAAGGTGTTTGAGTACTTTTCGGACAGCTTGTAGTGACTCGGTTTGATGTATCAATGGGACACTTCACTTTATTGCGGTGTAAGATTTCACAATTGATCGAATTTGTTTCCTTGTGTTGCGGATTGTGATTGCTCGAACCTACTTGCTCTCACTCATCATTGTCCTTTTGACGCGAGTCAAGCCAAGGGTCGCTTGACTATTTTTCCGGCTACTTGGACTAGAGTTTGGACGGTGTGATGTATTCCCGTCCCGACCAACCGCAAAAGTACCGCAGTGGCGGTGCAGACTCGTAACCATGTCGCCTCGAAGTGCTAGCCTCCACGAAATCCACATAACCATATAACTCGAGTTCGGTCCTTTGAATGCTTCGTCAAGTCTCTCTAGGACATTTCTATCAACTCCACATCCCTGTTTATCTCAACTCAGAAGGACACGTACTGGGTTAAATTCACATGTAGTCACACAATTCAAATTTCACGAGAGAAACGCATCTAATCAGCTCATCTATTTCACATCACCGAAATCCAATACTGCATATCCAAGAAATAGAGAGAAATTTCATATTTTCAATTTTTTTTGAAGGGAAACGTGCTGACACTATGCAGGTGCAAAAAAAATAAACGTGTTGACACAACAGACTGACTTTCCCACCCCACACTTTTGAACTGACGTGTCCTCACGGCACGACTGAAATTCAAAGACACAGCTATGCATGCAACAAATGGAAAAGGAAGATATTAAAGTGAACAGGTACTCCCCTCGTTTCGTTGTGTGAAGATGAAAATTCTGGTCAAACGAGTCAGTCAACGCTGGTCAAAGGTCAACCGCGGATCACGTTCATTTTAACGCCGCGGTCAACACTTAAACTGAACTCCATCCGCGGAGGTTAATGTATACGTGGTCCGCGACCTGTTCTGAGTTGCATTTGTTTCTTGCATAAAAATGTTCTTCTTTTCCAAAAGACAATGTGATAACACGAATAAAGACTCAAACATAGAAAATATAAATGACATAAGTAAATAAGATAACAACTGAAAACAAAAAAAAATAAAAAATGCCGGGCTGCCTCCCTGCGAGCGCGTTTGTTTTACGTCGTTGGCTCGACGTTACCTCTTTAGGGATCACAAGTTAGGATCCCATGGACGTGTGAGGTCAAATTTTGCCTCAGCTATTCCTTCAACCTGCCCAAAATCCTCATGGAATGATGTGCTCGAGTCTGCTCTCCATCGATCAGGCGGGTTCACCTTTACATCCTTCCGAGCTGGCGAGGACACCTTCATCGTAGCTACTGGTCCATCGAGTCGTGTTCTAATGTTTCTCCATCCTGGTTTCCATTCAAACGCGCCATGTCTCGGTCGTTTCTTTATGAATGAGCGGTCGGCATGGAAGTTTAGTTTCTTGCCAGCAAACGCCAGTGACATCAAGCATGTTCCCATGTCAATCTTCCTCTTTCTAGCAGAGATGAATGGTCGTCCAAGAATAAGTGGTGGAGGATCATTATTTCTACCATCTCCCATCTGCAAAATATATGAGTCTATAGGAACAACAATGTCTCCAACATGGAGCGTTAGATCCTCAGGTAAACTAACAGGATGAGTACGTGATGTATTTCCTAACTCTACCAACACTTTAGGAAATTTCAATGGTCCTAATTTCAAAGAGCAAGCTAAAAAGTATGGCATGGCATTAATATTAGCACCCAAATCGATTAAGTAGTGGTGTATGAGGGTCTTACCAACACCACGGGTGACTGTCAAGGCACCTGAGATCTTACACTTTTCAGGCGGCTCTTCTTGACTCGTAATGAGTAAGTGCTCCGTCGTTGGTTTTTCCGAGGCATGACTTGCCTCCAACTCATCTTCTTTCTCATCATTATCGCTCACATGGTCTTCGGGAGCTATCATCTGCACAGAAAGCGATATAGGAAGATCAATTTCAAAATTTGGGGCAGACCATGTCGCGGGTGGTGAACACTTTAAGTGTTTCCGCGGAACGTTAACATGTTCTTGATCCGCGGCTTTAATATGCTCTTCATTCGCGGTCAACTGCTCTGTCGCGGTCTCTTCATAGTTTATCTCCGCGGGTGATGTGCATTTTAATGGACCGCGGATGACATTAACATGTACTTCATCCGCGATCTGGTCTGAGGCGGATTCCTTTGCTACTTCGTTCAAATCCTTTCTGCTCTGCGACGTTATGGTTTCGATGGGGGTGCATATGATGTCGGGCACGATCTCGGGCATTTCGGCAGCGAGCACAGGGACTGTCTCGGGTATTTTGGCAATGAGGTCCGATTCGAGTGGCTCGGCCGGCTCTTCTTCAGGCGCCAGTGGGCCGTCTTCTTCTAAATGCCCGGGGTAATCTGAATTGAGCTCTTCTTCAGTCAACCATGGGTCCTCATCCTCCGTTGGTTCCGTGTAATCCAATATAGGCTCTACCTCGCTGTCCCTTGGCTTTGTCTCGAGCATCTCATTGATCCGATATGCACTTTCTTTTAGAGCCGCCTCTACTTCTGCCCAAGATTCCTCGGCTTTGGCCTGGTTTTGTTGTATCGTGTCAGCCAATTGTTGGAGGCTAGCTGCCACATCGTCCTCTAGCGTCTCGGCCTGATCTTGTCTTGGTCTTGACCTCTCGGCCAAATCATCTATCAAGTGCCAAAGATCGTCCATGTCTAAGTTATTCACCGAGCCTCCCGCCGCATCATTAAGCCAATTCCACTCATGTGGCATCATTCCACCGAGAAATCTTTGAAGAAGATAGAGGTTTGTGAATCCATGGTGCGGGCAGCTCATCACAATGGAATCGAAGTACGACAAGTACTCGTCCAATGTTTCGTCCCGGGATTGCTTGAGGTTGATGATCTTCTCGCGGACTTCAAGTTGGAAGGATGGTGGGGAAAACTCCTCATAGTTCCAAGGCTCTGTACTATAATAAGAAGACATGGTGCACCATAAAGCAAAACTAAATAAAAAAAGAACAGAAAAATAAATAAAGAAAAAGAACAACTTCACCGAAGCGCAGCTCCCCGGCAACGGCGCCAAAATTTGACGCGCGTCGTTTGACGCGTCAAACTTAATTATTTATGTCTCCTGCTATTAGCTAGTAAAGCGGCAAGCGGGGTCGAACCCTAGAGAGCTGGTGTTGGTAAAGTCGTTCTGTAAACAATAAAATTGGGGGTTTGGTGTGAGCAATTGTTGTAAAACGCAAGGGAAATAAAACGAAAAGTATTCAATCAGAGAAAGCACTCGGTCTAGGGTTTTCTATTGTGACTCGTTTATCATTGACTTCTAATAATCTAATTTTGTGTTCCTAAGTGTGGTTACTCCGTTTCAGGTTATAACCTAAGGTAAGGCCGTTTCAAGCACTTACACCACAATCTACCCCGTTTCAGGTTATAGACTTCTAGTTTTAGCAAACCTAATACTCCGTTTCAGGTTATATCAGGTTAACGTGCGACTACTTGTCCTAACGTTTCAGTATCAAACAAGCAGCAAAAATAAGGGCTGAACTGCTCGGCTAAGTTTTACCGTTTCAAGTCTCCACTTAGCTTCGCAATTCAAACCGAGATAAATAGCACAAAAACTAGTGGAACATAAAATAGCATTAAGCAAAGAATCTCAAAACTTCGTCACAATATATTGAACCCTAAACCGAATAAACAGTTTAGCTACACATAATTATGAAAAGACGCATAATTAAAAGTAGAAAAATCTTCTCTCTCGTCGAAGCTTCGTCTTCTCCTCCAGAGCCGTCTTGGTTGATGGATCATGGAAACCCTAACCCAAACATCTTATTTATAAAAAAAGATAGGGTTTCCAAGTTTGATTTGGGCTGAAATTTCCAATTTTCGGACTCGCTGACGTCATCAAAACGTGTTGATGACGTCATCGACGCGGACCGTGTACATTTTAACTGGCGCGGACCATGAACACTTTATCGGTGAGTTAAAATTGCCTGCGTCCGTGATCCGGTCTGAGTTGCTGCTCTCTTCTGCGCGCCAATTCCGACTTTGACTCTCGTTTTGACCCTCCAAATGACCTCGGATGCTCTCGGTGTGAACTAGAAAGTTGTAGGGAATTGAGTCAGCTACGCAACGCCATGTAGCTCGTATTTTTCTGATCAACGGTCCATTCCCAGTGCTCCGCCGAACGTCCAAAGGTCTGATCTGCCATTGTGATGTTTTCGGCATAAAATGCCGTCTTTTATGCACGTTTCCTCCTAGAGCTTCCGAAACACCTGAAATGCAAAATCATACTGGAAAGTAATTGTTCGCATATAAAAGTGTCGAAATAAACGGGATTAATTGACTCGACGAGTCGTATAAATACGACTCATCAGAAGGTCATCTAAACAAGGGAGACTAGAAGTGGAGATTGAAGAATACAATGGGAGATTGATCACCTCCTTCCTTCTACTATTAATCTTCTACTCATAGTTTCCATTTATCAAACTTGTATTTGTTTGATAACAATGTGTAATGAGTAGTCGTTTGTGTTTTGAGGGTTTAGAACCCTCCTTGAAACTCTATGATCATTATATATGCATTGATATTCATGTGGATGATTGTCGATTTCATTTTCGCTTGTGTTATGAAATGATATGCAATTTAGGTGTTTGATAAAATGTCTAAGTGACAATTTAGGCTAAAACTTGAACCTATGACTTGAAAGAGCTAGGGAATAGTTTTAGTATGAAGAAAATGATTCATATCTTAATCACGAAAGTGAACCCTAGGATATGGATACTTGACTAGGATTAAATGTTTAATTATCTAGATTTGGTTTGTAATGAAAGTTATGAACTAAGTGGTGAGTTAAAGTAAGTCAATATCTTGGAAGAGTGAGACTCCACCTTTGAAGGTGTAAGGCTTAAGGAAATGTCAACGAAAGTTGATTTCTATAAGTCTTGGGCTAGGTCATTAAGAATAGCGTTATTCAATCACATGAGTTATTTGTATTTGATCATTTGAGTTGCTAGGGAGGGGGATAACCCTTGAAACTCCTTTTATCTATTTTACAACCTCTATATTGTCTTATGAACTAGGATTGAAACATAAACCAACATCAATCAACATTTGATAGGAATAGCCAAGTGGAAAATTTGATAACTCTTAGCGTGCAATCCAATTGCTCCCTTGGGTTCGACCTAGACTTCCAATTATAAATTCTTTTGACTAGAGTTTTATTACATTTATTTGCATACGAAAACCTACAACGTCAAAATGGCGACGTTGTCGGGGATAAAGACCTCAATCCAACTATCAACGAGTTTGACCCTCATTTTACAAGGAACAAGACAACCAAAGTTAAAGGATCAAAATCGAACACTCAAGAAACCACTACTCAAACCATGGCCGAAAGACCACCTATACCTCCTCCTCCTCAACTTCCCCAAGCCCGTATTCAACCAATACCTCAAGTTCCTCATGCACAAAGACTTCTTAAGGACCATGTAGCCCCCAATGCCTATGGATACCGCGAGGGATTAAGGAATCATCCACGCGCGAGGCGGGATGAGGAAAAGGGAAAGAGAAAGGAAATTATGAGAACGTTTAGTGGCCCCAGGATTCGAACCCAGGGCGTAAGGGCCCAACCATATTTGAGTGGACTCCTTAACCAACAGGCCACCACCCCTGTTGTTGGGATGTTTTTTATTGTTGGTATGTGATGTTGGTGTCTTTTACTTAATCAAAAATAATTTACTATAGCTCAGATAAGTCTAGGGTCATCAAAACGAATTACTAGCATGCAAGACTAAAATGATAATAGCTTCTACTAATATATTACAACTACACATTTGGTTTGATTGGATTTTGACTAAACAGTTTAGAAACTGACGAACATGAGCATAAGATTAGTCACTGAGGATGAAGTAGATGTCACTTAGATTGCGCACACTGACTTAATCAAAGACATGTGACACAGCGCAACAAAATAATACAGTTTGAATACTAATACTGTCACGATTAGTTAATTTGAGTCAACCCTACTACATAACAATTAACAAGTATTACATTAATTCATGAAATTAGGATTCTAACATGAAGGCTAGTAAACAACAAACATACGAGTAAATGACTACTAGTCATGTCGCAACTAGCTATAAGAGTACAACCAACCGTTATTCGGACTACTCTCCACTCCCTGTCTGGATGTTTCTTGGTGCTCCTGATTGCTTCGCCCCGTCTCCTAGAATTTATTTGCCACCTTTGATGAAGTGTTGTTTCAATCAAATTCAAGTTCTTTTAGAATGAGCCATGAGCTTTCTTATATAGCCATTAGCTAAGAGGAGGCGGCAGCGCCTTCTTTAGGGACATGCATCACCTGGTCTCTTGGGCTACCGACCTATCGTTTCTCCTTGTCCGTAGATGTCGCCTGTAAAAGCGGTGCCTAGCTTTTGGCTTAATGGGCGGCCTTTTGTTTAGTCTTGATCTATTTTTACTTATTTTCATATTTCGTTTTCTGTTTGGTATATATGAATTACAATACTCAAAAATCTTCTTTTTGTCCGGAGATGTTGCCTGTAAAAGCGGTGATAAGTCGAGTTTTCGACTTATTAATAGCCATTTTTCACTATAGCTTTGAGTCGTTTGCGACTTTATTTTGAAGTCATTTAACCTCTCTTTACATTTCATGTAGAAAACAACTCTCCCTCAAGGTCAAGGCCTAGAAACGAACACTCAAAGAAAAACCAAAGTTTTAGAATAAAAAGTTTGCAAAAAGGTTCCTAGCCGATCGATTCAGCAAACTACCCTGAACCAGTCGGTCGGCAAGATGGAAGGATCAACCTTGGGAGCTCTCGCACACTTTGAGCCGGTCGATTAGCCACGCCAGCCGACCGGCTGGATGAAGGAGTTCAGCAAGCTCACTCTCGCTCACTTTTAGTTAGTCGGTTGGCCAACCAACCAGTCGGCTAGAGAAGAGCTATGCAAAGGCTTGCCCTTGCACATAATGAATCGGTCAACTTGGAATGGCCAACCGGTTGGTTGAACAAAGGGGATCTCTAAGCTTGCTCTCGCTCACTTTGAATTGGTCGGTTGGCCAACCAACTGATCGGCTGGCCCATGCCCTGCTCATGCAATGCTCTCGCTTAGTTTGAGTCGGTCAGTTGGCCACACCAACCGGTCGGCTGAAGACTAGCACAAGACATCCAAGGCTTCAAGGCTCCCAACCGACCGGTTGGATTTCAGACACAAGTCCCAGCCGACCAGCTGGAACTATTACTTTAGGATTTTTTACTCGAGGTTATAAATACAAAAAGAGGATTTTATTTTATTTTTACTTGATCTAATTATTGAAAGAGCTTAGTGATGTTTTGGATGTAGTAAAAATGATCATATCTAATGTTTATGAAAGTGAATTCATGGATTTGAAGTGAACTAGCACTTCGTGCCTATTTCATTTATTACCTTGGGAGATGTCCCAAGGCTAATAGGTCATAGAGTGAATCAATAGCTTAAAAGAGTGAGGTTCTATTTGAGATTGGCTTGACTAGGAATATATTCACATGAAAATTGGTCTATAGTGGTTTAATCTAGGTTCTAGACTATTTGACACCTTGAAATGCTTGATTCTTGCGTTCGTGATCATTAGGAAATGCTAAGGAGAGGGTGTAACCCCTCGAAACGCCTTTTAAATTGAAATTCAACCCCTTGAAACTTGTGTATTGCTAGTTCTTAATTAAATTCATTCATACTTGAATCGATAGAATTAGCCAAGTAACATATACAAATTCGCCTAGCGCATAATCACGTTTTGCTCCTTTGGGTTCGACTTGATCTTACCAATTATAAATTCTTTTGACAAGTGTTTCAATTACACCCTTAAAAGTGTATAAGAAAAACTGCAACGTCAAGCGGTGGTTGGCTTTTAGCATGGCGGCACCTTTGGTTTAGTCTTGATCTAATTTTGCTTGTTTTTCTGTTTGGTCTATATGAATTAAAATACTCAAAAAGCTTATCGGAGCGATAAATATATATATACTTATCGAAATCCCTTAGTAATGGAACCTAAAAATTAACTGATTAGTATACCTAAACCTAGGGCTACATAGCTACTCGTGTCGTTTGACTAGGGTAGAGTAGATATCCCTCTTTGTTTAGTTGACATGCATCATGCATATTTTGGAACACACATGCGGGTCGTCGTGAACTTGTTCTGTGCGCATACTTTGCAAGATTATGTGAATACGAATAAAATTCAACTTTAATTAGGTTCTAATCCGAGTCGGTCTACATGTGGCAAACTCTGGAGCACACATCAAGATTGAATAGATAATTGAAATGTTCATTACGTACTATTCTACAGATCGTTGATGTTGACAGTACATAGATTCGATACGATCGCCAATAGACCTTATTGCTACATCCAGTCAACCCTAGCTAGCTAGGGTTTAGAATCAGATTAGAACAGATAAAGGATTGAGCTGCAAAATGACTGTAAATTAAATGCATCTAATAACAAAAGGACATTATCGGCCAAGACACATGTTAACTCACATAATTAATTAGGAATAAACAGAGAAGTCACATAACATATAACAACTATTGTGTAGTGTTTCTTAGCTTCACGTTTGTGCCAAGAGAAAAAACTCTAGACATCAAAATCACTAGAAAAAACATACATTGACATTTGACCAGTGACCACGACCTTTAAATCTTTAATCTAGGTTTTCCCCTTTAGTAAATTCATCTAAATTGTTCACCTCCTTAAACCTAAGTTTGTTGAACCACATTGTTTTGAAAGTTGAATATGGATAGTACACCTGATTTGAATTGCGTACGTCAACTTATTTATTGAAAAAGTGGGACGCCCAAAGAAGTACATGTTCGCACGAATACCATTTTAGGTTTTAAGTTGATTTGACTTTTGGAGTACGTTGCAAGGAACAAATCCTAATCCATGGTAAACGGGGTTTTAAGTTGATTCGACTTTTGGACTACGTTGCAAGGAACAAATCGTAATCCCTGGTAAACGTTCTCACACAAGTGAGATGCCAAAAATGTTTTGTATAAGAGCATATACATCCGTTGAGGAAGTTTTCTGTTTTGAGGAACTCCTCAAATAGCACTTACTGTTACTATTTAAGATAATAGGACCTCATATTTGTGATATTTGTACAGCCGTTGACCATGCAGGACCTCCTATAACTATTCATCGAATAATTTTTTATACGATTATCACTTCACAAGTACCCATATTTAAATTATAGATGAAAATTTAACACTATGAGCAATCGAATAATTTTATTTTCAAAGTTGCTTATGATCATAGCCAACCGCGTCACACACCAACATTACTTGCCGCGTTTGCTTCAAACATTACGTCCTAATGTCAACATGTGAGACGCGGTTATAACGTCAACATGGGACGCGCGACACTTCCCCTCCGCGTCCCATGTAAACGTTAAGGTTGCACCGCGTTTGCTTCAGACATTATGACTTAATGTCTGAAGAAAACGCGATAGTAATGTTGAAGTCAAACGCGCGGAGACTTCCCCGTACTGTTCATCATCGTCTTCAACAGGCAATCGACGCAACGGGTTTAGGGTTTAGGATCGGCGCGAATTGTAGTAATTTTTGTGGTGTAATTATGTTTAATTGGAGACGCAAATATATTTGTGGAACGTCCGCTCAAACGTGCTCGAGGAGCACGTCCTCGGCAAAAAGTTGGACGTCCTCAACGCTGCATAATTTTTTTTCCGGACGTCCTCAAATTTGCTCCCTGTGTATATGCTCTAAACTCGTGTCACACTGCTTAGGAGTTATTCACCAAAGTAATCCAAACCAAATTCAAATTACCCAACTGCACCATTTGAACTCAAATAATCAATCCAGTGTTATTAAAACCGGACCGGACCGGCCGGTTCGACCGGTTGGACCGGAAACCGGTCACCGAACCGGTCCGGTTCTGTAATCAGACCGTTCTGCAATCGAACCGGTCAAAACCCGGTCAAGACCCGGTTGAACCGGTGGTTGAACCGGCCGGATGAACCGGTTGACCCGCTGATTGACTCAATTTTGCATTAAATGGTGATTTTATCGGTTCAATCGGTTCGATTTGGTCTGAAAAAATATTTATTTATTTTGACTTGGACAAGATTCGAACCTAGGCTTCCTCCCTAATTATCTCACCTCTTTCCACCAAGCTAAACATGATTCTTGTTTCATTATTTGTTTCACTAATATATATTCATTTATCAAATCTATAAATATTTGAACTTATTATCAATTTAACTAGAAATTCAATTAGTCTTAGAAATCTCTTATTGTTGTGACTTGTAAATTAAGACTAAAATTGTTATTGTTCTATTATTGTTGTATTATTGATTTGTACTTTATCAAATTCTAAATTTGACAATTTGGTATGATATGTTATTGTAATCCGATCATAAACATGTAATATTTATTCAAATCATAAATATATTAAATTATAATATCATATATAAGTATATTATTTTTATTATTTAATTTGTGCGGGTCAAACCGGTTCGACCCGGTTGAACCACTGACCCATTGACCCAGTGACTTGACCGGTTCGATCACCGGTCCGGTTTTAATAACACTGAATCAATCTACCCCATTTTTAATATTTCTGGTTTCTTAGGAACCGGTACTCAACATTTCTTAATAATCCCGATTTCTCTCCTACCGTGAATGTACAAAAATGAAGACGTGATTCTATTTTGTGCCTACATGGACTAAAACGAGATGAAGTAGCATACATATGTATTATAATAGTCCCAGTTTACTAGGAACCGGGATCATTGAAATTAAAAATTGAAACCATCTGGCTCCGATTTCGTCATCTGGGTTTGCTTTTTGACGTCCGAAGAGTAAAGATGTGCACAGAGAGCAACCAGAATCACGGCAAAAAATAGAGCTTGTCCAGCGTGCAAGATACTCGACGGAAGCGGGATGAAGTTAACGGAGGAAGATTCAAAGTGTGACTCGTTTGATGCGTTGCCGGACGATCTTGTTCTCGACATCCTTTGTAAACTAATCCAGAATAAGGAGGCTGAGGTCGGCGAGGTGTTTGGTTACAAAACCACCTGCCCTTCAGCCCTCAAACAAACCCTAATTTCAACCTCCTGGACACATCAGCCTCTTGGCTTCTTGTATTTTATTAATTTTTAATTTTTAATTTCAATGATCTATTATTATACACGTGTATGCTATTTCATCTCGTTTTAGTCCACGTAGGCTCAAAATCGAGTCACATCTTCATTTTTGTACATTCCCGGTAGGAGAGAAACCGAAATTATTAAAAATTGTTGAGTACCGATGCCTTAGAAACTGGAAATATTAAAAATGGGGTAGATTGGTTATTTGAGTTTCAAATGGTGCAGTTGGGTAATTTGAGTTTGGTTTTGAGTTACTTTTGGTGAATCCATTGTCAGGCATATGATATAAAAATGTTAAAGATAAATATTTGGAATATCTTGGGTTTTATTAATATTAGTGATGGGGAGTGTTCGGTTGAGACCTCTCAAATCTCACGACTAGATCATTATGTATCTAAAAATATACATGTGACACATATCCAAAAAAACAAAGTCAAAGATGGTGGCTTTGACTTTGCATTAAATGCATTCTGAAAAATGCACATAGAATACGTGTCACCACAATTACTTGATGGTATATTTTGGAAGTTAAAAATTAGAGTCTGAAGTTCTCGAAATTTAAAAGAATTTTTATTTGAGCGCTCCTCTATTAGTGATATACTGTAAATACTTCCTCTGTTTTCATATCCACAGACATTATCTTTGTTTTATTTTTTTTGTGGCGCTTCATTAGCCTAACGCACCACCACCTCATCACCTACCGCATCGTTTCCACATAGATAAATTTGTGTCTTCTTTTTTTATGAAATTTTTGTATCCTTAGATCTTTTTTACGTCATTTTTATCGCACCAGTTACGCCTCTGTCTTTCATGTTGCACCTCTATCAGACTTGTTATACGCCTCTTTCGCGCGCCCTCTTGCACCTCCACCATGCATGTTGCGCCCTCTATTGTGCATTTGCACCCTCTCTCGTGTTGAGCTGTGAACCCACATTAATTTAGGTTATTGGGCTAGTCCGGTTTAGGAAGCTCGGGGATTTTGACCTTTCTAGTTTAGGCAGGCTTGATGCTTCAAATTCCTAACTAGATTAAGGTTCTTATTTTCTAATTAGATTAGGGTTTATATGTCTACCCTACATAAACCTACCTTAATTATTGTAATTGTAATTGTAATTCTCTAGAGCTTCCAACACACATGAATTGCAAAAACATACTAAACTATAAATGTTTACATAGAAAAGTGTCGAAATAAATAAAATTAGTTAGTTCGAAGAGTTATATACATAAGTCTCATCAGTCAATGTTATCGAGAGACCCCATTTCCTCTCGGGATTTCCTCGCCATTTGCTTGGTAATCTATGACAAGTTCCGCACAATGGCTAGGTTCAACTGGACCACTTGGCTTGGTTGGTCATGGGTCGCCTCGCCTGCCTTCATCAAGTCCCACGTAAAGTCCTCGATGGTCCTGGGTGAATTCTTACTAAAAATTTTGAATGTTCACTACTACAAACAGGGGATTATGCATCGGTTTTTAAAGGGATTATGCATCGGTTTTTTAAGTAATTATGCATAATGTTCGATTTTTTTTTGGATTTTTGGCTTACATCGGTTTTTTTATAGGGAATACACCTGCTCATATCCAAATCTTAAAATATTTTTTATTCAATAAAAATACAACATTTCATACATAATGTCACTTTTAAGTATAAAATTTATAGAATTACAGAGCTAATGGCATCATATAATTAAGCAAGAACCCATCAAAAAAAATTAAGCAAGAACAGCCATGACATCTGATGTCCTTGAAGCAATGTAGTTTGGAACCATCAGCACCCTTGAAATCATTCCCAGCATACTGTGAATACAAAACTGTGTTGCCAGTGGCTATGGACAGTGGCTTCCTGTCTCTGTCACTTGTTGCCAGCACCCTTGAAATCATTCCCAACAATGTCATCCTCCTTGCATTTAAACGCACCATATACACTTAGTGCAACTCTCACATCCCATCCCGACTCTGCTCTGTCTCTGTCACACAGAACATTAAGCATGGATGTCAATGTCAATACAGATTTCAAATAGTAGTAAAAAGAGCTTGCCAGTCAGACTCTAATTAAGCTTACAGTAATGGCATAGAGATTTGGATAAGAACTGATTGATGAGCTACACTCAGAGCCAATGGTCAGATAGTGTGCGAGACACATGACTTCATTTTCTGGTATAGTAACTTCCAACAACAATATGCATAGAGATTAAAAAACAGCATTACTATTAGTACCATGCAGTAGGTCCTTAAAACCAGCAGATAGGTAAAAGAGATGACAGAAGGTCCAAAAGTGAGAAGAGATAACTTGCCAACCATAACGTTTACTGAACTCGTTCAGTGCGTTGGAACAACAAATTCTGATTTCGTCGCTGCAATCATTGAACCACTGGAAGGAATAATAGATATTAAGTTGCTTAATCTAAGAAACCATAACTGAAATGTATTGATTGTGCATATTAACTACTTAATATGCAGTGATAAAATAGAGAGGATAATGTTGCTAGTCGTTACTGAAAGAAATAGGTACTGACCTCTCCATACATGGCCAGTTTGAGATATTAGATACACCTTCTGTTCCTAGTCTCGTGGCAAACACACACTCTATGCTGGTCATTGTTGAGACACAAACACAAAGTAGTTACAGCAGCATTATACCACACAGATGAACAAGTAAGAGCATCTTCAATGTTGGACACTTGACGCTTTGGGGCGCGTGCAAGTGTCCACCATTTTGAGCATCCACAATGGTTTATGGACATTTGATATTTCTTTTGAGGTCCACTTTATATCTTATTTTTAACATAAAGTGGCTTTGGGACACGTGAAATGTCTATGTCCACCATTTAGAGCATCCACAATGGTGGACACTTGACACTTGCATGCGCCCCAAAGTGGGCGGTGGACATCATAATGGGCATGCCCACTTTGGGGCGTGTGCAAGTGTCAAGTGTCCACCATTGTGGATGCTCCAAATGGTGGACATGGACATTTCACGCGGCCCAAAGCCACTTTATGTAAAAAATAAGGTATAAAGTGGACCCCAAAAGAAATATCAAATGTCCCTCCACCATTGTGGATGCTCAAAATGGTGGACACTTGCACGCGCCCCAAAGCGTCAAGTGTCCACCATTGGAGATGCTCTAACAACTCAAGTGATATGACAACAAATAACTTCAGGAAAATTATTAATTGATGCAGAAAAAAGTATGTAGGAACTTGAACCTTTTGTTCAGATGGTTGGTCGGATAGAAGCTGGCCACTGATAGCTGCATAACTGGAAATAAGAAGGAACCACACATAAGTAGCTGTAGCTGGGGCTATGTGATCTTCATGTTCCAATACTAATACATAAGCTCAACGGTATAATATAAACCAAGGTATTATGATTTATGAAGTCTCACACAAACAATGAAAGCATCTTCAACTGTTCCTGCTAGAACTCCTACCATTCCCACTGTCCACTTTAGTGGAATGACGCTGAAAACATCACTAAGCATGTTTCATTTACAATCCAAACATTTTCTAGATATTTGTTGCTGTTTCTGTGATTCTAACTCGCGAATAAGTCACCTAAGAACATACCCGGAATGAGGAACACATCCAAATGTGTTGGTTTAAATCGAAACAAATTAAGCCATTGGATTAACCTAATCTAATACCAGATTTAGAGATTAACGGACGAAATCGAATTCGAACCTCAATGCAACAAGGAATCGCGAACGACCGGAGCCGCAAATATATGAAACCTAATCCCCGGCATTTCCAGTCCCTCCGTCATGACTGCGTCGCCAACTCCTTCCTCTCGTCTCAATCCACCAAACCCCGGCATCTCCACCGGCCACTAAGCCGCTAAACGAGGCTGCGGAACTCGCTCTCATCGAAGGAGAGAAGCGAATGTCCAGCGATACTTAAATTGAGTTAAATAATTAATTTCGACATTACGCATCGACTTTGTTGAACCGATGCATAAGCCTCACCAGTATGCATCGGTTGGATCAAAACCGGTGCATAAGGTCGACATTACGCATCGATTGGTCTAAAACCGATGCATAATGTCGAGATTACGCATCGGAACCGATGCGAAAAGTGAAACACGAAACCGATGCATAATCCCCTGTTTGTAGTAGTGCTTGGTCTTGCAAGGATTCTTGCAAGTTCCTTAGCTGAACTTGTGTTTATTTTGCAGAGAGCCTAACATTTGCGCCCTCTATTGTGCATGTTGGCGCCCTCTCTCGCGTCTGTTGCACCCTCTATTGCACCCTCTATTGCACACTCTTTAGCACTTATTGCTCCTCTATCGCGCCTGATGCGTTTACTGTAGGAGCAAATTGGCGCCGACAATGAATCAAAGTGGTTGAAGAAAGAAAAATATTACAACAGTTTCTGTCATTCCAATCTCATCATCTTTATCCACTATGAGTTTGAGAAAGAGTCTATGAGATATCTCAGAAGTTTCTTGATTATATGATTATTAGGAATATGTGTTAGATATTAATTTGTTTCCATATCCATGTATATTGTTTCGTTTACATGTTCATGGATATTATTATTTTTTTATGGGAATACATGTCGTACATGAGTTGGACACTATCGAAACAATGACTCAATCCTAGCACATTCGAAAGAAATGAAGCTCAGGCCACAGCGGCACTCCATCGAAATCAAGCAGAAAAACTACAAAGGCACAGTGCCTTAACGAAAACACATCCGCAAAGGGAGGGAAACCACCTCCTACGAAAAGGAAGAAAACACCACCGAGGTGGAAAGACACCACCATAACAAGGTGGGAGGACACCACCACAAGGTGGGAAGACACCGGAACAAACCGGCTAAAACAAACGCTACACTAACCTGACTACATCTAGATTGCAGCTAAAACTAACCCTAGTCTGGAAATCAAAAGGAGACAAACAGCAACCCGTCACCAGTCAGACTTCGACGTCCCAGCAATGCCGTTGGTGCTAAAATCCGGCAGACCACAAGATTATGACGACCACCACCGAAGCGGATCTTTACTGCCGAACCCAACAACTTATTGTTTCCATGTTTGTCATGTACATCATTATCTCTATATAATGGGATGTTAATTATTATCTCTATATAATGGGATGTTAATTATTATTAATAGGGATAATGATAAATAAAAAAGATCTTAAACTACCACCTTACCCAAAAATGTTGGTGATGGTTAAATTGAAGAACACTAGAAGTTTTGATTAATTCATTTGGTCATGTTAGCACCAATTAGACAGTCAAATGTGACGGATAAGTTTTTAAAAAATTGACTTTTTCTCTTAATTGTCATTTTAGATAGTTCATATCGTAATTTAACAAAAAGTTAATAGTTTAAGCTCCCTTTCTATTGTTTCCCTTTTTAATACAAATTATTTTTTTCACAATTCATTCTATTTTTCGCAATAAAAGTCATCGACCGTCTAACTGATATAGATGAGGGATAATGTTAAGGAAAATTTTCCAATTTGCTCAAAATTCAAATTTGCATTCGCTTTATAGTCAATCTTCAAATTACATTCCCAATTTACTCACGTTTCTTAAAGATCGGTCCTGGACGGCGCCTTAATAATAAAACGCCCTAATCCATGGCGTCTTAGGGCTAGTGGCATACTTAAGTCAAAAAATAAAGTTGACTGGACACAAATTGTCAAGTGAGTTGAAACCGCTGTTCGATACGGCGTCTAAAACTAAGTCGTCGTTGCTTAGAGCGTTTTAATATAATCTAATAACTCAGTGTGAAGTCAGGCTCGAATTGAGACGGAGAGCGCGGTCGACGAGGATGTCGAACGTAGAACGTAGGTGATGTTGAAACGAAAGTCAATTTTGAATTTCGGATTTCGCCGAAGTGTCAAACGATTCAGCCAAACGGGAAGAATGAAAAGCGATTGAGTTATTGTAACCCAAGGTGTTGTTAGCAACATCGCCTTAGTTTACATTATCACGTCAGCTGACTTACTCAACCATTTTTTGTTTAAATATGCCACGAGACTTAAATCGCCGATAAGAAGAGTAGCTTATACCAACGGCACCTTAAGAAACGTGAGTAAATTGAGAATGTAATTTGAAGATTGAGTATAAAGGGAATGCAATTCTGAATTTTGAGAAAATTGGAAAATTTATAGATGTCTCAAACTCATTGATGATCCAGATTATAATGTATCCCCAAAAGATACATCCCTCCCTTTCCTACATATTATGACTTGTCTAACCTGAATTTAATTCGATAACATGACTTGTCAAACGTTGGAAAATACCTCGACCTGGGCATGGAATATTATTGTTCCATAGGTGGTCAAAATAATTAAGGCTGAGAGCCTGAGACGTTGCCTTGCACGCTTTTGGGCCTTGGTTTTCTAGAATCCAAAGCCCAAACAGACAAAGGGTTGTTCAAAATCTTAAAAAAAAAAAATTAAAAAATTCCATTGCCGGGTCTCTCGGGTGAGAGCCGAGTATCCTAACCACAACGGATTTGTACTTTGATAATTCATGTATGAACATTTAAATGTGAAACCTTGAAGAGCATATCTGGATCTAAAGTGAGGGACGAATAAAATCGACATTGGATCGAATTTGGCATAGAATCTGGATAGGTGCTTCCTATTAAAAAATCGAATCACTTTCCTAAGAATAAATTGATGCATCAACGGTTGTGTTTAATTTTTATCTACTGGTGAATTTAGTCCATTGCCCTGAAATTATAGGCTATCTAAATACACACTTTCCCAAGGATTCTGGACCAATAATTAGACCAGCATTTAATTTTTCTTTGAGCTTGTGATTGTGAAGAAGATTCTGTCGGCATAATAGGGGACTGAGCTTTGCTCTCCCAGCTTCAATCAATAAGGTTGTTGTGCAACTTTAATACAGTACATTAAAACATGAATACTATTAGTAATTATTAAGGGAGCCATACACAATGGGCTCTGAACTTTTCAATTCTCCAAATTGAGGTCCAAACAATTAATAAAGGTGTAAATTCAGAAATTTTGTTAAAATAACGGATATTGTTAATTAACTTTGTTGACTATTCTTAAAATGACAATTCAATGATTTTTTAAATTTAATTTATATATCTTTTATTTTAATAGTATATTTTTAACTTTTATTTTTGTTGTAATTTTCTTAAGTTTCTTTTAATCTCATACTTTTGCGATATCACAATTTAACATATAGCATGTGTTAGGATCGCGCAATCACCGATGAAGGGAGAAAAACAATTGAGCGATGCAAGGAGACTCGTCACAATATGTGACTACCTTTGGGGACACTAGCAAGTCAAGATCTTTATCGGAACCATTCCTGACATTTCATGGGTCCTTAGACAAATCTCTTTTTTGTCCCTATTAAAATATAAATATGTTTAAATTTACTTACATAAACAATGATGTATAATGCTAGTCTAACATTAAAAAACAACGCATGAACAAAAATCTAAAAACTTTTGTATTAAGAACCTCACGAGTTCTTGAAGGTAAAAAAAACAAAGTAAAAGTACATGTTGGTGTCTTGAACTATACACGTTATCCAATCGAAGGTCCGAACTATTAATTTTTCCAATCAGGGGCAAATTCAAAAAATTTTCTTAACTATTTTAGTAATTAAATCTAACGGTGTTAAAACCAACCATTAACTGTCTAATTCTAGTTCATCAGGACTAATAAGTCTAACAACACTATTATTAACACTATTATTTTAACAGATAATAAGTTGTTTGTTTCTCAAATTAACACTTAACCACGTCATCTTCTTCTCCTCCAAAATCTCCAAATCTACCAGACCTCTCCTTTTATTCGTTGTCTTCCAACTCTGTAAACATGCCACTCAAAGCTTCAATCTTTGTTGTCAGATGTAAGACTTCCTTCAGTTATTATGTAATCGCCCATAAAAATTTAAGCTTTTTGAAATGGGGTTACCATTGAGTTTTTGCCCAGGAGGATTAGTTATAAGAAGATAACCATTCCGCTTCTTTTGTTGTCAGGTGTAAGACTTCCAGTAATGGGAGAGACCGAATTATTTGATCAATTTGATTGAAATTACGGGCAATCAGTTGATGACTTGTTTCTGAGATAGTGTTGTTTTTGAATCGCCATGGACTCCGGTGGTTTTCTAGTTAGGGCTGCGCCCTGCGCAGCATCTGCCCGCCATTATTCTGACCCGTGTGATTGTTCCAAACTGCAGTAGTACGAAAAAGATTGAAGCTTTGGGTGACATGTTTACAGAGTTGGAAGACGACGAATAAAATGAGAGGTCTGGTAGATTTGGAGATTTTGGAGGAGAAGAAGATGACGTGATTAAGTGTTAATTTGAGAAACAAACAACTAATTATCTGTTAAAATAATTGTGTTAATAATAGTGTTGTTAAACTTATTAGTCCTGATTGAACCAGAATTAAACAGAGTTAATGGTTGGTTTTAACACCGTTAGATTTAATTACTAAAATAGTTATATATTTTTTGAATTTGCCCCTGATTGGAAAAATTAATAGTTCGGACCTTCGATTGAAAAACGCCAATAGTTCGAGGCACCAATACGTACTTTTCCCAAAAAAAAAACAATACACGTTAGCTTTTTTTACATGATCTTAATTTTTACACTTTTTTAACTTGTAGTGCAATTCCAATAAAAAAAACTTGTAGTGCAACTTGGGCTTCTCTTTTCAGCCCATAAGTAAAAAAATTTAAAAGTTATAAAAAAAGTTATTAGATTTGTGTTTTTTTTCCCACAATGTTATGTCACATATAATTGTATATAGCATTCTAATCAAGTGCCGAACTATCAAACGTTTCAATTTAAATACCTGAACTAGCACATCATTTCAAATCAAGCAAGTAACTATCAAAAGTTTCAATTCAAGTATCGAACTACCAATTCTTTTCAACTCAAGTACACACTCTTCAAAAACCATATTTATTCTCTTAATAATTAGTTTAATTAAGTAAAATATTAAATGAAGTATTATGTGTTAATCTTTTTATTATTATGTGCTAATCTTTCACCCGAATAAATAACTAAATGAAAATATTTATATTTAATTTTATCAACTGAGTAATAAGGGAGCGGATCAAATGAGAACCGTCATTTAAGTTACAAATTAAGAACTATTATTGGCCCTTTGATCATTTCATTTGACGATCCAAATTAATAGCCTATTATTAAATAGATAATATCTAAATAAGTAGATATGAGGGCAGTTTTGTTTTGTCTATATTTTATATAATTCAATTGACTAAATCAAATTAAAATATCAATCCCTTCGATTTAGCAACTGAATCTGTTGATGTGTTTTTAATCGATAATGTTCTGGTTTTCTTTGGAAATTCATTCGCTCCTCCTCCATCAGGATCTCCAAAACTCGGATACTAGTTATTAGTGCGGTGGATGACGCTGTTTATGAATCAAAGTTGGTTTTTAGTGATGGATGTCGCCAAGTTGGTGTCGTTCTCGGCATCAGGTCAATTTTCCGAGAGGCATCAAAGTTTAGGGCTTCGTCGGCGGTCCAGTTCTAGTTCAAAAAAGCTTGTGGATTTAAGCCACAACAAACTCAGCGGACCAGTTCCTCGTATCCTCTTCAGCCATCCATCTTTACAGCAATTAACACTCACCAACAACCAATTCACATCCGTACAAATGCCGGCGAGATTAGGAACTGAAAGCAATCTGATTGCGCTCGACATGGGCCAGAATCAGCTCCGTGGCTTCTTATCGGGTTTTCCAGCTTTCATGCCGAGGCTGTTTGCTCTGTCTTTGGAGAAGAATAAATTTACGGGATTGATTCCCATCCAATACGCAGTGAGAGTTGTGTTTCCTCCGAAGGAGTGTCGCCGTTCGTTCTCGGCATCAGGTCAATTTTTCGAGAGGAACTAGAACTGGACCAAAAATCGATTTTTGAAATACTTTGATGTCGTCAAAGTTTAGGACTTCGTCGGTTACTGGCTCGTGGATGGTGGTGAACTGTATGATTACTGTGGTAGATCCACCGACCATTGCAAATGTTGAAGTTCTTGTCCCACCTTCCACCATGCAAAGCTCAAAATGGTTACAGAAGGTAACAGACGTGTAAAGCTTGTGAGCAGCCATGAAACCACTCATTTCTTTTAGACGCACTTTGCACTCTTTAAGAACAACTTTGTACTCTTTTAGACGAATTGCATGGATTGAAGGTTTGAACTTTGTACCATTTTAGACGAGCGTTAGTACCCTTTTAGACGAATTTTATATTCTGATCTACTAAAATATTTTAAAAAAGTAAAATTCGTCAATGAACTTATATTCCGATCTACCTCAATCTATTAATAGAGTAAAGTTCGTTGACGTACTTATAAAATTCGCGGACGGACTTTTAAAATTCGTGGACAAACTTATGAAGTTCGTGAACGAACTTTATAAGCGTAAATTAATTTATTTAATTTTTATTTTTATTTCATTAAACCACAAACAAAAAATAGATTAGCAATCAAATATAATGACTCGAGAGAGTTAGGATCATATGAGAAATAACATTTTTCATGAGAAATAAGAAATATTTGAAACCGTCTGATTTTAGATCGGACGATCCTCAAATTTTGGAATATTATGTATATCAAAATATATTTAAAATATAAATAAGATCAAATATGTCAATATACACAAATTCTAATCCCTATTTTTAGCAACCCACGATCTTCTTCTTCCCGTCGTTTGATTTGCATACTTCATAGCAGCAACGATGAAGCAAAGATGGCCGGCGGCTGCTCAGACCTCGTCGAATTGAATGGTATCGATTTGAATTTGTTAAACACAATTTTTCCGACACCATTGATAAGATTAAGAGTAAAAGTAAGAAGATGGTGGTACGTGGCCCAAGGTACGTGGTGTGGCTATGAACCCAGTGGAGCATCCTCATGGTGTTGGTAACCATCAACATATTGGTGGTTTGCAGACGTGGAGGAGAGAGAGATGGGACCGTAGAGTTTGCAGACGAATTGAGTCAACGATAGGGCACTATGTTTGGTCGGTGGTCAACTCATTCGATTTGGAGCAAACTGAGAGTGTTTTAGGTGGAATTATGTCTTTGTAATTTGTAATTAGAGTCTGTCCAAAAAATCGTAGGACAAGCTGCCAGAAGAACTGGACATCTCAGAGGACAAGCGAGATATTATTGCTACGCATTTTAACTGGATGATTTTATCTGCCAAAATCATAGGACAAAAGGTCGATCTCATTGCTGCCAGAAGAATTGGACGTCTCAGAGGACAAGTTGCAGCTTCAGCTGCCAAGGCCGACAAGGCATAAACTAGATGAATATTATTGCTTCTTGTTTAATTTCATAGCATTGTTGGTTTGATTCAAGTTTATGGATGGATGTTATTATGATTATGAACTTTCAAAAAAAAGTTGAACTCCCTTTACAATTACCGACAGAGTCCCAGTTACATCAAAATCTCCAGACAATCGCATATCCCCAAACCTACCGAGAGCACTTTATAGCCTCGTAACCTGCTGTCATTCTTCCTAGACCCATTATAATGCGTAGCTCTATAGTTAAAATGCGTAGCAATTACAAATCTGTAATGCGTAGCTTTCAACATAAAATGCGTAGCGTTCAACATAAAATTCGTTACAGATTCAGACTGCATGCATGACATATAATGCGTAGCTTTCAACATAAAGTTCGTAACAGACTCAAACTGCTTGCATTGCACATAATGCGTAGTTTTCTTTTCAAAATTCGTAGCTTTGTGTATTACGAATGTTATATACAAGACTACGAATGTTGCACATTAAAATGCTACGAATGTTATATACAAGACTACAAATGTTGTATTATGAATGTTTCAGATGAGCAGGCATAGTGATCTTTTTCCTCATCATGTCCTCCAAGGCTATGATTGTACCATTAGGGTCAAGTTCAAACAGCTTCTCCACAATCTTGGTATATGCAGTCTCATGACGTTTCTCATCTGCAGCGATGATACCCCAAATCTGTGCCAGCTTTAGGTCTCCTTTATCTTTCGCAAGTCTAGCGTGTTCCCATGGGAGATGAAAGTTGCTCGTTCTTGGAATGAAGTGTAGATGAAGCCAAGATAAGGATTGTTCTCGGTTTTGGGATCCTGAACAATGAAAAAACAGTCCATAAGTACCACATGGCAATAATAACCAAGTTAGGGAACACAGACTTATTTTGTAATCTGATGCCTTTATATGAATTAGAGGTTCCTATCATATGCCTAGCAGCCAAATATCATTCCAACAAACTATGGAAATCTAACTCACCATTCCAGATCCAATAAGATACTGAATAGTCTTCTCAAATTGGCGCATGTCTACTCGCCCAGTGAGGTAAAGATAGTTGTTCAGAAGGTCTCCATGTCTCTTCTCAATTATACATATTTGATCGATGAATATAAACAGATATAGAGCCCACTTTTGTACATAAAAACGGGCAACCAAAATTAAAAATCTACGCATCATGATTTATTTACTACGCATCATGACTTTGAAAAGGTGTGAACACTAAAAATCAACATATCATGAATCGTCTAACATGCATGTTATGTACGCATTTTAACTTTGTAGATTTGGAATTTATGCTACGCATTTTATTTTTGTTACTACGAATGCTATGCTTCAAATTTACGAACGATGCATTGTATAAACTTTGTAATGCCTTTTTTTCCATATAAATCGAACCAAACACTCTACGAATCTTCTACACTACTTCGACCAAAAATATCTCGGCATGTGGCTACGAATTCTGATTCATGGAATAACGAACTTAGGGTTCTACCAATTTCCGAAACCTTCAATCGAAATCGTAGACCCTTATATCCGTTAGACAACACTCAAGTTCCCGTTTAAGTGTCTCCGTAAACCCTAAATTTCGTAGATCCTAGTACAATCGCAAAGCTTCAAACCCTAAAATCTGTAGACTACATACCGTAAACTTGGTTCAATATCTTCGGGGTTGTCCGCGTAGCTTTAACGGTGAGTCGCCGGTCTCAGTCAGTCGCTGATTTCGCGTGTTTGCGTGTAGATAGATTCAAAAGCAAGATTGCAGTTTACATTGATTTTAGTTTCCTAATTTGCCCTTAGTGTCTAATTAAGCATTAAAAATAATAACTTTTAATACAAATCTCGTTTAACCATAACCGTAGATTAATTAGAACAGATGACTGCGATTTTTTTCTCATTTCTCACCTAAGATACTCTTCTCATAAGATCTCAACTCTGACTCGAGATACATAAATTTAGGAAACTAACAGATAATTCTAAAGATTTAATCAATAAATATAATTTAGTTTATTTCCAATTTTACCCTTAATCAAACCTTTTTAATTAATAAAATGAGATAATGTCTACTTATTTTCTATTATTAACCGTTAATCTTATCCGTTAAAATCTGTCAATCAATGAATCAGATTGGTTCTTAGTTTGTAACTTAAAGGTTGGTTCTTACCCAAACCTGACCCAAACTTACATAATGACCATATAAATTATAAATATTTTCAAATGACAAAATTTTCATCTAAATTGTACAAGTATGTTTTATAATTTTAATAAAAATTTATATGCCTTTTATTTTGGGTTGTGTGTTTCAATTCATTTATTTGAATTTAACGGATAAATAATTTTTAATTTAGGAAAGATATTTATATCAATTAAAGTATTTGTTAAGTTATTATATAAGAAATATCGTACGATTAGTGATAAGTGACCTAAAAATACTCATCATTAAAAATATATAATGTTATATTGTATTACAATATTTTAGTATTTGTAATATTCAAATGTTAATTAATAATTTTATGTTTCCTTGAATCGAAAAGAATTGATAGTTCGGTACTTAAAATAAAAATGTTGATAGTTTAGTACTTGATTTGAAATGAGATGATAGTACAATACTTAAGTTGAAATTTTCGATAGTTCATAAACATGTTTTTGTACTTTTACCTAAAAAGAATTGGGCCTCCCTTTATAGTAGACTCTTGGCTTTATCCAACCCCAATCGAATGTCAGTGTCGACCTTGATCTTTACAATGAGATGATGGATTAGGATTACAATAAGTAATGTGGGTATATATAGGATGGACATCTAAATTCTAATCTAATTAGAAAATATGAATTAGGAATCATAAACCCTAAGTCGGCCTCAACTAGGATTGCCAAAACTATGAACTTTTGAAATTGGACTAGCCCATTAACCTAATTAGGTTCCACAATTCAACAGTCTCCTAATTGGAGACTGATTACAATGTAATTGTTTTTGTCTTAAACAACCCATACAGACGGTAGTGTCAAGCCTTCGGCGCACGTACTAAGCCCAGTTGAAGCAATGTACAACTTCAACTTTTGCTTCTTCTAAGTTTTGATATCCTGCAAAAAATTTCTGACTCGTATAACCACAACGACAAAGCCATCACCACTCGCACCTACAACAACGATACTTTTTCGAACTATACTCATCATCTACAATGTCCCTTAATTTCTTCTTCTTCCCTTCAATTGTCATCCTAGCTACATTTGATATCTTGCAGTTCCTCAATTGAAGGTTACTACATAACTATCTTCAGCCTACTGCCCAACTGATAGCGAAATCTTCTTCAACAAGGAATGTGCCTTACTCCACGCAAATACATTTGGTGCTTTAATTCAAACATCTCCTTTATCCACGACTTCCAAAGGCTGAGCATCACCAAGATATACCTTATCGACGTGTCTAGAGATGTAATTTTATATTACGCCAACACTACTGCATGAATAAAACTAAGCTCCAAAATCTAACACCCAAGTCTCTAATGGATCTTTGACTCTCAAGATCAATGCATCTACAATATCTTTTGTGGTTGCACTCCTAACATATCTTGTGACTGTTCCTTACTCTCACTCTTGTAATGGCCAAACCTATCACATTTCCGGCACTTGGTGGACGGCATTAACTCCGTTCCGTTAGTTAATAAAATAATTTAAAATTAAAAAAATTAAAATTTCCAAAATTTTTAAAATGCTAAAAATTGTAAGAAATTAAACGAATTTATAAAAATCATAAAAATGAAAACTTTAATTTTTAATAAAAAGGATATAATTTTTTTATCCGTAAAACCTCTATATAGTTCAAACTAGTTAGGAACAATAATTAATATTTTCTTGAATTATTTGTAGGGAAACTTTATAACAAAAATTTTAAAATATTTTTAATTTTGTGGTTAATTTTTATAAAGTTTCTAATTTTTATTTTTCAAAAAATTTATATTAATTTTTTATTAAAAATTAATTTTTTTTAAAATTTTAAATGTGTTTAAAATTTTTTTTTACAAAATTTTAACATTTTTTAAAAATTTTGGCAATTTTTTAAATATTTATATTATTTTTTTAACTAACTTAACGAAGTTAACGCCGTCCAACGTCGTTAGTGAAAACTCTAACGGCGTTACACTGTGCCTCTTGTTTGGAAAATTGTTTGATAGTTCACTACTTGTTTGGAAGTTTTTATAGTTCAGCCCACAATTTGAAAAATGGTAATAGTTCAGGTCCTCAAAGTGTATTTTTCCCTTATTTTTAATAGTCTACCTGACGGAGCCCACCGCACTGTCGTTAAGGTGCGATGTTCTCTATGCAAAAATTAATTTATATCTCCGCTACTCGCGACTTTACTACTGGGTAGCAAGTGGTAAGTAGGGGTCGAACCCAAGGGGAATTAGGGGGATAAGTTGTTCTTTCAGGGATCGTATAGGGAGTGAGCGTGTTTTAGGTTGATTGAGGTTTTAGTGCGGAAAAGTAAGAGTTGTTTTGGTTGGTTTTGGTTTTTAGTGCGGAAAAATAAATGACAGAAAAGTAAATATTGAAAATAAAAGAGAAGACTTACAGCGGTTGTTGCGTGATCGGCAAGTTTTTCGGAGAGTAGCGGTTGATATTGCAGTTGATATTGAGAAAGTAAAATGCAGGTAAAGTTCTAAGTTAAGGAAAGATTCGGTTTCAGGGGCCTTGTATCATAATCCGTTTATCATTGACCGATACTGACCATACTAAGTGTTCAAAAGTGAATCGAGGCTATTCCTAGCACAAGACTTGCCACACCGTCTAGTCTTTTGCAAGAAGTAGTACTCTTGTCTAATATGTGCATCCATTTGACCATCATTCCTGATAAATCAAATGGTTTTTGGAAGAGGTTGATCTCCACAAATAAGCTGTGCTCTTCCGAGCCTCCACTTATCCACGGAGGTCGCGAGTTCATGATAGAACTTTGCTCTTCCGAGCATCCACTCTACCAATGAAGTTCTGACCTAATATAAGGCACTTAGAACAAGTTGAACACAAAGAGGCATTAAGAAAAGGGTCTAAAACATTTTATGACACAAGTACACCCCTTCAACCGAATGAAGGGTTTAGCTACGATTATCCATGGAAGAGGACATCATAGCTAAGTACTTAAAAAGTAAAGGTTTTGAAAGGCAGGAATAGTAAATGTTTTGAAAGTAAAGACAAGGAAAGTAAAGTTGCAGTTTTGAAAGACAGGAAAGTAAAGGTTTCGAAAGAAAAAGACAGTAAAGGAAAGGGGTGAGTACTTCAAGAACCGACAAGAGTACCCAAGAACAGTGAAAAGTAAAGACAAGCTTGAGTACTTCAAGAACCGACAAGAGTACTCAAGAACTACTAGAATACTCAAGAACCAACAGGAGTATTATAGATTTAAAACAAGTGTTTACAATAGTGCCCAAAATCTAGAGAGATAAGTGACTTGTTTTTGTGATGTTGGAATTGTGGATGATTTACAAAGGGAATGAGGCATGGTATTTATAGGCTAAGGGAGGTGATTTTTGTGAAGGAGATGAGGCCACTTGTCACAAGGGAAGAGGAGGAGGAGAAAGCCATCGGTGATGTCATCCTCTTCAATTAGCCGCCCCCCCATGTGGTGTGGAAGAGAGGGGAAGCTTGTGGAAGGGTGTGGAAGGGAGGAGAAGGGAGAAGAAAGCCGCCGGCTAGGTGGCATGAGGGGAGTGGTTTGTGATTTTTGTGATCTTTTCCAAAAGTCATCGGTCCATTTCAGCTCCGGACTGACTTTGGTTGCTCTTCGGTTGGATTTGTTTTGAGTGATTCCACGTCAGGATCATGAGAATTGTACAATCGGCATCTGGTCGTGACCTTGGAATGACTCGTAATATATTTTCAGCTTAAAAACTCCTCCTTAGCCTGTATTCTCTCTAGACTTCAAAATACCCTGTAGATAAATATCAGAACTAACAAGCAAAAGTTAAATAGACAAAGAGTCTAATTTGGTGGGTTTAACTGTGTTTATGATTCATATAATTATGGTCCATCAGATTACCCCACACTTTTAGTTGTTCGTCCCGAACAATGCTATTAAAGGGCGGCACACACTATCTAAGTAAACTTTTAAAATATGAAAGTGAGACTGTGGGACTAGATTTATCCTAATTCATGCATTACTTACTTATTACCAAATTAAACCGTGTAAATACTTAGAAGAAACTCGATACTTGTACCTTCGCACCGAGATGCAAATTAATTCGGATGTTTCGAGAGATAGCCCTTTTCAGGCTCCTGGACTGCATTCTCGGGACTGTCTCGCACTATATGGTTTCCTTGTAGCTTTCTCTAGCACGTGATTCGGTTCGGGTTTCATTGAGTTGAGCCTTTTGATTTCTTTTTGGCGAGGGACAGCTTTTGTAGTGAGTCGGTGATGGACCAAAGTTATACGAATCATAAACACAGTATAACCCCCTTATTTAGACTGTTTGTCTATCTAACTTCTACGTATTAGTCCCGATATATTTCCACAGGGCATTTTAGAGACTGAAGTGAAAACACGCTAAGGAGAGGATTTTATGCTGAAAAGATAACAAGAGTCAAACCAAGGTCAAGATCATATGCCGACTGAAGAAATATCAAGGATCCTGACGTTGAATTGACCATAACAAATTAATTAGAGGAATCAGGAGTGGAGTCCAGACAGCCCGGGGAAGAAACACATTGACAGTTTTGTGAAAAGACTGCACAAAACTGTACAAACTCACACATTGGGCAAGGATGACCGGCCACCATTCAAGGAGGTGGGCAAGGGAGGAGCTCCTCCCCCTTGGGTGACCGGCAACCGGCGGCGCCACCTCCTCCACCAAAAGCCGCCGGCCTCCTCCCCTTCCTCCACATGTTGCCATCTCCTCCCTTGATTTCTCCTCCAATCAAAATGCAACACTTGCCACCCATCTCCACCACCCATCTCCTCCCCTTTTGGCTATAAAAGGAGGCCTCCTCCTCCTCCAAAAAGACACCTCAATCTCATTTCACTTCTCTCTCTAGAAGTTGTAACATTTGTAATATTGTAATCTTGGCTTTGGAAATAAAGGATAGCTCCCTTGGCGCTTCAACGTTTGTAAGTAATTCTTAGTATTTATTTATTTAACTGTTGTCTTTAATTCCTTAGTTATAATGTTTAGCGCGATGAATAGTAGCTAAACTTGTAGTTCGGTCTAAGGGGCGCACTTGTATTATAAAATGTTTTAAGACTATTAACTTAGTGTCTAGTCTTAGTATTCAAAACTTGTTCTATGTGCCATATATCAAGTCAGAGTTTCTAAGGTTGAGTGGAAGCTGTCACAAGCAAAGCTCTTCCGTAGAAATTCGTGATCATACTCGGTAAGTGGAAGCTGTCACAAGCAAAACTTATCGAGGAGTTCGACTTATCTAAGACACCACTTGGTCAAAAACGTAACTGGGAGATCAAGTGGATGCACTTACAGCTAAGATACTTCGAAAGAAGGAATTAGTTTTGCTTAGAACAAGTGTTGCTTTAAACGATGTTGCAAGTCTTGCGCTACGAAAGGGCCTCGATTCATCTTTGAATACTTAGATAATTCACTAAATGTCAATGATAAATAGGATATAATACAAGGCCCCTGAAACCGAACATTTCTTTTTAATTATAAACTGTACTTTACTTTCCAGTATTAAAATCAACCAACCAACCAATCAATCAATCAAAATAGCTGGTAGCTTTAAAACCAACCAACCGACCTTAAACACGCTCCCACGCTGCGTAATCCCCCCGAAGAACAATTATTCCCCTGGTTCCCTTGGGTTCGACCCCTACTTACCAAGTACTACCCAGTAGTATAGTTGCGAGTAGCGGACTATTATAAATTTATTTACACAAATCGCTTTGACGACGAGCGGTTCTGTCAAATTGGCGCCGTTGCCGGGGAACTAGTCATCGGATAACTGTTCTTTGAATCGTTACGCGCTTCAAAATAACTATATCTCGCGAAGAAAGTCACCATGACTACCAGGATGACGAAGAAATAAACCTATACGATCAGAATGATGAGGTACCGTTCCCATTCGTCGACAACCCGGAACAACTAATCAGAAACAGAAGAGCTCGTGATAGGGAAGCAGTCAGAAGAAACCAAGAATTACCCGAGGACCGAAATGCAGCTGATCCAGTACAACCTCCTATCCATCCCCCACGACCACAACCTCAACCTCGATACATGCCAAGAAGAGAACCCGCTTTCGACGACTACTACGGGGACAACTACTACCGTGAACCAACTATGGGAGAGTTAAATGCCCCTAATTTCGAGACACAGCCGTGGTGCATCTATGAGAGCCCTGCATTAGAAAATATAACCATCAACGCATCAGTGGCACACAGCCTGCCAAAATTCTCAGGATCTCAAGGAGAATCTGCCGCAACTCACCTCCAACGCCTACATGGCATTTGCCAGAATCTAAAGCCCAATCGAGTAAATATGGACGACTTCAAGTTAAAGGCGTTCTATTTTTCCCTCGTAGACTCGGCAAGCGACTGGTTCCTTTCATTGCCTTCCGGAAGCATTAGAACATGGGCTCAGATGCAGAAGAAATTCTTAGACAAATACTATCCGGCTGGAAGAGCAATACAAGTAAGGTAGCAACTACAGGAAATCAAACAAGGTCCCAATGAAACCATGTACGATTACCTGGAAAAGTTCAATCACCTAGAAAGGAGCTGATGTACCCTTGGACTGCCCGAGAAACTCGTCATCGAGTACCTCATTGATGGATTAAGACCATTAGACAAAATGCTCTTGGATGCCTCAGCGGGAGGGTCCATGATGAATCTATCATTAAGTGGCATCAGAAATCTCATCGCCAACGTTGCTGAAAATGCTCGATTTAGAGAAGAGACCACTCGCCAAGATGAATTCTCTCGATCAAAAAGGGTAGCACAAAACGAGGCATCAGTAAACTCCATAACTGAAGACATGAAATAGTTAAAGGAGATGATGACTGAGATCATACGTAGACAGCCAGTTACGGTAAAACCTTGCGAGTTCTGTGGTTCTACAGACCACAAAACGGACGCATGCCCAACATTGATAGAAGAAGAACCGGCTGACGTAAATATAGTGGGAGGATATCAAGGATACAACAACGACAGAGCTGGACAAAATAGACAGGACGGTCAAACATCCAACCCAGGCTGGCGTAACAACAACATCTATCTTCAGACGGAGACACAACCAGCTATCCCTCAACTAGCGCAGTCATTCTACCAACCACCCCACCGACAATATCACCAGAACACTCCATCGGCAGGCCAATATCACCAAAAAGGGCCAAATCAGTACCAAGCCAGACCGAGCAATCAGCAGGAACCAAGCAAGTCGCTCAATGACACGATGAAGGAGCTCACGGGAAACATTAATCAATTGGGTACTTCACTACACCAGTACCAGGCAAAAACTGACGGTGCAATTTCAGAATTGACCAAACAAATGTCCCAGCTCGCCACCGCAATGTCAACACTCACTACTGAACCTGGCAGACTTCCTTCACAGACCATCCAAAATCCTAAGGCGAACATAAGCATGATAAGGAGGTCAAACATGAAGGTTACTCTAGGAGAAGTAGCACGGTCCCCAACCTACAGACTTACAAACAATCATTTCAACCGTAGGAGTCGACCTGATTGGAATCAAGAAGAAGACCGACCCAATGATGGCAAAACATGGGTTACGCATGCTGACAATGGACGGTACGCATTTACTGTTTGCATAACACCACCGCCGATCACACACTTTGACATACCAGCATCTGGTTGGGACTCCCCAAATAATATTATTGCTTCGAAGCAAAATATTAAAGGGTCCGAGTACGCAAATTCTAAGCTAGAGAGTGGGCAGAATAGTCCGACAATAGAAAGAGCCCTCACTTCAGATCATGAGCCACAACCGGAAAGAAACAAAGACCCTGGGGCCTTTACAATCACCTGTGGTATTGGTGAAACCCAGATCCGTAAATGCTTAGTCGATCTTGGGGCTGCTGTCAACGCCATGCCTTCCTCCTTGTATTACCTACTAGGACTTTGTCCGTTGAAACCACCTCGATCAAATATCAAGCTAGGAGATAAATCATGCATCCGCCCGGTTGGAGAACTGGAAGATGTAATACTCCATGTGGGAGAACTTGTCGTTGCTGCAGACTTCTATGTAATACCAATAGAAGAAACCTGCGAAGACGACCCACCAACAATAATATTGGGACGACCATTCCTCTACGCCACTAAAGCAAGAATCGATGTGGGCAAGGGGTCATTATCACTTAAGTTCGGCGGCAAAATTACACACTTCTACTTTAATAAGAGCCGCCCGGACACGAAGAAACCGCCAGACATAACACCTATCTCAGATCACGGTGCACAGTTTTCTGACCTGTCATTAGGGACCAAAAAAGTATCAAGACCAGCAGCTATGGTCAAAGGTCTCCCGCCTTCTCAGAAACAATGGAAAGAGAAAACACCAAAACCATGGAGCTCTTACTCCAGCAAGAAGTCAGGAAGAAGCAACACTGGAACGGTGGCAAAGTTCGACCTCAGCCACCCATGGGACCCAAACCAGTAAACCACAAACGAGGTATCGTCGAGCCAACGACATTAAACAAGTGCACTGGTCGGGAGGTAACCCGACACTATCTTACTTTCCGCACTTTAATTTCTGTCATTTAAATTCAGTAATTTAGTTTTAAGCTTGCATGACTTTTGAACTAAGGCACGCCTTCGTTCAAAAGTGGGGGGGGGGGGGTGAGAACCACCTGTGTACATAAATAACATGCAGCTGTTTTTTCTTTTTTAGTAATAGTACTTTTTTGAAAATATGAACTTAAGAATGTGAAAAAGATAGACCGAAATTCATGCATTAACCTTGTGAAAATTCAAATGTTTAAAAACTTAGAATGTAACTTTCCATTTGTCCTTTGTGCTGAGATAACTAGGGATGTGGAGTTGATAGAAATGCCCTAGAGAGGCTTGGCAAGCAATTAAAGGATCAGATCAAACTATATGATTTTCAAAGTCAGTGGAGGCTGCACTTCGGGTTTTCAGTGAATAATTGAAGTCAACTCCGCCAAAAAGCATCTATGCAAAGGCGAGGACGGGAATCAGGCCGTCCTCTCTCTAGTCAAAATAGCCGAGAAAATAGATGAGCGACCCTCATCTTGACCTGCGCAAAACGACAAAGACAAGAGGAGCGGGGAGGTATTTCCATAGGCTTGCGGGCGATGATTGGACCTCCCAAAAAAGGCTTGAGAAAATGGACTAGCAGTCACAAAAAGGCGAAAAGCTCAATGAAGCAAATCAAGAGGCCAAAGGCCCAAAATTGTGAAGGTTTTAACCGAGCAAAAGTGAAGCACTCAAAAAGTCAAATCAAAGGCCAAAGGCCGATTCACTACAACAAAAAAGCAGTCCCTCGCCAAAGAAGAAAATCAAAAAGGCTCAACTCACTGAAACCCGAATCGAATCATGTGCTAGAGAAAGCTACAAGAAAACCATATAGTAAGAGACGATCCCAAGATTGCAGTCCAGGAGCTTAAAAAGGGACTATCTCCCGAGACATCCAATATAATTTGCATCTCAGCACGGAGGTACAAGTATTAAGTTTCTTCTATTTATTTACGCAGTTTAATTTGGTAATAAGTAAGCAATGCATGAATTAGGATAGATCGAGTACCAAAGTCTAATTTTCATATTCCAAAGCCAAACTTAGAACTTACGCCCTTTAATAGCATTGTTCGGGACGAACAACTAAAAGTGGGGGGTAATCTGATGGACCAAAGTTATACGAATCATAAACACAGTATAACCCCCTTATTTAGATTGTTTGTCTATCTAACTTCTACGTATTAGTCCCGATATATTTCCACATGGCATTTTAGAGACTGAAGTGAAAACACGCTAAGGAGAGGATTTTATGCTGAAAAGATAACAAGAGTCAAACCAAGGTCAAGATCATATGCCGACTGAAGAAATATCAAGGATCCTGACGTTGAATTGACCATAACAAATTAATTAGAGGAATTAGGAGTGGAGTCAAGACAGCCCGGGGAAGAAACACATTGACAGTTTTGTGAAAAGACTGCACAAAACTGTACAAACTCACACATTGGGCAAGGATGACCGGCCACCATTCAAGGAGGTGGGCAAGGGAGGAGCTCCTCCCCCTTGGGTGACCGGCAACCGGCGGCTCCACCTCCTCCACCAAAAGCCGCGGGCCTCCTCCCCTTCCTCCACATGTTGCCATCTCCTCCCTTGATTTCTCCTCCAATCAAAATGCAACACTTGCCACCCATCTCCACCACCCATCTCCTCCCCTTTAGGCTATAAAAGGAGGCCTCCTCCTCCTCCAAAAAGACACCTCAATCTCATTTCACTTCTCTCTCTAGAAGTTGTAACATTTGTAATGTTGTAATCTTGGCTTTGGAAATAAAGGATAGCTCCCTTGTCGCTTCAACGGTTGTAAGTAATTCTTAGTATTTATTTATTTAACTGTTGTCTTTAATTCCTTAGTTATAATGTTTAGCGCGATGAATAGTAGCTAAACTTGTAGTTCGGTCTAAGGGGCGCACTTGTATTATAAAATGTTTTAAGACTATTAACTTAGTGTCTAGTCTTAGTATTCAAAACTTGTTCTATGTGCCATATATCAAGTCAGAGTTTCTAAGGTTGAGTGGAAGCTGTCACAAGCAAAGCTCTTCCGTAGAAATTCGTGATCATACTCGGTAAGTGAAAGCTGTCACAAGCAAAACTTATCGAGGAGTTCGACTTATCTAAGACACCACTTGGTCAAAAACGTAACTGGGAGATCAAGTGGATGCACTTACAGCTAAGATACTTCGAAAGAAGGAATTAGTTTTGCTTAGAACAAGTGTTGCTTTAAACGATGTTGCAAGTCTTGCGCTACGAAAGGGCCTCGATTCATCTTTGAATACTTGGATAATTCACTAAATGTCAATGATAAATAGGATATAATACAAGGCCCCTGAAACCGAACATTTCTCTTTAATTATAAACTGTACTTTACTTTCCAGTATTAAAATCAACCAACCAACCAATCAATCAATCAAAATAGCTGGTAGCTTTAAAACCAACCAACCGACCTTAAACACGCTCCCACGCTGCGTAATCCCCCCGAAGAACAATTATTCCCCTGGTTCCCTTGGGTTCGACCCCTACTTACCAAGTACTACCCAGTAGTATAGTTGCGAGTAGCGGACTATTATAAATTTATTTGCACAAATCGCTTTGACGACGAGCGGTTCTGTCAGTCGGCCTTTGGCCTTTGATTTGACTCTTTGAGTACTTCACTTTTATTCGGTTAAAACCTTCACAACTTTGGCCTTTGGCCTTTGATTAGCTTCTTTGAGCTTTTGCCTTTTTGTGGCTTGCTAGTCCATTTTCTCAAGCCTTTTTTGGGAGGTCCAATCGTCGCCCGCAAGCATATGGAAATACCTCCCCGCTCTTTCTCATCCTCGCCGTTTCGCGCGGGTCAAAATGAGGGTCGCTCATTTATTTTCCCGGCTACTAGGACTAGAGATAGGACGGTTTGATTCCCGTCCCGCCTCTTGCATAAACGCTGCACGGCGGAGATGACTTCAATCTTTACTGAAACCCGAAGTGCAGCCTCCACTGACTTCGAAAACCATATAGCAAAATTCAGTCCTTTGATTGCTTGCCAAGCCCCTCTAGGGCATTTTCTATCAACTCCACATCCCCTGTTTATCTCAGCACAAAGGGACAAATGAGAAGTTACATCCTAAGTTTTTAACAGTTGAATTTTCACAAGGTAAATGCATGAATTATGATCTATCTTTTTCACATTCTCAAGTTCATATTTTCAAAAAGATAATATTAAGGGAAAAGGAAAAAAGAAAGCATGATAATTATCTATGTGCAAAGGCGGTTCTCACCCCACACTTTTGAACGAAGGCGTGCCTCACAGCACGACTTAGTTCAAAAGCCGATTGCAAGCAAATATTTACAGGAAAGGTGAGAACGGCACAAGGCAAAAACTAAATGACATAAAATAAAATGACTGAAAGTAAGATAGGTGTCGGGTTACCTCCCTACCAGTGCCTTTGTTTAACGTCGTTGGCTCGACGATACCTCAATCAGGGATCATAAGGTCGGATCCCATGGGTGACTTTGGTCATATTTTTCTGTTGTCAAGTTGACCTCGCCATGGTAGTGTTTGACTTGCTGTCCATTCGCATTGAATCATCTTCCATCCTCCATGCTTTCCAACTCAAGCATCCCATGGTTGAATATCTTAGTCACGGTATAAGGACCGGTCCATCTTGATTTCAGTTTGCCTGGCATAAACTTCAACCGTGAGGAGAAGAGTAGTACTTGTTGTCCTTCCTCAAATGAGCGCCGGAGGATGAATTTGTCATGATATAATTTTGTCCGCGCCTTGTAGTCCGTTTGCCCTTTATAGGCCTCAAGCCGCAATTCTTCAAGTTCGCATAGCTTAAGCTTCCTATCTAGTCCGGCAGCTTTTAAATCTGGATTGCACTGCTTGAGCGCCCAATAGGCTTTATGTTCTAATTCCACCGGAAGGTGGCATGCTTTTCCATAAACAAGTCTAAATGGAGAGGTCCCAATTGGCGTCTTGTATGCCGTCCGATAAGCCCAAAGAGCTTCATCCAGCCTTTGACTCCAATCTTTCCTTGTCGGCTTCACCATCTTTTCTAGAATACTCTTGATTTCGCGGTTGGAGATCTCCGCTTGACCATTGCTTTGAGGGTGATATGCCGTGGACGTCCGGTGGTGGACATGGTAGTGTTTTAAGGTGGAAGCCATCATGCGGTTGTAGAAATGAGTTCCTTGGTCGCTGATTATGGCCTTGGGTACTCCGTACCTACAAAACAGGTTAGTGCGCAAAAATTCTACGACAGTCTTTGCATCGTCGCACCTTGTGGCCTTGGCTTCTACCCATTTTGACACATAATCTACAGCAACTAAAATGTAAGTATACCCGCATGAAACTGGGAATGGTCCCATAAAATCAATGCCCCAAATGTCAAAAACATCGTTGACCATTATGGTACTTGAGGCATCTCATTTCTAGCTGACACATTTCCTACTCTTTGACACCTATCGCACTTTTGACACTTTTCATATGCATCTCTAAATATACTTGGCCAAAAAAAGCCGCTATCTAGGATTTTTCTAGCGGTTCTCCTAGGCCCGAAGTGTCCTCCACATGCAAACTCATGGCAAAAGCTAATAACAGAAGCTATTTCATTATCGGGGATGCATCTCCTAAGTATTTGATCTGCTCCTATTTTCCATAAATATGAATCATCCCATAAGTAATGTCTAGCGTCATGCCTAAGTTTCATGCATTTTGCTTTAGTAAAAGAGGGAGGAAATGTACCTCCTACAAGGTAGTTGACGATTGAGGCATACCACGGCACCTTGGTTGAGACGGCGTATAGGTGCTCGTCTGGAAATGACTCGGTTATGTGCCCTTCATCTTCCTCCCGAACAATCCTGCTTAGATGGTCTGCCACAGTATTATCAATCCCCTTTTTGTCCCTTATCTCCATATCAAATTCTTGCAGTAGCAAGATCCATCGAATGAGCCTTGGTTTGGCCTCCTTTTTCTTCATTAGGTAACGGATGGCAGCATGGTCAGAAAAACTATCACTTTTGCTCCAAGCAAATAGGATCTAAATTTTTCCAGAGCGAATACCACTGCCAAGAGTTCCTTCTCGGTGGTGGAGTAGTTTTGTTGGGCAGGATCTAGGGTTCTTGAGGCATAGTAGATCACTCCCGCCTTCTTATCAATCTTTTGGCCGAGAACTGCCCCCACAGCAAAGTCCCTTGCGTCACACATGATTTCAAAAGGTTTTTTCCAATCCGGAGTTTGGATGACGGGGGTGCTAGTGAGGGCCTTTTTGAGCTCATTGAAGGCTTCCTTGCATGTATTGGTGAATTCAAAAGGGACTTCTTTTTGGAGGAGAGTGGATAGAGGCAAAGCCTTTTTGGAGAAGTCCTTGATGAACCGTCGGTAAAATCCTGCATGCCCAAGGAAGGATTGGATGTCTCGGACAGTGGAGGGGTATGGTAAAGTCATGATCAGGTCTATCTTAGATTTATCCACCTCTATGCCTTCTTGTGAGACGACGTGCCCTAAGACCACTCCATGAGTTACCATGAAATGGCACTTCTCATAGTTGAGCACAAGGTTCATCGAGACACATCGTGCCAGAACCGTGCTTAAGTTGTCTAGGCAAGCGTCGAATGTATCGCCATAGATGGTGAAGTCGTCCATGAAGACTTCGATGAATATTCCGATCATGTCTGAGAAGATGCTGGTCACCACTCTTTGGAAAGTTCCCGGAGCATTGCATAGACCGAACGACATTCTTCTGAAAGCAAATGTGCCGAATGGGCAAGTGAATGTTGTCTTCTCTTGGTCCTCAGGCGCTATGGGAATCTGGTTGTAGCCTGAGAATCCGTCCAGGAAGCAAAATTATGGTTTTCCCGCCAGTCGGTCTAACATTTGATCGATGAATGGCAGAGGGAAATGGTCCTTTCTTGTGACGGCGTTCAATTTTCTGTAGTCGATGCACATTCTCCAGACGTTCTTGACCCTTGTTGTCACCATTTTTCCTTCGGCATCTTCCTCGATTGTGATTCCAGTTTTCTTCGGGACTATGTGGACTGGACTCACCCACTGGCTATCCGATATTGGATAGATTACATCTGCATCCAGGAGCTTCTGTATTTCCTTCTGGACGATTTCCATCATGATTGGATTGAGTCGTCGATGAGGTTCTCTTGACGGCTTAGCTCCATCCTCGAGTAAGATGCGATGCATGCAAACTGCTGGGTTGACTCCTCTCAAGTCGGCTAGAGTCCATCCAATAGCCAACTTATGTTGTCTCAGCACTTTTATCAAACGACGCTCCTGGTCTGTTTCTAGGCCACTTTTTATGATTACCGGGAGCGTGTTATTTTCCCCTAGGAATGCGTATTTCAGATGCACGGGCAGGGGCTTCAATTCTATTTTGGGAGCTTGCATCACCGAGGGTAAAAAGGTATTTGATTTGAATAATTTTACCTCGTTGACTTCATATCCTGGTGTGAGAGGCTCCGAGATTGTTAAGTGGGCTAGTGTTTCATGCAGGCCTTCGGCCAAGTCATATAAGCTCTCGGCTCCATTGAGTATGAGTTCTAAGGGATCCGCTCTTGGTTCTGGTTGAACTTCTTGGATTAGGTCGTCCAAAGCGTCGAGAGCGTGCACTTCCTCGAACTCCATGGGATGCTTCATTGCTCTGAATATGTCGAAGCTGAAGACCTCTCCTTCTACTTCCATTGATAGCATCCCACTCCCGCAGTCTATTTTTATTTTCGAGGTTTTAAGAAATGGTCGACCGAGAAGGATAGGAGCATGGTCTGTTGGCCCACTATTCTCCATTTTAAGGAAGTAGAAGTCTGCTGGAAACACCAATTCTCCTACTTGGACCAAAACGTCTTCAATTTTGCCCTCGGGCTGTTTGCACGACCGGTCTGCCAGTTGAATAGTGAGACCGGTGGGTTCGAGCGGCCTGATCCTAAGGCATGAGTAGATAGAGAAGGGCAAGACGTTGATTGATGCTCCAAGGTCTAGCATGCAGTTCTCAATTCGGATGTTGCCAATTGTGCATGGAATGGTGTAAGTTCTCGGATCTCCGCATTTGGGGGGCACCTTTCGTTGCATGACAGCCAATACGTCCCTTCTCATTAGCTCTTGATCATTTCTATTGTTCCTCCTCCGGTTGGTGCAAAAGTCCTTTAGAAACTTAGCATATCGAGGGATTTGCTTGATGGCTTCTAAGAGGGGGATGTTGATTTCGACTTTGCTGAATAATTCAAACACGTCCTCATCCATGACATGTTGTTTTGGTACTCGAACTGGCACTGGAAATGGAAGCGCGGCGCGGATCTTGGAGGTATCGGTTCTGGGCACCGGGTGTGGCCTTTGTTCTTCGGATGGTGGAACCAGGCTAGGCCTGTGTTCCTCAGGTGCGTCCCCATTTTTCTCGGCCGCATCCTGCTCAAGAGTTCCGCGAGTCTCGGGCTTCATTTGTTCTTCCCCGGACAACCTTGGACTTTTGTCCTCCGCTTGCTCCATGGGTTTGACGGCAAGCTTTTTCCCACTCCTTAGGGTCACGGCATTAACATTTTCCTTCGGGTTTTGAATGGTTTGTGAAGGAAGTTGACCAGGCTCATTATTTCGCTCGAATATTGAGGTGGCGAGCTGAGACATTTGTTTTTTCAGGTCGGCTATTGCTCCATCATTTTTCGCCTGGTTTTGATACATAGTAGTACTCAACCGCTGCACAGAGCCCGACAATTGCTGCACAGTACTCGAGGATTGTTGCACAGTACCCTTCAATTGCTGCACAACACTCGAGGATTACTGCACAGTACTCGAGAGTTCCTTCATCATGTCCTCCGGCCACTTGTTTGGTCCTTGTTGATTACTCGGGCCCGCCTGATATTCATTTGGAGCCTTCTGTTGATATTGGCCTATCGGGTACTGGTTTGGTCCCCTTTGTTGATACTGGCTCGTTGGTGGGGCGTTCTGGTTGTACTGCTTGTGGGGAGGTTGGTGATGAGTCGAATTCTCGACTCGTTTACATGCCCATTTACGAAGAGTTTTGGTCCATTCCCGATGCTATTTCGATGCCATTTGACCCCTCCCCTTGCATTTCAGGCTTGGAACAACCATACATTGAGCTCAGGACCTTAGCACGAAGAAACGAGGAAAATTCGAAGATTTGAGCGAGTTATCAGAAATTGGCCTTCAGTCGATCGACTGGGATGCTCCCCTGCTCCAGTCGATCGACTCGCTCAACTCTCAGGAGAGCCTGCAAATCAAGCTTCTTCAGTCGATCGACTGGGATGCTCCCCTGCTCCAGTCGATCGACTCGATCAACTCTCAGGAGGCACTGCAATTTGACCCTTCTCAGTCGATCGACTGGGATTCTTCTTTGTTCCAGTCGACCGACTCAAGCAATTCTCGGGAGGGCCTGCAAATCAAGCAATGCCAGTCGATCGACTGAGCCATCGCACAACGCCAGTCGATCGACTGGGCTACAGTACCGGAAAACCCTAACTTTGGCTATAAATAGAAAGTTTTTGGGGGATTTTTGGGCGACTTTTTGGCACGGATTTGGAGGGGATCAAGCACGAGTTTCGAGGAGATTGAGTGAAGGAGAAGAAGACCAACATCATTCTCTTGAATTCCTACTTTGGTTTTAGATTCCTAAACTCATCTTCTTCATGTTTACATACTCTTCCATGGATGCTTTTGATTGTAACCCCACTATGAGTGAGTAGTGATCTTGATTGGGGATCTTTGAATCCCCTAAACATGTTTGTGACACTATAAACATTATGGATGCCATTGATGAATGATTTGCACATTATTTTTCTTCATTTGAACTTAATGATTAGAGTTGCCCATAAGGTGTTTGTGAAAATGCCCCAATGAGAAACTTTGCTTGATTTTGTGTTTCAAGTAACTTGCGTTGAAGAACATGATTTCAAATGATCTAAATGAAGAAACATTAGGATTTTGTGTTAGTTGGATGACACTTTTAACCTAATGAGAATGGCTTGATCTTAACAAGAGTGTGGTTGTCTAGTCAATAAAGCGTGAGTGTGAGACTAGATAATTAGACTCTATAATGCCAATAGAGCGTGAGTGTGAGGCATTATGCGAGATGTAACCTCTTGGTACTAAGTTGAAGCGTGAGTTGAACTTAACATTAATGTTGCATGGCTAAATTCTAAACACGTGCATGTGATTTCATCAATGGTGTCCTAGTTTAACGTCACAATAATAGTTTAGGTGGAGGATTAGATCCCTAGTCATCTTTGAATTGATTGTTTCCCCTTTTCATTAATTACACCATTCTTGGATAGTTAAAACTTGGCTATCAACCTCTTAGAGGAAATTCCCCCCCCCCCATCCATTAGACATCCTAAGTAAATCATTAGCACTAATAGTTTAATCACCTATCCTTTGGGTCCGACCTTGGGTTCACCCGAGTCATTACAAATTGTTTTGATTAACCGTGATTAGCATAAGTATTCGATATTCTTATTGAGTATTTGCACTATATTATCATCCAATCAGTTGGTAGAGCGTCTGAGCTGGTTGGGGTACGGCTTTGTTGTTGTTCCCTTGGTATCCTCCCACTACATTGGCCTCCACCGGGTTGACTTCGATCAAAGTTGGGCATGCATCAGTCTTGTGGTCCGTAGAGCCACAAAACTCGCAAGGTCTTACTTGAACTGTCTGCTTTTGTAATAATTGCATCATCATTTCCTTCATTTGTCTCATCTCTTCTGGCATGGAGTTTACTGATGTCTCGGCTTGTGATACATTTTTTGTTTGGAAGAATTCATTTTGACGAGTAGTTTCCTCTCTAAACCGAGCATTTTTAGCAACGTTGGTAATGAGATCCCTTATGCCACTTAATGATAGATTCATCATGGATCCTCCAGCTGAGGCATCCAGGAGCATTTTGTCTAACTCAGTTAGTCCATTAATTAGGTACTCGATGATGATCTTCTCGGGTAGTCCAAGAGTGCAGCAGCTTCTCTCCAGGTGGTTGAATTTTTACAGGTAGTCGTACATGGTTTCATTAGATCCCTGCCTTATGTCCTGCAGTTGCCTTCTTACTTGCATCGCTCTTGTCGCTGGGTAGTATTTGTCCAGGAATTTCCTTTGCATCTGAACCCATGTTCCGATGCTTCCCGAAGGCAATGAAAGGAACCAGTCATTTGCCGAGTCAATGAGGGAAAAATAGAACGCCTTTAACTTGAAGTCGTCTATATTTACGCCATTCGGTTTTAAGTTTTGGCAAATACCATGTAAGCGCTGGAGATGAGTCATTGCTGATTCTCCATTAGTTCCTGAGAACTTTGGCAATTGTGGACCACGGACATGTCGACGGCAATGTTTTCTAGTTCAGGGCCCTAGCAAATGCACCACGGCTGCGTTTCGAAATCTGGGGCATTGAGTTCTCCCATAGTGGGTGCATGATAGTTGTTATCCCCATAATCATCAAAGATGGGTCCTCGTCTCGGCATTTGTTGATGTTGAGGGAGTGGGGGATGTCTAAGGGGTGGTACTGGACCAGCTTCATTTCGGTCCTCGGGTGGTTCTTGGTTTCTTTGGACGCCTTCCCGATTACGAGCTCCTTGGTTTCGGATGAGATGTTCCGGATCGTCAAGAAATGGAGGTGGCGCCTCATAATTACGACCGTACAGCTTTATCTCGTCGTCATCCTGGTAGTCATGGTGGCTTCCTTCGCGGGACATGGTTGTTTTGAAGCGAGTATCGATTCAAAGAACTTATCCGATAAAGTAACTCATTCCCCGGCAACGGCGCCAATTTTGACAGAGCCCACCGCACTGTCGTTAAGGTGCGATGTTCTCTGTGCAAAAATTAATTTATATCTCCGCTACTCGCGACTTTATTACTGGGTAGCAAGTGGTAAGTAGGGGTCGAACCCAAGGGAATTAGGGGGATAAGTTGTTCTTTGAGGGATCGTATAGGGAGGGAGCGTGTTTTAGGTTGATTGAGGTTTTAGTGCGGAAAAGTAAGTGTTTTTTGGTTGGTTTTGGTTTTTAGTGCGGAAAAGTAAATGACAGAAAAGTAAATACTGAAAATAAAAGAGAAGACTTACAGCGGTTGTTGCGTGATCGGCAAGTTTTTCGGAGAGTAGCGGTTGATATTGCAGTTGATATTGAGAAAGTAAAATGCAGGTAAAGTTCTAAGTTAAGGAAAGATTCGGTTTCATGGGCCTTGTATCATAATCCGTTTATCATTGACCGCTAATGACCATACTAAGTGTTCAAAAGTGAATCGAGGCTATTCCTAGCACAAGACTTGCCACACCGTCTAGTCTTTTGCAAGATGTAGTACTCTTGTCTAATATGTGCATCCATTTGACCATCATTCCTGATAAATCAAATGGTTTTTGGAAGAGGTTGATCTCCACAAATAAGCTGTGCTCTTCCGAGCCTCCACTTATCCACGGAGGTCGCGAGTTCATGATAGAGCTTTGCTCTTCCGAGCATCCACTCTACCAATGAAGTTTTGACCTAATATAAGGCACTTAGAACAAGTTGAACACAAAGAGGCATTAAGAAAAGGGTCTAAAACATTTTATGACACAAGAACACCCCTTCAACCGAATGAAGGGTTTAGCTACGATTATCCATGGAAGAGGACATCATAGCTAAATACTTAAAAAGTAAAGGTTTTGAAAGGTAGGAATAGTAAATGTTTTGAAAGTAAAGACAAGGAAAGTAAAGGTTTCGAAAGAAAAAGACAGTAAAGGAAAGGGGTGAGTACTTCAAGAACCGACAAGAGTACTCAAGAACAGTGAAAAGTAAAGACAAGCTTGAGTACTTCAAGAACCGACAAGAGTACTCAAGAACTACTAGAATACTCAAGAACCAACATGAGTATTATAGATTTAAAACAAGTGTTTACAATAGTGCCCAAAATCTAGAGAGATAAGTGACTTGTGTTTGTGATGTTGGAATTGTGGATGATTTACAAAGGGAATGAGGCATGGTATTTATAGGCTAAGGGAGGTGAGTTTTGTGAAGGAGATGAGGCCACTTGTCACAAGGGAAGAGGAGGAGGAGAAAGCCATCGGTGATGTCATCCTCTTCAATTAGCCCCCCCCCCATGTGGTGTGGAAGAGAGGAGAAGCTTGTGGAAGGGTATGGAAGGGAGGAGAAGGGAGAAGAAAGCCGCCGGCTAGGTGGCATGAGGGGAGTGGTTTGTGATTTTTGTGATCTTTTCCAAAAGCCATCGGTCCATTTCAGTTCCGGACTGACTTTGGTTGCTCTTCGGTTGGATTTGCTTTGAGTGATTTCACGTCAGGATCATGAGATTTGTACAGTCGGCATCTGGTCGTGACCTTGGAATGACTCGTAATATATTTTCAGCTTAAAAACTCCTCCTTAGCCAGTATTCTCTCTAGACTTCAAAATACCCTGTAGATAAATATCGGAACTAACAAGCAAAAGTTAAATAGACAAAGAGTCTAATTTGGTGGGTTTAACTGTGTTTATGATTCATATAATTATGGTCCATCACTACCCTTGCTCGTCTCACAAGCCTAAATTTTACTAATTAAGTGATTAAATTTTATACAACCTTGGCATGTGACCTAAATACGTCTTAATAAGCTGATTTTCATTCATCCTTACAACAAACTTTCTAAAAGACTGAAACTACACACTGAGAGGAGAACAATCAAGCCAAATACTTAAAAATGTCACCTTTGTAACAATTTCGGTCAACTTTTCCTTTTGCCAACATAGTTGGTGGCCGAGTGGGTGGGTGGGCAATTGACTTGGGCAAGGTTCCAGGTTCAATTCCCACTAAACACTTACAAGGAGATAAAAATCTTTGGTAACTCGGTATTGGGTCAACCATTAGGGGTAAAACCCTTTATAAAAAAACAATTTCGATCAACTAAGTAATCCAAATGTGCATTAATGCAGCAACTGGCCTCTCATCCCCAACATCAGAGAACTCATGCCCGAAAGCTGATCTCATTCTTCAATTATTGAGGCTTTGGTAACAATTGCCTTAAGCTCTTCGACACATTCGAAATGGTTAAGTGTACATGTCTCTGCCCACCTAACGAAAAATGATACTGTAGTAATTTGAATTTGAATTTGTGTACAGGAGCTAGTGACTAGTGACCCAAGTGGCATCTGCACTAACCAACTCAGATCTTTAATGTTCATTATAGCTCTGATAAGACAATATTAGTCTTTTTGTGCGCCATGGTAATTATTGATAAAGACAATGTCTTTGTAATTAAAACAAGCTTAGTAACAAATCAGATCTTAAAAAAGTTAAAATGTGAAGAGCTTCTTATAATGATACAAATCAAGCTGAAGGAGTGCTTGGAAGACAAAAAAAGCACTTGGAATCCCATTCCCCAAAAAGACATTTTTCAGTCATTAATGGTCACCTTTTTTTTTTTTAACTTTTCTACCGTCTCAGGGCCCGTTCTATAGGGATTGGATTTGGGGTGTTGGGAGATTAGATTAGATTAGATTGTGTTGGGTGAGATTGGGGTGTGTTGGATGAGATTGAGGTGTGTTGGGTGAGATTGGGGTGTGTTGGGTGAGATTGGATTAGATTGTATTAGATTAGGTGAGTGGAGAGTAGATTAAGTGAGTGGGTCTTACATTAAAAATAATATTATAAAAATATTATATATTTAGATTATGTGAGTGGAGGGTAGTTTAGGTGAGTGGGTCCTAGTTTATAAATAATATTATAAAAATGTTAGATATATGTGAGTGGAGAGTAGATTAGGTGAGTGGAGATTAGATTAGATTATGTTGTATTGGGTGAGATTGGATGAGATTGGATGAGATTGGGGTGTGTTGAGTGAGATTGAGTGAGATTAGATTGTATTGGGTGAAATTGGGTCGTATTGACTCAATCTCTATAGAACAGGCCATCAGTCTCATATATCACTACTTCATCACTACACCAAATTCAAAACTTCAAATCCCAGCAGACCTTGAAGCACCAAAGCCTCAAAAGATGGCATCTTTCCTCCCTATCTTCACTTTATGCTTTTTCATCTGCACAGCCCATTCCATCCTAAATCCGGAGCTGACTCTCCTACTCACCATCAAATCCTCCATTGATCCTCAAAACAAGGTCTTGTCATCCTGGACTGAAGATTCTGAACCTTGTAGTGGGATGTTTGAGGGTGTAGCTTGTGATGAAAATGGACAGGTTGCCAACATTTCCTTACAAGGAAAAGGTCTCTCTGGGCAGATTCCAGCTGCAATTGGTGGCCTGACAAGGTTGACTGGTCTCTACCTGCATTTTAATGAGCTCAGGGGAGAGATACCTAAGGAGATTGCTACCTTGACTATGTTGTCTGACTTGTATTTGAATGTGAATAACTTGTCTGGAACAATTCCACCTCAGATTGGGAACATGTCTGATCTTCAAGGTTCTCTTTTTTTTTAATCTCCAAATCTTACTCCTAGCCCTAAAGTTTTGCTTTTTATTACTTCCTATGTGTCAAAGTTTTGAATTTTTACATTTTTAATGATTCTTTTTCATTGACCATCTGAGTTTTGCTTTGTTGTTGAGTTAAGCTTGAACATGCTTTGGATTTGTTGTCTAGTGAGCTATGTAGGGCTGATTGATTCAGATGCATTTAACTTTTGTTTACCTTTAAGATTGATTTTGACTTGAGTGTCCACTGTGCTGTGCACAGTGCTGCAGCTGTGTTACAACAAGCTGAGTGGCAGCATACCATCACAGCTTGGATCTCTCCAGAAGCTCAGTGTTCTTGCACTACAATCTAATCAGCTTAGTGGAAGCATTCCTGCAAGTTTGGGAGACTTCAGAATGCTCACAAGGCTAGATTTGAGCTCCAATAGACTCATTGGAACTGTTCCCTTGAGGCTAGCTCATGCTCCCATGCTTGAGGTTCTGGATGTCCAAAACAATAATCTTTCAGGTTTCGTCCCACCAGGTATTATGACTTGTTTTTATTGGATCACAACTTATGGATGATGTCTTTGTGTTATTAGCGTAGTCTGACGGGCTTAATGAGATCTCTTATGTATCTGTTGTTGTAGTTTTGAGGAGGCTTAACGATGGATTTCGCTATGCAAACAATTCAGGGATGTGTGGCAGTGGGTTCACTGCAATGGAGACGTGCACCATTACCACGAACAAACCAGAACCCACGAATTTAGCTAAGAAAAACATCCCACTGTCTGCAAATGTTCCATCCAATTGTACCAACACAAGCTGCTCGCAGTCAGCAAAAGAAAAAGCCCCGTCATTTGGTGTTGTTATATTTGGAGTGGTTGGCGTTATTGTTGCTGTGAGTATCATTCCACTTTTTATGTTTGTATCTTATCGTCGCAGAAAGCAGAAGAATGGGAGTACTTTGGATTCTTCGGACTGCAGGCTTAGTACTGATCAGGTCAAGGAAGTTTGCCTGAGAAGTGCCTCTTCCCTGATAAGTCTTGACTATTCCAATGGCTGGGATCCGTTGGCTAGACGTCAAACTGAGAACGGATGGGTTTCTCAAGAATCTCTTGATGACTTTACGTTGAACCTAGAAGATATTGAGTTTGCAACGCAGCATTTCTCCGAAGTGAATGTGCTGGGAAAGAGCAACTTCACGGCTGTTTACAAAGGTATTCTGCGGACTGGAGTGGTTGTTGCAGTGAAGCGTATATCAAAATCTAGCTGCAAAGCCGATGAGAGCGAGTTTTTGCGAGGATTGAAGATGCTTACTTTGTTAAGACACGAGAACATCGTTAGGCTTAGAGGATTCTGCTGCTCCAAGGGTAGAGGTGAGTGTTTCCTCGTGTACGACTTCGTCCCTAATGGAAATTTACTGCAGTATCTCGACCTGAAGGACGGCAGCACAAGAGTTCTTCCATGGTCCACCCGAGTTTCCATCATCCACGGCATAGCAAAAGGTCAGCGCAAATTTTCAAGCCTTGTTTAATTCTCCATTCTTATCTATCGTCAACTTAGTCAGAAGCTGATTTTTCTGTCTGTCTCAACTCTTGTCAGGTGTTAAGTATTTACATGGGAACAAACCGGTAATGGTGAGCCGTAACCTATCAGCGGACAAGGTGCTTCTCGACCAACACTTCAATCCCCTACTGGGGGATTCTGGGATACACAAACTTCTCGCAGAAGACATTATTTTCTCCACTATGAAATCCAGTGCTGCAATGGGGTACTTGGCTCCTGAGTACATTACAACCGGGAGGTTCACCGAGTACAGCGATGTATATGCATTCGGCATGATGCTCTTTCAGATCATCTCTGGGAAACGGAGAGTGAGTCTGTCAACACGTCAAGCTGCTGAAGCATCCAGATATGTGGATTTTATTGATGCAAATCTTAAAGGGAAGTTTTCTGAGGACGAAGCATCTAAGCTTGGTAAACTGGCCCTGGTGTGCACCCATGAGTTGCCTGACCACAGGCCGAGCATGGCCAATGTGGTTCGGCAGCTGACTGAGTTACTCAACAAGCCATGATTCTCAGTTACTTTACTATAAGGCTAATGCTCAGGCCCTACATCCCTAGGAGAAGTAATGGTGCTGAGATTTTTCATCTACTGTATGCCGGGAATTTGTTCAGAATGGCCGGTCAAAATATAATCCCAGTGTCCACTTTTGTGTGAACATTTCCAAAGTATTCTTCTACTGGAAAACAATGAATTCAAACTACCTCTTGCAGTTTTGAAGCCTTCATTCAATCAAATCTGCACTGAAAAGTTACAAACTGAGATGCAATTTGGCACTACAATGTATATACGAAATAGGAATGTATCTTATTTTACTTATTTGAAAGAAAAAAAAGTTGAGCTTTTGGACAAAATTTTGGTGAAAAGGGGAGAGATTCTGAAAGACTTCACAGATAGTGGGAAGGGATGAGATTGTTTCATATTACAAACCTGTGTTATATTCATACATTTGAATAAACTGAGTGGACATTATTGCATGAAGCTGCATTCCCTCTCTTTTACAAGTTGAGCAATTGTACAATATATAAACTAGCGTGTGGCCTTATGAAATCAGCATTGTCGGCTATGTTGATCATTTGATTCTCCACAATCCAGCCGATGGAATAAGTCATGTCCCCCGTATGGCTCATATTTCTTCCTTCACTTCAACCCAACAGTGTTACACCGTATGTGACTGATCTCAAGTCAGATAACAATAAGGGTGGCTCGAATTTGGTATCTTACACGGCTCGCTTTTGACATGTTGTTAGGGATGGTTTAGAAACCTTGGGAATCCAAGTCAGGCTTTGATGGATATTCAAGACCCTGAAGTGCAGGCATGCGACGCAAGTCTTCTTCGGAGTAGGCAGGAATGAACCAGTATTGCCTGTCCATTCCAAATACCTGAAATGAATATGATGTCAACAAGAACAGGAATCGCAGAACACTGTAAGAAAGTGAATATATCTAAGACACGCATTAGAGAAAATTAAACAACATCAAATGAATTCAATAACCTAGAAAGCTTATTTATTTGTACACCTAAACCATAACACACTCTAAATGAAAGAAAGATTTATGAGAAAAATATCTTTTGTATAAACCTGCTCAAAATTCTTCTTGCGGCCGAGGTCAAAACGCCATCTGGGGCCAGTGTTCTTCTCGTACGCCTGACACACGTAAGAAACAATGTCAACTCAACATGTCGGGTCAGACAAACGTCAGTTAAACGAGCTTTCTGTGCATATTATATCCAAGAAGACCTCACTCGTCACAAAAGAGAAATTGTGCGACTTTCTACATGTGAAAATGTATAGTAACTGCTAGTTGACTACTACAAATATTAATACCAGTTACAAAGTTCAGGGAAGACCAGTCCATACCTCAATAGTAGTAGTATTAGCAGCCACCAACGATATGTGCATGATCAGAAACCCCATCACACTCAAAGCAAATGCTAAGTTCAAGACTACAAGAGCAAAATTTTATTATTAAAATGAATCAATAAAATAAGCAAGCTAAGGAGAAACACTTCGCGTAACTCTACCAAATGCGAGAAATGTTGTCGCAAGCATTGTTGGACTGCCGGGTATTTCTTCATCGCTAAAGAAGGCTAGAAATTGGGGCAATAAAGCCAGTGTAACAAGGGTTGTCTCAAGAAACGTGTAGAACTGCATAATTGAACACAAGATCCTCAGTGAGAGGTTATCAATTATAACAATGAATGTGTAGATAGACAGCCATAACTTAGATCAGGGAATGTTTTATATGCTGCAAACATATTACAGGGTCGTATTCACAAAAATGGCGCCTTACCAAGAAAAGCAGGAAATACTTGTAATTTAGTGCACCGACACAGTTCACAACCCACACACAGTGATGGTCCATTTTTAGCACACACCTTTGGCCTGAAACAAATAAAAACAAACTCTGATTAACTACCCAGAAATCAAATACAATTGAAATGATCTCATAAAGAAAATGACTCACACACAGAGCAATGGTGGCAGCGAGGCGGCTTCAGGTGATTGCACTTACGACAATACCGAACATTAGGATTTGAAGGATCAAACTGCATGTTGCTAAAATCTAGCTCACGCAGAGGATCATTTTCCCCATTCTCTTCATCCATCACAGGCCTCCAATTAGGGGGCACACTACCAGGATCCGTTAGCACAACGGAAAAGTAACTCCACAGAAGCATTATCAACTGCAATCAAGCAACATGGATATTTCTTTTAGTATTACATCACAAAACCACAATAAATGTTTACCTATAGAGCTTTCAGAAACAGGCTATGAATCAAAACATGGATGATGTATACACAGCATTTTCTATTCATGAATTTTGAAGAAGTTCATAGATTCAATTCAACTGATGATCCTCATAAACCTTTGCCACTACATACCAAAAATAAGGTCTTTCTATATCAAAATAACATAAAAGCACACTTCTACATAAACTCTGATCATGTCTTTTTTTATTATTTATAATTTACCAATCAAATGAACAAAGACCCAAATCAACAATCAACTAACGCAAGGCTACATTGAGCTTAAGAACTAAACCCCAACTAAAAAGTTAGAGGGAAATTACCAGAAAATGAAACAAGATCAAGACGAGAGCAGCAACGAAAAAGTCAAGACCGCCAGCAAACAAAGCCGGGCCATAATTGGACACCACAACGGCATAATAAGTTAATCCAACAACACCCAACACCAGCAGAATCATGATCGAGCCCAGACCCCTCAGCGCCGTACAGAATTTAAAAACGTTCCACGCCATCTTAGGGCCGGATCTGTGCATACCAGTTGCACCCAGGACACAGCCGTAATCCGCCGAAAGTTGGATTTTTTTTGCGTTAGCTTGAATTTTTGAAAATCATTCGATTGAAGCTTCGTTGAAATTGGATCTGCTGGTGGAGATTTGGGGTATTAGGTTAGGGATTAGGTGGAGAAAAATTGAATTTTCATGGAAATGAGGAAGATGAGAGAGAGAAGGAAAAGTGAAACTGAACCGAGTTAATTAGATTAATTCGTTCACTTTAACCCGAGGGCTTAATCGGTCGAATATATTTGGTTGAACCGAGAGGCAAGGTGACGTGTTAATTGTTAAATTGACTTGGGCCTGGGCCTGGGCCTGACCTAGAAAGTTTTTATTATTGTAAGAAATTGGCCCAATTGTGATCATGAAGAATGAAGATTTTTTTTTTGATGGATGAAGAATGAAGATTGACAAATGTCTCATGTTATATCAGTTTTTAAATGATGAACTCAATTTTTGTATTAAAAAAATGATAAGCTCAATTTAAATAATAATAAAATATCAAGATCATTTCATTTTAACATAAAATGTGGTAATAAGTAATTTTAAATTACGGTTACCAGCCGGGTGGGTATGAGAGGGGTTAAAACGGTTTTAGGTTGTTTTTAATTCGATCAGAAACAGTGATTGAGTCATTTATCTAAGAGTTGAGATCTGGTGAGAAGGGCTTTCTATATGAGAAATGAGAAATTTTAAGATCCATCAGATTGAAATAATAAACGGTTAAAATTAATCCTAATTTACATTAAAAGTCGTATTTGTTTAACTAATTAATATGCAGAAAGGGCAAATTAGGAAGATTGAAAATAACCAAAACCCTAATCCCGCTTCACTAAACACAGATACTCGTAGGTGTAACCAATGGCGACGGCGACCAAAAGTTGAGGCGAATAAGATCGACAGGCAGTAGGCGACTAAAGTTTAACAACGACGACGACTTTTCGATTTTGAAAGCGACGCGGACGGGGCGAGAAGTAACGACGGTAGAATTTCGGTTGGCGGAGATGGTTGAGGATGGGGAGACAGTTGATACGTCGCGTACGGCGGATAGTATTTCGGTGACGATTCGGTTTCGGTCGTTGAGGTGATCAGTTTTGATCGAGTGTGATGCACCAGATCTGTATGGAGTATGTGTGTGCGGAGAGTTTGATGCGTTTCGTGTTATGATTTGAAAATGTATTGATTCGAGGGTTGTTGAAGCTTGCAGTGAAAGAGAGTTTCAGAGAGGAGATGAAGTAGCTTGGTATGCATATGGAGATAAAATTGTGAGGAATGCGTGTAACCGGTCCACTGCTTATGCATTTGGTAAGAGGTTTAGCTAATTTGGGATTGAAAGTAATGAAAGGTGATTAAGTGCTCAGCTGAGTTTAGTGTGTAACATTGACTGTTGGATGCCGTCATGCTAAATCACTTTTCTGTTTCTGATGGGGTAGGATTTGCTTGGCTTACTATCTTTGAGTTTATGCTTGATGGTTATGATGTCACGATGAATATGTGGCACTGATTCTCTGCACATTAGCAATTTTATTATCAAAATGCGTAGATTTGCATTCAAAATGCCCAACAGTGTTGGTTGGTTACATTCAAAATGCATAGCTCTGCATTGAAAATGCGTAGATTTGCATTAAAAATGTGTATCATAGTTTCTTATTTAATTGGCTTTCCATGTATAGATGCTTGATTGCTTTGCGACTAAATTGCTTTTAAAATGTGTAGCAGTGTTTCCTAGTTAATTGGCTTCGCATTCAACTCATTCAAAATGCGTAGAGTTGTTTTAGGGTTTATATGATTACTTAATTAAACTGCGTATCATCTTTTATCAAATATTGTGGCCAGTGAAAGTCGAGTATTAATTTAATAACAGTTGGTGCTTCCCAAAACAAAAGAGCTGCAGATGCATCTGGAAAACAGTTGGTGCTTACACACATTCTGAAAAAGAAGGTACATTCTGTGTTTGAAGCCCAAGCAAAAACCAAGCAACTCCAGCATGAACTTGAAGGAGCTCTCCAAGCCCTGGAGAAATCTCAGTGTTGTAGTCCCTATACCTAGTGTCGATTTATAATTCTCATTGTTGTAGTCCCTTCTCCAGAAAAATAAGGATGATGTTGCAGATTTTATGTTACGCATTTTGTTTCAATTACTATGCATTTTGTTTCAAATACTATTTTCGTGATTGAAACATCATAACAGGTATTTGTCATTATAAGATGCGTAAGATTTAATGAAAAATGCGTATGATTTAAATGGTAAAATGCGTAAGATTCCTGGTAAAATGTGTAAGATTCCTGATAAAATGCGTAAAATTTAAAGTAAAATGCGTAAGATTCCTGGTCTATTACAAAAGCTACGTAGACAACTACTACACATTACATATTAATCATTCGTATAATGCTGCCACGATCAGATAGTTGCTCCAGAAGCAACACCCAATGCTGCCACAATCAGCGATGTCTGCTTCATGGTGAATGTCATTGTCATTGCTCTATCTGCAACCAACGTCGAGAAACTCAGATACACCAATATATGACGACAAAACCTATCTGCACTACAAACCCTCATCAAAACATGCAACTAAAAAGAAGCTAGAAAACAAAACTCAAACTGAGCCTAATGGCCTGTTGCAAACTGGGAATACGGAAATCGCAAAGCACTTGAATAATGGGGCACAGCAGCAACTGTATCCACATCAAGCTCGGCAAGAGCATCAGCAGCAGTTTGGGAGGAATTGCTACTCCTTGCTTTCAATTCAAGTACTTACCAATACCACCTCCTGCTGAATCGGACCCTGTCGTTCCAGTGCCTGGATTGCTGTACCAAGATCCGATCTTGTCCTGAAACCAAGTAGCAGAGATCCAGAGACATCTGTGAGTTACTCGGATAGATGATAGGACAAAAGGTACAGTTATACTCGTGCATCTTTAGAAAATAAATGAAATAAACCTATTCTTCGTCCTGAGCTTCCTTTTCTTTTTCTACTCTTCGTCTTCTTCATCGAGTTCCGCATAAGGATTTACAAAAACTGGCACCTTGTTTATCTTAATCTCTTCCTGACAGACGAACAAAATAAAACAGAAGCATTTATGGGCGTATGCGATACTAGGAATGATCACCGCATCCAGCTGCAATGAGGAATGGAGTCTGTAACCCTCCGCCACTTATTGCTTCCAACTGCAATGATCACCGCATTCATCTTCCCTTCATTCAGATTCCAATTTATACTCACAATCTTGTAATCATCCGTCAACGAATCATATCCAAATCCAAACATCCTTCCCAACAGGCAACAATCGCCAAATATAGAATACTCATCAAGCTTATTCCTCATATCACCCTCTCTTATATCCGTACATTCCACCGTGCAGATTCCACATATAAAACCTCTCTCCAGACATCATACACAGCATCCCATCACATGATCCAATAATGTTTGGAAACTTAAACTCAACATGACTATCAACTTTCAAAACAACATCATCTTTTCCAATTTCATGCTCAATTACATCATCTTTTGTTCTCGATATCGGAAGAAAAGAATCAATACCAAATGACTACTTTACCCTCAAATACGATTTTAATACATAAAAATGGGCAGATACCTACGAAAATTAAGAGCCTTTCGATTTAAGATCTAATGGTTGCTATTATTTCGCATTTCTCATCAAAATTACTATTTCTCATATGATCCTAACTCTTTATCTAAATCATAATCCGACCCTAAGTAACGGGTCATATATGTGAACCCAGATCCGGTCATAGAACTAAAATTTAACTAGCCTTTGAAGTGCATAACACATTTAACAGCATCAATCATAATACAAATACTATTTGTGAATTGTAAAATTTAGTAATAGTACTATATTATTTTCAATACAAATCAATTACTTACTTATATGTAATATGTTATTCAGCAAGAACATAAATAGATTGATTGATATGGTGGTCAAATTCATTCTTTGAAAGTGTAAGGTTTGAGTCTTGGTAAAATTATAATACTTTTTGTTTTATTTATGGGGGTCGCATAACCCGACCTAACCCGATTCTAAACTCATATCGGGTCGGATTGAACTCAAAACGTTAGTTGATTGGATCGGATCGAGTTATCGGACTATACCGAGTCTCTTACCCATTCCTTTTCAAACCACGAATTAGTCAACATAAAACAGTTAGAATTATGTAATTTTTATATACGGAGTGGATCAAGCACAAACACATACCTAATTTTACACAAACTTAGATTGTCCAAATAAAGATGCAAGTTAGGGCGAAATGAAGTGACCTAGTGGAAAGATACTCCCACTCGGCGCCAAAGTGCCCGGGTTCAAGTGCCTGCTCTAACATCTAACTCCTAACATCTAACACCCAATCAAAAAAAATAAAGACGCAAGTTACTTTCTAAAATTTCATAAAATTCACAAGTTAAGTAATTTATCAGATTTTGATAATGGTCACAAAATTTTGATAATGTGATTTAATTTTTAAATAATTCACCTATTTATAATTTTCATATAAAAATGAAACTTGACCTTATAATATCAATATTAAAAGAAACATATTAAATTGAGTTAGGAACCAAGACATTCCTTCCCATAGTCGACCCGTCATCATTATCTCTCTTTTCTAATGAGAGATACTTTACAAACTAAGATCTATATAGATAGATTAAGTACATTAAACAAGTCTTCGCTGTCGTTAGTTAAGGTGGCATTATTCCTTGTCAACTTAAAAACATCATTTGCATTTTTTATTTATTGTCTTGCTAATATATGATATCCGAGGAAGAATTTATGTTTATGTACCAAACATATAATTTTATTTAATTTTACTGAACTTAATTTCACTTTATTTGACTATACTGAACTTAATAAAAAATTAAAGTTTTTAAATAATTGTATTGAATTTAAGTTTTGATCAAGTTGAACTACAAAATCCACAACTGAAAAAAATTTCTTTAACTATTATATTTTATTTAACTGTATCAAACTGTATTTAACTTCATTGAACTTAAAAATATGAAATTTAAACTCTACAGAACAAATCCAAACGTAATGAACAAATATATATCGTATTGTTTTTTAAATTTGGTAGAGCACGAACGTAAGAGTTACCGTATATATAAATATTTTGGTTCGCATGTCAACAGGTGAGGCCTCCTCATTACCGCAATTAAAACTTGAACTTTTACCTAGTCAAAATGAAGTTTAAATAACCACGAGAATTGATAGTTGAGGTGACTAAACTCTTGGCTTTGTAATCAAGAGGGAAGGAGTTCAATTCTTCTCAATGTAACATTCCACCTAATTTAGGTGTGAATTTCCTTATCCCCACCTAGGAATAGGTGTGTGGACTTGGTGCTTGTCCCGTGCAAGCGAGGACTTGTTATTTCCTCCCTTTCACAGAAGGTGTTGAAGATGGTTTCTACCGTGTGGAGTAGGCGCATGAGTCGAGTAAGCAGGTCAGGTGCAACAATCATTGAAGAGATGCTTCAAAGTGGGATGGATGGGATGAGACGCTGCATTATAACGTGTGCTTCAGTTAGATATAATGTACTATGACTCCATTAATAGAATAATGAAATGATCTTATACAATTTGTGAACTCCATCTTATAATTATCTTTTTACCATCAAAGATCAAACCACACAACACTACAAATTTTGGGTCAGTTTTACGACATCGAGAATTTGACGCAAAAGTGTCGACGTTGTGTCGTATGTTCAACAATAGTACGACAGAAAATCAAAATGTCGCACAAACCTATGTCGCAAGAGGCTTACGTCGAATTTATGTTATAAATTCTGCGATACATATACGTCAGGATTACGACACAGTGTCGCATAGATATCTAGAAAGCGTCGCACACTTTCTGCGACATATATATGTCACATTTACGACACCTCGTCGCATGTATATTTAGCAGCCGTCGAACAAATTGTGCGACACAGCTACCACAACTTAACGTTGTTGTTAACGTTTATGTGTCAAACAAATGTCGCACAATGTTTACGACACTAGTTTGTCACAGTTTCAACATTTGTACGACACCTGTACTTTTCCATGAATATTTAATTAGACATTTCATATTATATAATTTACTCAGTGTTATTAAAACCAGACGATCAAGTCACTGGGTCGATGGGTCAGTGGTTCAACCGGGTCGAACTGGTTTGACCCGCATAAATTAAAAATAATAAAATAATATATATATATATAATGTGAGGCAGTGTGAGGCACGATCTCAGCCATCCATCAACCCCCGTGCATTGTGGGCACGCCACGTGGCAACGAATAGTAAAACACTATGCAAATAGTAAAAGCAGTGTGAACGCGTTTGGCGGCTCGTGCCACGTGACTTCGCCACGTGCGTCCGATCAACTCCACAGACGGCCGAGATCGTGCATCACTGCCTCATTCTTATACCCATGCCTCAACCAAACGCCCCCTATATATATGCATATTAATATGTATACAATACTATAGTCTATAACTAACAAATTTAGAATTCAAATATCACACATTAATAAGAAAATAACAAAACAACAATTGCAATTTTAGTCTTAAGTCGCAAATCGCAATAACATTGAAAAGTTATGCCAAAAGATAAAAGTTTAATAAGGAAAATAGATATGGTGGTGAACTTCATCTAAGTTGCTTGGATTTTGATTTGCCTCTCCAATGGTATTATCATGTGCTTTTCATCCTCATTTGCATCCTCGTTGTCATCCAAATTCATTTGCCCTATGACAATAGTATTATAACATGTCAGCTAAAGTCACAATAATAATATCAATCAATATGGTTATAATCATTAGTAAACAAAGAAGCATACCGGTATCATCCGAAACATGTTGTATAGTCATATACTTGAAAGATCATTGCGTAAAGCATCCACCTCTTCATTAGTTAAGTATGGTGGTGACTCCTCCATCACCCAATCCGAATGGTCATCAAGTGTTTCAATATTGATTGGGTCATAATTTTGATGCCTTAGTTGTTTCCTGCAATTTATAGTTTACAAGCAATTACACTAATATAATATGTATACATAAATGCAGAAGTAAACAACCAGTTAACATGAATTATATTGTTACCTTTGCTGCAGCCTTAAGTTATAACGAATGTACACAAGATCATTAAGTTTTTGATGCTCTAGTTTATTGCAATTTTTTGAATGAATGTGCTCAAAAACACTCCAATTCCGTTCACAACCCGATGAACTACATGTTTGGCTCAAAATGCGAATGGCCAACTTTTGCAAATTTGGAGCATCACATCCATAAGATTACCACCATTGATCTTGAATATTTCATACACCCAAAAACAATATAAACACCAATATGAAATATCATCAAACTAAATAGAGGCTACTGACTTCACAAAATAAGAAAATAAAGAACATCATTCACAGCAATAGAACTTAATATGAGACTTAAAATAGAACTATTAAGGCAAATCCTCAAAATAAGGAACATCATTCACATTTCACAGTAAATACTTGCTGCAAGTTGAAAATATCCAAAAATAATATAAACACCAATATGAAATATCATCAAACCAAATAGAATAAAGAATGATTGTGAATGAAAGGTAAACTGATTTACCTGGCATCACCGTATTTCGATCATGAATTGCAGTTTGCCTTCCAAAATCACCTTCCGAATTTTTGAATAATCTCATCTCACATGTCAACTTAGACTGCAAATCAACATCTCCATGAGAATACCTTTCAATGACATCCAAAAGGCCAGATATGGTGTTCCAGAACTTATCAAACTCATCATTGTTGAACTGGATAGCTGGATTTAGCCAGTAACCCGTGGAGTGAAGATTTTTTCGAAGCTGTAAATCCCAACGTCTATCCAAGATTTCCAAGTAACGCTCTACTTTCTTCTTGTTCCTTCTAAACCTATACACCATCTCCTCTCTAGCTTTGTATATAGCTCTGTAGAGAAAACTCATTGCAGGTTTATCTTCACTATCAACAATGCGTAGCACACGCACAAGTGGCTCAGTAAGTCTCACAATATCATAATACTGTTTCCAGAAAGAAGAATCCAAGACTTGATCCACAAACTTTTTTGCCTTAGTATCTTTAGCATAAGCAGAGGTTGTCCATTCTCTTGATGTTACCATTCCTCTCAATGCGTCCTTTTGACCCAATATACTTTGCAATGCAATAAAATTAGTGGCAAAGTGGGTAGGGGCTGGACGGAGTATTTCTCTTCTACCTGTATGTTGCCTCATCAAATGTAATGCATAACAATGATTGTATATGTATTTGGTAATCTTGGATGCATGTGTCACAGCCTCACTTACTTCCTCCAACTTTCCGATGTCCTGGAACATCAAATTAATATAGTGTGCTGCACAAGGAGACCAAAACAACTTCGGAAACTCAACTTCTAGTAATCTGCCGACAGTAACATAATTTGCAGCATTATCTGTTACAAAATGGACAATATTTTCAGCACCAACATATAATATCACCTCCTTAAAAAGCTTGTGTAGCATTGTTGCAGTTTTTGAGACATCCGAAGCATCAACGTATTTCAGAAAAATAGTCCCTTTAGGACAATAAACCCGAAAGTTGATAAGACTTCGTCTAGAACGATCTGTCCACCCATCTTCCATGAGAATGCATCCAGTGTTCTTCCAAATATTACGGTAACTATCAACAAGCTTGTTTATCTCACCGATCCAGTGATTCAATAAATGTCCACGAACTCTATAAAAATTGGAGTTTTGTAACCGCACCCATGCTAGAAATAACATCAATCATAGGTTCAAAATATGTGGAATTGACCGCATTAAAAGGCACCAAAGCATCAATCATCCATTTTGAGATGGCAATATCACACTTTTCCATCACTTCTTTACTCTGCATAACACTTTTAATTGTTGGCTGAGCTCCTGCAAATATTCTAGGCATGAAGTAGTTACTAATATGAGGATCACTCTTCTTTCCCTTTTGAATTGTGCTAGGCGTGGGCAATGCTTGCTCATGAATTGGATAACTATCCTCATACTCTTCTTATACCCTCCTCTTTTTATTCCTTACTGCATCAATACTTTGTCTCATCTGGTGTTGAATACTGCAGACGCTTTCTTACATGCTTCAACCTGCCCTTTTTCTCCAGCCAAGTGACACTTGAACCTATTAATGCCACCTCCTCTTATAATCTTGTTGCAATGTAGACATAACAAAGCTGTCTTCCCGCCATCTTCAACAAGCTGCTTGCAATGTCCCCAAGCAGGATCTGTTTTTGATCTAATCGCTCTCTGATTAGATGATGCTTCTTGTGATGAGGGCTGTGATTCGTGTTCCGTAGGCGTAGACATTTCTAACTGAAAAAATTAAAGGCAGTGAACATTATAATAGGATTTGAATGATCAACATTATAACCAATCTAATAGTTAACTACTAGATTCTTTGAAGTCAAGGATTTGAATGATCAACTCTACGATGAAGTCCTGTCAGGTAGGAAGAATCTGGCAAAAAAAGAACTTGAGCTCTCTGAGGCAAAACAAAAGCTGAAAGTTTCCGATGATTTCAACAGAGAAATTAGTGCGACTGCTCAGACCCTTAAGATGGAAGGCGAAAACTCAAAAACAATATGTGAAGATTTGGGAAAGCAAGTACCTGATAAGTTCAACTTGAGCAGAAGTGAGCCAGACCTTCGAGACAAGAGATCAGAACTTGAGCAGAAGATAAGAGATCAGAACTTCGCCAGACCTTGAGCAGAAGACAAAAGATCAGAACTTGAGCAGAAGACAAGAGATCGGAACTTCGCCAGACAAGAGATCGGGATCGGAACTTGAGCAGGTAAAAAAACTTCACCAGTCGCCAGACCTCGCCGACTGTGTTTTGACTTTCGTGAAATTGGAATTGGGGTTAGGGCAATGCGTATGCGACTATGCGTGTCCTTCTGAGTTCTGTTTGTCTTTTTTATTTTTTTAATTCAAGTTTTCTTAAACATCAAAACGACTGTGTTTCGTGCAATTAACATCAACCCGGTTGACCCGGCCGGGTCACGGTTCAACCGGAAACCGGCGATTCAATCGGTTATTGGCCGGGTCAATGACATTTCCGATCCGATTTGAGAACCGATCGAACCGGCCAGTCCGGTCCGGTTTTAATAACACTGAAATACCAATTATTAATACAAAAATAGTTAATTAATTAATAATATTATTATTTTTAATTAAATCACAAAAACAAAATACATTTTATATGCAAAAAAATTTCATTCATATACATATATGTACATCAAAACCGAAGCTGTGCGACTGGTTCCACCCAGAAGCAGCCTCGCCGCAAGCACAAACAACCTCCGGCGTCAAAACCGCTGTAGTAGTCCTCTTCTACTCCAAAAGCGAGCTCAACCCTCAGACCCATCAACCACCATCAGCGGTAACATAACCACGTATTCCATGGTCGGAATCACCGCCACCCTTATACCCACAAAGCCACCAGATCCGCACGCCAGACAGAGAAAAGGCCAATAGAACAACGGGGGAGGTTGAATGGTTTGTTGCCTTATTGTAAAAAATATGTACAAATGTACAACACCCCAACTCCCCCTTCCACACCAAACATACACCACCCATATCAACCACCCAAAATCCCAAACCTAAACACCTCAACCGTCGTTTACCAGCAGCGGCAAAAGAGGGTGGAGGAAGGAGATAAAGCGGAGGACGGACAGGAGATGAGGCGGTGGAAGAAGGAGTTGAGGCGATGAGAAAATTGTGGACGGCTTACGATTGCAGACGAGAAGGGACTGGAAGCTCTTAGAAAGGAGAGAGAGAGAGAGAGAGAGAAGCTCCTCCCTGAGAGAGAATTTTTGAATTTTAGAGATGGACGTTTAGGTTGTTTTGGGATTGAATGGAGGAAAATGAGTGTCGACAAGTGGAGAGAAAAATGAGGAAAATGTAGGTAGTTGGATGTTCGACACATTTAAAAGTGTTTTACGACGCTTTTTTTTCCGTAAAAAATGTGTCTCATGTGTGTCGCACACAAAAGGACAAAATCGACTTACAGGTGTCTCATCTGTGTCACACATAAAAGGACAAAATCGACTTACAAGTGTCTCATGTGTGTCGCACACAAAAGGACAAATCGACTTACAAGCAGTGTCTCATGTGTGTCGCACACAAAAGGACAAAATTGACTTACAAGTGTCTCATGTGCGTCGCACATAAAAGGACAAAATCGACTTATAAGTGTCGCACATAAAAAACAAATAACTTACACAACGCATATCTGTCGTTTCCTTGTCGTATGATTCATCTGACGCCCAGCTACGTCGTACAACTTGCGTCGTAAAACTGACCCAAAATTTGTAGTGCAAGTGACAAGACAACACTCATAAGGATCTTGAAATGAAAGTACATATGTTGATGTGACGAACAAATTAAGGTACAATAGTAATGGTGGTATTTGTTCCTAAACACTTCCCAAACGTAAGCTATTTGTCACATCACAACTATGTATCATGTATATATCCACGTGTAGTAAGTAGAACATTGACTGAGGCTGAGGCGGTGGTGACATGGGCAATGCCATCAACGGGTTGATTGGTGTTTAGTCCATGTCTAGGGTTTGCTCACGCTGCGGACGGCGCGGCAGTGCAGGAAATTTAACTATCTCAACTATTCACAACTTTACCTTCACGTATATCTCTCGCCAAATGAATAAAAACTAATAATGGGCGGTCTCGTGAATAAACATATATCTCTCGGCTCTCGCCAAATGAATAAAAACTAATAATGGGCGGTCTCCTGAATAAATATGAGGGGCAAGAGTAAAGATTATGTGTAAATTATAAAATTTGTCAAAAGTGGATTATAATTTATCGTCGAAAAAAGTAAAAATACGATAGAGTTCGTCACCCAAAAATCATCTATACAACGGATTTAATTTTATCCGTCTAAATAATCATATCAATGACTGTCATTGATTTGTATTTTTTACAAAAATATATTATTTGCCACATCCTTTTTCTGAGGGGGCAGTACTTGAATTTTTTTGTTACAAGTAATTGTTTTGATATAAGTGAAATTTAAAATAAATTATAAAGACTTCATTTTACTTAAATTTGTACTCGCAGCAAATTACTGTCCTCCATCAACATATTATTGTCTTTATATAATTATTTTACCTTTAGTATGAAAATAATGAATTTTAATAAATTAAGGAGGTACTCTAGGAGTTAATAAAAGTACACCTATTCTTTTTATTATTATTATAAAAGTACACCTATTCAAAATGCACATATTTGATTGAGGTTAAAATTCCAAATACTTTTTATTAAGTTCATTCAAATCCAATCATTAAACTAAATAATTCAAACAATCGTACTTAATTCTTCAATTTTAAAAATAATCTTGATTTTCTTAATTTGTATTGACTGAAAATATGTACATGTAGGTGATGGAATTTTGCCTAGATTTATACTTATATATGTCTATAAGAAAACGTAAAACAGCATGTCATCCTCTTCATAATTAGCTAGTAGGGGAATAAGAATCATATTGTATTATTTCACTATCTGCCAATATTGGCTGAGAAGATAAACACATGAAAAGACGCTGTAGGGAAACTCGAAAATGATGTTGGGAAATGGTTCTCAGCTATGTTTAGTAAATAAAATAACATCATTTTAATATATAGGTGGTCATTATGATTGGTTAAAAATATTCGAAATATGACCTTGTATAATTAATACAAAGTCATATTTCGAATATTTTTAACCAATCAGAAAGACCACTTATATATTAAAATGATGTTATTTTATTTACTAAAATGACCTTGTATAAATTATCATCAGTTTGTGATGATACATGTAAATTGAATATTTCAATGTAAATTGTCATAAGTTTGGGAAAGGATACATGTAAATTGAATTATTATCATCAGTTAAAAAGAATACATGTAAATTGAAATAGGTGGCCAAATAATCACAAACTTGAAAATGATGTTGGGAATTGTATAATGTATTCTTTTTATCATAGTTTGTGATTATTTGGCACTATTCCAAAAAAAAGAGTTGTTTATACATATGTATTTTCACACAACATTTTACATTAATTGTTATTACATTTAAAGAATCCATTTGTATATGTGTCTCGTATAAATATGAAACATTGAACTAGATAATTGTTTTATTTGTTTAGAAAGAGATAATAATTAAGGGTAAATTAACCTGCCAACAAGGTGGTGGTTGAGTTGGTAGAACACTTGACTTGCAATAGCAAGGTTAAGAATTCGAACCCCAACGTGACATATTGCTTGCTTGATGCGTGGATGCGATCGTGGGGTTTCAAGAAAGAGGTGTCATATGACATGTGCTTCAGTGTGGACGATTCAAGTACAATCCGGGTTGGTGCCTTGCGTGGCCGTGCTCCAAAAGTTTAGAGATTGTACCCGATTGATAAGTGCTCATGTAATATATACAAAATGTATTCGTGTAGTACTTGGTTTATATGCGATGTTGTAACCCACAATCAAAAAAAGGGTACACTTAACCTAGACTACTCCCTCATTTTAAATTAGGTACCGAACTTTTCAATTTTTCACTTTAGTGACTTTTGCATCAATTTGCATTAGACTTGCACAAATCCGGACCAAACCCGACCGGTCTGATCCGCTCTTCCGGTCAACGAAACGGCCGACCCGGTCCGTATTTCTTTAAGGTCGGACTTGGACACATATTTTAGCCCGAACCGGACTAATAGGCCCACCCATTAACCCGCTACAAATTAAACCTTAATTTTTATTATTTTATTAAAAAAGAAAACTAATACTTAATTTTAATTAGTAAGAAATAAAATATTTTCTAATCTCTCTTATTGGAATCCAAAAGAAATAGACTTCAAAAATAAAATAGTTGAAAGTTTTAACAATGAAAATTACTTCCGACATTCCCGTCAAAAACTTTGCCGAAATATTTTATGATGCTTTTGGAAATGTTTTACATCAGTGTGGCGAATGTTTTGCATCCATCTATTATGCAACATCATCGTAATATACTGTTGTCGTGCCTAAAAATTATTGTATTTTTATTTAAGTTATACATGAAAATTGAAATGTAGCGATACATATTTGTAGCGGGTTGACCCGATGGGTAACCCGGTACGGTACATAGGGCGGGGCTTGGACAAGATTATGAGCTCAAATTGACAGGGCGAGTTTAGCCCGACCCGACTGTATGAGTTATCAAAATAAAAAAGCCCGGCCCGAATCCAAATTTGTGCAGGTCATATTTGCATACATTTTATTTCCGAATTCGAGTTTTTGAGAAATTTAAAGGTCGAAAACTTTTGAATTCGGTTATAGGGTTAACATAATTTGGTCAAGTTTATTTTTACTATAGTTAGCGATACGATTAAAAAGATTTTTGTTTTGATGGAACGATACGATTAAGAAGATTAAACATGTACAAATTGATGCAAAAGTCAGTAAATTGAAAATTGAAAAAGTTTGGTACTTAATTTGAAATGAGACGATATAGTTTAGATAATGTTTTTGTAATTAACCTTATTTTTTCAACCTAAAATGTTATGAAAGTGTGAAATAGAAGACAACAATTTGATTTAAATTATCATAATAGCAATTCTTTTATAATATAAAACCATACTAGACTAGACTAATGAAATTGTACTGAACTATTTTCTTATATGTAAATCAGTGTTGTGAAGTGTGTGTCCAGTACCAATTAAATCGATTTGATGATACACTCGAGAAACCAGAATTGGAAAGAGATAGATGGGAAAAGGTGTTTTAGGTGTATATAAAAAAACTGAGATGGGGCTGATGGCATGTTTTGCTTCACGCAAACAACATCTAACAATGACCTTGCCTATGATCCAACGCGTGCCTTTAAAGCTTTAATCTTCAGCTTCTCTTGATCCTCCCCCATCAACCGGCCGGCATCAACACATACACAACTCCACCCCCACAGAATCGAAATCCACAACAACACACCCAGATAGCCCACATAATTTTCTCTCTCTAGATCAAATCCCTAATTAGCCCTAATTGATCCATGTCTTCCAACCCTATCACCCCCACCATCGGCGGCGGTGGCAGTGCACCGGGAGGGAGCAGCGGAGGTGGGGGTGGAGGAGGAGGACCATGTGGGGCCTGCAAATTTTTGAGAAGGAAGTGTGTGGCTGGGTGCATTTTTGCACCCTATTTTGACTCTGAACAAGGCGCAACCCACTTTGCGGCTGTCCATAAGGTGTTCGGAGCTAGCAACGTTTCTAAGATGTTGCAGCATGTCCCGGTCCATAAGCGGCTTGATGCGGTGGTCACCATTTGCTACGAGGCTCAGTCTCGGCTGAGAAACCCGGTCTACGGCTGTGTCGCTCACATCTTTGCTCTTCAACAGCAGGTAACAATCTAATTGAATTTCTTTCCAATATAAAAAAAAATTGAATTTCTTTCCAAAATCATAACTCAATTCATTTTACTCAAAGCTTTTTATTTTATTTTAAATAATTCAATTTCAATCTCTCATTTTATTTCCGGATTTTGTGTTGAATTTAGTGACATATTTTCTGTTGAATTCAATGAACATTATGTTAAACTTCTTGGTTTATGTGACTAGAGGTTTTTTCATAAATGCGAATATTGTCTAAATCAAGTGTTACACTTTATAAGGCCAATCTTCTATTTCTGTCTAATGATACCATTAGCTTAGTCTTCCAAATCAGACTACTATAACTCTAGTGAATAAATGTGACACCAACAAAAAAGGTGCGACATAATCGTGAGATGATTTTGCTATAAACTAGGGTTAAATACTTGGTAAATTTTATCATTTAAAATCTCAAATCCGTTGCACTTTCATTTTCAAAGCCAACATAACATTAAAAATCCCTTAATTAATTTAGGAAAATAAGTGTTTTCTTAGTATTGCAAAAGTGTTTATATTACAGAAAATGGGATGTATATATATCACTTTTTTAATATTATGTAAACAAATTTTTGTAAAAATATATAATTGGTTTGAATTACTTCCTCAGAACTTGGCCTATGTTTATGAAGTCAAAAATTATGCAAGTAATTAATATATATGATGATAAAACTTTAATTATTTTTATTCATCTAAAATAAATTTTTATGTAGTCTCATAGTCATAGACGATTTCTGCAAAAAAAAAAAAGAAAAAAAGTTGTACTGTATAAAACTGCTGTATATGAAATGAAAGTAGATGGGTGCGAATTCTGATGCAAGAATTGACCAAGTGAACGAGAGAGTTTGTTCACTGAAAACCATGAAAGACAATGAATGAGTTTATTAATGAAATTACACACATTAATTATTTAGTACTGTAGTTTGTTGCACACAAGTGTACACTTTGGTCTCAATTTGGTTCAGAATTTTCCTGCAACTTAAGATCTTCCTGCTGTTATTAAGGAAGTGGTCGAGTTTGATAATCCATATATAAACGGGCTTCTGGTCAAGGTGATCACCAGTTATTCCTCAATTTTGGGTTTCTGCTGCCCCTTATGACGACATGTCTGTTTTTTTTTATATACATTTAGTTTACCTTTTTTTTAAACATGTAGTATGACAATTGATTTGACTAATAATATATATGAAGAGGAGTGCTCAAATGAAAATTCTCCAACCAATCACGACGCGCCACATAAGCCCACTCACACAACTAACTCCTCCACTCACATGTCCAATGGGCCCGTGCTTTGTGAGGTGGCGCGTTGTGTAGTGTTGGATCAACAAGATCTAATGGTTCACAATAATTCTTAGGTTCTTAGCCTAAAAATGGTTCTCATTTGAGCGCGCCCCTATATGAATTACTAACATTAAGAAAGTAACTGTGAATTGTTCTACTAGTAAATAGTAAGAGCATGTTCAGCTAAACCAACACTTTTTCAGCAATATATCTGTTTTTTTGTAGTAATAGTTGCTGACTGATATATTGTTTCAGTCATTAATTAGAGTCGTATTGAGATCCTTTGATAAAATGATGTGACAATATTGTAGGTGGTGAATTTACAAGGGGAGATATCATACCTACAAGCTCATCTAGCAAACCTAGATCAGCTCCAAGCTCCTGCAGTCCAACCACCAGCACCGCCACCGCATTTCTCTATACCAGACGGCCTCCCAACAGCCTCCACCATGCCATCAACTTATGACCTGTCTTCACTGCTTTTTGACCCAGTGGTCCAGTGGCCACCACTGCATCATCATCATCACCAGCAGCCATCAGGCCATGTCAACAATGCTGTTCAAGATCAGTACGTGACTCTTGCCATTCCTAGACCGTTACCGAATATGGCTCGCAGTGGTGCAGGTGCTAGTAGCAGCGGTGGAGATCATGTTCAGGGTTTCACTAGCAGCGAATTGCTACTCAGACATGGTAGTAGCTCTGGCGCAAGTGCTCCTACAAGTGGTTTCAGCCAGAGGCCTTGTCCTTCACTCCCAAGTGATTGATGAATGACAACCAGAACAAGCAGCTGCTAGAAATAGCATACAGTACATCAAGTCATTAATTATATTTACATTTATATTGAGGGTGAATGATCAGGGGAGTATGTGAGAGATCATGATGATCAGATAATTAATTAAGAAACTCATTCAAGTATCATACATGAGCTAGCTAGCATAAAGATATAAACATGTTGGTCTCAATGCGTATGCCTAACAAATTATATATTGCATTGGAATGTTTTTGCATAAGATTTGTAACTTTGATTCGCTGCTTTGATATTTTTTAACTGTGTGGTCTTAATTAGCAATGTGTACACTGGCTCGCCGGTTTTTTGTGTTGTATTAGCGTACTTACGCAACGTTTTGCATAAGTGAAAGCCTGGTTTAGTTGTAAAAGGTATTATGTAGCAAAACAATCTGGTGTAGCGCAGTTATTTGCTGCGAGTTCAAATGACATTGTTCCAATCAAAACGACGTCACTTTGTTCAATTATAAGTTTTATTCCAGTCAAAACGACGCCGTTTTGATTGAAACGACGCCATTTTGCACTCGCAACAAGTAGCTTCGCTGCACCGGATCCGAATCCACATACGTAATTGACAGGCGTATTTTTAACCCTTTATAGTTGCCAAGTTGCAGTCAAAAACAAATTATAAACCTCGGTAAGCCAACGGTCGATCCAAGGAACAGACGCGTGCATGTACTAGTATGCAAGTAATGTGTTCAGCTACTCCTATAGGAAAAAGGTTTGGTTATTACTAAATCCTAAGTGACACTGAAATTAGGAAACATTTGATTTAATCAGAGAAATAATTACAAGATCGAACTTCACCCGTGCTTGCCAAATGGCATGCAATTCAAATATACTATCAAATATGTAAATAAACCAAAATAACATTAGACAAGCCGCTCATCCACGGATCATTGTCTAAATTAACCTAGATTGTTGAACGCCGCCCAGTCACGGATTATCAATAATTTCGATTTATTGAGCCTAGGGTTTTCTAAATAGTAACTATTCCACTACGTACTTGTTATACCATCGACGTGGATGCGCGTGCTTTGTACTTACAGATACCTACGTACTACCAGCGTAGCTACCGTAGTTTAGCGAAATAATTAATATTAACTCTCATATTAGGTCATATACTATCAGCATAGCTACTACGACCTAACATAAATTCTACTTTATCCAGTTAACTACCTCAGACCCATCCATCTTTTGGTGTTTAACCTAATTTCGTTCATACAAGAAAACATCAAACCAATGTATAACGTGCAAGAACGATAAAATTAAGCATAGTAGAATAAAATACTTGAATTGCAATAACGAAAGCGTTTCTATAAATCACATGAAGAGTTGGATACAAGCACGAGATCCGTAGGATCGCGGAATAAAATGACTACTCACGATTCACGGCTATCAACCAAAAATATATAAATGAAAATATTAGGAATGAGAAAACCGTGTTTTGATGAAGCGTAGTCTCAAATATTGGTATTTCTTGAGCTCTTAGTCGTTCTCTTTCTTCAATTTAGGTCAAAATCGATCCCCAAAGTTAGCGTACTCAAAATCTGGTCCGAAACTGCTATTTATAACTCAAAATATCTGCGGGATCGTGACATATGATTTTGTCACGACCGTCACGACCGCCTGAATCTTTCTGGGCAATAATACCTGTGACATTTTGTTTTGTCACGGATGTCACGACAGGGCAAACTGGTAGAAACTTCTCATGGCTTTTTCACGGTCTTAATATCCGAATTTGGTCTTGGTGTAAACTATAAAGTTGTAGCTCTTAGAAGTAGCTTTCCAACAAGCTATAGAATGACTCATTTAGACACCATATAGGATCTGGGCATGCAAATTAAGTTGGAAAGGTCAGTCCCCTGTTTTGTCCAGTTTTTGCCCAAATCTTCACAAAATGCTTTGTTTTACTTCGGATCAATCCAAAAGTCTTAGGTATGCGATATTTAACCTGAAACACTAGAAAAGAGATTAAATGACAATAAAATATAGGGAAAACAAACATAATTCATCATCGAATGAAGTCAATAATATTGGGATCAACTTACTTCAAGGACTCTTTTGTAATTAGTTTTGGTACTAACTGTATATGAAACTAGTTTAGGGATTTACTTGTAAATTCCGAATCATTGTATAGGGCAGCAGATTTGTGCTGTTTCAATTAATAAAATAATACAATCCAAAATGACGGTTGCGGCGCCACAGGCGATTGTTTGCTCTAGCTGCTTGAATCCAATCTAGCTATCTCAGTGACTTCCGATCAGACCGATTGTATTCTATATGGTATCAAGAGCTAACGAGGGTCCTCGACTGTGAGTTATCTCGTTTCTTTTTTTATTGCTGATTTTCCTCTCGGGGTTTTGATTGTTTAGGGTCTGTTCATGGCCAATATCACTGAATCTGCTCCTGTTGTTGCTTCTGGCTTAGCCGATGATGTGTATTACGTTAATAATAATGAAATCAATGGAAACTCGATTGTGGGTGAAATATTGACGGGGAGAGGAAACTTTGTCAAATGGAAGAAATCAATGAGGATCGCCTTGTCTGCGAGACTCAAACTTGGATTCGTGGAAGGGGAACATCCAAAACCCACTGATCCACTGCTGAAAGCGAGATGACAACGATGTGATCATGTCATGGTTGCTGTGCTCGGCATCTAAGGATGTAACTGGACAGATTTTGGATGCAACTGACGTCGCTGATGCCTGGAACTGTCTTCATCTGATGTATGCTAGCTCCAACTTTTCTAGAAAATTTGCTTTGCAATAGGATATAGCGAACTTGATGCAGGGGAATATGTTGAAATAAGGACCTGCTGAAATGTCAGAACCTCAGTGTCACATGGCAGGTATATGTGGTCTATCATCCAAATTACTTACACCAAGTACTCGGATAATTGACAGTGGTGCGACAGATCATTTTGTATGTGATGCTACCATGATTTTTGATATATATCAGTTGCATAAAGAGTGCCAAATCAGTCTGCCTGATGGATCCTTTGCCAGGGTCACTTCCGCAGGAAATTGTGCACTAACACCTGATTTAATCCTCCATAATATTCTCCTTGTGCCCAATTTCAGATTCAATCTATTATCAGTGGGAAAGTTGGTAGTTGATAACCATTGTTCTGTCATTTTCACTGAGACAAACTGTGTCATTCAGGACTCAACAAAGAGGATTATCTTAGAGATTGGTAATTACAGTGGAGGACTATACCAGTTACCAGCTCCAACATTTCAGCAAAATCACATTGTGGCTTCAGCTATTGGTAAGCTAATATCTGCTCATGTTTGGCATAATAGAATGGGACATATGTACGTCCTTGAGTAGAATGCAGTCCTTCTTACCTAAATATGTTCCAAATTTCAGTGTCAAGAATACTTGCAAACATTGTCCCATTTGCGCTTTATCTAAACAAAGTAGAATGAAATTTCCTTTAAGTGATCGAGTTTCTTCTGCTGTGTTTGATATGATTCCTTGTGACATATGGGGTCCTTTTCATGTGTCCACCATGAGTGGAGCAAAGTATTTTCTTACTATTGTTGATGATAAGTCAAGAAGTACTTGGACTTATCTACTTAAACAAAAATCAGAGGTACTCGACTTGTTGATTCAGTTCTTTGAGCTAGTCACAACTCAGTTTGACAGTAAAATTAAGATCCTTCGATCAGATAATGGAGGAGAATTTTTAACGACAAGTTGAGTATTTTTTTTGAAGTCCAAAGGTTGCATTCACCAAAGTTCTTGCCCCTATACTCCACAAAAAATGGAGTCGTTGAGAGAAAACATCGACACCTTCTTGATGTTGCCAGGGCATTAAGATTTCAGTCTAATGTTCCTAAAATATTCTGGGGAGATTGTATATTGACTGCCACTTATATTCTCAACAGGACATCTACACCCCTACTTAAAGGTATGAGCCCCTTTGAAGTTCTCTTTGGCACTGCTCCTTCCTTGGATAACCTAAGGGTGTTTGGTTGCCTTTGTTATGTGAACACTCTACCTCAGTTCAGAGATAAAATGGATCATAGGGCAGTTCCTTGTGTTTTTCTGGGCTATCCATATGGGCAAAAAGGCTACAAGGTCTATTGCTTACAGTCTCATAAGATATTGATTAGCAGAAATGTGGTCTTCTTTCAGGAAATTTTTCCATTTGCTGAAACTGAAAATTCAGTTAAAGGGAAAGCTATAGTGACAGATACACAAAATGGGCAACCTATAGTAACTCCACTTATTGATTGTACTGATGATTTATTTGATGATGTCCCTTCATCAGCCCCCTTTAATTCCCCATCATCTCCAACTATGGTTGCTCATGACATTGACACTTTTCCAACCAACTTTTCAGAAGTAGATTTTCCTCATGTTGATAATGAAAAAAAAAGAAGGAAATGTGGAGGTTAGAAAATAAAAAAAAAAAAGAAAAAAAAAAAAAAAAGGAAAAAAAAAAAATGGGAAAAAAAAAAAAAGAGAGAGATAAAAACATCACCACATCCCATCACCAAGTTCATTTCCTATTCAGCTTGTTCCTCCGCACATCAGTACTATCTGAATCAAGTCACCCTTCACAAGGAACCTCGCACTTATGCCCACGCTGTGAAAAATCCTCTATGGCAGGCAGCTATGATAAAGGAAATTCAAGCTCTTGAACAAAATCACACTTGGATTATATCCTCTCCTCTTCCAGGCAAGCATGTTAGAGACAGTAAATGGATATTCAGAGTAAAGTATCATTCTGAAGGGACAATAGAGCGATACAAAGCACGTGTGGTTGCTAAGGGCTACACTCAAGTCGAAGGAATCGATTATCATGATACTTTCGCACCTGTGGTCAAAATGACCACTGTTAGGTGCCTATTATCTATTGCTGCTACTAAGAATTAGCCCTTATTTCAGCTAGACGTCGACAATGCCTTTTTACATGGCTTTCTACATGAGGAAGTTTACATGAACCCTACATCAGGATTCTGTGACTCAGCCAAGTCTCAAGGCTTTGTCTATAAACTACAAAGAAGCATTTATGGATTGAAACAAGCCTCGTGCCCATGGTTTTCTAGATTCAGTGATGCATTACTTGACTTTTGTTTCGTGCAAAGTATGCAAGACTACTCCTTATTCACTCTGACAAAGGACGACGACTTCATCATGCTACTAGTATACGTCGATAACGTGATACTCACAGGGACATCACATGAGCTGATAGCCAAGATAAAGCAATTCATTCATGATAAATTCAGAATTAAAGACCTTGGACATTTGAAATATTTCTTGGGCTTGGAAGTAGCAAGATCACAAAGAGGCAACTTTATTAATCAAAGGAAATATGTCTTAGACATTCTTGATGATTACAGTTTCACTGATGCAAAACCAGTCAAAACACCTATTGAAGCTAAACATGGCCTTAGTCTGTCTACAACTCCCAACATTCCTGAACCAGCAAATTACAGAAGACTCATTGGAAGATTAATTTTCCTCACCGTCACCAGGCCGGATCTTGCGTTTGCAGTCCATGTCTTGAGCCAATTCATGGCTGCCCCAACTGAAGATCATGTGAAAGCTGCTACTAGACTCTTGAGGTACATCAAACTGGCACCAGCACAAGGTATATATTTTTCTGCTGATTCTGACCTTCGACTGATTGCTTACTACGATGCCGACTGGGCCAGCTGCCCCATTACTCAGAGATCGGTCACTGGATACTGTATGCTCCTCGGCACTTCAATTATTTCATGGAAAACTAAGAAACAAGATGTTGTATCTCGTTCATCTGCTGAATCCGAATATCGTTCGATGGCTGCCGCCTGCAGTGAAATTACATGGTTGATTCGGTTGCTCGCTAATATGCATCTGTCTATTGCTCAACCAATCACTTTGTATTGTGACAGTCAGTCGGCCATTCACATCGCCAGGAATCCCATCTTCCATGAGCGCACAAAACATGTCGAAATTGATTTCCATTTCGTGCGCCAATTCGTTTACTCCGGTCACGTTCGTTCGACATGACTGAACAACCCGTCGACAGGTTTACAAAACCCTTGACTCATGATCAACTCGGGTACCTTTCATCCAAGCTGGGTGTGAGTAATTTCCTCCACAGTCGAGCTTGAGGGAGGGTATTAGGATCAACTTACTTCAAGGACTATATTGTAATTAGTTTTGGCCCTAACTGTATATGAAACTAGTTTAGGGACTTACTTGTAAATTCCGAATCATTGTATAGGGCAGTAGATTTGTGGTGTTTCAATTAATAAAATAATACAATCCAAAATGTCGGTTGCGGCGCCACAGGCGATTGTTTGATCTAGTTACTTGAATCTAATCTAGCTATCTCAGTGACTTTCGATCAGGTCGATTGTATTCTATATAGGTCAATAATTCGATCTGTGAGTAACCTACATGACATATGTGTTAAAATGACATATTGGTTTCTCACTTCGTCCTTGGGTGTGCGTACTCTTCAATTAAATTTATGAATGGTACTCAATATTAAAAAACATTTAAAAAGTGATATTCAACATTTTAGTCTGAAAAGCGAAAGGTGTTTTGATCGAATGGCTTGAACCCTTGACACATTGTTTGGCATATCGTCTTATGTACCAAGATAACAAAAAAGAGTATAGTATGTGTGTGATATCCAAATTCCACTGCGGATATTTCGATGAATTGGTCTTGCTCTCCTGCACTCCCGCCGGCACTTGTTACTTCACAAACTTGCAGGCCTCTCTCACAAACAAGACCTGATCAACATTAGAAAAAAAATGCTTTCCTTTGTCTTCTCTTTACTAGCTATTATATGTTGTTGTATGTATTTAAAACCGTACTCTCATATTTACCAAGGAATTGAATCTGTTTGGTTCATTGAAAGAGACTTTTGTCATCATCCCGGCCTATACACTCTGCAACTTTCCTAGCTACACTACACATGTGTTATTGAACATATGTCAAAACTTTAGCTACATCTTCTCATCAAGCCACCATTCAGAACCGTACCAGCATGATGCTTGATCCGCTAACGAGCTATGTTTCGCAAATTGCGAAGGTAGTAAAAACAAGCATCAAACGACAACATACAGCCCCAAACAAGATTAAAAGCAGCAAGAGATCCTCAAGTGAAAGGACTAAGCCATCTTATTCACCATCAAACTCTTCTTTCTCTGCTGTGGAGGTGTCAACCCAGTTGAAACACGTTTTCAAATTTATTGACAGAGACCAGGATGGGAGGATCTCAGCCTCCGAGCTTGAAGAGGTCATGTTATGCCTGGGACATGATAAGTCAACGTCGGCCAAGGAAGCCGAGGATGTGGTGAGGCAGCTGGAGAAGAATAATGATGATGGCTTCATTGATATGGATGTGTTTATGGACATCGTGGAAGGGAAATGTAGCATTGATGAAGAGCAGCATCTGTTAGATGCTTTTAGGCTTTTCGACACGGATGAAAATGGGTTCATTTCAGCTAAAGAGCTGCTGAAGGTGATGAAGAGGATTGCAGTTGATCAGTGCGTCAGTTTGGAGGAGTGTGTGCAGATGATTAAAGGTGTTGATCAAGATGGAGATGGACTTGTTGATTTTGAGGAGTTCAAGTTGATGATGATAGGAGGAGGAGCTAAATAGCACATTTCAGTTGCTTATTCCTTACCGAAAACTCTCAATTTTTTCAAATCAAGTATCGATGAGTCAAATTGTAATAAAAAACTTATAAAATTAACACCGTTAAATCATTTCACAATTTAAATAATTAATTATAAATATAATGATTAAATTTGAATTATTGATAAATATGAATATCCTATCACGATGGGGTAGTTATGGACTGTTGATTAAGATTTATCACATATCCTCTTTATCATGAACCTTTTCAGGAACCAAAAGATGGTTAAGAATAAATTACAAGAAGAATATGATCTTCCTACAAATCTAGAAGCACTTAATAAGTGGACAATTCCTAAAATAGAACCCAGTTTAATATATAAACTAGGAACGTTTGAGAAAATAGGTCTCAAACAGGTTGTAAAAACAACTGAAGAAACAATTCCGCTGAACTCAGAAGAATTGACTATTAGGTTGCTTGAAGAAAGCGATCTACTTTTATATAGAAATTCTCATAAATTTATACATATTGGTTTAGTGCAAATTGCTTTTAAACCATTAACCCTTGAAGGTTTACCAGAAAGCTACATAGCAGCTCTACATGATGGTTGAACCCTTGATTGGAAACAATCCTTAATGGGAATTATTCAAACTAGCTTGGCCCATGGTTCGGTTTATTTTGATGTTTACCCAAACATACAACTTTCCTTATCCGACATTAACATATTGGATTCATTAATGTTAAACGTTAAAACCAATGGTTACAACTATAAATCTGGAACAGAAGTTATAGAATTTATTATAAGCCACTTTTTACACTTAATCCCCAGTGTAGAATTATGGACAAACAAAATAACGAAACTATAATAATCGAATCCAATTTTAACAAGTTGAGTATTTCGACAAGACGGAAATTAAGTGGGAAGAAATAGAATTTCCTACAAACTGGATACTAGATCAGGTAATACCACCTCAACCAATAAGTCAAAATAACTTAATAGATATTATACAAACACCAGAAGGATCTGTTAAGCTTCAATTTGAAGACATAGCAAGATCAACATCTTCTCGACTTAGTCGGTCGAATTCGATGTACTCTTTTATTTCACCAATCAACTATAAGATTGAACAACCTCTTGAATCTTCAAGAGCATCAACATCTCAAATTAGAGATGCGGAAAGAATTGAAAGGTTAATAATTGATCATAATAATATCATTAAAGGCCTTAACACTAAGGATCCGGAAATAACCGAATATGAAATGGATTTTAATATTTAATTATGATTAGTGAAATAATAGATTTTAGTCCTGGTTCACATGCAAGGAAAATAATTCAAATTGAGTTTGATTCAGATAGATGGAAACCGCTTAAAAAAATGGTTCTTTGAGTCTTATAATTCAACTGCAAGGTTTGTTCGGTTCCTCAACGGGCCCTCTGGCATATGTTGTCTCATGTCTCTGATTCTCCATGAACGTAAGTCCCGCTGATCCGCAAATAGGCATTAAGGCAGTCAGTAACGGGTTGGTCAGAGAAGAAGACACATATGTAGTAAGCGGTGACCGTTGGAGCTGACTGTAATCAGAGCTGGATCTATGATTCAGAGTCTAACACTTTGCAAACATGATGTCTTTTGGTCTCTGTATTGGTCACCGGAACGGTGTATCCGATGTTCTTTGACAATCTACTATATAATTAAATTTTAAAAAATATATTCCAATCAAAACCATTTAACCCTTTAAATGGTTAAATTGAATTGTTTAGAATTTGAATATCATATTGTTTAGTGATAAAATTGAGAACATATAGCACGTACTTATCATCTTTGATGATTAATCTACAAAAACTTAAAAAATACACCCAAACATAACAGGTAAAATTCAATATTGCAGTTATATTTACATTTGTACGATATGTTGTTTTCAATTTTATCACTAAATGATTGGATATTGACGGAGCGCACTGCACTGTCGTTAAGGTGCAATGTTCTCTGTACAAATAAATTAATATTTTCCGCTACTCGCGACTACACTACTGGGTAGTAAGTGGTAAGTAGGGGTCGAACCCAAGGGAATTAGAGGGATACATTGTTCTTTATACTGACGGGGAACGTGTTTTAGGTTGATTGAGATTTTAGCGCGATTGACTAAGCTACTGTTTTTGTTTTTTTTGGTTTTGAGTGCGGAAAAGTAAATTACAGAAAATAAATACTGAAAATAAAGGAGTTAAGGGAAGAAGACTTACAGTGGGTGATGCGTGATTGCGATTCCTCCGGTAGATGAGCGGTTGATGGTTGTAGTTGATCGAGCAATTTATAAAAGTAAATACAGGGGGTTTTTTTTGTAATTCAAGGAAAAGTATTCGGTTTCAGGTACCTTGTATTATAACATGTTTATTAATAACCGTTAGTAACCTTTCTAAGTATTCAAAGATGAATCGAGGCCCTTTCGCATCGCAAGACTTGCAACATCGTTTAAAGCAACACTTATTCTACTTCAGACTAATTCCTCCTTTCGAAGTATCTTAGCCTTTTGTGCATCCACCTGATCTCTCAGTTACGATCGACCAAGTGGTGTTTTAGATAAGTCGAACTCCTCGATAAGTTTTGCTTGTTACAGCTTCCACTTACCGAGTATGATCACGAATTCCCACGAAAGAGCTTTGCTTGTTACAGCTTCCACTCAACCTTGGAAACTCTGACTATATATGGCACATAGAACAAGTTTTGAATACAAAGAAATGAAACTAAAAGAAATTAAAACATTATATAATACAAGAAAATACCTTCGACCGAATGAGGAGTTTAGCTACGAATATCCATGGAAAAGGACATCATAACTAAATACTCGGGGGTTTTGGAAAACAGTAAGAGGGAAAGGGGTGGAATACTCAAGAACCAACAGGAGAATTTCCTACTGAATACTCAAGAACCAACAGGAGTATTCTCTAAAGTATAATACTCAAGAACAAACAGGAGTATTATTTCCAATCAGTATAATACTCAAGAACAAACAGGAGTATTATTTCCAAAACCAAACTTACAAGTAACACAAACTTAGAGAGAGAAGTGATTTTGATTTTTGGATCTTGTGGATGATACAATTGAGGAGGAGGAGCTCTCCTTTTATAGGCTAAGGGGAGGAGAATGGAGGGCTAAGATGGATGCATGTGGCAAGCCATCCATGGAGGAGGAAGGAGGAGCAAGGAGGAGGCGCCACATGGGGGGAGGAAAAGCCGCCGGTTGGGGGGAGCTTTGGGCCGCCGGTAGCCGGTTGCAAGGGGAGGAGAAGGGTGGCTTTGGCCACCTCCAAGCAAGGTGGCCGGTCCCCTTGGTCCATGAGTGCATTTTGACAGTTTTTGTGCAGTCTTTTCACAAAACTATCAGTCCAATTTCGCTCCGGTCTGACTTTGATTGTTCCTCGGTTGGATTTGATTTGAGTAATTCCTAAGTCAGGATCTTGAGATTCTTCATTCAGCGTCTGATCGTGACCTTGGACTGGCTCGTAATATCTTTTCAGCGTAAAATCCTCTCCTTAGCGTGTTTTCTCTCTAAGCGCCAAAATACCCTGTAGAAATAAATCGGGACTAACAAGCAGAAGTTAAATAGACCAACAGTCTAATTTGGTGGGTTTTACTGTGTTTTTTATTCGTATAATTATGGTCCATCAGATCACCCCACACTTTTAGTTGTTCGTCCCGAACAATGCTATTAAAGGGCGGTACTCTAAGTTTGGTTTTAAAATATGAAAATTAGACTGTGGGACTCGATTTATCCTAATTCATGCATTACTTACTTATTACCAAATTGAACTGTGTAAATAAATAGAAGTAACTTGATATTGTACCTTCGTGCCGAGATGCAAATTATTCCGGATGTTTCGGGAGATAGCCCTTTTTAGGCTCCTGGACTGCAACCTCTGGACTGTCTCGCACTATATGGTTTCCTTGTAGCTTTCTCTAGCACGTGATTTGGTTCGGGTTTCACTGGTTTGAGTACTTTGATTTTCTTTTGGCGAGGGACTGCTTTTGTAGTGAATCGGCCTTTGGCCTTTGATTTGACTCTTTGAGTACTTCACTTTTTGTTCGGTTAAAACTTCACAATTTTGGGCCTTTGGCCTCTTGATTTGCTTCTTTGAGCTTTTTTGCGTCTTTGTGACTTGCTAGTCCATTTTCTCAATCCTTTTTGGGAGGTCCAATCATCGCCCGCAAGCCTATGGAAATACCTCCCCGCTCCTCTCATCATTGTTGTTTTGCGCGGGTCAAGATGTGGGTCGCTCATCTATTTTCTCGGCTACTTTGACTAGAGAGAGGACGGTCTGATTCCCGTCCTCGCCTTTTTTCTTTTTGCATAAACACTGCATGGCGGAGATGACTTCAATCTTCACTGAAACCCGAAGTGCAGCCTCCACTGACTTCGAAAACCATATAGTTTGATTCGATCCTTCGATTGCTTGCCAAGCCTCTCTAGAGCATTTCTATCAACTCCACATCCCTAGTTTATCTCAGCACAAAGGGACAAATGAGAAGTTACGTTCTAAGTTTTTGGACAGTTGAATTTTCACAAGGTAAATGCATGAATTTCGGTATATCTTTTTCACATTCTTAAGTTCATATTTTCAAAAAGATAATACTAAAAAAGAAAAACATGTTATTTATTTATGTACACATGCGGTTCTCACCCCACACTTTTGAACGAAGTCGTGCCTTTCAGCACTACTTAGTTCAAAAGCCATGCAAGCAGACAATTACGAGAAGGAAATGATATTAAGGAAAAGGGAAGGACAGAACTCCCTTTAAGGTGTCGAGTGAACGACATGGCACGAGGCTGGATAATCGAGGGAGTTCGGCTGGGGCCTTGAACTCTTAGCGTAGCCTTGACTGGCTTAATGTTGCACCCAAGTCCGATTCCTGAATAGTCAAATCTTCTATGCACCAAGTGGGTGAGAGCGACTTATTGAAAAAGTAAAATACAGAAAATAAAAGACAGAAAATTAAAGTGCAGAAAGTAAGATAGTGTCGGGTTACCTCCCGACCAGTGCACTTGTTTAACGTTGTTGGCTTGACAGTACCTTATTCCTGGATCACTGGTTGGGATCCCATGGGTGGCTTAGGTCGAATTTTGCCACTGTTCATGTGTTGCTTCTTGCCTTGCCTTTACCCGATTTCTTGTGAGCAGATGTGCTTGGACCCTGTTCCCGTTGTTCTGGTGATGTCTCCTTCCAACGTCTTTAAGAAGGTGAGGGACCTTTGACCATAGCTGCTGGTCTTGTTACTTTTTCGGTCTCTTTTGGCAGGTCGGAAATCTGCGTACCGCGATCTGAGATAGGTATTATATCTGGCGGTTTCTTTGCATCCGTGCGGCTATTGTCAATGTAGAAATATGCAATTTTGCCACCGAACTTAAGCGATAATGAGCCCTTGCCCACATCGATCCTTGCCTTAGTAGCATAGAGGAATGGTCGTCCTAAGATTATTGTTGGAGGGTCGTCTTCGCTGGTCTCTCCCGTTTGTATCACATAGAAGTCTGCAGCAATGACGAGCTCTCCCACATGGAGTATTACGTCTTCCAGCACTCCAATCGGACGGATGCACGATTTATCTCCTAGCTCAATAATTGACCTGGGTGCTTTTAATGGACCAAGTCCTAACAAGTAATATAAGGAGGAGGGCATGGCGTTGACAGCAGCTCCAAGATCGACCAGGGACTTATGAATCTGAGTTTTACCAATACCGCAGGTGACTGTGAAGGCCCCTGGGTCTTTATCTCTTTGCGGTTGTGACTCATGATCTGAAGTGAGGGCTTTTTTAATTGTCGCGTCACTCTACCCACTCCTTGACTTAGGATTAGTATAACTGGATCCCTTAATATTTTGCTCAGAAGCATAAATATTAGTTGGAGAGTTCCACCTTAAATTGTCAGTGTCATCCCATCCAGATGCTGGTATGTCAGAGTGTATGACTGGTGGTGGTGTTATACAAACGGTGAATGCGTACCGTCCATTGTCAGCATGCGTAGCCCATGTTTTGCCATCATTGGGTCGGTCTTCCTCTTGATTCCAATCAGGTCGATGCCTCCGGACGAAGTGCTTGTTCGTGAGTTATTAAGTTGGGGATCGTGCAACTTCTCCTAGCGTCGCCTTTTCGTTTGACCTTTTTATCATGCTAAGATTCGCCTTTGGGTTTTGGATGGTTTGTGAAGGGAGTCTGCCAGGTTCATTAGTGAGTGTTGACATTGCCGTGGCGAGCTGGGACATTTGTTTGGCTAGTTATGAAATTGCCCCGTCAGTTTTCGCCTGGTATTGGTGTAGCGAAGTACCCAATTGATTAATGTTTCCTGCGAGCTCCTTCATCGTGTCATCGAGCGACTTGCTTGGTTCTTGCTGATTGTTCGGGCCGGTTTGGTACTGATTTGGTCCTCTTTGCTGATATTGGCCTGCTGATGGAGCGTTCTGGTTATACTGCCGGTGGGGGGTTGGTAGAATGACTGAGCTAGTTGAGGGACAGCTGGTTGTGCATCCTTCTGAGAATAGTTATTATTACGCCAGCTCGGGTTGGTTGCTTGACCATACTGTCTGTTTTGTCCGGCTCTGTCATTACTGTTGTTACTGTATCCTTGGTATCCTCCCACTGCATTCACTTCTGCCGGTTCCTCTTCTATTAATGTTGGACATGCGTCAGTTTTGTGGTCTGTAGAACCACAGAACTCGGAAGGTTTTACCGGAACTGGCTGCCTTCGTAGGATTTGAATCATCATCTCCATTAGCTGCTTCATCTCTTCAGGCATAGAGCTCATCGACGTTTCCGCTTTTGCCACATTTTTTGTCCGGGAGAATTCTTCCTGCTGAGTTGTCTCTTCTCTGAATCGGGCATTCTCAGCAACGTTGGTGATAAGATCCCTTATGCCACTTAATGATAGATTCATCATGGACCCTCCAGCTGAGGCATCCAGGAGCATTTTGTCTAAGGGTCTTAATCCGTTAATGAGATACTCGACGGTGAGTTTCTCGGGCAGTCCAAGGGTACAACAGCTTCTCTCCAGGCGGTTGAATTTTTCCAGGTAATCGTACATGGTTTCGTTGGGTCCTTGCCTGATGTCCTGCAGTTGCCTCCTTATTTGCATCGCTCTTCCTGCTGGGTAATATTTGTCTAAGAACTTTTTCTGCATCTGAGCCCATGTTCTGATGCTTCCGGAAGGCAATGAAAGGAACCCGTCGTTTGCCGCGTCAATGAGGGAAAAATAGAACGCCTTTAACTTAAAGTCGTCTACGTTTACGCCATTCAGTTTGAGGTTTTGGCAAATCCCATGTAAGCGCTGGAGATGAGTCATTGCTGATTCTCCACGAGTTCCTGAGAATTTTGGCAAGTTGTGGGCCACTGAAGTGTTGATGATGATGTTTTCTAGCTCCGGGCCTTCATAGATACACCACGGCTGAACTCTGAAATCTGGTGCCGAGAGCTCTCCCAATGTAGGTTCGCGGTAGTTGTTGTTATCTCCGTAGTAGTCATCGAAAGCGGGTTCTCGTCTCGGCACTTGTCTAGGTTACGGGGGTGGTGGATATCTAGGGGGTTGTCGTACTGGACCAGCTGCATTCCGGTCCTCGGGTGGTTCTTGGTTTCTTCTGATGGCTTCCCTATCACGAGCTCGTCTGCTTCGGATGAGTTGCTCCGGATCATCCATAAATGGAAGTGGCACCTCATTGTTTCGATCGTACAGGTTCATCTCGTCGTCATCTTGGTAGTCATGGTGGCTTCCTTCGCGAGACATGGTTGTTTCGAGCGCGTATTGATTTAAAGAACTTATCCGATGGCTAATTCCCCGGCAACGGCGCCAATTTGATGGAGCGCACTGCACTGTCGTTAAGGTGCAATGTTCTCTGTACAAATAAATTTATATTTTCCGCTACTCGCAACTACACTACTGGGTAGCAAGTGGTAAGTAGGGGTCGAACCCAAGGGAGTCAGTGTGGATTAGTTGTTCTTTAATGAAGCTTATGCAGAAATTAAATGCGATTGGGGTTGAGGTTGAGTGTGATTTGATAACTGAAAGTAAATTACAATAATAGATTGTAAGGAAAGGATTCGGTTTTAGGGGCCTTGTATCATATTTGTTTATCATTGACCGCTAATGATCATACCAAGTGTTCGAAGATGAATCGAGGCTATTCCTAACACAAGACTTGCAACATCACGTAGAACACTTGAAATGATCATGCTAAGTATTCAAAGATGAATCGAGGCTATTTCTAGCGCAAGACTTGCAACACCATTTAAAACACTTGTTCTATTTAGACTAATTCCTCCTTTCGAAGTATCTTAGCCTTATGTGCATCCATTTGATCTTCTGTTACGATTTCCTAAAATGGTTTTTTAGATAAGTCGAACTCCTTAGATAAGTTTTGCTTGTTACAGCTTCCACTTACCGAGTATGTTCACGAATCCCCACGGAAGAGCTTTGCTTGTTACAGCTTCCACTCAACCTTGGAAATTCTGACTTGATATATGGCACATAGAACAAGTTTTGAATACAGAGATACTCTAAGAGTAGAGTCTAAAACATTTATAATACAAGTACACCCCTGCGACCGAGTACAAGCTTTTAGCTGCTTGTATTCATGTCAAGGAATACAAGCAAACTATTATCTTGAACAAGGGTACCGAATAATAAAATAACTTTAAAGTAAAAACAAATAATACTTGAAAGTAATTTTATACCTTACAATAAGCGGAGGAGAGGAGCTCCTAGGCAAGATCCTAGCGCTAAAAGTAGCTCCAAAATGAAGAACAATATTTATTGAAAGTGAAGAGAAGAGGGTTAAGCCCTCTATCTCTCTAAAACATTTGTGATTTATGGTGGATTGTGGGATGATACAAATGAGGAGGAGGAGCTCTCCTTTTATAGCCAAAGGGGAGGAGGATGGAGGGCCAAGATGGTGGCAAGTGGTGTTGCATCCAAGGGTGGAGGAGGAGGAGATGAAGATGTGGTGGAGGAGCCACCACATGTCACATTCCCATGGCTCACAAAGGAGCCGCCGGTTGCCGGTTGGAGGAGGAGGCAAGGTGGCTTTGGCTCTCAAAGCCGCCGGTCACCCAAGGAGGAGGAGGGGAGGGAGCCACCCATGAGTCATCTTCTTCACCAATGCCGCCGGTCACTTGGTCCATGGATGAGTTTTGACAGTTTTGTGCAGTCTTTTCACAAAACTATCAATCCAGTTTTGCTCCGGTCTGACTTGGTTGTTCCTCGATTGAATTTGAATTGAGTAATTCAATGTCAGGATCTTGAGATTTCTGCGTTCAGCGTCTGATCTTGACCTTGTAATGACTCGTAATATCTTTTCAGCGTAAAATCCTCTCCTTAGCGTGTTTTCTCTCTAGTGTCCAAAATACCCTGTAGAAATATATCGGGACTAACAAGTAGAAGTTAGATAGACAAACAGTCTAATTTGGTGAGTTTTACTGTGTTTTTGATTCGTATAATTATAGTCCATCAGATATTCGGATTCTAAATAATTTACTTCTTAATCTTTTCATTATTGAAGTTTATCTATAATTAACATGTTGACAAATTGTGAAGACAATGAGTTTAGTTATTTATGACTTTAATAAAAATATAATTATAATAGTGAATTTTTTCTATTTAGTTTGGATATGTTTTTAAAATTTTAGTTATATAGAAAAGTGTCAAAGATAATAAGCAATATGATGTTTTCAATTAATTTTTTTTTAAATTTTAGTCATTTTATTTATAGTTAATAATTTAAAGGGTTAAAAGCTTTAACGGTGTTAGATTTAAAAGTTTTCTTATTACAATTTGACCTCTCGGTACTTGATTTGAAAAAATTGAAAGTTCGGTACTTATTTTAAATCAGAGTGATAGTTCAGGTAATGAATTTATAATTTTCCCTATTACTTATTAGTGATGAATTATTAAACATTTCCCTTTCAGTAACACTTTTGTTTGGCCCATTTGGTGTGCTCTTTATGAGGCTAGTTTTTGACATGTGAGTCTGGACTTTGGTTGCACGTGAGGCACATAGAAACTCGGCCGGACTCAAGTTGCAAGTGAGGTACATAGAAACTCGGCCTTACTCGGGTCATCAGAGAGACTCTATTTATTCCAAAAATGCAGCTCTATTAATCGAATAGTTAAACTACTTAACTTTGTTTTTCAACCTGATATATATTATTTATGGGGAGCGCATCGTTAAGAATTCTTAAAAATTTGAGAATCTGAAACTCCAAATCTCACCATTGGATCAAATTGCATCTTTGAATATGGAGGTGACACGTGTCTCACTAAATTTTTTTCCTTCATTATGCACTTTCGAGCATTCTTTTTGCCCAGATATATTTTCAGGTTTCAGAAAGTGCACTTAGGCAAAAATGAAAATGCATAACGAAAACAAAGAGGGGTTCTCATTTGAGCGCTCCTCTATTATTTATAATATAAGGTCAGATTTTGGTTCTTAGATTTTCCAATCATTAGAGGACTCTGCAATGCCCATAATAGATGGACTTAGAAGTTAAAATATTTATTTTTAGTTGACTTATATGCGTCCATTGAAGGAATAGACGAAGCAACAACACCTATGTATCCAATTGCAGAAAATAGCACATCCACACGGGACAAACAAGACATCCACGGAGATGAATAACACTCCTACAAAAATATCAGAGAAATATGTTTTTCGAGGGAGTTGAACCCTTGACTTCTCTATATAAATGATCAAGAATTTAAGATACTCGACCAAAACCCTTTTCGCATATATATTCCAAACAACTCATGAATACATTTAAAAGAGATGTTATTATGAAAGATGTTATTTACAGGCAAACATAACTTTTTTTTAAGTGAAACGAAATCTTGAAGGAAAAGAGATGGAGAAGAAGACGACAAGGGACTTTGTTAGATCTTATGGCATGTAGTTTGGCAAAACTCTGTGTAGTTGTTCAATCTGTTGTACAAGGAGAGTTCAAGATCAGAGAGAGACAACCGACTTGGAACAAGTTTGACGCATCAGAGGTTTCCTAATTCATATTAGGCAAGTCGGTGCTGTTGAATATTGATAATATGGTGCAGATATTGATGGCGGTTGACGCAAATATATGGAAGCATATCTAGAAGTTGGTTGAAATATTTTAGGGGTTGATGAGTCGAGTTTTTGACTCGTTAATGCCCGTTTTCGCTATAGCTTTAGTTCGTTTTCGACGTTTATTTGATGTCATTTGATCCCCCTTTCACGCGTTTCAGGTACAAAACAAGATGTCTCAGTGTCAAAAGCCAATAGAAGGAAACTCGGTGAAAATCGGAGATTAGAGCAAAAAGTGGGCAGAATTGGTCCCCAGTCGATCGACTAGGAAGCTCCCCTGCTCCATTCGATCGACTGGGAGAAGTCTCAGGAGGGCCTGCAATCCATGTTTCCGTAGTCGATCGACTGGACCCTTCAGTCGATCGACTGGCGAGTCCTCCAACCAGAGCATGCAGGCCACATGATCTCAGTCGATCGATTGGGACTCCAGTCGGTCGACTGGGAGCAACATCAGGAGGGCCAAAATTCCACATTACCGCAGTCGATCGACTGGGAACCTACCCTGTGCCAGTCGATCGACTGAGAATCTGCTAGCCAAACGACATTTCTTCCTCCAGTCGATCGACTGGGCCACAAGCACAACGCCAGTCGATCGACTGGACTGCTACAGTCCCGAAATTTCAGCGAGGCTATAAATATAAAGAGGCAAGTTTGACCTAGCATCTTGGCTTCTTTGGGGAAAAAGACAAGGAAAAGTGAGCTCAATCAAGGGATCAATCATCATCTAATCAAGGAGATTTGAAGACTAAGGGAGTTCATTAGGATTAACAATCCTACTCTATTCCTCTTCCTTTCTCTTAGATTTTTGTTGAAAACCTACACATCATGTTGTCTTACATGATGTGTGAGTAGTCCCCCTTGTGTTTTGAGGGTTTTATGATCCTCCTTGGTACTCAATGATCATTGTATACACATCTATATGGATTTTATGAAGTTGATTTCATTTTACTATGATCTTCATGTTAGACATGCTACTAAGTGTTTGATAAAATGCCTAAGTGACATGTTTGTCTTAGAACTATGATCTAAGTATCGAGAGAGCTTAGTGATGGTTTGGATATAGTAAAATTGAACTTAACCAACATTTATGAGAGTAAGTGCATGGTGAGAGGTTAACTAGAACTTTATGCATATATCACTTGTGAGAATAAATGCTATATAGTGAATCAATACCCTTTAATTAGTGAGATTCTAATTAAGATGACTTGACTAGGGTTAGACTTCCATGATAGTTTGTCTAGTCCTAGCCTAAGTTAGGTTTTAAACCTATCAACTCATAATTAATTGAACTCTTGTATGCATGATCATTGAGAAATTGCCAAGGAGGGGATTAATCCCTCGAAACTCGCTTTAATTGAATTAATTCCCCTAAAATCAATTCATCACTTGTTTTCATCATTGATAATCATCATCACACTTGAATTTTAGGAATTAGCCGAGTTAGAAAATTTGATAATTCTAGCGCGTAATCTGTTTGCTCCCTTGGGTTCGACATCGGTCTTACCGGTCATTTATAAATTGTTTTTGACCGTATGCTAAAAACCACAACGTCAGAAGACTTGCACTTGAAGATTACTTGGCGAAGAAGATAACCGAAAAAGTTTCTTAAACGAAGTTGAAGATATATTGAAGATTATCTACAAGAGAAATGCGCAAGGATTTAGGAAATATTTCCTATAGATCATAGGCGGTTGGACTTGCAGAACAAGTTAGATTTGGAATCATCCACCTCTATGTAAGGATGGCTGATGCATTCGTTTCAATCATCACTCACGGAGATATTACTCACGCTCAATACACTGAAGAGAGGTGGAGGCAAACGACCGATGATATTATCATTTCGATTAGATCACGACGCTTGGATTCAGTCTATTCTAGTGCTCGGCAGACTGATCGTAGAACAACTTGACGCTACACGCACTGTTGCTCTTACTGTGCATTCAGTGGAAAGTGTTGATTCTCGCGAAGGATCATACTGGTGGAATCGGAGGCAAGGCTCAGATCTAAGGGAGACCTAGTTGGTGATTACTAGAATATTAGAGGCTCAGGCAGTTTAAGAGGGATTCTGTAAACGTAAGCTCCTGTACTCGTAATACTCATTATTAGTGAATTGATGTCCATCGGGCTAAGAAGACATCCCCCCAGACGTAGGCTCGTTAACGCCAAACTGGGTAACAACTTTGGATGTCGTTTATTTTCCGCACTACATTTATTTTTGCATAAGTCGTTCTAGATATTGTTCTATACTCGACTTTAACAACATCTCAACATACACGGGAATATTTCAATTGGTATCAGAGCAAACACTCAACACACAGAGTGAGATTCGAAGGTTGTTGAGATGGATTTAAGGGAAGGGCAGAACATCACGTGACCACCGCTGCTAGAAGGAAACAGGTACGGTTACTGGAGAGTGCAAATGAAGGCGTTCCTAAAGTCACAGGATGAATCAGTTAGGGAAGCTGTTGAACAAGGGTGGACACACCCAGTAACTGCCGACGAAGCTGGCAAAATTAGTCCTCTCGCTAAAATTAGATGGAGTGAAGGATAGAAGAGTGCTGAAGCTGCAAACTCCAAAGCAATGAATGATATATTCTCAGGAGTTGATGGAAAGAACTTCAAAATGATTTCAACATGTGAAATTGTGAAGACAGCTTGGGACATTCTGCAAACTGCTCACGAAGGTACGAAAAAGGCCAAGATATCCAGAATGGAGATGGTCATGTCAAAATTCGAAAATCTAAGAATGCAGGAGGACGAGACCATAGCTGACTTCAACACAAGGGTACTTGACATATCTAATGAATCGTTTGCACTTGGAGAGCCCATGACTGAAGAGACGCTGGTAAGAAAGGTGCTAAGGTCACTACCAAAGTGATTTGCCATGAAGGCACTCGCAGTCAAAGAAGCACAAGATGTTTCAACCATGAGGATGGATGAACTGATGGGATCCCTACAGACTCATGAGATGGAGATGAATGAAGAGGAACAACTCTTGAAGGTTAAAAGTGTTGGTCTGAAAACTAAAATTTCTAATGTTCAGGATAAAGCAGGAGAGATGTCTGAACCACAATATGCAATGGTGGCAAAGAACTTTGGGAAATTAATGAGAAGACAGTACAATCAAGGTTCTGCGGTCCAGGTCAGTCATCTAGTTCAAGGTTCTAGAAGGCTAAAAAAATTTCAAATGAAGGATAGATCTGGAGACTTCAATCACGACAACAAAGGCAATGAGATACAATGCAGAGAATGTGAAGGCATTGGACATATTCGAGCCGAATGTATCAACACGCAGAAGAAGAAGAATGCATATGCTGTCAGCTGGAGTGATAGTGAATCTGATCAGGAAGGTAAGTCCAACAACTTTGTGGCCCTTGCTGCCTATGTCAACCAGGAAGGAGAAAGAAGCAAAGAAGTAGAGCCAAAGTCATCTTCTGAGGATCACACACAGTACTCAAGATTCAGTGATGATAAAGAAATCACTGATGAAGATTTTGCTAACAAGTACAAGGAGTTGTTCCAGGAGTGGCTGGATGAAGTTGAGCGGAACAAACAACACCGCAGTAACCTGGCAGACCTGAAGGAAGAAAAAGAAAAGCTATGGGAAGAAGCTACTGTCCTTGTAGCTCGGAAGGTAGAACATCAACAGATAACCACTGATCTTAAAGCCCAGATGAAAGAAGTAAATGATGAACGTGCTGAACTTGTTGCACAGAAGGCTGAACTACTGGCACTTGTGTTATCTCTGAAGATTTAGATTGAAACAATCCAAGGCGAACACCCAGGAATAACAGATGATCTAAAGAAGAAGAATGCTGCTCTAAGAAGAGGAGAGGTAATCCTTCTTAATACTGTGGATGCCTTGAAATGTGTGATTGAGACAGATAAACTTGTGCATGCCGAGACTCTAGAATAGCTGAAAAACCTGAAAAAGTCTGTTAAGATGCTCAATTCTGGAACAAAAGATCTAGACTCTATTCTGGGAGCTCAAAGGACAAGTGGCGGTTACAAAGGACTAGGGTTTACTAGTACATCTGGCTCTGGAAAGACAACGTTTGTGAAAGCTGAGCCACGATCGTACATTGTACCAGCTAAACATCACCCGCGAAGAAAAGCAACCAGGAATCCCTCAAGAAAGCAAGACAGACGCAGGTGCTTTGACTGCAACCAAGTGGGACACATCAAGCAAAGTTGTCAGGACTTTCACAAGTTTCTTAGAAAGATAAATCAAGTGCCGAAACCTCACATGAAGCAAGTCTGGAAAGTTAAGCAAAGGAGTGAGGTTTGTCATGTTGCGTTCAGTTCCACTAGTCATCTGGAGAAGGAAAGATGGTACTTTGACAGTGGTTGTTCTAGACACTTGACGGGCAATCCTGAGTTTCTGACCAAGGTAGAGGAGTTTAAAGGAAAATCTGTGACGTTTAGAGATGGAGTAGAAGGCAGAGTGCTTGGAAGAGGAACTCTGAATGTGCCAGGTCTACCCAGATTGAAAGAAGTCCTTCTTGTCAAAGGATTACAGACAAATCTAATCAGCATAAGCCAGTTGTGCAACGGAGAGCATCAAGTTTAGTTCACGCAGGAAGAGTGTGTTGTGCTGAATGTCAAGAATGAACTAGTTCTCACTGGAAGAAGAGCCTCGAACAACTGTTACTTGCTGAATCTTGGTCGACCCCCTGCTGAAACAACATGCATGTTAAGCAAAATTGAAGGCATGAAGACTCGAGGTAAACAAGTAAACTTTCAAGGGAGCTGGTGTTGTTGAAGTTGTCTCTGTAAACAATTAAAAAGGGGGGTTGTAAGTAAAAAGAGTGCAAAAGAGAAAATAACACGAAGAATCTGATCAGAGAGAGTATTCAGCTTAGGGTTTCTATTGTGACATGTTTATCATTGACTGCTAAATATCTAATCTCATGTTTCTAAGTGTGGTTGTTCCGATAAAGGTAACAACCCAAGTATCCCGACAAAGGTGATACGCCACAATCTAACCTGACAAAGGTGTTAGACTTCTAGTTCTTTCCTTAACTTAATAATCTGACAAAGGTATTATTTAGCCTAGGTGTTACGATCTACCTTTACGACAAAGTATCCAGTAGATATTAACGGTAAGAATTAACTGCTCAATTAAGCTTTGCGACAAAGCTTCCACTTAATCTAACAAGTTAATTCATAAGATGAGCACAAGAACTAGTAAAACATGAAATAGCATTAAGAACAAAGTCTCAAAACAATCGTCACAATGAATGAAACCCTAAACTAAACTAGAAGTTTAGCTACACATAATGGAAATTAAATGCATAATGAAAGTATGAAAATCTTCTCTCTCGTCGAAAGCTTGCGTCTTCTCCAGAGCCGTCTAGGTCTTCGTAGAATAATTGATGATGGAAACCCTAACCCAAACATCTTATTTATAGCAAAAAGTAGGTTTTCCAAGTTTGATTTTTGGGCTTTATTTCCATGTTTCGGCCTGCTGACGTCATCAAATGGACTGCTGACATCATCACCTCGTCGGCTCGTCGCATTTGAAAGTAACATTAGAGCCGTGTTCGGCTTCGACATTAGCATAATCGCTAATGTCTCCTTCTAACGCGATCCACACTGAGTCTGATTCTTCTTCTGCGTGCCAGTTTTGACTTCGACTCTGGATTTGACCTTCTATATGACCTCGGATGCTCTCTGTGTGAACTAGAGAGTTGTAGGGAATCGAGTCACCTACGCAAATGTATGTGACTCATATTTTTATGATCAGCGGTCCATTCCCAGCGCTTCGTCAAGCATCCAAAGGTCTGACCTGGCACTGTGATGTTTTTGGCAAGAAACGCCGTCTTTTATGCACGTTTCCTCCTAGTGCTTCCGAAACACCTGAAATGCAAAATATCACTAAAAAGTAACTGTTCACATAATTATGTGTTGAAATAAATGAGATTAGTTGACTCGACGAGTCATATAAATACGACTCATCAATTGGTTTAGAACCTAGCTTACACTAAGATAGACAAATTCTCATTTGAATCTAATCCTGGTCAAGCCATCCTAATTAAAACCTCATTTTATTAAGATATTGATTCACTCTATAGCAGTATTATCCGTGGAACATCTCCCAAGATAATAAATGCTATAGGCATTAAGCTCTAGTTAACCTCACATCCATGCATTTACTCTCATAAACACTAGACGTGATCATTTCCACTATATCCAAACCATCACTAAGCTTTTTCAATACTTAGATAATATTCTAAGACTAACATGTCACTTAGGTATTTTATCAAACACTTGGTAACATGTCATAAATTGAGCTATTTGTGAAAATGAAAGCAACACCATAGATTGTATGTTCAATGTGTATACATGATCATAGAGTACCAAGGAGGGTTGTAAAACCCATAAAACACAAGGGGACTACTCACACATCATGTAAGACAACATGGAGTGGGTAGGGTTTATAGAAACAACAAAAGAGAATAGAGAATGGATAAAAGTAGGATGGTTAATCCTAATATCTCCCTTTGATCTTCACTTCTCCTTTGTTGGATGTTGATTGATGACATCAATTCACCTTCTTTTTCTAGAAATTTTCCCCCGAGATCCCCGATGGCTAGGTTAAACAAGCCACTTTCTATTTATAGCCTCAGGTAGAAATCTGGTAATGTAGCAGATCCCAACCGGGCGACTGAACTGAAAGTGAAAAATCCAGCCGATCGGCTGGCTGGGCGCTTGGGCAGGGTATCTGAAATCTTCTCCCAGCCGACCGGTTGGACACTCAGCCGAGCGGCCAAAGTTGGCCGATTGTCATTAAGTTTTGCTCCTTTAGTCAGCCGGCCGGCTGACTGGCCCAGCCAATAGACTCATTTGGTGCGAGGGCGAGCATTTGGATAGCTCCTCTCCAGCCGACCGGTTGGGCACTCAGCCGACCGACTCAAAGTGAGTGGTTGTGAGCATCCATAAGTCTTTCATGTAGCCGGTCGGCTGGGTCTTCAGCCGCCCGACTCAAAGTGGCCGATTGTCATAAGGTCTAGCTCCTTTATCCAGCTGGTCGGCTGGTTCAGGGGAGATTCCCAGCCGGTCGGTGATGGACCATATTTATATGATTCATTAAGATAGTTAAACCCACCAAATTAGACACTTTGTCTTAACAACGTTTACTTGTTAGTTCCATTTTTGTTGTACAGGCTATTTTGAGGTTTAGAGAAGAAACGAGCTAAAAACGGGGTTCTTAAACCAAAAATGAATTACAAGTCAAGTCGGGCCAGTCGGGGACCGAGAAAAATCAACCAGGGACCGAGGACCCCAGTCGAGGATCGAGGACCCCAGTCAAGGACCGAGGACCCCAGCCGGGTACCCAGGCCCAGTACTGAGAACCTCAGGTCCCTGCCAAGAGGTACCCGGCCCAAGAGCCGGGAGTGCCGGGAACCAAGTCCCGAGTGCCGAGCCCCACATCCGAGAGCGCCGAGACCCACATCCGAGAGCACCGAGCCCCACATCCGAGAGCGCCGAGACCCACGTCCGAGAGCGCCGAGACCCACGTTCGAGAAAACCAGGGCCGCGCCGAGAGCAGCGCCCGGGCCCTGTCGACCGAGGGCCCGAGGAAAACTTCAACCCCGGGCCATGACCATGCTCCGGGCAGAATTTGGCCAAACATCCTTCATGGATCAGTCTTAGAATCGTCTCAACATTCCAAATCCATGGTCCAACACCCAATCACCTTCGGCCAAAATTCCGGTAGCTCCGGCCAAAATTCCGGCCAAGCTCCGACCATGGTCCAATCAATTTCCGGTGATGCTCCGATCAAGCCAAATCCAACCACCACCTTGCTCCGGTCATTTTAGCCCAACTCCGGTAAAAAATTTGGCGAAGTCCAACCAAACTACTTATTTCCCGATTAGGGCATACTATTCACATCGATTGATCTTTTGGTTTGAAACCAAACCTCAACCAAGTTCAAAGGACTTGCCCCAAGCTCAACCAAGCTCATGTAGTTGCCCTTTGGCACATATCAAGCTCTAGCCGCCCATGTGCAAGGCAAGTGCACCCTTTGGCTCATCCAAACTCCAACCGAAGGCCAACGAAGCTCAACAGGACTTATGGGAGGACTAGAGGCGGTTGGAGGAGGAAATATGTCACTCCACTCACTCCTCCAACCGCCACATTTGGCTATAAAAGGAGGGCTTCCCCTCCTTGAATCATATCACTTGTAACTTAGGTAGAGAATCTCTCTAGAATCCATCTCACAAATCCTTGTAAACACTTATGTTTTGATATCAAAAGCTCTACCTTCTCTCTTGTTCTTGAGTGTTCTTGAGAGTTCTTGAGTGAAGTTTGAGTTTGTTCTTCATTTCCTTTGCCAAAAACCGTGAGCCCTCTTTTGCTTTCTTGTCTTTATTTTGCTTTGATCTTGAGTACTCTTGTTTGTTCTTGAGTGCTCAAGTTTGTTCTTGAGTTTTACTTTCCAAAACCTTACTTTCTTGTCTTTATTTTCAAAACCAAAACCTTTACTTTTCAAAGCACTTAGCTATGGTATCCACTTCTATGGATATTCGTAGCTAAACCCTTCATTCGGTTAAAGGGGTGTGCTTGTATCATGCAAACGTTTTAGACCCTTTTCTTAACGCTTCTATTATGTTCAAACTTGTTCTATGTGCCATATATTAGGTTAGAACATCATGGTTGAGTGGAGGCTCGAAAGAGAAAAGCTCTTTCGTGGGGTTCGTGAGCATACATGGTTAAGTGGAGGCTCAAAAGAGCAAAGCTTTTCCATGGAGTTCAACCTCTTTAAAACACCACTTGGTTGATCGGAAATGATTGATCAAGTGGATGCACATAAGCTAAGATACTTCGAAAGAAGGAATTAGCCTAACTAGAACAAGTGTTCTATGTCTTGAATAGGACTAGACGGTGTGGCAAGTCGAGTGCTAGAAATGGCCTTGATACATCTTTGAACACTTAGAACGATCATTAGAGGTCGATGATGAACGAACTATGATACAAGGCCCCTAAAACCGAATCCTTCCATTAATCAAAGCACCACTTGTCACTTTACTTTCAGTCCTAATATCAACTGTTTACTTTCAGTACCATTTACTTTCAGTACTTTACATTCTGCAACTAACTTTTACATTCCGCAACTAACTTTACTTTCCGCAACTAACTTTACATTCAGCACTTTACTTTACGCACTTACTTTCAGTACTTTACTTTTACGCACTTTACTTTTACGCACTTTACATTTCAGCACTTTACTTTACGCAATTTACTTTCAGTCTTTACTTTTACGCACTTTACTTTACGCACTTTATCTTCAGTCTTTACATTTCCGTACGCTTACTACAGACTTGTTCAACATCAATCCAACATATCTTTGGCACGCATTGCGCTTGAAATATAGCGTGCGGCCAGTGCCAAAAGTATGTTGCTTGGTTGATCTTGAACTCGACTGTTCCAGCACTTTACTTTTCAGTATTTACTTTTAGTTCAGTATTTACTTTCCTTACTTTCAGTCATTTACTTTCCAGCAATTTACTTTCAGTACTTTACTTTCAGTCATTTACTTTCCAGCAATTTACTTTTAGTACAAAAACCACAACCAACCCCAATCGCACTTACATTTCTGTACAAATCCCTTAAAGAACAACTATCCACTAATTCCCTTGGGTTCGACCCCTACTTACCGCTTTACTACCCAATAGTGAAGTCACGAGTAGTGGACTTATACATTTATCTTTTGCATTTGCCTCACGACAAGGCATTTGTCAAAAATTGGCGCCGTTGCCGGGGAATTAGAAATTATCAATCGGATAATTGTTCTTTCTTTTTCTTTTTCTTTTAAATTTCGAACTCGCTTCTGCATAACCATGTCTCGTGCGGGAAGCCACCATGAGTATCAGGATGACGACGAGATAAATCTGTTCGATCGAAATAATGAGGCGCTGCCTCCATTTCCAATTCTCGACGATCCAGAGCAACTCATCCGAAACCAAAGAGCTCGTGAAAGGGAGGTGATGGATGCACAGTCGTTATGTGCAAACGTCAAGAATAAATTTATAAGTCCGCTACTCGCGACTTAACTACTGGGTAGCAAGTGGTAAGTAGGGGTCGAACCCAAAGGAATCAGGGGAATAGATGTTCTTTGAGGGGGTTGTCCAGCGAGAGAGCGTGTTTTAGGTTGGTTGGTTGGTTTTAAAGCTACCAGCTAAGTGATTGATTGATTGATTGGTTGGTTGATTGGTTTTAATACTGGAAAGTAAATTACAGTTTATAATTAAAGAGAAATGTTCGGTTTCAGGGGCCTTGTATTATATCCTGTTTATCATTGACCTTTAGTGAATTATCTAAGTATTCAAAGATGAATCGAGGCCCTTTCGTAGCGCAAGACTTGCAACATCGTTTAAAGCAACACTTGTTCTAAGCAAAACTAATTCCTCCTTTCGAAGTATCTTAGCTGTAAGTGCATCCACTTGATCTCCCAGTTACGTTATTGACCAAGTGGTGTTTTAGATAAGTCGAACTCCTCGATAAGTTTTGCTTGTGACAGCTTCCACTTACCGAGTATGACCACGAATTTCCACGGCAGAGCTTTGATTGTGACAGCTTCCACTCAACCTTGGAAACTCTGACTTGATATATGGCACATAGAACAAGTTTTGAATACTAAGACTAGACGCTAAGTTAATAGTCTTAAAACATTTTATAATACAAGTGCGCCCCTTCTACCGAACTACTAGTTTAGCTACTATTCATCGCGCTAAACATTATAACTAAGGAAATAAACAGTTGAATAAATACTAGAAATAATACTTACAACCATTGAAGCGCCAAGGGAGCTATCCTTTATTTCCAAAGCCAAACTTTACAAATACATAACTTAGAGAGAGAAGTGTTTTTTTTACAAGTGAGGGATGATGAAAATGAGGGGAGGAGCTCCTCCTTATATAGCCATGGGAGGAGGAGGAGATGGAGGCAAGTGTTGCATGGTGATTGGAGGAGAAAATGAAGGGAGGAGATGGCCACACATGGAGGAAGGAGAGGAGGAGCAAGGAGGAGCCGCCATGTGGAGGAGGAGCAAAGCCGCCGGTCATGGTGGAGGAGAGCCGCCGGTAGCCGGTGGTGGAGGAGGAGGAGGGGTGGCTTTGGCCACCTCTTGCCCAAGTGGCCGGTCATCTTGCCCAAATGTGAATTTTGTACAGTTTTGTGCAGTCTTTTCACAAAACTGTCAATGTGTTTCTTCCCCGGGCTGTCTTGATTCCTCTCCTGATTCTTCTGATTAATTTGTTATGAGTGATTCAACGTCAGGATCCTTGATATTTCTTCAGTCGGCATATGATCTTGACCTTGGATTGACTCGTAACATCTTTTCTGCTCTAAAAGCTCCTCTTTAATGTGTATTCTCTCTAAGCTCTGAATTACCCTGCAAAAATATATCTGAACTAACAAGCAAAAGTTAAATAGACAAAATGTCTAAATAAGGGGGTTATACTGTGTTTATGATTCGTATAATTTTGGTCCATCAGATCACCCCACACTTTTAGTTGTTCGTCCCGAACAATGCTATTCAAGGGCTGTACTCTAAGTTGGCTTTGAAATATGAAAATTAGACTGTGGTACTCGATCTATCCTAATTCATGCATTGCTTATTTATTACCAAATTAAACTGCGTAAATAAATAGAAGAAACTTAATACTTGTACCTCCGTGCTGAGATGCAAATTATATTGGATGTCTCAAGAGATAGCCCTTTTTAGGCTCCTGGACTGCAATCTTGGGATCGTCTCGCACTATATGGTTTTCTGGTAGCTTTCTCTAGCACGTGATTCGGTTCGGGTTTCAATGGTTTGAGTACTTTGATTTTCTTTTGGCGAGGGACTGCTTTTGTAGTGAATCGGCATTTGGCCTTTGTTTTGACTTTTTGAGTTCTTCACTTTTTGTTCGGTTAAAACCTTCTCAATTTTGGGCCTTTGGCCTCTTGATTTGCTTCATTGAGCTTTTCGCCTTTTTGTGACTGCTAGTCCATTTTCTCAAGCCTTTTTGGGAGGTCCAATCATCGCCCGCAAGCCTATGGAAATACCTCCCCGCTCCTCTCGTTTTTGCCGTTTTCGCACGGGTCAAGGTGAGGGTCGCTCATCTATTTTCTCGGCTACTTTGACTGTCGTTTCGCGCGGGTCAAGATGAGGGTCGCTCATCTATTTTCTCGGCTACTTTGACCGGAGATAGGACGGTCTGATTCCCGTCCTCGCCTTTTGCATTGCATGGCGAAGATGACTTCAATTTTCACTGAAACCCGAAGTGCAGCCTCCACTGACTTCGAAAACCATATAGTTTGATCTGATCCTTTGATTGCTTGCCAAGCCTCTCTAGGGCAGTTTATGTCAACTCCACATCCCTAGTTATCTCAGCACAAAGGACAAATGGAAAGTTACATTCTAAGTTTTTAAACAGTTGAATTTTCACAAGGTTAATGCATGAATTATGATTTATCTTTTTCACATTCTTAAGTTCATATTTTCAAAAAGATACTATTACTAAAAAAGAAAAAACAGCAAGCATGTTATTTATGTACATAGGTGGTTCTCACCCCCCACTTTTGAACGAAGGCGTGCCTTAGTTCAAAAGTCATGCAAGCTTAAAACTAAATACTGAATTTAAATGACAGAAATTAAAGTGCGGAAAAGTAAGATAGTGTCGGGTTACCTCCAGACCAGTGCACTTGTTTAACGTCGTTGGCTCGACAGTACCTCGTTGTGGATTATTGGTTTGGGTCCCATGGGTGGCTCAAGTCAAACTTTGCCACCGATCCAGTGTTGTTTCTTGCTGACTTCTTGCCGGATGTTGTGTTCGGGTCAGGACTCCATTGTTCCGGTGGTTTTGCCTTCCTATTCTCCCAAGTAGGTGAGGATCTTTCGACCATAGCCGCTGGTCTATTGAGCCGAGCTCTTGTGTTTCTCCATCCGGGCTTCCATTCCACCGGGCCATGTCTTGGTCTCTTCTTTGTGTATGCACGGTTGGCATACGGGTTGTGTTCTTCGCTAGCCCTCTTCTTTGCAGCAGAGGTGAATGGCCGTTTTAGCACGAGCGAGTTTTCAGGGCTGCTTGGTTGGCTCGTGGCGAGGGAGTGTTTCATTGTTGGCTTTTCTGGCTCCAACTCGCCTTGCACCTCATCATTGATTACTTCATCTTCAAGGGCTGAGATCCGCATACAAACCGAGGGGACAAATTGGGGGACTTCCACCACAAGGGCCACGTCTTTCTTGGATAGATTGAAAATGAGGACTGGGCCTGGCTTGATTTCCTCGTCTGTTTCGGTAGTGAGTTCCCATGAAGACTCCTCCTCGATGCTTTCTGTATCTGATTCGTCCATTACTTCGGATGGCTCGGGAGTGAGATCCCATGTAGGCTCTTCTTCAGTTATCCATGCGTCCTCATCCTCTGTCAGCTTTGTGGGCTCCAATGTTGGTTCCTTTAGAGCCGCCTCCACGTCCATTACTGCCCTTATACTGATGTCTCCTTCCGGGTTTGCTGCGGGAAAGCTTGCAATGGGTGTGATGCCGGGCTCGTTCTGTACTGAGTCCACTTTCATCGTTGGTGCCTTATCTTCAGTTTGGTGCATTGGCCCTCGTTTTGTGCTCTCGGCCAAATCATCAATGAGGCCCCAGGCTTCCTTTTTGCTTAATTCCATTATTGACTCTCCTGCGGCAGTATCTAACAAGCAAAGCTCCGGAAGTCTCATCCCAGTAAGAAATGTCCGAAGAAGATATGAATATGCGAATCCGTGGTGCGGGCAGCTCGCCACAATGGAATCGAAGTACGCCAAGTACTCGTCCAAAGTTTCATCCCGGGATTGCTCAAGGTTGATGATCTTCTTACGGACTTCAAGTTCGAAGGGTGGTGGGGAAAACTCCTCATAGTACCAAGGCTTGCTTCCGTAGTACGACGACATGGTGAATTATGTATAACAGAAAAAAGAACAACTATCCATTTGCTAATTCCCCGGCAACGGCGCCAATTTTGATGGATGCACAGTCGTTATGTGCAAACGTCAAGAATAAATTTATAAGTCCGCTACTCGCGACTTAACTACTGGGTAGCAAGTGGTAAGTAGGGGTCGAACCCAAGGGAATCAGGGGAATAGATGTTCTTTGAGGGGGTTGTCCAGCGAGAGAGCGTGTTTTAGGTCGGTTGGTTGGTTTTAAAGCTACCAGCTAAGTGATTGATTGATTGGTTAGTTGATTGGTTTTAATACTGGAAAGTAAATTACAGTTTATAATTAAAGAGAAATGTTCGGTTTCAGGGGCCTTGTATTATATCCTGTTTATCATTGACCTTTAGTGAATTATCTAAGTATTCAAAGATGAATCGAGGCCCTTTCGTAGTGCAAGACTTGCAACATCGTTTAAAGCAACACTTGTTCTAAGCAAAACTAATTCCTCCTTTCGAAGTATCTTAGCTGTAAGTGCATCCACTTGATCTCTCAGTTACGTTATTGACCAAGTGGTGTTTTAGATAAGTCGAACTCCTCGATAAGTTTTGCTTGTGACAGCTTCCACTTACCGAGTATGATCACAAATTTCCACGGCAGAGCTTTGCTTGTGACAGCTTCCACTCAACCTTGGAAACTCTGACTTGATATATGGCACATAGAACAAGTTTTGAATACTAAGACTAGACGCTAAGTTAATAGTCTTAAAACATTTTATAATACAAGTGCGCCCCTTCTACCGAACTACTAGTTTAGCTACTATTCATCGCGCTAAACATTATAACTAAGGAAATAAACAGTTGAATAAATACTAGAAATAATACTTACAACCGTTGAAGCGCCAAGGGAGCTATCCTTTATTTCCAAAGCCAAACTTTACAAATACATAACTTAGAGAGAGAAGTGTTTTTTTTTACAAGTGAGGGATGATGAAAATGAGGGGAGGAGCTCCTCCTTATATAGCCATGGGAGGAGGAGGAGATGGAGGCAAGTGTTGCATGGTGATTGGAGGAGAAAATGAAGGGAGGAGATGGCCACACATGGAGGAAGGAGAGGAGGAGCAAGGAGGAGCCGCCATGTGGAGGAGGAGCAAAGCCGCCGGTCATGGTGGAGGAGAGCCGCCGGTAGCCGGTGGTGGAGGAGGAGGAGGGGTGGCTTTGGCCACCTCTTGCCCAAGTGGCCGGTCATCTTGCCCAAATGTGAATTTTGTACAGTTTTGTGCAGTCTTTTCACAAAACTGTCTATGTGTTTCTTCCCCGGGCTGTCTTGATTCCTCTCCTGATTCTTCTGATAATTTGTTATGAGTGATTCAACGTCAGGATCCTTGATATTTCTTCAGTCGGCATATGATCTTGACCTTGGATTGACTCGTAACATCTTTTCTGCTCTAAAAGCTCCTCTTTAATGTGTATTCTCTCTAAGCTCTGAATTACCCTGCATAAATATATCTGAACTAACAAGCAAAAGTTAAATAGACAAAATGTCTAAATAAGGGGGTTATACTGTGTTTATGATTCGTATAATTTTGGTCCATCAGGAGGCCATCCGGAGAAACCAAGGCCCGCTCGATGACCGAAATGAAGCTGGTCCAGCGCAACAACCCCCTAGACATCCACCACCCCCGCAATATCAACAAGAGCCAAGACGAGAACCCGTATTCGATGAGTACTTTGGGGACAACAACTTCCGCGAACCAACTATGGGAGAACTGTCGGCACCGGATTTCAGAAATCAGCCGTGGTGCATTTACGAGGGCCCCGAACTAGAAAACATCACCATCAACACATCAGTGGTCCACAATTTGCCCAAGTTCTCAGGAACTCATGGAGAATCTGCGACAACTCATCTCCAACACTTACATGGCATTTGCCAAAATCTAAGGCCCAAGGGGTGAATGTAGAAGACTTCAAATTGAAGGCTTTCTACTTTTCCCTCATTGACTCGGCGAACGACTGGTTCCTTTCATTGCCTTCGGGAAGCATCAGAACATGGGCTCAGATGCAAAAGAAATTCCTGGACAAATACTACCCAGCGGGAAGAGCGATGCAAGTAAGGAGGCAACTGCAGGACATCAAGCAGGGGCCCAATGAAACCATGTACGACTACCTGGAAAAATTCAACCGCCTGGAGAGAAGCTGCTGCACCCTCGGACTGCCTGAGAAACTCATCATCGAATACCTCATTGATGGATTGAGACCCTTAGACAAAATGCTCCTGGATGCCTCAGCTTGAGGATCCATGATGAATCTATCACTGAGCGGCATAAGGCGACTCATCACCGACGTTGCTGAAAATGCCCGATTTAGAGAGGAGACAACTCGGCAGGAAGAATTTTCCCGAACAAAGAATGTGGCAAAGGCCGAAACACCGATGAACTCTATGCCAGAGGAGATGAAACAAATGCAGGAGATGATGGTTCAGATCCTACGAAGGCAGCCAGTTCAAGTGAAGCCTTGCGAGTTTTGTAGTTTTACGGACCACAAGACTGACGCATGCCCAACGTTAATAGTAGAGGAACCGGCAGAAGTGAATGCAGTGGTAGGATACCAAGGATACAATAACAACAACAGCAATGACAGAGCCGGACCAAATCGGCAGTATAATCAAGTAACCAACCCAACTTTGCGGAACGACAACCACCCTCCGAGGGAGACACAACAAGCCGCACCTCAATTAGCTCAGTCATTCTACCAACCTCCCCACCGGCAGTACAACCAGAACGATCCATCAGCAGGCCAATATCAGCAAAAAGGACCAAACCAGTACCCGACGGGTCAGTATCACCAGAAGGGACCAAATCAGTACCAAGCTGGCCCGAGCAATCCGCAAGGACCGAACAAATCCCTTGATGATGTGGTAAAGGAACTCGTGGGCTCGATGCATCGATTCCAAGTCGAGACAAAGGGAGATATCTCGGACTTGAAGAAGCAAATGTCCCAGCTAGCCACCTCAATGTCCGCGCTCACTAATGAACCTGGCAGACTACCTTCACAAACCATCCAAAACCCAAAAGGAAATGTTAGCATGGTAACGATGTCAGACATGAAGGAGGCACTGGAAGAAGCAGCACGACCCTCACTACTAACTATAGAAGTAGATAAGGAAGAGTTCCTTGGTATGATATGGGAAGATGAAACGTATGCCCAGACATACGGAGAACTGATGGACCATAATTATATGAATCATAAACACAGTTAAAACCACCAAATTAGACTGTTTGTCTATTTAACTTTTGCTTGTTAGTTCCGATATTTATCTACAGGGTATTTTGGAGTCTAGAGAGAATACATGCTAAGGAGGAGTTTTTAAGCTGAAAAGATATTACGAGTCATTCCAAGGTCACGACCAGATGCCGACTGTACAAATATCATGAACCTGACGTGGAATCACTCAAAACAAGTCCAACCGAAGAGCAACCAGAGTCAGACCGGAGCTGAAAAGAGCCGATGGCTTTTGGAAAAGATCACAAAACCTCTTCTCTTCCTCACACATGGGCGGCTAAGGGGAGGAGGCTCCTCCTCACATGGGGGGGGGGGGGGGGGCTAAATGGGAGGAGGCTCCTCCTCACATGGGCGGCTAAAGGCCTCTCCACAACCTTGTGCCAAGTGTCTTTGCTCTCCACCACATCTTCTCCTCCTCCTTGGCCTATAAATACAACCTCCCCTCCTTTGTAATCCACAATCCCATCTTCATTACAAACACTTCACTTATCTCTCTAGAAAGTTGGCACTTTTGTAAGCTTTTGTTATAAAATCTATAATACTCCTGTCGGTTCTTGAGTATTATAGTAGTTTTTGAGAATACTCCTGTTGGTTCTTGAGTATTCTCCTTTACTTACTGTCTTTAAAAAACCCTCGAGTACTTAGCTACGGTATCCACCTCTATGGATATTCGTAGCTAAACTCTTCATTCGGTTGAAGGGGTGTACTTGTATCATAAAATGTTTTAGGCTATACTCTTAGTGCCTCTTCTTTGTATTCAAAACTTGTGCTATGTGCCATATATTAGGTCAGAACTTCCAAGGTTGAGTGGATGCTTGAAATGGCAAAACTCTTCCGTGGGGGTTCGTGAACATACTCGGGTAAGTGGATGCTTGAAATGGCAAAGCTTATCTGAGGAGTTCGATCTCTTTTAAACACCATTTGGTTTGATCGGAAATGATTGATCAAATGGATGCACACAGGCTAGTATACCTTGAAATGGGGTGCTAGTCTAAATAGAACAAGTGCTTTAAGACCTTGAAATGGGCTAGACAGTGTGTGCAAATCGAGCGCTTGAAATGGCCTTGATACACGTTTGAATACTTAGTAGGATCACTAAGGGTCAATGATAAACAGGCTATGATACAAGGCCCCCGAAACCGAATGCTTTCCTTAGATTTAAACACCACCTGCACTTACTTTCAATTTTAGTATAAACTGCTTTATCAACTGCTGTCGTTCTGGAAGACTTTCCAATCACGCATCAATCGATGTAAGTCTTCTCCTTTATTTTCAGTATTTACTTTTATGTCATTTACTTTTCCACACTAAAAATCAAAACCAACCAAAAAAATCACTTAGTTATAAGCGCTAAAACCTCAATCAACCTAAAAACACGCTCCCTCCCTGTACAATTCTCTCAAAGAATAGCTTATCCCCCTAATTCCCTTGGGTTCGACCCCTACTTACCACTTGCTACCTAGTAGTGAAGTCATGAGTAGCGGACTTATAAATTTATTCTTGACGTTTGAACACACGACTGTGCAACCATCAAGAACTAATAGCCATAGAAAGACTCAAAGAAGCACAAACGGCAGCTCTACTGGCAAAACAACAACGAGGACCCACAACTTACAAACCTACGGTCAAGCACTTCAACCGTAGGCTCCATCCTGATTGGAATCAAGAGGAAGACCGGCCCATTGATGGCAGAACATGGGTCACGCATACTGACAATGGACGCTATGCGTTCACCGTTAACATGACACCACCACCAGTCACACACTTTAGCGTACCAGCATCTGGGTGGGATGACAATGAAAACTTAGACTCTGATGGTCCCAGATCGAGCCTCAAAACCAAAAAAAACGGGGCTCAAGATTCATCTTATTCTATAGAGATCATTGCCTCCGAAGATCATACGACCAAAAAGAACGAGGTAGAAAAGGGATTAGAGCTAAGGAATGGGCAAAATGGCCTGATGACGGAGAAGCTCCTCACTTGGAGTCAATAGGCACAACTAGAAATGAGTAAAGACCTAGGAGCCTTCACGGTCACCTGTGGTATCGGCAAAGCCCAAATTCACCATTGCCTAATTGATATCGGGGCCGCTATCAATGTCCTACCTTACCCTCTATACTGCTCATTGGGGCTTGGTCCATTGAAGCCACCAAGGATATCCCTCGAGTTGGGAGACAAGTCGTGTGTCCAGCCGGTTGGAGTGTTTGAAGATCTAATACTCCGTGTGGGAGATCTCGTCGTTGCTGCGGACTTTTATGTAATACAAGCAGGAGATACTAGAAAAGAAGACCCTCCAACGCTGATATTGGGACGGCCATTTCTCCATGCTACCAAGGCAAGAATGGACGTGGGCAAGGGCTTGTTATCACTCGCATTTGGCAGCAGAATTTCAGATTTCTACATCGATGATAATGATGGCCGTCCAGGTACAAGGAAACCGCCAGACATTGTGCATACCTCGAATCTCAGAACACTGGTTTCTGACCTACCAAGAGAGACCGTAAGAATAGCTAGGCCAGCAGATATGGTCAAAAGATCTTCACCAACTTCGGAGGATATGAAGGAACAACCACCGGAACAATGGAGTCCTGACCCGAGCTCATCATCCCACAAGAACTCGGGGAAAGTCAAGGCAAGAATAAAGGTAGGCGCTGCGCAGAAATACGACATGAACCACCCATGGGATCCAAACTTGTGATCCCCAATCGTCGAGCCAACGATGTTAAACAAAGGCACTGGTCGGGAGGTAACCCGACATCTATCTTATTTTCAGTCATTTTAATTTTTGTCATTTAGTCTTTACCTTGTCAGTCCCTCTCACCCATTTTGTGTATAGAAGGAATGACTACTTGTATAGGAATCAGCTTTGGGGAGCGCCGAGAGTTCAAGGCCCCAGCCGAACTCCCTCGATTATTCCGCTCCGAGCCATGTCATTTGCTCGCATGTCCTCGACATGCAACGACACCGTAAAGGGAGTTCAGTTCTTACCTTTTCCTTATGTCATTTCCTTCTCTTGTAAATATTTGCTTGCAATCGGCTTTTGAACTAAGTCATGCCGAGAGGCACGCCTTCGTTCAAAAGTGTGGGGTGAGAACTGCCTTTGCACATAATTAGTTTAACATGCTTTCCTTTTCCTTTTCCCTTAATATTATCTTTTTGAAAATATGAACTTGAGAATGTGAAAAAGATAGATCTAATTCAAGCATTTACCTTGTGAAATCTCAACTGTATAAAAACTTGAGGATGTAACTTCTTAATTGTCCCTTTGTACTGAGATATACAGGGGATGTGGAGTTGATATAAAATGCCCTAGAGAGGCTTGGCAAGCACTCAAAGGATCGGATTTCGCTATATGGTTTACGAAGTCAGTGGAGGCTGCACTTCGGGTTTCATTGGAAATTAGAGTCATCTCCGCCGTGCAGCGTTTATGCAAGAGGCGGGACGGGAATCAAACCGTCCTAACTCTAGTCCTAGTAGCCAAGAAAATAGATGAGCGACCCTCATCTTGACCCGCGCGAAACGGCAAGGATGAGAAAGAGCGGGGAGGTATTTCCATATGCTCTCGGACGATGATTGGACCTCCCAAAAGGTTGAGAAATTGGACAAGCAAATCACAAAGGAGCAAAGCTCAAAGAAGCAAATCAAAGGCCAAAGGCCAAAATTGTGAAGGTTTTAACCGAAACAAAAGTGAAGAAACTCCAATTCAAAATCGAAGGCCAAAGACCAAATCACTTCAAAAGCTGTCCCTCATCAAAGTCAAAGAGCTCATATCATTAAAACCCGAACCAAATCACGTGCTAGAGAAAGCTACAAGTTAACCATATAGTGCGAGTCGATCCCGAGAATGCAGTCCAGGAGCCTGAAAAGGGCTATCTCCCGAATCATCCGAATTAATTTGCATCTCGGCTCGAAGGTACAAGTATCAAGTTTCTTCTAAGTATTTACACGGTTTAGTTTGGTAACAAGTAAGTATTGCATGGATAGGATAAATCTAGTTCCACATTCTCACTTTCCTATTTAGAGCTTTTTACTTGGATTTTGTGTTTCTCTCTCGAATAGCATTGTTCGGGACGAACATGTATAAGTGTGGGGTGATCTGATGGACCATATTTATATGATTCATTAAGATAGTTAAACCCACCAAATTAGACACTTTGTCTTAACAACGTTTACTTGTTAGTTCCATTTTTGTTGTACAGGCTATTTTGAGGTTTAGAGAAGAAACGAGCTAAAAAGGGGGGGGGGGGGTTCTTAAACCAAAAATGGATTACAAGTCAAGTCGGGCCAGTCGGGGACCGAGAAAAATCAACCAGGGACCGAGGACCCCAGTCGAGGACCGAGGACCCCATCCGGGTACCCAGGCCCATTACCGAGAACCTCAGGTCCCTGCCAAGAGGTACCGGGCCCAAGTGCCGGGAACCAAGTCCCGAGTCCCGAGTGCCGAGCCCCACATCTGAGAGCACTGAGACCCACATCCGAGAGCGCTGAGCCCCACATCTGAGAGCGCCGAGACCCACTTCCGAGAGCACCGAGACCCACGTCCGAGAAAACCAGGGCCGCGCCGAGAGCAGCGCCCGGGCCCTGTCGACCGAGGGCCCGAGGAAAACTTCAACCCCGGGCCATGACCATGCTCCGGGCAGAATTTGGCCAAACATCCTTCATGGATCAGTCTTAGAATCGTCTCAACATTCCAAATCCATGGTCCAACACCCAACCACCTCCGGCCAAAATTCCGGCAGCTCCGGCCAAAATTCCGGCCAAGCTCCGGCCATGGTCCAATCAACTTCCGGTGATGCTCCGATCAAGCCAAATCCAACCACCACCTTGCTCCGGTCATTTTAGCCCAACTCCGGTCAAAAATCCGGCGAAGTCCAACCAAACTACTTGTTTCCCGGTTAGGGCATACTATTCACATAGGTTGATCTTTTGGTTTGAAACCAAACCTCAACCAAGTTCAAAGGACTTGCCCCAAGCTCAACCAAGCTCATATAGTTGCCCTTTGGCACATATCAAGCTCTAGCCGCCCATGTGCAAGGCAAGTGCACCCTTTGGCTCATCCAAACTCCAACCGAAGGCCAACGAAGCTCAACAGGACTTATGGGAGGACTAGAGGCGGTTGGAGGAGGAAATATGTCACTCCACTCACTCCTCCAACCGCCACATTTGGCTATAAAAGGAGGGCTTCCCCTCCTTGAATCATATCACTTGTAACTTAGGTAGAGAATCTCTCTACAATCCATCTCACAAATCCTTGTAAACACTTGTGTTTTGATATCAAAAGCTCTACCTTCTCTCTTGTTCTTGAGTGTTCTTAAGAGTTCTTGAGTGAAGTTTGAGTTTGTTCTTCATTTCCTTTGCCAAAAACCGTGAGCCCTCTTTTGCTTTCTTGTCTTTATTTTGCTTTGATCTTGAGTACTCTTGTTTGTTCTTGAGTGCTCAAGTTTGTTCTTGAGTTTTACTTTCCAAAACCTTACTTTCTTGTCTTTGTTTTCAAAACCAAAACCTTTACTTTTCAAAGCACTTAGCTATGGTATCCACTTCTATGGATATTCGTAGCTAAACCCTTCATTCGGTTGAAGGGGTGTGCTTGTATCATGCAAACGTTTTAGACCCTTTTCTTAACGCTTCTATTATGTTCAAACTTGTTCTATGTGCCATATATTAGGTTAGAACATCATGGTTGAGTGGAGGCTCGAAAGAGAAAAGCTCTTCCGTTGGGTTCGTGAGCATACATGGTTAAGTGGAGGCTCGAAAGAGCAAAGCTTTTCCATGGAGTTCAACCTCTTTAAAACACCACTTGGTTGATCGGAAATGATTGATCAAGTGGATGCACATAAGCTAAGATACTTCGAAAGGAGGAATTAGCCTAACTAGAACAAGTGTTCTATGTCTTGAAAAGGACTAGACGGTGTGGCAAGTCGAGTGCTAGAAATGGCCTTGATACATCTTTGAACACTTAGAACAATCATTAGAGGTCGATGATGAACGAACTATGATACAAGGACCCTAAAACCAAATCCTTCCATTAATCAAAGCACCACTTGTCACTTTACTTTCAGTCCTAATATCAACTGTTTACTTTCAGTACCATTTACTTTCAGTACTTTACATTCTGTAACTAACTTTTACATTCTGTAACTAACTTTACTTTCCGCAACTAACTTTACATTCAGCACTTTACTTTACACACTTACTTTCAGTACTTTACTTTTACGCACTTTACTTTTACGCACTTTATTTTCAGCACTTTACATTTCAGCACTTTACTTTACGCAATTTACTTTCAGTCTTTACTTTTACGCACTTTATTTTCAGTCTTTACATTTCCGTACGCTTACTACAGACTTGTTCAACATCAATCCAACATATCTTTGGCACGCATTGCGCTTGAAATATAGCGTGCGGCCAGTGCCAAAAGTATGTTGCTCGGTTGATATTGAACTCGACTGTTCCAGCACTTTACTTTTCAGTATTTACTTTCAGTTCAGTATTTACTTTCCTTACTTTCAGTCATTTACTTTCCAGCAATTTACTTTCAGCACTTTACTTTCAGTCATTTACTTTCCAGTAATTTACTTTCAGTACTAAAACCACAACCAACCCCAATCGCACTTACATTTCTGTACAAATCCCTTAAAGAACAACTATCCACTAATTCCCTTGGGTTCGACCCCTACTTACCGCTTTACTACCCAATAGTGAAGTCACGAGTAGCGGACTTATAAATTTATCTTTTGCATTTGCCTCGCGACAAGGCAATCTGTCTGTCGGCTGGGATGTTTTTTGTCCACTTTTTGCTCCAAATCTTCAATTTTTCCTGAGTTTTCGTATTTAGTCTTTGACATTGAGAGGGCCTTGAATTCTACCTGAAATGTGGAGTAAGAGGTCAAATGACATCAAAATATCGTCGGAAACGAACCAAAGCTATAGTGAATAACGGCTATTAATAAGTCGAAAACTCGACTTATCAGGTGGCTACACGTCTAGTACTGGGTCTTGACCATGTGTATCGACTCAAGAAGGCACCCAGAGCATGGTGTGAACGTCTAAACCATGGCTATGTTTGAGGGGGAGTAGACACTATGCAGCTTTTCGTCAAACACGCAAGGTCAGACGCTGGAAGTTGTTGCACCCAGATGTTGTGGATGAAGCAAATGCTAGAAGAATACGGAGTAGAACAAGATGTGATGACACTCTAATACATGAGTGCAATAACCATATCCAAGAATCTTTTCAAAACTCCAGAACAAAGCATATCGACATCAGGTATCACTGTATTCGAGAGCAGTCAGCAGACATCTTCTCCAAAGCCTTGGACAATCTTCAGTTCGAGACACTTAGATCCTCACTGGGTCTATGTGTCATTAACAACTAAGTTGTTCCAGTACAAGTTGGTCAGCTGGAGCTTGAACGAGATATGTTAAGGGCTGACGTGGAAGAAAGGTAGAAGATTTCAAATTCTGGTGCGAGAAGAAACGATTAGACTACCAAAGAATTTCAAATACTTTTAAACGGCTTGAAGTGACATGGCAACTTGTGGAGATTCGAGAAGATATGTGGCGCGCCAAAACTGTTTAAGTTTCCAAAATCAAATTATCTTGCAAATCAATTGTCTGTGTCTCGTTTGTTCTCTCTCGACAAAACCCTAGACGAACCTTGAAGAAATTAAACAATGATGAAGACTCTGAGGACTCAGACTATTAATTCCATGGTGATGATCCCTGCTCTCTCTACAAACAATTATGTTTCTTTTTGCTACTATGTTTTAGCTGAACTTTGGTTTATTGTTGAACAATTGCTACTGTTTTTAGAACTCCCTTGTCAATTTGTGGCAAAAAGGGGGAGTAAATATGGAGTTTATAACCTCCTTAAAAGATTCATATGTGCTTGAAATTTTTGGAGTTTGAAACCTTCTCAAAGATTCAACTGTAATAGTAGTACATGTAGAATACAGGTAATAGTTTTGCCAAAAATGCCAAGGGGGAGATTGTTAGATCTTATGGCATGTAGTTTGGCAAAACTCAGTGTAGTTGTTCAAGCTGTTGTACAAGGAGAGTTCAAGACCAGACAGAGACAACCGACGTGGAACAAGTTTGACACAGCAGAGGTTTCCTAATTCATATTAGGCAAGTCGGTGCTGTTGAATATTGAAGATATAGTGCAGATATTGATGGCGGTTGACGCAAATATATGGAAGCATATCTAGAAGTCGGTTGAGATATTTTAGGGAATACTTGCGCTTGAAGATTACTTGGTGAAGAAAAGAAACGAAGAAGTTTCTTAAACGAAGTTGAAGATATATTGAAGATTATCTACAAGAGAGATGCGCAAGGATTTAGGAATGTTTCCTAAAAGATTTAGGAAAGATTTCCTAAAGATAATAGGCTGTTGGACTTGCTGAACAAGTCAGATTTGGAATCGTCCACCCCTATATAAGGAGGGATGATGCATTCGTTTCAATAAGCACTCATGGAGATATTACTTACGCTCATATACACTGAAGGGAGGTGGAGGCAAACGGCCGGAAATATTATCATTCCGATAAGATCACGACGCTCGGATTCAGTCTGTTCTAGTGCTCGACAAACTGATCGTAGAACAACTTGACGGTACACGCATTGTTGCTCTTACTGCGCATTCGGTGGAAAGCAGTGATTCTCACGGAGGATCATACTGGTAGAATCGGAGGCGAGGCTCAGATCTAGGGGAGACCTAGTTGGCGATTACTAGATTATTAGAGGCTTAGGTAGTTTAAGAGGGATTCTGTAAACGTAAGCTCATGTACTCGCAATACTCATTATTAGTGAATTGCTATCCACCGGGCTAAGGAGATAGCCCCCTAGACGTAGGCTCATTAACGCCGAACTGGGTAACAACTTTGTGTGTCATTTATTTTCCGCACTGCATTTATTTTTGCATAAGTTGTTCTAGATATTGTTCTATACTCGACTAGAACAACATCTCAACATACACGGAAAGATTTCAGACTTATTGGCCTAAATAAAAGTCCACAAGAGGTGACAAAGGAGCAGCTAGTAGAACCCCGTTACTCCCCCACCGACCAAAATTTGATCAACACTCTAAACTCATAACCAAAACCAAAACCAAAACTATGCATCATTTTCACCATCAAGATAAATTCAATCGCAGTCATCTTCATTGCAAATCATTTAGGAAGCGTTCTTAGCACCTTCTTTACTAGTTTTTCTTCAGCCATAGGGTACTCCTAGTGCAAAGGACTCGATGGATAGGTCAAGCAGCTTTGCATTAAACTCAGCTATTATTTCACCATCCTTAATCTTTAGACTCTCAAACATGGAAGTGATCATGCATGCGTGATGTCTTGATTTTGTCAGTTCCTTCATGGGCAGTGCGAAGAGTGTCCTAGGCATCCTGGACCACTTTGCGAGCAGAGATGAGTTTAATGATGTTCTCACCCACAACTAAAAATATGGCATTCATTATCTTTGAATTTCCATCGGCCGCCTTCTCCTCACTTGCAGTCCATTTGTCTTCCATTTTCAGTTCATCTTTGCCTTCGGCATTCTCTTTGGTGGAATGTGTCCATTCAACTAGCACATCTTTCCACGCCTTCTCATCACACGATTAAAGAAAGGCCTTCATCCTGACCTTCCAGTAACCATAGTTTGGCCCTTGTAGCAGCGGAGGTCGACTGATGTTCTATCTTTCTTTCAGATTCATCTCGAACGGAAGCTAGATCACACTCTGTATGTTTAGTGTCCTGCTCTAATACCAATTAAAATTTCTACGTGTATACCGAGATGACCAACCAGCTAGTGTTTGAACAACTGTTGGAACTAGTTACGCAGAATAGTTATAATGCAACGAAAGTAATAGATGCGAAACAGAATAGACACGAGTTGTTTACCCAGTTCGGCGTTAATGAGCCTACGTCTGAGGGCTTCTCCCAAGCCCGGTGGAAAGCAATTTACTATAATTGAGTTTAGAGTACAACGGACTTACGTTTGCAAACTCTCTCTCAAATGGCTTACTCTTTAACACTCTAGTACATTGCGAAGCTCCCCTTAGATCAGAGATCCCTCTCTTAGTCCACCTGATCTTCTTTTCAAGATCTAAGTCTTCTCCCGAAGGCTAAGCAGCAGAATGCGTGCAGCAGTCAATGTGAAACAGCGTCTGGGATAGATTGACTTGTGTGCCTTGAGCTAATAGACGTCAAACGACCTCTGATTACCGATTGAGCTCAAGCACACCAACTTCGATCGGTTTCCCAGAATGTGTGTTTCTCTTGTTGAAAATCGATACTGATTTGTAAACCCTAGCCATGTATTTATACTCGGCATGGGGATCTTTTGCTAACGCATCAGGAAAATATCTTTTTTCTTCATGTTATCTTCGAAATCTTAGGAACTCCTTCCTAAGATTTAGGCCGCCTCTTATCAAGATCTTTCTTGTTGCAAAATCTTCTCTAGCAAGATCTTTATGCAACTATCTTCTCAACTGTCTTCATGCACCGCCTTAGACAAATATACAAATTTTCAATGTAGGAAACTCAATCTGTTTCACTTGTGCAACGCTTGAGTCCATCGTGGTCTTGAACAACTGCTTATCTTCACACTTGAACATTATTGAAACCGTTTTGTTAAACTTTTTGCCACAAACTAACTAACTAACAAAATTTTACAGAAATTTATAATATTCATATGCGGCCTCAATTTGTTTGTAATAGTATAATGTTATTGGACAGTAATTTCTAACAGCTCTTTCCATCTTGTGAGCTCGAATTGTCTTCAATCTTCATCCATGAATGATTACTAGCATAGAAATGAGTTTCTCTATATTCTACCCCTTTTGAAACTTAAATCTTTCAAATATATTGATTGAAACTCAAATATCCAGAATACCAATTTGGGTTAATACCGGTCCCCGGGGCACCGATAATATACATTTCTTTAAAATATCGGTTTCCCAGGAATTAATATTAGTAAAATTTGTTGATGTGCTCATTTGGGGACTACATGAACCAACTGGGACAAGATCGAAGCCAACCTGACATACACGTCGAATGTCGATTCCTCAAGAACCGGTATCTTAAATGAGTTAATATTTTTTATTCATCTGTTTTTCCAAAAAATTTGTTTTTTATTTAATGAGTTTATATGTTTTAGTAAATGAATTTATAATCATCAATTGTAATGGCCCGGCCAGATACAATTACATTAGGGGCTCATTCAAGTTCAGAATAGTAACTTAATTACACAACGCAAAAAAAATTATTGTCTAACAAAATATTCTCATATGATACCGGTTCCCCCGAAACCAGCATTCGACGTGTATGCTAGATTGGCTTCGATGTTGTTCAAGGTCCATGTAGGCCCCAAATGAGCCACAAAAGCAAATTTTATTAATACAGGTTCCTGGGACACCGGTATTTTGAAAAAACGCATATTATCGGTGCCTCGGGGAACCGGTATCATTAAGATACAGGTTCTCCCGAAATCGGCATTCGACGTGTATGCCAGATTGGTTTCGATGTTGTTCAAGTTGGTCCACGTACGCCCCAAATGAGCCACAACAGCAAATTTTATTAATACTGGTTCCTGGAACACCGGTATTTTGAAAAAAAAGCATATTACCAATGCCTCGGAAACCGGTATTAACTCAAATGGGGTAGTTTGAATATTCGAGTTTCAAGTGATATACTTGAGAGATTTGAGTTTCAGAAGAGATAGAATATAGAGAAACCTCATAGAAATCTAATACCCGATAGAAAAAAGAAAAATAGCAGGGTAATACCCTTTAATTAACTATTTATAATTTCTCATCATCATGCAGTTGCTTGGTACAAGATCTAATTGGCAGCAGGAGATGACTTGTTCTGTAGTTGAATTAGCAGCTCTTGATTCTCTTCATAAAGTAAAACAGCTTTGTTCTTCAGCTTCTCATTTTCTCGCATAATTCTGTTGTTATCCATGCACAGTTTCAAGTTTTCAACCTCCATCTTTGCCATGTACTTCTTCTTGAGTGATCTCCTCTTCCTGCAATACGGACATGTATGTAATTTATCAACATATATGATGACACATTACTCAAACTGGTTTGTTGAAGGAGAGGAAGGTGCAGAAAAAGTTGTCAGGGACGGAGCCAGGATCGATATTTATCTTGGGCAAAGCATTTTTTTAGGTTTGGAGCCAACGAGAGGCTCATCCTCACTCGTTTACTATACCCTCTCAAAGCTCACTTTTGACCCACCAAAATTCATTTTTTAAATAGTTTAAGTAGTCAAACCTTTTATTATTCGGTTTCGCTCTTATAAACTCTTAGAAATTTTCAGTGAAATTAAATAATCACAAATCCTACTTATCAGTAATAGAACAACTACTGTACTAAAAAGTATTGTTTTTAGATGAAAACTAATCAAATTGAATATCAACAAATAATAAATAAGAGGGAAAATGACAATTAGGTGATATGAACTATCACTTATTGACAAATCACAGTCAAAACTACAGAAAATGACAATTAAGAGGCAATTTCAAAATCTTTAATTTGGCATATAACAATTAGCTGGCATATAAAAATTAGGACATCAATTATGTGTTGAAATTGCCCCTTAATTGTTAACTTTGTGTTGAAATTTGTAGTTAATTGTTATATGACAAATAAAAGATTTTGAAATTGCTCCTTAATTGTCATTTTTTATAGTTCTGACCGGAATTTGTCAATAGGTGGTTCATACTCCCTCTTTGTCATTTTCCTAAATAAAAAGCAAAACAAACCACTCACTAAATTTTGAAATGACAACAAAAAGACTGAATTCTTAAATTATACATGTTCTATATACGCATACAAATGGTTTTCCTATATAAAATAATGTAAACTATCCCTGGTTCGAGCAGCCTCAAGTTCCATTACCTAGAAATTTTAGGGTGAAATTACATCTTGGGCACTTGCCCAATTAGATGCCTCCAACGTAGCTCGTCACCGGGTCTAGCGGTTATAGTCTTCACCAAATGATCAAAGAACTTGACGGTTCAAGTCCCATTAGACGCATAGTTGTAGAATTTAATTTTTTTTTCTTTAAAAAAAGAAAGAGAGGAAGGGCAGCAAATGCTCACCGGATCGACCTTTGAAGTCTGTCTCTGGATCTTCTTACAGCTCTTTGCATCTTCATCACAACACACTAAACGTGATCAGCTCATCCTCAAAACTGCTCACACATGTATTTATAGGACTGTGATTCAGATTGTGCAATGGAATATAATATAATAATGATGCCAATTCAGAAACATGATCACAAAAGCCAGCTGCAATGCAAGCAAAGGACAGCCCCCAAGGTTGATTCGATCCACCAATCAAACTCCATCTTTCCCTTCTACCACATTCAAACAAATGATGAATGTATAGAGGAAAGTGTTGGTCAGTTCTCACTAAGGTCTCTTTTTTTCTACTGCATATCATTACTTGTGTCCCAGCTCAAGAACACCCAGAAAGCAACTAAGCCTATGTTGTGTCACCTTCAAGCATGGACAGATCCCAGATTAGAAAATAAATTAATACGCCAAGTGGGGTTTGGAATTTGTTACTTTATCGGAAGAAATTATTATCCAGTGAAAAAGTGAAGAAAACGTCAAGACTTTGAAACATGGCTTGATCAACACTTTGTTAACTTCAAACTTATAAAGCCTTTTCCTAGGCATGTTTCATGATTAGCTTCCTCATTTTTTCCATGACCCCATCAAGTGCTCCGCCTCAACAAGTCTCTGACTCAGACCACCACATTGCAAGTTATGATTCATAGCCATTCAAATTTTGACCAAGAACTGCTACATGCTTCTTCGTCCGCGTTCTGTTCCATTGACTGTGGACCAACCGACTCGATCTCTCGGTTCAACCTAATCTTTTGGCTCAATCTTCATTAGCTCATAATTCTATTCTATTCAACCTAATCTGTGCGACCCCCTATGTATCAAAAAAAATTCAAATGCATCAATAGCGACCGATCAGATGCTAACAAGATACAACTTTTAAAATCTAGAATTCTGATATCTTTGGATGATTCTCCACATATTAAATGTAATAAGGATGCTCTTAAATTTGTTGATTACCAACAAGTGAAATTGCTGCAATATTTCCTTTTAAAGAGAATGATTCAAATATGGAAAAATTCCAATCTCTTTCACATGCCAAAAAAATTAGTACCAGACTCCAATATCCATTCAAGAAGTGAGGAATCCTTTTCTTTTTTTTTTTGATAGTAGTGAGGAATCCTTTTTAGCTGCACATGTTGTTTCCATTTCTAATCTCCACCATTTATTTTATTATGATGATTAAACAAATATATTATTATTTGCTACATGTGGATTTGAGATACTGACAAAAATGTGGCCAAATTGGTCAACAAGTAGTTAATCTTCTTTGTCCCCCTAGTCTTGGCTTTTGTTGTAGAGGACACCAGCAATACCTCATTTGCACTTGAAACACCACTAACTAAGCTATGGGGCTTATGTTTGCTCTGATTTTTGTTGAAGATATGGGAAGCTTGTTGGGCCTGAGTTAATCAGACAGTGAATTTCGAACAATGTGCCTGCAGGTATGTACTCCAACCCACACTCAAGGCCCAAGCTCATGTGGGGGCAACTATGGCCCTAGCACATGACATAATTATTTAGGGATCCTTGCAGGGTTGTCATGGTTAACTTAGGTCCATGATGAAGGGTGGCAAGGGTTCAATTTCCACCACCAACAACCCTGCAAGGATCCCTAAATAATTATGCCATATGCTTGGGTCATAGTTGCCCCCACATGAGCCTGGGCCTTGAGTGTGGGTTGGAGTGCATGTCTGCAGACACATTATTTGAGATTTCTTGTCTGGTTAACTCAGGCCCAGTAGGCTTCCCATATCTTCAACATAAAGTAGCTCATATGGTTAACATGTTTCCATATGGTTCATGTTAAAGGGTGGCTTGGGTTCAAATCCCCCCACCAACAACCCTGCAAGGATCCCTAAATAATTATGCCATGTGATTGGGCTATAGTTGCCGCCACATGAGCTTGGGCCTTGAGTATGGGTTGGAGTGCATGCCTGCAGTCACATTGTTCGAAATTCCCTGTCTGGTTAACTCAAACCCAGTAGGCTTCCCATACCTTCAACAATTTTGATTATACCTGGATCACTGCTTCTCATCTCTGTCCCTCTACTCCTTTTTCTTGCAAAAATTCTCACCGGAAAATCCATCAACATACCCACCTGTGAAAGGGACAGTGTTCCACCAGTATGTTAACACACTGTATGATCATCAGACACAAGTTGCAAGAACATGCCATACTTACCGGTTACTCGCTCCGTATGAGAGTGCTGTAACACTACAAATTTTTGCACAAATGTACGACAGCAAAAATTTGACGTAAAGCAGTCGAAAATGTGTCGTGATGCGTCAAGTATGCGATGCATTTTTGATTTGTCGCACAAACCGTCGTTGCAAGAATTGTGCGACGGTTTTGCGATACATATCTGCGACAGCTATACGACGGTTTTGCGTCAAAAAAATTAGGACGTCGCACAAACGTCTCCTCTCCGTCGTACATTCTGTACGACAGCCATATGACGGTTTTGCGTCACAAATACCAGTGCATCGTACGTCTATCGTATATAAGTGTGCGACGACAGTGAAATACACATGCGTCGGAAATTAAAATTACAATTATTCATTAATTACAATTACATTTATTCATTAAATAATATATTATATATATATGAATAAATTCAGGAAATAATATTAATTTAAAATAAAATCACAGAATATAAAAAAAATTACACACCAAATTAGATACTATTGATTAGAAAAAGTTTACAACCTGTTCCTGATATAATTTACACGAACTGAACATCAAACAGTTTAAAACATGTTCCTGATACAATTTACAACCGCTGAACATCAAACGGTAACAGTGGAAGTAGTCCAAAAGACCACTAAAAAAAACTTCCACTAAATTCCACCAGTATGGAACATACCAAAAAAGAACTGGAATCCAAAATATAATTCAAACAAGTTCTGATAACAAACATAGGAAATCTAATCAGAATCTTCATCCGAGCTCACCTCGTCATCATCAAGTGATGGAGATGCTGCGCTTGAGCTGCGCTTGAGCCCCCTGCATGCCCATCTACACCAATCTCTGAAAGGTGCGTCGGCGCTGAGTCAACAGCTGTAGCATCTGATGCGCCTGTTGTGGGTTCTGTCTCATGATCACCTCCGCCTAGTCCTTGTACAGATCTAAAGCATCGAGATACAAAAAAAGTATGTTCATTCCCAAACATCACAATATTATAAAGTCAGATCAACACAATCCCAACTAAAAAAGCAAACAAAATACACAAAGCAAATTGAGCTAACAACAAATGTGTTAATTCACACTAAAACTTTTTTTTGATTACAAATTCACACTAAAACTGAAACTAACATAAAAAAACCAATTTGAAATCAAACATACTCCTTGAAACCAAATGTCTAATGGAACTGGATTCTAATAAGAAAATCATGAAGTCTATGCCATTTTCCAAATATGATAGCATACAATAGCATATAGTCATCAACTTGAATAAATACCAAGAGACCAGCAGTAACATTCCAGAATAAACCTAAAAACATAAGTCATACAACTATCGGTTAACAACTCAAAACATGCTCACATAGCAATTCAATACTAAAAAAAATTGTTTAATACCGAATTTCCGGAAAACTTAGTGAATGAACAAAATCAATAATAATTTTGGAGACTTCACTTATCAAGTTTAAAACTTGGAATAAAAAGTGAGCGTGAAATACCAAAAACAGCTTACTCGTATGTTAGCCTTGACATGTTCTGCGAGTGCTTCCAAGGTATACTCCCTCGTTTTAATTATAAGCAACTCCTCGAAATCAGTTTCAATCTGCAGAAAGTATGACACCAGAACTCAGAGTCACCTAGGTGAATATCAAAGTTTGCAAGTGTTTTCACTAGAGAAGATTCCTTGCTTACCTCTCATTTCCATTGATACACTGATTCAATACCTGAAACAAGACAAAAATCTTCTCATCAAACACACAGGACCAAGAGTGATTAGAATAAAGTTAAGTGTACATATATTTAATTTGCTTTAGTAAAATTACAAATTCCAACAATCCTAAGCAACCTAAAAATCAACCAATTAAACTACAAGATAATACATATGAGATGTGAATATTAGATACTGAAACTCAATAAGCTTGAGCCTTAAGATTTTTTGTTACTCTAAAAACCATAGTATATGTAAAGGAATTCTTTTCTCAAACATGGAAGCTCAACATTAACAATAAAGGTATATAGGCCATACATAACTACGCAAGGCAATCTCAAAGAACCCCAATTGAGTTTCATACTCCATACCTCGTTGACCATAGAGAAAACAATTTCTCCCTCTAATAATAAGACCTTCGAGCAACATTCTCAATGTTAAAAGCTTACTACTTGAAAATAAAAAAAAAATGCCATTTCTAACTGTTGCTTGTTGAGTATAAACCAATAGGTGGAATCTCACACATTGAAAGAACTAGGAGATATTACACGAGCATGAACTAGATAATCTCCTGCTTCTTCTCCTGAGTATCAACCATGCCGTTGCCCACAGTCTCCATAGGAATCAACAATCTTAAAAAACAACAAAACAACCCCAAATCATTATTTAACCCCACACGGTCAGAAACGTAAAAGAAAATTATAAAAAAATGAGGACAAGAAAAAGGGCAACCTGAGGGTTAGGTGGTGTCTCAACATATCACCATCAATCCCCAAATTCAATTTCAATTTCAACCCCCACCCGACAACCCCACCCCCAACAAACCAGCTTCACACCCGGCCCTCACTACTGCACGCGATTTCAATGGATTTCAAACAAATTCATTCCAGAAACGTACACCACTCAATCCATGCAATTCATTATAAATTTGAATTTCAAACAAGAACAAACCCTAAAAATTAAAAACATTACCTTTCATTGGCGCACAGGCGGTTCGAGTGGGGTGTCGGAGTCCTTCGTTGCCTGGCTGAGTGACGATGCTTGGGATTGTTGGTGGCGGCTGAGCGTGGGCAGATGAGTGACGCGGCTGCGGGCTGTGAAGGAAGAGAAGAGTTGGAACGAAGAAGGAAGGATTGATGGCGTTTAATCGAGGAAAAAAAAATTTAATCTCATTCCAATCAAAACGCATCTCCACTTTCTATCAAAAAAACGTAGCACTTTAGTCAAAACGATGTGTTTTGACCAACCCAAATAAATATCGGAGGAGTCACTACACCATTTGTCGTTATAGGCGACTGATTTTGCTGCAGTGGTATAAGTGTATGTCGCCCAAGAAGCTCTACGCGACACATTTACTACCTGTGTCGCCTAAGTAAACTCAGGCGACATACACTTGTGCGATTGACCAAAGTGTGTCACTTAAGAGGTCTTAGGCGACTTACTCGCATGCCACTGACTACGTGTGTCGCTTAAGCGGTCGTAGGCGACTGAATCATATGCTACTATATTACTGCGTCACTTAAGTATGAAAAGTTTATTTCGAAAATCTGGCAATTAATAAGGCCCACCACCCGCACACCAACATTTGTACGATGTTTATAGAAGCAGTTATATAAGCGACTGATATTGGGAATGTTAGTCGCCTAAGATGCTTGTCATTTAATGAAGTAAAAGTCACCTTTTGTAACTCAGTACGAGAATAGCTTTGCTAATTTTCTCATCTTCTCCATTTCTATCCTCCATTGTTGGGCGATTTTGAGCTCCTCCTCAAACTGCAAATATACATCGAAGTAGGTACGGTAGATTATTTTTGTAGTTGAATTTTTTTGTTCCATTTAGTTTGAAAAACGGAAGTCCTCCTTTAAAGACGGTGCTTGAGATAATTTTAAAGACAATGCAAGCCAAAGTGGAGAATCGGTGGTCAAACAAGAGTTTGAATGACATTTTACGTCTCACAAAATTAGCACTTCCTAAACTGTTGTAGGTGACTAACATGTTTTACCATATTAAAGTTTAATCAAAAGTTTATTTTCAAAAGTAGACACGTTAATAAGTCCCAACGGCTGCACAACAAGTATTTTACTTAGACGATCCAAAAGCAGGCGATAATTGTAAAGTTGTTAACTTGGTGGCGCCAAGAGGAACTTACAATGTTACATCACTTCCACTCGATGAAAACATATTACCAATACATGAAGCATATCAAGAAGATACAACAAAAAATGTCCCAAATTACAATATTTACATAGATGGTATTCACATTGATTATTTTGATGATGATCATGCAAATGAAGATGATGATCAACCCCTAGAGGAAAGGTATGAAGATGATGAAACAGAAGATGACAAAAATGATTATTCTGATGAAGATGCAAATGAAATAGTCGAAGATGGTGATGAAGATAAGAATGAAGATGAACATGATTATGAAGATTATTAAGTTTTCAATTAGTTTAAACTTAAAGTGCTTGATGAAGTGTATGTTGGACCAATTCCTTTCAATTAGTTTAAAGTAATTATGAAGATTATTGTTGGTCAGGTGTGGATTTCGTTTCAATTTGTTTAACTTTTTTTTTGAATGCCACACTTACAAAACAAACAAACACAGCAGCCCGATAAACTTTTTCAATTTGGTGAATTCGTTTCAAAAAAAAAACACACCGCCTATTGTTTAACTTTTTCAATTTGGTGAATTCGTTTCAATTCCTTTGTTTTTCAATTTGGCGGGATAAGAAAAATGAAATTGCTTTCATTGAATAATGGGCCTCAGCCCGATAAACTTCATTCTCCACTCCACCGCTTGACCTAAAACAAAACATACTTCTCAAATCTAATCTTCACAAACACAGCCGCCGCTTTCGTTCTTCATTCTCCACTCCGCCGCTTTTGTCAATCTCCACTCCGACGCGTTCTTGCCATCGTCACGAACCCTAATCACGCATCATCTTGCCATCGTCTTCGATCTACGCGAGACCAATTTGTAGTCAGATCCCCCTCCGCCTCCAACGCATCCTAGTTAGTCCGATTGTTGATTCGGGGGAAGCTAGGGTTGTGATAGCAGTGGTTCGGCAAATTCAGTTTGAGGGAAAATTGGCGATGAACTTCGAGCCATGTGATAGCAGTGGTGAGTTGAGCGTTTTGAAAATAAAGTTGTGATTGTTATTAAATTTCGTATTGGGTTGTAGATGTATGTGTGTCAAGTCTCCAGGTAAGATTGAAAATATAACTAATCCATCATAAAATATATTGTTTTCCTTGTATTAAGAAAGTAGAAAAACAACTCAATTGCATTGTGTTTAAGTTTGCAAGTTTGAGAGTTCTAATTTATGGCTCTGTTTGTTAGTGACTTAATGAAATGTAATTGCGTCTTCTGTTTGGTCTTTTCAGATTATTAGTGAATGCTTGGTGCCAATTTCAGAGTTGAAGTACCTTGAAGATTTGAGGTATGCTTTGCTATTGAGCAGCATTCTTAAGTTTACATGGCTTGTGAAGTAATAATAAGTTAGTTTTGTCAAACAGGTAGCGAATCAACGAGACCTCACAAAAGATCACACAAAGTAAGCATATAATGTTAAACCATTTGGTTGCCACTACTATATATTGTGTAGTTTAGTGATGTCATACAAGTAATACTTGTAATAAAAGAGTCCGCTTGGCTAATATGTGTTTTGGTGATGATAAATGGTTGTTAATTCATGGACGAAGTGAAGTTCATGTTCACAAAGCACATTGCCAGCAACAACATGAGGAAAGTAATGAAGTTTAATTTCCGAGACCCCAAGAGCATAATGAATCACACATGGTTACCTTTTTGCGGGTACATATAACTTCTCTTAGATAGAAAAATATATGGTACTCTTTGTACCCAAGCATTAGAACTTATGTATTTTGATGGTAGCTTAGAAGTTCAAACTTGTAGTTTGATCACTTAAACTATGTATTTGTATTTAGAAAGCAATGAAGAAATTTTGTTCTCTTATGTAATTTATTAATGTTTACGTAATTGCTTTTTATGAGTCTCTTATGTAATTGGAAATCCGATTTTTTATAATGTTTATGTGACATCCGAAGTCAGTTGCTAAAGATCTTATGTCACTAACCTTGATTCAGTCGCCCAAGTGCTTTATTAGAGTGACATACCCAAATGGTTCAGTCGCCTAAATACTTGGGCGACAGAGGACATTAGGTTCATTCGCCTATATACTTGGGCCACATTGCTTGGGCTACAGACCTTAGGCGACACACAGTTAGTCACATAAGTCGCTGGGCGACTAAAAATAAACTTAGGCGACACATTTAGGTCAGTCGCCAAAGAGGCAAAATGGTGTAGTGAGTGTCGGCATTAATTATTGGTGGGGTGCGACGTAAATGCATCGTACATGCGTCGTAACTTATTTAATGGCATACGACGGTTATAAGACACAATGTATAGTGCGACGTAATTATGTCGTACATGCGTCGTACGTGTGAATACAAAAACTAAATATCGTCGTAAGATCGTCTGCAATGCATCACACATATCTTGCGACACTTTCTAACATCGTACATAATGCATCGTACAGTTGTGCAAAAATTTGTAGTGTAATGACAACCGATGTTCGCAACATTGAGCATGTGCTGAAAACTAGATTTGACAAGTACTCGAAGGGGAGGTTTAATTTGGAAGCATTGGCTGATCTTTTTGGGAAAGGGATTTTTCTTACATGTAGTTGGACTTGGACTTGAACAGGAGTTACTGATGAGATGCACACTGGATTCCATATTCAAAGTAGGATTTGGAGTAGACCTGAATTGCTTGGAGGGTAGGAATGAGGAGGGTGATGCATTTAGCAAAGCCTTCGACCCGCTAAATGCTCTGGTCTTTTGGCGCTATATGTTGATCCCATTTGGAAGATTAAGAGGTTTCTCAACCTCGGCTCAGAAGCCCTCATCAAGGCTGACAAGAAGGTTATTAAAGATTTCGTATATGGAGTGATCCGAGTCAAGAGAGAACAGATGAGACTGCAGCAAGACTTTGTAAGTACTTTCATCCTATCATCTTCGCTTTTTCTTTGTTCTCGTTTTAATGCGTACTCAGCATTTGAATCTGTTGTACTTGTCTCGAAGATGGCGAAGGAGTGTAGTAATTCCTTAATGTTATTAGAGCATCCCCACCATGCTTTTTTGTACCATAGAAAATAATCATGGGAGATGATAAAAAAAACCATGCACCTCCACCATGATTTTTTTTTATCATCAAAAAGATCATCCCATGATTTTTTCTAAAAAAGATCATCCCATGATCTTTTTTTGTGTTTTGATCACTAAATGAGCCAATCGCAACGCGACACGTGTCCTGTGTAAGAAACAGTACAGTTTTTATTTTGATCTTGCAACGAATATATCTTCTAAATTACAAATTAAAAAAAATCAAAATAAATACCAATATTCATAATTTTTTGAGCTCTATAAAACGAGATACACTTTGATATGTTTTTATTAATCTTAAAATTTATGTGCTATAATTTATGTAGTGATGAGAGAGATTGATGATAAACTTTTTTTTGGATCATGAGTGGGGTGCATGTGATTGAAAAACCCATGAGGGATGATTAGATGAGAGAGAAAAAGGATGAGAGAGATGGATGGTATGATTTTTTTGATCATGGTGGAGGATGCTCTTAGGACCGATTTCAGATTACTTAGCAAACCCTAATTCAATTCAATGTCAATTAAGCCCTAAACTGAGAACTTAATGGAAAGCCAAAGAACAACCGGATTTATACTGGTTCGCCTCTAGGTGAGAGGTTAATCCAGTTTGGCTCACTGTCGGAGCCCCCGTATGCACTATGGGTGGCTGGAATCGCACCAGAAATTGCCCGGAGATGATACAGATGAACAGTAGTACATCTCGAACTGAATACAATGCAAACACACACGACTTCACTCGATTAAACGCCGAATCACGCACGGACGCCCGCTGAGTCGAAGCCCTCAATCAATTCGGCAAGATGATCATACTTGGACGTCGAACGAGAGAGAGAGAGAACCAGTGTTTCAGTGAAGAACCCTAGCTTCGTGTTTTCCAGCTTATAAACGCCCGCCTAATTTGCCCAGATCGAATCTCATCCCTCGGATCCGACTAACGTCCTTTTAATCTCGACCGCTAATCCACAATGAACATAACGGCCACTTAAACGTGGATTCCCACCTTGACGTGGCGCTCCGCGATTGGTCGATATTACTTTCCCTCGGCTACGAGCTTTAGATCTTTAGCAACGGACGAACGACTTTAGCAACGACATGCGAACTCCTTCTGGAATCAGTAACGGACTCTTCTGGCCTTCAGCGACGAAAGCTCTGGACCTTTAGTGATGACCTCTATCCTTACCCATAATTGTCTGCTTTAATTCCCAACAATCCTCCACCTAAAGCAGACATCTACGACTGCTTTAGGCCTTCACTTCAATCCACCCCAACACCATAATGCATACAAGGACTTACCCGGCCGATCATTGCCACACCTGCAACACAGAATAACTCAAGATATATGTAGCAAGTCCAAGCATAGCTTGAACTTGCTGACAGTCACAGGCTTAGTCCCCATATCAGATGGGTTATTCTCAGTTTCAATTTTCAGCAATTTAACAGCACCTACAAAGACCTTATCTCTAATAAAATGGTATCTCACATCTATGTGCTTAGTTCTATCATGAAAAATAGGGTTTTTGCACAGGTAAATAGCAGATTGACTGTCTGAAAATATTGTCACAACACTGTTAGTTAACTCAGCCTCTCTAACTAAACCTTGTAACCAAATTCCCTCCTTAAAAGCATCACAGATGGCCATATATTCTGACTCAGTAGTTTACAGTATAACAATGGATTGTAGACCAGATTTCCATGAAATACAATTTTTTCCAAAAGTAAAGTAATAAGCAGTAGTAGATTTCCTACTATCCTTATCTCTAGCAAAATCAGCATCCACATATCCAATCAAGTCAAGCTCATTACACCTCTTAGAATATGACAGTCCAATATCCAAAGTGCTAGCTATATATGCAACCAACCATTTCACAGCAAGCCAATGCTCATATCCTGGATTACTCATATATCTACTTAAGACAGAAATAGCATAGGACAAATCAGGCCTAGTACTAATCATGGCATACATAATAGACCCAATGGCATTAGCACAAGGAAACTTCTCCATTTTAACCTTCTCAGATTGTGTAACAGGGCATTGTGATTTATTCAAATCAAAATGTGCAGGAAAAGGTAATGAAACTGTTTTACAATTCAAGTCACCAACCCTAGATACTAATTTCTCTAAGTAAGGTCTTTGGTGTAGTTTAAGTGAAAACTGTTTCTATCCCTTTCAATTATCATGCCCAAAATTCTTTTAGCATGGCCAAGGTCTTTCATGTCAAAAGTAGAATTCAAGTCCTTTTTCAATGACTTAATTTTATCCATGGATTTGCATATCAATAGCATATCATCAACATATAGCAGCAGGTATATAGGTAAACCATCAACAGGTGCAAAATAGAAACAAGTATCATACTCACTTCTCTTAAAGCCAAGACTTAACACAAACTTGTCAAACTTCTGATACCAAAGTCTGGGACTTTGTTTCAGACCATACAAAGACCTCCTAAGGAAGCACATATGCTCAGGGAATTTTTTTATCAACATATCCTTCAGGTTGTCTCATATAAATCTTGTCATCCAAATCACCATGTAAAAAAGTAGTTTTTACATCTAGCTGTTCTATTTCCAGATTCAAGCAAGCAGCTAAAGATAGCATAAGTCTAATAGTTTTAAACGTAACTACAGGTGAAAAGATTTCAGTAAAATCAATACCCTCCCTTTGTGTGTATCCCTTAGCCACCTTTGTACCTTAGAGGCTCCTCTTTGGCCAGTCCCTCCTTTAATGTGAAGATCCACCTGCACTAAATAATTTTGTGAGACTTAGGTAATGGAACCAAATCCCATGTTTTATTTACCTTCAGTGAATTAATCTCATCTTCCATAGTAGTCTGCCATTTTTCCCTTCTTCTTGAAGTCATTGCCTCCAAATATGTTTGAGGTTCAGATTCTTCCTTCAAATCTTGAGCAGCAACTAGAGCAGATAAAACTAGATCAGTATAAGCATATCTAGGTGGTCTCCTAATTTCCTCCCTCCTAGTTCTATCCCTGGCTAACTGGTAACCTTCCAGATTTTGCTGGTTCTCATCATGATGTTCCCCCACCTGATTGTTGTCATCTTCATTACCTTGTTCACCATCTGGTTCATTGTCTGGTTCTTCATGAGGATTTTCAGGAGCTTGTTCAACTACTTGCTCTATATCAGGGTCAATGGGAGGATCTATAGGAGTTGGAATCAAATCTATAGGCACAGGGGAGGCTGCTACATCAGGGGAATTGCTCAGACTATTTTCTGGTTTCTCTTTACAAGGGAAACTATCCTCATTAAAGGTTACATATCTACTAACCAAAATATTCACCCCTCTAGCACTCCTATCCCACAATCTATATCCTTTTGTTCCCCACTGTTTCTGGTATCCTAAGAACACACATTTAATGGCTCTAGGATCCAACTTACCCTCCTTGTTGTGTGCATAAGCAGCACAACCAAACACCCTTAACTCTGACAGGTCTGGTGGTTTACCACTCCACAGTTCCATAGGGAATTTGAACTCTAAAAGCTCTATTAGGACTCCTGTTAATCAAATAGCAAGCAGTATACAAAGTTTCTCCCCAAAAAGACTTACGTAAACCAGAAGTAAACAATAAGCATCTAACCTTTTCAAGAAGAGTTCTATTCATTCTTTCAGCAACACCATTCTGTTGAGGAGTTAATCTAACTGTTTTATGCCTAAGTATACCATTTTCTTTACAAAAATATCAAACTCAGCATTACAAAACTCTAAACCATTATCAGTTCTAAGAGTTTTCACATTAGAATTACACTGATTTTCCTCTAACAGTTTCCATTCCATAAATTTCAGAAATGCTTCATCTTTGGTTTTTAGCAAGAAAGTCCAAACTCTTCTAGAATAATCATCATCAATGCTTAAGAAATATTTGATTCCACCATATGTTAACTGAGCCTCAGACCCCCACAAATCAGTATGCAGGTAATCCAAAATGTTTTTACTAGCATGAACACCAACAGTAAATTTCATTCTATGTTGTTTAGCTAACACACGAGGTTCACAAAAGTTAAGATAACTGATTTTTTCCTTACCAAACATACCAGCCTTAAACAACATGACTAACCCTTTATGACTCATATGCCCAAGCCTAAGATGCCACCTTATTGTGGACTTTTTATCTGCATCAACAATGTTAGCCTCATGCACACCCTTATCAGGGAAACAACCATCCAAGTAGTATAAACTGCCATTTTTCTTTCCACACAGAACAAGCTTATCAGATTTAAACACATTCATGGCACCATTTTTAGCAGTATAAGAACATCCCAAATCATCCAAAACACCAAGAGAAATCAGATTTCTCCTTAGACCAGGAACATGTCTAACATTGGTAAGTGTGACCATCTTACCATTTGACATCTCTAATGTGACTGAACCTTGACCCTTTACCTTACACACATTATCATTCTCCATGAACACAGTCTCTCCACTACAAGGCTTGTAGTTTTGAAACCATGACTCATGAGGACACATGTGGAAGGAACAGCCTGAGTCAAGAACCCATTGGTCACTTATGGGCTTATCAGTCACATTGAGAACTTCAGGGGAATTCGTGTTTGGGTTCTCTGCAACAGCAAGATTTGTTTCATTGTTCTGTGTTTTATTCTTAACAAGGAACTTATGACAGTTTCTTCTAAAATGGCCAACCTTACCACAATAATAGCATTTTCTTGGAGGTCCCTGATTTTTAAAATCCTTTTTCTGGTCAGTTTTAGGCTTGTTTTCAGATGAACCATTACTAGCATGTGATTTACCCTTATATGAATTAAACTGACCAGGCTTTGTTTTGACAAACAAACCTGACCCAGGCTTGGGCTTAGAACCATTAAGTTCCATTTCTCTAGTCCTCAAGGCAGTACAGAACTGATCAAAAGAAGTGACAGTTCCAGTATATTGAAAAGCATCCTTGACAACTTGATAAGTGTCAGGAATGGAGTTCATTAAAATCATAACAGTGCTAGTATCATCTATAGCATGAGCAGTACCAGTTAACATCAAAGTCATCTTCAAGAATTCATCCAAGTTATCATCAATAGGCTTATTTGAATCCATTTTGAAAGCAAATAAGGAAGCCTTTAAGTAACTCAGATTTGGTGTGACTTGATTTTCAAACAGGGTCTTTAGTTTATCCCACATTTCAAGAGGAGTCTTGAGGGTACATACCTTCCTGATAATATTGTCACTAATACTAAGTATTATCAGATTATAGGCATCAGCTTCAATATCCATCTTCCTTCTTTTCATCCTCAGTCCACAGTCCAACATCCTTCTCCAAAGCTACTGCTACCTTGTTATGAGCCAGTAGAGCCTTCATCTTGATGCTCCACACTTGGTAGTCAGTCTTCCCATCAAAAGATGCAATTTCCATTCGTCCAGCCCCATGATTTCCATCAAACACAATAAACAGTGAAAGAGTATCAATGGGCACAACAAGATTCACAAAACAAAGAATCAGTCAACAGCTAGCAATCAATACAACAAAGCTCTTGATACCACTGTAGTAATTCCTTAATGTTATTAGGACCGATTTCAGATTACTTAGCAAACCCTAATTCAATTCAATGTCAATTAAGCCCTAATTTGAGAACTTAGTGGAAAGACAAAGAACAACCGGATTTATAATGGTTCGCCTCTAGGTGAGAGGTTAATCCAGTTTGGCTCACTGTCGGAGCCCCGTATGCACTATGAGTGGCCGAAATCGCACCAGAAATTGCTCGGAGATGATACAGATGAACAGTAGTACATCTCGAACTGAATACAATGCAAACACACACGACTTCACTCGACTGAACGCCGAATCACGCACGAACACCCGCTGAGTCGAAGCCCTCAATCAATTCGGCAAGATGATCACACTTGGACGTCGAACGAGAGAGAAAACCAGTTTTGCAGTGAAGAACCCTAGCTTCGTGTTTTCTAGCTTATAAACGCCCACCTAATTTGCCCAGATCGAATCTCGTCTCTCGGATCCGACTAATGTCCTTCTAATCTCGACCGCTAATCCACAACGAACATAACGGCCACTTAAACATGGATTCCCGCCTTGACGTGGCGCTCCGCGATTGGTCAATATTACTTTCCCTCGGCTACGAGCTTCAGATCTTCAACAACGGATGAATGGATTTAGTAACGACACGCGAACTCCTTCTGGAATCAGCGACGGACTCTTCTGGCCTTCAACGACGAAAGCTCTGGATACCTTTAGCGTTGACCTCTGTCTTTACCCAGAATTGTCTGCTTTAATTCCCAACAAGGAGGATATACTGTCAAGGTTTCTGGTGGAGAGCAATAAGGATCCAAATAATATGATTGACCATGACTTGAAAGACATAATCTTGAATTTCATGATAGCTGGTAAAGATACCTCTGCAGTAACTCTGTCATTGTTCATCTACATGTTATGCAAGAATCCTCTAGTCCAAGAAAAAGTCCTGCAAGAAATTAGAGACACAATCAACATAAATGACGATAATGAAGAACATAGTGTGGAGAGTTTTATAGCGAAAATCAGTGATTCGGTACTTGTGAAGATGCATTACCTTAATGCTGCGTTGACAGAGACACTACGCCTCTATCCTGCAGTCCTGATGAATGGAAGGTGTGCAGAAGAAGATGACACGCTTCCTGATGGCTATAAATTACGCAAAGGGGATGGCGTGTACTACATGTCATACGCAATGGGGAGGATGCCTTACATTTGGGGTGATGATGCTGACGATTTCAAACCAGAACGATGGATCGAAAATGGGATTTTCCAGAACCAATCACCATTTAAGTTCATAGCATTTCATGTGAGTAAAAGTAACTTACAGAATAATTTCGGGGCTTTTTTACAAGCCAGATCTTCACTGCTGACCCTGCAAATGTTGAGTACATACTCAAAACCAATTTTGAAAATTATGGAAAGGTAATATTTTATCACTCACTGCAGATATTTGACTGAATTACCAGTCCTTAGCTTCTGTGATGATCATTGCAGGGATGGGCGAACTATAGGGTCCTGAAGGACTTGTTAAGGGATGGGATTTTTGCAGTTGATGGAGATAAGTGGCGCCAACAAAGAAAATACTTCAGCCATGAATTTTCAACCAAGGTTTTGAAGAACTTCAGTAGTTCTTATTAATATATAATCCCTCAAAGTCATATTAGTTGAGCTAGTCAAACTTAATTAATTTATTTTCCTATATAATCCTGCGAGTCAATTAAAAAAAGGAGTTTTTGTGACTGATGTGTGAAAAGTACAAAAGAATACAAAATAAGATCGAGTTTTTTTTGCCCTGTTTCTCAAACCCAATCTCAGTTTTGCCCTGTCTGGAACTCAAATAACAAATTTGCCCTATTTTTAAAGAAACCGATTTGGGCGAAACCGGTTTCAGTCATTTTTGAGTGAAACCGGTTTCTCCCAAATCGGTTTGCTGACTGTGCGCCTGCGTGGCACTACTCGGTCCTACGTGGACCAGAATAAAATGCAATATTGTTGACACGTGTGAAACCGATTCGGCGAAAACCGGTTTCATGTAAAAATTATTGAAACTGGTTTGCGGTGAACCGGTTTTATATAATTGCTCTGACTTTCCAAACATGTCAATTTTTTCCAGACAAGTCAGACAGGCTTTTTCAGACTGATTTTGATGGGAAACCAGTTTGGGAGGAGCCGGTCTCATATGTGTATATATTTGCATGCGCGATTTGGCAATTGAACAACAAACATTGAAAATACTCATTTTTCCTTCCCTTACTAAAAATATCCCTTCCCTTCAACATGGCATATGTTTACAATTCCAATTCAGATGAGGATCCGATGGTTATGTCGACACTAGCGACCCTTGATAACCCAGTACTTAATGAATACGACATTGATGAAATGGAAGAACTGGAGGAGCTCGCAGATGAAGATCCCACTATTGAATTCACGCAGCCTCGAATTACTTGGGATCATCCTGATTTTGATGATATCTCAGCATGGGAAACGTTTCAGCCCAATGATGAGAATCTGCAAACAATCCATCCCCAATGTCCGTCAATTGCTGAAGGTCAAAGCTGGCGCAAAAAAGAGCACGCCATCTATGCTGTGCGAAAGCACTCCATTCTGAATCGTGTAGAGTACTTCGTGAAGGAATCCGAACCTAAATTTATGGGTTTTGAATGTCTAAAAACTAGAGATGTTTGTCCATGGCGAGTTCGCATTGCGGTGACGGATAGAAGAAATTACTGGGTGGTTCGGAAGAACAAAGATGACCACATTTGCCAGCATGGCTCCATTATGCTGGCTAACAGACACCTAAACACAAAATACATAGCTGATGAGAATGCGGAGGCGATGAGTGCAAGTTTGCGATTCGAGGCACGACAGATTACTGCTAACATTAGAAGGGACTATGGGTATGAAATATCTTACCTGAAGGCGTGGCAAGCAAAGCAGTTGGCGCTTGTTAAATTGTTCAGTGAATGGGATGAGTCATTTAATAAACTGTCGCACTTGATGCAGGCGTTGGTGGGTTCCAGTCCAGAGACATTTGGGAAGTGGGATGTAACACCACTCGATAATGGTTCTTCGCAGGTCAACCGTGTATTCTAGGCATTTGCAGAATCCATTTATGCGTTTAAGCATTGCCGTCCCGTGTTGTCGATCGACGGGACGCATATGTATAGGAAATGGGTCAGTAAGTTGTTGGTGGCTGTTGGTTTGGGCGCCAATAATCATTTACTTCCAGTTTGTTTTGCAGTGGAGGAGAGCGAGAGTAACTCGAGTTGGAAACGGTTCATGTCTTGCATTCGGGAAGGTGTAACGCAGCGCAAGGGATTGTGCATCATATCAGACTGACACAAGGGAATTCTAGCTGCCATGCGTGAACCCAAGGATCACCTCCGCATGCCTACCATCGTGTATGCGTGCGTCACCTGCAGAGCAATTTTATGTCAAAGGTGAAGGATTTATTTTTGAAAGAAAAACTTGGAAGTGTGGCTTATCAGAGGAAGGAGCTGAAGTTCAAGGCTGAGTATGCTGAGCTGACGGACCTAATGCACGACCTACCAGTGGCTCGCAAATGGTTAGAGGACCATGATTTAAAGTTATGGTCACAAGCATTCGACGCAGGTGGGATTAGATGGGGCTCGATGACGACTAATGCTTCTGAGTGTTTTAATGACATTCTTAAAGGTGGGCGTGATTTACCAATTTCGTCATTGGTGATGTTCACGTTTAGACAAACATCAGCTTATTTCGTGAAGCGTCAACAGTCCTCCTACGATGGCCACAGATCTCTCTTTCCTCCAAAAATTCGAAAGAAGTTGGCCACACTTCGTGCTAGGGCAGATTACCACCGTGTTATAGCCTATGATAAGGAAAGAGCAGTTTACGAGGTTACAACAAAGGATAAGCTTCACACAATGGACTGTTAGGTTGATGGAGGGAACATGTTCATGTGGGAAATGGGGATTGCTGCACTACCCTTGTAGTCATGCAATGGCGGCATGCAAATACGAAAGGGTTGACTACTCTTTAATGTGGCTCACGAGTACACGCTGGATGCATACCACGCCACTTGGCAGTACAATTTCAATCCTTTGTATCATGAGGATTTCTGGAGAGATTACGTTGGACTGGTACATGTTCCAAACCCCAGGTTCAAACGTAACAAAGTTGGTAGAAATTCGTCAAGGAGGATATGCAACGAGATGGACCAGAGGCATGTCCATGGCGAATCAAGCAGCTGCGGAGCGTCTTCATCCAGTCAACCATCACGATCCCAGTGTTGCATCATCTTCCCTCAAGCTGGACATAACATGCGTGCGTGCTCAAATCGAGTTTCTGGATAAACTATCATTGTGTTGTTGTTTGTTGCATTCCTTCGATCGCTAATTTCCTATTGTTGTTTTTCCGTTTCATGTACTATGACTTTTCAGATTAATGCATTATCTTTCAGATACAACATAGGAAACTAAATACATAATAAGTCCATATAAGATAAAACATAATAAGTCCATAGTTAACAAACACTCAAAATTTACTAGTGTCGCCCCTGCCCAAGGCCCTCATGGCTGAATACTGGGACTCACGACGAATGTGAGAACCTTTACGCGGTGGAGGTCGGGAAGAGGTGGATGGACAATACATATCTTCAGTCAGAGGCTATGAAGAGCTGGATGGCCGATAACGATCATCTGCGAAAGAGTCGATATTTGGATTACCATAATCCTCTTCATCAGCCACGGCGTCTTGACCTGCATTTATATGAAATACGTAAAGTGATAAATGCAATATACAGAATAAAAGGCTAAATATAAATGTTTACTTACCGGCGTCAAATGTAATGGTATCAGGGTCTACACCTTACACTCCCGCTTCATCAAGGCTCTCCAACGTCTCATATGCCTGGTGGAAGATGGCATGAAAACATTGACGTGAATGATCTTCCATGGAAAAACGAAATCGCTCAGCAGCTTTTCGTGCACAGTACACTAAATCGCTTACCTGTACACACAACCAATTGTTAAACATATAATACACTATTATAAGAAAAGGTGAAGTTTTAATGAACCTTATATTTTCTGGTATAAAATGTCCATCTGGACGGTATAGCTGGGTACGCCAAATATGCTCAGGCGGATTGACCTCTGCCTCCACCACGTCCTCCACCACCACTGCGTCGTCAACCACCTCCTCTATCCTGGGCTGGATTAGCCTACGAGTGATCATGGAGTACCAACCATAGTACTCGGGGGACGCAATGTCACTATCAGATGCCTCTCCATCAACAATATTCTGAAAGCGATTATACCACATCTGAATGTACCGATAATGATGCACACCTCAATCCACTTTCGGCTTCCTATCCTTAGCATGATTCTCGTCCGAACAAGCTATCGGCTGCGGTGGAATAAACTGACGACACCCAAACTGTCTCATAACACGTCCTGGGTGATGCCACTCAATGATGTTGAAGCATATTAGTGGCACGTCAGCTCTCCAGGAATTTCGACCCTCAAGACAAATAGGATTCAAAAGATGAAATAAACTCTCATCGTATGGTCTCCATATGAAATCTCTGATCTGCATCTTTTGAAACTCAACGCGGTAGAACAACAAACTACCTATAGGTACCCCGATGTAATTTTTTGGCCCGTGCCATTTCCTTCGCATTAACGCAAATATCAATATTTATAACGAAAAATGCAAAGTAATTTATAAATAACATATAAAATGCTTACATATACGTCCAGGCTCTCCTCTGTAATCACTCAATATCATCATCCAGTGGGGGTAGGTCCCTAAATATAACCCTCGGCCTCCCAAAGCGCATACGCTCCCAACTCTAGAATTGCAATATGAGCACAAGGCCAGTAATCTGACTCTTACCCGCTCTGCTGGCTCTGCAAAGCATACTGTACAAATATGCCAGTGCTGCACTCCCCCAGCTGTACTGTATGACATTATCAAGGTCTTCCAGTAAGGGAAGAAAGTGGAGTGGGACACTGCTACCGCCGAGTTCTGAAAATAAAGTCAATCCCAGCAGCTGAAGGATATATGCCCTAGCGTATCTCTTCAACATCTCCTCATCTGCATCGGCTGGGATGATCGACATATTGTCATTAAACCATGTCCTATTTGCAAGGGATGGTGACTCCTTGTGACAATCAGGGTAGTCACCAAGTAGTCTCATGCAAATTGGCGGCCATGTCAAGTGCGCGTGACCCGTTACAGGCCTCCCTTCTATGGGTAGATCGATAAGAAGTGCCACATCCTGCAGCGTTACGGTGGCCTCCCCTCCATTAAAATGGAAGTGTGCGTCTCGGGCCACCACCTCTCGACTAGTGCAGTCACCAACCCTGGATCGGACTTCACATTGCACACGATACTCCACAGGTAGAAGCCAGCGTTGGCGACATACTGCATAATGCGCTCATCAGGCGCGTCCATGGTAACATGCTTAACCCTAAGCGGTGCGTACACTTTTGGATCCTTCTGTTACATAAAATTTTTCCAGTATTAGTAACAAATTACATACAAAACATAGACAGACACATTATAAACTCAAGTTTGATTAAAAGATAAACTTACCGAATTATTCCATATTTCTTTAGTTTGGTGGTTACTCTGCCGAGTAAGAACTGAATCATCGATAGGACCGGGATTAATTATGTCATCCGCATCCATATTGGGATTCAAAGTCTACTGCGATGGGACATTCATATGAGATTGATGCAAGGCAGGTCGCGGAGCAGATTAAAGAGCTAATGGCGCGCAAGAAGGGCAATATCGGGAATATTGGTATTTGGCGTTCAGTGTCCGAAAATTTGCCATAATACCTTATTTTGAGTGGAAACGAGCCAATGAACGCAACTTATTGCTAATGCTGTGATGTATGGGCTTTTTAGGGCTTCCGAGATCGTTTAGCAGGCCTAATTAGGGTTTTAATATCTTTTAGCAGCTGATGATTATCTTTTAGCAGTTGATAATCATCCTTTTAGATTTTCTTTCCTAATTCGTTTTTATGTTTTCTTATTTAAATCCACTTTAGGGTTTCAATTAGGTATCTTATTTTTCTATCAATAAACCTTCTGTTTTTCTTTCTTGGTGGATTCCAAGTCTTTTACGAATTCATTGCTGGTGAATTCGCCTATCCTATTTGTCACACTGCGTCAGTTGGTATCAGAAGCAAGTCTTCCCCTGTCTCTCTGCTAACTTGATCATATGGCAGATTAACCCGTACCCATAGCAGATCAAGAGAGGGTCAACGCAGACGTAAATGCTTCCCTGGCCGCTTTGACGACACAGATGGCTGTTATGTCAACTCAGTTAATAGAATTGGCGGCGAGAGGCAATCCAAATGGTGGAGAGAGAGCCCAGAGGGAAGCACCAATTAGAGTTCCTTGTGTAGAGCGTGTGCGTGCAGTAGTCGCTGAGGACTCAAATTCGGGTGAAGAGGATCATGTGGACTATGGTCGAGATAAAGAGAAAAATAGGTATGATAGTGATTATCGGGTGAAAGTTGATATTCCCTTTGTTTCATGGAACCATGGTTGTGGAAGAGTTTTTTGACTGGCAGATTGAGGTGGACCGATTTTAGAAGTCATGGGTGTCCTAGAAAATAAACAAGTCATGGTGGCGATCCGATTGAAGGGTACCGCTGCCATGTGGTGGGATAAACTCGTGGTCCAAAAGAGGCGGCAGGGCAAGGCGCCTATCCGAACGTGGAGACGAATGAAGCAACTGATGTTAGACTATTTCCTGCCTGGGGATTATGAGCAGATCTTGTACAAGTTGTACCTTGATTGTGTTCAAGGCAGGCGTTCCGTGGCAGAATATACTACTAAGTTTCTTTGTCTATCCGAGCGTAATGAGCTCAAAGAAATAGAGAATCAGAAGGTGGCCGGGTATATCAGCGGTTTGAAGGTTTCGATTCAGGAAAAGATGGGGTTGTAGACTGTTTGGTCAGTGGCAGCAGCATCTTGCCTAGCGCTGAAGGCAGAAGCGATGGAGAGAGTCCCTCAGAATTTCGAGACTTTTTCGTAAGTTTCCCCCTCAAGGAGCTACAGAAATCGGTGATGATAAGGACAAGAATGTGAAGGTGAAGGAGCAATACGCAGGGAATAAGAGTATTGCTGGCCCTAACAGTGGCAGTTCTGGAGGCCCCCAACAAAATCATGGAGCAGCTCAGAAAGCACCTAACCCATACACCAAACCGAGTGGAGACAAGTGCTATCGATGTGGTGGGCAAAGACATAGGTCGAATGTGTGCCCGACCCGGAGAACAGTGGCCATCCTGGAGGAGGGAGAGACTTATGAACCGGATGAGGAGGACGAGTATGAAGGAGTTGAGTTTGCAGAGGAAGAATCTACGGAAGTAGTGAATATCGTGCTGTAGAGAGTTCTTCTGACCACACCAGATGAGGGGCAGCGTAAGAACCTCTTTAAATCTCATTGTTCCATTATGAATAAGGTGTGTAATCTGATTGTAGACAACGGGAGCTCGGAGAACCTGGTATCGTAGAAATTGGTAGACCACTTGAAGCTGCCCACACAATCACATGAGAGACCATATGCGCTTGGTTAGGTCTGCAAAGGCTCACAGATCCGTGTCACGCGTACCTGTAAAGTCCCTATCTCCATTGGGAAGTACTATCGGGAAGAGGTACCATGTGATGTTCTTGATATGGACGTTTGTCATGTGTTACTTGGTCGTCCTTGGCAGTATGATAATGATGTCACTTACAGAGGGTGCGATAATGTGGTGTTATTTGCCTGGGAGAAGCATAAGATTACCATGGCTCCTGTTTCGAGTTTTGGTAGACAACCGGGTAAGCAGTCGAGTTTCCTGGCCATAGCACGCAACGAGCAGGAATTTAGTGCTGATATTGTAAAGGCTCAGTGTTTCTGCCCTGTGATAGTGAAGGGTTTGCTGAGTGCAGAGAAAGAAGAGGAGATTCCTGAAGCCGTGCGAGAGATTCTGTAGGATTTTTAGGAGCTAGCGGATGAAGAGTTACCCAATGAGTTACCCCCTATGCGAGACATTCAGCATCAGATAGATCTCATTCCGGGGTCGAGCCTGCCAAGTTTGCCACATTACCAGATGAGTCCTAAGGAAAACAAGATTCTGATGGGATCAGATAGAGGATTTTCTGAAGAAGGGCTTCATTTGGGAGAGTATGAGTCCTTGTGCAGTGTCGGTCCTTCTTGTTCCGAAGAAAGGAAATCAGTGGAGGATTTGCGTGGATATTAGGGTCATAAATAAAATTACGATCAAGTATCGGTTCCCTATCCCTCGTTTAGAGGACGTGCTCGACGAGCTAAATGGTTCTAAGGTCTTCTCCAAAATAGACCTGTGAAGTGGCTATCATCAGATTAGGATCTAACCAGGAGATGAGTGAAAGACGGCTTTTAAAAGTAAGGAAGGACTATACGAGTGGCTGGTGATGCCGTTCGGGCTGTCTAATGCCCCGATCACTTTTATGCGCTTGATTAATCAGGTACTTTGTCCGTTTATGGGTACATTATTGGTGGTTTACTTAGATGATATTCTGATTTATAGTAAGACCCCCGAGTTGCATTTGGAGCATTTGAGGCAAGTATTACATGCGTTGCAAGAAAATAAGCTTTATGTGAATCTGAAGAAGTGTGTATTCAGCACCAACAAGCTGTTGTTCCTTAGCTTTATAGTGGGAGAAGATGGTATTCAGGCAGATGAGGAGAAGATTCGTGCTATCCGTGATTGGCCTACGCCTCAATTTGTGACTGAAGTTCGGAGTTTTCATGGTCTAGCTACTTTCTACAAGCGATTTGTGAAGAATTTCAGCACAATCACTGCACCCATTACTGAGTGCTTAAAGAAAGGCAAGTTTCAGTGGGGAGAGGAGCAAGAACAGAGTTTTACAACCATCAAGGAGAAGTTATGTACTGCCCCAGTCCTCGCCTTACCAGATTTTGACAAAATATTTCAGGTGGAATGTGATGCAAGTGGAGTAGGGATTGGTGTGGTGTTAACCTAGGAGAAGAGACTTGTAGCTTTCTTCAGTGAGAAGCTCAGTGAGGCGTGCCTGAAGTGGAGTACTTATGATCAGGAGTTTTATGTAGTTTTCAGAGCTCTGTGACAGTGGGAGCACTACCTGATCTAGCGCGAGTTCATTCTATTCACAGACCACCAGGCCTTGAAGTTTCTGCACAGCCAGAAAGTGATTAACAAAATGCATGCTCGATGGGTTAGTTTTCTAAAGAAGTTCTCTTTTATCATTCAGCACAAATCAGAAGCTCAGAATAAAGTGGCAGATGCGCTGAGTAGGAGAGTTTCTTTGCTGGTCACTTTATCTCAGGAGGTTGTGGGTTTCGACTGCCTAAAGGAGTTGTATGAGGAGGCTACTGATTTCAGAGAGTTGTGGAGTAAGTGCAACGGGAGGCACCCTTGTGGTGACTTTCATATCAGTGAGGGCTTCTTATTCAAAGAAAGTCAGTTATGCATCCCTTGCTCCCCACTCCAGGAGAAGTTGATTCGAGACTTGCACGGAGGTGGTCTCAATGGTCATTTAGGTCGTGATAAGACCATTGCTAGTTTGGAGGAGCAATTTAATTGGCCTCATTTGAGAACAGACGCATGGGCGATTATGCAGCGTTGCTATAACTGCAAAGTATCAAAAGGTCAGTTCCAAAATACTGGTCTTTATTTGCTTTTACCTATTCCTGAGGATATTTGGCAAGATCTGGCTATGAATTTCATGTTGGGTTTACCCCGTACCCAGCGAGGAGTGGATTCTGTGTTTGTGGGTTGTTGACCGATTCTCGAAGATGTCTCATTTCATTGCTTGCAAGAAAACCGCAGATGCATCACATGTGGCTAAGCTATTTTTCAGGGAGGTGGTGCGTCTACATGGAGTTCCTAAGTCCATCACTTCCGACCGAGACTCCAAATTTCTCAGTCACTTCTGGATCACATTATGGAATATGTTTGGCACAGCATTAAACAGGAGTTCCACAGCTCACCCACAGACTGATGGGCAGACCAAAGTCACTAACCGCACACTTGGGAATATGATATGGAGTGTCTGCGGAGATAAGCCAAAATAATGGGATTTAGCGCTGCCACAAGTGGAGTTTGCGTATAACAGCGTCGTGCATTCAGCTATGGGGAAGACACCATTCTCTTTGGTATACACTTCCACACCTAGGCACGTCGTCGACCTGATTAAGCTGCCTAGATGAGTCGGTATTAGTGCGCCTGCCAAGGCTATGGCCGAAGAAATCATTGATATTAAGGAGGCAGTTCGAGCAAAATTGGAGGCTACGAGGTTGAAAAACAAAGCTGCTGCAGATAAGCGCCGCCGGGTCAAATTATTCATAAAGGGTGATGACGTAGTGGTATTTCTGCGTAGGGAGAGGTTTCCAGTCGGAACTTATAAGAAGCTGCAGCCGCGGAAGTATGGTCCATTTAAAGTGCTGAGAACGATTAATGACAATGCATATGTGGTGGCCCTGCCCGAATCAATGAATATCTCCAATACTTTCAATGTGACGGACATATACGAGTACCGTGCGGATGAGTCTTTATATCCGGAAGTGAACTCAGGTCGAGTTCTTCAGAGGTGGAGGAGACTGATGCAGGGCAGGTCGCGGAGCAGATTGAAGAGCTAATGGCGCGCAAGAAGGGCAATATCGGGAATATCTGTATTTGGCGTTCAGTGTGCGAAAATTTGCCATAATACCTTATTTTGAGTGGAAACGGGCCAACGAACGCAACTCACCGCTAATGCTGTGATGTATGGGCTTTTTAGGCCTTCCGGGATCGTTTAGCAGGCCTAATTAGGGTTTTATTATCTTTTAGCAGCTGATGATTATATTTTAGTAGTTGATAATCATCCTTTTAGATTTTCTTTCCTAATTCATTTTTATGTTTTCTTATTTAAACCCACTTTAGGGTTTCAGTTAGGTATCTTATTTTTATATCAATAAACCTTCGGTTTTTCATTCTTGGTGGATTCCAACCTTCCTTGGTGGATTCCAAGTATTTTACGAATTCATTGCTGGTGAATTCGCCTATCCTATTTGTCACGTTGCGTGAGATGATCGCCTCTGTGATGTCACACCTTAAATCAATAAATAAACGTCCATAAATAAAAACAATTCTAAAATAGATATTGTTTGTATATATACCAATTCAACAAAATCATAATCAACAATTCAATAATTATTCGAACAATTAAACACAATGAACAATAATTCAAACAATTCAACACACTTCACAATTATTCAAACAATTCAACACAATCAACAATAATTCAAACACTTCAACTAATTACCACCCAATTCAACATTTCAACACTAAAATATATATTTGCTATTGGAAATTTTAATATGTATAAAGATAAGGATGAGATTGTGAATTATGCTCAATTCAAACTGAGCCAAAAATTGAAAAGGATGAAATTTTAATGATGAAAAGGAGATTGTAAAGATAAGTAGGGATGCACAAAATTGACCCGGGCCGGAAAACCGGACCGGAATCGACCGGATTTTACGGGTCGGTCCGGTCCCGGTCCGGTCCACGGTCCATATTTTTGGAGGATTACGGTCCCGGTCCGGTCCCGGTCTGGATCGGAATAAATCGGATTTTTTTATTTTCCTAATATTCTTTTTTATTTTTTATTTTTTAACCCTAAATTACGGTTGGTCCCGGTCCGGTCCGGGTTTCGGTCCAAGTTTTCACACGAATTCCGGTCCCGGTCCGGTCCCGGTCCATATATATCCGGTCCGGTCCACGGTCTAAGATTTTTGAAAATTCTGGTCCACCGGTCCGGACCGGACCGTAAATTCCGGTCCGGTCCGATCCGGACCGGATGTGCATCCCTAAAGATAAGGATGAAATTTTAATGAGACAAATATTACATTACTCCCAATTTTTTAAATTATGCTCAATTCAAACTGAGCCAAAAATTGAAAACTTTAAACTGAATGGAACTGAAAAAGTTTATTTGAGCTAAGTTTAATTATAACAAACTTTAACTGTTATGAACTTAATTTAACTGTACTAAGCTTAATTTAAATGTACTAAACATAATTTAATTGTATTGAACTTAATTTAACTTTACTGAACTTAAAAATTGAAAATATAATTTCAACAAAACAGTCCTTAATATCTGAATCCAATTACAAATAAATAATCATAAAAGTAACAATTAAGCCACTTTTGGAACTAATAAAATACTCGATTGCCAAAATATCTGAATTAAATTACAAATAAATAATCATAAAAGCAAGCCATTTTGAATTTCACTACTCAATAAAAAGATTGATTATGAAGAGAATAATGGTAAATATTTTGTTTCTTAAAAAAGTTTTACAATCTGATTCACCAATATAAAAGAAACAGGCTGGTACTTGTGTTTAAATCATTAGTTTTAGTCACCATGATTTTGAGCTTGATCGTCTTGTTTTGCTATGTTGTTTCTTTTACTAGTGCTAAAAATGCTGGTGGTTTCAGCACCAGTCTATACCAGCGCGACCACGTTCGCGACGGGACTCTGTCAAAAATGGAGCGTCGAAGCAGAGGCATCGATCGCGACCTGAAAAGGCTTGCGCGTGCAAACCCACTACACCATTTTACAGATTAGGAGATGGTTTTTTTCTGTCGCATAATGTCCTATATTTGTCGCATAACCTTTATGCGACCAAATAAATGTCGCGTAAAATATGTCGCGTAAGCCTAGTAGCGTAATGTAAAAATGTCGCATAAAGTTTTAATCATATGCGACATTTTTTTAGTACGTCACATAAAACTGGAATGAGTTTTGCTCTTTATGGACATACGGTACATTTATAATGAACATATTTTCCAAAATTTGTCACATTAGTTGTTTAACGGGACAAAAGTAGCAAACAGAATTGTCGCTTAAAATATAATTTATTACTGTATTTCAATATCTTAAATAATCTAAATAATATTTTTATTCGATTTTAAAATTACATAAAAATTATAAATACGTATCGTACAACATTTTCATTGCACCTTAAGAATCCAAAAATACATGTATTATTGTAATAAAAAAATTAACAATACAAAATTTGAATCCCAAAAATTTATAGAAACATTATTAATACATATACTAAAATTGCTTCATCCCATGCATTACTCATTACTCAAGCTGCTACTTAACAAGCCACACTCCGTTACTCATTCCATGAACTCCGGTGTTAATAGCCACATCTTCGTATTCAAGCTTTCACCTTCAAAAGACGAGATGAATGAGTTTCATAGAAATCTGACAATGAATGGAACAAAGATTAAATGGTACATACACAATTCATTACCATCATCTTCGCTCTCAGTTTCTATGTAATTCTCATCTTCACTAAAGTCAAACACCTTTGGCTTAATATTTAGCCATTTCTTTATCGCAATAGAAGACCAAAATGCCTGCAAGGGGAAGGCAAATAGTTCAACTCATATTCAACCATCAGTCACAACTCACAAGACCAATTGCAGAGTAAGCCTGAGTAATTGTGAAGCCCATGCCTATCTGAGTAAGCCTCTCTTTTATTAAAGTAGTAGCAGTTGCATCTACAAGTAGCAACTAACCGATGTCACACTCAAGAATAAGAAGAAAAGATTACCATGTATTTTCTTGGCCACCATCTGGCATCCCAGGAAGAAACCAAGCTAGCTTCAAACTCTCTAATTCACAAAAGACTTGCAACTATGGCCACACCAAACAATCAATCTCATTCAAGTGAACCAAAACAATACCCAAGCACAAGAACCAAAAATTGGCAAAATCCTTTATATCCTGCCAAAATTGCATCTGCCAAAATTGGCAAAATCCTTTTTCATATCTAGCCTTAGAAGACAGTAAACTTCTTTTTCCCATCATCAACCTCAACCTCCGGCTCCTTGACAATCAGCGGCTTAACAGGCTCCACAGCCCTAGACTTCGGTGACGCATATCGGCACCTGTTGGATTCACAGATCTTTAAGTGACGAGGGCTGGCCAGTGGTGGATGGCGTTGGAGATGAGACATGATTTGTTGGCAGAGACGAAGTCGCGGAGAAACCGGAGAGCGGAGGGTGGGGAGGGGAGGGGAGGTGAAGGTGAAGGCATGGCGGAAACAACACTTAGCGAAAAAATAGATTCTGGTATTTGGGGGTGAAATAACATTTTGAGGCATAGCATTTAGATTTGGACTTTTTTTTGGGGGTCAAAATCAAAATAAGTATATTTAAGTGACATTTTTTTGTAATATATGTCACTTAAAACTTTAAAACAAAATTTTAGTTTCCCGCTCCAAAAATTCATTTCCCCCCAATCTGCTTTATACACGGCATAAACGACAACCTTTAAAAACCTGCATAAAAAATTACGTTTATGCGACTTATTATGGAATAAAAATCGCCTAAGACTCAAATGACACCAGTATACTTTGGATCAATTCTGTTCCGCATTTAATTTTTGTCTTTTTACGCGACATACTTTTGGATACCAACGTCGCTTAAAGGTAAAATAGTAGGTTCATTTTCAAACTTGAAGGCATGTCATGCCAGCTATATGGATGACTCCATGTAATTGCCATGTTAACGTGACATAATTAAATTTGTCGCTAGATTAAAGTCGCATAAAACATGTAACGTGACATTTCTGGTGTGTCGCTTAAACAAATGTCACATAAAATGTATAATGTGACATAAATTAAGTGTCGCTTAAACTAATGTCGGGTTAACCTCTTTATGTGACAACATTTTTGCGTCGCTTAAAACTTTGTCGCATAATAATGTTTTTGCAACAAACATATCAAACTGTTGTCCCATAAACAGGTATATGCGACAAAGTTTTTGCGACAATGTTCAAAATTTGTCACATAGAATGTAAAATGATGTAGTGACCGCTCCCTTGAAATAAATTTAGATACCCCGATCACCGATTTAAAAGAGGTGGGAGGCACATTGTTGGAACCCTTTGGTTTTGATGATTACAAACACTTAGCTAATGTGTTGCCTAAGTGTGCAGAAATCCATGGATATATTTGTTGATGCAAGTTTCAGGTGAGGAAACGCAAGCATGCAAACATTGATTGAAGTTGAGGCGATCGAATTGCGGTTCAAGAAGATTCGAATTGAACCAATCAAAGAGCCTTGAGAACCACGCAACTAGGGCGAGTTGGCGTGTTAAGATCGAAGATAATTCGTGAAGATTAATCACAGATTTGGAAATCAAGAAGAAGATATCTGTTTAGCAGAATATGGAGAAGAATATTCTACAGATCAGATTTGGCAAGTTCCAATTAATGGAGAAGCTGATTCAAGAAAGATTCAGGATGGAATCTCACCTAATCAAATACAAATCCATTGGGTCTGGAAGGTTGGGTTGGGCCAGAGCATTGGGCCCGGATAGCAAAACCCTAGCAAAACCCTATATAAGGATGTAGGGTTTGACAAGAGGAGGTGTGGATGCTGAGCGGCGGATTTCCAGAGAGAAGAGCTGCAGCACCTCCAGAGAGCAGAACGACGATTTATGAGGAGAAAGAAGCGAGTTTCCAGAGCATAGAGCGGCGTATCTTCTGAGTGAAAGAACGACCGACTGAAGGAGTACTTGCTGAAGCCACACACTGAGGTTTGTGGTAGAAATCGATTATTCCATCCGGTTGAGTAGAGGTCATCAAATAGAATCTGTGTGATCTAGTTTGTAAACCCTACAAGCATATCGGGAATAAAAGGAATAATCTGATTTCGAAAATCCTTTCAGTGGAAACTGAAAGGTAGTGGTTTTTAATCTTATCATAGTTTTGATAAGGTTTTCCACTATACATCCTTGTGTTGTTCCTTCTGTTGATTACTTTTCTGCTTATTATTCCGCTGCTACTTTAATCGTCAAACGGAAAATAACTTAGAGATAACTTTTAACTTCCGTCTGATAGATTATCGTATTCTGCTAACACTTCGATCCAACACGTGGTATCAGAGCCGACGGTTCTAGATTTGTGTTAGCTTTGCAGGAAAAGTATGTCGTCTATCAGTGATTCATTTTGGAAACCGCCGCTGTTGAAGCCCGGGCAGTTTGACTGGTGGAAGGACCAGTTCGAGGCACACGTCTGCTCGCTGGATGGACAGCTTTGGAGCATCTTCGAGTCAGGATCACTCACCATTCCTCCTGATACATCAGATCCTGAGAAACCAGTGGAAAAGACTAAGGATCAGTATACTGATGAGGATTACAAGAAATTGGAAAAGAATGCTAGAGCAAAGAAAGTCCTATACATGGCCCTTTCTCCCGGAGACCAGATCAAGGTGGCTATGCACAAGACAGCAAAGGATATGTATGATGGATTGGTGAGGTTGTATGGAGGTAACGAAGATATCAAGAGAAACAGGATCTTGGCCGCAATCAAGGACTATGAATCTGTTGTGCAGAAGAAGGATGAATCCCTTGAAGAGTTTTTCACTCGGTTCCAAGCCATCATTGGACAGCTGGAATACTTGAATGAGAAGCTCCCGGAATGGAAAATCACACACCAGTTCATGCAAGCCTTGAACTCGAAGTGGGACGACGTGACATTAGCACTACAAGCTCAAAACGGAATCAAGGATATCACACTAGAGGAACTGGTTGCTAATCTCCAAAGCCAAGCAGGAATCATGGAAAGGAAGATGGCAAGAAGACAGTCTGACAAGTCTCAGGCCATTGCTCAGACAGTAGAAAGAGCTCTCGATCTAGCACACGGAAATGAGTCACCAAAAGAGGATGATGATATAGCTCTACTCACAGAAGCCCTGAAAATGGCCAACCTTGGTAAAGGGAGAAGAGATTTCAGAAAAGGAGGAAGTCGTGGCAACTCCTCCAGATGGAATAAAGGTGCTACGTCAAGTGAAAATGAGGGAAACCGAGGAGAAAAGGAAGACAGAACATGTCACCACTGCCAGAAGAAGGGACATCTGTCCGCAGATTGCTACAGCAGAAAGAAAGGAGAAGAACCTGCTCCAAAGCCAACTCACGCCATGTTTGCAGCTTGGGGAGATTCAGACAGCGATGATGGAAAATGCATCAAGGAGCCCTGCTTGATGGCTCACTCTGCATCAAACCAGGTAACAGATACTGACTCCTTTACTGATGAAGTGTTTTCTGAATCTGATTTTGCAGAAACAATAACCAAACTCCTCGAGAAAATTCAAAGAATGGAGAACAGAATATCTAGTATGCAACAGGAGCATCACGCTGACATAGAAGAGAACAATCTATGGGCAAACAAAGCTATGCGCCTTGAGACGAAAATGGCAGAGCATGTATGCAAGTGTCGTACCTGTGATGGAAGAGAAATACAAATCAGCAAGCTAAGTGACGAGCTGAAACGCTTGAGGATAGAAAATACTGAAACAGTTGACTTCAACACAGAGGTTGAAAGGCTGAATGATGAGTTGATGGACCTCAGGCGAAACAATGAGGAGCTGCTTCAAACAGTGGAAAACCTCAGACGCGAGGAGGAAGTCTTAAAAGAAGAGTGGCTTAAAGAAGTGCAGGCTAAGAAAGCTGAAGAAGAAAAGAAGGATTACAAGAAAAGGTTTGTTCGACCAGGCCTTGGATTCGAACAAGAAAAGGCTACTAAAGGAAAAGGCGTTGTGGTGGTGGAAGAAGGTGAATCCTCTCGGCAGAATAGAAGGCCTCAGACCATCAGACAGACTAGAAGGGAAGCCTGTCCACAGGAAGGACTTCATATCCACGATACGGATTCTGTCCCCTTCAAGGAAAGAAAAGCCTTTGAAATATGGCAGAAGATGAGCCAGAGTCGTAAGCCTTCAAAGATAGACTCCCGCGCTAGAAAGATGCGGACATCTGTTCCACCTGGCAGAAGTAAGTACGTCGATCTTCCATGCCACAGAACATGCTGGTGTTGCGGAAAATCTGAACAATATAGTTTCGAATGCCCGAAGCTAAGGGAGATACGTGAAAGCAATCATGAATGGATGGTTACACCCTACAAGAAGAAAGCGAAGTCCTACAGAAAGAAAGGCAGAGTTGATTACCTTCGCCCCCACTATGATCCAGCAATCCGTGGCAGACCAAGAAGTACACCCAGGAGAAAGATTGATACAACTAACCATTATGCACATTATCAATCTTATTATGTTCCAGTTGCTAGATTCATTCCTAAACCCAGTAAGCCCAAGCTTGTCTGGGTTCGGAAAAACTAATCTTTTCCTTGCAGGAAGGTGTGAGGTCCCGTCCCTGGCATTTAGATGGTAGATGCTCAAAGCATATGACAAGGAATCCAGGATGGTTCGACTCGCTCCATAAACACTCCGGAGAAAGCGTAATCTTCGGAAATAAAAGCAAAGGAAAACATGATTACAACAGGAGAGATTGTGTCCCTGAGGAAGACTGTATCTATCAAGTGTTGCAGAAGGATCCATCATATGGCACAAAAGGTGGAAAGCGCACTTGATCAGCCGTGGAGGAAACAGACGATGCACCTCCAGAGGATCAAGTGGAGAATGCTGAGAATGCTAATCCAACAGGTGGACAAGTCCATGATGACCCTGCGGTGGAAGTAAACGATGAGATTCCTGGAGAGAAAGAGATTGCTGGTGATCCTACCCCTGCTAGACCTGAGGGGGAACTCAGAACCATAGGTCGTGGACAAGGAGTTCAGCCGCCAGCCAGACTAAGGGACTTCTACTGCTACACCTCTCAGAAACAGGTAGATCTTGATAGTTTATATCATTTCAGTGGATTTGCATCTTTTATCTCTGTTGCAGAACTGAAGACAGTAGTGGAAGCGCTCAATGACTCAGAATGGGTCAATGCCATGGAATACTGTAGAACTGAATAGCAGATTGCAGACATCTTTACGAAAGCACTGCATAGGGAGCCCTATGAGAAGCTAAGGCTTGAATTAGGTATGACATCCCTTACCTAGTCTGTATTCCATGTTAGATTTCTCCAATGATTGGCTAGACTAGGATGCATGATAAACTGCCATGGTATGGAGTTGCTGCTTATGAATTTGATTATTGTGTGAAAGTTGCTCTATGAGGTCACCCTGCATGTATGATAAATAAGATTACTATCTAGCAGAACCTTGAGCATGACACATAATTCTTTGTAGCCCAAAAGAGACTTCCTATTTTGAACCCTCAATATATGCCAAGGAAGTACTCTAAGACCAACCTAAGCCTATAATGTGTGGAGATTGATTGTTGATTGTTTAGCCCTTTGATTTTGAAACATCACATTACTTTTTTTTTGCTATCTCCACACCGCATGATATTGCCTTGATTAGACTTGGTGAATTGTTTGCTTCGTAAACGAGTGGTGTTTTTATTGTACCTCTTGGGTAAACCTAGAGCACCACAAACCTTGTGAAAACCATGAGACAGAACCGGGGTTAATTCCAAACTGATTCAGACTGGTTCAATCAGTGGATGTGGCTGGTTCAATAAGTGAATGATGGTGAGTAACGGATGAAAGGTTAATGGCTCCTAGCTGTACAGCAGATAAATGAAGCATATTTACGGTGATTGGACTGCACAGTTGAAAGGAAAAGGCTGCAAAACTGACTGGTCTTGATGGCTTTTACTGCCGATGATGTCATGGCATGGGAAACCCAATAATTGAAAGGCGAACAGTCAAAGGAGTTAAAGGTTTTTCTCCCAGATGGCCACATGTAAGCAAACTTCTCAAGTTGGGGAGTTATACGAAGCAGTTCATCATTGCCTTTTTGAATTTGGAAAGAAGTCATCTATGCATTTGGTTCGGTCAATCCAGAAAATCAAATCTTCAAAGATATGAAGTGCTCTTTGGAGGGTTGGTGGCTTCCAGCAAGAAAAGAAGTTAAAGGTGCTACATTGATGGCGATTAGAATGACCTGTATGGTTAAAAGAAAAAGCTGCGTCTGCAACACAGTCATCATCACTACATCGCTTTGGACATGATGGCTGATGGTCGTTATGGCGTGAAAAAAAACAGCAAGGTCTCACTATTTGAACAATCTGAAGCAGTTGAGGTTTTTATTACCTGCAGATGGCCATGTGGCAGAAAAATGTGGAGCAAATTCAAAATTAGGAACTGCAAGAGGCGGTTTAGTTTTTGCCTAATTCTGAATTTGGAAGGGAGTTGGCCTTGGCTGGTGTGGCTTCACCAGAACGTGTCCTTGTTACTGTGGATGAGAAGAATGACAATGCTCAAATGTGAAGCTATCGAATGAGCAAATTCTTTAGTGCAGTGAGCATGTAGCACAGCTCATTGTTTATAATCACAGGTCTACTGTGCAGAGTGCTTTGGATGGTGACAGTTCTGTGCACGCCAGATGATTGATAAAATGTCTAGAGGTTGGCGCTGCTGCAAGGTGTTTATTCTGACAAATGGAGAGCAGATTTCAGTGATGGCGCCTCGGTGGAAGACGAAAGGCAGCACTGTCAGAAAGAATCACGAAAAGTGGTTGCATAGTCAAATGATGGCCGAGAATTTGTGTCAGTTGCTATGAATGAATGATGCAAAGTAGAAGCTGAGTTGGTGCAGAAGAGCGCAGCTCTGGTTTGATGATCTGTTGACAGGTGTTGTGCGAGGAATTGTGCATATTCTAGTCAAACTTCTGGAGTTGGATTGTTTCTGGCAAATCTTATGGATTCAAGTTGTTGAAGTCAAGCAAAATAGTATTTTCTCTCCTTTTCAGAAAAAGGGAGTTGAAGGGTTGTTTGCAGAAGTGGTTCACAGGTTGGTGAACTAGAAACAATGATGACTGAGTGTCTTTGATGAAGGCTTATATCATTTGCTCAAAGGCGAGCATAAAAGTGGTTCCATGGCGGAGGAGTGAACTGTGTCAGAGGAGGGTGATGTAAAAGTTCTAGAAAGGAGATCCGTGATGGTGGAATTGGTAATCGATAGGGAGTTTTTGGCTACACACCAGCTGGTGGAGTTTTCAACTTTCAGAATTTCCTCCTGATTGACAAGTTAAGAGCCAAAGAGCCTATCAGCCTTCCCAAGCAAATTTTACAGTATATGAAATACTGCGCTGCGAGTAATAAGCATGGATTACCCTACCCTGGATTTGTGAAGAAATTTTTGAGCCATTTTAGCATCTATCAGCCAGAAGTAGAGAGTGTAATATCTACGGCTCTTGATATGGTGACCTTTGATAATTTCAACGGGAAGTTTGATGCTGAAAAGGGATGGCAGAATGCTCGGATAACCACCCCACAGCCAGCTGCACATCAGGAGGTTGATCCTCTGAATCAGCATCCGTTGCATCCAGATGAGGGGTCACCGGCCGTGATTGAGGCTTTGCAGAGGTTATCTGGAAAGGTGGACTTGCTGACTGAGAGAGTGGCTCATCTGGAGTCATTGGTTGAGAAGGAGGCGAAGGAGTCTGATGTTGACTGGGTGACGGAGCTGCGTACTAAGCTTGAAGCCCTTGAGTCACTGCCTACCCTGGTCAAGGAGATTGAAGAGTCTGCCGAAATCAATATTATTCATGGGACTTAGATTAGAGAGGAGATAGGGGAGATGAATCGACAGCTGAGATACGTGGGCACAGAACTGGTTGACCAGTTGAAGTTATTGGTGAAAGGTTAGCCCAGGGTCTGTCTCGTGGTTGCCCCCTTCTTTTGAAATCCCCACCTCATCTACCTCATTATTTGCAACTTTTTCTTCGTTGTCATGCTTAATGTCTGCCTGATAGTATTTGCATTTTTCTACTTGCTATGTGTGTCCCTTGGGGAACTTTTGCATGTTAGATAATGAAATATGCAGTTTTCTTCCATTACCTGGGTATATTAACTTGCGACCTTTTTGATGATGCCAAAAGGGGAAGATAACATGAGTGCACCACTTGAGGGGGAAGTCACTACTGAAATTCAAATCTAATGCCTATTTAAGGGGGAACTGTCGTGAGTTCGTAGAAGTGTCTGTCTATCAGAAACTGACTGAAAAAATCTATCTGCTGGATTAGTGATGAATCTGTCTGATAGATTAGTGATGATTTGAATTACATGTGATGGATTTCTGTTTTATTGAAGAAGTGTTTGTCATCATCAAAAAGGGGGAATTTGTTGGAACCCTTTGGTTTTGATGATTACAAACACTTAGCTAATGTGTTGCCTAAGTGTGCAGAAATCCATGGATAGATTTGTTGATGCAAGTTTCAGGTGAGGAAACGCAAGCATGCAAACATTGATTGAAGTTGAGGCGATCGAATTGCGGTTCAAGAAGATTCGAATTGAACCAATCAAAGAGCCTTGAGAACCACGCAACTAGGGCGAGTTGGCGTGTTAAGATCGAAGATAATTCGTGAAGATTAATCACAGATTTGGAAATCAAGAAGAAGATATCTGTTTAGCAGAATATGGAGAAGAATATTCTACAGATCAGATTTGGCAAGTTCCAATTAATGGAGAAGCTGATTCAAGAAAGATTCAGGATGGAATCTCACCTAATCAAATACAAATCCATTGGGTCTGGAAGGTTGGGTTGGGCCAGAGCATTGGGCCCGGATAGCAAAACCCTAGCAAAACCCTATATAAGGATGTAGGGTTTGACAAGAGGAGGTGTGGATGCTGAGCGGCGGATTTCCAGAGAGAAGAGCTGCAGCACCTCCAGAGAGCAGAACGACGATTTATGAGGAGAAAGAAGCGAGTTTCCAGAGCATAGAGCGGCGTATCTTCTGAGTGAAAGAACGACCGACTGAAGGAGTACTTGCTGAAGCCACACACTGAGGTTTGTGGTAGAAATCGATTATTTCATCCGGTTGAGTAGAGGTCATCAAATAGAATATGTGTGATCTAGTTTGTAAACCCTACAAACATATCGGGAATAAAAGGAATAATCTGATTTCGAAAATCCTTTCAGTGGAAACTGAAAGGTAGTGGTTTTTAATCTTATCATAGTTTTGATAAGGTTTTCCACTATACATCCTTGTGTTGTTCCTTCTGTTGATTACTTTTCTGCTTATTATTCCGCTGCTACTTTAATCGTCAAACGGAAAATAACTTAGAGATAACTTTTAACTTCCGTCTGATAGATTATCGTATTCTGCTAACACTTCGATCTAACACACATATATGATAAAGCTCGCTCTGGGCACTCCACCTAACGAGTTTTTTGCGGCTGCCGATACTGGGAGTTCGGTGACCTGGGTCCAGTGCTATCCTTGCGATAAATGCTACCCTCAGAACTCTGAAATATTTGACCCTGCCCAAACCGCGGGTTCATACCAAATCGTTAAGTGCATCAGTGGGCAGTTCCCTTGTCCGACCTTTGACGGCGTCACTTGCGTAGACAATATATGTAAGAGCCTTGTGGCTTATGGTGATGGAAGCTTCTCAAAAGGCGTGCTTTCCACTGACAATATGACAATCCAGTCTACTGCCGATCAGCCCATTGTGGTAACATGCACGATTTATTCTGATATATGTTTTTGACACTTGATCACGCCCTATTGTCCAATTTTACCATATATTTTCAATATTTTCTAGATGTAAAAATTCATATCTTATTTTTTGCTTTGGCTGCTGCATCAGGTTGATCACTATATCTTCCAATGCGGGACTTACAACGAAGGAGACTTTTATCCAGAACAGGCGGGTATCATAGGCCTCGGACGAGGTGAGCGATCTCTGATCACTCAGCTTGATAAGTATATCATGTTAGTGATTTTAGGGTTTTAGGACCCAGTATCATGTTCTATGATGTAAGGGTAACATACCCCATTAAACATGAGAGACATCAAAGTCTAATTAGGCAAGTTTGAGTTTGGAACTCAGTGCCGATCGCGTTCGGACGTTACATTAACGTCTACCGCGTTCGCAAGAGACATTAAGTTAATGTCAAGTGCGAACGCGGCAAGCTAATGCTTGCTGCGAACGCGCGGCTTACGTTTGCACAAACGGGTTGAAACACAATGCGGATCGCGTTCGGTGGACACATTAAGATGCACCGCGTTTTTCATTAACATTAACGTTAATGTAGCGTATGAACGCGGCAGCTTAATGTAGGCTGCAAACGCGCCAAACACGACAGCTCAGTTGCAGGCGCGACTCCTGCTTGTACCCGATTGCATGTCTATATAATGAGATCGAATTCTCATTCATAGGTGACAAAAAACTGCTGTGCAATTGCCAGAATTCACTATCCTCTCTTTGATTTCCAAAACTCCCAAACCCTAAGTTACCTTGTTTTCTTGCCTAAGAACAAAGAGTTTCACAATTTGAATTGTATCTCATATTCAAGTTTCCTGCAACCCAAGGCATAGTAATAGGGTGGAAATATTGAATTCGGACAGCGATTACGTGGTTCAAATTGCTCTCCAAGTACTAATTCATCACACAAGAAGGAAGAAATATGCATTCGACTGAAGTTCATAGCCCGCATTGAAGACCCTATGCAATCTTGTTGCTGCGAAGTGAAGCACAAAGACGACCCAGCAACTACAAACGAATTCAATATCATTCTGCTATTCAATGGCGAGCGTGAGAGACATGATGCATCAGTTCTAGAAGTTGGACAAATTTGAAGGAACGGATTTCCGGCATTGGAGGAGGAAGATGCACTTCCTACTGATGAATCTGAAGGTGGTGTACGTGCTGTCCACACCATGCCCTAAAGTTAGAGAGAACGCACCAGTGGTGGCTTTCCGTGATCACAACAAATGGGAAAACAATGACTACATCGCTAGGGAACATATCCTCAACGGTATGTCCGATCCTCTATTCGATTTATATCAAAACGTCGAGTCTGCAAAAGAGTTATAGGACACTCTTGAAGCCAAGTATATGGCTGAGGACGCCTCGAGCATCAAATTTCTTGTTAGTAATTTCAATAACTACAAGATGGCGGACTCTCGTCCTATAATGGAATAGTTCCATGAGATGCAGCGTATCTTGGGGCAATTTGCTCAACGAAATCTGAAGATGGATGAAGCCATCTCGGTGTCAAGTATCATTGACAAATTACCACCGGCATGGAAGGACTTCCGACGTACCTTGAAGAACAAGAAGGAAGATATATCTCTTGTGGAACTCGCAAAGGAATTGCGAATGGAGGAGGAACTTCGTGTGCGGGAAAAAGACATGATGGAAGTGGATACTAACTCTCCTAAGGTGAATGTATTGGAGACTAGCTCTCAAAAGATGAACAAGAACAAAGGCAAGAAGAGGCCTAAGGAGTATGTTAGCAAAGGTCCTAACAAGAAGAAGCATCCGTCTAAAGAAAACGTGTGTTGGACTTGAGGAAAAGCGGGGCACTTCAAGCGTGACTGCCGCGTGAGAAAGGGGAAGAGCGAGAAGGCTCAAGACAAGGCTTTCGGTAATAAAAACCAAGAGCAGAAATCTCTAGGTCAGAATTTGTTAGTTTCAGATTTGGAAACTAAGATAGATACATACTCTTATGTAGATTATGTTTCTAACTTTTCTGAAATCTTTGCTATGTAGGATGATGAGACTTCATGGTGGGTTAACTCCGGTCCTACGGCACATGTTTGTAGAGACAAGGGATTATTCAAGTCATTTGCCATAACAAGTGAAGGAAGAGTTCTTCACATGAGAGACGAGTCAACTGCCCCAATCCTTGGACTAGGCCGATAGAACTAGAATTCTCTTCGGGGGAAAACTATTGTTCTTTGTAATGTTCTGTTTGTACCTAATATTAGGAAAAATATTGTGTCGGGTATTGTTTTAAATAAACAAGGTTATCGGCAAGTGTATGAAGCCGATAACTATGTGTTGTCAAAGGGTGGTATATTTGTTGGTAAAGGATATTTGTGTAATAGAATGTTCAAGTTGAGTCTTAATAAAAGCATTTGTTCTATTTGCATGAATTGTGAGCATGAAATTCCTACTCAATCTATAAATTCACATGTTGACAAATCCACACTATGGCATGCACGTTTAGGACATGTTCATTACAAAATATTGCGTAATATGTCAAAGCATGATTTGATTCCTTCATTTAACATGAACATTGATAAATGTAGAACTTGCATGCTTACTAAAATTACTAGGCAACCATTTTATAAGGCTGCTAGAGAAAGCAATTTACTAGATTTAATACATAGCGATTTATGTGATTTTCATGCATCACCATCTTAAGGGAACAAGAAATATGTGGTCACATACATTGATGATTGTTCTAGATTTTGCTATGTTTACCTATTGCATTCCAAAGATGAAGCTCTTGATAAATTTCAGATTTATAAGAGTGAAGTTGAACTTCAAAAGGAAACTTCTATTAAGAAGTTGCGCACCGATAGAGGTGGGGAATACTATAATCTAATTTATTTCCAAAGTGTTGGTATGATTCATGAAACCACAGCTCCTTACACACCTCAACAAAATGGTGTATTGGAAAGGAAAAACAGAGTTTTGAAAGAAATGGTTAATGCCATGCTTTCTTACTCGGGTCTAAACGACGGATTTTGGGGTGAAGCAATGCTAACGGCTTGCTACTTACTAAATAGGGTTCCTAATAGTATTAGCAACCTTACTCCTTATGAAATTTGGCATAAGAAGAAGCCAAATTTGGCACATGTGAGAGTTTGGGGTTGTAGAGCAGTAGTGAGACTACCTCTACCTAAAATAAAAATTTGGGAGAAAAGGGAGTTGAGTGCATGTTCATAGATCTTTGGCTTATAGATTCTATGTTATAGAGCCTAATGAGCAAGCACCGATTCATACTATCATTGAATCGAGAGATGCTATATTTGATGAAAAGAGATTTTCATCAATTAGCATGCCTAAAGATTTGATTCTTGCGCCTAGTATAGTTCAAGAATCAAGTGAATCCCAAATTTCAGAAACTAAAAGGAGTAAGAGGGCTAGGAAAGGAAAATCATTTGGTAATGACTTTCAAATGTACCTAGTGGAAGGAACTCGGGAAGACATTGGCTCGCAATATCTATATTGCCATATCATTGAGGATGATCCTAAGACCTTTAATGAAGCAATGAAATCCCAAGATGTATCGTTTTGGAAAGAGGCCATTAATGATGAAATGGACTCTTTAGTGGGTAATAGCACTTGGATTTTGGTAGATTTACCACAAGGTCATAAAGCATTGGGAAATAAATGGATTTTTAGAAAGAAGATGAAAGTGGATGGAACCATTGATAAATTCAAAGCAAGATTGGTTATTCAAGGCTTCAGACAAAAATTTGGTTTGGACTACTTTGATACCTATGCACCGATTGCAAGAATATCAACAATCAGATTATTGATTACTTTAGCATCTATACATAAATTGCTAGTACATCAAATGGATGTAAAGACTGCTTTCCTCAACGGCGATTTAGAGGAAGAAATATACATGAAGCAACCGGAAGGTTTCGTTGTAACGGGACAAGAGCACAAGGTATGCAAGCTAATTAAGTCATTGTATGGACTTAAACAAGCACCCATGCAATGGAATCAAAAATTTGATGAGGTGGTGCTTTCAGATGGATTTATTTTAAATCAATCGGATAAATGTGTGTATAGCAAGTTTGATGATTCAGGAAATGGAGTTATCATCTTTCTATATGTAGATGATATGTTGATTTTTGGCACTAACATAAAGTGCATAAATCAAACAAAGGAATTTTATCATCTAAGTTTTCCATGAAGGATATGGGGGAGGCGGAAGTCATTCTTGGTATAAGAATAGAAAGAGTAAGAGGAGGCCTAGCTTTGACACAATCTCATTATATTGAGAAAGTGTTAAAGAAGTACAAGTACTTGGACTGTCATCCAATGAATACTCCTTTTGAATCTTCCAAACACCTTCTTCCCAATAAGGGAGCCCAGTGTCACAGCTTGAATATTCAAGGGTCATCGGAAGTTTGATGTATGCGATGACAAGTACAAGACCAGACATAGCTTTTGCGGTGGGCAAGCTAAGTCGATATACAAGTAATCCTAGCGAGGATCACTGGAGAGCGGTTCATAGGGTACTTCGATATCTTAAGGGAACAATGAACCTAGGTCTTTTATATTCTGAATTTCCTTCGGTCATTGAAGGATATTCGGATGCAAGTTGGATTTCTAACGAAGAGGATCATTCTTCCACAAGTGGATGGATATTTCTGCTTGGGGGAGGTGCGATCTCGTGGGCATCTAAGAAACAAACTTGCATCAGTAGTTCAACAATGGAATCTGAATTTGTTGCACTAGCCGCAGCTTCGAAAGAAGCGAAATGGCTAAAGAACATGATTCATGAAACACCATTGTGGGAGAGACCGATATCACGCATATTAATTCATTGTGATAGCACTGCAGCGTTGGCTAAAGTGTATAGCCATGTATACAATGGGAAGTCTAGACACTTAGGTGTTAGACATAGTTCGGTAAGAGAGCTCATTATGCATGGGGTAATATCTGTGAACTTTGTTAAATCACAGCGGAATCTAGCCGGTCATTTGACAAATGGATTGGTTAGAGAATTGATCACCAAGTCTGTGAAGGGGATGGGATTAAAACTCATATAATCATCTAGTCCTGGGACACCCAATTCACATCTAACTAGCATTAGAGCTGAATTCAATGCGAAAAGCCCATTCCTAGAAGATTGATGAACACAATGTGCATCCCCAAGTATGTGTTCAGTACCTACAAGGGTTAGGTTGAAGATGAACTCTTCTTAATAGATTCTTTGAAAAGTGCTAAGTGTAAGAGCATAATCGGGTGGTGTGACCCACTAAGGAATCTATCTATATAAACGTGAAGTTTCTGGTCGCTTCATGAGATATCGGGTTTAATCTCAAATGCGTTTATGAATGGATAGGGACTCAAGGACAATTAAGAGTCAAGTTGACTTAACGGTTTGTGAAGTAACACATGCGTGTGTCGTCGTCAAGTACCCAAATGGATTAATGGTTCAACCGTTTACGAGCACCATGATTTTCGGGTTTATTGTATGCGTGATTATACTATGCAGAAATTCAATCGTTTACGACATTTCTGTTTATGCGCGTTATACTTAAAAACAAGGTACTTTGAGAATCAAAGGGAAACCCAAAACTGGGGGAGGATTGTTAGTGATTTTAGGGTTTTAGGACCCAGTATCATGTTCTATGATGTAAGGGTAACATACCCCATTAAACATGAGAGACATCAAAGTCTAATCGGGTAAGTTTGAGTTTGGAACTCAGTGCTGATCGCGTTCGAACGTTACATTAACGTCTACCGCGTTCGCAAGAGACATTAAGTTAATGCCAAGTGCGAACGTGGCAAGCTAATGCTTGCTGCGAACGCGCGGCTTACGTTTGCACAAACGGGTTGAAACACAGTGCGGATCGCGTTCGGTGGACACATTAAGATGCACCGCGTTTTTCATTAACATTAACGTTAATGCAGCGTACGAACGCGGTAGCCTAATGTAGGCTGCAAACGCGCCGAACGCGACTGCTCAGTTGCAGTCGCGGCTCCTGCTTGTACTCGATTGCATGGCTATATAATGAGATCGAATTCTCATTCATAGGTGACAAAAAACTGCTGTGAAATTGCTAGAATTCACTATCCTCTCTTTGATTTCCAAAACACCCAAACCCTAAGTTGCTTTGTTTTCTTGCCTAAGAACAAAGTGTTTCACAATTTGAATTGTATCTCATATTCAAGTTTCCTGCAACCCAAGGCATAGTAATATGGTGGAAATGAATTCAGACAGCGATTACGTGGTTCAAATTGCTATCCAAGTACTAATTCATCACACAAGAAGGAAGAAATCTGCATTCGGCCGAAGTTCATAGCCCGCATTGAAGACCCTATGCAATCTTGTTGCTGCAAAGTGAAGCACAAAGACGACCCATCAACTACATATCAATGGCAGATTCTCCTACTGCTTGTTCCCAGACATACAGGGCGGGAAAATGCATTTTGGTGATGATTTAGTCGTTCAAGGTCCTGGGGTCGTCACGACCCCATTATTCGAAGGAGAAGGCACAAATTATGTCTTTTACCTCGCGACGCTGGAAGCACTAACCACTGGAGATGAGAGATTAAATTTCAATAACAACCCCGGAAACATCATCATCGACTCGGGTGCGACCTTGACTCAATTCCCGCAAGATTTTTACCAACAAATTGTGGCTTCAGTTACGAAACAGATCACAGCTAAGCCAGTCCAAGACCCTTCGAAGAGACTCAAGGTGTGCTTTGATGAGCCCTCGTTCAAGTTTATACTAATGACGGCCCATTTCACTGGTGCGGATGTTGTATTTTTTTTATAAATAGGGAAAACATACAAAGACTCAGAAATACTCAGCAAGACAACAGTAAAAGATCATAGGATTCATAAGACAGGACCAGTACATGTAAATCGAAAACCACAATCCACGCCTAGCAAGGCCTCAAAGATAGTCATGCCAAGATAGCTTCCCAGCCAATATATGCCAAATCGGCCAAACAGCAGAAGTGCCACAGAAGACACCTCGAAGCTCCACTGAAGCGCCGGCCGATTTCCTTGAAACTCGATGCAAAGCTGCACAAGTGGAGACATCGACCCCGACTGCCTATCACTGGAAGCAAGCCATCAAGAGATAATAAAATGGCAATACAGAGGACTTAAAAGCTAGGACAAGTTAACTATCTGGGAGCATGGAAAACTCCACTTAGCCTCACGCCGAAAGGGATGGCCAAACCACCAAATCTAGGAGATCATAAATGCAACAAGTGCAGCCCCAAAAATCCTAACCTAACACTAAAACCTAAAACTAAACCAACCTAAATGAACCTAAACTAACAGAAAAACAAAACCTAAACTAAACTACCACTAAAACTACGCCTAAAGCGTAGAACAAACACCAAAACAACAAAACGATCACCGGCACCACACCAATTGCCACCACGCCCACCGGAACTTCATCACGACCACCCAACACCGGCCAACACACCCAACACAATCACAACCCGCAGCCACCTCGACACCCACACACAACCACACAACAAAACACATCCCCAGACCTGCCACCCTCCAACGCCAACACCCTCCAAATCCCCACCCACACGAGCTCCAGAATCGACTCCAACCGCCATCGTTGGCGCCACCACAGCAACGAGAGCGAGAGCAAGACAGCCCAAGAGAACGGCAAAGCAGGGAGAGAGGCGACGAACCGAGGACGGCCAGGCCGCAGGATCGGCCGGCAGCGGGGGGAAACGAAGGACAACAGGGAAAGCGAGAGCGGACCAGGGAGAGTCCAGCACGACGAAACCCCGCCGAGCGCCGACGACACGTCGTCCGTCGATGGAGAAGAAGCCGATTGACGATTCGCTAGTCTTCGGAAGGTTTCTGGAACTTTGGAGAAGGAGAGCGATTTAATTTCATAAAAAAAAAAGAAGGTATATGGTGCGGATGTTGTATTGAATGAGTATAACATGTTCCAAACAGTTGCGCCTGGTGTTATTTGCTTGACTGTCACGCAAGGTAGCTATACCATTTGGGGGAACACGGCGCAGCTGGATTTCTTAGTTGGGTTTGATGTTGCTGCTGGAACTGTGTCATTCAAATCAACTGAATGTTAGTTAAGAAGTAGAGAATCACACTACTTTTTGGAAGAAAATAAAATAAAATTCATAATTTTATTTTTGCCAGAAAACAGGACTAGTTTTCATATATGAATGTTTTTTCTTTTGTGAGGTAACTGAATGTTGTGGCTACAATTCTTTTCTTCAACTTGTTCTGTATTCCGAAACAGCAATGCAAACATCTCTTAACGTAACTAATTCATCACATTCTCTATTCTATTGATTCACTAAAAGTCACCATGAGCTCGGCGAGCTTTAAATTTATGTGTTCGAGCTCCGCTCGTCTATTTTTTAAGACACTTGAGCTCAGCTTGATAACATATTAAGCTCGAGCTATAAACGGGCCATTATCGAGCTATAAACAAGCCATAAATGAGTTAGTCTTATTAAGCTCGAAAACGAGATAAGAAGTATGTTAAAAGATATTGTACAATATATATCTAAATTACATTACCAAAATAAATATCTAAATTACTATAATGATATCAATATTTTCAATTAATTTTGGATCAAAAGCCTTGTTATTAAAACCGATCTGATCTAGTCACATGTTAATGGGTCAGTGGTTCAATCTGGTTGATCCGGATTAAACCGCACAATTTAAAAAATAAATAAAATACATATATATATATAACATTAGAGCGCTCGGTTGATAACCCTTAAAAAGAACTTGAGAACTCAAATCTCACCATTAGTTCATGATGCATCTTTGAATCTGCGTGTGCATGTCCAAAAAGTAAAGTCAACAAATGTAGTTTTGACTTTACATTAAATGCATCTTGAAAAATGCACGTGTCACCACCAAAATGCATCTTGCATTTTAAAAGGTGAAGATTGGGGTCTTAAGTTCTTGAAAAAATAAGGGGTTCTCATTTGAGCGCTCCTATAAGTTAACATATTTATGACTTAAATTTTATAAATTTGATAAATGAATATAGAGAAGAGCGTTCAAATGAGAATCTCTTATTTTTTTTGAGAATTTGAGACCCCTGACGGAGCCCACCGCACTGTCGTTAAGGTGCGATGTTCTCTGTGCAAAAATAAATTTATATCTCCGATACTCGCGACTTAACTATTTTGGGTAGTCAGTGGTAAGTACGGGTCGAACCCAAGGGAATTAGTGGATTAATTGTTCTTTCGAAAGGGGGGATTGAATAAAGCAGTTGGGGGGTTAGTTTTGGTTTTAGTACTGAAAAGTAAAGTGCTTGATGGACAAGTCTTGCAGAAAAGTAAGCAGTTGATAAGGTACTGAAAGTAAAGTAACAGTTGGTATTACAATTAAAGGAAAGTATTCGGTTTTAGGGGCCTTGTATCATAGTCTGTTTATCATTGGCCTCTAATGATCATACTAAGTGTTCAAAAGTGAATCAAGGCTATTCCTAGCACATGACTTGCCACACTGTATAGTCTTTTGCAAGACAAAGAACTCTTGTTCTAGTATGTGCATCCATTTGATCATCATTCCTGATAAACCAAATGGTGTTTTAAAGAGGTTGACTTCCACAGATAAGCTGTGCTCTTCCGAGCCTCCACTTATCCACGGAAGATCACGAGCCCATGGCAGAGCTTTGCTCTTCCGAGCATCCACTCAACCAATGGAATTCTGACCTAATATATGGCACCTAAAACAAGTTGAAAACAAAGAGGCACTTAAGAGAAGGGTCTAAAACATTGTATGATACAAGTACACCCCTTCAACCGAATGAAGGGTTTAGCTACGAATATCCATGGAACAGGACATCATAGCTAAGTACTTGAAAAAGTAAAGGTTTTGAAAGACAGGAAAAGTAAAGATTTTGGTTGTAAAGACAGGAAAGTAAAGTACTTTGAAAGACAGTAAAGTAAAGAAAAGAGTACTTACAAAAACCGTTGAGAGAGCTAAAGATCAAGCTTCGATTCCAAAGTAAAGCGATTACATGATTGTGCCCACAAAAGCTAGAGAGATAAGTGACTTGTGAGTTGTGCTTCTTGCACACAAAATGGGATGATTTACAAAGGCAAGGGGGTGTTCTATTTATAGGCTAAGGGAGGCAATGGATGTGGAGGAGAAGCCACCACATGTCACAAGATGGGAGGAGGTCTCAAAAGCCATCGGGGTGAGTCATCACTCCAAAAGCCGCCGGCCACATGGAGGAAGGGGAGAGGTGGAGTGGCTTAGCCGCCGGCTAGGTGGAGGAGAGAAGAGAGTTTGTGAGTTTTGTGAGCTCATCCCAAAAAGCCATCGGTTCTTTCAGCTCCGGACTGACTCTGGTTGCCCTTCGGTTGGATTTGTTTTGAGTGATTCCACGTCAGGTTCTTGAAAGTCAGAATTTGGTCGTGACCTGGAATGACTCGTAATTCATTTTCAGCTTTAAAACTCCTCCTTAGCCTGTATTCTCTCTAGACTTCAAAATACCCTGTAGATAAATATCGGAACTAACAAGCAAAAGTTAAATAGACAAAGAGTCTAATTTGGTGGGTTTAACTGTGTTTATGATTCATACAATTATGGTCCATCAGATCACCCCACACTTTTAGTTGTTCGTCCCGAACAATGCTATTTAAGGGCGGAACACAATCCAAGTAAAAACTTTTAAATATGAAAGTGAGACTGTGGGACTAGATTTATCTTAATTCATGCATTACTTACTTATTACCAAACTAAACAGTGTAAATACTTAGAAGAAACTTGATACTTGTACCTTCGCGCCGAGATGCAAGTTAATTCGGATGTTTCGGGAGATAGCCCTTTTCAGGCTTCTGGACTGCATTCTCGGGACCGACTCGTACTATATGGTTTCCTTATAGCTTTTTCTAGCACGTGATTCGGTTCGGGTTTCACTGAGTTGAGCACTTTGATTTCTTTTTGGCGAGGGACAGCTTCTGTAGCGAATCGGTGATGGACCACAATTATACGAATCAAAAACACAGTAAAACCCCCCAAGTTAGACTGTTTGTCTATCTAACATCCATCTGTTAGTCCCGATATATTTCCACAGGGCATTTTAGAGACTGAAGTGAAAACACGCTAAGGAGAGGATTTTATGCTGAAAAGATAACAAGAGTCAATCCAAGGTCAAGATCATATGCCGACTGAAGAAATATCAAGGATCCTGACGTTGAATTGACCAGAATAAATTAATCAGAAGAATCAGGAGTGAAGTCAAGACAGTCCGGGGAAGGAACACACTGACAGTTTTGTGAAAAGACTGCACAAAACTGTACAAAACTCACATATGGGCAAGATGACTTGTGACTTGAAGAAGAGGTGGCCAAAGAGGAAAACCACCCCAAAACCACCACCCACCACCGGCGGCTCCTCCACCCTCCTCCTCCATGTGACCGGTTGACTTGCCTTGGAGGTGGCAAAGCCAACCTCTCCTCCTCCACCACAACCGGCTACCGGCGGCTGCCCTCCACCACTCCTCCTCCGCCACTTGGTGGCTCCTCCTTGGCTCCTCCTTGCCTCCTCCTCCTCCCTTGGATCAAACCAATCTCCACCACCCATCTCCACCCATTTTTCCTATAAAAGGAGGTGCTCCTCCCCTCACAAAATGATCCCAAAAAATTGTAATCACTTCTCTCTCTACATTTTGTTACTTGTAAGTTTGGTTCGGTTTTGAAATAATACTCCTGTTTGTTCTTGAGTATTATACTGGAAATTATAATACTCTTGTCGGTTCTCGAGTATTATAATACTGTAGAGAATACTCCTGTTGGTTCTTGAGTATTCAGTAGGAATTAGGAATACTCCTGTTGGTTCTTGAGTATTCCACCCCTTTCCCTCTTACTGTTTTCAAAAACCCCCGAGTATTTAGCTATGGTATCCATCTCTATGGATATTCGTAGCTAAACTCTTTATTCGGTGGAAGGTATTTTCTTGTATTATATAATGTTGTAATATCTTTTAGTTTCATTTCTTTGTATTCAAAACTTGTTCTATGTGCCATTTATAGTCAGAATTTCCAAGGTTGAGTGGATGCTACGAAAGGGCAAAACTCTTCCGTGGGGATTCGTGAACATACTCGGGTAAGTGGATGCTACGAAAGGGCAAAGCTTATCTGAGAAGTTCGACTCATCTAAAACACCACTTGGTCAATCGTAACTGTGAGATCAAGTGGATGCACAAAAGGCTAAGATACTTCGAAAGGAGGAATTAGTCTGAAATAGAACAAGGGTTGCTTTAAACGATGTTGCAAGTCTTGCGCTACGAAAGGGCCTCGATTCATCTTTGAATACTTAGAAAAGTTACTAACAGTTTATTATATACATGTTATAATATAAGAGTACCTGAAACCGAATGCTTTTCTTTACTGTTAAACCGCAATCACCAACTTCTGATCTACCGGAGGAATTACAATCACGCATCACCCACTGTAAGTCTTCTTTGTATTTACAGCATTTAATTTCTGTATTTACTTTTCCGCAATCAAAACCAAAAAAACCCCCAAAAAATCACGTAGTTAATTAGAGCGCTAAAATCTCAATCAACCATAAAACACGCTCCCCCCAGTTCAATCACCCTAAAAGAATAGCCTATTCCCCTAATTCCCTTGGGTTCGACCCCTACTTACCACTTACTAACCAGTAGTGTAGTCACAAGTAGCGGATATTATAAATTTATTTGTACATAGGACACTGCACCTTAACGACAGTGCGGTGGCCCTCCGTCAAATTGGCGCCATTGCCGGGGAATTAGCCGTCGAATAAACTGTTCTTTTCTCTCCCTCCATCTCTTTTAAATTCTCGCGCTCGAAACAACTATGTCTCGCGAAGGAAGTCATCATGACTACCAGGATGACGATGAAATAAACCTGTACGAGCGAAATGATGAAGTGCCACTTCCATTTATGGATGATCCGGAGCAACTCATCAGAAGCAGACGAGCTCGTGATAGGGAGGCCATCAGACGAAACCAAGAACCACCCGAGGACCGAAATGCAGCTGGTCCAGTACAACAACCCCCTAGATATCCCCCACCCCCTCGCCCTCGACAAGTTCCTAGACAAGAACCCGTCTTCGATAACTACTACGGGGATGACAACTACCGTGAACCCACCCTGGGAGAACTTTCGGCACCAGATTTCAGAGTTCAGCCATGGTGTATCTACGAAGGACCTGAGCTAGAAAACATCGCCATCAACACTTCAGTGGCCCACAGCTTGCCAAAATTCTCAGGAACTCGTGGAGAATCAGCAATGACTCATCTCCAGCGTCTACATGGGATTTGCCAAAACCTCAAACCAAATGGCGTAAACGTAGTCGACTTTAAGTTAAAGGCGTTCTACTTTTCCCTCATTGATGCGGCAAACGACTGGTTCCTGTCATTACCTTCCGGAAGCATCAGAACATGGGCTCAGATGCAGAAGAAATTCTTAGACAAATACTACCCAGCAGGAAGAGCAATGCAAGTAAGAAGGCAACTGCAAGACATCAAACAAGGGCCCAACGAAACCATGTATGATTACCTGGAAAAGTTCAATCACCTGGAAAGAAGCTGCTGTACCCTTGGACTGCCCGAGAAACTCATAATCAAGTACCTCATTGATGGATTAAGACCCTTAGACAAAATGCTCCTGGATGCCTCAGCTGGAGGGTCCATAATGAATCTATCATTGAGTGGTGTTAGGCAACTCATCAACGACGTTGCCGAAAATGCCCGATTTAGAGAAGAGACAACTCGGCAGGAAGAATTCTCCCGAACGAAAAATGTGGCAAAAGCTGAAACATCGACGGGGCCTATATCTGAGGAAATAAAGCAGTTAAAAGAAATGATGATTCAGCTCCTGCGAAGACAACCAATTCCGGTAAAACCTTGCGGGTTCTGTGGATCTATAGACCACAAAACTGACGCATGTCCGACATTAATAGAAGAGGAACCGGTGGAAGTAAATGCAATAGGAGGATATCAAGGATACAACAACAGCAACGACAGAGCAGGACAGAATAGGCAGTACGGTCAAACATCCAAACCAGACTGGCGTAACAACAACAGCTATCCTCAGAAGGAAGCACAACCAGCTCAGTCATACCACCAACCCCCCCACCGACAGTATAACCAGAACGCTCCAGGACAATATCAGCAAAGAGGACCGAATCAGAGTCAGCACCAAACCGGCCTGAATAATCAGCAAGAACTAACCAAGTCGCTCGATGACACGATGAAGGAGCTCGCAGGAAACGTAAATCGATTGGGTACTTCGCTACTCCAATACCAGGCGAAAACTGACGGGGCAATTTCTGAATTGACCAAACAAATGTCCCAGCTCGCCACTGCAATGTCAACGCTGACCAGTGAACCTGGCAGACTTCCTTCACAAACCATCCAAAACCCAAGGGCGAATCTTAGCATGATAAAAAGGTCAAACGTAAAGACAACCCTGGGAGAAGCAGCACGAGCCCCAGCCTACAAACTCACTAACAAGCACTTCAACCGTAGACGTCGTCCTGACTGGAATCAAGAGGAAGACCGACCCAATAATGACAGAACATGGGTCACGCATGCTGACAATGGACGGTACGCATTCACCGTCTGCATATCACCACCGTCAGTCATACACTCTGACATACCAGCATCTGGATGGGATTACAATAGCAATGAAAGGGATGAACAGAATGGCCCAGCATTGGGAAAAGCCCTCACTTCTGATCATGAGTCACAACCAGAAAGAGATAAAGACCCAGGGGCCTTCACAGTCACCTGCGGTATTGGTGAGACCCAAATCCATAAGTGCTTAGTCGACCTTGGGGCTGCTGTCAATGCCATGCCTTCCTCCTTATATTACTTACTAGGACTTGGTCCATTGAAACCACCCCGATCAAACATCGAACTAGGAGATAAATCATGCATCCGCCCGGTTGGAGAACTGGAAGATGTAATACTCCATGTGGGAGAACTCGTAGTTGCTGCAGACTTCTATGTAATACCAACAGAAGAGACCTGCAAAGACGACCCACCAACAATAATATTGGGACGACCATTCCTCTACGCCACTAAAGCAAGAATCGATGTAGGCAAGGGCTCATTATCACTTAAGTTTGGCGGCAAAATTGCACACTTCTACATTCATCAGAGCCGCCCGGACACAAAAAAACCGCCAGACATAACGCCTATCTCGGATCACGGTGCACAGTTTTCTGACCTGTCATTAGAGACCAAAAAAATAACAAGACCAGCAGCTATGGTCAAAGGTCTCCCGCCTTCTCAGAAGCAATGGAAAGAGAAAACACCAAAACCATGGAGCTCTTACTCCAGCAAGAAGTCAGGACAAGTCAAAGCAAGAAACAACACAGGAACGGTGGCAAAGTTTGACCTCAGCCACTCATGGGACCCAAACCAGTAATCCACAACGAGGTATCGTCGAGCCAACGACGTAAAACAAGTGCACTGGTCGGGAGGTAACCCGACACTATCTTACTTTCCGCACTTACTTTCAGTACTTAGTTTTAAGCTTGCATGACTTTTGAACTAAGGCACGCCTTCGTTCAAAAGTGGGGGGTGAAAACCGCCTGTGTACATAAATAACATGCTTGCTGTTTTTCTTTTTTTAGTAATAGTATCTTTTTGAACATATGAACTTAAGAATGTGAAAAAGATAAATCAGAATTCATGCATTTACCTTGTGAAAATTCAAACTGTTTAAAAACTTAGAATGTAACTTTCCATTTGTCCTTTGTACTGAGATAACTAGGGATGTGGAGTTGACATAAACTGCCCTAGAAGGACTTGGGAAGCAATCAAAGGATCAGATCAAACTATATGGTTTTCGAAGTCAGTGGAGGCTGCACTTCGGGTTTTCAGTGAATAATTGAGTCAAACTCCGCCAAGAAGCATCTATGCAAAGGCGAGGACGGGAATCAGACCGTCCTCTCTCTAGTCAAAATAGCCGAGAAAATAGATAAGCGACCCTCATCTTGACCCGCGCAAAACGACGAAGACGAGAGGAGAGGGGAGGTATATCCATAGGCTTGCGGGCGATGATTGGACCTCCCAAGAAGGCTGACAAAATGGACTAGCAAGTCACAAAGAAGCGAAAAACTCAAAGAAGAAAATCAAAAGAGGCCAAAGGCCCAAAATTGTGAAGGTTTTAACCGAGCAAAAGTGAAGCACTCGACAAAGTCAAATCAAAGGCCAAAGGCCGATTCACTACAATAAAAAAGCAGTCCCTCCCCAAAGAAAAAATCAAGAAGGTTCAACTCACTGAAACCCGAACCGAATCACGTGCATGAGAAAGCTACCAGAAGACCATATAGTACGAAACGATCCCGAGGCTGCAACCCAAGAACCTGAAAAGGGCTATCTCCCGAAACATCCAATATAATTTGCATCTTAGCACGGAGGTACAAGTATTAAGTTTCTTCTATTTATTTACGCAGTTTAATTTGGTAATAAGTAAGCAATGCATGAATTAGGATAGATCGAGTACCACAGTCTAATTTTCATATGCCAAATCCGAACCTAGAACTTACGCCCTTTAATAGCATTGTTCGGGACGAACAACTAAAAGTGGGGGGTATTCTGATGGACCACAATTATACGAATCAAAAACACAGTAAAACCCCCCAAGTTAGACTGTTTGTCTATCTAACATCCATCTGTTAGTCCCGATATATTTCCACAGGGCATTTTAGAGACTGAAGTGAAAACACGCTAAGGAGAGGATTTTATGCTGAAAAGATAACAAGAGTCAATCCAAGGTCAAGATCATATGCCGACTGAAGAAATATCAAGGATCCTGACGTTGAATTGACCAGAATAAATTAATCAGAAGAATCAGGAGTGAAGTCAAGACAGTCCGGGGAAGGAACACACTGACAGTTTTGTGAAAAGACTGCACAAAACTGTACAAAACTCACATATGGGCAAGATGACTTGTGACTTGAAGAAGAGGTGGCCAAAGAGGAAAACCACCCCAAAACCACCACCCACCACCGGCGGCTCCTCCACCCTCCTCCTCCATGTGACCGGTTGACTTGCCTTGGAGGTGGCAAAGCCAACCTCTCCTCCTCCACCACAACCGGCTACCGGCGGCTGCCCTCCACCACTCCTCCTCCGCCACTTGGTGGCTCCTCCTTGGCTCCTCCTTGCCTCCTCCTCCTCCCTTGGATCAAACCAATCTCCACCACCCATCTCCACCCATTTTTCCTATAAAAGGAGGTGCTCCTCCCCTCACAAAATGATCCCAAAAAATTGTAATCACTTCTCTCTCTACATTTTGTTACTTGTAAGTTTGGTTCGGTTTTGAAATAATACTCCTGTTTGTTCTTGAGTATTATACTGGAAATTATAATACTCTTGTCGGTTCTCGAGTATTATAATACTGTAGAGAATACTCCTGTTGGTTCTTGAGTATTCAGTAGGAATTAGGAATACTCCTGTTGGTTCTTGAGTATTCCACCCCTTTCCCTCTTACTGTTTTCAAAAACCCCCGAGTATTTAGCTATGGTATCCATCTCTATGGATATTCGTAGCTAAACTCTTTATTCGGTGGAAGGTATTTTCTTGTATTATATAATGTTGTAATATCTTTTAGTTTCATTTCTTTGTATTCAAAACTTGTTCTATGTGCCATTTATAGTCAGAATTTCCAAGGTTGAGTGGATGCTACGAAAGGGCAAAACTCTTCCGTGGGGATTCGTGAACATACTCGGGTAAGTGGATGCTACGAAAGGGCAAAGCTTATCTGAGAAGTTCGACTCATCTAAAACACCACTTGGTCAATCGTAACTGTGAGATCAAGTGGATGCACAAAAGGCTAAGATACTTCGAAAGGAGGAATAAGTCTGAAATAGAACAAGGGTTGCTTTAAACGATGTTGCAAGTCTTGCGCTACGAAAGGGCCTCGATTCATCTTTGAATACTTAGAAAAGTTACTAACAGTTTATTATATACATGTTATAATATAAGAGTACCTGAAACCGAATGCTTTTCTTTACTGTTAAACCGCAATCACCAACTGCTGATCTACCGGAGGAATTACAATCACGCATCACCCACTGTAAGTCTTCTTTGTATTTACAGCATTTAATTTCTGTATTTACTTTTCCGCAATCAAAACCAAAAAAACCCCCAAAAAATCACGTAGTTAATTAGAGCGCTAAAATCTCAATCAACCATAAAACACGCTCCCCCCAGTTCAATCACCCTAAAAGAATAGCCTATTCCCCTAATTCCCTTGGGTTCGACCCCTACTTACCACTTACTACCCAGTAGTGTAGTCACAAGTAGCGGATATTATAAATTTATTTGTACAGAGGACACTGCACCTTAACGACAGTGCGGTGGCCCTCCGTCAATCGGCCTTTGGCCTTTGGCCTTTGATATTGAGTTGGAGTTTCTTCACTTTTGTTCGGTTAAAACCTTCACAATTTTGGCCTTTGGCCTTTGATTAGCTTCTTTGAGCTTTTGCTTCTTTGTGACTTGCTAGTCCATTTTCTCAGCCTTTTTGGGAGGTCCAATCGTCGCCCGCGAGCATATGGAAATACCTCCCCGCTCTTTCTCATCCTCGCCGTTTCACGCAGGTCAAGATGAGGGTCGCTCATCTATTTTCCCGGCTACTAGGACTAGAGATAGGACGGTTTGATTCCCGTCCCGCCTCTTGCATAAACGTTGCACGGCGGAGATCACTTCAATCTTCACTGAAACCCGAAGTGCAGCCTCCACTGACTTCGAAAACCATATAGTTAGATTCGATCGTTCGAGTGCTTGCCAAGCCTCTCTAGGGCATTTTCTATCAACTCCACATCCCCTGTATATCTCAGCACAAAGGGACAAATGAGAAGTTACATTATAAGTTTTTAAACAGTTGAATTTTCATAAGGTAAATGCATGAATTATGATCTATCTTTTTCACATTCTTAAGTTCATATTTTCAAAAAGATAATATTAAGGGAAAAGGAAAAGAAAAACATGTTAATTAACTATGTACACAGGCGGTTCTCACCCCCACACTTTTGAACGAAGGCGTGCCTTTCAGCAAGACTTAGTTCAAAAGTCATGCAAATATATACAAGAGAAGGAAATGACATTAAAGAAAAGGGAAGAACTGAACTCCCTTTTACTGTGTCGTGTCGTGGAACGACATGCCTCGGAACTGGATAATCGAGGGAGTTCGGCTGGGGCCTTGAATTCTCAGCGCAGGCCCGGTAATTTTCAGAAGCTGCCTGGCTGATCTGATCTTGCTCCAAAAACCAATTCCTACAAGGAGTCATTTCTTCTATACAAAAAATGGGTGAGAGCGACTTACGGTAAAAACTAAATGACAGAAAATAAAATTACTGAAAGTAAGATAGGTGTCGGGTTACCTCCTGACCAGTTCCTTTCTTTAACGTCGTTGGCTCGACTCTACCTCACTCCTGGATCATAAGTAGGGATCCCATGGGTGCTTGAGGTTGAACTTCTTCTCGGCAGCTCTTTTGATTTTCCCAAAGAACACATATGGCAGCGGGCTCAGTTCTGTTCTCCCTTGATCCGGAGGCTTCTTTTTCACATATCCCCAAGAAGGCGAGGACTCCTTGACCATAGCTGCTGGTCCATCAAGACGAGCTTTCTTGCTTCTCCTTCCGGGTTTCCATTCTCTGGGCCCATGTCTTTGCCGCTTCTTCATGTATGGCCGGTTGGCATCTTTGCAGTTTTGGAAGTTCAGTCTTTTGTCAAGCGACCTCAAGCATGCGCTTGCTAACCCTCTTCTTTGTGGCAGAGATGATTGGTCGTCATTGGTCCTTACACCTTTTAGGAGGCTCTTCTTGGCTTGTGACGAGTGGGAGCTCCTGCGTTGATTGTTTTGGCTCATGCTTCTCCTCCAACTCGCCTAGCACTGCGTCATCATCGATCATCTCATCTCTGGTGGCCGTGATCTTCATAGAACATGAAGGGTTAAGCAAGGGCTTCTCGGCCATAGGGCCTTTCTCGAGCAGCTCTTCAGTAAGGACCGGGCCTGACGTGATTTTCTCGGTCAGTTCAGTAGTGAGTTCTGGGTATGTATCGACTGGTTTGGTAGTGAAGTCCGGAACTTCCTCGGGTGCTTTTTTAGCGAGGTCCGGGACTTCATTTGGCTCGTCAAGTAGGGTCAAGACTTCCTCGGGCAGATTGGTGATGAGGAAACGGCTCGGGCGCTGGTCGGCCGCATCGGTAATGAGGACCGGGCTTGTCTCGGGTGCTTTGACAGTGAGGACCGGGCCTGTCTTGGGTGCTTCGACAGTGAGGACCGGGCCTGTCTTGGCCGGTTCTTCTTTGGTCATTTGTGAGTCCTCATCCTCTGTCGGCTCCGTGGGCTCTAATGTTGGCTCCTTTAGAGCCGCCTCCACGTCCATTACTGCCCTTGTACTGATGTCTTCTCTCGACTTTGCTGCGGGCAAGCTTGCAATGGGCGTGATGTCGGGCTTGTTCTGCACTGAGTCCACTTCCACCGTCGGTGTTTTATCATCAGTTTGGTACATCGGCCCTCGTTTTGTGCTCTCTGCCAAATCGTCTATGAGGTCCCAAGTTTCAGCCATGGTTAGGTTCATATCCAAACCCCCCGCTGCATCATTGAGCCTTTTCCACTCATGCGGCAGCATCCCGCCAAGAAATCTTTGAAGAAGATCGTCGTTGGAGAATCCATGGTGCGGGCAGCTCGAAACAACGGTATCAAAGTACGTATAATACTCGTCCAAGGTCTCGTCCCGGGATTGCTCAAGGTTCATGATCTTCTTTCAGGCTTCAAGTTGGAAGGATGGCGGTGAAAACTCCTCTAGGAAACGGGCTCGCAGCACAATATAATCATTTTCATAATCTGCACATGAGTAATACCAATCTAATGCCGAGTCGATTAAAGAAAATTTGAAGCATGTCAGCTTAAACTCCTCTAACGTCTCATTCTCCGGTTTCATGTGGCGGCAGATGTGGTGAAAATGTTGGCAATATATCACCGGGTCCTCTTCAATGGTACCTCCGAATTGGGGGAGACAGATAAACATTTTAAACATAAGGTTGCTGCCCCCAACTTTCCAAGGTTCTATGTCGTAGTATGAAGACATAAAGAATTATGTACAACAGAAAAAAGAACAACTATCCATTTGCTAATTCCCTGGTAACGGCGCCAATTTTGACGGAGCCCACCGCACTGTCGTTAAGGTGCGATGTTCTCTGTGCAAAAATAAATTTATATCTCCGATACTCGCGACTTAACTATTTTGGGTAGTCAGTGGTAAGTACGGGTCGAACCCAAGGGAATTAGTGGATTAATTGTTCTTTCGAAAGGGGGGATTGAATAAAGCAGTTGGGGGTTGGTTTTGGTTTTAGTACTGAAAAGTAAAGTGCTTGATGGACAAGTCTTGCAGAAAAGTAAGCAGTTGATAAGGTACTGAAAGTAAAGTAACAGTTGGTATTACAATTAAAGGAAAGTATTCGGTTTTAGGGGCCTTATATCATAGTCTGTTTATCATTGACCTCTAATGATCATACTAAGTGTTCAAAAGTGAATCAAGGCTATTCCTAGCACATGACTTGCCACACTGTCTAGTCTTTTGCAAGACAAAGAACTCTTGTTCTAGTATGTGCATCCATTTGATCATTATTCCTGATAAACCAAATGGTGTTTTAAAGAGGTTGACTTCCACAGATAAGTTGTGCTCTTCCGAGCCTCCACTTATCCACGGAAGATCACAAACCCATGGCAGAGCTTTGCTCTTCCGAGCATCCACTCAACCAATGGAATTCTGACCTAATATATGGCACCTAGAACAAGTTGAACATAAAGAGGCACTTAAGAGAAGGGTCTAAAACATTGTACGATACAAGTACACCCCTTCAACCGAATGAAGGGTTTAGCTACGAATATCCATGGAACAGGACATCATAGCTAAGTACTTGAAAAAGTAAAGGTTTTGAAAGACAGGAAAAGTAAAGATTTTGGTTGTAAAGACAGGAAAGTGATGGACCATAATTGTATGAATCATAAACACAATTAAACCCACCAAATTAGACTCTTTGCTAATTTAACTTTTGCTTGTTAGTTCCGATATTTATCTACAGGGTATTTTGGAGTCTAGAGAGAATATAGGCTAAGGAGGAGTTTTTAAGCTGAAAATATATTACGAATCATTCCAAGGTCACGACCAGATGCCGACTGTACAAAACTTATGATCCTGATGTGGAATCACTCAAAACAAGTCCAACCGAAGAGCAACCAGAGTCAGTCCGGAGCTGAAATGGACCGATGGCTTTTGTGGATGAGATCAAAAAACTCACAAAACCACTTCTCCCTTGCCATGTGACCGGCGGCTTTTGGTTCCTACCCCTCCCTTCTCCACAAGCTTCCACAAGCTTCTTCTCCATGGTGACTCATGGGGGGCGGCTAAAGGAAGGGGTGAGTCATCCGATGGCTTTTCCTCCCCTCCATGGATTCATGCCATGTGTTTCTCATCAAAACCACATCCTCGTCCTCCCTTTAGCTATAAATAGAGCTCTCCTCTTCACTTGTAAAAACATGCCACAATCCACAAGTTAGTGAGAGAAGCTCTCACTTCTCTCTAGAGTTTGGGCACTAATCATGTAATCACTTTACTTTGGAATCGAAGCTTTAGCACTTTCAACGGTTTTTGTAAGTACTCTCGTCTTTACCTTACTGTCTTTCAAAAACCTTTACTTTTCAATGCACCTAGCTATAATGTCCTGTTCCATGAATAGTCATAGCTAAACCCTTCATTCGGTTGAAGGGGTGTATTTGTATCATACAATGTTTTAGACCCTACTCTTAGTGCCTCGCTGTGTTCAAAACTTGTTCTATGTGCCACATATAAGGTTAGAACTTCCAAGGTTGAGTGGATGCTTTAACGGGCAAAGCTCTTCCGTGGGGTTCGTGAACATACTCGGGTAAGTGGATGCCTTAACGGGCAAAGCTTATCTGAGGAGTTCGACCTCTTTTAAAAACCATTTGGTTGATCGTAACTGAAGATCAAATGGATGCACATAAGGCTAAGATACTTTGAAAGGAGGAATTAGTCTAAATAGAACAAGTGTTCTAAACGATGTTGCAAGTCTTGTGCTAGAAATAGCCTCGATTCATCTTTGAACACTTAGTATGATCATTAGAGGTCAATGATAAACAAACTATGATACAAGGCCCCAGAAACCGAATCCTTTCCTTCCATTAAAATATCAACTGTTTACTTTCTGTATAAACCACTCAAACCCAACCCCAATCGCACTTTAATTTATGTGTAAGCTTCATTAAAGAACAACTAATCCACACTGACTCTCTTGGGTTCGACCCCTACTTACCACTTGCTACCCAGTAGTGAAGTCGCGAGTAGAGGACTTATAAATTTATTTGTACATTTGCTCTGACGACGAGCATCTGTCAAATTGGCGCCGTTGCCGGGGAGTTGTGAATCGGAATAGTTGTTCTATTTTGTTTTTTCTTTTTTGTTTTATCATGCAATTCACTAAGTCTTACTACTACGGAATGGAGCCTTGGAACAATGAGGAGTTTTCCCCACCACCCTTCGAACTTGAAATCCGCGAGAAGACCAACAACATAGAGCAATCCCGGAACGAAACTTTGGACGAGTACTTGGCGTACTTTGACTCCATTGTGACGAGCTGCCCGCACCATGGATTCACTAACCACGATCTTCTTCAAAGGTTTCTCAATGGGATGATACCACAAGAGTGGAATTGGCTAAATGATGCAGCAGGAGGCTCGGTGAACAACTTAGACATAGATGATCTTTGGAACTTAATAGATGATTTGGCCGCGAGGTCAAGACAAAGAAAAGATCAGGCCATGCGGCGCGAAGAACTGGAAAACACGATGCACCAAATGAGGGCCAAAACTGAGTTATGGGCAGCAGAAAACGAGCTGGCAGCTAGCACCCAGCAATTGGCCGTAGATATACAGCAATTGAGTGCCTTGATGCACCAATTCATGGCTGAAACCGAATCATGGGCAATAAAAAGGACGGCTGAACCTGAGGAGCCGGAAGAGAATGAGGACCAGCGGATGACCGAAGAAGAACCACCCGAGACATACCCGGACCTCAATGATGAGTTTCCCATATCAGACCCATACCTCAGTATGATTGCCCCCGGAGACCATATGAATGACGAGGATGAGGACCCATGGTTGCCTGAAGAAGAGCTCCATTCAGATTATCCCTGGGAGTTAGAAGAAGAACTGCCCAAATCAAGCCCGGTCCTTATCACCAATCCATCCGAGGAAATCACAGTCCTAACTGCCGAGCCTATAGAAGTCCCGAACCTCACTGCCGAAGCGGCCGAAGAAATCAAGCCAGGCCCGGTCCTTGCGCTCGGAGCACCCGAGGAAGTCCCGGACCTCATTGCCGAACTGTCCGAGAAAGACCTGGTCCTCACTGTCGGAGCACCTGAAACAGACCCGGTCCTCATGGTCGAAGTGCCTCAACTTAACCCTTCGTGTTTTATGCCGATCATAGCCACCGAAGATCATATAATCAATAATGATGAGGTGCAAGGGGAGTTAGAGGCGGAGCATGAGCCAAAAAAGCCGACAAAGGAACTCTCACTCGTCACAAGCCAAGGAAAACCACCTGAAAACTCACTCGTTCCAAGACAACCATCCATCACTGCCACAATGAAGATGATTGGCAGAGGCGCATGCTTAATGTCGCCTACATTTAATGGCACAAAACCAAACTTCCAAACTCGCAAAGGTGCCAACTATTCAAACATGAAGAAGCGGCAAAGACATGGGCCGAAGGAATGGAAACCTGGAAGGAGTAACAAGCTAGCACGACTCATTGGACCAGCAGCTATGGTCAAAGAGGCCTCACCCTCTCGGAGCAAAAGGGCAGCCGAGAAGAAATTCGACCTCAAGCACCCATGGGATCCCTACTTATGATCCAGGAATGAGGTACTGTCGAGCCAACGACGTTAAACAAAGGCACTGGTCGGGAGGTAACCCGACACCTATCTTACTTTCAGTCATTTATTTTTCAGTCATTTAGTTTTTACCGTAAGTCGCTCTCACCTACTTTTTGTATAGAAGGAATAACATGTAGGAATCAGCTTTTGGAGCAAGATCAGATCAGCCAGGCAGCTTCCGAGAAATTACCGGGCATGCGCTGAAAGTTCAAAGCCCCAGCCGAACTCCCTCGATTATCCAGCTCCGAGGCATGTCGTTCCACGACACGACACAGTAAAAGGGAGTTTAGTTCTTCTCTTTTCCTTAATGTCATTTCCTTCTCTTGTATATATTTGCATGACTTTTGAACTAAGTCGTGCTGAAAGGCACGCCTTCGTTCAAAAGTGTGGGGTGAGAACCGCCTGTGTACATAACATGTTTTTCTTTTTCCTTTTCCCTTAATATTATCTGTTTGAAAATATGAACTTGAGAATGTGAAAAAGATAGATCTAAATTCATGCATTTACCTTGTGAAAATTCAACTGTCTAAAAACTTAGAATGTAACTTCTCATTTGTCCCTTTGTGCTGAGATAAATAGGGGATGTGGAGTTGACATAAACTTCCCTAGAGAGGCTTGGAAAGCACTCGAAGGATCGAATCTAACTATATGGTTTTCAAAGTCAGTGGAGGCTGCACTTCGGGTTTCAGTAAAGATTGAAGTCATCTCCGCCGTGCAGCGTTTATGCAAGAGGCGGGACGGGAATCAAATCGTCCTATCTCTAGTCCTAGTAGCCGGGAAAATAGATGAGCGACCCTCATCTTGACCCGCGCGAAACGGCGAGGATGAGAAAGAGCGGGGAGGTATTTCCATATGCTTGCGGGGGATGATTGGACCTCCCAAAAAGGCTTGAGAAAATGGACTAGCAAGCCACAAAAAGGCAAAATCTCAAAGAAGCTAATCAAAGGCCAAAGGCCAAAGTTGTGAAGGTTTTAACCGAACAAAAGTGAAGTACTCAAAGAGTCAAATCAAAGGCCAAAGGCCGATTCACTACAAAAAAGCTGTCCCTCGCCAAAAAAAGGCTCAACTCAGTGAAACCTGAACCGAATCACCTGATGTTCCCATGAATGGCATGGATTTGGCAAAACGGCTTTAGACAGTTCGAGCTTGAATTCAAGAAGAGTTCAATCACGGACTGGAACAGAGGCACAGCGTACAGAAGTCGCATGATCTGGATTCAAGAGGGATCTGAGATTGAGGATCTTTTCGGTTGGAGTCGGTCAATGAAGAAACAGATATTCAAGATGTCATTCGAATATTGTCTTACCAGTTTTAAAGACCACCGGTTCAACCTTCTGAAAAGGACATCTCTTGAAGAAGATTTGAATAGAGATATGGATCTCCTGAAGATTTCGACGAGAATACTTGATTGGAACAAATCGCGAAGTCATCTCAACAGATCAGATAAGTGATCAGATCTATGCAGATTGATTGAGAAATTGTCGGATGGCTTGGAGTAGAAGTCATCGTTGGAGATTGGATTTGGATTGAATATTCTGCCAATATTCTGGAATATCTCCGATTTATTGTCAGGATATTCAGATTGGATCTGGACTTCTCTAAAGCCTATAAAAAGAAGGCTAGGGCGTCCAGATTGGCTATCGCTTCTGCTGAGAAAATAAACACGAGAAAACTTTGCTGATTGGAGGAGGAGCGACAGCCGATTGAGTGTTCCCCACTGGAAACTCATCGGTGTAAGAGCAGTCTTAGCAAGTGCAACTCAGACTGCCTGGAAGCGATCATACAGCGCACACGACAAAGGTGAACACGCTTTCGACAGAAAGCATCCGAGCTTCAAGTGAAGGTCGAGCACGTTCGGACAGAAGGTCTGGACGAAGGGGATCAAGGGGAGTAGCGACAAACCTTGGTTGCAAATCTGAGAGACGGTGTGTTAGTGGTGAGGCCATTACAAACAAGGTGTTGTGTAAGAGTAAGACCTCCTGTTACCCTAAACTCGTAATATGATTTGTTGTCCCTTTTTTCGGGTGTGGGAAACCCCCCAGAGTAGGCGTAGCCGAACTGGGTTATCAATCAGTGCGTGCTTCTGTTTTATTGTTCTGTTTGCTGAACTGTTGTGGAGAGAGTTCGAGGTCTGTCACAACTGATCCTTGAACTGTTGTGAAGTGTGTTCAAGATCTGTCTCAACTAAACCTTGAACACAAGCTTGAACAGGAGATAGTATTTCATCACGTGCTAGAGAAAGCTACAAGAGAACCATATAGTATGAGTCGATCCCGAGAATGCAGTCCAGGAGCCTGAAAAGGGCTATCTCCCGAAACATCCGAATTAATTTGCATCTCGGCACGAAGGTACAAGTATCAAGTTTCTTCTAAGTATTTACACGGTTTAGTTTAGTAATAACTAATGCATGAATAGGATAAATCTAGTTCATATTCTCACTTTCATATTTAAAGTTTTTACTTGGATTGTGATCCGCCCTTTAAAAAGCATTGTTCGGGACGAACAACTAAAAGTGTGGGGTGATCTGATGGACCATAATTGTATGAATCATAAACACAGTTAAACCCACCAAATTAGACTCTTTGTCTATTTAACTTTTGCTTGTTAGTTCCGATATATATCGACAGGGTATTTTGGAGTCTAGAGAGAATACAGGCTAAGGAGGAGTTTTTAAGCTGAAAATATATTACGAGTCATTCCAAGGTCACGACCAGATGCCGACTGTACAAAACTTATGATCCTGACGTGGAATCACTCATAACAAGTCCAAGCAAAGAGCAACCAGAGTCAGTCCGGAGCAAAAATGGACCGATGGCTTTTGTGGATGAGATCACAAAACTCACAAAACCACTTCTCCCTTGCCATGTGATCGGCGGCTTTTGGTTCCTTCCCCTCCCTTCTCCACAAGCTTCCACAAGCTTCTTCTCCATGGTGACTCATGGGGGCGGCTAAAGGAAGGGGTGAGTCATCCGATGGCTTTTCCTCCCCTCCATGGATTCATGCCATGTGTTTCTCATCAAAACCACATCCTCCTCCTCCCTTTAGCTATAAATAGAGCTCTCCTCTTCACTTGTAAAAACATGCCACAATCCACAAGTTAGTGAGAGAAGCTCTCACTTCTCTCTAGAGTTTGGGCACTAATCATGTAATCACTTTACTTTGGAATCGAAGCTTTAGCACTTTCAACAGTTTTTGTAAGTACTCTCGTCTTTACCTTACTGTCTTTCAAAAACCTTTACTTTTCAATGCACCTAGCTATAATGTCCTGTTCCATGAATAGTCATAGCTAAACCCTTCATTCGGTTGAAGGGGTGTATTTGTATCATACAATGTTTTAGACCCTACTCTTAGTGCCTCTCTGTGTTCAAAACTTGTTCTATGTGCCACATATAAGGTTAGAACTTCCAAGGTTGAGTGGATGCTTTAACGGGCAAAGCTTTTCCGTGGGGTTCGTGAACATACTCGGGTAAGTGGATGCTTTAACGGGCAAAGCTTATCTGAGGAGTTCGACCTCTTTTAAAAACCATTTGGTTGATCGTAACTGAAGATCAAATGGATGCACATAAGGCTAAGATACTTCAAAAGGAGGAATTAGTCTAAATATAACAAGTGTTCTAAACGATGTTGCAAGTCTTGTGCTAGAAATAGCCTCGATTCATCTTTGAACACTTAGTATGATCATTAGAGGTCAATGATAAACAGACTATGATACAAGGCCCCTGAAACCGAATCCTTTCCTTCCATTAAAATATCAACTGTTTACTTTCTGTATAAACCACTCAAACTCAACCCCAATCGCACTTTAATTTATGTGTAAGCTTCATTAAAGAACAACTAATCCACACTAACTCTCTTGGGTTCGACCCCTACTTACCACTTGCTACCCAGTAGTGAAGTCACGAGTAGCGGACTTATAAATTTATTTGTACATTTGCTCTGACGACGAGCATCTGTCTGAAAGTAAAGTACTTTGAAAGACAGTAAAGTAAAGAAAAGAGTACTTACAAAAACCGTTGAGAGTGCTAAAGATCAAGCTTCGATTCCAAAGTAAAGCGATTACATGATTGCGCCCACAAAAGCTAGAGAGATAAGTGACTTGTGACTTGTGCTTCTTGCACACAAAATGGGATGATTTACAAAGGCAAGGGGGTGTTCTATTTATAGGCTAAGGGAGGCAATGGATGTGGAGGAGAAGCCACCACATGTCACAAGATGGGAGGAGGTCTCAAAAGCCATCGGGGTGAGTCGTCACTCCAAAAGCCGCCGGCCACATGTAGGAAGGGGAGAGGTGGAGTGGCTTAGCCACCGGCTAGGTGGAGGAGAGAAGAGAGTTTGTGAGTTTTGTGAGCTCATCCAAAAAAGCCATCGGTTCTTTCAGCTCCGGACTGACTCTGGTTGCCCTTCGGTTGGATTTGTTTTGAGTGATTCCACGTCAGGTTCTTGAAAGTCAGAATTTGGTCATGACCTGGAATGACTCGTAATTCATTTTCAGCTTTAAAACTCCTCCTTAGCCTGTATTCTCTCTAGACTTTAAAATACCCTATAGATAAATATCGGAACTAACAAGCAAAAGTTAAATAGACAAAGAGTCTAATTTGGTGGGTTTAACTGTGTTTATGATTCATACAATTATGGTCCATCAACCCCAATCTTCACCTTCCAAAATATATCATCAAGTCTTTTTTGTGATGAAACGTGTCCCATGTGCATTTTCCAATATGCACTTTATGTAAAGTCAAAGCCACCTTTTTGACTTTGCTTTTTGGACATGTGTCACATTGACAGATTGCCTTGTCGCGAGGAAAAAGCAAAAGTTAATTTATAAGTCCACTATTTGTGACTTCACTATTGGGTAGTAAAGCAGTAAGTAGGAGTCGAACCCAAGGGAATTGGTGGATAGTAGTTCTTTGAGGAAATTGTACAGAAATTAAGTGCGATTGGGGTTGGTTGTGGTTTTAGTACTGAAAGTAATGCTGAAAAGTAAATTGCTGGAACAGTCGATTTCAATATCAACCGTGATGTTCCCTTAAGCGTATCAACTGCCTGAAGCGTATCAACTACCGCACACAACAAAGGTGAACAAGCTTTCGAGAGAAAGCATCCGAGCTTCTGGAGAAGGTCGAGAACGTTCGGACTGCAGGTTCTGAACGAAGGGGATCGAGGGGAATTGCGGTGAACCTCGGTTGCAAATCTGAGAGACGGAGCATTGAGGTTAGGCTATTACAAGGTGTAAGTGTAAGTCCCTGTGGAAACCCTATACTCGTAACAAAGATTTGCTGTCCCTTTTTCGGGTGTGGGAAACCCCCCAGAGTAGGCGGAGCCGAACTGGGTTATCAGTCTGTATGTTCTACTGCTTTTGTCTGTTTGCTGAACTGTTTTGACTAGAGTTCAAGGTCTGTCGCAACTGTACCTTGAACTGTTGTGCGAAGAGTTCAAGGTCTGTTGCAACGGTACCCTGGACACAAGCTTGAACAAGGGATATAATTTCAATTGGTATCAGAACAAACACTCGACACTCTGAGTGGGATCCTGAACTGTTCAAGATGACTCTGAAAGAAGGACAAAGCATCACCAGACCCTCGCTACTCGAAGGATCAAACTATGCCACCTGGAAGCCCGTGATGAGGTCCTTTCTGAAATCTCTGGATGAAAAAGCATGGAAGGCTATTCTGAAAGGGAGGACGGAACCCATGGTGAACAATCTCACTGGAGAACCGATCGCAAAACCAGAAGCTCTGTGGACAGAAGAGGAGGACAAAGCTTCTATGGGAAACTCAAAGGCTATGAACTCAATCTTTTCGGCAGTAGATGAAAACGTCATGAAGCTAATCATCAACTGTGAAGTAGCCAAGGAAGCATGGGACATCCTCCAAACAGCTTTTGAAGGTACAGACAAAGTTCGCAACTCTCACATGCAGGCTGTCACAACCAGGTTCGAAGAGATGAAGATGAAGGAGAGTGAAACCATCACTGAGTACAACACCAGAGTTCTGGAACTGTCCAACGAGGCGTCTGCTCTCGGAAAACCCATTGATGAAGAAAGATTGGCCAGTAAAGTCCTGAGATCACTCCCTCCGAGGTTTGCCATGAAGGTCACGGCCATAGAAGAAATGCACGACATTGCCAAACTGAAAGTTGACGAGCTGATGGGATCTCTCAGAACCTATGAGATCAATCATGATTTTCAAACTGGGGAAGTGAAGGGAATCGCCCTCAAAGCAGACATGTCTGAAGACTGGTGGCTGCACTACTGAACAACTGGCCATGATGGCTCAGAATTTTGGCAGAATGGTGCGGAAAATCAACAAACGTGGACCAGAACAGGGCCAGCCTTCATCAAGTAGCTTCCGAAACTGGAAACCTGACAGGTCAAGATCCAGAGACATGAGACAAGACTCTTCTAACAAAGGAAAGGAAGAAATTCGGTGCCATGAATGCAAAGGGTTAGGACATATTGCCTCCCAATGTGCGAATACACTCATGAAGAAGAAGGGAATGGTCGCTAGCTTCAGCGACAGTGAGTCAGACGAAGAAAAAGGTGAGACCACTAATTTTGTGGCCTTTGTCACTACTCTGGGTGAGTGCAGCGACACAAGTGAAACAGTTCCATCGCAGTTGGAACTCCCAAATGAAGACCTCTCAGACAGTGACAATGAAGAACTCACGCAGGATTCTCTGGCTCAGACATATAAAGATCTGTATGAGAAGTGGCTGCTTCTGATCAAAATCAACAAGAAGCTAAATGACACAGTTGCCAGCGTCACTATGGAAAAAGACAAGGTCTGGCAGGAGGTCGAGATACTGCTTACACTGAAGGTAGAACTGGAAGGTACAATTGTCTCTCTGAATTCTCAATTGGCTGAGATGAAACAGGAAAGATTGGGTCTTCTTGCTCAGAGAACAGAACTCTTGGGGACTGTCTCCTCACTGAAAATCGAAATAGAGAAGGACCGAGACACTCATCCTGCAGGCATGACGGGACTAAGAAAAACCATCACAGATCTGAAGCGTAAAGAGGTGTTCCAACTGAGGAGAGTAGAACAGCTAGAACTCCAGCTAGAATCTGAAAAGATGGATCACTCAGACACTAAGAAGGAGCTCAATCACCTCAAACAGTCGGTAAGGATGCTAAACTCTGGCACTAACGACTTAAATGATATTCTCAGATCTCAGAGGTTGGAATCTGGACATCGAGGCCTGGGGTTTACAAAAGAAGGTAGCTCCAAAGGCAGCTCGTGTGTTAAAGCAAGATCAGTGTCTGAACACCTACCAGGACAGAAGGTGAGACAGCACCTCAGACAGAAAATAGACTTGTCCCAAGATCAGTCCAAAGGAAAGAACCGAGCTGATCACAAGGAGACGCATGGAACACTCGGTGGTCGAAAGACCCGCAGATCACCCGTCCAAAACCATGACTATTCACCAGTGACTCAAAGGATAGATCGGCGCACTTGCTGGTACTGCAACTAGATGGGACACATCAAGGTGGAGTGTCGCCTGTTTCTTGCGGAACGACGTGCTTTCCAACAACGGACCACACCACGACAGAAACAAGTGTGGGTTCAAAAGGCAGACCAAACCGTTTGCATGGTGGCCTGCTACTCCTCAAGCTACATAGCGCAAGATAGTTGGTTCTTCGACAGCGGATGTTCCGCCCACATGACAGGTAACTCTCAATATCTTACCCATATTAGACCTTTTGAGCAGATGTGGTTTGTCACCTTCAGGGATGGTGGAAAGGGTCAGGTGATCGGCTGTGGGACATTGATGGTTCCGGATCTCCCTGCACTCAAGAACACCCTTCTTGTCGAAGGTCTGACAAGGAATCTTATCAGCATCAGTCAACTGTGTGACGATGGACACTATGTGTCGTTCTCTAGCTACTCATGTCTTGTCCTAGACAAGAATGGTGATACACTGATGAAAGGAAAAAGGGATGCCAACAACTGCTATACCATTGGAATGGGTCTGATGGAAGGATCAATGGACGTCGAGAACCATGGCCAGCATCTGGTTCCTCTAGCTTGTGCAAACGTCAATCACAGATTTCTGCGAGAGGGAGTGGATACGACCTTGCACACAAGTTCTGATTGGAGATGCGCACAAATCCATGTTGCCGGGTGTCCCAGGAAACTATTGAAACAGAGGGTGTCACAGTTACAGAAGGAGTTCGTACTATGCCCACAGAAATATGCCTGGAGCCGAACAAGAAAATATGAATATGGAGGGCACCAGAAGATGATAACTCTGAGGCATAGGATACGGAGTGGAACACCCAGACCCTCAGTGGGTCTATGTGGTGTCAACCACTGAAAGCATCCAACGGTGGTCAGTCATAGTCGCCTCTCCAGCAGAACAGTTGGACTGACCACCTAAGAAAGAGAGCTGGAACAGAAGGTACAGCGCGTGAAAACCAATTTTGTTTGAATATTCTCGAAGATTTTTCCTGCCGTTATTTGAATCAAGGGTTGTCCAATTTGGGAAGTTGAAAAGGCCGGAGGATACTTTTGAAACACAAAAACAGTTAAGTGTGTTCAATTGTCTTCTCTCTCTCGTCCCCAAAACCCTAAGAACGGCAACTTTTCTCTCAATCGTTTCCCCCTCCACAACGATGGTAAACACCAGAAAGTCAGCAAAATCCGGTGTCAAATCCGCTGAGAAGAACAAAGAGAGCATGCAGTCTTCAAAAAATCTGGCGACGAAATCCAAAAATCCGAAATCGAAAGCTCCGACGGTGAAAAAGGCGTCGCCTTTACAATCTGCCACCGAATCTTTGGCCCAAGCGAAGAAGTCTATCGCTGAAATCCCTCAGTCAACCACGGTGGAATCGTCTGTCCCATTAGATACTGTTTCGTCTCAAGAAATTCGTCCCCAATCTGAGGTATTTCCAACTGCTCCTTCAGTTTCTGCAAATATTCCTATTGTTGAAAAGATTGTGGAGGTTGAGAAGGTTGTTAAGTCGGTTGACGGTGATGAAGCCAGTAAGGCTGAAATTGGTGATAATGGTGGTAAGGATGTTAGTGGTGTTAAAGCTGTTGGTGTTGAAACCAGTAGGGCGGTGCCTGGTGGTGATCATGATAGAAATCTTAAGAGTGGTAGGGCTGTGGCGGTTGAAAAAGCCGGTAGTGCGGTAATTGAAAAGGATTCTGTCAAGATTATGGGAAAAGAGGGACCCAGCTAGGTGGCTGGAGGCTCAGGAACATGGAGGGAAAAGATCTTTGCCACAGGATACATTCCTCTGAAGGCAGGTCGCAGGAAGAAGGTTAAGCGGGCTAGTGACTCCCCCAGAAAATACCTAGCCCAGATTTATGCCACTCGAGGGAGGAAGATTGCAATGTCCGATGAAGAAACAGAGAAGTTTTTTAAGTCCTCGGGGAAGAGGAATTTAGTGATTAATGAGGCTGATCCGTCTGAAAATCAAGGAGGAATCACTGAAGAAGGTTCCGGTTTGCATGATGAGGCTATGGCAGAGGAGATTAATCCATCAGGAAAGACAGATGTGTTGAAAGAATCAGACCCAGCAGAAAAGGATGAGGAGTTGGAGAAGTTATACAAAGACATTGATGATGTCATGGAAGACCTGGAAAAGGAGAAGGATCAGGAAGTGGCAAGTCCGGAAGAAGCTCAGTATGATCAGGCTGTTGGGGAAAAAGAATCTGATGTAGACAAAACTACAAGTGTTCCAACTATGGAACCGAGTGTTCAGTCTGGTGTTGAGACTGGAATAGCTGTAGAGAAAGCTACAAGCGGTTCAACTGTGGAACCATCTGTTCAGCCCGAAGCTCAAACAGCACCAGCACCAGAGGAAGGTGTGCATAACTAGGCTGTTGAAGCAGAAGAGTCTAGTACTGAAAAAGTCAGAAGTGTTCCAATCGTGAAACAAAATGTTCAGACTGAAGTTGAGACTGGAGTTGTTCCAGAGTCAGTAATGTGTGAAGAGACAGTGGCAGTTCAAGATGATCATCGTAGGGATCATGTGGAGGAAGATGGCTCACTCATTCGTAAGGATGGTTCTATGTCCACAGCAAAAGGTGTTACCCTTTCAGAAGATGACCAAGACAGTGTTCCCCTGGTCAATCTCAAAAGATCAACGAATGGCAAGGAAAAGAAAAAGGTAGTCTTTGCTAAGACTACAAAGGAACCAGTCCAGAAAGTTGTTGAAGTCAGCAGTGGTGCAGGGGGGGCTGGATCTTCCAAGAAAAGAAAACGTGCTGCTGCAGTTCCCATCTCTGAAGATGCTGGGAGATGTGAAGTCCCAGCCCCTGAATCTGAGACTGTCCCAGTGGGTAAGGTCAAGAAAGGAGTGTGGTCGTGACTAAAGAAGCTGCGTTGAAATGGGATTGTGTGTTGAAAAGGAAAATTATACCTGAGAGGCTGCTGGATGCGTCCAGTTACAAAGGAAAGGAAGTGGTTGAGGTGCTTAAAGAGTCGGATCTGTTCTGGACGTTGGACAGATGCAAGCCGTTCAACGAACAGCTGGTGCGTGAGGCCATGGCAAACTTGCCTCCAAAGTTTGGGGTCATTGGAGAGGCAGAGTATGGGGTCTTCTATGTTAGAGGAAGAAGGATCAAGATTGATCCAGAGCTGATCAATGTATACTTCTCCATGGACGACCCAGCTGTTGATGAAGAAGAATCCAGCTTTGAGAAGATAGTGAGCACCATCACTGCATGCTCTGTTCAGTGGAGGCCTGAGTTAGTTGTGCATACATCGGATCTGTCCACGTTCTATTCAATGTTGTTTTTCATAGCGGTGTTCAACTGGAGGTCGTCTACTCATCGCTCTACTGTCAACAAGGACATGGCCCAACTGATTTATCAGATAGGGAACAAGCTGAAGTTCAACCTGGGCAGAATAATGTTCAAACAGATTGCTGACCATGCTACATCGATGAGAACTTTGCACCAGATCTGCTTTCCATCTCTGATTTATGAGCTGATCATCCATCAAGCTCCAGATTTGAAGGCCTCGCCTGACCATCTTTCAAAAGCACCCAGCAAATTCACAGTGGACCACAAGCTATACAAGGGACGTCATGTGAATGATCTCAAAGGAGGGGGCAAGAAAGGTACAGATGTTGCGGAGCCAAGTCGAGGGGGAGCAAGGATGGATTTGGATGAAAGGAGCAAGCTACTGAAGGACCTTCATGCTATCATTGATGTGGATAAGGAACAGCGCCGACAGATCAACAGGCTTGCTCGAGCCCTCAGCTATCCCAGTGATGATGAATCTGAAGGTACACCCTCTGAAGATGATTCCATTGAAGAAGCTTCTGATTAAAGGTCCTCTACAAACTATCTCCCTGAACTTTGTTTAAAACTTTCGTACTTAGTGCTTGTTCTGGCACACTTTGATTGACTGTTCGAACTCGGATCGCACCCCTTGCCAGTTTGTGGCAAAAAGGGGAGTATTTTTTAGGAGACAATTCTTGTTTCCCTCAAAGTTGTCTACTGTCTAGATAGTTAGATAGACTTAGTTATCTAGTAGATTTGGTTTTGCCAAAATGCCAAGGGGGAGATTGATGTTCCCTTAAGTGGCATGTATTTGGCAAAACGTAGCTTAGACAGTTCGAGCATGTGTTCAGGGGGAGTTCGAACATATCCTAGTACTCATACACAGCGTGGATAAGACGCAAGGATATTTCCCAGAAGATATTGGACTACGAAGATCTCGTCAAGTTGAAGTCGGCCAGCGACTTATTCGAGCAATAGATATTCGAATGAATATTTACATTAAGGCGGCAAAGCTTACTTGGGCAAGAAGACTTCGGATTATCTTCCAACCGATTCAAAAGATATACATCAAATATCTAGGAATATTTCCTAAATATTTGATGGGATTATCTTGTGCGAATTAGGGTTTTGTCCAAGCATATAAATACAATGCTAGGGCACCCTTATTCGCCATCGCTTTCAAAGATCAAATACACACGAGCATACCTTGCTGATTGGAGAAGAGGAAAGCGACGGCCGATTGTGTTTTCTCATTGAAAATACATCGGTGCAAGTGCAGTGTATTCAAGTGCAACACAGACTGCCTGAAGCGTATCAACTACCGCACACAACAAAGGTGAACAAGCTTTCGAGAGAAAGCATCCGATCTTCTGGAGAAGGTCGAGAACGTTCGGACTACAGGTTCTGAACAAAGGTGATCGAGGGGAATTGCGGTGAACCTCGGTTGCAAATCTGAGAGACGGAGCATTGAGGTTAGGCTATTATAAGGTGTAAGTGTAAGTCCCTGTGGAAACCCTATACTCGTAATAAAGATTTGCTGTCCCTTTTTCGGGTGTGGGAAACCCCCCCCCCCCCCAGAGTAGGCGGAGCCGAATTGGGTTATCAGTCTGTGTGTTCTACTGCTTTTGTCTGTTTGCTGAACTGTTGTGACTAGAGTTCAAGGTCTGTCGCAACTGTACCTTGAACTATTGTGCCAAGAGTTCAAGGTCTGTTGCAACAGTACCCTGGACACAAGCTTGAACAGGGGATATAATTTCAAACCGAACAACATATTTTTGGTTTGTCGCACGCTGTATTTCAAGCGCAATACGTACCAAATACTATGTCGGATTGATGTTGAAAAAGTCTGTAATGAAAGTAAAGTGCGGAAAAGTAAATGACTGAAAGTAAGTGCGGAAAATAAAGACTGAAAGTAAAGACTGAAAATAAAGGTACTGAAAATAAAGACTGAAAGTAAATGTGCTGAAAGTAAATGCTAGGTGCTGAAAGTAAAGTTAGTTGCGGAATGTAAAGGTACTGAAAGTAAAGTTAGGTGCTTGAAAGTAAAGTTAGTTGCGGAATGTAAAGTACTGAAAGTAAAGGGTACTGAAAGTAAAGGGTACTGAAAGTAAAGTACTTGAAAGTAAAGGTACTGAATGTAAACAGTTGATAGTGAGACTGAAAGTAGAATGAAGAGATGGTTCACATACAAACTGTACAATGCAAAATGCAATGAAAGAAAACTTACAACGCGGGTTACTCCCTGGAGAGACCTAGTTTAACGTCTTGGTGAGACATGGCTAGGGAGGAAGGACTAGAAGCATTCTCGAGAAGTCCCTTGCTGAGATCCCTCCCCGAGAAGCACGTCATCATCAATGTTGTCAGGTGGTTCCCGGTGCTTCAGGACGTGGTAATACTTAAGGCGCTGCCCGTCGTCCACCATTGATTTTCCGCCCTTAGTACTAAGCTCCAAGCGGTCATCTAAATATGCTCTCTCCATTGTGTAAGGACCACTCCACTTGGTGTGCAGCTTCCCAGGGAATAATTTAAGGCGTGATTTGTAGAGAGGATAGTCCGCGCGCCTCTTCTGAATTTTCTGCGCACCATACGCTTATCATAAGAGGCCTTCGTCCTCTCCTTATAGATATCACCTGGGTCAAGAAGTTCATACATGCCATGTGCATGTAGAGGTTTTGGCTCTCCCTCGCAAGGTTCCTTACCTAAGCCGGTAGTCTGTTCAGTTTCAGCTGCTCCCTCTGTGCTCACGGCGCATATATTTATCGGGATGGGGCAGCCCTATAAAACTCTGCAAGGCTCGATAGAGGTTAACAAAATAGGATCATCAATATCAGTAGAGTCCAGTTTATCACAGTCAGCAAACAGACTAGGACTCTTAGACATGTCAGGCAAATCAAAAACAACTCTCTCACTGCCTACTCGCAAGGCTAAGGAACCTCTATCCATGTCAATGACTGCCTTAGCTATGTATAGAAATGGTCTACCAAGAATAATTGGGATATCTACGTCCTCAGAGATGTCCAACACTATGAAATCAGTAGGAAAATACAAGTTCTTCACCTTGACTGGAACATCCTTCAGAATCCCTCTCGGGAGTCTACAAGAACGATCCGCAAGGCGAATAGTGACATTAGTAGGACAGAGATCACCCAATTTCAGTTTAACATACATAGAATATGGCATGATAGACACACTAGCACCTAGATCACACAGAGCACGACGAACAATAATACCACCAATATCACAAGGGATAGAAAAACTCCCTGAGTCTTCAAGTTTGGGTGGCATGGGCTGGTGTGTGGCTGCACTACATTCCTCGCTCAGGGCAACATTCTCGGTCCCGTCAATCTTTCTTTTCCCACTCATAATCTCCTTCATAAACTGCGCATAAGTGGGAATCTGGGTGATCGCATCGGTGAACGGCATCGTGATGTAAAGAGTATGAACTTTATCGACAAACTGCATGAACTCTTTGTCCCTTCTTGCACCCTTGAGTCGCTGAGGGAAAGGGATCGTTGGCATATAAGGGGCTGGCTCCACTGTCTGCGCAGAATTTTCAGCTCGGTTTTCAGCTTCCTTTGACGTTTCCCCTTCGACAGGTGTAGAATCAAGTGCTGAATTTGCAGCTGGAGTTCGGGTTTCATTAGCTGGCACCATTTCAATGTATTTTCCTCCCCGTAATGTGATGGCATTCACTGATTCCATATGATTCAGATCTGGCTTCGATGGAAGTTTCCCTGCTCCCTGCTTGCTGAATTTGCTATTTGAGCAATCTGATTTTCCAACATCCTGCCGTGAATAGCGAGTTCCTCCACAGTCCTCTGCAGGTTTCTCACCTCAGTGGCGGTTTGCTCAGATACCTTTTGCTGCTCCTCAAACATTCTGCGCTGATCATCAGACGTCTTTTGCTGTTGGGTTATGAAGCTTGCTAGCATGGCTTCTATGTTTGACGTCGATCCTGAATTCTGATTTTGCTGCTGCTGCTGAATTTGCTGTTGCTGGGGCTGGTTGTTATACTGGTTCCTTGACTGGTAGGGAGCGTTCTCCAGCTGATGTCTGTAAGGAAAACTTGGTGCGGCCTGATTCTGTGGCTTGTAAGAAAGGTTGGGATTATTCTTGTTCGGATTATCCCACCGGTTAATGCCTGACCCTTGATTGTACTGTCCCGCATAGTTGACATCCTCCTGCCTGACATCCCATGGAGGTATAAATATCAAGTTACTTCTATTTATTTACACAGTTCAATTTGGTAATAAGTAAGTAATGCATGAATTAGGATAAATCGAGTCCCACAGTCTAATTTTCATATTTTAAAACCAAACTTAGAGTACCGCCCTTTAATAGCATTGTTCGGGACGAACAACTAAAAGTGTGGGGTGATCTGATGGACCATAATTATACGAATCAAAAACACAGTAAAACCCACCAAATTAAACTGTTGGTCTATTTAACTTCTGCTTGTTAGTCCCGATTTATTTCTACAGGGTATTTTGGTGCTTAGAGAGAAAACACGCTAAGGAGAGGATTTTACGCTGAAAAGATATTACGAGCCAGTCCAAGGTCATGATCAGAAGCTGAATGAAGAATCTCAAGATCCTGACGTAGGAATTACTCAAATCAAATCCAACCGAGGAACAATCAAAGTCAGACGGAGCGAAATTGGACTGATAGTTTTGTGAAAAGACTGCACAAAACTGTCAAAACACACCCATGGACCAAGGTGACCATCCACCTTGCTTGGAGGTGGCCAAGGGAGGAAGCCTCCCCCCATGTTGACCGGCCACCGGCGGCTCCTCCACCCAAGGCAAGCGACGGCTTTTCACACCCCCCATGTGTCACCTCCTCCTTCCTCCTCCCTTCTCCTCCCTTGGACCAAAACCACATGCCACCCATCTCCACCACCCATCTCCTCCCCTTGTGGCTATAAAAGGAGGCTTCTCCTCCTCATTTCAATCATCCACAAAATCCAAAAATCAATAATTCACTTCTCTCTCTAAGTTTTCGTTACTTTTTAAGTTTGGTTTATGAAATAATACTCTTGTTGGTTCTTGAGTATTATAACGGTTTGAAATTATAATACTCCTGTCGGTTCTTGAGTATTGTAATACTGTAGAGAATACTCCTGTTGGTTCTTGAGTATTCAGTAGGAAATTGGGAATACTCCTGTTGGTTCTTGAGTATTCCACCCCTTTCCCTCTTATTGTTTTCAAAAACCCCCGAGTATTTAGTTATGATGTCCTTTTCCATGGATATTCGTAGCTAAACTCCTCATTCGGTCGAAGGTATTTTCTTGTATTATATAATGTTTTAATTTCTTTTAGTTTCATTTCTTTGTATTCAAAACTTGTTCTATGTGCCATATATAGTCAGAGTTTCCAAGGTTGAGTGGAAGCTGTAACAAGCAAAGCTCTTCCGTGGGAATTCGTGATCATACTCGGTAAGTGGAAGCTGTAACAAGCAAAACTTATCGAGGAGTTCGACTTATCTAAAACACCACTTGGTCGATCGTAACTGAGAGATCAGGTGGATGCACAAAAGGCTAAGATACTTCGAAAGGAGGAATTAGTCTGAAGTAGAATAAGTGTTGCTTTAAACGATGTTGCAAGTCTTGCGCTGTGAAAGGGCCTTGATTCATCTTTGAATACTTAGAAAGGTTACTAACGGTTATTAATAAACATGTTATAATACAAGGTACCTGAAACCGAATACTTTTCCTTGAATTACAAAAAACCCCCCTGTATTTACTTTTGTAAACTGCTCGATCAACTACAACCATCAACCGCTCATCTACCGGAGGAATCGCAATCACGCATCACCCACTGTAAGTCTTCTTCCCTTAACTCTTTTATTTTTAGTATTTTATTTTCAGTATTTATTTTCTGTAATTTACTTTTCCGCACTCAAAACCAAAAAAACCCAAAAATAGTAGCATAGTCAATCGCGCTAAAATCTCAATCAACCTAAAACACATTCCCCTCCAGTATAAAGAACAACGTATCCCTCTAATTCCCTTGGGTTCGACCCCTACTTACCACTTTTTACCCAGTAGTGTAGTCGCGAGTAGCGGAAAATATAAATTTATTTGTACAGAGAACATTGCACCTTAACGACAGTGCAGTGCGCTCCGTCAAATTGGCGCCATTGCCGGGGAATTAGCCATCGGATTAGTTGTTCTTTCCCTCCTATGTCCTCATGACGCAACCCCCTTCATATGCATGGACAACACGATATCTTCCACTGTTCGGAGGTACGGATGGAGAAGACCCAGTACAACACTGCCGAAACTTTCACCACGTTTGCCACCTCATAAAACCTGCAAATGAAATGTTAGAAGAATTTAAGCTTAAATGCTTCAAATTCTCTCTAACGGATTTCGCGACGATCTGGTACTACACGTCAACCGCTTGGAATGCAGAACGTTTTTTGGACATTAGTGTTCAATTCCTGAGAGAATTCTCCCCTCCATCCTTACGACGACAAACCCGTGAGAAGATCATGTGCCTTCAACAATCCCGGGATGAGACTTTGGACGAATACTACACGAGCTTTGACACCATCGTTTCAAACTACCCGCACTATGGATTCACGAAGAAAGTTCTGCTTCAAAAATTTCTTTGTGGGATGAAGGCCGATGATCTGACAAGGATTAACGAAGCAATGAGGAAATCAGCCAGGAACTTAACCATAGCAGACATGTGGAACCTCATAGATAACCTGGCCGCAGCCACAAAACGAATGCCCCAAGCTGATGGAGGCATGCAGATAGAAGAGGCTGGACCAGAGACAGACGAAGAAGAAACTCCCGAGCCACCAGAAGAAACTCCCGAGCCATTAGAAGAAACTCCCGAGCCATCAGAAGACTGGGATATAGAAAGTTTCGGGAGCAACGAGGAAGTGTCAGCAATGGAAGAAGTCCAGAATACCACCGACATGCTGCCAAAGCCATACCCAGCTATCATCACCCAAGCAGCCGAAACCATCTATGACCAGTTCCTCACAAACGGACACGACGAGGCAGAACCGAGCCTTAAGATGCAAGCTTCTCGACTTTTCCCCTCGATCAATAGGCAATCACTGAAAACTATGTGATCCATGAAGAGGCTGAAAAGAGGATGGGAAAAGGGCCTGAGCAGAACGACTCCTCGATGGAGCATATTTTCTCCATGACTGGACAAGGCAGCCCTAAACACCAAAAAACCCAGTTCAAGAAGCTAGTGGTCAAAGGTCCCTCGCCTTCTCAGAGACGTTGGAAGGAGAAATCACCAAAACAACGGGAACTAGACCCAAGCACATCATCTCGCCAGAAGTCGGGAAAAGGCAAGGCAAGAAGCAACACAGGAACGGTGGCAAAATTCGACCTGAGCCACCCATGGGATCCCAACCAGTGATCCAGGAATAAGGTACTGTCGAGCCAACGACGTTAAACAAGTGCACTGGTCGGGAGGTAACCCGACACTATCTTACTTTCCGCACTTTAATTTTCTGTCTTTTATTTTCTGTATTTTACTTTTTCAATAAGTCGCTCTCACCCACTTGGTGCATAGAAGATTTGACTATTTAGGAATCGGACTTGGGTGCAACATTAAGCCAGTCAGGCCTACGCTCAGAGTTCAAGGCCCCAGCCGAACTCCCTCGATTATCCAGCCGCATGCCATGTCGTTCACTCGACACCTTAAAGGGAGTTCTGTTCTTCCCTTTTCCTTGATGTCATTTCCTTCTCGTAATTGTCTGCTTGCATGGCTTTTGAACTAAGTAGTGCTGAAAGGCACGACTTCGTTCAAAAGTGTGGGGTGAGATCCGCATGTGTACATAAATAAATAAAATGTTTTTAATGTATCTTTTTGAAAATATGAACTTAAGAATGTGAAAAAGATAGATCTAAAATTCGTGCATTTACCTTGTGAAAATTCAACTGTCTAAAAATTTAGAACGTAACTTCTCATTTGTCCCTTTGTGCTGAGATAAACTAGGGATGTGGAGTTGATAGAAATGCCCTAGAGAGGCTTGGCAAGCAATCGAAGGATCGAATCAAACTATATGGTTTTCGAAGTCAGTGGAGGCTGCACTTCGGGTTTCAGTGAAGATTGAAGTAATCTCCGCCATGCAGTGTTTATGCAAAAAGAAAAAAAGGCGAGGACGGGAATCAGACCGTCCTCTCTCTAGTCAAAGTAGCCGAGAAAATAGATGAGCGACCCTCATCTTGACCCGCGCGAAACGACAAGGATGAGAGGAGCGGGGAGGTATTTCCATAGGCTTGCGGGCGATGATTGGACCTCCCAATAAGGCTTGAGAAAATGGACTAGCAAGTCACAAAGACGCAAAAAGCTCAAAGAACCAAATCAAGAGGCCAAAGGCCCAAAATTGTGAAGGTTTTAACCGAACAAAAAGTGAAGTACTTAAAGAGTCAAATCAAAGGCCAAAGGCCGATTCACTACAAAAAGCTGTCCCTCTCCAAAAGAAAATCAAAGTACTCAAACCATTGAAACCCGAACCGAATCACGTGCTAGAGAAAGCTACAAGGAAACCATATAGTGAGAGACGATCCCGAGGTTGCAGTCCAGGAGCCTAAAAAGGGCTATCTCCTGAAACATCCAGAATAATTTGCATCTCAGCACGGAGGTACAAATATCAAGTTACTTCTATTTATTTACACAGTTCAATTTGGTAATAAGTAAGTAATGCATGAATTAGGATAAATCGAGTCCCACAGTCTAATTTTCATATTTTAAAACCAAACTTAGAGTACCGCCCTTTAATAGCATTGTTCAGGACGAACAACTAAAAGTGTGGGGTGATCTGATGGACCATAATTATACGAATCAAATACACAGTAAAACCCACCAAATTAGACTGTTGGTCTATTTAACTTCTGCTTGTTAGTCCTGATTTATTTCTACAGGGTATTTTGGCTCTTAGAGAGAAAACACGCTAAGGAGAGGATTTTACGCTGAAAAGATATTACGAGCCAGTCCAAGGTCACGATCAGACGCTGAATGAAGAATCTCAAGATCCTGACGTAGGAATTACTCAAATCAAATCCAACCGAGGAACAATCAAAGTCAGACGGAGCGAAATTGGACTGATAGTTTTGTGAAAAGACTGCACAAAACTGTCAAAACACACCCATGGACCAAGGTGACCGGCCACCTTGCTTGGAGGTGGCCAAGGGAGGAAGCCTCCCCCCATGTTTACCGGCCACCGACGGCTCCTCCACCCAAGGCAAGTGACGGCTTTTCACACCCCCCCATGTGTCACCTCCTCCTTCCTCCTCCCTTCTCCTCCCTTGGATCAAAACCACATGCCACCCATCTCCACCACCCATCTCCTCCCCTTGTGGCTATAAAAGGAGGCTTCTCCTCCTCATTTCAATCATCCACAAAATCCAAAAATCAACAATTCACTTCTCTCTCTAAGTTTTCGTTACTTTGTAAGTTTGGTTTATGAAATAATACTCTTGTTGGTTCTTGAGTATTATAACGGTTTGAAATTATAATACTCCTGTCGGTTCTTGAGTATTATAATACTGTAGAGAATACTCATGTTGGTTCTTGAGTATTCAGTAGGAAATTGGGAATACTCCTGTTGGTTCTTGAGTATTCCACCCCTTTCCCTCTTACTGTTTTCAAAAACCCCCGAGTATTTAGTTATGATGTCCTTTTCCATGGATATTCGTAGCTAAACTCCTCATTCGGTCGAAGGTATTTTCTTGTATTATATAATGTTTTAATTTCTTTTAGTTTCATTTCTTTGTATTCAAAACTTGTTCTATGTGCCATATATAGTCAGAGTTTCCAAGGTTGAGTGGAAGCTGTAACAAGCAAAGCTCTTCCGTGGGAATTCGTGATCATACTCGGTAAGTGGAAGCTGTAACAAGCAAAACTTATCGAGGAGTTTGACTTATCTAAAACACCACTTGGTCGATCGTAACTGAGAGATCAGGTGGATGCACAAAAGGCTAAGATACTTCGAAAGGAGGAATTAGTCTGAAGTAGAATAAGTGTTGCTTTAAACGATGTTGCAAGTCTTGCGCTGCGAAAGGGCCTCGATTCATCTTTGAATACTTAGAAAGGTTACTAACGGTTATTAATAAACATGTTATAATACAAGGTACCTGAAACCGAATACTTTTCCTTGAATTACAAAAAACCCCCCTGTATTTACTTTTGTAAACTGCTCGATCAACTACAACCATCAACCGCTCATCTACCTGAGGAATCGCAATCACGCATCACCCACTGTAAGTCTTCTTCCCTTAACTCTTTTATTTTTAGTATTTTATTTTCAGTATTGATTTTCTGTAATTTACTTTTCCGCACCTAAAACCAAAAAAACCAAAAACAGTAGCTTAGTCAATCGCGCTAAAATCTCAATCAACCTAAAACACATTCCCCGCCAGTATAAAGAACAATGTATCCCTCTAATTCCCTTGGGTTCGACCCCTAATTACCACTTACTACCCAGTAGTGTAGTCACGAGTAGCGGAAAATATAAATTTATTTGTACAGAGAACATTGCACCTTAACGACAGTGCAGTGCGCTCCGTCACATTTACCTTGTGAAAATTCAACTGTCTAAAAACTTAGAACGTAACTTCTCATTTGTCCCTTTGTGATGAGATAAACTAGGGATGTGGAGTTGATAAAAATGCCCTAGAGAGGCTTGGCAAGCAATCGAAGGGTCGAATCTAACTATATGGTTTTCGAAGTCAGTGGAGGCTGCACTTCAGGTTTCAGTGAAGATTGAAGTCATCTCCGCCATTCAGTGTTTATGCAAAAAGAAAAAAAGGCGAGGACGGGAATCAGACCGTCCTCTCTTTAGTCAAAGTGGCCGAGAAAATAGATGAGCGACCCTCATCTTGACCCACGCGAAACGACAAGGATGAGAGGAGCGGGGAGGTATTTCCATAGGCTTGCGGGCGATGATTGGACCTCCCAAAAAAAGGCTTGAGAAAATGGACTAGCAAGTCACAAAGACGCAAAAAGCTCAAAGAAGCAAATCAAGAGGCCAAAGGCCCAAAATTGTGAAGGTTTTAACCGAACAAAAAGTGAAGTACTCAAAGTGTCAAATCAAAGGCCAAAGGCCGATTCACTACAAAAGCAGTCCCTCGCCAAAAGAAAATCAAAGTACTCAAACCATTGAAACCCGAACCGAATCACGTGCTAGAGAAAGCTACAAGGAAACCATATAGTGCGAGACGGTCCCGAGGTTGCAGTCCAGGAGCCTACAAAGGGCTATCTCCCGAAACATCCAGAATAATTTGCATCTCAGCACGGAGGTACAAGTATCAAGTTTCTTCTATTTATTTACATAGTTCAATTTGGTAATAAGTAAGTAATGTATGAATTAGGATAAATCTAGTACCACAGTCTAATTTTCATATTTCAACAAACTTACTTAGTGTGCCGCCCTTTAATAGTATTGTTCGGGACGAACAACTAAAAGTGTGGGGTAATCTGATGGACCATAATTATACGAATCAAATACACAGTAAAACCCACCAAATTAGACTGTTTGTCTATCTAACTTCTACTTGTTAGTCCCGATATATTTCTACAGGGTATTTTGGTGCTTAGAGAGAAAACACGCTAAGGAGAGGATTTTACGCTGAAAAGATATTACGAGTCATTCCAAGGTCAAGATCAGACGCTGAACGAAGAAATCTCAAGATCCTGACATTGGATTACTCAATATAAATTCAACCGAGGAACAACCAAGTCAGACCGGAGCAAAATTGGATTGACAGTTTTGTGAAAAGACTGCACAAAACTGTCAAAACTCATCCATGGACCAAGTGACCGGCGGCTTTGGTGAATAAGATGACTCATGGGTGGCCTCCCTCCTCCTCCTCCTTATGACCGGTGGCTTTGGCTTGGAGGTGGCCAAAGCCACAAAACTCCCCTCCATTTGGACTTGCTACCGGAGGCTAAGGGGAGAAGCCACAAAAGCTTGCCATGTGGTGGCTCCTCTACCACATCTTCCTCCCCTCCTCCTCCACCCTTGGATGCAAAGCCACATGCCACCATCTCCACCCTCCATCCTCCTCCCCTTGTGGCTATAAAAGGAGAGCTCCTCCTCCTCATTTCATAATCCAAAAATTGTAAACACTTATCTCTCTAAAAGTTTTGGTTACTTTGTAAGTTTGGTTTATGAAATAATACTCTTGTTGGTTCTTGAGTATTATAACGGTTTGAAATTATAATACTCATGTTGGTTCTTGAGTATTATAATACTGTAGAGAATACTCATGTTGGTTTTTGAGTATTCAGTAGGAATTAGGAATACTCCTGTTGGTTCTTGAGTATTCCACCCCCTCTCCTCTTACTGTTTTCAAAAACCCCCCGAGTATTTAGCTATAATATCCACCTCTATGGATATTCGTAGCTAAACTCTTTATTCGGTTAAAGGGGTGTTCTTGTATTATAAAATGTTTTAAACTCTTTTAGTTTCTTTTCTCTGTATTCAAAACTTGTTCTATGTGCCATATATTAGATCAGAACTTCCAAGGTTGAGTGGATGCTTGAAATGGCAAAGCTCTTCCGTGAAAGTTCGCAAACATACTCGGGTAAGTGGATGCTTGAAATGGCATAGCTTATCTGAGGAGTTTGATCTCTCTCAAACACCATTTTGGGTAAATCGGAAAAGACAACCCAAAATGGATGCACATAGGCTAGTATACCTTGAAATGGGGTGCAAGTCTAAGTAGAACAAGGGCTTTACGTTTTTTTTCAAAAGATTAGACAGTGTTGCAAGTCGAGTGCTTGAAATGGCCTTGATTCACTTTCGAACACTTTTGCAAAAGACAAGACAGTGTGGCAAATCGAGCGCCGGAAAAGACCTTGATACATGTTTGAATACTTAGAAGGGTTACTAAAACAGTAAACAGGCTATAATACAAGACCCCCAAAACCGAATGCTTTTTCTTAAGTTGCAAACCCCCTTGTATTTACTTTTAATATTAGTATAATCGCTCGATCAACTGCAACCATCAACCGCTCATCTACCGGAGGACTTGACAATCACGCATCACCCGCTGTAAGTCTTCTTTGTATTTTCAGTATTTTAATTTCTGTATTTACTTTTCTGCAATTTACTTTTCCGTACTCAAAACCAAAAACAACCAAAAAAAGTCACTTAGTCATAACCACTAAAATCTCAATCAAACCTTAAAAAACACTCCCATCCTGTACAAATCCCACAAAGAACAACGTATCCCCCAAATTCCCTTGGGTTCGACCCCTACTTACCATTTACTACCCAGTAGTGAAGTCGCGAGTAGCGGAAAATATAAATTTATTTGTACAGAGAACATTGCACCTTAACGACAGTGCAGTGGGCTCCTTCAACCATCCATAGAACGGAACGAGATAATTCGATTCCTGAAGTGTGCTATCTTTGATGGTGGGAAGTACTGTTGTAGGAATGCCTCAGCTAATTTATCCCAAGTAGTAAAAGTGTCGTCTGCGTGACTGTCTAGCCACCTACCAGCCTTGTCAGACAGCGAGAACGGGAATAGCCTCATGTAGTAGGACTCTGGAGGAACACCATTAGTCTTCACTGTGTTGCACATCTGGACAAACCGCTTTAGGTGCTGGGGAGGATCTTCGTTCATCCGTCTAGAAAACTGGTTGTTCTGCACCATTGAATGAGCCCTGTTTTGAGTTCCCATGTGTTGTTGGCTATCCCAGGTGGTGCAATGGCAGACTGAAAACCAGAGACACGTGGAGCAGTGTAATCTCCAAGTGTCCTGCGCACTGGCTGTTGCAGAGGACGTTGCTGGTCATCTTTGACCACTCCATTCAGCAAAGATGGGTTGTTCTAATTCATGTTGAGTGCTGCGAGATTGCGGTTCAGTGCTCGTAGCTGCCGAGCTTCATTTTGGACCCTGCGAGTGTTGTTTCGTTGGTCCGGTGAGTCCTCGTCTGAAATCTGAATCTTCTTCTTCTTCTACCTGGGCGTTTTCCTTGGCATGTACTAAATAGCACCTGCAAAAAGCCAAGGGAAGAGTGAACGTAGCAAGAAGAAGTCAAGTAACGAACACAATGGAACAGTCTAAATTACACACGTTAATCTAATATCACACTAAACGCTGCTCCCCGGCAACGGCGCCATTTTGACAATGCATATTTTTAACCCTTTATAGTTGTCAAATTATACGTTTTAGGGGTCAAGATGCAGTCAAACAAAATTTATAACCTTGGTAAGCCAAGGGTCGATCCAAAGAGCAGTGCGTGTGAATACTAGCTAACAGTGTGACCTATTTAGCTATTCCGAATGACAAAAGGTTTTGTGGTGTTAAAACAAGCAGAAATTAAATAGTAGAAAATAAATGATTGTATTAATTCAGAGAAAGAATCCCAGAATCCGTACTTCACCCGTGCTAACCCCACTAATCATGCAATCTTTCTACGTTAATTATTCATGCTATCGAATATGGAATATAACCGAAATAACACTAGACAAGCCGCCCATCCACGGATCATTGTCTAGATTAATCTCCATCGTTGAACGCCGCCCATCCACGGATTATCAACGATTTTGATTTATTAAATTAAAGGTTTTCCTATTAAATCATGTAAACATGACCTAACATCAATTTCATGCAATCCGGTTAATCCCTATGGCCCATCCACCTTTCGGCATATAACCTAAATACGTTCTATCAATGCAAACATGCCCTTTGATGTAAATACATGCATAGAACGATAAAATTAAGCACGCAATGAAATTGAATATTTGAATTGCATAAATAATGAATTTTAATTGATCACATGAGAGTTAGGGTTACATAGCACGGGATCCGTAGGATCCCGGAATAAGAGAGACTACTCACTATTCATGGTGATTTAACAAAAAATAGCGTATAGAGAAATAAAGAACGAATAACCGTAAAGACGCGGTGGCTCGTCGAATTCCTCACGATGAAAATCTTTGTTTTTTCCCAAGTTAGGGTTTGTTCTCTCTCCAAAATAGCACACCTTGAGTTCTGGTCGAGCCCCTCTATTTATAGAATAATTCCCCAAAATTTCATAAATTGTCGTGAATTCCTAAAACCGACTCCGAGTAAGTCCCGTGACAGCCGATCCATCACGGGGTGTCACGGGCTGTCACGGGCGAGAGAGAATGCAACACTTCGGCAGAGTCCCGTGACGGAGGCAATGGCTCGTGACACCGACTTCGTCATGGGCTGTCACGGGCTCTTGGATTTGCACTGCTACGGCTTGGTCCCGTGACGCCTTCTTTGGCCCGTGATGAATTGAGTTGTCACGGGGTCTGGGGCAAAATTTGCTGTTTAGACTGATTTTCTTCATCTTTTCGTGAAATCAGGTCCATCTCGAGTCATCGTGTAATTTAAACCTGAAACACTAGGAAAAGAGATCAAATGATAACAAAGTGTTCGGAAAACAAACCTAATCCATCATCGAATGAGGTGAATAATAGGTCAAGAACTTGACCGATCAGTTGCTCCTCAAGTCCACCGGTTTGAGCTTAGTTGGACCTCAAAGGGCAACCGATGTGAATAGTATAACCTAACCGGGAAAATAAGTAGTTTGGTTGGACTTTGCTGGATTTTGACCGGTGTAGGTCTAGAATGGCCGGAGCAAGGTGGTGGTTGGACTTGGCTTGATCGGAGCACCGCCGGAAGCTCACCGGAGCATGGCCGGAGCTTGGCCGGAATATGGCCGGAGCTGCCGGAATCTTGGCCAGAGTAGATTGGGTCGAGGACCATGTATTCTTAACAACAATGCCAAGATAAAAAGGTTTCATCAAGGAAGTTAAGTCGGATTTTGGCCGGAGAATGGCCAAAATCCTAAAACAGTTGAAAAATCCCTTTGATTGGCCTTTACCGGGCTCGGTGTCTTTGCCTTGCGTTCTTGTCCATTTGCCGATGGTTCTAGCATATTTGAGTGATTCCAAGTCAAGTCCATGAAGGATGTTAAGGTTGATTTGGATCGTAGCATGGTCGTTCCCTAGGATGGCCTAGAACTCGGTCTCTTGGCCTAGGATGGCTTAAATTTTGGACCATGCGTTCCTTGCCTTTTGAGTGTTGATTTGGAACGACATTCTTCATGGAAATTGAGTGCTCGAAGTGGTTTGGTCGGAACGCCGCCGGAGATAGGCCGTGGCCTAAGTTCTTCATTTTGGGCATAGGCGCTCGGCACTCGGCACAGGCGCTCGGCACTCGGGCCCGGTACTCCTCGGGCGGGTACCTGGCTCTCTCGGGCGGGGACCTGGCTCTCTCGGGTGCGTCTGGCATTTCTCGGTCAGGGACCTGGGCGGGGACCTGGTTGGTTCTCTGTCAGGGACCTGAGGTCTCTGTACAGGGCCTGGATACCCGGCTGAGCTCTCTCGGTCCTCGACTGGGGTCCTCGGTCCCTGGTTGATTTTTCTTGGTCCCCGACTGGCCCGACTTGACTTGTAATCCAGTTTTGGTTTAAGAACCCCTTTTTTAGCTCGTTTCTTCTCTAAACCTCAAAATAGCTTGTAGAGCACAAATGGAACTAACAAGTAAAAGTTGATAAGACAAAATGTCTAATTTGGTGGGTTAAACTGACTTAATGAATCATATAAATATGGTCCATCAAATCACCCCACACTTATACTTGTTCGTCCCGAACAATGCTATTCGAGGGCGGAACACAAAATCCAAGTAAAAAAGCTCTAAATAAGAAGGTGAGAATGTGGGACTAGATTTATCCTATCCATGCAATACTTACTTGTTTCCAAACTAAACCGTGTAAATACTTAGAAGAAACTTGATACTTGTACCTTCGAGCCGAGATGCAAATTAATTCGGATGATTCGGGAGATAGCCCTTTTCAGGCTTTTGAACTGCATTCTTGGGACTGACTCGCACTATATGGTTATCTTGTAGCTTTCTCTATCACATGATTTGGTTCGGGTTTCAATGATTTGAGCTCTTTGATTTCCTTTTGATGAGGGACAGCTTTTGAAGTGATTTCGTCTTTGGCCTTCGATTTTGAATTGGAGTTTCTTCACTTTTGTTTCGGTTAAAACCTTCACAATTTTGGCCTTTGGCCTTTGATTTGCTTCTTCGAGCTTTGCTCTTTTGTGATTTGCTTGTCCATTTTCTCAACCTTTTGGGAGGTCCAATCATCGCCCGAGAGCATATGGAAATACCTCCCCGCTCTTTCTCATCCTCGCCGTTTCGCGCGGGTCAAGATGAGGGTCACTCATCTATTTTCCCGGCTACTAGGACTAGAGTTAGGACGGTTTGATTCCCGTCCCGCCTCTTGTATAAACGCTGCACGGCAGAGATTACTCTGAATCCAATGAAACCCGAAGTGCAGCCTCCACTGACTTCGTAAAACATATAGTGAAATCCAGTCCTTCGAGTGCTTGCCAAGCCTCTCTAGGGCATTTTATGTCAACTCCACATCCCCTATATATCTCAGCACAAAGGGACAAATAAGAAGTTACATCCTCAAGTTTTTACACAGTTGAGATTTCACAAGGTAAATGCATGAATTTAGATCTATCTTTTTCACATTCTGAAGTTCATATTTTCAAAAAGTTAATATTAAGGGAAAAGGAAAAGAAAAGCATGTTAATTAACTATGTGCAAAGGCAGTTCTCACCCCACACTTTTGAACGAAGGCGTGCCCCTTGGCATGACTTAGTTCAAAAGCCGATTGCAAGTAAATATTTACAGGAAAGGAAATGACATTAAGGAAAAGGGAAGAACTGAACTCCCTTTACTGTGTCGTCACATGTCGTGGATATGTGAACAAACGACATGGCTCAGAGCTGGATAATCGAGGGAGTTCGGCTGGGGCCTTGAACTCTTGGCGCAGGCCTGGCTGGCCTGATCTTGCTCCCAAAATCGATTCCTACATAATTAGTCATTCCTTTCTATACACAAAATGGGTGAGAATGACTTAAGGCAAAAACTAAATGACATAAATTAAATGACTGAAAAAACTTAAATGACATGAAAATGGAAATGTGCCGGGTTACCTCCCGACCAGTGCCTTTGTTTAACGTCGTTGGCTCGACAGTACCTCACTCAGGAGGGATCTGGGTCCCATGGGCGGTGATGGACCAAAATTATACGAATCATAAACACAGTATAACCCCCTTATTTAGACATTTTGTCTATTTAACTTTTGCTTGTTAGTTCAGATATATTTTTGCAGGGTAATTCAGAGCTTAGAGAGAATACACATTAAAGAGGAGCTTTTAGAGCAGAAAAGATGTTACGAGTCAATCCAAGGTCAAGATCATATGCCGACTGAAGAAATATCAAGGATCCTGACGTTGAATCACTCATAACAAATTAATCAGAAGAATCAGGAGAGGAATCAAGACAGTCCGGGGAAGAAACACATTGACAGTTTTTTGAAAAGACTGCACAAAACTGTACAAAACTCACACATGGGCAAAGTGACCGGCCACTTGGGCAAGAGGTGGCCAAAGCCACCCCTCCTCCTCCCTCCACCACCGGCAACCGGCGGCTCCTCCACACATGGTGACCAGCGGCTTTCCTCCTCCTCCATGTGGTGGCTTCTCCTCCCTTGATTTGCTCATCCAATCTCCATGCAACAAGTGTCCTCATCTCCTCCTCCTTCCATGGCTATATAAGGAGGAGCTCCTCCCCTCATTTTCATCATCCCAAAAATCAATATTCACTTCTCTCTCTAAGTTTTGTAATTGTAAGTTTGGCTTTGGAAATAAAGGATAGCTCCCTTGGCGCTTCAACGGTTGTAAGTATTATTTCTAGTATTTATTCAACTATTTTTATTTCCTTAGTTATAATGTTTAGCACGATGAATAGTAGCTAAACTAGTAGTTCGGTCTAAGGGGCGCACTTGTATTATAAAATGTTTTAGACTATTAACTTAGCGTCTCTCCTTAGTATTCAAAACTTATTCTATGTGCCATATATTCGGTTAGAACGTCCAAGGTAGAGTGGATGCTTGGAATGGCAAAACTCTACAGCGGGGTTCGTAAACTTGTACGGATAGGTGGATGCTTGGAATGGCAAAGCTTATCTGAGAAGTTTGACTTATCTTAAACACCATTTGGTTGATCGGGAATGATTGATCAAATGGATGCACATAGGCTAATATAACCGGGAATGGAGTATTAGTCTAAATAGAATAAGTGCTCTACGTCCTTGGAATAGGCTAGACAGTGTACGCAAATCGAGTGCTTGGAATGGCCTTGATACACCATTTGAATACTTAGTAGAGTCACTAAAGGTCAATGATAAACAGGATATAATACAAGGCCCCTGAAACCGAACGCTTTCCTTTAATTATAAATTGTAATTTACTTTCCAGTACTAAAACCAACCAACCAACCAATCAATCAATCAATCACTTAGCTGGTAGCTTTAAAACCAACCAACCGACCTAAAACACGCTCTCTCGCTGGACAACCCCCTCAAAGAACATCTATTCCCCTGATTCCCTTGGGTTCGACCCCTACTTACCACTTGCTACCCAGTAGTAAAGTCGCGAGTAGCGGACTATTATAAATTTATTCTTGACGTTTGCACATAACGACTGTGCATCCATCAGGCGGCTTAGGTCATATTTTGCCGCGGCTCTTGCATTGATTCTTGCCTTGACCCTCCCTGATTTCTTGCGGGATGATGTGCTCGGGCCAGGTTTCCATTGTTCTGGTGGTTTCTTCTTCCAATACCTTTGAGAAGGTGAGGGACCCTTGACCATAGTCGCTGGTTTAGTCACCCTTTCGGTCTCTCTTGGTTGGTCAAGAACTAGTGCACTGAGATCAGCGGTGTTCACAATGTCGGGTGGTTTCTTTGTACCCGCATGGCTATCATCACATATGTAGAAGTCTGAATTTCTGCCGCCGAATGCAAGAGACAATGAGCCCTTGCCCATGTTGATCCTTGCCCTTGTGGTGTAAAGGAATGGTCGTCCTAATATGATTGTTGGAGGGTCGTCCTCGCTGGACTCTCTGATTGGTATCACATAAAAGTCCGCATGAACGACGAGTTTTCCCACACGGAGCATTAACTTTTCTAGAACTCCAACCGGATGGACACACGACTTGTCCCCAAACTCGATTAATAACCTTGGTGGCTTCAATGGACCAAGCCCTAATGAGCAGTATAGAGGGTAAGGTAGGACATTGACAGCGGCCCCAAGATCAATTAAGCAATGATGAATTTGGGCTTTGCCGATTCCACAGGTGACCGTGAAGGCCCCTGGGTCCTTACTTTTTTCCAATTGTGCCTCATGATTCCAAGTTAGGCGCTTCTTCGTCATCAGGTTATTTTGCCCATTCCTTGGCTCCAATCCCTTTTCTATCTTGTTCTTTTGGGTCGCATGATCTTCGGAGGCAATGATCTTCATAGAGTAAGATGAATCTTGAGCCCCGATTTTTTTGGTTCTGAGGCCTGATCTGGGACCATCAGAGTCTAAGTCTTCATTGTCATCCCAGCCAGATGCTGGTACGTTAAAGTGCGTGATTGGCGGTGGAGTCATGTTAACGGTGAACGCATAGCGTCCATTGTCAGTATGCGTGACCCACGTTCTGCCATCAATGGGTCGGTCTTCCTCTTGATTCCAATCAGGACGGTGCCTACGGGTGAAGTGCTTGACCGTAGGTTTGTAAGTTGCAGGTCCTCGTTGTTGTTTTGCCAGTAGAGCTGCCGTTTGTGCTTCTTTGAGTCTTTCCATGGCTATTAGTTCTCCGTATGACTGGGCATATGATTCATCTTCCCACATTATACCAAGGAACTCTTTCTTATGTACTTCTGTAGTTGATAGTAAGGGTCGTGCTGCTTCTTCCAGTGCCTCCTTCATGTCTGACATCTTTACCATGCTAACATTTCCCTTTGGGTTTTGGATAGTTTGTGAAGGTAGTCGGCCAGGCTCATTAGTGAGTGCGGACACTGAGGCGGCGAGCTGGGACATTTGTTTGGTCAAATCTGTAATTGCTCCATCAGTTTTTGCTTGGAATTGATGTAGCGAAGTACCCAATTGATGTACGCTTCCTGCGAGTTCCTTCATAGTGTCCGCAAGCGACTTGTTTGGTCCTTGCTGATTGCTCGAGCTGGCTTGGTACTGATTCTGTCCCTTCTGTTGATATTGGCCCGTCGGGTACTGGTTTGGTCCTCTTTGCTGGTATTGGCCTGCTGGTGGAGCGTTCTGATTGTACTACCGGTGGGGCGGTTGGTAGAACGACTGAGCTGATTGAGGTGTGGCTTGTTGTGTCTCTTTTGGAGGGTGGTTCTCGTTCCACCAGTTCGGGCCGGTTGCTTGATTATACTACCGGTTTGGTCCGGCTCTGTCGTTGCTGTTTTTGTATCCTTGGTATCCTACCACTGCATTTACTTCTGCCGGTTCCTCTACTATTAATGTCGGGCATGCGTCAGTCTTGTGGTCCGTAGAACCACAAAACTCGCAAGGCTTCACTTGAACTGGCTGCCTTCGTAGGATCTGAATCATCATCTCCTTCATTTGTTTCATCTCTTCAGGCATGTAGTTCATCGGTGTCTCGGCCTTCGCCACATTCTTTGTTCAGGAGAATTCTTCCTACCGAGTTGTCTCCTCTCTAAATCGGGCATTTTCAGCAACATCGGAGATGAGTTGCCTTATGCCGCTTAATGATAGATTCATCATTGATCCTCCAGCTGAGGCATCCAGGAGCATTTTGTCTAAGGGTCTTAATCCATCAATGAGGTACTCGATGATGAGTTTCTCGGGCAGTCCAAGGGTACAGCAGCTTCTCTCCAGGTGGTTGAATTTTTCTACGTAGTCGTACATGGTTTCATTAGGCCCCTGCCTTATGTCCTGCAGTTGCCTCCTTACTTGCATCGCTCTTCCCGCCGGGTAGTATTTGTCCAGAAATTTCTTTTGCATCTGAGCCCACGTTCTGATGCTACCCAAAGGCAATGAAAGGAACCAGTCGTTCGCCGAGTCAATGAGGGAAAAATAGAAAGCCTTCAATTTGAAGTCTTCTATATTCACTCTATTGGGTTTTAGATTTTGGCAAATGCCATGTAAGCGTTGGAGATGAGTTGTCGCAGATTCTCCATGAGTTCCTGAGAACTTGGGCAAGTTGTGGACCACTGATGTGTCCACTACTTGTGACTTCACTATTGGGTAGTAAAGCAGTAAGTATGGGTTGAACCCAAGGGAATTGGTGGATAGTAGTTCTTTGAGGAAATTGTACATAAATTAAGTGCGATTGGGGTTGGTTGTGGTTTTAGTACTGAAAGTAATGCTGAAAAGTAAATTGCTGGAACAGTTGATTTCAATATCAACCGAACAACATATTTTTGGTTTGTCGCACGCTGTATTTCAAGCGCAATACGTACCAAATACTATGTCGGATTGATGTTGAAAAAGTCTGTAATGAAAGTAAAGTGCGGAAAAGTAAATGACTGAAAGTAAGTGCGGAAAATAAAGACTGAAAGTAAAGACTGAAAATAAAGGTACTGAAAATAAAGGCTGAAAGTAAATGTGCTGAAAGTAAATGTTAGGTGCTGAAAGTAAAGTTAGTTGCGGAATGTAAAGGTACTGAAAGTAAAGTTAGGTGCTTGAAAGTAAAGTTAGTTGCGGAATGTAAAGTACTGAAAGTAAAGGGTACTGAAAGTAAAGTACTTGAAAGTAAAGGTACTGAATGTAAACAGTTGATAGTGAGACTGAAAGTAGAATGAAGAGTTGGTGTTTTGATTAAAGGAAAGGATTCGGTTTAGGGGCCTTATATCATAGATCCGTTTATCATTGACCTCTAATGATCGTTATAAGTGTTCAAAGATGTAACAAGGCCATTTCCAGCACTTGCCACACCGTCTGGTCCTTTTCAAGACATAGAGCACTTTTTCTAGTTGGGCTAATTCCTCCTTTCGAAGTATCTTAGCCTATGTGCATCCACTTGATCAATCATTTCCAATCAACCAAGTGGTGTTTAAAAGAGGTTGAACTCCACGGAAAAGCTTTGCTCTTTCAAGCCTCCACTTAACCGTGTATGTTCACGAACCCCATGGAAGAGCTTTGCTCTTTCGAGCCTCCACTCAACCATGTATGTTCTAACCTAATATATGGCACATAGAACAAACTTGAACACAATAGAAGCACTAAGAAAATGGTCTAAAACATTGTCATGATACAAGCACACCCCTTCAACCGAATGAAGGGTTTAGCTACGAGTATCCATGGAAGTGGATATCATAGCTAGGTGCAAAAGAAAGTAAAGTTTTTGAAAATGAAAGACAAGGAAAGTAAATGTTTCGAAATCAAAGACAAGGAAAGTAAGATTTTTGGAAAGTAAACTCAAGAACAAACTAAAGAACAAACAAGAGTACTCAAGAACCAACAAGAGTACTCAAGAACAGGAGAGAAGTTGGAGCTTTTGATTCCCAAAGGTAAAGTGTTTACAAGCTTTGTGAGTGAAGGATTTTAGAGAGCTTCTCTATCTAAGTAACCAAGGATCATTTTCAAGGAGGGGAGGACCTCCTTTTATAGCCATGAGAGGCGGTGGAGAGGAGGATATTTGTCCTCCCAACCGCCTCTAATTCTTCCTCAAGTCCGGTTGGAACTTGGTTGGCCTTCGGTTGGAGTTTGGATGAGCCAAAGGGTGCCCACTTGACTTGTGGATTGGCTTGCATTAAAAACCCACTAACTTGGCTAGCAAATATCTCAAGCCAACCGACTTTGGCCTTGGTTGCTCCTCAAGTCCACCGGTTTGAGCTTAGTTGGACCTCAAAGGGCAACCGATGTGAATAGTATAACCTAACCGGGAAAATAAGTAGTTTGGTTGGACTTTGCCGGATTTTGACCGGAGTAGGGCTAGAATGACCGGAGCAAGGTGGTGGTTGGACTTGTCTTGATCGGAGCACCGCCGGAAGCTCACCGGAGCATGGCCGGAGCTTGGCCGGAATATGGCCGGAGCTGCCGGAATCTTGGCCGGAGTAGATTGGGTCGAGGACCATGCATTCTTAACGACAATGCCAAGATAAAAAGGTTTCATCAAGGAAGTTAAGCCGGATTTTGGCCGGAGAATGGCCAAAATCCTAAAACAGTTGAAAAATCCCCTTGATTGGCCTTTACCGGGCTAGGTGTCTTTGCCTTGCGTTCTTGTCCATTTGCCGACGGTTCTAGCATATTTGAGTGATTCCAAGTCAGGTCCATGAAGGATGTTAAGGTTGATTTGGATCGTAGCATGGTCGTTCCCCAAGATGGCCTAGAACTCGGTCCCTTGGCCTAGGATGGCTTGAATTTTGGACCATGCGTTCCTTGCCTTTTGAGTGTTGATTTGGAACGACATTCTTCATGGAAATTGAGTGCTCGAAGTGGTTTGGTCGGAACGCCACCGGAGATAGGCCGTGGCCTAAGTTCTTCATTTTGGGCATAGGCGCTCGGCACTCGGCACAGGCGCTCGGCACTCGGGCCCAGTACTCCTCGGGCGGGTACCTGGCTCTCTCGGGCGGGGACCTGGCTCTCTCGGGCGCGTCTGGCATTTCTCGGTCAGGGACCTGGGCGGGGACCTGGTTGGTTCTCGATCAGGGACTTGAGGTTCTCGGTACTAGGCCTGGGTACCCGGTTGAGCTCTCTCGGTCCTCGACTGGGGTCCTCGGTCCCTGGTTGATTTTTCTCGGTCCCCGACTGTCCTGACTTGACTTGTAATCCATTTTTGGTTTAAGAACCCCCTTTTTAGCTCGTTTCTTCTCTAAACCTCAAAATAGCCTGTAGAGCAAAAATAGAACTAACAAGTAAAAGTTGATAAGACAAAGTATCTAATTTGGTGGGTTTAACTGACTTAATGAATCATAAAAATATGGTCCATCACACATGCAGAATCAAAGATGCATCATGATCTAATGGTGAGATTTGGGTTCTCAAGTTCTCGAATTTTTAAGGGTTCTCAACCGAGCGCTCCCCTGAATATAGATTATATAAACAAAGTTTAAAACAAGAATCATGTTGCCAACAGGGTGGTGGCCTGTTAGTCAAGGAGTCACATACAATTCCTTACTTCTCGGGTTCGAGTCCTCGGGACACCATTTTTCTCACAATTTTGTGAGATTTTTCCTCTTCCCCTTCCTTTCACTCTTCCTCGTCCTGCCTCACGCGTGGATACTTTCCTCTTCACGGTTCGCGCGTGATGCTTCCTCCGGCCGTCAAGATGGACGTGTCGTGTCTTACAACGGTAAAGGTGCCCAAGGTGGCCTGAGCCCCAAGTATCGAGAATGTACAGATGGTGATTTGGAGTAGATGTGCGGATCCATGCATGGTAAAGGTCCCCGCCTGCGCTTCAGAAGTGGAGAAATGTACTCTATGATTTTGGATACGGTCAAGATGCCTTACTAAAGCTTTAGATATCAATATATATGTACTAGATGATAAGGCGTCATATGCCTTGTATTATTCCAAGTTGTTGTACCCCATCATCAAAAAAAACAAAAATCACGTTTAGCTTGGTGGAAGGAGAGGGGCTAATTATAGAGGAATATTAGGTTCACGTCTTTTCCAAGTAAAAAACAAATATATTTCAGATCAAATTGAACCGCTTGAACCGGAATCACCGGGTTAATTAAAAACTGACCAATTCAGCCGAGTCAATTACACAAGCGGTCTATTTACAAAACCGAATCGATCCGATGACCGATTCCCGATCCAACTAGCCGATTCGGTCCGGGTTTAATATATAACACTGATCAAAAGAAAAAGGTTTCTACAGTAAATAGAATAATATTTTTTGACATCAACCGAAACAGTGTTCAATAAAAAAATATGGACATGTGTGGTTTACTTTTTTTTGATAAAACATGTTTTTTTAAATATAAATAAAAAATATTTTTGGTTAAGAAACTTTAATATGTATAACTAAGGATAAGAATAGGGTTGTGATGAGACAAATATTACATTACTCCTTATTTTTTAATTTATGTTCACTTCAAATTTAGGGGCTGTTTGATTGAGCTTAAATTTATGTTATGTTAATTTAACTTATGTTAATTTATGTTATGTTGTGTTAATTTATGTTAATTTGTGTTAATTTATGTTGTGTTAATTTGTGTTAATTTATGTTATGTTAATCATGTCATCATCATCATGTCATCATCATCATCATCATGGCATCATCATCATCATCTCACCATCATCATCATCATCATCATGTCATCATCATGTCATCATCATGCCGTCATCATACCATCATGATGTTCCCTTGAGTGGCATGTATTTGGCAAAACGTAGCTTAGACAGTTCGAGCAGGAGTTCAGGGGGAGTTCGAACATATCCTAGTACTCATATACAGCGTGGAGCAGACGCAAGGATATTTTCCGGAAGGATATTGGACAGCGAAGATATCGCCAAGTTAAGTCGGCCAGCGACTTATTCGAGCATAAGATATTCGAATGAATATCTACATTGAAGGCGGCGCTGCTTACTTGGGCAAGAAGACTTCGAACATTCTTCCAACCGATTTGAAAAGATATACATCAAATATCTAGGAATATTTCCTAAATATTTGATGGGATTATCTTGTGCTGATTAGGGTTTCGTCCAATGCATATAAATACAATGCAAGGGCGTCCTTAGTCGGCATCGCTTTCAAGATCAAAATATACACGATCAAACCCTACCGATTGGAGAAGAGGAAAGCGACGGCCGGTTGTGTTTCCTCACTGGAAACTCATCGGTGCGAGAGCAGTCTTATCAAGTGCAACTGAGACTGCCTGGAAGCGATCAAACTGCCGCACACAACAAAGGTGAACAAGCTTTCGAGAGAAAGCATCCGAGCTTCAGGAGAAGGTCGAGAACGTTCAGACTGCAGGTTCGGACGAAGGGGATCGAGGTTAACTGCTGTAAACCTCGGTTGCAAATCTGAGAGACGCAGTGTTAGAGGCCAGACAATTACAAGGTGTAAGTGTAAGTCCACGTACAAGCTCTAACTCGTAATAAAGATTTGATGTCCCTTTTCGGGTGTGGGAAATCCACCAGAGTAGGCATGGCCGGACTGGGTTATCATTCTGTGCGTGCTCATATTATCTGCTTTGTCTGCTAAACTGTTGTGAAAAGAGTTCAAGGTCTGTCGTAACTGTATCTTGGACACAAGCTTGAACAGGGGATATAATTTCAATTGGTATCAGAGCAGACACTCGAGACACTGAGTGGGATCCTGAACTGTTAAAGATGACTCTGAAGGAAGGACAAAGCATCACCAGACCCCCGCTACTCGAAGGATCGAACTATGCCACCTGGAAGCCCGTGATGAGATCCTTTCTGAAATCGCTAGACGAAAAAGCATGGAAGGCTGTTCTGAAAGGTTGGACGGAACCTATGATGAACAATCTCACTGGAGAACCGATCCCAAAACCAGAAGCACTGTGGACAGAAGATGAGGACAAAGCATCTATGGGAATCTCAAAGGCTATGAACGCAATTTTTTCTGCCGTAGATGAAAACGTCATGAAGCTCATCATCAACTGTGAAGTGGCCAAGGAAGCATGGGACATCCTCCAAACAGCCTTTGAAGGTACGGACAAGGTTCGCAACTCACGCATGCAGGCTGTCACAACCAGGTTTGAAGAAATGAAAATGAAGGAAAGTGAAACCATCACTGAGTACAAAACCAGAGTTCTGGAACTGTACAACGAGGCGTCTGCACTAGGGAAACCCATTGATGAAGAAAGATTGGCCAGCAAAGTCCTGAGATCACTCCCTCCGAGATTTGCCATGAAGGTCACAGCCATTGAGGAAATGCATGACATTACCAAACTAAAGCTGGACGAGCTGATGGGGTCTCTCAGAACCTACGAGATCAATCATGATTTCCAAACCGGAGATGTGAAGGGAATCGCCCTCAAGGCAGACATGACAAAAGACAAACTGGACGCTGGCTACACCACTGAGCAACTGGCTATGATGGCACAGAACTTTGGAAGAATGGTGTGGAAGATCAACAGACGTGGTCCAGAACAAGGTCAGCCTCCATCAATAGGTTTCCGAAACTGGAAATCCGGTAGGCCAAGGTCCAGTGATTCAAGGCAAGACTCGTCTGACAAAGGAAAAGAAGAGATTCAGTGCCATGAATGTAGGGGTTTTGGTCATATTGCTTCACAATGTGCAAATACCCTCATGAAGAAGAAGGCAATGGTCGCTAGCTTCAGCGACAGTGAGTCAGACGAAGAAAAAGGAGGAGAAACTAGGCCTGGGCGAAAAAACCCGAAAACTCGAAGCTCGAACCGAACCGAACCGAAAAAGCCCAAAAAAAGCCCGAACTGATGGGACCGAAAAAAGCCCGAAAATAGACCGAACCGATTGGACCAGTTCGGTTCGGTCTCGGTCTGTATTTTACCAAGGACCGAAAGCCCGAAAATAGACCGAAGCCCGAAATAGCTCAAAAAAGACCGAAAAAAGACCGAAATAGCCCGAAAAAAGCCCAAAAACCCCGAAAAAGCCCGAAAAAGACCAAAAAACAACGGCAAAAAAAGCCCGAAAAAAAAACCCAAAAAAACCCGAACCCGAACTGAACCAAATTTTCAGGCTTTAGTCGGTTTTTGCCTTAAAAAAGCCCAAACCCGAACCAAACCAAATTTTTGGGCTTCGGTTCGGTTTTCGCAAAATTTCGGCCCGAACCGACCCGAGCCCACCCCTAGGAGAAACCACTAACTTTGTGGCCTTCGTTACAACTCTGGGTGAATGCAGCAGCACCGATGAAACAGTTCCATCTCAGTCGGAACTCCCAGCTGAATACCTTTCAGACAGTGATGATGAAGAACTCACACAGGAGTCTCTCGCTCAGACATATAAAGATCTGTATGAAAAGTGGCTGCTACTGATCAAAGTCAATAAGAAGCTGAACGACACAGTTGCAAGCGTCACTATAGAAAAGGACAATGTCTGGCGGGAGGTTGAGATACTACTTACACAAAAGGTAGAGCTCGAATGCACGGTGGACTCACTGAATACTCAACTGGTTGAGATAAACAGGAAAGGACCAGTCTGCTTGCTCAGAACGTAGACCTCATGGGTACAGTATCCACACTGAAACTCGACATGGAGAAAGATCGGGAGACTCATCCAGTCGGCATGGCAGGTCTGAGGAAAACCATCACAGATCTGAAGCGCAAGGAGGTGTTTCAATTCAGGAGGGTCGAACAGCTGGAACTCCAGCTTGAATCCTAAAGAATGGATCATGCAGACACTGAGAAGGAGCTCAATCACCTCAAACAGTCAGTAAGAATGCTCAACTCTGGCACTAAAGACTTAAATGATATTCTCAGGTCTCAGAGGATGGAGTCTGGACATCGAGGCTTGGGGTTTACGGAAGAAGGCACCTCCAAAGGCACTATCCTTGTCAAAGCTCAACAAGTGACAGACCAACTGCCTGAACAAAAGGTGAAACAGCCCAAAGGAAATAACCGAGCTGATCACACAGAGACTCATGGCACACCAAGCGGTAGAAAGACCCGTAGATCACCCGTCCAAAACTGTGACTATTCACCAATGACGCAAAGGATAGATCGGCGCACTTGCTGGTACTGCCACCAGATGGGACACATCAAACTGAAGTGTCGTATGTTTCTTGCTGAACGACGTGCCTTCCAACAACGGACCATACCGTGACAGAAACAAGTCTGGGTTCAAAAGGCAGACCAAATCGTTTGCATGGTGGCCTGCTACTCCTCAAGCTACACAGCGTAAGATAGTTGGCACCTCGACAGCGGATGCTCCGCCCACATGACAGGTAACTCTCAATATCTTACCCATATTAGATCTGTTGAGCAGATGTGGTTTGTCACCTTCGGGGATGGTGGAAAGGGTCAGGTGATTGGCTGTGGGACATTGATGGTTCCGGATCTCCCTGCACTCAAGAACACCCTCCTTGTCAAAGGTCTGACAAGGAATCTTATCAGCATCAGTCAACTATGCGACGATGGACATTATGTGTCATTCTCTAGCTACTCATGCCTTGTCCTAGACAAGAATGGAGATACACTGATGAAAGGAAGAAGGGATGCCAACAACTGCTACACCATTGGGATGGGTCTGATGGGATCGATGAATGACGAGAACCATGGCAAGCAACTGGTTGCTCTTGCCTGTGCAAACGCTCAATATAGATTTCTGCGAGGGGGAGTGGATAAGACCTTGCACACAAGGCCTGATTGGAGATGCGCACAAATCCATGTTGACAACTGTCCCAGGAAACTGTTGAATCAAAAGGTGTCACAATTACGGAAGGAGTTCGTACAATGCCCACAGAAATATGCCTGGAGCCGAACAAGAAAATATGAATATGAAGGGCACCAGAAGATGATAACTCTGAGGCATACCAAGACCTTTGTCAACCCCTATGGCAGGTTACGGAGTGGAACACCCAGATCCCCAGTGGGTCTATGTGGTGTCAACCACTGAATGCATCCGATGGTGGTCAGTCAAAGTCGAATCTCCAGCTGAACAGTTGGACTGACCACCTAAGGAAGGGAGCTGGAACAGAAGGCACAGCGCGTGAAGACCAATTCTTTTTAAATATTCTCGAAGATTTTTCATGCCGTTATTTGAAACAAGAGTTGACAAATTTGGGAAGTTAAAAAGGCTAAAGTATTTCTTTTGAAACACAAATCAGTTCGCAGCCTACTCTCTCGTACAAACCCTAGAACGGCAACCAGTGATTTCTCTCTCAACCGCTCATATACTCAACGGCGATGGTGAACACCAGGAAATCATCTAAGTCCGGCGTCAAATCCGCTGAAAAGAAGAGGGAAGGCATGCAGTCCTCAAAAGCTCTGGCGGCGAAATCCAAAATTCCAAAATCGAAAGCTCCAACGTTGAAAAAGGCGTCGCCTTTACGCTCCGACATCGAATCTTTGGCCGAAGCAAATAAGATCCCTCAGTCGACCGCGGTGGACTCTTCCGTCTCAATAGATGCTGGTACGTCTCAAGAAGTCCGTCCCCAATCTGAGGTATTTCCAACTGTTCGTTCAGATTCTGCAAATACTCCGTTTGTTGAAAATTCTGTGAAGGAAGATCTGAATGTGGGTGTCGAGAAGGAGGGTAAGTCTGTTGAATGTGATGAAGCCAGTAGGGCTGTTATTGGTGATGGTACTAGTAGTGTTGCTATTAGTGATAAGGCGATTGTTGGCGACAAGGTCGGTAGTTCTGTTACTGAAAACAATCCTGACAAGATTGTGGAAAGCGGCGAGCCCAGTAAAGCGGTTGGTGGCTCAACATCATGGAGGGAGAAGATTTTTACCACCGGATAGGTACCTCTAAAGGCTGGTCACAGGAAGAAGATTAAGCGGGCTCGTGACTCTCCCAGAAAATATCTAGCTCAGATACATGCCACTAGAGGTCGGAAGATTGCAATGTCCGATGAAGAATCAGAGAAGTTCATTGAGACCTCGGGGAAGAGAAATTTGGTGATTAATGATGCTGAGCCGTCTAACAATCAAGAAGGGGTCATTAATGAGCGTTCTGGTAAGCATGCTGAGACTGTGTCAGAGGAGATTAATCCATCAGGGAAGACGGATGTGTTGAAAGAATCCATACCAGAAGAATCAGACCCAGCAGAAAAGGATGAGGAGTTGGAGAAGATGTACAAAGACATTGATGATGTCATTGAAGATCTGGAAAAAGAAAAGGATCGAGAAGTGGCAAGTTCAGAGGAAGTTCCACGTGATCAGGCCGTTGGGGCAGAAGAGTCTGTTGCAGAGAAAGCTTCAAGTGTTCCAATTGTGGAACCGAGTGTTCAGTCTGGTGTTGAGACTGGAAGAGTTGCAGAGAAAGCTACAAGCGTTCCAACTGTGGAACCAACTATTCAGACTGAAGTTGAGACTGGAATAGCTCCAGAGGAAGTTGGTACTAAGGAGACAGTGGCTGTACCTGTAGTTGTTTCTCAAGATGATCATATGGAGAAGGATGGTGCATCAGTTTGTGAGGACACTACGAAGCAAGTGTCGAAGGATACTACTCTTTCAGAAGATTACCAAGACAGTGTTCCTTTTGTCAATCTCAAAAGGACAAAGAAGGACAAGGAAAAGAAGAAGGTAGATTTTGCAAAATCTACAAAGGGATCAGTTCAGAAGGTTGCTGAGGTCAGCATTGGTGCAGGGAGAGTCGGCTCTTCCAAGAAAAAGAAGCGCGATGCTGCGGTTCCCGTCTCTGAAGATGCTGGGAGATGCGAAGTCCCAGCCCCTGAGTCTGAGACTGTTCCAGTGGGTAAGGTCAAGAAAGGAGTGTGGTTCGTTAATAAAGACGCTGCGTTAAAATGGAGTTGTGTGCTGAAAAGGAAAATCATTCCTGAGAGGTTGCTAGATGAGTCCCGATACAAGGGAAAGGAAGTGATTGAGGTGCTCAAAGAATCTGATCTGTTCTGGACGTTGGACAGATGCAAGCCGTTCAACGAGCAATTGGTGCGTGAAGCCATGGTAAACCTTCCTCCTGGGCTTGGGGTTATTGGAGAAACAGATTATGGGGTCTTCTATATTAGAGGAAGAAGGATCAAGATTGATCCTGAGCTGATCAATGTATACTTCTCCATGAACGACCCAGATGTTGATGAAGAGGAATCTAGCTTTGAGAAGATAGTGAGCACCATCACTACAGGCTCTGTTCGGTGGAGGCCTGAGTCAGTTGTGAATATAGCGGATCTGTCTACGTTCTATTCGATGTTGTTTTTCATTGCTATTTTCAACTGGAGGCCGTCTACTCATCGCTCTACTGTCAATAAGGACATGGCCCAACTGATTTATCAGATAGGGAATAAGGTGAAGTTTAACGTGGGCAGAGTGATGTTCAAACAGATTGCTGAACATGCTACTTCGCAGAGAACTCTGCACCAGATTTGCTTCTCGTCTATGATATATGAGCTGATCATCCATCAAGCTCCAGATTTGAAGGCCTCGCCTGACCATCTCACAAAGGCACCCAGCAAATTCATCGTTGACCACAAGTTGTTTAAAGGGCGTCACGTGAACGATCTCAAGGAGGGGAACCAGAAAGAAAAGGGTGTTGCGGAGTCAGGTCGAGGGGGAGCCAGGATGGGCCGGGATGAGAGGAGCCAGCTGCTCAAGTACCTGAATGTCATCATCGAAGTAGACAAGGAGCAACGCAGGCGCATCAACAAGCTCGCTCGTGCCCTCAGCTACCCAAGTGAGGATGAATCTGATGATGCTGATTCTGAGGATGCCACTGATGATGGGTCGTCTGCATGAAGGTCCTCTGAAAAACTATCTCTCTGAACTCAATTTTTACTAAAACTTTTATTTTTGTGCTTGTTGTGGCACACTTTGATTGGCTGTTCGAACTCGAATTGCACCCCTTGCAGGTTTGTGGCAAAAAGGGGGAGTATTTTTTAGGAGACAATTTTTGTTTCCCTCAAAGTTGTCTATTGTCTAGATAGTTAGATAGACTTAGTTATCTAGTAGATCTGGGTTTGCCAAAATGCCTAGGGGGAGATTGATGTTCCCTTGAGTGGCATGTATTTGGCAAAATGTAGCTGATGGGGCCTAATTATATGACTTGTTGAATCAGTTAAACCCACCAAATTGGACAATTTATCTTGACATATTTCACTTGTTAGTCCCATTTTGCTCTACAGGCTATGTTGAGGTTTAGGGAAGAAACCAGCTTAAAAGAGGAGTTTTATGCCAGAAGTAAATCACGAGTTGATCGGGTCAGTAGATGACCGAGGAACCCAGTCAGCGCCCGAGAAAGCCCCAGGCGTGACCGAGCTTCAGTACCGGGCCGCGACCGAGAAATACCGGGTCGCGCCCCAGGTTGATATCCGAGCGATCTCGGCTGAGGCCTAATAATCAATACCGAAGAAATAAGGGGGCGCCCCCGGACAGCGCCGGGCATCGCTGCTGTACAAACGCCCGAGCGCATCCGAGACAAAAGCCCGAGCGCATTCGAGACAAACGCCCGAGCGCATCCGAGACAAACGCCGAGCGCATCCGAGACAAACGCCCGAGCGCATCCGAGACAAACGCCCGAGCGCGCCCGAGACAAGGACCCGGCCAAGCGCCCGAGTCAAACTTCTTCCGACCAAAAACTCCGGCGAAGTTCCAGCTACTTGCTTGGTCCGATGTCCATTGGAAGCACCTTGCTCTAAGAGCAGCCTGCCTGGTGAAGGGACGAGGCTAGAATCGACACAGGAGCCCCGGTAAAATTTGACTTAAGCCGCCCATGGGATCCCAGCTGGTGATCCCAATCGTCGAGCCAACGACGTTAAACAAAGGCACTTACCGGGAGGTAACCCGACACATTTTTGTGTTCATACGGCATTTTCTTTTAATTTAGGTTTAAATCGTACTCATCCCCTCGCATTTGGAAGGAATTTGATCTTTTGTGCAGGAACAGCAGTCACGCTCGGGAATGACCGGGCTTCGCCCGAGAAAGACCGAGTCGCAACCGAGAAGTACCGGGGACGCGCCCGAGGAACACCGAGGCGCGCCTAAGAAAATCCGTCTCCCTGCCGAACTTCCTCGAGCGTCAACCGAATCCGGCCGAACTAAGGCCTATCGTTTGCTCTTACATCCACGACTTAGCAACGACAATATCAAGGGAGTTCGAACCTTTCTCTCTTATGTCATTTCCTTTCCAAGATCCCTTAGTTTTTTTCCTTTTGAACCAAGTCGTGCCGCGAGGCATGGCTTTGTTCAAAAGTGTGGGGTGAGTCATTGCACATAGTAATCAGCATGTTTTTTCTTTCTTTTTTCCTTAGTTTTTATCTTTTTGCCACTCTTGAATATAAGCTTCATGATGTGAAATAGATGGATCCGAATTCATGCATGTCCTTGTGAGATCTAAATTGCGTTAAAACTTTAGAACTTAACTTCTTATTTGTCCTTTCGTGCCGAGATAAAAAGGGATGTGGAGTTGACAAAAAACACCCTAGTAAGGTTTGACAAACACTCGGAAGGCCGGGTCTCACTATATGGTTATCCGACGTTAGTGGAGGTTAGCACTTCGGGTTGCTTGGGATTCGAGTAGACTCCGTCACGAAGCATTTATGCAAGGGGCGGGACGGGAATCAAACCGTTCTATCTCTAGTTCGAGTAGCCGGGAAAATAGCCGAGCGACCCTCGTCTTGACCCGCGCGAAAGGGCAAGGATGAGAGAGAGCGGGGAGGTATTTCCATATGCTTTAGGGCGATGATTGGACCTTCCAAGAGAAAAGATGGAAAAGCAATCCACAAAGAAGCAAAGTTCAAAAAGTCAAATCAATGGCCAAGGGCCAAAGTTGTGAAGGTTCTAACCAAAACAAAAAGTGAAGTACCCCAGTTCAAAAACAAAGGCCAAAGGCCAAAAGTCACTACAAAAAGAGCTCTTCAAGCAAAGAAGAAAACCAAAAGACTCAACCCCCAAGTGATCCGAACAAATCATGTGCTAGAGAAAGCTGCGGAAGATAACCATATAGCCGAGTCCAGCCCGAAGAGTGCGTACAAGAACCTAAAAAAGGGCTATCTCCAATACATCCAAATTGGTTTGCATCACGGCTCGGAGGTACAAGTATTAAGTTATTTTCTAAATTTTAAACACTCTTTATTTTGACATCAAGTGATGCATGAGTAGGAAAAGTCTAAACTAGCACTCTATCATTCATGGCTAGGACCTTTAGGTATTAGTTACCTCTTCTCATTAGCCTTGTTCGGGACGACCAAGTATAAGTGTGGGGTGATCTGATGGGGCCTAATTATATGACTTGTTGAATCAGTTAAACCCACCAAATTGGACAATTTATCTTGACATATTTCACTTGTTAGTCCCATTTTGCTCTACAGGCTATGTTGAGGTTTAGGGAAGAAACCAGCTTAAAAGAGGAGTTTTATGCCAGAAATAAATCACGAGTTGATCGGGTCAGTAGATGACCGAGGAACCCAGTCAGCGCCCGAGAAAGCCCCAGGCGTGACCGACCTTCAGTACCGGGCCACGACCGAGAAATACCGGGTCGCGCCCCAGGTCGATATCCGAGCGATCTAGGCTGAGGCTCGAAAATCAATACCGAAGAAATAAGGGTGCGCCCCCGGACAGCGCCGGGCATCGCTACTGTACAAACGCCCGAGCGCATCCGAGACAAACGCCCGAGCGCATCCGAGACAAACGCCCGAGCGCATCCGAGACAAACGCCGAGCGCATCCGAGACAAACGCCCGAGCGCATCCGAGACAAGCGCCCGAGACAAGGACCCGGCCAAGCGCCCGAGTCAAATTTCTTCCGACCAAAAACTCCGGCGAAGTTCCAGCTACTTGCTTGGTCCGATGTCCATTGGAAGCATCTTGCTCTAAGAGCAGCCTGCCTGATGAAGCACCTTGCTCAAGGGATGCCACACTTGGCACCAACTAGCTTAATTGCGGCTATCTTAAGGATGAAGGAAGCTCATAAGAAGACCACACTTGGCACCAACTAGCTTAATTGCGGCTATCTTAAGGATGAAGGAAGCTCATAAGAAGACCACACGCACCAGCTAGCTTAAAGTCGGCTGGCCAATGAGAAGCATTCCTTCTCCATGAAGCAACCGCCCATCCATGCCTATAAATAGAAGAGCTCCACCCCTTTCTTTGATGTCCGAAAGTAGTGGTCCTTAGGTGTGTCTTCGAGCGATTGTGGGTTGAAAACACTTGTAAAACTTCGCACTAGCAATCAAAAGCTTAATTCTCCTCTACTCACTCTTGTTTACTTTTGGTTTCAATGGTTATGATATTCACTCCCATGAGTATTCGTAGCTAAATTTCCATTCGGTCGAAGTAGTGCTTGTACTATGAAACCGTTCTAGACCCTTGCTTTCATGTTACTTTAATGTTTTAGCTAGTTCTTGTGCCTTCGGGGTGAACATAACAAGGAAGAGTGGATGCTTGACATGGAAAAGCTCTTCCGAGTAGTTCATTCCCTCTATAGTCGCTTGGTTTGTTCGGAAATGAGGGATCAAGCGACTGCACTTAGGTTAGTATACCTTGAAATGGGGTATTAGCCTAGCTAGAACTAGTAAGCTTTGTCTTGAAATGGAAAAGCCGGAGGAACAAATGCTTGAAATGGCTTTGTTTGGAGTTATGTCTTGAAATGGAATAATTCACTCACTAGAACATTTGGTTAATTCTTTGGAGGTCGATGATGAACGGGGACCTGATACAAGACTCCTAAGACCGGATTCCTTCTCTTGAAAAGAATCACCTTTTAATTACTTGCACTTTACTTTCTCGCACATTTACTTCTTGTCTTTCAATTCCCAAGACTTGGTCCTTCAAGCATTGCAAGACTTGGACCTTCAAGCAACTTATTTTCACGCACTTTACATTTCTTGCACATTTATTTTCAGTCCTTTACCTTTCAAGATCTTTATTTTTAGCACTAAATCTCAACCAAAAAACCCCAATTGTCTTTACTTTATTTATTGCTTTCAAAAGAACAATTGTTTCCAACCAACTTCTCTTGGGTTCGACCCCTACTTACCGCTTGCTATCATTAGTGAGCCACTAAAGTAGTGGACTTATAAATGTAAATTTACAGGTCACGACGACAGCCTGTCAGTAGCTTAGACACTTCGAGCAGGAGTTCAGGGGGAGTTCGAACATATCCTAGTACTCATATACAGCGTGGAGCAGACGCAAGGATATTTTCTGGAAGGATATTGGAAAGCAAAGATATCGCCAAGTTAAGTCGACCAGCGACTTATTCAAGCATAAGATATTCGAATGAATATCTACATTGAAGGCGGCGCTGCTTACTTGGGCAAGAAGACTTCGAACATTCTTCCAACCGATTTGAAAAGATATACATCAAATATCTAGGAATATTTCCTAAATATTTGATGGGATTATCTTGTGCTGATTAGGGTTTCGTCCAACGCATATAAATACAATGCAAGGGCATCCTTAGTCGGCATCGCTTTCAAGATCAAAATATACACGATCAAACCCTACCGATTGGAGAAGAGGAAAGCGACGGCCGGTTGTGTTTCCTCACTGGAAACTCATCGGTGCGAGAGCAGTCTTCTTAAGTGCAACTGAGACTGCCTGGAAGCGATCAAACTGCCGCACACAACAAGGGTGAACAAGCTTTCGAGAGAAAGCATCCGAGCTTCAGGAGAAGGTCGAGAACGTTCGGACTGCAGGTTCGGACGAAGGGGATCGAGGTTAACTGCTGTAAACCTCGGTTGCAAATCTGAGAGACGCAGTGTTAGAGGCTAGGCAATTACAAAGTGTAAGTGTAAGTCCACGTACAAGCTCTAACTCGTAATAAAGATTTGTTGTCCCTTTACAGGTGTGGGAAACCCCTCAGAGTAGGCGTGGCCGAACTGGGTTATCATTCTGTGCGTGCTCATATTATCTGTTTTGTCTGCTGAACTGTTGTGAAAAGAGTTCAAGGTCTGTCGCAACTGTATATTGGACACAAGCTTGAACAGTGGATATAATTTCACATCATCATGTCATCACCATCATTATCATCATGTCATCACCATCATTATCATCATGTCATCACCATCATTATTATCATGTCATCACCATCATTATCATCATGTCATCACCATCATCATATTGCTATTCACCATCATATTACTATTCATCATCATCATGTCACCATCATCATCATATTACTATTCATCATCATATTACTATTCATCATATTACTATTTATGTAATCAACATCATATTACTATTCATCATCATCGTATTACTATTCAACACCATGATGATGGTGATGATGATGATGCATGATGCATGAAGATGATGATGCATGATGCATGAAGATGATGATGACATGATGGTGATGATGATGACATGATGATGATGGTGATGATGATGACATGATGTTGATGATGATGATATGATGATGGTGGTAATTTATGTTATGTTAATTTAATTTATGTTATGTTAATTTAATTTATGTTAATTTGTGTTAATTTGTGTTAATTTGTGTTAATTTATGTTATGTTGTGTTAATTTATGTTAATTTGTGTTAATTTGTGTTATGTTGGTTGAGGCCAGATCTGGTGCAAATCCCAAATATGGTGCTAAATACAAACTTATCTCATCCATTCATTATGTTAATCCAAAGGATGATAATAATTGGAGGAAATAAATTAATAACTACCCTTTATACGTGTAACTCTCTAACAAAAGGGTATAATTGACTAACTCAATAAACAAAATATATTTTATATTTTAATATCTCTGAAATTAAGCATATTCTCTCTCCTCTTCCCTTCTTTTTTTCCTTCTTCTTCGGACTCAACCTCCATGCTTCTTCTTCGGACTCAAACCTCCACGCTTCTTCTTCGGACTCAACCTCCACGCTTTTTCACACTCTGGATCATCTTCGACATCAATGGAACTCAACCCAAAATCAAATCAACAGTTTACGTAAAGAAAAATTCGAAACTGAACATGACGAACTATAAAATGGTCGTGACGAATTATAAAAAATCGAATTAAATTCGATCAAATTAAAGGAGTAAAACTTCGTTGAACTCAATTTTTTACACTCTGGATCATCTTCGACATCAATGGAACTCAACCCAAAATCAAATCAACAGTTTTGATAAAGAAAAATTCGAAACTGAAGATGAGATGAACTATAAATTGGCTGTAACGAATTATAAAAACGCGGACTAAATTTGATCAAATTAAAGGAGTAAAACTTCGTTGAACTCAATTTTTCACACTCTGGATCATCTTCGACATCAATGGAACTCAACCCAAAATCAAATCAACAGTTTTGATAAAGAAAAATTTGAAACTGAACATGACGAACTATAAATTGGCCGTGACGAATTATAAAAACGCGGACTAAATTTGATCAAATTGAAGGAGTAAAACTTTGTTGAACTCAATTTTTCACACTCTGGATCATCTTTAACATCAATGGAACTCATCCTATAATCAAATCAACAGTTTTCATAAAGAAAAATTCGAAACTGAACATGACGAACTATAAATTGACCGTGACGAATTATAAAATGAATGATGGGTATTCTGTCAAAAAGCTCTGTCGTAGCATCAGCCGCCGTCGTCCATGGATGAGCATTGGCGTCGTCGACGTCCAAGGATGCTCTGTTCTCTGAAAATTGGAAACTTTAAACTGAATTGAACTTAAAAATTTACTTAAACTTAATTTATTTATACTGAACTGAATTTAACTACACTGAACTTAATCTAACTTTAGTGCACTTAATTTAAATGTACTAAACTTAATTTAACTATATTAAACTTAACTGAAAAAATGAATAATTGAAAGCTTAATGTAAAAATGTTTATGAGGTGTTGATCAAACACACCTCAGGTCTCAGGTTCAATTCCTGGTGACTATACCAATTCTTTTGTTGGCCCATATTCTTTTTTTTATTGGGTGCTCATTTAGTGTTAGTATCTGTTAGGTGAGGATTTGAACCCTGGACTCTTCTTGACGCAGGGGAAGTGCTCCACTGAGCCACTCCTCTTGACCTCGGCCCATATTCTTTTGTTTCTTATGTTTGGCTTTCAATGGCTTTTGTTGTGCCACCATACATGTGTCATGTGTGCATGAGACCGGCGCTTTAATTGAAAAAGTGTACTAGATAGTGTCAAAATGCAATACTTCTATATCAATATATAATGTACCCATCGATAAAAAAAATAATTTATTAACATTATTGTTCACATGGTATGTAAATTGGAATACGAGAAATAAATATGGTATTTAAAATTTTTAGTTTACCAACAAAAGTATTATATACAATTTGTGTTACCAATTTTTATATTGTAAATATAAATTAGACTTTTCCAAAAATAATCATGGGTAAAGTTGCCAAAATGAAATATAATACTATTTATTTTTTTCAAAAATCACATATATCTAGTTAGTAAATAATGAATATGTTAAAAGATATTGTACAATTTATCTTAAATTACTATAATGATAATAACATTTTCAATTAATTTTTGATCGAAAGGAAAAGTCTTCTAGAATAAATTGAATAATGTTCCTTGACATCAACCGAAATAGTGTTCAATGTAAAAATTATGGACATGTGTGGTTTACTAATTTTCTTTTTTTAATAAAACATGTTTTTTAAAATTTTAACAATCAAATTGAGCCAAAAAATTAAAACTTTAAACTGAATTGAGCTGAAAAAATTTATTTAAACTTAATTTAATCGTATCAAACTGAATTTGACAGTAAAAAACTTAATTTAAGTGTGCTAAAATTAATTTAAATGTATTGAACTTAACTTTATTGAACTGAAAATATAAGTGCAACGGAACAACCCCTAATATTTGAATCCAATAACAAATAATTAATCATAAAAGTAAGCCATTTTGGAACTAATAAAATACCCGATTGCCAAAATGGCTGAATTTTGAAACTCATTAAAAAGATTGAAAATTGAAGAGAATATGGTGAATTTTTTGTTGCTTAAAGAAGTTTTATAACCGATTCATTAATATAAAAGAAACAGGCTAGTCCTTGTTTAAATGAATAGTTTCAGTCACCATGAGCTATCTTTTCAGCTTGATCGTCTTATTTTGCTATGTTGTTTCTTTTACTAGTGCTAAAAAAAGCTGGTGGCTTCATGACAAGCGTATTTTTAACCATTTATAGTCGTCAAGTTATGAATTTTAGGAGTCAAATTGTAGTCAAAAATAATTTATAAATCTTGGTAAGCCAAGGGTTAGACCTGCACAAATGCGGGCTCGGGGCGGGTTCGGACCGGGCTTTTTTATATTTGATAGTCCATATAGTCAGGTCGGACTAAATCCGTCCGGTCAATTTGGGCTTATAATCTTGTCCAAGCCCACCCTATGTATTGGGCCGGGTTACCCATCGAGCCAACCCGCTACAAATATGTATCACTACATTTTAATTTTCATGTATAACTTAAATAAATAATAATAATTTTTTTGCACAACAACAATATATTACAATGATGTAACATAATAGATGGATAACAATCGCCACATTGAAGCAGGGGCGGACCTACCTTTGGGCTAAACCAGCTGCAGCCCGATAAGAAAAAGAAAGCCACGTTGAGAAAAACAAAATAGCCCGGTCAAAAATCCCACGTTCGTTCATACAACAAATGAACAAAACCAATTGAACAAATCAAACGCCATCCATCTCTCGACGGCAGAGTATTCGGTAATTTACCGAATTACCGATTACTGAATTACCGAATTTATTTTTTAATTTCGATTACCGAACCGAATTAGTCTATTTACCGAATTAATCGGTAAATCGGTATTCGGTAGTTTATCGGTAATTACCGAATTACCGATAAATTACCGAATTTATTTTATAATATTTTGTAAAAATGTAAAAAACTTTCTATAAAGATCGACTAATCATCCAGTGACAAAAAAAATAAAGGAAATCAAACAATTCAACATCAAAATGATTGATCAACAAAATTTTATCACAAAAGTTATTAAAATGGATGAGAAATAACCTAATTAAAATATGCAATTTTTTATATTTATAAAAAAATATTATTAAAAAATATATTGTTCGGTAATTCGGTAATCGTTAAATTACCGAATAAGAAAAACCATTCCGATTACCGAATTATTTTTACCGAATTACCGATCGGTAAATTACCAAACTACCGAATTACCGAACCGAATTAATTCGGGAACGGTAAATTTAATTCGGTAATCGGTAATTACCGAATAATGCACAGCCCTACTCGACGCAGTTGTTCTCTTTATCTTTCGCTTCGTCTTCGTCCCGATTTTTGACCAAAGGCTCGTCGATCAGGTATGACACCGTATTATGATGAGTCGTCTTTGTATGATTTCGTAGGGAAGTTTTATTTTTGGGTTTTGAATTTCGCGATGATTGGATATTCTTGCGATTCACTGTTTTTAATTGTTGATTGATTGGAAGGAGTTGGATTGATCATTCTTTGTTATTTATTGTTGTTGTGGTGTGTACCAATAGGATGGTTACTGGTTAGGGTTTTGAATTTTTGGAGATGTTTGGTCATGATTGTTCTGAGCATGATTTGTAAACAATTTGATGATGGATTCCGAGGAGGGATTGAAGATTTGGTGGTTTCTGATCCTGATGCACTATATGCCTGATTATTCGAAAGTGTTTAGTGTTATTGATAAAAGTTATTCATTTCCCTATTTTTCTTTCATTGTTTTTGCTCAAATTGATAAAAGTTTGATATGGAGAAGATTTGCAGACTTGCAGAGAAGTTCTATTCTGAAGACTTTGATGCATCAGAGGTTAGAGCTTTAATGTTACAATTAGAGCATTAGGATTAAAGATTTTTTTTCTGCTCACCTAGTTTTTAAATCCTAGTTCCACCACTGCATTGAACTAAAATATTTCCAAAGCATCATAAAATATTTCAGAAAAGTTTTTAACGTGGAATGTTGGGAGTAATTTTGATTGTTAAAACTTTCAACTATTTTATTTTTGGAATCTATTTCTTTTCGATTTAAAGAACACAGACTAGAAATATTTTTTTATTTCTTACTAATTACAATTAAGTATTAGTTTTCTTCTTAAAAAATAAAATAAAAATTAAGGTTTAATTTGTAGCGGGTTAATAGGCGTGCCAATTAGCTCGGTTCGGGCCAAAATGTGTGTCCGAGCCCGACCCTAAAGAAATACGGGCCAAACCGAGCCCGGTTCGTCGAGCTAGTATGCTTGTCCAAGCCCGTTTCATTGACCGGGAGGGCGGGCCGGTCCGGATTTGAACAGGTCTACCAATGGTCGATCCAAGGAACAAGGTGTGTGAATACTAGCTAACAAGTGACGTGTTCTGCTACTCCTATAGGAAAAAGGTTTGGGTAATTACTAATTCCTAAGTGACACTGAAATTAGGAAACATTTGATTCAGAGAAATAATTCCAAGATCAAACTTCACTCGTGCTTGCCATACAATTCATGTGATAATATCATGCATTTAAAATACGCCATCAAATATGGAAATAAACCAAAACAACATTAGACAAGCCGCTCATCCACGGATCATTGTCTAAATTAACCTAGATCGTTGAACGCCGCCCATCCACGGATTATCAACAATTTCGATTAGTTAATCCTAGGGTTTTCCAAATACTAACTATTCTACTACGTAATTGTTATATCATCGCCGCAGATGCGCTCGCGTTGTACTTACAGATACCTACGCACTACCAGCGTAGCTACCGTAGTTTAGAGAAACAATTAATATTAACTCTCATATTAGGTCATATACTATCAGCATACCTACTACGACCTAACATCAATTCTACTTGATCCGGTTAACTACCTCAGACCCATCCATCTTTTGGTGTTTAACCTAATTTCGTTCATACAAGAAAATATCAATTCAATGTATAACGTGCAAGAACGATGAAATTAAGCGTAGCAGAATTGAATACCTGAATTGCAATAATGAAAGCGTTTGTATAAATCACATGAAGAGTAGGGTACAAGCACGAGATCCGTAGGATCTCAAAATAAAATGACTACTCACGATTCATGGCTATCACCACAAATATATATATATATATGAAAAGATTAGAAACGAGGAAACCGTGTTTTGATGAAGTGTAGTGATGCGTTGTAATACTATGCACTTCAAATCTATGTGATTCGAAAGCAAGATATTTGATCAAAAATAATTTATAAACCGGTAAGTACCGGGTCGTCCAAGGAGCAAGTTTAAACTTATGCACTATTCGATTTTGTTCCGATAAGTCTATTCTAATTACTAAAGGTTGGATTTGATGTGATTGCTAGAGCAAATGCATATAAACAATGTAAACAATCTAAGGAATCTAGAGATAGTGTCACTACCAAGGCAAAGAGTGTACTCTAGAGAACTACTTCACTCATGTGTGTTTTTAGACTCCAAGAGTTCAATTTCAAGCAAGAAAATTGTGTTAGATGATTAGATTAAGGCGTGCGACTATTAAACCAAATTCAATCTCTCGATATTTTTACTTGATTTAAGGAAGATGCACCTCGCACGTGAGCTTCAATCGCTAGATGTTGTTAGCTCACGTCCAACTCACGGTTCTCAATCATCAACGATAGTTGAATGATCAATATCCAAAAGCGGTCTTGACCAAGCCTATCTCAATGCTAAAATGGGTCACGCTAGTAATCACCACATAGCAAGGGTGAATCTACTTGCATTCTAGAACTATTAGTCTCATTCGCTAGAACACTCAACTTCAAGTTTATGTTTCTAAATCATCTAGGCATTTTATCAAACACTTGGTAGGCATAGAGTTGAAATTTGTTCAAAGTAGATTCACAATCATCCAAACATGTTATTCTAACATTGATCATTATAGATTAGGAGTATTAACACACATGAGGTCCATAGGACCCTAGAATACAAAACACTACTCACAAATCATGTTCATAGACAAACACAAATTGTATTGAGTATATAGATGAAAATACAATGGAAGGAATGAACCAATCTAGTGTAGATGATCTTCTTCCCCCTTTGGATCTTCAATCTTCAATGGATGATCCCCCTTGATGCCTTGGTAGCTTGTTCTCTCTAGAAACCCTCCATTTCGTGCCCCCAAAAACCCTAGCTCGAATCCCCCTTTGGAAACTAGATCTAGATCTCATTTTATAGGCAAAAACTGTCCACAGAGCTCAACCGGCCGGTTCAGATTTGTGGGCATTTCCCAGCCGGCCGGCTCACTTGTTACAAGCTCACTGACCCTTTGAACCGGTCGATTCAGATATAGGCATGTTCTTGAGCCGGCCGGCTCAAAACCTCAGTCCCCTTTCCTCTCTTCTTGGTCCCAACTCCGAGTTCAGCAAACTGGTCTGACTTCCTGTGGCTTTTTCAAGGTCTTCCCGTCCGAATTTGGCCATGGCGTCAACTAGAAAGTTGTAGCCCTTTGAATTATCTTTCTAACATGCTTTGAATCAACCAATTCGGATATCGTATGCGATCTGTACGTCCAAAATAAGCCAGCGAGGTCAGTTTGTCCTGTTTTGCCCGAAACACCATATTTTGCTCCGAAACTTCGGTTTTTTGCGAGAATTGATCTTTTTGAACCCGGGGACCGTAAGGTTGGTTTCTAACCTGAAATGGCAATCAAGAGGGTCAAATGGCATCGAAAGAGACTTGAAACGGATCAAAACATCAAATAAAAGTAGAGGAATTATAGTCGAGAATTCGACTCATCATGTAGCCTCGAATCTTGGTCTATCTTGAGCTCTTAGTCGTCTTGCTTCTTCAATATAGGTCAAAATCGATCCCAAAATAGTGTACTCAAAATCTGGTCCGAAACTGCTATTTATAGCTCAAAATATCCGCTGAGGTCGTGACATACGACTTTGTCACGTCCGTCACGACCGTCACGACCCCCGAAAACTCTCTGGGCTATTTAGGGGCCGTAACACTCGTGACATATTGATTTGTCACGGATGTCACGGCAGGGAAAAATGGTAGAGACTTCTGGTGGCTTTTTGATGGTCTTAACTTCCGAATCTGCTCTTGGTGTCAACTACAAAGCTGTAGGCCTTCGAGTTAGCTTTCCAACAAGCTAAATTGTGATCTATTTGGACATGATATGCGCTCTGGGCATGCAAAATACGTCGCAAAGGTCCGTCTGCCCTTTTTTGTCCTGTTTTTGTCAAAATCTTCACCAATTGCTTTGCTTTGCTTCGGATCAATCCAAAAGTATTAGGTATGTGATATATGACCTGAAACACTAGAAAAGAGGTTAAATGATAACAAAATGTCCAGAAAACAAACATAATCCATCATCGAATGAAGTGAATAACTGGTCAAGAATTCGACCAGTCACTTCAGCACCAGTCTATACCAGCGCGACCACTTTCGCGACCGGGCTCTGTAAAAAATGGAATGTCTAAGCATAGGCATCGATCGTGACCTGAAAAGGGTTGCGCGTGCCCTTGCCATAAACTTAAATACCCCCATCACCGATTTAAAAGAGATGGGAGGAACGTATATGATAAAGCTCGCTCTAGGCACTCCACCTAGGGAGTTTTTACGCGGCTGCCGATACTGTGAGTTCGGTGACCTGGGTCCAGTGCTATCCTTGCGATAAATGCTACCCTCAGAACTCTGAAATATTTGACCCTGCCCAAACCGCGGGTTCATACCAAATCGTTAAGTGCATCAGTGGGCAGTTCCCTTGTCCGACCTTTGACGGCGTCACTTGCGTAGACAATATATGTAAGAGCCTTGTGGCTTATGGTGATGGCAGCTTCTCAAAAGGCGTGCTTTCCCCTGACAATATGACAATCCAGTCTACTGCCGATCAGCCCATTGTGGTAACATGCACGATTTACTCTGATATATGCTCTTGACACACCCAATTGTCAAATTTTACCATATGTTTTCTATATTTTCTAGATGTAAAAATTCATATCTTATTTTTTGCTTTGGCTGCTGCATCAGGTTGATCACTATATCTTCCAATGCAGGACTTACAACGAAGGAGACTTTTCTCCAGAACAGGCGGGTATCATAGGCCTCGGACGAGGTCAGCGGTCCCTGATCACTCAGCTTGATAAATATATCAATGGCAGATTCTCCTACTGCTTGTTCCCAGACATACAGGGCGGGGAAATGCAATTTGGTGATGATGCAGTCGTTCAAGGCCAAGGGGTCGTAACGACCCGATGTACACAGGAAAAGGCAAAAATTATGCCTTCTACCTTGCGACGCTGGAAGCACCCACTAACCATTGGAGATGAGAGACTGAATTTCAATAACAACCCCGGGAACATCATCATCGACTCGGGTGCGACCTTGACTCATTTCCCGCGAGCTTTTTACCAACAAATTGTGGCTTCAGTTACGAAACAGATCACAGCTAAGCCGGTTCGAGACCCTTCGAAAAGACTCAATGTGTGCTTTGCTGCGCGCTCGTTCAAGTTTATTCCAATGATTGGACATTTCACTGGGGCGGATGTTGTGTTGAATGAGTAAAACATGTTTCAAACTATTGCGCCTGGTGTAATTTGCTTGATTGTCACGCGAGGTCCCAATGCCATTTGGGGGAACACGGCGCAGCTGGATTTCTTAGTTGGGTTTGATGTTGCTGCTGGAACTGTGTCATTCAAATCAACTGAATGTTAGTAAAGAAGTAGAGAATCACATTACTTTTTGGAAGAAAATAAAATAAAATTCATGCCAGAAAACAGGACTAGGTTTCATATATGAATGTTTTCTGTTTTGTGAGGTAACTGAATTTTGTGGCTACAATTCTTTTCTTCAACTTGTTCTGTATTCTGGTATTCATTCAAATGGTGTATTCTGGATATTCGAGTTTCGGACTGTGTATTTTGAAGAATTGAGTTTCGAAAAGGGTAGAATACAGAGAAACCCCTAATACTACCACTACTATCATCCATTTAACCAGACTCGGGCCATTCCCAGCTTCACACAAAAATGTCTTACCTCAACTAAAAGCCTCCAGCATCAACAATGGCACCGGCTTCGTCAACCTGGCATCCCTACTTCTCATCATCATCTCCAGCACCGCAACTGCATACACCAACCACACTGTCGGCGATTCTACCAGCTGGCATTTCAATTCCCCCACCGCTGCTGATTACTCCGCATGCCCTTCAGCCTCGGCGACTATCTCAGTAAGCTCGAATCGCGATCAATTCGAATCTCTGCAAACATATATCAGCTACTTAATTTCATTTCTAGGGTTTCGATGCACGATTTGGCGCTTTATTCTAACCTGATTTTCAGATTTAATCGGCAGTATTCAAAACGACAGGCGACCGTCTTTTATCTGATTCTGTAGTGTCAATCGTCTTTTATCTGGTTCTGTAGTATCAACTGCTTCGATTGATCGGTTAGTTTTTATCATGCATTTTTTGGACGTAGTGTCCTTTTTGGACAGTTGATCCTGATTATAGTCTCTCTAGCGTTTCTCATCAAAAAAAAAGGGAAAATTACAAAAAGGTTACCTGGACTATCATACCTTTTCAAATTGCGGCCTGGACTTTTTCAATTTTCAATTTACTGATTTTGGACTAAATTGCAAAAACAAAAATAACGGTGTTAACTAACCCCGTTTACATTTTTTTTTGATGAAAGGACAAATATTATAAAACCTGTTGTGGAAGCTTTGTGAGCCAACATATCAGCTACTATCACAACTAGTTTTCAATTTTTTCTAACAAGCCATACCAACCGTTTATACAAAACTTTAACAAGAAACAAATTTCTGATAAAATTATAAATTATTAACAGGAAGTTAACCTGATTTGTAACAAAAGAGTAACAACACTTTCAATGCTAAATTAGGCATGGGCCAGCAAAAAGATTGTTGTTTTTTCACTAAAAAAAAGTCTACTTAGTTTAATATGAATTTTATAAAAATTCACTCATGTCGAATTCTTCTGTTGTCACCCGGACTTCCTTGAAATATGTTTGAAGCAACTTGAAGTTTGCTAGGTCAAAAGAAAGTCCCTGAACCCGGAACTGTGAATTCCAAAATAGTCCCTAACCAAGGAAAATAAAAATATGATCAAATAACCCGGTGAATAATCAAAAAACAAACATAACAATTCTTATGTTCTTCCAAAACAGATACATCATTGGGCATGTCTGGTTGGACATCCTTACAATGATGCATGAATAAATACAGTATCCAACAAGATGATAACAATAAGATGAACTAACATGGAATGCAGCGCATGAAATATGAAATATTGCAGCGCATTTAATATTGCATGTCATTTCACACAACTTGATCTCATAACACAACTTAAGCAAGCAACCGAAATATTCAAATCGAAATTAAGAAGAAAATGGCCTCACTTTTTCCCTGCTTCGCCATTAACTTTGTTTTTGGCTAGTAAACACACCTCCATTGATATAAATAGGGCCTTCACGAGGTGGTGGCCTATAAGTAACAACACTGGTAGATGTTTCATATCCCATGGTCCACTCGCTCACTGGCGGCACTTGATTGGAAACCTAATTTAGCAATGAAGGTGCAGAAAATAGTTATATAGAAAACAAAACACTAAAATGCGCTAAAACCATGTTAAAAAATTATATCATGTGATCTCATATACTTACTTGATTTTCCCGCATACGACTCGGCTGTGGATCCTTACATTTTCTTCTGTCCTGTAAGACCACAAAATGATTAATGTTAATTATTGATAATCAAGACCACACGAGTAAAATGCTAATATGTTAAACAAACAAATTCGACAAACCTTTAGTTTTTTTGGTGGTGATGGGTTAGACTTGACTTGTTGTGGCCCTTCAAGTCTTGCTTTCTTTAGTTGCCTGGATACTTTTTTTCTTGCAGCATCCTTTGCTCCGTCTGCAGCTTTCTTTGGATCAGTTGGTTCATCCTTACATCTTGTTCTATTATGTCCAACTTTCCCACAGTTTGAACATTTCATTTTAATACCGCCTCTTCTAACACGATGAGGATTAACTGGTTCATCAACCTCTCGTATTCTCTTTTTTCTCGGTCTTCCTGGCTGCTTTCTGAAAAGCGGAGGTAAGACAATAGCACCATCAACTTGAGGCCATTCTGTTGGTCCAGGCATAGGATTAATAGAAGCTTCATATGCCATGATGAATTTCTCCTTCTTAAGGCTCTGATGTACATAATGGTCCGGTTCGCCATTTATATGAAATATTGCAGCGCATGCGTGTACACATGGAATGCCGGTTAAATCCCATAAATTACAATCACATGTATATGATTCTAAGTCAACCACATGTCCATCCCATATGTTCCGTGCAACCTGAAAACCCATACCTCTTCCATTCCAGCTAACTTGTAAATGTAAAGAATTTTTTTTGTGCTCATCCAGCTTCCTTAAAATCCTTGGCATGATTTCATGTCCATAATTTATCATTCCTGAATATTTTTCCTGGAACCTTTTCATCAAAAGCAATCTGATAGTTTCCAAACAAGAAATAATGGGCAGTTCTCGTGCATCTTTGATGTAGGCATTAAAGCATTCTGAGATATTACTGCTTAAGGTATCACTCCTTGAGAAAAATGCAAAAGCATGTCTAGACCACAATTTTGGATCAAACGTTGTCATATACGAGTGAGCAGCAGCGTCTAAAACCTTTAACACTTCCATTTTTTCATTAAATTGGCCCTTTGTTGTTGCCCTGGCAGCAGCCCACATAGCATCTTTAAGCTCCTTCCCCTTAAATTTCTTTTTGAAATTTGCATAAATATGCCTTACACATGACCTGTGCTCGCCTGTGGGTATAATATCCTTTAAAGCCTCTCGCAAGCCCTTCACAATTAACATATATATATGATTAAGTAAGCACTAGGAACAAATCAAATAATAAAATAATAACATTATTAGTGTTTTTACTTATTGGCTGTTATCATATACTTATTCCAAATGAATAAACAAGCTAAAAACAAATGAACCAAATTATTATGACTAACTACTCTAGGCCGTATAAACTGTGAAACAGATAGACAATTTTCAAGGCATTGTAACTCCAGCAGTAATCAATTTGCCTTAAAACACCATACAAAATTTAACAGTAATCAATGAATTGTTTACCTTTTGTTGATCTGAAATGAAACACCAACTATGTTCCACGGAAATACCAATATCATTGATTAAATTGTGTAAGAACCATGTCCATGTTTCTTTACTTTCAGCCTCACACACAGCCCACGCGATCGGGAACATATTCTCATTTGCATCTCGACCAACGGCCGATGAATCTGCCCCTTATAGTGTCCCTTTAGGTGACATGAATCTAAACTTATAATAGGTCTACACCCCGTTAAAAATCCTCTTTTACATGCATCAAGACATATATAAATCCTTTGAAAATGAGGTCCATCAGTTTTTAACAAGATTGTAGAACCTGGGCACCAATTTAACAAAGCACCACAATATTGCCTCAGTAGCTTGAATTGCTCACTAACTGACCCATCAATAATCTTTAGAGCATTTTGTCTAGCTCGGAAACATTTCATTCGAGATACATTCAACTCAAGATCAGCCTTCACATGTTTAAAAAATGCTGAAGCTTCCCATTTTGGATTATTTCTGAAACCTTCCAAATAATGTTCTGTTAGAAATTGGACACTAACCTTTGAATTTTCAAATCTGCGCGGACAACCTTTATCTTTATGAGGAACCCAAGTCTTGATCATGAAACTTCTACTTCCATTTCCATCATTAAACCAGGAGGCAAGAACTCTCCATGGACAATGAGCAGTTTTACAATGAGCAGAAACTTTTACCTTGCTGTTAGATACATAATAAAAATCGAAACCATTCATAATAGCATAGTACCTTAAAGCCTTATTGAACATATGCTTGTTTCTGAATTGAATCCCCTTATCCAATACAATCTCTTTGCAGAAGCCCGTCTTCTCATTAAAATAAGGGTATTTGTTTTGAGGCGTGCATTGGTCGTCGTCGCTTGATTCACTTGCAGTGAGCAATTCATCCGATTCAGCTGAAAATTCAGATTCATCTCTATTCATAGTTTCAACTCCAAGAATACCCAAATCACGTAGTGAGTGCTCAACATGTTTTTTGACTTTCTCAATATCTCCATCATCACAAAATAAATCCTCACTATCAAGGTTGCATTCTATATCAGAAAAGTCTGTTAACTCATCGCTTGAAGCTTCAACTTTACCATCCTCACCTGTTTGTTCTGACACATCATCCAGCAATTCTTCGTCCAACCAATTTTTTGGTGTCTCTCCGGGTGAAATCGCAACTTTGTTCTTTGCAGAAGTTACTGATATTGGTCGCTCAGAAATAATACTCATCGCTGAAAAAATTGGTTCTTCCTCCGTTGCTTCACTCTGGCCACAAATTAGCTTTTGTCCGTCGCTTCCTTCGTGGAGATTGGAGTCCGCGGCGTCCGAGCCGGAACATCCCATTCCCATCTGCGATTTGAAGATTGAAAATAAACCCTAGGGATTGCTTCGTGAAGATTGGAGTGTGCGGCTTCATTCGTGAGATTAAATTCTTTTATTAGTTTTTTAATAATAAACATAAATTGGGTTAATTAATTAACGCCGTTACTCTATGTTTTTGTTTTTGCAATTTAGTCCAAAATCAGTAAATTGAAAATTGAAAAAGTACAGGCCGCAATTTGAAAAGGTGTGATAGTCCAGGTAACCTTTTTGTAATTTTCCCAAAAAAAAAACGACTGGCGACCGTTGCTAACGTGCGCGTGGCTTTGTGTGCGCTGGTGTTGCTTTTTGCGTGAAAGCCCTAAACGTCAATGTAGCGCGTCGATTATTTACCCGTTAGATCTCTGTGATTGACACGTGTTGCGATCTTATAAATAGACTTTTTTTTCTTTCTGCATTCAAGTTGGACTTATCGATCAAGCAGCTGGTTGAAGCACGTGACAACGTAAACCTCTCTCTGTCTCCCTCACTCACTCACATAATACTGAAACTGATGACGCCATCATCTTTCCTCTTCCAGATATGTTGCAAGTCAAACCTGGTTACTTTTCTGTTTTCTCTTTCTCGAAACCCTAGTACCCCACTTCGATATTTTTTTTTATAGGGTACATTTGTTAGTATGTTAGTATTTGTTAGGGAATTAATGAGGATCAAATTCAGGCACCAAATGGCGCTGGGCGAGCTACTTTCCACTGAGCTAAAACCCATCCTCTGATACTGTTTTTTTGATAGAGCACTTCGATACATATTAATTTAAGTACAATTTGCACTACGAAAATATAAAGTTATAAATTATTTAAATTGAATTAAGTACTACTAAATATGCAAAGGGCATCCAAAACCAAATTTGAATTTGAATCCAAGAAAATACCTTGAGTGGGGGGTTAAACGCCCTTGTAACCTGTTGTTTCCTGATTAATTTTCCGCACGAATCTTATACAAAAATAGTTACAAAAAAATGTCTAACAATATACTATTCGTCCATGAGAGTAAACATCAGGTAAAAGCATATTTTTTGTTGTTTAAAATGTAAACTTCGTCAAAATTGAGTTATAATTCATCGTTCAGAGATAAAAAGTACGACATAATTCATCAAAAACATTTTATAATTGTCATCGAGAATTAACCAGAAATTAAACATATAACGAGATTTAATTTTAACCGTCCAAATAACTAAATCAATGGTTGTCATTAATTTGTATTTTTTACAAAAATATGTCATTTACATCGGATCTTTTTTCTGGTCCATCAACTTAAACACAATGACTACAAAAAAGGATTCGGTGCAAACATCATATTTTTGTAAAAAAAAATACAACTTAATGACAGCCCTTGATTTGGTCATTTTGGACGGAATGAAATCAAATCTCGTCGTATGGATGATTTTTTGGCGACAAACTGTAAATCACATTTGACGAACTATGTCGTACTTTTAATTTTTCAGCGAAGAATTATAACCCACTTTTAACGAATTTTACAATTTGCACCAAAAAATATGATTTACTTACTTCAATGATTACCACTAATAACTAATAAATTTTCTTTTTTGATAGTGGGGTACAAGTACAGCAGCTCAGAACATTACAATGCATATGACACCTTATCATCTAGTATATATATATATATGCGCTCAAATGAGAACACCCTCTTAGGCTAAGAACATGAGAATCATTCTCAGCCACTCATTTTGTTGAAATGAGTGGTCCAAAATGCACCACGTCATCTACTATGCATTTTCTGCTTTTTACTATGCACTTTCTGCTTTTACTATTTTGCACTTTTGTCTTTTACCTATAAGACAAAAGTGCAAAATCAATCTACACCCTTAGATCATTTGATCCAAAGGTGCAAAATGGTTCTCATATTCTTAGCCTAAGAAGAGTTCTCATTTGAGCGCGCCCCTATATATATATATTGATATCCGAAGCTCTAGCAAGGCATCTCAATCGGATCCGAGATCATCTGGTACACTTCGCCACTTCTGAAGCGCAGGCCAAGTTCAGCACCTTTATTGTAGTTATTGGTTCTAGCATTACTTGGTTAATTGATGGTTGTATACTGGGTCTGCAGGTGGCATGAATAGGCTGAGGAAAGCCTGGAGGAAGCTCTGATCAAGCTTGGTGTTTTATGTTTGTAACAGGGCAAAACGGCAACGTTTCACACAAGGCGGGGGAATTGGCTTTTGGGAAACGGAAGCGTTTTTGCGAGGCGCGAGTATTTTGGATTTGGAGAAATGGCGGCGTTCAATTAAAAGGGATGCATGTTAAATGAACGACGACGTTGCAGAAAAACGGAGAGAGCGTGATCAAAATGTAGACGTTTTGGGCCAACGGGTATAAGTACTGTAGCAGCGCGTCCGAGTCGACTCAGTTTTGATTTCCAGAATTAGGATTAGGGTTCTTCATTCGATTTCGTGAAATTCGTTCAGTTGAGCTCGAATTGGTTAGCGATATTGATTGTGTAGATTCTGGTGATTGAGTGCGAGTGTATACGTCCATCAATTTGATTAATAAAGTGCCCTATCTTTCGAACTGGAGTAGGATCACAAGGATCCGAACCAGTATAAATCCTTCTGTGTCAATTTCATTTTGTGTTTCTGTTTCCATTCTTTATCGATTACTGCGTTAAAACTCTACAATCTGGTATCAGAGCCGCACGGTTGTAAGGATGGTATCAACGAAGGTGGAGTTGGAGAGGTTTGATGGCAAAGGGGATTTCACACTTTGGAAGCAGCGGATGAAAGTGATTCTGGTGCAGATGAAGATTGCGAAGGCCTTGACAAACACTCTCCCAACGACACTGACTGCTGACGAGAAGGAGGAGATTCAAGAATTGGCTTATAGCACTTTGATATTACATCTTGGAGACAAGGTCTTGAGGGAGGTTTCTAAGGAGAAAACTGCTTCCGGAATATGGTTGAAGCTGGATCAATTATACATGACAAATACACTCACAAACCGAATTTACTTGAAAGGTAAGCTTTTCGGTTTCAAGATGGATGGTAGTAAATCTATTGATGAACATCTAGATGATTTTGCCAAGATTGTGATTGACCTTGAGAACATCAAAGTAAAGATAGAAGATCGGGATCAGGCGATCATGGTGTTGAATGCCCTGCCCCCATCCTATTCTACATTAGTTGATACAATGAAGTACTCAAGGGAAACATTGTCTATGGAGGAGGTTTTGGCTGCTCTGAAACAGAAGCAGATGGAATCAAGGTCCAATGGAGAAGTGGCTGATGGCTTGGTGGCTCATTGGAGGTTTCAGAAGAAATCTGGGAAACATTTCACTCAGAATAAGGCTACCTCAAGTAGTACCCAACAATCAGAGCAGAAGAAGTTCACATGTTTTTTCTGCCACAAGCAAGGTCATTTCAGGAAAGATTGTCCTGAAAGGAAGAAAAAGCTTGATCTAAAACATGGGGGAAAAGGTGAGGCTGCCATGACTGAAGAAGAGTATGAAACTGCTGAAGCTCTAACTGTGACCCAGGCCAGTCCTTCCAGCAGATGGATCTTGGATAGTGGCTATTCTTGCCACATGACACCTCATAGAGAATGGCTTGAGAACTATGTTGACAAGGCTCACGGAACTGTGCACCTTGGTAATAATAAAGCTTGCAAAATGGTGGGAGTTGGCACCATGGTGATGAAAGTGGACAATGGACCTGAGATCAAACTCTCAGGTGTAAGGTATGTCCCTGAATTACAAAGAAACTTAATCTCATTGGGCATGTTAGAAGCACATGGTTGCATTTTTAAGGCTGAAAAAGGTGAAATAAGAGTCTATAAAAATGATGTGCTGAGAATCAAAGGAAAAAGGGAAAATGGGATTTATGTGTTGACTGGTAGTGTTAGAATTAATGAGAATGTGAATTACTCTGAAACAAACAAAGATAGAACAGTTTTGTGGCATTTGAGACTTGGCCATTTAGGCCAAATAGGTTTACAGAAATTGCATGATCAGGGCTGTTTTGGTAATGATCAAGTTAGTAAACTAAATTTCTGTGAAACTTGTGTTTTAGGCAAATCCACAAAGTTAAGTTTTGGTAAAGCTATACATGTAACCAAAGGAAAACTTGACTACATTCACTCTGATCTTTGGGGACCAACTAGGGTCCAATCACATTCTGGAAAAAGATATTCCATGTCATTAATTGATGATTATACTAGAAGGTCATGGATATTTTTTCTAACACATAAATCTGAAGCTTTTGATACCTTTAAGAACTGGAAACTGATTGTGGAAAACCAGTCTGGGAAAAAGGTAAAGTATCTAAGAACTGATAATGGTCTTGAATACCTTGATAATAATTTTCTGAGTTTTTGCAAGGAGAATGGTATAACAAAACATCACACAGCCCCTGGGAATCCTCAGCAGAATGGCTTGGCTGAGAGATTCAACAGAACAATTCTGGAAAGGGTAAGATGCATGCTGCTGCAATCAGGTTTGTCTAAGTCCTTTTGGGCTGAAGCTGCTCATACTGCCTCTTATTTAATAAATAGAAGTCATACATCTGCTTTACAGTTTAAAACACCTATGCAAATGTGGACTGATCATTTGATGAGTATGATAGGCTGAAAATATTTGGTTGTGTTGCTTATGCAACAGTGAAGCAGGAAGTTAGAACCTAGGGCATTGAAATGTATTTTTCTTGGTTACCCTGATGGTACTAAAGCATATAGACTGTGATGTTTAGAGGAAGGGCATAAGAAGGTCATTATTAGTAAAGATGTGAGATTTAATGAAGCTGAATTTCCTTTGAAGAAAAATGTTCAAAAGATACAATTGAATCTGGAAAATGAGGAAACTGAATCTGTGTCTAGAAGGGATGGAAATGAACCTGAGGTGGAGCATGAAAATGATCAGCAACAAGTAGATGACACTAATCCTCAATCTGAAAATGATGAACAAGATCAGGGTAATAGGGAGGAAAATAATTATTGGTTGACTATGGATAGGCCTAGAAGAAATCATAAGCCCTGTTAGATATGGTTTTGATGATTTAGTGAATTATGCTTGTAATGTTGCTGATGAACTTACTAACCATGAACCTGAGAATTACAAAGATGCAGTGACTGGAAAGGAAGGTAAGCAATGGTTAAAGGCAATGGAAGATGAGATGGAATCCTTAAAGAAAAATAAAACATGGGAGCTGGTAGATAGACCTCCAAAGGCAAGGCTAGTTGGAAGCAAATGGATCTTCACAAGAAAGGAAGGAATTCCTGGAGTGGAGCATCCAAGGCTGAAGGCAAGGTTAGTTGCAAGAGGTTTCACACAAAAGGAAGGTATTGATTTCAATGAAATATTTTCTTCTGTTGTGAAACATAGATCAATTAGAATCATGTTGTCTTTAGTTGCATATTTTGACTATGAACTAGAACAACTAGATGTGAAAACTGCATTCTTGCATGGTAACCTTGATGAGACTATTTACATGAGACAACCTGAGGGATATTGTATAGGTGACCCTGAAAAGAAAGTATGTTTACTCAAAAGATCTTTGTATGGACTAAAACAGTCACCTAGACTATGGTATAGGAGATTTGATGAGTTCATGTATAAGTGTGGCTTTAAAAGATCTGATTATGATTGGTGTATGTATTATAGACATGTTAAGGGTGAATCTGTGATTTATCTGCTATTATATGTTGATGATATGCTAATTGCTAGTCATGATATAGCTGCTATAAATGATTTAAAAGTTCAATTGAGTACTAACTTTGAGATGAAGGACTTTGGTGGTGCCAAGAAAATTCTGGGAATGTAGATTAAGAGAAACAGAAAGGAGAGAAAGCTATTTCTATGCCAGACAGATTACTTGACTAAGGTGATTGAAAAGTTTGGGATGGTACAAGCAAAACCAGTCTGGACACCAGTTGCAAGTCACTTCAAGCTCAACAAGGATCAAGAGCCTCAGACCAAGGAGGAACATGCCTACATGGAGAATGTCCCTTATTCAAGTGCAGTAGGATGCTTAATGTATGCAATGGTTTGCACAAGACCAGACATAGCTCATGGAGTGAGTTTAGTCAGCAGGCATATGGCAAATCCTGGAAAATATCACTAGCAAGTTGTAAAGTGGTTTCTGAGATACATCAAGGGAACTCTGGGCAAGGGTCTTCTGTTTGGGAAAGGGCAGATTAATGCTGACATTGTTTAAGGATTCGTTGACTCTGATTATGCAGGAAATGTGGATACAAGGAAGTCACAAACTGGATTGGTCTTCACAGTTTTTGGAACTGCAGTATCTTGGAAGGCAAATTTACAAAAGGTAGTGGCCCTGTCCACAACTGAAGCTGAGTTCATGGCCATTACAGAGGCAGTTAAAGAAGCTATATGGATGAAAGGTCTTATAACAGAGCTGGGACATGAACAAAGCTGTGTAAAGGTGCATAGTGATAGTCAAGGAGTCATCCACCTTTCAAAGCATCAAGTTTTTCATGAAAGATCAAAGCACATCAACGTGAGGCTGCACTTTGTGAGGGATGTTGCTGATTCATGAGCTATCTAGTTGGTGAAGATAGACACAAGAGAGAACCCTGCTGATATGTTGACAAAATCAGTTCCAAGTGACAAGTTTGAGTTGTGCTTGGAGCTGATTGGGTTGAAGGATAACCCTTAAAGCAGGATGAGAAAGATTGGGCATTTGGGTTAAGGAAGTAATCCAGAATCAAGGTGGAGATTTGTAGTTATTGGTTCTGGCATTACTTGGTTAATTGATGGTTGTATACTGGGTCTGCAGGTGGCATGAATAGGCTGAGGAAAGCCTGGAGGAAGCTCTGATCAAGCTTGGTGTTTTATGTCTGTAGCAGGGCAAAACGGCAACGTTTCATACAAGGCGGGAATCGGCTTTTGGGAAACGGCAGCGTTTTTGCGAGGCGCGAGTATTTTGGATTTGGAGAAACTACGGCGTTCATTTAAAAGGAATGCATGTTAAATGAACGACGACGTTACAGAAAAACGGAGAGAGCGTGATCAAAACGCAGACATTTTGGGCCAACGGGTATAAGTACTGTAGCAGCGCGTCCGAGTCGACTCAGTTTTGATTTCCAAAATTGGGATTAGGGTTCTTCATTCGATTTCATGAAATTCGTTCAGTTGAGCTCGAATTGGTTAGCGATATTGATTGTGTAGATTCTGGTGATTGAGTGCGAGTGTATACGTCCATCAATTTGATTAATAAAGTGCTCTATCTTTCGAACTGGAGTAGGATCACAAGGATCCGAACCAGTATAAATCCTTCTGTGTCAATTTTGTTTTGTGTTTCCGTTTCCATTCTTTATCGATTGCTGCGTTAAAACTCTACATTTATCATACATGGATCCACGCATCTATCCTAAATCATCGGTACATTCTTGGACACGTAGAGCTCAGGCCACCTTTGGGCGCTTTTACCGTTGAAAGACACGAAACGTCCATTTTGACGGCCGGAGGAAGCATCCACAAGGGATGTAGGAACCATCACACACGAGACGTGAAGAGAAAAGCATCTACGAAGGATGTAGAAAGCATTCACGCGCGAGGCGTGACGAGGAAGAGGAAAATGAAGATGAAGAGAAAATTATCACAAAATTATGAGAAAAGTGTCATGGGTAGGGAAAATTTTCCAATTTACACACCTTTTTAGATTCAGTTCCTATTCTACACACTTTTTAGATTGGTTTCCCTATTTACACTAGTTTTGTAAGCCGCCGTTGTCAACGGCGTCTTAACATTAAGACGCTCTTGTTGACAGCGTCTTAAGCCTAGTGGCGTTTTTGCGCCAAAATAAGCAGTCATGTGACATAATATTGCCAATTAAGCCTAAACCGCTGTCTCCAGCAGCGTCTTAACTTATTTCTATTTACATGCATGCATCTTTCATCATTAACCCATATTTCCATTAGCCCAAGTCATAGTCCCTTCCCCATCATTAACCCATTTTTCCATTGTCCAATATACAGGACTTGGGCCAGGCAGCTCTTCTTCAGGATTTTCCGCATGAGCTACGGACATTGTTTTGAAAATGCTGGTCGCAATGAAAGGCAACATTCTCTGCTCCAACAAACTCATGGTTTGTGATCCGAACCTGGGCAGCTGATGCAAGTAATGATTATTTAAAAAAGCATCAGGAGCTGGATGGTTGCCATATCCGTGACCCTGCGGTTGCATCATTGACTGCTCAAAGCTGGAACCACCAATGCCATATTGAAGACCATGAGACTGTCCAGCCGCGAGCGGTGGTCGGAGAGTGACATTCTCAGGGAAGTTGAGTTTGGCCTTGTTTCCACGAATACCCAAAGCAGCTACATCATAAGCTCTAGCAGCAGCTTCAGCTGTGTCAAATGTACCTAACCAAACTCTGGTTGCTTTGTAAGGATCTCTTATCTCAGCTACCCATTTCCCCCATGGCCTTTGTCTCACTCCTCTGTATCGCCTCCTTTCCCCGACAAAGTTTGGATTCACCTCCGCATGCACGTAGGTCAGAACTAAGCCCTGCTCAGCCGCACCACCACCCATTACTGAATCTGATCCTGATCCTGATCCATAACTCAGCTCATCCAAAGCTCGGCAAACTCCACTACCCATTTTTGAAAATGCATGCAATGAAAGATGCATGCATGTAAATAGAAATAAGTTAAAGACGCTGCTACCAACAGCGTCTTAACTTAAGACGCTGTTGGTGACAGCGGTTTAGGTTTATTTGGCAATATTAAGCCATCATGTCTGGTATTTGAGACGCAAAAGGCTACTTCAGCTTAAGACGCCGTTGACAAGAGCGTCTTAATGTTAAGACGCCGTTGACAAGAGCGTCTTAATATTAAGACGCCGTTGACAACGGCGGCTTACAAAACTAGTGTAAATTGGAAAACCAATCTAAAAAATGTGTAGAATAGGAATTGAATCTAAAAAGATGTGCAATTTGGAAAATTTTCCCATGGGTAGAACCTTCATTCTTGTGAAAGTAATGTCGGTATTCTTCCACTATGTCACACCCTTGTTAACAAACGACTAACTAATAAATTAAATTACGAATTTATGAAAGAAGTCACCCACTAACCTAAATGGTGAGGAGACATTGAGTCTTGATTTTCGTTTACCTTGTTTGGTTAACTATAATTTAATATTAATTATGTATGATCTTAATGAAATATCTTCTCTTTTACCATTTACCCGACAAGCTAGCTCGGGTTAACTTTATCTGACAAAAGCTACGTTGAAGACTCTGGCTCGGTACGTGTATGAAGTTCAGTAGTTTTATTTTAATCTCTTATCTCATAGTGTGAAATGTGAATACCATTTGTATCTTGTATCTTGTACTCCGTATCTTGTATCTTTGTTTTTCCTATTACATTTAAATAGAGTATAATTATTATAAAGTGGTATGGTTTCAATAAATGAATGTGTAATGTACGTAATTTAGAACTCGACAATTTATCGTGGAAGGGGTGATAGTTAAACAGATTGAATTCTTGATTACAGATCTAGAGATCAAGAATTATACTCCTCTTCCGAAAGAGCCCAACCATGAGGAGAGGCCTATTTTGAATATGTTATTTAGATTCCTAAATCTGGGGTGAAGTTCATGTATAAACTATGTTTTTATATAAATTTTAGGGAAAAGTACAAAAAGGGTCCTCGAACTACCGCTCAATTCCAATTTGAGGTCCGAACTACCACAATTTCCAATTAGGGGGCAAATTCAAGATATATTTTGGGGAAAGTACAAATAGGGGCTCCGAACTACCATTCAATTTCAATTTGAGGTCCGAACTACCACAATTTCCAATTAGGGGGCAAATTGAAGAAATATCATCTATATAGTTTTCATGGTATATTTTTAACTTTTAATTTTATTGTTATATTTTTATTTTCTTTTAATTTCATACTACAAATGAGTATTATTTTTAAATTAATTATTCATAATTTTTTAATTTATCATATAATATGTATGAATAAAAATAAAATAATTTGTTTCTTAATTCATATTGTTAAATTTTCAAGTTTTTTTTCTTTTATGCATGATGGGTGGCTATACTATTTTAAATTTATATAATTTGACAATTTACCGTATAACATGTATGACAAATTAAATTATTATTTCTTGATTCATTTTCATAACAAAATGAATATAAAAACAATATAATGAAATATATATATATATACTCATTTGTAGAATGAAATTTAAAGAAAATTAAATATTATAATAAAATTTAAAAAATTAAATTAAAAATATATAGAATAAAGTAAAGAAAAATATTTAATTTTACTTTGTTCTTTTTGTACTTTTTCCTTTAAATTAACAAATGTATACCCCAAAAAAAGCTATTTGTTGCAATGTTGTTTTTCAGATGTTAGTCCGCCAAAAATGTCATGGCATCGAAAGGCAGCATCACCTATTCAAAAATGCATTGAACAAATGACTTGAAAGATTTCCAGATGTTAACCTGTCAAAAATTTCAATGGTATGCGTATTAATCGGAAGTCCCAAATCTAATATGCATTATTTAACTTAAGGGAAACGTACAAAAAGAGGTCCCGAACTAACGGGAAAAGTATAAAAAGTACAAAGTAAATTTAAATATTTTTTTAATTGATGAACGATTTTACAAAGTATATGTTATACGGTAAATTGTCAAATTATATAAATTTAAAATAGTATAGCCACCCATCATGCATAAAAGAAAAAAAACTTGAAATTTAAAAATATGAATTAAGAAACAAATTAGTTTATTTTTATTCATACATGTTATATGATAAATTAAAAAATTGTGAATAATTAATTTAAAAATAATACTCATTTGTAGTATGAAATTTAAAGAAAATAAAATTATAACAATAAGATTAAAAGTTAAAAATATACCATGAAAAATATATAGATGATATTTCTTCAATTTGCCCCATAATTAGAAATTGTGGTAGTTCGGATCTCAAATTGGAATTGAGTGGTAGTTCGGAGCCCCTATTTGTACCTTCACCAAATATATCTTGAATTTGCCCCCTAATTGGAAATTGTGGTAGTTCGGACCTCAAATTGGAATTGAGTGGTAGTTCGGGGACCCTTTTTGTACTTTTCCCTAAATTTTAAACCTCATGGAAAGTTAATGAAACGATGTAGTTTTGGTCATAATGTAAATTTTGACGAAATTTATTTATAAGAACCACTTGAGAGAGAAATCAATCAGAATACTTAAAATCGTTACTTTTCGCTTCATTTCACCAAAAATTAATTTTATATTTATTAAACATTTAGCCTTTATCTCTGAACATTTAGCGTTATCACTGAACACTTAAGTGAAATCATTGAATATTCAAAAAATAAGTGGACAATTTGAAAATTTTTATTGGACAATGTCTAGTAACATGGAACATTTAGTCAAAATACGCGGAAACCTTGAAAAGTAAATGTTCAGTGATAAAGATAAATGTTCAGTAACATAAAATCAATTTTTAATTAACAGAAGCAAAAAACAACAATTTGACCATATCAATAAATATTTACCTAAATCACTTAATAATACAAACACAGATTGGAAAAGACAATATTACTATTGACGATGTCATAATTTTAAATAATTTATATAAAAAGATAAGTTTATATTTCACCCAGTATCCTTGGCACATTCAATTCATAGTTCAAATCGGGAGACATTTGAGAGCCTGACCTGAAAATAATCATGCTATGCTTTGGGCACAACAAAGCTTAATATGACATTAATTGCAAAACTTTAATAGAATCTAATCATGTTGAGCAGTTAATTTGTCACGCATCAAACACAGCTATAGCTATACAAATAATCAATTTATTAATCAAATTATTTATAGGATAGCGTGATTGCATTGGGAAAGTGTCTAAGGCCGTGTTTGGCTGTCAAAAATCGAATACCTCCCAAATCATATACCCTAAAATGCTCATCGAAACACGCCTTTAACCTTAAGCCTCTGTACTGTATAGCCCCACCCGTCACTGACACTCTCTATCCATCCCCCAACTTTACAAAGTCTTCTCATTAAATTTAACAAAAGTAAAAGATCAGTCGTCTCTCATCTCCACACCAATGGTTTCGTAGTTCCAACTTCGCCTTCAACTTCCACCTATTTTACCATCATGCCATCCCGTCAGCCGGATCCGCCCTTGCCGCCGCCGACTCTGCTGCATCTCCACCGCCACCGCAACTACTTCCAACACTTCGAGCTTATCATCGTAATACTCTCTGTCGCTTTCCTTCTATCGGCTTTCACCTTCGGTTTCTTCTTGTTCCACTTTTTATCACGGAGACGGAACGCTACAGCTCCGTCCGATCTCAAGCCACCGCACCGCTACTCCTTCTCCCTCCTCCGCCGCGCTACCTCCTCATTCTCTACCTCCAACCGCCTCGGCCAGGGCGGATTCGGATCCGTCTACAAAGGCACACTACCTACCGGCCAGAACGTCGCTGTTAAAGTGATGGACAACGGGACGCTCCAAGGCGAGCGTGAGTTCAACAACGAGCTCTCCCTCGCATCCAGGATCGAGAATTCGGCGCAGGTTTTGCCTATTTTGGGATTCTCATCGGACAGCAAGCGGCAGCGGCTTGTGTTGGTTTATGAGCTGATGAATAATGGGAGCTTGCAGGACGCCTTGCTGCATCGGAAGCCACCGGAGATGATGCTGTGGAAAGTTAGGTTTGATATTTTTAAGGACGTTGTTCACGGGATTTATTTTCTGCATCATTTGTGTAATCCGCCTGTGATTCATGGAGATATCAAGCCTAGTAATATCTTGTTAGATTGTGGATTCAGGGCTAGGATTTCTGATTTTGGCTTGGCGACAGTTAAGATTGATGATGATAGTCATGTGGTGGAGGTTATGGAGGAGGATGGAGGTGCTAATCTCAGTTCAAAACCAGCTGATGAGAAGAAAAAAGTAAAAGAAAAAATCAAAGAAGACAACCTGTCTATTATGGAGGAGACTGAGAGTGTAGTGACTGGGGTTGAAGAGGAAGTTTGTGACGGTGATAATGAAGCTGTCTCGGCGCCTGAGAATGGTGGAAATGCCGTGTCTGAGATGTTAGAAAAAGGTAGTTTATCTGAGGGGTGTTTTGATAAGTATAGTGTGGATAGTAGGAATGATTTGATGACTGGTAGCGTGAGTAAGAAATTTGGTCCGAAGAAAAGCATTTCAGGGAGGGATTGGTGGTGGAAGCAGGACAATAATGGTGAGTCTGAATCGGGAAGGGTGAAGGATTATGTGATGGAGTGGATTGGGAATGAGATTAACAAACAGAGGCCTAAGAGAGAATGGACTGGTTCATCTGGTGTGGAGGAAGCTTCGACTTCAAAGATGAAGCCAGAACAGAGAAGGGGAAGGAAAAGAATGGAGTGGTGGAAAATGTATGATGAGCAGAGGTTTAAGAAGAAGGAGAAGGTTAGGAAGCCTAGGGAGTGGTGGAAAGAGGAGTTTTGTGATGAGCTTTCAAAGAAGAGCAAGAAGAAAAGAAATTTCAGGTCATTTAGCGGAGGAACTGATGGAGATTTGCGGTGGCAAAGAGATGAGGAAGGAGATACTTCTGGGAAGAAAAAGAGGAAAAGCAGAAACAGCATGAGTAGGGTTGAGTGGTGGCCGGATAGTATAAGTGGTGATCTTAGAACTGGGCAAAGAAATAGTCAGGATTGGGCGAGCTGTGACATACCCAAGAGTGGAGGGATTAGTAGTACACCGAGCATGAGAGGAACTGTATGCTACATTGCCCCAGAATGCGGTGGGGGTGGACAGCCATCAGAGAAATGTGATGTGTACAGCTTCGGTGTTCTACTTCTAGTCTTGGTCTCAGGACGTAGACCATTGCAAGTGACAGCCTCACCCATATCTGAATTTGAGCGAGCAAATCTCATATCATGGGCTCGTCAACTTGCACGAAAAGGCAAGTTACATGACCTTGTAGATCCAAACATCCAGTCATTGGACAAAGAACAGGCATTACTATGCATGACAATTGCGTTGTTATGTCTGCAAAGGTCACCCAGAAAAAGACCCACTATGAAAGACATTGTGGGAATGCTTTCAGGCGAAGCTGAACCTCCTCACCTGCCTTTTGAATTCTCTCCTCCACCTGCAATTTTTACGTCCATGTCCTGAAGAAAACACCTGTGAGTTGCATTTTTTATTACAATTCATATCAAATTCTTCATTGAGTATCTTCTTAGTGTTGTAGATCATTTTGGTTCGTATATCACCTTTGTACATTTGCTCAACACAGTATACAGAGGTAAAATAAACCAATAACATTCTTGACTTCCTGATTCTCTAGTGTATCTCCGAATCTCAAGTAACCCTATATGAATATGTGTTTGTCACATGTTTACATGCTCATGCCTTACACAGAAACTAGCTGTCATTTTATGAAACTGGGTCCTCAATGTGATATGCTCTGTTGGGTTCTAGCTGTCTGGTAATGTCAATATGAGCATGGGAGATCTTTATGCTGCACAATAGTCAGCAGAGGCCATAGGGTGGATAGGTAGATAGATGGTTTGGTCCCAGTGTGCCCTGAATAATGGGAGCTATTATGATATAAGTAGGGGTCAGCAAACAGCCCGAGGGCTTAAAAAGCTTTAGGGCGATCCGAAACCCGAAGCGACTCGAATCCGGCCCAGACCCTATCCAAACCTAAAATCGGCCCAGCCCGATGTCTCACGAGTCGGACGGAGGCTTCAATCTTGAAACCCGGCCCAAATTAGAAGCCCGATCTGGAATGACATTTTTCTCTCATTGACCAGTTAGGTGTTGGATTAAATGGGTAATTAGTGAGTAATACTGACCAATTTCTATTGAATTACCTTGTAATCACTGACCAAATCCTCCATTTTTGATTTGTATTTCTCTCAATTAGAAGCTCGGTCAGTTACTTTTTCACCATTTCTTTTAAACCCACATCGGCTGTATGTAATAGACTTTGAAAGTGAAGAATTATAAATTGTGGTATACTTCGACATTAGCAGTCATCAAACAAGATCAATGTTGCATCGATTGGATTAAGAGTGTTGTTTCAAGCAATATACTTTCCATATCGAAATCACATTGAGAGATGTTTGGATAGTGATTCTACGCAAGTAGAATTTACTTTCATGGTTTTCTAATCGGTCAGGGAATTGATTGGGAAAATCGGGCTAGATTTGACCCTGACCCAACCCCGACCCGATGATCTCGACAAATTTAAGGGCTTATGTAGGGTAAGGGTTGATAAAATTTGTTGAGACCTAGCCCGGACCCGGCCCTAGTACTCTATAAATTCGGGTAAGGGTCTTGGTTTATAAGGTTCTGGTTTGCTACTTGTCGGGTCGGGTTGACCCGGCCCGACCCATTGTTGAGCTCTAGATATAAGTACATATTGTATGCTTATTTGCTTAATACTTGGCATACTTTTGTAACTCTAGGAGAAAGACACCAGAGATGAAAAAGGTGCATGAAAGGACAGAGGGCTCAAAAGTCCTACAATACATTTGTGTGAATGTGATGATTTAAAGGTTGTGTGGTGCCTGACTTTCAACTTTCAAGTGTTTGTGGGTTACCTGACCTTTAAAATGTGAAGTGATTTATAAGCATCACTTAGGGGTCGGTAATGGGCAGGGTAAGACTATTTTTCATTGATCCTATGAACAGTACAGGGCAGGGTAGAGCAATTTTTCTAAGTCCGTAAGGTATCCATAGGCAGAGTAATATTAGGGTAGGGTCGGGTAGGATAGGGTCGGGTCGGGTAGGGTCAAGTAATGCAAATTTAAGCATATTTTGAAAAAAATTCATAATATGAATGAAAATTATTATTTTTTATTTTAAATCACATCCTCTGGGAATTCATACTTTTTCCGAACATGCACATACTCATTTTATACTTCAAACTTAAACTGATAACTACAAAAACACAAGCGTGCAACAAAAATCAATAGCATCTCTGAAAAACAGTTGCATATAGGAAAGCTGTCGTCAAGCGCCATAATTAATCCCTGGCTTCTTCCCATCGAAACCGCTGCCGGGATTCCTAATCAACCAATTTCAATCGCCATTTCCAATGCATCATCTCCATTCAAAATTTCTGACTCAGCAGGGAAACGTCCCGTCGCCGGGCTGCTACGACGCAACGCAGTCGTTTCACGCGTTACCAAATATGAATGAAAATAGTAGAATAAGACAGAGTATGATAGAGTAGGAGGGCAGAGTATGATGTTAGGGTAGAAGGGCAGGGTATGATGTTAGGGTAGAAGGGTAGGGTAGTAGGACATGGTAAGGTCTATTTTTTCATGAGCCTTATCCTGCCTTAGGGTAGAAGGACAGGATACAAGGATAGAACATGACAGGATACGAATCAGATAGGATAAGAGTGACCCTAAAGGCATTTTGACCCTAGGGTCAAAAACCTACCCCTAAGCATGAGCTCTCTTTGCAACCAAGTTGTAGTATTCATTACAATCACTTCACATTTTACAGTTAAGATAACCATAAACACTGTCATTTCATATAATGATTACATGATATATTACATGATATGACAGTGTTTGTGGATTAATGTGAAGTGATTTATAAGCACGGGCTCTCTCTGCAAAAGTTGTAGTAGTATTCATTACATGATATGACAAATGACTTTAATGATCCCAACAACCAAAAACTTGGTTGTTTGATCTTTGTCATGTTCGTCCTGTTTTACTGAACATCTTGATTAGGGTATGATAGTGACCTTTACACTATTAGTCACTTGAATCCTCTTGCTAAAAGGTCCAAGGATTTGCTCACTTTTTTGTCAACAGATGAACGTAGTCATCTTATCACACCACCAAACTTGATCAGATATTCAATTCAGCTCAACAACCAAAGTTGTGTCAGCATCATCTATCATGATCCAAGGTGACAACCTCACTGATCTCAGGCGTATTCTCATCTGATGATACCCATTATTACCAATCCATTCAAGGACATACTGGCAATGACTAAACAACATTCATCATCTTCAGCATCCTCCATGGACCCATACAAGCTCCTCCAGATGGCTCCCTCACCAGACTCCTCCGGTTCCCGGACAGAATACCTTCCTCAGACAACCCCAACGCCGTCTTCAAAGACATCACCCTAAACCTTCAAAAAAAGACCTCCATCCGCATCTTCTGCCCTCGAAACCCAACTGGCCGCAAGCTCCCAATCATCCTCTACTTCCACGGAGGTGGCTTCATCCTCTTCAGCCCCAAATATCTGCCCATCCACCAATACTGCCTCGACATGGCCTCCTACCTCCCCGCTCTCATCCTCTCAGTCGACTACCGCCTCGCCCCCGAGCACCGCCTCCCCGCAGCCTATCACGACGCCGTAGAATCAATCATTTGGGTGAGAGACCAAGCGTCGAAAGGCGAAGCTGGAGACCCCTGGTTGAGAGATCACGCTGATTTTAAAGCTACATTTCTAATGGGAAGCAGTGCAGGTGCCAATATAGCCTACCATGGATACCTCCATCTTCATCATCATCACCTGATCTCCCCGGTCAAAATCTGTGGCTTGGTACTCGACCAAGCATACTTCAGTGGAGTCCACAGGACCGAGTCCGAGCTGAGACTGGCGGATGACAAGATCCTCCCTCTGGCCGCCAACGATCTAATGTGGTCCTTGTCACTCCCAATTGGCGCTGACCGCGACCATAAATTCTCAAACCCAACTTCAGACCAAGCTAGCGTCGACAACGAGATCCACCAAACACTGCCAAGGTGTTTGGTCAGAGGCTACGGCGGAGACCCGCTGGTGGACCGGCAGAGGGAGTTTTGCAGAATGCTGGAGGGACGTGGGGTCCAAGTTTGATGAATATGGGTTCCATGGCGATGGCGTCGAGCTTTTCAAGCCAGCCAAGGCTAAAGCTCTTTATGAAGACGTCAAGGCGTTTGTTTATTATCATGTCGCCAGGTCCAACATTTGACCACCACCCTTACGTTGTTGCAAAGGGCCTCATTAATTAAAGTTATGCCGTGGGATTATTAATTGACCTTCGGCAGTGGGCCTCGGTACCCTTGCATGCATCGAGATAATTTTTATTATTATGTACAAATTAAATCGATCCTGAGGATTAACCAAATGATTAAATTAGACGAGTTTAATTGAAAAATAAAAATAAAATCCAGAACAACCAAATTCAATCATTTTAGTTTTCTGTTTCCATCATATTGCCACAAACGTGCGTCAAAGCTAGAGAAGTTTTCATGTATCTTTCATCACGAACGAACGAACGAACAAGTGGAAACATAACTTTCTATCATTACAAAAATATTACTTATTAGAAAAAAATGGACTAATCAGATGACACTAGAGGCAAGTAAAAAGACTAGAGAACAAACTAATCACACACCTATCTCAAGTGTAAATGTTCTGAACAAGCATAGGAGAAATTGCGTCTTTTTCACTTGAGAATCAATCTTGTGCAACAACAGTGTCGCATTAGCTGAAGACTAGAAATTGATGATAACATCTCATCAGAGTGAATAAAATTTGTATCTTTTGTTGTTGTTCTGACTTCTCATTCACTCAATTACTAAAGTTGCAGGTTTGTAAGTAGGGGGTGGTCATTCTTGATGTACTTTGTCCAATACGGTCGGTATTGCTATTTCCAGCCACGGCTGCATTTTCAATTTCCGCATTATCAATGCTTGGACTATAGCCCAAACCAAGCACATGCCAGGATTTGTTAAGCGGATGGGTAAGGTTATAAAATGTAATTAATCCTGGAGGGAGAGTTCCAAGTTTCCACAGTGCACGATCCTCATTCTGTCATGCAACAATCACAATACACGCAGAGTAATATTCATTTATAAAGGAACTTTTAATTTCAATATAGACTGCTTCTGCCACTTGTGATATATCCCAGTAATATCCTTTCTTTTCCACTCCTTCAGATCAAACATGTTCATCCCATAGTGCCCAGCCACACGCATTCGGATCAAAATTCTTAGAAATATGAGGGTTTGAAAAATTAAGTTACTTATCAAAACGGTGAAAGCTCTCTCCGCAAGTTTCAACGGCACCATTAACTTTTCCATGAAGTTCCACTGCCCATAATCCAGTCAAATCTTTCTTAACAACAATGTCATCGTCAAGAAATAATATCTTATCCAATTTTGGATACACCTCAGGAAGATAAAATCTCAGGTGATTAAGCATTAACAAATACTTTGGATTTCTGTACTTGAGGTTTGAAGAGCCTGCTGCTAGTGTATTTGGGTGATCTGCTTTGAAATAGTACTCCTTCATGGAAGCAGATTCAAGCTGGCGTAGAAAAGGGCAGTATGATGAATTTAAGCCACTTGAACTCATCAACATTTTCAAAGTGAATGGTAGCTTCACCAGGAGGGTTTAACAAGAACCACATGTTCATGGCTCCAAAGTTCAACTTGTCCGACACAAGATGAAATACATGCTTTGATGGGTCCTAAAATGGATCATGATGAGAAGGAACAAAAAGGGTAAGTAAAGTAATCACATCTTCACATACACTGCAAGAATGTATATTATTATAAATCTCTGTAGAAAACCACTATATGATCGATTTCTTAACTAAAAGTTTTCAACTGAATATTTCTGTTATCTGTTCCTTTTGCCTGTTTTAAACTAGGTATATGCACTTCAGATTCACTTTACTTAACAAGTGAAAGATGTAACTGATGCCTAGAACCTTGTGGAATGAATAACATTTAAAGATGCGAGTACCTTGGCATTCATCACCGTTGAATTGACAACCACAGATGCAGCCAACACGTTATCAGAAAACAAGGCGTAATGATAGAGATCTGGATTTTCCAAGTTCTCACTTCTAGGGAACTTTCTTTTCTCGAGAGGAAGAAGGTAATAATCTATAGTTAAACGCATCGATAAGCAGTGAATTCCATTTGGAATAGTTTTTGCAGCTAACTGACTGAGAAAAGTGCTTTGTTTTTTGAAACTCCTGACTTGTACATCTGCTGATTGAAGCATCGATCTCAACTTCTGGCTAACCAACTTACAGTCATACAGCTGCTCCTTTGCCTTTGACAAAACTTGACCCATTGCTCTAATTTTGTCTGAGGCACTAAATCACATGTGAAAGACAAATACAGTAAAAAACAAAATAAGAAACGAGGAATTAAGACTGAGAAATGAACATATGATGACAGCACTCCATATGGGTCATGATATTGAACCTGGGAGGTAGATCAGCATCCGCACTAGCATCCCCTAAGGCACGCTGACTCTCTTTAAGTCTAGTTTGTAGCTCTTGGAGCAAGTCAAGTTTATTTTTCATGCTGGCAATGTCTAAAAATACCCTTGCAGCAATGATTTGATCCCGCATTAAGCGAACTGTAGAATCTATGTTTTCGTTCTCATTTCCTTCCTCCAGATGCTATATTTCCCCAGAACTGCAGAGTCGACTGACTTGGAGCATTTTCAAGTTTCACTATAGTGTCATCATCTTGTTGCAGTGATTCTTTAGACAGTCTATTGAGCCTAATCTCATTCAAATGCTGTAGAGAAAAAAAAACACACGAATTGGAGGTTAATTAAAGTAACTGCCTTCCAGGAAACAATGGTAGAAGACAACTAAGCAAATGAAAAATCCTAAGTCGGAAGAAGTCATCTTTGGACAGAAATGGTCACCGTTATTATAAAATGTACATACAAAGATACAAATGTGACTTACCCTTCGAGTACGGCTTTCAAGTGAATCAAAGAACCGAGATTGGTCATCTGTAAAGAAAATGAAATTTAAACTGGACAAACTGCACAATAACATTGGATATATCCAAAACACAAGCTAATACAAGAGATCAGTACGATAAACACCAAATTATCATAGTAAATGTATTTCAAATAGGTATTAAATCTGAGAAGTGCAATTTAGTACTTAAACACACATCCCACCTTCAGTTGATTCTGCCGCTACTTCAGCTGACCAGTCTCCCTCCGAAAAATCATCCAGACCAAACTGTCCAATATCACTTTTGTTGGATGCAATAGCCTGGAAAATTATTTGCTCATTTTATCAAATGACATAATCACTACTGTAACACTCTTCATCCCCTTTCATATGCAGCATTCTAAATACTGAAGTGCCATATTGAATCTACTGACAATCAAAATATGAGACTCCTAATTATAAATAACAAGAGAAATGAAGCATAAATTATATTGGAAGATATTTTGGGAGTTTTAGAGCAAGGGAATGTAATCTGTGTTTTCTTTCTTTTGTAATTGAGTTTGTTGCCTTTGGTGGGAAAGTCAGGTATTCTGTCTCACGGGGTCGTTCTCAGCTTAGCGTGAAAGTTGTGCGTTTAGGTTGAAACGGCGTCGTGCTTGTGCTGGATATAGCTTTCCCTCCGCAGCTCAATTTCTGTATTGATTTGAATTTCATGAATAACAAACCCTAAGCTTTCTCCCAATTTCGTTTTTCGTCTTCCCCTTTCCTGTTCGTCAATAGCAATCGTCGGAGGTCGATTGGAGGTCAGGCGAATCCGATTCTCATGGTATCAGAGCAGTTAGTGATCCAGGTGCGTCTATCTTCGTTCCGATCTAATTTTTGTTGAGTTTGGTTGATTGTTGCTCCGTTTGCTTTTATGAGTGATTTCGGTGTGGAATCGAGTCGAATGTCGACAAATTCGAGTGGTGCTGGTAGTGGTACCGTTGTGGCTGGTGATGATCCATATTTTGTGAACAACAATGAGCTGTCCGGCAGTTCTATTGTGAGTAAGATTTTAGAAGGACAGGAGAACTATGCTGTTTGGAAAAGATCGATGCAGATTGCTTTGTCTGGTAGATATAAGCTAGGTTTTGTAGAGGGAAAATATCCTAAACCTGATGATGTGGTGATGGCTGCTAGATGGCAAAGATGTAATGACGTTGTGATGTCATGGTTGATTAATTCTGTGTCTGAGAAAATAGTTGGGGAGATATTACATGCCAAAGATGCTGTGACTGCTTGGGAGACACTTGAGTCAAGTTATGCAGGAACAGATTTGGCCAGAAAATCAGAATTACATCGAGAGCTTGGGAATCTTATGCAAGGAGAGTTATCTGTGGCAATGTACAAGAGGAAACTTGAGTCACTGTGGCGGGAATTGGATGGGCTAAAAATCAGTAAATGTTCTAATGTTGGCAAATGTGCTTGTTGCAAGCAGGATGATGAGGATTGTAAAGGAGACAGGGTCATCAAATTTCTGATGGAATTAAATGATGAATATGCTTCTGTAAGGACACATGTCTTTTCTTTAAGTGAAGTGCCTAAATTTAGTACTGTTTATGGCTTAGCCTTATCAGAGGAAGCTTCAAGGAAAACACGGCAAGCTGGCAAAGTGGAAGCCTCAGCCCTGTCTGCCCAAACTGATCAAGTAAACAATAGTCAGTTTGCTAATAATCAAAGTGGACAAATGAGACAACAGTACAATACCAGTTTTAATAATCAGATGAGAGGAAAAGAGACTGGTAGAGGAGGATTTGGTAGAGGCAGATCTAGATTATTCTGTTCCCATTGTCAAATGCCTGGTCATCTAAAGGAAAATTGCTACAAGTTGGTTGGATATCCACAGAATTACAAGATGAATAGAAATGCTAATGCTAATACAAATGGTAATTCTGGTGCTGGAGGAAAGTACAATGCCAATGCTATTTCTAATACCAACAATGATGGAAATCCAGGGGGCAGTGTTGCCAAACATTTTACTAATGAGCAACTAGAACAGATTTTGGCTTTGTTCAAAGGGAATGGTGTAACTGAAAAGGCCAATGCTCAAGTCAATATGGCTCATGTTCACATGGCAGGTATAGTTAACTCTCAACCTGAATTTATGATAAATGGTGACTGGTTACTTGATAGTGGTGCTACCAGTCATTTTACATATGATGTGAACCTACTGAGGAATGTTCATGAATTAAGGGAAACTCATAAGGTTACCTTACCTAATGGTGAATGTTTTGAGAGAAATAAGGGAGATTGCCATTTACAGAATGGAGTTATTCTATATGATGTATTGCTGGTACCAGAATTCCAAGTGAACTTGATATCGGTTTATAGGCTTATTGCAGACCTGAGATGCCAAGTGTTATTTACTGACAACAACTGTATTATCCAGGACCATCAAGGCAGGATAATCCTAAGAACTGGTAAACAAGTTGGAGCTTTATACAGCACTAAGCAATTGAAGTTGGCTGATAGTACTGATTCAGTGCATAGTCTTGAAGTTCAGAAGTCTCTCCATGAGGTGGAATTGTGGCATAACAGATTAGGTCATGCATCTATGGATGTTGTCAATCAATTGTTGGAAAATAAGTCACCAAGAGTGATATGTAAAAACTCTAAGTACCAGTGTACTGTATGTCCTTTGGCTAAGCAAACAAAGCTACCTTTTACTTCAAGTACTCACAATACAAGTGAACCTTTTGAGCTATTGCACAGTGATGTTTAGGGTCCTTTTCATGTTCCCAGTATTTCAAATGCTCAGTATTTTCTGACTGTGGTAGATGATTACACAAGGGATGTCTGGACTTTTCTGATGCAACATAAATCTGAGACCACTGATGTTGTTATTAATTTGTTTCACATGATTAGTACTCAGTTTGGGAAGTCTGTGAAAACCTTTAGGTCTGACAATGGAGGTGAATTCTTCAACCATAAGCTCACTGCATTTTTTCAGTCTAAAGGGTGTGTCCATCAGAGTAGTTGTCCTTACACGCCACAACAAAATGGTCTTGCAGAAAGGAAACATAGGCACATCCTTGAGGTTGCTAGAGCCATCATGTTTGAAGCTAACTTACCAAAGCATTTCTGGGGAGACAGTATACTTACTGCAACCCATATTATTAATAGACTGCCAACACCTGTTTTAAAGGGTAAGAGTCCATGGGAGATGTTATTTGGAGAGAAGCCACACATTGATCATTTGAGAGTGTTTGGGTGTTCTTGCTATGCTAGCACAAATGCTCACAATAGAGACAAGTTCGACCCTAGAGCTCTTGAATGCATTTTTTTGGGATATCCAGTGGGACACAAAGGTTATAAGTTATTTTGCTTGTCAACTCAGCAAGTTCTAATAAGCAGGCATGTTGTGTTCAGAGAAGAAGTATTTCCTTTCAAGAGGAATTTGCCTAAATCAACTTCTAGTGCTCCTCAATCAGTATTTCCTACTATGATTCCAACCACTAGTGATTTATATTTCAATGATGATGATCTTCTAGCTTCTCCTGTCTCAAATGATGATCATTTATTTTTTGATGCTAATGCTCCTGATGATCCAGTTTTTTTGATGATCAGTATTCTGATGCTCAGACTGCTAGTTCTAGTGCAGATAACCCTCAGACTACTAGTCCTGATGCTCAGAGTACTGTAGCTTTACCTCTTGACATTACAGTGCCATTAGTTCCTACAAGAACTTCAACAAGAGTGATTAAACCTCCAATCTGGACTAAGGACCACATATGCAACAAAGTCACATCCAAGTCTTCTCCACATCAGATGCAACACTTTTTGTCATATTCCAAATGTGCTCCACATCATGCTGTTTTTGCTTTACAGATCTCTAATGTCAAAGAGCCTTCATCATACACTCAAGCTAATAAAGATACTCAGTGTGTTGAAGCCATGAATAAAGAGATTAAAGCCTTAGAAGGGAATAATACTTGGTTGTTGACGGATTTGCCAAAGAATAAGACTGTGGTTGATTGCAAGTGGATTTATAATATCAAGTATTTGGCAGATGGGAGCATTGAGAGATTTAAAGCAAGGTTAGTGGCCAGAGGTTTTACACAGATTGAGGGCCTGGATTACCATGAGACGTTTGCTCCTGTAGCTAAAATGACGACAGTCAGGTGCTTATTGGCTATTGCTGCAGCAAGGAATTGGCCCCTGCATCAGCTTGATGTGGACAACGCCTTTCTACATGGCACACTTGAAGAAGAAGTTTACATGAAGTTGCCACCAGGTTTTTACAAAAAGAAAAAGGCTGCTGGCAAGGTATGTAAATTAATCAAGAGTTTATATGGTCTTAAGCAAGCTAGTAGGCAGTGGTTTGCCAAATTCAGCAGTTCTTTGGTAGAATTTGGTTTCCAATCTAGCTTGAATGACTACTCCTTATTCACTTTGACTCGAGGCAGTGTTTTCTTGATCTTATTAGTTTATGTCGATGATGTTATAATCACTGGGAATTCAGAGGAGCTCATCAGTGAGGTGAAGCAATTCATTCATGAGAAATTTCGAATTAAGGACTTGGGACAGTTAAAATATTTTCTGGGGCTTGAAGTGGCACGTTCAACAGATGGTATTTTCTTGCACCAACAAAAATATGCATTAGAACTGTTGGAGGAACACAACCTAACTGATTGTAAGCCAGCAAAAATGCCCATGACACTCAAGCACAATTTGAGCATGTCTGCTGCTGCTGTTATGACTGATCCTCTACATTACAGACGTCTGGTTGGGAAGTTAATCTACTTGACGATTACTAGACCTGACCTAGCCTACTCTGTACATATTCTAAGTCAGTTTATGCAGCACCCTACTGAAGATCATCACACTGCAGCACTCAGACTACTTTGTTATGTCAAGGCAGCTCCTGCTCAGGGGATTTACTTTCCAGCCATTTCAGATTTCACATTGTCTGCATACTGTGATGCTGATTGGGCTGCCTGCCCCTTGACAAGGTGTTCTATTACAGGACATTGTGTTTTGCTGGGTCCTTGCGCCATATCCTGGAAAACAAAGAAGCAACCAGTCGTCTCCCGGTCTTCAGCTGAGTCTGAATATCGATCCATGGCGGCAGTTTGCTGTGAACTCACTTGGTTAGCCAGATTAATTTCTGATATGGGAGTTGTTGTAGCTTCCCCGATTCATCTCCATTGTGACAACAAAGCGGCGATCCACATCGCTCACAATCCAGTTTTCCACGAACGTACTAAACACGTTGAGCTGGATTGTCATTTAGTCCGGTCGCATGTTATTTCAAAGTTTATCCTACCACTTCACATCAACACAAGTGATCAGCCGGTCGACATATTTACCAAGCCATTGACACGTGAGCAGCTGCGCCTCTTGTGCTCCAAGCTTGGAGTGTCCAATTTCCTCCACTCCGCAGCTTGAAGGGGGTATTGGAAGATATGTTGGGAGTTTTAGAGCAAGGGAATGTAATCTGTGTTTTCTTTCTTTTGTAATTGAGTTTGTTGCCTTTGGTGGGAAAGTCAGGTATTCTGTCTCACGGCGTCGTTCTCAGCTTAGCGTGAAAGTTGTGCGTTTAGGTTGAAACGGCGTCGTGCTTGTGCTGGATATAGCTTTCCCTCCGCATCTCAATTTCTGTATTGATTTGAATTTCATGAATAACAAACCCTAAGCTTTCTCCCAATTTCGTTTTTCGTCTTCCCCTTTTCCGTTTGTCAATAGCAATCGTCGGAGGTCGATTGGAGGTCAGGCGAATCCGATTCTCAAATTATACCTGAAATCTCTCTGATGCAAGAATACCATTTCCATCTGAGATACAATAGGTCAAAATGTATGGAATCAGCAGTGTATCAACAAAAAAAAGAAGAATCAGATTCAATCACAAGATGAACATACTAAACCATGAACACCCAAAAAAATCCATTTTTTTGAGGCCTATCTTAAATTTAACAGAAAAGCAGCAAAAAAAAAAACTTCATCACCCTAGGTCAGAACAAAATCTCTACAATTCCTAAACCTAAACACCACCAATCATCCATAACTACAAAAATTTAATCACATCACTTACCTGAACCCCGCATGTCTCTGCTGAAATTCAATGGCGCGAGCAGTTAGGGACGAAGCAAGGAATTCAAAGTTACCAGGGCTGGAAGTTAGTGACGTAAAAAATTTTTTGGGGTGTGGTTGATTAGTTTGGTGTTGTTTTTAACTGCATATTCCTTTTCAGATAACTTAGATTGTACAACAACAAAAGTGACGCAACTGTTGTAGTCCCTACAGCACTGAAAACCAATACAAAATCCAAGTCAAGAGAGGGACATATATACTTACATAAAACTCCACGTATAATATTATTTGCAATCACATTTTGAAGACAAAGAATAATATCAGAAGCTATAGATCTCTAGTGTCTCTTGGAAGCTATGCAACTTTATGAAAATCAGTAACTTTAAAACACAATCACAATTACTTGATATAAATCTCCTGTAGATTTGTCATTACTTGAATACTTGGTATAAATCTCTTCTATACCATAAATTTATAAAACTTACTGTGAGCAAAAGGAAAGAGGTGGATCACTGTCTTACCGAGCGTCAAGTGGTACCAAATGCTGCTTGACCAATGTCTGGGTACGTCTCGAGCCCAGGCTCACTATCTAAACAGTATCGTAATAGAAGCCCAGTGTAGAAAGAAAGCAGAGCAAACAGAAACAATATAGAAAGCCCTGCCCATCCTCCTTCCTTGACAGCATATGGAGTTGAAAGGATTCCCCCGCCACGCCACACAGAACATTCATGCCTAAAAAAGACCATATTTTCTAAGTTAGGAGCCCCAGAGACTGGCTATTTGTAGCAACATCTAGTCGATATACTCACTTCCCATGAAGTATGATCTTCATAATGACAGCATGAAACTACTGAGTACTAACATAAGAAGCTGATCAAAGGCTTTAAACTTGTAGACAGAAAATACAATTTACAGAGTTGTGGTATATGTCAAGTTGAACAAGGATAATTGTGAGTCAGTCACACTTAACTTAATTGAAAGATTTATATACTTGACACAACATCATTACATAGAAATTGAGCAGAAAATCAGCAACTATTCATTACAATTCAGCCAGCTGCAATTCAGGTTCAGCAGAAAATCATTACAATTCAACTGCAATTCAGGTTCAACAACAATTCAGCTGCGATTCAGCAGCACTTATTCACAGAGAATACAAAGAAATTGTGCAGAAAATCAGCAGCATTCAACATGGAAATTCAGCAGCATTCAGATTTCAGCTCAGCAGCAATTCAGCTGAATGTACAAACTACAAAGCACAGGACATGATAAGGATATAGAGAATATAGAATATTGTTGCTCACTTGCTCAGCCTCAGCGTCAGCGACTCAGGCGCTCAGCCTCAGCGGAAGAAAGTGACGGAACTCGGGGAAGAATAGAGCCTTCGATAATCGATACTTAACGACAAGTCGACAACAATAGACAACAACATCAGCAGTAAGCAGGTCGCAGTCGCATCGCAGGTCGGAGTCAGAGTCGCAGTCGCAGTCGCAGTCGCAGTCCTAGTCCCAGGTCGCAATTGCGAAGCTATAGCTTCAAAAAAAAAACTGGGCTGAAAACAACCCGGGCTGCAGCCGATAAGACCACCACGTGGCTTCGTCCCCCGAGCACCGTCCACAGAACCAAAACTGCCAATGGCCACAGTCGAGATCCATCAGCTCTCTTACCGTCGAATTCCAGGCTCGTAGATCTCCAACGTCGCGCCATGGCCAACCAGATCGACTGATGGTTCGGACCCAAAATCTGATTCACGAAGCCATCTGAAGTGAGAGAATATAAATGACGATCCGTCAAACGTGCAGAGGAACTGGTTTAACACATAAACAACGCCGTTTTGGGCTGTGAATTGAATTGTTTGTTTTTCTCAAGTTTTTTTTCATTTAACTAACAAAACCGTTTTCGTTTTCTTCAACAAGCCGTTGAAACTTGATGGGGCGACCTCGATGTGTTTACTCAAAGTTGGTTGCTGTTTTGAAGTCGATGCTTGAAACTCATCTTTTCAAACATTAAAATTTTCGGATTTTGATGGTTGCTTGTCGTTTGTATTTGTATTTTGAAATCAGTCCACGTAATAAATTCTTTCTCTTACACCAATGACCAAAAAAAGTTATTCATCCCCCTCTCTCTCTCTATTACTTTCTCTTTCATCCTCATAATTGTTGTCGCGTCTTATGACCATTTTGATTATATGCATCCCACTAATAACCAAAAAGTTCATCATCATTTTTCCATATACTTCTTAAAAATCTACGAATACATAATTAATATATGGATAAACAATTAAACAAATACCACCAAATAACTAAATAAATTGAGAAATATTATTTATATTTTTTACAAAATTATACGCTCGTTGCCAAATATGCTCAATTAAATCTGACTTATCAAGAAAGACATGAGTTGTTCAATTGTGTATTGCAGCCATTGTAGCCAAGTATTCATCCAAATCGAATGGACGTTCATTGTAATATTCAAATGACTCCTTTTCTCATGAATTGATGTGCTTGTACTAGCTCTAACTCGGGGTCGATCATCATTAAATTCGGTGAGAGAATTAGCGCCTCATCAGTACGATGATCAAAGAAGCTAGCAATTAGCGCCTCATCCTCTCCTTTTGACCATACTTTCTTTGCAGTGACCGTTGAAGCATGTATTGAAGCCTCTTGTGAGAAATTATGCACCATCGAAGGTGAAAGAATTGGCTCTTTGGTGGAAAAGATGACAGACTCAGAAACATAATTATCTTCCATAAATTCATCATCTCCCACCTAGTTTGAAATCTTCCCCTGGTAGATGAGATGTTGTTTTGGTCGGGCGCAGAACAAAATCTGGAACAACTTATGCAAAATTTAAATGCAGTGCAGAAAGTAAACAACACGTAAAGTTGTTACCCAGTTCGGCGTTAACGAGCCTACGTCTGGGGGGCCGTCTCCTAGCCCGGTGGATAGCAATTCACTAAGATTGAGTGGTGCGAGTACAGGGTTACCGTTTACAGAATCCCTCTTAAACTATCCTGAGCCTCGAACAGTCTAGTAATTGCACTCTAGGTCTCCCCCTAGAACTTTGCTCCCGCTCCTTATCCACCAATGTGATTCTCTGTGAGAACCAGCGCCTTCTCCCGAATGCGCAGTAACTGAACAGCAGTGCGCGATCCTTCAGCTTTGTTCTTCGATCAATCTGTCGAGCACCAGCACAGATTGAATCCGAGCGCCTTTGAGTAACCAGTGACGATTAGCTCTCCAGCCAATTACCACCACCTCCCTTCAATGTATATGAGCGTGAGTAATTTCTCCTTAAGTGCTGACTAATACCTAAGCATTAGCCTTACTTATATAGTGCGGTAGAAACCCTAAAGCCAATAGGATTCCTAAATAAATCCGCCTATATCATTAGGAAATCTTTCGTAATATCTTGCGCATATTTGTTGAAGATAATCCTTCATTTGAATCTTCAATCTTGATTAGGCAATCTTCGATTATCTTCTCGACTAAGATGACTTCAAGCAACCAACTCCAAGGATATCTTCGATTGTCCATAAGCACCGACTTACCAAAATTGATCTCGGAAATATCTCCAGGCGAAGTTGTGCTACGTCGGTTGAAACAAGTTTCCAAATCTGAATTTGGAAACTTCCAACTTCTGTCAATTGATGTGCGACCTTCTTGCTCGTCCAACGATCGGCTGAGTTTCCTAATCTGAATTAGGAAACACTCCATCTGATTCAACTTGTTCCAGGACAGTTGTCTCTTCGATCTAGTCTTGAACAACTATACTAAGTTTTGCCAAATTACATGCCATAAAACTAACAATCTCCCCCTTGACATTTTTTGGCAAAACTACCTACTGTAATCTACCTGTACTACTATTACAGTTGAATCTTTGAGGAGATTTCAAACTCCCAAGCTGTGCTACTAACTAAGCTACCAACTAAATCTTTGAGGAGATTTCAAACTCTGAACAAAAATGAACACACGATGAATCTAGTAAAGAGATTTCAAACTCTCAACAAGACTAATCAAAAGAGCGCAACTGAATCTTTTAAGGAGCTTTCAAACTCCGAAACTACTCCCCATTTTTGCCATAAAGTGACAAGGGAGTGCACAGTAGTAATAGTTCAAAGGAAACTGAGTTCAACAAACACATAGAATGTTTGAAACAAAAAATAGAGAGATATCACCAGGAGCTAGTAGTCAGACTCATCACTGACTTCATCATCATCAGAGCCTCCTTCATCTTCTTCCTCGGGATAGCGCAGACCTACCAAGAGCTTAGTGATCTTTTTCTTTTTGGCCATGAGCAGCACCATCCTTTTCATTCGTATCCGCTAGCTCTTGTTCAAGATGTGAGATCATTTGATTCCGAGTGGCACGAGAGACAGAGGCTCTTAATTCCTCCTGAGATTGCTCAGACCCCTTCTTCTTAGGTTTGACAGGTTCAGCCAGGTCTAGATCTATAATGTGCTTTCCAGAAAAATGCTTGTGATATGTAAGAAAAGCCTTCAGAGTACCAGTCAACATGTCTTGACTTGTTAGGATATCTGAATGTTGTGCTACCATAAGTTGATGGATCAGGGAGGGGAATCCAACCGGATGATTGACTTTTACCGAGCTTGCATGGCCAGCAATTTGATCAAATATGAGAAGCCCTAGCTCAATTTTCTTTCCAACTCCTATGGTTTTCAGAAACGCTCCCATTGATCGGCCAAGTGTAGTGTGATGATTGTTCGGCATCCAGTTATGTACTGTAATGCTGTGAAGCAAAGAGTGCTTTGTAGACAGGTCCTTGACAGGGAAAGACATGGTGTACCACTTTGAACGAACGCCACCAGTAAGAGCTGCTGCGATCTAGTGCCAGTTGAGATTTTCTCCAATATTCAACGCTCCAGCTTCAATCCCAAAGTAATCATTTATCCCTTCACGGGTGATGACAACTTCCTTGCCTCTCACACTTGTCATTCCGAAAGATGCACTCTCCATATCAGCAAACTTTTCTGGCAGATTCACAATAATTTCCCTCACGAGGCTTGCTGCAAACGGTTTAGCCATGGTCATCGACGGCCACAAGTCCAGCTCTTTGATCAGACTTACAATCTCCTTGGCTGCATACTTGTCAGCCTCCAACACCCTTTCAGCCACGATCTTCCTCTTTTGAACAAATTCCCACTTCTTCGCATGTTGGTCTAAAACAAACCAGATTCCATCAACAACAACTCCAGATGAAAACTGGATTTTCTTCCCCTTGTCATTCCGCTTCGCAGAAGGAACACTTGACTTAGCTTTCTTCGCTGCAGGAACAGCAATCGTCTCTTGGACAGAAGCTTCAACCTCAGCTGGAATTTCTTTTGAGGTAGGAGCAGAACCCTTTTGTTTCTTTGATGCTTTCACCTTTGCAACAGTGGGAACTCTTACATCAGCACCTTGAGTTGGAACATCCTTCTTTAACTGAGCAGCTGGTATTGGCTTGGTGACTTGTTCCTTATTTACTGGAACATCTTTCTGAATTTCTTTGACCAAGTCAGACAACTTGACAGACTCGTCTGCTGAATCTTCACTCAGGACTTCCATCTCCTCATCAGCAGCTTTAGAAGCAGACTCTTCATCAACATAGCCCTCCACAGCATCAAACAACTCTTGCAAAGCTTCATCTACTTCATCTGATACATGCTGTGAATGCACTTTATCTTTAGCGATTGATTTATCAGCAACTTCTTCGGTAGAATCCGCCATTCTCTTTGCAGGGGAAACAAGAACAGACTGTTCCTCTGCATCAGAACCACCACTAATTTCTTTAGAAATTTTGTCAGAAGCTTCACTCAGCTTTTCTTCCTCCTCCTCAGCATTACTGGATTCTTCAATGGACACATCCACTCCTGCTTTTTCTGACTCACCATCTTCAACCCCTTTGTTCTCAGACTCTTCATCAGACTCTGAAACTACTGCCTTACGTTTCACAATTCTAAACTTTTCTTTCATAGTATTTTTCTTAGGAACAACCAACTTGATTCTTGTACCTTTCACCACAGGAGACTTCTCCCCCTGCATACAAACTACCTATTTTTCCTTTTCTCCAACCACATCAGAACCATCCAAACGCACACTAGGCAAACTAGGACCACTTGCATTAATAGATTTGGAACTAGCAGTTACCTATTGTGCCGTCTTCTTCACAGGATCCTTGACTGAAGTGTTCTTCGGAACCGTCAGCTTCATAGGGATTTGCTCCGGAACAGATTTAAGAAGATCCTTTTCTTTTGTCTAAACAATGGTGTCCATCTCCTTTAACGGATTAACTGAACCCTTCTTCTCAGGGACCGCCACCTTCTTATCTGCTGTTGATTTGGTCTTCTTTGGAGCGGTTGCCTTCTCTGCGGCTTTAGGTTTTGAGACTGCTTTGTTGGTTGCCAGATTAGGGTATCTATGACCAGCTTTGGTTCATCGACAGCCTTCGATGATGCTTCCTCCGTTGCTGCTTTAGGGACTTTGTTCTTTCTTGTGGCCACCATCTTAGAGACTCGCTGAGTTTCGATTAGGGTTTCGTTTGGGAGATGAAAAGTGAGAAACGCAGAGATTGATTTGGACTTTTAGAAATAACGCCGAATTTTGGTAACATATACATCTACTCGAAACACCCCAGGCTGCAACTGCCTGTTGACACCAGCTTGTTCGAAAGCTAACACAAAGGCCTACAACTTTGTAGTTGACACCAAGAGCAGATTCAGACGTTAAGATCGTCAAAAAGCCACTAGAAGTCCCTGCCATTTTGCCCTGCCGTGACATCCGTGACAAATCAATATGTCACGGATGTTACGGCCCCTAAATAGCCCAGAGAGTTTTAGGGGGGGTCATGACGGCCGTGATAAAATCATATGTCACAACCCCCGCGGATATTTTGAACTATAAATAGCAGTTTCAAACCAGATTTTGAGTACGCTAACTTTGGGGATCAATTGTGACCTAAATTGAAGAAGACGACTAAGAGCTCTAGAAAGACCAAGATTCGAGGCTATGCTTCATCAAGACTCGTTTCTAATCTTTTCATATATATATATTTGTGGTTGATAGCCATGAATCGTGAGTAGTCGTTTTATTCCGGGATCCTACGGTTTACGTGCTTGTACCCAACTCTTCATGTGATTTATTGAAACACTTTCATTATTGCAATTCAAGTATTCAATTCTACTACGTTTAATTTTATTGTTCTTGCACGTTATACATCGGTTTGATGTTTTCTTGTATGAATGAAATTAGGTTAAACACCAAAAGATGGATGGGTCTGACTTAGTTAACTGGATCAAGTAGAATTGATATTAGGTCGTAGTAGTTATGCTGATAGTATATGACCTAATAGGAGAGTTAATATTAATTGTTTCACTAAACTACGGTAGCTACGCTGGTAGTACGTAGGTATCTGTCAGTACAACGCGCACGCATCCGCGGCGATGGTATAACAAGTACGTAGTAAAATAGTTAATGTTTGGAAAACCCTAAGCTTAACAAATCGAAGTTGTTGATACTCCGTGGATGGGCGGCGTTCAACAATCTAGGTTAATTCAGGCAATGATCCGTGGATGTGCGGCTTGTTTGATGTTATTTTGGTTTATTTCCATATTTGATGGCATATTTGGATTTCATGATATTATCACATGAGTTGTATGGCAGGCACGGGTGAAGTTTGGTCTTGGAATTATTTCTCTAATTGAATCAAACGTTTCTTAATTCTAGTGTCACTTAGGATTTAGTAATTACCCAAACCTTTTTCCTATAGGAGTAGCTGAACACATTACTTGCATACTAGTACACGCACGCGTCTGTTCTTTGGATCGACCCTTGGCTTACCGATGTTTATAAATTGTTTTTGACTGCAACTTGACCCCTAAAACTTATAAATTGACAACTATAAATGGTTAAAAATATGCTTGTCACAGATGTAGTGAAAGAAGGACAAAGATTGAGGGAAAAGCTTCGTGTTGTATCTAATTATGTGTTCAAACCAAGAGGGTTGTGCAGGAAAGCAGTTGCCACAAGGGTGGTTCTTAGGAGTAGTTTGCAGCCCATTTTCAAGCAAGAACGATGGTAATGTCAGACTCTGAGAGCGAAGATGCTACTGAAACCACTGAGGCTGGTGATGGCTCAAATAAGATCAAGGAGCAAGTGAATATCTCTGAGGAAACTGCTAATGTGACTAAGCCAGATGATGAATCAGACAAGAAAGATGTAGTGGATAGTGGTCAAATGATCAAGAGGTCGTAGTCTTGGTCAAATGATCAAGAAGTCGACGGTTCAAATCCACTGGATGCACCAGCATGAGTTTGGGGCTTGTCCATTCCTTGCTTATCATAGTGGAATAAAAAAAGGATGTAGTGGAAGACATACCTGCTGAAGAGATGGTTCAGACTGAAGATGTTGACTCTGATCCCATGGAAAAATATGCAAATTTCAACAAGATATTTGAGGAGATTGATGAGACAGCTCAAACTTTGCAGAAAGAAACAACTCCGACTCAAGAAGGAGGCAAACCTGATGACACAGAAATGAGTCTTGAGGAAGAGGATCCATCTGAAGATGAAGCTGGTGTTCAAGAGCAAGTTGAACAACAAGAAGGTGATGTCGTATCAATGACTAAAACAAACCAGCCAAAGGATGATATTCAGGTGATTGAACATGAGACATTATCGTTAGCGGAACTGAGGAAGTTTACTAAGAAGAAACTGAAAAAATAGGGGAGCTGGTGAGTCCAGGAAAAGAAAGCGGACAACCTCAAAATCTGCTGGAATTATTCGAGAAGACGTTTGGTTTGGCACTGAAGAAATGTCCAAGAGATGGAAGGCTGTTCATAAGAGAAAGATCATCCTTGAGAGAATCTTGGATGAGAAGTATAAGAAAACAGAGATTATCAAACTGCTAAAGGAGACTAAGCTGTTATGGATTGTGAAGAGGTGCAAAGCGTACAACGAACGAATATTGAGGGAAACAATAGCTAATCTGCCTGATCAATTTGGGATAGACGGTGATGAATATGGATAGTTCCAAGTGAGACAAAAGAAGGCCTTGATTACCCAGAACTCATCAATGAATTTTATGGGTTGGATGCTCCAACAGAGGAACAAGAGGAAGACAACATGGATAAGATAGTTGATTGTTTGACTGCTGGGTCCTACCCATTCTGGGATGGCGTATCCATACCCATTGCTGATCTGTCGGTAAAGTGCTCCTTACTGTTCTTCATAGCTGTAAGGAACTGAAAGCCCAGTTCTCACAGGACCACCGTCAGCAAGGAAGTGGCTCAGCTGTTGTACGTAATCGGGAACAAGATGAAGTTCAATATGGGTCGAATTATGTTCGAACAAATAGCTGCTCATGCTACGTCTACAATGTCTCTTCATCAGATAATGTTTCCTTCACTCATATACGAACTCATTATATCCCAACATCCAGACTGGAAAAGCAGCAGAGACAGGCTTATTGGCGCCCCATCACTCATATCAGCTGATCACAAGCTCTTCCAAGGGAGGCATGCGAATGATCTCGGAGAGGAGACGAGAGGTACCCAAATGAAGCGGGAGGATGTTCTAGAATCTTCTGTTTGAAGGATTGGTAGGATGTCTACTGGTGAGAGAGGACAAATGCTGAGGAAGCTGGAGGAGATGATGAAAGTCAATGCTGACCAGAAGAAGATCATCACAAGCATGGTTCGCACACTAAGGTATCTTAGTGATGTTGAGTCGGAAGAGCTTAAGGAAGGTGCTGAAGAGGAATCTACTGTCTGGGGAGGTGAAGGCTAGACATCTTATTGCGCTAGACTTATTGTTTTTTTTATTCCTTGTCGTTGAACATTAGATACATTTATGCTCTTTTTGAACTATTTGAACCCTCCTTACCTATTTTATGGCAAAAAGGAAGAGTAATTTTAAGGGTCCACTTGTTCCTCTCAATCTTACTGATTACGACCTCTGAAGTCTAGTTGGTTAGATGTAAGCCAAAAATACAAAGGGGGGATTGATAATTCTTATGTGGCATGAAGTTTGACAAAACGATTTCAGAGTGTTCAAGCAAGAAGTCAATGAGCTGTTCAGGTGAAGATGGAACTCAGGAACTGCACAGAACTGATACAAGACAGGCTCGATATTTCAGAGTTTCCAAATACTTATCTTAATTGAATAGGAAACCGGCCGAGTACTATAAATAGAAGGCTACAGTTTCGTATTCCGTATTCGTTTTTAGAAAAACAAATCACGCCCACATTCTACAGAGGAGGAGGAGGAGGACGAACGGTGTGCTAATCAGTACTATCCGTGGAACACACGCTACACACAGACCAATTGTTGCTACGCATTCGGGAGAACGCGTCTATCTTCGATAGAAGGCACTGAGCTTCGGAACTTTTATTCCAATAACAAAATAAATATATAACACATATTTTTGGACTTTTATTTTCTCAAATTGTAATTTAATTTTTTTTAAATATTATTTTAAAAATTAATACATAAATAATATTTATATTCCCATCTAGAAGATACTCGCCGCCTAGGGCGCCGCCTAAAACACCTACAAGCCGTCTGAGTGTCGCCCAAAAGGTTCGGTCGATTAATTGACCGCCTAGAAGAAAAACGAAACAGGTTCAAGAAGAACACCACCTAGGCGATTAAAAAGACAGTTTTCTTGAACACTTATTGATATGCCAAACTAACACAGCATGCGAGACTTTAAGTGACCTAAAAATCCAGTACCTTAGTACTCATCTCTACAACAGGAAAGCGCCAAAACCTTAATCTGGCGCCTTAGAGCAAGTCAGCCATCTAAACTTGGTAGGTAAAAATAATAATTATATTTTCATATTACATAAACTGAAATAAGAGGCACAAACACGGAGGAACTGTGGTTCATCTAACACCAGTTTGTTGCCTTACACTTTTTTGCATTGATTTATATAATATATAAAAAAAACTCATGACATGAGTAATGATGTTACATGCCATGAAGAAGCAGACGAAATTTTCCTATCTGGTTCCAAAAGCAAAAACACAGCTGATATACCGATACACTGGCAGACATGTTTATGGACAACCATTTTGAAGACTAAATAGTAAACCAAGTGTGATGTGCTGTATCATCTCTCAGGAAATCTGTTTACCTTTTCTAAGTCTATCTAACTCAGCTTCAGCCTCCTTAAGCTGCCGTGTTAGAGACTCAATTCGACTCTCTAGCCCCTCTACCGAGTCTAAAGTCCTAGGAGGTTTATAAGGGGCCGTGAAATGGGTGGAAAATGCTTCCAATGCGCGTACACCACAAACCTATGAAAAAACATCTGGTTAACCAAAGACGAAGGCCCAAAGCGCTCAAGGATTGTGAATAAATTGTGTAATTACGTTTTACCTCTTCTGGAAGCAAAGGAAGCTTTGTTATGTGGAAGTCGTCGTAAAGCATGTAAAACTGGTCCAGGTACTTTTGCTGCATTTTCATTCTTGCTTTTAGCAACTTCGATTCTATGTCTGAAAAAAGCGAGGGAATTGAGTAAGTAATTTTAAAAAACTAAGTAATTTACGAGAGGTGCAAGTAGAAACTAGAAAGTAGACATGGAGGAGGAAGAGAACCTTCTTCATCATACAGTACTTGGTTTATTATTATGTTGTGTGTATCTATCTCGAATTTCGTCAGTTCCTGCACCAGTCTCTCAGTTTCGTAGAGGGAGAGGAACTCGGGAATGCAAACACATACAAAGGTTGTCAGATCCTGTAGCAAGAAAAGATTCATGGCACACGACATGCCTGGTGTTAGACTTCGGCAATAGCAAGTGATAAACCGTGGGAAAGACTGATGGATAAAGTGTGGCTTCTTGAAACTTGACGAGTCAATTACAGTGTAAAAACACAAGAAGCGACCACACGGGTTTAATACAAAAGTTTAGTAGTATGTAGAGCCTAGTTTGATCTGCATCTGCTTATTATTAAATTTCATGCACAAAACACTAATGCACCGTTTGGTTCATAAAAGTTTGAGGGATGGAAAGATCATTTAAAAGGAAAATGAATTTTGCTTTGGGTTTGTTATGGAAAAGAAAAACAAAATAAACGACCTCAAATATAAAATTTTGCTTGCAATTTTCCAAAGGAAAGTCATTTTCCCATATGTTTTCCATGTCATTTTCTTTCAAGCACAATTTCCATGATCCAAACGGAGCGTAAAAGTAATGTATTATAATTAGTATAAAACAGCATATGAGCAAATTTTGGTGACTTACTGGATCTTTAAACTGCCTATTCACTTGTTCAATCACATCCTTCATACCTTCGAGCCTGCCAAGAATTGCATCTTCTGCAAATTCATCATCCATACCAAACATCTGTGTCATCTGCCATGAACCAAAAGACAAACTGAATCTCAGGGCCACTGCAGCCAAATAAAATGAGGAAAACAAAATAAACTAAAGACGCATAGTGCACTTCAGTTTTGCATCACAGGGTATAGCAGTAAATAAAAGTGAAGAGAAACATCTAAGAACTTTGAAGGCTACACATTTAAAACAAATATTAAGTTATCAGACACTAGAAGAGATTGATCTATCTAACTTAGGTTACCATGAAGTACAACTTCACAAAAAAAAACAAGTAAACTTGTTATGTACCTGACTCAATAAACCTCCAAACTTATTTTTTAGGGACATCATCTTTGCTAGACCCTTTTCTAAGGTAGAAGGGAACTGCAAAAGGCGTAGTGTGTGGCCAGTGGGAGCCGTATCAAATACAATCACTGAGTAATCCATTGTCTGAACCAATCTGCCAAGATAATGAAACCAGGAATAAAAGACATGCATGAATCTGAAATGGAACTTATGTGCATAGTATATGAAATTTAGCATTAAAACTGCATTAGTAGAATAATCTAGGGCAGATGCAATCAAGTTATCAAAGACTAGAAATTCTTGTTTAATCTTTTGTATGCTAGAAGAATACTACATGGTGTGTTACCAATTCCAATATCTTTAAAAAGTATAAAATAACAAGAAAAGAGTGGCACGTTGTGTAAGTTTTATTTTGGATGGACAATTACAAAAGTGACAAAGATTCTAAAGCTGAGGGCAGCCGAGTCAATGATACTCTAGGCCCCAAGAACCGCTTTAAAATCCACCACCGAATTGAACATTTTACTACTGAAATGTACTAATGAAAATGACCTATTGCAAATTCAATCTAACAAGTCGAGTAGCCTACTCAAACAAATTTAATGCCCGAACTCCCAAGCTAAGTTGACTGAATAAAAGTTTAACATGTTTTGCTTGTCTAACAATTTTTTACGCAAAGGCGCAACAACACTGGGTCAAAATGGTGAATTGGGTATGCACTTAACCCTAGCAATACTATCATAAACTAGAAGATAAATCTTACTTGAGCATTTCAGCAAAGCTCATAGCCTCATCAATTCCAGGAATCGCATTTGCTAGCTCAGAAATCATACTGTCCATTCCTTCTCCATTACCCAGATCTTCCCTTTCAACATTGGGATCCACTTCCTGCATAAAGCAAACCACAGAGTCTTTACTACAGAACACAAATAGAAAATAAATACCACAAAAAGTCAAAAGATATTAGATTTCCTGAACTCAGATACCAATTCAGATGATTACAATATGGCTAGCAGCCACATTATTAAACCTCAGACAGCATTTTGCACCAATCAACATTTATTAAAATCTCAACAGATTTTGACACACTATCTTACAACCTAATTTGTGCCCAAATTACTCATATAACTTAATCCCAGTCCAATTACTCAACACATACACAATATTGGTAACAAACGTACCATTGCATACAGATTCGAGAAGCCATTAACCAAAGTAGGGCTTTTCGTGAACCGCTGCTGAAACGCATCGCTCAAATTATGCGCCGGATCAGTCGAGATAATCAAAACTGATGATCGAACCTTGGACAAAAGAATTGCCAGAATCGAGCTACAAGTCGTCTTCCCAACACCACCTTTACCACCGACAAACACCCACTTCAGCGTCTCCTGGTCCAGCACGTTCTTTATCGTCGCCTCCGGTAGACCCTGATCAGCCGCCATGAATCCAATCTTGCTACTACCCGGTGACTAGATAAGATCCGTTTCAATTGCCGGTCGCTGGATCGGCAATCGAAGACGGAGAACATTTGAAGGAGATGTCGCTCTGCCGGGGGCAAAATCGCCATTTGAAATTCCTTTCAATATAAATTCGAATTAAACATTAAAAACATTTTTCAAAATTTTTTTGATTGGAAAAACAGTTTTCAATTCTTTTTTTGATATAGAAAAACAGTTTTCAATTTGATAAATATTAAAAACGTGAAATCTAATCAATAAATTTTTTTTTGATAAAGGTAGCGACAAGGCTACAAGACAGAACAGAGGACTTAAGCTAACTAGATAAAAAGGATAATCTTGGGCAACAATCTAGTCTCGTCCAGCACCAATTAAGATCCATAACTCGTTTAGCCAGTAGGTCTGCAACGACGTTTGCCTCTCTTCGATTAAGAACAACTTTCCAATCCATATGACGATGTAAAATATGGACGCTTCTCTTGAACCAATCTTCTTGAGCAACACGACTATCTGGGCAAATATTGAACCATCTAACAACTTCGGCACAATCCGATTCAAAGATAACTTTTTCAGCCCTTAAATTTTCGGCTAATCTGAAGCTCTCCAACAGACCAATTCCTTCACAGGTGGCGCTGCTATGAATATCCGCTCTTTTACAACTACTAACAGCCAATATAACTCCATTGCTATCCCTGGTGACGATTCCAATGCCACCTCCCTGACTTTCCCTCATGGCAGCATCGCAGTTGATTTTGATAAAACCAGCAGGTGGCATTCTCCATTCAAACTCAGAGTTGAATAAAAATCTCATGCTGGACATAAATTTGGAATCGTTCTGCTCAAAAGATCTTGACTGATTAGTAACTCTGTAAACTAATTCATTGAGGTTGTATCCATTTTCTCCATGCTTTAACTTATTTCGGTTGTACCACAGCATCCACAGCGTAACTAGAACCAACTGTCTTCTACTTCTCGTAAAATGGATCCAGCAATAATGGATGATATCGGCGAAGGAAGTTGTATCTGGAAGCCTGCATAAATCTGTGATGTCCAGCTGGTCCCAAACTGCTCTTGCAATCCAGCAGTGAAGAAAGGTATGAGAATAAGTCTCAATCTTATACCCACATTGAACACACCTTACATTATTGATCATCCCACGCTTATACAAACTAACACCTGTTGGGAGAGAGTCATGATAGCCACGCCATCCAAATATTTTAACTTTCCGAGGGACTGCCATTTTCCAATAAGAGTGCCAGAATTTCTGTCGTTGGCTATAATCCGAGCATCCTATATCCTGATTCCCATCCATACCCTGAAGCTTCATCATTAACTTATATGCACTGCTCAACTCAAAAATTCCAGAGGGATTTTCTGTCCATCTGATGCTGCCATTTTGATCATGATTAGAGCCTGCCCTCAACAATTCAAAGCCTTTAACAATACTTCTCCAACAGAAAGATGGTTTATACCCTGCATTGTAGTATAGCATGTCCGAACTATGGCAATATTTGGCCTTATAAATTTTTGAGATCATCAAGTCAGGGCTGGTATAGATCCTCCAGGCTTGTTTAGCAAGAAAAGCTAGGTTAATACACTTGAAGTCCTTAAATCCTAAGCCACCCATATCTTTCTCTTGGCAAAGAATCTGAGCTTTAACCCAATGAACGGGCTTCTTACTATTAGAGCAAGACCACCAATATCTTTTGACCGAGCTATGCATTTTCTTGATAGTATCCTCAGGCAACAGGAAGCAATTCATGGCGTATTGAGGGAGCGCCTGAAGAACAGATTTGATCAGAATTTCTTTTCCTCCAGAAGAAAGATTCTTGGCTCTCCACCCCTCTGTCTTATTCCAGAACTTATCGATCATTCCTGAAAAGTTAAGGGTAAGCTTTCTCTTTAACGTAAGCGGAAGACCTAAATATTTGTCATGGTGGCTAACAATTTTGACAGAGAGATGTGTCTGGACCGTGCTCCTGATAGTATCATTAACATTGGGGGATAAAACAATCTCAGATTTGTTGTAGTTCATCACTTGTCCAGAGATATGTTCATAATTCTTCAAAAGGGTTGATAATGATTCCGTTGTGTCGTCTCCCACTTTGAAGAATAATAAACAATCATCCGCAAACATAAGATGTGTGACATAAGGGGCACCTCTGCTAACTTTAACTCCTTCGATGCTTCTTTCCGCCTGTAATTTTGACAGGCTGTAGCTCAACCATTCAGAACATAGAATGAAAAGATACGGAGATAGAGGGTCACCCTGTCTCAAACCTCTTTCAGGAACAATGGCCGACGTGATTTTCCCATTAATACAAATGGCATACCGCACACTAGAGACATAGTTCATGATCATATTGACCCATCGTTCTTCAAAACCAAATCTGAGAAGCAGCATCTTCAAATAGCGCCATTCAACTCTATCATAAGCCTTCGACATATCCAACTTCAGAGACCCATAGCCTTTTCTCCCATTCCTAGTATTTTTGATGAAGTGAGCGATCTCATGAGTAATGAGGAAATTATCGGTTATCAGCATTCCTTTAATAAAAGCTGATTGTGAAGGACTAATAATCTCTGGAAGAATTTGTTGAAGCCTATTAACAATAACTTTGGCCACTGTTTTGGAAATCACACTTGTGAGGCTAATAGGCCGATAATCCTCCATTCTCGTTGCTGAATTCAGCTTTGGGATAAGAACTATAAGGGTTTCATTGCATCCTTGCGGAATATCTCCTCCATTCAGAATACACAAACAAGTTTCGGTGAAATCCCATTTAATAGTATTCCAGAACTTTTGAAAGAAACCGGCCGGGAAACCATCAAGGCCCGGCGCTTTAAACGGGTAAAGTTGAAAGAGAGCTTCCTTGATTTCGCATTCTGTATAATGATCCAAAAGAATTCTATTGCGGGAATCAGTAGCCATCTTGGGAATGCACTGTAAAGAGTCAATGATTTCTGCATCTTGCAACCGACTAGTAGAAGAAAATAAGTCTCGAAAATACGAAACAACCACATTCTCTATATCATCCAGATTTGAGTGGCTTATCCCATCTTTATCAATCAAAACACTGAGGGTGTTTACTCTTCTTCTTGCATTAGCTTTAAGATGGAAGAATCTCGTGTTATTATCTCCTTTACTCAACCATGAAATTCTAGACCTTTGAGCCCACATAGTTTCTTCTCTGATAAGCCATTCATCAATTTCATTTGCTATACTCTTTTCCTTTTCAGAGGATGATCTTGTACGCCTGCCTTGTCTAACATCAACTAGCTCCTTCTTTAATTTCTTCAATTGATTGCCAACATTCCCAAAGCTTTTTTTATTCCAAACTTTCAACTGCTGGGTGAGATAAGATAGCTTATCAGAAATATTGCCAGTAGACCTCCAATTTTTGTTGATCGTATCTGCAAGACTTGTGTCCCTCATCCACATGGCTTCAAATCTGAAAGGTTTTTCTTGTGCTCTGGTAGGCTCGTCAAGGCTAAGAATTAGAGGACAGTGATCCGATCGATGAGAGACCAAATGATGAATTGTCGTGTTAGGATATCTGTCCATCCAAAGCTCATCACCAACTGCCCTGTCCAGTCGACATTGAATTTCATCTCAACCTTGTCTTTTGTTACTGTAAGTAAACTTAGAGCCTTTACAACCCAAATCCATCTGGCCACAATCAAGTAATACCTGTCTGAACTGCTCCATTTAGCCACTGCGATAAAGATTGTTGCTAGTAGTCTCAGAGAAACTACAAATCTCATTAAAGTCGCCAATAACACACCAAGGGACACAGATGAGTCTTCTCATTTTCCTGATCAACTCCCAACTCTTGTGCCTCAAACTAGTTTTAGGACTACCTGATGAGTCGAATTCTCAACTCATTTACATATCCATTTACAAAGAGTTTTGGTCCATTCCCGATGCTAATTCGATGCCATTTGACCCTCTTGATTGCCATTTCAGGTTAGAAACTGATCCTACGGTCCCTGGGTTCAAAAAGATCAATTCTCGAAGGAAACAAAAGTTTCGGCGCAAAAACAAGGAGTTTCGGGGCAATGCCGAGCATATTGACCTTTGCAACTTGTTTTGGACGCCCAGGGCTCATACTGTGTCCGATTTGGCTGATCTTTAGCTTGTTGGAAAGGTATTTCAAAGGGCTACAACTTTGTAGTTTACACCAAGATCAGATTCGGATGGGAAGAGGCTCTGAGGTGTTGAACCGGCCGGCTCAATTAGTGCACAAATCTGAGCCGCCCGGCTCAAATGGTCAGAGAGTACGGGACTTGTCAAACATCGCCGAACCGGCCAGCTCAACACCAAGGCAAAATCCTGAGCCGGCCGGTTGAGATCTTCTCCTATAAAATGAGATCAAAATCTGATTTTCCAAGGGATTCAAGCTAGGGTTTTTGGGGCACGAAATTGAGGGCTTTTAGAGAGAACAAGCTACCAAGGCTTCAAGGGGGATCATCCATTGAAGATTGAAGATCCAAAGGGGGAAGAAGATCATCTACACCTTGGTTTATTCCTGCCATTGTATTTTCATCTATGTACTCAATACAATTTGTGTTTGTCTATGAACATGATTTGTGAGTAGTGTTTCGTATTCTAGGGTCATATGGACCTCATGTGTGTTAATACTCCTAATCTATAATGAATCAATGTTAGAATAACATGTTTGGATGATTGTGAATCTACTTGGATGTAATGTCAATTCTATGCCCACCAAGTGTTTGATAAAATGCCTAAGTGGTCTAGAAACATGAATTTGAGGTTGAGTGTTCTAGCGAACGAGACTAAGAGTTCTAGAACGAAGTAGATTCACCCTCATTAGGTGGTGATCACTAGCGTGACCCATTAAATGTAACACCACAATTTCTTCGACGTCCTGAATAATGCTACATGAATATGAGATGCCATGTCTCGGTCGCTTCTTCATGTATGAACGGTTGGCAACTTCGTCAATTTGGAAGTTAAGTATCTTGCCGTCAAACACAAGCGACTTTAGGCATGTTCCCATGTCAATCTTCGTCTTTGTGGCAGAGAGGAGTGGTCGTCCCGGAATAAGTGATTGATGATCATTATCTCTAGCATCTCCAATCTGCAAAATATATGAGTCTACAGGAACAGCAATATCTCCAACATGGAGCGTTAGATCCTCAGGTAAACTAACAGGACGAACACGCGATGTATTTTCTAACTCTACCAATAGTTTAGGGAATTTCAATGGTCCCAATTTCAAAGAGCACGATAAAGAGTATGGCATGGCATTAATATTAGCACCCAAATCGATTAAACAGTGGTGTATGAGGGTTTTACCGACATCACGGGTGACTGTCAAGACACCTGGGTTCTTACAATTTTCAGGCGGTGCTCCTTGACTCGTAGCGAGTGAGTGCTCCCTCGTTGGCTTCTCTGGCTCATGCTTCACCTCCAACTCGCCATCTAGCTCATTCTGGTTGATCATATGCTCTTTCGGAGCTCTTACCTGTATAGAAAATGATAAAGAAGGATCAGTTTTTGAATTCATATCAGACCAGGTCGCGGGTGAAGAACACTTTAAGTGTTCCATCCGCGGATCGATAAAGTCTTCTTCATCCGTGGCTACAACATGTACTTCGTCCGCGGCCAGCTGTTCCTCCGCGGGTTCTTCGAATGTTATCTCCGCGGGTTCTGTGTATGTTAGCTGTCCGCGGATGACGTTAATATGCACATCATCCGCGATCCCCTCTGAATTCGCCACCTCTTCTCTGTTTTCTACCTTTGGTTCGTCTATCATGGCCAATGTGCTGATGTTCTCTTCCGGATTAGGCACTGTCTGCGACGCTGTGGTTGTGATGGAGGTGTTGCATATGATGTCAGGCACGATCTCGGGCATTTCGGCAGCGAGCACCGGAACTGTCTCGGGCAGCTCGGTAATGAGGTCCGATTCGAGTGGCTCGGCCGGCTCTTCTTCAGGCGCCAGTGGGCCGTTTCCTTCTAAATGCCCGAGGTAATCTGAATTCAGCTTTTCCTCAGTCATCCATGGGTCCTTATCCTCTATTGGCTCGGTGTAACTTGATCTAGGCTCCTCCTTGCTGACCCTTGGCTTCATGTTGAGCATCTCATTGATCCGGTATGCAGCTTCTTTTTGAGCCACCTCTACTATTGCCCATGATTCCTCGGCTTCGGCCTGGATTTGGTGCACCGTGTTGGCCAGTTCTTCGAGCTGCTTGGCCTGATTTTCTTTTGACCTCTCGGCCAAATCATCTATCAAGTGCCAAAGATCGTCCATATCTAAGTCATTCACCGAGCCTCCCGCCGCATCATTAAGCCAATTCCACTCATGTGGCATCATTCCACCGAGAAACCTTTGAAGAAGATAGAGGTTTGTGAATCCATGGTGCGGGCAGCTCGTCACAATGGAATCGAAGTACGACAAGTACTCGTCCAATGTTTCATCCCGGGATTGCTTGAGGTTGATGATCTTCTCGCGGACTTCAAGTTGGAAGGATGGTGGGGAAAACTCCTCATAGTTCCAAGGCTCTGTACTATAATAAGAAGACATGGTGCACCATAAAGCAAAACTAAATAAAAAAGAACGGAAAAATAAATAAAGAAAAAGAACAACTTCACCGAAGCGCAGCTCCCCGGCAACGGCGCCAAAATTTGACGCCCGTCGTTTGACGCGTCAAACTTAATTTTTATATCTCCTGCTATTAGCTAGTAAAGCGGCAAGCGGGGTCGAACCCAAGGGAGCTGGTGTTGTTGAAGCTGTTTCTAAAAAACAATAAAAAAAGGGGGGGTTTTGTGTGCAAGTGTAATAAAAAGCACAAGAGGAAATAATAACGAAGATTCAATCAGAGAGAAGGCATTCAGCTTAGGGTTTCTATTATGACACGTTTATCATTGACTGCTAATAATCAATTTCATGTTTCTAAGTGTGGTTATTCCGACAAAGGTAACAACCCAAATATCCCGACAAAGGTGATACGCCACAATCTAACCCGACAAAGGTGTTAGACTTCTAGTTCTTTCCTAAACAAATAATCCGACAAAGGTATTATTAAATCTAGGTGTTACGATCTACTTTTACGACAAAATTTCCAGTAGATATTAACGGTAAGGATTAACTGCTCAATTAAGCTTTGCGACAAAGCTTCCACTTAATCTAACAAGTTAATTCATAAGATAAGCACAAGAACTAGTAAAACACGAAATAGCATTAAGAATAAAGTCTCAAAACAAACGTCACAATATGCAAAACCCTAAACTGAATTAAGAATTTAGCTACACATAATTATGAAAAGACGCATAATTAAAAGTAGGAAAATCTCTTCTCTTCGTCGAAAGCTTCGTCTTCTCCAGAGCCGTCTTGGTCTTCGTGGAATGATGGATGATGGAAACCCTAACCCAAACATCTTATTTATAAAAAAGATATGGTTTCCAAGTTTGATTTGGGCTGAAATTTCCAATTTTTGGACTCGCTGACGTCATCAAAACGTGTTGATGACGTCATCGACGTGGACCATGTACATTTTAACTGGCGCGGACGATGAACACTTTAAGGCGCGGACCATGAACACTTTATCGGTGAGTTAAAATTGCCTGCGTCCGTGATCCGGTCTGAGTTGCTGCTCTCTTCTGTGCGCCAATTCCGACTTTGACTCTCGTTTTGACCCTCCAAATGACCTCGGATGCTCTCGGTGTGAACTAGAGAGTTGTAGGGAATTGAGTCAGCTACGCGACGCCATGTAGTTCGTATTTTGCTGATCAAAGGTCCATTCCCAGCGCTCCGTCAAGCGTCCAAATGTCTGATCTGCCATTGTGGTGTTTTCGGCATAAAATGCTGTCTTTTATGCACGTTTCCTCCTAGAGCTTCCGAACACCTGAAATGCAAAACCATACTAAAAAGTAACTGTTCGCATATAAAAGTGTCGAAATAGATGGGATTAGCTGACTCGACGAGTCGTATAAATACGACTCATCACCCATCTTGGCATTGAGATAGGCTTGATCTTAAACCGCTTATTGGCTATTGATCATTGAGCTAGCGATAATGATTGAGAACCTTGAGTAGGACGTGAGCTAACAACATCTAGCGATTGAAGCTCACGTGCGAGGTGCTTCTTCCTTAAATCAAGTAAAAATATCTAGCGATTGAATTTGATTTAATAGTAGCACGCCTTAATCTAATCATCTAACATGATTGTTCTTGCATGAAATTGAATTCTTGGAGTCTAAAAACACACATGAGTGAAGTAGTTCCCTAGAGTACACCTTTTGCCTTGGTAGTGACATTATCTCTAGATCCCTTAGTTTGTTTACATTGTTCATATTCATTTTCTTTAGTAACTTCACCAATCAAACCTTTTGCAATTTGAATAGACTTATCGGAACGAAATCGAATAGTGCTCATAAGTTTAAACTTGCTCCTTGGACGACCCGGTACTTACCGGTCAATATAAATGTTTTTGACTTGTACTAAAAATACAACGTTCACTACCATAGAAGAGAGTAATATGTACAGGACCATTATGTCTTAGCAAAAAGTCAATGTGAAAACCAGAATAACTGACAACTTCGACACTCGTACTTGTATTCCAAAAGAGAGCTAAGCCACCGGAGCGACCACGAGCTGGGACAACAAAACAACAATCGAACCCTAACTTGACTCTTACAACTTCACAACGACGACTACCACACTTTGTTTCAATAAGACCAACAACTAGGGGACACGAAGACTTAATGACCTCCTTCCGAGCAAGAACTGCAGATGGAGACCCGATACCTCTACAGTTCCAAACTAGCGTTTTCATGGCTCTCGGTGGTGCTGTTTCCCAGCCACCGCCGCATCGACAACATCTTGGAGCAGAAAGTCATCGTATTCACCTTGATTAATGAGGTAGGGTTGTTTATTTAGATTCAGGAAACCTAATATTTCTTGATCTGAAAGTTGTTGGAATGAAGCTTCAGAACTACAGACGGAAATCCTGGGACGCAATCTCACTGATCTTTTCTTAGTGATTTTACCACTCGGAGGACGCAATCTAATCAATAATTATAATGGCGGTTTTGAGAGGAAAACTCTCCCTTCTCTTTTCGATTTCTTTTTCTTCTCCCGCCGCCTCATCCTTCCTCCCTCTTTAAGTCTTCAACTCCTCTGTTCGGGATTTTACCTCTTAAGTCTTCAACTCCTTTGTTCGGGATTTTTAAGTCCAAGATTCTTCATCGTCTGTGCGCGTTGGCAGCGGAGGCCGGGTTTGATGTGTTAGATAAATTTTGTATGCCCAGGATCGTAATACCTCATATTTATGTTAAATAAGTAGTAAGCTTATTTGATCTGATTTCATTTTTGATTGTTGACTTCAGTTCTTCGTAGAAAACACTGTAGTAGAACTTCCACACTCTCTACACGATCTTACGCCAGTAAATATTTGAGAGATAACAGAATCTGAGATCGGTGCGTGATACTAGGGGTCACTACCTTCTCCTAAAAGTTGTAGATAACTGCTACAAGTTTTAATAATTATGAATCCTTCCCCTAAAAGAAAAGCGTAATTATGAACTGTTGTCTATACATATGCAGGGGCGGACCCATAAAGTGAAGTAGGGGTTGACAAACAAAAATATGTTATCACATTAAATACATATAGCATCGTTATATAATAATAGTTTTTCTAATCATAAAAGTTGTATTTTACCGAATCCATGCTAAAGATTATATCTATTTTGTTATTGATGTTGTCAACAAACAATGTTATAAGAAGAATCCTAACCGATGTTAAAATAATTGACTCTTAACTTACTAGAAAGTCAAAATAGCACACATCGACAAATTATAATTCCTGCAATCCACGTCACTTCTTAAAATAACATAAGCTCTAATTATTAAAACCATCTCAGACGGCTTCACAACACTGTAATTTGTTATAAAATTTCATGAATCAAACAATTAATAAGAAAATGACATAGATAAAGGTGAATGACGAGCAATGAAGTGACAGTTGTATGGTGTTGGAGGATAAGTTTAATAATTAAAGTTAAAATACTAGATATATGAGGAGCGTTCAAATGAAGCACCCAAATTAGAATGATGCAGTGAGGCACGATCTGAGCCACACATCTACCCCCTCCCCCCCCACCCACCCCCCCCCCCCCCCCGTGCTTTGTGAGCGCGCCAAGTGTCCCACTACCAAAAATCTATCAAAAGCAAAAACTATTCCTGCACTATTCCCTGCCACATCATCAAAATGAGTGGCTCACAACGTGCCTCACTGCCTCATTCTACCAACCCTGCCTCAATCGAGTGCTCCCTAGTTGTATTATATTATATAAATACTAAATTACCTTATATATACATATATTGATTAAGGGGAGCGCTCAGTTGAGAACCCCTAAAAATTTGAAAACCTGAGACCATATATCTCACCATTGGATCAAGTTACATATTTGAATATGGAGGTGACATGTGTCCCACTAACTTTTTTCCTTCGTTATGCAGTTTTGATCATGCAATTTGCCTAAATGCATTTTAAGTTTTCGGAAACTGCACTTAGGCAAAAACTGATGCATTTTCAAAGTACATAACGAAGACGAAACTACATAACGAAAGGATTCTCAAGTTCTCGAAAAAAGGGGGCTCTCATTTGAGCACTCCTCTATTAATTAATATTACTATATAAACAAAATTTTGAAAGATGTTGGGTGACACTTGCCACCCTTTGCTAAAGGTGGTTCCACCTAGAGGTCGGCAATGGGCAGGGTAAGGGCAGGATAATACCATTTTTTCTTGACCCGTAGGGTACCCATGGTCAGGGTAGAATAATTTTTCTAACCCCGTAGGGTACCTATGAGCATGGTAATATTAGGGTAAATTAGGGTAGAGTCGGGTCGGCTAGGGTAGGGTAGGGTCAAGTAGGGCCAATTCAAGCATACTTCGAAGAAAAAAATTCATAATATGAATAAAAATGATAGGGTAGGACAGGATATGATATTAGGGTAGGAGGGCAGGGTAGAAGGGTAGGGTATGATTTTTTTTTCTATGACCCTTACCCCTGCCTAAGGCTTACAAGGCAGGGTACATATAGGATAGAAGACCGGACAAAATAGGGTAAGGGTAGGGTCAGGGTTACCCTATGGGCATTTTGACTCTAGGTCAAATGATGAGCCCTAGCCGCCCCTATACATATATTTAATGTTCAATGATCACCTTAAAACATATACTTTAAAGTCAACCATTTAATTGATCACTTTATTATTGACTTATAAAACATGATATCATATACACATTTCAAACTATTTACATAATGATCCAAACATTATAGGATCCATATACAACATAGATGAAAAAATAATTACCATCATTACTCTCACCTTGGATAATGATTTTATCGATTTTGATCCCTTTGCAGCATGCTCTCAAAGCATACTCCATGCTTTCCGGGCTGAAATCCAAAACACTGAACAGTCACTAATGAACATACATCTAAATTCTACTTGCACAAGAGCTTAAAATATGTCAAAATGTTATTTTTATGTTTCTCATGAACTGTACCCATGGATGACAACTTTGATTGTCAGAAAATATAATGGGGCTGAGGTAAAGGAATATTTACTCATAAACCGCGCGCATAATCCTCTTCTTACATGTTTACCTAGTAGAAGTCGATATTCTAATGATAAAACCACATAACCTTTTAAGTAAGCTTAACACGTTGGTAGCTGTTGAGGCAATGGCCTCACATGTTTTTGATGTTGACAAACCAGTTTAATGGTTTACGTAAGTATTTGTAAGTCAGGAACTTACTGGAGTATTCAAGAACGTGATGTTGTACTCAAGTACCTGTGGAAGTCGCTGAGTAATCAAGAACCTGAGTATTGGTCAACGTTCGAGTCAACAGAGCAGTTGTGAAGATCAATGAAGTTGCACACGTCTCCATAACAGTTGACAAATACATGGAGTGATGGCACGTCCCCATAACAGACAACAAGGAGATAATGGAGTGACGGTTACAAGCCATGATCTATGGCAGTTATCTCAATGACTTATATAAGTCCGGAAGTAACTGTTCAGAAGATTGCGTATTCATCTATATTCGTTAGAGCTTTCCAAAGTGGGCGTACCCAGTGTGAGAATATCAGAGTGTGTGATATTCGTGTGATCGAGTTACTCTTGATTTGTGCCGGAAAGCTACGGTGGTGCCAGGACTACTGTGACGTCGAGAAGACAGTCAGGGAAGTAGTCAGGATTTGCTTGTGTTGATCTAGTTTTGATCTACACTGAATAGGCAATTATGTACAAACTGAGTGTTATGATTGTACATGCTAAATAGTAATAAAAAGCTATTTAGGTTTATTCCGCTGCGTACTTTGTTTATTTGTTTATCTGCACACAAAGTCAGGTTCCTAACAGTTCCTAAACATTGTGAAGTCTTTGACTACTAACCACGATCCTATCAGTAGCGATGGAAATTGTAGGCTCAACATTCAAACAAAAGAAAGACTTCACATTGACAGGATACGACAAAGCTCGAGCCGTCAAGCGAGCACATTAATTTTGGGGAAAAGATCGTCTAATATAATGGAAGACACTGCTGCTCGCCGCACACGCGTTTGCAGGCGGTTTTCGATTGGACTCTCACCCAATTCCTTATCCTTGTGATGAGGACCCTATACGCCTACAAGCTGATACATCGACTAAGAATGCTTATCTTGATCCCATGACAAGGAATCGTGCCAAACACATTCAACAATAGGTGAATTCGTTCATAACTAACTTTCATGATGATATTAATGAGAATTACATAGTGCCTAAGGACCTGTCCAATTGAACTGAAACTTAACTGAAATTAATTTAACTTGACTGAAATTAACTTAATTTAACTTGACTGAAATAAACTTAATTTAACTTAACTGCAATTAAATTAACTTAACTGAAATTAACTTAACTTAATTTAACTTAACTTAACTTTACATCAGGCAGAAATATATTTATTTTGTTAATATTTGATCGTGTTGAATCTATAATTATATAATTTAGTGGTGGTGATGATCATCATCATCATATAACCATCATCATCACAACCATCATCATCACCACTATCATCATCACCACCATCATTTTCATTATATCATCGTCATCATAACATCATCATATCTGCAATTCACCATCATCTTATCATCATCATCACCATAAACATCAGCACCACCATCATCATCGTCATCATCATCATCATCATCATCACCATTATTATGTCATCATAATAACCATCATCATGTCTTCATCATCATCATCACCATCATCATCAGCATACATCATCACCTTCATCGTCAGCATATCATCATCACCTTCATCATCATCAACATCAACATCAACATCATCACCATCATCATCCTCATCACCATCATCATCATTATATCATCATCATTATAATAGCATCATCATCATAATCATTTCATCATCATTATATCATTATATCATCATCATCATCATAATCATTTCAACATCATCACATCACCATCATCATATCATCATCATCATATCATTTCATCATCTTCATCACATCACCATCATCATATCACCACCAGCATCATCATCATCATCACCACCATCATCACCATCACCATCACCATCACTATCACCATCACCATCACCATCACCATCACCATCACCATCACCATCACCATCACCATCACCATCATCATCATCATCATCATCATCATCATTATATCATCATCATTAGCATCATCATCATCATCACATCACCATCATCATCATCACATCACCATCACCATCATCATCATATCATCATCATCATAATCATTTCATCATCACATCACCATCATCATATATGATGATGCTGCTAATATGGTGATGATGATGCTAATATGGTGATGATGATGATATGATGATATGATGATGGTGATGATGATGATACGATGATGGTGATATGATGATGCTTATGGTGGTGATATGATGATGATGTGATGATGGTGATGATGATGATGATGACGATGGTGATCGATGGTGATGATGATGATGATGATGATACAATGATGGTGATATGATGATGATGATACGATGATGTTGATATGATGATGATGATGTTATGATAAAAATGATGGTCATGTTGATGATGATGATGATGGTGATGATGATGTTGATGGTGATGGTGACAATGATGATATGATGATGGTGATATGATGATGATGATGATATAATGATGATGGTGACGAGGATGCTGATATGATGATGATGATGAAAAAATCAATTTAAATCGAACTTAACTTAACTTAATTTAAATTAACTTAAGGGAAATTAACTTAATTTAAATGAAATCAATTTAACTTAACTTAATTTAACTAAAATTTACTTAACTTGACTTAACCGTCAAAAATATAAGTCCAAATGGACAGGTCCTAAGTCTCGAGTGCTTTTTTTACTCAGGTTTTCACCTACGGGGGTAATTCAAGCTAAAAGAGCATACGAGGAGCAGTGTTCTAAAAATCCCCGCCTAGGCCCCGAAATTTATGAATTTGCCCGATTAATTGATCCGCCTAGTCATCGCCGTCTAGATCCGCCTAGTCGCCGCTTAGTCCCCGCCTAGACCTGCCTAGTTGCCACCTAGACCCGCCTAGTCGCCCTCTAAATCCGCATAAGCGTTAACCAGATGACCAATTTTTTTGATCAAAATGAAAAAATTTCTTTATTTTACACAGTTTACATATGTTTGTATATCATTTTAATATTTGATAAACTATTAAAATATCTTTATTATCGGATTGCTTTTTATATATATTAAAATATAATAAAATATATACCATAATAATATTTATATGATTATTAATTATGAAAAATATTAAAAATTACAAAATTATAAAACCGATTAATCCCCGCCTAGACCCCGATTAATCCCCTATTAATTCTCAAGGACCCTTCCCGCCCGACTAGCGCTTATCGATTTTTACAACCTTGACGAGGAGAATCAAGGCCTAGCTGTTGGAGTACATTGTCTGCACACATCAATCAATAAAGAACATGACAAGATGAATTTAAAGTTGGACACAAAGAAAGATACCAAGTTTTCCGCGCCATCAATTATTGCACACACAACTGCAGAAAGTTCATCAATACATCATTATGAGCATGTAAATGTCATAAATATGTGCAATTCTCAAGTCATTAATGCTACCGCCCAAGACTTGAATATTGCGCAAGACTCAACAATGATGGTTCAAGAACCAAACTTGGATGCACAAGACTCTACATGATTGCACAAGGCTCAACGATGGCTGCACATCAATCCACATCCACAAGACTTTATTGCTTTCCTATTATAAATACCCATTTCATTTTTAGCAAGAAACACTTTACATTTAAATTTGTTTTTCACATGAAACTTAGCCAAGTGATATTTCAATATAAATGAGAGATTTCTCTACCCCTTTGCTCTTGTAATTTCCTAGTGATATTGTAGAAGCGGTCATTCGATGGCAACCTTTCTGTGCTTCCAACTTCATACGTGGTTGTGTGGTTAGGTAACTTAGAGTGTGGTTAGGCGTCTACTTGTCGCAAGTCATTGCACTAGCAGTGGTTGGCATCAAGAATCGCCGGGTTGCACTATTATCCCCAAATTTGTTCTTAGTTGGAGTTGGTGGCAGCATTAACTTCTTCAAGTGATATCCAATATTTCGTTGCTCAAATCCTACGTCGTGAAGATCAAAATCACCCCATAACATTTGATGCGGTTGTGTAAGCTTGTTTAACAATTTTCATTGTAGAAAAACATCTCTCAACAGTCGCAGTTTCCACGAGTAGTGTCAATACTAACTTCAAGAGTTGAAAGACCAAAGGATATGCACGATGCTTTCTCGTATCCACCATCACTCTAGCAAGAGCACCGAGGTCCTTCAAATTTGAAAATCTTTCCTCTTCTAGGACATTATCAATAAAAAGGCGAAGTTGATGCGCCATAACATTTGATCTCCAAAATCAACGTTGTCGGGATAAAATTTCATCAATCTCATCAAGTTCATATGATCAAAGTGTTGACATATATCAGCCGGACTCAAAGAAGTCGTACAAATTAGCAGCTCAGAATTAACCTCATTAAAATGATCGTTGAACTCTTGAAGGATTAAATCCACACTGTATAAAAATAGTCCACTTAAAGATGTGCTGTAAGTTAGTTATCCCGGATTTTTGTCAGGGTCTTCGTGCATCAACAAACTCTTCCTCTAAATTTAGGATCTGAATATCATACTTGTGATGGACCATATTTATATGATTCGTTAAGACAGTTAAACCCACCAAATTAGACGCTTTATCTTGACAACTTTTACTTGTTAGTTTCACTTTTGTTCTACAGGCTATTTCAAGGAGTAGAGATGAAACGAGCTAAAAAGGAGTTCTTGACGCTAAAAGTGGATTACAAGTCAGAACTGGCCATGCTCCGGTAGAACTCCGATCAAGCCACAACTAAGTCCCAATGACTTGTTCCAACAAAGATCAAGAACACAAGTGAAATGCCAAGTATAAGTGCCTTGTCCTTTGATGTCAACCAAGGAGCAACCAAAAGGCAACCAAAGTCTAACCGAAGTTGCATGGGAACCGATGGCTTTTGGAGGCAAAAGATCTCATTCCACTCAACTCACCCCCCCCCCCTCCACCTCACCACCGGCGGCTTTTGGCCCTCCTCCCCCCTCTTGACAAGTGTGTGGCTCTCCTCCTCTCCTCCTCCTCTCCCCTTGCCTATAAATACAAGTCCTCCTCCTCCTTGAAGAAGTGTCCCAAAAATCCTAGTCTTTGGTCATTGGTTCTAGTCCCATTTTGGTTCTTTGATCACTTGTTGCTTGGATAGAAATCTCTCTACAATTCATCCCACAATCCTTGTAAACACTTCACTTTGATATTGAAAGCTCCAAGTTTGTTCTTGAGTTTGAATGTGTTCTTGAGTTTTACTTTCAAAAACCTTTACTTTCCTTGTCTTTCAAAAACCTTTACTTTTCTAAGCACTTAGCTATGATATCCACCCCTATGGATATTCGTAGCTAAACCCTTCATTCGGTTGAAGGGGTGTGCTTGTATCATAAAATGTTTTAGACCCTTCTCTTAGTGCCTCTTCGTGTTTAACTTGTTCTATGTGCCTTATATTAGGTCAGAATACCATTGGTTGAGTGGAGGCTCGGAAGAGCAAAGCTCTTCCATGGGGTTCGTGAACATACGTGGATAAGTGGAGGCTCGGAAGAGCACAGCTTCTCTGTGGAGTTCAACCTCTTTTAAACACCATTTGGTTGATCAGGAATGATTGATCAAATGGATGCACATACTAGAACAAGAGTTTTATGTCTTGAAAAAGACTAGACGGTGTGGCAAGTCAAGTGCTAGGAATAGCCTTGATACATCTTTAAACACGTAGTATGATCATTAGAGGTCGATGATAAACGGACTATGATACAAGGCCCCTAAAACCGAATCTTTCCTTTGATTAAAACATCACCTGTCACTTTACTTTCAGTCTCATTATTAACTGCTTATTTTCAGTCATTTACTTTCAGTACTTTAATTTCCACACATTTACTTTCCAGCAATTTACTTTTCAGCAATTTACTTTCTATCGCTTATTACAGACCCTTTCAATATCAGTCCATACCAAAAGTATGTTGATTAAGTAGATATTGAATTCGACTGTTCCAACAATTTACTTTCAGTAATTTACTTTCTGTCGCTTATTATAGACCCTTTCAATATCAGTCCATACCAAAAGTATGTTGATTAGTCGATATTGAATTGGACTGTTCCAACACTTTACTTTTCAGTATTTACTTTCAGTCCTGTATTTACTTTCTTTACTTTCAGTCATTTACTTTTCAGTACTAAAATCACAACCAACCCACGTTACTTTCAATACTAAAATCACAACCAACCCCCAACTGTCTTACTTTCCATTTTCAAAAGAACAACTATCCACTAATTCCCTTGGGTTCGACCCCTACTTACCGCTTTACTACCCAATAGTAAAGTCACGAGTAGCGGACTTATAAATTTATTTTGTACACATTGCCTCGCGACAAGGCAGTGCTGTTAAATTGGCGCCGTTGCCGGGGAGTTAGCTATCAGATTAGTTGTTCTTTTCTCTCCCTTTTCATTTCTTCATTGCACTGTCCACTATGTATGCATGGATGACTCGACATCTTCCTCAGTTTGGAGGTACAGTTGGAGAGGACCCTGTAATACACTGCCAACATTTTCACCATATATGCCGCTACATGAAACCTGAAAATGAGGAGCTAGAAGAGTTTAAAATGAAATGCTTTAAACTCTCTCTAACTGACTTTGCGACAGTATGGTATTACTCATCAAATGCTAGTTGTGCAGGTTATTATGAGGACCTTCGTGCTCAATTCCTGAAAGAATTCTCCCCCCCATCCTTACGACATGACACTCGAGAGAGGATCATCCGCCTTCAACAATCCCGGGATGAGACTTTGGATGAGTACTACACGTACTTTGACACCATCGTTTCACGCTGCCCACACCATGGATTCACGAATGTGGTTCTTCTTCAAAAATTCCTTTGTGGGATGAGGCCGGTTGACCAATCAATGATTAATGACGCAGTAGGAGGATCGGCCATGCACTTAACCATGACTCAAATGTGGGATGTTATAGATGACTTGGCCGAAGCCACAAAACGAAGGCCAATGCTCCAAGCTGATAGAAGAGCGCAGATGGTAGAAGCTAATCTAGAAAGGAGTGGAGAAGACATTGCAGAGGCCATGATGGTCAAATCAGATACAGAAAGCACCGAAAGCAACAAGGAAGAGCCTACATGGGAAATCACTCCCGAGCCATCAGAAGACCAAGAGCCAGAAACCGATACAGTGTGGGACGAGGAAGAGCCTACATGGGAACTAACCGCCGAACCAACAGAAGAGGAAGTCCCAGTCACCACTGACGAGCTGCCAAACACATACCCTGCACTCATTACCGAAGCAGCCGAAGAAATCAACCAAGACCAGGTCCTCACGGACAGGCTGGCCGATGCAGATCCAGTCCATTTAATGAGAGCTTCCCAACTTTTCCCCTTGATCAATATGCAAATCGCAGAAAACTATGTGATCAATGATGAGTCTGAAATAAGGATGGAAGAAAGGCCTAAGCAGAACGACTCATTGATGGAGCATTTTTTCGCCACAACTAGACAAGGCAGCCCTAAACATAAGAGAGCCCGACTCAAGAAACTAGCGACTATAGTGAAGGGTCCCTCACCTTCTCAGAGGTGTTGGAAAGAGAAACCACCAGAACAATGGGAACAGGACCCGAGCACATCATCCCACAAGAACTCGGGGAGAGTCAAGGCAAGAATCAATGCAGGAGCCGCGACAAAATATGACCTGAGTTGCCCATGGGATCCAAACTTATGATCCAGGAGTGAGGTATCGTCGAGCTAACGACGTTAAACAAATGCACTGGTCGGGAGGTAACCCGACATCTATCTTACTTTCAGTCATTTTATTTTATGTCATTTAGTTTTTGCCTTAAGTCATTCTCACCTTTCCTGTATATATTTGCTTGCAATCGGCTTTTGAACTAAGTCGTGATGTGAGGCACGCCTTCGTTCAAAAGTGTGGGGTGAGAACTGCCTTTGTACATAGTTAATTAACATGCTTTCTTTTTTCCTTTTCCCTTGATATTAACTTTTTGAAAATATGAACTTGAGAATGTGAAAAAGATAGATCTAAATTCAAGCATTTACCTTGTGAAATCTCAACTGTATAAAAACTTAGGATGTAACTTCTCATTTGTCCCTTTGTGCTGAGTTATACAGGGGATGTGGAGTTGATATAAAATGCCCTAGAGAGGCTTGGCAAGCACTCGAAGGATCGGATTTCACTATATGGTTTACGAAGTCAGTGGAGGCTGCACTTCGGGTTTCATTGAAGATTGAAGTCATCTCCGCCGTGCAGCGTTTATGCAAGAGGCGGGACGGGAATCAAACCGTCCTATCTCTAGTCCTAGTAGCCGAGAAAATAGATGAGCGATCCTCATCTTGACCCGCGCGAAACGGCGAGGATGAGAAATAGCGGGGAGGTATTTCCATATGCTCTCGGGCGATGATTGGACCTCCCAAAAAGGTTGAGAAAATGGACAAGCAAGTCACAAAGAAGCAAAGCTCGAAGAAGCAAATCAAAGGCCGAAGGCCAAAATTGTGAAGGTTTTAACCGAAACAAAAGTGAAGAAACTCCAATTCAAAATCAAAGGCCGAAGGCCAATTCACTTCAAAAGCTGTCCCTCACCAAAAGGAAATCAAAGAACTCAACTTATTGAAACCCGAATCAAGTCATGTGCTAGAAAAAGCTACAAGAGAACCATATAGTGCGAATCGGTCCCGAGACTGCATTCCAGGAGCCTGAAAAGGGCTATCTCCCGAAACATCCGAATTAATTTGCATCTCGGCTCGAAGGTACAAGTATCAAGTTTCTTCTAAGTATTTACACGGTTTAGTTTGGTAACAAGTAAGTATTGCATGAATAGGATAAATCTAGTCCCACATTCTCACTTTCTTATTTAAAGTTTTTACTTGGATTGTGTGCGCATCTTTCAAATAGCATTGTTCGGGACGAACAAGTATAAGTGTGGGGTGATTTGATGGACCATATTTATATGATTCGTTAAGACAGTTAAACCCACCAAATTAGACGCTTTATCTTGACAACTTTTACTTGTTAGTTTCACTTTTGTTCTACAGGCTATTTCAAGGAGTAGAGATGAAACAAGCTAAAAAGGAGTTCTTGACGCTAAAAGTGGATTACAAGTCAGAACTGGCCATGCTCCGGCAGTACTTCGATCAAGCCACAACTAAGTCCCAATGACTTGTTCCAACAAAGATCAAGAACACAAGTGAAATGCCAAGTATAAGTGCCTTGTCCTTTGATGTCAACCAAGAAGCAACCAAGGGGCAACCAAAGTCTAACCGGAGTTGCATGGGAACTGATGGCTTTTGGAGGCAAAAGATCTCATTCCACTCAACTCACCCCCCCTCCACCTCACCACCGGCGGCTTTGGAGGAGAAGAAGCCACATGGGCGGCGGCTTGTGGCTTGTGCCACCTCACCACCGGCGGCTTGTGGCTTGTGCCACCTCACCACCGGCGGCTTGTGGCTTGTGCCACCTCACCACTGGCGGCTTGTGGCTTGTGCCACCTCACCACCGGCGGCTTGTGGCTTGTGCCACCTCACCACCGGTGGCTTTTGGCCCTCCTCCCCCTTCTTGACAAGTGTGTGGCTCTCCTCCTCTCCTCCTCCTCTCCCCTTGCCTATAAATACAAGTCCTCCTCCTCCTTGAAGAAGTGTCCCAAAAATCCTAGTCTTTGGTCATTGGTTCTAGTCCCATTTTGGTTCTTTGATCACTTGTTGCTTGGATAGAAATCTCTCTACAATTCATCCCACAATCCTTGTAAACACTTCACTTTGATATTGAAAGCTCCAAGTTTGTTCTTGAGTTTGAATGTGTTCTTGAGTTTTACTTTCAAAAACCTTTACTTTCCTTGTCTTTCAAAAACCTTTACTTTTCTAAGCACTTAGCTATGATATCCACCCCTATGGATATTCGTAGCTAAACCCTTCATTCGGTTGAAGGGGTGTGCTTGTATCATAAAATATTTTAGACCCTTCTCTTAGTGCCTCTTCGTGTTTAACTTGTTCTATGTGCCTTATATTAGGTCAGAATACCATTGGTTGAGTGGAGGCTCAGAAGAGCAAAGCTCTTCCATGGGGTTCGTGAACATACGTGGATAAGTGGAGGCTCGGAAGAGCACAGCTTATCTGTGGAGTTCAACCTCTTTTAAACACCATTTGGTTGATCAGGAATGACTGATCAAATGGATGCACATACTAGAACAAAGAGTTCTATGTCTTGAAAAAGACTAGACGGTGTGGCAAGTCAAGTGCTAGGAATAGCCTTGATACATCTTTAAACACGTAGTATGATCATTAGAGGTCGATGATAAACAGACTATGATACAAGGCCCCTAAAACCGAATCTTTCCTTTGATTAAAACATCACCTGTCACTTTACTTTCAGTCTCATTATCAACTGCTTATTTTCAGTCATTTACTTTCAGTACTTTAATTTCCGCACATTTACTTTCCAGTAATTTACTTTCTGTCGCTTATTACAGACCCTTTCAATATCAGTCCATACCAAAAGTATGTTGATTAAGTAGATATTGAATTCGACTGTTCCAGCAATTTACTTTCAGTAATTTACTTTCTGTCGCTTATTACAGACCCTTTCAATATCAGTCCATACCAAAAGTATGTTGATTAGTCGATATTGAATTGGACTGTTCCAGCACTTTACTTTTCAGTATTTACTTTCAGTCCTGTATTTATTTTCTTTACTTTCAGTCATTTACTTTTCAGTACTAAAATCACAACCAACCCACGTTACTTTCAGTACTAAAATCACAACCAACCCCCAACTGTCTTACTTTCCATTTTCGAAAGAACAACTATCCACTAATTCCCTTGGGTTCGACCCCTACTTACCGCTTTACTACCCAATAGTAAAGTCATGAGTAGCGGACTTATAAATTTATTTTGTACACATTGCCTCGCGACAAGGTAGTGTTGTCAAATTGTCACAAAAAGAAGATACTTTTGCATGAGAGAATTCCACTCCTGATCTCTAATCGTTTGTAACTACCGTTTATTAGATATAACCATAGACATGGTATTCAGAATATCTTGATCTTTCCTTTGAAGAGCCATTGATAGAAACTCCATAAGACCTAGAATAAGCAGCATCTATTGCAAATAAAATACGAAATCAAACGATTGAAAATATCTAAGAAGACCATTTGCTTGACGCCTGTTCATACTGTCTGAGCCATCTTCTTCTATATATTCAAGCACTTTTAACACTATTGGAAATAATTCCACCAGACGCGGAAGTGTTCTATAAGGAAAACCAACGCGTGTTTCTAGGTTTCTACAAAGTAAGTTCTTGATTGAGTCCACTTCCTGTTCTTATATCACAATTACCAATAGCCTCTTTTAATTGCTCTTGATATTTGTCGCGAATCATATCTCTTCATTTGCAAGATGCTCCAACCACATTCAATAGAAGAGATAATTTATCAAAAAATCACCCACTTCAAAATGTTTTTTAAAATTGCAACAACTACAAGCTGTAGTTGATGAGCAAAACTATGAATATAATAAGCTGAGCTATTTTCTTATGCAGTTAAGGCCCTTAATCCATTAAAATCACCTTTCATATTACTTGCTCCACCATAATTTTGTCCTCTTACACTTATTTAACACAATCCATGTTCGACAAATAATGAATCAATAACATTTTTAAGACTGACAGACGATGTATCTTTCACATGAATAACACCAATAAACCTTTCTTTAACAATTCCCGATTTATCAACAAATCGTAGAAGCACAGCCATTTGCTTCTTGTAAGAAACACACTGGACTCATCCACTAAGAATGCAAATATGTCGTTGTCAATTTCTTCAATAATATGACAAATTACTTCTTGAGAAAAGCAACGCACAATGTCCTTTTGAATCATTGGAGAGATCAATTGGTTGTTTCAAGGAGCCTTTTTTTTAAAACAACTTGTTGGCAGTCTCATTCTGATTAGCAGTATACTTGATCAATTCCATAAAATTACCTTGATTGTTTGACTCTTCTAATTCATCATGTCCATGAAAAGGTAATCCTTGTTGTAGCAGAAATCTAGAAACATCAATGAAGACATTCAACCGAATACAATGCTCATTCTTTGTAATGTCAAATACTTTAATTTAGACAGGACTTCGTCAATATTTGATTAGGCATGCTCAATCTGTTATTAAGCCAAAAGGCAACACCTCACCAATAAACGCGGCCTAAAGTGACCATAAGACAGCGCTTATTGATGAAGCGCTGTCTAATGACCAGTTTTTGAAAGACAACATTTATGATAAGCGCTGTCTTTAGCGTGTTCTGTACTGGTGAATCATCACTTTTTTGAAGGCTTTATTGTGAAAACTATTAACGTCTCCCACATGGGGAAGCTAGTCTCTCCGTCTTATTTCAACTAGAGAAACCTTTTGGCCACAAAAGTATCATTGTCGGCATCTCTGAATAAGCAACAGCACAAGCCAAATGCTTTATCCTCTTTCATGATATACTCTAATCGATTACCATATTGATCAAACCACTCAGGGCTAAATCGTCTCAACCACTTCCTTATTCTTTTCCGTGGAAAATCATGACCGCGGGGTTGACAAGGCCCTCTAACTAAATACTTCTGTCGTACTTCATCTCGTCGATTACGATGATACTCAGTAAATTATTTTCTCTCTGCGGGATCCAAGGAAGATCATCCAAATTAACAATCTCAGAAGCAGAAGAAGTACCATGATGAATAATGGGTGATGTAGTTGCACTAAATCGCGATCCTCATCGGCTGAGGATGCGTGCTTTCGTTTCAAAAAGTAATCCAGCTTTTGTTCAGCAAATATATGTAATTAAAAAACATTATAAAATGTCACATCAAAATAATATTACATTATAAAAAATATTATGTACAAAAGTACGTGACATATGAGCTTACGATCAAACGGACTTGAGTTCTAACTCTCAAAACCAAACATGTGTTTTGTACATTCAAAAGAACAATAGTCAAAGCTTAGTAAGACTAAACACAAGTAAAATTGTTATATTCTTAAAGGTTGTCAAACCGATATCAACCAATAATTCAGTTTGTATATCCAACATTAAACAATCACTAATTCATCATCAAACAATAAACCCTAATTTTACCTGTCAATGCTTCTCTAAAAGTGAAATACCCGAATAAATCAGTTAATCAATCCCGTCCTCTTACCTGATTTCGAATGATTATAGATGAAACAAAATGCAAATAGAGTTTGATTTCCAGCTCCGCCTCCGCTTCTCTGATCCATTCATTGTTGTGTTTTTCTTTTTTACGATTCTCTGTTGTTTTTTTGTTTAGGATTTAATATAAATTTTTAGTGAGGACAAAAGAAAATATTCAGTGGGGGTAAATTAAAAATATCAATGAGGGTATATTCATATATCACACTAAAGTTAAGATTATTTTGGTACTACCATACATCATGTACATCCGCCCCTGGATAAAACTTTGCTTGGAATTGCTAGTTGATCAGGTACCAAAACAAAAACTGGTGATATATTTGTCGCTTGCAGATGTTGTGTTGAAATTGTTATGTTTTGTTGAATTAGTCATTAATCATATGTTGGTTCAACTTCTTACAAGTTTTGTTTGTGGATGACAGTTTGATTGCAAAAAGTTGTATCACATCTTATTTTACATAAAATTTTGAATCAGAACATAGTATTCACAACAAATTTGGACGAAAATTACAGTGGTCGATTTTCAAAGGAATACCACTACAAAACCACTGGAAAAGGTGAAAATGTGATGAAAACACAGCGCTAAGCTTACCATCGTATTTCTCATCAACGCAAAAAAAATTACGATGGTTTTTCCATGCACTTCCAGCAAAATCTTTCAGCAGTTTTACAGTAGTAACAAAAACCGGTGAACAATCGTGGAAAAATCAATGCAATTTCACTGAAAAATTTACGGGAATTGTGCAATGACTTTACAGTGTACAAGCTATTTCACGGTTATTCGGGGGTTTTACAATAGTTGTTTTCCTTTGGCTTTGCGGTGATTGTGCTAAGGTATATATAATAACATTACCTGAGTTATGCCATGACATTCCTGCTATTTTACTGTGAAAAAAAAAAGATTTATATAATTACAAATAAATATTTTCATCAGTGAAATTAATAGATTCAATATTTAAAATTTTGAATCTTATACAATATTTAAAATGAAAAGGCATGCACAACATTAATTCAAAATGTTTCTAATATCTGAAATCCAGCACTTCAAATGTTTCAATATATATCAACTAGGTTTTGTTCTCATCTAAATCCATATATATGTATTTGATGTGGGTACGACTATATTTGCTGTGAGTGCTAGCAGCAACTCATTCACCTTTGCCGGGACATCAACACCACTTCCTCAACCTCGTACAGGGACTTACATGCTCTACAAAAAGTCGTAACTCTGCAGCACAATTTCATAAAATTTTATTAAAACAAATATAACCTCTGCCATCATATATAACTATCTAAGTAAAAAATGTATCATGACAAGCTATAAAGGACCAGAAGATGAAAATGCATAATGCAAGTTTGAAGTTCTCACATAGAACCAACAACTATGAGCATTTTTTAAAGACATTTGGAGACATCTTACCAATAAAACACTTAAAGTTTAAACCAAAGTCCAAGGAGGACTAAATCTGCTCACTTTTACACTTATACATTCACTAACTTCGCAGTTTTCTCACCAAACAACAATCGAGGTACTATCAGTACCAAACAACACTTCAAACGACACAAGTCAAAGCAGTAAATAAGATCAATTTTAACCAACATACTGTCCCAAGATTTGGACTAATCCATTAGAACTAATTCAAAATCCTCTTAGTACCCAACTACACACAAATTTAACCAACTCTTCTCGCAAGCAGTCACAATTCTCAGCCTCCTTCCTGCTCCTTCCTGACGACATCAAGCACAACATCAATCAACTCGTCACCTTCAGTTTAATGCCCTTTAGCCCAGTTATTATCAGCCCCAGCTATATTGTCCAAAGACAAAAATTTCTGGCTTTAATCAAGTAGAACACGATGAAAATCACAACTACTTAAGCAGTTACTAACAATTACACCAATCCAAAGTTTAATCAAGTAATAAGATGACAAAAAGTTGTAGAATAGTTCACTTACAAGTTACAAATGCAATGACCTGAGCGTCTTTGTTCCTTTCTCCAGCGTGATATCATACGTATGGTCACAGAAATCTTGCGAAAAGAACTCCAAGACTTTCGCTGCACGAATAACATCAACTGAATAAAACAAACCCAAAAGAACTCAAATAACTTCAACATACCACCGGCCACCATAATTCACAATCGATCACCATGATGCGCGTCGTCTGATGCGTCAAATTTAAATTTATAATTCTCCTGCAATAAGCTAGTGTAGCGGCAAGCAGGGTCGAACCCAAGGGAGCTGGTGTTGTTGAAGCTCTATCTAAAAACAATAAAGAAAGGGGGTTTGTGAGCGAGTGTAGTAAAAAGCACATGAGGAAATAATTATGAAGATTCAATCAGAGAGAATGCATTCAGCTTAGGGTTTCTATTGTGACATGTTTATCATCGACTGCTAAATAACTAATTTCATGTTTCTAAGCGTGGAATTCCGACAAAGGTAATATCCTAAAGTATCCCGACAAAGGTGATACACTACAATCTAACCCGACAAAGGTGTTAGATTTCTAGTTCTGTCCTAAACTTAATAATCCGACAAAGGTATTATTTAGCCTAGGTGTTACGATCTACCTTTACGACAAAGTTTCCAGTAGATATTAACGATAAGAATTAATTGTTTGATTAAGCTTTGCGACAAAGCTTCCACTTAACCTCACAAATTAATTCATGGAATAAGCACAAGAACTAGAGAAACATAAAATTGCATTAAGAATGAAATCTCAAACACTGTCACAATATGCGAAACCCTAAACTGAATTAAGGATTTAGCTACACATAATCATGAAAAGACACATAATTAAAAGTAGGAAAATCTCTTCTCTTTGTCGAAAGCTTCGTCTCCTCCAGAGCCATCTTGGTCTTCGTAGAATGATGGATTCTGGAAACCCAACCCAAAGATCTTATTTATAGCAAAAACTAGGGTTTCCACGTCTGTTTTTGGGCTCAATTTCTAAGTTTCGGGCTTACTGACGTCATCAAAACGCATGCTGACAGTAGCGACCGCGTTTCGCCTTAACATTAGCGACCAGGTTTCCTTTAGACATTAGCGTCGAGCTAATGTCTCTACGAAACGCGGTGCCCACTGAGTCCCGACTTCGGCTATTGATTTGACCATCCAAACGACATCGGATGCTCTCGGTGTGAACTAGAGATCGAGTTGTAGGGAATTGAGTTATCTACGCAACGGCATGGGGCTCATATTTTTCTGATTAGCAGTCCATTCCCAGAGCTCCGTCGACTGACCAAAGGTCTAATCTGAAACTGTGATGTTTTTGGCATGAAAAGCCATCTTTTATGCACGTTTCCTCCTAGAGCATCAGAAACACCTGAAATGCAAAACCATACTAAAAAGTAAATGTTCACATATAAAAGTGTCGAAATAGAGGGGATTAGTTGACTCGACGAGTCGTATAAATACGACTCATCAAACCACCCCACACTTAAACTTGTTCGTCCCGAACAAGAACTAAGTCATAGAAAGAAAACAAATATAACAACACAATTTCTTCGACGTCCCGGATAATACTACATGAACATGAGTTGCTAGTCTAAATTCCCCCTTTCCATGCAAAGTTCAATCGTTACTCAAATCATCATGCTCAACATAGAATTAACTTGATACATGTTACCTTTGAGCCAAAATTCAAATCAATTCGGATGAATGGGAGATAGCCCTCTTTAGACCCATGATCTGCACTCGCTGTCCCGAATTCTGGTTATATGGTAACACTTCGTTGCTTTTTCTTGCACGTGATTCATTCGAGCTTCAAGGTTTTTTGAGTTGTTTTGGGACAGCTTTTGTAGTGACTTGGCTTTTGATGTAACAGTGGTGTACTTCACTTTTGTTGCGTGTAAAACTTCACAATTGACTGATTTTTTCTCTTCTTTTTTTGCTACTGATTGTGAACTTCTCTTCAGTGATTCCTTTTCTTTGACAAAAGTCCAATCATCGCTCGCAAGCATATGGAAATACCTTCCTGCTCTCACTCATCCTCGTCCTTTCGACGCGAGTCAAGCCGAGGGTCGCTCGTCTGTTTTCCCGGCTACTTGGACTAGAGATTGGACAGTGTGTTGTTTTCCCGTCCCACCTGACCGCATAAATACTGCAGTGGCGGAGCAGACTCTTGACCATGTTTTCTCGAAGTGCTAGCCTCCACAAGGTCCATATAACCATATAACTCGAATTTTGGTCCTTTGAATGCTTTGTCAAGTCTCTCTAGGACATTTCTATCAACTTCACATCCCTGTTTATCTCAACTCAAGAGGACACGTAGTGGGTTAAGTTCAACTGTAGTCACATAATTCAAATTTCACGAGAAAAAAAAAATACATGTAGTCGGTATCATAAGTTTCACATACTCATAATCCAATACTGCATATCCAAGAAACAGAGAGAAATTTCATACTTCCAATTTTTTTTAAAGGGAAACGTGCAGACACTATGCATGTGCAAAAAATAAACGTGCTGACACGACAGACTGACTCTCCCACCCCACACTTTTGAACAAAGCCGTTTCCTCACGGCACGACTTAAATTCAAAGACACAGACTATGCAAGACACACAAAAACGTGGAGAAATAAATGGAGAATAAAAAAATGAACAGGCACTCCCCTCGTTCCGTCGCGTGATGGGAAGAATTCTGGTCAACCAAATCGGTCAACACTGGTCAACTGTCCACCGCGTCTGCTTAAGACGTTGTGTGCCGCGTCTGGTGTAGACGTTAACCTAATGTCGAAGGCTAACGCGGTCAGCTAATGTTGAGGGCTGGCGCGGTCCACACTGAGGTGCACTGTTTCCTGCATGAAAAGCATCTCCTTTCCCAAAAGACACAGTAAAACATGTGACTCAAGACTCAAATAAAAAGAAAACGAAATAAAAATGAAAAAACAAAACATTTGCCGGGCTGCCTCCAGGCGAGCGCCTTTGTTTTACGTCGTTGGCTCGACGTTACCTCTTTAGGAATCACAAGTTAGGATCTCATGGACGTGTGAGGTCAAATTTTGCCTCAGCTATTCCTGCAATCTACCCACAACCCTCGTGTGATGGTGCGCTCGTGTCTGCTCTCCATCGATCAGGCGGGTTCGCCTTCACATCTTCTCGAATCCGTGAGGACACCCTGCTCATGGCTATTTCATCTGCTGCACAACTCGTCTCGGCTGGTAGGTCAGGAACTAGGGCACCAAGATCTGATGTGTTCACTATGTTCGGCGGTTTCCTCGCGCATGGACGGTCATCATCCCCATAGATGTAGAAATATGATGTCTTGCCACCGAATGCAAGCAACAACAAGCCTATGCCCATGTCGATCTTGGTTTTGGTGGCGAAGAGGAATGGCCATCCCAATATAAGTGCTGGAGGATCATCGTCTCTAGCATCTCCCATCTGCAAGACATAGAAATCTGTAGGAACAACAAGGTCTCCTACTCGGAGGGTTAAATCCTCAAGCAAATCAACCGGTCTAACACATGATTTATCTCCTAACTTGACCAATAGCTTAGGAGGTTTCAAAGGCCCCAAATTTAAAGAGCAATATAATGAGTAAGGCATGGCATTAATCGCAGCACCCAAATCAATTAGACAATGATGTATTTGAGTCTCACCGATACCACAGGTGACCGTGAAGGCACCTGGGTCCTTACTCTTTTCAAGTGGTGCTTCATGACTCGTAGCGAGTGGGCGCTCCATTATCGGCTCGTTTTGCTCATGCCTCGCCTCCAATCTACCTCCTAGCTCATCCTTGTCGACCATATGGTCTTTAGGATCTATTACCTGCATAGAAAACGAAGGGAAAAAAGTAGTTTTAGAACATGCATCAGTGGGAACCGCGTCTGGCATAGACATTACGACCGCGCCTGGTGTAGACGTTATAGGCGCATCTGCTTTAGACATTAGCGTCGAGCTAATGTCTATTGCAGATGCGGTGAGCACTGTGTCCGAATCGTTTTCTTCATTTTCTGTATCAATGTGCTCGTCGATCGCAAGCATCTTGTTCACCCAATAAGCAGACTCCTTCAGTGCTGCGTCCACATCCACTACTGCCATCATGCTGACATTCCCTCTCAGATTAGGCACTGTCTGGGACAGCAGTCTCCCTGTATCTCTCTTCAGCTCGGAAACGTTCTGGGCCAAGTTGGACATCTGTTTGGCGGGCTCTCCTAAAGTCCCATCGGTCTTGGCCTGATATTGATGCACCGAAGTAGCCAAGTCCTTCACGATGTCCTCTAGGGATTTTCCTTGCTGACTCGGGCCTGCCTGGTTCTGATACTGTGCTCACGGCTGGTACTGGTTTGGCCCGTTGTATCCTCCCTGTTGCTAGCGGTACGGTGGGTGGTAGTACTGCTGCTGCTGAGTCTGCTGGGGTGCATGGTTATTGTAATTCTGAAATTCACCCACTGCATTGACGTTGGCCTGTGTATCCTCCTGTAGACTGGGGCAAGCATCTGTCTTATGGTCTGTTGCACCACAAAACTCGCACGGTTTTACCTGGACTGGCTGCCTTCTTATGATCTGTTGCATCATCTCCTTCATTTGCTTCATCTCCTCGGCCATTGAATTCACCGGGGTATCAGCTTTTGCAACATTCATGGTCCGGGCGAATTCCTCTTATCGACTGGTCTCCTCTCTGAACCGTGCATTCTCAGCCACGTCTGCGATCAGCTTCCTGATTTGGCCTAGGGGCAGGTTCATGACCGTGCCTCTAGCCGAGGCGTCTATGAGCATCCTGTCGAGCGGTCTCAGGCCATCAAGCAGGTACTCAATGACGAGCTTCTCCGGAAGTCCGAGGTTGCAGCAGCTTTGTTCCAAACGGCGGAACTTCTCTAGGTAGTCGTACATCGACTCGTTGGGCCCTTGTCTGAGATCCTGGAGCTGCCTGCGAACCTGCATTGCTCTGCCCGCTGGGTAGTACTTGTTTAGGAACTTTGTCTGCATCTGGTCCCATGTCTGGATGCTACCTGAAGGCAAAGACAAAAACCAATCATTAGCGGCATCGATTAGAGAAAAGTAGAAGGCTTTCAGCTTAAAATCTGCCACTTCGACTCCGTATGGCTTTAGGTTTTGGCAGATGCCATGTAGACGCTTAAGATGTGTGGTGGCCGACTCTCCCTGGCGGCCCGAGAACTTGGGCAGATGGTGCACAACTGCCGAGTTGATGACTATTTCCTCAAGCTCCGGCCCTTCGTAGATGCACCACGGCTGGTTCCGGAAGTTTGGTGCGGACAGCTCCCCCATGGTGGGCTCTCGGTAGTAATATTCTGTGTCATACTCTTCCCTGATGAGAGGCTGTTGTAGTGGAGGCGGTTGTGGTGGTCTTGCTAGAGCCGGCGGCTGTAGTGGTGCTGGGGGAGGTGGTTGCCTCGGGCCAGCACCATTCTGTGCCACTGGTGGCCTTTGATTCATTCTGGCGGCCTCCCTGTCCGCACGGTTCCGGTCTCGAAAGAGTTGCTCCGAGTAATCATAGAATGGAGGTATAATTGCGTTTTCATTGACTGGAGTGAGCTCGTTGGTTTTGTTGTTATTCTGGTCATCACCAACCTGGCTACCTGCGCGAGACATGGTGAAACAAGTAGCAAGCACAAAAAAATAACTAAATAAAAATAAAATCGAAAATCGAAAATAAAAACAAAAACGAAAAGAAACAACTTCACCGAAGCGCAGCTCCCCGGCAACGGCGCCAAAATTTGACCCGCATCGTCTGACTCATCAAATTTAAATTTATAATTCTCCTGCAATAAGCTAGTGTAGCGGCAAGCAGGGTCGAACCAAGGGAAGCTGGTGTTGTTGAAGCTATATCTAAAAACAATAAAGAAAGGGGGTTTGTGAGCGAGTGTAGTAAAAAGTACAAGAGGAAATAATAACGAAGATTCAATCAGAGAGAAGGCATTCAGCTTAGGGTTTCTATTGTGACATGTTTATCATCGACTGTTAAATAACTAATTTCATGTTTCTATGCGTGGAATTCCGACAAAGGTAATATCCTAAAGTATCCCGACAAAGGTGATACACCACAATCTAACCCGACAAAGGTGTTAGACTTCTAGTTCTGTCCTAAACTTAATAATCCGACAAAGGTAATATTTAGCCTAGGTGTTACGATCTACCTTTACGACAAAGTTTCCAGTAGATATTAACGATAAGAATTAATTGTTTGATTAAGCTTTGCGACAAAGCTTCCACTTAACCTCACAAATTAATTCATGGAATAAGCACAAGAACTAGAGAAACATAAAATTGCATTAAGAACGAAATCTCAAAACACTGTCACAATATGCGAAACCCTAAACTGAATTAAGGATTTAGCTACACATAATCATGAATGACGCATAATTAAAAGTAGGAAAATCTCTTCTCTTCGTTGAAAGCTTCATATCCTCCAGAGCCGTCTTGGTCTTCGTATAATGATGGATTCTGGAAACCCTAACCCAAAGATCTTATTTATAGCAAAAACTAGGGTTTCCAAGTCTGTTTTTGGGCTCAATTTCCAAGTTTCGGGCTTGCTGGCGTCATCAAAACGCATGCTGACAGTAGCGACCGCGTTTCGCCTTAACATTAGCGACCAGGTTTCCTTTAGACATTAGCGTCGAGCTAATGTCTCTACGAAACGCGGTGCCCACTGAGTCCCGACTTCGGCTATTGATTTGACCATCCAAACGACCTCGGATGCTCTCGGTGTGAACTAGAGATCGAGTTGTAGGGAATTGAGTTTTTTACGCAACGGCATGTGGCTCATATTTTTCTGATCAGCGGTCCATTCCCAGAGCTCCGTCGACTGTCCAAAGGTCTAATTTGAAACTGTGATGTTTTTGGCATGAAAAGCCATCTTTTATGCACGTTTCCTCCTATAGCATCCGAAACACCTGAAATGCAAAACCATAATAAAAAGTAAATGTTCGCATATAAAAGTGTCGAAATATATGGGATTAGTTGACTCGACGAGTCGTATAAATACGACTCATCACACCACCCAACCGCTACCCTAAATCTGACCACCACAAAACAACCACTACCAGCACCCAAATCCACTGATCCGACCACCACAAAACCACTATCACCCAAATCCTCCAAATTTAATTTCAATTTCAAAAAAAACCCTAAAATCACCTTGGAGAGATGTGCGACGGGTGACAGATGAAGAAGGTTGCGCCGGCAGGGGGCTAGCAGAGGCGGCATGGGGCTAACTCTGTTGGGAATCAACACCAACACAACCGAACTAAAAATAAGAACGCCTAAACATCTCATTGGTTTTTATGGATGTTCAAACCACCACGACTAAATAACCAAATCCATACCTCAAATAATCCGAAGGATGGCGGGATGTGGACAGTGCGGATGGGCAAAGCTGGGCGGAGAGGCCATAGAAAACGAGTGGTAATGAGGCAGACCTCGAGCTGCAGAGTCTCGATATGTTTCTAGGGTAAGGGAGATGGGATTAGGAGAAAGGGGGTAAATAGAAATTATATGGTTTTTAATTTACCTTATTTGTTGTGGTTTTACAGTGAAAATTTACCACTGGAAAATTACTACAGCAATACCATTGTAAATTCATTGGAACTTTTGATTTTTGCAGCGGTAATTACCACTGTATATTTTACATCGCAAAATATGTGTAAAAACCGATGAAAAACCGATGAAAAATCAACGGAAAATCTATTTTTATAAAACCTCTGCATAATCATTGCATTACATTTGCATAAATTTTCAGCGATAAACAAACCACCGCATAATTTCACTGCATATTGGAACTAAATTTGTACTGGTTGCTTTGTGGAATGTTTTTGTTTTACAATATGATGATGTAATTTGAGTGTGAATTGTGCTAACTTATACATCTCACTAATAATAAGTTTCTAAAATGGAATAATGTAAATGTAGAGCATGCGTAATTGAGTTGTGCTTTGTGTGCGTTTCGCTTCAAATGTGAAGTCTTGTCTCTGCGCTTTTAGATTATAGCATGATGCCTTGAGTTTTGTTGGTGTGACTATGATGGCCTGAGTAATCTAATTGAAGTTGCAAGCACTTAAGTAGAATTCAAAAACTTATAAAAAAGGTTAATGTATCGCTAGCCTTAATTGACGCAGTCGGAATCTCACAGGAATAGTAAGCGCTAAACCTAGGATAGATGATCGTATTCACAAGCGATGAATTCGATTGATAACTCTGGAATTCACCAGGAAAATAGAAAAAGCTAAGGTTTTTAATCAAATAAAAGATATCCCCAGTTCTACAACCCAAGCGGGCTATAAATAGAGAAAACGAAATAAAATAAGGAAATTACTAAAAACCTAAAATAAGAAAGAAAATTGCTAAAAAAAACTAAAATAAGAAAATTGCTAAAAATAATATGGAACTTGTAAAAGATTTAGTTCCTAAATCCTTCTCAACCTCCTACATTACTCTCCTCCACCTCCAAAGAACTTAACCCCTAGTTCTCTTCTAGATATAGGACCTCATCCGCCTTGAATAGACCATGCTTACGAGGCTGCAGTTTGCTGTAAGTACCGATTGTGAACTTCTTCCTACGCAGAAGCACCATCACATTATCAGCTTTCTTGAAAACCTTGATCCTCCTCCCCGTAGCCTCCAATCTGGCCTTGTCGGCTTCCTTGACAACAATAATCTCCTCAACTGTCTGCAGCATTGGTGGCATTTTAACCTCCATTGAACCTTCCATCATCTTCACCTCTTCTTCCGTTGACGGTCTTAAAACAATCTCATAGTTAATGTATCAAAACCCGACTTTCAGAGCTCGTATCAGCTCATGGTCATCTACTGCCCATTTTAATCGCATGTCCGCAACATTCTTTGGCAAACCACAAGTAAGTTCCTTATAGGCTCATCCATGAATGAAGAGCTCTTTGTCCTCTGAGCTTGACTCGGATTCAATTCCAATTTTTACAGAATTCGACTCCTCGGGAATGTGTGATTCAATGACCCTTTTATGAAACTTCTTCGACTCGACTTTGATTGGTCCAATCTCTGATCTATGTGGAGGAGCAAAGGAAACCGAGAATTCAATAGTACACTGATCCCTTAGCATGAATACTTGAATGGTCTGGTTTGTTTGGCTTTTTGTGGTTGATTATAATATAATCAACCCTAGATGTAGCAGTCTCAATATTCAACTCGATTTCAGTACTACAATATATCAGCTCCTCAACTCCCTCATTCAGTGGCACTGATTCATATTTGTTGACAGAGTTGCAAACTGGAGTCGACTCCTCATCTAGCAATTTTTGAGGTACTGCATCATCGTATGTATTGGCAGAGTTAGCAACTGAAATAAGCTCTTCAACACCAGCTTTTCGTAAAGCTGAATCAGATGAAATTGTCGCGCTTGGAACTGCAACTAGTTCAGGTTCAATTATAGACTCAACTGCAATAACACGTGGACTACTTTTAGTCCCAGGTCCTGAAGGAATTTTATATTCTGTTGTCGCGAGTTGAATGTCTTCCTTAGTTCCCTGATCAGTCTCAAATTTAATGGCTTGCTTGATTTGAATTTGGAATTTTCATTCACAACCTCCTCAATTCCTCCTCAAAATCAGCAGACATGATCCTCAACATCGCCAAACTCATCAATCTCCTCCAACGCCACCTCAGCCACAATAACCTCTTCCTTCCTCGGAATTTCACTTTGGAAGCTCTTGCTTAACACGCTCATTCGTATACTTCGTAGCAATTTTTTTTCCTTGAACGCATTCGACGTACTTCTTATAGGGGATCGTTCGTAATTTTCAGGTAGAAACCGCTCCATCATCAATTGTTTCATTTGCCTCCACGTTCTAAATGTCCCCTTTCTTTCATGTTGCCTCTGAGTAACGACCTTGTCCCACCACGCGGAAGCTACACTCTTCAACCTCATCACTGCCATCTTAACTATTATGTTTTTGGGACGCCCATGACGTCAAAAACCTATCAACGTTGACCTGCCAATTCAGAAACTCTTACACTCCCATATATTCATATAACAATAGAATATCAGATACTCGACAATCATACTTATTTCATCGATCACCATGGTTAACTTCCTCTGTCAAACTCAAATTAGCAAAGAAAGTTGAATAATTATTCTCATACGCGGAACCCTATTCAATTCCTCTCTCCCATCTCTACGACGACTCTTGTGGTTGTCCACTCTCGTCGTCAAAGTTGCAATCTGATTGGTCAAAGCAGTAAGGGTCATGGTAAAAGTCATCGAAATCTCTTTAAATTTTGCTATGTTCAACGATTGATCTACCATGGCTGTTCAAGCTTCAAAAACAGACATGAAAAGCATGCCCTGATACTAGTGCTGGGTTTTTGTACCGAAAACCAAACCGATACCGAAACTGAACCGACCGAAACCGAACCGACTTAAAACCAAACCGAATTTCGGTTATTCTAACCGAACCGATTTATTTCGGTTCGGTTTCGGTTTGCATTTTAAATTTAATCGGTATACCGAACCAAACCGAAATTTATTTTTGGCAGTGAATCCTGATTACCGAACCTGAACCCAGCACGTAAATTCTAATTTCTAAATCCTTAATCCCCAATTCTTCGATTCGTTCTCCGAAGTCTCGCTCATCCGACAGTCCCAATTCGTTCTCCGAAGTCTCGCTCATCCGAAGTCTCGCTCATCCGAAGTCTCGCTCATTTGTTCTCCCAATTCTTCTCCCTCATCCGACAGTCCGACAACTCCGAAGTCTCGCATCCGACACTCCGAATCTCAATCAAATCTCACGTCGCAGCCCTAACACACAATCCGAGATCCGACAATCCTAGGTATGATTTCATCTTCACTATGCTTGAAAATGAAATTGAAATTGTGAAAATGAAATTGCCGAAGTCGTTTGATTTCATCTTCACTGCCGAAATCGTTTGATTTCATCTTCCAATGTTTGAATGGTTTTTTTTTCAATTGTAGTTTAAATATAAAGATGGACCAAGGAACGCATGACTATGAGATGTTGGCAGAGGATTATGTAGATGCGGAGATTGCAGCAGGTGGTGAGGCTGATGATGATGGTGTAATGGGTGGTGAGGATGGCGGTGAGGAGGGCGAGGAGGAGGTGGCCATAGGGATGGGAGGAGGTAAGAAGAGGAAGAATCCTTCACCGGCTTGGGAGCATTGTTCGAAAAAGGAAAAGACAAACAGTGAAGGCGAAATAAAGGTTACCGGGATATGCAACTATTGCAATTTGGAGATGCCGGCCCATTCTTAAAAAAATGGGACAAGAGGGTTGCTCAATCACTTGAAAAAAATGTGTAGTTTGCCCTCTTTATGAAGGAGGTCGAGCTAAATCTACTCAACCAAGCTTAACTAATGTGACCACGGGTGGAGTTTTAGTCCCACATGTTTTTAATCAGAAGAAATGTGAGTTGTTGATGGTGGAGTTCGTCATAAGAGATGAGCAACCATTTAGGGCGGTTGAAGGAGCTGGTTTTGTGAACTTTCTTCATGGGCTTCAACCTAGGTTTAAGATCCCTGATAGAAAAAAGGTTGCTCGTGGAGTTTGGGAATTGTATATGCTTGAGAAGGGCAAAATAAAGTCGGTAATATGTGATAAGAGGGTAAGTATCACAACGTATACTTGGACATCTATCCAAAACATCAACTATATGGTGATCACCGCCCATTTTGTAGATGATTCTTGGAACTTGCACAAGAGGATCATCAACTTCACTAAAATCACAAGTCACAAAGGTGAAGACATAGGCTTGTGCCTTGAGCGTTGTCTACGTGAGTGGGGAGTTGAGAAAGTGTTTAGCATAACCGTTGATAATGCTTCGGCAAATGAAGGGGCGGTTGCACATATGAAGAAGAAGCTTGAAAGACAAGGAAATCTAGTACTTAGTGGGGAGTACTTGCATTTGAGATGTGCTTGTCACATCCTCAATCTAATTGTGAAGGATGGATTGGGTGAACTAGAGAAGGCAATTGAGGGTATTCGGAATTGTGTCAAGTACATTCACTCTTAATCGGCAAGGTTAGATGCATTTAGAAATGTAGCTATCTTGGAGAATATAGATAGCATGTCAAACATTCCCATGGACGTGCCTACAAGATGGAATTCAACTTATAAAATGCTTGAAGGTGCATTCAAGTATAAGGGGGTATTTAGTAGGATGGATGATGAAGATGTGAATTTTCGAGCTTACTTTAATGAAGAGGTTAAGAAGGATGGGGTGTTAGTCAAACGGATGGGGCCACCAATGGAGGAAGCTTGGTTGGATGCACAAGCTTTTACTCTTTTTCTTAAGAGGTTTTATGATTCTACCATAAAGCTTAGTGCAAGTAAGACTCCTACTTCAAATTTGATATTCAATGAAATGGTGGCATTGCAACAACTTATTGAGAAGAAGATGCGTGATTGGAGTAATCCCATTTTGAGGAAGGTGGCTCAATCAATGAAGACAAAGTTTGACAAATATTGGGGACAAAGCAATGGAGGAGGAAATGGCCATAAAATAAACTTGATCGTGTTTATTGCCAATGTACTTGACCCAAGATTCAAACTTTCAATGCTTGATATGACTTTGTCTAGTCTTGGTCAAACAAGGGCCGAAGTTGAAGGTGTTATTAGCATGGTGAAAGCAAGCTTGCAAGATTTACATAAAGCCTACAAAGGAGGTGTTCCCGATACTACCCAACCTTTTGGCAGTGTGGCCATCATTGATGATGATGATGATGATTGTGCTAATGATTTGTTGAGACAACTTGATAGGCAAAGGCATGCTATGCAAACTGATGAGATAACTAATGACTTGGATTCTTACTTTGCCGATGCTCCCGAGGCCGCTTTGAACAAAGAGTTCAAACTAATGGAATGGTGGATGGTAAATCAATTTAAATATCCAATTGTGTCAAAGATTGCCAAGGACATCTTTGCAATACCATCTTCCACCGTTGCTAGTGAGGCGGCATTTAGCTTGGGCAAGAGGGTTGTTGATCCGTTCAGAGCTTCTTTGACTCCACTCATGGTTGAGGCACTAGTTTGCACTAGTGATTGGCTTAGGGCCGAAGAATTTGATTTTTTCAAGGAGCCGAAGAATTTGATTTTTTCAAGGAGCCAACGGATGAGGAGTTTGAAATGTACAAGGAACTTGAAGAAATTGAAACAAGTAAGTAATGGATTATTTTATTTATAAGAGTTTTTATATATGTTAGTTGTTATTCATTTTAATTTTTATGTTTCTAAAGTTTACTAATTTTTTCCTTTTTTTTGTAGATGTGCAATTGAGTCAATTGCCTACATTTCCTCCTACACCTTCTTCGGTTGCAAGTACTTCATCAATGAGTAGTTCCTCAATGAATCTTACTTCATCAACGAGTTTACCTCCCCTTCCTCTTCCAAGACCATCAACAATGGATCCTAGTACTAGTACTAGTACTAGTACTAGAGGTAGAGGTCGAGGTAGAGGCAGAGGTGCTAGTCAATGAGCTCGGCATGCCAGTTTGGGATCATTGGTATGCAACTTGTTCACACTTCTGTTTTGTGTTCATTCTTCATTTCAATGTTGTGTTACTGAGTTCTCTTTTCTGTTCAAAATATTTGTAGTTATACTTGTCTCTGTTAATGTGATGGTCCTAGTTATTAATTATTTGAGTGGTGGAATGTTCACGCCTGAGTTTTGGTCAGAAGCATGACAAGCTTAAGACCTGGGTTGTCATGTTTTGAATCTCTGGTGATGGGTTGATATTGTGTCTTAGGGCTTGGGAGCCTAGTTGCTCATTCACAATTCCATTTTCCTGTTGTAGTTCGTGTGTGTCTGCGTAAGGAATTCAGCTGCTGTTTGAAATCTCAGCTACTAGCCTTTTGAGAGGAATATCTTGGCTGGAGGTTTCATTCAATTTAAAAGTTTGTTGTAGCATTTTCCCAATTGAATTTGACATTTCTTTCCTGATGTTGTTTGGAAGTTTGGTTTGAATTACATGAACATGGTATTTGACTATGATTTACATCTGATACCCACTGTTTAATGAAACTAGGAAAATTTGCTAATTGTTATGCGCTCTTCGGTCATCATGCTAATGCTTTGCGTGGTTTTTTTTCAGGATTGCAGCACTGAATTTCGAGTCATGAAGATGAAGATCTAGGTTTTCTTCCCTCCATTCGACCTAAATACGATGTCTTCCCAAACCTTTTGTTCCATTGTAATGCTTTTTGTTTTGTATCCATTTTCAGGGTATTGTTTTTAAGTTTGTTGTTGTATTTCTAAGAACAAACAACATACTTTATTTTTGTATCCTTATTCTGTTATTCAGGTAGTGAAAAATCTGAAAAATCTGAAAAGTAAAAAAAAGCACAAAACCGAATTGTCGATTTACCGAAAATTCGGTTTACCGACATTTCGGTTTCGGTTTTCGGTTCTGAAATTGAGAAAACCGAAATTTCGATTCGGTTCGGTTTTTTAACCGAACCCAGCCCTACCTGATACCACCTAACGCAATCAAAATCTCACAGGAATAGCAAACGCTAAACTAGACTTGCACAAATCCGGGCTCAGGCCTATTATATATTTTAAACCCCATTCAACCGGGTCGGGCTAAGTCCGCCCAATCGATTCGGGTTCAAGCCCGCCCTATTTACCGGGCCTGGTAACCCATCGGGCCAGCCCGTTACAATTATGTACCTATACATTTTGATTTTTGTGCATATCTTGAATAAAAAAATTATAATTGCAAATCATATATGTGATCAAAAACACTATTTAAGAACTTGTTTAGCTACATCAAAATACTTCTTCATGACATATTGATTAATTGACTATTTTCTTTCAAAGTTAAACATAATAAAAATTAGGGATAATTTGAAGCGGGTCAATGGGCAGGCCAAAAAGCGCGATCGGGCTAAATATATGTCCAAGACAAGCCCTAATAAAAATACTAACCGGGTCGAGTTGGTCTTTCAGGCTATTATACTTGTTCAACCCTATTTCAATGACCGGACAAGCGGGCCGGTTCGGGCAGACTGACCCAAATTTGTGTAGGTCTACGCTAGACCTAGGATAGATGATTGAATTCACAAGCAATGAATTCGATCGATAGCTCTGGAATCCATTAGGAAAATAACAAAAGCTAAGGTTTTTATTCAAATAAAAGATATCCCCAGTCTACAACCCAAGAGTGCTATAAATAGAGAAAAAGAAATAAAGTAAGTAAATTACTAAAACACCTAAAATAACAATAGAAATTGCTAAAAAGTAAAAGAAGAAAGTTGCAAAAAAATAATATGGAAACTTCTAAAAGATTTCTAAATCCATCTCAGCCTCCTACATCACTTATCATACATTAGATATGTGTTATAGGGTTTTGAAGAAAACAGAAGGCTAATGAACGTTGTACTTGAATCAATGAAGCCCAAGGTTGCTATTGCTCACACTTGGAAAAGAGTGGTTGAGATTGAAACATGTTGAGATACAAAAACAAGTCACATCAACCATTATAACAATTGTCGTTCGAAATGATCAACATGGACTGCATTGGGTCAAATCACTGGTATTACATAAACCAATGACGGATTGCCTACGCGCCAAACTGAGCTTTAAAGTGACCGAATTCAAAATTAAATTCAGGTAATATTTCATCTTGAAGTCATATATATGTAACTATCTTTGTATATGAAGCTGCAGATGAAAAACAATAACATCATATCAAAGTTGATTTCTCATTGTGCAACTTGGTGTTGTTGTGCAAAGGTGAGATCTCACAGAAACTTCTCACTCTTTCATAATTATATCAAAGTTGAGTTCTCATTGTGTAAATGGAAAATAATTAAGTTATTGTGCAACCGGTGTTAATTCTTCTCATTTTATTGTGAAGCTTATCTCACAGAAACGTATCTTCCATGTTATTGTTGTTTTATTTTGCAGAAGTATAAGGTTGTTGTAGCTTATATAAGAAAGCATAGACTTCATGACTTGGATATTTGCAATCCTATATTCTCTGCAAGACGTGCAAATGGTGCAAAAGGTTATTCACCTGCTTCGGACAAAGCTGAGTTCAATTTGCAAAAGAGAAAAGTAAATGAAAAATATTATTCATTTGGTAAATAAAAAGAGGGCTCTGGAGAGAGTGAAGACTCTCTTTATACGCCTGCACAATAAGTGTTTTCTGAGGAAACTGCTGAAAGTAGGTCTCTTAAACCTTGTAGTTCAAAAAGAAAGAAGCGTGGTTCTGCCTCCGTTTCAAAAGAAAGAGTGAGTGATGACGTCAACAAAGTATTTTACATCTTGAAGATGGTTGAAGTCCGCAAGAAATTCATAAAAGAAAATTATATCATGCAGTGAAGAATATGAAACAAGTGAAAATTCGCGGTTTAGCTTTTCAGGGACGGGCCATCTTCTATAACTTATGGAATAGAAAATTGACAAAACATTTCTGGAGTTTGAAATAGATGATGAAAAGTGGGAATGACTTAAAGTTCTCGACCACATGATTTGTCTTAGAATTTTATTTCGGAGAAACATGGATGGTGTAACGTTTTTTTTAATATTTTGATGTGTTCTAAACTTATGTTTGCTTGTAATGTTTGTTTATTATATTTTTTTTCGATGGAACAAGGCAAATATAGATAAGGACACAGTAATAAATATGAAAAAAGGACAACAACTTCGATAGGACAACCAATAAACACAAAAAACATGACAGCGAGATCCGTGTTAAGCAATGTTATCCCTCAGCTGTTGAAACGTCTTCACACATGAGCATCCATAATCCGTATCATGCCAAGATGGCCAAACAGACGAAGCGGTGCTACCACCAACCTTCAAACCTTCACTGAAGCCTCGGCCACATTTCTATAAAAGTCCGGCTATCAAAGCCTTCCAGACCAACTGCGGTTGTATCCATCGAAGAAAAACCGCTATATAGCAACCCGAGCGTACCTGGCCTAAACTACACCCTAAATAGACACAACTACACAGCCAAAACCAACAACCCCTATTTGAAGTCGTCGCCGATTCGCCGCCGTCTACAAAGCCCGACAGGGAATAAACGCCACCTCACAGCTCCAACGCTGCAGCCGGAGCCGTCCCTCCCCCGCAAGGACCCGCCACGGCGACACACACCGAACCCCGCCAGCAAAGCAGCCGTCCCTACCAGCCCGTATATACATCCAAATCCAAAATACTCGACTCCCACCCACCCAGCACCATCCCGCGCCGACCGAAGCCGGTAGAAGGACGCCGACGAGACAGAAGAGTAGGGGGGAAAGAAGGACGGAGGCGAGCCCCACGCTTACCCAAGAGAAATTGACAGTCGCCGAGAAATCTTCGAGAGCTTCGTTTGTTTGTTATATCTTGATGTGTTCTGAACTTATGTTTGCTAATTTGACTTTAAATTTGATATGTATTGATTCGTCTTTTCAATTTTTTATTTTTAAATATTGATTTAACCTATTTTTATGGAATGAATAAAGAGGTGACTGGTTGTTGTAAAAGGATAGCACTCAGTACTTTTAAGAAAATTGACATCTAAACCCAAACAATAAAGATTAAGATCCTGAGATGAGACCAAAAATGAGTATATGTAGATTGATGAATAATTGAAACATCCACAACTTTGTTAGGAGCAACTTAGATTATCCAACCAACCGCTTACCCACTTGGTTCACATAATGAAATCACGACGACTCTTGAGCGACAACAAGTTTATCACGGTTAATTGAACTAGTTGGCAAGCGACACATGATTTGTTGGAACATGGAATGTTCTTGTTTGTTGCTTGTTCGACGTGATTTGTACATATGTCCATGGTGAATGCGAAGCAAATGCTCATGGTCAGACAGTTTAGAGTAATGCAATTATTCAATCAAAATATTGTTTTCCACATCTACCTCAAGATAAATTTCAACTTGACATTTTATTTCTAACTACTAATTTAAATTAATAGATCAGGTCATATTATCATTTAATATTTTACACGAAAGTATTATCTGGTTGATTCTTGATATCTAAATACAGTTGGATATTTGACACATTGTAAAGACAAGAGTTCACGATCACATGCAATGTTTCGCCATAGTGATCAACCTACTGAAATATATAAAAATATTTAACTACCGGCACTCATCTTTACGAACCATCATTGAAAAAGCATTTGGCATCTTTAACAATTTGTGAAAGATACTTCAAGTCATGCCTGAACTGTTAGATGAATGTCAAAATGACATAATTACGTACAGCTACATTTACTTTACACAACTGCATTCGCATGCATAAATTTTTGATACCCGCTTTGGCTAATGATCGAGTTGGTGCTGGAAAGTGCCAATTCAAACTTATTTGATAAACAGGGAAAAGAGTTGTTGAATCAAGTATGCAACATGATAGCGTTTTAAATTATATAGCATTGTTCTGATAATGTAGTGGAAGTGAACATGAATGAAGATGATGATATGTAAATGTTTTTCAAATGTACTGCACTTGACTGTCATCTGTACTTGTCTATATAAGATATGTGTTGCATTTATATATTTTTTTGCGCATATTCTTTTGATTCATATCAACTGCAACAAAGCCAAATACTTGCATTTCAAAACAGATGCAGTAGTGTATGTGAAGAGGTGTGTAAACGAACTTGATAGACCATAGATGTGATCACACTTAATGGTCAAGATTGTATGTACCTTAATGAGGTTTTTGAATAAAGGTATTGAATTTATGTTGAATTCAAATTGAGCTGAAAATTGAAAACTGAAACTGAATTGAACTGAAAAAATTAAACTGAACTTAATTTAATTTTATTGAACTTAATTCAGCTATACTGAACTTAATTAATTGTACTAATAGTTACCATCAAAAAAAATTGTACTAATAGTTTGACTGTATTGTAGTTAATTTAACTGCAATTGACTCAATTTAACTGTATTAACGGTTAAACTTAATTTAACTTTACTCAACTAAAAATTATGAAATTTAAGTTCAATTAGAAAAACCCCTTAAAATTATTCAAAAAATTACGTATCGGATATTTCCTTTTTCCCTCTTATTAAGATGATGTCAAGCCATTTGAATTACGAGGTCGATTCAGTTGAAAGAAAATATGAACCCTAACTACCCAGCCGACCATCAGCAGCTTTTTTACTCTTTCGTCTCGTTCGTGTATGGCGTGCGCCTACTACCAATACTGACTTCAACAACAGCTTTGTAACATCCACCAAAGATATGTTAGATGATGTCATCGCCTAAAGTCCTACTCCACACGTAACGTAAATCATGTTATCCTCCATATCTCACTTTTAAGATATGTTCTACTCATTTGTATTTAATACATAAATAAATTATTTAAATAGAAGAATAATTTTTTTTATGGGTGCTACAGTTAGGGATTAGTATCTGTTAGTAATGAGGACTTGAACCCTTGCCACTTTGAACGTAGGAAGTGCCTCCACTGGACACTTTCCACTTTACATATATGCATGTGTGTACCAAAAAGTAAAGTCAAAGTAAATTGAACCCTCTTATATGCGGGAGTGATCCATAAGTTAAAGGAAACCCAAATTAATGTATGAATAAATGTTTAGAAATGGATGCTGTTCATTCAAGGGTCACTCAGGGCCCGTTCTATAGGGATTGGATTTGGGGTGTTGGGAGATTAGATTAGATTAGATTGTGTTGGGTGAGATTGGGGTGTGTTGGAAGAGATTGGGGTGTGTTGGGTGAGATTGGGGTGTATTGGGTGAGATTGTATTAGATTGTATTAGATTAGGTGAGTGGAGAGTAGATTAAGTGAGTGGGTCCTACATTAAAAATAATATTATAAAAATGTTAGATATTTAGATTATGTGAGTGGAGGGTAGTTTAGGTGAGTGGGTCCTAGTTTATAAATAATATTATAAAAATGTTATATATATGTGAGTGGAGAGTAGATTAGGTGAGTGAAGATTAGATTAGATTAGATTGTGTTGGGTGAAATTGGATAAGATTGGGTGAGATTGGGGTGTGTTGAGTGAGATTGGGTGAGATTGGATCGGATTGACCCAATCCCTATAGAACAGACCCTCAGGCCACTACTTACAATAACGCATGTATCTCTATTATGTGGAATCTGCATCATGACATCAATTTTGAATATAATTTACTTTTGAAACTTAATATATAATACGTTTTTTATTTTACTAAAGCTAATTTAGTGGTGCTCTTAATAGTGCGTGTGGCGAGTTAAATCCCAAGTGATTAGAATATAGGTATATTTAAATTTTGAAACTTATTTATTTCCGATTTTAAAGCTGAATGAAGACTGTTTTTTGATGGGGATATTTACATGTATTGTACAAGACTACTGAAATTCTCAAGCTAATCTAATACATTTTATCTCCACTGAAGCACAAGCTTTGCGGCGTCTTGACTCATCCACTTCGAAGTATATCTCCGAGCAATCTTCTTGCCTCACGGGCAAAGCCTTTCTTTAGAGCCGTGACGAAGGCGAAGTCAACTCGAGCACCTCCTGTGAAGGGAGGGAAACACTTCCTGCGAGGGGAGGAAAGCACCTCCCGGTGAAGGGAGGGAAGCACCTCCTGGGAAAGGGCGAAAATCCTCACCAAATATTGATGGGAATGGTGCATTATGGGAGATTGAACTCATGACCAATTGGTTACAAAGTTAATGGTTGAACCAATCCAACTACAACCCCACATGCCTGAATGAAGACTCTAAATATATACAATTCAAGAGTATTTTGCCCCATTTATAAACATAATATCCAGAGAAAAATTAAAACATTGATGAGTCCATATAAAATACATTATATACAAAAAAAACAAAATTTATAGTTTCAAAAGCTTAGGCCATCCTTATTCACAATCTTAAAAAAAAGATCATCCCACACATTTGTTTCACTTTTTCATCTTACGATCTTTCTTATTACATGTGTCTTAATAATGAATGAAAAAAAGATCATCACATACTTTTCTAAAATTTTAATCATAATTATCTTACACCATTTTTTGTTATAATATTAATAATAAAAATGGGTCTTTATTTGTAGAGCTTCGCAAAACAAATTTATTGATATACTTATTATAATTTTTTGTAAAATAATTTTTAAGTTATAATTTTTATTAATTCGAAATTATACTTGATTTATTGATCAATAATCAGTTGACACACAGCAAGTCATTCAACAACCAATTGAAAGCTACCACGTGCCAACATGAACAAGACAATCGATCGTGGTTTGGGTCGTGGGATAGTAAATTTTGACGATCGATTGTCCAATGAACTTACTATTAAGATGGAGAAAATAAAAGATTGGATGTACAATCTTTGTTTTTTACATTATTAAGGATGCCCTTAAACAACATCCCAGAATTGAAAGAAACCTATGTTGTTCTGCTGTATCTCCGAGGATCCGCAGGAACGAAACACATGCAGGCTGACCGATTCCGGCCGGTTCCAACGGTCCGGCCGCCTACGAATATCGGCTCAACCTCGGTTCAAAAACTTCCTAGTAGCAAACTTGGTATTCAAATTCAAGTAGGGCGTTGTAATCTTGATGACAAGCCCTGGAAAGACATCATCAGGGTCCTGTATGTGCGGATTATGTTCCACAATAAACGGGTCGCCGCACCGGTCGCTAATGGTGTGCAGCGTCTCGCCTTCCCTGACCACGTAGACCTCTTCACACGGCCGGTCGGTTCGATGAAACGAACCAGCCGTGCCATCTGCTACGACATAGCAGGAGCTGATGACTAATAGTGAAGCTAGCAGAGCAAGACTGACGCAACAAGATGAAGATGTCATTAGAAGAATGATCGAAAGAGCTGAAGCTGAGAGATTTTATGGGTTTATTAAAAGAGATGAGGTATGTGTACCTGGGTCGGTTATGGCGGTTTATATATATATAATGCATTGTGGGTGGGACGGTTGAGCTATCAAAAATATTGAACCGAACAAATTGAAACAAACCGGGTCAGAGTTAGGTCATGTAATCATGTGTTATTAAAGGGTCCAGGGTTCTTTAGAGGAGCATTTTTGTTGCCATGAAAACGATTATGCATCTACTATTCTACTTGTATGTTTAATTTTAATTTTAATTTTAATTTTAATTTTAATTTTAATTTTAATTTTAATTTTAATTTTAATTTTAATTTTAATTTTAATTTTAATTTTAATTTTAATTTTAATTTTAATTTTAATTTTAATTTTAATTTTAATTTTAATTTTAATTTTAATTTTAATTTTAATTTTAATTTTAATTTTAATTTTAATTTTAATTTTAATTTTAATTTTAATTTTAATGATTAGGATCGGTTCAGAAAAGATGAACCGAGCATATGGTTGGTCGAACCGAATGGATGAAAAGGGTTGGTGGGTCGTAGTGAAGTTAGGGAACTTTGAAAATGAGAGTTTGTGAAGTTAGGGAACTTTGGCGTAAAATCGGGTCAAGTCAATGTCTTGTTTGGCTTTCTTGTGAACGGGTGAGGACAAATGGAGCAAATCCAACGGTTTGTTGAAGATGAATTTTTTTTATAAGCGTTTTGTTGAAGATGATGATTAGTGAATTTGTTGAATTTGACTACTTCTTATGTTAAAAAGGCAACCATAGTACCTTTATAGGAATGGACCTTTCGGTTTGTTTGAAGCTTCCCTTCAGGGGCGGACCCAGAAAGGGTAGTAGGGGATGACAAACGAAAGTACGTTGTCCCATTAATTATATATATCATCGTTATATAATAAAGAACTTTTTTCTAATCATGAAAGTTGTATTTTACCAAATCCATGGTAAAGATTGTATCTATTTTGGTATCGATGTTGTCAACAAACAATGTTATTAGAAGCATCTTTACGGATGTTAATGTAATTAACTCTTAACTTATTATAAGATCAAAATAGCACACATCAACAAATTATAACTCCTGCAATCCACGCCACTTCTTAAAACAATACAAGTTGTAATTCTTAAAACTATCTCAGATGCCTTTACAACACCGTAATTCATTATAAAATTTCATGAATTGAAGAATTAATAAGAAAATGGCCTAGATGAAGGAGATGATGAGCAATGAAGTGACAGAAGTATGATGTTGGAGGATAGGTTTATAAATTAAAGTTAAAATACGACTCAACAATTAATTGTATTATATTATATAAATACTAGATTGCCTTGTATATATTGATTAATATTACAAATTTCAAAGATGTTGGGGGTGACACTTGTCACCCTTTGCTAAAGGTGGTTCCGCCCCTGCTTCCCTTTATTAGTTTATTTGATGTTGTCAAAGAAACTCATTTAAGACAGCTTTTAATAAAAAAACACTCATCGGATCCACCTATGGTCGAAATAAAGGAACACATAAATAAAATTTACATTGAAGTTTAGTATTAAAATCATTTGGTTTTGAGCCACTTGTATGTCTTGGTAGCTCATAGTCTTATAAGAAAAAGATCAGGCACAAATATCTTATTTTTGTACAAATTTAAAATTAGTCTGAGTAAGTGTTAAAATATAGCAAACTTATATTGTATTATTGATAATAGGTCAATAGATTGTTATATACTAATATATATGACAAATATCATAATTGCTAAAGATAAAATATAATAACCTACTAGAGACAGCATATAGTAAATTACAAAAAAACGGATTACACTAACTTACAAAAGATAACCAATAATATTATTCTATCCAATTACTAAGGGCAGATTGATTCTTATATTAGTTGTCAATTACCGATCTATCCAATAATATAATTTCATCATTAAATTCATATTTAAACTAAAACCTAATATATAAGGGATCCGCATCCCGGCAGCGCAGCTAATTGCTGCCGGCACGAAACACCGTCGTTTAATTTCTTAAGTAATTGAAAAATACCTTCATACCCACTGCTGAAAAACAAAAACAAAATACAACTTCTGTCCGTGTCAGTCTCCGTCAGGGTTTTTCATCCAAGGAAAACCACTCCGTTTCGGATTCTTTACCACTCAGCACAACCTCAACCCCTCCGTTTCGGATTCTTCATCTGTAGCGAAATTGATTTCATATTCTGTTCTAAAATGTCAATGGTTCGTTGTTGGGCGTAGAAGCTTGTAATTTCTTAACCGAGTCCAAATCGAAGCTGCAGAGAGCAACGACTGAAGAACAAGTTTGAACCTCTTTACCAGATGACGGCATAACTCTGAAGGTGGATTTATGGTGGAGGCGGCGGAGGTAACATCGGCTTCAATTTATTCCTTCAAAGCGACGGGAGCGGATTTATCCATAATTTTTTCAAAAAATTTCAGCGCTTCTGCCGAGCTTCGACAAGCTCTTCATCTTATCGAATTCATTCATGGCGCTTTTCATGATTGAATCGAGAACATCGTCCGCTTTCTGAAGAGAGATCTCGATTTGCTCGCTTCCTTGTAGAACTTGAGCTCCACATCTTCCCAGGCTTTGTAGGACTCGAGCTTGAGGGGCTTCATCAGGTCTTCGATTGTGGATTGATCGGAACTCTTGTCGATTAGGGTGTTGGTCCAAGAAGATGCTGAGCTGAGCTATAGATATGCATTTTTTACAAGGGGTATTAAAGTATTTTTTAATTATTTAAGAAACTAAACGACAGTGTTTTGTGCAGGCAGCAATTAGCTGCGCAGCACGGGATCCAGATCCATTTGGCATCCTTTTTGTGTTGATTCGTTTTTAAATCTCAATTTGACCGTATTTTAAACAATTATCCTTTTTTTAATGGGATAATGATTCAGCTTTTCTGTACAATTAAAAAAACAAGATCACATATTAGTTGAAATCAAAATATTTAGAAAAACGAATTCGTAGTTTGTGGCTTTTATTATCTATAGTTCGTGGTTTTACTGTGTAATAGTTCGGGATTTAAACGAGTCATAGTTCGTAATTCGTGGCTTTATCATACATAGTTCATATGATGGATCATTAGTGTTAGCGTTCCGTCAGACGGTAAGTCACGAAATGCTTTTCCGTCAGATAGTCAGACAGCAGCGGAAATATAAATATGCAGAAAAGTAACTGAATGAAAGTAATTGCACACGAATTTATAGTGGAAACCTTATCACAACAGTGACAAGCTAAAAACCACTTACCTTTCAGATTTCTCTGAAAGGATTTCCGAACCAGATTATTTCTTATTCAGTTATGCTTGCAGGGTTTACAAACTAGATCTCTACTCAAGACACTATTTGATGACCGCTACTCAACCCGACTCCCAAATAATCTGATCTGAAACTCGAACCTTAGTGCGTGCAATCCCAGCAATGTCGCTCTTCGAATGCAGGCTCTTAATTCTCCCAAAACTGCCGAGCTCTTCTTAGGCAAACCATACAGCCTTATATAGGGTTTTAGCAGATCTTTGAATCTGAACCTAGCGATCCGGCCCAATCCAACTTTCCAAATCTGATAGTTATCAACTGATTAGTCAAGATTCCATTCGTAATCTTTCCTAAATCAGTTTCTTCACATAGTTGAACCTCCCAAATCTGGTCTGCAGAATATTATCCTCAATAATCATTAATCAATCAAATCTTCACTGGATCTTCTTGAATCTTTCTTGATTCCCAAATCTTCAATTAATATCTCTAACCATATCTTCAAGATCTTCCAATTTTGGCGCACATAATCTTCACGAATCATTATCTTCGATCTCCACACGCCAACTCAGCCCTAACTTCAAACTTCAGTCGATGTTATTTTCTGCACACTTAGTCACAATCTCAGCTAAGTGTTTGTAATCATCAAAACCAAAGGGTTCCAATAAATTCCCCTTTTTGATGATGACAAACACTTCTTCAAAAATAAGGAATCCATGACAAGTACAACAGACAGATATTCCAATTCAATTTTTAGTATGCAGACAGATTTACGAGACAAATTTACGTTCACTTCACAGTTCCCCCCTTAGATGGACATCAAGTTTGATTTTTAGTAATGACTTCCCCCTCAAGTAATGCACTCATGTTATCTTCCCCCTTTTGGCATCATAAAAAGAATGCAAGTAAAGACATCCATGCAATGGAAAGAAAATGCATACTTCGTTAATAAAGGGCAAAAGTGCCCCAGAGGGAGCACACATAGCATACTGAAAATTTAAAAACTACCAAGCAGAAAGCAGAACATGACAATGAAAGAAAAGTCATCAAAAAACCTGTGGCAGATATGTTGGGGATGGAAAGGATGGGGCAACCATGAGACAATTGCAGGGTTAACCATGGAGCACGGTCTTCAACTGACCAACCACCTCAGTAGCCACAAACTTCAACTGGCGGTTCAGCTCCATTAACTCCTCCTTAATCTGAGTATAGTGAGTCAGATTAATGTTTGCTGAATCCTCAACTTCCTTCAGCAGAGCTGGCAATGTCTCAAGAATAGCAACTTTGGTTCTCAAGTCCTTCACCCAGTCAACCTCTGACCCCTTCAGCACCTTATCTGCCATGGACTCCAGACTAGTCACTTTGTCTGCCAACACCTCTACCTTCCTTGACAAGGCCTTCAGAACCTCAAGCACAGCTGGCGACCCCTCTTCTGGATACATAGGTTTCTGGTTCAAGGGCTCGACCACCAGAGGTGCATCTGGCTTTGGAGGTTGGGTGACTATCCGAGCATTCTGCCATCCCTTTTCTTCATCAAACTTCTAGCTGATATTATCAAAGGTCTCCATATCAAGAACTGTAGACAGTACACTCTTAACCTCTGACTGATAGACGCCAAGATGGCTCAAAATTTTCTTCACTAAACCAGGGTAGGGTAATCCATGCTTATCACTCACAGCGTAGTATTTCATATGCTGTAAAATCTGCTTGGGAAGGCTGATAGGCTCTTTTGCTCTTAACTTATCAATCAAGAAGAAATCTTGAAAGTTAACAACTCCATGCTTTTGTGTGCGAGGCGTCACATTTGTGCACAAGATCCGGTGGAGGGTTCTGTTGAGTATACCCATTGTCAGGGCGCTGCCTTGGTTAGCCACGTTGGTACGGTCCTCTCCCAACCTTAAAATCACCTCTGCCTTCGCAACAGATGCTGGCCAAACTCCCTTAGTGTAGTCAGCATATCCATTCACTGGGACTTTCAGTATTGTGGCCAGGTCACGGTGAGTGATTACCTGCGCCTCTCCTTTGATGGTAAACGTGGCCATGAACAGCCCTGGTTTCTCCTCCAGTTTGAACTTCAAGTAGAACTCCCTCACAGCACTCTCGTCAACCAGAACCTCCTCTCGGAAGAGGTGATCCCAGCCTTGAGCAGTGAGGAGGTCGTTCACCTCCACCAGATTGTGTGTAGCCAAGAACTCCCGATCGACGACCAACTCCGTCACCACATATCTCTTTACCACATCCTTTTCATCACCGTCCTCTGACATAGTTCGCTCCTCCGCCATGGAACCTGGCCCTTTCTTGGTTCGCTCACTCTTCCTTACAATAGCCTGAGGAGTGGCGGACCTTGTTCGCTTGCGACCAGATCCCTTAGCGGCTACAGCCTCCTTGTTGACCATTCTTTGAGAGGTCGTTTCTCCTTCAGCCTCTGTCATCACAACGTCGCCGGCATCAACGGACTTGCTTTTCACAGATTTGACATCAACGGCGGAAGAGGCTGGAGTCTTCGACGGCTCACCAAGAATCTCATCCACATTAACCCCCTTCGCCTTGAATTTGGCGAGCATTACAGCAACATCAGCGGTAGAAATCGCTGGGGGTGTTGTCCTCCGAGGCCATGAAAATAGAAGTGGTTGAGAGCAGAAGCTAGGGTTTTGAAAGAGTGAGTCTTGGAAGAGATTGCAATGTCAATATTCCGTCTTTACTTCTCCTTTTATACTGTGAGAAACTCTAGAAATTCCCCTTCAATTTCTAAATTCCAATCGGCATTCTCGAATCTTGCAAGATTGAATTTTTATCTTCCTAAAAATTGCACATTGAAGTCTGCTTCTAAATCCAGAATTAGGCAATAATTAGACTACCTCGTGCAACCCCCAAATTGAATTAGCTGCCGCGTGTCCATCTGCAGGTATTTAAAATCCTGATTGTTGCGGACTGTTCACTTATCGACACCTTGCTATTTTCCACGCCATAAAGACCAGCGACAACAGCAGCCATCATATCCGAAGCAGCGCAGTGATGACGACCGCTGGACTTCCCGAGCCGCAGACGCAGCTTTTTCTTTTCTCCATACATGTCTGTCTAATCTCCATAAATACAGCAACTTTAACTTCTTTTCTTGCTTGCAGCCACTAACCCTTCATTCGGTACTCAATACAGGTCTATCTAATCTCAAATTGATCTTTCCACTAGTCGAATTGTCCAGGCTTTAGCAACGACGGCTTCCAGAACGAATCATTGATTACTGACATGATTTTCCTGCAAGGCTAACTAAACAAAATCTAGAGACCTGGCTCTGATACCAATTGATGGATCATTAGTGTTAGCCTTCCGTCAGACGATAAGTCACGAAATGCTTTTCCGCCAGATGGTTAGACAGCAGCGGAAATATAAATATGCAGGAAAGTAACTGACTGAAAGTAAATGCACACAAATTTATAGTGGAAACCTTATCACAACAGTGACAGGCTAAAAACCACTTACCTTTCAGATTTCTCTGAAAGGATTTCCGAACCAGATTATTTCTTATTCAGATATGCTTGCAGGGTTTACAAACTAGGTCTCTACTCAAGACACTATTTGATGACCGCTACTCAATTCGACTCTCAAATAATCTGATCTGAAACTCGAACCTTAGTGCGTGCAATCCCAGCAATGTCGCTCTTCGAATGCAGGCTCTTAATTCTCCCAAAACTATCGAGCTCTTCTTAGGCAAACCCTAAAGCCTTATATAGGGTTTTAGCAGATCTTCGAATCTGAACCTAGCGATCCGGCCCAATCCAACTTTCCAAATCTGATAGTTATCAACTGATTAATCAATATTCCGTTCGTAATCTTTCCTAAATCAGTTTCTTCACATAGTCGAACCTCCCAAATCTGGTCTGCAGAATATTATCCTCAATAGTCTTTAATCAATCAAATCTTCACCGGATCTTCTTGAATCTTTTTGATTCTCAAATCTTGAATTAATATCTCTAACCATATCTTCAAAATCTTCCAATTTTGGCGCACATAATCTTCACGAATCATTATCTTCGATCTCCACACGCCAACTCAACCTTAACTTCGAACTTCAGTCGATGCTATTTTCTGCACACTTAGTCACAATCTCAGCTAAGTGTTTGTAATCATCAAAACCAAAGGGTTCCAACATCATAGTTCGTGACTTTGTTATCGTTAGTGACGTGTAGAATTTTGTCGTAAAAAATAATTTATGATGTCGATAAGAACCAGCTTATCCAAAGGAGCAAGTTTAAACTTAAGCACATGTGTGGTTGTATGTCTACTTATCCTAGTCTTTAACGAGCTTTTGTTTGGTTTCTAGAATTTAAAATAAATGAAAGTACAAAGTTGAATCTGCTCTTGGTGTAAACTACAAAGTTGCAGCCCTTCAAGGCAGCTTTCTAACAAGCCAAAGATCGATGAATTCGGACACCGTATGAAGTCTCGGTGTACACGACAAGTAGTGATGTCAATCAGCCTCGTTTTTTCCCTATATTCGTTCATTTCTACACAAACCACTTTGTGTCATGAAATATAAAGTGAGAACTCATAAAAAAAAGGCAAATGATCGATAATCAACTTAATATGAAGCATAAAGATAGTCGAGATTCATGCTTATATCATTATAGTTCATAGTTAGTGACTTTGCAATCTATTGTTCGTGAGTTTTTTTTTTTATCTTTAGTTTGTAGCTTTATTATGTATAGTTCGCGAGTTAATTATTAAAGTTCATAGTTCATGACATTATTATCTACTGTTCGTGTCTTTACTAATGATATATAGGGGGAGTGATATGAGATCGTATTAGAAAATAAGAATGCCGCTATACATGAAATTGGATTTGAGGATTTGCGTCTCCACTCGACACGCCCAGAATGGTCCGAATTACTTTCCGTCGGATCTTCGGCAATAAAGCAGTAACCATCTGCAACAGTCTTCGATGCTTTAGCAACTATCAGAATTCAAATGACCTTTTAGCAATAGCTTCAATCTGCCTTGCGATCACTTCTATACTCTTTAACGCCTTGGAAATAACTGTTTAGATCCTTGGTAATCAAATTTTAGCCTCAACTAAGCTGGAATACCCTTATTAGTTTTATGCGTTCTTATCATATCATTATTTAGATTTGATCTCATCAAATATCAAATTCAAATCTATTTATTTCTATGATATCTCAGACCAACCTTCTTTGGAACAACTTGGATAAGCCCTGACAGCCATTAGGTATGTAAAAAGTGAGGCTTTTTATGAACGCATACACGATTTTGAAAGCAAAATTTCCACCGAACCATTCCATATTTGTTAACAAAAATGTGTGTCATCCATCATCATCCATTTCAGAGGATGGTTTATGACTCGGATGAGAATAGTCATGTCATGTTAAAAATAGTCAATACGAAATTCTATGCTTTTCATTTCCAATAATTTATCTATCAATTAAGATCATGTGATTAAATCTATGATGAAAGAATATTTATTTATTTGATCTATTGAATGCTTTATATTAACACTTAGATTAAAAATTAGGTATAAAACATATTTTTTTTATGCAAAATGTAAGTTTGTTAAAACTGAATTATAAGTCGTCGCCAAGAAATCAAAAGTACGACATAATTCGTAACGAATAATTTATAATTCGTTACTGAGAAATTAACAATTAACAAGATTTAATCTTATACGTCCAAATGACCAAATCAAAAAATATAATTGATTTGTATTTTTATAAAAATATATTATTTGCAGCGACTCATATTTCTTAATACTGAAATAGATTTTATTTTAATTGAATTGTCACGATAGAAATACGGTGGTGTCTTTGTCATCTTCGTCCCTACCATTTCCATAAAATCTAAATGCAAGTAGGTGCAATGCAAGCACTTGGTATCCATTTGACCAATTTGAAATTTGTTGTCCACAAAACCCCTCCTTTTCGAAATAATAAGAAACTTATGGGACGAAATGAGATTGAGGATTTTGTCGTTTAGGCGAAATTGGAGATGACCAAACATGCCATTATCAGACTCTACCAAATCCGATTCGAAGAGGATTTAAGTGCTGACGGTGGCTGAATCGTCGCTCTGAATCTGATAGAAAGCGCCAGTTGAGTATTTCGAGGTGTAATCGCTCGGCACGCTTTTCGGTGAGCTCTCTCTCTATTTTAATTCTTATGTCGTTGACATCTAATTGATAGTCAATACACGAATCGTCGTGCATTGGTTGAGGCAAAGATTGGAACTTTGGTGTTTTGGTCGGCCAATTTGGGTTTTTGTTAGGTGGGTTTTGGAGGAAAGTGAGAGTTGGTTCACTTGGGTGGTTACTAATTCTAACTTTGTTGAATTTGCTGGGATGTGGTTAGCTTGTTCCTGGCGATTTTAGGTTTGAAAATGGTTGGATAGTTTCGTGGAAAACTATGAAACTTTTTATGCTTTGATTGATTAGATGTTTGGAGTTTTTAGTCTTGAAGCTGTTTTGGTCACTCATTTGAGATTTGGAAATTCACTGACAAGTGCCTGAGCTGCATTTATAATTTATTTACACTCAACTGATGTGTTTCAATTTTCTTTAGAAATGATTGTTGTTTTCTTGTTGGATCCGGGTGAAGATGTTAAGGCAATGTGATGGAGTGGATGGTTTTGTATTTTTTTTTTTGCCTGTTGTTTCGATTTGAATGATTTTTTTCCAAGAACTCAGTTTTCTTTCTAAACTAGTTTCTGTCAGTTATCCTTGAAGGATAAAAGATGAGCTCGCTCGATGTTGCCAGAACAGAACTAGCTCTTGCAGTGCTTTATTTGAACAAAGCAGAAGCCAGAGACAAGATTTGTAGGGCGATACAGTATGGCTCCAAATTCTTAAGCAACGGGCAGCCAGGTACAGCCCAGAATGTTGACAAATCAACCAGCTTGGCGAGAAAAGTTTTCCGTCTCTTCAAGGTGCGATTATTTAAAAAATGTATTTTGGGATTTTGCTGGAAGTATTCTGTTCGTAGATTTTCAACCAAGGGTTTGATTTGCGGACTTAAGCAGACGAGATAATATCATAATCTGTTGTTTAGCATAAGATGTCGGACATGGAAATGCATATATGGGATTCTAAGTAGCTTCTGTTGTACTTGTACACTTGCAGTTTATCAACGATCTGCACGGTCTCATTAGCCCAGTTCCTCAGGGGACTCCGCTTCCTCTTGTTTTGCTAGGAAAGGTATGTGTTTGCGATTGCATCCTTATGCCGGTTGGTGCTTTGTTGTATTATATTTTTTATCATTGGAGTCCTAATGTTTCTCTGTCTTTTGGTAGTCCAAAAATGCACTCGTGTCGACTTTTTTGTTTCTCGACCAAATTGTCTACCTAGGTAGAACCGGCATCTACAAGGTATGTAATTCAAGCTGAAATGGCAGATAAGTTATTCTTCGTCCTATTAGTAATGATATTACTGTGAGGCTAATATATGTTGATGAATGTGAAGGACAAAGAGCGTGCTGAGCTTCTGGGTAGGATATCACTTTTCTGCTGGCTGGGTTCATCTTGTTGCTCGACTTTGGTCGAGGTCTGCATTTCTATTTGCTCTTAACTCAATCCTTATTTCTTTTTGTGGCGCTGTTTCATATTGACTCCAAGGATGTTTCTCATTTCCTATTGTTGTCATTTAAGGCGGGTGAAATCGGTAGGCTTTCTGCGTCGATGAAGAAGATAGAGAGAAATCATAAAGATGGTGACATTTACCAGGTAAATCCTCTTAGTAATTGTACATTCTCACCTGTGTGTTCGATTATAAAAAAATTATATTTTGTTGTTCTTTGTTTATGCATTTCAGCAAATACAGAATGAGCAGTACAGTGTTAAGCTCCAAAAATCAAGGGAAAGGTCGCTGGCCCTGATCAAATCAGCTTTGGATATATTTGTGGCTGTCGGGCTTCTCCAGCTATATCCCAAGAAAATTACTCCTCGAGTGACTGGAGCCTTGGGGTTCACTACCTCCCTTATTTCCTGCTATCAGGTACCTTCCAGTTACTTTTGTTGTCGATCAGGGCAGGGCACTGTTTGACATTTCGAGTTATAAAAAATCAAACATTTTTATCAAATCTTGAAACAACTGAAATTAGATCCGCACAAGACTCACTGTTTGCTGATGTTCTTACAGCTGCTTCCTTCTCGTCCAAAATCCAAGATCGCATAAGGATCGAGCCTAGTCTGGATCGAACAAGAAGCTCCAAAGTAATTGTTTTAATAATGTCCTATTAGATGTTCAAATCTATCTCTTTGTCAGTGATTCACGCCAATGCATATTTATCAACTTTCTTCTGTCGGAGGCATCTCTCCTCTCCGATCCTCCAGTTGCATCATATTCTTTTTTTCTTCTTCTTTTTTTTTGATGGGTAGTTGCATCATATTCAATATCAATAAAATTATAGTTCTGTTTAGTTTTATTTGTTTTTTATTATATATATTTATTAGGATACAGATCAGGTGCAAAATATATTTTTGGTATAAACTATAAAATTCGTTAAAAAGTATATTATAATTCGTTAAAAATAAATTATAATTTGGTGAAAAATCATCCATACGGCTGAATTTAATCTCACTCGTCCAAATACCAAATCATTAATTATCATAGGTTTGTATTTTTCATCAAAAAAAAAAAAATTTGTTTGCATCCCATTCTTTTTCTTATTTATTAAACTATTTTATTCCAAAATCTTTGTATCACTATCATTGTGTGGAGTGCTGAGAAACCTGGAAGTCTGCTTCGATGAAAAGAAACGAAACGACACCGTTCAAGAAATAAAACTACACATAACATTTTGCAAATAAAAATAAAATTAAAAACATCGCAATCCCATTTAACAACTGAAACCCTCCGAACCGAAATCCGGCATGGAAGGAGACGACGGCAGCTCGAATCCAATGATGGACGAGATCGTCACCAGCAACGTCGTCGAAGCAGACGACTCCAAGCGGAGGCGGCAGATCATAAGCAGCGGCGAGCAGCCCGACGTTGAGGCTTACGCCAGCCTCTACAGTGGTCGGACCAAGATAGTCAGGTTGATGTTCATCGCCGATCACTGCGGGGAGAGTAATCCGTCTATGCAGCTCGAGGCATTGAGAATGGCATGTGATGAGATTAAGAAGGGGGAGGACACGCAGCTGTATAGGGAAGTTGTGCAGAAAATTGATGGGCGGTTGGGGCCCGATTATGAGATGGATTCCGCTTGGGCTGATGCGGTGGATAGAAAGGCGGAGCAGAGGAAGGAGAGGCTAGAAAACGAGCTTAATGCTTATAGAGTATGTGCTTCTTTTGTTACATTTTTTGGAATTATTTTTGCGGTGAGTTTGTAAGAGTTTGATAAAGCTGGAATAGTGGATTTATAGACCTTTTTTGGATTGATATCTTAGTAGTTTGTTGAGTTTGGATGTTTCCATGAATGTTGAGTTGGGATACAAGTAGATATTTAGTTTTTACTTTGCAATACCAGTGAAATAGATATGATTCTGTATCCGCGATATGTGATTTAGGACGGGCTAACCATTGATATTACTTAGCGACGCTCACTTGATAATCGGGAGAGTTATGTAGTTGTAATGGATTTTTTTTCCTTTTGTGGTGTGAGAAATTGTTAAGATAGATTTCTGGTGTGCCATTTTTCTTTAGTGGTATGGAAATTGAAAATTAAGGCTTCACCGCAACAATGGTTAGCATTTTTGTCAAAGGTTCTTTCCGTTGTTTTATGTTAAAGGCTAAAGGAGAGGCAATGAATAAGTTTTGGTGTGAAGGATGTTGGTAGTTGTATGCTAAACGCTGAGATTATATACAGACTACGTCTTTTGATTGTCTTCTCATTTTGTTTGTGCAGACCAATTTGATCAAAGAAAGCATCAGAATGGGTTACAATGACTGTGGAGACTTTTATTATTCCCATGGTCATCTGGCTGATGCTTTTAAGAATTATGTTCGTACTCGAGATTATTGTACCACATCTAAGCATATGATTCACATGTGTCTGAATGCTATATTGGTCAGCATTGAGATGGGTCAGTTTTCCCATGTATCCAATTATGTCGCCAAAGCAGAAGCAACAACTGAGGCTCATGATCCGGTTACTTCTGCAAAGCTACAAGCTGCTGCAGGGCTGGCATATTTGGAGACCAAGAAGTATAAATTGGCTGCTCGCAAGGTTTTCCCAAACTTTCACTGGCTGCTTCTAAGTTTACGTCTATGTAAATGTAGCATACTCACTTACGAATTTGGGATATAATTTACGCCCTCATTAAGGTTTTTTTTTCTTTCTGAAAAGGTTCTTATTTTGAAACAACCTAGTTTAATAAGGATAAATCATTGAGGATAGAAAGCATGACAATATTTGTGCCGTATGGGGCTTTTGTGAGATGAACATTGCATATTTCTTATATAGTTTGGACATTGGACAATAGCTGTTAGACCATTCAAATTTTGCTACACCGAGGTAATTTACTTGCTGATATGAGTTTGCTCGATAACGCCGCATATCTAATGAACAGTTTCTGGAGACCATTGAGCTGGGAAATAATTACTCCGAAGTCATTGCATCACAAGATGTTGCAACTTATGGGGGGCTGTGTGCACTGGCAAGCTTCGACCGGACAGAGCTGAAGGCATTTCTATTGACTTTCTTCATTATTTTATGTGTTGTTACTGATAATAGTTGAGAGGTAAGATCAGCTAATTGGGGTTTGCTTTTATACAGAATAAAGTGATAAACAACTCAAACTTCCGGAATTTCCTAGAGTTGGTGCCTGAAGTCAGGGAGCTCGTAAATGACTTCTATTCGAGGTATTGATCGATTCCTTGACTAATCTATAGGTGGTTAGTGAATTTTATGTGCTTTATCGTGGTACTGTGTTTGTGGGATATATATGCCTTTACACTTGTAGTTGTGGCTCCTAAAGTAATATAAGATGGATATTAACTGTTATTCCTTTGTCTGCTGTTAAGCATTTATTTTTTCTTCAATATGTGATCATGAGGTTAGCATTGACCTTATTATAATTCTTGAAATATAATAAATTCATTAGTCTCCAAATGAATGTTGGTGGATATGGTTTTGTAATCTCACTTAACACATGGAGCATGAAGGCACGCACACACACCTGTCATGCGCTTGGCATTTGATAAGATAAAAATTACTCTTATGTGCTTGTTTCATGCTGTCATGATTAGTTTGTTTCATGTGGTCATGAGTATTAGTAACTCCACAGAAGTTACAAACCATGATGCATACAACTGTCCTTTTTGAGTGATGAAATGTAACATTTGGGAAAGCTCTTGTTGATTTTGTGTGATTTTTGCCTTTTGGTATTAGACTCTGTAGTCCATAGGGAAATGGTTGAAATTTGAATAAATAAGCTTGCTCCAGGCGCGGTGGATTTAATAATTCCCACGTGTGAGTAAGAAAAGTTGAGTTTGTAATGTTGCTCACTTTTGCCTCTTCGTTGGCACAGCCATTACGCATCATGCCTTGAGTATCTTGGTAACCTCAAATCAAACTTGTTGCTTGACATCCATCTGCATGATCACGTGGAGACTTTATATGATCGAATTCGGCACAAGGCTATTATCCAGTATACACATCCTTTTGTGTCAGTTGATCTGAGGATGATGGCAAATGCATTCAAAACTACCGTAGGTGGGTTGGAAAAGGAACTTGAAGCTTTGATAACTGACAATCAAATACAGGTAACAATGCACTCGAAAACTCCATTAATTCCATGATAGTGACTGTAACAGGGTTTTTAGCCCCCTTTGAAATCATCAATTTTACCCATCGCTTGCTGAAGTCTGCTTAAAACTCTGTACTGATTATTTTTCTAGGCTCGGATTGACTCCCACAACAAGATCCTCTATGCAAGGCATACTGATCAAAGGAACACCACGTTCCAACGAGTCCTTCAAACAGGCAATGAGTTTGATCGTGATGTTAGAGCCATGCTCTTGCGCGCCAGTCTCATAAAACACGAGTTCAATCAAAAGCAGTTGGGGAAGTGAACCACACAATTTATGTCAACAGCATGCTTCGTTGTGTTGAAGAAGAGTGTTTATTTACCCACTAGATAGAATCCTTGATGATTTAACCTTCATATTTCACTGTCAATGTTGGACCTATGGATCTTGAAACAAAGTTTGTTACACGCCTAGCTGAACTGCAGGGATCTGGTACGCACCCTTTCCAACTGTCAACTGGTATTCAAATTGTTGCCCATTATGGAGTAACTCATTGTAGTTCCGCGGATTCCTGTAGTCGATGCTTCAAACTATTGAGACTTGGATACTGCTTGACTCACGAACAGTTGTTGCTTTCCAAATTCAATATTTCTTTCGGTTAGGAAATCCGAAATATGATATGGGATAAAATAAGTGATGTTTGCACTGGAATATTGAAACGGGAACGAGTAAAAAACATTCGAACGAATCGATCAAATTGAAGGAGCAATTTCGCACGAACTCAGTCGCCAATCTTCTCTCCTGATTTTTCAACTTCAATTGAATTCAAAAATCACTTTGATTTGACGTTTTTCGATCGGATAAGTATGTCGATCCAGCGTCCGCAGAAGACATTAGCACCGCGCCCAGCGAACACATTAAGCGCTAGTCACGACCCAACCTTAAAGTGTACATAGGACGCGCCGCATGAAGTTTCCCAGTCGATCGGTTGGCTAATGAGCCGACCGGCTGAATAAAACATCAGAGGCACTGTTCTTTTGTCCTCAGACCAGCCGACCGGTTGGCTTTGAGTCCAACCTTTCAGCCGATTGGTTGGCGCAGTTCACACTTGTCCGAAAACAAGTTTAGCTCAAGCTAGTTCCAAAATGTTTCGTTTATTTCACAAAACATTTTTACAAGGTTCATACATGTTTTACAACACATAAACATTAAAATCTCCAACAATTCTCTCCCATTTTAGGGTTATACTCATGAATACTAAAAGCATTCAAACCGAACAAAACTTGCGCATAAGTGAAGTGTCCCTTACATTTGAACTTCACATAGTGTAGTATTTTCCAATACTCGAGAATCAGTGTGTTCCAAGAATTGTACCCTTCAACCCATTTGAGTACGAGAAAATAAAACACACACAAGTTTACTACTATTCCAAGTACAACTTGATACTATTTCAGCCATGTGTCCCTATCCTTTCATAAGTGTATACTTAGTCAAGCACAAGCTAATTGAAGCGGCTCACTTCACACTTACATAGGTGGATTCTTTTCGCATGCACCTACAATGCACTTTTCCAAAAGATCCATTAAGAAGATAAACTTTATCCTCCCTTTCTCTGTCGGAAACAACCACAACTTTGGGATGGATATAACCATGTGCTTCAAATCTCTCAAAATAGGCTTTCCACAATTCAACTCTTAGCGTCATACTAAGAGGGAATATAGGTGTCCTACGATAAGAGATTTAGAAATGCTTTAAGCCCATCCCTAAACACGACTTGTGCACCAAGTCCCTATATAGCTAACCCTTTCGTCAAATGATCAGCTAGATTTTGCTGTGTCCGGACATAACCAATCGAAATCACCCCGTGAGTGATCAGTTCACGAACCACGCTACGCCTAATGCCCAGGTGTCTCGATTTACCATTGTACATTTGGCTATAAGCTTTAGCCAAAGTTGCCTTACTATCACAATGAATAGATATAGGTGCTACCGGTTTTGGCCACAATAGAATCTCATGCACCAAATTCCTTAGTCATTCTGTCTCTTTATCGGCAACCACTAAGGCTATAAACTCAGATTCCATAGTCGAGCTGGTGATGCAAGTTTGCTTCATTGAGGCCCAAGATATGGCACCTCCCCCAAGCAAAAATACCCAACCACTTGTAGAAGAATGATCTTCTAAATTAGTAATCCAACTTGCATCAGTATATCCCTCTAAGATCGAGGGAAAACCAGCATACATCAAGCCATGATTCATGATTCCATTAAGGTATTTGAGACCCGCCTAATAGCTTTCCATTGATGAGTACTAGGATTATTAGTATATCTACTCACTTTGCCCACTGCATAAGCTATATCAGGCCTTGTATTCGTCATTACATACATTAGTCAACCAATGACTTGCGAATACTCAAGCTGTGAAACAGCTTCACTCGTGTTAGGCAAAAGATTCACACTTGGGTCCATGGGAGTGCTAACCGTAGAACAATTCATACAGTTGAATTTCTTAAGCACTTTCTCAACATAGTGAGACTGCGACAATGCTAAACCCTTGTTCTCACGCTTGATTCTAATACTAAGAATCACATCCGCTTCCTCCATATCTTTCATAGCGAAACTAGATGATAAGAAGTCCTTGGCAAGGTCTACTTGTTTTTGGTCAGTACCAAAAATCAGCATATCATGAACATACAGACAAATAATTACTCCATTTCCGGAGTTGTCAAATTTGCTGTAAATACACTTGTCTGCTTGATTCAACTTGAATCCAATTGACAAGATTACCTCATCAAACTTTTAATTCCACTGTATGGGTGCTTGTTTCAGCCCATACAATGATTTGATCAACTTATAAATCTTGTTTTCATTTCCCGGCATAATGAATCCGTCCGGTTGCTTCATATATATTTCCTTATCCAAATCACCATTCAAGAACGTTGTTGACAGGCGTCGTCGTGCAAGTCAAATATATATGCATATTTTCTCTACAATGAGCTAGTAAAGCGGCAAGTAGGGGTCGAACCCTAGAGAGCTGGTGAGGTTACTTGTTGTCCTGTGAACAAATTGATTGGGGTTTGTGTGAGCAGTTTGTTAAAAGTGCAAGAGAAAATAAAAGGAAGGTAATTCAATCAGAGAGAGCATTCAGTCTAGGGTTTTTATTGTGACTCGTTTATCATTGACTTCTAATAATCTGATTTTTGTGTTCCTAAGTGTGGTTACTCCGTTCCAGGTTATAACCTAAGGTAGGGCCGTTCCAAGCACCTACAGCACAATCTACTCCGTTCCAGGTTATAGACTTCTAGTTCTAGCAAACCTAATACTCCGTTCCAGGTTATATCAGGTTAAGTGCAACTACTCGTTCTAACGGTCTAGTATCAAACAAGCAGCAAATATAGGGGCTGAATTGCTCGGCTAAGTTTTACCATTCCAAGTATCCGCTTAGCTTTGCAATTCAGTCCGGGATAAATAAGCCCAAGAACTAGTAGAACACGAAAATAGCATTAAGCAAAGAGTCTCAAAACTTTGTCACAATATATTAAACCCTAAACCGAATAATGAATTTAGCTACTCATGTCCATGGAAAATAACAAAAACAATATAAAAGAAAGTAGAGGAATTCTTCTCTCGTCGAAGGTTTAGAGTAACGACCGGAATGATGAGAGAGAAGCTCTGAATCCGTGTAGATGGAGAATGAGCTGATGGGAGATGCTTATGCCTTGACCCAAGGGTCTTATTTATAACAAAAACCTAGGGCTTTCAAGTCCGGATTTGGAACAAGTTAAAAAACGAATTAGGAAACATGTCCAAATCTTGGCTTTTGCTTGGCTTGCAAGTAAACTTGGCCAACAAGTATTCACATAAACCGCCACGCAAGAACGAGCCGACATCTGTATGGCCTTGGACTCGGCTGGCTCGGCCCCACTCGGTTCTGACTCGGCTGACTCGGTTCCGGCTCGGCTTGCACCGCTTTGGACTCGGCTTTGACTCTGGATTTCCCCTTCTATATGACCTCGGATGCTCTCAGTGTGAACTAGAGAGTTGTAGGGAATTGAGTCACCTTTGCAATGGCATGTGGCTCGTATTTTTTTGATTAGCGGTCCATTCCCAGCACTCCGTCGACTGTCCAAAGGTCTAATATGAAATTGTGATGTTTTGGCACAAAATGCCATCTTTTATGCGCGTTTCCTCCGAGAGCTTCCAAACCACCTGAAATGCAAAACAACTGACGGAGCCCACCGCACTGTCGTTAAGGTGCGGTGTTCTCTGTGCAAAAGCAAATTTATATTCCGCTACTCGTGACCTTACTACTGGGTAGCAAGTGGTAAGTAGGGGTCGAACCCAAGGGAATTAGGGGGATAGTCGTTCTTTGAGGGATTTGTACAGCGAGGGAGCGTGTTTTAGGTTGATTGAGGTTTTAGTGCGGAAAAGTAAGTGATTGGTTGGTTGGTTTTGGTTTTTATTGCAGAAAAGTAAATGACAGAAAAGTAAAATACTGAAAATAAAAGTAGAAGACTTACAGTGGGTGATGCGTGATTGGTCAGCCTTCCGGAACGTGAACAGTTGATAGAGCAGTTTATACTAAGAAAGTAAATGCAGGTGGTGTTTTAATCTAAGGAAAGCATTCGGTTTCGGGGGCCTTGTATCATAGCCTGTTTATCATTGACCTTTAGTGATCCTTCTAAGTATTCAAACGTGTATCAAGGCCATTCCAAGCACTCGATTTGCCACACTGTCTAGCCCATTCCAAGGTCGTAGAGCACTTGTTCTACTTAGACTAATACCCCATTCCAAGGTATATTAGCCTGTGTGCATCCATTTGACCAGTCATTCCCGACCAACCAAATGGTGTTTTAGAGAGGTCAAACTCCTCAGATAAGCTTTGCCATTCCAAGCATCCACTTATCCGAGTATGTTTACGAACCCCACGGAAGAGCTTTGCCATTCCAAGCATCCACTCAACCTTGGAAGTTCTAACCTAATATATGGCACATAGAACGAGTTTTGAATACAAAGAAGAGGCACTAAAATATGGCCTAAAACATTTTATGATACAAGTACACCCCTTCAACCGAATGAAGAGTTTAGCAACGAATATCCATAGAGGTGGATACCATAGCTAAGTACTTACGGTTTTTGAAAGACAGTAAGTAATGGAAAGGGGTGAGTACTTCAAGAACCGACAAGAGTATTCGAGAATAAAGAAAAGCTTGAGTACTCAAGAACCGAAAGGAGTACTCAAGACTGAACTATAATACTCAAGAACCAACAGGAGTATTATATATTAAAAACCAAACTTACAAATGCCAAACTTTCTAGAGAGAGAAGTGTTTGTGATTTTTGGGATTTTTTGAGGATGTTTACAAATGAGAGGGGAGGCATGTATTTATAGCCATGGAGGAGAGGAGGATGTGGTGGAGGAGGAGGACACTTGGCAAGCTCTCATGGTGGGAGGAGGAGCCTCCCAAAGCCGTCGGTTGGAGGTTGCCATGGAGGGTTGGCTTCCTCCTTTGGTCACCTCCTCCCCAAAGCCGCCGGTCATGGAGGATAAGGATGAGTTTGGTGTGAGTTTTGTGATGTTTTCACAAAACTATCAGTCTATTTCGGCCCTGGACTGACTTTGGTTGTTCCTCGGTTGGATTTGTATTGAGTGATTCCACGTCAGGATCTTGAGATTTCTTCATTCAGCGTCTGATCGTGACCTTGGAATGACTCGTAATATATTTTCAGCGTAAAATCCTCTCCTTAGCGTGTATTCTCTCTAGTCTCTAAAATGCCCTGTAGATAAATATCGGAACTAACAAGCAAAAGTTAAATAGACAAACAGTCTAATTTGGTGGGTTTTACTGTGTTTATGATTCGTATAATTATGGTCCATCAACAACACTAAAAAGTAAATGTTCGCAAAATAAAGTATCGGAATTGGTGGGATTTGCTGACTCGATGAGTCATATAAATACGGCTCATCAGTTGTCTTGACATCCATTTGGTGTACAACCAGATCGTTAATTGCAGCAAGTGCAATCAATAGCCTAATAGTGGAAATCCTAGCAACCGGAGCATACATATCGAAAAAAATCAATACCCTCCTTTTGCCTAAAGCCTTGGATAACCAATCGAGCTTTAAACTTATCAATCGATCGATCAACCTTCATTTTCTTTTTGAAAATCCACTTGCAGCCTATCGGTTTGCAACCCGGTGGGAGATCCGATAATACCCAATTATTATTCCCAATGATAGAATCCATTTCATCGTTTATTGCCTCTTTCCAAAAGAATACGTCTTGAGACCTCATAGCCTCATTATGGGTTCTAGGATCATTATCAATATGATAACAATATGAGTATTGATACTCAATATCATCTCTAGAACCCTCAATCAAGTAAACTTGATAATCCGGTCCGAAGGATTTTTCAATCTTTCCCTGTTTGCTTTTACGAGGCTCAAACGTTGTACTTTTAGAATATTGACGGAGCGCACTGCACTGTCGTTAAGGTGCAATGTTCTCTGTACAAATAAATTTATATTTTCCACTACTCGCGACTACACTACTGGGTAGTAAGTGATAAGTAGGGGTCGAACCCAAGGGAATTAGAGGGATAACTGTTCTTTAGGGGATCGTATGGTGAGTGATTTTAGGTCGATTGCGGACTTACTGCTAATTACTAAGCTACTGTTTTTGGTTTTTTATGCGGAAAAGTAAATACAGAAAATAAAGGAGTTAAGGGAAGAAGACTTACAGTGGGTGATGCGTGATTACGATTCCTCCGGTAGATGAGCGGTTGATGGTTGTAGTTGATCGAGCAGTTTATAAAAGTAAATACAGGGGGATTTTTTGTAATTCAAGGAAAAGTATTCGGTTTCAGGTACCTTGTATTATAACATGTTTATTAATAACCGTTAGTAACCTTTCTAAGTATTCAAAGATGAATCGAGGCCCTTTCGTAGCGCAAGACTTGCAACATCGTTTAAAGTAACACTTATTCTACTTCAGACTAATTCCTCCTTTCGAAGTATCTTAGCCTTTTGTGCATCCACCTGATCTCTCAGTTATGATCGACCAAGTGGTGTTTTAGATAAGTCGAACTCCTCGATAAGTTTTGCTTGTTACAGCTTCCACTTACCGAGTATGATCACGAATTCCCACGGAAGAGCTTTGCTTGTTACAGCTTCCACTCAACCTTGGAAACTCTGACTATATATGGCACATAGAACAAGTTTTGAATACAGAGAAAAGAAACTAAAAGAAATTAAAACATTATATAATACAAGAAAATACCTTCGACCGAATGAGGAGTTTAGCTACGAATATCCATGGAAAAGGACATCATAACTAAATACGCGGGGGTTTTTGAAAACAGTAAGAGGGAAAGGGGTGGAATACTCAAGAACTAACAGGAGTATTCCCAATTTCCTACTGAATACTCAAGAACCAACAGGATTATTCTCTAAAGTATAATACTCAAGAACAAACAGGAGTATTATTTCCAATCAGTATAATACTCAAGAACAAACAGGAGTATTATTTCCAAAACCAAACTTACAAAGTAACAAAAACTTAGAGAGAGAAGTGAAATGTTGATTTGTGGATGATACAAATGAGGAGGAGGAGCTCTCCTTTTATAGCCATGGAGGAGGAGAATGGAGGGTTGTGATGGTGGCATGTGGTTTTGATCCAAGGGAGGAGGAGGAGGAGATGAAGATGTGGTGGAGGAGCCATCACATGGCACCACCTTATGGACTCCCTATAGCCGCCGGTTGCAAGTCATAAATGGGGGAGGTTTTGTGGCTTTGGCCACCTCCAAGCAAAGCCACCGGTCACCCAAGGAGGAGAAGGGAGGAAGCCACCCATGAGTCAGCATTTTGCCCCAAAGCCGCCGGTTACCTTTGGCAAATGGATGAGTTTTGTGAGTTTTGTACAGTTTTCACAAAACTATCAGTCCAATTTTGCTCCGGTCTGACTTTGGTTGTTCCTCGATTGGATTTGATTTGAGTAATTCCTACGTCAGGATCTTAAGATTCTTCATTCAGCGCCTGATCGTGACCTTGGACTGGCTCGTAATATCTTTTCAGCGTAAAATCCTCTCCTTAGCGTGTTTTCTCTCTAAGCGCCAAAATACCCTGTATAAATAAATCGGGACTAACAAGCAGAAGTTAAATAGACCAACAGTCTAATTTGGTGGGTTTTACTGTGTTTTTGATTCGTATAATTATGGTCCATCAGATCACCCCACACTTTTAGTTGTTCGTCCTGAACAATGCTATTAAAGGGCGGCACTCTAAGTTTGGTTTTAAAATATGAAAATTAGACTGTGGGACTCGATTTATCCTAATTCATGCATTACTTACTTATTACCAAATTGAACTGTGTAAATAAATAGAAGTAACTTGATACTTGTACCTCCGTGCCGAGATGCAAATTATTCTGGATGTTTCGGGAGATAGCCCTTTTTAGGCTCCTGGACTGCAACCTCGGGACCATCTCTCACTATATGGTTTCCTTGTAGCTTTCTCTAGCACGTGATTCGGTTCGGGTTTCACTGGTTTGAGTACTTTGATTTTTTCTTTTGGCGAGGGACTGCTTTTGTAGTGAATCGGCCTTTGGCCTTTGATTTGACTCTTTGAGTACTTCACTTTTTGTTTGGTTAAAACCTTCACAATTTTGGGCCTTTGGCCTCTTGATTTGCTTCTTTGAGCTTTTTGCGTCTTTGTGACTTGCTAGTCCATTTTCTCAAGCCTTTTTGGGAGGTCCAATCATCGCCCGCAAGCCTATGGAAATACCTCCCCGCTCCTCTCATCCTTGTCGTTTCGCGCGGGTCAAGATGAGGGTCGCTCATCTATTTTCTCGGCTACTTTGACTAGAGAGAGGACGGTTTGATTACCATCCTCGCCTTTAAGGTGTCCAGTAAACGACATGGCTCGAGGCTGGATAATTGAGGGAGTTCAGCTGGGGCCTTGAACTCTCAGCGTAGCCCTGACTGGCTTAATGTTGCACCCAAGTCCGATTCCTGAATAGTCAAATCTTCTATGCACCAAGTGGGTGAGAGCGACTTATTGAAAAAGTAAAATACAGAAAATAAAAGACAGAAAATTAAAGTGCGGAAAGTAAGATAGTGTCGGGTTACCTCCCGACCAGTGCACTTGTTTAACGTCGTTGGCTCGACAGTACCTTATTCCTGGATCACTGGTTGGGATCCCATGGGTGGCTCAGGTCGAATTTTGTCACTGTTCCTGTTGCTTCTTGCCTTTCCTTTACCCGATTTCTTGTGTGTGTCAGAACCCCATGGTTTTGGTGTTTTTTCTCTCCATTGCTTCTGAGAAGGTGAGGGAACTTTGACCATAGTTGCTGGTCTTGTTACTTTTCCGGTCTCTTTTGGCAGGTCGGAAATCTGTGCACCGCGATCTGAGATAGGTATTATATCTGGCGGTTTCTTTGTATCCGTGCGGCTATTATCAATGTAGAAATATGCAATTTTGCCGCCGAACTTAAGCGATAATGAGCCCTTGCCCACATCGATCCTTGCTTTAGTAGCGTAGAGAAATGGTCGTCCCAAGATTATTGTTGGAGGGTCGTCTTCGCTGGTCTCTCCCACATGGAGTATTACGTCTTCCAGCACTCCAATCGGACGGATGCACGATTTATCTCCTAGCTCGATATTTGACCTGGGTGGTTTTAATGGACCAAGTCCTAACAAGTAATATAAGGAGGAGGGCATGGCGTTGACAGCAGCTCCAAGATCGACTAAGCACTTATGAATCTGTGCTTCACCAATACTGCAGGTGACTGTGAAGGCCCCTGGGTCTTTATCTCTTTCCGGTTGTGACTCATGATCTGAAGTGAGGGCTCTTTCTATTGTCGGGCCATTCTGCCCATTCCTTGGCTTATGATTTGTATAATCGGGCCCCTTAATATTTTGCTCCGAAGCATAAATATTAGTTGGAGAGTCCCACTTCAAATTGTTATCGTCATCCCATCCAGACGTTGGTATGTCAAAGTGTATGATCGGTGGTGGTGTTATGCACACGGTGAATGCGTACCGTCCATTGTCAGCATGCGTAGCCCATGTTTTGCCATCATTGGGTCGGTCTTCCTCTTGATTCCAATCAGGTCGACGCCTCCGGGCGAAGTGCTTGTTCGTAAGTTTGTAAGTTGGGGATCATGCAACTTCTCCTAGCGTCGCCTTTTCGTTTGACCTTTTTATCATGCTAAGATTCGCCTTTGGGTTTTGGATGGTTTGTGAAGGGAGTCTGCCAGGTTCATTAGTGAGTGTTGACATTGCCGTGGCGAGCTGGGACATTTGTTTGGTTAGTTCTGAAATTGCCCTGTCAGTTTTCGCCTGGTATTGGTGTAGTGAAGTACCCAATTGATTAATGTTTCTTGCGAGCTCCTTCATCGTGTCATCGAGCGACTTGCTTGGTTCTTGCTGATTGTTCGGGCCGGTTTGGTACTGATTTGGTCCTTTTTGCTGATGTTGGCCTGCTGATGGAGCGTTCTGGTTATACTCCCGGTGGGGGGGGGTTGGTAGAATGACTGAGCTAGTTGAGGGACAGCTGGTTGTGCATCCTTCTGAGAATAGTTATTGTTACGCCAGCTCGGGTTGGTTGCTTGACCATACTGTCTATTTTGTCCGGCTCTGTCATTACTGTTGTTGTTGTATCCTTGGTATCCTCCCACTGCATTCACTTCTGGCGGTTCCTCTTCTATTAATATTGGACATGCGTTAGTTTTGTGGTCTGCAGAACCACAGAACTCGCAAGGTTTTACCGGAACTGGCTGCCTTCGTAGGATTTGAATCATCATCTCCTTTAGCTGCTTCATCTCTTCAGGCATAGAGCTCATTGACGTTTCCGCTTTTGCCACATTTTTTGTCCGGGAGAATTCTTCCTGCTGAGTTGTCTCTTCTCTGAATCGGGCATTCTCAGCAACGTGGGTGATAAGATCCCTTATGCCACTTAATGATAGATTCATCATGGACCCTCCAGCTGAGGCATCCAGGAGCATTTTGTCTAAGGGTCTTAATCCGTTAATGAGATACTCAACGGTGAGTTTCTCGGGCAGTCCAAGGGTACAACAGCTTCTCTCCAGGCGGTTGAATTTTTCCAGGTAATCGTACATGGTTTCGTTGGGTCCTTGCCTGATGTCCTGCAGTTGCCTCCTTACTTGCATCGCTCTTCCTGCTGGGTAATATTTGTCTAAGAACTTTTTCTGCATCTGAGCCCATGTTCTGATGCTTCCGGGAGGCAATGAAAGGAACCAGTCGTTTGCCGCGTCAATGAGGGAAAAATAGAACGCCTTTAACTTAAAGTCGTCTATGTTTACGCCATTCGGTTTGAGGTTTTGGCAAATCCCATGTAAGCGCTGGAGATGAGTCATTGCTGATTCTCCACGAGTTCCTGAGAATTTTGGCAAGTTGTGGGCCACTGAAGTGTTGATGACGATGTTTTCTAGCTCCGGGCCTTCTTAGATACACCACGGCTGAACTCTGAAATCTGGTGCCGAGAGCTCTCCCAATGTAGGTTCGCGGTAGTTATTGTTATCTCCGTAGTAGTCATCGAAAGCGGGTTCTCGTCTCGGCACTTGTCTAGGTTGCGGGGGTGGTGGATATCTAGGGGGTTGTCGTACTGGACCAGCTGCATTCTGGTCCTCTGGTGGTTCTTGGTTGCTTCTGATGGCTTCCCTATCACGAGCTCGTCTGCTTCGGATGAGTTGCTCCGGATCATCCATAAATGGAAGTGGCACCTCATTGTTTCGATCGTACAGGTTCATCTCGTCGTCATCTTGGTAGTCATGGTGGCTTCCTTCGCGAGACATGATTGTTTCGAGCGCGTATTGATTTAAAGAACTTATCCGATGGCTAATTCCCCGGCAACAACGCCAATTTGACGGAGCGCGCTGCACTGTCGTTAAGGTGCAATGTTCTCTATACAAATAAATTTATATTTTCCGCTACTCGCGACGACACTACTGGGTAGTAAGTGGTAAGTAGGGGTCGAACCCAAGGGAATAAGAGGGATAACTGTTCTTTAGGGGATCGTATGGTGAGTGATTTTAGATCGATTGCGGATTTACTGCTAATTACTAAGCTACTGTTTTTGGTTTTTTTGGTTTTTTATGCGGAAAAGTAAATACAGAAAATAAAGGAGTTAAGGGAAGAAGACTTACAGTGGGTGATGCGTGATTGCGATTCCTCCGGTAGATGAGCGGTTGATGGTTGTAGTTGATCGAGCAGTTTATAAAAGTAAATACAGGGGGGTTTTTGTAATTCAAGGAAAAGTATTCGGTTTCAGGTACCTTGTATTATAACATGTTTATTAATAACCGTTAGTAACCTTTCTTAGTATTCAAAGATGAATCGAGGCCCTTTCGTAGCGCAGGACTTGCAACATCGTTTAAAGCAACACTTATTCTACTTCAGACTAATTCCTCCTTTCGAAGTATCTTAGCCTTTTGTGCATCCACCTGATCTCTCAGTTACGATCGACCAAGTGGTGTTTTAGATAAGTCGAACTCCTCGATAAGTTTTGCTTGTTACAGCTTCCACTTACCGAGTATGATCACGAATTCCCACGGAAGAGCTTTGCTTGTTACAGCTTCCACTCAACCTTGGAAACTCTGACTATATATGGCACATAGAACAAGTTATGAATACAGAGAAAAGAAACTAAAAGAAATTAAAACATTATATAATACAAGAAAATACCTTCGACCGAATGAGGAGTTTAGCTACGAATATCCATGGAAAAGGACATCATAACTAAATACGCGGGGGTTTTTGAAAACAGTAAGAGGGAAAGGGGTGGAATACTCAAGAACCAACAGGAGTATTCCCAAATTCCTACTGAATACTCAAGAACCAACATGAGTATTCTCTAAAGTATAATACTCAAGAACAAACAGGAGTATTATTTCCAATCAGTATAATACTCAAGAACAAACAGGAGTATTATTTCCAAAACCAAACTTACAAAGTAACAAAAACTTAGAGAGAGAAGTGAAATGTTGATTTGTGGATGATACAAATGAGGAGGAGGAGCTCTCCTTTTATAGCCATGGAGGAGGAGAATGGAGGGTTGTGATGGTGGCATGTGGTTTTGATCCAAGGGAGGAGGAGGAGGAGGAGATGAAGATGTGGTGGAGGAGCCACCACATGGCACCACCTTATGGACTCCCTATAGCCGCCGGTTGCAAGTCATAAATGGGGGAAGTTTTGTTGCTTTGGCCACCTCCAAGCAAAGCCACCGGTCACCCAAGGAGGAGAAGGGAGGAAGCCACCCATGAGTCACCATTTTGCCCCAAAGCCGCCGGTCACCTTGGGCAAATGGATGAGTTTTGTGAGTTTTGTACAGTTTTCACAAAACTATCAGTCCAATTTCGCTCCAGTCTGACTTTGGTTGTTCCTCGGTTGGATTTGATTTGAGTAATTCCTACGTCAGGATCTTGAGATTCTTCATTCAGCGTCTGATCGTGACCTTGGACTGGCTCGTAATATCTTTTCAGCGTAAAATCCTCTCCTTAGCGTGTTTTCTCTCTAAGCGCCAAAATACCCTGTAGAAATAAATCGGGACTAACAAGCAGAAGTTAAATAGACCAACAGTCTAATTTGGTGGGTTTTACTGTGTTTTTGATTCGTATAATTATGGTCCATCAAATATGTACTTTCATCATCTTCCAACTCAGCACTTGTGGAGATAGAAATCAAATCTTGAGGTCTAGGTATCGATGAGAAATGATTCTCATCAAAGATTGCATCTCTTGATTCAATTACGGTGTGAGCCGAAATAGAATCATTCGTTCTAGGCACATAGAACCTATATGCTTTGGAATGTTCAGCATATCCAATGAAGATGCAATCAACACCTCTTTCTCCCCAAAGTTTTTATTTTGGGAGCCGGTAGTCTCACTACTGCTCTACATCCCCAAACTCGGAGATAATTCAAATTTGGTTCTTTTTGTGCCAAAGCTCATATGGGGTAATATCGTTCCTTTTGTTAGGAACTCTGTTAAGTAAATAACAGGCTGTCAACATAGCCTCACCCCAAAATCTATCACTCAAATCAGAGTAGGATAACATGGAATTAACAACCTCTTTTAGGATTCTATTCTTCCTTTCAGCTACACCATTTTACTGTGGTGTATAAGGTGCTATAGTCTCATGAATGATACCATTCATCTGGAAATCTACAGAATCGTAATATTCCCCACCTCTATCGGTTCTAAGCCTCTTAATCAAATCATGCATCAATTCTACTTCAGCTTTATACACTTTAAACTTGTCTAAAGCTTTATCTTTAGCATGCATCAAGTACACATAAAAATATCTAGAACAGTCATCTATAAAAGTTATGTAGTACTTCTTATTCCCTAAAGATGGAGTAGAATGTAAATCACCCAAATCACTATGAACAAAATCAAGCAAGTTTGATGTTCTTGAAATACTTTTGAATGACAACTTAGTGATTTTTTTAAGCATGCAAGTAGTACATCTATCAATAACATTCATGTCAACTTTAGGTATTAAACCTTCCTTAGACATAATGTTCATACGTCGATAGTGAATGATGAGTCATATTTATACGACGCGTCGAATCAACTAATCCCGTTTATTTCGACACTTTTATATGCAAACATTTACTTTTTAGTACGGTTTTGCATTTCAGGTGTTTCAGAAGCTCTAGGAGGAAACGCGCATAAAAGATGGCTTTTCATGCCAAAAACAGCAGGCAGATCAGACCTTCGGACGTTCGACAGAGTGCTGGGACTGAACCGATGATCAAAAATATACGAGCCACATGCCTCTGCGTACCTAACTCTCTACAACTCTCTAGTTCACACCGAGAGCATCCAAGGTCGTTTAGATGGTCAAATTAAGAGCCGAAGTTGGGACTTAGTGGGCACTGGGCCCACAGTAGACATTAGTGTAACGCTAATGTCTGAAGAGGATGCGGCGCTAATGTCTGAAGAGGACGCGGTCGCTACTATCAGCACGCATTTTGATGACGTCAGCAAGCCCGAAACTTGGAAATTGAGCCCAAAAATAGACTTGGAAACCCTATTTTTCGCTATAAATAAGATCTTTGGGTTAGGGTTTCCACAATCTCATAATTCATCATTCTACATTCTACATTCTACATTCTACATTCTACGAAGACCAAGACGGCTCTTGAGGAGAAGATACAAACTTTCGATGAGAGAGAAGATTTTCCTACTTTCATTATGTTTTCCATGATTATGTGTAGCTAAATTCCTAATTCAGTTTAGGGTTTCGCTCATTGTGACATACATTTTGAAACTTTGTTCTTAATGCTATTTTATGTTTCTCTAGTTCTTGTGCTTATTCCATGAATTAACTTGTTAGATTAAGTGGAAGCTTTGTCGCAAAGTTTAATTGAGCAATTAATTCTTATCATTAATATCTACTGGAAACTTTATCGTAAAGGTAGAACGTAACACCTAGACTAAATAATACCTTTGTCGGATTATTAAGTCTAGGAAAGAACTAGAAGTCTAACACCTTTGTCGAGTTAGATTGTGGTGTATCACCTTTGTCGGGATACTTAGGGTTGTTACCTTTGTCGGAATGACCACAATTAGAAACATAAAATTAGAAATTTAGCAGTCGATGATAAACATGTCACAATAGAAACCCTAAGATGAATATTCTCTCTCATTGGAAGTCTTTAGTTCTTTTTCTCTTTTGCACTCTTTACTGCTAAAAATCAATTTTTCTTATTTGTTTACAAAGACAGCTTCTACAACACCACCTCCCTTAGGTTTGACCATGCTTGCCGCTACACTAGTTTATTGCAGGAGAATTATAAATATTAAGTTTGACGCGTGACAGGCGTCGTTTGACCTGCAAATTTAAATTTATAATTTCCTGGCTGTAGACTGTGGGTTAGCACATTGGCAAGCAAGGGTCGAACCCAAGGGAGCTAGATTGGTTACTACTTTGTTCTGAAAAAGGAAAGAAATAAGAAGCGATTTGTGAGAGTAAAGGTTAGTGTAAAACCGAAATAGCCGAAATAAGCAATAAGAAAAAGTGACGTGTGGAATAATATGATGAGAATATTCAGGTTAGGGTTTCTTAATTGTGACTTGTTTTATCCTTGACTTCTAAATATCGTATTTCTAATTCCTAAGTGTGGTTACTTCCATTCCAAGTTATAACCTAAAGTAGTGTCTTTCCGGACGCCTACACCACAAACTAAACCTAGTAATTTAATACTCCATTCCAAGATATATTAAATTAGTGCGCTATTTGTTTTCAACGGTCTAGTATCAAACAAACAGTAAATAGGGGATTTATATTATTCGACTAAGTCTAACCTTTCCGAGTATCAACTTAGTTTCACAATATAAATCGAGATAATAAGCACAAGGTCTAGTGGAATAAAGAAATAAGCATTACGATTCAAGTCTCAAAAACATACGTCACAATATTCGAAACCCTAACCCGAATAATCGGTTTAGTTACACATAGTCATGGGAAATAATGCAAGAATTAAAAGAGAACGAAAATACTTCACAAAACCGAGGATGGAGGAGCGCTGGCCGTGGGCGGCTGAGCTAGGGCGGACAAGGGCTGAGCACCCGTGAGTGGTGGCGGAGCAAGGCGGTGGAAGGCGGAGGAGCAAGGCTTCGGCCGTGAGTGTAGAGAGAGAGACTCGTGTGAGTTGAGGGATGCTTATTTGGTCTTGTGAGCTCCTCCATATATAGGGTTTTGAGAAGACCTAAAGTTCCCAAAATAAGTCAAGAGATAATTAGGCAATATTTCCATATCTTCTTGCTTTATCTTCAAGCTATCTCTTTGCTTGGAAATTAAGTCATCTTGAACCTTCCAGAATATTCCAAAACCCTAGCTTGTGAATTTTGCCCTAATATGACATTGATTTGGGCCGAAATTACTGTTCACGGCCGGAGTACTGTTCATGGCCAAAAATACTGTTCACTGCCCAAAAACACTGTTCACGGCCGGAAGTACTGTTCACGCGGAAGTACTGTTCATCCGCGGACACTGTTCATCCATTCTGCGCATCTGTTTTGACTTCGGCTCTCGATTTGACCTTACAAACGACCTCGGATGCTCTCGGTGTGAACTAGAGAGTTGTAGGGAATTGAGTCAGCTACGCAACGCCATGTAGCTCGTATTTTTCTGATCGAAGGTCCATTCCCAGAGCTCCGTCGAGCGTCCAAAGGTCTGATCTGCCATTGTGGTGTTTTTGGCATAAAATGCCGTCTTTAATGCACGTTTCCTCCTAGAGCTTCCGAAACACCTGAAATGCATAACAACACTAAGAAGTAAGTGTTTGCATAATAAAGTGCTGGAATTGATAGGAATTGTTGACTCGATGAGTCGTATAAATACGGCTCATCAAACCACCCCCACACTTAAACTTGTTCGCCCCGAACAAGAACTAGGTCATAAGAGGAACGAATAATGTAAACACCACAATGCTTCGGTCATCCTAGACGTGCTACATGGACATGAATCGGTTACTCTAGATCCTGCCCTCTATGCATGCTCGTTACTAATATGCTTGTGCGAAAACATGGGTTAAAGATACGTGTTACCTTTGGGCCGAGATGCAAATCAATTTGGATGTATCGGGAGATAGTCCTTTTTAGACCCATGAACCTCATTCTCGGACTCGAACTCGCTGCTATATGGTTATGCTTTGCAGCTTTTTCTTGCACGTGATTGATTCGAGCTTCAAAGTGTTGAGTGCTTTTCGGCCAGCTATAGGTGTCTCGGTTTTGATGTTTCAATGGTGCTTTCACATTAGAAACGTGTGGACTATCACAATGGTGGTGGATTTGTTGCCTTGAAGTGCGGATTGTGACTTGCTCGAACCGTGGTTCCTTCTCCTTTTGACGCGAGTCAAGCCGATGGTCGCTCGTCTATTTTCCCGGTTACTCGGATTAGAAACCTTCCTGCTCTCACTCATCATCGTCCTTTTGACACGAGTCAAGTCAAGGGTCGCTTGCCTATTTTCTTGGCTACTTGGACTAGAGATTGGACGATGTGTGCCACCGTCCCGCCTAACCGCAAAAGTACCGCAGTGGCGGAGCAGACTCGTACTATGTTGCCTCGAAGTGCTAGCCTCCACGAGCTCCACATAACCATATATACTGAGTCCGGTCTTTGAATGATCTGTCAAGTCTCTTTAGGGCGTTTCTATCAACTCCACATCCCTGTTTATCTCAACTAACAAAGGCACGCAAAATTTTTAAAATCACATGTTAGTCGCACAAGTCAATTTTCACCAAAGACATGCATGTAATCGGCTCTATCTATTTCACCATATCATTATCCAATACTGCAAGTCTAGGAAGTAGTGAAGTATTATGTACAAAAATTTTAAAAATCATGGGAAACGTGTTGACTCTGTGCTGGGTGCAGTAAATAAACGTGCTGACTCAAGGACTGACTCTCCCACCCCACACTTTTGAAATGAGCCGTGTCCTCACGGCACGACTCAAATCTAGACTCACAATGCATGCAATAAAACAAAGGGAAATAAGACAGGAGTAAGGACAGGCACTTCCCTCGTGCGTGCGTGACGATCAGAAACAACTGATTATTCTCCTATGAGTCCTCGAAGAGCACCAATCGAGCTTGTATCGCTACGTGAGTTCGTTGCACACCGAAAGGTCTGCGTCAATGACATTAAGACGAATAAAAGATTCCCAGGAGGTTGGAGGAGTCACAGCGGTCTCACTTAAAACCCAACCTCCTTAGACTCGTAAGTCTTTGTGACAGAATCTTTAAACGCTCATGTTTCTTGACACAACTTATTCAAGGTGTGAACTACTCATGCTAGATACAATCTTTTGCTAACATCCCTGATACGTTCGCCTCTGTCCCTGCATGAAGATCATCTTCTTTCCCAAGTACAATGTGACAATAATGACTCATAAATAAACATAGTAAGTAAATGATGGAAACGAAAATGCAGATAGTGCAGGGCTGCCTCCCTGCGAGCGCCTTTGTTTAACGTCGTTGGCTCGACAGTACCTCCTCTAAGTGTCAGGAGGCTCAGCAAGGGGAATCTCATCAGCGGTGGTGGCAAGGGGCTCGGCTAGGTCAAACTCCTGGGCTGGTATCTCGATCTCTCCGTGGTAGTGCTTCACCCTCTGCCCATTGACCTTAAAGCGCCGCCCATCTGTAGGGCACTCTAGCTCGAGCGCTCCATGGTTATAAACGTGAGTCACTGAATATGGGCCTGTCCATCTGGACCACAACTTGCCTGGCATCAATAGTAGGCGTGATGAAAAAACCAGGACCTGTTGCCCAACTTCAAACGTGCGCCTGAGTATAAACTTGTCGTGGTAGAGCTTGGTCCGCGCCTTGTAGTCCGTTTGGCTCTCGTAAGCCTCGAGGCGCAACTCCTCCAACTCGCACAACTGTAGTTTCCTGTCTAGCCCGGCTGTCTGTAAATCTGGATTGCACTTCTTCAGTGCACAATATGCCTTATGCTCGAGCTCGACTGGTAAGTGGCACGCCTTCCCATAGACCAACCGAAAAGGCGAGGTGCCGATCGGGGTCTTGTAAGCTGTCCTGTATGCCCATAGTGCCTCATATAACCGCTGGCTCCAATCCTTCCTGGTCGGTCCTACCATCTTCTCCAGAATTCCCTTAATTTCGCGGTTGGAGATCTCCGCTTGCCCATTCGTCTGGGGGTGATATGCTGTGGAAGTCCGGTGGTGAACATGGTAGTGCTTCAGTGTGGATGCCATCATACGGTTGCAGAAGTGTGTCCCTTGATCACTGATAATGGCCTTAGGTACTCCGTACCTGCAAAAGATGTTAGTGCGCAAAAAGTCTACGACAGTTTTAGCATCATCACACCTAGTGGCCTTGGCCTCTACCCACTTGGACACATAGTCAACTGCAACTAAGATGTAAGAAAATCCATATGAAGGAGGAAAAGGACCCATAAAATCTATCCCCCAAATGTCAAACACATCATTCACTAGTATGGGGACCTGTGGCATCTCCTGTCTGGCCGAAATATTACCTACTCTCTGGCATTTATCACATCTCTTACAATGATCGTAGGCATCTCTAAAAACATGCGGCCAAAAGAAACCACTATCTAAAATCTTCCTAGCTGTCCTCCTAGGGCCGAAATGGCCACCACACTCTAACTCATGGCAAAAACTAATAACTGAAGCAATCTCATCATCGGGAATGCACCGTCTAAGAATCTGATCTACACCTATTTTCCACAAGTACGGATCATCCCACACATAGTATTTAGCATCATGCTTCAATTTCAAACACTGAGCCCTAGAATATGAGGGCGGGAACTTACCTCCGACCAGGTAGTTCACTAGAGGAGCGAACCATGGCATCTTACCCGAAATAGCATACAAGTGCTCATCTGGAAATGTCTCGGTAATCTGCCCGGCATCCTCTTCTCTGACAAGACGGCTCAAGTGGTCGGCCACTGTGTTCTCTATGCCCTTCTTGTCCCTGATCTCCACGTCAAACTCCTGTAGGAGCAGGATCCACCTAATGAGCCTCGGCTTTGCCTCCTTCTTCGTCATCAAGTACCTAATAGCTGCATGGTCAGAATAGACAACAACTTTAGTACATAGCAAATAAGACCTGAATTTCTCCAAGGCAAAGACCACAGCTAGCAGCTCCTTTTCTGTGGTCGAATAGTTCTTCTGGGCCACGTCTAGTGTCCTCGAAGCGTAGTAGATCACCACGGGCTTCTTGTCCACCTTTTGACCGAGAACTGCTCCTACAGCATAATCAATCGCGTCACACATAATCTCAAAGGGCTGTGTCCAGTCCGGAGCTCTAATGATGGGCGTGCTGGTGAGGGCCTCCTTCAGCTCGTCAAATGCTGCCCTGCACTGATCTGTAAACTCAAAAGGAACATCTTTCTGCAAGAGGTTAGATAAAGGCAGCGCCTTTTTAGAAAAATCCTTAATGAATCTACGATAGAAACCAGCATGCCCCAAAAATGACTTAATATCACGGACTGTGGAGGGATATGGCAGAGTAATAATCAAATCTATCTTAGCTTTGTCTACCTCTATACCCTCATGTGAGACTATGTGACCGAGTACTACTCCATGAGTAACCATAAAATGACACTTTTCATAATTGAGCACCAAATTCATAGAAACACAACGTGCTAATACCGTGCTCAAATTATCTAAACATGCATCAAAAGTGTCACCATGCATAGTGAAGTCATCCATAAACACCTCTATAAATGAACCTATCATGTCAGAGAATATACTAGTAACTACCCGTTGAAAGGTGCCGGGTGCGTTACACAAGCCAAAGGACATCCGGCGAAAAGCAAACGTACCGAATGGACATGTGAAGGTCGTCTTCTCCTGATCCTCGGGTGCTATGGGAATCTGGTTATAGCCTGAAAAACCATCTAGAAAACAAAAATAAGGCTTACCTGCCAAGCGGTCGAGCATCTGGTCAATGAATGGAAGAGGAAAGTGATCCTTGCGCGTAACTGCATTCAGCTTCCTGTAGTCTATGCACATGCGCCATCCATTCTTGACTCGTGTTGTGACCATCTCGCCCTCGGCATTCTTCTCCACCGTGATCCTTGTCTTCTTCGGCACAACATGTACCGGACTTACCCACTGACTATCTGAGATTGGGTAGATCACGTCTGCATCCAACAGCTTCTGAATCTCCTTCTGGACAACCTCCATCATAATTGGGTTCAATCTGCGTTGAGGCTCCCTCGAAGGTCTAGCTCCATCCTCCAACAATATCCGATGCATACAAACTGCCGGGCTGATTCCCTTGATGTCGGCTAGCGTCCATCTAATGGCCAGTTTGTGCTCGGTGAGCACTCCAATCAACCTACGCTCCTGATCTGCCTCGAGCCCACTCTTAATGATGACTGGCAACGTGCTATCCTCCCCTAAGAATGCATACTTCAAGTGACTAGGTAGAGGCTTCAATTCTACTGTAGGTGCCTGCACAATAGAAGGCAAACACACTTGTGATTTGAATAAACGAACTGCATTAACCTCGCACCTTGGGGTGAGTGGCTGGGCAATCTCGAGCTGGTCTAGTACGTCCATGATCCCCTCTGTATGCTCATAAGAGTCCTCGGGCGAGTATACTGCCTCCTCAATTACCTGCTCTAGTGGGTCGGTCCGTCTCACCGGATGTACCTCCTGGACAAGGTCGTCCAAGGTGTCTAAGGCATGGACCGCCTCGTACTCTGTAGGATGCTTCATGGCCCTGAAGATGTCAAAGCTGATCCTCTCATCCTCAACCTCCATGGTCAACGTCCCAGTGTCACAGTCTATCTTCATCTTTGACGTCTTGAGGAACGGCCGACCGAGTAGAATCGGTGCATGGTCTGTCGGGCTAGAATGCTCCATCTTGAGCACATAGAAGTCTGCTGGGAATACTAGCTCGCCCACCTGTACTAGCACATCCTCAATCTTGCCCTCGGGCTGCTTGCATGACCTGTCCGCCAGCTGTATGGTAAGACCTGCAGGTTCTAGAGGACCAATGCGCAAACATGAGTATATAGAATATGGTAAAACATTAATAGAGGCACCAAGATCAAGCATGAAATTCTCTAATCTAATGTTACTGATCATGCAGGGAATGGTGTATGTGCCTGGATCACCGCATTTTGGTGGCACCTTGCGTTGAATTACCGCTGAGACATTCCTGCTTAATAGCTCCTCGTCTGGCTGGGTCCCTTTCCGTCTGTTTATGCACAACTCCTTCAGAAATTTGGAGTACCTCGGGATCTGCTTGATGGCCTCAAGGAGGGGGATGTTGATTTCCACCTTGCTGAATAGCTCCCATACTTCCTTGTCCATCACATACTTCTTCGGAGTTCGTACCTGTACAGGAAAAGGTAAAGGTACATGAACGTTAGAATTTTCGATGATGGGTACTTGAACTGGCCGAGGGGCCTCTACTGATGGGACTGAGTCTGGTCTGGTCTCGTCCTGGCCTAAGGTACTAGGCTCGGTTTCCTCATCATTGGGCTCTGTTGGTCCTGTTGCTCTGCGTCCACTCCTTAATGTCACTGCACTGACATTCCCTTTCGGATTTTGAACTGTCTGTGAGGGAAGTCGTCCTGCGTGCACACTGGTGGTGAGGTCTGAGATTAGCGTAGTGAGATGGGACATCTGCTTCTTTAGGTCAGCAATGTCACTCTTGGTCGAGGCTGCCAGCTCTTCTACTACCTTTTCGAGAGGTTTGTTGGAGTTATAGTTGCTCGGGCCTAGCTGATTATTGTTCGGCCCCTTCTGCTGATACTGGCTCTGGGTACTCTGCTGGTACTGATGGTTCGGATGTCTGTAGGGCTGCTGGGTCTGCTGAGGTGCATTCTGTCTCTGGGCCTGATTCTGCTGATTGTTGTTCCTCCAGGGCTGTCCATTGGTTCCTTGGTTGGGCGCTGCTGCGCCATATTGTCTGACTGGCCCTGGCTGATTGCCATAACTCTGGTAGTTGCCCACTGCATTGACCTCAGCTTGGTCATCCTCCACTATAGTAGGGCACTCGTCTGTCTTATGGTCTGTAGCTGCACAGAACTCGCATGGTCTGATCTGGATTGGTTGCCTTCGGACGACATGCTTCATTAGCTCCCTCATCTCCTTCATTTCTGCGGCCATAGCACTGATTGAGGGCTCAACTCGTGATACATTCCGAGTTCGGGCATAGTCATCCTCCTTTGTAGCTTCATCCTGGAACCGCTCACTTTCTGCCACTGATATGATCATCTGTTTGACTTTGGCAGGGCTGAGGTTCATCAGGTTGCCTCCAGCTGAGGCATCTAGGAGCTTTCTGTCTAGTCTGCAAATTCCATCTAGCAAGTATTCCACCAGTAGCTTCTCTGGAAGCTCAAGGTTGCAACAGCTTTTCTCCAAGGCAAGGAACTTCTCTACGTACTCGGATAGGGTCTCATTGGGTCCTTGCTTGAGCTCTTGCAACTGTCTACGGACCTTCATGGCTCGTCCAACTGGGTAGTATTTCGAGAGGAACGGGCGCTGCATCTCTTCCCATGTATAAATGCTGTCTGCGGGCAAGGACAGGAACCAGTCTGTGGCGGAGTCAGTGAGTGAGAAGTAGAATGCTTTGAGTTTGAAGTCATCCACTGAAGCTCCGTAGGGCCTATAATTATGGCAACTGCCATGGTAACGCTTCAGATGCCCTGTAGCTGATTCTCCCTTCGATCCTACGAATTTGGGAAGGTGATGGACGATTGAGGTGCTGATTGCGATTTCTTCGAGTTCTGGTCCTTCATAGATTGGCCATGTTTGATCTTTGAAGTCTGGGACCGAGAGCCCTCCCATAGATGGCTCCTCATCGTGATAGTAGGCTTCCTCTTCGTATACCGGCTGTCTGAGTCGCCTGAGGGGCGGTTGGGGCTGTACCTGATACTGAATCTGTTGTCTTACTGGGGCCTGTTGTCGGACTTGTTGCTGGCCCTAGACTGGATTTCAAACTGGTTGTCTGCCCTGAACTGGATTTTGGACTGGTTGTCTAGCTGCAACCTGTTGTCGGACTGGGGCTTGTTGTTGTCGAGCTGGGACCTGCCCTTGGATCGGTCCTCCTCTTTGTGGATCTACAGCCGCCCCTTGGTTCTGTCGAGCTGCATCTCGTTGTGCACGTCTATGATCACGGATTAGCTGCTCCGGATTATCATAGATCACCTGTTCTTCGTTGTTGTTGTTGTTGTTGTCGATTATTGGGGGGTTTTCAAGGTTGTGTAGTTCGAACTGGTCTTCTTCTAGGTCTTCTTGGTTGTTGATGTTTTCTTCTTCATCGTTAATTATACTACCTGCACGAGACATGGTGCAACAATAGTAAACACCGGAATAGCAAACGCCGAAATAACAAGAACAGACTAGCAATAAAGGGTCCCCAGGAGATTGGAGGAGTCACAGCGGTCTCACTTAAAACCCAACCTCCTTAGACTCGTAAGTCTTGGTGACAGAACCCTCTAAAAGCTAGAAATCGGAAATCGAGAGAATCGGAAAACGAAATCGAGGCAGTTGAATAGGGAATCACCGAATAGCAGAGTTCGAAATAAGAAACAAGCAAATAAACGAAAAACTAAGAGAGAAAAAATTTCACCTTTGCGTAGCTCCCCGGCAATGGCGCCAAAATTTGACAGGCGTCGTTTGACCTGCAAATTTAAATTTATAATTTCCTGGCTGTAGACTGTGGGTTAGCACAATGGCAAGCAAGGGTCGAACCCAAGGGAGCTAGATTGGTTACTACTTTGTTTTGGAAAAGGGAAGAAATAAGAAACGATTTGTGAGAGTAAAGGTTAGTGTAAAACCGAAATAGCCGAAATAAGCAATAAGAAAAAGTGACGTGTGGAATAATATGATGAGAATATTCAGGTTAGGGTTTCTTAATTGTGACTTGTTTTATCCTTGACTTCTAAATATCGTATTTCTAATTCCTAAGTGTGGTTACTTCCATTCCAAGTTATAACCTAAAGTAGTGTCTTTCCGGACGCCTACACCACAAACTAAACCTAGTAATTTAATACTCCATTCCAAGATATATTAAATTAGTGCGCTATTTGTTTTCAACGGTCTAGTATCAAACAAACAGTAAATAGGGGATTTATATTATTCGACTAAGTCTAACCTTTCCGAGTATCAACTTAGTTTCACAATATAAATCTAGATAATAAGCACAAGGTCTAGTGGAATAAAGAAATAAGCATTACGATTCAAGTCTCAAAAACATACGTCACAATATTCAAAACCCTAACGCGAATAATCGGTTTAGTTAGACATAGTCATGGGAAATAATGCAAGAATTAAAAGAGAACGAAAATACTTCACAAAACCGAGGATGGAGGAGCGTTGGCCGTGGGCGGCTGAGCTAGGGCGGACAAGGGCTGAGCACCCGTGAGCGGTGGCGGAGCAAGGCGGAGGAGCAAGGCTTCGGCCGTGAGTGTAGAGAGAGAGACTCGTGTGAGTTGAGGGATGCTTATTTGGTCTTGTGAGCTCCTCTATATATAGGGTTTTGAGAAGACCTAAAGTTACCAAAATAAGCCAAGAGATAATTAGGCAATATTTCCATATCTTCTTGCTTTATCTTCAAGCTATCTCTTTGCTTGGGAATTAAGTCATCTTGAACCTTCCAGAATATTCCAAAACCCTAGCTTGTGAATTTTGCCCTAATATGACATTGATTTGGGCCGAAATTACTGTTCACGGCCGGAGTACTGTTCATGGCCAAAAATACTGTTCACTGCCCCAAAACACTGTTCACGGCCGGAAGTACTGTTCACGCCGGAAGTACTGTTCATCCGCGGACACTGTTCATCCATTCTGCGCATCTGTTTTGACTTCGGCTCTCGATTTGACCTTCCAAACGACCTCGGATGCTCTCGGTGTGAACTAGAGAGTTGTAGGAAATTGAGTCAGCTACGCAACGCCATGTAGCTCGTATTTTTCTGATCAAAGGTCCATTCCCAGCGCTCCGTCGAGCGTTCAAAGGTCTGATCTGCCATTGTGGTATTTTTGGCATAAAATGCCGTCTTTAATGCACGTTTCCTCCTAGAGCTTCCGAAATACCTGAAATGCATAACAACACTAAGAAGTAACTGTTTGCATAATAAAGTGCTGGAATTGATAGGAATTGTTGACTCGATGAGTCGTATAAATACGGCTCATCAACGGGTCAGACGACGCGCGTCAAATTTTGGCGTTGTTGCCAAGGAGTTGTGCTTCGGTGAAGTTGTTTCTTTTTTTTGTTTTTTCTTATTTTTGTCTTTTTATTTTATTTAGTTAGTGTTTGTGCTTCGCTACTTGCTGCATTATGTCTCGTGCAGGTAGCCAGATCGGCAAAGTTGACGATGAGCAGATAGAGCTGTATCAGCCTACGATGAGGGAGTTATCGGCCCCTAATTTTCAGAATATACCTTGGTTCATCAATGAGGGGCCAGACATGCAAGAAATCGAGATCAAGACTGCGATAGTGCACTATCTTCCGAAGTTTTCGGGTCGGCAAGGGGAATCAGCAATCAGGCATCTGCAGGACTTCCACGGCATCTGCCAGACTCTCTGACCCTATGGAGCCACAGTGAAGAATTTTAAATTTAATGCTTTTCATTTTTCCTTAACATACATGGCTCGATCTTGGTTTCTGTCTTTTCCTTCAGGTAGTATCAGGACATGGGACCAGATGCAGAAGAAATTTCTTGACAAGTACTACCCAGCAGCTAGGGCCGGACAGGCTCGTAGATAGCTGCAGGTTATGAGGCACATGCCTAATGAGTCAATTTATGACTATTTGGAGAAGTTCAATGCCCTAGAACAGAGTTGTTGCAACCTGGAAATGCTTGAGAAGCTGATAATCGAGTACTTGCTAGATGGGTTGATACCGCTCGATAGGATGCTGCTAGACGCCTCAGCTGGAGGGACCATCATGAATCTGTCCCCAGCTAGAGTGCAAAATTTGATAGCAGAGGTGGCCGAGAATGTGAGGTTCAGAGAGGAGGCCAGCCATCATGAGGAATTCAACAGAACCAGGAGCGTTGCAAAGGCTGAGACCCCATCAAATCAGATGACTGAAGAGCTGAAGCAGGTGAGAGAGATGATGCAGAAGCTCATGATGAATCAGGTGGTCCATGTGAAGACTTGTGAGTTCTGCGGTGCAACAAATCATAAGACGGACGCTTGCCCGACTCTGTAGAAGGATACACAGGTTGATGTCAACGCAGTGGGTGAATTCCAAAACTACAATAACCATGCACCCCAGTAGACTCAGCAGCTGCTGGAGTACTATCGCCCACCGTACCGTCAACAACAGGGAGGCTACAACAATCAAAATCAAAATCAGCAGCCAGGGCAGAACTATAATAAAGCAGGCCCTAGTAATCAGAGTTCCAGCAAGTCTCTGGAAGACGTAGTGAAGGAGCTGGCAGCTAGCACTCAGCAATTACCATTTCGAAGACTGATGGAGATATAGCGGAACTGTCAAAGCAGATGTCCCAGATAGCCTAGACCTCTTTTGAGCTGAAGAGTGATCCAGGGAAGCAACCATCGCAGACCATCCCTAATCTGAGAGGGAATATCAATATATTGGCAGTGGTAGATGAATCGGGTGTAGAAAACGAGTCGAAAACAGTGCTTACCACGCCCACATTAGACATTAGCTCGACGCTAATGTATGAACAAGACGCACCGATAATGTCTGAACAAGACGCGGTCATAACGTTAAGGCAGAACGCGATCTGCACTGATGCATGTTCTGAAACTCATACTTCCCTTCCATTTTCTGTGCAGGTAGGAGCCCTCGAAGGCCATTGACAGGGGGTCGTCGGTACCTACAAATTTAAATTTATAATTTCCACTTACTCTTGGCTAGTACAGCGACAAGCAAGGGGTCAAACCCTAGAGAGCTAGAGCGGTTACTTGTTGTTCTGTAAACAGAAAGACAATTGGGGTTGTGAGGGATTTGGAAACAGAGCAAAAATAGGAAACAAACGAGTGATATCGATCAGAGAGAATATTTGGTCTAGGGCTTCGTATTGCGACTTTGTTTATCATTGATTTCTAAATATCTAATTTCGTGTTCTTAAGTGTGGTTACTCCGTTTCACGTTATAACCTAAGGTAGGACCGTTTCAAGTCACTATGCCACAATCTACTCCGTTTCAGGTTATAGACTTCTAGTTCTAGCAAATCTAATACTCCGTTTCAGGTTATATTAGATTCAGTGCAACTACTTATTCTAACGGTTTAGTATCAAATAAGCAGGAAACAAAGGGTATGGCTTGCTCGGTTAAGCTTTACCGTTTCGGGTCTCCACTTAACCTCACAGTTCAAACCAAAATTAACATGCACAAGAACTAGTAGAACATGGAAATAGCATTAAGCATAAAATCTCAAAACGAACGTCACAATACTTAAAACCCTAAACCGAACAAGTGGTTTAGCCACTCATATCCATGGAAAAACAATAAGACAATAATAAAGGAAAGAATGATCTTCTCTATTGCCGAAGGAGAAGGAACCTGAGCCGGAATGATGAAGAACCGCCGAGGAGAGCTTTGGACCGAGGAGAGAGCTCGAGTGTTGAGGGATGCTTGAAACCCTTGATATGAGGTTGTATTTATAGAGAATACTAGGGCTTCGAAGTTTCCAAGTTGAAGTCGGTCCGTAAACGGTTTTAGGAAACATGTCCTAAAACCGACTTTGCTTGGCTTGCAAGCAAACTTAACTTGCAAGTTTACTTGGCCGGCAAGTCTTCTAGAAGCTTCCTAAACCGCCACGCAAGGAGGAGATGACGAGCCGAGATTTGTGGTCTTGGACTCGGCTTGGGCCGGCCTTGGACGTAACTGGGCATGTCTTGGGCATGGGCTGGTTCCACTCGGGCAATTTGTCTGGAAAGTGAGATTGTCCAACTTTTTGGGTATTTCGAACAACTTGGTCGAGTCGGATTTGCTAGATTCGCCCGTCTGGTCGAGCAACTTGATTTCGGTGCCTATCAGCGCGTGCAGGTCCTTTGGAATTGGGCCAGCTTCCAATCTGCTCGGGCGTTCTCCTTGGTTTAGTGACATTGTCTGACTTATCTGCTATTTTGATCAACTTGCTCGAGTCGGAATTGTCAGATCAGCTCGTTTGCCCGAGCAATTTGATTTTGGTGCTAGACTGCTCAGCTGGGGCCTGGAACTGCTCGGGGCGGCCTGGTCCTGCTCGGGCCAGAGTGGCCAAAACAGCCTTGTGATGTTTTTCTGCACAAAATGCCATCTTTAATGCGCGTTTCCTCCTAGAGCTTCCAAAACACCTGAAATGCAAAACAACACTAAGAAGTAACTGTTTGCATGATAAAGTACTGGAATTGGTGGGATTTGATGACTCGATGAGTCGTATAAATATGGCTCATCAGCCATGTGATTGATAAGGATGAGCTAGGAGGCAGATTGGAGGCGAAACATGAGCCAAAAGATCCAACGATGCAGCACCCACTCGCAACAAGTCAAGGACACCTACCGGGAAAGAGTAAGGACTCAGGTGCCTTCACAGTCACCTGTGGTATCGGTGAGACTCAATTACATCATTGTTTAATTGACTTGGGTGCTGCCATTAATGCCATGCCTTACTCGTTATATTGCTCTTTGAAATTGGGACCATTGAAGCCTCCTAAACTGTTAGTAGAGTTAGGTGATAAATCTTGTGTTCGTCCAGTTGGTTTGCTAGAGGATCTAACCCTACATGTAGGTGACCTTGTTGTTCCTTTAGACTTTTATGTTTTGCAGATGGGAGATGCCAGAAACGACGATCCTCCGACACTTATTTTGGGACGTCTGTTCCTCTTCGCCACCAAAACTAAGATTGACATGGACACATGCTTGTTGTCACTTGCTTTTGGTGGCAAGACATCAAATTTTTATATTTATGAGGATGATGACCGTCCATGCGCGAAGAAACCACCGGACATCGTACGCACACCATATCTTGGTGCTCTATCTTCTGACCTACCAGATGAGACTTGCTGTGCAGCAAATGAAGTAGCTATGAGCAGAGTGTCCTCGCAAACTCAGGAGGATGTGAAGGCAGATCCACCTGATCGATGGAGAGCAAACCCGAGCACACCATTATATGGGTATTTTGGGCAGACTGAAGGAGTAGCAGAGGCAAAGTTTGACCTCACACGACCATGAGATCCTAACTTGTGATCCCTAACGAGGTATCGTCGAGCCAACGATGTAAAACAAAGGCGCTAGCAGGGAGGCAGCTCGGTAAAAAAATTTGTTTTCTTTGTTCTTTCTCGTTTTTTATGTCATTTATGTTTGTTTGAGTCTTGAGTCATGTTTGTACATTATCTTTTGGGAAAAGAAGTTGTTTTGCAGGTCAAAACAGGTGCGACTCAGTGGGTATCGCGTCCAACATTGACATTAGCTGGCCGCGCCCAGCCTTGACATTGGTTAACGTCTACAGAGGACGCGTCAGCGTAACGTTTGAAGTGGGCGCAGTTGATCGTTGACCAGTGTTGACCAACTCGTTTGACCCAAATTTACACCATCACGCGACGAGACGAGGGGAGTACATGTTCACTTTTACTTCTATTTTTCACATACTTGTGTGTCTTGCATTGTTGTGTCTTTGAATTTAAGTCGTACCGTGAGGAAATGGCTTTGTTCAAAAGTGTGGGGTGGGAGAGTTAGTCAGTCTGTTGTGTCAGCACGTTTATTTTTTCTTACATATGTATTGTGTCAGCACGTTTCCCTTTTTAAAAAAATTTGAAAAGTAGAAATTTCTCTCTATTTCCTGGATATGCAGTATTGAATTTTGATGATGTGAAACAGTCGATGCTGATTAGATGCGTCCCTCTCTTGAAATTTGAATTGTGCTTTTACATGTGAATTTAACCTACTACGTGTCCTTCTGAGTTGAAATAAACAGGGATGTGGAGTTGATAGACATGTCCTAGAGAGACTTGACGAAGCATTCAAATGACCGAATTTTGAGTTATATGGTTATGTGGATTTCGTGGAGGCTAGCACTTCGAGAATTATTGGTTCAGAGTTTGCTCCGCCACTGCAGCGTTTATGTAAGTAGGCAGGACAGGAAAATAGACCATCCTATCTCTAGTCTGAAGTAACCGGGAAAATAGGTGGAGAGCCCCCATCTTGACTCGCGTCAAAAAGGTCGAGGATGAGAAAGAGCGGGGACGTATTTCCATATGCTTGCGGGCGATGATTGGACCTCCTTCAAAAGAAAAGAGGAAAGGGACAAGCTATTCACAATAAAGGAACAAAGCTCAAGAAAAAATCAGCCAAGTTGTGAAGTTTTATACAACAAAAAGTGAAGTACATCATTCATACATCAAGAGCCAAAGGCCAAAGAAAGTCACTAAAAAAGCTGTCCAACAAAAGAAGAAAGAAAGCTCAAAAACCTTGAAGCTTGAATGAATCACGTGCAAGAGAAACCAATGAAGTATAACCATATAACTAGAGTTCAGAACAGCGAATGCAGATTATGGGTCTAAAGAGGACTATCTCCCATTCATCCAAATTGGTTTGAATTTCAGCTCAAAGGTAACATGTATCGAGTTTATTCCACGTTGAGCATGATGATTTTAGTAGCGATTGAGTTATGCATAGAAAAGCGAGTTTAGACTAGCAACTCATAATCATGTGCATCTATTCAGGACGTCGAAGAAATTGTGGTGTCATATTTGTTTTCCTTCTATGACTTAGATCTTGTTCGGGACGAACAAGTTTAAGTGTGGGGTGGTTTGATGAGTATTTATACGACGCGTCAAATCAACTAATCCCATTTATTTCGACACTTTTATATGCGAATATTTACTTTTTAGTATGGTTTTGCATTTCAGGTGTTTCGGAAGCTCTAGGAGGAAACGCGCATAAAAGATGGCTTTTCATGCCAAAAACACCAGGCAGATCAGACCTTCAGACGTTCGACGGAGTGCTGGGAATGAACCGCTGGTCAAAAAAATACGAGCCACATGCCTCTGCATAGCTAACTCTCTACAACTCTCTAGTTCACACCGAGAGCATCCAAGGTCGTTTAGATGGTCAAATTAAGAGCCGAAGTTGGGAATTAGTGGGCACCGCGCCCACAGTAGACATTAGTGTAACGCTAATGTCTGAAGAGGATGCGGTGCTAATGTCTGAAGAGGACGCGGTCGCTACTGTCAGAACGCATTTTGATGACGTCAGCAAGCCCGAAACTTGGAAATTGAGCAAAAAAATAGACTTGGAAACCCTATTTTTTACTATAAATAAGATCTTTGGGTTAGGGTTTCCACAATCTCATAATTCATCATTCTACATTCTACGAAGACTAAGACTGCTCTTGAGGAGAAGACACAAGCTTTCGACGAGAAAGAAGATTTTCCTACTTTCATTATGTTTTCCATGATTATGTGTAGCTAAATTCCTAATTCAGTTTAGGGTTTCGCTCATTGTGACATACGTTTTGAGACTTTGTTCTTAATGCTATTTTATGTTTCTCTAGTTCTTGTGCCTATTCCATGAATTAACTTGTTAGATTAAGTGGAAACTTTGTCGCAAAGCTTAATTGAGCAATTAATTCTTATCGTTAATATCTATTGGAAACTTTGTCGTAAAGGTAGATCGTAACACCTAGGCTAAATAATATCTTTGTCGGATTATTAAGTCTAGGAAAGAACTAGAAGTCTAACACCTTTGTCGGGTTAGATTGTGGTGTATCACCTTTGTCGGGATACTTAGGGTTGTTACCTTTGTTGGAATGACCACACTTATAAGCATGAAATTAGATATTTAGCAGTCGATGATAAACATGTCACAATAGAAACTCTTAGCTAAATATTCTCTCTGATTGGAAGTCTTCAGTTCTTTTTCTCTTTTTCACTCTTTACTGGTAAAAACTCCCCTTTTTCTTATTTGTTTACAGAGACAGCTTCAAAAACACCAGCTCCCTTGGGTTTAACCCTGCTTGTCGCTACACTAGCTTATTGCAGGAGAAATATAAATATTAAGTTTGACGCGTCAGACGACGCGCGTCACTGAACATGTCCTAATCTAGCATGCCACAAAGTAGAATCATCACTAGTACAAGACATGTAAACAGAATTCACCACTTTATTTACATTCAACATGAACATGCCATTACAAAAGTAGCCAAATCCAACAAAGACACAACACTTCGACAATACATACTTGTCGGATTCATACACATGCTTAAAACCAAATTTGTTCAACAAACTACCGGAAACCAAGTTTTTCCGAATAAGAGGTACATGTAAAACATTTAACAACTCAAGGGTCTTTCCCGAACTGAACTCTAACACTACAGTTCCTTGGCCAAGTATTAGTGCGGTTGACTCGTTTCCCATATGAAGGACAACTCATTCTTTCACCGTTTCATAAGTCTTGAAACTATGACGATCTTTGCACACGTGCTTGTTAGCACCCGAGTCAATCCACCACGCCACTTCTTCATCATGAACATAAAATGCTTTAGCGATAAGTGACACATAATTCACATTAGAATTATAATCAGAAATAGAAAACTGACCTTGAAGGTTGGAAGGGCATTTTTCTTTGCCCTTATCCCCAACATTTACTTTCATTTTTCCTTTCTCACCCTTAGCCATCTTACAATCATTTTTGTAGTGTCCCGGTTTACTACAAATCCAACAGGAACCCTTAGGTTTCTTGTTGAACTTGCTCTCGAAGTTCTTATTGGGGCATTTCTTCCCCTTGAATTTCCGAAGACCTCCCTTGTCTTACACCATATGCACAGAAGACGACTCAATGGTCTCTTTCTGTTTCGCCTCCTCTTGAATCCTAATTCATTCCTCCACTTGCAACTCTCCACCGAGTTCCTCAAGAGACGTCTCCTCTTTCTTATGTTTAAGCTTGTGCTTGAAATCCTTCCACAAAGGTGGTAACTTGTCTATGATGCTAGACACTGCAATGGAATCATCCATCTTCATATTGTACTGAGCAAATTGCCTCAATATGCGAGTCAATTCATTATATTGCTTCGTCACCGGTCTAGAATCGACCATCTTGTAACTATTAAGGTTACTCACGAGAAACTTCTTGCTAGAAGCATCCTCTCGCATATACTTTGCTTCAATAGCATCCCACAGTTCCTTTGCAGATTCAATATTTTGATAGACATCAAAAAGGGGGTTAGACATACCATTCAGAATGTGACCACGGCAGATGTAGTCATCATTCTCCCACTTGCTCCTCTTCCTAATTGCATCAATTGGAGCATTGCCCGCTACCGGCATAGGGGTAGAGAGCACATGCACCACCTTCAAGCTTGTCAGCAAAAAATGCATCTTATTCTTCCATCTTCTGAAATTCACTCCTTCGAACTTTTACAGTTTACCAAAATTTGCAGTCATCTCCCTCACTAAAGCAGCAGCCAACCGGAAGAAATATTGAGTTTGATTATAGTTCCCCGGATTTCTGTAGTCGATGCTTCAAACTATTGAGACTTGGATACTGCTTGAGTCATGAACAATTGTCGCTTTCCAAATTCAATATTTTGTCCGGTTAGGAAATCCAAAATATGAACTGGGATAAAACAAGTGATGTTTGCACTGGAATATTGAAACGGGAACGAGTAAAAAATAATCGAACGAATCGATCAAATTGAAGGAGCAATTTCGCATGAACTCAGTCGCCAATCTTCTCTCCTGATTTTTCAACTTCAATCGAATTCAAAAACCACTTTGAATCGACGGTTTTCGATCGGATAAGTATGCCGATCCAAAACCCAAACTGACGTGCCGCGCGCCCGCATAAGACATTAGCACCGCGCCTGGCGAACGACCCAGCCTTAAAGTGTACATAGTACGTGCCGCATGAAGTTTCCCAGTCGACCGGTTGGCTAATTAGCCGACCGGCTGAATAAAATATCAGAGGCACTGTTATTTTGTCCTCAGACTAGCCGACCGGTTGGCTTTGAGTCCAACCTTTCAGCCGACCATTTGGCGCAGTTCACACTTGTCCGAAAACAAGTTTAGCTCAAACTAGTTTCAAAATGTTTCGTTTATTTCACAAAACATCTTTACAAGGTTCATACATGTTTTACAACACATAAACCCTAAAATCTCCAACACTCATTTCCTTTGTGGACAAACAGTTTTGTTCTCATTTTTACTCAGTGAAGCCGAGATTACTAGTTCTTAGGTGAACAGAGAAGAATATTTTGCAGTTGGTGATACCAGTTTATGTCAACACATGATGTTTTCCTGTTGTGCGATTGATGTCAACTTGTCCAGAAAAAGGACCTTTTGTTTTCCTTAGTTTCTAACTTTGAGTTTGAGTTTCGGGGTTGCGTTGCTATTTTAGAAGATTTGTTCTGCCAACATCGTTCTTTGTTTCATCGAGATTGGCACTGGCAGCACCGTTTTCCTACAACACCTACGTGGTCAAGTGGGTTGAAATGTGGGCTAAGGTGTCGGCCGGTGTTTAGGGAGAAGATCGGTGCAGCCAGTGCCGAACTTGATGAAGAATCCATAGATAGATCTTCTAAGAAAACTGAGCAATCAAGGAAATGCAAGCTCAAAACACAGTATTCCTGAAATAACAAGAATAGTATTTAGACCAACCATAGTAAAAATAGCAAAACATGTGTTTATTGAAAGGGCTTATGGTCGAACAAATGATATTTTGAGAGTAATTTTGAAAATCTAGGGCTGGGCTTGCCTCAAAATTTCCAACCTTAGAGCCGAGTACTTTCAAGGCCGAATCAGGCAGCCCTTAATTTTAGTACCGAACTTAGGGTCGGGTTTAAAAAGAATCATTTGTTAAGATTAGCATATTAACAAAAAATGAGATATGATTAAATCATATTAATATGAGTTAAATGAATTCTTACACAAATACAAATAAAGTGTAAAATTAATGAGATATATTGAATTATATCATCCAACAGACGAAAAACTGTAGGTAAAAATTAATCTAACTGAAATATAAATTGATATATAAAAGGTAAAATAATTGTTAATCTAAATGACATGTAGTATAATTGATATATAAAAAGTAAATATGACTGTTAATCTAAATGACTAAATGTAGTATAATTGATATATAAAAGGTAATATATTATTAGGTAAGTCAAACCTATTTAAGGCGGGCACGACCGGACTAAATTTCGTAGTTAGATCGCACTCGAGGGTCAGACAAGGCTAATCTTGTTCTGATGCTTGAATCTCGTAGTTATTATATTATGTTACTCAAAATTATGTAAACATTCCGTGCAAAATTAACAAAAAAAGTAAAGCACAAGCCACCAGAAATCAAGCCACTAAGCTGATAAATTCCACCATCTAAGTATATAAGCTAGTGATTCAGAAATTGAATCAGTACATGACCATGAACTGAAATTCAGAGATAATTTCTTCTTGCTCAAACCTTCTACCCGCTACTGACCAAAGTCCCCTGGCCCACAGTCGCCCACGTGCGGGGGAGTAGCAGGTCCAGAATTTTGCATGCCACCTTGGGGAGGATAATTCCTACGATTTTGTTGTGCATAGCTACGAGGAGGTCCATAGCTTCTATTATCTCTGCCCATGTTTCTATCAGTCTGTCCTTGGAATCTCTTTTGCTGGGGTGGTGGAGGTCGTGGTATAATGGTTCCATTCACATACTTATCACCTATTACATGTCAAGAAAAAGATTCACTATCTGGTAAGAAAGAGTCCGTAAATATTACATGTCGTTGCATATGCTTGATAAAAGTTATCAACATGACAACAAAGTTCTACCTCCATATTCCTTCTTTACATGGTCGATATATGAATCCGGAAGTATAAAAATAACATTAGGCAGTGCTGCACAAAGAAAAAAAAGGAGGTCAAGCAAATTGATCAAATAAAAGTCCAACTGAGATAAAAATATAAACATGTACCCCGAAATTGCTCAGACTCTTCTTCCGACATAACAGCTTGAAATCCCTTGTAAGTTGTCGTGCTACACGCATATATCCTCTTCTTGGCCTCCTCTTCACTAAAAACAAATGGACCATTATAGATTATACACAACTAAGTTTCACAGAAAAAAGAAAAGAAAACTCACTTAACACAACCATCTCAGAGAGCCGGCCTGTGAGACCAAGACAATTCAGGAACACATAAATTGGAAACTTGAGTCCATAACTAAAACTATTACTTTTTATAATAACGTTATCCTTATGAAAACTCCAAGCATTGGAATGTGCATTATTTAACAGATAATGTGAGAGAAGTATTTTTCAAAAGGAAGAAGCCATTGTTCCCCTGAATGTGCTTTTTATATCAGTCAAATATAACATCATCATCATTCATACTTAAATCACAATTATGTGACCGGACCAACAGCACGTCTTTTTTTCAAACAGGTTCTCAAGTGCTCTAAAGTTACGAACATGCTCACCACACTAAGCTCCTCAAATCAGAACAGGGTGCTGATTAACTCTAAACTTATCCTAACTGGATCAGAGCATTTTCTCCATTTCCAATCAGAAATCCAGATTAAATAATTTCTGGTTACATATGCAAAATCAATTCTGCAAGTTTTTTCCGCATAATAAAAAAAGAAGAGATTTTCAGCTACTACCTGATATTCAATCCCTTCGCACAAGTCTGCACGTAAGTCTCAACCATTTCTTCAGCAGTAGGTTTCGGATCCTTGGGAAAATCAATAGTAATAAGCCAGTGATTGTAATCACACCCTGCGAAAATTATGTCATTCGGATTTATCTTCTCATCGACCTTCTCCTCATTCGCCGGTGACGTAGAACAAAGCATTGAAATCGGAGACGATCTGAACAGTCGAGACTGAAATTGAACGACTGGGGAAGTCGTCGATTTCAGTGGTTCTGGCAGCCGTGAGATAGAGGCGAAAGAGGAGAGCGCGACATGGTTGTTGACGAGGGTGGATATGGTCGGGAGGATTCGACGAGATCGGAGCGCCATAAAAGCCATTGTCAGTCAAATTAGGGTTCGGGTTCAATTTGCAATTGGGGATTTTAGGATCTTATAAACAAAAAGTAATAGAATTCGGTGCAAAGTTAATTTTTTGGGATAAAATATAATTAATCATAGTTTTTGATATTGTGATTTGAATGGATGAGAGTGATTTTTTTGATATTTTTCTTGGTGACGAATTATAAAATGAAACTGATGAACTATGTCGTATTTTCATGTTTCGACTTGTCTTTTTCATTTTTCGGCTCGAAAATTGACGAATTATAAAATAAACTGACGAATTTCGTATTTTGTACTAAAATTTAACTTTGTACCTGATATTAACCCTAAGGAATATAACAAAAAGTAGAATTAACTATTACATATTGATAAATTATGATTCGAACATTAAAAGTTGATAATTAAAAAAAAGTTTAAAATATTTTAAAACTGTAGAGCATAAATTTTTTTTGATTGGAAAAAACAAAAGGTCTAAACAACACAAGTACGGGAAGAAACCTACAGCACTACAACGAGGAACATCAGTTAGGCAAGTCCACCTCCATCGAGAAGAGCTCGCCTGACTCCACCTGATTTGATTCTCTTGAAATCGAACGAACCGACCAGCCTGGATTTGCTGACAAGAGCTCTATGACCGAACAAAGCCAAGACGAACACCACTCACCAACTCCTGCCCCAAAGTACAAGTTCTTTTTTTATTATAGATTTACAGTAACATTTAAATTAGGGACGCATAACTGCATATCCTTTTTTCTTAAATATGAAACAATTTTTAACATAAATGCATTTCTCATAATCAAGATGTAAAATAAACTCACGGTGAAAAATGATAAATAAATACGAAATCTAAAATATTAGGCAAGTGAGAAGAGTTATCTCTGATAAATATAAAAGGACTTTGATTGTATTGTACACTCTTGAATTATACGCTCCCGAAGTGAACACGATTGTGCAGCTCAAACAAATCCGATAAGATAAAGAAGAAGAAAAGTAAAGCACCTGTCGAATGAAAAAAAAAGAAATATAAAAGAAGGAAAAAAAATAATACATTCAAATACAAACTACAGTTATAAATAAAAATTAAAAATTTAATAAAATATTGTCACATGTATATTTCGACCAATCGTAATTCGGGGCATTTTTTGTAAATAAAAAATTGAAACAGACTTATTTAAAAATACATAACAGATGCGAGGGAATAATCGTCCTAAAAATTGCTACAATAATATCCAGACTTAACTTAAGTCTGGATATTTGCTTTTAAGTCTGGATATTGTTGTTTAAGTCTGGATATTTGCTGTTTTAAGTCTGATCATTGTTGTTTAAGTCTGATCATTGATGTTTTAATTCTGATCATTGTTGTTTAAATCTGGATATTTGCTGTTTTAAGTATGATCATTGTTGTTTAAGTCTGATCATTATTGTTTAAGTCTGGATATTGCTGTTTTAAGTCTGATCATTGCTATTTAAATCTGATCATTATTGTGTAAGTGTGATCATTGCTGTTTAAGTCTGGATATTGCTGTTTTAAGTCTGATTATTAAGTCTGATCTTCCAAGTTAAGTCTGATCATTGCTGTTTAAGTCTGATCATTGCTTTTTAAGTATGGATATTATTGTTTTAAGTCTGATTATTAAGTCTAATATTCCAAGTTAAGTCTGATCATTGCTGTTTAAGACTGATCATTGTTGTTTCAGTCTGATCATTGCTGTTTTAAGTCCGATCATTGATATTTAAGTCTGGATATTGTTATTTTAAGTCTGATTATTAAGTTGACGTTACTTTTTGGATACGTGTCACATGAAGATTTAAAGATGCATCATGATCTTTTTTAATAGTAACTTGACGTTTCTTTAAAAATAATATGTGTGAATAATAGTCCACGTCTTTTTCGCGAATAGGTATCCATCAACCATTGTTGTACATGGACCATAACACTAAATACATTCTTATTAAATTCTCGAAATGAGAAAATATACCATCCATTTGATCAAATTAAAATATGGTTCAGAAAAGGCCTGATTTAAATTAAAATTCGTATTTATTTAATGATTAATTACACTTAATGGGTAATTTAGGAATAAAAAAATCAATCAAAACCGAAATCCCGCGTTTCACTCACCCTAATCACTAAACCTCCAAAAATCAAAACTACCAAATCAATCGACCTTTTGATCCCATGGCGATGCCGAGAAGAAGCAAAGCGACAGTGTAAGGCACACGAGTACCACTTAAAATGTGCCTGCAAGCGATTCCCAACATCAAGTATATTCCAACAAAAATCACCGCGTTAGAATAATTGCTCGACTCGGAGTCGCCATTGCTGCCTTCATCCAGAATCCGGTAAGTGAAGACGAAATCCGTGATTGCCTCCATTGTCAACGGCTCCGATTTGGACTGATCGAAGTTGCGAACTGAAACATAGTAGTAGCCTTGTAAAGCTACTCATTATAAAAAATAGTCTATGCATAGCCCTCAAAAGTTATATAACGTTCGTAGCCTTGTACATAACATTCGTAGCACTGTTTTGTATTTGAAATTGGTAGCCTTGTACATAACATTCGTATATAAAATTGGTTGCCTTGTACATAACATTCGTATATAAAATTGATAGCCTTGTTTATAACATTCATAGTATTGTATATAACATTCGTATATACAGTTGATAGCCTTGTATATAACATTCGTATATAAAATTGGTAGCCTTGTATATAACATTCGTATATAAAATTGGTAGCCTTGTATATAACATTCATAGTCTTGTATATAAAATTGGTAGCCTTGTATATAACATTCGTATATAAAATTGGTAGCCTTGTATATAAAATCGGTAGCCTTGTATATAAAATTGGTAGCCTTGTTTATAACATTCGTATATAAAATTGGTAGCACTGTTTGTGATGTTTTATTTGAACTACCATAAAATTATGTTTAAGTTAATCAAAATTCATATACACGGTTGAATTAATGTCCAGAAGAAAATTGAAAGCGAATTGGAGATGCGATTGCTAATTGAAAAATGATACGCATTGATTCCGAAAAAATAGGATCTAAAAAGAGATACAAATTGATTCCGAAAAAATAGAATCTAAAATTAAGTGCAATTACCATACTACCCTTATATCCATATTTGGGCGTTGATTTTTTTGGAAAAGTATCTATTATTTATTAGTCGTTAGATATTTGATCGGAAGGATCACATTATTTCTCATTTCTCATGAAAATTAGTATATAACATTCGTATATAAAATTGGTAGCATTGCATATAATATTCGTAGTCTTGTATATAAAATTGGTAGCACTGTTTGTGATGTTTTATTTGAACTACAATAAAATTATGTTTAAGTTAATCAAAATTCGTATACATGGTTGACTTAATGTCCAGAAGAAAATCGAAAGCGAATTGGAGATGCGATTGTGAATTGAAAAATGATACGAATTGATTCCGAAAAATAGGATCTAAAGAGAGATACGAATTGATTCCAAACAAATAGGATCTAAAATTAAGTGCGATTACCAGACTACCCTTATAACCATATTTAGGCGTTGATTTTTTTTTTTTGGAAAAGTATCTATCATTTATTAGCCGTTAGATCTTTGATCGGAAGGATTACATTATTTATCATTTCTCATGAAAATTACTATTTCTCATTTGATCTTAACATATGTTTAGTTATTGGTAGTGTTCCCTAAATAAAATTGTAAGTATTGTTTTAAGAAGGGAGTCGAGCCTGTCCAAACGCTGTCGTACGATTGAGATATTACGATGGTACAAAGCGGGAATCTGAACTGGATGTTTGAGGTGGTGGTGGGGGGCATCTTAAACAGAAGACATGGGAAAATGAATGAGTGGTGGTTGTCTGACTTTTTGACCACCAGAATTCCCCCCCAACTCCAAAAATAAAATAATTTAGTATAAAAAAAATTAAAAAATAAATAAATTGTGGTGTTGGCGTTGGGTGCTAAAGAAAAGAATCGTCCAGAAAGAAAAGAAAAAAAACAAGTATTTTCTGAGAAAAAAAAAGTTGGATTATTTTGCTCTTCCCCATCTTCTTCTCATTCTCTTTCATCCTCGGCCGATTGTGTACCAGCTGGTTTTCCGACTATCGGATTTGTTTTCTTTTTCTGTGTTTGGAAGTGAGGAGAGATATAGAGAGAGAGAGAGAACGGGAGAGGGAGGAAGTGGGGTTGCGATTTAAAGCTTTCTTTCTCTCTCTCCCTTAGTTGTTACTTTTTTTTTTCTTTTCTAAATTTGAGTTTTTTTTTTGGGGATAGGGTTTCCGAGAATCGTAGACATGAATGTGATGCGTAGGCTGAAGAGCATAGCCTCTGGTCGATCCTCTTTTTCCGATCCCGTAAGCACCTCTCGCTTGATTGTTCTGATTACTTTCCCCAGCTTTATTTGCTTGTTGTCTATTTTCATTTTTCCGATTTTCTGTATCTGCTCGCATGTGGTTGATGTGTTTGATTTTTATAGATATATATATATATATATATATATATATATATATATATATATATATATATATATATTGAGGATCTGAGCTGGTGGTTTTGGTGTTTTGGTAGTGAATGTTGGTGATTTGTGATTGAAATTTGGGTACTGCAAAAGGAGGATCATTGTCATTCTGGGTCGGATATGTATGTGTAAAGTATTGTATTTAAATTCAGGTGATTCCCGTAGCCAGCTATGAGGTTGTTAATTGTTATATTTGGATGTTGTCTAGTCGAATTATGAGTTTAATTTGTGGAAGTACTGGCATGAATCTAAGTATGATGACGGTTTTATTGAGCTGGTTGCTATGTGGACATGGTTGTATTTGTTTGTATGGAGAAGATGAGAGTAACATTTTAGCTTCAAAACATGGCAGTTAAGTGGTGATTCTAGCACGAAGAGAGCTAAGGTTGATCAGGAAGAAGAAAGAAAGGCCAGTGGCGAGCCGCATCTGGCGGAAAGTAGTATTTTAGAAACTCACACGTCCACCGCGGTGGTCGAAGCTGCTGCAAGTACTTCCAGCATTTCTTCAATTGCTAGAGAAGATAAATTGAATGTTGAACAGCTTCCTAAGGATATGCATGACATGAAAATTAGAGATGATCTGGACGACGATAAAGTAATTACTGCTCTTTACTTACTGGATTTTGTATTTGTAATGGTTTTCTTATGTTAATATATTTAGGTTTTCAGTGTCTAAAACTGCCTGGTTAAATTGGTAATGAAGTTAAAACGTACAGGAGATGGAAGCAGCTATTGTAAAAGGGAATGGACTAGAAGCAGGTCAGATATTATCGACTACACTTGGCGGTCGAAATGGAAAACCAAAGCAGGTGGCCATTTCATCTTTTGCCATTTCTTATCTGTTGGTTGTTCTCTCAGTAGATAATCAACCAGGCTTGCATCTAGTCACACTATCCTTTTTGAAACCTATTAACCGCAGCCCAAAGAAGAAAGAACAAGTCATGACTCATGACCAAGTTGATCTGTATTTTTCTAGAAGTTTACTTTGCTTCATTTGATTCATTTCTATTAAATATCACATTGCTTACCTCCCGCTGACTCTTGTTTGCAGACTATCTCATACTTGGCAGAGCGTGTGGTTGGCACCGGTTCATTTGGCGTAGTCTTTCAGGTATGAGTTAATATCATTTTGTAAATTGTATCTGCATATCTCAGATAAATCCAAAAACTGATCCTTTCTTCCCAAAAAACGAATAGGCCAAGTGCCTAGAAACAGGCGAGGCAGTTGCTATAAAGAAGGTTTTACAGGATAGGAGATACAAGAACAGAGAGCTCTCAGTAATGCGATTACTAGACCATCCTAATGTCGTTAAACTGAGACAAAGCTTCTTCTCGGCCACTGAAAAGGAGGAGCTGTACCTTAATCTTGTATTGGAGTACATACCAGAAACTGTTTATCGAGTCTCGAAGAACTACAACAGAGCAAATCAACATATGCCTATGATCTATGTTCAGCTCTATATATATCAAGTGAGTTTGTGATGTTTTAATTATTTCTAAATTCCCTCGAGGCAAGCATCTGTGTCTGGACTCTGGAACTTGCAGAAATCGTCTTGATTTGCTTGATATGTGAATCACATAATTCTTGATTCCTTAATTGGTGGAACACTTGCGTCTGCAATCGAGTTTCATATTTCAATAGTATGACCATGTATGTTATGAAGTTGTCACTATCACCGGTCTGTACATTACTTCAGCTTTCTTCATTTGTTTTGCAGATTTGTCGAGCATTGAATTACATACACAATGTCATAGGTGTTTGTCATCGTGATATCAAGCCACAGAATTTACTGGCAAGTTCTTCCCCGCTTTCATGCTCTTTGTACAAGTGCTATATTTATTTAGAAACAATCACCAAATCGCAATGGAATCAAGTTTTATCAAACTTTACGCGGGGTTCCTTTTAATTTGGTATATGTATCCATGTTTAATGATTCTCTGACATGGTGATTGCCTGATGTCTGGTTTAGGTCAATCCTCGGACCCATGAACTTAAGTTGTGTGATTTTGGCAGTGCAAAGATGCTGGTACCGTACATTCTCGCAGAATTTTAATTATTTGCAGAATACAATTCTAGCATCTCACCACATTTTTACTCGATTTTAGGTGGCTGGGGAGCCTAACATATCATACATATGCTCTAGATATTATAGGGCTCCGGAATTGATCTTTGGTGCTACGGAGTACACAAATGCAATCGACATGTGGTCAACTGGCTGTGTCATGGCGGAACTTCTTCTAGGGCATGTGAGTGTGGTTGCAACTTGCAAATTGAAGTAGGATCGGCCGTAGAACCCTTTTATTGCAACATTTCTCCGAGTACTTTGTATCAAATAATTTCTATTTGTCAGGGTTCCACATGCGATCCTTATGTCTTTTTTTTTAAAATTTATAACCCAGCCGTTATTTCTTGGAGAAAGTGGAGTTGATCAACTGGTGGAAATCATAAAGGCATGTTCTTGTCGGTATTCATTGGTTATACGGCTGACCGAAGTTCATCACACACTTTCTCATCTTCTTTTTTTGCCACATCAGGTGTTGGGGACGCCAACCAGAGAGGAAATCAAGTGCATGAATCCGAATTACTGTGAATTCAAGTTTCCGCAGATAAAATCACACCCATGGCACAAGGTTTGTTTTATGTTGCAAAATACTAGAGATTAGAGAGCCAAGTTCTAACAAAATCCCGAGCTGCAAATTTTGTCCTTGTCATCTAATTGCATTTGTGACAGGTTTTCGATCAGAGACCTCCTCCTGAAGCCGTGGATCTTGTATCTAGGTTGCTCCAATATTCACCAAAGCTACGGTGCTCAGCTGTAAGAGCTTGTGCTGTTTTTTTACTCTGATTTTGAGATGACATAGTTAGTTAATGAATGTCCCAAACTTCATGATGATTTTAACTTAATTCTTTTCGTAAGTAGCTCTTAGACCATACTTTTTGGGTTTTCAGGTGTCTTTATCTGTTGGTTTGTTATTGTGAGTACTTGAGATAACCGCAACTTTCAAATGTGTTTTGTTACTCATTTTAATGGTTTGCTTACTTTGTGTCTTTTCAGTTGGAAGCCTGTGCGCATCCGTTTTTTGATCCATTGAGAGAACCTAACGCATTGTTGCCTGATGGACAACCACTTCCGCCACTATTTAACTTCACAGTCCAAGGTAAGTCCACTAGCTGCATCGTTCTTGACCCTTCCTCTCAGTCTATATAAATATGAAAAAAAAGTGCTCACTCCTTTGGTTACCCCACAATTGATATTTCATCCTCCCAGAGTTGGCTAGTACACCGGCTGGCCTGAGACAGCATCTCATTCCGGGGCATGTCGCAAATCAAAGCTCATGAATCAGGATCCAATTAGACTCATGGATGTCCTAGTCCTACTAGCCCTCCTTGCTCAAATACCACATGCTGAGTCAGAGAGAATTCCGGTACTCATTACTTAGGTAGTCACTAGTCAGCAATGTGTATGCTGAAGATTCTGTTGGTAGGCATCAAAGTCTGGAGTTTGCGATAGAAATCACTTGATCACAGATCAAAGGCATGTCATTTGTATTTAGTAACACACTCCCATGCATCTGGCAGAAGAGATTAACACTTGCATTATCTTACTTTTGCATCTTTCAAGGAATGCAAGTGCACCTCAAATTCTGCAATACTATTAATTTTGATAGCTGGTATGGTTGTTATTAGGGCATTCGCACCCGTTGGAGCATTTTATCTACTCGGGAATTTTCTTAAGTAGCAATTTTTACTACTATTTATTGAACAGTAATAATATTTTTGTATGTTCTGTGTAGCAATGCCATCTTGTGGAAAACCTCTCTATTACTATTCATGAATAATTTTTATTTTCAAAACCGACTTGATCATATCTAAATTATTGATAAAAAAATATAGCCAAATTTCGATAAGAAACTTGTTATGAAAAATTTTGGTGTGAATTTAACTTCAAATGAATGGTATGTTTATACTAAAGTTTATGTAAATTTTGAAAATATTTTTTTTAACTTTTTCAAATTTTTTCATAAATTTCCATTGCAAATTATTGTGGACTATTAGATAATGTTCAAGATTATATGACTATTAGGGTTTTAAGTATTGGGCCTATCAGTTGGCCCGAAACCATCCGCAGCCACATGCATCGGTTGCGTTCTTGGGGAGATTTGGGGACGTCCGATGATAAAATTTTGTGTCTCGATGACGTTCTTGAGAAGGTCGCGTGGTGAGGGAGGATGTGGAGGGGAGAACGTCCGCTCAGAAATGTTTCAGGAGATCGGGAGAGAGGACGTTCTCGGCGAGTGAAGAAGGCGATGGATGCGGATGGTTTCTGCCTATTACTTAAAACCCTAATAGTCATATAATCTAGACTGTTAACAGTTGCATATGCTCTTAGTTTACAATTATAGTAATTTTGGCTCAAGCATTGGGTATATAAATAAGATTAGCAAAGAAACCTAATTTTTTTTATTAGTACAAAGAAATCAGATGTAAGGAGTAGAGAGGAACCTCAAACTTGCCAGGAATGCAAAAAATTAAAATCAAAAGAGCTCAGGTGCAGCTGTTTCTTCTCTTTTCAGAGATATGTGATGGAACCCACCATCACTTGCGCCGCAAAGACTCATAACAGCTCAATGCACCAGCCGGGAATCGAACCCGGGTCTGTACCGTGGCAGGGTACTATTCTACCACTAGACCACTGGTGCTTGCTGAATTGGAAGCAGCAAATGCATATATGACATCACTTTTCATCAGATCAGGTTCCAAAAATGTGCTTGCAGTCATGCAGATTGGGAGAAGACCAAGGAGGAAAATGTAAGTGGATACTGATTACTGACATTTATTGAACTGGAAAGTTGAATTGGAGTAGTGTGTATAATTATAGTACATGAATGGAATGGCTATGACTTCCGAATTTAGAGTTTTGATGGGGGCATGTGGTAGAAGGTGGAGCGTGCAGTGTAGACTAGCTTCCCAGAGTTCTTGAATCTGAATTCAACTGATACTACCGTCAGGTTTCTTCCGCTCCTCACTATAGATGCTTCTACGTGCAACTCAGCCTGCGGCGAGGAAACATAACAGATCTTAGTTGAATGAGCGAGCTCCATATGATCAATTTTATATAAGTCATTTGAGTGTTTTTGGACAACAAGGTAATGAAGACCAGAGCAAACACGAATGACTTCAACTGCAAAGCAAATGAACTACTAAACCCAGTATCTGCAGCTCGGGGGGCATTTGGATGACAATCACTGAAGCTGAGAACACCAGAATTCGCATTCAACCATATACACAGCCTGACAGCCCTAAATACAAATTTGACAGTATCATGGTAGCCAGTGGTTAACCACACAGCCATCTCAAAAGACACAACACATTACCATTCATTTTTTTGCGAAGAATATAAATGGAAGAGCACAAGATCATACAGTTTTCACAAGTAACAACACGGACGAGATAAGCTTTAGAAAATACAAATTTCTCGAGACTAATTCCCACTTAGAAATCGAATAGAGAGCCCAATGGTTAAAGGAGCTTGTATTTTGGGCCAAAAGCCATCGATCCTATGGATCATTGTAAGATATCAAAAAAAAAAAATTCCCACTTCGAAATCTCCTTCAATCATCTCATGATAACGGTGAGAGTATAACGAACACACATTGTAATTGTATCTTCCAACAAATACCTATCTTCCAAGGCAACCTTTGAAAGAGGTGCATAACTGCATATACAATTAAGGAAAATTAAACGCTGAAATCCTCACGAGATTTAAAGGCAACTCACATTCATTGGTGCGGCCGATAAATAGGACAGGCTCAGCTCTCCAAGAAAAATCTCCTTATCCGCGGCCACAACTGTTCTAGCACAAGCTTCGGAAACTTTCTGCGTCACTACAGCCACAGCCCCTCCATGTAATCCACCATAAAAGTTCTACAAAAAAAAAACAGCTTAATCCAATTAATCAGCCTCTTCATTTAACACCTTCAATCAAAAGCCTCATCCCAAAGACCCCAACCAACTGAAAAACCCCTAAATACCAACTTACAGAACCTATCCAATTCAACCTCAAGTAATCACAACATAGCCTGAAAGATGAGAACTTTTAACTTCAAAATCAGCTCAAGCACACCAACAAAATGAAATTGAATTGAATTGATTACAGTAACGAATGGCTTGACAGTGACGAAGCAGCTGATCTTCCCACGCTGGACTTGATCGACGTTGAGAATCCCAGCAACAAGATCCGAGTAGAAATCCTTGCCGTCGCAATTCTCTGGAATCGTTTCACCAACTCCCATGCTCTTCATGAACCCCCTTACCTGCTGCTCGCCTAACATCCGAGCATCTTCGGCTGCCGCAGATGCGGAAGATTCCAATTTCGCCATTTCGCCAACTCCCTTGTCGGATTCGCTGCGAAAAGCTCTTCAGCAATTTTCGATGAAATTGGGAATATTTATTTTATTGCAATTCAACCTCTATAGATATAAGCACATACAATCAAATCCCAATTCTTATCATTTGTTTGTAATTTGACCCCTTCAAATATAAATACAGACATTTTAACTTCATCTCAGTGTTCTCACCTTCTCCACTACAATTCTCAATATTTTCAATGAAGTCCATATTCTTATTAGTATAGCAATTGGACCTCTATAAATACAAATACATACCTTTGTTACCCCCTTCTCAGTTTCTTATCTACCAATCTCCGCTCCAATCGAAATCGAACTGTTCTTCTTCTACGGCTCCGAATCGAAACCGGGCAGCTCTGTCTCCCAGAAATCTCGTTTCAATTTTCTTGAATCTACGATTTCTTCGTCGCTATTGATTTGGCAATGATCTGTTCTCGTGATCGGTTATACGCTTTATGGTGATCGACCCAAATCGTTGGATCAAGGTTTGATTCAGATTTTTCTGAGAACCATTTTACAGTGCAGACTAGTTTTTTATTTTTTTATTTTTTATCTTCATTAGACAAACTGATTTTTATTTTCTGATTTTTCTTTTTTGGTTTCTAAGAAATCGATAGGAGTGCAATTGAGATGGAAATACCAGAAAGTGGATCCGGCTGCTCAACTGGAGAGGTAGCACCGCAAAGCCCTTTGATTCCAGGTCTACCGGATGACGTAGCCATCTGCTGCCTAGCTAGGGTTCCAAGAAAGTATCACGTGAATTTAAGATGTGTTTCAAAGAGATGGAGAGACTTAGTTAGATGTGATGATTGGCTGCACTATCGTTCCAAATGTGGGATACAGGAGACTTGGATATATGCTCTCTGCAAAGATAGATATGACCAAGTTTGCTGCTACGTGTTAGATCCATCCGCTAATCAAAGACATTGGAAGCCCATTCGGCTGTTTGATGATCCGTTGAAGAGGAGCGGCGGAATCGGATTTGAGGTGGTTGGAAGTAAGATGTATATATTGGGTGGATGCAGCTGGACTGAAGATTCTAGTGATGAAGTTTACTGCTTTGATACCTTAACAAATACACTGACCACAGTTGCATCTCTTACTACTGCCAGGTATTTTGATCACCTATTTCATGGCATTGTTGCTATCTTTCTGGTGGCCATTTTGTTAATTGGTCGTGATAAAGCTCAGGCTCAGTAAATGCTGTTTTGAATCGGTGTAAATGTTTGCTTTTTCAACATGCCATGTGTCTCATAACGAGAAATAAATTGACACTATTTTTTGTTGGGTGATGTTGCTTGCAAAGGTTTACGCCAATATAAGTTTAGCCTTGCATTTTATTTTCTGAAAATCTGATTTCATGATTCGTCTACAGTCGATCTGGGTTTTCGAGTTTCTTATCCGTGGAACAGGTCATACAGTGATATCCCTAACTTCTTTCCTGTATTCAGGTGCTATTTCGCATGTGAAACTTTAAATGGGAAGATATATGCTATTGGCGGTATGAGTTCACCTTCAAGTGATGCACATTCATCTGAAACATATGACCCAATAACAAACAGCTGGACATGTATCTCAAATCCTGACATGTTCTGCTACATTCAGGACTCCACACTCATGACTGGGAAAATATACATACGTGGCCGAACGTCTGTAGTTTCTCCAATTCGTGAGGCTATATATGAACCATCAAGCAATTCATGGCAACATTTAGACTCTGACATGGCATCAGGTCTGAGGGGTCCTGCAGTTGTGGCAGATGGAATTCTCTATGTCTTGGATCAAACTTTTGGAACAAAGCTCATAATGTGGTGCGAGGAAAGCAGAGAGTGGGTTCCTGTTGGGAGGCTATCATCATTGCTCACAAGACCACCATGCAGACTTGTTGCGATTGGGAGGACCATTTATGTTATTGGCACAGGGCTTAGCACTGTAATCATCGATCTCGACAATATAGGAAATCAGGCCGGGGTAGTGGTTTGTTCCTCCATACCGAATCTAGATTCACATGAGGTTGTCCTTAGTTGCAAATGTGTCGATATTTAAGACCGCTTCATATTTATATGTCATTAGAGGTATTGATTAAATATCAACAAAGATACATAGCTTCATGTTGCCTCTTGTGTCTGTCTTCAATGAAGCAAGTTGAAACCAGTTTCGAAGCCACAAACAGAAATGATATACCATGCAATTTTTTTTTGATTGGACTTGTTAGATTAGTGTTAGTATCCGTTAGTGGATATATGAGGATTGGAACCAGGGTTGCCTCAAAAGGGGCCCCGGTGAGCGCTCCACTGAGCTAAGCTCAATCCTCTGGTACCATGCAATTAAGAAGAAGAAAAACAGACATAAGTATCTTCAGTCTACTATCCGTCAGTACACTTCGAGGAGGTTTGAACTTGTTTACAGACATTATTTTCTGAAGAAAAAAAAACTGAGCCACCTCAATATTAGTCCAATACCTCAACTCAAGGCTCGCCTTGAGGTATTTTGAATGCTTAGATTAAACTGGTAAGCTTAAATATATATATTTTTTCAATGAGACTCGTGAACATAGTTGTCTGGGTGGTGTAGTTGGTTATCACGTTAGTCTCACACACTAAAGGTCCCCAGTTCGAACCTGGGCTCAGACAAACATTTTTGCAGTATCACACAAGATTCAACATTGGTTTATTAATTTTCATAGTCAAGCCTATACTGCAGGGAGTATTAGGTCAACTGATGTAAAACAAGCAATAGATATTCAAACCCTAACTTCACATATATATACATGTATATCCAGACTCCAGATCCTCTATTTCCCCAGTGCTGCCGTTTTTCGTGTAAGTTATACCATATACCTCGGGCAAATACAAGATGCATGATTCCTGAATCGAAGCAGCCGAGCCTTAATAAAGACGCTTTGTTAGGTCTTGTGTGAGTCCTTCAATCCAGTTGTGAATTAGGCCTGCCATTTGTTAAGTACTCATTACAAAGGCGCTTTCTCTTGGCAATGAGTTTTGCTTTGATCAACTTCTCCGATGCTATTGCTTCTTCAATGTTAGCCTGAATCTTCTGGCACACTTCGTGAAGGGGAAGCATTGGAAATGGCTCTTCAATCAGAACACCAACCTACGATAAATTCAACCAAAATACTCAAATTAGAACTTACAACTTCACAGCTTGAAGGGAAAAAAAGGGGAGACGCAAGAGGCAGTACAGTACAGTACCTCTTCGATGCAGAACAAAGCAGAAGCGCTGATAAAAGTAGCAGGAACTACAATCCAATGGCATTCATCCCATAATATAATCGGAAGAGTGATATGCCATAGAAACAGAAACCTCGATGTCAAGCGGGTGTACGAGAGTGGGATTGGTATCCCCATCAGCTGCTCACATACACCAATACTTTCATGGAAAGAAGATAGTTTCGCCTCCTGTACCGCATCAATATAACCAAAACAGGTTAGAAAAGTGCTCCAAAATAAAGCAACATGATTTGGATTTTGGATATATCATTACCAAAGAATTCCTCTTCGACTCCTCTAATGTCAGCAGCTGTAGACTCTGAGAAATAAACTCAATAATGCAACGAGGGCTATGCTTAGAATTTATAACAATGGCCAACTCATCTGCTTCAAGCATAGGTTGGAGGTCTTGCCGGATATCTGAACCATAAACCAAATGACACTGCATTTTAACCAAACACAGACTATAAATTGTGCCCGCCTCGCATTTCCTAGCTAATATATTGTAGCCAAATCTCGGACACTATTCAACATAACAAGCACCTAACGAAGTGAAACAAGTTCTAAATTCAAGGAAAGGAAATTAGCTGTTTCACCTTGAGAGCAAACGGAAATGCGATAATGTACTGCAAAAGTTCCTTCTTGATGACTCTATTATCTTTCTGATCGTCCACACTTGCAATCACTTGCAGGGCCAAATCGTTACTTCCAGCAATCACTTTAGTCCAAGCCTTCCTCCCTTCTTCAAACCTCGAATAAGAAGCCTCAGTTCTAAAAACCAACAGCAGCGCCAAAGCAGGCGCAGTCAGCTGATAGGGCAGCGAGGAAGCTCTCAACACCGGAAAAAACTCCGGCAGTAACTCAGCCATCACCGCCGTGTTGTAGCCAGCAATCACCACTGCCACCGTCGTGAAAACGATGACAGGTGGAATCAAGGACAGAATCACTCTGGAAGTGAGACTCGAAGCCAAGTGACGAATGTGGCGCAGTGAGCTCCGGTGTTGGACCCAGCTCTCGTGGTCGTACAAGGCTCGCTTGGTCTGCATCCGACCCTCCTTAATCTCGTCGGCCCAGTCCGGAATCGCGCGAAGGATTGATATGAATGTGACATTTTGAGAGGACGAAGCTTCAGCCGGGTTTTGGGGCTGCGAGCAGCGTAGGGTTTTGGGTTGTTTAAGGGGTTTCGTTGAAATTGGCGAAAGGTACAACCTTTGAATCGTGACAACGTTGGAGTTGGGAAAAGGTAAGAGATTTGGGGATGGTCGGAGATGGGTCATCAGATTTGTCATCTGCTTTGGTAAGGATCCAGCGAAAGTTGCGAGCTTGGAGAGTGAGCGAGTTCAGTTTGTGAATGAGAATTTTACAGAAGAAAATTTAAAAATATATATATAATATTCGAATTCGATTCGGATAAATATAAGCCTCCAAAAGCCACGAGTCCAGACGTTCCCCAACTTTGTCCAGCAATGGAAGAAAATGGTCTGCAAAATTGACGCTTGACTCGTGTTTCAAAGTTGAAACCTTTACTCATTTTGAGCAACAACACCCAGATAGCAATCGACTGGCTTCCCCAAGTCTGCTTGCGTGCCCTTATTAGATATCTTTGCCCTAATTTTCTCGAGGTCTGTGTTTCAACTTGTGGCTGCTTCTGATGTTGCTTTTGTGTTCATTGTTTGAGTTTGTACAAACGTCAATCTTAATTTGTGGTGTTAGATGAGAGATTTTAACAAGTTCTGTGGTGTTAGATATCACTCATTTCGTTAGTTCAAGTGAAGTATAGCGGTACTTTCATGGTGCTTAGCTGAAGTGATTGAGCCTGAGTGTCTTCGTTGTTAGATAAATAGTTCTGCTTGCTTAAAGTTAAAACTCTAATCTACTTGGACTCTTTTGGTTATAACATTTTTTTTTTTGGATTGGTTATAACATGGATTGGTAGATATTGAAATTATGGTGAGATTGGTTTTGAGATGAGTATTACAAGTGTTGGGCAAGAGCAAGACATGATGATCCCATCCCAATGTCTCTGTGGTTGTTGTAAAGTTGAGTTTATCACTTGATACGATCTGCGGACTTTGCAACATTTATAAGACTTGAACTGCAAGGAATTTATGCAACTCCACCGAGTATCTCAGATGATTATCACCCAAATTCTGCGTTACTGGACTTGAGATGATGTTACTATCGAAGAAATCACTCAATCTCAAAGCTTTTAATTTTTCTGATTCCGATATTTTGTTTCATATAGATTCTCAAGGACCCAGAATAAAAGATATCTGGTACTGCTCGTGAGGTCAGACAAAAGTATGACCTTCAACTCGTTATCTTCACTTGATTCAATATTGAAAACTTTTATCAGTGACGAGACATTGTTAGCTTATATATACTGATAATAGCTAGTTGTATTCCAACAGTGTACTGTGTTTTTGCTTCCATAGCTCTGCTTGTCTGATGCTCTGGACGACAAAACTTGGTCTCTATGGGTATTCATCATGCCGTGTATGAGGATTTCTGTACATACAAGCTAAATTGGCAAATACAGCATAACAGGGGTCCATAGCTCAGTGGTAGAGCAATTGACTGCAGATCAATAGGTCACCGGTTCGAACCCGGTTGGGCCCTTACAAGAATTTAATTTAAAATTTTTTTTAACTTATTTAAATTTCATATAAATCTCATATTTTTGCAGACCGGGGTGCCGAAAATTGGCTTCTCAAGAGCAACACAACACAAGCGTTTCTTCCAGCTTTAACACTTCCCTACTCTAATGCTAAACTTATTTGATGCAAAGAAAATGGATAGCCATCAGAGCAGGCTTTAGAGCATCATATGATCCGTCAAGAAGCTCATGTCATTGTTGAAAGAGTAATCCATCAGTAGCTGCAACGCGGAGTCTGATGAGTCGTCAGAGCTTGAATCAGCTGCAGCCATGGTGGTGTCCAAGTACATCTCTCCCTTTCGAATGTTTATAGTGGCGGAATCTATCTCTGTTGATGTGGAGTCACAGCCTTTGAAAGTGGATGAAAGTTGGGAGTTGATGATGCTCAGCTTGCGAAAGGCCGCTCCAACCTCCGAGTTCCAGAGGCGTAGAAAGTGATCTGAGGGTTTGTCTGAACACGGCACTGGAGTGGCAAACACCACCGACTCTCTTGACAGTCTGGCCTCCGCTTCCAACCTGGCACTACTCTCCCATTGTGCCATGTGACGAGTCAGTGCTGGTCCATAGCAGCTGACCAAGGGCTCGTGCGTCTGTGGATCAATACCCATACCGAGTAAGCACTTTCTCAAATGAGTGTTCCACAAGTTCTTGATCTCGTTATCGGTTCTTCCAGGTAACTGAGCAGCAATTGCAGCCCACCTAAAAAGAATGGTACATTTTAATTGTTTGTTCCTGTCGGATAAAATGAGATTCATTGACTTTATTCATCAAATTATTACTAGAGAATAATTTACCTATTTCCAAGAATGCCGTGCAGCTGTATAACAAGCTTCTCTTCTTCTTCCGTAAAAGGACCACGCTTGATGTCTGGCCTGAGGTAGTTAGTCCATCTCAGTCTGCAACTCTTGCCGCAGCGACTAAGACCTGTCGACACATGGTGATGAGACAAAGCATTCAAATGGCTATAAAGAAAGCGAAGCTGGTTTGAAGTGTAAAAACTGACCTGCAAGCTTAGGGAGAGAGCGCCAGCGGCCATGGCCATGCTGCGCGATGTAAGAGACTAGGACTTGATCCTCCTCAGAACTCCAAGGTCCCTTCTTCAAGCCAATCTTGTCGCAACAAGGTCTCTTCTTCCCCATCGTCTCAAAACTCTCAGCCTCTTTGAAGCTCCCTGCCTCTCAATCATTCCAGTGAGTGTGATTATATAGAGAGTGAGTGAGAGGTTGGCAGGACCTGTCAAAGAGGATTCGCAGCAACAACAAAAGAAGAGGGGAAAGCTCAATAAATGTAGAAGCTCAGGAAATGCAACAGTGTCAGCAGGTTTCAAGGGCAATAAATACTCTACAATGGCACACATCAACCCCACAAAGTTCTATACACATTAAGTGATGAAATGCATAAATGTCTGTACGTCTCTCAGTCTCAAGTAAATGCAAACAGGAAGGATATGAGCAAAAATATTGAATTGGATTGGGTGGGTCATCATTGAAACGAAAACTTGTGTACTGCAGCATTGAATGTGAGATGAGAGGAAAGCAAATTGCTGTAGTAAATACTAAATACTATATAAGATGGGTAATAAATGTAGATTGTACCCTTTTTTTTTTCTTTTTCCATATGAAGTCAAATGAAGGTTGGAAATGGTGGATGTTGCAGGTCAAGGACATGGCCGTGGGAGAATGAATGGGGCTGTTGACTGGTTATGAGAGTTCAATATAGTATACAGCTGAATGATCAGTTCATGGCCTCATGATTCTAAGGATTCGGGACATCAATATATACTTTTCCCTTCTTTTTTTTTTATAAATACATTTTTATCTAATTACATTTTTTTATTGTGGGTTAACATTTCATACAAATCAAGTACAACACGAACTCATGAGCAAACACTCATCTCTACGAATCCATGTAAGACTGACGAAGCAACACTTGCGGACCTGCATGACACAACAGGTATACAAAGGACAACAACACCTCCGCAAAAGAAAGAATACATCCAAAGTGGAGAAATTATACTATTCAAGGAAATTGAACCTTTGACCTCTTGATAATATGTCATAGGTACAAGCCACTCCACTCAACCATTTATTGCTTGGGAAAAGTACAAAAGGGATCCCGAACTACCACAATTTCTAATTAGGAGGCAAATTCAAAAAATCCGTTAAAGTTAACGGGTGTAGTTAACTCCGTTAGTCAAAGTAAATACTATTTCTTTAATTATCTATATATTTTTCATGGTATATTTTTAACTTTTAATTTTATTGTAATATTTTTATTTTCTTTAAATTTCATACTACGAATGAGTATTATTTTTAAATTAATCATTTACGATTTTTAAATTTATCCTATAACATGTATGAATAAAAATAAAATAATTTTTTTTCTTGATTCATATTGTTAAATTTTCAAGTTTTTTCCCTTATATGCATGACGGATGGCTATACTATTTTAAATTTATATAGTTTGACAATTGGAAACGGAACAAATACAAACCACATTTATAAATAAAAACTACAAAATTAATAAAATATTGCCACGTGTATATTTCAACCAATCGGAATTCGGGGCATTTTTTGTAAATAAAAAAAATCAAAACGGACGTATTTATAAATACATAATAGACGCGAGGGTATAATCGTCCTTAAATTTGCTATAGTAACAATGTTAAGTCTGATCATTTTGCTACAGTAATAGCTTAAGTCTGATCATTTTGCTACAGTAATAACTTAAGTGTGATCATTACTGTTTTAAGTCTGATCATTGTAGTTTTAAGTCTGATCATTGCTACAATAATATTTTTAAGTCTGATCATTATAGTTTTAAATCTGATCATAGTAGTTTTAAGTCTGATCATAGTAGTTTTAAGTCTGATCATTACTGTTTTAAGTCTGATCATTGTAGTTTAAGACTGATCATTGTAGTTTTAAGTCTGATCATTGCTACAATAATATTTTTAAGTCTGGTCATTGTAATTTTAAGTCTGATCATTGTAGTTTTAAGTCTGATCATTATAGTGTTAAGTATGATCATTATAGTTTTAATTCTGATCATTATAGTTTAAGTCTGATCATTGTAATTTTAAGTCTGATCATTATAGTTTTAAGTCTGATCATTATAGTTTTAAGCCTGATCATTATAGTTTTATGTCTGATCATTATAGTTTAAGTCTGATCATTACTATTTTAAGTATGATCATTGCTATTTTAAGTATGATCATTATAGTTTTAAGTCTGATCATTATAGTTTTAAGTCTGATCATTGTAATTTTAAGTCTGATAATAACTGTTTAAAGTCCGATCATTATAGTTTTAAGTCTGATCATTATAGTTTTAAGTCTGATCATTATTTTTTAAGTCTGATCATTGTTGTTTTAAGTCTAATCATTGTTTTTTAAGTCTGATCGTTACTGGTTTTAGTCAGATCATTTTTTTTAAGTCTGATCAATGTTTTTTAAGTCTGATCATTACTGGTTTAAGTCTGATCATTATTTTTTAAGTCTGATCATTACTGGTTTAAGTCTGATCATTGTTTTTTACGTCTGATCATTATTGGGTTAAGTCTGATCATTACTGGTTTAAGTCTGATCATTATTTTTTTAAATCTGATCATTACTGGGTTAAGTCTGATCATTGTTTTTTAAGTTTGATCATTTATTGTTTTAAGTCTGATCATTGTTTTTAAGTCTGATCATTGTTGTTTAAGTCTGATCATTGTTTTTTAAGTTTGATCATTTATTGTTTTAAGTCTGATCATTGTTTTTAAGTCTGATCATTGTTGTTTAAGTCTGATCATTAACAACTCGAGGACTAAATTGAAAATAAAATTATTAGGATATGTGGAATGACTATAATACCCCTCCGTGTGTTTGTTCGGGATTTCGACTAAATGGGACACGTGTCAGCTCGAAATTTGTTTTTAGTTTTTATATATAAGTCGATTTGTACCTGAACCACACTCTTGACAATTTACCATATAACATGTGTGACAAATTAAATTATTATTTCTGGACTCATTTTCATAAGAAAATAAATATAAAAAGAATATACTGAAGTATATTGATGTGTTGTAATATTATGCACTTACAAATCTATGTGATTCGAAAGCAAGATATTTGATCAAAAACAATTTATATTTGACCGGTAAGTACCGGGTCGTCCAAGGAGCAATTCTAAACCTATGCACTATTCAATTTTGTTCCGATAAGTCTATTCTAATAGCGAAAGGTTGGTTTTGATGTGATTGCTAGAGCAAATGCATATAAACAATGTAAACAATCTAAGAAATCTAGAGATAGTGTCACTACCAAGGCAAAGGGTGTACTCTAGGGAACTACTTCACTCATGTGTGTTTTTATACTCCAAGAGTTCAATTTCATGCAAAAACAATCATGTTGGATGATTAGATTAACACGTACGACTATTAAATCAAATTCAATCGCTAGATGTTGTTACTTGATTTAAGGGAGAGGCACCTCGCACGTGAGCTTCAATCGCTAGATGTTGTTAGCTCACGTCCAACTCAAGGTTCTCAATCATCAACGCTAGTTGAATGATCAATCACCAAGAGCGGTCTAGACCAAGCCTATCTCAATGCTAGAATGAGTCACGCTAGTGATTGTCATCAAGCAAGGGTGAATCTACTTTCATTCTAGAACTCTTAGTCTCGCTCGCTAGAACACTCAACTTCAAATTCATGTTTCTAGACCACTTAGGCATTTTATCAAACACTTGGTGGGCATAGAGTTGACATTTTATCCAAGTAGGTTCACAATCATCCAAACATGTTATTCTAACATTGATTCAATATAGATTAGGAGTATAAACACACATAAGATCCATAGGACCCTAGAATACAAAACACTACTCACAAATCATGTTCATAGACAAACACAAATTGTATTGAGTACATAGATGAAGATACAATGGAAGGAATGAACCAAAGATCTTCAATCTTCAATGGATGATCCCCCCTTGAAGCCTTGGTAGCTTGTTCTCTCTAGAAACCTTCAATTTTTCGTGCTCTAAAACCCTAGTCGCCACCACCAAAAAACCTGATTTTGATCTGAATTTATAGGCAAAATCTGCCTTCAGGGGTCAATCGACCGGTTCAGATTTGTGGGCATTTTCCAGCCGGCCGGCTCACTTGTGGCTGGCTTTCCTCAACTTCTCTGAGCATTTGAGCCGGGCGGCTCAAATGTAGGCATGTCCTTGAGCCGGGAGGCTCAAAACCTCAGTCCCCTTTCCTCTCTTCTCACTACTACATCGAAGACATTATGCAACGGTTCTGAGATAGCTTATGCAACGGTTCAAAATCCGTTGCATAAGATCATAGCATTATGCAACGGTTCTAACAACAAACCGTTTGTTGTTCCAAACCGTTGCATAATGCAAACCGTTTGTTGTTCCAAATCCGTTGCATAAGGTGGTGACATTATGCAACGGTTTGTTGTTAGAACCGTTGCATAAGATCATAGCATTATGCAACGGTTCTAACAACAAACCGTTGCATAATGTCATCCATTATGCAACGGATTAATTGAACCGTTGCATAAGGTGGTGACATTATGCAACGGTTTGTTGTTAGAACCGTTGCATAATGCTATGATCTTATGCAACGGTTCTAACAACAAACCGTTGCATAAAATATGGAAAAAATTGGGCAGATTTCAGCTGTTTTAGCTCAAATCCGCCTGAAAAACTGAATACAAATTCTGAACAAAATTTAATACCATGCTGTTACACATTTGCTGTTACACATTTGCTGTTACACATTTCCAAACATGGAAATACTTTCATTTCACTCACAATACAATCATTCATATACAAGTCATTATGTACAACCATCCCATACACTTAATTATATATACCAACTTCACATAAATAATAATTCACATATAAACACTATGTTCGAATAAGTAGTTGTACAAGTAGGCGGTGATCTCATCTCGCACGTCTTGTACCTTTCCATACTCGTATTCTTGTTCCCCATTAGGAAAACCCTATAACAAATAAGAAGATGATATCATCAATATATAAAAAAATAGAGTTAGAACAAACCTAACTAGCATAACATGGATTTAGAACAAACGTACCTAAAACATGGATTTAGAACAAACCTAACTAGAACATGGATTTAGAACAAACGTAGCTAGAACAAGGATTTAGAACAAACGTAGCTAGAACATGGATTTAGAACAAACCTAACTAGAACATGGATTTATAACAAAAATAAATAAGAGAACACACAACCTAGCTACATTTGTCACCATTCTAATAGAGTAGGACGAGACTAGCATGCTTACTTGTTCAAAGTTCTCCACATATGCACCGTTATTAGCACGAACAAATTCCATTATGTCCCGAATATTTCTCAGAACATAATAACCGCATAAATTACTCTCTTCGGGTTGTTTCGGACACTGCATTATAAGTAATGCCAGTTAACACTTTATTAATGAAAATTACAAGAATATTAAAGGAATGCTTTGTCTATGAATACCGTCACTATCTTCCATTCGACTCGACGATCAATCCTCGGATTACATCCTTGATAGTATCGTTGCAACCCCTTAAAAAAAATAACAATACGTAATTAGTGAATGTCAATGCAAGTTACAAAATAAAAGTAAGTTCGAAACTTACGAGTCCACCAAAGATTTTGCATCGCTGTGTATAACGGTTGCGCCTTTTGAGGAGTTGAACCAATGGACTACACGTTGGTTGGGGAAGATAACGCACAACATCCAATGAAACCTACATCAACGAACTAAATTCATACAACCCATATTTCACAAAATAGGTAATATAGTACAAGTAAGTTATGTACTTACGCTGCAGCATTTATATAAGGCATAAAGTAGCAATAATTGCGATTTTTGTCTGACATACTAAGTCTTGATACAAACGCCTCCAACCTATCATTTATGTCATTGGAAGGGCTCACGGCCGTGTGATTGAAGAACCCGAATCGAACCTCTGAATCAATCGTTTGATTGTATAAAGAACTACAAAATGAAAAACTTGTAAAGTTAGACCTTCTGCAACAAATGATGAACAAGTAATGACAAGAGTAGTACCATTTATATAAATCACAATGTGAGTTCGACAACGGTGCCAATGCATATATATCACGGACGTCATCTGGGCCCACTGTGGAAGTGTAGTCGTCACCGAACACTTCGTCAGCGATGCGTACTCTAACAATGTCTCTGCCCAAGTTAGAGTACATGTCGTGTAGAAATCGACAGTCGATGGAATAATTTTCTACTGCATCATTTGAAGCCGGTGGCAAGTGGTAGTATAGTTGCATGGTATATGCTTGAATTTCGAATGTTAGTAAATAATTCAAATAAAATCTCATAAATTAAATTATGGAAAGATGGTTCAAATATTTGATTTTATTACCCTTATGTTGTTTTCAATCAAGTGCTTCGGCCATGCCACCAAGTCTGATCTCTCCTGTGCATCTCGTGTTGTCTTTAATGTCTCTCCATGGGGAATGGGCAGTGCAACATTCTGACCAAGAGCACTATCGACCTTCACCTTCACCTTCACCAGTTCATCGGGCAGTGGAATAGAACGTAGCAAATGACCGTTCATGACTCGACCGACCGCCACTAGTCGTCTCTCATTATCAAGTCTCTCTTCGATATATAATAGGCTTCTTAGCCCAATCTGTCAACGTAAATAAATCAATGGTGTTTACATTTGTAAGAAAAATATAAACCAAATAGTACGAAAATAATGACTTTAAAAATCTCCAAGTACCTCAGGTAAATTCTTCCAAGGGTCCTTCTCTGTGGGAGCACCGGTGAAGACGTATTGACTCTGTCGATCAGACGGCTGAACCATCCTAGCACTAGAACTGGATGCTGCCCTCGAAGAGGTAGAGCTAGGTAATCCAATCCTCCATGGAATGTGTGATCCGAGTCCTCGGGTACGTCCAGGGTGCTCATCCGTACCAATAGCCTCCGTCAGTATGTCACGTCTGCCTTGAGAAGAAAATTCTCCTCGAGCGGATTTTTCCACTAAATCATCCTATTATTTCAGAAAATTACAAATAGTTAGTGTATAATGTAAAAAAACTTAGCTATTAAAACACACATAAGGAACTTACAATCTTTGTAGCCACTTCTCGAGATGCCTCAGAGACGAACTCAGCATTTTTCTTGATTCGTCCCCTCTTCCACAAATCATGTCTCTCTATAGAGACATTAGAAGCTTGTTCCTCTTGAATTGCCGCTTGAGAAATTAACTCAGCTAATTTCTCTTTTGCCATCTCCTCTTCCAGTTTTCTATATCCGCCTCGACCCAAGACGTGCTTATACACATTCTTATTGACCAGATCCTTGTTTGTGTCCCTTAATTTCTTTGCAGCTTTGGAGAGCCTCTGCTCTTTAAAAGCCATCCAATGATTGGAGTCAATATACAGATACATCTTCAAAGCATCTTCATCTGTTCCGTCACCGTAGATGTAATCATGTGCGAGGCGTGACTTAAATTGTTTCCACATCTTGCACGCAGCGCTAAGCTCCTGATTTTTATGCTCCTCGACTCCATCAAAAATTGCCTGAAAATATATAAAACAAGTTATAATTAATACAAAAGATAGTTAACATGTTTAAAACAAATACAACGTTAGAATTTAAGAAGCTCTTACAGTTGCCTCTCTCCACACGATTTCTTTAAAATGTTTAGGGACCTTCCTCCAATCGGTGTGTATGATAGGAACACGACATCGAACCAACATACCCAAGTAGCTCCTCCATTTGTCTGCAAATTTCCCTATTGGATTCCCTCTTCTATTCCATTCAACTGTGGCCTTGGTACCGGCCTCCTTGTGTCTCTTAATGAATTCGCTCATATATACAAGGCCCCTCTTCTTTGGAACTGTAGGACCAGAAGTGTCATTATGGTCATCCTCACTGCTGCTGCTGCTGTGTGAAATGGCCATGATCCTGTAAACATGAAATTAAACGTCAGATTAATTAATCAATAAACCAATTCTCAGAAATAAATAAATAAATAACTACACAAGTCATAAATAAATAACATACACAAGTCATAAATAAATAACATACACAAATTAAATTTCTCTATCAATCCATATTCCTTCTCCATGATCTTCTCGTATTTGTATTTCATTATCAGCTTCGCTATCATCGTTCTCCACGGGAACTATTGTACAAACGGGCATGCAATCCTGAGCTAGATCTTCAGATTTATCACTGGTTAGTTGTTGTTTTTCGTGGAGGAAAACAAAATGGTTGTTATCAGAAGGGTCCCTAACGTAAAATACTTGTCTCGCTTGTTCGGCCATAATGAATGGCTCATCCTTGGACCCTTCTCTTCGAAAATCCACAAACGTCATTCCATATTCATCAGTACGAACCGCCGAATTGTTAACCCATTTACATTTAAAAATATGCACTCGAAACTTTACGTAATCCAACTCCCATATTTCTTCGATGACTCCAAAATAATTAATGGGAGCATATATTGGATTCTGATCTCTAGCACTAGAAACAAGAGTGGTTTCAGCAACAAGTATGACACCACTATTTTGCACAACGGTTTGGTCATCTTGAACTTTTGTATGGAAACAAAATCCGTTAATGTCATAAGCGTTCCACGTGTATACTGTTGGTGTAGGACCAGGCATGCGCCACTTTACCAAGTCATCAGACTCTTCTTCAGAGTTGGCCTGATTATTTAAAATCTCATTACATCTCAGCCAGTTACAAAATGACCGACTATGTTCTTTTTGCAACCACTGCTCGTATTTTCTTGAGAATGCACTCCTTAATATGTTTAGGTGCTGCTCTATGAAAGGCGTGATATCAGGCATATGTTGCAATATATAGAAATGAGCTTTCGTCAACTCATCAAATGATGGGTTCTTATATTTCTGACCACTTATGCCCTTTCCATTAAATCGATCAAAATGACGTGGCCTGGGAATCCCAACTGCGGCTTTATTTCCCAAAAAATTAGTGCAAAACTCGACAGCCTCTTCAGTTATGTATCCTTCCACTATACACCCTTCGGGACGATGTCTATTTCTCACGTAGCTCTTTAGAATCTTCATATACCTCTCAAAAGGGTACATCCATCTCATATGAACTGGTCCAAGAATTTGAATCTCGCGCACCAAATGAACAGTAAGATGCACCATTACATCAAAAAAGCTAGGTGGAAAAAACATCTCTAATTGGCATAGTGTAACAACAATCTGGTCTTGTAGTTTATCAAGCTCTGATGAATCAACAACCTTAGCAGACAAAGAGCTAAAAATGGCGCAGAGTCTTTGTACAGCGGACCTCACTTTAGGAGACAATACACCTCTAATTGCAATAGGCAACAACTGTTGAATCAATACATGATAGTCATGAGATTTTAACCCATTCAACCGCAAATCCTTCATTGAAACCAAGCTGGCAATATTCGAAGAGTATCCATACGGAACTTTAACTCCTTTCAGACATCCACACAAAATTGTTTTCTCATTCTTAGAAAGAGTGGTGCATGACGGAGGCAAATATGTACGCTTTCCTTCAGTTTGGGGTGCTAATTTGGTACGAATATTCATCTCCAACATATCCAGTCTAGCTTTCAATCCATCCTTTGTTTTTTCGGGAATGTTTAATAAAGTACCAATAAGACTGTCACATATATTCTTTTCAACATGCATCACATCAATACAGTGTCTGATGTCAAGTGTATGCCAATAAGGGAGATCAAAAAATATTGATCGCTTCTTCCATGGAGTACCTTCAATGCGTGCATTGGGCTTCCCAAATCGATTTGTAATATTCTGAATTTTTTGAAGTATTTCATCTCCAGAACCCGGTCGAGGTTCTATTCCATGTTCAGTCTCACCATTAAATGCAGCTTTTTTCTGCCTGTAAGGATGATGCCTCGATAAGAAACGTCGATGTCCCATGTAAACCATTTTTTGACAATTCTTTAGATGACGTGCATGTGTCTCTTCCCCGCAAATTGGACAAGCTTTGTACCCTTTAATACTGTACCCGGATAAGTTACCATAAGCTGGGAAGTCATTGATGGTACACATTAGCATGGCACGCATATTAAAATATTCCTGTCTTGATGCGTCAAACGTGCGTACTCCTTCGTTCCATAAAAGCTTCAATTCTTCTATCAAAGGAGCTAAGTATACATCAATATCATTTCCGAGCTGTCGAGGACCTGATATCAATAGAGAAAGCATCATATACTTACGCTTCATGGTTAACCTAGGAGGAAGATTGTAGATAACCAATATCACAGGCCATGTACTATGCTGAGTACTGAGGTTTCCATGTGGATTCACCCCATCAGTAGAAAGGCCAAGGCGGAAATTTCTACACTCTGCTCCAAATGTCGGGAATGTGTTGTCTACTTTTGCCCATTGTAGTGAATCAGCAGGATGACGCATTTTCGTTTCAATAACTCGTTTCTCAGCATGCCAACGCATATAATCAGAATCTTCCGAGCTAGCAAACAATCTCTGAAACCTGGGGATCGGTGGAAGATACCATAGTACTTTAGAAGGAGTGCCTTTGGAACCATTTTTCGGTTCTTTGTTTAACTTATAACGAGGAGACTTGCACACCGGACATTCAACCATATCTTTATAGGAATTCCGATACAATATACATTCAATAGGACAAACATGTATCTTCTCGTAATCGATACCCATCGGACACATAACTTTTTTAGCCTCGTAACAACGGTTAGGTAGGGTGTTATCCTCTGAAAGCATATCTTTCACCAGAGTTAACAATTCAATGAAACTTACATCACTCCATCCATTTTTTGCTTTCAAGTTGAATATCTTCAAAGTTGCAGATAGCCTTGTGTATTTGGAGCACCCTTCGTACAATGGTAATTCTGAATCATTCCTCAATGACTCCAAAACTTGAGGTCTAGCAACAAAATCGTCGGCAACATTGTTGACCATGTCAATTATATTGTCCTCCTCCCAATCATCATTATCCATCGGCAAACTTTCTACGGGCTGAGGTTGAACATTTTGTGGTTCAACCTCGCCATGCATATACCAAAACTTGTACTGTGGGTCAATTCCCTTTAACAAAAGGTGTTTCCGCAATTTCTTGGGTTTGACCTTTTTGTTATTCCAGCAATCCATACATGGACAATAAACACGTTCAATGTTGTTTGTGGACGCATACGAAGATGCAAACGCACAAAAATCAGAAATCCCCTGATCGTACTGAACACTTAACCTACTACCGGACACCCAGTCTCGATTCATTATAAATTGACTACATAAAGCAAGTAAATATGATTATTGTCATTATCAAAGCACATTCCAACAATTAAAAAGTACAAAATGAATTTCATAGTGCATTTTACCTTATCAAAGAATCTCTCGTAGAAAATAGTCAAAGGATGAATGCAGCGTCCGGTCTAAGGTTATAAAAAACAAATAAATTAGTAAACCAAAGAAAAAAAAATCAAATATCTAAATATGAATGGAAACATAAGTAGTAAATTAGTTTAATCGGGTAGTTTACCTTATAATAGAAGCTCGCGAAGAAGAATAAAATGGTGAGTGTGCAACAAGTACGGACTAGACCTATAAAGAACAAAAACAACTTATAAATTGAAAGCTCCATGTTAACAGGAAAATAAGTAAGAATGATAACCACAAAATACCTTAAAATTGGACAAAGCGAAGAACAACCAAAGGGAAGAGGATGTAGATCGCAAATGTTAACCCTAAACAAAAGAAAATCACTAAAATTAACATATTTAAATCCAACTAGTTATTAACATCATTCAAGGATGAAAGAGCAACAAAAACAAAATGTCCAAGTTTGAAAACTATATATACACAATTAAGCAATCGTACAAAATAAGTTAATTTTCCATTAGAGGGATGATTCTTAAATCCTCTATCTATTTCCTCCAACATACAATTTGTACACAAAACAAGCATGCAACACACACTTCCAATTCATCTAAAAATTCATAATTGCCGAAAATCATCAAACACCACACCAAAGCAAATTTCCAATGCAGCTGCAATCCACAATCAAAATCGCCAACAACTCGTAGCATTGCATAACAAAGCAAAATGGGTAGTACAGCCCTTCAAATTATCACTCAACCCTTCAAACAACCAAATCCCAATCCTAAATCGATCAAACAACACCACACCAAATCTCGTTTCAGTTTCAGTATCCATAACCTATTTTGTACGCTTGCTTAATGCAAATTTAGAACCCTACCTGCTGAATCGGAGTGATGGCGAGGTGAGGGAGTAGCGACTGGGGGCGGGTCGACTGAGGGCGGGGCGACTAAGGGCGGGGCAACTGAGTAAGAGGCGACGGACGTCTAGGACGAAAACGATTAAGAGGAGTGAGCGGATTGACGGAATGGTCGGCGAACGACTGAGAGGAGTGAGCGGAGGAGGGGTTCGAGCGGGATTGGAAAACTGACTGAGATTTGTTTTTTAATTTTAGGTTTAAGTTTAGGCAACGGTTCTGAAAATAACTGTGGCCTAAGGTCAACTTTAAGCAACGGTTCAATTAACAACTGTGGCCTAAGGTTAACTTTAGGCAACGGCTGTGAAGAACCGTGGCCTAAGGTTAACTTTAGGCAACGGTTGTTACGAACCGTGGCTTAAGGTTAACTTTAGGCAACGGTTGTTACGAACCGTGGCCTAATGTTAACCTTGTGCAACGGTTATTTTCAAAACTGTGGCCTAATATACAAACCGTTGCGTAATGATAAATCCAAACCGTTGCCTAAACTCCCTTCTGTAGTAGTGTCTTGGTCCCAATTTCGAGTTCAGAGCACTAACCTGACTTCCTGTGGGGTTTTCAAGGTCTTTCTGTCCGAATTTGACCTTGGCATCAACTAGAAAGTTGTAGCCATTTGAGTTATCTTTCCAACAAGCTTTGAATCGACCAAATCGGACACCATATACGATCTGTGCGTCCAAAATAAGCCGCAAAGGTCGATCTGTCTCGATTTTCCCGAAAATCCATATTTTTGCTCCGAAACTTTGGTTTTCTTCTAGAATTGATATTTTTGAGCCCGAGGACCGTAGGATTGGTTTCTAACCTGAAATAGCAAGCAAGAGGGTCAAATGACATCGAATTAGCACCGGGAATGGACTAAAACTCTTCGTAAATGGATAGATAAATGAGTCGAGAATTCGACTCATCATATATATATAAATATAGAAAGTTAATTTCAAAATAATGCTCATTTGTAGTATGAAATTTAAAGAAAATTAAAATATTATAATAAAATTAAAAGTTAAAAATTTACAATGAAAAATACATAGATTAAACTAAAGAAAAATTATTTAATTTTACTTTGACTAACGGAGTTAACTCCATCCGTTAACTTTAACGGATTTATTGAATTGCCCCCTAATTAAAAATTATGGTCGTTCAGACCTCAGATTGGAATTGAGTGGTAGTTCGGGACCCCTTTTTGTACTTTTCTCTTATTGCTTTTATTATGTAATTGTTATAAATTATATCATAAAATGGATGACTTCCTACACACTCTCCCCCGGGTGACTTCCTCCACACTTTCCCCCGGGTCCCAGCAAGCTAGAAAAACGGCGGAGCGACAATATTGTTGAATATTGATCTATCATCCATGGCCCACAAGGAAGTGACAATACGAGAGTTGATTACTGACATATCAACTTGCTACAAGAAATCAAAATCAAATTGATTTACTCAACATGAGATATTTACTCTATGGGATATTTTCTCCTTTTTCCTAGCTCTATATAAAGGGACTATATGTAAGGCATCACTACTACAGAGAAGAGCTTATGCAACGGTTCAAATTTCTTATTATGCAACGGTTATTCCTTATGCAACGGTTTATGTAAAAAACCGTTGCATAAGGTAGACTTTATGCAACGGTTTTTAAGAACCGTTGCATAAGATATACTTTATGCAACGGTTATTAAGAACCGTTGCATAAGGTAAACTTTATGCAACGGTTTTAAGAACCGTTGCATAAAGTCTACCTTATGCAACGGTTTTCCTTGAACCGTTGCATAAGGTAATGACCTTATGCAACGGTTTTCCTTGAACCGTTGCATAAAGTCTACCTTATGCAACGGTTTTCCTTGAACCGTTGCATAAGGTCATGACCTTATGCAACGGTTGTTTACATAAACCGTTGCATAAGGAATAACATTAAGCAACGGTTTTGTGTTAACCGTTGCATATACTAAACCCTAAAATTAAAACACATTGTTTCTTCGTCAGTCGTCCGCTCTTCGCTTCATCCGCTCTTCACTCTCATCGGTTTGGAGTTGTTAGATACAGAAGCAAGAGATTCTAGGGATGTTGGATTTCGATTCGAAAGGGCGAAATGATGAACATCTTCCTCCAGATCCGGCGGAGACGAAGCCTCTGCGCCGCTTGTCCGCCAGCAACCGCTTGACCGGAGTTTCACACAAGGGCGGTTCAGATCCGTCTCGTCGACTAACTGGAAGCCATCGTTGACAGTGATTTCCGAGGAGTCGTCCGATTGTTCGAGCCGTGGAGAACAGACTCCTCAGCAACAGCAGCAGAAACGGTTTGAATTCGAATTGGAGAGGCTACGAAATGACTTTGCAAGCTTCTTCGTCGTCTTCATACAGCTTGGCAATCCCTGCGTTCACAGCCGTATCCGCTCGCCCTTATCGCCGCCTCGCGGTCCGCTGTCAAGGTACTGTGTAATCTCGCTGCTTGAGAATTTGTAGGTTTGGGTTTGGTTATGTGTATTGCATTTGTGTCTGGATGATTGGTTTTGAGATGGTTTGGTTTGTTAGCCCTAATTTTTGAATAGGTGTGAATTTGTGCTTGAATTTGTAAGGAGGATTTGAGAGGAGCTTTTGGTGCGTATGGCTGATTGTTGCTTAAATGTGTGCGGCTTGTGTTTGGCATCCATTGAGTTTATGGGGAAGATATGCTAAATTTCTGTGTAGGAATCAGAACCTGGTGTTTGAATTTGTGTGTCAAGAAAGTGGTATGTGGTGTGCATTTGGATTTTGGAATTAGATTGGAATGTTTGACACTTTGACGTGAACGATTTGTTGGCATTTAATCAGCGGTGTGGTAGTTAATGTTGGTTACGGGTCATGCAGTGTACTTATGAGGAAGTTTTTGGAGCAGTATGCTCGCAAATCAGGGACATACTTTTGTGTCGACAAAGGAGTAACTTCAGTTGTTATCAAGGTAATCATTCACTTCACACACTAGAATTTTTCTTGGTTAAATTAAAGCTATGAAGATTAGTTTATGGTGTTTGATTCGCAAGCTCTACTTGGGTACACACTTCTTGAGCTGTGAAGATTATTTTGTTTGACTTAGACGCAATTTAAAACTTGATGCAGGTGATGCTAAAGGAAAAAAGCTGCTTTCCTCAGTATCGACTTCTTTGGTTCTTGCTGCAAGTATCGGAGTCGCAGAAGCCGTTGCACTCTGCAAGTATCGACTTCTTTGGTTCTTGTTATGGGTATACCTGTTGTATGTGAGCTACTAAAGGCTTCGAGATTATTTTTTATGTGATATCAGTGATTCCTCATGCATTTGATTGTTATGTAAAGTTGTATGAATGGTGTAATGAATAGTTGTATTTTGAATGAAATGAAAGTATTTTGATGTTTGGAAAATGAGTAACAGGAAATTACATTTGTTTGCAATTTGTATTTAATTTTACAACTGGATTTGAGCTATAAAATAGCCAAAATTTACCAGATTTTTTTCGTACTTTATGCAACGGTTCTATGCTCAAAACCGTTGCATAAGGTCATGACATTATGCAACGGTTTTACTCAAAACCGTTGCATAAGGTCATGACCTTATACAACGGTTTTCCTCAAAACCGTTGCATAAGGTCATGACCTTATGCAACGGTAGCTTATGCAACGGATGATGAACCGTTGCATAAGGGTCCAAATAACCGTTGCATAAGGTGTCTTCTGTAGTAGTGCATATTTAGACAATTTCAATACAACACAAATCTCTCTACTACTTCTACTTAAGTTCTTATTCTCCCTTAAGCTTCATCTTCACTACGATCACAAGATTTCATAACACGTTATCAGCACGAGGCTCTAACCATAAGATACCGTAAGTTTCGAACAAGGATTCAATAAGAAGTAAGTATTTTCCTCACTTGTCTCTCAACTTTTGCTTAGTTCTTCATCTGTTCTACTTGGATATCATAAGGGGTTCACTACCTCAAAGGGAGCTCTACTCTCCCTCTTTCACAATTCCAGATTGTGACTTGATATCTGGGTTTTTCTGGATGAAAAAACTAAGAATTCCATTGCTTTTTGCTTTGTTTGGAATTCGATCCTATTACGGCGACGGTTAATTATGTTTTACTTTAAATACTTCTTACAACTTGTTTTACTTTCTTAATGTATAACAACATATTATTATGCAGTGGCGGATTATCCCCTCATAATAAAGTGTTGTGATTTTACAAGTTATTTTACTTCCTTAATGTATAACAACATATTATTATGCAGTGGCGGATTATCCCCTCATAATAAAGTATTGTGATTTTACAAGTTATTTTACTTTCTTAATGTATAACAACATATTATTATGTTGTGCGGATTACCGCCTCATAGTAAAGTGTTGTGATCTGCAAAGTAACTATCTTTACTTTAAATACTTCATCTTCTTTGAAGTGTATAATTTATTTGATGATATTACATTGTTAATTTACTCTTAGTGCTCAACGGTAACATAACGGTAACAAACGGCTATATTTTCCTCTATAAATTCGATTTCATTCACCATACAAAATCACACTCATTCTCTCTTCTACTACATAATCTTCTCAAGAAAACCTTGCCATAAAATGTCTCGTCTAATGCTAGTTTTTGTTTTCATAATTTTTTTGTACTTACTGTTTGTGTCCTCACCCGAGATGTTCCGACGGATGAATTTTATCATTGTTTAAAAATGCTTGTAATAATGTATGCCTTCTTCTTCTTTACAATATTTGTAGAATTGTATGTTTTTAAATTAATCTAATAAACTTTTTCTACTTTTAGTTACCACCATGTCAAACCTCGCAAAACTTGAGTTCAGTCCACTCGACATCTCTGGAAAAAATTACATGCCGTGGACAATAGACATTGAGACACATTTGGACTCAATGGATCTTCACGAAACAATCATTGTGGGGAATACCTCATCGAAAGTGGATAAGGCAAAATCTTTGATTTTCCTTCGTCGTCATCTTGACGAGAATCTCAAAAATGAGTATCTCACTATGAAAGACCCGAGTGATTTATGGAAAAATATGAAAGACAGATTTGATCACCAAAGGGATGTGATGCTTCCCTTATATCGGGATAAATGGGCCGCTTTACGGTTCCAAGACTTTGCGAAAGTCAGTGATTATAACTCTGAGATGATAAAAATAGAGAGCCATTTGAACTTTTGTGGAGATAAAACAACTGATGCTGAAATGATGGAAAAGACTTTGTCTACATTCCATGCATCAAATGTAACCTTGCAGCAGCAGTATCGTGTACGTAGTTTTGAAAAATACCATGAGCTGATTGGTACTCTCCTAGTGGCGGAAAGAAACAATGAACTATTGATAAAGAACCACCAATCTCGCCCAACGGGCTCAAGAACATTTTCTGAGGTACATTTTGCCAACTCTAATGAGAGTAGACCCATGAACTATTTTCAGGGTCAAGGCCAAGGTCGTGAACGAGGACGAGGTCGAGGTGGTTATTCCAATAATCCACCTCATAAGATTGCCAATTATCACTAAAGGAGACAACAAAATGAGTGGAACCATGAGAACTCCCACAAAAGGGGAGGTGGTCCAAGTTCATCAAAAAGCCCTGAGACCACTTGTTTTAGATGCGGTTGTAAAGGGCATTGGTTTAAAACCTTTCGAACCCCTGAACACTTATGCAAACTCTATCAAGAGTCCGTGAAGGAAAAAGGAAAGGAGGTCAACTATATTGACCAAACTCCTATGAATGAGTTTACTCGACTTGGAGAATCTAATTTCAACAATGAACATGTTGATACAGTTGGGGATTTTACAAATGCAAATGAGATCAATTTTATTGAGAATGATCCCGTGAACGAGTACACTCATCTTGCGGAACATAATCCTAGTGAGGACTTCCTTGGTGATATAACTGGAAAAATGACTGGTGGGAACTTGATGGACCATATTTATATGATTCATTAAGACAGTTAAACCCACCAAATTAGACGCTTTATCTTGACAACTTTTACTTGTTAGTTTCACTTTTGTTCTACAGGCCATTTCAAGGAGTAAAGATAAAACGAGCTAAAATGGAGTTCTTAACACTGAAAGTGGATTACAAGTCAGAACTGGCCATACTCCAACAATACTCCGATCAAGCCACAACTAAGTCCCAATGACTTATTCCAACAAAGGTAAAGAACACAAGTGAAATACCAAGTCTAAGTTCCTCATCTTTTGATGTCAACTAAGGAGCAATCAAAGGGCAACCAAAGAGCAACCAAAGGGCAACCGGAGTTATATCACAACCGATGGCTTTTGGGGAGAAAATATCACAATCCACTCAAACTCTCTTCTCCTCCACCTAAGGCCGGCGGCTTTGAGTGTCAAGATGACACATGGGGGCGGCTAAGGGGAAGAGACACCTAAGGCCGGCGGCTCTTGAAGCTTCCACTCCCTTCTTGCCATGTGTTGGCTCCTCCTTCCTCCTCCATGCCTATAAATACCAAGCTCCTTCCCTTTGTAAAATCATCCTCATTTCCAACAAGCTCAAACACAAGTCACTTGTTACTTATCTCTCTAGATGTTGGGCACAATCCTTGTAAACATTTACTTTGATCTTGAATACTCTTGTTGGTTCTTGAGTATTCTTGTTATTCTTGAGTTTACTCCTGTTGGTTCTTGAGTATTCACCCCTTTACTTTCCTTGTCTTGATTTCCAAAAACCTTTACTTACCTGTCTTTCAAAACCTTTACTTTATTCAGCACTTAGCTATGATATCCACCTCTATGGATATTCGTAGCTAAACCCTTCATTCGGTTGAAGGGGTGTGCTTGTATCATACAATGTGTAGACCATTCTCTTAAGTGCCTCTTTGTGTTCAAAACTTGTTCTATGTGCCGTATATTAGGTCAGAACGCTATTGGTTGAGTGGATGCTCGAAAGAGCAAAGCTCTTCCATGGGTTCGTGAACCTTCGTGGTTAAGTGGAGGCTCGAAAGGGCACAGCTTAACTGTGGAGTTCAACCTCTTTAAAACACCATTTGATTGATTGGAAATGATTGATCAAATGGATGCACATAAGCTAAGATACTTCGAAAGGAGGAATTAGTTCAAATAGAACAAGTGTTCTAAACGGTGTGGCAAGTCATGTGCTAGAAATAGCCTTGATACATCTTTGAACACTTAGTATGATCATTAGAGGTCAATGATAAACAGATTTATGATACAAGGCCCCTAAAACCGAATCCTTTCCTTTAATTAAAACATCACCTGTCACTTTACTTTCAGTCTCATATCAACTGCTTACTTTCCGCAAGTCTTGTCCTTCAAGCATTTACTTTCAGCAAGTCTTGTCCTTCAAGCACTTTACTTTACGCACTTACTTTCAGCAAGTCTTGTCCTTCAAGCACTTTACTTTTACGCACTTACTTTCAGTAAGTCTTGTCCTTCAAGCAATTTACTTTTACGCACTTGCTTTCAGTAAGTCTTGTCCTTCAAGCACTTTACTTTTCAGTACTAAAATCACAACCAACCCATGTTACTTTCAGTACTAAAATCACAACCAACCCCCGACTGTCTTACTTTCCATCTTCGAAAGAACAACTATCCACTAATTCTCTTGGGTTCGACCCCTACTTACCGCTTTACTACCCAATAGTAGAGTACGAGTAGCGGACTTATAACTTTATTTTTGCACAGAGCCATCGCACATTAACGACGGTGTGGTGCGCTCCGTCAAAATTGGCGCCGTTGCCGGGGAATTAGCAATCGGATAGTAGTTCTTTTTTTCTATTTTTGTTCATTTCATGATTCACGATGTCTTCATGGATGAATTGGTATCTCCCCCAGTTTGGAGGTGCTATCGGAGAGGACCATGTGATATATTGCCAACATTTTCACCACATATGCCGCCACATGAAACCTGAGAATGAGACGTTAGAGGAGTTTAAGCTAAAATGCTTCAAATTTTCTTTAACTGACTCGGTAATAGATTGGTATTACTCATGTGCAGCTTATGAAGGCGATTATGGGGATCTACGAGCCAAATTTCTAGAAGAGTTCTCCCCGCCATCTCTCCGACTTGAAGCTCACAAGACGATTATCAACCTTGAGCAATCCTGGGACGAAACTTTGGACGAGTACTATACGTACTTTGATATCATTGTTTCGAGCTACCCGCACCATGGATTCACGAACTTTGTTCTTCTCCAAAGGTTTCTTCGTGGAATGAAGCCACTTAAGCGGTGTATGCTTAATGATGCAGCGGGAGGTTCGGTGATGAATCTCACCATGTCTCAAACCTGGGACCTCATTGATGATTTGGCCGAGAGCTTAAAACGAGGGCCAATGCACCAAACTGAAGATAAGGCACCGACGGTGAAAGCGGACTCAGTGCAGAACGAGCCCGAGGAAGAAGCATCCGAGGAAGTCCCGGTCCTCATTGATGAGCTGCCCAAATCAAAACCGGACCTCTGTGTGATTACCCCCGGAGACCAAATAAACGACGAGGATGAGGACCCATGGTTTCCTAAAGAAGAGCTCCACTCAAAGTACCCCTGGGAGTTAGAAGAAAAACTGCCCAATTCAGGCCCGGTTCACATTACCAATCTACCTGAGGAAATCACGCCGGTCCCGGACCTCATTGCCGAACCAGCCGAGTCTAATACAGTCCTCACTGCCGAAACAACAGGCCCGATCTTCACTCCCAAGCCAGCCGAGACATGCCCGGACCTCACTGCCGAACTAATTGAGAAAATCATGGCAGGCCCGGTTCTCACTGAAGTGCTGCTCGAGAAAGACCCGGTCCTCATGGCCAAGAAGCCCCTACTTAACCCTTCATGTTTAATGCAGATCACATCCACCGAAGATCATGTGACCAATGATTATGAGGTGCAAGGGGAGTTGGATGCAAATCAAGGGCCAGAAGAGCCGATGGAGCACTCACTCGTCATGAGCCATGAAAAGCCGGCTGAAAACTCACTCGTTCTAAGACGACCTTTCATCGCTGCCATGAAAAAGAGGATTGGCATGGGAACATGCTTAAGGTCGTTTGTGATTGAAGGCAGAATTCAGAACTTCCACAATTGCAAAGATGCCAACCGGCCATACACAAAGAAGCGACAAAGACATGGCCCTGTGAAATGGAAACCGGGAAGGAGGAACAAGAGAGCTCGACTTGATGAACCAGCTAATATGGTCAAGGGTCCATCGCCTTCTCAGAGGTGTTGGAAAGAGAAACCACCAGAACAATGGGAACAGGACCCGAGCTCATCATCCCACAGAAACTCAGGGAAAGTCAAGGCAAGAATGAAAGTAGGCGCTCCACAACACTACGACCTGAGCCACCCATGGGATCCAAACTTGTGATCCCCATGCGTCGAGCCAACGACGTTAAACAAAGGCACTGGTCGGGAGGTAACCCGACACTTATCTTATTTTCAGTCATTTATTTTCTGTCATTTAGTTTTTACCTTGTCAGTCGCTCTCACCCATTTTGTATAGAAGGAATGTCTAACATGTAGGAATCGGATTTTGGAGCAAGATCAGATCAGCCAGGCAGCTTCCGAGAAATACCGGGCCTGCGCCGAGAGTTCAAGGCCCCAGCCGAACTCCCTCGATTATCCAGATTCAAGCCATGTCGTTCGCTCGCATGTCCTCGGCATGTAACGACACCGTGAAGGGAAAAGGAAAGGAGGTAAACTATATTGACCAAACTCCTATGAATGAGTTTACTCGACTTGGAGAATCTAATTTCAACAATGAGCATGTTGATACAGTTGGTGATTTTACAAATGCAAATGAGATCAATTTTATTGAGAATGATCCCGTGAACGAGTACACTCATCTTGCGGAACATAATCCTAGTGAGGACTTCCTTGGTGATATAACTGGAAAAATGACTGGTGGGAACTTGATGGACCATATTTATATGATTCATTAAGACAGTTAAACCCACCAAATTAGACGCTTTATCTTGACAACTTTTACTTGTTAGTTTCACTTTTGTTCTACAGGCCATTTCAAGGAGTAAAGATAAAACGAGCTAAAATGGAGTTCTTAACACTGAAAGTGGATTACAAGTCAGAACTGGCCATACTCCAACAATACTCCGATCAAGCCACAACTAAGTCCCAATGACTTATTCCAACAAAGATCAAGAACACAAGTGAAATACCAATTCTAAGTTCCTCATCTTTTGATGTCAACTAAGGAGCAATCAAAGGGCAACCAAAGAGCAACCAAAGGGCAACCGGAGTTATATCACAACCGATGGCTTTTGGGGAGAAAATATCACAATCCACTCAAACTCTCTTCTCCTCCACCTAAGGCCGGCGGCTTTGAGTGTCAAGATGACACATGGGGGGCGGTGATGGACCATAATTATACGGATCAAAAACACAGTAAAACCCACCAAATTAGACTGTTTGTCTATTTAACTTCTACTTGTTAGTCCCGATTTATTTCTACAGGGTATTTTGGCACTTAGAGAGAATACATGCTAAGGAGGAGTTTTTAAGCGGAAAATGAAGAACGAGTCATTCCAGGTCACGACCATGCTACACTCAAAATCAGCCTTAACATCCTTCATGGAACCGACTTGGAATCACTCAAATATTCTAGAACTGCGGCAAATGGACAAGAATGCAAGGCAAAGGCACCGAGCCCGGTAAAGGCCAAACAAGGGCAATTTCATCTGATTTGCGATTTCGACCATGTTCCGAGCAAAATTTGGCTTAGGTTCCTTCTTGATATCATCTTAGAATGACATTTTCATTCAGAATCCACTCTCCAAAATCCAAGAAGCTCTGGTCAAATTCCGGTCAAACCGATGGCTTTTGGAGGATAAGGATAAGGATGACTCACCCCCTCCTCCTCTTCTAGAAGGGGCGGCTCCTCCCTCACATGGTGGCTCCTCCACTCTCCTCCCTCCACTTGGCGCCTCCTCCTCTCCTCCTCCCAAAGCCGCCGGTGGCTAAATGAGCCACCATGAGAATGTGACAAGTGGAGGCTCCTCCTCCACATGCTCCTCCCCTTCTCCTCCACCCTTGGATGCTCCTCCACATGCCACCATCTCCACCACCCATCCTCCTCCTCCTTGGCTATAAATATGAGAGCTCCTCCTCATTTGTAAATCATCCCATCCCATACTTGTACACACTTTAGAGAGAGAGGGCTTAACCCTCCTCTCTTCATTTTCAATAAAATTGTTCTTCGCTTTGGAAATAAAAGATTGCTCCCTTGGCGCTTCAACGGTTGTAAGTATTTCTTAGTATTTATTCAACTGTCTTTATTTCCTTAGTTATAATGTTTAGCACGATGAATAGTAGCTAAACTAGTAGTTCGGTAGAAGGGGCGCACTTGTATTATAAATGTTTTAGATCTTACTCTTAGTACACCTTTGTATTCAAAACTTGTTCTATGTGCCATATATAGTCAGAGTTTCCAAGGTTGAGTGCCTGACAAGCGAAAAGCTCTTCCGTGGGAATTCGTGAACATACTCGGTAAGTGGAAGTTGTAACAAACAAAACTTATCGAGGAGTTTGGCTTATCTTAAAAATCATTTGGAAACTGGACCAAAGGGACCAAATGGATGCACTTACGGCTAAGATACTTCGAAAGGAGGAATTAGTTTTTCTTTGAACAAGTGTTTTAAATGATGTTGCAAGTCTTGTGCTAGGAATAGCCTCGATTCATCTTTGAATGCTTAGCATGATCATGTCTTGCGCTAGAAATAGCCTCGATTCATCTTCAAACACTTGGTATGATCATTAGCGGTCAATGATAAACAAATATAATACAAGGCCCCTAAAACCGAATCATTTCCTTATAGTCCATTATCAACTGCTGTAACTTACTTTCAGTTCTCAAAACACACTCAAACACAACCCCAATCGTAATTAAATTCTGCATAAGCTTCATTAAAGAACAACTAATTCACACTGACTCCCTTGGGTTCGACCCCTACTTACCACTTGCTACCCAGTAGTAAAGTCGCGAGTAGCGGACTTATAAATTTATTTGTACAAATCGCTTTGACGACTAGCGGTCTGTCAAATTGGCGCCGTTGCCGGGGAGTTGTGCATCGGAATAGTTGTTCTATTTTCTTTTTTCTTTTATCATGCAATTCACCAAGTCATACTACTACGGAATGGAACCTTGGAACAATACGGAGTTTTCCCCACCACCCTTCAAACTTGAAATCCGCGAGAAGATCAACAAAATAACGCAATCCCGGGACGAAACATTGGATGAGTACTTATGGTACTTCGATTCCATTGTGACGAGCTGCCCGCACCATGGATTTACCAACTCCGATCTTCAAATAAAATTTCTCTGTGGAATGTTGCCACATGAGTGGGACCAACTAAATAATGCAGCAGGAGGATCAATGTGGGACTTAACCGTGGATGATCTTTGGATATTAATCAATGGTTTGGCCGCAAGGTCAAGACCAAGCCAAGATCAGGCCGAGCCACTCAAGGACGGTATAACGGAGCTGGCATCTAGCATCCAGCAGTTGGAAAACACAATGCAACAAATCAGAGCTAAAACTAAATTATGGGCGGCAGAAAAGGAGCTGGCAGCTAACACCCAACAATTGGCCGCAAACATGCAGCAATTGAGTGCCGCGATGCACCAATTCACGGCTGAAACCGATTCAGGAGCAACAGAAAGGACGGCTGAACCCGGGGAACCGACTGAGGATGAGGACCCGCAAATAACCGAAGAAGAACCACCCCAATCAGACCCAGTCCTTATCACCAATCCATCCGAGGAAATCACTGTCCTAATTACCGAACCAACAGAAATCCCGAACCTCACTGCTGAAGCGGCCAAAGAAATCAAGCCAGGCCCGGTCCTTGTGCTCGGAGCACCCGAGGAAGTCCCGGACCTCATTGCCGAACTGTCCGAGAAAGCCCCGGTCCCACTCACCGCGACTCAACAAGGAAAACCGCCTGAAAACTCACTCGTTCCAAGAAAACCATCCATCACTGCCACAATAAAGAGGATTGGCAGAGGCGCACGCTTGATGTCGCCTACATGTAATGGCACAAAACCAAATTTCCAAACTCACAAAGGTGCCAACTATTCCAACATGAAGAGGCGGCAAAGACATGGGCCGAAAGAATGGAAACCCGGAAGGAGTAATAAACAAGCACGACTCATTGGACCAGCAGCTATGGTCAAAGAAACCTCACCCTCTCGGAGCAAAAGGATAGCCGAGAAGAAATTCGACCTCACTCACCCTTGGGATCCGACCTTATGATCCATGATTGAGGTATCGTCGAGCCAACGACGTTAAACAAAGGCACTGGTCGGGAGGTAACCCGACACTATCTTACTTTCTGTCACTTTATTTTCTGTCTTTTTATTTTCTGTCTTTTAGTTTTTATCAATAAGTCGCTCTCACCCACTTGGTGCATAGAAGATTTGACTATTCAGGAATCGGACTTGGGTGCAACATTAAGCCAGTCAGGGCTACGCTAAGAATTCAAGGCCCCAGCCGAACTCCCTCGATTATCCAGCCTCGAGCCATGTCGTTCACTCGACACCTTAAAGGGAGTTCTGTCTTTCCTTTTCCTTAATATCATTTCCTTCTCATATAACAACTGCTTGCATGGCTTTTGAATTAAGTCATTTCGTAAAAAGAATGCCTTCGTTCAAAAGTGTGGGGTGAGAACCACCTGTATATATTAGTTAATAAATAATATCTTTTTGAAAATATGAACTTAAGAATGTGAAAAAGATAGACCAAAATTCATGCATTTACCTTGTGAAAATTCAACTGTCTAAAAACTTAGAACGTAACTTCTCATTTGTCCCTTTGTGCTGAGATAAACTAGGGATGTGGAGTTGATAGAAATGCCCTAGAGAGGCTTGGCAAGCAATCGAAGGATCGAATCAAACTATATGGTTTTCGAAGTCAGTGGAGGCTGCACTTCGGGTTTCAGTGAAGATTGAAGTCATCTCCGCCATGCAGTGTTTATGCAAAAGGCGAGGACGGGAATCAGACCGTCCTATCTCTGGTCAAAGTAGCCGAGAAAATAGATGAGCGACCCTCATCTTGACCCGCGCGAAACGGTAGTCAAAGTAGCCGAGAAAATAGTTGAGCGACCCTCACCTTGACCCGCGCGAAAACGGCAAAAAAGAGAGGAGAGGGGAGGTATTTCCATAGGCTTGCGGGCGATGATTGGACCTCCCAAAAAAGGCTGAGAAAATGGACTTGCAAAGTCACAAAAAGGCGAAAAGCTCGAAGAAGCAAATCAAGAGGCCAAAGGCCCAAAATTGTGAAGGTTTTAACCGAACAAAAAAGTGAAGTACTCAAAGAGTCAAATCAAAGGCCAAAGGCCGATTCACTACAAAAAGCAGTCCCTCGCCAAAAGAAAATCAAAGTACTCAAACCAGTGAAACCCGAACCGAATCACGTGCTAGAGAAAGCTACAAGGAAACCATATAGTAAGAGACGATCCCGAAGTTGCAGTCCAGGAGCCTAAAAAGGGCTATCTCCCGAAACATCCAATATAATTTGCATCTCAGCACGAAGGTACACGTATCAAGTTACTTCTACTTATTTACACAGTTCAATTTGGTAATAAGTAAGTAATGCATGAATTAGGATAAATCGAGTCCCACAGTCTAATTTGCATATTTTAAAATCAAACTTAGAGTGCCGCCCTTTAATAGCATTGTTCGGGACGAACAACTAAAAGTGTGGGGTGATCTGATGGACCATAATTATACGAATCAAAAACACAGTAAAACCCACCAAATTAGACTGTTTGTCTATTTAACTTCTACTTGTTAGTCCCGATTTATTTCTACAGGGTATTTTGGCACTTAGAGAGAATACATGCTAAGGAGGAGTTTTTAAGCGGAAAATGAAGAACGAGTCATTCCAGGTCACGACCATGCTACACTCAAAATCAGCCGTAACATCCTTCATGGAACCGACTTGGAATCACTCAAATATTCTAGAACCGTCGGCAAATGGACAAGAATGCAAGGCAAAGGCACCGAGCCCGGTAAAGGCCAAACAAGGGCAATTTCATCTGATTTGGGATTTCAACCATGTTCCGAGCAAAATTTGGCTTAGGTTCCTTCTTGAGATCATCTTAGAATGACATTTTCATTCAGAATACACTCTCCAAAATCCAAGAAGCTCCGGTCAAATTCCGGTCAAACCGATGGCTTTTGGAGGATAAGGATAAGGATGACTCACCCCCTCCTCCTCTTCTAGAAGGGGCGGCTCCTCCCTCACATGGTGGCTCCTCCACTCTCCTCCCTCCACTTGGCGCCTCCTCCTCTCCTCCTCCCAAAGCCGCCGGCGGCTAAATGAGCCACCATGAGAATGTGACAAGTGGAGGCTCCTCCTCCACATGCTCCTCCCCTTCTCCTCCACCCTTGGATGCTCCTCCACATGCCACCATCTCCACCACCCATCCTCCTCCTCCTTGGCTATAAATATGAGAGCTCCTCCTCATTTGTAAATCATCCCATCCCATACTTGTACACACTTTAGAGAGAGAGGGCTTAACCCTCCTCTCTTCATTTTCAATAAAATTGTTCTTCGCTTTGGAAATAAAAGATTGCTCCCTTGGCGCTTCAACGGTTGTAAGTATTTCTTAGTATTTATTTAACTGTCTTTATTTCCTTAGTTATAAGGTTTAGCGCGATGAATAGTAGCTAAACTAGTAGTTCGGTAGAAGGGGCGCACTTGTATTATAAATGTTTTAGATCTTACTCTTAGTACACCTTTGTATTCAAAACTTGTTCTATGTGCCATATATAGTCAGAGTTTCCAAGGTTGAGTGTCTGACAAGCGAAAAGCTCTTCCGTGGGAATTCGTGAACATACTCGGTAAGTGGAAGATGTAACAAGCAAAACTTATCGAGGAGTTCGGCTTATCTTAAAAATCATTTGGAAACTGGACCAAAGGGACCAAATGGATGCACTTACGGCTAAGATACTTCGAAAGGAGGAATTAGTTTTGCTTAGAACAAGTGTTTTAAATGATGTTGCAAGTCTTGTGCTAGGAATAGCCTCGATTCATCTTTGAATGCTTAGCATGATCATGTCTTGCGCTAGAAATAGCCTCGATTCATCGTCGAACACTTGGTATGATCATTAGCGGTCAATGATAAACAAATATAATACAAGGCCCCTAAAACCGAATCATTTCCTTATAGTCCATTATCAACTGCTGTAACTTACTTTCAGTTCTCAAAACACACTCAAACCCAACCCCAATCGTAATTAAATTCTACATAAGCTTCATTAAAGAACAACTAATTCACACTGACTCCCTTGGGTTCGACCCCTACTTACCACTTGCTACCCAGTAGTAAAGTCGCGAGTAGCGGACTTATAAATTTATTTGTACAAATCGCTTTGATGACGAGCGATCTGTCAGGCGGCTAAGGGGAAGAGACACCTAAGGCCGGCGGCTCTTGAAGCTTCCACTCCCCTCTTGCCATGTGTTGGCTCCTCCTTCCTCCTCCATGCCTATAAATACCAAGCTCCTTCCCTTTGTAAAATCATCCTCATTTCCAACAAGCTCAAACACAAGTCACTTGTTACTTATCTCTCTAGATTTTGGGCACAATCCTTGTAAACATTTACTTTGATCTTGAATACTCTTGTTGGTTCTTGAGTATTCTTATTATTCTTGAGTTTACTCCTGTTAGTTCTTGAGTATTCTCCCCTTTACTTTCCTTGTATTGATTTCCAAAAACCTTTACTTACCTGTCTTTCAAAACCTTTACTTTATTCAGCACTTAGCTATGATATCCACCTCTATGGATATTCGTAGCTATACCCTTCATTCGGTTGAAGGGGTGTGCTTGTATCATACAATGTTTTAGACCGTTCTCTTAAGTGCCTCTTTGTGTTCAAAACTTGTTCTATGTGCCTTATATTAGGTCAGAACGCTATTGGTTGAGTGGATGCTCGAAAGAGCAAAGCTCTTCCATGGGTTCGTGAACCTTCGTGGTTAAGTGGAGGCTCGAAAGGGCACAGCTTAACTGTGGAGTTCAACCTCTTTAAAACACCATTTGGTTGATCGGAAATGATTGATCAAATGGATGCACATAAGCTAAGATACTTCGAAAGGAGGAATTAGCCCAAATAGAACAAGTGTTCTAAACGGTGTGGCAAGTCATGTGCTAGAAATAGCCTTGATACATCTTTGAACACTTAGTATGATCATTAGAGGTCAATGATAAACATATTTATGATACAAGGCCCCTAAAACCGAATCCTTTCCTTTAATTAAAACATCACCTGTCACTTTACTTTCAGTCTCATATCAACTGCTTACTTTCCGCAAGTCTTGTCCTTCAAGCATTTACTTTCAGCAAGTCTTGTCCTTCAAGCACTTTACTTTACGCACTTACTTTCAGCAAGTCTTGTCCTTCAAGCACTTTACTTTTACGCACTTACTTTCAGCAAGTCTTGTCCGTCAAGCACTTTACTTTTACGCACTTACTTTCTGCAAGTCTTGTCCTTCAAGCACTTTACTTTTCAGTACTAAAATCACAACCAACCCACGTTACTTTTAGTGCTAAAATCACAACCAACTCCCGACTGTCTTACTTTCCATCTTCGAAAGAACAACTATCCACTAATTCCCTTGGGTTCGACCCCTACTTACCGCTTTACTACCCAATAGTAGAGTACGAGTAGCGGACTTATAAATTTATTTTTGCACAGAGCCATCGCACATTAACGACGGTGTGGTGCGCTCCGTCAGAACTGAAAGGGGAAGTTGTGTAAACCCATGGGAATGAAGCCAAACGGTCCGATGTCCTAAGTTGATTTTCTTATGTTATATGTATGTTTTCCATTAAGCATGACTATGTTTTCTCACATGTAATAAAATATGTTTATCTTATCATTTTCTTGTTTACTTAAAGCTTTGAAATGGACAAAGCCAAAGTCAACCAAAGGATTAATATTGAAGAAATGTGCATACTTGATAGTGGAACAACGCACACAATCCTGAAGGATAAAAGGTTTTTCTTGATGATAAAACCAACACGAACCATTGTGAATACAATATCAGGTCCTGTAGATCTGATTGAAGGAATTGGCAAGGCAAACTTTGTATTGCCAAATGGCACAAAGTTTACGATACATAATGCCTTATTTTCGCCAAAATCCAAACGAAACTTATTGAGTTTCAATGATATTTATTTTCATGGATTCGAGACTCAGTCTATGACTGAAGGTAACATGAAATTCATGTTACTCACTATGTATAGATCTGGAAAGAAATACATAGTTGAAAAACTACCAATGCTTCCCACTGGATTGCATTAAACACATATAAATGTGATTGAGTCAAATGCGGTAGTTATGAAATCTTCAATATGAACCATGTGGCATGACCGATTGGGTCATCCAGGGTCCTAAAATCCGCATGGACACCCACTGAAGGGTCCTAAAATCCCTTAAGGAAATATTTTTCCATGCAAAGCTTGTTCTCTTGGAAAGCTTATCATAAGGCCATCACCGGGAAATGTTGAAACAGAATCACCTATGTTTCTTGAGCGTATTCAAGGTGATATTTGTGGGCCTATTCACCCACCATGTGGACCATTTCGATATTTTATGGTATTGATAGATGCATCTAGCAAATGGTCACATGTGTGTTTGTTATCAACTCGCAATGTGGCATTCGCTAAATTACTTGCCCAAATAATAAAATTGCGAGCTCAATTTCCCCGATCATACAGTCAAGAAAATTAGACATGATAACGCCAGTGAATTCACATCCAAGACATTTGATGAATATTGTATGTCAGTTGGGATTGTGATCGAGCATCCTGTTTCTCATGTCCACACACAAAATGGTTTGGCTGAATCATTGATCAAACGCCTCAGACTTATTGCTAGGCCATTGATAATGAGAACAATGCTTCCTACTTCAGTATGGGGTTATGCAATATTACATGCATCTGAATTAATTCGCATCAGACCGAGTGCATATCATAAAAGTTCTCCACTACAACTTGCATTTGGTCAAGAACCAAATATATCTCACTTAAGGATTTTTGGTTGTGCTATTTATGTGCCTATTACACCTCCTCAAAGAACAAAGATGGGACCACAAAGAAGCCTTGGGATATATGTGGGCTTTGAAAGTCCATCTATTGTTAAATTTCTTGAACCTCAAACTGGAAATATTTGCACAGCACGTTTTGCTGATTGCCACTTTGATGAAGAAAATTTCCCACCATTAGGGGGAGAAAGAAAACAGTTTGAGAAAGAAATTACTTGGTCTGTACCAACATTATTGCATCTTGATCCTTACACAAAAGATTGTGAAGGTAGAGTACAAAGGATTTTGCATTTGCAAGAAATGGCAAATCAACTTCCCGATGCATTTACAGACACAAAGAGAGTGACTAAATCTCACATACCGGCTAAGAATGCTCCCGTACAAATTGAAATTCCAAAAGGGAAGACGGAAAATAAAGTCACTCATGAAATCACAACACGTTTAAAGCGTGGAAGGCCACCCGGTTCCAAAAATAAAAATCCCCGAAAAAGAAAAGGGGAAGAAAAGCAAAGCGATCCTATGGTGGAGGAAAGTATTACTGTAGAAATACAAAATGAAAAGGATCGAGAAATTTCGATTAAATATGCCAATACAGGCATACTATGGAACCGAAAAGAGAACATTGATGATGCGTTCTCTTATAATTTGGCATGTGATATTATGAATGAAAATAATGGTGATCCCGAACCACGGTCAATTACTGAGTGTAAAAATAGACACGATTGGGTTGAGTGGAAAAAGGCAATTGAAACTGAACTAGACTCGCTCAATAAACGCAAAGTTTTTGGGCCTATAGTACTCACACCTAAGGATGTGAAACCCGTTGGATACAAATGGGTTTTCGTACGAAAAAGAAATGAGAAAAATGAAATTGCGAGATACAAGGCTCGACTTGTTGCACAAGGTTTTTCTCAAAGGCCTGGAATCGATTTTGAGGAAACGTATTCTCCTGTCATGGATGAAATTACATTTAGATACTTGATAAGTCTAGCAGTTCATGGAAAATTAAATATGCACCTCATGGATGTTGTTACCGCTTACCTATACGGATCGCTTGATACTAATATTTACATGAAAATCCCTGAAGGATTCAAGATGCCTGCAGCATCAAGTTCAATGCCCAGAGAAAGATAATCGATCAAACTAGAAAGATCTTTATATGGGTTAAAGCAATCCAGACGCATGTGGTACAACCGGTTAAGTGAATACCTGTTGTTAAAGGGATATGTCAATGACCCTCTTTGCCCTTGCGTCTTCATTAAGAAAAAAACATTCGGGTGTGTGATTATCGCTGTCTATGTCGATGATTTGAATATCATTGGAACGAATGAAGAGATTCATGAAGTAATCTCTTACTTGAAAAGGGAATTTGAAATGAAAGACCTTGGGAGAACGGGATATTGTCTCGGATTACATATTGAGCATATGCAAAGTGGAATACTTGTGCATCAATCAAATTACACGAGAAAGATAATCAAGAGATTCAATATGGATAAATCAAACCCATTAAGTACCCCAATGGTCGTTAGATCCCTTGATGTAGACAAAGATCCATTTCGTCCATGTGAAGAATCTGAAGAGATTCTTGGTCAAGAAGTACCATATTTCAGTGCGATTGGAGCTCTTATGTACCTTGCTAATTGTACTCGACCTGACATTGCTTTTGCTGTTAATTTATTAGTCAGGTTTAGCTCAGCTCCTACCAAAAGACACTGAAATGGAATCAAGCATGTGCTTCGTTATCTTCAAGGAACGATTGACTTAGGATTATTTTACCCTAACAATACAAAACCAGTTTTGATTGGTTATGCAGATGCAGGTTACTTGTCAGATCCACATAAAGCGAAGTCTCAGACTGGCTATGTATTTACATGTGGAGGAACTGCTATCTCTTGGCGTTCTCAGAAACAAACACTCGTTGCAACATCATCAAACCACGCTGATATCATCGCATTACACGAAGCAAGTCGTGAATGTGTGTGGCTGAGATCCATGACACAACATATCAGAACTACAAGCGGTCTTCTACCAGCAAATGATCCAATCACACTTTATGAGGATAATGCTGCATGTGTTGCTCAAATGAAGGAAGGATTTATAAAAGTGACAGAACGAAGCATATCCCTCCGAAGTTCTTTTCATTTACCCAAGAGCTGGAAAAGAACAATGTTATCAGCCTTCAGTATGTTCGTTCCTGTGACAACTCAGCAGATCTTCTTACAAAGGCTCTCCCAACTTCGGTACTCAGAAAACATGTTCATGACATCGGCATGCGAAAGCTACAAAACTTATGAAGAAATCACTCTTGCCAACATCAGGGGGAGTTTTATGTGGCTGCACTCTTTTTCCCTTATCTTGGTTTTTATCCCACTGGGTTTTTCCAAGTAAGGTTTTTAACGAGGCAGCATAGACACGTAACAAGTCATCCAAGGGGGAGTGTTATAAATTATATCATAAAATGGATGACTTCCTACACACTCTCCCCCGGGTGACTTCCTCCACACTCTCCCCCGCGTCCCAGCAAGCTAGAAAAACGACGGAGCGATAATATTGTTGAATATTGATCTATCATCCATGGCCCACAAGGAAGTGACAATACGAGAGTTGATTACTGACATATCAACTTGCTACAAGAAATCAAAATCAAATTGATTTACTCAACATGAGATATTTTCTCCATGGGATATTTTCTCCTTTTTCCTAGCTCTATATAAAGGGACTATATGTAAGACATATTTAGACAATTTCAATACAACACAAATCTCTCTACTACTTCTCCTTAAGTTTTTATTCTCCCTTAAACTTCATCTTCACGATCACAAGATTTCATAACAGTAATTACTTAACTTCCATGAACTTTTCACTTTATTAACATTCAATCCGAAACAACCTGTGTTTTCCAAAAAAAAATTCCGAAACAACTTGTGCCTGTCGGCCCAGTTGAGCTCCTAGGGCACGGCCCAAAAACGACTCGACCAGCAGCCACGCGCGGTTGGTCGGACGAGGAGCCGAAAGATCGTGTCTCTGCAACCTCTTCTTCCCATCTCTCGCTTGACGCCAGAACGGAGCAGCGGAAGCGACTACATGGCATCGGTGCGGCTCTCGGATTGCTCTTCGATCTCGAAGACGTCTCGGCTGATTCCGTTTTGTAGAGTAAGCAATTCAGTTCGCAGCTATGGCGTCTGTCCCACGCGTCGCTTGCTGCCACATCCGCTTGTAGCGTCTCCGGTTAAGTTATTTAGCGTCCGAAGCGCTTTCTCGGCGTCCTCTGTAGCAGGTACATTTGAATTATCAAGAAGCTCGTTGATTGAGAAATTTATATAATTCAGGGTTTAGGGTTTGTGTGTAAACTGATATTGAAGTGATTTCAAGCTTGAATCTTTAGCATTGGATTCTAAAATGTTTGTGTAATTCTATTTTTAAAATTGCGCAGCTGCAATGTCTGTGGAGGCATCTGAGAAGTTAATAGATGGAAAGGCGGTGGCAAAGCAGATAAGAGAAGAGATAGGAGCTGAGATTGCCAGAATGAGAAGTGAGACGGGTGTTGTGCCGGGATTGGCTGTTATACTTGTTGGCGATAGGAAGGATTCTGCGACATACGTGCGCAATAAAAAGAAGGCTTGTGAGTCTGTAGGGATTAAGTCATTTGAGATTTGTTTGGCCGAGGACTCTGCAGAGCAAGAGGTGCTTAAGCATATATCTGAGTTTAATGAGGATCCTTCAGTTCATGGGATTCTTGTTCAGCTACCTCTCCCATCTGTGAGGCTTCTTTTTTAGCCCCATCTTTGTGTTATATTAGCTTAAATAGTTCTATCTCTCAGGTATGTATTTCAACTTGTCAAGCTTTGTGTATGAGTGGTAATGGAATTTTCTTTTCTTTTCTGTCTTTCTGCGTATTGTCAGCACATGAATGAGCAAAACGTTCTGAATGCTGTGAGCATAGAAAAGGATGTGGACGGATTCCATCCACTGAATATTGGCCGTCTTGCCATGAGAGGTAGAGAGCCTCTCTTTGTTCCATGCACGCCAAAAGGGTGCATAGAATTGCTGCACAGATATAATGTTGAGATAAAAGGAAAGAGAGCTGTTGTTGTTGGGCGCAGCAATATTGTTGGCATGCCTGCTGCTTTGTTACTGCAGGCAAGGTTTCATTGCCTATCATCAGTCATTTATATATTTTGAAATAACTTAAAAGTCTAAACTTTCGATGACGTATATTTACAGAGAGAAGATGCTACCATTAGTATTGTCCATTCTAGAACCAAAAATCCGGAAGAGATCATAAAACAAGCAGATATTATCATTGCAGCAGTTGGGCAGGCCAACATGGTCAGAGGCAGTTGGATAAAGCCTGGGGCTGTTATTATAGACGTCGGGATTAACCCTGTTGAGGTAAAGACTGTGTTCATTTGCTGTCTGCTTCATTACTTTTCTTAGACTAGATGACTTTTGTGTTACTAAGTTCAGTGAACCAGAACCCTTTTTCTTAAATTACAGGATGCTAAAAGCCCTCGAGGGTATCGGTTAGTTGGAGATGTCTGCTACGAGGAAGCTAGCAAAGTTGCTTCAGCCATCACTCCAGTTCCTGGTGGGGTTGGTCCAATGACTATTGCAATGCTGCTGTCTAATACATTGACTTCAGCGAAGCGGATACACAATTTTGTGTAATCTTTACTTCTCACATGATGTTGTAACTTATTTACTAGAAGCTTTCCTGTCAAAAGGGAGTTCTCAAGCCTACAAATAATCACAGTTTTGAGGAAAACTGATATGTGGCCATACTTCTGCAATGTACCCTGTGAAAAAAAAAGTGCATTTGTATCCTGGAAAATCTGTTGAATCTTATATTTAAAATCGTTCCATCAATTACTGGATCCTGGTTTTTTTGCTTATAGAGGTGCTGATATGGCCTCCATGTAATGTTTGGCAAATCACAGGTCATGTTATATAATGAAGTTTCACCATGGAAGAAACAGCAGGAATGGTTTTGTGCCATCAGTGGAGAAAAGGCTTTCAGGTGGCCTTGCTCAAGAACAAAGCTGTGCATCTCTCAAGCATATCGTCAGGGCTGGTTACTGAGGACAGAAATGAAAGATGAGTTTCCCAAATGCTTAGTAGCATGCAAGATTAAATGAAGAAAACTAAAGTGGGCATTTCAACATATAATGTTTCTAAGGCTGACCTGTGTGACCAACGGTTCTCTCTGTTTCAAATATCTCGTGGTCATTTCCTCCCTGTACAAGTGATCAGGAAATTTCAAGATCCGAATGAAAATATTGGCATGTTGGCTGAGCTCTTGAGGCCAAAACATACCTTGTATGTTTTGTCGCCAAAGAAGTGAATTTCTTTAAAATCTTCAAGGTACTTCAAGCAGTATGTCTTGTCCCAGCCCCGTGGAAACACCTGTTCCGAGCATCATATGAAGATGTTATAATCGAATACAAGAGGTTACAGATGAAACAAAGCTAGTGAAGAGCCAGTGTGAAAGGTGTTAGTCACTCGCATCAAAGCTTATCTGTCCTCCGATGGAAAATGTTAGGTCAAGATGAGCAAATTTCTCACGGAGAATGGAGACCATAGTTGGGCGAATGTTGTGAACCTGGGAAATGATCAAGGCTAGGTCAGAAAGGAGGCACACATAAGCTGATGCATGTATGACAGCAACACATTATTTCAACCAACCTTGTCGTACTTCTCAAAGTCATCCCTTTCATCTTGGCTACAGTTTCGACCAATTGGTGATACATTGATCATCCCACTTCGGAACTCTATGAAGGTTCCTCTAACAAGAATTATGAAGAGGAGAAGGTTCAACAGAAATGTAGAGAATGGAAATACATTATAAAGAATTAGCCAGCCTTCACCAACCTTTTGATGGGAATGTCCAAGTCCGCAATATAGTGAAGCGTAAAATTAATAAACTCCTGCAGAATCAGTTATACACTATCAAAAAGCAGAGTCGATAAGATTATTTCGCTCATCAATAAAAATATACTGCAACTATAGGGGATTCATCTTATCGAGCTCCCACCTTCAGCTTTCCGTCACCAAGAAACGTCTTCAAGCTCTGGATCAGTAATGATACCCATTAGCTAAAAACGATACTTATACCTGACATCTACCAACACAATATCAGATGGAACGGTTGTAGTTGAATGGTACCTGAGTGCCAATAAGCTTCCCATCCTCGTGGGCCACAAGACCATTCTCAGAAAACACGTAATCATAATTACCAAGAACTGCATGACGCAAGGTTCTTTTGGGATTAGATATCATACAATATACATCAGAATGCAGAAGTTTGGTTATCACGATGATGGATTGATGTACAAAACGTAGGCTGGTTCTTGCGACTACCTCCACTTCCAAGTTGTTCGGTTATCTTAACAAGGTCAGAACCACCAACAACACCCACAGTGACCACCTGTTGTAGAGATAATACCATCGTATTACGAAGAATATTACAACCTGAAACTATTCACGGATTCAACAAAGAATATACCTTCCCAAGCTCACGCATAAAATCTAGCATCTTTGGAGTAACAACCTGTCAATTGTGAGAAAGATGGTCACCACAAGTGGCAAGTTGAACGTGAGCTTAACATTTAACTTGATGTCAGCAAAACTAGCCATTTCACTGTAAACTGGCCGCTAGCTTAATCGATTTCAGACAACAAACAATGAATAAAAATCCATGGAACCTAACCAAAAATAAGTTCGGATTCACAAAAGCCTTATAAAACTGAATCCAGCTGAATATTTCAACTAAATGGAGTAATTTTCCCCAGAATCCGAATTACAGATGAAACTTGATAATCCCAGTTTGAAAAGAGATCATCGAACACGTAACTGCAGAGAGTGGTTGCTCGTCCACCATACAAGAAAAAAGAGCGAAAGATATATCCTCAAAGAAAGTGTTGCACATCCCCCCGATTTATCGAGAAACAGACTAACAAGTTCTTGCAACCAAAATATCATTTTAAGTTTAACCTCAGGCCAAACCGCTACTAAGTACATCAGCACTGACAATCAGGCACCGTGCCGCTAACAGAAACGGATTAACATTATACCTTCCTGGGAGCTGTAAGAGTGCCATCAACATCAAACAAAGCAATCAGTCCAGGTCTTCTGACAGCCATCTTCAAACCTTAAACCCTAGATTACAATCTCCTGCATCAAAATAAAAACTCTTCACTGACCCCAAATCGCCATAGACCTCAAAATTTCAGACCGTGCAAGTGCAAGTGCAATGCAAATTCCCTCTACTGAAAAGCAAGGTAAACAAAAGCCTAACATTTGCACACAAAAGCACAATTTGGACCCCATGTAACTATCTGAATCCAATTCAAAAAAAAATCCAATTCAAATTCAATACACAAACCTAGTTACCAAAGCCACTGAATCACACGACCGATGGCAGCAATGTGATACCTTTATGAAGTTTCCAGGATACTCAGATGCTCAAATGGACAGACTCGCTCTTGAAAATCAGATCTGCGCATAGGACACCGCTTCAATCTATGGTTTTGTATAGCAATTGCGTCAAGCAGTAACTTAAATGTTTAGCTTTTTTTTTTATCAAATAAAAAATTGTTAGTAAGTGGATCCCGAGATCCATTTTCTACTTTACGCAATTGGGTGCTGCAGCAGCGCTTCGTGCTACCTGACAAAGAGTCGTGCGTGGTTCGGATTCGGATTCCGATCCGGATCGGATCGTTTTGGGTACTATCAGTTAGTGGGCATCATTCAGCCCTAAACTAGACAAAGCCCTACACAAAGCCTTATGTTTTATGATCACCAAGTTTGGTCCTATCTTGAGTTCTGGTCCTAGACTCTTAAGCTCTAAAGGTTAAAAATATATGATATCAACAAAAAAAATGATATCAAAGCCTTGTTCAGCCGTCTAGTCCGGCGATAACGACCGAATTAAGTCCTAATCGATCCTGTCCGCCTTAAAAAGGTACAACCTAATAATGTTCAATTCGGCTTGATCTAATAAAGCCCGACCGCTAAGCCATTTTATATTTTACCTAATATATACTCTATGTCCCGAATTGTTTGTTCAAAATGACAAATTAAACAAGAATTAAGGACAGAAAAAAACAGTACAATGTGCATTTATGGTTGCATTAAATGCTGTTGAAGTACAATCTTAAATTTATACAATCAATAGGAATTGAAAGTTTCAAGCACACGGATCAATGAGTTTGTGGGAAATTAAAGTAGATGGAGATGAATGAATATGATTGATTGAGATTAATTATCGGAGTTATGTTTAAAAGGAAAATAGACAAACATTAGGGGACGCTAAAAAGGAAAGTGGATAAATATAGTGGGATGAAGGGAGTATTAATTTATGCTACACTTAGTCTCTTAGATTAATTTGTATTTATAACTTTCATATAATGATAGACAATATGGAAAAGTATAATTTGGAGTTATGAACTATCACATGATTCCAATATGCAGGTCGAACTACAAAAAGTTATAAAGAGGGTGAGAACTTTAATTTGTTTTTCCAAAGAATGTGCATGGTCAAAAAGAGTCAACAATTTTAGTAATGTCGTTTAGCTCCGTCCACCTCCTTTTTTGGAAAACCAATTCGAGGTTCGCACCCTCTTTGGAATTTCATATAGTTCACCCTACATATTGGAATCAGGTGATAGTTCAAACCCCAAACAATACTTTTCCCGAGATAATATAATTCAATATATTTGATTAATTTTAAATTTTGTATGTATGTGTAATTAATTGTAATAATTCATTTAACTTAGATGTTTAAATATATAATACTATATTTGGGGAGAATAGGAGTTTTTTTTTAAATAATCTTTTTGAGTTTCAACATATCTAATAGGAACCATGTGAGTTTCGCATTTTGGTTTTGGCCTATTTTTAAAGAAATCGGATCCTTAGGATCCAGTTATTTGCATTTTCTACAAATCGGATTCCCCAGACCCGGTTAATTTCGTTTTGCAACAAATCGGATTCCAACTTGCATGTTACTGTAGGGAAGTGCTTCTTGCATCATTTTCTATATATATTGTTTGTGCTTGGTTGATATGCAACTTGCATGTTTTTGGTGATTTGTGTGATCAAGAGATAGTAATGGACCTCGTACTCAAAATGTTACGAGTTCTAATGATACTAATGTTGAACAGACTGAGCACAGTGTTGATGCCCAACCTACAGTTAAAAGTGGTAGGCAGAGTAGCAACGTTTGTAATATATTTGTTAAAATTGATACATTTGTTTTTTATATAAAAGAAAGTGGCATACAAAGACCTGGAAAAAAGTAGAAACAACAACAGCAAAAACAGTCGACCAACAAGTACAGGATAGAACATCCAACATGAAAAGTAATACATGAAAAGTTAGCCAATCCATCTGCTGCTCTGTCATCTGTGCACAGGAAATTCTCCAAGGTCAAAGTCATGCCAAACTAGCCAAATAGAAGAAGCGACTCGTCAGCCAACTTCGAAGCGATAATGAAGCGCTGACCAAATTTCCACCGAAAAATCCATCAAGACTGGATCCTGCTACTCCAGCCGTCTGTAGTCGATCTGCTTCTTGCCAATGCACACACGCCAGCTCTAGAAAGGCATAAAAGAGGACGTAGAGCTAGGAAATACCATCTAGCTGGGAGTAGCACGGACAAGAAAAGGATCCAGAATAAGAGCAACCGGCAGCTCCACTTCGCCTCACGCACATGGCAGTGAGCGTACCCTTTGAGCAGGAAGCATCAAACAACAAACCCCCAAAAACTAAAAGCAGGATGAGCAGTGAAATAGTAAACATTAAACTCTCACAAGCAGATCTGCTTAGAGAGAAAAGTAGCTTGACAGAAACAAGGCAAAGACAAGTATAAACACAAAAATGTGAATTGGCACGAACAGAGCTCGATAAGAGATGATTCAAGCTCGGTCAGAATCTGGGAATGGGACAGAGACAGCAGCGAAGATGATTTTGGGGAAATTTTTTATTATTAAAAACAAAGAACTTAATACAAAACTACCCCCTGAGATGAGACAAATACACAACCAACCTGCATCATAATTATAACATGACCCCAAATGAGAACGACAGTATTTTGGACCAAGACCAAAACTGAGATACGCGCTTCACCTCAGACGACGCCTTTCCTAGTGGACTGAAGCTGATCAGACTGGAACATTGACCGCCATCTGCACCGAGCTCCGCCGCCCATCAGCTTCAACACCCCCCTCAAGCTGGAGAGTGTAAGAAGTTGGACACTCCCAGCTTGCCGAGAAGATGATGAAGATGATCGGATGGAAGCTGCTTCGTGAACAAGTCAGCTGGTTGAGCAGCAGTGGGAAAGTATGAAGCAAGGTGTTGTTGTTGATATGATGTCTGATGAAGTGACAGTCCAACTCTATATGTTTCGTTCTAATTTCATGGAAAACTGGATTCTTTGCAATGTGAAGAGGAGCTTGGTTGTCACAGTAAAGAGAAATAGGTGTTGGAACTTGAGCTTTCATGTGGGAAAGGAGCCTGATCAACCACAGAATTTCTGAACAAACTGTCGCCATTGCCCTGTACTCAGACTCAGCTGAGGATCTTGAGACTATGACCTGCTTTTTGGTCTTCCATGAGATGAGAGAATGACCAATAAGAGTGCATAAACCAGTGGTGGAGCGTCTTGTTTTTGGGCAAGCAGCCCAGTCTGCGTCACAATAAGCTGTGAGAGAAAGCTTGGAACTAGCTGAGAAAAATAAGCCTGTGCTGGAGCTTGTTTGATAAATCTGAGGAGTCTCTTAGCAGCTCTGAGATGGTCTTCAGTGGGAGAACTCATATATTGGCTGAGTATGTGCACCGAGTGAGAGAGATTAGGTCTAGAGATTGTGAGATAAATCAATTTACCAACCAATTTCCTGTAAGGCATAGGATCTTCCATTAGAGTGGCTGTAGAGAAACTCAGTTGGTGTTTGATGGGAAGAGGAGTCTTGGTAGCCTTACACTCTAGCATATCATGTTCAGTTAGCAAATCAAGGGCATACTTTCGTTGATGAAGAAATATGCTAGTTGGACTTCTTGCAACTTCAAGGCCTACAAATACTTCAGTTTGCCTAGATCCTTTATTCTGAATTGTTTATGGATAAATGCTTTAATCCTTTCAATCAGATCAATAGATGTGCTTGTAAGAAGAACATCATCCACATAGACCAGCAAGATGATGAAGTCGGATCCTTCAATGAGTGAGAATAGAGAGTAGTCATTGAGGCTTTGTGTGAATCCAAATTCAACTAAAGCTTCAGTAAGTTTTGAGAATCACTGCCTTGGTGCTTGTTTCAAACCATATATACTTTTTGTCAATTTACACACTTTGCCTTCTGCTCTTTCTGATTTGAAGTAACCAGGAGAGAGCTGCATATACACATCCTCATCCAAGGAACCATGGAGGAAAGCATTGTCTACATCCAGTTGAAAAATGGGCCAGGTTCTGATGGCAGCAACAGCCAGGAGACATCTAACTGTGGTCATCTTTGCAACTGGAGCAAATGTTTCATTGTAGTCAATACCCTCTATTTGAGTGAAGCCTTTTGCCACAAGTCTGGCTTTGTACCTCTCTATTGATCCATCAGATTTTAGTTTGATTCTGAATATCCACTTGCTTGCAGTAAGAGGCTGATTGGGAGGTAAATCAGTGATGATCCATGTATTGTTCATTTGAAGAGCATAAATCTCTTTGTCCATTGCATTACACCATTTTGGATCTTTGCTGGCTTGAATATATGTCTTTTGTTCTTAGAGATTAGCAACAGCAACTGAGAAAGCAGTATGACGGTGGAACAACTGAGGAGATTTCCTAACCTTTGTTGTATTGCAGATGTAGTCATTATGCCAAGTAGGAATTTGATGTTGTCGGGTAGACCTCCTTACTAGAATAACTGCTTCACCTTCATTATTGGGTTCAATAAGTTCAGGTTAAATGATGTTATCAGGAACATTAACCTCAGGAACAGGAGTAGTGTAATCAGCATCAACATTAAGGGGCACTGGGATAGACAAATGAACAGCGTCATTGGGAAATTCTTTTTCACTGAAATCCTTATAGGGAAAAATATTTTCAAAGAAACCCACATCTCTGCTGATTAAGATGTGATGACTTTGAAGATTGTTGATTTTGTAACCCTTTTGAGCATAGGGATATCCCAGAAATACACAAGGTATAGCCCTTGGATCCATTTTATCTCTTTGATGAGCCATAGTGCCTGCATAACATAAATAGCCTATAACTCTCAGATGGTTTATGTTTGGAGGAGTTCCAAATAATTTTTCAAAAGGAGTCTTAAAGCCAAGCACACTGCTGGGAGACCTGTTAATCAAGTATGTAGCTGATAGTACACAATCTCCCCAAAACACCTTTGGTAGATTGGCTTGAAATTTGATAGCTCTTGCAACATCTAACAAGTTCATGTGTTTCCTTTCAACTACACCATTTTGTTGAGGAGTATAAGTGCATGAACTTTGATGAACACAACCTCTCATGATCAAGAAGTCTTTGAGCACAGAATTGATGAACTCACTGCCATTATCTGACCTGAAGTTTTTGACTTTCTTACTGAATTGAGTGTCAACCATGTGAAAGAATTGAATTACTATGGTGGAAACTTCAATTTTTTGCTTTATCAAAAAAGTCCATGTATTTCGACTAAATTCATCCACAAGAGTCAAGAAAAATTTACAGCCAGTTACAGTACTTGTAGAGAAGGGACCCTAAACATCTGTATGTATGAGTTCAAAAGACTCAACAGACTTATGCTGACTTAACAGAAAAGGTAGCCTTGCTTGCTTAGCCATGGGACAGACTTGACAGTGAACATCACAATCATCTAGTTCAACATTGTCTGAAAGAAAAGATAACATCTTCTTCAACTTATTTATAGGAAGATGCCCCATTCTCTTATGCCATACAGTGGAGGAAGCTTTCTTGATGGTAGCTGTACATGTGGACTTGATGTTGTTGCTTTCCAACTCTAACTGATATAGACCATTGACCATCTTACCAATCCTCAAATTGGTCTTGTGGACAGGGTCTTGAATCACACATATATCTTTAGAGAACTGAACACTGCAGTTAGAGTAACTAGCCAATTTGCTAACTGAGATAAGATTGAACCTGAACTCTGGAACATAGTAGACTTCTTGTAAAACAATGCTATTACTAAGAGCAATTTTACCAGCAAGTTTTACTTGACTAGTCTTACCATTTGGTGGCAGTACTGTACAACTATTTGTTACTTGGTGTATATCAAATAGCAAATCAATATTGCATGTGAAATGATCAGTGACACCACTGTCAATAATCCACTCAACTAATTTGTTATTTAATTTGCTAGAGAGTAAGCAAATACCTGCCATATGAGCCGCATTAGCACTCAGGCTAATTCCTGCCATATGAGCCGCATTAGCACTCAGGCTAATTCCTGCATCACTATCATTATTCTTCAGTAAAGCAAGCAGCTGACTTATTTGAGCACCACTGAGTTGAGGAACAGACTCATTCTTGTTGTTCTTTGTAGAGACATGATCATTATTTTCACTTGAACCATCAGCAGTAAAAACATTAGCAGCCTTAGTATTAGAGTTGCCTCTAGCATAATTGTTTCTTCCTTTGTACAGCTTGTGACCTAGAGGGTAGCCAACAAGCTTGTAGCAGAATTCCTTGGTGTGGCCATTCACTTGACAATGAGTACAGAATGGTCTTCCCCTAGGCTTTCCTTGATAACCTCTTGTCTGATTCTGATACTTAGCACTGCTTTCAGAGTCTCGTTGTCTGCTATACAGAGCCGATGCCTCAACATAATTTGGTTTGGTCACATTCTGTTGACTTTCATCATTCATGGCCATATCATACACCACATCCAAATTAGGTAACTTCCTCAAAGCTAAAATATGAGTTCTGATATGAGCATGTTCATCATTCAAACCCATCAGAAATTCAATAACTCTATCATCCTCTCTTTCTTTAACACTTTCTCTGCAGTTATTACATGTACTGTCCTCATCACAGCCAGTTCTCTTGCTCATTGAGTCAAGTTCTTTCCAATAGGCATTATATTTCTCAAAGAAATTAGCAATATCAAGTTCACCTTACCTTATGTTACTAATTTCCTTTTTGACATAAAACTTTCTTGAGACATTTAAGCCAACATATCTGGAATGAAGGATGTGCCACGCACTAGCAACATCTTTGGCGTGCAAAATATGACTAACAACTTTCTTTGAAACAGAGTTCAACAGCCATGTCATGATAACATCATTGCAACGTTTCCATTTGACACTTAGAGCTGGATCAGTAGGTTTAGGACGTTTACCTTCCACAAACTCAAGTTTGGCACGAACGGACAAAGCAATCTCCATTGATTTTACCCAAGAAATGAAGTTCTGTCTACCAAGGAGTACCTCGCTGACAATGGATGAGCCAGTGATTTCATTGCTATTGAAGTGATACGGATCATCTGCAGCCAACTCTGGTTGAGCTTGAACCCTATCCATAACGATTGAGCGGGAAACAACACACAATCATTGCGAATCAACTGGACGACTTCAAGAAATACTGCGGATCACACAAAAAAACTACTCTGATACCATGTGAATTGGCACGAACGGAGCTCGATCAGAGATGATCCAAGCTCAGTCGGAATCTGGGAATGGGAACAGTGACAGCAGCGAAGATGATTTTGGGAATTTTTTTTATTATTAGATAAAAAGCTACTGCTGCGTTTTAAAAATAAAGACCTTAATACAAAAATACCCCCTGAGATGAGACAAATACACAACCAACCTGCATTATAATTACAACATGACCCCAAGTGAGAACGACAGTGTTTTGGACCAAGACCAAAACTGAGGTACGCGCTTCGCCTCAGACGACGCCTTTCCTAGTGGACTGAAGCTGATCAGACTGGAATATTGACCGCCATCTGTGCCGAACTCCGCCGCCCATCAGCTTCAACAAAAAAGCTGACTACACCACAACCCCTCCAACCCACGCAACCCCCAACCAAACCACATCCTCACAGCCACAACTCAACGCACCCGAAACCCACCCATGGCACCACCCACCGTTCACCACCCCAAAACCACCAAAATCATCCCTAACTACCTCCCAAGCCTCCCACCGACACCACCGTCACTGGATGTCGGGTAGAAGAGGAGGAGGAGGGGGAGGAAGCGGAAGAGGCGCAGCCGGGGGTAGGTCGGGGGGTTCCGGAGGGGGGTTGTGGACTAGGAGGAGGGAGTGGGAGCGGTGGGGGGGTCTGAAAGAGGCGATGGAGAAAACTTAGAAGCGGGCTAAGCGGAGGCGGTGAGGGAGTTCAAGGATGGGAGAGTTCGGGAGAGGCGTGTTCGAAATGATTGAAAGCTGAATTTTCAATTTGCGGCGATGTACTAGGGGCACAAACTGAACTACACATTTGGCTAGACATATTGCGCAGCATGAAACTGAAAATAAGAAAAAAAACATTAAAAATTAGTTGTGGACTGTGGTTAGGAATGAATACTCCGGGAAATTAAAAACTTGCAAGTATGATAAAAGTGTGGCTAGAAGAGAACTAGTGGATATTATTTGGAGTCAACTTCCATTTACATTTGTGGACACACATGATTTTAAAGGTATGATACAAATGTCATTTGCACCTCAGTTCACTGGTCTTTCTTCTGCCACATGTAATAGGAATGTCATAAAGAGGTTTGATGCTTGTAAATCTGAATTGGTAAAATACTTTGACATATTCAATGGTAAACTGAGTCTCATATCTCATATGTCGTCTTCTAGGCAGAAGATGGCCTACATGAGTCTTACTGCCCATTTTATAGATAAAAATTGAGTTATGCACAAAAGAATCTGGTTTCAAGATGGTCGAGTATCCCCGTCATGTGAAAAACTTGTGAATCATGCTTATGATGAACTAATCACTTGGCGAATTAATGAAAAAGTTTTTGTATTACATTTGATAATGCATTAAGTAATGGCATTCTTGCTTTTGTGTTGCAATGATTACATCTCTTAATAGGCAAATCTTTCATGTTAGATGTTGATATCACATTTTAAACCTGACTGTCCAAGATGGTCTAAAAGTTCTCTCATCGACAATAGAAAAAATTGTTGTTATTGTAAAAATGCATGAATTCATCAATTAAAATGTATGAAATGTGGGTGCATGCTTGTTTCGACCTAGGATTTTATAAGAGAAATAATGATTTGGATGTGATGAAATTCAACATACACTACTACAAACGATGCATTATGCGTCGGTTTTTTTTAACATTACGCATCGGTTCCCAAACCGATGCATAATCAACCGTTGCATAATGTCTGCACATTATGCATCGGTTCACTAAAAACCGTTGCATAATGTTCGCACATTATGCAACGGTTGTTCGAGTCTGAACATTATGCAACGGTTTCTTCTTCGAAAACCGATGCATAATCATTCAAAAAAACTGGCAGAAGCTCAAATCCACCTGAAATTAAACATAAAAATATACCATGTTGTTCCAATTTTAAATACAATGCATCTTACATTCAGAACATCATTTCACTGATTCTGCAATACAATCATTCATACACATATTTGTCTTTGGTACAATTGACAATATGCCACACAATATTACATAACAACTGTGTCTAAGTTAATATCCTATACTGCGAAATGATTGGTCACATACTCACGTAGGTAGCTGGAGATTTCATCCCGCACTTCAAGAATCTTGTCGTGTTCGTATGACTCTACTCAATTAGGAAAACACTATAAAAAATAAGAGAACTAAATCAACAATTAAAGAGTGAAAATGATTAAATGAACAAAAAATTATAAATACACATATTTGTATTGATTAAACAGTTAAATGAATCGATTTGTAATATTCTGAATTTTGTGAAGTATTTTATCACCAGAAGCCGGTTGCGGTTCTATTACGTGTGCAGTCTCACCATTGAAGGCAGCTTTCTTTCGCATGTAAGGATGATGTCTCGGTAAGAAACGTTGATGTCCCATATAAACCATTTTTCGACAATTGCTTAAATGGTGTGCATGTGTCCCTTCCCCGCATACAGGACAAGCTGTGTACCCTTTAATACTATATCCGGACAAGTTACCATAAGCTGAGAAGTCATTGATCGTACACATCAACATAGCACGCATATTGAAATATTCTTGCCTCGATGCGTCATATGTGCGTACTCCTTCATCCCATAAAAGCTTCAAATCATCTATCAGAGGAGCCAAGTATACATCAATATCATTTCCAGGTTGCCGAGGACGCGATATCAACAAAGAAAGCATCATATACCTACGCTTCATGGTTAACTTGGAAGGTAGATTGCAGATAACCAAAATCACAGGCCATGTACTATGCTGACTACTAAAATTTCCATGTGGATTCACCCCATCAGTACTAAGGCCCAACTGTAAATTTCTTGACTCTGCTCCAAACACTAGGAATGTATTGTCTACTTTAGCCCATTGCTGTGAATCGACATGATGACGCATTTTCGTATCAACAATACGTTTCTCAGCATGCCAACACATATTATTAGAATCTTCCGTATCAGCAAATAATCTCTGAAATCTGGGGATCGGTGGAAGATATCATAGTACTTTCGAAGGAGTGCCTTTAGATTTACCTTTCGGTTTTTTGTTTAACTTGTAGCGAGAAGCCTTGCACACTGGACATTCTTTGAAATCACTAAAACTATTTCGATACAAGATACAATCATTGGGACAAGCATGTATTTTCTTCTACTAGAGCCCCATGGGACACATAACCTTCTTAGCCTCGTAAGTACAATTAGGTAGGGTGTTTCCCTCAGGAAGCATGTCTTTTACCAACGCCAATAATTCACTGAAACTCTTGTTGCTCCATCCATTTTTTGCTTTAAGATTGAACATCTTCAACGTTGCCAATAGTCTTGTATATTTGGAACACTCTTCATACAATGGTAATTCAGAGTCATTCCTCAACGAATCCAAAACATGTGGCGTATCAACAAAGTCATTGGCGACGTTGTTAACCATCTCAATTAGATTATCCTCTTCCCAATCATTATTATCCTCCGGCAAACTTTCTACGGGTGGAGGCTCAAAGTTTTGTTGTTCAACCTCGTCATGCATATACCACACCTTATATTGTGGGTCAATCCCCTTTAACAAAAGGTGTTCATGTAACTTCTTCGGTTTGACCTTTTTGTAATTCCAACAACCCATACACGGACAAAAGACATGTTCAATGTTGTTTCTAGACGCCTAAGACAACGCAAACGCACAAAAATCCATAATCCCTTTTTCGTACTCCTGACTCAACCTATTACCGAACACCCACTCTCGATTCATTATAAATCCACTACATGAAACATGTAAATATTATTGTTCGAATAAGATTATATCAAATTTCATATAATTACCATTATCATATTGCATAACTCAAAAACTTACAAGAACTCTAATAAAAAATTGTAGCTTAGTTACATACTACTTATTTACACCAACAAACAACTACATTTGAGTGAATTGCAATCACTCCAAGAATTAAAAAGTATAAAATGAGTTACACAACAAAAATCGTGCACAACATGAATGGAAACATAAGTAGTGATAGTTTAATCGTGCAGTTTACCTTAGAATAGAAGCTCGCGACGAAGAATCTTAATGGTGGGTGTGCAACAAGTACGGACTAGAGCTATAAACAACAAGAACAAATAAGTAAACAAGGAAAAATAAATTCAAATCTCCATGTTCATAGGAAAATAAGAAAGATTGATAAACATCAAATATCAGGAATTGAAGAAGCGAAGAACCACCAAAGGGAAGAGGATGTAGATCACAAATATTAAGTGTTCACCTAACAAATTCAAGTTGGCGACGAGAAGCTTTCTCTTGTAAATCGACTAACAATGACTACAAGTAGTTAACGAATACAAGTTAGAAATTAAGAACAAATGGATTCAACACCATGTTACTATAAATGCGTATTACATGTTATGAATCATATAAGCAAAGAAACATGCTTCAACATCAAATAATAATGGCACAGTCCCTGCTATGCAACCCTAATATGCAAAGAAACATGCTCTAAGTCCATGATATGCCCAAAACAATTCCCAACATAACAATGGGACAGTCCACTGCCATCCGCTTCATCTTTAAATACCAAAATATGAAACAATGATCGCAACACAAATCCTAAACAGAGATTCATATACCTAAACAATGACTGGCGAAGCGAAGATGTTTACCGAATTCAATCGACGGAGTCTAACAGTCGGAGAAATCGAATTCGAAGCAGTCGTCGGAGTCTAACGAAAGTCGGAGCGAAATCAAATTCGAGTGAAGTGAGACGGAGGAGCAAGCGTCGGAGTATGAAATCGAAGCGAGGGAAAACCTAATTTTTATTGATCTTATGCATCGGTTCTGGCTAAACCGATGCGTAAAGGTATACTTTATGCAATAGTTTTTTCAAAACCGCTGCATAAAGTTACCATTATGCATCGGTTTTGTTACAACCGTTGCATAATGGTAACTTTATACAACGGTTTTTGGAACCGATGCATAATTTGAACCTTATGCATCGGTCTCTTTGTGAACCGTTGCATAACTGTCAACCGATGCATAATGCTATTTTGTGAATCGATGCATAATGCATCGTTTGTAGTAGTGATATGACTTGCTGAATGTTGCATTGAAGTATAAATTGCCACTAAACAGGTATGTGCAAAAGGTAAATGAATTACGAAATTGTCATCTTGAGATTCCTTTGTTGGAATACGTGTGCATAGGAGAACTAGAATTACACTACCTTTATCGGAGTGTATTATGGTTTATTACCTTTGTCGGAATAATCCTGTCATCATGATCTATGATTATTAGCTATGAAGCACGGGTACTTGGCTCAGGCCCCGTCTCCAATACCCGCTCCCGTCTCGGCTGGGATTCGCGACGGGTACGCGGTGGATACGTCTCCATACCGTACCCATATAACGGATACTTCAGCTTGGTTCGGTACGGTTCAACCAGAATTCGGGTACGTCTCGGGTACCTGTCGATGACTTTGGAAACCTCAATCGACGAAATCGGAAACCCCAATCGACGAAATTGAAGGCCCAATCGCCAGATTTAGAAACCCCAATCGAAGAAATTGGAAATCTATTCACCTATTAATTAAATTGCGAACATTCGTTTGTCTGCATCTTTGTGTCTCCTTCCTTCCACAGCTTCCGCAGCCCCTGTTCACTGTGCAGCTTCCGCAACTCTTCTGCAGCCGTCTTCATCTTCTTCTCCATATAAGGTACTAATAAAGTTTTATTATTATTCTATTATTTTAACATAAAAGCAACAGTCAGTGCGAGGCAGGTAAGTTTTCATGTAGTACAAATGATAATTTATTAGTGTCAATGACAAAACCTTCACAAGTGATAATCCTAGGATGAATACTCTCACTAATAAATACAAACATTATGTTCACGTTTTTTACGACAACTCATAAACTCACCCCCTTTTTACTATTTAGCTGACAAAAACTACACCAACCACTTTCTCATGAGATCGACCCTGCTTGGGAATGTACTAGCTAGAGCACACAAAAATTTACTTAATTTGATGCATTAGATTACGCGCGCATCAGATACATTATTATTTATTCAATTTAAAATTTTGTTTTTCTAAATATTTACAAAAAAATCCTAAGTTTTAATATGTGAAAACTGGCAGGTGACAACCTTCTTAGGGGTTTATTTGTTTGCACAAATAAGAAGAGTTTACATCCGAGTCGCACTGTATATGGCTAACATGTATTTAACATGGATGAAATATATGATCTTAGTAGCTTTTCTGTTGGCTTTTAATTGATCCCTATCCAAGGCAGCAACTCAACATTTTTTCTTAAAAACAATATGATATTCAGAGTTATCATCATGATCACCTGTTGAGTTTGTGTTAATCCTAGCGTGGTGATTGAGTAATGAACAATGAAGTTTGTGTCTTGGCAAGTTCTGGTTTTTGGATATGCATGTTTTGGGACTTAGTCTCAAATTTAACTCAAGCTCAAGTTTGTCCAGCAACCAACACTACAAATTTTGGGTCGATTGTACGACGCAAGTTGTTTGTTTTTTATGTGCGACACACATGAGACATGTGTAAGTCGATTTTGTCTTTTTATATGCGACACACATGGGACACTTGTAAGTCGATTTTGTCCTTTTATGTGCGACACACATGAGACACTTATAAGTCGATTTTGTCCTTTTATATGCGACACACATGAGACACTTATAAGTCGATTTTGTCCTTTTGTGTGCGACACACATGAGATACATTTTTGACAACAACAAAAAAAATGTCGTAAAACACTTTTAAATGTGTCGAACAGCAAACTACCTACATTTTTCTCATTTTTCTCTCCACTTGCCTACACTCATTTCCCAAAACGTCCATCTCCACAATTCAAAAATTCTCTCTCATGGAGGAGCTTGTCTCTCTCGAGCTTCCAGTCCCTTCCTCTCGTCTGCAACCTTAAGCCGTCCACAATTTTCTCACCGCCTCAACTCCTTCTTCCACCGCCTCATCTCATGTCCGTCCTCCTCTTTATCTCCTTCCTCTACCCTCTTTTGCCGCTGCTGCAGGTAAACGACGGTTGGGGTGGTTAGGTTTGGGATTTTGGGTGGTTGATATGGGCGGTGTATGTTTGGTGTGGAAGGGGGAGTTGGGGTGTTGTTCATTTGTACATATTTTTCACAAGAAGGCAACAAACCATTCAACCTCCCCCGTTGTTCTATTGGCCTTTTCTCTGTCTGGCGTGCGGATCTGGTGGCTTTGTGGGTATAAGGGTGGCGGTGACTCCGGCCATGGAATACATGGTTATATTACCGCTGATGGTGGTTGATGGGTCTGAGGGTTGAGCTCGCTTTTGGAGTAGAAGAGGACTACTACAGCGGTTTTGACGACGGAGGTTGTTTGTGCTTGCGGCGAGGCTGCTTCTGGGTGGAACCAGTCGCACAGCTTCGGTTTTGATGTATATCAAAATGTATTTTGTTTTTGTGATTTAATGGAATATATGAATGACAAATTTTTGCATATAAAATGTATTTTGTTTTTGTGATTTAATTAAAAATAATAATATTATTAATTAATTAACTATTTTTGTATTAATAATTGGTAAATTATATAATATGAAATATCTAATTAAATATTCATGGAAAAGTACAAGTGTCGTACATATGTCGAAACTGTGACAAACTAGTGTCGTAAACAATGTGCGACATTTGTTTGACACATAAACGTTAACAATGACGTTAAGTTGTGGTAGCTGTGTCGCACAAATTGTTCGACGGCTGATAAATATACATGCGACGGAGGTGTCGTAAACGTGACGTATATATGTCGCAGAAAGTGTGCGACGCTTTTTAGATATTTATGCGACACTGTGTCGTAAATGTGACGTATATGTGTCGCACAATTTGTAACGTAAATCCGTCGTAAGCCTCTTGCGACATAGGTTTGTGCGACATTTTGATTTTCTGTCGTACAGTTGACACAACATCGACACTTTTGCGTCAAATTCTCGATGTTGTAAAACTGACCCAAAATTTGTAGTGCAAACGACATTATCACTTAAGCTCAGTATGAGACGAAACGACGGTGTTGCAATTAAGAGGGAAACTCAAGTTTTGGCTGAAGACCGAAACGGCAGCGTTTAATTAAAGTCAGTCCACGTGCTTGGCCGTTAATATCGTTACTCGCGGACGACAGCGTTTTGTGTTGAGACCGAGTGAGTTTAAAAGCGCCTGGAGTTCAATTATAGGGTTAGAGTTTTTGATTTAGGGATTTCTGAATTGGGAGCGATTTCGAGTGATTGCATACACAGAGCGTCAGTGATTGACAGACTGAGAGTGATTCGAGGTCAAGTGCGTGTGATCGTCGCAGTGAGTGCGAGCTTTCTTAAGAGACGAGCCTGTCGAGTCGCAGCTGAGGATTCAAGTCGCCAGAGGGATCTCGGCTTGCTGATAGAGGGGTTTTGTGTGTGATCATTCATGGAAGATTCAGTTCTTGTCAATTTGAATTTTCATTGCTTGATTTGTATAATTTGGATTGAGTGTGAACCTAGGGTTCTATGAGTCACACTTGTAATTTTTGCTCAATCAATAAATCTAATCTTAACCTTAATCCGCAATTACATCACCCAATGCGTTTCTCTAATAACTCCAAATCCCAACCGGATATGGAATGGAATGCGAGGGTTGGTCCATTTTTATGCATTCGCCCAAATGAATAAACGAAGCATTAATTCATCAATCATCATGGTACTTGTAATAAATGTACTGTTGATACATTCATTGGGGAATAAAATCCCAAGTAACGCGTTACCAAAACAAAAAAACGATGCAATTTTTTAGGTGGTTCAAATCTTTAGATAGATTCAGAGATACGAAAACCTCCTTTGAGAATATTTCAACCGGCATCATGCGAGTATTATTGTTTGCGGCTAGGTGCAGAGATACATCTTGAGTTCAGCAACTCCAACAAGCACACACAATCGTACACATCTGTAAGAACTATATATATATATATATATATCCAAGCAACAATTAAAAGTGAAGATTGGGGATGACAAGGAATGAAAGAGGATCCTTCTATGAGCCATCTTATCCTCATTGTTAGACAGTAGTTGGAACAGTTCGGATGTCCTGTTTCGGCAAATCAAACAATATTGTTGTAGAAGTAGAACACAGATAATTTACAATAATCGAACTATTACTGGTCCAATCCAACAACCAAACCAAACCAAACCAAACATAAGAGCATGACTTCATAGCAACATTTATTTATGACACAGACACACACACACAATAACATGGCATCTTCAATAATCTGACGCTTCCTGGCGGCGAAAGAAGTAGCCAGATTTAGCCCCTTTAGGAAGCATCGCCAATTTCAAAACTCTTGCTGCCCCATCTTCGACGCTTAAGTTTCCATTGTTTAAGTTTAAATCTGTTTTGACATTGCCAGGACACACACTATTGATGCAAACATAAGGGTATTTCTTCGCCATAATTCTTGTGTACGCATTCAAAGCTACTTTAGATATAGTGTAGGCGGGCATGTGCAGAGGCCAGCCCTTAGATTCTAAAACGCCGTCCTTTAAATCCTTCAAGAATTCTTCTACTAATTCATCCAATCTGTCTTCCGTTAATTTCTCTATATCGTTCAATATTCCTCTGATCCTTTTGCTCGGTATGTTCTGAGAAAAGGTAAAACAACAGGACTATTTCAATGTAACAGCAGAAATCCTTTCTGGTTGTAAATTTGTTCATTTTTGAGGTAAAAGTAAACTTAATTGTACCTTCAACTGCCCTATAGTGGAAGAGACATTAACAACTATAGGATGGTCCGACAATTGGAGAAATGGAAGATGTGCTGATATAATCCGCTTGGCTCCATAATAGTTGGTCTGCAGACATTCCACTGCAGCTTCGTATGGAACAGATATTATCTTGCTCCAATCAACCTTGGCCACTCCACCAGGCTGAAAGAACATGAAATCTAATGCATCAGCATCTTTGAATTTTTCTTTTTTGTTGCAAAAGAACAAAACTCGCTATGAAGACAGCTTCCGCATTGATTGAGTCATTAGCACGTGAGAGATTGAGACCAAGGCGAAACTCACCTCCTGAATGACATGCTCTACAGCTTTGAAAGCCTCAACATCAACAACAGTTCCTTCAATTCCAGCATTGTTGACCTATTTTACTCAAAAAGCGACCAAATCAATAATTCTCTTTCTTTTTCGCTCAACATTTTTACCGCATTTGTATATTTATACTGTATGCAGACCTCAATACATTCTTATATATGAGTACATAGTCCCAGCAAATGTGCCCAATAGATCAATTAAAAAACACTAAGCGTACCAAGATATCAAGCTTTCCGAATTTTGATTTCACAAACTCAGCCAAAGAGGCTATGCTCTCTGGGTCTGTAACATTAAGCTGATGAAAAACCACATAATCAAACAAGCCTTCAGCTTTCAGCTTCTCGACAGCTTCAAGTCCTCGCTGTTCATCTCTGGCAGTCAACACCACCACTGCCACTTGTTTTGACGCCAACTGCCAGACTACCTCAAACCCAATCCCCTTATTTGCACCTGTCACAACCGCATACCTGGAAAACATACAACAAAACACAATAAGCTACAACTAACTAGAGAACCCATGAGTTCATAATTGATCAAATTTGTATTAAAAAACCTAACTTTATTGTACCTCTTAGTAATCTGGTGGGAAATTGACTCGGCCATAATCTCCTGCAGTCCTTATTCTTCTTTTCAACCACCTTGAGTGAGAGGTTTTTTAAGCAATAGCAACTTGGGCGGAAAATATCATAATTTAAGTAAACGGGTTGTACTTTTTTTTGTCTCTGTTATTTAAACAAATTGTTTGTTCTGTAAGCAGTTTCTGAGTCATTGCACTATGGATAAAAACTGAACTTTCATAGCTTTGGACTCCACAGGTTGGGTCTTTGGGAGTTCATTTTATTCCACAAGGACTTAAAAGACAAATGCTAATTTGTCAAACCAAAATCCACCAGACTGATCCCTTAGAAAAACAATAAGCAAGTTATTCAACTGAAAAATATGGGAAAAAGAGGTACAGAACTAGTTTGTCAAATGCCACACACTAGTTCTAAATTCTGCACAGTCGGAATAAGTTTTCAAGGAAGAAGATTGCAGCTTCAGAGGCACATCACCCTTTTTTTTTTTTTTTGCCTTCAATATTTCTAAAGTCGAGAAACTACAGCAAGCTAAATTCAAACATTACAAACTAACGATAGAAATGCATAAAACAACTAACCCCTTTCTGTCAGAATGGCGTGGAGGCAACTCCTCCTTTGTGGCAATGCGCCCCTTGCTCAAAGAGGCCAGTGTTCGGCTATTTTGGTGCCATGGCCTTCAATAACACACGCACACTAAATTTAAGCTCAGCTAAGAATCCTAAGATACACGACCTCGATACTCTTGCTGGAAACTAAGAAATCAACATTCACACTAACTCCCCATTCACAAATTCCATACCTTCACTGCAAACTACGAATTAAAGCACCAAAGATAAAAGGCAAGAAAAAAACAATCACTAGTGAAACAGAATAAAAGGCACAAATTCAGTTACTGTTTCTGTAAAATATACTTTTGCCAAGACCAACTGTCCGTAAAGGGCTAGTGTTTGGCTTGTCTATAGACACAAAAATCTGCACTTCAAAACATCCAATCTACAATCACTCTTGCACTAGGTGAACCTAATATCATCATCGAAGAAGCCTTCAATAATAATATTCCCAAGACAAATACTCAAACAAATTCTTTATAAGTTTCCAAAGCACATCTGATTTGACTAAGATTCCCGATCTAAAACCAACCTGAGAAAAGAACAATGCATAGAAAAATAGTTCAGACTGACAAAGACAGAGAAACATCCACATGTAGTGAAATTCGGGTTTCAGAGACGCATTTACTCACCTGCAAAACAGGAATGCAATCACGGGTAGTTCGGGTTCAAACTTCGAACGTAATACTATAATTTTGTCCCAGCATCAAGTCACCTCTTTAGGATGTATTTTTGAGATTCCACTAGACTAAAAACACACACAATGATCAAAAGATGCAAGATCCTTAAATCATGTAGAGCATGTATCTCAAATGTGATTTTGCCACCGAAGATGTCTATCTAACAAAAAGAGGGGAAGCTGTAATATTTAATAGAGGTGTGTATGAGTTACAAAAAAGAAACACAACTATTTGGGTTGTTCATGAGGAAATCTAAGAGCCTGACTTTCAAACAATTTCCTCAAAACATTTATTTATGACCTACACATGATAGCACGGAATATTCAAAAGTCTGACTCATCCTGACGAACAAAGAAACAGCCAGAAGGAGCCCCTTTAGGAAGAAAAGCCAATCTCACAACGCTTGCTGCCCCGTCCTCCACGCTTAAAATCCCGGTGTTGAAGTTTATATCTGTTTTGACATAGCCAGGACACACACTGTTGATGCAAACATTGGGGTATTTCTTTGCCAGAATTCTTGTGTAAGCATTCAAGGCAGCTTTGGATACTGTGTAAGCGCCCATGTGCATAGGCCAGCCCTTAGATTCTAAAACACCATCCTTAGAATCCTTCAGAAAGTCTTCTAGTAGCTCATCCAATTTGTCTTTGTTTAAGTTCTCAATATCATCCAAGATTCTTCTAATCCTTTCGCTCGGTATGTTCTGAAAAACCCAACAAGGTAAACCAACAGCAATAATTTCAATGTTCCTTTTTCATAAACAATGTTTGCTTTTTAGGTAAATGTAATCTCTATCGACTTTGATGTACCTTCAACTTTCACATAGAGGAAGAGACATTAACAATGATAGGATGGTCTGACAACTGAAGAAATGGAAGAAGTGCTGCTGTAACCCTCTTGACTCCATAATAGTTGGTTTGCAGACATTCCGCTGCAGCTTCATATGGTTGTGATGTTATTTTACTCCAATCAACCTTAGCCGCTCCTCCGGGCTGAAAAATCATGAAATACGATACGTGGACTTACATTACATTACTGAAATGTTTGAATAGACTTGCTAAGAATATAACAAAATCCACTTAGAAACATAAGAGGCATTATAGCAGGAAAACAAAACCAAGGTAATACTCACCTCATGAGCAGCATGTGCTATAGCCTTGAACGCCTATACATCGACCACAACTCCACCAATTCCAGCATTGTTCACCTATTTAACTCATAAAGTGAATGAGTGATCAAAACAAAGAAATCAACTTTCCTTCATAATAAGTTTCTTCTTTCCTTTTCGCATAAAATTGCTTTCCTACATTCATCTTGCATGCGGAGTTTTATTATATACAAAAGTCCTGAAAAATGCAAAACTGGTCCAGAAAACAGGATGCATACCAAGATATCAAGCTTTCCAAATTTCAATTGAACAAAATCAGCCAAAGAGGCTATACTCTCCGGGTCTGTAACATTAAGCTGATGAAAAAGAAGATAATCAGACAAGCCATCAGCTCTCAGCCAATCCCCTTATTCGAACCAGTCACAACCGCAAACCTGGAAATTTATACAACAACACTACAACTAAACAAACAAGAGAATCCATGAGTTGTTAATCGATTGAATATTATATATACCTCTTTGTAGTCTGGGTGGAAACTGATTCAGCCATAATCTCCAGCAGACCGAGACCGTATTGTATTGTTTAAGCAAATGCGTTAATCAGAACATTCAGTAGAAACCAAAGATCAGACAAATGAAATAGCTAGTCTGTTTATTGTCCCTTTCGAATCGCGTGGCACCAGAATGTCCTCAGACTCCCCCATATATTCGGGTTATGCAACACTTGAAGAGTTTTGTTATCGGGTCCATCACAAACTTGTCCTTTTAATTATTAAAACTTAAATTAGTACGTATTATTAACAAAACATTAGAGTGGCGCAGCGGAAGCGTGGTGGGCCCATAACCCACAGGTCCGAGGGTCGAAACCTCGCTCTGATAAATATGTTTTTTTTTTTTGAAATTTTATTCAATTAAATGCAAGTGAAGCCCATCAAGAAACTTCAAATACTATTACTATATATCAGATTCAGACAGTATTGATACTGCCTCGGAATACAAAATTCACTAGCGTAACTAAATTTACCTTCTCTAAACCACAAAACAACATCCTGGAGTGAAATGTTTTTTATTTTTATTACCACCAGACCCAATAAGTAAAACATTTTGTTGCTGCATTGAATTAGATAAATTTATTTGAGATGGATTAAAGAATAAAACAATGTTGATGTACATAGACCCTATATAAATGTAGCTAGTTAGTTTGTTGTCCCTGGGGAGATGGACATATGCTTCTATCACATAACTCTTTTCTATGGAGGTTTGTGGTGAAAAAGAAACAGTAGCATCATCAAGGTAAATAACATGGGGAGGGTAAGCCGACAGGATGCTAGAAAAAAATATACTAGTAGCTCCTAGAGTGACATAAGTTGGGGTTTCTCCCATTTCTTGCCTAAAATAATCTTGCAACTGCAAGTAAAATTAAGTATGTTTTCAAATGAAAATATTGAACGGGTTTAATCAAATAACATAAACTAATTCTGAACCCTGCCGAGTGCCAATAAGTTAAGATTTTTTTCAGGATGCAGGTTGCTGTTTCAGAGTCGCATCACTTCTTTTTGTCACCACCGCCAGCAGCCCTGATATGAGGAACCAGATAATATTTAATATTAAAGCAAGCTTGAAACACAACATTTCTACTTAACTGTATCAGCATGAGCATGAACATAAAAACTAAAAAAAAAGTGTCGCTACATACCTCATCTTGCGCAGAACACTGGACATCTCTTCCCTCTTTCGCTTTGCTCTCTTGTGAGTACCCAGCTTCCTCTTAGCCACCTTCAGAGCACGTTTGTCTTTCCCAACTTTGAGAAGCTCGGTGATCCTTTTCTCATATGGAGCAAATCCAGCAACCTCCCTGATTAGACTCCTAACAAAGTGGACCCTCTTGCTGGTTTTCTGACAAGCAATGACATAACAAACCCATCTTAATGACATCCACAAAACATCTAACATTGAGAAACAACAGCAGGCTAAATGCTGATGTTACATATGAAAAATACAGTTGCGCGACAAGTGACAACTCACCCCTTTTCTGTCAGAAGGGCGCGGAGCCAACTCCTTTTTGGTGACGATGTGCCCCTTGTTCAACATTTCAACCCAACAAACAGGCCAGTGTTTGGCTGATTTGGTGCCATAGCCCTAGCCCCTATATATAACACATACTCAACTAAACCAGTTAAGACGCACAACCTCTGTACATTTTCTGGAAACTAAACATTAACAATCAGTATAAGCCTATTATAGCTCCCCATCGGCCATCCATATATACCATAACATCACAGCAAACAAACTAATTCCAGTACATGAAAGTGAAACACCAAACGGCAATTGCAAAAGCCCTAAAACCAGTAACCAGAAAAATGCTCAATTTAATGCCTTAAACTACATTTTCGTATAGATCAACAATCAATACTAATCCTATCTAAAGCTCGTAGTTGGTTTTCATATACATAAACATCTGCAATTAAATCATCCAATCAATGCACACAGCCACAATATGCGAGCTTTATAGATTCAAACGCAGATAGATACTAAAATTTCCAAGACAAACACTCAACAAACTTATCAATCAAAATATCAAAGCTCAACGCACCTGACGAAGCGCACCGATCAAATCCAACCTGAAAGAACAATGAAGAGAAAATAGTTAATAATGACAAAAAATGTGAAACAATAACGAGAGGCAAAATCCAGACAGTCGAATTAGTGTTGTGTTTCGGAGCTTCGCTTGCTCACCTGGAAAATACAAGAATGCAAGTTTGGGGGATTAGCCAATTAGGGCTCAGAATAGGTTTTTAGCGATATCGGGGCCAAACGCAATATCGAAGAAGCTGAAGGGCTTGACTGGAAGTTAACAGCCCAACATTTTGAAAACCTAATAAGTCTCCTGGAGCTCCTTATATTTTAAACCTTATTTAGACAAGCCCCAATTCGCAAAATCATGCTGCTGAAATTTAAGTTCTAAAAAATAAAAAGTTCAAGTTCAATATTAATTTATAATTTGGCTCGATTAAAATTATTTGTCTTATATTGTCAATAAGGTGGTGGTTAAGTTGATAGAATACTTACCTTGCAATAGCAAAGTCAAGAGATTGTGAAATAGCTATGCGATAGATGAGCTCAACTGTATCAGCAAGGTGTAGCACAGACTGTGATACAGTTGCCTGCACAGACTAAGATAATCGAAAAAAATAAGTGCAGAACAGTAAACGACACAAAGCACTTGGTGACCCAGTTCGGCTCAATGTAGCCTACGTCTGGGGGACTTCTCCCAAATCCAAGGAACAATCCACTATCACAGTATATAGTACAGATTGACGTTCGAACAGCCTTTCAAACTACTGATCCCCTATACTACTCTCCAAGTGAATTGGGTGATCTAACCTTCCATTAGATCCAAAGACTAAGCAAAGTTGGAAATTATTATAAGAGAAAGTCAGGTATTTGATATCTTGAATTTGTAAAAAAAATTTAACATGGTAAGGTTTGCTGACTAAGCAAAGTTGGAAATTATTTGAATGTGATATTGTTGTATTATTGTAGTGATTTTTTTTATCTTTTACTTCCTTTTTTACATTAATATTTTTAATACCTACCTCATTTAATGTAGATTCCAACAAGCCATCAACAAATACGAGATTGACATTCAGAATATGATAATTTGGGCAATGCTATTCCTTAGGGCATCCGCACCCGTTGAGGAAGTCCTATCTTCTTGAGGACATCTTCAATGGGAACTTCCTATCACTATTCATCAAAATAGAACTTCCTAACAATAGAGATTATGCACCCGTTTGAGAAATAGAACTTTCTATTACTATTCATCATATTTAAACCTTTTTTAAGGAATATTACTGTCTAACACATTTCTAAAAACGAAAGAAAGCAATACACGAGAAAATTATCTAGACGAGCATATTGTAAGCCAAGTTTCCAAGTTCTTTGATATTCTAATTGTCATATCTTGATTTGAGTCATGTCTATCAAGGAATCTAAAACATGAGAAACTAACTGAAGAAACCTGTATGAATTTCAGGTCATTGGTGCCTCAGAAACATAATTTCAGATTCTTTTCACCAGTATGAAATTGCAGTCGCATCTTGGACCAAATGTATGCTGCACAGATTTGTGACCTTGCTACCAGCATTGATTACATCTTCTTTTGTAGCGTCTTTTGAATCTTTTTCTTCTTTATCTTGCAGCATTTTGTTGTTCTAGTTCGTCAACATCATTTTCTTCTTCATTTTCATCTGCGTAGTTTTGCAGTTGATCATCGCCATCGTCAGCACTACCATCATTATCCTACTTGTCTTCTTCTTAGTTACTTCTTTTTTCTGGAGGCATCTTCATCAGCAAACAACAAAGTAAGCACGTACAGTCTTGAGTACCAATAAAAGATTAATGCAAATCCAGCGACTCATAGATCGAACTACAAGATATACTTTCAAAACTATGAACATGTCTTTACATAAAATCCAACAAAATTGGCCTAGTGTTTAGCACCCTAAAATCGAAATCCAGCTGACCTTCTGTACCCAAGGAATGTCATTCTAGTACAATCCCAGAGTGAACATTATCAAAGCCTCTACCTGCATCAAATCGATATCTGAGATCCCTCGAATCCCAATCACATAAACCAAATCCGAAACCCCAAACCAAATCTGAAATCAATTTCGTCATTTTAGTGTTCACCTAAGATGAAAACATGGAATCCGGTCACGAATCAAAGCGACAGAAGTATATTTCACCACAAATCAATCGATTTCCGATGCTTCCTCGCGTAATCGAACAAATCCAACCGATTTGGAGAACGTTCGCTCAAATGTTTTCCTCAAGCACATCCTTGTGGACGTCCTTGCGGACATCCTGGGTAACGAACGTTCTACCTTACCGGTGCGTGATTTCTTGTACTCGGACGTTCTGAAATCCTACTGGAACATCCTATTTTTATAACCAGTGCTCTTACAAAAGATCAATGTTATATGGCCCCTCACAAATTTCATCTCGTGGTGGCACAACTATGTTCACAAGGGGGGCATCTTTAGTGACCAACACTAGTAACTATCCCAACGTCGGAAAGGGTTCCAATTCAAATGTTAGACTTTTTGAGACCAATATTCATGTGCTTTAAAATGTAGGCGATTTATGCACTGTCCTTATTGTGTTAGAGGATTGAAGATTTCAGTTTGACATTACATGTTAAACTAGGCAATGTATGCCTTGTCATTTTTGGATTTAAGTACCAAAAATTACAATTTGGCAGGACATATTATACTAGGCAATGTGTGCACAATCTATTATATATTTTTTTTTACTTTCATGACAGGGATCAATTGCATAATACGAGTTCCAATTGAAAAAGTTTGTGTGGCCTTGCATGTACTTTGAAAAAGTTCCAATTGAAAAAGCCTTGCATTTCAAAATAAGTTAACATGGCACAACCACTGCAAATTTTGATCAATTATGCCACGAATAAACTGTGTGAGAAAAGCGTGACAGAGTCGTCGCAAAACGAAATTTGCGACCATTTAGTACTAGCCGCAAAAAGCTACGTCGCATAAATTTTACTGTAGCTTTGCGACGACATTGCGACGGCATTGCGACGATATATGCCACAACTATGCGACGATTATGCCACGAGAAAAAAAATAGTCAAAAAACCATCGCATAACGGTGGTATAAATGTTACTACAGTTTTACCACAGTTTTATAACGAATTTACCACAGCAATATAGATAGTTGCCAAAATGTCGCATATTCGTGGTATAATTTTACCACCACTTTCCCACAGTAATGCCACTGTTTTATGACGGTAAAAATTTGTCCTTTTATAAAATTAATAATTCTCTAAAATTGAATATAAGAAAAGTGGTGATTTACATTTGTTGATTTTTGTTAAAGGAAAATGTGCAGTCTCAAATTTGTGGCAAAATCGTCGCAAAATGCTACAGTTTTCTCGCAATTATTTGCGTCGTATAATGAAAAAAATAATCGTTGCAAATTTGTGGCAAAATCGTCGCAAAATGGCACGGTTTTCTCGCACTTATTTGCGGCGTAAAATGGAAAAAAACATTAGTTGCAAATTTGTGGCAAAACCGTCGCAAAATGCCACGGTTTTCTCGCACTTATTTGCGTCGTATAATGGAAAAAACATTTGTCACAAATTTGTGGCAAAACCGTCGCAAAATGCCACGATTATGCCGCAACTAAGCTTCGTCGCAAAAACATTCGTCGCAAATTTGTGGCAATACCGTCGCATTTTACGACCATTTTGCGACGATTATTTGCGTCACAAAAAACCGTCGCATTTGCGTCGCAAACTAGTCGCATACTCAGTTATTTGGCACATATCTGTGCAAAACCGTCGCAACTTTTTGCGACGACTTAAATTTCGTGGCATAATTTTGTCGCATATTTGATCAAAATTTGTAGTGAACACATGTACTTTGTGTGACCAGAATCAACCAAATTTTTATCTTAACCCACCCGTTTAAGGGATCAAAGGAGTGTTGCATCGATTCATCACAACAAGATCTCTTTGGATACAAAAGCTAGCAAATAAATAACAAGCATTATAACAACCGCAAGGTTGTGGTGCAATAAATATCTTAGACTATCCAGAAAACCTAAGCAACACGGCTTCTGAAACAAAATACTAATCCGATATAAAATGTTACCAGATAGTCACATACCACTATAAAATCATGCTTCAATTTCCTAAGCGTCTTCAATTTACAGAGATAGGCTCACCTCACTGTTGAGGCATTGGCCTCACACGTTTTTGATGATTGACAAACCAATTTAATGGTTTGCTTGAGTTTCTGTTAGTCAGGAACTTACTGGAGCATTCAAGAACATGATGCTGAACTCAAGTACCTGTGGAAGTCTCCGAGTAACCAAGAACCTGAGTATTGGTCAACGGTCAAGTCAACGGAGCATTTGAGGTCAAGTCAACAGAGCAGTTGAGGTCGAGTCAACAGACCTGAACTCAAGTACCTATGGAAGTCTCCGAGCAACCAAGAACCTGAGAATCAGTTAAGTCAACTGAGCAGTTGGAGTCAAGTCCACGGAGCAGTTGAGGACCAGTCAACGGAGCAGTTGAGGAAGCGGTTGAGGACCGGAGTCAAGGACATCATGGCATGATGGCACGTCCCCCTCAACACATCAAGGAGATCATGGGATGTCAGTTACATCACATGATCTGGGCAGTTACCTGACAGTTACCTGGTAGTTACCTGACGGTTACTCAAGAACATATATAAGTCCAGGAGCTCCATTCAGATCAGTGCGTCTTTACGATATTCGTAAGAGGGCCGGTGCATTTACCATATACGGTAATGCATCTACAATATCCGTGAGAGCTTTCCAAGTGGGGATTCCCAGTGAGAATATCGAGCGAACTGTGCGAGTGATATTCTGTGAGATCGAGTTGGACTTGATCATTGCCGGAAAGCCAAGGAGGTGCCGTGACTACAACGACGTCGACGAGACAGTCAGGGAAGTAGTCTGATTATTGCTTGTGTAAATCTAGATTAGATTTATACTTAATAGGCAAATTTTGTACCACTGAGTGTACAGTTTAAATAGTAATAAAAACTATTTAAAGTTTATTCCGCTGCTCATTCTGTTAAGTCAATTACCTGCATACTAAGTTAGGTTCCTAACAGTCCCGAACTTGGTTAAGTCTCTTACTATTTGAACTTAAGTCCTTGACTTACTAACCACGATCCTATCAATTGGTATCAAAGCCGCAAGGTTCTAGATTTTGGTTAGCTTTGCAGGTATGACAGGTGATTCATTTTCAAATCTTCCAAATCAGGTTTCTGAGAAGTCAGGTTCCTCATCAAGAACTCGATCAGCACTGACGCAGGGTGAAAGGCCTAGAGAAATTGTTGACCCTTCTAGTCAGGAGAGGGATGTGTCTGGGGCTGATTGATAGCGATTGCTCAGGGCACATGACCGGGAAAATGGAGTCAAGTACTTCTGTGAGGGAATTGTGCACATAGGGTGTACTTTGTGGAGAGTATCTCTCTCTGTCCTCTAGATCAGACGAATCTGAGATGTGACATCGTCGGTTGGGACATGTGAATTTCAGATTGTTGAAGAGGCTACACAATCAGAATGTGGTAATTGGATTACCAAAAGTTAGTGAAGTACCTGATCAGGTTTGCAGTGCTTGTGCAAAAGGGAAACAGGAGCAGGTTCATGACAGTCAAGTATCTGATGATGTCTTTGTGTTGACTCATCCCAAGGAAGATACCAATTACCATAGCTGCTGATTCTCAGACTTTGGAAACGGTTGATCAAGTCTCTGATCAAGTTGCTGAGGTTGAAGAACCTGGAGAGCAAGCTGAGGTGAATGGACAAGACCCTCAAGTTGGTGAAGTACATGGTGAATCTGAGAAAATCCAAGAGGCTCAGGAGGTCACTGAGTTGAGGAGAGAGCTCACTAAACTCATGGAGAATGAGTTTGAGATGAACATGGTGGAAGAATTGACATTCTTCCTGGGTCTTCAAGTAAGACAGTTGGATAATGGAACTGAGATCTCACAACACAAGTACCTGACTGAGGTTGTGAGTAAGTACGGCTTTGGAGGTTCACGACATATGAACACACCCAGTTCCCCGAATGAGTCCTTGACAAAGGATGATGCGTCACCAAAGACATATGCGACGATCTATCGAGGAATGATAGGTTCTTTACTGTATTTGACTATATCTAGACCTGATAGAATGTTTAGTGTATGTCAATGTGCTAGGTTTCAGGCTGAACCGAGGGAGTCACATGTCAAGGCAGTGAAACGTATTCTGAGATACCTGAAGGGAGTAAAGATCAGGTCTCTGATATCTTTACCAAGGCTTTACATAGGGAAGCATTTGAAAAGCCGATAATGGAACTTGGTTTAATGAGCCCACACTGAGGTACTTCTAATCTCACTCTCAATGATTGGTTAGAAGTTAGGGTTTACAACATGCATGATTGTCATCTATGTGAGTGCCTTCTTGAAGTCTCTGAGTGACGAATTTATTGTATGCTTATACTTCTTGATTAAACTTGATATATTACATGCATGCTTGAACATGTTCCTTGAAGCCATAACATACCTTCCGGATTTTTGTACCCTAATAGCCCCATGAAGGAAGTGTATGAAACCACCTATGCCACATACTAGTTGTGTTCTTGTCCAATGACCTCTTTGCAAATTTTCTGGACATACATGATTAGAAGTAAAATTTATGTGTGATTGAGTGTTTGAGTTGTGATGATTTTTACATATTATACCCTTATGGTAAGCCGATCCATCACAACGTCCCTTGTGAAAAATTCATGATTTGGAACTGGTATGGCATTCACTTGGTCAAGATGTGGACTATTTTGAACTGAAGGACCTGACGAGATTCTTGAGATACAAAAAATCAGATGCATTTATGGTGATTAGATGGCTGACCGACTCAAAAACCCAGAACAAGTTGATTTTACTACTGTCGGGAACCCAGAAGGGGTTAGTGTTGTTGTTGTCGAGAACCCAGAACAAGTTAATGTTGCTGCTATGGAGAACCCAGAAGGGGTCGTTGATTCTGATGACACAGAATTTCTTTTTGCCTGTTCTTAAGAGAAATGAGATATTCCAAAAGATGTGGGTGAGCCATTTGTTGGAGTAGAAATATCGATGCTGAATCGGAAGTTGAAATTCTAGTAGAAGAGAAGGAGGTCTCTAAGAACTCAGTGATGTTCCTGATATGATTAAAGCACAAGGCTGGGAGAAGATGTGTGAGAGTCAGGACCCTGTGTGTCCTGAAGCAGTCCATGACTTCTACAAGGAGTTGATTTTAATTGATGGTGAAATACCAGTTCCGGAGGTGAAATTCAGAGGAAGAAAATTCAGAGTTCCTAGTATGGAAATAGCTCTAATTGCTGTGAAGGTTGGATATTCAAAATTTGTGACAAGATCTCGTGTTATTCAGAGATTAATTGCTGTGGAGAAAGGAATTTGTGACTTGAAGAATGATCTGAAGGAGTTGAAAGAAGAACTCAGGGAGGTGAAGGATGGAGTCCTAGCATTGCTCTCAAAATTATGAAGTTCTTCAGTCTGAAAATGGTCACTTTTGATTGAGAGAATTCTGTGGCCAGTTCCAATCTTGGATTTATCCCCTCCTTGACCCCTACCAGGTTATTTCCTTTCTTGCTGACTATCAAAATTTGATTTTCTGTTCAGCATGTGTGCTTGACTATCTTGTTTAAGTTTGAAGTGGTTGCATGCATTTATGAGTTGCTATGATCTTCAAGATATCTCTCATATTTATGCCTGCCTCGTATGTTGTTTACCCTTCTTTGATGATGCCAAAAGGGGGAATGATTAGGAGTACCGATTCAGGGGGAATTGAATCAGGTTCTTGACTTGGTTCTTGACTTGCTAAACCTGTGTAGGTTCTTGACTTAATAGATTGTTTGTTAAGTTTCTGAGTGTGCAGGAACTTAGGGGGAATTTGTCCCAGGGAGAATATGTTCTCATTTGATGCTGTGTGCATGTTTAACATCTATTAAGTTTGTCAAGTCTCTGAGTGTGCAGGAACTTAGGGGGAATTTGTTCCCAAGGAGAATATGTTCTCAATTGATGCTGTGTGCATGTATAAACTCTATTAAGGGTTGTTTTGGTATTTTTCCCTTAATGGGTTGTCATCATCAAAAAGGGGGAAATTGTTGAGGCATTGGCCTCACACGTTTTTGATGATTGACAAACCAATTTAATGGTTTGCTTGAGTTTCTATTAGTCAGGAACTTACTGGAGCATTCAAGAACATGATGCTGAACTCAAGTACCTGTGGAAGTCTCAGAGTACCTGTGGAAGTCTCCGAGTAACCAAGAACCTGAGTATTGGTCAACGGTCAAGTCAACGGAGCATTTGAGGTCAAGTCAACAGAGCAGTTGAGGTCGAGTCAACAGACCTGAACTCAAGTACCTATGGAAGTCTCCGAGCAACCAAGAACCTGAGAATCAGTTAAGTCAACTGAACAGTTGGAGTCAAGTCCACGGAGCAGTTGAGGACCAGTCAACGGAGCAGTTGAGGAAGCGGTTGAGGACCGGAGTCAAGGACATCATGGCATGATGGCACGTCCCCCTCAACACATCAAGGAGATCATGGGATGTCAGTTACATCACATGATCTGGGCAGTTACCTAACAGTTACCTGGCAGTTACCTGACGGTTACTCAAGAACATATATAAGTCCAGGAGCTCCATTCAGATCAGTGCGTCTTTACGATATTCGTAAGAGGGCCGGTGCATTTACCATATACGGTAATGCATCTACAATATCCGTGAGAGCTTTCCAAGTGGGGATTCCCAGTGAGAATATCGAGCGAACTGTGCGAGTGATATTCTGTGAGATCGAGTTGGACTTGATCATTGCCGGAAAGCCAAGGAGGTGCCGTGACTACAACGACGTCGACGAGACAGTCAGGGAAGTAGTCTGATTATTGCTTGTGTAAATCTAGATTAGATTTATACTTAATAGGCAAATTTTGTACCACTGAGTGTACAGTTTAAATAATAATAAAAACTATTTAAAGTTTATTCCGCTGCTCATTCTGTTAAGTCAATTACCTGCATACTAAGTTAGGTTCCTAACAGTCCCGAACTTGGTTAAGTCTCTGACTATTTGAGGTCAAGTCAACAGACCTGAACTCAAGTACCTATGGAAGTCTCCGAGCAACCAAGAACCTAAGAATCAGTTAAGTCAACTGAGCAGTTGGAGTCAAGTCCACGGAGCAGTTGAGGACCAGTCAACGGAGCAGTTGAGGAAGCGGTTGAGGACCGGAGTCAAGGACATCATGGCATGATGGCACGTCCCCCTCAACACATCAAGGAGATCATGGGATGTCAGTTACATCACATGATCTGGGCAGTTACCTGACAGTTACCTGGCAGTTACCTGACGGTTACTCAAGAACATATATAAGTCCAGAAGCTCCATTCAGATCAGTGCGTCTTTACGATATTCGTAAGAGGGCCGGTGCATTTACCATATACGGTAATGCATCTACAATATCCGTGAGAGCTTTCCAAGTGGGGATTCCCAGTGAGAATATCGAGCGAACTGTGCGAGTGATATTCTGTGAGATCGAGTTGGACTTGATCATTGCCGGAAAGCCAAGGAGGTGCCGTGACTACAACGACGTCGACGAGACAGTCAGGGAAGTAGTCTGATTATTGCTTGTGTAAATCTAGATTAGATTTATACTTAATAGGCAAATTTTGTACCACTGAGTGTACAGTTTAAATAGTAATAAAAACTATTTAAAGTTTATTCTGCTGCTCATTCTGTTAAGTCAATTACCTGCATACTAAGTTAGGTTCCTAACAGTCCCGAACTTGGTTAAGTCTCTGACTATTTGAACTTAAGTCCTTGACTTACTAACCACGATCCTATCACTCACCATAAAAACATGTTATATATTTCAATTTCCGAAATCAGTATCACCATTGACACTCATATGTAAACCTTCATTTGGTAACACCAGAGAAATAGGCACATTAACTATATCGCTGGCTAAAATCAAACTACCTTCTTCCCCAAAAAAATTTCAAAGAACTCCAATCATGCTCTACGTGTATATCTACCGTATCACCATCGGGCAACATCTCTAACAATTCTCATTTAGAATTGAATTCATATATGTATAAATCAAACATCATTTTAAATTAGAAAGAAACGAAATGCCGATTTCAATCGAAATCATCACAACTTATGCCCTAATTTTTTTTCTTCATAAAATTGAGAATCCTAATTTCAACCTCTTCGAAGTCTTGCTCGAGGAACAACGACGCGACTTCGAACGAAGAAAGATCGGTGAATGAGAAGCTCAAAACCAGTGTAGTGAGAGCGGGGGACTCCGATGCGTATGCCGTTTTCGTCGATTAGGCAAGCATGTTTTTTTTTAATATAAATGTATTCGTTTAACCATTTGACGGCGTCAGTTTAATATTATATGGGTATTAAAAAATTGAGAAATTGCCCTTGATAGTCAATTTTGATAGTTCAGACCGTGATTTGTCAATAGATAGTAATTAATATACTTTCTGTCATTTTCCCTGTTTATTACTGCAAAAAGTAAGTGACGGAGTGATTTGCAGCGTTCCTTCAAGATGGATGCCATTGTAACCACCTTTTTGCTGATTTCTTCAGCCACCGTGTTTGCTTTAAACTTAGAGTCAGCACGGGAAGATCAAAAGTTTGTGGAAAAGAGAAATGAAGTGCTTATTGGCCGTCTGTAGCCTACATAGTAGAGTTCTATTGATGTAATACTACCGTTCGTTCAAAAAGAAAAGAAAAAAAAAACTTATAGCGAAACGAACTAAATTTAGACTAATTCTTCGCAGCTCCCCCCAAAATGAGATAAACATGTTGTAGCTTCCCTTCCTGACTGACTTTCTGATTCTTTGTTTATTTCTGGTGCAGGAGATTAACATATAAAAACTTCACTTCTAGACTTCTCAAAGCCAAAAGACTGTTCAGACAGGTTGATTAATGCAGCACACTAACGCACAACTTCTTTAGTTTGTTCTGCCTTACAGCTTCTGTATTTTTCTGTTTTGTATTTGACACGCTTTACACGTAGGAAGCCGCTGTGCCAGATGACCAGACCTGCACAGATTTAAGTAATGCTGGTTCAAACTTGGAGTGATGATTATAAAATTCACGAGTAGATATATGGAAAATAGACTTCAGTATCATGCAATGAATTCGCTGATTTATAAAAATGGTACTTAATTCAAAGTCAAGGCATAAACTCCCTACCTCTCGTCCAAGGGCTAAAAGAATTGAATGAAGCAGAAGATGGTATGCACGTCTATCTGCACGCCTTTCACTCAGAGAATAAAGAATACCGACCATTCCGATGATAATGCTATTCAGTTTGACAAAATAATTGCAGATTGCAGCCGAAGGAAAAAAGAGTTCACATACAGGTCGAGTTGCAAAACTGCAGAGGATGGATAACCTGTCAATCTCAGACGAAGCTTCTGATTTTTCCCATCCTTCACCGCCTTCTTCGCTGGATCAAACAGATACACCAGCCACGGCAAGAACTGGATACACTTCAATGATGAGTGTCGACTCCTTTGCTTACTGTAGAACAAATTCAGGAACGTCAGAGTCCATTGATGAAATTGCGTGTTCCTCCAATGAGCGTTCTCCAATGGGGCGTTTTGCAAGGTTGGTCAGCCGCAGTACGCCTTCCCTGTCACGATTAGGAATGAAACAACGTAAGCAGCAACTGGTGGATGATGAGTCAGACGACAATCATGAAACTTCAAGTTTAGGTTGGTCAGCTTTACCTGGCATTCCTCGTAAATTTCCTTTCTTCCTCAATTTATGTAATTAATATGATGCAAGTGTTTCATAGAAGCCGAGCTGATGAAGGAGAGGTTTGCCAAGCTGTTGCTTGGGGAAGACATGTCCGGGAGCGGAAAAGGTGTCTGCACTGCGGTTACAATCTCAAATGCCATCACAAACCTATACGGTAAACATCCATCCCAAGAAAAGAAATTCTAAATGAAAACACTCAAATCAAATGTGTCGAACTATTTGATTTTCTGACCATTTCATGTATTTCTGCAGCCACCGTGTTTGGTCAAAACTTAAGACTAGAACCATTGCAGCACGAGAAGAGAACTTTGTGGAAAAGAGAAATGAAGTGCTTATTGGCAGTCTGTAGCTACATAGTAGAGTTCTACACAGAGACACAAAATTTACCCAACGGGAGTCCTATTGAGGTAATGCTACCATTTGTTCACACACAAAGAAACTTATACCGCAACGAACTATGTTTAGACTAATTTTTTGTAGCTTGCAGGTGATGGCAAGCAGACCGAGAGCAGACATCTGCATCAACCTCCCAGCCCTGCAGAAGCTCGATACGATGCTAATAGTAAGAGATAAAAATAAAATAAAAAATGTTAATGTTTTCCGGCATGTAAACCAGAAGGTTGGTGGCTAATGGTTGTCATGTGACAGGAGATATTGGACAGTTTCGATGAAAGGGAATTCTGGTACGAAGAGCAAGGGAAAATGTCGATGAATTCTAACAAGCCAGGCTCCTCTTTCAGAAAAGTTGTGCATAGGAACGAAGAGAAGTGGTGGGTACCTGTCCCGTGCGTTCCATCAGGTGGAATCTCCGAAGCTTCGAGGGTAGACCTGCAACATAAACGTGACTGTGCTAATCAGATTCACAAAGCAGCCATGACTATTAATAGCAGTGTTCTTGCTGAGATAGAAATACCTGAATCATATATGGCAGCTCTTCCCAAGGTCAGAATGTAAAATATCTCATATTGTCAAAACTGTTATTTTTTCTTTCTGGTATTGGTTTCTGATGGCATTACAACTTGGTTTTCAGAGTGGACGAGCAAGTCTAAGGGACACAATATACCGCTATATGCAAAATGCTGAAAAGTTCTCAGCTGAGCAGCTTCTCGACAACCTAAAGATAAGCTCTGAACGTGACGCTTTGGAGATTGCAGATCGAGTGGAAGCCTCCATGTACACATGGAGACGTAAAGCCTGTATAAGTCATTCAAAGTCATCATGGGACCTGGTGAAAAATTTAATGTCAGAGAATGAGAAATCTGATAAAAATTATATGCTAGCTGAGAGAGCAGATAGTTTACTGTCCAGCTTGAAGCGCAGGTACCCTGGACTCTCGCAGACTAGCTTAGACACTTGCAAGATCCAGTGCAATCAAGTAAGCTTTCATCTATAAGTCGCATGAATCAAACATACATACATATGCATAATTTCCATGTTCAGAGAAACTAACAAAAAAACTTGTTATTTACCATAGGATGTGGGGCAAGCGATTCTAGAGAGCTACTCGAGAGTACTCGAAGGCCTAGCATACAACATTGTCGCCTGGATCCAAGATGTGATATATGCAGACACAACCGCAAAGAGCCAGTAGTATACAAACCTGCCGAGGATACATACATTTTTACAGCCTACCAGTTTTCAATGGCAGTCAATTTTGATGGCATGCCAATATTCAAAAAAGAAAAAGAAAAACGTAGAAGATCAGTATCAGTTCATACTGCTAAAGAGCCAAATACATCATTGGAGCACTTAGTCCACAAGATACGGAAAGTCAAGAAACTGAGACATGTTGCTGATCTGTAAGATCCAGCAAGGAGCCACCAGAGACTAGTTCTTCTTTGTTGAAATAAAGTTAATGTATAGAACATGATGCTTCATCAGCATCAGCACATATATATTTACAAACATATATCAACAATTCTGTACACACAATTCTATAGATATGGATTCCGATCAGAAACTGTATATGCCGCCTAAAAAGCCCAAACCATCACTGAACCCCAGTCCAATACAGTTAGCAGACAATAACAATAGCACAATTTCATTTTGACATCCTGAACAGGTTAACCTGGCGTCATATGTCAGTGAGCCACTTCTCAGCCTCCGGCGACAGCTTCATTTGCGTATCCAAAGATGAACTGAAAGCACCAATCTGGGAGCTGCATTTTCATCTCTCCTTTGTTCTCCTGCAATCACTTGTTCCCCTCCCCATTCATATCTCCACGACTTGATGAATCTTAACCTAAAAAATCCTGCAAAATTCACCCCCAGAATTCAATCATAACACATTTACGAATGAAGAATTAATGAACCAAGAGGGTCTCGCGCATGAAAATGGAGTTTCTAACTAATTTAACCCATTTGAAACTTAAATAATCAGTATACCTCATTTTTAATAATGTCGGTTTACCAGAAACTAGTATTCTTATCATTTTTTAATAATCCCGATTTCACTACTACCGGTACCTTTAAAAATGATTATATGGCTCGATCTTGGGCCTACCTGAACCAAATGGAACCGAAATAACATACATCATAAAGATACCGGTTTTCGGGCAATCGGCATCTTTGAAATGAATAGCACGTGGCAGTGGCTACATGCATATTTTCATATTCAGTGATGTCCTCCTCAACCGGGACCTCCTCCGCCAGGTCCTCATCCACCAGGTCCCCCTCCGTGATGTCCTCCTCCTCCACCATGAGAACCTCCTCCTCCTCCATCAGGTCCTCCCCCACCATGAGGGCCTCCTCCTCCACCATGAAGGCCTCCTCCTCCTCCACCATGAGGGCCTCCTCCTCCTCCACCATGAGGGCCTCCTCCTCCTCCACCATGAGGATCTCCTCCTCCACCATGTCCTCCCCCGCCATGAGGGCCTCCTCCTTCTCTACCAGTTCCTCCCCGCCATGAGGGCCTCCTCCTCCTCCACCATGTCCTCCCCCACCATGAGGACCTCATCCACCTCCACCAGGATTGCCTCCACCATGATGATCACCAGTTCACCACCTCCAAACAATCTTCTTTCTCAAGACACTACAAGTATACAACCTTCCTTAATTATCTGTGGAATTAGGGGTGGCAAAACGGGCGGACGGGCATCGAGCGAGTTGTAAACGGTTAGCGGGTTAAGTGGGTCAAACTCGTTAAAACCCGTTTAGGTTAGCGGGTTTAACGGGCGGGTTCTTAACGGGTAGCGGGTTAAGCGGGTTTACCCGATTAACCCGTTTGACCCATTTAGCCCGTTTAACACGTATAACCTTTTTAGTCTAAAAAAGATTATACTTGTTTCATTGTCAAATAATAAAATTATAATGTGAGAGATTCCACAATGTATGACAATGATACATGCATCATCGTTGAACCAAGTCAATGTTGAATCATGCAAACGAAGAAACATGTCAACTTGCTCAGAGTTTGAATAGAAACCGTCAACAAGCAACGTGTTAAAAGTGTTAGGCCGTTTAGCCCGTTAACCCACCTAACCCAGTTAACCCGCCTAACCCGTTTAACCTAGTTAGTTTTAAACATGACTAAATATGTTTCAAAATGAAATATTGAATTCAGATTAGAGCTTAACTCTCGTTTAATATAAAACATGATTATATATGTTTCATGTTTCTCATCCTCGAGTTTAACCGTAGGAAAAATGCATAGATGTTTTTTATATTGGTTAAAAGAATTGTAATGTATCACTATTTAAATTTCGAAAAATCATTATCAATTTTTTTTTCAAAATATCAGTTATCAACATTTTCTAAATATTTATTTTAAATATTTTACTAACTTAAAATAATAGAATATATTTGATAATTTATATATTTATTATATAATTTTTTTAATTTTTTTAATAAAAATATATAATAAGGTAAACGGGTTACACTACAAATTTTTGGTTTTTTCCGACGTCAGTAAAACGCTGGAATAGTGACGGAAAAGTGACGGAAAAATCTGAATTTCCGTCACTTTTCCTTCAACAATGATGGTGACGGAAATTTTTCCGACGGTAAAAAGTTTCCGTCAACATTTCGTCGTTTATTTCCGTCATTGTTTCGTCGAAATTCCGTCGCATTTCCGGTAAATAAAATTCCGTCGTCATTCCGACATGTATCCGGCGAGATTCTCCGTTAAAATATCGTCTGAATTTCGTCAATAATATTTTCCGTCTACATTCAAACAGATTTCCGTTTTCAATATTTTCCGTCTACATTCCGTCAGCATAGTTTCCGTCTACATTCCGTCCATGTTCCATCGATAATATATTCCTTCATTAATCCGTCTTAATTCCGTATTAATATTTCCGTCAATATTATTTTATATTTTTTAATATTTTAATTTTCGATATTAATGTTTATAAAATATTAATATTAATTTTAATACTAATTATAAAATATTTAAAACATGTTTTTATTTAATAATAAATTTATTGATAATAAAATATAGGTTCATATGTTCCTTAGTGTGAGCAAGATAATTCTAATGGCTGGTCTGCTGAGCAAATTTTTGACGGTGAGAGGACTGTAGACTGGACTGGAGAGTGTGGTCATCAGAAGTATTTTCTTCTTATATATGCTCATCCTGGTGAATCTCAGTCTCTGCATATAACATCTTCTTACTCCTACAGCAACCTCGAAAACATGTATGGTTGTGCTGAGCAGATTTGATCCTATGCTCGAAAACATGTCTGTTAGCAGCAACCTTGAAATCAACTCTCCAAGTTCAACGTCTTTCAGCTGCAGTGAACCAAAAGCTAATGAGAAGTCCTTTGAACATGAACCACTGCTTGAACCAATAGCCTATGTTTGTTACTTGATGTCGATGATATTGATCGCTTCTTGCAGTTAAATCAACTCCAATCTCACTAAAAGTAGAGAAGGTAGAACATACTTAAAGGAGTGGCAGTCGCGCACTTCAAATAACATTTTTCAAAACGTCCGAAATCCCTCGTTAAGCAAAATTTTTGTCCAAACGTATAAAATCCCGCTCAAATTAAATAACATTTTTCCATCAATATTCCGTCATTTTTCCATCAATCCCGCTCACCATTTTTAATCATTTTTAAAACCAGACGCAACCATTTTTAATCATTTTTAAAAACAGACCATTAGACAGCGCTTTTGTGGAAAAATGCTGTCTTATTATCTATTTTAGACAGCGCTTTTCCACAAAAGCGCTGTCTAATGTGGACTTTAGACAGCGTTTGGTTACAAGCGCTGTCTAAAATAGATAATAAGACAGCGTTTGGCTACAAGCGCTGTCTTAAATAGCCAAACGCTGTCTTAAATAGAACATAAGACAGCGTTTGGTTACAAGCGTTGTCTTAAATAGAACATAAGACAGTGTTTTGTTACAAGCGCTGTCTAAAATAGATAATAAGATAGTGTTTGGCTACAAGCGCTGTCTTAAATAGAACATAAGACAGCGTCTGGTTACAAGCGCTGTCTTAAATAGAACATAAGACAACGTTTGGTTACAAGCGCTGTCTAATGGTCTATTTTTAAAAATGGTTGCGTCTGGTTTTAAAAATGATTAAAAATGGGTAGAAATTAAAAATGTTTTTTGGAAGATGGAATAGTGACGGAAATGAGACGGAAAAAATGAAAAATATTTCTACCATTTACATGTGACGGAATGGTGATGGAATGTGGAGGGAATTGGGCTACAGTATGCACCGACTTAAATTCGACGGAATGTGGGTGTTGTTAAAAGTTCAAATAAGACAATTTATTTATTTTTTATCAGATAGAATCATCGTCAATTAGGTTCCGTCAATATTGCATCATTGTCGGATGACGGAATGAAAGGGGAAAAATAACGGAAATGCTTGGATGACGAAATCGAAGGGGAAATATAACGGTAAAATAAATGACGGAATATAGGGGGAAATGTCACGAAAATATTTCTGCCAATATTTCCGCTCATTGTCTGTCAACTTTCCGTCAATAAAAGTCTGTCGATTTTCGGCGTCAAATTTTGAGACGGAATATTGTTGATGGAATGTTGACGGAAATATAACGATATTTTTTTGTTGACGGAATTTTAAGACGGAAAAAAAATCAAAAATTTATAGTGTTAAGCGAGTTTTACCCGGATAACCCGTTTAATAAACGAGTTAAACGGGTTTCGGGTTTATTCAACCCGTTAAGTTAACGGGCAGATTTTTCACGGGCGGTTAACGGACGGGTAACGGGTTAGATTGCCACCTCTAGTGGAATGACTTGCTTCAAGAACAATGATGAAGATATATCAAGACTTGCAATATCAACCCACTGGTAATATCAACCCACTAGAAATATCACCCACTGAAATCCACTGCCACGTGCTATTCATTTCAAGGATGTCGGTTGCCCGAACACCCGTATCTTTATGATGCTGGTTCCTCAAAAACTGATATCATACGTGTATGCTTTTTTGATTTCACTTGGTCCACGTAGGCCCAAGATCGAGCCACATAATCATTTTTAAAGGTACCGGTAGTAGGGAAACCGGAATTATTTACAAAAAAAAATAAGAATACCGGTTTCTAGTAAACCGACATTAAAAAATGAGGTATACTGATTATTTGAGTGCCAAATGGTGCAAATGGATAATTCGAGTTTGAAAAGGGGTTAAATTAGTTATCACTTCATGAAAATGTGTAAACTTGAAATATTTCAAACTTGGATTTTAAGCAACACCTAACCAGCTTCGAGGTCGAAATTCGACAAGGAAGATTGAAGTGTTTGATTGTGGGAAAGTTGCTCGAAAGCTCTGTTTCTGGGATACGGGCATTTATGACGTCATTTTAAATAAAAATTTAGAGATTAGAAAAATACATCAGTGGATGAAAAACTGTTGAAAAGTGATCATTATTATCATTCAAAACCCTAAATTCCCAAATTACTAGGGGTTGGCGCAGTGCGGTTTGGTGTGGTTTAAGAGTAAATTTGCAGCCGCACCACATAAACTGGTTCGTAAATTTTGTAAACCGCAAAACCTCATTAGAAAAGTTAAAACCAAATATGCACCCCACCATTTTATTTGGTGCGGTGCGGTTTGGTTTAAAAATCGATTTTCAAAGTTTACAAAATCCAATTAATAGTTGAACTAAAATATTTACGTATTCCATAAATCAAGAACAAAGACAAGACAAAACCAATAACGATCGAGACTCTCGTGACTTGGCCGCTTGGGTAAGAAGATATGTTGTAGCTGTGCCGAAGAACCAACGATAGAACGAGAAAATCAAATGTGCACTTGTGTTATTACCACTAAGTTTAATTGGGTTTGCGCCTTAAATTATTATTATTATTATTTTGTAATAACTTTGAATTTCTAATTATATTATTATTTAATTATATATGTGGTGCGGTGCGGTTTAAAACAGGTGGTTTGATATATAGAACCGCTTCCGCACGGTGCGATTTTTAACAAATGAGTTTTTTTTTCCAAAAGAGGTGCGGTTAACCAAACACACTTTTGCGATGCGATGCGGGCAGTTTTTAAATTCAGAGCGGTTTTTGCCCACCTCTAAAAATTACACAACAAAAGTGCAAAACTATAAAAAAAATACAATTTACTCAATTTGAGCAAATTGTTTCCTAATTTATTTAATCTCTCAGTTTATTTATCATAATAATAAATCGTATTATCGCGCTGTTGTGACAAACTATTCTTTGTCACCTCTAAATAATGTCAAATATAGAGAGGGTCGAATGTACGTGGCTAAAAAAATTTGTAAACGGTACATACCTGGACAAACCCAAGGAAGCAAATGAGACTATGCACTAAGAGATATTGTATTTATGATTTATCTACTCCTTTCGAATTGGTTTGAATATGATGTTGATTTGTAATTAATTCCTATTTAGCAAGTGATTACAGGGAAAAAAATTTGATTTAAAAGGCGTTCCAATGGCTACTCCCCTCCCTAGCATGCTCTAATGATAAACACATCATTTCTAAGAATTTATGATGATGATTTGCATAAAACTTAGCCTAGAACTTGGAAAGATAAACTTTCGTTGACATCTTGTCCAAGTCTGTATTCTCTTATTCGAAATCTCACTCTTTCAAGATTGTTGATTCATTCTATAACACTCATTTTTTTTGATATTTATTCTACAACACTCATTTGTCCTTTAACTTTTGTTACAAGGTCAACTGAAATGAAATAGGAATTAAGATTTAATTTAGCATCCAGAACTTTGTATTCACTTTCATGAAATACGAGGTAAGGATCATTTTCACTACATATATACTATCACGTAGCTCTCTCGATACTTAGGTCCAAGTTTAGAGTCATTTAGTCACGTAAACATTTCATTAAACACGTAGCAATCATATGAAAATTGGAGTTCTTAAAGAGCATGTACACCAATGACTTTTTGAGTAATGAAAATGATCATAGAGACGATCCAAAAAATCAAGCATCACACTAAGAGCATATGCACTGCAGCAGCAATTGAGGACATTCGAGGTAGGTGAGCTGTGCAGCGGATCGTGTGGATGGAGGATGTGCAGAGGACGTCCGACTGGCCGTGCGGATGGAGGATGCCCGAGAGAACGTCCGCTCCTTTCGATTTTTAGGGTTTTGTCCTTGACAATTAAAAAAGACGACAGAAACGACGACGGTTCAGAGCGATTAAAAGAAATTCTGTGTTTTGGGCCAGTCCTTTTTGGACAAACGGGAAAGAAAAAATGACCCAAATTCTTTTAAATTAAAAAAAACCCAGCTGGTATTAAACTAACGGTCCAATTTTAAAATAATTCAAAAAAATTGAAAAACTGAAGAAAATTTTTTATCTATTTTTTGATTGTTTTAAAATGTTATCTATAAATACACAACTTGCATTAAAATTTTATTTATTAATAATTTATTTTAAAATTTATTTTTTTATTATAAATAGTAATAGGATGTCCTCTTGTAAAGTAACATGCGTGCACATAACGTAGAAAAATGTTATTACTATTTAATAAATAGTAACAGAAAATTCTCTTTGATGATGTTTTCAAAGAGATAGGATGTCCTCATGTATACGGATGCCCTAATGCTTTTATGAGTCATCAAACATGATCAGTCATGAAATTGGTCATTCACTGACTAATTTTGAAGTTTGGTCATGAGTTTAGTCATAAGAATAACCAATGAGTAAATGACACGTGTACAGTTCTAAATTTTAATTTTGAACTTGTAACTATCATATCTTACAAATTACAAATACAAAAAATGTAAAATAAATATCAATGTTTATAAAATTTTGAGATCTATAATTTGACATCCATATTGATATATTTCCAAACACTTTTAAAAAATTTATAAATCAACCCTTGCAACTATTAGAAGAATGATGAACTTTTTTGTTGGTCATGAATGGCATACACATAACCAAACTTATCATGAAATTTTTATGATGAGTGAGAAAATGATAGAAAGAGAGGGATGACCAATTTTTTGGTTACTGGCGTCCATGGTCTTAGTGAAAATGAAATCATCAACTATTATTATGGATATTCAAGTGTTTTAATTTACATGATCCTAGAATGCGGAAGAGGGTTATAGGACCCTCAAAACAATATACTACTCACTCAAAATCATGATCTACGTAACAAGCATATTATATAAGGGAAAACTACATGGAGAGTTGAATGATTAAGGGGAGAAAGGTGATTCAAGCCTTAGATTCTCTCATTGATGCTATCTTTTCTTCCTCAAGTGATCCTTGTGTAATTGTGTGGATGAGTCTTCTTCAACCTTTTTATGCTCTTTTTTTCTCTGAAAACGAGCTCCCTCAAGTCAAAACCCTGGTTCTCTATTTATAATAATCTCGACTAAAAAATTGATTCTTTTGTGTATGATTCGGCCGAGCTCGACCTGGTGACAGGTAGGGTAAGGCACTCTCAGGCAGAGTGATGTGCATGAGAATGAGCTGGTCTTCAAATAACTCTGGCGAGTCATGAGTGTTTCTTGGAATTGAGTTGTAGTTGAGTCAAGGTCAGGCACTCGGGCGAGTCATTCCCTTAACTCGGCCGAGTGATTTTCATAGAGGCGGGAAAGAAACCTTTGACTTGCCCGAGTGACTAAAAACTAGATGAGTATATCTTGTAATTTTAGGAGTTGAGTTAAGGTTTGATGACTCGGGTGAGTCATTCACTTAACTTGGTCGAGTGCCTTGCAGCTTGTCATGATCTTGCCCGAATCTTTTGTAACTCGACCGAATGCAGTGTCACTCGACCGAGTTAGTGCTGTGCTCTAAATGACTAGGGCGAGTCAAGTTCGAGTGCCCTCGCCCATTTTTATCACGAGACTTCAACTTTTCACCTGATATTGGTCTTTGAGGTTTCGACTTTGATGGGGGCGATCTAGTACCTAAAACGTAAAGCCAAATTGTAGAAAGCCGAGATCGATCAGCTGGATGGATGATCGGAGAGCTGAAGAAGAACGACGAAGGGACGATCGAAGATCGCCGGAGCAAGATTAGCTAAACCTAATTTTTATTTTATTTTTGATAAATGTTACAAAGGGGGAATGTCTGTTATAACAGACAAGATTGAATCAAATACAATTGAGACCCCTAACTAATGATTATATACAAAATCAACTTTCAGAAAATACAATCGACTGAAAACAGTCATTTATCTTGAAATCAGCCGGGCGGGTACCCGGTCGGCTGGCCGGTCGGCTAAGCTTTCTTCTCCTTCGGCTGGCCGGTCGGCCGGGAACTCTTCTCCTCAATACCCCCCTCAAGCTCAACTCATGTAGCTTGTTAATGACGTTGAGCTTGCAGGAGAGGTGAAGCAGCAGATCAGAAGATAGAGCTTTGGTAAACAAATCTGCAGGTTGCTCAGAAGTTGAAACAAATTGAGGACTAATTAATCCAGAAGTGAAGTGCTGCCTCACCACATGGCAATCAAGCTCAACATGCTTGGTTCGTTCATGAAACACAGGGTTCTTAGCAATGTGCATTGCTGAGTGATTATCACAGTGGAGCGGCACAGGTGACTGTATGAAAACTTGAAGATCAGCCAACACTCTTACCGGCCATGCCAATTCACAACAGGCATGAGCCATAGCCATGTACTCAGCTTCAGCTGAAGATCTAGACACAGTGGCTTGCTTCTTAGTCTTCCATGAGATGAGAGCATCACCCAAGGTAATGGCATAGCCAGTAATTGATCTTCTGGTTATGGGACAAGCTCCCCAATCTGCATCACAAAAAGCTGATAACTTGAGGTCTTTGCCACTAGGATAGAATAATCCTTGAGCGGGGGCTGACTTGAGATATCTGAGCACTTTGTGAGCTGCTTTAAGATGATCATCAGTGGGCTTGTTCATGAACTGACTGAGAATATGAATTGGATAAGCTAAGTCAGGTCTGGTGTTTGTGAGATATATGAATTGGCCAACCAGTCTTCTATAGGGCATTGGATCAGCAAGAACTGAGGCAGTGGATAAGCCAAGCTTATGATTTGTATCCATTGGAATAATAGAGGACTTACAGGCCAAAAGGCCAGCTTCAGATATAAGCTCAAGAGCATATTTCCTCTGGTTTAGAAACAGTCCTTCATCAGATCTGGAGACTTCAAAGCCAAGAAAATATCTTAACTGACCCAAGTCTTTGATTTTGAACAAATCATGAATAAATGCCTTAACCTTTTGAATAAGATCAGAAGAGGTGCCTGTGAGAATCACATCATCTACATAGACTAGAAGAGCCAAAAAGACACCTTCCTTGTTGTAAGTAAACAAAGAGTGATCATTTGGACTTTGCAAGAAGCCAAAGCTGATCAAAGCATCACTGAATCTAGCATACCATTGCCTTGGTGCTTGTTTGATGCCATACAAGCTTTTAAGTAACTTGCACACCTTACCTTGAGCTTTCTCATGTTTAAAATATCCAGGAGGCAAAGTCATATAAACCTCTTCATCAAGTTGGCCATGTAGAAAAGCATTATCTACATCCAACTGGAATAAAGGCCATCCTTTGGAGATTGCCACAACCAACAATGCTCTAATGGTGTTCATTTTGACCACAGGTGCAACTGTCTCATGATAATCAAGACCTTCAGTCTGAGTAAAGCCTCTTACAACAAGCCTAGCCTTGTATCTTTGGATTGTTCCATCTGAATGTCTCTTTACTCTGTAAATCCATTTAGAACCAATAGGATGCATACCTGGTGGTAAGTCTGTAATTTCCCAAGTATTATTTTTGTGAAGTGCTTGAAGCTCAGCCTCCATGGCCTCATTCCATTTGGCATCCTTACATGCCTTAGTATAGCAGGTAGGTTCTTCATCTGAAATGACTTGAAGGGCATATTGTTGCAAGCTATTGGAACAGCCAGTGTAGTCAACATACTTGTGGATGGGATAGTGACACTTGGAGACTAGAACAGTATTGCAAACAAAATCCCTGAGAGTCACATTAGGCCTTGGTACTCTTGTAGATCTTCTGATGGGCTGACCAGAATCAATAGGTGCTTCAGCCTGTACAGGAGCAGCATGAGTAGATGAGGAATAACCAGAAGTAGCAGATGATATAGGCTCAGCAACCTGAACCTGATCAGCACAAAATTCATTTGTAGAACATTGAGGTAGAGGAACAGTAATCTCATTAGGTAAATGAACACTGGCTCAGCAGAATTTGCACCAGCATGGTGATTGTTCCTTGCAGCACAAGGAAATTTTTTTTCAACAAATTTAACATCTCTGGAGACATATGAGACTTGATTCTGTAAGTCAAACAACTTGTACCCTTTTTGATTATAGGCATACAAGGTATAGCCCTTGAATCAAATTTAGATTTTCCAGGATGAATATTGGTCATGTAGCTCAAACAGCCAAATGCTCTCATATGGGTGTAGTCAGGCTTTCTTTTGAACAAAACTTCAAAAGGAGTAACACCCTTCAAAACTGAAGAAGGCAGCCTATTGATAATGTAAGTAGCAGACAAAGTGCAATCACCCCAAAGGAAGTCAGGTACCTTGGATTGAAATTTAAGAGACCTAGCCACTTCAAGCAAATGTCTATGCTTTCTCTCCACAATCCCATTCTGCTGAGGACTATAAGCACAGGATGTCTGATGAACACACCCTTGAGTATGAAGAAAATTCTGAACCTTGTGACTAAGAAATTCAGCTCCATAATCTGATCTAACAATCTTGATGGTATAGTTAAACTAAGTCTGAATCATCATATAAAAGTGAATGAGATGATCAGCAGCTTCACTTTTCTGTTTCATCAAATAAGTCCATGTGACCCTTGACTTATCATCAACAATGGTAAGAAAATATCTAGCACCAGATAAAGTAGGTTCCTTATAAGGACCCCATATGTCAACATGTATCAAGTCAAACACAGATTGATTGCTAGTAACACTTATAGGGAATGGCATCCTTGTTTGTTTAGCTTGAGGACAAACAGGACAATGCATAGCAGAATTATGACAACTGAAGTTAGGAATAGAGTGTTTCAAAGTACTAGCCAGCTTGTTGTAAGGAACATGCCCCAACGTATAATGCCAAAGAGTAGCTTGAGTATCTTTGCAAATAGAGAGACAGCCTGCAGTAGGAACTGATTTGAAGTGATAAAGGCCTTCAACCAAATCACCAAACCCTTGTAAAGTATGCTTGACTTGATCATGTATATAACAACCTTTTCAGTAAATTCAACCAACAACTTGGAATCCTCCACAAGTTTGGCCACAGAAATCAAGTTGAATCTGACATTAGGTACCAAAAGCACACTAGATAGCTTGATAGAATTACTCAAAACACAACTACCAGTGTGGGTGACCATGACCCTGTCCCCATTGGGCATAAGAACATTATGGGGAACCTCAAGACTAGTAACATCAGTCAAAAGATGAGCATGAGGAGTAATGTGATCCGTGGCACCACTATCAATTACCCAAGTATCTTTACTCACTTTAACAGAAGACAAACAGGTGTTACCTGCAATATGATCAGTGATTGCAGATCCACTACCACCTAGAAGATCCATCAGCTTGTTAAGCTGGTATGGAGTCATCTGCAATGAGCTGATCGGAACAGAAGACACTCCATTGCCAATGTTGTGATTTCTAGGTCCATTCCCTGCAGACTGATTCACAACAGGCCTATTTCCTCTAGTACTAAAACCAACTCTCTTGTGGTTAGTAAACTTGTATCCATGAGGATATCCATGAAGCTTATAACAAGATTTACTAAGATGCCCTAGCAGCTGACAATAAGTGCAGAACAAGAATTTTCAGTTCTTTTTGGCATGAATAAATCTACCAGATTGATGTTACATATAAGGAGCCGTTGTCAACATAGTTGCAGGAACAGTAGAAGTAATAAATCCAGATTAAACGATTGCAGCAGAGAATCACCATCGAAAACGCGATCAAAACACAAGAATCATACCATTCGCAGATCAAAACACAGACTTGCTCATCAAACAGAACGACGAAGAATAGAGGACAACACAGCAACCGATCACCAACAGACGCACACAACGAACTCAATCACGCAAAAGCTGAATTACGCAATCAAAGAACAGCAAGAAACGTACCGGATCATCACCAAAACATCTGATACCATGTAGAAATCCGAGATCGATCAGCTGGATGGATGATCGGAGAGCTGAAGAAGAACGACGAAGGGACGATCGAAGATCGCCGGAGCAAGATTAGCTAAACCTAATTTTTATTTTATTTTTGATAAATGTTACAAAGGGGGAATGTCTGTTATAACAGACAAGATTGAATCAAATACAATTGAGACCCCTAACTAATGATTATATACAAAATCAACTTTCAGAAAATACAATCGACTGAAAACAGTCATTTATCTTGAAATCAACCGGGCGGGTACCCGGTCGGCTGAGCTTTCTTCTCCTTCGGCTGGCCGGTCGGCTGGGAACTCTTCTCCTCAATACAAATAACAAAAAGTGTTGGATACAAATCAAAGTCTCTATAAAATGTGGTGAATAATAAGATGAAAATTTGACTTATCATATTGGCAACGACGTTTTAAACTTAAGCCGCTCTTAACAACATCGCCTTAGGTTATGTTACATTTTTACCATGCAAGTAAAAGAGAGTCCGTGTTTCTTGATTCTTTGTTTCCTACTCAAAATAAGCTTTCCAACTACATATGAGTTGTATTTTAATTTCACCTGAGGTGTTCTAAAATCTGATTTTTAAGAAGTTGTCCAGAATCTTTTTTGTGACGTGACAACACTGTAGACTGATTTTTAAGTAACTATTATTTCTGTTTTTGTTATTACAATTGGGTGATTCTGGATTCTTTGACGTCTAATCGAAAAGTTATTTCTAACCATACAAAATTTGAGAATTAGTTCAGTATGTGTATTTCTAAAAATGAGTTGCAAGATGACAGTTGAAAATTGTTTCTCTGTAATTCTGGACAGTTCTGTCCAACCATCTTCAAACTAAAATATCCCATATTTTAGCTATTCAAATTTCGTGTTATATACTTCTATGATTATCCACATGAAAAGAGCTTTCTAGCGGTATCTAACACATGAATTGATTTTAGCTGAATTCTTCTAAAAATATTTTAAAAGTTGGGTTCAGAATCTGTTAGTAATATTTGACATATTTTACCCTAAACCCTACATTATTATAGTCAAAACGATCTTTCTAACTGTGCGAGATATGTGTATTTGTTCGATATGTGATGGTCAGAAATTAAGTTTCATGAAATGAGTATACTGAATCTGAATATGATGTGCTAATATGTGTAGATTAATTTTGAGCAATTTGTAGTCTGAAGCTGAAAGAAAGGCTTCATAAATCTAAGTATTCAAAAGTGTGATCTTCTTGTGACTTTTAGGATTACTGACTTGATTTCTGGCATGATGAAAGTTTATTTGGAGGATATTTGGTGGCTTTCTAGGTAAGTAATATGAACCTTTCTGGTTATTTTTAAAATTATTCTGTAAATTGTTTTCTCAAAACTCGAATCATGGGTGTAAATGCTTCGGGACCCACTTTAGTCCCAATAAAGAAATTCTCGTGACTCTCGTTAATTATTTAAATATCTCGTCGCACTACTCGTGTCTCGTGACTCATTTCTCTGTCTTTACTCGTGTCCCATGTTATAACTCGTGCATTATGTAGCTTGTCATAATTCACGTTTCGTGCAATCACTCGTGTTTAACTCTGATATTTAACATTCCAATTATGATTTGTGTTGCCCAACCATAGGGTAAAATATGGTGATCGTGTTCCCTATTTTTATGGCAAAATATAGTGATCGTGTTGTCTAGCCGTACGACAAAATATAGTAATCGTGTTGCCTAACTGTAGGGAAAAATATGGTGATCCTGTTGCCCTGTCGTAGGGCCAATTACGACGATAGTGTCTCTTGAGACCCATGCTTGCGTGATTAGATTGCGAAGCCATTTTGCGTGCTACATATTTGAAGTCTTCGTGTCCTTCCATGTTCTTCATGCTATAAGCTTTGAAGCTATCTTGTCTCTCCACGTTTCTATGCTATAATATTTGAAACTATCTCGTCTCTTGGTTAAATTACCTCTTGCTAAAGTGTTTTTAATCATTCTCGCTTCGCTACAAGTCTTCGTGTAATTTATCGTTACTCTTTCATCACTCATGGTAACTTTTTTACAATAACTACATTGACACTCATGATTCAACTAGTTAGAGTATACATTAATGTGAATGAGCCGTGAACCAATAATTTCCGTGTTTAACTTTTCAAATATTGATGGATGTATTATGGGTGAATGAGTGAGAGGCGTACTAGTAAAGAATACTGAAATCTACTTGTCTTAGTCAAGACGAGTTCTAGATGGTGTTCGAACTACGTCTCGAACACTTGTTGGACCGTTTCAGGTTGTGTTCAAACAGAGACTAGAACACCTTAGCAGACAGTACCGAAAACAGAACAAATAGGAGCACACACGATATGATAACCCAGTTCGGCCTCGCCTACTGATGACACGTATTTATACGACTCATTAAGTCAACAAAACCCACCATTTACGACATTTGATCATGAGAACGTTTACTTGTTAATGTCATTTTGGATTTCAGGGCCTTTTGGAGCTTAAAGAAGAATCGGGCTTAAAAGATGGCATTTAAGGCCAAAATCACCACAAGGTATTATTGGCCCACACGTGAAGCCCAAGCCAAACCTAGCCCACTTGCAAAATCTTGATGATTCTAGAAGCATCTCATTATTCGCTCATGCCAATCCGTTTTGACTACATCCAAAGCAAGAGTGCCTTGATGATTCTAGAAGCATCTATCTCAACATTTGCAATGGCCAAACCACTTATGCCAGTCCAACTTGGTGCCCAAGACAAGAGAAACCCTAGCTCATTTCCTATAAATAGAACCCCTTGGCCTTGTGTAATCAATTCGAAAAATGTAGACAAAAATCACTCCTTTGTTCCCTTGTTGGTTTGGCGTTTGAAAGTAACAAGCTCTCAACTTCTCTCTACTCCTTCTCTTCTTACATTACGCAATTTACATTTCACACTACACATTTTAGGTTGAGCCTAAATTCCGATTGTGATTCCCTTAGCTCTTGTGTTCTTACCATGAACATGAGTGGCTAAAACCTTCACAATTCGGTTTGGGGATCCCTAGTGTTGTAGCAAGGCTTTGAGACCTTGATCTTAATGCTTCCTTGTATTCATTTGCTAGTCATGTGCCAATGGTTTGGGAATGAATACCTAGGCTAAACTAAGGCTTGAAAGGGCAAGGTTTAGCCGTGTGGGTTCACTACCTCCATTGTGCTTGTTGTCATTGAAAAGTGAAACAAGCTTTTGCACCTAGTCTAGTACACCTTGAAAGGGGTTATTAAACTTGTTCGCACTAGAAATCCAAGTCTTGAAAAGGAATGGATTGTGGTGTATGCGCTCGAAAGGGCCTTACTTTAGGGTTTTTGTCTTGAAATGGAACTAACCCACACTTATGGATACAAGGATAGATCATTAGAGGTCAATGATGAGTTGAGCCACAACAAAAGGCCCCTAGACCGAATACCATTCTCTTGATCACCATCCCATTGTCTTTACTTTTGCATTTACTTTTCGTACTTACTTTCAAAACTCGTTTCCAAAACCCCCATTGTCATTTACTTTACTTTTCATTGCGTAAGAACAACAAGTAACCATTACAACTCCTCTGGGTTCGACCCCTACTTGCCACTCTACTAAGGTAGTGGACTTATAAATATTAGATTTGATTTGCACACGACGACTGTGCTCCATCAAATTTTGGCGCCGTTGCCGGGGAGTTGTGCATTGGTGAAGTTGTTCTTTTTGTTTGTTTTCCCTTTTGTTCTTGTTTTGATTCTCTTGGTTCGCCATGGCCTCTTATTACAATAGAGAGCCTTGGGACGAGGAGGAGTTCTCCCCACCATCCTTCCAACATGAAATCCGTGAAAAGATCATCTACATTAAGCAATCCCGGGATGAAACATTGGATGAGTACTTATGGTACTTTGATTCCCTTGTGACAAGCTGCTCGCACCATGGATTCACTAACTTGGATCTTATTCAAAGATTTCTCGGTGGAATGATACCACATGAGTGGGATAGGCTCAATGAGGCGGCAGGAGGCTCGGTCAATGATTTAATCATAAGTGAGCTTTGGGACTTGATAAATGTTTTGGCCGAGGACTCAAGACCAAACCACAATCAGTCGGGTCCAAGCCCGGTGGGACAAAACCGGTCCTTGGAGGATATAATGGAAGAGTTGGCCGCGAGTAATGCGCGAATGGATGCAAGAATTCAGCAGAATCAAGCCGAGTTATCAAAGGCAATATCCGACTTGACCGCGTCCGAGTTGATAAGAGACCGGGAAGAAGAATTCTCAAGGGTAAATGAGGAGGACCAAACCGGGCCTATGGGCCTTGATATCTCAGAACCGGACGCGTCTCAGGCTCCCAGATCAGTGCCCATTCTAGTAGGCCCGGCTCTTGCACAGACGTCCGAAGGACTTGAGGCTCTTCGAGCAGACCCGATCCCAATTCCAGCAGCGCACCAGGCGCCCGGACGAGACTCAGTTCTCAGTCCCTCAGACGGATCAGTCCCTCCAGCAGGCCCGGTTCCCTCGGACAGACTCTCTTTTGCGCCTAAGGCGCCCGGACTAGTCCCTGCACCCGAGCCCGAGACCATCCCCTTCCTCACTCCCGGGCTGTCCGAAGAAGACCCAAACCTCATTGATGAGCCATCCGAGGCATGCCCTAACCTCCTAGCCGAAGAGTCCCAACTTGAACCCTCATTGTCTATGGAAATCACAACCACCGAAACTCATGTAATCAAAGATGATGTTCAAGGCGAGTTAGAGGTGAAATCAAACATGGGGACAAGCTTGGTGTCGCTTGTGAGTGATGGCAACATTATGATCTTCAAAAAATGCAAGGATGCCATCCGCTCATTGATGGACCATAATTATACGAATCAAAAACACAGTAAAACCCACTAAATTAGATTGTTTGTCTATTTAACTTTTGCTTGTTAGTTCCGATATATTTCTACAGGGTATTTTGGCGCTTAGAGAGAAAACACGCTAAGGAGAGGATTTTACGCTGAAAAGATATTACGAGTCATTCCAAGGTCAAGATCAGACGCTGAACGAAGAAATCTCAAGATCCTGACATTGAATTACTCAATACAAATCCAACCGAGGAACAACCAAAGTCAGACCGGAGCAAAATTGGATTGATAGTTTTGTGAAAAGACTGCACAAAACTATCAAAACTCATCCATGGACCAAGTGACCGGCGGCTTTGGTGAAGAAGATGACTCATGGGTGGCCTTCCTCCTCCTCCTCCTCCTTATGACCGGTGGCTTTTGCTTGGAGGTGGCAAAGCCACCAAAACTCCCCTCCATGAAGACTTGCTACCGGCGGCTAAGGGGAGGAGCCACAAAAGCTTGCCATGTGTGGCCTTCTCCTCCACAAGTTCATCACCTCCTCCTCCACTCTTGGATGCAAAACCACATGCCACCATCTCCACCATCCATCTCCTCCCCTTGTGGCTATAAAGGGAGCCATCCTCCTCCTCATTTGTATCATCCAAAAAATCAACATCTCACTTATCTCTCTAAATGTTTGTTACTTTGTAAGTTTGGTTTACGAAATAATACTCTTGTTGGTTCTTGAGTATTATAACGGTTTGAAATTACAATACTCCTGTTGGTTCTTGAGTATTATAATACTGTAGAGAATACTCCTGTTGGTTCTTGAGTATTCAGTAGGAATTAGGAATACTCCTGTTAGTTCTTGAGTATTCCACCCCCTCTCCTCTTATTCTCTTTCAAAAACCCCCGAGTATTTAGCTATGATATCCTCTTCCATGGATATTCGTAGCTAAACTCTTTATTCGGTTTAGGGTGTGTACTTGTATCATAAAATGTTTTAATTCTTTTAGTTTCTTTTCTCTGTATTCAAAACTTGTTCTATGTGCCATATATTAGGTTAGAACTTCCAAGGTTGAGTGGATGCTTGGAATGGCAAAGCTCTTCCGTGGGGTTCGTAAACATACTCGGATAAGTGGATGCTTGGAATGGCAAAGCTTATCTGAGGAGTTTGACCTTTCTAAAACACCATTTGGTTGCTCGGGAATGAAAGACCAAATGGATGCACACAGGCTAATATACCTTGGAATGGGGTATTAGTCTAAGTAGAACAAGTGCTCTACGACTTTTGCAAAAGACTAGACGGTGTTGCAAGTTGAGTGCTTGGAATGGCCTCGATTCACTTTCGAACACTTTTGCAAAAGGCTAGACAGTGTTGCAAGTCGAGTGCTTGGAATGGCCTTGATTCACGTTTGAATACTTAGAAAGGTTACTAAAATAATAAACAGGCTATGATACAAGGCCCCTGAAACCGAATGCTTTCCTGAGATTCAAAACCCTCTGTATTTACTTTTATAAATTGCTCGATCATCTGCAATCACCAACCGCTCATCTACCGGAGGACTCACCAATCACGCATCACCCACTGTAAGTCTTCTTTCTTTAAATTCAGTATTTACTTTCTGTAATTTACTTTTCCGCACTCAAAAACAAAAACAACCAAAAAAGTCACTTAGTCATAACCGCTAAAATCTCAATCAAACCTAAAAAACGCTCCCATCCTGTACAAATCCCACAAAGAACAACGTATCCTCCTAATTCCCTTGGGTTCGACCCCTACTTACCACTTGCTACCCAGTAGTGTAGTTGCGAGTAGCGGAAAATATAAATTTATTTGCACAGAGAACATTGTACCTTAACGACAGTGCAGTGGGCTTCGTCAAATTGGCGCCGTTGCCGGGGAATTAGCCGTCGGATTGGTTGTTTTCTTTCCATCTCTCTTAAATTCTCAAACGCGCTCGAAACAACCATGTCTCGCGAAGGAAGCCACCATGACTATCAGGATGATGACGAGATAAACCTGTACGAGCGAAATGATGAGGTGCCACTTCCATTTGTGGACGATTCGGAACAACTCATCAGAAACAAAAGGGCTCGTGATAGGGAGGCAATCAGAAGAAATCAAGAACCACCCGAGGACCGAAATGCAGCTGGTCCAGTACAACCCCTAGATATCCACCACCCCCTCAACCTCGACAAGTGCCGAGACGAGAACCCGCTTTCGATGACTACTACGGAGATAACAACAACTACCGTGAACCTACATTGGGAGAGCTCTGGGCACCAGATTTCAAAATTCAGCCGTGGTGCATTCACGAAGGCCCTGAACTGGAAAATATCGCCATCAACACTTCAGTGGCCCACAACTTACCGAAATTCTCAGGAACGCGTGGAGAATCAGTAATGACTCATCTCCAACGCTTACATGGTATTTGCCAAAACTTAAAACTGAATGGCGTGAACGTAGACGACTTCAGGTTAAAGGCGTTCTACTTTTCCCTCATTGACACGGCAAACGACTGGTTCCTTTCATTGCCTTCTGGAAGCATCAAAACATGGGCTCAGATGCAGAAGAAGTTCTTAGACAAATATTACCCAGCAGGAAGAGCGATGCAAGTAAGGAGGCAACTGCAGGACATCAAGCAAGGACCCAATGAAACCATGTACGATTACCTGGAAAAATTCAACCGCCTGGAGAGAAGCTGCTATACCCTTGGACTACCCGAGAAACTCACCGTCGAGTATCTCATTAACGGATTAAGACCCTTAGATAAAATGCTCCTGGATGCCTCAGCTGGAGGGTCCATGATGAATCTATCATTAAGTGGCATAAGGGATCTTATCACCAACGTTGCTGAGAATGCCCGATTCAGAGAAGAGACAACTCAGCAGGAAGAATTGTCCCGGACAAAAAATGTGGCAAAAGCTGAAGCATCGATGAGCTCTATGCCTGAAGAGATGAAGCAGCTAAAGGAGATGATGATTCAAATCCTACGAAGACAGCCAGTTCCGGTAAAACATTGCGAGTTCTGTGGTTCTACAGACCACAAAACTGACGCATGTCCGACATTAATAGAAGAGGAACCGGCAGAAGTGAATGCAGTGGGAGGATACCAAGGATACAACAACAACAGTAATGACAGAGCCGGACAAAACAGACAGTATGGTCAAGCAACCAACCCAAGCTTGCGTAACAATAACTATTCTCAGAAGGAAGCACAACCAGCTATTACTCAACCAGCTCAGTCATTCTACCAACCCCCCACCGGCAGTATAACCAGAACGCTCCATCAGCAGGCCAATATCAGCAAAGAGGACCAAATCAGTACCAAACCGGCCCGCATAATCAGCAAGAACCAACCAAATCGCTTGATTAAACGATGAAGGAGCTCGCAGGAAGCATAAATCAATTAGGTACTTCGCTACACCAATACCAGGCGAAAACTGACGAGGCAATTTCAGAATTGACCAAACAAATGTCCAGCTCGCCACCGCAATGTCAACATTCACTAATGAACCTGGCAGACTTCCTTCACCGACCATCCAGAATCCAAAGGCGAATCTTAGCATGATAAAAAGGTCAAACGTAAAGGCGACACTTGGAGAAGTAGCACGATCCCCAACTTACAAACTTACAAACAAGCCCTTCATTCGTAGGCGTCGTCCTGACTGGAATCAAGAGGAAGACCAACCCAATGATGGCAAAACATGGGTTACACATGCCGACAATGGACGGTACGCATTCACCGTTTGTATAACACCACCACCGATCATACACTCTGACATACTAGCATCTGGATGGGATGACAGTAACAATTTAAGGTGGGACTCCCTAACTAATATTTATGCTGCGAAGCAAAATATTAAGGGATTCGATTATACAAATCCTAAGCCAAGGAACGGGCAGAATGGCCCGACAGTAGAAAGAGCCCTCACTTCAAATCACGAGCCACAACCGGAAAGAGATAAAGACCCAGGGGCCTTCACAGTCACCTGCAGTATTGGTGAAGCACATATTCATAAGTGCTTAGTCGATCTTGGAGCTGCTGTCAACGCCATGCCCTCCTCCTTATATTACTTATTAGGACTTGGTCCGTTAAAACCACCGAGGTCAAATATCGAGCTGGGAGATAAATCGTGCATCCGTCCGGTTGGAGTGCTAGAAGATGTAATACTCCATGTGGGAGAGCTCGTCGTTGCTGCAGACTTCTATGTGATACAAACGGAAGAGACCAGCGAAGACGACCCTCCAACAATAATCTTGGGACGACCATTCCTCTACGCTACTAAAGCAAGGATCGATGTGGGCAAGGGCTCATTATCGTTTAAGTTCGGCGGCAAAATCGCACATTTCTACATTGATAATAGCCGCATGGATACAAAGAAACCGCCAGACATTATACCTATCTCAGATCACGGTACACAGATTTCTGACTTGCCGAAGGAGACCGAAAGAGTAACAAGACCAGCAGCTATGGTCAAAGGTCCCCCGCCTTCTCAGAAACAATGGAAAGAAAAAACACCAAAACCATGGAGCTTTGACCCAAGCACATCTGCTCACAAGAAATCGGGTAAAGGCAAGGCAAAAACCAACACAGGAACAGTGGCGAAATTCGACCTAAGCCACCCATGGGACCCCAACCAGTGATCCAGGAATAAGGTACTGTCGAGCCAACGACATTAAACAAGTGCACTGGTCGGGAGGTAACCCGACACTATCTTACTTTCTGTCTTTTTATTTTTATTTTTATTTTTTGTCTTTTAGTTTTTATCAATAAGTCGCTCTCACCCACTTGGTGCATAGAATGATTTGACTATTTAGGAATTGGTTTTTGGAGCACGATCGGATCAGCCAGGCAGCTTCCGTGAATTTACCGGGCCTGTGCTGAGAGTTCAAGGCCCCAGCCGAACTCCCTCGATTATCCAGCCTCATGCCATGTCATTCGACACAAAAAGGGAGTTCAGATCTTACCTTTCCTTAATATCATTTCCTTCTCGTAATTGTCTGCTTGCATGGCTTTTGAACTAAGTAGTGCTGAAAGGCACGCCTTCGTTCAAAAGTGTGGGGTGAGATCCGCATGTGTACATAAATAAATAACATGTTTTTCTTTTTTAGTATTATCTTTTTGAAAATATGAACTTAAGAATGTGAAAAAGATAGATCTAAAATTCATGCATTTACCTTGTGAAAATTCAACTGTCTAAAAACTTAGAACGTAACTTCTCATTTGTCCCTTTGTGCTGAGATAAACTAGGGATGTGGAGTTGATAGAAATGCCCTAGAGAGGCTTGGCAAGTAATCGAAGGATCGAATGAAACTATATGGTTTTCGAAGTCAGTGGAGGCTGCACTTCGAGTTTCCGTGAAGATTGAAGTCATCTCCGCCATGCAGTGTTTATGCAAAAGAAAAAAAAGGCGAGGACGGGAATCAGACCGTCCTCTCTCTAGTCAAAGTAGCCGATAAAATAGATGAGCGACCCTCATCTTGACCCGCGCGAAACGACAAGGATGAGAGGAGCGGGGAGGTATTTCCATAGGCTTGCGGGCGATGATTGGACCTCCCAAAAAGGCTTGAGAAAATGGACTAGCAAGTCACAAAGACGCAAAAAGCTCAAAGAAGCAAATCAAGAGGCCAAAGGCCCAAAATTGTGAAGGTTTTAACCAAACAAAAAGTGAAGTACTCAAAGAGTCAAATCAAAGGCCAAAGGCCGATTCACTACAAAAGCAGTCCCTCGCCAAAAGAAAATCAAAGTACTCAAACCATTGAAACCCGAACCGAATCACGTGCTAGAGAAAGCTACAAGGAAACCATATAGTGCGAGACGGTCCCGAGGTTGCAGTCCAGGAGCCTAAAAAGGGCTATCTCCCGAAACAACCAGAATAATTTGCATCTCAACACGGAGGTACAAGTATCAAGTTTCTTCTATTTATTTACACAGTTCAATTTGGTAATAAGTAAGCAATGCATGAATTAGGATAAATCGAGTCCCACAGTCTAATTTTCATATTTTAACAAACTTACTTAGTGTGCCGCCCTTTAATAGCATTGTTCGGGACGAACAACTAAAAGTGTGGGGTGATCTGATGGACCATAATTATACGAATCAAAAACACAGTAAAACCCACTAAATTAGACTGTTTGTCTATTTAACTTTTGCTTGTTAGTTCCGATATATTTCTACAGGGTATTTTGGCGCTTACAGAGAAAACACGCTAAGGAGAGGATTTTACACTGAAAAGATATTACGAGTCATTCCAAGGTCAAGATCAGACGCTGAATGAAGAAATCTCAAGATCCTGACATTGAATTACTCAATACAAATCCAACCGAGGAACAACCAAAGTCAGACCGGAGCAAAATTGGATTGATAGTTTTGTGAAAAGACTGCACAAAACTATCAAAACTCATCCATGGACCAAGTGACCGGCGGATTTGGTGAAGAAGATGACTCATGGGTGGCCTTCCTCCTCCTCCTCCTCCTTATGACCGGTGGCTTTTGCTTGGAGGTGGCAAAGCCACCAAAACTCCCCTCCATGAAGACTTGCTACCGGCGGCTAAGGGGAGGAGCCACAAAAGCTTGCCATGTGTGGCCTTCTCCGCCACAAGTTCATCACCTCCTCCTCCACCCTTGGATGCAAAACCACATGCCACCATCTCCACCATCCATCTCCTCCCCTTGTGGCTATAAAAGGAGCCATCCTCCTCCTCATTTGTATCATCCAAAAAATCAACATCTCACTTATCTCTCTAAATGTTTGTTACTTTGTAAGTTTGGTTTATGAAATAATACTCTTGTTGGTTCTTGAGTATTATAACGGTTTGAAATTATAATACTCCTGTTGGTTCTTGAGTATTATAATACTGTAGAGAATACTCCTATTGGTTCTTGAGTATTCAGTAGGAATTAGGATTACTCCTGTTGGTTCTTGAGTATTCCACCCCCTCTCCTCTTACTGTCTTTCAAAAACCCCCGAGTATTTAGCTATGATATCCTCTTCCATGGATATTCGTAGCTAAACTCTTTATTCGGTTTAGGGTGTGTACTTATATCATAAAATGTTTTAATTCTTTTAGTTTCTTTTCTCTGTATTCAAAACTTGTTCTATGTGCCATATATTAGGTTAGAACTTCCAAGGTTGAGTGGATGCTTGGAATGGCAAAGCTCTTCCGTGGGGTTCGTAAACATACTCGGATAAGTGGATGCTTGGAATGGCAAAGCTTATCTGAGGAGTTTGACCTTTCTAAAACACCATTTGGTTGCTCGGGAATGAAAGACCAAATGGATGCACACAGGCTAATATACCTTAGAATGGGGTATTAGTCTAAGTAGAACAAGTGCTCTACGACTTTTGCAAAAGACTAGACGGTGTTGCAAGTTGAGTGCTTGGAATGGCCTCGATTCACTTTCGAACACTTTTGCAAAAGGCTAGACAGTGTTGCAAGTCGAGTGCTTGGAATGGCCTTGATTCACGTTTGAATACTTAGAAAGGTTACTAAAATAATAAACAGGCTATGATACAAGGCCCCTGAAACCGAATGCTTTCCTGAGATTCAAAACCCTATGTATTTACTTTTATAAATTGCTCGATCATCTGCAATCACCAACCGCTCATCTACCGGAGGACTCACCAATAACGCATCACCCACTGTAAGTCTTCTTTCTTTAAATTCAGTATTTACTTTCTGTAATTTACTTTTCCGCACTCAAAAACAAAAACAACCAAAAAAGTCACTTAGTCATAACCGCTAAAATCTCAATCAAACCTAAAAAACGCTCCCATCCTGTACAAATCCCACAAAGAACAACGTATCCTCCTAATTCCCTTGGGTTCGACCCCTACTTACCACTTGCTACCCAGTAGTGTAGTTGCGAGTAGCGGAAAATATAAATTTATTTGCATAGAGAACATTGCACCTTAACGACAGTGCAGTGGGCTTCGTCACTCATACATAAAAAAGCGACCGAGGCATGGAATGTTTGCATGGAAACCGGGATGGAGAGACAAGAGGGCACGGCTTGATAAATCAGTGGCTATGCTCAAGAGATCTCCTCCTCCTCAAAAGGATGTGAAGGCAAGGCCACCTGACCAGTTAAAGGCAGAACCGAGCCCACTGCAATACGAGAACCTTGGGAAGATCAAGAGAGCAGTTGGGAAGAAGTTTGACCTCATCCGCCCATGAGATCCCAAATTATGATCCCACGGAGGTACTGTCGAGCCAACACTTTAAACAAAGGGGCTCGCCAGGAGGCAGCCTGGCATTTTACAGTATTTTTTGCACTTTTACTTTCTTGCATTTATTCTCACCCCATCATTGTCGGAAAGGAAAAGGATTTGTTTTGTAGGACAGGTCCCGAGACCATTACACACTTTGCCGGTTCTGCTACGCATTTTAGCAAAACCGGGCTTGACTAAAGGACCGGACGCGCCCATGGAGATCCAGGCCCGACTGCTGCTAAGCATGGTACCTCACCCGCTACGGATTTTATGCAAGCCCGGCGAGTACTGAGAGAGCCCGGGGTGCGTCCGAGAGAGAGACCAAGCCCGACCTAGTCTCCCATGAGCTTCAACCGTTTGGAGCGAGTCCAAGCCTTGTCATTTCATGGCATGCAAGGACATCATTAGGGGAGTTCCGCTTCACTCTTGTACCTTATTCCTTTTCCATTGATATTGTGCATATTGTGTGAAATTGAGTTGTGCCGTGAGGACACGGCTTGTTTCAAAAGTGTGGGGGTGGGGTGTTTAGTAGTTTGGTGTGTCATCACGTCTATTTTCTTGCACATGCATGAGTCAGCACGTTTCCCTTTGAAAATTTTAAATTTTTTGAATAAAATGAGTAGTTTTGTGAATAAAATGCGTAGGAGAGGGGTGTTGAGCTTAAATGATGCGAAATAGATGAATCCTAGTACATGCATTACTCTTATGAAATTTTAATTGTGTGACTAACATGTGATCTAACTTCTTATGTGTCCTTATGAGTTGGGATAAAAAGGGATGTGAAGTTGATAGAAATGTCCTAGTGAGACTTGACAAGGCACTCAAGGATCCGGGATTCGAGTTACATGGTTATACGAACTTGTGGAGGCTGCATTTCGAGACTTGTGGTATAGAGTGACTCCACCATTGCAGCGTTTATGCAAGTGGTGGGACGGGAATCAAACCGTCCTATCTCTAGTCCTAGTAGTTGGGAAAATAGATGAGTGACCCTCATCTTGACTCGCACGAAACGACAAGGATGAGAAAGAGCGGGGAGGTATTTCCATATGCTTGAGGGCGATGATTGGACCTCCCAAGAAGGAATGGACAAGAAAAATCACAAAAAGGAGCAAAGCTCAAAGAAAAAAATCAACTCATGTGAAGGTTTACCCGAAACAAAGTGGAAGGTCATCAAAGTCAAACAAAGGCCGAAGGCCAAGTTCACTACAAGTATGTCCAAGCAAAGTAACAAAGACTCATCCCTTGATGCTCGAACCTATCACGTGCTAGAAGAAGCAACAAGTATAACCATGTAGCAAGAACCGGACCCAAAAGTGTAGATCATGGGTCTAAAAAGGACTATCTCCCACTCATCCGAATTGGGTTGCATCTCGACTCAAAGGTACATGTATCTAGTTAATTCCATGTTTTAGCAAAATGCCTTGAGTAGTGATTGAGAATGCATGGAAAGGGGAAGTCTAGACTAGCATTTATCTAGGGGTGCCGAGAAGGACTTGTGGTGTTTGTATTCCTCTTGTGACTCAAGGCCTTGTTCGGGACGAACAAGTTCAAGTGTGGGGTGGTTTGATGAGACGTATTTATACGACTCATTAAGTCAACAAAACCCACCATTTACGACATTTGATCATGAGAACGTTTACTTGTTAATGTCGTTTTGGATTTCAGGGCCTTTTGGAGCTTAAAGAAGAATCGGGCTTAAAAGATGGCATTTAAGGCCAAAATCACCACAAGGCATTATTGGCCCACACGTGAAGCCCAAGACAAACCTAGCCCACTTGCAAAATCTTGATGATTCTAGAAGCATCTCATTATTCGCTCATGCCAATCCGTTTTGACTACATCCAAAGCAAGAGTGCCTTGATGATTCTAGAAGCATCTTGACTGAGCCCACCGCACTGTCGTTAAGGTGCGGTGTTCTCTGTGCAAAATAAATTTATATCTCCGCTACTCGTGACTTTACTACTGGGTAGCAAGTGGTAAGTAGGGGTCGAACCCAAGGGAATTAGGGGGATAAGTTGTTCTTTGAGGGATCGTACAGGGAGGGAGCGTGTTTTAGGTTGATTGAGGTTTTAGTGCGGAAAAGTAAGTGTTTTTTTGGTTGGTTTTGGTTTTTAGTGCGGAAAAGTAAATGACAGAAAAGTAAATACTGAAAATAAAAGAGAAGACTTACAGCGGTTGTTGCGTGATTGGCAAGTCTTCCGGGAGGTGAGCAGTTGATAAGGCAGTTTATACTAAGGAAGTAAATGCAGGTGGTGTTTTTAATCTAAGGAAAGCATTCGGTTTTGGGGGCCTTGTATCGTAGCCTGTTTATCATTGGCCCTTAGTGATCCTACTAAGTATTCAAAAGTGTATCAAGGCCATTCCAAGCACTCGATTTGCCACACTGTCTAGTCCATTCCAAGACGTAGAGCACTTGTTCTATTTAGACTAATACCCCATTCCAAGGTATATTAGCCTATGTGCATCCATTTGACCAGTCATTCCCGACCAACCAAATGGTGTTTTAGAAAGGTCAAACTCCTCAGATAAGCTTTGCCATTCCAAGCATCCACTTATCCGAGTATGTTTACGAACCCCACGGAAGAGCTTTGCCATTCCAAGCATCCACTCAACCTTGGAAGTTCTAACCTAATATATGGCACATAGAACAAGTTTTGAATACAAAGAAGAGGCACTAAAAGTATAGCCTAAAACATTTTATGATACAAGTACACCCCTTCAACCGAATGAAGAGTTTAGCTACGAATATCCATAGAGATGGATACCATAGCTAAGTACTCGAGGGTTTTTGAAAGACAGTAAGTAAAGGAGAATACTCAAGAACCAACAGGAGTATTCTCAAAAACTACTAGAATACTCAAGAACCAACAGGAGTATTATAGATTTCAAACAAAAGCTTACAAAGTAGTGCCCAAATCTAGAGAGATAAGTGATTGTGTTTTGTGGGATTGTGGATGATTTACAAGGAGAAGAGGTCTCCTTTTATAGGCATGGAGGACCCATGAGATCACAACACTTGTCACATGGGGGGAGAAGACTCAAAACATAGCATGCGATCTATGGAGGAGCTCAAAGCCACCGGTCCCTTTGGAGTTTTCCTCCTTAGCCGCCGCCCATGTGGCTTGCAAGGAGAGGAGGAGAGGAGTTTGTGAGAGGGGAGCCGCCGGCTAGGTGGCATGAGGAGAGTGAGTGTGAGTTTTGTGATCTTATCCACAAAAGCCATCGGTCCTTTCAGCTTCGGACTGACTCTGGTTGTTCTTCGGTTGGACTTGTTTTGAGTGATTCCATGTCAGGTTCATGATATTTCTTCAGTCGGCATCTGGTCGTGACCTTGGAATGACTCGTAATATATTTTCAGCTTAAAACTCCTCCTTAGCCTGTATTCTCTCTAGACTCCAAAATACCCTGTAGATAAATATCGGAACTAACAAGCAAAAGTTAAATAGACAAAGAGTCTAATTTGGTGGGTTTAACTGTGTTTATGATTCGTATAATTATGGTCCATCACATCTCAACATTTGCAATGACCAAACCACATATGCCACTCCAACTTGGTGCCCAAGACAAGAGAAACCCTAGCTCATTTCCTATAAATAGAACCCCTTGGCCTTGTGTAATCAATTCGAAAAATGTAGACAAAAATCACTCCTTTGTTCCCTTGTTGGTTTGGCGTTTGAAAGTAACAAGCTCTCAACTTCTCTCTACTCCTTCTCTTCTTACATTACGCAATTTACATTCCACACTACACATTTTAGGTTGAGCCTAAATTCCGATTGTGATTCCCTTAGCTCTTGTGTTCTTACCATGAACATGAGTGGCTAAAACCTTCACAATTCGGTTTGGGGATCCCTAGTGTTGTAGCAAGGCTTTGAGACCTTGATCTTAATGCTTCCTTGTATTCATTTGCTAGTCATGTGCCAATGGTTTGTGAATGAATACCTAGGCTAAACTAAGGCTTGAAAGGGCAAGGTTTAGCCGTGTGGGGTCACTACCTCCATTGTGCTTGTTGTCATTGAAAAGTGAAACAAGCTTTTGCACCTAGTCTAGTACACCTTGAAAGGGGTTATTAAACTTGTTCGCACTAGAAATCCAAGTCTTGAAAAGGAATGGATTGTGGTGTATGCGCTCGAAAGGGCCTTACTTTAGGGTTTTTGTCTTGAAATGGAACTAACCCACACTTATGGATACAAGGATAGATCATTAGAGGTCAATGATGAGTTGAGCCACAACAAAACGCCCCTAGACCGAATACCATTCTCTTGATCACCATCCCATTGTCTTTACTTTTGCATTTACTTTTCGTACTTACTTTCAAAACTCGTTTCCAAAACCCCCATTGTCATTTACTTTACTTTACTTTTCATTGCGTAAGAACAACAAGTAACCATTACAACTCCTCTGGGTTCGACCCCTACTTGCCGCTCTACTAGTTTCTAGTGAGCCTAAGGTTGTGGACTTATAAATAATAGATTTGATTTGCACACGACGACTGTGCTCCATCACCTACTCTGGGTGGTTTCCCACACCCGAAAAGGGACACAAATCTTATTACGAGTTTAGAGCTATTCGTGGACTTACACTTACACAACGCCTTGTTTGTAATAGCCTAGCCTCTAACACTCCGTCTCTCGGATTTGCAATCTCGGTTCACCGCAGCTCCCCTCGATCCCCTATGGGTAGGACGAGACTTCCCTCTCGGCCTAGTCTTGGACTTCTCGGAAGTCCAGTCGCCTTCTCTCAAAGACATAGCTTGATTACCGTGTGTATGTGCGCTTTGTTGTCCTTCAAGAACAGTCTGAACAGCACACTGAACAGACTGTTACTTCCCCGTTGATATTCCGGTGTGGAATAATCAACCGGCGGCCGCTTCTCCTCCAATCTCACGAACTCTCGTGTTTTCTTTTCTCTCAGGAAGCGACACAGATCTGGTTGCCCTAGCCATGTATTTATATGTAAAGGAGAAAGTCCAAATCTGTTGCAGATCACATCATCAAATATTTTAGGAAATATTCCTAAATATTTGATGTGTATCTTTATCCAATCTTTAGGAAGTATCTTCGAAAACTTCCTTCCCAAGTCAGCCACCTCGCCTTTAATCTAATGTGTAGATATTTGTTTGAATATCTGAATCTTCGAATTCCTCGCTGGCCGACTCCAATCAGAATATCCTTGTCAAATATTTCGGAGATACTCCTAAATATTTGATCGATATTCAATCTCTTCCATATCCAATCTTTGGAGATTACTTCCGTGCCAAGTCATCCAATATTCTCGAATCCAAGCTGAAGATATTCATTTGAATATCTGATCTTTAATGATGACTCGTCAATTGATCCCAATCAAATAATCTCGTCGATCTTCTGGATACGGAAATCTTCCTGCGTCTGCTGTACGCTGTACTGCAGTTCAAGACAGCGATTGAACTCTTCTTGAACACCTGCTTGAACTGTCTAAAGCCGTTTTGCCAACTGCATGCCATTCATGGGAACATCAATCTCCCCCTTGGCATTTTTGGCAAAACCCAATCTAGGCTTTAGACACACTTGAGGGAACTAACCAGTCACCCCCAAAACACTCCCCCTTTTTGCCACAAATTGGCAAGGGGTCAAATCAACTAACCTGGTCTCCTCGGCATCTGGAATCTTATCAACTCCCCCTCGAACGTAGCCTGGTACAGTGACACATACTGTGAGTCTGTCAGACCATGGTGTCTCAGCAGCTGTTCGACCACGGCTCAGCAAATGACAATTTTTGATGATCTGGTTTCTTGAACTGATTCAGCTTGTCCAGTACTGCCGCGTGGTAGTCCTTCTCTAGACATACCTCCCTTTGGCTCATGGCACCATGTCTTTTCTTCAAGAAGGACAACAACTCTCTCCGTCTTCTTTATCATCACTGGGATATCATAGAGCGCGCGCCAATTTATTGATTCTTGTCCTCTGTGCTTATTCGACCTTCAGTATAGTCTTCACCTCCTCTAGTAGCTGTCCGCGTTTAGCTCGGGACAACTTCTCACCAGCAGATCTCGTTATGGAAGACTCAGGTGCGTCCTTCCTCTTCAACCCGGGGTCCTTCAGATCATTCTTATGTCGACCCTTGAACAGCTTGTGGTCAATTACCAACTTCAATGGAGCACTTGATAGTCTGTCCTGGTCAAACATAGTTCTTCCCATGTCAATGAGCATCCTGTTTCCAATCTGGTACAACAGCTATCCCATCTCCTTACTGAGAGTACAGTATAGTCAGATCTGCACCTAGGATGGAATTGTCTTCTCATTAAGCAGCCTTTCAGGGACGATCTTTCTTTTCTGCACTGCCTTCCACTTGGCTGCTGCTTCTGTACTGGCACACCATACTCCATTTTTCACAATTCCAGTTGGAACATGGGCAGGAACAGGATCTGGACAATACCTTTTCCACTTCTTAGACGCACTTGCTCCCCCAGCGTCTGTGTTCCCATTCATCTTGATAGTTGCCTTAGATGAGCATTCTTGGAAGGTCACTATCTTCTTGGGTTTCTTCTTTTCAGCTTTCTTGAGCTCAGACAGTGAAACTGTGTCTTGATCCTCTTTCTGAGTGTTCTCATTCTCATCCTCTTCTTGATCAGATAATTGCATCTCTACATCTGTATTAGCTGGATGTTCCAACTCAGTCGGCACAGTCGATGCGTCAGATGCTTTTTCTTCAGCATGTTTATTTTCTGATTGTGCTGCAGACCCAATATGCACATCTCTTTCCTTCTATTTTTCTTTGCCTTCCTTAGTTCAGAAAGAGGGACGAAGTCCTGAGCATCCTCTGGATGAGTTTCTGACAAGGTGGCAGCCTGAGTAGCATCCTCTATCTCAAAAACAGGAATAGCTGGGGGATCCACCACCACATGTGCATCTGGAACAAAATCATCAAGTAACCCTCCTTGCACAACGTCCGGTGCTTCAATTGACTCACCCTCTGGGACTGCATCAAAACTAGAGGACTTTTGGGGTAAAACTATCTCACCACCTTGCTGCATATCTGAGACAACATCATCTGGCACACTTACCTCCTTCTCAACCCCTATGACCTGGGCTCTTGAGGACTGATAAGCTCTTGTCTCAACAGGTATTGTAACCTCCTCTTTTTGCAACTCATCAACAACATCATCAATGTCCTTGAACAACACATCCAGTTCTTCATCATTGCCGGATGCATGAGACTCTTCTATCACATTGCCAGATTACTTAGCTTGCTGTTCTCCACTTGCATCCTCATTCTTTTGCTTATCAAGACCACAATCTTAGCCCAACTGGCTTCACCTTCTTCTGCAGCATCGACCACAGAATCTACAGCAGGTTTCAATCCCTTCGGCTTCTCATTAACCACTTTGTCACCCTTATAGCTCACTAAATCTTTACCAATCGCCCGTACTTCCTCATCAATAGAATTGAGTGCAGTAGCTTAGGAGTGAGAACAAGGGATTACCTTATTGAGGGGTGGTTCAGCCATCGCCTGATATTCCTTCGCAGTCTGCACACTCCCTTTAGTTGGATTAGGATCAGCCTTTGACACCTTTGAAGTAGCTTCTTTAAGATCTGTCACAGCCGCCTCTTCTCCCTTCTTTTTCCCTTCTCTGATTTTAGGGTTTGCTGATATTGTATGCTCATCTGACTTCGATTCAACTACTTTTTTGATTTCTCAAATATTTGGACTCCTCCACTTGCCAAAAACGGTTATGTGTATATCTCTTGAGATATTTGTCCAATCACCTCTCTCCTCCTTGATATGCTCCAACACCTCATAAAGGTGCAAATATGTTAAACTTAGTAATCAGTTCCAACCACGTACCATCTGTTCCAGCCCTCTTCTTTGGTAGGCCAGCCCATCTGATTTGCTGGGGCTCTGCTCTTGGCTGACCTCCGTCTGGAACACTTAGTTGGCGATAACACGCAGACCTAGAGAGGATCTAAGTGTTTCGAACTGAGCGACGTCTAGTGGCATGGTGGGTACGGTAGTAACCGTGGTCATGTGTTTCGATGTGATGACCTTCTTCTCCACTAGCTCTCTGATGAAGTGATATCTGCTCATGGAGTGCTAACTGGGTTCTTGGGCAGAAACTTCTTCACCCGTTGCACTCCGTGTTCAGACAGATTCTGCTTCATACATAGGAATTGAGTGCAGCAGCTCCCTGCGGCGATGCTCTCCCGCTCTCCCAGCACCTGGTCAACATGTGTTCCAGGAAGGTGTTTCATCTCTCCCACCATGGTCAGCTGGAGCTCCTTTTGCATCTGTCTCACGAACTGGCCAACCAGCTTCTGTGTACTCGTGACGATCGTGACAAACATATTCTTCTCTTCTCCCCCTCGCTCATAGCCATGGTCGATGAGAAAAGTCTCGTACCATGCTCTGGGCGCTTGTGTGAGTCCGTATATTCGCCTTCAGTTCGTGACTGTGCACAAGATGATATACTTTCCATGCTTCATATCTGATGAGCTCTTCCAGTTCCACATGAATTGCCACCACCCAAATCTCATCAATAAAAGCTTTGATGACATTCTTCGAACTAGATGAACAGGCAGCCAGCTCTTGACACTTGATCTCGTTCGCTCGACTCTTAATTCTCCATGAGGGTTGCAGCGCAGGTGCATTCTCAAGTGTCCCAGCTGGAGTAGGTGTGGCTTCATCAGCTGGACCTCCCTCTGGAATTTTATCTTCTGTAGCCTTGGTCTGAATGGGTGTTTCAGACAATGTCTCACCTCTAACTTTATCACCTTCTGGAACTGAGTTTAGGGCAACTTTGTCTTTCACCTGTCTAGAAGAGGACACCATACCTGTCCCGTGCAATTCCATCTCATGTGTCGTGTCTATCGGACAGACAGTGTCAGCTCCTGTTCTGACTGTGCCTAGAAAGTAGCTTTTGTTTGATGACCTACTTCCTTCCATCAGTGTGTCTCCATTCCTATCCAGTACTTGACAGAAATCACAAGTGAATGTAACAGACTGTCCTTCATCACACAATCTACTGATGCTGATCAGGTTCACCTTTAACCCATCCACTAGGAGGATATCCTCGAGCTCAGGTAGATCCGGAACCTTCAATGTCCCACATTCGATCACCTGGCCCTCCCCTTCATCTCCAAAAGTGACAAACTGACGCTTGTGAATAGGTTTAACATTGATGAGATATTGAGGATTACCTGTCATGTGAGCCGAGCATCCACTGTCGAGATACCAGCATTCTTTCTTCATGTGGCTGAATGAGCTAAGAGCAACGAGGCACACTTCTTTCCTTGATTTTGGTTTCCAGACTTGTCTGACTCGAGGGGTGACTCTGGATTCCATTACTTTTTGCTTAGCTAGAAGTAGTTGGCACCTTGATTTGAAGTGCCCCATCTGATAGCAATACCAGCATGGTCGATTGTTTCTCCTCCATTCAGTACCATGTCTTCCACGGTTGGGCAAGAGCTGCTTTCTTCTTCGATTCCCAAGCTGCTTCTCAGGGTAGTGGTTCACACTCTGTTCTGCTCTCTGTGTAGGTTTCGGCTTTGCCTTAACAGCCGAAGTCTTATCCGAGCCACTGTTTCCATTGAAGTCGAGACCTCTATGTCCATCTTCAATTCTTTGGGATCTGAGTATGGATTCCAAGTTCTTTGAGCCTGAGTTCAGCATCTTCGCTGATCCTTTGAACTTACTCAATTCTTTCATAGTAGCAGCATGATTATCTCTCTCCATCTCGATTTGTAACTCCAGGGATTCTACCTTGTTCAGAAGATGAACTTCTTTGTGGCTCAACTCAGCATTCTTTCTTCTTAGCTCCACCAAGCCTGCAGGATGTGTTTCTCTATTTTTCTCCATCTCAGCTTTCAGAACCGATACGGTGTCTAGTAGTTTCACCTTCTGTGCAAGAAGTGACGAGTGTTCTTGATTCATTCTGATCATCTCGTGCTTTAAAGTAGATATTTCCTCCTGATGTTCCATCTTCTGGGCAACGATAAGTTCAACCTCCTGCCACTGTTTATCTTTTTCTTCTATCAGGCTTGCCACTATTTCTGTGAGCTTCTTGTACGTCTCGGCTGAGGTCTCATGAGCAAGTCCTTCATCATCACTGCTTGATGCATCGTCAACAGGCTGTTCAGACAGTGCACTGGAGTATGGGCTTTTACTTATCTCACTGCAGTCTTCAATAGTGACTACAAGTCCCATGATATTGACATTCTCATGCTCTTCTTCCTCATCGTTAGATTCACTGTCTGGACCCTTATAGGCTATTCTTAGAGTATCCCATGCTGCCTTGGCCACCTCACATTCAGCAATCAGTTTGAACACGTTCTTGTCCACTCCATAGAAGATTGCATTCAGGGCCTTTGAATTCCCAATAGCCGCTACTTCATCTGCTTCAGACCACAGAGCTTCAGGTTTTGGCATGACAACTCCTTCAGGCTTGGCCATCATGGGTTCTGTCCATCCTATCATTACAACTCTCCAAGCTCTTTCATCGAGGGATTTCAGAAAGGCTTTCATCTTGGATTTCCAATAGGCATAATTCGGTCCTTCAAGCAACGGTGGTCTGTTAGTGCTCTGTCCTTCCTTCAAACTCATCTTGAACAGTCGTCGGATCACACTCTGTATGTCGAGTGTCTGCTCTGATACCAATTGAAATCTACTTGTCTTAGTCAAGATGAGTTCTAGATGGTGTTCGAACTGCGTATCGAACACTTGTTGGACCATTTCAGGTTGTGTTCAAACAGAGACTAGAACACCTTAGCAGACAATACCGAAAACAAAACAAATAGGAGCACACACGATATGATAACCCAGTTCGGCCTCGCCTATTCTGGGGGGTTTCCCACACCCAAAAAGGGACACAAATCTTATTACGAGTTTAGAGCTATTCGTGGACTTACACTTACACAACGCCTTGTTTGTAATAGCCTAGCCTCTAACACTCCGTCTCTCGGATTTGCAATCTCGGTTCACCGCAGCTCCCCTCGATCCCCTATGGGTAGGACGAGACTTCCCTCTCGGCCTAGTCTTGGACTTCTCGAAAGTCCAGTCGCCTTCTCTCAAAGATGTAGCTTGATTACCGTGTGTGTGTGCGCTTTGTTGTCCTTCAAGAACAGTCTGAACAGCACACTGAACAGACTGTTACTTCCCCGTTGATATTCCGGTGTGGAATAATCAATCGGCGGCCGCTTCTCCTCCAATCTCACGAACTCTCGTGTTTTCTTTTCTCTCAGGAAGCGACACAGATCTGGTTGCCCTAGCCATGTATTTATATGTAAAGGAGAAAGTCCAAATCTGTTGCAGATCACATCATCAAATATTTTAGGAAATATTCCTAAATATTTGATGTGTATCTTTATCCAATCTTTAGGAAGTATCTTCGAAAACTTCCTTCCCAAGTCAGCCACGTCGCCTTTAATCTGATGTGTAGATATTCGTTTGAATATCTAAATCTTCAAATTCCTCGCTGGCCGACTCCAATCAGAATATCCTTGTCAAATATTTCGGAGATACTCCTAAATATTTGATCGATATTCAATCTCTTCCATGTCCAATCTTTGGAGATTACTTCCGTGCCAAGTCGTCCAATATTCTCGAATCCAAGCTGAAGATATTCATTTGAATATATGATCTTTAATGATGACTCGTCAATTGATCCCAATCAAATAATTTCGTCGATCTTCTGGATACGGAAATCTTCCTGCGTCTGCTGTACGCTGTACTGTAGTTCAAGACAGCGATTGAACTCTTCTTGAACACCTGCTTGAACTGTCTAAAGCCGTTTTCCCAACTGCATGCCATTCATGGGAACATCAAATACCAATAGTAAGTACTTTTAGAGACTTCAGCAGTTTGGCTATCAAAATATGGAAATACTGTTTCATATTTATTTGAATAATGTGAAACTTTAATTAAAATTTTATTTATCCTATTTTTAAAAGTAAGAGCTTGAGGATCTCTAGCGTTCCATTTGTGGATTACGGAATGCACGACCGATGTAACACAGTTTTGAAGTTCATAATTTTTGGAGCGTTACAAACTGACAACATCAATGATTTTTTCATCATGAAGTTGATCATTCCACGACCTTAACGAATAATGGAGATTGGATCATATGAGAAGTCACAAAACCATGAGAAATGAGAAATATTCGCAGCCGTTCGACCGAAAATCGGATGACCCATAATTTTTGGAATCTTTTGCAAATCAATACGTATTAAATATGGTAGTAACGACATAATCTTCATTGTAATCTAATTAGATCCCATTTTTTCGTAACACGTTCGATCTTTTTTCTACATGTTCGTACTCGTGCGCAATCCCGACAACTAGTGTTACGAACTTTACTATTGAACAGTACGAATTTTTTTTGGGAACATTGATGAGCATAAATTTATACTATATTTATGCTCTACATTTAGTTGATTTTTGATCAGTCACCTTATTTATATGAGGTCTCACTTTTTGTTTTGATGCTTTTTAGGTGAAAAACGAATCCAAGGCGAAATAAAGAGTTTTGTGGGAATTTTGGCGAAAACATTGCAGAAATAGGAGGATTGACATCCCTACTTGTCGCGCACGTCTAGAGCTCATACGGTGTCTGAATGCATTTCAATTTAGCTTGTTGGAAATCAGAACAAGGGCTACAACTTTGTAGTTGGCCTGTAGAGCCAATTCAGCCGTTAAAGATGTCAAAATTTAAGCTCAAGAGGCCATCTCACTCTGCGCTTGTGTCACAAAAATAGTTGACACAAGTGATATGGCAGTTTCCAGCAAGCATGCAAAAAGTGCTATGTGTCACCAAAATTCTGAATAAGCGACACAATCGACACAGCAAGACTGAATGGGCCAAAAATCCAATTTTTGCTAGGGTTTTACAAAAAGCCCAAAATGCAAAATTGGAGAAAAACAAAAGAGAGGTAGCCGCCAACTCCAAGACAGAACCACACGCACATATTCACATCCACCTACACGCCTAGAGACTTGGAGACGACGAATGGAGAGAAGGGGGAACAAAAACACAAGGATTTACGATTGGATCGAGGATTGAGATTGAAGGGAGTTATCAACATCAATTGCAAGGGTGTAGTACTTCCTTTTTCTCGTTTGTAATTCTAGTCCCATTCATGAACATGATTTGTATTTCCATGACGATGGATAGTGAGTAGTGACCCATATTATGGGGTCCTACGAATCTTACTTGACTATGAATCGTTTAATATGTTAACCTTGCATGTTTTGGATTGTTTAACATGATTTGTATTTTACTATAGCGCCTAAACCCAGCAATGCATACTAGGTGTTTGAGAAAATGCCTAAGTATAATTCTTTGAAAAGTTATGCCAATAGCGTCGAAAGGGTGAGGCTAAACGTCCGACTATTAAGTAAACTACACGTTACGAACTCGGTGACTACGAGAGTAGCCCGAGATTATAACGGGAAAGTCTAGTTTTAAGACAAGGACACCCATGTTTACGCGACGAGAGTTGGTAAAGATCAGTGAGTTTCTTGATTCGAACCAATATCGCCGAAAGGGTGAGGCTCGTAGTTTAAGGTACAATTCCAATTTGAACCAATAGCGCCGAAAGCGTGAGGTTCTTACTTGGATTGTGCGGCTATTTTCTAATCAATATAGGCAAATCCTTGCATGCTAATTAATAAACTCGATTCTAATGTTGGGTAAGTGAAGTAGTTCCCCGAAATACTTCTCGAAATTTGTTGAAACCTTTTCTTACTTGCTTGTTTATTTAGATTAGCTTTTAAAACCAAAACTCTTTTCGGACTAGGATAAATAGAAACTCAACCTTGCATAGTGCATAAGTTTACACTTGCTCCCTTGGACGATCCGATTCTTACCGGCATTATAAATTGTTTTTGACGCTCAAAATACTACACGTCAAAATGGTGCCGTTGTCGGGGAGCAATGCATTAACTTGTCATTAGCCTAGGTTGTGTGGATATTTCGACTAGTCTTGTAAATACTTTCTTCTTTCTTTTGTATATTCTCTGCTGATATCCCGTACTAACTTCGTTCTTTCTATTTTGCGAGGATGTATTCATACAACCAACAAGTCTCATATTATGCAGAATATAACCAAGAGGAGGAGCATCAAATTATTTATTGGAAAGATTATGGCTATCCAACACATTCCTACTCTCCAAATTGGGATGATAGCCAATGTTCATTCGAAGAAGACTCCTACCACCAATATCCTCCAATTCCTCAACCTAATGATGGACTCTCCGACATGAAAATGCTAGCCATGCTTCAAGATTACCAAGCCAAGGTTGCCCAAGACAATCTGAACGTAATACAAAATTTCCAAGATCTTAACCAACGTTTAGATGAACTCGTTGCCCAAAATCAAGTGTTAGAAAGGAAATTGGCGCAACGAGCAATTGAAAATGCAAACTTGGATGATGAAAAAGAGGTTTCTAGCGAAGAAATCCTTGAATCTAAAGCCTCAAAACAAGTGTGGGATCAAGCAATGGAGGATGAGTTCTTTAGAGTTGCTTCACAAGCTTACAAAGAGGTGTGGGATGGTGAATCTTGCACCGATGATGAGTTGGAACACAAAAGTGCACCGCCCTTGAATACTAGCACGTTGAAGCTCATTCGGATGGGAACACACAAGAATCCACCATTCCATCAATGCCTTGGATGTCAAACGAGGAGTTCTTCAACGATGATGGATCATGCATAGAAGAAATATGTTTTTCGCATGAAGAAGACCTCCCCCTTCCCGCTAAAAGTGATCTTAAAGATGATGTTGAATGTGTTGTTTAAGAGGAGATAAAGGATGAACAACCACGAGGATTTGGAATGTATGAAGACTTTGTTGATGTATACATGGATGCTACGAGAGAGCATCCTCACATAGAAGAGAATGCAAGCTTTAAGAGGGAGTTTGAGTATTGGGCACCCAAGGAAGTTATTGAGAAGCTGAAAGACAGTGTGCCCATCAAGCTCGAGACGAGTTTTGAAGACCCTTTCTTCATCACGCCGTCTCAAGACAAATTTAGGAGCTTTGTACCTTATTTTGCAAAATTATTAGCAAGGAGCTCCTACAATCCCTCCATCTTGAAAAGAATATTACTTTCAAAGGGATTGAGTTTACACCTAAAAGTCCATTGTAGTCTTGATGGACGGAAGGTCAAATGGGATTTGAAGGTGGATTGACGCCTTAAAGACCGAAGGCCCCGCGAGAAGTTATTTGAGCAAAGGACTTCTCCCAAGCAAATCCATGGGGCGATTTGCTAGTCTTGCCAAGATGTTAAACTCGGTCTTCGATGGAAGTAAAACCATTTGTAAGTTGCCTTATCAAATTAATTTTGCACTCGCATCATTACTCGCTAGACGCTTTTGATTTAAGTGTAAAGTTCCCTACTATGATGTGCATTATACTTGTGACATGTTCTAATAATTTCTATGTAGTGGTCACTTGTTTGTTTTACAGATTTGAATATCATACGTGGGAAAGGAATGAGCAAATGTTGAATCACACGTCTTAAGCTACAATTTCAGGGAAGTCCCATGCCCTACACTTTTCAATTCTATATATTTGTCGCTTAGGGACTAAGCTTCCTCTTAAGTGTGGAGTGGGTGTGTGGTGCATTCTATTGAAAATATCCATGTTTAGGCACTTGCACTTTTGATGCACTAGCTTATATTTGAGTACTCGAGTTTCGAAGGCCTTCACATTACCGCATCACTCGACTATCTAGTTTCATTGCTAATGACTTGATTTTGAATCTAGGATCACCATGACTTTGATGAGTGCATAATTCCTAGTCGTCAATGTTGTGGTTATCTTGTGTCTATCTAATGATTTAGGCAACCTTTTTGCATCACTTGAGCATAAAATTTGCAAGCGTGAAATACTTTTTGTCTCTTCGAAAACTTAGTCATTGCTCTTAGATGATCTTTATTCTTTCACATTGTATGCACACACCATTTATATCCTTAGTACATTGCCAAATCTTAACTATGGAGTCAATTTGGGTGAAAAATTGACCCCAACAAAAAAATATTGTATATGCAAGCACAAGCCAAAATAAGGCAAGCTACAAAAAAAAGAAAAGCAAATTTTTTTTGCAAGAACAAGCCAAAATAAGGCAAGCTATCAAAAGAAAAAAAATTCGTGAAGCATATCGTTGGCAAAATGCCTAGAAAAAAAAAGAAAAAAAATGAGCCACACACTTAAGTTTGTCAATGTACTTTCCATCATTTCCTTAGTGTGTATGCATGTGAATTGAGTAGAGGGATGACCCGTGTACTAGTACGTGAGCGTGACCTTGTTTTAGATAGTTTTGAAAATGAAGTGTCAAACTCCTCTTTTCTTATGGATTATGGACTTAGCTCCTAAAACTTGGAAATGAGTTTTGTATTATTAGCTCGTGGACTATCCTTCTTGATAGCATAGGCACGCGATTGACACGCTTTTTATGTTTCTAAGGATCATGCCTTGAGTATCTTGCGAAAAGGTTGAATGAATTGTCAGGTTAGTCATTTGATAACTGTAATATTGATTGTCTTTGAATGTGTATCTTTGTAGAGTCATTGGTGGTTCGAAATTCTTTTGAAAAGGAGTTAATCTTTGATTACTATTTTAGTTGATATGCATGGGGTATTCATTGCGTATTGCCTGAATAAATGAGGAACTATCTTGTTCATGCATATAGCTAGTTGCATTTGGGATTTGTGAGTATTCCCTTTTCTGAAAACTCTCACGAGACTACAACTCGTCCTGTAGGGTATCCTAGAGGTTTAAAGGCTTGGTGCATACTCTAAAATGCACTCGTGTTCCCTACGAAAGTGGATTAGGATTTAGTTCATATTTGTTCGGGACGAACAAACTCTAAGTGTATTGCTTTGAGAAGTTAAGCCAATAGCTCCGAAAGGGTGAGGCTAAACGTCCAACTATTAAGTAAACTACACATTACGAACTCGGTGACTACGAGAGTAGCCCGAGATTGTAACGGGAAAGGCTAGTTTTACGACAAGGACTCCCCATGTTTACGCGACGAGAGTTGGTAAAGATCAGCTAGATTCTTGATTCGAATCAATAGCGCCGAAAGGGTGAGGTTCGTAGTTTAAGGTACAATTCCAATTTGAACCAGGCCGAAAGGGTGAGGTTCTTACTTGGATTGTGCGGCTATTTTCCAATCAATATAGTCAAACTTGCATGCTAGTTAATAAACTCAATTCTAATGTTGGGTAAGTGAAGTAGTTCCCCGAGATACTTCTCGAAATTTGTTGAAACCTTTTCTTACTTGCTTGTTTATTTAGATTAGCTTTTAAAACCAAAACAAAAACTCTTTTCGGACAAGGATAAATAGAAACTCCACCTTACATAGTGCATAAGTTTACACTTGCTCCCTTGGACGATCCGGTTCTTATCGGCATTATAAATTATTTTTGACGCTCAAAATACTACACGTCAAACATTTACGAACAAAATTAATTAGACTACGAATTTTATTTGGTTAATACGAAGTCATTAACAGTTACGAACTTTACTACTTAACTGTACACTTTTGTTTGGTCATCACGAGGTCATTTGTTAGATCTTATGGCATGTGGTTTGGCAAAACTCTGTGAAGAGTTGTTCAAGGAAGAGTTCAAGGCAGGCAGAGGCAACTGTCCTAGAACAAGTCTGGAGCAGATGGAATGTTTCCTAATTCAGATTAGGTAACATAGTCAACCGACAAAGAGCAAGACGGAAGGTCTGAAGGAATGTTTCCTAATTCAGATTAGGCAACATCTTCAACCGACGTGGAACAAGATTCGACACAGCAGATGTTTCCTAAAAAAGATTAGGCAAGTTGGTGTTGTGGCTCATTGAAGATATGATGCATATCAAGAAGTCGGTTGAGAGATATTAGGGAAGACTTGTGCTTGAAGATAACTTGGCAAAGAAGATAATCAAAGGAGTTTCTTAAACAGAGTTGAAGATATATTGAAGATTATCTACAAGAGAGATACGCAAGAATTTAGGAAAGATTCCCTAAAAAGGTTTAGGTAAGATTTCCTAAAGAGATAAGCGGTTAAAGATTGGAAATCCTACTCGTTTAGGGTTTCTACCGCTCTATATAAGGAGGGCTGATGAATTCACAATACTTAGCACTCACGGAGATATTACTCACGCTCATATACATTGAAGGGAGGTGGAGGCAAACATCTGGCGATATTATTATTTCGATAAGATCACGGCGCTCAAATTCAGTCTGCTCTAGTGCTCGACAGACTGATCGTAGAATAACTTGACGCTACATGCACTGTTGCTCTTACTGCGCATTCTATGGAAAGCGCTGATTCTCGCGAAGGATCATACTGGTGGAATCGGAGCTGAGGCTCAAATCTAGGGGGAGACTAGATGGCGATTACTAGAGTATTAGAGGCTCTGGCAGTTTAAGAGGGATTCTGTAAACGTAAGCTCATGTACTCGCAATACTCATTATTAGTGAATTGCTATCCACCGGGCTAAGTAGACAGCCCCCCAGACGTAGGCTCGTTAACGCCGAACTGGGTAACAACTTTGCGTGTCGTTTATTTTTCGCACTGCACTTATTTTTTCATAAGTTGTTATATAGACATCTCAACCACGGCAAGATTTCATCATTAACAGTTACGAACTCTACTACTTAACAATACAAATTTTAGTATTGAATTCAATAACAGAGTGAACGAATTATATTTTAGATTTTCACGAAAGCATCTTCGATTTAATCTGGTTTTAGATTATCTTCTTAGGAAGTGAAAAATTGATTTGGTATATTCGAATCGCTGCATGTTCCCAACATTTTTTGCAGTTGTGCCGCGAATTCAATGAATCGTATTCTTGTGATGAAACGAAATTGGGTTGTTGTTATTGTTGATGACAATGATTTAGGTATGTAATTTGATGAATATGCCCTTCGTTCGTGTTTAATCGCGATTTATAAACGACTATTGAATATAATCTGGTTTCATATGGGTTGTACATATTACGTGATGGACGAACGAGATAATTTCCAATTTCTCATTTCTCATGTCCTCAGTAAGAATCTTTACACATAAAACTCAAATCTTGAAATGATTGTATCTTAAAATTTAGGGAAATTTACAAAAGGACTACCTCGACTGTTAGGCGATTTCAAATCGCGGCCTGGACTATTCAATTTTCAATTTAGTGTTTTTGGACTAAATTGCAAACAATAAACTAAAGCTGTTAATTAACACTGTTTACAATTATTGTCTATTTTTTAAATAGACAAATTATGTAGGGTTTCAAATGCAGTTGATTTCAAATCAATTGATTCTCATCCTCGACCACGAGAAAATTCAATCACAGACATGCCCTCGCCCTCGACACTAGATGAAAATCGACCGTTTTCGATTATCATCAAGCAGGTCAACACTCCTCTACTCCTCATTCGCTCAAACCATGACAACTGCACCACCCTTATCACCGGAGTTTTAATACAGCTCGACGCCTATGGTACATCCACGCCAGACTTGTCGAGTGAGGATGATGATATTGAAGGTTCAAGCCATGAATTAACATACTTTTCTGATAAAGAATACAACCTTAATCGTGAGGATTTATTTTGTGATGATGCGGATATTAATTAGGATGTTTCTATCGTCCTGTGTGGTCAGATGAACAATTTACCTTGTTAAAGCTAGTCAAGAAAATTTTCTTAGTCACCGTCAAGTTATACACTCCATATAGTCTTTTTGTAATTTTTCCTAAAATGAACTGAAAAATTATCAATTTTTATAACTTTTTATAATTATAATTAGGAGTGCGGTTCAGGTACAAACCGACTTTATATATAAAAACTACAAACTCAATTTCAAGCTGACACGTGTCCCATTTAGTCGAAATCTCGAACAAAACACGGGAGGGGTATTATAGTCATTCCACATATCTTAATAATTTTATTTTTAATTTAGTCATCAAGTTGTTAATGATCAGACTTAAAAAAATAATGATTAGACTTAAAAAAAACAATGATCAGACTTAAACCAGTAATGATCAGACTTAAAAAACAATGATCAGACTTAAACCAGTAATGATCAGACTTAAAAAACAATGAACTGACTTAAAAACAATTATCAGAAATAAAACAACAATGATCAGACTTAAAAAATAATGATCCGACTTAAAAACAATGATCAGACTTAAACCAGTAATGATCAGACTTAAAAACAATGATCTGACTTAAAACAACAATGATCAGACTTCAATCAGTAATGATCAGACTTTAAAAAAAAGATCAGACTTAAACCAATAATGATCAGACTTAAAAAACAATGATCAGACTTAAAAAATAATGACCAGACTTAAAAAATAATGATCATACTTAAAAAAACAATGATCAGACTTAAAAAACAATGATCAGACTTAAACTAGTAATGATCAGACTTAAAATAACAATGATCAGACTTAAAACAACAATTATCAGACTTAAATCAGTAATGATCAAACTTAAAAACAATGATCACACTTAAACCTGTAATGATCAGACTTAAAAACAATGACCAGACTTAAAACAACAATGATCAAACTTAAACAACAATGATCAGACTTAAAAGAAAAGTAAATGCTGTGAGCAAATGAAAAATCCGATAGAGGCTACTATATATCGTTGCGTAGCTAACTCAAAGCTCTACAACTCTCTAGTTCACACCGAGAGCGGACGAGGTTGTTTAGAAGGTCGAAATTTGAGTGAAAGCTTAATGATCAGACTTAATTCATTAATGACCAGACTTAATTGGCATCACAAATTGCATATTAGACCTTTGTTATATCAATTGAGCGATGGTAGCAAACGATAAATTCGACAGAGGCAAGCTATATATCGTTGCGTAGCTAACTCAAAGCTCTACAACTCACTAGTTCACACCAAAAGAAGACAAGGTTGTTAAGAAGGTCGAAATCGGAGTCAAAGCTTAATGATCAAACTTAATTCATGAATGATCAGACTTAATTAGCACCACAAAATGACATATTAGACCTTTGTTCATTCAATTAAGTGCTGGGATCAAATGAAAAATCCGACAGAGGCAAGCCATATATCGTTGCATAGCTAACTCAAAGCTCTACACCTCTCTAGTTTACACCAAGAGCAGACTAGGTCGTTAAGAAGGTCGAAATCAGAGTCAAATCTTAATGATTAGACATAATTCATGAATGATCACACTTAATTGGCACTACACATGACATATTAGACCTTTATTCATTCAATTAAGTGTTGGGATCAAACGCAAAATTCGATAGAGGCAATCCATATATCGTTTCGTAGCTAACTCAAAGTCTTACAACTCTCTAGTTCACACCAATAGCAGACTAGGTCGTTAAGAATGTCAAAATTTGAGTGAAAGCTTAATTATCAGACTTAATTCATGAATGATCAGACTTAATTGGCACCACAAATGACATATTAGACCTTTATTCCTTCAATAAGTGCTGTGAGCAAATGAAAAATCCGATAGAGGCAAGTTATATATCGTTGCGTAGCTAACTCAAAGCTCTACAACTCTCTAGTTCACACCGATAGCAGACGTGATCGTTTAGAAGATCGAAATTTTAGTGAAAGCTTAATGATCAGACTTAATTGGCATCACAAATGGCATATTAGACATTTGTTATATCAATTTAGTGTTGGGAGCAAATGATAAATCCGATAGAGGCAAACTATATATCGTTGCGTAACTAACTCAAAGCTCTACAACTCACTAGTTCACACCAAGAGCAGACTAGGTCTTTAAGAAGGTCGAAATCAGAGTCAAAGCTTAATGATCAGACTTAATTCATAAATGATCAGACTTAATTAGCACCACAAAATGGCATATTAGACCTTTATTCATTCAAGTAAGTGCTGGGATCAAATGAAAAATCTGATACAGGCAAGCCATATATCGTTGCGTAGCTAACTCAAAGCTCTAAAACTCTCTAGTTCACACCAAGAGCAGACTAGGTGATGCAGACAGATTAGCGATAACTAAGGTTGTGGCGGAAAGTGGTGCACGTTAGCAGGATTTGAGTTGCCGATGTCTGATTTCAGTGCATAATACCTTATTTTGAGCAGAACGGCGTGACGGTCAGAACTTACTAGATTTGCTTGTGATGCAGGGGCTTTTTGGGCATCCGGAGTCGTTTCCTATTTTATTTTGAATTTTTAATATTTTAGCTATTTTTAGTTTTTAGTAATTATCGTATTAGGGTTTCGTTTTATTTTTCTATTTAAGCAAACTCATGTAATCTTCATTGGGCAGTTTTTGAATAATACAAACAGAACTAGGGTTTCCCATAATCCCGGCTTTCTCTGCGTTTGCTCTGCGTTATATTGGTATCAGACTACGGTGGTCCTGCAAGATGGCTAGAGGTAGACCAAGAGGCGGTCCTACTGATGTGGAGCGTGATATCGAGGATTTCAGAGATCGTTAGACTACTGACCAACGCCGACAGGTTGAGTATCTAACTCGCCGTTTGGGTGAACTTGAGGCCCATCGTGCCGATGCCGAGGTCGTGGCTGAGGATAACCCGTTTGCGGGTGAGCCAAACAATCAGCGTGACCGATGGTGGGAGCTTGGGTTCAAGGTTGATATTCCTGACTTTGATGGAGGCCTCAAGGCCGAGGAGTTTATTGATTGGCTTTCTCAGGTGGAGGAGGTCCTTGATTTTAAAGAAGTCCCTGATGATCGCCGCGTGTCGTTGGTGACTTTTCACTTGGGTGGTAGGGCACAGGCGTGGTGGCAACAGGTGAAGAAGAGTCGTGTTCGTGAGGGTAAGGCTAAGATCGCGAATTGGCAGAAGTTTGTGAAACATATTCGCCAGGCCTTTTTACCTTACAACTTTGAGCGCGAGCTATATCAACGGTTTCAGAATCTACGTCAGGGTGTTCGTTCAGTGGATGAATACACCGCTGATTTTTACCAATTGCTGGCTTGACGGATGTGCATGAGTCCCCGCTTCAGTTGGTTTCTCATTACATTGGTGGGTTGAAACTTCAGTTGCAGGATGTCCTGAACATGTTTGATCGCGTTACAGTGTCTGAAGGACACCAGCGTGCCTTGCAGGCTGAGAAGCAGTTGGCGAGACGAGGTCCAGGTGGTTTTCGTCAGTCACCAGGTGCAGGTGCCACACCCACGGCTCCTGTCACCCGTGGTCCCGCGACCCCGGTGGGGCAACCTGCTGCCAACCCCGCCCAGACTCGGTCTGGAGGTGGTATTTGTTGTTTTGGCTATGGAGAGATGGGGCATCGTCAAGCAGAGTGCCTTAAAGTTGCGAGTTCCCGTGGACTGTTTACGCATGATGCTCTCGAGGATGTACCTGTTCCGGAGGGGAATCCTGTTTTTAATGCGTATGGTGATGACGTGGTTGAGGAGGATGTTGTTTCCGGTGACATGGGTCCAGTGTTGATGTTACGGCGCACGTTCCTAATCCCACGTGCCCCTGACCATTCCAAATGGCTGTGTACCAATGTATTCCAATCTTCTTGTACGATTGGTGGGAAGGTTTGTACCTTCGTCATTGATGCTGGTAGTTGCGAGAATGTGATCTCTGAGCTGGCGGTGTCGAAGCTTGCCCTTACCAGTGAACCCCATCCTAAGCCATACAAGCTGGCTTGGTGATAAGTCGTAGTTGTACGACTATTTTCTGTGTTTAAACCCCGTCTCTTAGTGTTATCTGTATATTATTTCACTACCTGCGTGTAGTTTTCATTCTCAGGTACACTCGGAGACCATGGAAGGAATACCGGCTAAAGAGAGCATATTAGAAGATGTTTTGCGCGGAAAGAAATGAAGACCGAAGCACTTTGGAGTTTTCAACAGTGCAGTACGCGGACGGCTTGAGGATTAAAAGCGCGGACGTCTGAATATTTACCGTAATACAAGAGACGTCCGCGGAGCATAAACGAAGGAGACGTCCGCGGATAATGCCAGCTGTCAATTTTCCTAAAATCAATTTGTGTTTTCTCGGGAAGAAAAAGAATCGAAAATTGGAGAGCCAATCTCGAAAGAATGACATCAGAATTTGAGGAGCCACTTTTGGAGAAGATAAAAGAAAGGAGAAAGGGAAAATCAAATTGGCTTTGGTCCGTGTAGAATTGGGAGAGAAAGACACACGCTGGTCTTCTTTTTGGCCGTGGGTGGATATTGTGTGGTAGTGACACACGGCTGGGAGGAGAAAAAGACACACGACTGGGATTTTTTTGGATACACGTTTGGATTGCTGTGGTCTTTTGGCCGTGTGACTTGGAGGTGTGAAAAGAGTTTTGGTCGTGAATTGAAGGAGTGTTGCTGAGCCAATTTTTGGCAGTAAAAGAAAAGTGAGAAAGGTTGCTGGTCTTCTTTTGGCCAAGTCCTTTTGGCCGTGCGTTTGGAAGTAGGAAAAGGAAGATTGATCAGTGGCTTGGGAAGAGAAGACAATTTGGAGAAGAATTGAAGAAAGCTTGGTGGATTATTCGACAATAGTATTTTCATTTCATTTCATTACAAACTTGATTATGTATTCTATTACCATGAGTAGCTTATTGTGTAGGCTAGAACTTGATATTGTGATGCTTTGACTTGAGACTCATATTGAATTTCTATGTTTTGTGCTATATTACTATTCATTGTTTATGGATTTGATATGCTAGCATGAGTGGAACCCTAGCGGAGGAGCTTTTGTTTGTGTGTTGATTTCAATTATCACAGTTTACTAGCAACCTAGCGGGGATAGTAAACTAGGATACGAGTAATATACAAATATGATTGACACCCTAGGACAACTTGTAGTGCAACCTAGCGGGGAGCTATAAGTTGTAAAACATTAGAAATCAAAACGGTTGGGTTAATGATTTAGTCTTGCATCACAATCAAAAGTTCTAGCTTGCATTTCTCTTTGATATTTGATACTTAAATTTGTGTGACGGTTTCTCTACTGATTATTGATCGTGTTTTGATACTTGCGTTTTTAATTGACTTGTTCGGAATTTACCCCCCCCCCCCCATCGTTACTTTTGTACTTAGTAAACAGATTCTCACATCGATCTCTGTGGATACGACCCAACTTACCACTTGCTAGTCGGAGATAAGGAAATATTATTTTTGACGGGTACAACGACGCCCGTCACTTGGCTTAGTAAGGGTACTGATATTACCGTTACTAAACGTGTATTAGTGTCCTTTTCAATTGGAGTGACGTACATCGATGAGAGTTATTGTGATGTGGTTCCCATGGACGCATGTCATCTACTGTTGAGCCACCCTTGGCAGTTTGATCGTTCTGTTGTACATGATGGTAGAACTAACACCTTCTCGTTTCTTTTTCGGGGTAAAAAGATTGTGCTAGTCCCATCCAAGTTGCGGGTTGCTTCCTCTATTGGCAGCCCGCCTTCGACTAATTTTTTATCTCGAGTCCCGTTTTAGGATACGATGCAGGAATCTAGGGTGGTGTTTATGCTATTTTGTTGTGCCTTGCAGGGTTCCGGTGCGCCTGCTGCTGTTGTTCCGGCGAGTGTTCAGTCCCTGCTTCAGGACTTTGCTGATGTGTTTCCTGAGTCCTTATCGGCTGAGCTTCCTCCACTTCGCGATATCTAGCACCAGATAGACCTAGTGCCTGGCGCTGCCCTGCCTAATCGTCCACATTATCGTATGAGCCCCAATGAACATGAGGAGCTACGTTGCCAGGTTGACGAGCTTTTACTCAAGGGTCACGTCCGGGAGAGTCTCAGTCCATGTGTTGTTCCTGCCTTGTTGACTCCTAAAAAGGATGGTACCCGGCGCATGTGTGTTGATAGCTAAACCATTAACAAAATTATAGTCAGGTATCGATTTCCCATTCCGCGATTGGATGATTTACTTGATCAGTTGAGTGGCGCTCGTGTTTTCAGCAAGTTGGATCTGAAAAGTGGGTATCATCAGATTCGTATCCGACCGGGTGACGAGTGGGAGACTGCGTTTAAAATGTGAGAGGGGCTGTTCGAGTGGTTGGTCATGCCGTTTGGCCTTTCCAACGCTCCGAGCACTTTTATGCGGATCATGAACCAAGCGCTTCAGCCTTTCATTGGACGGTTTGTCGTCGTCTATTTTGAGGATATCTTGGTTTACAATTCTTCAGCTGATGACCACCTTATTCATCTTCCGGAGGTATTGACAGTACTTCGACGGGATCAGTTCTATGCGGCTGCTGCTAAGTACACGTTTCTGACAGATTCTGTTCAGTTTCTGGGGTATGTTGTTTCCAGTGCTGGTCTCCGTGCTGATCCGGGTAAGATTGCAGCTATTGAACAATGGCCTCAGCCGAAATCCATCACTGAGGTTCGGAGTTTTCATGCTCTGGCTTCCTTTTATCGGCGCTTTATTCCGCACTTTAGTGGTGTGATGGCTCCAATCACAGAATACATGAAGGGCACAAAATTTCTGTGGTCCTCGGATGTTGATGTGGCGATCGCTGAAATTAAGAGACGGTTGACTTCGGCACCGATTCTGGTGCTCCTTGATTTTTCCTAGCCTTTTGAGCTTCATTGCGACGCTTCCAAGTCTGGCATCGGTGCGGTTTTAAGCCAAGTTGGACATCTAGTGGCCTATTTCAGTGAGAAGCTGTCCGGTGCTAAGCTTCGGTTTAGTACATATGATGTCGAATTTTGTGCAGTGGTGCAGGCAATTAAGTATTGGCGCCATTATTTATTTCAGCAAGAGTTTGTGCTGTTTACGGATCATGATGCGTTGAAATATCTAGGCAGCCAAGATAAGGTTTCTCATCGGCATGCCTCATGGATCTCGTACCTGCAGCAGTTCACCTTTGTTATCAAACATCAAGCCGGCATATCTAACCGAGTGGCTGATGCGTTGAGTCACCGCCACAATTTGCTTTCGGAACTACGCGTTCAGGTACCTAGTTTTGATTCATTCGTGGACCTTTATACTTCTGATCCGTTTTTCTCTCGAGCCCTTGATCTACTTCAGTAGGGCGAGGCATCTGATTTTGTGTTAGAGGACGGATTTCTCTTTCGAGGAGTTCAGCTTTGCATTCTTGACTGTAGCTTGCGCCTCCAGTTAATTCAGGAACTGCATTGTGAGGGCCACGTGGGTCGTGATCGAACCTTTCAGCTGCTGGCCTGCTCCGACTTTTGGCCCTCCATGCGAAAGGAGGGTAGACATTTTGTTGCACGCTGTAGGGTTTGTCAGCTGGCTGAGGGCATTTCTTTCAATGCAGGCTTGTACATGCCGCTACCTATTCCGACTCAGCCCTGGACAGATATTAGTATGGATTTTGTCCTTGGACTCCCTCGAACTCAGCGCGGTGCTGACTCGATTTTTGTGGTTGTGGATCGTTTTTCTAAAATGGTTCACTTCATTCCGTGCAAGAAGACGTCAGATGTAGTTTCAGTGGCTCAGTTGTTCTCCGTGAAATTTATCGTATTCATGGTCTTCCTGCTTCCATTGTGTCTGACCGTGATACTCATTTTGTGAGCCATTTCTGGCACAACTTGTGGCGCATGGTGAATACTCAGCTCAGTTTCAGCAGTGCTTACCATCCTCAGACAGACGGCCAGCCTGAGGTTGTCAACCGCTCGCTAGGTAATCTGCTGCGATGTCTGGTGGGTGATCATCCAAAATCATGGGACCAATGCCTTCCACAGGCCGAGTTTGCTCACAACCATGCGGTTAACCGCACGACGAGATTTAGCCCATTTCGGGTGGTGTATGGTGCTGTTCCCCGTGGGCCTTCAGATTTATTGACCCTGCCTAGCAAGATTCACCTGCATTCTACTGCTGGGGAGCTTATTGCCCAGCTTCATCAGACCCACCAGCAGACTCACGATCAGCTTGTGGCCAACACTGCTAAGTATAAGTTACATGCTGATTCGCGACGACGTCCTGTCGAATTTGAGGTCGGTGATTTTGTTTGGGTAGTACTGACTAAGGATCATTCCTGCTCATGAGTATAGTAAGCTCGCCGCCCGCAAGATTGGCCCTGTTGAGATCGTGGAAAAGATCAACTCGAATGCTTATCGCCTTCGTCTGCCTAACCATGTTCGCACTTCGGATGTGTTCAATGTTAAGCATTTGATTCCGTTTCTAGGTGCTTCTGCTGACACAGAGATGGGTTCGGATTCGAGGACGAATCTTCTCTACCTATGAGGGCATTATGTAGACAGATTAGCAATAACTAAGGTTGTGGCGGAAAGTGGTGCACGTTAGCAGGATTTGAGTTGCCGGTGTTTGATTTCAGTGCATAATACCTTACTCTGAGCAGAACGGCGTGACATTCAAAACTCACGAGCTTTGCTCGTGATGCAGGGGCTTTTTTGGACATCCGGAGTCGTTTCCTATTTTATTTCAAATTTTTAATATTTTTAGCTATTTTCGATTTTTAGTAATTATTGTATTAGGGTTTCGTTTTATTTTCTTATTTAAGAAAACTCATGTAATCTTCATTGGGCAGTTTTTGAATAATACAAATAGAACTAGGGTTTCCCCTAATCCCGACTTTCTCTGCATTTGCTCTGCATTACTAGGTCGTTAAGAATGTCAAATTTTAAGTGAAAGCTTAATGATCAGATTTAATTCATGAATGATCAAACATAATTGGCACCACAAATGACATATTAGACCTTTATTCTTTCAATTAAGTCCTATGAGCAAATGAAAAATCCGATAGAGACAAGCTATATATCGTTGCGTAGCTAACTCAAAGCTCTACAACTCTCTAGTTCACACCGAGAGCAGACGGGATCGTTTAGAAAGTTGAAATTTGAGTGAAAGCTTATTGATCATACTTAATTCATGAATGATCAGACTTAATTGGCACCACAAATGGCATATTAAACCTTTGTTATATCAATTGAGTGCTGGGAGCAAATGATAAATCCGATAGAGGCGAGCTATATATCGTTGCGTAGCTAACTCAAAGCTGTACAACTCTCTAGTTCACACCAAGGGCAGACTAGGTCGTTATGAAGGTCGAAATTGGAGTCAAATCTTAATTATCAGACTTAATTGACACTATAAATGGCATATTAGACCTTTATTCGTTCAATTAAGTGTTGGGATCAAATGAAAAATTCGATAGAGGCAAGCCATATATCGTTGCGTAGCTAACTCAAAGCTCTACAACTCTCTAGTTCACACCAAGAACAGACTAGGTTTTTAAGAAGGTTGAAATCGGAGTCAAAGCTTAATGATCAGACTTAATTCATGAATGATCAGACTTAACTGACAGCAATGATCAGACTTAAACTATTACTGTAGCAATTTTTAGGACGATTATACCCTCGCGTATGTTATGTATTTTTAAATAAGTCCGTTCTAATTTTTTTTTATTTACAAAAAACACCCCGAATTATGATTGGTCGAAATATACACGTGGCAAATTTTTGTTGGATTTTTAGTTTTTATTTATAAGTATGGTTTGTATTTGATCTGTTTCATATAATTAGACATCAACTTAAATATATTTTTTATAAAAATATTTGTTTCTTTCTATTTATGAGAGCAAGAGATGTTGAACTTTTATTTGGTTATGGGTGAGATACACTTTATCAAATAGGTCATGAGATATGACCAATCTCATGACCAAAATATTAATGATGAAACAGAAACATATAAATAGAGGGATGATCAAATATTGCTGGCCCATGCTCTAAAGGAACAAGCGGATCATGTGGACTTTGAAAATGAGATGAAAGCGACAATATATGTCAATGGGATACGAAATGGGACTTACATTTGTGATTTACATATGACATACAAATGACGCAATGTGTAGGCTGATGGGCATGTCAATAAATGATCTCAATAACTCTTTCATGACAGTTTCCTTCTATAGTGATGGTGAGCAGGCCATTCTCAGCATTGTACGTGAATTCCTGGTTTTGGGAGTCTACCTTGCACAACTTGGGCTTTTTGCTTGAATATGCGCCAAATCGGCCGCAGCCTCTAGCCTTCACTATTATCATGTCATAGGTGTTGGAGCTTAGAGCTTCAATAGCTCCTCCAGAGTTGTACATGTCGAGTAAACCCAACGGAGCGAAGTGAATATTTGGGTTGAAGACCTGTGAAACAGATGATATGAGCAGTGCAACATGACGATATGAGAGGGAATTGCAGAAGTGAGTTAACAAGCTGACCTTTATTGGAGATATTGTGAAAATCTCACATTTTAGGATTTCCAATGAGATTTCCATGTAGTCATGCTTCAATAATCTTGATACAGACCCTGGAGGATAAATACATGGGATTACACGCGAAATGAAAATAATTTGCATTGGGTAGGGGGCAACTAAGGGTAAGGGGTGTGAGCAGTGAGCACTTACCTGAATTGAAAGCATATATAGCAGAATCACCGTGCCAATTTTCGCCTGCTATGCCTTCAAGGTGTTCAACGTCGAGAGGGGTAACATAGCCTCGTAAAGGGGAGGATGTGGATGCGGGATAGGGTGACTGTTGATGTTGATCCTTACTAGGCCATCTCCCATTACCTTGGCAATTAAAGACTCCGAGGACTCCTGAAAGCTTATTTGTGTTCCATATCTTCAACAGACTAGAGACAAAAATGAACGACATGTTTATAAATAGAAAGAGAAGAAAGCCACTTGCTTGTGAAGCTAAAATGGAAGACAAGTAGTTAAGTGTTCAACCTCTTTCCGTCCATCACCGGATCGACAAATAAACAGTCTCGAGTTGGGCGGCCAGCATGTTGAGCTCTAAGGATAGAACCATCAGGCAGAACTAGCTTTTTGAGTATTTTGAAATCTTGTGTGCCAGGCTTGTCGCTATGTGTATATTTGGAGGAACGAAATATCAATGCCATGGTTTATCCAAACTCCAATTTATTATGCTTGAAGTTTGTGTCGTACGGAGCTGAAACATACCTAACATAAACGGCACAGCCACCTAGTGCTCTTGCTATACCATGGAATTCAGCAAAACCATGATTACTCTGAAATTAAAAGGATATTTAGGGAATCCAAAATGGAATGTGCAGGTTTAAGCTTTTTTATAAATTATAATATAAAGAGTATAAATCACGTCTTACATGAAACATGTCCCAGTCTGGCACCACAATCTCTCCTAGAAGAAGGCTGTTAAAGGAAACAGAAGCTATGTGCAGAGTCTGAAATGTTGGTTCATTCGGCATGAAATCTTCAGATGCTCTAGCAACAGCGCTCAATTTTGAGCTGAAGAGAAATGATGTTAGAAAAAATAAATTAAAAAAAGAGAAATGATGTTAAATAAAGTATAACTGATCAGGAAAGGCAGACAATACAACATATACCTGTAGATGCAGTCAGAGTTATGACTCATGCAACAAATCAAGTAATTATCTTTGAAATTTTTACTGACAGACTGCTCGAGTGCTTCTTGATAATGTCTAGTAATTTCGACCCTCCCACCATAACCAGAGCCTAAGGTTTCTATGAGATTCTGAACATCAACCTTAACTCCATCAGCGCCGCTATGTGCAAGATAGCTATGAAGATCATCGTAGAATTCATAAATATGTTTGGGATCAATGAATCCAACTCCAAGTTTCTCTATACTGTCCATGGCAATATCTCTCAGGTTCCCAATGTTACCAGGGGACTGTATAGGATACACTAGCTTGGGATTGTACTTTTTCATCGCCTCTGATGATGGAAGGACGCCACCCCAATATCCAGCTAAGGCATGCCACATATATACAAATCTGGAGGAAATAACCATATCCGTCAGTTAATTGTGCTTGTTAATTTGTATTCCGACAAAATTTCATTCAGAAACCATACTTCAGTCCATATTTCTCTTTGATAGTCTTGACAAACTCTTGAAGATCAGAGAAAGTTTCAAGGTCCTTGAATTTCTTATTTTCCTTAATATCCCGCAGTCTGATAGCAAACCTGTGGACCACGAATGCAAATATGAGCAAAACACGCTCGAGACAACAGACCCAGAAATGTATGATGGATGTTAATATAAGCGACAAGACTTACTCTGAACCTTCAATAGCTGGTTCACCTTCTTTCTGGAATTCATTTACTGAGTCTTGCCATCCATCATCAATGATTAGAAATCTTGGCATACAGCCTCCTTCTTGAAAACTGGAGGACAGTATTACATTTTCAACTGTAACCACCTATTTCTGCATTCCACTAAAAGATGGTAGCAATGGGTATGTTAGCGACTATGAGCGATACCTCTGGAGGCCATCTATGATTCCCCGAGGACTTACATCCTTATAAAAAGCATCCCAAGTGCACCATCCAAACCAATCGAGATGTGCAGGAATCTGCTAAGCCGTAGGTTTGAGTCAGTCAGCAATATACTGTTCCGCAGCCCTTCCGCTGACATTGGCTAACGTTAGTAGTCTTCTTACCTTCTTGTTTTCAATGTGACTGAAAGTGCCTTTGCGTTTCTCCAGTATCCTAGAAACAGATAATAAGAGCATTTGAAGTTCATAATAACATCACATGAGCCGGAAAACATGGGCATAGATGCACACGATAAAAAATCTGATTCACATACTTGATGGAACTTCTAATTAGATCAAATGGGTTGTCCCCAGAATTGATCAGAACTGCTTCAATTGCTGTAGAAGATCTGACATTTGCATCCCCTACATTTTGATCAACAGAGAATAGTAATACATCTTGAGCGTAGAGTAGCAGAGCAGCATATAACAAAGAAACAGAAAGATGAAAAAGAAGAATCATGTCAAAGGAGAGTTATCAACCACTTTCAACGCATAACTGGAGCTCATTCAGTTCAGTTCCTTGCAAGCTTGATCTAAACGACCCTTCCAAAGTGGGTAAAACAATAATGTAGAAGCTTTTCATAGTACTTGACATATGAGAGCTGTCATCCTGAAATGACGATTCTTCCATTGATTCCAAGAGAAGAAATTGCGTCTCTATTGGAATGTCACTTCCTGTGCTTCCGACTCGTGGTATCATCCACCAAATTTTGAATCTATACAAACATAGCAATTTGTACCCCCTACATTTTGATTACAAGTAGGATGCATCACTGGCAAATGCTCATACGAACACAAAGGATGCTGCAAAGATATAATAATAAATGAACTACATGCATAGGTAATCACTCTTAGCCAAGTTTCTATTAACACAAGTTTGATCAAATTGAAAGCTTCCTTCCCAAATTATTGAGTCCCTGATTAGCTTCCAAAACTTTATGTTGGCTTGAGCGACAGACTGACATCATTATCCAGCCAGTAAAGCCACATCACAGAAAAGACCTTGACAGAAAAAATGAAAGAAACTAACTTGAGGACACCAAGATTGAAAACGTGGCGAGAGCTTTCACATGCCGAAGTAGCACCCAAGAAAGCAGAATCATCACTTGCTTGAGAAACCACAATATTTGAAGGAACTTCTGTCAAGACAACCTTACCCCGAATCATAAGTTTACCATCATGGATACTGGGTAGAGCAGTGGCTACCATCTTTGTACTCTCTGCAAAAGGAGATCCAGATCAATTTGCAGAACTCTTTTACGTGCGAAGTGTGGATAAGGTTGCAGCTTTTATAAACAATGAATGAAGTAAAACATGAAACAACATGGACTGTGAATCAGATCTCTCCAACAAAATTTCTAAATCTGAGAAATGTAAATGTGTTACGGTGTTCTACTTAGAGTACGTAGGAACACAATCTTAATAGATCCAGAAACTCCGGGAAGATTGAATCATGAAATAAATGAGACCCACATGACTTGTAAATGACGAGGACACTAGGAAAGATCCAAAGCAATTGACTTTTTATCTGAGGAGAGAGAAAAACCACCTGCCTTCATTAAAGAATTTGGCCCATAAAATCTCAAGCGTTACATGCAATTGCAATCAAAAGCCACAAAAAATGGGTTTTAGAAAGAAATGCAACAATTGCAAAATGAGTTCCCACAAAATTTCCTAAAGGCATTGAGATTTCTGTACGTAATGGACAAAAAAAATCCAGACAAAAGGCCATTTGAGTTAAATTTGGAAAGGTAACTGACCTTTCAATGTATGGTGAGCTTGAACACTGACCCTTTCCCTCAATTCTGCAACACAGAAACAAGACTGGGTTAGCATCTGAGATAAGTTCTCAATTGGATAGCAGACCTTTTCTGTTGATCTCAACCCAACTAGAACCCTGAAGCTTTACAATGCTTCTGTCTTTAATCATTTCGCGCACCCTGGCAGCGTTATCCCATTGCTCCCTCTGAGCATAGATACTGGAGAGCAATACATAATTGCCAGTATTGCCTGGCTCTAACTCAAAGAGATGATCAGCAACAGTTTCTGCTATTTCAACATTCCCGTGCGTTCTACAGGCTGCTAGTAGAGCACCTAGAGCACCCTGTTTAGGGCCCATAGGCATGCTCTTAATAAATTCATAAGCTTCATTGAGTCTTCCTGCACGCCCAAACATATCGACTATGCATCCATAATGATCAGCATCAGGTTCTATTCCGTAATCGTTTATCATGCTCGCCCAGAACTTCATTCCATCCTCTATGAGTCCTGTATGACCGCAGGCAGTGAAGACCCCAACAAAAGTAATATGGTCAGGCTGAACATTACCTGCCTTCATTTTTTGGAAAACCTCAAGAGCCTCGTGTCCCTGACCATGTGAAGCCAGGCCCGTAATCAGGGCACTATATGGGAACACATCTGGGCAAGGTATCTCCTTGAACAGACGACATGCTTCTTTCAAGTTCCCGCATTTGGCATACATGTCAATAAGTGCAGTGAGTACCCTTTCATTTAGGTCGATCTTCTCTGTCTCTATATAATCCTTGATCCAGTTGGCTAGATCTGGCCTACCTAACTGTGCCAATGCTGATATCACAGAAGTCATGGTGTGAGCATCTGGTTTCACATTCTCTTTCAACATTTTTCGAAAAATTGACACGGCTTCTTTAGGTCGTCCATTCTGCGTACATCCAGATATCATTGCTGTCCAGGCAACCGTACTCTTCTGTGGCATGTCCTTGAACAAATCGGCAGCCATATCAATGAGCCCACTTTTTGTATACCCAACTAGCATAGTTGTCCATGATACAACATCTTTCAAATCTACCATTCTATCAAAAAACTCCCTAGCCAAGCCCAGGTCTCCAGCATTTACATACCCCACAACCATAGCATTCCAAGATATCACATTTCTCATGGCCATTCCATCAAACACCTTCCGCCCACTCTCCATATTCTTCCCAAACCTCGCAAAAGCCCCCAAAACAGCATTACAAGAAACAACATCTCTCACATGCATTTCGTCAAACAGCTGGTGTGCATTTCCCACCTCACCACACTTCCCATACATATCAACCAACGCATTCATAACCGGCAAACACAACCCAAACCCAGTCTTGACAACCCTCCCATGAACTTCAACCCCACTCATAATCGCTCCCAACGCAGCGCACGCATTAAGCAAATACGGGAAAGTAAAGTTATCAGGCCTAATCCCACAACACACCATTCTAAAATACATTCGCAACGAGTCAGTGCATAAAGACCGTACCTTTGAAAACGCGCGAATGGTGTGGTTGAAGACGAAGAGGTTTGGGCGAGAAATGGAATGGAAGACGAGATTGGTGTAGCGAGGTGATGAGAGGGAAGCGTATGAAAAGACGAGAGTGGAGCATAGTAAATTGTTACGGTGAAGATCCGATTGGATGATGTGAGCGTGTATCTGCTTCAGCTGACGGAGTGACTTGCAGCGTTCCTTCAAGAGCGATGCTACAGTGTTCACCTTTTTGCTCAATGATGTGTTCATATCTGCAACCCAAAAAAGCTTACTTTGAACGTCACTCGTTGAATTTAAAAAATATACTGTATTTTTTATTGAAGTTTATGTGAATTTTTTTTACTATGGATTGGTCGATTTGGGGGCAGTGGCGGATGCAAGGGGGAGGTGGGGGCCGGGGGGCGGTCGCCCCCACGTTCGTCAAAAAATTCCCTGTTTTTGGTTCATTCTGATGCCTTATCTGTCCCCCGTTCCTTGGTTCGCCCCCACGTTCGTTCGCTCGCCCCCACGTTCGCTCGCTCGCCCCCACGTTCGCTCGCTTTTGAACAATTTTTTTTTGATATTTTTGATTAAACACCTATCTTCGGTTGCTATTTTGCTAAGATTAACCTTCTAATTTCATCTCGGATTAAACATGAAAGTTATAGAACATTCAATTAGCTTTCTATCCATATATAGATCATCTTCAACGGACAATGCATGACGCCTCTATGAGCTTCCGAAAGTTGGCTCGGACCCCCTTGATTTAGGCAAACTTCAATCAAACATCTAGTTTTGGTCACTGTTTTTAATAGCTTAACCTCAAATTTCATCTTTAAGTAAACATGAAAATTATAGAACATTCTGTTAGCTTTCTATACATATATAGATCATGTTCAACGGACACCAGATGATGCCTTTATGAGCTTCAGAAGATTGGCTCGAATCCCCCCAATTTCGCAAATTTCAACTAATTGTCTATCTTTGATCGTTGTTTTTATCAGCTTAACCTCCGAAATTCATCTTGCATTAAACATGAAAGTTATAGAAAATTCAATTAGCTTTCTATCAATACATAGATCATCTTCAACGGACACCGGATGATGTCTTTATGAGCTTCAAAAAGTTGGCTAATCATTAGCGGACTTCAAACATATGTCATGTTTCGACTTTAGTTTTCAGTCACCTTAACATTAGACTTGTGCCTAGATGTAAGTATAGAAGTTGTAGCCCTTATTGTCAGCTTCATGCGCAAGGTGATTGATTTCTCAAGTGGTGCTCAGTCTACCTGTTATATGTTAAAGTTGTTAAGGTTGCATGTGATTGACTATGTACACTTGTTATGCGTTTTTACTTTACTTATATTTTTGGTTGCTTAAACGTCTGATTGATATCTTGATATCAATTGAAGAGTTGTAGGCCGTCAAATTATCTCTCCAATGATATATATCTCGATCTTATAGGATAATCGACGTGTCTTCTATGACCTCTCAAAGTTAGATCGGTAATGAACTTTATATGAATTCAAACTTTGATATTTTACTAGAAAATAACTTATATCATCAAATATGAGGAATATATATATAGGGAAAAAATTTCCGAATACAACCTATAGCCTTATTCATCAAAAAAAATTTTTTTGGGACCCATCACAAAGTTCGCCCCCCATCGGTCGAGTCCTGGATCCGCCACTGATTTGGGGAGTTAGGGTTGGGAATTTGGATTGAATTTGGTTTTCTGTGTTGCTTTAGAAATGTGAAGCTGAGGAATGATGGAGATTTTTTTTTCGCTTGGAATTTCGGGATAGAGTTTTGATTTTTCGATTGATTATGGGACTGCAGAATCAGAATTTGCATTGGTAGAGAAGAGTAGGGCTTCTGTGGTTGCTATGAGAGCGGAGATTCGGAGGACCAAGGCCCGCTTGCTTGAGGAAATTCCGAAATTGCTGAGTCTGGCTTTTAAGATGGTGACCATTTCTCAGCTATTGAAATCTGAAAGGATAGGTTTTAGTACTGGTTTTATCATACTCTGCAGCTCCTCAATTTTCATATGATGTGTACTTTATAGTGCTCATTGTTAAATGTAGCTGTTTTAGTTTGTTAGATTTGAAGAACTCATCCGATAGTATAACTATAAACATGTTTACAAGCATTGGTGTTATCATGCATGTTAGAACAAAGGATTGCCAAAACAGGAGCTTGAGGCTCGAGGTGAGTTGGTGACTGCATTGAAAGAGTGCATTGAGGGCCATACCCCACCCGAGCAGCTAAGCCAAATAATGGCTGGACAGCTTCAGCTTCAGCTAAGCCAAACAAAGGATTAAAATTAACTCAACTTATGGTAAATAATGCTCAAAACTTTCAGGGCATTTTTTATACTGTTACTTATTTGCTTTAGGAAACAAAATGATGTTGTGATGATCTTTTACGTAATTACCTGGAGTTGTTTCAGATGGAAAGTTTGATGACGAGACGAGTGTCCAACCAGTTTAGGCAAGAATATGAAATAGAAAAATGAAACAGCCAAGTGTTTGGTGCTATGTATTCTATTTGATGGGTTTTCTTATGTACTGCCTATCAAATTATTTAATACGCATTGAGCTCTGAGGTCTAAATTGTTCTTTTTTCTGGATAGCATATGCAACATGTTAAAGTTGAGTGTTCTTACAGGATGAAGGTCTAGACTATCTAGCTAAAGGAATGGATACACTGAGGGACACGGCAACAGACATGAATCATGAATGAGGTGTGCTTAAACAAGCTTTTCATTTTTTTTTTCAAAGATTAAGTGGTTAAGTGAAATATATTGAGGATACTTTTGTCACCTTTATTTTTCAGGAAATAGATAGACAAGTGCCTCTGATGGATGAAATTGATGACAAGGTGACATTTCTGTAATCGATCATACTTGCTTATACCAAGGTCATTATGTAGGTGCTGTTGGTGTCGCATTTGTTATTAGTGTTTAATAATCAAAGTTGTTCATCAATATTTGCTTATTATATATGAAGCCGCCTGACAGGCCGTCGTTGTGACCTGCAAATTTACAATTTATATTTCCACTAGCTTAGGCTCACTATTGATTAGTAGAGCGGTAAGTAGGGGTCGAACCCAAGGGAGTTTGGTTGGAAACAGTTGTTCTTTGAAAGCGATAAATAAAGTAAAGACAATTGGGGGTTTTGGTTGAGGTTTTAGTGCGGAAAATAAGTACTTGAAAGTAGGCCTGGGTGTCCAGACCCGAAAAACCGAAAACCGAACCGAACCGAACCGAAAAAGCCCGAACGAGTCGGTTCTCATCGGACCGAAAACCGAACCGAAAAAAAACCCGACCCGAATAGTGAAATTCGGTTCGGTCCCGGGTTTACATTTCTCTCGGCCCGAAAGCCCGAACCGACCCGAATTGAAAATGAAGTGGACAGGTGGCAGCATATGATTGGTTAATTAAAAAAACCCTAATTCATTTCGCATTCTCGGCTTCTCGCTCGTCGCTCTCGCCTCAGGCCTCACTTCATTTCGCAATTCGCATATTCGACTTCGAGCAGCGGCACCGGTATCCCCACACCAGAGGTCCGACTGTCCGAGCGTCGCATCCCGCCTCCCCATCCGAGCGTCGCATCGCGTTCCCGATCCGAGCTTCCCGATCCCGAGCGTCGCATCCCGATCCCAGGCGTATCCGGTCGTGTCCCGATCCGAGTTCAAGGCTTCAATCCTTCAAATTCAAGCCTTTAAGGTAATTCGAAATTGCGAATTGAAATTCGGTTAATTCCATTTATTTAACTCCGGTCTCAGTCAGATTCGGATTCAGTGAATTCACTGAATTCGAACCATTTTGATTGTTTTGAATCCATTTGTTGAACCCATTTGTTCATTCGATGATTTGTACATTGTGCAGAGATGGATGCATCACAATTTTCGAGCTCCAATTCAGATTCGGATTCAAATTTGGGTGCGGATGTTTCAAAAAATGTTCTGACAGTCGATAGTACCGCAACCGGAGGCTCTGGAATTAAAAGGAAGCGTTCTTCTTCAGTAGCACTGCAGAACATTGGTGAAGCTGAACAATTTGAAGAAGCTGAACAACTTGGTGAACCTGCTGAAGCACCAGAAGTTGCTGAAAAGCCTGCTGGAAGATCGTGGGTTTGGGCGCACTTCAAGAAGATAAAAAGCCAGTATATTAGATGAAGAATGGTAAGAAGCTGCAAACTCATGAAGTCGTTAGAGCTAAGTGTAACTACTGTGATACGGATTTCGCTTGCAATACATATGGGAATGGGACGAGTTCTCTACTTCGACATATCGATAATGTTTGCAAGAAGTATCCAGGGAGAGTGAAGATAAATGATGGGCAGCAAAAACTCACTTCTACTGGCCGTAGTGGGGCTAAAGAGTTGGTGACTGTTAAGTGGAGTGAACAAGGGTGTAGAGAAGCAGCTGTGAAGATGATAGTCATGGATGAACTTCCGTTTAGCTTCATCGAGAAAGAAGGGTTTAGATATTTTTGCAGGTATATTGTCACATTGATGAAGTGTGAGCTTGTATGAATTGTTTTTAACTTTTTTTGCTTGGACTGAACATGTTTATAATTTATATGTTGTTTTTTCAGGTATGTTGTGCCTGATTGGCATGTACCTTCGAGGAGGGTGATTTGCAAGCAGTTTTTGAAGATGTATGCTGCTGAAAAGGCGAAGCTGACGAAAGAGCTTAAGGGTCATTGCTTGTGCTTGACCACCGATACTTGGACATCGGTGCAGAACATTAACTACATGGTGGTGACTGCCCATTTTGTTGATTCAGCTTGGAAAATGCAGAAGAGAATTCTTAGTTTTAAGGTGATTCCTAACCATCGGGGAGAAAGCATAGGGTGTTTGTTGGAGGATTGTTTGCTAGAATGGGGAGTGGATAGAGTGTTGACCATTTTAGTTGATAATGCTAGCGCCAACAAAGTGGCGATTGATTACATCAGGGAGAGGATGTTAGGGTGGGAGATATCACCTTTGGTTGGTGGGATGTATTTGCATATCAAGTGCTTTGCACACACTCTGAATCTCATTGTCCGAGCTGGCCTTTTGATAATGGGAAATTCAGTTGGTTCAATCAGGAATGCAGTGAGATATGTGAGGAGTAGTGGGGCTAGACTTCAGCAGTTCAAAAAGTGTATGGAGAAAGAGAAGGTGGAGTGTAAGAAGGTGTGCATCCTCGATGTGCCAACAAGGTGGAACTCCACCTATCTAATGCTATCAACTGCATTAGAACTCAGAAAGGCTTTTGATAGATTGGCAAGGGAAGAAGGCACGAAGTACATGGGTTATTTTGAGGAGGATGAAGACCTTGAATTCGAAGAAGACTTGGTGCTTGGGTTGGGAGATGTGAATTTGACTGGTGATGCAAGTAAAAGTAATGCAGCAGAGGGAACTCAGGCAAGGAAGAAAGGGAAAGGGAAAAGAGTAGGACCACCGGTTACACATGATTGGGAGAAGGCTGAAACTTTTGTGAGGTTTCTGAAGATATTATACGATGTGACAATGAGGATCAGTGCCTCAACCAAACCAACATCGTGGAAAGCTTTTCATGATATTGTGTGTATCTGAGCTGAGATTGATGGACTATTTCCTCAGGAGGGAATGAGCACCGGGTCGGAGACTGAAATGATTTTAATGGATATGGCAGTAAGTATGAAGAGAAAGTATGAGAAATACTTTGCCACCTTAGAGGACTGCAATCAGCTTTTGTTGATTGCCTTGGTGTTAAACCCAAGGTACAAGCTCAGAAACTTCGAATCTACATGCAAGAAATGGCTGAAGATGGAGATTGATGATATTAAAAAGAAGTCAGCTGAGCTTAAAGATCTTCTGATTCAGCTTTGTGATGCTTACAACTCCATGATTGTTGAGGCATCCTCCAAGGTAACAAAATCTCGGAGTGGAGATAGCCAAGGGAACAAATCCTCATCTAAGAAGAGGACTATAGAGCCTACTGGAATTATGAAGGACATGGAAGAAGATTGGGAGAGAGAATTGGAAGACTCTGATGAGGGAGTTGTAGGACATGAAGTGGACAGGTATCTTCTAGACCCGATTGTGAAGGCTGTAAACCCTTTAGATTATGACATATTGGAATGGTGGAAGACAAATGGTGACAAGTATCCTAGCCTTGCTGCTCTTACCAAAGATATTATGGCAATTCAAGTGAGTACAGTAGCAAGCGAGTCTTCATTTAGCACCAGCAGAAGGGTCATTGATCCATTTCGGAGCTCTCTATCTCCCAAAACTGTGGAAGCATTAATCTGCTACCAAAACTAGATACGGTCTGAAAGTATCCATAACCTTCAATACATTCCAACTGTTGAGGACATTGAGTTTTATGAAGCTTTGGAGGAAGGTAATTAACTTGTTATCTGAATTTTGTTTATATTTGAGTTTGATTTTGGTTGTTAACTTGTTATCTTGTTTAATGATAGAACAAGCAAGGGAAGAAGATAATGCTACAGTTGATCAACAAGAGAATGAAGAGAATCCAGAGATGCCTTCTACCTCAAAATCAACTAAAGTGTCTCAAGTTGATAAGGGAAAAGGTAAAGTTACCAGTACCACAACCTTGAAGAAGGGGAATCAAGGGAGCAAAAAATTAATCACAAGGGGTTAAGGATCTAAGGTACTTATTTCTAAATTTGGCTAACTTGATAATTGAATCCTTGTTGATATTTGATATTTGATATTTGTGATATGCACTGTGAAATGTGAATTGTGATATGCAATTATGCACTGTGAATTGTGATATGCAATTATGCACTGTGATATTTGATAACTTGACAATGAGGATCAGTGCTTGAGAATTGAGATATGCACTGTGAATTGTGATATGAGGCAGTTATAAATAGATGGTCAGGGTTTAGGCATTTATTAGTTAGTCCACTGTTGGTTTAGGGAACTGCCTCATACTTATTAGTTAGTCCACTGTTGGCATTTGGCAATTTGGCATATATCACAGTTGGTTTAGTCCACTGTGATATAAGGTTTAGGGACTACCACTGTGCCACACATCCATGTTATCTGCAATAGAGACTAGTTGTTCATTATGCAGTATGATATTGATATGTTTAGGGACTACCACACATCCATGTTATATGCATTATTGATATTGATATGCATTTTGCAGTATACACTGTGATATTGATAATTGATATGCATTAAGCATTATGCAATGCACTGTGATATGCAAAATCTGTGATTGTGTGATATTTGATAATTGATATGGGAGTTTCTTCTTAGGTTTGATCAGGGTGTATCTATTTTTTGCAGGAGCTTGTCGCATAATGAATTAATGAGCAGTCCAACTCCAACTTCAATGCCCACTTTCATTGTTGCGCAAACTTGAGATAACCAAGACCCACTAAAGAAAGAGGGTGAAAGGCCCACTACTTCTTCATGGCCTCTTTTTTTGATTGATCTCCCTTTCGTATTCATTCGACCTGAGGCAAAAGAGAAGTAATACAAGGTTCCATCATGACTTTATGAGTCCAAAAGCATGATCAATATGCAAATTTTTAGTGGCATCTATAAACTATAACGTATTTGAGTTGTAACTTGTAACCTGTGTTTGTGACTTTGTGTTTGATATTGTATTAACTATTATGGACTGTAGCAGCCTAGCAGGTACAAAAAACGTAGACAAAAATCACAGAATACAAAATATGTATTTTCTGTCGATTTACAGGAAAAATTCTGAAACCGGCCCGAACCGACCCGAACCGAAAAGGCACGAACCGAAAAAGCCCGAAAACCTGAACCGAAAAACCCGAACCGAAAAAGACCGAACCGGCCCGAAACCTGAATTTTCGGGCTTTGGTCGGTTTTCAATTTTAGAAGGACCAAACCCGAACCGAATTGAATTTTCAAGTTTCGGTCCGGTTTTCACAAAAAACCGACCCGAGCCCAGCCCTACTTGAAAGGTAAATGACTAAAAGTAAATGTGCGAGAAAATAAGTGCAAAAATGTAAAGTGCTTGAAGGACCAAGTCTTAGGAAAGTAAAGACAATAAGTAAATGTGCGAGAAAGTAAAGTGAAAGGTAATTCGATGAGAGGATATTCAGTCTGGGGTCTCAAACTTGTAATACTTCCATCATAGACTTCGAATGATCTCTTTTACAATTCTATGTGTGATTATCCCGACAAAGGTGATAACCCAAATACCCCGACAAAGGTGGTATTCCACTCTCTTAACTTGTCAAGGTGTTGTGTGATTATCCCGACAAAGGTGATAACCCAAATACCCCGACAAAGGTGGTACTCCACAATAAGCTTGACACGTTAAGAGCTTCTAGTCCTTACTAGAATGAACAACCCGGCAAAGGCGTTGCTCAAACTAGGTTGTCACTATCTACCTTTGCCGCAAAGCATCCGGTAAATATTGACTATAGGGATCATTTGGCTCGGCTAAGCTTTGTGGCAAAACATCCACTTAGCCTTGCCGAATGATCCTTGAAATAAACTTAAGGACTAGAGAAGAGCAAAAGGCATTAAAAACATAGTCTCAAGAAGTCGGCACAAGGATGAAAACCCTATACCGAATATGAGATTTAGCCGCTTGTACTCATGGTAAAGAATACAAGAGCCATTACTAGGAAAACAAAGATTGCGTAAATGTAAATGGAACAAGAACGAGTAGAGAAATTGAAGCCTTGATATCAAGTGCAAGTGTACAAGTGTTTTCACCCTATGCTACAATCTCCCACACGGCACTTCTCCCTCTAAGAACTCTCTAAAATTGTCACCTCCAAGCCCTCTCCAAGCTCTCTTTTCTTCAAGGCACAAGCCTTCTATATATAGGCATGGGAGGCGGCTGAGTTCTCCTCTTCCAAAGGGTTTGCCGCCCAAGCAAGTAGGTGCCAAGTGCCATCCTCTTGGAGCTTCCTTCATCCTTAAGCTAGCTGCCTTTGAGCTGGGTGCTTCCAAGGGCCAGCTGCTCTTCGAGCTGATAGCTTCCAAAGGGCACTGGATCTAGCAAGTAGCTGGAACTTTGCCGGGGTTTTGGCAAGAAAAGAAATTCTGCTCGGGCGCTTGGCCGGGCGTGCTCGGGCGCTGTCTCGGGCGCTTGCTCGACAGGGCTCGGGTGCCTGTCTCAAACGCGCTTGGGCGCAGGTCTCGGGTGCGACCGGTAGTTCTCAAGCGCTTGCCTCAGGCGCTTACTCGGGCGCGGCCGGCAGTTCTCGGGCGCTAGCCTCGGGCGCGACCAGCAGTTTCTCGGCCGCGAACCTCAGCGCGCCGCGAGATTTTTCGGTACTGCCCTGGGGCGCGACCCGGGCATTTCGGTTGCAGCTCGGTCATGGTATCTCGGGCGCGCCCTTCTTCCTTCGGTACCGGTTCTCGGGCCATAGCCGAGTCCGCTCGGGCACCGACCTGGGATGCGACCCAGTATTTCTCGGTCGCGGCCCGGTACTGAAGCACGGTCATGACTGGGGCTTTTCGGGCGTCGACTGGGTCCCCTCGGTCGCCGACTGGCCCGATTAACTTGTAATCCATTTCTAGCATAAAACTCCTCTTTTAAGCTGGTTTCTTCCCTAAACCTCAAAATAGCCTGTAGAGCAAAATGGAACTAACAAGTGAAAGTTGTTAAGACAAAGCGTCTAACTTGGTGGGTTTAACTGCTTCAATGAGTCATATAAATATGCCCCATCAAATCACCACACACTTATACTTGGTCGTCCCGAACAAGGCTAGTCAAAAGAGGCAACTAGACATCAAAAGATCCTAGATATGAATGTTAGAATGCTCGTCTAGACTTTTCCTATTCATGCATCACGTGTTGTCAAAATAAAGTGTGTTTAAATTTTAGAAGAGAACTTGATACTTGTACCTCCGAGCCGTGATGCAAACTAATTTGGATGAGTGGGAGATAGCCCTTTTTAGGTTCTTGTATGCACTCTTCGGACCGAACTCGAGCTATATGGTTATCTTCCGTAGCTTTCTCTAGCACTTGATTTTATTCGGGCTAAATGGGATGAGTTCTTTATGTTGATTGCTTGGACAGCTTTTTGAAGTCACTTTTGGCCTTTGGCCTTTGATATTGAATTTGAGTACTTCACTTTTGCTTTGGTCAAAACCTTCACAAGTTGGCCTTTGGCCTTTTTGATTCTTCGAGCTTTGCTCTTTTGTGAATTGCTTGTCCATTTTCACTCTTGGGAGGTCCAATCATCGCCCTAAAGCATATGGAAATACCTCCCCGCTCTTTCTCATCCTTGCCATTTCGCGCGGGTCAAGATGAGGGTCGCTAGTCTATTTTCCGGGCTACTCGGACTCGAGATAGGATGGTTTGATTCCCGTCCCGCCTCTTGCATAAACGCTGCATGGCGGAGTTTACTCGAAACCCAAGTAACCCGAAGTGCTAACCTCCACTGACTTCGGATAACCATATAGTGAGACCCGGCCCTTCGAGTGCTTGTCAAACCTCTCTAGGGCGTTTTCTGTCAACTCGACATCCCTTTTTATCACGGCACGCAAGGACAAACAAAAAGTTAAGTTCTAAAGTTTTAACTCAGTTTAGATCTCACAAGGACATGCATGAATTCAGATCCATCTATTTCACATCATGAAGCTTATTTTCAAAGAGTTCAAAAAGATAAATGTTAAGGAAAACGTGCTGACCACTATGTGCAATGACTCACCCCACACTTTTGAACAAAGCCGTGCCTCGCGGCACGTCTTTTGTTCAAAAGACAAAAAATAAGGGAGCATGGAAAGGAAATGACATAAAAGGAAAAGAGTCGAACTCCCTTGATAGCGTCATTGTTAAGTCATGGATGTAGGAGCAAACGACAGGCCCTGGTCCGGCCAGATTCGGTTGATGCTTGAGGAAGTTCGGCAGGGAACTGGGTTTCTCGGGCGCACCCCAGTGTTCCTTTGGGTGCGACCCCGGTACCCTTGGTCGCGACATAGTCATTCTCGGGTGAAGCCCGGTCATTCTCGAGCGTGACCCCGGTTCCTGCACAAAAAGTCAAATTCCTTCCAAATGCAAGGGGATGAGTACGATTAAAACCTAAACTAGATAAAATGCCGCATAAAACCAAAAAATGTGCCGGGTTACCTCCCGGCAAGTGCCTTTGTTTAACGTCGTTGGCTCGACGATACCTCGCTTATGTGGGGTCTGGTGGGTTGGCTAGGTCAAACTTAGCCGCGGCTCTTGCATTGATCCTTACCTTGACCCTCCCTGAGCTCTTGTGACATGATGTGCTCGGGCCCGGTCTCGATGATTCTGGTGGTTTCTTTGTACCCGTGCGGCTATCATTATAGACGTAAAAGTCTGAAATTTTACCACGGAATGCAAGCGACAATGAGCCTTCGCTCATGTCGATCTTTGCCTTTGTGATGTAAAGAAATGGCCGTCCCAATATAAGTGTTGGAGGGCTGTCCTCGCTGGTATCTTTAATTGGTATCATATAAAAATCCATAGGAACGACGAATTTTCCCACACGGAGCATTAATTTTTCTAGCATTCCAACCGGATGGACACACGACTTGTCTCCCAACTCGAGAGATAACTTTGGTGGCTTTAATGGTCCAAGCCCCAATGAGCAATATAGAGGGTAAGGCAAGACATTGAATGCAGCTCCAAGATCAATTAAGCAATTATGAACTTGGATCTTGCCGATGCCACATGTGACTGTGAAAGCCCCAGGGTCCTTACTTGTGTCCAGTTGTGCCTCATGATTCCATGTAAGGGGCCTATTCGTCATCAGGCCATTCCTCGATTCCAATTCCTTTTCCATTTTTTTCTTTTGGGTCGCACGATCTTTGGAGGCAATAGTCTTCATAGGGTAAGATGAATCTTGACCCTCATCATCCCACCCAGATGCTGGAACGTCAAAGTGCGTGATTGGCGGAGGTGTCATGTTAATGGTGAACGCATAGCGTCTATTGTCGGCATGCGTGACCCAAGTTCTGCCATCATTGGCTCGGTCTTCTTCTCGATACCAATCCGGATGGTGCATACGGGTATAGTGTTTGATCGTAGGTTTGTAAGCTTCGGGCCCTCGCCGTGATTTCGTCCGTTGAGCTGCTTCTTCCAGCGCCGCCTTCCTATCCGATGCCTTTATCATGTTAACAATTCCTTTTGGGTTTTGGATGGTTTGTGAGGGAAGCCGGCCGGATTCATTTTTTAGCTCGGACACCGTGGTAGCCAGTTGGGACATTTGCTTGCCCAAGTCTGCTAATGCTCCATCGGTTTTCGCCATGTATTGATGCACCGTGTTGGACAGATTCCTCACAATATCCTCTAGCTGTTTGCTCGGGCCTTGCTGGCTCGGACCGCCCTGGTACTGATTGGGTCCCTTCGGCTGATATTGGCCCGGTCCTCCCTAGTTGTATTACCGGTGAGGCGGTTGATAAAATTGCTGAGCCGGTTGAGGAGCGGTCTGTTGCATTTTCCTCGGGGCGTTGTTGTCGTATCGCCAGTTCGGGCCCGAGTCACTTCGCCAATCCTGCCTCGAGTCGTTCGACCAGTTTTGTCCGGGCGCCTGCCCGAACTGCCGGCTCAGTCCCGCTCGGTCGCTGTTATTGTACCCTTGGTACCCACCCACTGCGTTGACTTCCTCCGGGTCATTCTCCATTAACGTCGGGCAAGTGTCAGTTTTATGGTCCAAGGCACCACAAAATTCACAAGGCCTCATTTGAGCTGGCTGCCTTCGTAGGAGCTGAATCATCATCTCCTTCATCTGCTTCATTTCCTCGGGCAAGGAGCTCATTGGTACCTCAGCCTTCGCCATGTTCTTGGTGAGGGAAAACTCTTCTTGCCGAGTCGTCTCTTCTCTAAACCGGGCGTTTTCCGCAACACTAGTGACGAGCTGCCTTATGCCGCTTAATGATAGGTTCATCATCGATCCTCCAGCCGAGGCATCTAGGAGCCTTTTGTCGAGGGGCTTTAGTCCATCAAGTAGGTACTCGATGATGAGTTTCTCGGGTAACCTAAGAGTGCAGCAACTTCGCTCCAAGCGGTTAAACTTTTCTAGGTACTCGTACATGGTCTCATTAGGCCCTTGCCTTATCTCTTGCAATTGTCTCCTTACTTGCATCGCCCTTCCTGCTGGATAATACTTGTCCAATAATTTCTTTTGCATTTGGGCCCATGTTCGAATGCTACCTGAAGGTAAGGAGAGGAACCAATCGTTAGCCGAGTCACTAAGGGAAAAATAGAAGGCTTTTAATTTAAAGTCATCTACATCTACTCCATAAGGTTTTAAATTTTGGCAAATGCCATGTAAGCGTTGAAGATGAGTAGTAGCAAATTCTCCCTGATTTCCCGAGAACTTGGGCAAATTATGGACCACCGATGTGTTTATAGCAATGTTCTCGAGGTCCGGGCCTTCGTCTATGCACCATGGCTGGGTCCTGAAGTCGGGCGCCGAGAGTTCTCCCATGGTAGGCTCACGGAAGCCTTCATCCGCGTAGTATTCATTGAAGATGGGTTGTTGTCTCGGCACTTGTTGATATGGAGGTGGTGGTGGCCGTCTAGGGTGTTGCCTCGGCATGTTTTCCTGTCTGCCTTCGGGCAGCTGATGGACCATAATTATACGAATCATAAACACAGTTAAACCCACTAAATTAGACCTTTTGTCTATTTAACTTTTGCTTGTTAGTTCCGATATATTTCTACAGGGTATTTTGGACTCTAGAGAGAATACACGCTAAGGAGAGGATTTTACGCTGAAAAGATATTACGAGTCACTCCAAGGTCACGATAAGATGCTGAAAGTAGAAATCTCAAGATCCTGACATGGAATCACTCAATACAAATCCAACCGAGGAACAACCAAAGTCAGACCGGGGCGAAATTAGACTGATAGTTTTGTGAAAACTACACAAAACTCACACAAAACTCATCCTTATCCTCCATGACCGGCGTCTTTGGGGAGGAGGTGGCCAAAGCCACCAAGCTTCCTCCACGGTGACCTCCAACTGGCGGCTATCACCCCTTCCTCCTCTTTCCACAACCTTGTGACACTTGTCTCCTCCTCCACCACATCTTCACTCCTTCCTCCTCCTCCCTTGGATCAAAACCATCTCAGCCCTCCATTTCCCTTCACTTTGGCTATAAATACTGTTAGTTTTATGGCATGTAGTTTGGCAAAACTTAGTGTAGTTGTTCAAGCTGTTGTTCAAGACTGGAAGAGACAACTGTCCTGGAACAAGTTGAAGCAGATGGAAGGTTTCCAAATTCAGATTTGGAAACACAGTCGACCGTTGGAGATCAAGGCGGTTGCACATCAGTGGACAGAAGTTGGAAGTTTCCAAATTCAGATTTAGAAACTTGTCTCAGCCGACCTAGCACAACTCTGACGCAGCAGTGAATATCTGGGAACGGATTTGGCAAGTCGGTGCTAAGCTTGATATCGAAGTTATCAACAAGTCGGTTGAGAGATTGATGAAGTTTCCTATTTCAGATTAGGAAACTTGTTCCAGCCGACGTGGCACCAGTTAGACACAGTAGTAGTTTCCTAAAACAGATTAGGACGTTGAAGATATGTTGCAAGTCGGTTGAGAGTTTGCTTGCGCTTGAAGTTAACTTAGCAAAGAAGATAATCAAAGGTTTCTTAAACAGAGTTGAAGATATTTGAAGGATTATCTACAAGAAGATATGCGCAAGAATTTAGGAAAGATTTCCTAAAAGATTAGGAAAGGTTTCCTAAAGATATAGGCGGTTCAGATTAGGAATCCTATTCGATTTAGGGTTTCTACCGCCCTATATAAACAGAGCTGAGGTTCACAATTCTGCATCGATCATTAAGCTAAACGCAGATACACACTCAGAGAGGAGAGAGATCGATCGGCCTTGAGTTCATCATTCTGGTGAACCCACGGCGGTGCTGTCCAGTTGTTCCAGGTTGCTGTTTCAGACTGGCGGTTGAACGAATTGCAGAATTCAGCAATGTTGGAGAAAGTATTCACGCTGATATTCATAGAAGGGTTGGAGGAGGTCATCGGTGTTAAGTTCATTATTCTGGTGAACTGTAACACGCACGGATTCAGTCTGTTCTGGGGCTCGGTAGACTGGTCGTAGAACAACTTGACGATACACGCACTGTTGCTGTTACTGCGCATTCGGGAGAAGGCGCTGGTTCTCACGGAGAATCATATTGGTGGATACGGAGCGGGAGCAAAGATCTAGGGGGAGACCTAGAGTGCAATTGCTAGAGTGTCCGAGGCTCAGGTAGTTTAAGAGGGATTCTGTAAACGGTAATTCATGTACTCACAATACTCAACATTAGTGAATTGCTATCCACCGGGCTGAGTCAGCCCCCCAGACGTAGGCTCGTTAACGCCGAACTAGGTAACAACTTTGCGTGTCGTTTATTTTCTGCACTGCATTTATTATTTGCATAAGTTGTTCTAGATATTGTTCTGAACCCGACCAGAACAACATCTCATCTACCACGGGAAGATTTCAATTGGTATCAGAGCAAATACTCAACACACAGAGTAAGATCCGAAGGTTGTTTGAGATGGATTTGAGAGAAGGGCAGAACATCACGCGACCTCCACTACTTGAAGGAAACAAATATGGTTACTGGAGAGTGCGAATGAAGGCGTTCCTAAAGTCTCAGGATGAATCGGTTTGGGAAGCTGTTGAACAGGGGTGGACACACCCCGTGACTGCCGACAAAGAGGGCAATGTTAGTCTTCTTGCCAAAGACAAGTGGACTGAGATCAATAAGAGTGCTGAAGCCGCAAACTCCAAAGCTATGAATGCCATATTTTCAGGAGTTGATGGGAAGAACTTTAAGATGATCTCTACTTGTGAAGTTGCAAAGAAGGCATGGGACATACTGCGAACCGCTCATGAAGGTACAACAAAGGTCAAAATATCCAGAATCGAGATGGTCACGTCAAAATTCAAAAATCTAAGAATGCAGGAGGACGAGACTATAGCTGACTTCAACACAAGGGTACTTGACATCTCTAATGAATCGTTTGCACTTGGAGAGCCCATGAGCGAAGAGACGCTAGTAAGAAAGGTTCTGAGGTCTCTACCAAAGCGGTATGCAATGAAGGCTCTTGCCGTCAAGGAAGCACACGATGTGAAGACCATGAGGTTGGATGAACTGATGGGATCCCTACAGGCTCATGAGATGGAGATGGAGATGGATGAAGAGGAACAACACAAGAAAGTTAAGTGTGTTGGTCTGCAATCTGAAGTTACTGATGTTCTAGACAAAGAAGGGGAGATGTCTGAACAACTATATGTAATGCTGGCAAGGAACTTCATGAGAAGACTGAGCAATGAAGGTTCAGATCCAGGAGAATCATCCAACTCAAGAATTCAGAAGGAAGGGAAGTTTCAGAGAAAGTACAAATCTGGAGATTATAGCCATGACAACAAATGCAAAGGGATCCAATGCAAAGAATGTGAAGGCTACGGACACATTCGGGTGGAGTGTGTTAACACACGCAAAAAGAAGAATGCATATGCCGGTAACTGGAGTGACAGCGAATCTAATCAGGAAGGTGAGTCCAATAACTTTGTAGCCCTTGCTAGCTGTGTCAATCTAAACAAAGAACGAAGTAAAGGATTAACGTCAAAGTTATCCTCTGATGATGATACACAGTACTCAAGCTGCAGTGATGATGAAGAAATCACTAATGAAGAGTTTGTTAACAATTACAAGGAGTTGTTCCAGCAGTTTCTGATTGAAGTTGAGCGGAATAAAAATCACTGCAGCAACTTGGTAGGTCTGAAAGAAGAAGCTGCTGTCTTAGTAGCTCAGAAGGTGGAATATCAACAGACAATCACTGACCTTAAAACCCAGTTGATTGAAATAAAGGATGAACGAGCTGAACTTGTTGCACAGAAGACCGAGCTACTGGAGGTTGTGTCGTCTCTAAAGATTCAGATTGAAACAAGCCAAGGCGAACATCCAGAAATAATAGATGATCTAAAGAAGAAGAATGATGCTCTATGTCAAAGAAAGATGCTTAATTCAGGAACTAAAGATCTAGACTCTATTCTGGGAGCTCAAAGGACGAGTGGCGGTTACAAAGGGTTAGGGTTCACTGGTGCATCTAGCTCCGGAAAGACAACATTTGTGAAAGCTAAGCCACGATCGCACGTTATACCAGCTGAGCATCTCCCGCGAAGAAAAGCGACATGGTATCCCTCAAGAAAGCAAAACGATGTACGGAGAAGAGATGGGAGAATCTGCTACTACTGCAACGAAAGGGGACATATAAAACCAAGATGTTACGAGTTCCTTGCTTATCTTAGGAAGTTGAAGCAGAAGCCTGTTCCACAGGTCAGACAAGTTTGGAGAGTAAAACAGAAGGAGGAAGTTTGTCTAGCTGCATATTGTTCAACCAGTCACTTGAAGAGAGGACGATGGTTCTTTGACAGTGGATGCTCAGCCCACATGACTGGAGATCCTAACTTCCTAGCCGATATCAAGTCGTTCAAAGGTAAATCTGTAACATTTAGAAATGGAGTAAAGGGCAAGGTGATCGGAAAGGGGACATTGAAGGTTCAAGGTTTACCACAACTCGAGAGTGTGCTTCTTGTTAATGGATTGGAGGCGAATCTGATCAGTATTAGTCAGTTGTGTGATGAAGACCATCATATAAAGTTCACCCAAGATACCTGTCAGGTGCTGAACAAGGAAGGAGAATGCATAATGCAAGGTAGCAGATCGTTAAACAACTGTTATCTATTGGAGATTGGTCAAACACCACCTGAGACAACCTGGACAGAGTCTATATATGTGACTGTGAGAGACGATGTGGACACACTTCTTGTTCAAGGTAATGATGAAGATGGAGCTGTAGCAGACCCTGAACAACAACCCTCACTAAGTCACGTTATGCAAGAAGCTGTGTTAGACAAATCACCTAAACTAGCTGTTGAGGACGATGTATCAAACGGAGATAGACCAACCTGTCACCAGAAGGTTAGGTTGTTCCAGATGGATGTCAATAACACCTTTCGGAACAGTTTGCTGAGTGAAGAAGTCTATGAAGCGCAACCAAAAGGCCTTGAAGACCCCCACCATTCTGACCATGTGTACCAGCTGAAGACAGCTGTATATTGACTCAAGCAGGCACCCAGAGCATGGTACGAGAGGATGACGAGGTTCTTAATTGACCATGACTATGTGCGAGGGGGAGTAGAGACGCTGTTCGTCAAACACACAAGGTCAGACTTTAATGTTGCTCAAATTGTTATGGATAACATGGTGGATCAACTTGTGAAACGAATGAAGAGTGAACTTATGATAAGCAAGAAGCAGAACAACATATCCCTTTCCACTGTTGAAGCAGAATATATCGCCGTTGGATGTTGTTGTACCCAGATGTTGTGGAAGAAGTCAATGCTGAAACAATACAGGGTAGAACAAGATGTGTTGAAGTTGGGAGCATACATCTTCACCAAAGCCGTGGACAACCTACAGTTCGAGACACTTAGATCTTCACTGGGTCTGTGTGTCATTGGCAACTAAGTTGTTCCAGAACAAGGTAGTCAGCCAGAGCTTAAACAAAATATTCTTTGAAGGGCTGACATAAGAAGGATGGAGCAAGGTGATGTTATTCTGGTGTTGATGATGAAGAGTCACAATATGATGGTTAAAAGGTTGGTTCTGTTATTGTTGAGAAGACGGACTTCATGAAGTTTGAGGAACAAGCTATTGTTCCAGATAATGATGAGGCTTCACAGAATGAATCTAGCAAAAGAAAATCTGATTGTAGTTGAACATGCTGCTCATGACAAGCTACCTCAAAAGAAGAAAAAGACCAACCAATATAAGTTGTTGAACCAGCAGTTGTACCAGCTAAGCAGATGGTTGTTGATCAAGCTGAGGATGGTTCACATGAGGTGAAGTACTTGCTGCACAAAGACAAGCAAGGTTGCAGGGGGAGAAAAGACTGATAGAAAGAGGAAAGCAGTTGTGCTAGGAGTTGTTGATGAAGGAGTCTGGTTCGTGTCAGAGGAACAAGCCTAAAAGTGGGACGTTGTTTAAAGAAGATCTTTTGTTCTTGAAAGGATCTTGGAAGCTGACAAGTTCTCAGTCAAGGAGATTGTGAGCTTGCTTCAAGGAGTTGGATTTATTTCCCTCAGTTTCTATGGCAAAGCTTTCGTGGAACATATTCATAGAAAAGTCATAACAAATCAACCAGGAGGTCTTAACCGAGTTGTTCTAGAGACGTCCCTGTGAAGTGCCAGCACATCTATCAGCTTTGCAACAGTCACATCGAACACAGTGATAAATGATCTGGAGGAGTGGTAGTCAGTACCAATAACATGTTACTCCAATTGGTTGCACGGAGAAAGAAGGTCAGGAGTCATGGTAAGAGAGGTTGACAAAGATGAGGATGTTGAGTTCGTTACCTGCTGCTCTGAGGTATTTTTCTTGAACGCTACCTTTTATGTTGTTGAACCCTCCTTGTTCATTTGTGGCAAAAAGGGGGAGAAGATTTGGAGTTTGAAATCTCCTTAAAAGATTCGTTGTGCTTTTATCTCCTCAAAGATTCAGTTGATAGCTTGTTCGTAGCACAGCTTGGGAGTTTGAAATCTCCTCAAAGATTCAACTGTATTAGTAGTACAGGTAGCTTTCATTAGGTAGTTTTGCCAAAAATGCCAAGGGGGAGATTGTTAGTTTTATGGCATGTAGTTTGGCAAAACTTAGTGTAGTTGTTCAAGCTGTTGTTCAAGACTGGAAGAGACAACTGTCCTGGAACAAGTTGAAGCAGATGGAAGGTTTCCAAATTCAGATTTGGAAACACAGTCGACCGTTGGAGATCAAGGCGGTTGCACATCAGTGGACAGAAGTTGGAAGTTTCCAAATTCAGATTTGGAAACTTGTCTCAGCCGACCTAGCACAACTCTGACGCAGCAGTGAATATCTGGGAACGGATTTGGCAAGTCGGTGCTAAGCTTGATATCGAAGTTATCAACAAGTCGGTTGAGAGATTGATGAAGTTTCCTATTTCAGATTAGGAAACTTGTTCCAGCCGACGTGGCACAAGTTAGACACAGCAGCAGTTTCCTAAAACAGATTAGGACGTTGAAGATATGTTGCAAGTCGGTTGAGAGTTTGCTTGCGCTTGAAGTTAACTTAGCAAAGAAGATAATCAAAGGTTTCTTAAACAGAGTTGAAGATATTTGAAGGATTATCTACAAGAAGATATGCGCAAGAATTTAGGAAAGATTTCCTAAAAGATTAGGAAAGGTTTCCTAAAGATATAGGCGGTTCAGATTAGGAATCCTATTCGATTTAGGGTTTCTACCGCCCTATATAAACAGAGCTGAGGTTCACAATTCTGCATCGATCATTAAGCTAAACGCAGATACACACTCAGAGAGGAGAGAGATCGATCGGCCTTGAGTTCATCATTCCGGTGAACCCACGGCGGTGCTGTCCAGTTGTTCCAAGTTGCTGTTTCAGACTGGCGGTTGAACGAATTGCAGAATTCAGCACTGTTGGAGAAAGTATTCACGCTGATATTCATAGAAGGGTTGGAGGAGGTCATCGGTGTTAAGTTCATTATTCTGGTGAACTGTAACACGCACGGATTCAGTCTGTTCTGGTGCTCGGCAGACTGGTCGTAGAACAACTTGACGATACACGCACTGTTGCTGTTACTGCGCATTCGGGAGAAGGTGCTGGTTCTCACGGAGAATCATATTGGTGGATACGGAGCGGGAGCAAAGATCTAGGGGGAGACCTAGAGTGCAATTGCTAGAGTATCCGAGGCTCAGGTAGTTTAAGAGGGATTCTGTAAACGGTAATTCCTGTACTCGCAATACTCAACATTAGTGAATTGCTATCCACCGGGCTGAGTCAGCCCCCCAGACGTAGGCTCGTTAACGCCGAACTGGGTAACAACTTTGCATGTCGTTTATTTTCTGCACTGCATTTATTATTTGCATAAGTTGTTCTAGATATTGTTCTGCACCCGACCAGAACAACATCTCATCTACCTCGGGAAGATTTCAAATACCAATGCCAAACTCATTTGTAAATCATCCCACAATCCACAATTCACTTCTCTCTCTAGAAACTTTGGCATTTGTAAGTTTGGTTTTTGAAATAATACTCCTGTTGGTTCTTGAGTATTATAACGGTTTGAAATAATACTCCTGTTGGTTCTTGAGTATTATAACAGTTTTAGAGAATACTCCTGTTGGTTCTTGAGTATTCAGTAGGATTGGGAATACTCCTGTTGGTTCTTGAGTATTCCACCCCCTCTCTTCTTACTGTATTTCAAAAACCCCCGAGTATTTAGCTATGGTATCCACCTCTATGGATATTCGTAGCTAAACTCTTTATTCGGTTGAAGGGGCGTACTTGTATTATAAAATGTTTTAGACTATTTTAGTGTTTTTCTCTGTATTCAAAACTTGTTCTATGTGCCATATATTAGATCAGAATTTCCAAGGTTGAGTGGATGCTTGAAATGGCAAAGCTCTTCCGTGGAAGTTCGTGAACATACTCGGGTAAGTGGATGCTTGAAATGGCAAAGCTTATCTGAGGAGTTCGATCTCTCTCAAACACCATTTGGATAAATCGGAAAAGACAATCCAAATGGATGCACATAAGCTGGTATACCTTGAAATGGGGTGCTAATCTGAGTAGAACAAGGGCTCTACGTTTTTTGCAAAAGATTAGACAGTGTTGCAAGTCGAGTGCTTGAAATGGCCTTGATTCACTTTCGAACACTTTTGCAAAAGACTAGACAGTGTGGCAAATCGAGCGCTTGAAATGGCCTTGATGAACGTTTGAATACTTAGAAGGATTACTAAAATGATAAAACAGGCTATGATGCAATGCCCCCGAAATCGAATGCTTCCCTTGAATTACAAAACCCCCCTTGTATTTACTTTTCTAGTATAACTGCCTTAATCAACTGCATTCACCTTCCGGAGGACTCGCAAATCACGCATCACCCACTGTAAGTCTTTCTTTTTACTTTTCAGTATTTATTTTCTGTAATTTACTTTTCCGCACTCAAAACCAAAAACAACCAAAAAAGTCACTTAGTCATAACCGCTAAAATCTCAATCAACCTTAAAACACGCTCCCTCGCTGTACAAATCCCTTAAAGAACAACGTATCCCCCTAATTCCCTTGGGTTCGACCCCTACTTACCACTTGCTACCCAGTAGTAAAGTCGCGAGTAGCGGACTTATAAATTTATTCTTGACGTTTGCACACGACGATTGTGCGTCCGTCAGCAGCCTTTGATTCAACCGGGCTACTTCCCTAATGGCTCGGTTACGATCCCGAATGAGCTGCTCCGGGTCATCTATAAATGGGGGCGGTCCCGGATTATTTTGGGCAACCTGGTTCATCTCATTGGTAACCTCTTCATCGTCATGGTGGCTTCCTGCACGAGACATAGTTATGCAGAAGCAAGTACAAAAAACTAAAGAAAAAGAAATACAAGAACAACTATCCAATACACTAACTCCCCGGCAACGGCGCCAAAATTTGACAGGCCGTCGTTGTGACCTGCAAATTTACAATTTATATTTCCACTAGCTTAGGCTCACTATTGATTAGTAGAGCGGTAAGTAGGGGTCGAACCCAAGGGAGTTTGGTTGGAAACAGTTGTTCTTTGAAAGCGATAAATAAAGTAAAGACAATTGGGGTTTTTGGTTGAGGTTTTAGTGCGGAAATAAGTACTTGAAAGGTAAATGACTGAAAGTAAATGTGCGAGAAAATAAGTGCAAGAATGTAAAGTGCTTGAAGGGCCAAGTCTTAGGAAAGTAAAGACAATAAGTAAATGTGCGAGAAAGTAAAGTGAAAGGTAATTCGATGAGAGGATATTCAGTCTAGGGTCTCAAACTTGTGATACTTCCATCATAGACTTCGAATGATCTCTTTTACAATTCTATGTGTGATTATCGCGACAAAGGTGATAACCCAAATACCCCGACAAAGGTGGTATTCCACTCTCTTAACTTGTCAAGGTGTTGTGTGATTATCCCGACAAAGGTGATAACCCAAATACCCCGACAAAGGTGGTACTCCACAACAAGCTTGACACGTTAAGAGCTTCTAGTCCTTACTAGAATGAACAACCCGGCAAAGGCGTTTCTCAAACTAGGTTGTCACTATCTACCTTTGCCGCAAAGCATCCGGTAAATATTGACTATAGGGATCATTTGGCTCGGCTAAGCTTTGTGGCAAAACATCCACTTAGCCTTGCCGAATGATCCTTGAAATAAACTTAAGGACTAGAGAAGAGCAAAAAGCATTAAAAACATAGTCTCAAGAAGTCGGCACAAGGATGAAAACCCTATACCAAATATGAGATTTAGCCGCTTGTACTCATGGTAAAGAATACAAGAGCCATTACTAGGAAAACAAAGATTGCGTAAATGTAAATGGAACAAGAACGAGTAGAGAAATTGAAGCCTTGATATCAAGTGCAAGTGTACAAGTGTTTTCACCCTATGCTACAATCTCCCACACGGCACTTCTCCCTCTAAGAACTCTCTAAAAATTGTCACCTCCAAGCCCTCTCCAAGCTCTCTTTTCTTCAAGGCACAAGCCTTCTATATATTGGCATGGGAGGCGGCTGAGTTCTCCTCTTCCAAAGGGTTTGCCGCCCAAGCAAGTAGGTGCCAAGTGCCATCCTCTTGGAGCTTCCTTCATCCTTAAGCTAGCTGCCTTTGAGCTGGGTGCTTCCAAGGGCCAGCTGCTCTTCGAGCTGATAGCTTCCAAAGGGCACCGGATCTAGCAAGTAGCTGGAACTTTGCCGGGGTTTTGGCCGGAAAAGAAATTCTGCTCCGGCGCTTGGCCGGGCGTGCTCGGGCGCTGTCTCGGGCGCTTGCTCGACAGGGCTCGGGTGCCTGTCTCGGACGCTCTTGGGCGCAGGTCTCGGGTGCGACCGGTAGCGCTTGCCTCGGGCGCTTACTCGGGCACGGCCGGCAGTTCTCGGGCACTAGCCTCGGGCGCGACTAGCAGTTTCTCAGCCGCAAACCTCAGCGCGCCGCGAGATTTCTTGGTACTGCCCTGGGGCACGACCCGGGCGTTTCGGTTGCAGCTCGGTCATGGTATCTCGGGCGCGCCCTTCTTCCTTCGGTACCGGTTCTCGGGCCATAGCCGAGTCCGCTCGGGCACCGACCTGGGACGCGACCCGGTATTTCTCGGTCGCGGCCCGGTACTGAAGCACGGTCATGACTGGGGCTTTTCGGGCACCGACTGGGTCCCCTCGGTTGCCGACTGGCCCGATTAACTTGTAATCCATTTCTAGCATAAAACTCCTCTTTTAAGCTGGTTTCTTCCCTAAACCTCAAAATAGCCTGTAGAGCAAAATGGAACTAACAAGTGAAAGTTGTTAAGACAAAGCGTCTAATTTGGTGGGTTTAACTGTTTCAATGAGTCATATAAATATGCCCCATCACCGCCCGATTCACATTTGTTCGACAACCTAGTGAGTTTGATATACGGAAAGTCGGCAAGTGACAAGAAGGTTAACTGATCAACAAGCATTGTTACAGTTTTTCTTTTTTGTATTCGTCCTTGCATGAACTTGATCAAAAAGGATTGTAACAAGACTACATTGTCTCATTCATTTTGTGTTTGTTTACATTATTGCATGTCACTATTCACATGAGAATACTTTTTGAGTTTTGAATCATTCAAAAAGTAGTTTTATGAACCACACGAGCCACAACTCCAACGGTTTTATACCCAAGCTCGTCATCTCTCTCTCTTTTTTGTTTCCAGTTTTACTTTGATTTTTGCTTCTCTTCATGGTAATGACATTTTTGTTGACATGTTATATTCTTGGTATCAGGTCGACAAAGCCACCTCTGATCTGAAAAATACTAATGTGAGACTTAAAGATACAGTTAATTAATTAACCAAGTAAGTTTTAGTTTATACACTTGCCTTTTTCCGCAACTTTTTGTTCCTCTACTTCACTTTTGCCTTTGCCTTCATCAATCCCTTTCAGCTTGTGTATGCCTTTTATTGCTTCAGCTGAGATCCATGCGAAATTTCTGCATCGACATCATCTTGTTATGTGTAATCCTAGGAATCGCTGCATATTTATTATTTATACAAGTCAGTTATTCGTCAAGTAATTATATAGACAGGGTAACACTTTGGTTCCAAGAGTAAGCTTCATTTTTGTCTACCATCTTTTCTTCCCTTGAGGTTGTATGCATGAAGATATCCACCTCATGTAATTGTATACTGTATCTCTCACTTTACCTTTATTGTGTTCTCAAGTAATGACATGTCGTCCCAAGATTGCCTGCATTCGTATTCATAATTGGAGAATTCTTTGGAATCACCTGGTCCTGAAGACTGGTTCCTCATCTTCGAATTCAGACCTTAACATATGCCAAGTGTATGCGCTATTGGGCAGTTTCTGCTGCATGTATGTTCTGCTTTCTGTTGTCAGCAGTGGTTGTGTCTCGTCATTCTCCCGCTCTACACTCTGGTTTGCATTCAGTGCTGGCCATGTTTACTTGTGAGTTGCGATGCTTCATTTTCAGTAATAATCCTCATTCTTTTATTTTTATTCCACTATCAAACGCTAGTAATGGACAACCCAAAACTCATGTCATAATATGCATCCGGAGGAGTTCTAGTAAACCTCTCATTCTTAAGTTGGTATTCTTGTTTTTCAACACGTTTATTGCTATCAAGTTAGAATAATTAATGGGAGCGTAGAATAACCAAATGATCAAAGGAAAATAGACTTGAGAAGCTTTTATGTATCACATCTGTAGGTGAATTATATAATGCATTTCACATGTTCAAACCATTTTTGCTGATGTGCTTGAGAAATTATTTCCAAATATTAGAAGACGGGGAATTATAAATTTAGTGCATCTTATATGATCTAAAGAAAAGAAGTTAGCTATATACATTCATTCCTTGCACCCTGTGCTCCATTCTCATTATGATCTTACACGTCGTCATTGTCATCAAAATGCCACAAGCTTTACATTGGCGCCCGCGCAGGTCCCATTTTCTCACACTACTAATTTTGGTAAAAATTCCAGCTGTCACGCCGAAACCCCAAGGGCGTGAGTAAAAAAATTTACCTTCTTATAAAACAATTTTACATTGTATTTCTTACAACCATACTTAAACTCACTATCTTTACATACATAAAAAGGGAATCTAAAAGCACTAACAACAATGTTATGCATCATGCTACAATAAAATGAAGCGAATGACCTCGAATCTAGTTTAATATAAGCATACGTCTCCACGATGACCTTATTCCGGAAAAGGATTAGGAGTGAGTTTTGGGAACTCAGTACGAAAATTTAATTTCAATCGTTAGTTCACAAGTTATATGCTCACATAACATACAAACGCATATAAACAAATGTGTGACTGATGCACATGATATGCAGTGATTGATGTTTAATCATGTTTCGCATTTTTCAAATCTGGTAGACTTTCACGACTCGGAAAGCTACCGGCCACGTTTCACACCGGTCTGGCACCAACCATCATCCCATTCGCGGGATCTTCCTGCAATGTTTAGGGATTTTAACCCAAGGATATCTCGTATCCCGAATATTGGTAGACCTTCCAACTTGGAACGCTACCAGCCACGTTTCACACCGGCCTGACACCAACCCTCATTCTTTTAAAAACATGAAAATCATGCGTGAATGCTTATGTTATGCATATGTATCACCACATAGCATGCACTATGAAATACAATCACGAATCATAAATAGCGTACTTACAAACTAAAATAAGGCTAATGTCATAAAAGTTAAGCAAATCATTCACAGTTGACTTCAAAGATAAGCACCAAAATAATACTTTAAAAGATTACTTTCTAAACTATCTTATAAGGCATTTTAGGACTTAAATTCAAGATTTCAGATTCACTACATATATAAATGCAACAACTCAGATTGCAATACATGTCTAGTTAGCTTGAGTAAATCATCATACAACATGGTTATCACTTATAAATGACTCTAGTCAACTATATATGAAAATTCTACCATGTAAATCCCTAATTTCAGAATTAAAACATATATTTCAGCAACTATTACATAACTCAGATTGCATATAAATTCATTTTTATGTTACTTTTACATCCTACAACTTGATTACATGATTATAACACATGCATGTCCACAATCTGTTAAGCCCAAACTCATGTTCTTCATATTCTAGTACTTAGCAAACATAGTTTCAGCACCTGGACAGCACATAAAACAATGAATAAAACCCATATAAAAGCATCAAATCATTTATAAACACCTTAAGCAAGTAACACATACATCAAACTCAACATGTATGAACATAAAACTCATAAACTAAGAGAAGAGATTAAGAATTCCTACCCCTTTTTCCCCACCAAGTTGCAGTCTAGAATTTTAAGTGAGTTTTTGTTGTTGTTTTCTCTCTCTTTTCCTTACATAAGGAAGTAAAAATGACTCCTTATGTGGCTTATATAGTGAGGATACATTAATGAAGCATTTAATGGTGGGTTTAGGTGTCCTACCACTTGTCCATATTGTGATTAGTTGCTTTAAGGAAATATCTACTTGCTTAGAGCATCCGCACCCGTTATCTCATTGAGACGGACTTCACCTAGAACTTCCTCACGAATAGTGATAAATAAGCATAAAAAGTTTGTATTATGTTGTAGGATGTTGTATGAGAATGCTAGCATATACACTCACCGTCTCATTGAGACGGACCTCATGAAGAACTTCCTCTCTCGATTCTCGCACCCACTCACAAAAAGTAAAGTGAAGTTCTCCTAGAAATGCTCCAGGAGAAGTTCTAGGAGAACTTCCTCAAACTTTTTGTGAGTGGGCGCGAGAATCGAGAGAGGAAGTTCTCCATGAGGTCCGTCTCAATGAGACGGTGGGTGTATATGCTAGCATTCTCATATAACATCCTACAACATAATACAAACTTTTTATGCTTATTTATCACTATTCGTGAGGAAGTTCGGGGTGAAGTCCGTCTCAATGAGGTAACGGGTGCGGATGCTCTTAGAGAAGTAAATTTGATCTTTGCTTCTTAAGAATAACTGCTTAGTCGACATAAAATTCAGGATATTACATTCTACCCTCCTAAAAAGAAATTTCGTCCTTCAAATTTATGTTTACTATATCATATTATCGGCCAAACAAAGATTAGCTAAAGATTAACTAAGTTTAGATAAAAGACAATCACCCAAAACTCCAAAACCTAAACGTATTTCTATTTATTTATTTTTTTTGACTCTCCCGGATTGGATCTACTAACTAGCTCTGATACCATTTTGTCACGCCCCGAAACTCAAGGGCGTGAGTAAAAAAAATTTACATTACTTATAAAACAACCTTACATTGTCTTTCTTACAACCATACTTAAACTCACTATCTTTACATACATAAAAATGGGTATCTAAAAGCACTAACAAGAATGTTATGCATCATGCTACAATAAAATGAAGCGAATGATCTCGAATCTAGTTGAATATAAGCATACGTCTCCACGATGACCTTATTTCTCAAAAGGATTAGGAGTGAGTTTTGGGAACTCAGTACGAAAACTTAATTTCAACCGTTAGTCCACAAGTTATATGCTCACAAAACATACAAACCCATATAAACAAATGTGAGTGATGCACGTGATATGCATTGATTGATGTTTAATCATGTTTTGCATTTTTCAAATCTGGTAGACTTTGACGACTCGGAAAGCTATCGGCCACGTTTCACACCGGTCTGGCACCAACCATCATCCCATTCGCGGGATCTTCCTGTAGGATTTAGGGATTTTAACCCAAGGATATCTCGTATCCCGAATATTGGTAGACCTTCCAACTTGGAAAGCTACCGGCCACGTTTCACACCGGCCTGACACCAACCCTCATTCTTTCAAAAACATGAATGTCATGCGTGAATGCTAATGTTATGCATATGTATCACCACATATCATGCAGTATGAAATACAATCACGAATCATAAATAGCGTACTTAGAAACTAAAACAAGGCTAATGTCATAAAAGTTAAGCAAATCATTCGCAGTTGACTTCAAAGATAAGCACCAAAATAATACTTTGAAAGATTAATTTCAAAACTATCTTATAAGGCATTTTCTTAAATTTAAGATTTCAAATTCACTACATATATAAATGCAACAACTCAGATTGCAATACATGGCTAGTTGGCTTGAGTAAATCATCAGACAACATGGTTATCACTTATAAATGATTCTAGTCAACTATATACAAAAATTCTACCATGTAAATCCCTAATTTCAGAATAAAAACATATATTTCAGCAACTATTACATAACTCAGATTGCATATAAATTCATTTTTAGGTTACTTTTACATCCTACAACTTGATTTCATGATTATAACACATGCATGTCCACAATCTTTTAAGCCTAAACTCATGTTCTTCATATTCTAGTACTTAGTAAACATAGTTTTAGCATCGGGACAGCACATAAAACAATGAATAAAACTCATATAGAAGCATAAAATCATTCATAAACACCTCAAGCAAGTAACACATACATCAAACTCAACATATATGAACATAAAACTCATAAACTAAGAGAAGAGATTAAGAATTCCTACCCCTTTTTCCCCCACCAAGTTGCTGTCTAGAATTTTAAGTGAGTTTTTGTTGTTGTTTTCTCTCTCTTGTCCTTACATAAGGAAGTAAAAATGACTCCTTATGTGGCTTATATAGTGAGGATGCATTAATGAAGCATTTAATGGTGGGTTTAGGTGTTCTACGACTTGTCCACAATGTGATTAGTTACTTTAAGGAAATATATACTTGCTTAGAGAAGTAAATTTGATCTTTGCCTCTTAAGAATAACTACTTAGTCGACATAAATTTCAGGATATTACATTCTACCCTCCTAAAAAGAAATTTTGTCCTCGAAATTTATGAGTACCTTATCATATTATCGGCCAAACAAAGATTGCTACAGATTAACTAAGTTTAAATAAAAGACAACACTATAAACTCCAAAACCTAAACGTATTTCTATTTATTTTATTTTTTTTACTCTCCCCGATTGGTTCTACTAACTAGCTCTGATACCATTTTGTCACGCCCCGAAACCCCAAGGGCGTGAGTAAAAAAACTTTACATTACTTATAAAAAGACTTTACATTGTCTTTCTTATAACCATACTTAAACTCACTACCTTTACATACAAAAAAATGGGTATCTAAAAGTACTAACAACAATGTTATGCATCATGCTACAATAAAATGAAGCGAATGACCTCGAATCTAGTTGAATATAAGCATACGTCTCCACGATGACCTTAATCCTGAAAGGGATTAGGAGTGAGTTTTGGGAACTCAGTACGAAAACTTAATTTCAACCGTTAGCCCACAAGTTATATGCTCACATAACATACAAACGCATATAAACAAATGTGAGTGATGCACGTGATATGCAGTGATTGATGTTTAATCGTATTTCACATTTTTCAAATCTGGTAGACTTTCACGACTCGAAAAGCTATCGGCCACGTTTCACATCGGTCTGGCACCAACCATCATCCCATTCACGGGATCTTCCTGCAGGGTTTAGGGATTTTAACCCAAGGATATCTCGTATGCCGAATATTGGTAGACATTCCAACTTGGAAAGCCACCCGCCACATTTCACACCAGCTTGGTACCAACCCTCATTCTTTCAAAAACATGAATGTCATGCGTGAATGATTATGTTATGCATATGTATCACCACATAGCATGCGCTATGAAATACAATCACGAATCATAAATAGCGTACTTACAAACTAAAACAAGGCTAATGTCATAAAAGTTAAGCAAATCATTCACAGTTGACTTCAAAGATAAGCACCAAAATAATACTTTAAAAGATTACTTTCTAAACTATCTTATAAGGCATTTTAGGACTTAAATTCAAGATTTCAGATGCATTACATATATAAATGCAACAACTCAGATTGCAATACATGTCTAGTTAGCTTGAGTAAATCATCATACAACATGGTTATCACTTATAAATGACTCTAGTCAACTATATACAAAAATTCTACCATGTAAATCCCTAATTTCAGAATAAAAACATATATTTCAGCATTTATTACATAACTCAGATTGCATATAAATTCATTTTTATGTTACTTTTACATCCTACAACTTGATTACATGATTATAACACATGCATGTCCACAATCTTTTAAGCCTAAACTCATGTTCTTCATATTCTAGTACTTAGCAAACATAGTTTCAGCATCTGGACAGCACATAAAACAATGAATAAAACCCATATAGAAGCATCAAATCATTCATAAACACCTCAAGCAAGTTACACATACATCAAACTCAACATGTATGAACATAAAACTCATAAACTAAGAGAAGAGATTAAAAATTCCTACCCCTTTTTCCCCACCAAGTTGCTGTCCAGAATTTTAAGTGAGTTTTTGTTGTTGTTTTCTCTCTCTTTTCCTCACATAAGGAAGTAAAAATGACTCCTTATGTGGCTTATATAGTGAGGATGCAATAATGAAGTATTTAATGGTGGGTTTAGGTGTCCTACCACTTTCCACATCGTGATTAGTTACTTTAAGGAAATATCTACTTGCTTAGAGAAGTAAATTTGGTCTTTACTTCTTAAGAATAACTACTTAGTCGACAAAAATTTCAGGATATTACATTCTACCCTCCTAAAAAGAAATTTCGTCCTCGAAATTTTTGTTTACCTTATCATATTATCGGTCAAACAAAGATTAGCTACAGATTAACTAAGTTTAAATAAAAGACGATCACTCTCAACTCCAAAACCTAAACGTATTTCTATTTGTTTTTTTTATTTTTGACTCTCCCCGATTGGATCTACTAACTAGCTCTGATACCATTTTGTCACACCCCGAAACCCCAAGGCGTGAGTAAAACAAATTTACTTACTTATAAAACAACCTTACATTGTCTTTCTTACAACCATACTTAAACTCACTACCTTTACATACATAAAAAGGGGTATCTAAAAGCACTAACAACAATGTTATGCATCATGCTACAATAAAATGAAGCGAATGACCTCGAATCTAGTTGTATATAAGCATACGTCTCCACGATGATCTTATTCCTGAAAAGGATTAGGAGTGAGTTTTGGGAACTCAGTATGAAAACTTAATTTCAACCGTTAGTCCACAAGTTATATGCTCACATAACATACAAACGCATATAAACAAATGTGTGACAGATGCACGTGATATGCAGTGATTGATGTTTAATCATGTTTCGCATTTTTCAAATCTGGTAGACTTTCACGACTCGGAAAGCTATCGGCCACGTTTCACACCGGTCTGGCACCAACCATCATCCCATTTGCGGGATCTTCCTGCAGGTTTTAGGGATTTTAACCCAAGGATATCCCGTATCCCGAATACTGGTAGACCTTCCAACTTGGAAAGCTACCGGCCATGTTTCACACCGGCCTGGCACCAACCCTCATTCTTTCAAAAACATGAATGTCATGCTTGAATGCTAATGTTATGCATATGTATCACCACATAGCACGCACTATGAATACAATCACAATCATAAATAGCGTACTTACAAACGAAAACAAGGCTAATGTCATAAAAGTTAAGCAAATCATTCACAGTTGACTTCAAAGATAAGCACCAAAATAATACTTTGATGATTACTTTTAAACTATCTTATAAGGCATTTTGGGACTTAAATTCAAGATTTCAGATTCACTACATATATAAATGCAACAACTCAGATTGCAATACATGTCTAGTTAGCTTGAGTAAATCATCATACAACATGGTTATCACTTATAAATGACTCTAGTCAACTATATACGAAAATTCTACCATGTAAATCCCTAATTTCAGAATAAAAACATATATTTCAACAACTATTACATAACTCAGATTGCATATAAATTCATTTTTAGGTTACTTTTACATCCTACAACTTGATTACATGATTATAACACATGCATGTCCACAATCTTTTAAGCCTAAACTCATGTTCTTCATATTCTAGTACTTAGCAAACATAGTTTCAGCTTCTGGACAGCACATAAAATAATGAATAAAACCCATATAGAAGCATCAAATCATTCATAAACACCTCAAGCAAGTAACACATACATCAAACTCAACATGTATGAACATAAAACTCATAAACTAAGAGAAGAGATTAAGAATTCCTACCCCTTTTTCCTCGCCATGTTGCTGTCCAGAATTTTAAGTGAGTTTTTGTTGTTGTTTTCTCTCTTTTCCTTACATAAGGAAGTAAAAATGACTCCTTATGTGGCTTATATAGTGAGGATGCATTAATGAAGCATTTAATGGTTGGTTTAGGTGTCCTACCACTCATTGTGATTAGTTACTTTAAGGAAATACCTACTTGCTTAGAGAAGTAAACTTGATCTTTGCTTCTTAAGAATAGCTACTTAGTCGACATAAATTTCAGGATATTACATTCTACCCTCCTAAAAAGAAATTTCGTCCTCGAAATTTATGTGTACCTTATCATATTATCGGCCAAACAAATATTAGCTACAGATTAACTAAGTTTAAATAAAAGACGATCACTCTCAACTCCAAAACCTAAACGTATTCCTATTTATTTTTTTATTTTTGACTCTCCCCGATTGGATCTACTAACTAGCTCTGATACCATTTTGTCATGCCCCGAAACCCCAAGGGCGTGAGTAAAAAAAAGTTACATTACTTATAAAACAACCTTACATTTGTCTTTCTTACAACGATACATAAACTCACTACCTTTACATACATAAACAGGGGTATCTAAAAGCACTAACAACAATGTTATGCATCATGCTACAATAAAATGAAGCGAATGACCTCGAATCTAGTTGAATATAAGCATACGTCTCCACGATGACCTTATTCCTGAAAAGGATTAGGAGTGAGTTTTGGGGACTCAGTACGAAAACTTAATTTCAACCGTTAGTCCACAAGTTATATGCTCACATAACATACAAACGCATATAAATAAATGTGTGACTGATGCACGTGATATGCAGTGATTGATGTTTAATCATGTTTCGCATTTTTCAAATCTGGTAGACTTTCACGACTCGGAAAGCTACCGGCCACGTTTCACACCGGTCTGGCACCAACCATCATCCCATTCGCGGGATCTTCCTGTAGGGTTTAGGGATTTTTAACCCAAGGATATCTCGTATCCCGAATACTAGCAGACCTTCCAACTTGGAAAGCTATCGGCCATGTTTCACACCGGCCTGGCACCAACCCTCATTCTTTCAAAGATATGAATGTCATTGACGCGCGTCGTTTGACGCGTAAAACTTAAATTTATATCTCCTGCAAGAAACTATCTAGTGGCAAGCAGGGTCGAACCCAGAGGAGCTGGTGTTGTTGAAGCTGTAACTGTGAAAACAATTAAAAGGGGGGTTTTGAGCAATTCAGAGTGCAAGGAGAAAAATAATAGAAGACTTCCAATCAGAGAGAGAGTTCATCTTAGGGTTTCTATTGTGACATGTTTATCATCGACTTCTAATAATCTAATTTCATGTTTTTAAGTGTAGTTATTCCGGTTTAGGAAATAACCCAAAGTATTTCGTTTCAGGCAATACACCACAATCTAATCCGGGTAAGGCATTAGCTAGTTCTCCTAAAATCAATAATCCGGGATAGGCATTAATTAATCTAGGTGTTCTTACTTATTTTTACGGGAATGTCTCAAACAAGTATTAACGATAAGAACTGAATTATTTGGCTAAGCTTTACGGGTAAGTCTCAGCTTAGCTTCACCATTCAGCCCTTAATATTAAGCACAAGAACTAGAGAAACAAGAAATTGCATTAAGTAAAAAGTCTCAAAACGATTGTCACAATGTACAAAACCCCAAACCGAATTAAAGGTTTAGCTACACATAATTATGGAAAAATGATGGACCATATTTATATGATTCATTAAGACAGTTAAACCCACCAAATTAGATGCTTTATCTTGACAACTTTTACTTGTTAGTTTCACTTTTGTTCTACAGGCTATTTCAAGGAGTAAAAATGAAAACGAGCTAAAATGGAGTTCTTAACGCTAAAAGTGGATTACAAGTCAGAACTGGCCATACTCCGACAATACTCCGATCAAGCCACAACTAAGTCCCAATGACTTATTCCAACAAAGATCAAGAACACAAGTGAAATGCCAAGTCTAAGTTCCTCATCTTTTGATGTCAACTAAGGAGCAACCAAAGGAGCAATCAAAGGGCAACCAAAGAGCAACCAAAGGGGTAACCGGAGTTATATCACAACCGATGGCTTTTGGGGAGAAAATATCACAATCCACTCAAACTCTCTTCTCCTCCACCTAAGGCCGGCGGCTTTGAGTGTCAAGATGACACATGGGGGGCGGCTAAGGGGAAGAGACACCTAAGGCCGGCGGCTTTTGAAGCTTCCACTCCCCTCTTGCCATGTGTTGGCTCCTCCTTCCTCCTCCATGCCTATAAATACCAAGCTCCTTCCCTTTGTAAATCATCCTCATTCCAACAAGCTCAAACACAAGTCACTTGTTACTTATCTCTCTAGATTTTGGGCACAATCCTTGTAAACATTTACTTTGATCTTGAATACTCTTGTTGGTTCTTGAGTATTCTTGTTGTTCTTGAGTTTACTCCTGTTGGTTCTTAAGTATTCTCCCCTTTACTTTCCTTGTCTTAATTTCCAAAAACCTTTACTTTCCTGTCTTTCAAAACCTTTACTTTATTCAGCACTTAGCTATGATAGCCACCTCTATGGATATTCGTAGCTAAACCCTTCATTCGGTTGAAGGGGTGTGCTTGTATCATACAATGTTTTAGACCCTTCTCTTAAGTGCCTCTTTGTGTTCAAAACTTGTTCTATGTGCCATATATTAGGTCAGAACACTATTGGTTGAGTGGATGCTTGAAAGAGCAAAGCTCTTCCATGGGTTCATGAACCTTCGTGGTTAAGTGGAGGCTCGAAAGGGCACAGCTTAACTGTGGAGTTCAACCTCTTTAAAACACCATTTGGTTGATCGGAAATGATTGATCAAATGGATGCACATAAGCTAAGATACTTCGAAAGGAGGAATTAGCCCAAATAGAACAAGTGTTCTAAACGGTGTGGCAAGTCATGTGCTAGAAATAGCCTTGATACATCTTTGAACACTTAGTATGATCATTAGAGGTCAATGATAAACATATTTATGATACAAGGCCCCCAAAACTGAATCCTTTCCTTTAATTAAAACATCACCTCTCACTTTACTTTCAGTCTTATATCAACTGCTTACTTTCCGCAAGTCTTGTCCTTCAAGCACTTACTTTCAGCAAGTTTTGTCCTTCAAGCACTTTACTTTTATGCACTTACTTTCAGCAAGTCTTGTCCTTCAAGCACTTTACTTTTACGCACTTACTTTCAGCAAGTCTTATCCTTCAAGCACTTTACTTTTACGCACTTACTTTCAGCAAGTCTTGTCCTTCAAGCACTTTACTTTTCAGTACTAAAATCACAACCAACCCACGTTACTTTCAGTACTAAAATCACGACCAACCCCCGACTGTCTTACTTTCCATCTTCGAAAGAACAACTATCCACTAATTCCCTTGGGTTCAACCCCTACTTACCACTTTACTACCCAATAGTAGAGTACGAGTAGCGGACTTATAAATTTGTTTTTGCACAGAGCCATCGCACATTAACGGCGGTGTGGTGCGCTCCGTCAAAATTGGTGCCGTTGTCGGGGAGTTAGAGTTAACAATAGGATAATTGTTCTTTCTTTTTCTTCTTCTCTTAAATTTCACACTCGCTTCTGCATAACCATGTCTCGCGAAGGAAGCCACCATGACTATCAGGATGACGACGAGATAAACCTGTACGATCGAAATAATAAGCCACCTGCATTTATTGACGATCCGGAACAGCTCATCCGAAACCAAAGAGCTCGTAATAGGGAGGCCGTTCGAAGAAACCAAGGCCTGCCCGAGGACCAAAATGAAGCTGGTCCAGTGCAACAACCCCCTAGACATCCACCACCCCCTCAACCTCGACAAATGCCAAGGCGAGAACCCATCTTTGATGACTACTATGGAGATAACAACTTCCGCGAACCTACTATGGGAGAACTGTCGGCACCAGATTTTAGAAATCAGCCGTGGTGCATTTACGCGGGCCCTGAACTGGAAAACATTGCCATCAACACATCAGTGGTCCACAACTTGCCCAAGTTCTCAGGAACTCATGGAGAATCAGCAACGGCTCATCTCCAACGCTTACACGGCATTTGCCAAAATCTAAAACCCAATGGCGTGAACGTAGACGACTTCAAGTTAAAGGCGTTCTACTTTTCCCTCATTGACTCGGCAAACGACTGGTTCCTTTCATTACCTTCCGGTAGCATCAGAACATGGGCTCAGATGCAGAATAAATTCCTAGACAAATACTACCCAGCAGGAAGAGCAATGCAAGTAAGGAGGCAACTGCAGGACATCAAGCAAGGGCCCAATGAAACCATGTACGACTACCTGGAAAAATTCAACCGCCTGGAGAGAAGCTGCTGCACCCTTGGACTGCCTGAGAAACTCATCATCGAGTACCTCATTGATGGATTAAGACCCTTAGACAAAATGCTTCTGGATGCCTCAGCTGGAGGATCCATGATGAATCTATCACTGAGTGGCATAAGGAATCTCATCACCGACCATGCTGAAAATGCCCGATTCAGAGAAGAGACAACTCGGCAGGAAGAATTTTCCCGAACAAAGAATGTGGCAAAGGCTGAAGAAACACCGATGAACTCCATGCCCGAGGAGATGAAACAGATGAAGGAGATGATGGTTCAGATCCTACGACGGACCACAAGACCGACGCATGCCCAACATTAATAGTAGAGGAACCGGAAGAAGTGAATGTAGCGGTAGGATACCAAGGATACAACAACAACAACAACAGTAACGACAGAGCCGGACTAGCGGAACGACAACCATCTTCCGAGGGAGACACAACAAGCAGCACCGTAATTAGCTCAGTCATTCTACCAACCTCCCCACCGGCAGTACAACCAGAATGCTCCATCAGCAGGCCAGTATCAGCAAAGAGGACCAAACCAGTACCCGACAGGACAATATCAACAAAAGGGACAGAATCAGTACCAAGCCAACTCGAGCAATCAGCAAGGACCAAACAAGTCACTTGAAGACACAATGAAGGAACTCGCAGGAAGCGTAAATCAATTGGGTACTTCGCTACACCAATTCCAGGCAAAAACTGACGGGGCAATTTCAGATTTAACTAAACAAATGTCCCAGCTCACCACCTCAATGTCCGCACTCATTAATGAACCTGGCAGACTTCCTTCACAGACCATCCAAAACCCAAAGGCGAATATTAGCATGATAAGGAAGTCAAACATGAAGGTAGCACTGGAAGAAACAGCACGATCCACAACTTACAAACTTACGAACAAACACTTCGCCCGTAGGCACCGTCCTGATTGGAATCAAGAAGAAGACCGACCCAATGATGGCAGAACGTGGGTCACGCATGCTGACAATGGACGCTATGCATTCACGGTTAGCATGACACCCCCACCGATTACACACTTTGACATACCGGCATCTGGCTGGGATGACAATGACTCTGATGGTCTCAGATGGGATTCCCCAACTAACATCTATGCATCGGAGCAAAATATTTACCTAGAAGATCAGGAGTCACAACCGGAAAGGGATAAGGACCCAGGGGCCTTCACAGTCACCTGTGGAATTGGTGAAGCCTAAATTCACAAGTGCTTAATCGATCTTGGGGCTGCTGTCAATGCCATGCCTTACTCCTTATATTACTTATTAGGGCTTGTCCCATTGAAACCACCAAGGTCAAATATCGAGTTGGGAGATAAATCATGTATCCAACCGGTTAGAGTGCTTGAAGATCTACTACTCCATGTGGGAGAGCTCGTCGTTGCTGCAGACTTTTATGTAATACAAACGGGAGAGACCAGCGAAGACGACCCTCCAACACTTATATTGGGACGGCCTTTTCTCTTCGCCACCAAGGCATGGATCGACATGGGCAAGGGCTTGTTATCACTTACATTTGGCGGCAAAATTTCAGATTTCTACATTGATGATTATGATGGCCGCCCAAGTACAAGGAAACCGCCAGACATTATGCCTATCTCGGATGTCAGTACACAAATTTCTGACCTGCCAAGAGAGACAGTAAGAGTAGCAAGACCAGCAGCTATGGTTAAAGGTCCCTTGCCTTCTCAGAGACAATGGAAAGAAAAACCACCGAAACAAAAGAGTCCTGACCCGAGCACATCATCTCACAAGAAATCGGGAAAAGTCAAGGCAAGAATGAAAGTAGGCACACCACAACACTACGACCTGAGCCACCCATGAGATCCGAACTTGTGATCCCCATGCGTCGAGCTAACGACGTTAAACAAAGGCACTGGTCGGGAGGTAACCCGACACTTATCTTATTTTCAGTCATTTATTTTCTGTCATTTAGTTTTTACCTTGTCAGTCGCTCCCACCCATTTTGTATAGAAGGAATGTCTAACATGTAGGAATCGGATTTTGGAGCAAGATCAGATCATCCAGGCAGCTTCCGAGAAATACCGAGCCTGCGCCGAGAGTTCAAGGCCCCAGCCGAACTCCCTCGATTATCCAGCTTTGAGCCATGTCGTTCGCTCGCATGTCCTCGACATGTAACGACACCGTAAAGGGAGTTCAGTTCTTCCCTTTTCCTTAATGTCATTTCCTTCTCTTGTATATATTTGCTTGCATGACTTTTGAACTAAGTCGTGCTGTGAGGCACGCCTTCGTTCAAAAGTGTGGGGTGAGAACCGCCTTTGTATATAGTTAATTAACATGCTTTCTTTTTTCCTTTTCCCTTAATATTATCTTTTTGAAAATATGAACTTGAGAATGTGAAAAAGATAGATCATAATTCATGCATTTACCTTGTGAAATCTCAACTGTTTAAAAACTTAGGATGTAACTTCTTATTTGTCCCTTTGTGCTGAGATATACAGGGGATGTGGAGTTGATATAAATTGCCCTAGAGAGGCTTGGCAAGCAAAGGACTGGATTTCACTATATGGTTTACGAAGTCTGTGGAGGCTGCACTTCGGGTTTCAAAGAAGATCAGAGTCATCTCCACCGTGCAGCGTTTATGCAAAGAGGCGGGACGGGAATCAAACCGTCCTATCTCTAGTCCAAGTAGCCGAGAAAATAGATGAGCGACCCTCATCTTGACCCGCGCGAAATGGCGAGGATGAGAAAGAGCGGGGAGGTATTTCCATATGCTCTCGGGTGATGATTGGACCTCCCAACAAAAGGTTGAGAAAATGGACTAGCAAGTCACAAAGAAGCAAAAGCTCGAAGAAGCTAATCAAAGGCCAAAAGCCAAAATTGTGAAGGTTTTGACCGAAACAAAAGTGAAGAAACTCCAATTCAACATCAAAGGCCAAAGGCCAATTCACTTCAGAAGCTGTCCCTCACCAAAAGGAAATCAAAGTGCTCAACTCAGTGAAACCCGAACCGAATCATGTGCTAGAGAAAGCGACAAGTTAACCATATAGTGAGAGTTGGCCCATAGAATGCAGTCCAGGAGCCTGAAAAGGGCTATCTCCCGAAACATCCAAATTAAATTGCATCTCAGCTCGAAGATACAAGTATCAAGTTTCTTCTAAGTATTTACACGGTTTAGTTTGGTAATAATTAAGTAATGCATGAATAGGATAAATCTAGTTCCATATTCTCACTTTCCTATTTGAAGTTTTTACTTGGATTGTGTGTGCATCTCTTAAATAGCATTGTTCGGGACGAACAACTAAAAGTGTGGGGTGATCTGATGGACCATATTTATATGATTCATTAAGACAGTTAAACCCACCAAATTAGATGCTTTATCTTGACAACTTTTACTTGTTAGTTTCACTTTTGTTCTACAGGCTATTTCAAGGAGTAAAGATGAAAACGAGCTAAAATGGAGTTCTTAACGCTAAAAGTGGATTACAAGTCAGAACTGCCCATACTCCGACAATACTTCGATCAAGCCACAACTAAGTCCCAATGACTTATTCCAACAAAGATCAAAAACACAAGTGAAATGCCAAGTCTAAGTTCCTCATCTTTTGATGTCAACTAAGGAGCAACCAAAGGAGCAATCAAAGGGCAACCAAAGAGCAACCAAAGGAGCAACCGGAGTTATATCACAACCGATGGCTTTTGGGGAGAAAATATCACAATCCACTCAAACTCTCTTCTCCTCCACCTAAGGCCGGCGGCTTTGAGTGTCAAGATGACACATGGGGGCGGCTAAGGGGAAGAGACACCTAAGGCCGGCGGCTTTTGAAGCTTCCACTCCCCTCTTGCCATGTGTTGGCTCCTCCTTCCTCCTCCATGCCTATAAATACCAAGCTCCTTCCCTTTGTAAATCATCCTCATTCCAACAAGCTCAAACACAAGTCACTTGTTACTTATCTCTCTAGATTTTGGGCACAATCCTTGTAAACATTTACTTTGATCTTGAATACTCTTGTTGGTTCTTGAGTATTCTTGTTGTTCTTGAGTTTACTCCTGTTGGTTCTTGAGTATTCTCCCCTTTACTTTCCTTGTCTTGATTTCCAAAAACCTTTACTTTCCTGTCTTTCAAAACCTTTACTTTATTTAGCACTTAGCTATGATAGCCACCTCTATGGATATTCGTAGCTAAACCCTTCATTCGGTTGAAGGGGTGTGCTTGTATCATACAATGTTTTAGACCCTTCTCTTAAGTGCCTCTTTGTGTTCAAAACTTGCTCTATGTGCCATATATTAGGTCAGAACACTATTGGTTGAGTGGATGCTCGAAAGAGCAAAGCTCTTCCATGGGTTCGTGAACCTTCGTGGTTAAGTGGAGGCTCGAAAGAGCACAGCTTAACTGTGGAGTTCAACTTCTTTAAAATACCATTTGGTTGATCGGAAATGATTGATCAAATGGATGCACATAAGCTAAGATACTTCGAAAGGAGGAATTAGCCCAAATAGAACAAGTGTTCTAAACGGTGTGGCAAGTCATGTGCTAGAAATAGCCTTGATACATCTTTGAACACTTAGTATGATCATTAGAGGTCAATGATAAACAGATTTATGATACAAGGCCCCCAAAACCGAATCCTTTCCTTTAATTAAAACATCACCTCTCACTTTACTTTCAGTCTAATATCAACTGCTTACTTTCCGCAAGTCTTGTCCTTCAAGCACTTACTTTCAGCAAGTCTTGTCCTTCAAGCACTTTACTTTTACGCACTTACTTTCAGCAAGTCTTGTCCTTCAAACACTTTACTTTTACGCACTTACTTTCAGCAAGTCTTGTCCTTCAAGCACTTTACTTTTACGCACTTACTTTCAGCATGTCTTGTCCTTCAAGCACTTTACTTTTCAGTACTAAAATCACAACCAACCCACGTTACTTTCAGTACTAAAATCACGACCAACCCCCGACTGTCTTACTTTCCATCTTCGAAAGAACAACTATCCACTAATTCCCTTGGGTTCGACCCCTACTTACCGCTTTACTACCCAATAGTAGAGTACGAGTAGCGGACTTATAAATTTATTTTTGCACAGAGCCATCGCACATTAACGACGGTGTGGTGCGCTCCGTCAAAAAACACATAATGAAAGTAGGGAAATCTTCTCTCTCGTCGAAAGTTTTCATCTTCTCCAGAGCCGTCTTGGTCTTCGTAGAATGATGGATGATGGATACCCTAACCCAAACATCTTATTTATAGGAAAATATAGGGTTTCCAAGTCTATTTTTGGGCTCAATTTCCAAGTTTCGGCCTTGCTGATGTCATCAAAACGCATTGATGACGTCATCGTCGCTTTTGGTGGAGACGTTATTGGTCGCGTTTGGCCCTTACGTCAACTTTATTGCTAATGTCTCCTTCGAACGCGATCCACACTGAGTCTGATTCTCCTTCTGCGCGCCTGTTCCGACTTCGACTCTGGATTTGTCCTTCTATACGATCTCGGATGCTCTCGGTGTGAACTAGAGAGTTGTAGGGAATTGAGTCACCTTTGCAATGCCATGTGATTCATATTTTTCTGATCAGCGGTCCATTCCCAGACCTCTGTCGACTGTCCAAAGGTCTGATCTGCCATAGTGGTGTTTTCGGCATAAAATGCCGTCTTTAATGCGTGTTTCCTCCTAGAGCTTTCAAAACACCTGAGATGCAAAACCATACTAAAAAGTAATTGTTCGCTTATAAAAGTGTCAAAATAAATGGGATTAATTGACTCGACGAGTCGTATAAATACGACTCATCAAACCACCACACACTTAAACTTGTTTGTCCCGAACAAGAACTAAGTCATGGAAGGAAAAATAAATGCAACACCACGATTTCTTCGACGTCCTAGATAATGTGACATGAATATGAGTTGCTAGTCTAGACTCGCTTTTCTATGCATAACTCAATCGTTACTAAAATCAGCATGCTCAACACAGAATTAACTTTGGTACATGTTACCTTTGAGCTGAAATTCAAATCAATTCGGATAAATGGGAGATAGTCCTCTTTAGACCCATGATCTGCACTCGTTGCCCCGAACTCTAGCTATATGGTTATACTTCATTACTTTTTCTTGCACGTAATTCATTCAAGCTTTAAGGTTTTCTGAGCTTTTCTTCTTCTTCTTTTTGACTTTTTTTTGTTGGACAGCTTTTGTAGTGACTTTCTTTGGCTTTTGGCTCTTGATGTAAGAATGATGTACTTCACTTTTTTGTTGTATGAGACTTCACAATGTGGCTGATTTTTTTCTTGAGCTTTGCTCCTTATTGTGAATAGCTTGTCCTTCTTTTTTTTCCAGAGGTCCAATCATCATCCGCAAGTATATGGAAATACCTCCCCGCTCTTTCTCATCCTCGACCTTTTTGACGTGAGTCAAGATGGGGGCCCACCACCTATTTTCCCGGTTACTTCGGACTAGAGATAGGACGGTCTGTTTTCCCGTCCCGCCTACCTACATAAACGCTGCAGTGGCAGAGCAAACTCTGAACCAATAAGTCTCGAAGTGCTAGCCTCCACGAAATCCACATAACCATATAACTCGAAACTCGGTCCTTTGAATGCTTCGTCAAGTCTCTCTAGGACATTTCTAGCAACTCCACATCCTTGTTTATCTCATCTCAAAAGGACACGTAGTAGGTTAAATTCACATGCAGTCACACAATTCAAATTTCATGAGAGAAACACATCTAATCAACATCATCTATCTCACATCATCAAAATCCAATACTGCATATCCAGGAAATAGAGAGAAATTCATACATTCAATTTTTTTTAAAGGGAAACGTGCTGACACAGTGCAAGTGCAAGAAAAATAAACGTGCTGACATAACAGTTTGACTGACTCTCTCACCCCACACTTTTGAACCAAGCCATGTCCTCATGGTACGACTTAAATTCAAAGACACAACAATGCAAGACACACAAACGTAGGGAAAAACAAATAGAGAATAAAAATTAACAGGTACTCCCCTCGTATTGTCGCGTAATAGTGTAAATTCTAGACAAACGAGTCGGTCAACGCTGGTTAATGGTCAACCGCGTCCTCTTCAGACGTTACGTCCCGCGTTCCATAGAGACGTTAACCTAATGTTGACACCGAGCAAGATAATGTTAAGGGAGGACGCGATCCGCACTGAGTTGCACATGTTTCCTGCATGAAAAACATCTCTTTTCCCAATTGACAATGTGAAAAACACGACACAAGACTCAAATAAACAGAAAATGAAATAAAAAACGTAAAAACACAAAATTTGTCGGGCTGCCTCCCTGCGAGCGCCTTTGTTTTACGTCATTGGCTCGACGATACCTCTTTAGGGATCACAAGTTAGGATCCCATGGGCGTGTGATGTCAAATTTCACCTCAGCTACTCCTTTAGTCTCCCCTAAACTATCGTGTAATGGAGTGCTCGGATCTGCTCTCCATCGATCAGGCGGGTTTGCCTTCACATCCTCCTGAGTCTGCGAGGACACCTTGATCATAGCTACTTCGTTCGCTGCATGTGTAGTCTCATCTGGTAGGTTCGGAGGTAGGGCACCAAGATATGGTGTGTGCACTATGTCCGGTGGTTTCTTTGCGCATGGACGGTCATCATCCTCATAAATATGAAAAATCTGATGTCTTGCCACCAAATGCAAGTGACAACAAGCCTGTGTCCATGTCAATCTTGGTTTTAGTGGCAAAGAGGAATGGACGTCCCAAAATAAGTGCCAGAGGATCGTCGTTTCTAGCATCTCCCATCTGCAAAACATAAAAATTTGCAGGAACAACAAGGTCTCCTACTCGGAGTGTTAGATCCTCAAGTAAACCAACTGGATGAACACATGATTTATCTCCTAACTCTACCAACAGCTTAGGAGGCTTTAATGGTCCCAATTTCAAAGAGCAATATAATGAGTAAGGCCTGGCATTAATGGCAGCACCTAGATCGATCAAACAGTGATGTATAAGTGTCTCACCAACACCACAGGTGACTGTGAAGGCACCTGGGTCCTTACTCTTTTTAGGCGGTGCCTCATGACTCGCAGCAACTGGGCGCTCCATCGTTGGGTTGTTCTGCTCATGCTTCGCCTCCATTCTGCCTCCTAGCTCATCCTTATTGATCATATGGTCTTTAGGTGCTATTACCTACATAGAAAATGAAGCAAAAGAGTCAGATTTTGGGTGCATACCTGATAAGTCGAGTTTTCGACTTATTAATGCCCAATTCTCACTACAACTTTGGTTCGTTTCCGGCGATAATTTGATGTCATTTGATCCCTTTTCGTCGTTTCAGGTACAAGACAAGATATCTCAGTGTCAAAGCCAAAATACGAAAACTCGGGGAAAAATCGAGGTTTTGGAGCGAAAATTGACCAAGGGCATTTCAGCCGACCGGCTGGGAATTTCCCATGCAACAGCCGGCCGACTGGTTTATTGATCGAGGTTTCAATACAATCAGCCGATATCAGCCACTCGGCTGAAGACCCAGCCGACCGGCTGGTTCAAGGATCAAGGCTGGGTGAACTCAGCCAAGTTCAGCCGCCCGGCTGACCATCGAGCCGCCCGGCTGAATCCTGCACTTCATCTTCAAACCACTCGGCCACTCTCAGCCGCCCGGCTGACTTCCCAGCCGCCCGGCTGGACTCTGCCATGCACAACCGCCCCAATCGGTCCAACTCAGCCGCCCGGCTGGACTTGTCCTCCAACTCAGCCGGTCGGCTGAGATCTGCTACAGTGATGAATAGTACCTGAGGCTATAAATAGAAAGAGGCAATTTTGACCTAGGCATCTGTCATCTTGGGGGAAAAAGACAAGGAAAAGAGATCAAATCAAGGTCATCCATCATCATTCAACCAAGGAGGAGTGAAGATCAAGGGGAGATTCTAGGACTAATCATCCTATTTCTATTCCTCTTCTGTTCTCTTGTGTTGTCATTAAACCCTACTCACATCATGTTGTCTTACATGATGTGTGAGTAGTCTCCTTGTATTTTGAGGGATTTACAACCCTCCTTGGTACTTGACGGATGCACAGTTGTCGTGTGCAAAAGTCAAGAATAAATTTATAAGTCCGCTACTCGCGACTTCACTACTGGGTAGCAAGTGGTAAGTAGGGGTCAAACCCAAGGGAATTAGGGGGATAGTTGTTCTTTGAGGAATGTACTAAAAGGGAGCATGATTTTAGGTGGATTGAGGTTTTAGCGATGAAAAGTGAGTGGTTGGTTGTTGATTTTAGTTTTAGTACAGAAAAGTAAGTGGGTTGGTTGTGATTTTAGTGCAGAAAGTAAAGTACTGAAAATAAAAGGAGAAGACTTACAGCAAGTGGGATGCTTGAAGGATAAGTCTTGTGGAGAGTAAGCGGTTGATATTGCAGTTGATATTGAGACTGAAAGTAAAGTGCAGGTGATGTTTTAAGTTAAGGAATGTATTTGGTTTTAGGGGCCTTGTATCAAAGTCTGTTTATCATTGACCTCTAATGATCATACTGTGTATTCAAAAGTGTATCAAGGCCATTCCAAGCACTTGATTTGCCACACTCTCCAGTCCATTCCAAGACATAGAGCACTTGTTCTATTTAGACTAATACCCCATTCCAAGGTATATTAGCCTTATGTGCATCCATTTGATCAATCATTCCCGATCAACCAAATGGTGTTTTAAAGAGGTCAAACTCCTCAGATAAGTTTTGCCATTCCAAGCATCCACTTATCCGAGTATGTTTACGAACCACACGGAAGAGTTTTGCCATTCCAAGCATCCACTCAACCTTGGAAGTTCTAACCTAATATGTGGCACATAGAACAAGTTTTGAACACATAGAGGCATTAAGAGTAGGGCCTAAAACATTTTATGACACAAGTACACCCCTTCAACCGAATGAAGGGTTTAGCTACGAATATCCATGGAACAGGACATCATAGCTAAATACTTGAAGGTTTTTGAAAGACAGTAAAGTAAAAGGAGAATACTCAAGAACCAACAGGAGTAAACTCAAGAACTACTAGAATACTCAAGAACCAACAGGAGTAAACTCAAGAACTACTAGAATACTCAAGAACCAACATGAGTATTATAGATTTAAAATAAGTGTTTACAAGAGTAGTGCCCAAAATCTAGAGAGAAGCTAGAGCTTTGTGATGGATGATGTTTTGAAATGAGGATGATGATACAAGGGAAGGGAAGTGTCTATTTATAGGCATGGGGGAGTGAGAGATGTGGAGGAGGAGCTAGCCACTTGGCATGGAATGGGAGGAGGAGCTCAAAGCCATCGGGTGATGTCATCACCTCCCAAAACCACCGGCCCATGTGGAGGAAGGGGAGAGGAGGAGGCTTAGCCGCCGCCCATGTGGCATGAGGGGAGAGGATGAGTGAGTTTGAGATCTTTTCCCTAAAAGCCATCGGTCCTTTCAGCTCCGGTCTGATTCTGATTGCCCTTCGGTTGGATTTGTTTTGAGTGTCAGGTTCTTGAAAGTCAGAATTTGGTCGTGACCTGGAATGACTCGTAATTCATTTTCAGCTTTAAAACTCCTCCTTAGCCTGTATTCTCTCTAGACTTCAAAATACCCTGTAGATAAATATCGGAACTAACAAGCAAAAGTTAAATAGACAAAGAGTCTAATTTGGTGGGTTTAACTGTGTTTATGATTCATACAATTATGGTCCATCAGTACTTCATGATCATGTATACACATTCTAGTTGCAATCTATGGAGTTGATTTCATTTTCACTAAGTGTTCTATTCATGATATGTTGCTAAGTGTTTGATGAAATGCCTAAGTGATATGTTTACCTTAGAATCGTGATCTAAGTGTTGAAAGAGCTTAGTGATGATTTGGATAATGTGGAAATGAACATACCTAGTGTTTATGAAAGTAAATGTATGGGTATGTGGTTAACCAAAGTTTAATGCCTATAGCATTTATTGCCTTAGGAAGATGTTCCAAGGATAATAGTGCTATAGAGTAAATCAATATCTTGACAAAGTGAGGTTCTAATTGAGATGGCTTGACTAGGATAGATCACACGATAGTTAGTCTACCCTAGCCCAAGCTAGGTTTGAACCAATCAACCACTAAAGATAAATTAACTCGTGTATACATGATCGTTGGGAAATTGCCAAGGAGGGGAGTAACCCCTCAAAACTCTCTTTAATTGAATTGAAACCCCCTTGAAAACATTTCATTACTTGTTTCTAGTTTGATAATCATCCTCGTAATTGATTTGAAGGAATACCCGAGATAAAAACTTGATTTACCTAGCGTATAATCCAATTACTCCCTTGGGTTCGACACCGGTCTTACCGGTCAAATTATAAATATCTTTTGACTATACAATTTGCTACACATCAAAATGGCGTCGTTGCCGGGGAGTAATGGCTAGATTGTCCCTAGGAAAAATCATTTAGTTCTCCGACTATTCCATGTTTTTCTTTATTTGTTTTGTTACCCGTGATTATTGAGCTTATTCCACCATTCTTACTTGTCTTGTTTGCTTTCCCCTTGTAGGTACATCTCTTTTATGCCACCAAAGACAAAGAAGCTTACCCAAATTGTGGATAGAGACTTGAGACAACCGATAGGAGAATTTGCTAACCCTTACCCTACAAGGAGTAAAACAACCAAGGACAAAGGAACTACCTCGAACGCTCAAGGAATCATTCATCAAGCCATGGGAGATAGAGATGGACTTCCTCCTCCCCCTCCACCTCCCGCTCGACTACCACAAGGCCCTCAAGCTAGAAGGGTTCTCAAGGACTATGCCGCTCCAAATGCCTATGGATACCGTTCTCCCATCCTTGTCCCGGCGGTTGATAACCGAGACTTCGACTTGAAGACCTCGACCATCCAAATGGTTCAATCAAACCAATTCTCGGGAAGAGACCATGAGGATCCGAACTCCCATTTGACCACATTCCTTGAAGTTTGTGCCACCTTCAAAATTAATGGGTTTTCCGAAGATGCAAAGCTATTGAGGTTATTCCCCTTCTCCCTTACGGGGAGAGCAAGAGATTTGCTAAGGAGCCAAACGCCACATAGCTTTACCACTTGGGAGGAGCTTGCCGTTGCGTTTCTTAACAAATACTTTCCTCCTTCCAAGACGGCGTACTATAGAAATCAAATTACAAATTTTTCACAAATGGATGGGGAAACACTTTATGAAGCTTGGGAGAGGTATAAAGAGTATCAAAGGCTTTGCCCACATCACAACTTGGACGACCTCCTCGTTTTCCATACCTTCTATCATGGTGTTGATGGTGCCTCGCGGCTTGCACTCGATACCGCCGCGGGAGGAGCTATCATGGAGCTTGAACCTCCCCAAGGATATGCGGTGATCGAGAAGATCTCAAAGAACTATTTCATGTGGGGAAGTGAAAGAGGAAACCCGAGAAGAAAAAGCGAAAGGCATGAGGTAAAAGCCGTGAGCACAAACGACTACGAAGCCTTAAGGAAAGACTTTGAGAACCTTTCGGATGAAGTCTTCATGTTGAAACACCCGGAAAAAGAAACTTCAACAACCCAAGGTTGTGATATTTGTGAGGTGTATGAGCATGAGACCAATTCTTGCCCCTTGGTTCAAAGAGATGGACATAGGTATGGTTATGAAGAAGAAAATTTTGTGGGAGGAAACCAAGGTAGAGAGTATGGAGCTAGTGCCACTCAAGAGCAAAGTTCTCAAGCTAATTACACTACACCAAAGTTTTCCTCGGGATGGAGGAATCACCCTAATTTCTCCTACAAGACCATGAATCCCACTCGTCCCGACTTTGGAGCCACACCTCCCGGATTTGGTCCTAAGCCTACTCAAGCCAACCAAGCTTTCCAACCAAAGAACCAATTCCAACCTAGAAATCAATATCAAAGTCAAGGACCAACTTTGCTTCAAAGGAACCAAAACCAAGGGCCCTACCAACAAGTCGACCCTCCTCCACAAGCTTCAAATGAACTCTCCGGTGTTGAAGCAATGTTTGCCAAACTCCTTGCTAACCAAGACAAGATGCAAGCCCAAATTGAAAGGATAGAAACTCACAATAAGATGCTTAAGAACCAAATAGCTCAACAAGCCGAAACATCTACAAGGGCTCAAGGAAAATTACCGGCTCGACCCGAGCAAGGGCAAAGGGAGCATATTAATGCGGTCACGCTAAGGAGTGGCAAAGAGCTAGAGGGTGAGCAACCAAGGAAGAAGAAAGTTTCCTTTGATCTTGGAGGCCAAGCTAGTGTCAAAATTGAAGATTTAGATGAAGAGACCCCTAATCCTTATACCCAAAAAGTGAAAGAAGTGGGAAAAGAGAAAGATGAGCTTAAATCGTACACACCGCCTATACCCTTCCCACAAAGGCTCAAGAAGAAAAGCAATGACAAGCAATTCTCCAAGTTCGCCGATATGATGAGGAAACTATATGTGACATTGCCTTTCACCGAGGTAATTACTCAAGCTCCATCATATGCTCATTTTCTAAAAGACATTGTTACGTGCAGGAGGACAATTGAAGAGGTTGATTCTATATCCCTCAATGAAGAGTGTAGCGCCATCTTCCATCCTAACATGCCACCAAAGCTAGGAGACCCCGGTAGTTTTTCTATCTCATGCTATATTGGGGGAGTTAAAATAGAGCGTGCCATGTGTGACTTAGGAGCTAGCATATCTTTGATGACCTGCTCATTATGCGAGAAATTGAACATTGGTGAACCCAAGCCCACACAAATGACCTTGAGGCTCGCGGACCGCTCCTCAAGATATCCTAGGGGGATTCTTAAGGATGTCCCGGTCAAAGTAGGGAACTTTCACATTCCCGGAGACTTTGTTGTGCTAGAAATGGAAGAGGATACGGAGATCCCTATTCTATTAGGGAGACCTTTCCTCTATACGGCCGGAGCTATATTTGACACGACTAAGGGTTCAATCACAATGAGAGTAGGTGATGAGGTCATTGAGTTTAATTTAGATAAAGCACAAAAAAGTCCTAGTTCTACCATGAGTTGCAATTATATTGACTTTGTTGATGGCTTTGAATTGCTTGATATTCCTATTTTGCCTACACATGTTATTGATCTTGATAATGAGCTACCCGAGCATGTTGATTGTTGGGCTATCTTGGATGATGAGGGCAAAGGGAAAACTAAAAGCGACAAAGGTAAGGAGTCTTGTTCGGTAGAGTTAAAAGCTCTACCAACAAGCCTAAGGTATGAGTTCCTAGGCCCAAATTCTACTTTGCCTATCATTGTGAATGCCTCCTTGGATGAGAAAGAAACTTTGAAATTGCTTGATGTGATTAGAGAGCACAAAGGTGCCATTGGATATTCTATTGATGATTTGAAGGGGATAAGCCCTAGTTTGTGCATGCATAGAATTAATTTGGAAGATGATAGCTTCCATCTTGGGAACATGCTAGGAGACTTAATCTCATTGTTGGTGAAGTGGTTAAGAAGGAAATTTTGAAAATGCTTGATGCGGGAATTATTTTTCCTATTGCGGATTCTAATTGGGTGAGTCCCATACATGTGGTGCCCAAAAAGTGAGGCATGACGGTTGTGAAAAATGATAAAAATGAATTGATTCCCACTAGAACCATCACCGGTTGGCGCATATGCATTGATTTTCGAAAACTTAATAAGGCCACTAAGAAAGATCACTTCCCACTTCCATTCATTGATCAAATGCTAGAAAGGTTAGCCAAGCATGATTAATTTTGCTATCTTGATGGATATAGTGGATTTTTTCAAATCCCTATTCATCCACAAGATCAAGAAAAGACCACGTTCACGTGTCCCTATGGAACATTTGCCTATCGGCGAATGCCCTTTGGACTTTGCAATGCACCGGGCACATTTCAAAGATGCATGATGGCTATATTTTCAGAATTTATTGAGGAAATTATGGAAGTGTTTATGGATGATTTTTCTGTCTATGGTTCCTCGTTTGATGATTGCTTGGCCAATTTGGCAAAAGTCTTGAAAAGGTGTATTGAGACAAATCTTGTGCTAAATTGGGAAAAATGTCATTTTATGGTGCAGGAGGGCATAGTGCTTGGACACTTGGTGTCAAGGAGTGTGGACAAGGCTAAAGTGGAAGTTATCGAGAAATTGCCACCTCCAAAGGATGTTAAAGGCATAAGGAGTTTTCTTGGCCATGCCGGTTTCTATTGAAGATTCATCAAGGACTTCTCAAAAATTGCAAGGCCATTGACAAATCTATTATGCAATGACACCAAATTCCATTTTGATGAAGATTGCCTAATGGCCTTTGAAAAGTTGAAGAAGACATTGGTCTCGGCCCCTATTATTCAACCTCCAAATTGGGATATGCCCTTCGAGCTCATGTGTGATGCAAGCGATTATGCTATTGGAGCGGTTCTTGGACAAAGGGTGGACAAGAAACTTCATGCCATTCACTACACTAGCAAGGTCCTAAATGGAGCTCAAATGAATTATTCTACAACCGAAAAGGAACTCCTTGCCATCATGTATGCATTCGATAAGTTTCGTCCATATCTTGTGGGATCAAAGACAATAGTATTCACCGACCACGCGACCATCAAATATCTCTTGTCAAAGAAGGACTCAAAGCCAAGATTAATAAGGTGGATCCTCTTGCTCCAAGAATTTGATATTGAGATCAAAGATAAAAAGGGAGTGGAAAATCTAGTTGCCGATCACCTATCTAGGCTTGAGGGAAATGAGGAGCTAAAAGAAGACACTACGCTTGTAGATGACTCTTTCGTCGGAGAGCAACTAATGAGAGTAGAAGCGGAAGCTCTTCCTTGGTATGCGGATATGGTAAATTTTGTGATATGTGGAATCATACCCCATGACATGAATCATCACCAAAGGAGGAAGTTCTTATCGGAGGCCAAGAGATTTTATTGGGACGAACCATTTTTGTATAGGCTTTGCGCGGACGGGATATATAGGACTTGTGTCGCCGAAGAGGAGATGAGGAATATCCTATACCATTGTCACTCATCCCAATATGGAAGACATGGTAGTGGAGCCAAACGGCATCAAAAGTCCTACAAAGTGGATTCTATTGGCCTACCCTCTTTAGAGATGCTTATAACTTTGTCAAGGCTTGTGACCAATGTCAAAGGTCGGGAAATATTTCTAAAAGGCATGAAATTCTTCAAAAAAGCATTCTTCCGGTGGAAATATTTGATGTTTGGGGTATAGACTACATGGGTCTTTTCCCGTCCTCATACGGTAATCAATACATATTGGTCGCGGTCGATTATGTCTCCAAATGGGTAGAGGCCGTCGCCTCCCCTACTTGTGATGCCAAGGTGGTTACAAGACTCTTCAAGAAGATAATTTTTCCAAGATTTAGAGTTCCTAGAACCGTCATTAGTGATGGCGGTTCACACTTTAAGGAAAACACTTTGAGGCCTTGCTGCGCAAGTATGGGGTAAGCCATAACGTAGCCACGCCATACCACCCACAAACTAGTGGGCAAGTGGAGATATCGAATCGGGAGATTAAAGCTATCTTAGAAAAGACGGTGGGAAGCTCAAGGAAAGATTGGTCATCAAAACTAGATGATGCGTTATGGGCCTATCGTACCGCCTTCAAAACTCCCATTGGGATGTCTCCATATCACCTCATATATGGGAAACCATGCCATTTGCCGGTTGAATTAGAGTATAAGGCAAAGTGGGCAATCAAATTCTTGAATATGGACTTACAAACGGCGGGAGAAAGTAGGATCCTTCAACTCCACGAGTTAGAAGAGATAAGAAATGAAGCTTATGAGAGTGCTAGAGATTATAAAGAAAAGACAAAGAAATGGCATGACAAGAGAATTTTCCGCCGTGAATTCAAAGAGGGAGACAAGGTCCTACTTTTCAACTCTAGGCTCAAGCTCTTTCCGGGAAAACTAAGGAGCCGATGGAGTGGTCCTTTCGTTGTTCACAAGCCTCACGAAGTTGGCCATGTAGAGATACTCAATGATGAAGGAACTATCTTTAAGGCTAATGGACAAAGGCTCAAACACTATTGTGAACAAACTCGGGATGAGCATAACACGACTTACTCTCTGACCGACCCTTGAAAGAGCTCCAAGTTCACTTGAGGAGGGATCCTAGCAAATGACTCCTCAAGTGTATTTCTTAAGAAGAGATTCGGCTCGGTCTTTGCCAAGACATTAAACTAGGCCCTTACGGGAGGTCACCCGGTTTGTGAGTTGTCCATTTATGCAAAAATTAACTTCATATATGCTTGGCATGTGTACATTGAACTTTGAATGTGAACTTTGTGCTAGGATGGTCCAAAATGCATGATTAGGTGTGGTTGGTGTAGTATGGTGCTTGCATGAAAAATCTAAATGATGGTGATGTCGTAAGTGTGTAGTCCTAGCTTGTTCTTTTGTCAAAAAAAATCGTATGAATGCTAGTGATTTCTCGGTCGATTGGTATTTTGTATCGATTTGCAGGGATGGTTTGGTTTAAGTGTGGAGTTGGGTTCAAGCTCGGATGAAAAGATCGTTGAAATCAAAATTCGGAAAATTGTTGAAGCCCAGTTTCCAGCCGACCGGCTGAGAAATTACTTCCATTCAGCCGACCGACTGATATTGCTTCCTAGAAATCAATTGAAATGGCTGGTTCTAGTCGGTCGGCTGAGGTTTACATTTCCATTGCAAATTCACTCCTTTCAGCTCGTCCAGTTTTAGCCGGTCGGCTGAATATCGACCCGACCAGCTGAGAATCACTTATCCAAATCACCCCACCCTTCCTTTCCTTCTCATTTCAATCGACCCAAATCTTCACCCGACCTCCACCGATCCAAACCCAAGTCTCATCCGTCCGACCGGCCAATCCGACTTCATCCCGGCACCGTCTAACCACCGCACCTCAGCCAGCTCGTCCGCCATCAACCAACCGCACCCCAAGCTCCATCCGAAACCTCCTCCCGATCCGCTGACCTCAACCAAGCCCGATCAACTTTTCCGGCCACCAAAAGTCTCTGTTCGTTCACCTAAACCACTCCACATCCTCCCGATTGCAAAACCTAACCTTCAATTTCATCCCCCAAACCCTCCAGAAAAAAACCCCATTTTTTCCTAAAACCCGATTTTAGCCGACCGGCTGAAAACTGGTGCTTTCCCAGCTGACCGGCTGAGTTCTGTGCTCCCCATAATTCAATCTTTCCCTCTTGCATTCAATCATGCCTCAATCCAGTTCATCCTCCAAATCCAAGGCAAAAGGCAAAAGAATTGCCCAAGAACCGACAAAGGACATTCGGATCAAAGAATCGTCCAATAGCGATGAGGATGACTTGCCTCTTATCGCTCGCAAGAGGAAGCAATTAAGGACTTCGCTAAGAGATTCCAGCGAGAGTGAGGGAATGGAATCTCCTCTCCCTTCACCTCCACGACCCAAGAAGAGCAAGTCCTCGAACGGAACTTCCTCCACCGCTAAGAAACCGAGGAAGAAGGCCCCGGCTCCTCCCGCTCATCAAGTGCAGCCACCCACACCCCTTGCTCCACCCACTACCGCACGTGTGTCCGTTGTGGCAAGGGAAGGGCCATTGGTAGGTCCATTACCATCCCCGACTCCTTTTCCTTTATCCGAGCCTATTGCATTCACGGATGCCAAGCACATTGAGAATCATGACCGCATAAAGGAGAAGGGTAAGGTGGCCATAGCAACTCCTTACCCCGATATGGGCATCCATGGAGATGTGGTGGCGAACTAGGTACGTGTTAAATTGAATCGTGCTGGCCTCGATTATGTGTTTTATGATGATCCGGGGTCCTACCAAAGGGTAGTGGAGGAGTTTTTATGCTCTTTTGAGAAGGGTAGAGATGAGGAGGATCATAGAGTTTGGAGGTTTTGGAAGCTGATCTCGGGATGGTGACGGACGCACAGTCGTCGTGTGCAAACGTCAAGAATAAATTTATAAGTCCGCTACTCGCGACTTTACTACTGGGTAGCAAGTGGTAAGTAGGGGTCGAACCCAAGGGAGTCAGTGTGGATTAGTTGTTCTTTAATGAAGCTTATGCAGAAATTAAATGCGATTGGAGTTGAGTTTGAATGTGATTTGAGAACTGAAAGTAAATTACAATAATAGACTGTAAGGAAAGGATTCGGTTTTAGGGGCCTTGTTTCATATTTGTTTATCATTGACCGCTAATGATCATACCAAGTGTTCGAAGATGAATCGAGGCTATTCCTAACACAAGACTTGCAACATCGCGTAGAACACTTGAAATGATCATGCTAAGTATTCAAAGATGAATCGAGGCTATTTCTAGCGCAAGACTTGCAACACCATTTAAAACACTTGTTCTGTTTAGACTAATTCCTCCTTTCGAAGTATCTTAGCCTTATGTGCATCCATTTGATCTTCTGTTACGATTTCCCAAAATGGTTTTTTAGGATATAAGTCGAACTCCTCAGATAAGATTTGCTTGTTACAGCTTCCACTTACCGAGTATGTTTACGAATTCCCACGGAAGAGCTTTGCTTGTTACAGCTTCCACTCAACCTTGGAAATTCTGACTATATATGTGATCGCTCGATAATATAGTGCAAATACTCAATAAGAATATCGAATACTTATGCTAATCACGGTTAATCAAACCAATTTGTAATGACTCGGGTGAACCCAAGGTCGGACCCAAAGGATAGGTGATTAAACTATTAGTGCTAATGATTTACTTAGGATGTCTAATGGATGGGGGGGGAATTTCCTCTAAGAGGTTGATAGCCAAGTTTTAACTATCCAAGAATGGTGTAATTAATGAAAAGGGGAAACAATCAATTCAAAGATGACTAGGGATCTAATCCTCCACCCAAACCATTATTGTGACGTTAAACTAGGACACCATTGATGAAATCACATGCACGTGTTTAGAATTTAGCCATGTAACATTAATGTTAAGTTCAACTCACGCTTCAACTTAGTACCAAGAGGTTACATCTCGCATAATGCCTCACACTCACGCTCTATTGGCATTATAGAGTCTAATTATCTAGTCTCACACTCACGCTTTATTGACTAGACAATCACACTCTTGTTAAGATCAAGCCATTCTCATTAGGTTAAAAGTGTCATCCAACTAACACAAAATCCTAATGTTTCTTCATTTAGATCATTTGAAATCATGTTCTTCAACGCAAGTTACTTGAAACACAAAATCAAGCAAAGTTTCTCATTGGGGCATTTTCACAAACACCTTATGGGCAACTCTAATCATTAAGTTCAAATGAAGAAAAATAATGTGCAAATCATTCATCAATGGCATCCATAATGTTTATAGTGTCACAAACATGTTTAGGGGATTCATAGATCCCCATTCAAGATCACTACTCACTCATAGTGGGGTTACAATCAAAAGCATCCATGGAAGAGTATGTAAACATGAAGAAGATGAGTTTAGGAATCTAAAACCAAAGTAGGAATTCAAGAGAATGATGTTGGTCTTCTTCTCCTTCACTCAATCTCCTCGAAATTCGTGCTTGATCCCCTCCAAATCCGTGCCAAAAAGTCCCCCCGAAAATCCCCCAAAAACTTTCTATTTATAGCCAAAGTTAGGGTTTTCCGGTACTGTAGCCCAGTCGATCGACTTGGCGTTGTGCGATGGCTCAGTCGATCGACTGGCATTGCTTGATTTGCAGGCCCTCCTGAGAATTGCTTGAGTCGGTCGACTGGAACAAAGAAGAATCCCAGTCGATCGACTGAGAAGGGTCAAATTGCAGTGCCTCCTGAGAGTTGATCGAGTCGATCGACTGGAGCAGGGGAGCTTCCCAGTCGATCGACTGAAGAAGCTTGATTTGCAGGCTCTCCTGAGAGTTGAGCGAGTCGATCGACTGGAGCAGGGGAGCATCCCAGTCGATCGACTGAAGGCCAATTTCTGATAACTCGCTCAAATCTTCGAATTTTCCTCGTTTCTTCGTGCTATGGTCCTGAGCTCAATGTATGGTCGTTCCAAGCCTGAAATGCAAGGGGAGGGGTCAAATGGTATCGAAATAGCATCGGGAATGGACCAAAACTCTTCGTAAATGGGCATGTAAACGAGTCGAGAATTCGACTCATCAAACACTCCACACTTAGAGTTTGATCGTCCCGAGCAAACAATAAGAACTAGCCAGAGATAAACAATAGGAAAACTTTATTTCTAACTATTCTAACACATATATACAATCTAACTCCTTTTCGTAGGTGTGACGAATGCATTTAGCATATGCATTAAGCCTTTAAACCCCTAGGCTACCCTAGTGGACGAGTTATAGTCTCGTGAGAGTTTTCAGAAAAGGGAATACTCACAAATCCCAAGTGCACTTATCCCATGAGAATTGAATTCAAGAGCGTTTAACCAAGGCCATGATTTCTCAAAACAAATGCCTCACCCCACGCTAGGGCTATCATCACAATACCATCAAAAGGACTTTCGAACCACTTTGAGTACCATTAAGGTTGTGCATTCAAGGTCATCAATACTAGAGCTATCAATCGTCTCATCCAAATGTCTATTCATTTTCAAGGTAGTACAATAGAAGTTGAGCATTTAGCTTGCACAAAAAATGTCAATCGCTTGCCTATGCTAGCTAGGGCTAGTCCACGGGTTTGCGACATGGAACTCGTTCCCAAGTTTTAGGCGCTTAGGCCGTAATCCATAAAGGGAAGAGGAGTTCGACACGAGAGTTCTTAACAAACAAGTCATAAACCAAATGAAATATCCCCGTGCAAGCACATGGGTCGTCCAAAAGTCACTCCAACTAGCACACAAAACAAATGATGCACCCGCACAAGTGAATAATGATGAAAGAACATAGAGTCAAGTTTTAAGTGTTTCTTATTTTCTTTTTCTCTCTTTTTTTTTCTTTTTCAAAAACTGCTCTCACTCATCATTGTCCTTTTGACGCGAGTCAAGGCGAGGGTTGCTCGACTATTTTCCCGGCTACTCGGACTAGAGATTGGACGGCGTGTGCCACCATCCCACCTAACTGCATAGGTACCGCAGAGGCGAAGCAGAAAATTCAAAATTTTTTCTTTTTTTTTCTTTTTTTTTTTTGAGACTCCACACTTAAAACTTGACAATATGTTCAAAAAGCGTATGGAATGTGCGGGAGACATACATAAGCAAGGCACCGTGTTAGAGGACTCAAGTCACCAAGGAATAATCAAGAGATTTAGGTTTTTCACGAAGAGTTTTAAAAGTGCTTGCTATAGCTTGATCCAAGGTATTTCAACGAAAATACTTAGAGAATTAGATAGACGAGAGATGGCAATGATATTGGTTTTCAAGAATACACATTCAATGGACTAGGTCGGTTCTAAGCTCAAATTCCGATAAATGTAGCAAATAGGCTAGGTGTGATTTATAGGAATCGGAATTGATAGTCACGAGCCTATGTGGTTAACACTCTCTCATGTAGGGATAAGGTGCAAAAGATGCAAGTGTCCATCAAAACTGATATGCAAAGCATGCAATCATGTGAACTATGCGCACAAACCACTCCACACTTAACTCAAGCTTAGTCCCTAAGCGCAAAGAATGATTAAATAAAGGTAAGGGCGCATAGGAACTCCCCTCGATGATATTCCCTATGGAAGCGAGAAATAGCCTCTTGGTTGCAACTGTAGATAAAGACGGTGTTTTGGACATGATAAGCATATGAAATATATATCCTGTAGAGTGAGCATCGTAAGTGGTAAACACCGTCAATATCATAATGAATATAGCATATAACCAAAGGCAAGTAATGGGAATATAATCAAAAATGGCATACAACCAAAAGCAAGTAAAGGGCATATCACTCAGAACGGCAATACATCATCCAAAATTGCGCCAAAAAGGCGACTTAACATCCAAGTACATGATCAAGACACGCAAGCAGAGACAAAGGATAGAGCAGTGCGCAGTAGAAACTCAAGATGTAGCCTCATCATCTCCTGGGCTGGATACTCTGGCAGAATCTCCAACACCTTCCTCGTTCTGAATTGTGGCACCGGTGTAGTGCGAACTCTCTCCTCGAATGGGGTCCTCAAGCACAATCGTGCCCACAGTGAGTGGTGTGCTTGCCTCCTCGACTCTCGAAGCTGGTGTGGCAGGCAAGGGGGAAACGCCACGAGGCATGGAAAACTCCGGAGCAGCCGGTGAAGCAACTGGGCCACCCGAACCTCTAACCAAGGATATGACTGTGTCCCGGAGCCAATCCCACTCCTGACGAGATCTCTGCGCCTCAGCTCTCACAAAATCATCAAGGCTAGCCAAACCAATCCTCAAATCGGCAATCTCAGCAGAGGTCCTCTGCCTCCACTCAGTCAGGTCATCTGTGGCAGGGGGCGGTCTCTCCACAACAACATCAACGGGAGGCGTGTCCTCAGGATGGAGCGGCTCCTCAGGGATAGGGGCAGCAGGCTCGTCAGCTGGAGGAGGGGAACGGGCAGGAGAGGGAGAGAGGTTGGCTCGGCAGTAGAGGGGGAACTTCTGCTTGAAGGCTCTCCTCTTCGCAGCAGCATCAGTCACAAGGGTCTCCACATGGGGTGACGGGTCATGGCTCCACGTCTTACCGTCCCGTTTGACCATGTGCATATTCTTCATCAAATCTATATCAAGCTTGCTCCTCTGAGGGGCCTCACAACCTTCGTAACCAAAGGTGAAGTTACACCTTTGGGCAATCAATGTAATCAATGAGCCACCTCCCAACCCCTTGTTCCTCGAGCCCGGCTTCACAACGGCCTCAAACCGTTCGGCGAGCCTAGCTAGCCAATCAACAGGTCTCCCAGAATCCAAAGTGACCATCATGTCCATGTCCGGGAGAGTGACCTTCCTAGCCCTTGCCGTCCTCGTATTAATACCAATAGCAATGAGGTGGTGAATAATCTTCCAAACGGGGTCAACTATCGCGGAAGAATTATATGAAGATATAAACCACTCATGCCTACCGGAGATCCTCCTCCAAAGCTTGGACTGGTCGTGCTCAGAAATCTCCGGTGGTAAAACCTCGGGCTGTGGAAATCCTAACCACTCACGGATCAAACTCTCCCGAATACGGAAATCCCGACCCCCGAGCACAAATTTCCAATAATAAGTCCAATCGACCCCCTCCCCCTCTATCTCCTTCACCAACTCAAAAGAGCAAGTGAACTCTTCAACTACCCTCTGGTAGGTACCCGGATCATCAGACAATAGGAAAGACAAACCATATGTAGTGAGGCGAGATTGTACCTCAATCGTGACCGCTTCGTCGATGCGACTAAGCAAGCTCAAGTCGGGGTATAGTGTAGGGATGGCAGTCTTCTTCTTTGACGTGATGGTAGCGTGATGAGTCTGGTGCTTCTCGTCCCTAAATACCAAGGGAGCCGAGAATGGGTACGGGACCGGAATGGGCATCGGTCCCTCATAGGGCCCCTCATGAGGCTCAACCGGCACTATGGCCAAGGGGGCAGGGGCTGCAACAGGAGAAGGCTCTCTGGGCACTGGGGGCGAAGGGGCTCTAGGGGGACGAGGCACTGGCGCTTTCCTCTTCGGTGCCGGTTTCTTCGGTGGAGGATTTTTCTTCTTTGGTGGCGCTGGGGAAACCGGCACGCCCTCAATCTCGGCATCTGACCCCGAGTCAATGTCAGCAAGCGAACTCCTCAATAATTTCCTCTTGCGCGAAACAAGAGGTGCATCATCCTCGTCCTCGCTATGAAACTCATCAATTTGATCGCCAAGAGAGGGCTCGAGAGCGATCCCTTTCCCCTTCGCTTTTGCACTCGATGATGTTCCGGGTCGACCCATGGTGCTAATGGAATTGGAATCACAGATCAAATTGAGCAAAACTCACAATGCACTGAAATGCACCTCAGTCGATCGACTGGGCTGAGGCTTGATTTTCAGTCGATCGACTGAAATCGGATGGGTTTAGGGGCGAATTTAGGGGTTTCTCCGGGAAGCTTGGCGGACCAAATTGATGCTTGGGGTTTGTAGGCGGGGCGATTTGGAGTGGAATGGCGGTGGAAGTGGTCGAAAACAAGGCCGGACGGAGGAGATCGGAGAGGGTGGAGATTTCCGATTGGAAATCGATTTGGGACGGCTGAGCCTTTTCTGGCGGTTGGATGGGCGGCGGTGCAATGGCGGAAGGGTGGCGATGGCAAGGCGAGCTGATGGCGAGCTGTCGGCGTGGATCGGTGGTGGTCGGAGGTCGGAGGTCGATCGGATTTAGGGTTTCGGGCTGGTCGAGAAGTGAAAAAGAAGGGAGTTGGGTTTGATTTGGATAAGAAAATCCCAGTCGATCGACTGGGATCCTTTTGCCTCCAGTCGATCGACTGGATAGGCACAAAAAACAGGACTCTCTGAAGCAATGGTTCAGTCGATCGACTGATATATAGCTTCCATCCAGTCGATCGACTGGACCCGGAAAAAAAAATTTTAAACGATCCCCAACTCCACACTCAGAATTTTCACTCATATCCAAGAATAGGTACCACTGAAAATATCACATAAAATCACGATACGATCTCCTAATCAATCGCTAGCACATAAACATACGATTTTCGATCAAATTAAGCTAGGATCACCACTCCACACTTACAACATCACCATCATCAAGAAAATTCATGCAAGCTCTACGCCACGTCATACACACCCCAAGTAATGCATTTTGGATCAAACAAATATCAAGTTCACAGGCATAGTTCAAAGAGCACATGCCAAACATATATATAGAACGATTTTGCATAGATGGACAACTCACAAACCGGGCTACCTCCCGTTAGGGCCTAGTTTAACGTCTTGGCAAGACCGAGCCGAAGCTTTGGTATGAAGAGAAGCACACTAAGAGAAGTCCCGAGCGGGATCCCTTCTCTAGCGGCGATAGCATATAGGATTCAAGAGGGGGCTTCCAACATGTGTTGGTTTCCATGGTTGGCGTGATAGATTTTGACTCTTTGCCCATTTGCCTTGAACAAATTCCCTTGATTCCCAATTAGCTCTAAGTGCCCATCATTGAAAACTCTATGAATTTTGTACGGCCCGGACCACTTAGATTTGAACTTCCCGGGGAACAACTTGTACCTTGAGTTGAACACCAAAACATTATCTCCTTCCGAGAACTCCTTCTTTACAAGAAGTTTATCGTGCCACTTCCGAGTTCTCTCCTTATAGATTCTTGAACTTTCATAGGAGTCTAGCCTAATTTCTTCTAGCTCATTCAGTTGAAGGAGTCTTTTCTCTCCCGAAACTTTTCTGTCGAAATTCAATTCTTGAATGGCCCACATGGCCTTGTACTCAAGCTCCACTGGAAGATGGCATGCCTTGCCATATACTAGCCTATAGGGAGACATACCGATCGGTGTCTTAAAAGCAGTTCTATATGCCCAAAGTGCATCGTCAAGCTTCAATGCCCAATCTTTTCCCGATTTCCCAACTGTCTTGGTCAAGATATTCTTTATCTCTCTATTAGACACCTCGACTTGACCATTAGCTTGAGGGTGGTAAGGAGTCGAACATCTATGGAAAATTCCATGTTTCTTCAACATGGACTCAAATCTCATCTCCTTGAAGTGGGAGCCATTATCACTGATCACCGCTCTAGGGACTCCAAATCTTGGGAATATGATCTTCATGAACATTTTAATCACCACCTTAGCGTCACAAGAAGGGGAAGCGATTGCCTCAACCCATTTGGACACGTAGTCCACCGCTACAAGAATGAAGGAATTCCCTTGAGACGAAGGTAGGGGTCCCATGAAATCTACTCCCCATACATCAAAAATCTCCACTTCTAAAATCCCCTTTTGAGGCATTTCATCCCTTCTAGCAATGTTTCCCGTCCTTTGACACTCGTTACAAGATTTGACGAATTCATACGTGTCCTTGAATATGTTGGGCCAATAAAATCCCGATTGAAGTACCTTAGCTACGGTCTTCGAAGTTGAACCATGTCCACCATAAGAAGAGGAGTGACAACAAGCTATAATTCCTTTTGCGTCTTCCTTGGTCACACACTTTCTATAAATCCTGTCGGCGCATAGCTTGTACAAGAACGGATCATCCCAAAAGTACCTTGAAACGTCGTGCAAGAACTTCCTCCTTTGGTTATGATCGAGGTCATTAGGGAGAATGTCGCACGTCAAATAGTTCACATAGTCCGCATACCATGGGGCTTCATCTTGGACACTTAGCAAATATTCCCCGATAAAAGAGTCTCGTATAGGCATTGAGAACCATTTTGTGTCAAAATGCTCAATTCTCGAGAGATGATCCGCGACTACATTTTCGACCCCTTTCTTGTCTTTGATCTCAATATTGAACTCTTGCAAAAGGAGAACCCAACGAATAAGTCTCGGTTTCGCATCTTTCTTAGCCATCAAGTACTTAATAGCCGCATGATCCGTGTAGACGATCGTCTTGGACCCAACAAGATATGGTCGGAATTTTTCAAAGGCATACACCACGGCTAGCAACTCCTTCTCGGTTGTGGTGTAATTCGATTGAGCATTATCAAGCACCTTGCTCACATAATAGACTACATGGAGTCTCTTATCCACTCTTTGTCCCAAAATGGCTCCAATGGCAAAGTCGCTTGCATCGCACATGAGCTCGAATGGAAGATCCCATTTTGGTGGTTGCACTATGGGTGCCGATACAAGGGCTTTCTTGAGCTTTTCAAATGCCTCTAAGCATCCTTCATCAAAGTCAAATTTCACATCATTGCATAGGAGATGAGTAAGCGGCTTGGCAACCTTTGAGAAGTCCTTAATAAATCTTCGGTAAAAACCGGCATGCCCTAGGAAACTTCTAACTCCTTTTTGATCCTTTGGTGGCGGTAGTTGCTCAATAACTTGAACTTTCGCTTTATCAACTTCCACACCTCTACAAGACACCAAATGCCCAAGCACGATTCCTTCTTGAACCATAAAATGGCATTTTTCCCAATTAAGCACCAAACCCGTTTCAATGCACCTAGCAAGAACATGAGAAAGATTAGTTAAGCAATCACCAAATGAAGTTCCATGGATAGAGAAGTCATCCATGAAAACTTCCATGCATTTCTCAATGTAGTCGCTAAAGATAGACATCATGCATCTTTGAAACGTTCCCGGTGCATTGCATAACCCAAAGGGCATGCGTCTAAAGGCAAAAGTTCCATAAGGACATATAAAAGTGGTTTTTCTTTGGTCATCCGGCAAAATGGGAATTTGATGAAATCCACTATAACCATCTAGGAAACAAAAGTACTTATGTCCCGCAAGTCTTTCAAGCATTTGATCAATAAAAGGAATGGGAAAGTGGTCTTTCTTAGTTGCTTTATTCAATTTCCTATAATCAATGCACATCCTCCATCCATTTACGGTTCTAGTAGGGACCAACTCTCCCTTATCATTTTGCACAACCGTAAGTCCTCCCTTTTTGGGGACGACATGGATGGGGCTTACCCATTCCGAATCCGGGACCGAATAAATGATTCCCGCGTCTCTTAGCTTAGTAATTTCTTTAAAAACCACTTCGCTAAGATTAGGGTTCAATCTCCTTAGAAACTCCCTAGAAGGTTTTGCATTTTCATCCACATTTATCCTATGCATGCTGTTGTGACAGAAGTGATTTGACAACAAAGATGTAGAACGAATAATAAGAAACGACACAGGAAATTTAACGTGGTTCACCAACAGTGTGTTGGCTAGTCTGGATAATATCTGCACAGGAAACGACACAGGAAACGACACAGGAAATTTAACGTGGTTAACCTGGATAATATCTTCTGAATATAACTCTTCTGTGATAAGAAAAGCTTCTTCTGACTTCTCTCCCTGTAGATTTCCACACCCAATATTTTCTGCGCAGCACCCAAATCCTTCATCTCAAACTCTGCACTGAGAAGACCCTTCAACTTCTTAATATCAGACTTGGACTTTGCAGCTATAAGCATATCATCGACATATAACACCAGATAAATCATCGAACCATCTTCAAGTTTGTTATGATAAACACAACAATCATATGGACTTCTGTTATAGCCTAGCTCAATCATATAGTTGTCAAACCTTTTATACCACTGCCTCGGAGACTGCTTAAGTCCATACAAAGACTTCTTTAACTTGCAAACATAATCTTCTTTTCCTGGAACTTGAAACCCCTCTGGCTGAGTCATATAAATCTCCTCTTCCAACTCTCCATGTAAGAAAGCTGTCTTGACATCTAGTTGCTCCAGCTCAAAATCCTGATGTGCTACTATTGCAAGTAGCACTCTGATAGAAGTGTGTCTGACCACTGGCGAGAAAATCTCATTATAGTCAACCCCTTCTCTCTGTGTGAATCCTCTGGCAACAACTCGAGCTTTATACTTAATCCCCTCAGCTGGCGATATTCCTTCCTTCTTCTTGAAAACCCACTTACAAGTAACAATCTTTCTCTCCTTAGGTCGTTTGACAAGATCCCAAGTCTGATTCTTGTGAAGTGACTCCATCTCATCTCCCATTGCAGCAAGCCATTGTGTAGATTCACTACCAGAAATAGCTTCTTTATAGGTACACGGCTCATGAATATCCACCTCTTCAGCAACCTGTAGTGCATAACAAATCATATCCTCAAAACCATACCTCCTTGGAGCTCCAACACCCACTCTTCTAGCTCTATCAAGAGCTATGCAATGCTGGCATGTTTCTGAGGGTTCAGGATCATCTGATTCTGGCGTATCAGCTTCAGTGATAACGTGTTGATCTTCTCCACCTTGGTGCTGCATTTCACTCTGCTCCGGAGTAATTTGCAGCTCCACCTGTTTATCAACACTACCACTTTCCTGTACAATAGTTGACTTCAATGTAGAGTTAAGCATAGAACCTTCATCAAATATTACACTTCTGCTAAGTATAACTCGCTTCTCAGACGGTGACCAAATTCTATATCCCTTAACTCCATCCCCGAAACCAACAAATATAGCCTTCTTGGCCCTTGGTTCTAGTTTACCTTCATTAACATGATAGTAAACAGTGCAACCAAATACTCTCAGCAAAGAATAATCTGCAGGCTTACCAGACCACACCTCATAGGGTGTCTTCCCGCCAATACCTGTGTGAGGTCCACGGTTAATCAGATAGCACGCCGTGCTTACAGCCTCTGCCCAGAACCTCCTAGGTAATCCAGCATTAGAGAGCATGCACCGCGCTCTCTCCAACAGAGTCTGATTCATACGTTCTGCCACCCCATTTTGTTGCGGCGTGTCTCTCACAGTGTGATGCCGCGCAATCCCCTCAGTCTTGCAGAACTCATTGAACTCAGCTGAACAAAATTCCAGCCCGTTATCAGTTCGAAGCCTTTTGATCTTCTTTCCAGTCTGATTTTCCACTAAAGTTTTCCACTGCTTAAACTTGTTGAAGGCTTCACTTTTGTGCTTCATCATGAACACCCAAGTCATGCGAGAATAATCATCAATAATTGACACAAAATATCTGTTACCTCCAACGGATTCAACACGAGCAGGACCCCAACAATCAGAGTGGATATAATCCAGCGAGCCTTTTGTTCTGTGAACACCTTTTGGGAACTTGCTGCGATGTAGCTTCCCAAACACACAATGCTCGCAAAAATCAAGGCTTTTAACCTTGTAGCCATCAAGAAGATCCCTCTTCGACAAAATTTGCATCCCTCTTTCACTCATATGACCAAGCCTCATATGCCACAGCTTAGTCATATCCTCTTTGTAAGCCTCAGACGATGCCACAGCTGCATAACCTGTCACTGTAGACCCTTGCAGAAAATACAAAGTTCCACGCTTCACACCTTTTAAAATCACATCAGAACCCTTGCAGACATACAAAACTCCACCTTCACCTCTGAAACTGAAACCCTTGCTGTCTAGTAGACTCAGCGATATCAGGTTCTTTGTCATCAGTGGAACATGTCTGACCTCGTTCAATGTGCAGAAAGAGCCATCATGCGTCCGTATTCTGATTGAGCCAATTCCAACAGCTTTGCAGACAGCACTATTGGCCATGGAAACATTGCCTCCGTCTATCTGCTCATAAGTTGAGAACCACTCCCTGCACGGACAAATATGATAAGATGCCCCAGAATCAAGAACCCAAACATCCTTGTAGTGTGGTTGTTCATTAGCTACCAAAGCCAAATCCTCTTCAGAATTGACATCATGTTCTGCCACAGCTGCAGAACCATCTCCCTGCTGCTTCTGCTTCTTGGGACACTCGTTCTTCCAATGTCCTTTCTCCTTACAATAGTTGCAGACATCATTAGCTTTAGAACCATTTGACTTGGACTTCTTGTAATTCGCCTTCTTCTTAACAATTTTTCCATGTCCTTTATTCCCGATAACAGCTAACCCTGATGCCTGATTTTCAGTAACTGAACCAGAAGCTTTATGGCGAACTTCCCTGGTGTGAAGGGCTGATCTGACTTCTTCCAATGACAAGCTATCTTTCCCAACAATAAACGAGTCCACAAAATTCTCGTACGACATGGGCAAAGATACCAATAAAATCAAAGCAGCATCCTCATCATCAACCTTAACATCAATATTACGCAGATCCAATAATATTGAATTTAATTGATCAAGGTGATCTCTCAGAGGTGTACCTTCCTGCATACGCAGACTGAACAGACGTTGCTTCAGAAGCAACTTGTTGGTTAAAGACTTCGTCATATAAAGACTCTCCAGCTTCAACCACAGACCAGCAGCAGTATCTTCATCAGCGACTTCAGTGATGACATCATCAGCTAGACACAGCATGATTGTTGAATGAGCCTTCTCCTCCAGGCTATTCAACTCTTCGTCATCAGCATCCGTTTTCTTCTTCCCGGACAACGGCGCCCACAGACCCTGCTGCTTCAGCAGAGCTCGCATCTTGATCTGCCATAACCCAAAACTGTTCCTCCCGGTAAATTTGTCGATCTTCACGTTCATAGCAGCCATCTTTGATATTGAAATCACAAACCCTAGCAACAGCGGCAAAACCCAGCTCTTGATACCAGTTTGTTGTGACAGAAGTGATTTGACAACAAAGATGTAGAACGAATAATAAGAAACGACACAGGAAATTTAACGTGGTTCACCAACAGTGTGTTGGCTAGTCCACGGGCAAGAAGAGGCAGCTTTGTATTCAGATTTGGAGAGTATGATTTACAGCATGACTAGTAGGGTTTATATATTGTCTACTACAAAAAAACCCTAACCCTAGCCAAACATGGGCCTTAAGCCCACTTCAGATTCAAGGCAGCCCAACACATGCATAGCGAAGGGCTAATTCCATTTAAATCATCAATTGAGTACCCCAAAGCCTTTTTATTGTTTTTCAAGACATGCAAAAGTTTGGACGTTTCATCTTCATTCAAGTTTGCACCAACAATGACCGGGTGCGTGGAATTAGATCCAAGAAACTCATACCTTAGATTCGAAGGTAGAGGTTTTAACTCTCCTTCGAATTCCTTACCTTTTGGCACTTGGTTTCCATCACCTTGACAAGCATCTAACAATTTTTCTTCTTCGGTCCAAGACAAGTCATACATTTCCTCATCTTCCATATCCAAAAGTGAGGAAAAATGCATACTAGAGTCATCTAAGTCCATGACTTCATTTTCAAAAGATGTTAGCTCAAGACTTTCACAAGATACATCAAGCAAATTGCATTCAAAAGACGATATGGGGGTTTTCATGGCATTTTTCAGAAAAAATTTCAACTTTTCATCCCCTATCTTTAATTCAATAGACCCTTCACCACATCTAATGACCGCTTCAACGGTGTTAAGGAAGGGTCTACAAAGAATAACGGGCATTTCTTGCTCCACATCCATTTCTAGCACATAGAAGTCTACGGGAATAAAGAATTTACCAACTTTAATAGGCACATCCCTAAGAACTCCCCTAGGGGTTCTAGAACTTCTATCGGCTAGTTTCAATGATATGGTGGTAGGGTGGAGTTCTCCTACATCAATTTGCTCAAACAAAGAATAGGGAATTAAAGAAATGCTAGCTCCCAAATCACACAATGCCCTATCAATTTCAATCTTTCCTAAAGAGATAGGAATAGAAAATGAACCATTATCTTGCATTTTTTTAGGCATACGACTTTGCACAATTGCACTACACTCCGCATTCAAAGCTATCATGCTAGATTCCTCAATTACCCTACGGTTTGACACAATATCCTTCAAAAATTTAGCATAGGTAGGGTTTTGAGTAATTACCTCATGGAAGGGAAGTGTGACGTACAACTTCTTTAGCATCTCCACAAATCTTTGGAAGTGGGTATCAAGCTTGCTTTTGTTTAACCTTTGAGGGAAAGGAACCATTGGCACGTATTTCCTCATTAAAATCGGCTCTTCTTCCTTTTTCTCCTCCTCCGCGGGAGCTCGAGGTTCATCTTCCAAATTTTCCTTGGCGATTCCTCCTTCTTTTTCCTTGCCATCGGGACTAGATTTCCCTTGAGGGGTGGGTAAGACTTTCCCGCTCTTCAATGTGATGGCATCCACATGTTCTATGGAGTTCACGTCCGGTTGAGAAGGAAGTTTCCCCATTTGCTTCAATGCTACGGCTTGTTGAGCCACTTGGTTCTCAAGCATCTTGTTATGGGCTTCCAATTGCTCCATTCTCTTGTTAGTCTCTTTTTGGTTCTCTAGCATTTGAGACATCATAGTATTATCTTGATTGTTGGAAGGAGCTTGTCTTTGTGAATTGGGGGGTCCTTGATCATTCATTTGAGTCTTGGCTTGATAAGGCCTTTGATAATTCCCTTGGTTGGAATATTGAGAGTTTTGGTTGGACCCTTGACCTTGAGTTGAATAAGAGGCTTGCCCTTGATTTTGGTTTGATCCATATCCTTGTCTTTGATACGTTCCTTGATAATTGTTTTGCCCTTGAGGCTTAGGAGCAAAATTGGGCTCATTGGGCATTCTCCTTTGAGGAGGCTCATAATTCCTTGTTGTAGGGTTAGGATTTGAAGCATAGTTTCTTTGTTGATTGACGTAGTGCGCTTCTTCATATCCATCATCATCATCTTCATATCTTCCTTCCGGGCAATTCTTGGTAGAGTGTCTCGTGCTAGCACACAAGAAGCAAGCTTGTTGCGCCGGTATTTTCTCTTTATCGGCCTTGGCTTTAGTTGCTTCCACACAATTCACCATACTTATCATGTTCTCCACCTTTTTTGTTAAGTCCGCCATTTGATCCTTAAGTGCACAATTCGAGGAATCATCGCGTGGCTTACCCATTTTCTTGTGGTCCACTCCTTGGTATCTATCGGAGTTTGTAGCTATCTTATCCACAATTTTAAACCCTTGGCTCGCCGGTAATTCCATAATTGCACCTCCGCTTGCCGTATCCATTTGATTCTTGGCTTCCTTGCTCATACCCAAATAGAAGTATCTCATAAGATCGGCTCTACGAAAGTTGTGATGAGGGCACTCCTTCAAATAATGTTTGAAGCGATCATAAGCTTGATGGAAAAGCTCATTGTCTCTTTGGGAGAACGTCAATATGTAGTCAATGAATTTCTTGGTCCTAGACGGTGGAAAGAACTTGTTCAAAAAGGAATTTGCTAAATGATCCCATGTTCTAAAAGTTCTCGGCTCTTGGTTTTGCAACCACTCCTTAGCGTCTTCATACAATGAAGAAGGAAATAGCTTCAAGTAGACGTACTCCACGGGCACATTTCTTGGCTTGTAAGTTCGGCAATATTCTTGGAAATTGCTCAAGTGCGTGGAAGGGTTTCCTACTCCTTGATATTGATCATGGGTCACCATGTGGACTAAGGAAGACTTCACATCAAAGTCGAAAGCATCTTCATCCGGGGGCATGATAGCCGAGCCATTCCCCTCAAGAGTGGGAGTCATGTAATCCCCAACGGGTCTCTCTTGGTCCTCATCTTCATATCTCCAACCTCTATTGTTTCTTTGATGGGCGGGAGGATCTTCAACATTGTCTTGTCTAGCGGGAGGGTCATCTACCTCATCTTCATTTCTAGCATTTCGGTCATCCCTTTGAGGACCTACACGGTTCTCTTGTTCTTCATCCATTCTAAATCCCGGTGGTAAATAAGGGAGCGGATTTAGAAGTGGGGGTGGACGAGGTCTTGGCCCTTGGAAAGCCGGTGGGATAATGGGAGCAATTGGTGGAATAGGAGGTAGGGGATTCTTGCGAGGTCTACCCCTTCCTCTCTTAGCGGTTGGGTGAGAAGGTTGAGAACTTGAACCAATAGCTACGTGCTTTTTCCCGTTAAATCTCGTGTTCATTCAAATGCCTACAAGAACGAAAGGGATTCTTAGCAATGAAAGGCAAGAGAATTTAACACAATCAAGCAAAACACAAGCAATGATTATCAGGCAAAGAAAAGAAAGCAAACTAAATAACCAAATAGCACCTAGTTAATTAACCTATCCCCGGCAACGGCGCCATTTGATCGCTCGATAATATAGTGCAAATACTTAATAAGAATATCGAATACTTATGCTAATCACGGTTAATCAAAACAATTTGTAATGACTCGGGTGAACCCAAGGTCGGACCCAAAGGATAGGTGATTAAACTATTAGTGCTAATGATTTACTTAGGATGTCTAATGGATGGGGGGGAATTTCCTTTAAGAGGTTGATAGCCAAGTTTTAACTATCCAAGAATGGTGTAATTAATGAAAAGGGGAAACAATCAATTCAAAGATGACTAGGGATCTAATCCTCCACCTAAACCATTATTGTGACGTTAAACTAGGACACCATTGATGAAATCACATGCACGTGTTTAGAATTTAGCCATGTAACATTAATGTTAAGTTCAACTCACGCTTCAACTTAGTACCAAGAGGTTACATCTCGCATAATGCCTCACACTCACGCTCTATTGGCATTATAGAGTCTAATTATCTAGTCTCACACTCACGCTTTATTGACTAGACAATCACACTCTTGTTAAGATCAAGCCATTCTCATTAGGTTAAAAGTGTCATCCAACTAACACAAAATCCTAATGTTTCTTCATTTAGATCATTTGAAATCATGTTCTTCAACGCAAGTTACTTGAAACACAAAATCAAGCAAAGTTTCTCATTGGGGCATTTTCACAAACACCTTATGGGCAACTCTAATCATTAAGTTCAAATGAAGAAAAATAATGTGCAAATCATTCATCAATGGCATCCATAATGTTTATAGTATCACAAACATGTTTAGGGGATTCATAGATCCCCAATCAAGATCACTACTCACTCATAGTGGGGTTACAATCAAAAGCATCCATGGAAGAGTATGTAAACATGAAGAAGATGAGTTTAGGAATCTAAAACCAAAGTAGGAATTCAAGAGAATGATGTTGGTCTTCTTCTCCTTCACTCAATCTCCTCGTAATTCGTGCTTGATCCCCTCCAAATCCGTGCCAAAAAGTCCCCCCGAAAATCCCCCAAAAACTTTCTATTTATAGCCAAAGTTAGGGTTTTCCGGTACTGTAGCCCAGTCGATCGACTGGCGTTGTGCGATGGCTCAGTCGATCGACTGGCATTGCTTGATTTGCAGGCCCTCCTGAGAATTGCTTGAGTCGGTCGACTGGAACAAAGAAGAATCCCAGTCGATCGACTGAGAAGGGTCAAATTGCAGTGCCTCCTGAGAGTTGATCGAGTTGATCGACTGGAGCAGGGGAGCTTCCCAGTCGATCGACTGAAGAAGCTTGATTTGCAGGCTCTCCTGAGAGTTGAGCGAGTCGATCGACTGGAGCAGGGGAGCATCCCAGTCGATCGACTGAAGGCCAATTTCTGATAACTCGCTCAAATCTTCGAATTTTCCTCGTTTCTTCGTGCTAAGGTCCTGAGCTCAATGTATGGTCGTTCCAAGCCTGAAATGCAAGGGGAGGGGTCAAATGGTATCGAAATAGCATCGGGAATGGACCAAAACTCTTCGTAAATGGGCATGTAAACGAGTCGAGAATTCGACTCATCAATATGGCAAATAGAACAAGTTTTGAATACAGAGATACTCTAAGAGTAGAGTCTAAAACATTTATAATACAAGTACACCCCTGCGACCGAGTACAAGCTTTTAGCTGCTTGTATTCATGTCAAGGAATACAAGCAAACTATTGTCTTGAACAAGAGTACCGAATAATAAAATAACTTTAAAGTAAAAACAAATAATACTTGAAAGTAATTTTATACCTTACAATAAGCGGAGGAGAGGAGCTCCTAGGCAAGATCCAAGTGTCAAAAGTAGCTCCAAAATGAAGAACAATATTTATTGAAAGTGAAGAGAAGAGGGTTAAGCCCTCTATCTCTCTAAAACATTTGTGATTTTTTGGTGGATGGATGAAATGAGGAGGAGAAGCCTCCTTTTATAGCCACAAGGGGAGGAGATGGGTGGTGGAGATGGGTGGCATGTGGTTTTGATCCAAGGGAGGAGAAGGGAGGAGGAAGGAGGAGGTGACACATGGGGGGGGTGAAAAGCCGCCGGTTGCCATGGGTGGAGGAGCCACCGGTAGCCGGTTGCAAGGGGAGGAGAAGGGTGGCTTTGGCCACCTCCAAGCAAGGTGGCCGGTCACCTTGGTCCATGAGTGCATTTTGACAGTTTTGTGCAGTCTTTTCACAAAACTATCAGTCCAATTTCACTCCGTCTGACTTTGATTGTTCCTCGGTTGGATTTGATTTGAGTAATTCCTACGTCAGGATCTTAAGATTCTTCATTCAGCGTCTGATCGTGACCTTGGACTGGCTCGTAATATCTTTTCAGCGTAAAATCCTCTCCTTAGCGTGTTTTCTCTCTAAGCGCCAAAATACCCTGTAGAAATAAATCGGGACTAACAAGCTGAAGTTAAATAGACCAACAGTCTAATTTGGTGGGTTTTACTGTGTTTTTGATTCGTATAATTATGGTCCATCATATCACCCCACACTTTTAGTTGTTCGTCCCGAACAATGCTATTAAAGGGCGGTACTCTAAGTTTGGTTTTAAAATAAGAAAATTAGACTGTGGGACTCGATTTATCCTAATTCATGCATTACTTACTTATTACCAAATTGAACTGTGTAAATAAATAGAAGTAACTTGATACTTGTACCTCCGTGCCGAGATGCAAATTATTCTGGATGTTTCGGGAGATAGCCCTTTTTAGGCTCCTGGACTGCAACCTCGGGACTGTCTCGCACTATATGGTTTCCTAGCAGCTTTCTCTAGCACGTGATTCGGTTCGGGTTTCACTGGTTTGAGTACTTTGATTTTTTCTTTTGGCGAGAGACTGCTTTTGTAGTGAATCGGCCTTTGGCCTTTGATTTGACTCTTTGAGTACTTCACTTTTTGTTTGGTTAAAACCTTCACAATTTTGGGCCTTTGGCCTCTTGATTTGCTTCTTTGAGCTTTTTGCGTCTTTGTGACTTGCTAGTCCATTTTCTCAAGCCTTTTTGGGAGGTCCAATCATCGCCCGCAAGCCTATGGAAATACCTCCCCGCTCCTCTCATCGTTGTTGTTTTGCGCGGGTCAAGATGAGGGTCGCTCATCTATTTTCTCGGCTACTTTGACTAGAGAGAGGACGGTCTGATTCCCGTCCTCGCCTTTTTTTTCTTTTTGCATAAACACTGCATGGCGGAGATGACTTCAATCTTCACTGAAACCCGAAGTGCAGCCTCCACTGACTTCGAAAACCATATAGTTTGATTCGATCCTTCGATTGCTTGCCAAGCCTCTCTAGGGCATTTCTATCAACTCCACATCCCTAGTTTATCTCAGCACAAAGGGACAAATGAGAAGTTACGTTCTAAGTTTTTAGACAGTTGAATTTTCACAAGGTAAATGCATGAATTTTAGATCTATCTTTTTCACATTCTTAAGTTCATATTTTCAAAAAGATAATATTAAAAAAGAAAAAGAAAAACATGTTATTTATGCACACATGCGGATCTCACCCCACACTTTTGAACAAAGTCATGCCTTTCAGCACTACTTAGTTCAAAAGCCATGCAAGCAGACAATTACGAGAAGGAAATGATATTAAGGAAAAGGGAAGAACAGAACTCCCTTTAAGGTGTCGAGTAAACGACATGGCACGAGGCTGGATAATCGAGGGAGTTCGGCTGGGGCCTTGAACTCTTAGCGTAGCCCTGACTGGCTTAATGTTGCACCCAAGTCCGATTCCTGAATAGTCAAATCTTCTATGCACCAAGTGGGTGAGAGCGACTTATTGAAAAAGTAAAATACATAAAATTAAAGACAGAAAATTAAAGTGCGGAAAGTAAGATAGTGTCGGGTTACCTCCCGACTAGTGCCTTTGTTTAACGTCGTTGGCTCGACGATACCTCAATCATGGATCATAAGGTCGGATCCCAAGGGTGAGTGAGGTCGAATTTCTTCTCGGCTATCCTTTTGCTCCGAGAGGGTGAGGTTTCTTTGACCATAGCTGCTGGTCCAATGAGTCATGCTTGCTTGTTACTCCTTCCGGGTTTCCATTCTTTCGGCCCATGTTTTTGCCGCCTCTTCATGTTGGAATAGTTGGCACCTTTGTGAGTTTGGAAATTTGGTTTTGTGCCATTAAATGTAGGCGACATCAAGCATGCACCTCTGCCAATCCTTTTCATTGTGGTAGTGATGGATGGTTGTCCTGGAACGAGTGAGTTTTCAAGCAGTTTTCCTTGTTGAGTCGTGGTGAGTGGAACTGGGGATTTCTCGGACAGTTCGGCAATGAGGTCCGGGACTTCCTCGGGTGCTCCAAGCGCAAGGACCGGGCCTGGCTTGATTTCTTCAGCCGCTTCGGTAGTGATGTTCGGGACTTCTGTTGGCTCGGCAGTTAGGACTGTGATTTCCTCGGATGGATTGGTGATAAGGACCGGGCCTGATTTGGGCAGTTCTTCTTCTAACTCCCAGGGATAATCTGAATGTAGCTCTTCTTCAGGTAACCAAGGGTCCTTATCCTTGTCATTCGTATAGTCTCCGGGGGTAATCACACTGAGGTATGGGTCTGTTATGGGTAATTCGTCATTGAGGTCCGGGTATGTCTTGGCCGTGAATTGGTGCATCGAGGCATTCATTTGCTGTATGTCTGCGGCCAATTGCTGGGTGCTAGCTGCCAGCTCGTTTTCTGCTGCCCATAACTCAGTTTTGGCCCTGATTTGGTGCATTATGTTGTCCAGTTCTTCGCTTCGCATGGCCTGATCTTGTCTTTGTATTGGCCTCGCAGCCAAATTATCTATTAGGTTCCAAAGATCATCTATGCCTAAGTTGTTCACTGAGCCTCCCGCTGCATCATTAAGCCAATTCCACTCTTGTGGCATCATCCCATTGAGAAACCTTTGAAGAAGATCGTGGTTGGTGAATCCATGGTGCGGGCAGCTTATCAACGTGCAGTCAAAATACGCCAAGTACTCGTCCAATGTTTCATCCCGGGATTGTTTTATGTTGTTGATCTTCACCCGGACTTCAAGTTCGAAAGGTGGTGGGGAAAACTCCTCATTGTTCCAAGGTTCCATTCCGTAGTAGTAGGACTTAGTGAATTGCATGATAAAACAAAAAAAAGAAAAAAAGAAAATAGAACAACTATTTCGATGCACCACTCCCCGGCAACGGCGCCAATTTTGACGGACGCACAGTCGTCGTGTGCAAACGTCAAGAATAAATTGATAAGTCCGCTACTCGCGACTTTACTACTGGGTAGCAAGTGGTAAGTAGGGGTCAAACCCAAGGGAGTCAGTGTGGATTAGTTGTTCTTTAATGAAGCTTATCCAGAAATTAAATGCGATTGGGGTTGAGTTTGAATGTGATTTGAGAACTGAAAGTAAATTACAATAATAGACTGTAAGGAAAGGATTCGGTTTTAGGGGCCTTGTTTCATATTTGTTTATCATTGACCGCTAATGATCATACCAAGTGTTCGAAGATGAATCGAGGCTATTCCTAACACAAGACTTGCAACATCGCGTATAACACTTGAAATGATCATGCTAAGTATTCAAAGATGAATCGAGGCTATTTCTAGCGCAAGACTTGCAACACCATTTAAAACACTTGTTCTATTTAGACTAATTCCTCCTTTCGAAGTATCTTAGCCTTATGTGCATCCATTTGATCTTCTGTTACGATTTCCCAAAATGGTTTTTTAGGATATACGTCGAACTCCTCAGATAAGTTTTGCTTGTTACAGCTTCCACTTACCGAGTATGTTCACGAATTCTCACGGAAGAGCTTTGCTTGTTACAGCTTCCACTCAACCTTGGAAATTCTGACTATATATGGCACATAGAACAAGTTTTGAATACAGAGATACTCTAAGAGTAGAGTCTAAAACATTTATAATACAAGTACACCCCTGCGACCGAGTACAAGCTTTTAGCTGCTTGTATTCATGTCAAGGAATACAAGCAAACTATTGTCTTGAACAAGGGTACCGAATAATAAAATAACTTTAAAGTAAAAACAAATAATACTTGAAAGTAATTTTATACCTTACAATAAGCGGAGGAGAGGAGCTCCTAGGCAAGATCCAAGCGTCAAAAGTAGCTCCAAAATGAAGAACAATATTTATTGAAAGTGAAGAGAAGAGGGTTAAGCCCTCTATCTCTCTAAAACATTTGTGATTTTTTGGTGGATGGATGAAATGAGGAGGAGAAGCCTCCTTTTATAGCCACAAGGGGAGGAGATGGGTGGTGGAGATGGGTGGCATGTGGTTTTGATCCCAGGGAGGAGAAGGGAGGAGGAAGGAGGAGGTGACACATGGGGGGTGTGAAAAGCCGCCGGTTGCCTTGGGTGGAGGAGCCGCCGGTAGCCGGTTGCAAGGGGAGGAGAAGGGTGGCTTTGGCCACCTCCAAGCAAGGTGGCCGGTCACCTTGGTCCATGAGTGCATTTTGACAGTTTTGTGCAGTCTTTTCACAAAACTATCAGTCCAATTTCGTTCCGTCTGACTTTGATTGTTCCTCGGTTGGATTTGATTTGAGTAATTCCTACGTCAGGATCTTGATATTCTTCATTCAGCGTCTGATCGTGACCTTGGACTGGCTCGTAATATCTTTTCAGCGTAAAATCCTCTCCTTAGCGTGTTTTCTCTCTAAGCGCCAAAATACCCTGTAGAAATAAATCGGGACTAACAAGCAGAAGTTAAATAGACCAACAGTCTAATTTGGTGGGTTTTACTGTGTTTTTTATTCGTATAATTATGGTCCATCAGATGGCAAGAGTGGTTTGCCCCTTCCTACAACTCTTCAGCGATTACTGCCCCAGTTTGGAAGGTGATCCACCACATTATCGCCATTGGAATCAATACTCGTATGGGGCTAGCTCGCTCGGTGTCCTATCTTGACCTTAATTTGATGATGGAAATTGAGTTTGAACACACTATTCAGTGGATTGAGGTCCTCTCCTCCCGATTTGAGAGCTTTGTTAGTAAGTCCTCGCGGAACCTTTCTTTGGGAGGGGGCTCCTTGATTACTTTGATTGCCATGGGGTGTAACTTCACCTTTGGCCATGAGGGGTGCCCTGAGCCATCCAAGAGGATTCTTGATTTGGACACCATGAAGCATATGCACCTCCTCAAGGCAGATGGAGTCACTTGGGAGGAAGATGATGGACCATATTTATATGATTCATTAAGACAGTTAAACCCACCAAATTAGACCCTTTGTTTATTTAACTTTTGCTTGTTAGTTCCGATATTTATCTACAGGGTATTTTGAAGTCTAGAGAGAATACAAGCTAAGGAGGAGTTTTAAAGCTGAAAATGGATTACGAGTCAGGATACGACCAGATTTCGACTGTACAACTTTCATGATCCTAACATGGAATCACTCAAAACAAGTCCAACCGAAGAGCAACCAGAGTCGGACCGAAGCTGAAAGGGAACCGATGGCTTTTGGGAAAAGATCTCAACTCACACTCACCCACTCCCCTCCACCTAGCCGGCGGCTTTGGCCATGGAAATGACACATGGGGGTGGCTCTCCTCCCTTGCCACCTCACCCCGGCGGCTCTAGCTCCTCCTCTCCCCTTGTGCCAAGTGTTGAGTCCTCCTTGCTCCTCCATGCCTATAAATAGAGCCTTCACCTCCTTGTATCCATATCTCATCCCACAAGCCAAAAAGCTCCATAGTTCTTGGTTAGTGAGAGAAGCTCTCTAGATTTTTGGGCACAATCCATGTAAAACACACCACTTTGATATTGAAGTTCCAAGTTGTTCTTGAGTACTCTTGTCGGTTCTTGAAGTACTCAAGCTTTTCCTTACTATTCTTGAGTTTACTCCTGTTGGTTCTTGAGTATTCTCCTTTTACTTTCCTGTCTTTACTTTCAAAAACTTTACTTTCCTGTCTTTTGAAAACCTTTATTTTCAAGCACTTAGCTATGATGTCCTCTTCCATGGATATTCGTAGCTAAACTCTTCATTCGGTTGAAGGGGAGTGCTTGTATCATACTATGTTTTAGACCCTTCTCTTAAATGCCTCTTTGTGTTCAAAACTTGTTCTATGTGCCACATATTATGTTAGAACTTCCAAGGTTGAGTGGATGCTTTAACGGGCAAAGCTCTCCCGTGGGGTTCGTGAGCATACTCGGGTAAGTGGAGGCTTTAACGAGCAAAGCTTATCTGAGGAGTTTAACCTCTTTTAAAAAACCATTTGGTTGATCGTAACTGAAGATCAAATGGATGCACATAAGGCTAAGATACTTCGAAAGGAGGAATTAGTCTAAATAGAACAAGTGTTCTAAATGATGTGGCAAGTCATGTGCTAGAAATAGCCGTGATACATCTTTGAACACATAGTATGATCATTAGAGGTCAATGATAAACAGATTATGATACAAGGCCCCTAAAACCGAATCTTTCCTTTAATTGTAATATCACCTGTTACTTTACTTTCAGTCTCATATCAACTGCTTACTTTCAGTCCATATCAACTTCTTACTTTCCGCAAGTCTTGTCCATCAAGCAATTACTTTCTGCACTTTACTTTTACTACAGACTTTATCAACATCAGCCCGGCATAACCTTTGGTACGCAACACGCTTGAAACATAGCGTGCGGCCAGTATCAAACGTGTGTCTGCGGTTGATCTTGAAATCGACTATTCCAGCACTTTACTTTTCAGTACTAAAACCACAACCAACCTCCAAACTGTCTTATTTAATTTTCCCTTTTTGAAAGGACAACTATCAACTAATTCCCTTGGGTTTGACCCGTACGTACCACTTACTACCCAAAATAGTAAAGTCGCGAGTATCGGATTTATAAATTTATTTTTCCACAGAGACATCACACTTTAACGACGGTGCGGTGGCTCCGTCAGAAGACAAGAGGCATCACAAGGAAGAGCTTTGACTTGCAGCAAAGAAGAAGAGAGAGGCCTATAAATTGAGGAACGGCCGCTATTGCCGACACAACCTCACACCATCCCCTCCTACATCTCCCATCCCTTCCCCTCCTCCGGCCGATGAGCATGAGGAACCCATTGATGAGGAGTTGCCTCCTGAGGAGCCCGCAGTTGAGAGACCCCCTCCTGCCACTGATGGTTTTACTGAGTGGAGAGAGCGAGTCTCCTCCGATATTACAGACTTGAAGAGCGGTGTGGCTGACCTGAGGAGTGGCCTGACTAGACTCGAGGATTTTGTTAGAGAGTCGGACGCGAGAGCCCGCCAGGAGTGGGAGTGGCTCCGGTCTACGGTTTTGTCCTTAGTCAGAGGTCCCGGTGGCTCAGTGGCTCCTCCAGTTGACCCAGAGTTCTCTGTCCCTCAAGCCGTATCCCCATTGCCTACCACGCCAGCTTCCAGAGTCGGGGAGGCGGGCACGCCACTTGCTGAAGGCACGATAGTGAATGAGAGTGCCGCTAGAGAGGAGGACTCGCGATACACTGGTGCCACGATACCGAATGAGGAAGGGGTTGGAGATTCAGCTAGACAGATCAGTCCGGGCGATGATGAGGCTACATCTTGAGCTTGTATTGCATTTTGTTCTTACTTTTGTCTATGTTTTGATGCTTTCTTGCTTTGATCATGTACTTGGATGTTAAGTCACCTTTTGGCGCAATTTTGGTTGATGTACGCCATCTTTATGATGTACCCTTGACTTGGCTTTGGTTGTATGCTATATTCTTATGATATTGAAGGTGTTTTACCATTTTTGATTGTGGAATTTTCAGGATTTATACTCATGCTCTTCCCATGCCAAAACCACCTTCTTTACCTACATATGCAACCAAATGAATATATCTCATTCCCAAGAGTTTTGTCATCGGCTCTACAAACGAGGGGAGTTCCTATGCGCCTTTGCCTTTATTTTATCATTCTTTGCGCTTAAGGACTAAGCTTGAATTAAGTGTGGAGTGGGTTAATGCGCATAGTTCACATGTTTTTCATGCCATGCATATCATTTTTAGATGGACACTTGCATCTTTTGCACCTTATCCCTACATGAGAGTGTTTTTAACCACATAGGCTTGTGACTATCGATTCCCAATTCCTATAAATCACATCTAGCCTACTCATCACATTTATTGGATCTTGAACTTAGAACCGACCTAGTCCATTGAATGTGTATTCTTGAGAACCAATATCATTGCTATCTTTTGTCTATCCAATTCTCTAAGTATTTTCATTGAAATACCTTGGATCAAGTTATAGCAAGCACCTTTTGTGATCCTCGTAAAAATTTAAACCCTTTGAATGCTCTTTGGTTACTTGAGTTTTCTAATTTAGTGCCATGCTCATGATTGTTTCCCGCGCATTCCATACATTCCTTGAACATATTGTCAAGTTTTAAGTGAGGAGTCAAAAACAAAAGAGGGCGAAAAATCAAAAGAGGGCAAAGCCCTGACCAAAACTTTCTCGAGTACTAGAGAAGTTTTGATCTTAAACATACAAATGCCGGGGGTTAGAAAGAAAAGTTCCCCCTCGAAAGCATTTGTAGGCCAAAGGCCATTTGAAAAAAATAATAATGAGCACGTAAAACTTGACTTTATGTTCTTCCATCATCCTACATTTGCGCGGGATTCATCATTTGCATTGTGTGCTAGTTGGAATGACTCTTGGACGATCCATGTGCTTGCACGGGAGTTCTCAATTGGTCTATGCATGTTTATTAAGAAACTCTAGTGTCGAACTCCTCTTCCCTTATGGATTACGGCTTAAGCGCCTAAAACTTGGGAATGAGTTCCATGTCGCAAACCCATGGACTAGCCCTAGCTAGCATAGGTGAGCGATTGACAATTTTTGTGCAAACTAAAAACTTCACTTCTATTGGATTGCCTTGAAAATGAATAGACTTTTGGATGAGACGATTGATAGCTCTAGTATTGATGACCTTGAATCCACAACCTCAGGGGTACTCAAAGTGGTTCAAAAGTTCTTTTGATGATAATGTGATGGTAATCCTAGCGTGGGGTGAGGAATTTGATTTGAGAAATCATAGCCTCGGTTGAACACTCTTGAATTCATTCTCATGGGATTGGTGCATTTGGGATTTGTGAGTATTCACTCTTCTGAAAACTCTCACGAGACTATAACTCGTCCACTAGGGTAGCCCTTGGGTTTAAAGGCTTAATGCATATGCTAAATGCATTCGTAACGCCTACGAAAAGGAGCTAGTTAGGTTGTATATACTTGCATTTACTTTTCAATAGCATGTTTAGCAATAATGATCGAGACCTTGTGAAAGCCAGTGAGGCAAATAGACGAAAAACATAGCACCACTAGCATTTTGCCATTTGCACGACCTTGACATATTTGCATACTTTGTTCGGGACGAACAAAGCTTAAGTGTGGAGTGTTGATAAGTTGAGTTTTCAACTTATTAATGCCCGGTTCTCACTACAACTTTGGTTCGTTTCCGACGATAATTCGATGTCATTTGATCTCTTTTCGTACGTTTCAGGTACAAGACAAGATATCTTAGTGTCAAAGCCAAAATACGAAAACTCAGGGAAAAATCGAGGTTTTGGAGCGAAAATTGACCAAGGGCATTTCAGCCGACCGGCTGGGAATTTCCCCTGCACCAGCCGGCCGGTTGGTTTATTGATTGAGGCTTCAATACAATCGGCCGATATCAGCCACCCGGTTGAAGACCCAGCCGACCGGCTGGTTCAAGGATCAAGGCTGGGTGCACTCGGCCAAGTTCAGCCGCTCGGCTGACCATCGAGCCGCCCGACTGAATCCTGCACTTCATCTTCAAACCACTCGGCCACTCTCAGCCACCCGGCTGACTTCTCAGCCGCTCGGCTGGACTCTGCCATGCACAACCGCCCCAATCGGTCCAACTCAGCCGCCCGGCTGGACTTGTCCTCCAACTCAGCCGGTCGGCTGAGATCTGCTACAGTGACGAATAGTACCCGAGGCTATAAATAGAAAGAGGCAATTTTGACCTAGGCATCTGTCATCTTGGGGGAAAAAGACAAGGAAAAGAGATCAAATCAAGGTCATCCATCATCATTCAACCAAGGAGGAGTGAAGATCAAGGGGAGATTCTAGGAGTAATCATCCTATTTCTATTCCTCTTCTATTCTCTTGTGTTGTCAATAAACCCTACTCACATCATGTTGTCTTACATGATGTGTGAGTAGTCTCCTTGTGTTTTGAGGGATTTACAACCCTCCTTGGTACTCAATGATCATGTATACACATTCTAGTTGCAATCTATGGAGTTGATTTCATTTTCACTAAGTGTTCTATTCATGATATGTTGCTAAGTGTTTGATGAAATGCCTAAGTGATATGTTTACCTTAGAATCATGATCTAAGTGTTGAAAGAGCTTAGTGATGATTTGGATAATGTGGAAATGAACATACCTAGTGTTTATGAAAGTAAATGTATGGGTATGTGGTTAACCAAAGTTTAATGCCTATAGCATTTATTGCCTTAGGAAGATGTTCCAAGGATAATAGTGCTATAGAGTAAATCAATATCTTTGACAAAGTGAGGTTCTAATTGAGATGGCTTGACTAGGATAGATCACACGATAGTTAGTCTACCCTGGCCCAAGCTAGGTTTGAACCAATCAACCCCTAAAGATAAATTAACTCTTGTATACATGATTGTTGGTAAATTGCCAAGGAGGGGAGTAACCCCTCAAAACTCTCTTTAATTGAATTGAAACCCCCTTGAAAACATTTCATTACTTGTTTCTAATTTGATATTCATCCTCGTAATTGATTTGAAGGAATAGCTGAGATACCTAGTGTATAATCCAATTACTCCCTTGGGTTCGACACCGGTCTTACCGGTCAAATTATAAATATCTTTTGACTATACAATTTGCTACACGTCAATACCAGCGTGGGTCGTGTCCACTGTAGAAATTAGTGGCGCGTCCGGCCTTAACGTTATGGGCACGTATGCTTCAGACATTAGCGTCGAGTTAATGTCTCATTCGGACGCGATCGGCACTGATTCTGACTCATTTTCTTCATTTTCTGCATCAATGTGTTCGTCGAGCGCGAGCATCTTGTTCACCCAATATGCAGACTCCTTGAGTGCCGCATCCACATCCACTACTGCCAATGTGCTGACATTCCCTCTCGGATTAGGCACTGTCTGCGATGGTAGCCTCCCTGAATCTCTCTTCAGCTCGGAAACGGTCTGGGTTAAATTAGACATCTGCTTAGACAGCTCTGCTAAAGTTTCATCGTTCTTCGCCTGATTCTGCTGCATGGTAATCGCCAAATCCTTCACCACATCCTCCAGAGACTTGCTGGAACTCTGATGGCTAGGGCCTGCCTGATTGTAGTTTTGGCCTCTCTGCTGATACTGATTCTGATTGTAACTGCTCTGCTATTGGCGATACGGTGGCCGGTAGTACTGTTGCTGCTGAGTCTGCTAGGGCGTTCGGTTATTGTAGCTTTGGAATTCACCCACTGCGTTGACATCGCCCTGTCTATCCTCCTGTAAAGTAGGGCAAGCGTCTATCTTATGATTAGTTGCCCCGCAGAACTCACAAGGCTTCACCTGGACCGGCTGCCTCATTATCAGCTTCTGCATCATCTCTTTCATCTATTTCAGCTCTTCAGTCATTGGGTTAGATGGGGTCTCAGCCTTTGCAACGTTCCTAGTCCTGCTGAATTCCTCCTACCAATTGGTTTCCTCTCTGAACCTTGCGTTATCGGCCACCTCTGCAATCATCTTTCACACTCCAGCTGGGGATAGATTTAAGATTGTCCCTCTAGCTGAGGCGTCAAGCAACATCCTATCAAGTGGCCTCAACCCATCAAGCATGAACTCTATAATCAGCTTCTCTGGCACTCCAAGGTTACAGCAGCTCTGTTCTAGGGCGTTGAATTTCTCCAGATAGTCGTACATTGTCTCGTTCGGCCCCTGTCTGAGATCTTACAGTTGCCTACGGACCTGTCCTGCCTTGGCTGCTGGGTAGTATTTGTCAAGAAATTTCTTCTGCATCTGGTCCCAAGTCCTGATGCTACCTGAAGGACGAGATAAGAACCAAGCGTGAGCTGCATCAGTTAAAAAAAATGAAAAGCCTTGAGTTTGAAATTCTCCATTGTGGCTCTATAGGGTCGGATAGTCTGGCAGATGCCTTGAAGGCTCTGAATATGCTTGGTGGCTAACTCTCCTTGCCGACCCAAAAACTATGGCAGATGATGCACCACTGCAGTATTGACCACGATTTCCTGTATGTCTGGCCCCTCATGGATGCACCAAGGAATATTCTAAAAATTTGGGGCAGACAGCTCCCTCATGGTCGGCTCGTAATAATTTTCTTCCTCATATTCTGGCTCCACGTGGATTGGCGGCTGCGGTGGTCGTGGCGGTGGAGGCAGCTGCCTCGCGCCAGCACCATTTTGTGCAATAGGTGCCCTCTGATTCAGCTATCGAGCCTCCCTGACTACACGGTTGCGAGCACTGACGAGCTGCTCCGGATCCTCATAGAATAGAGGTATGACCACGTTTTCATTAACTGGAGCGATCTCATTGTTGTTGACATTATCACCGGTCTGACTACCTGCACGAGACATTGCAAACAAGTAGCGAAGCACAGAAAATAACTAAATAAAATAAAAACAGAAAAAAAAAATAATAAAAAGAAACAGCTTCACCGAAGCGCAACTCCACGGCAACGGCGTCAAAATTTGACGCGCGTCGTCTGACGCGTCAAACTTAAATTTATATCTCCTGCAAGAAACTAGCTAGTGGCAAGCAGGGTCGAATCCAAGGGAGCTGATGTTGTTGAAGCTGTAACTGTGAAAACAATTCAAAGGGGTTTTTAAGCAATTCAGAGGGCCAGGAGAAAAATAATATAAGACTTCCAATCAGAGACAGTTCAGCTTAGGGTTTCTATTGTGACATGTTCATCATCGACTGCTAATAATCTAATTTAATGTTTCTAAGTATAGTTATTCCGGTTTAGGCAATAACCCAAAGTATTCCGTTTCAGGCAATACACCACAATCTAATTTGGGTAAGGCATTAGACTTCTAGTTCTCCTAAATTCAATAATTCGGGATAGGCATTATTTAATCTAGGTGTTCTTACTCGTTTTTACGGGAAGGTCTCAAACAAGTATTAACGATAAGAACTGAATTATTTGGCTAAGTGATGAGTCGAATTTATACGACTCGTCGAATCAACTAATCTCGTTTATTTCGACACTTTTATATGCGCACATTTACTTTTTTGTATTGTTTTGCATTTCAGGTGTTTCGGAAGCTCTAGGAGGAAACGGGCATAAAAGATGGCTTTTCATGCCAAAAAACATCACAGTTTCAAATTAGACCTTAGGACCTTTGACAGAGTGCTGGGAATGAACCGCTGATCAAAAAAATACGAGTCATACGCCGTTGCGAAGCTAACTCAATTCCATACAACTCTCTAGTTCACACCGAGAGCATCCGATGTCGTTTAGATGATCAAATCAAGAGCCGAAGTCGGGATACAGTGCGGATCGCTTTTCGATAAGCATTAGCAGCAACGCTAATGCTTAAGGAAAAAGCGCCCCTAATGCTAGAGGAAAACGCGGCCGCTGATGTCAGCAACGCGTTTGATGACATCAGCAAGTCCGAAACTTAGAAATTGAGCCCAAAATAGACTTGGAAACCTTATGTTTTGCTATAAATAAGATCTTTGGGTTAGAGTTTCCATAATCCATCATTCTACGAAGACTGAGACGGCTCGGGAGAACACGAAGACGCAACCTTTCGACGAAGCGAAGAATTTTCTACTTGTTTTCATCATTCAATTCTGCATTTGTTTTCCATGACTATGAGTAGCTAAACCTTTAATTCGGTTTAGGGTTTCGTTCATTGTGACAATCGTTTTGAGACTTTTTACTTAATGAAATTTCTTGTTTCTCTAGTTCTTGTGCCTAATATTAAGGGTTGAATTGTGAAGCTAAGCTGAGACTTACCCGTAAGGCTTAGCCGAATAATTCAGTTCTTATCGTTAATACTTGTTTGAGACTTTCCCGTAAAAACGAGTAAGAACACCTAGATTAAATAATGCCTATCCCGGATTATTAGATTTAGGAGAACTAGAAGTCTAATGCCTGAAACGGATTAGATTGTGGTGTATTGCCTGAAACGGAATACTTTAGGTTATAACCTGAAACGGAGTAACCACACTTAGAAACCTGAAATTAGATAATTAGCAGTCAATGATAAACGTGTCACAATAGAAACCCTAAACTGAATGCTTTCTCTTATTGAACTCTTCGTTATTCTTTTCTCTCGTGCTTTTACGATACTTGTTTACAAAACCCCTTTTTATTTAATTGTTTTCAGGAACAACTTCAACAACCAGCTCTCTTGGGTTCGACCCCGCTTGCCGCTTTACTAGCTAATAGCAGGAGAAAAAATAAATTTAAGTTTGACGCGTCAAACGACGCGCGTCAAATTTTGGCGCCGTTGCCGGGGGACCTGCAATACGGTGAAGTTCTTCTTTTTAATTTTTTTTATTTTTCTGTTTTAGTTTTGCTTTATGGTTCGCTATGTCTTCTTATTATTGTAGAGAACCTTGGAACGATGAAGACAATGAGGACGATGGATGCGAGGGCAGCAAGGTTGCGTTTTGGATGATGCTGCATCTTCCCCAATTTGGAGGAGCCATCGGAGAAGACCCCGTGAGACATGAGCAAACATTTCACGCCATCTGCTACTACATCAAGCCTGAAGACGAGCCATTTGAGAAGTTCGAGCTTAATTATTTTAAATTTTCTTTAACTGACTCCTCAAGTTCTTGATTTTACTCATCAGGTGCAGATTATGAAAGCAGTTATTGGGATCTACGAGCCTGATTTCTAGAGAAGTTTTCTCCGCCATCCCTTCGATTTGAAGTCCGCGAGAAACTTCGTACCTTCGAGCAATTCCGGGGCAAACCATTCTATGAGTACTATGTGCGCTTCAATGACCTTCGGGGAAGCTGTCCACATCATGGATTCCCAGATTTATTTCTTCTTCAGAGATTTCTTGAAGGGATGATGCCACTTGAGCGTAATATGCTTGATGCTGCAGCAGGAGGTTCAGTAATGACTTTACGCATGCATGAGCTCTGGAACCTGATAGATGATGTAGCAGAGAGATCAAGACCAAGACCAGGTCAGATGCATAAAACGGATGATAAGGCGCAGACAGTAGAAGCTGATTTAGTACAGATCGTGCCCCACATCATGACGGGCGTCGTTGTACCCGTCAAAAATAATTATTTCTTTATCTCCGACTAGCAAGTGGTAAGTCGGATCGTATCCACAGAGATCGGTTGAGAATCTGTTTCACTAAGTAAAAATGTAACAAGGGGGGGTTTTTGAATGCAAGCAATTAAATAACGCAAGTAAGCAAGAATGATCGCTAGAGCAATCGTCACACAATTCGGGTATCAAATATCAAAGAGAAGTGCAAGCTAGAACTCTCGACTATGACGTAAGACTAAATCATTAACCTAACCGTTTTGATTTCTAATGTTTTACAACTTATAGCTCCCCGCTAGGTTGCACTACAAGTTGTCCTAGGGTGTCAATCCTAGTGGTATATTACTCGTATCCTAGTTTGCTATCCCCGCTAGGTTGCTAGTAAACTGTGATAATCGGAATTAATAAACTAACAGAAGCTCCCCCGCTAGGGTTCCACTTATGCTAGCATATGAAATCCATAAACAATGCATAGTAATATAACGCAAAACATAAAGATAAATATAGGTTTCAAGTCAAAACATCACAATGTCGAGTTCTAGCCTACACGTATGAGTTTAGCTACTCATCGCAATGGAATACATCATGAAGTTTTATGTGAATAAAATAGAACAAAATTACTAATGGTGAACTCTTCACCAAGCTGCAGCTCAACTCTGACACTTTAATCCGTGTCTCTTTTCTCCTCTGAAATTCGACCTTTGGTCGCTAGGGTTTCGTGCTCATTTATTCTCTCTTTGGGCTTTCCAATAATGCAATTCGAAATTAGGAAATTTCGACTGTCAGCTTGCGGGCGCGGACGCCTCCTGATTTACGACCCGCGGACGTCTTCACAATTATGGAAATTCATAAGACGTCCGCGCCTCTAATGCTTAATCCCTCCGCGGTTTGCACTGACGAAAATTCCAACGTGCTTCGAACTTGATTTCTTTCCGCGCCAAACATCTTCAAATGGCTCCTTTTAGCCGGTATTCCTTCCATGGTCTCCGAGTGTACCTGAGAACAAAAACTACACACAGGTAGTGAAATAATATACAGGTAACACTAAGAGACGGGGTTTTAACATATAAAATAGTCGTATAACTACGACTCATCAAACTACCCCACACTTGAACTTGTTCGTCCCGAACAAGAACAAAGCCATAGAACGAATTACAATGTACTAGTCACGCTAATCCTTACATCTCAATCTCAAGTACAGCAATTTATCTTATCATGCTTAAGATTCTAACAATGCGAGTATAGATAGATTTTTGATATTTGTTACCTCGCGAGTTGCAATTCAAACGACCTTGGATGTTTGGGAGATAGTCCTTTATAGGTACCACGGACATTGCATTCTTTTCTGAGTTCTGGTCTTTAGAATTGAGTCAGCGGCTTTCTCTGACACATGATTTATTCACTGCTTTCATACCGTTGAGTCTTGAATTCTTTAACTTGTATGGACTTTGATAAACGACACATCTTTGCTTGAATCAATCAGATTTCTGATTTTTTTTCTTTCTGTTTTCTACTTGATGGTTTGCCTTCGGCTTTTGAATTTGTTTCTTGTCCACATAATCATTTGCGCCCTTGAACCACTCCAATCATAGCCTCCGTATAACAGCATAGGAGTGCGTCCCGCTCTTTTCTCATCCTCGTCTTTTCTGCATGAGGCAAGGTAGGGGTTACCCACCCATTCCCAGCTACTTCGACTAGAGATGGACAGTTCGTTTTCTCAGTCCCGCCACCACTTCGAACGCATGAATAAACTTGTATACTTGGTGACGGAGCTACTCTCAGGACTAGGCTAGTGAAGCGTCAACCTCCACCGCTTTTCTCAATCATCAGAACCAAAAACTCAGAACTTCCTACAATTTGCCGTACCTTTCTAGGACATTTCTGTCAGCTCCACATCCCTGCATATCACAACTCGAAAGAACAAAGCATCGAAAATTTTTGAAATTTTGCATTTTTAGTCAAATGAGCACAATAGTCATAAAAAGCTGGGAATGAGATTTTTGACATATGAGAAAAGCATAGCAGTACATCATCAGTTCATTACGAGTTCATCAAGACACAAAACATGCGACATAAAAATTTAAAAAAACAAACACGACGCGCAACTGACTCAACAACATCCCACCCCACACTTAAATGGACACGTGTCCTCACGGAATAATTCAAGAGATGAGATGTGTAACAAACAGACTCACACTAAATAGACTCAAATAAAAATAAAAAGAAATAAAAAAACGAAGGGAACTGGTACTCCCCTAATAGTCTGGTGGTGGTGATTGAGCTCTGTGATTTTAGCCTTTTAAAATGCACCGCGGACGTCTTCTCCATTTAACCCCGCGGACGTCTGAAGAATATGCAATAAATGCTAAGGCGTCCGCGCTTTAATAGTTGAGACGTACGCGAGCTACACTGATGTAGAATTTTTCCTTCGCTTAATCACCTGAAAACACCAGAAATAAAAAGAAATGCACTCGAGGCGCATTATCAGCTTCCCAATTCCACTATAACATGTGTAAAGTAAAAACACACCGGGTTGCCTCCCGGTAAGCGCCTTTGTTTAACGTCCTTGGCTGGACATTACCTCTTTAGAGATCACAAGTTAGGATCCCAAGGGCGTGTGAGGTCAAACTTCTTAATGCTCTTGTGATACTCATAACCCTCATCGAGTAGTGCTCTCGTCTCTCTCCATCCTGGTTTCCATCCAAACGTGCCATGTCTCGATCGCTTCCTCGCGTATAGACGGTCATCGTCCTCATGAACATGGAAGTTTGATGTCTTGCCAGCACATGCAAGTGACAACAAGTGTGTTCCCATGTCATTCTTGGTCCTTTTGGCCAAGATGGTCGATTGTCCCAGAATGACCGCAAGAGGACTGTAAGCGCTTGCATCTTCCATCTGCAAAATATAAGAGTCAACATCACGGGTGAGTGTGAGAATACCTGGATCCTTACACTTTTTAGGTGGTGCTACTTGACTTATAGCACGTGGGTATTCCACCGTTGGCTCTTCCGGCTCATGCCTTACCTCCAACTCATCTTCCAGCTCGTCATTATCGATCACATGGTCTTCGGGAGCTATCACCTGCATTGGGAATAGTAGAGGAGTGTTAGAAACTGGAACTTCCTTAACTGAATTAGTGCAGCCCGCGGACGTCTCATGTTCATATTCCGCGGACGTCTCATGATTTTGTGGTAATTCTTCAGGCGTCCGCGTGGTAATTGTAGAGGCGTCTGTGTTCTCTACTGAGGTAGAATCTTCATTCAGCTCTTCTTCTCGCATTTTGAAAAGTCGCTGGAAATTTGAGACGCTTGCTCCTTTAGCTCGTTAATGACTTCAGCTTGTTGGTCAATTGTTTGAGTGAGTTCCTTGAACATGCTTCTCATTTCCTCTCTAAATTCCTTCATCGGGTCCTCGTCCCTCCTAACGCTCCAAGGTGCCTCATCACTGTACGGTGCATAATAACCTCGCATAGTGCGTCCCGAATCCCGATGCCTAGGTAACTGTCCATAGCGGTTTCCTCCACCGAGGTATTCTCGATCCAACTCAGCCTCATAATCCTCGTATCTAGCTGCACGAGGTCTAGCATACTCATTCACAAATTTCTGATTTCTGGGGGGGTGGTAGTCTTCGATTATCAGCGTCGTCATAAATTGGTTCCCTATAATAGGAATACATAGCAAACCATAAAACCAAACAAAAACAAAAAAAATAGTAAAATAAAACTTAAAAGAAATAAATACTTAGTGAGATTCTTCGTTACCGATCCCCGGCAACGGCGCCATTTTGACAGGTATCGTTGTACCTGTGCAAAAACATTTATAATTCCGACTAGCAAGTGGTAAGTCGGGTCGAATCCACAGAGATCAGTTGAGAATCTGTTTCACTAAGTAAAAACGTAACAAGGGGGTTTTTGAATGCAAGCAATTAAATAACGCAAGTAAGCAAGAATGATCGCTAGAGCAATCGTCACACAATTCGGGTATCAAATATCAAAGAGAAGTGCAAGCTAGAACTCTCGACTATGACGTAAGACTAAATCATTAACCTAACCGTTTTGATTTCTAATGTTTTACAACTTATAGCTCCCCGCTAGGTTGCACTACAAGTTGTCCTAGGGTGTCAATCCTAGTGGTATATTACTCGTATCCTAGTTTGCTATCCCCGCTAGGTTGCTAGTAAACTGTGATAATCGGAATTAATAAACTAACAGAAGCTCCCCCGCTAGGGTTCCACTTATGCTAGCATATGAAATCCATAAACAATGCATAGTAATATAACGCAAAACATAAAGATAAATATAGGTTTCAAGTCAAAACATCACAATGTCGAGTTCTAGCCTACACGTATGAGTTTAGCTACTCATCGCAATGGAATACATCATGAAGTTTTATGTGAATAAAATAGAACAAAATTACTAATGGTGAACTCTTCACCAAGCTGCAGCTCAACTCTGACACTTTAATCCGTGTCTCTTTTCTCCTCTGAAATTCGACCTTTGGTCGCTAGGGTTTCGTGCTTATTTATTCTCTCTTTGGGCTTTCCAATAATGCAATTCAAAATTAGGAAATTTCGACTGCCAGCTGGCGGGCGCGGACGCCTCCTGATTTACGACCCGCGGACGTCTTCACAATTATGGAAATTCATAAGACGTCCGCGCCTCTAATGCTTAAGCCCTCCGCGGTTTGCACTGACGAAAATTCCAACGTGCTTCGAACTTGATTTCTTTCCGCGCCAAACATCTTCAAATGGCTCCTTTTAGCCGGTATTCCTTACATGGTCTCCGAGTGTACCTGAGAACGAAAACTACACACAGATAGTGAAATAATATACAGGTAACACTAAGAGACGGGGTTTTAACATATAAAATAGTCGTACAACTACGACTCATCACATCACATGCGACACCTCCGTCACACAACAGTGCCCAACCCGGAAGGAAACATCAACACAATGGCAGAAGTGGACGTGGACGCGACATTAAAGGAGTCTGCATATTGGGTGAACAAGATGCTCGCAATGGACCAACCAGGGGTAGAGAACGAAGAAAATAAGTCAGAGGTCGTGAGCATCGCATCCGAAGAGGAGTTTACACCTGAGTCCCCCGTGCAAACATGCATTCCAGACGCGACAACAACCATGACGAACGAATCAGGTGCAGAAAACGAAGAAAACGATTCGGACTCAGTGCTCACCGTGCCTGCAATAGACATTAGCTCGACGCTAATGTCTGAAGCAGACGCGCCTGTAACATCTGAACGAGACGTGGCCATAACGTCTACTGCAGACGCGGTCGCCACTGATTCATGTTCCAGAACTGACCCTTTTCCTTCATTAACTATGCAGGCAAGAGCCCCGGAAGAGCACGTGATCGACCAGAATGAGCTAGATGGTGAGTTGGAGGCGAAGCATGAGGCAGAAAAGCCAACGATAGAGCACTCACTCGCTACGAGTCAAGGAGCATCGCCTGAAAAGTGTAAGGACCCAGGTGTCTTGACAGTCACCCGTGGTGTTGGTAAGACCCTCATACACCACTGCTTAATCGATTTGGGTGCTAATGTTAATGCCATGCCATACTCTTTATCTTGCTCTTTGAATTTGGTACCATCGAAAATTCCTAAATTGTTGGTAGAGTTAGGAAATACATCACGTGTTCATCCTGTTGGTTTACTTGCGAATCTAACGCCCCATGTTGGAGATCATGTTGTTCCTGTAGACTCTTATGTTTTGCAGATAGGAAATGTTAGAGATAATGATCATCGATCAATTATTACGGGACGACCATTCCTCTCTACCACAAAGGCGAAGATTGACATGGGAACATGCCTGAAGTCCCTTGTGTTTGATGGCAAGATACTGAACTTCCAAATTGACGAAGATGCCAACCGTTCATACATGAAGAAACGACCGAGACATGGCATGTTTGAATGGAAACTAGGATGGAGAAACGCTAGAGCACGACTCGATGGACCAGTAGCTATGATCAATGTGTCCTCGCCAACTCGGAAGGATGTGAAGGCGAACCCGCCTGATCGATGGAGAGCAGATCCGAGCACATCATTACACGGCAATTATGGGCAGATTGAAGGAATAGCTGAGGCGAATTTTGACCTCACACGTCCATGGGATCCTAACTTGTGATCCCTAAAGAGGTACCGTCGAGCCAACGACGTAAAACAAAGGCGCTCGCAAGGAGGTAGCCCGGCATTTTCTTCGTTTTTCAGTTTTATTTACTTATTTCGTTTTTGTTTTTTTTGAGTATTGAGTCATGTTTTACATTATCTTTTGGGAAAGGAGATGCTCTTCATGCAGGTAACAGTGCACCTCAGTGCGGACCGCGTCAGCCCTCAACATTAAGGTAACGTCTACATCAGACGCGACACCTAACGTCTACACCAGACGTGGCTGGCCGTTGACCGACTCGGTTGACCAGATATTACACCGTCACGCGATGACACAAGGGGAGTGCCTGTTCATTTTTACTCTCTATCTGTTTTTCCCTATGTTGTGTGTCTTGCATAGTTGTCTTTGAGTTTAAGTCGTGCCGTGAGGACACGGCTTAGTTCAAAAGTGTGGGGTGGGAGAGTCAATTTGTTGCGTCTGCACGTTTATTTTTTCTGCACCTGCATAGTGTCTGCACGTTTTCCTTTATAAAAAAAATTCTGATGAAGTATGAAATTTCTCTGTTTCTTGAATACACAGTATTGAAGTATGAGTATGTGAAATTTATGATCCCGACTACATGTATTTCTCCCGTGAAATCTGATTTGTGCGATTACGTGTGAATTTAACCTACTACGTGTCCTATTGAGTTGAGATAAATAGGGATGTGGAGTTGATAGAAATGTCCTAGAGAGACTTGACGAAGCATTCAAAAGACCGAATTTCGAGTTATATGGTTATGTGGATTTCGTGGAGGCAAGCACTTCGAGACGACATGGTTAAGAGTCTGCTCCGCCACTGCAGTGCTTATGCGGTCAGGTGGGACGGGAAAACAACACACCGTCCAATCTCTAGTCCGAGTAGCCAGGAAAATAGACGAGCGACCCTCGGCTTGACTCGCGTCAAAAGCACAAGGATGAGTGAGAGCAGGGAGGTATTTCCATATGCTTGCGGGCGATGATTGGACCTTCGTCAAAGAAAAGAAAAGGACAAGCAATTCGCAATACAGGAGCAAGGCTTCAAAAAAATCAAAATCAAAATCAGCCACATTGTGAAGTTTCATACAACAAAAGTGAAGTACACCATTGTTACATCAAGAGCCAAGGGCCAAAGAAATTCACTACAAAAGCTGTCCAACATAAGAAAGAGAGCTCAGAAAACCTTGAAGCTCGAATGAATCACGTGCAAGAAAAAGCAATGATAAATAACCATTTAGCGAGAGTCCGGAACAGCGAATGCAGATCATGGGTCTAAAAAGGACTATCTCCCAGTCATCCGAATTAATTTGAATTTCAGCTCAAAGGTAACATGTATCAAAGTTAATTCTGTGTTAAGCATAATGATTTGAGTACCGATTGAGCGATGCATAGAAAGGAGGAATTTAGACTAGCAGCTCATTTTTATGTAGTACTATCTAGGACGTCGAAGAAATTGTGGTGTTATATTTATTTTCCTTCTATGACTTAGTTCTTGTTCGGGACGAACAAGTTTAAGTGTGGGGTGGTTTGATGAGTCGTATTTATACGACTCGTCGAATCAACTAATCCCGTTTATTTCGACACTTTTATATGCGAACATTTACTTTTTAGTATGGTTTTGCATTTCAGGTGTTTCGGAAGCTCTAGGAGGAAACACGCATAAAAGATGGCTTTTCATGCCAAAAAACATCATAGTTTCAGATTAGACCTTTGGACCTTCGACAGAGCGCTGGGAATGAACCGCTGATCAAAAAAATACGAGTCATACGCCGTTGCGAAGCTAACTCAATTCCATACAACTCTCTAGATCACAACGAGAATATCCGAGGTCGTTTAGATGGTCAAATCAAGAGCCGAAGTCGGGATATAGTGCGGATCGCGTTTTCGATAAGCATTAGCAGCAACGCTAATGCTTAAGGAAAAAGCGCCCCTAATGCTAGAGTAAAACGCGACTGCTGATGTCACCAACGCGTTTGATGACGTCAGCAAGTCCGAAACTTAGAAATTAAGCCCAAACAGACTTAGAAACCCTATGTTTTGCTATAAATAAGATCTTTCGGTTAGGGTTTCCATAATCCATCATTCTACGAAGACTGAGACGGCTCTGGAGAACACGAAGACGCAACCTTTCGACGAAGTGAAGAATTTTCTACTTGTTTTCATCATTAAATTCTGCATTTGTTTTCCATGACTATGAGTAGCTAAACCTTTAATTCGGTTTAGGGTTTCGTTCATTGTGACAATCGTTTTGAGAATTTTTACTTAATGCAATTTCTTGTTTCTCTAGTTCTTGTGCCTAATATTAAGGGTTGAATTGTGAATCTAAGCTGAGACTTACCCGTAAGGCTTAGCCGAATAATTCAGTTCTTATCGTTAATACTTGTTTGAGACTTTCCCGTAAAAACGAGTAAGAACACCTAGATTAAATAATGCCTATCCCGGATTATTAGATTTAGGAGAACTAGAAGTCTAATGCCTTAAACGGATTAGATTGTGGTGTATTGCCTGAAACGGAATACTTTAGGTTATAACCTGAAACGGAGTAACCACACTTAGAAACCTGAAATTAGATAATTAGCAGTCAATGATAAACGTGTCACAATAGAAACCCTAAACTGAATGTTTTCTCTTATTGAACTCTTCGTTATTCTTTTCTCTCGTGCTTTTACGATACTTGTTTACAAACCCCCCTTTTATTTAATTGTTTTCAGGAACAACTTCAACAACCAGCTCTCTTGGGTTCGACCCCGCTTGCCGCTTTACTAGCTAATAGCAGAAGAAAAAATAAATTTAAGTTTGACGCGTCAAACGACGCGCGTCACTAAGCTTTACGGGTAAGTCTCAGCTTAGCTTCACAATTCAGCCCTTAACATTAAGCACAAGAACTAGAGAAACAAGAAATAAATTTGATTAGTTACTTTAAGGAAATATTTACTTGCTTAGAGAAGTAAATTTGATCTTTGCTTCTTAAGAATAACTACTTAGTCGACATAAATTTCAGGATATTACATTCTACCCTCCTAAAAAGAAATTTCGTCCACAAAATTTATGTTTACCTTATCATATTATCGGCCAAACAAAGATTAGCTACAGATTAATAAAAGACAATCACTCTAAACTCCAAAACCTAAACGTATTTCTATTTATTTATTTTTTTGACTCTCCCGGATTGAATCTACTAACTAGCTCTGATACCATTTTGTCACGCCCCGAAACCCTAAGGGCGTGAGTAAAAAAAATTTACATTACTTATAAAACAACCTTACATTGTCTTTCTTACAACCATACTTAAACTCACTACCTTTACTTACATAAAAAGGGGTATCTAAAAGCACTAACAACAATGTTATGCATCATGCTACAATAAAATGAAGCGAGTGACCTCGAATCTAGTTGAATATAAGCATACGTCACCACGATGACCTTATTCCCGAAAAGGATTAGGAGTGAGTTTTGGGAACTCAGTACAAAAACTTAATTTTAACCCTTAGTCCACAAGTTATATGCTCACACAACATACAAACGCATATAAACAAATGTGTGAGTGATGCACGTGATGTGCAGTGATTGATGTTTAATCATGTTTCGCATTTTTCAAATCTGGTAGACTTTCACGACTCGGAAAGCTACCGGCCACGTTTCTCACCGGTCGGGCACCAACCATCATCCCATTCGCGGGATCTTCCTGCAGGGTTTAGGGATTTTAACTCAAGGATATCTCGTATCCTGAATACTGGTATACCTTTAAACTTGGAAAGCTACCGGCCACGTTTCACCCCGGCTTGGCACCAACCCTCATTCTTTCAAAAACATGAATGTCATGCGTGAATGCTTGTGTTATGCATATGTATCACCACATAGCATGCACTATGAAATACAATCACGAATCATAAATAGCGTACTTACAAACTAAAACAAGGCTAATGTCATAAAAGTTAAGCAAATCATTCACAGTTGACTTCAAAGATAAGCACCAAAATAATACTTTGAAAGATTACTTTCTAAACTATCTTATAAGGCATTTTAAGACTTAAATTCAAGATTTTAGATTCACTACATATATAAATGCAACAACTCAGATTGCAATAAAGAAGCTGAACAGACATGGATTTAGTCAAGGACAGCAATCAGCTTCTAATTTTCAGAGTCGAAAAGGAGGAAACTTTCAGTGGAAAAACATGCATGGAGAAAACAACCAAGAGTTCAAGGGTGATAAAGGCAAAGGAATCCAATGTAAGGAGTGCGAAGGATTCGAACACATTCAAGCAGAATGTGCAAATAGACTCAAGTAAAATAAGAAGGATTATGCTGCCAACTGGAGTGGCAGCGAATCAGAGGACAGTCAACAAGAAGATGAGTCTAACAAATTTGTTGCCTTCACCAGCAAAAATGAAGAACGAAGTAAAAAGAGTAGCAGCCGCTGTTCAAGCGCTAAGTCCGAACACTCTGTTGAAGAGTCTTGCAGAAGTGATGATGAAGAACTTACTGATGAATCGATTGCTGAAAGCTACAAGTTGCTCTACGAGAAGTGGCTGATAGTGATTGATATGAACAAGAAACTCAGTGCAACGGTAGCTGAACAGAAGGTTGAAAAGGAGAACTTATGGGAGGAAGCTGCTGTCGTGGTGGCACAGAAGGTTGAACAACAAGGAGAAATCTCGTCACTGAAGCTTCAGATGAAGGAAATCAAGAATGAGCAGCGGATCCTGTTGGAACAAAAGGTAGAACTGCTTGGAGTTATCTCATCATTGAAGATGCAAATGAAGAAAGATAAAGTCAAACATCCAGAAGGCATGGAAGAACTGAAGTAAAGATATGATGTCCTAAGCCGAAGAGAGGTACACCTACATGATGTCATCAAATCTTTAAAATTGGAGATTACGATAGAACAGGTTGAGCGTGCAATAGTGGCAGATGAGCTGAACCAGTTCAAGAAATCTCTGAGGATGTTAAACTCTGGAACAACTAATCTGGATTCCATCCTCACGTCCCAAAGAAGATCTGGAAGCAGTAAAGGTCTTGGATTCACTGGGGAAAGCAATTTAGGCAAGACTGTCTTTGTTAAGGCCAAACATCAGTCGAATAGAGAGTTGAACAGGTGTACAATGACTAGTCAGAGAAGGTTCAGCGCAGAATGGAGAAGAGACACAAGAACCTGCTGGTACTACTACAAGAAGGGGTGTATCAAACCGAGGTGCCATGAGTTCCTAACTGAGCATAGAAGGGCTACATAAAGAACTACCCCGCGGATGAGACAAATATGGAGAGTAAAGCAAAAACAGGAGGTGTGCTTCGTCGCATTCAGCTCATCTAGCAACATTAAGAGAGGTCGTTGGTATTTCGATAGTGGATGCTCTGCTCACATGACAGGTAACCCAAATCACCTCATTCATACTAAACCAGTAGAACATGGTCACTTTATTACGTTTGGAGATGGAGGAAAGGGTCAGGTGACCGGCTGTGGGACATTGAAGGTTCCGGGTCTACCTGAATTCAAGGATGTACTTCTTGTTGATAGATTGAACGCTAATCTCATTAGCATCAGTCAATTGTGAGATGGAGGATACCATGTTATGTTCACCCAGGACGCATGTCGGGTGCTCAACAAGAATGGAGAATCACTGATGGTAGGAACTAGATCGTCAAATAATTGTTACTTGGTAGGCGCTGGTGGAACAGTTTCTGGAACAACATGCCTGATCAATCATAGCGAGGAGATGGAACTGTGGCATAAACGCGTGGGACACCTACACTTCAAAGCACTAAAGAAAGTCTCTGCAGGAGGTATTGTGCGACGCCTTCCTAAAATACAAGGAGATCTTGACGTCGTTTGTAGAGAATGTCAAATTGGGAAACAAACGAAGGCTGTTCACAAAGGAACAAACGACCTCTGGAACTCATTCATATGGATTTGATGGGGCTAATACAAGTGGAGAGCTATGGTGGAAAGAGATATGTTCTGGTGTGTGTGGATGATTTCTCACAATTCTCTTGGACAAGCTTCCTACAAGAAAAATCAGATGTTGTTCAAGCATTTGTTCAACTGTGCACCCAGCTCCAAAGAGAAAGAGAAGATAGAGGAGAGCGGCTAGTGGCAATATGAAGCGATCATGGTCAAGAATTTGAGAACAGTGCCCTCTCTGACTAATGTGCTCAACATGGGATCTTTCATCAATTGTCTTCCCCCATAACACCTCAACAAAATGGAGTGGTGGAGCGCAAGAATCGCACCATTCATGAGATGGCTAGAGTGATGCTACATGCAAAGAAAGTTCCAACGCAGTTCTGGTCCGAAGCAATGAACACTGCCTATTACATCTTAAACAGAGTGACTGTTCGAACAGGTACTAAGAAAACGTGCTATGAGCTATGGAAAGGCAATAAACCAACTGTGAAGTACTTTCACATATTCGGCAGTGAGTGCTACATTTTGAATGATCGCGAGTACAGACAGAAACTTGATCCGAAGGGTGTTGAAGGTATTTTTCTTGGATACTCCACAACCAGCCGTGCTTATCGTGTCTATAACAAATGAACTGGTGCTGTAATGGAGTCGATCAACGTAAAAGTGAAGGATGTAGTCGAGACGAGCTCAGTCCCACGGGAAGATGAAGAAAGTGGTGGCACACAGTCTGAAAATCTTATTTCACCTCCACTTGCTGAGGAAGAAGTTGTTCCGCAACGAGTACAAGCTGAAGATGAGAGGTGTTCAGACTCTTACCAGGACAGAGAGGACTCTACTCTGGGTGTCTGAAGAACTTCCGCACCAGTTCTTCAACCATCACGGAGGGTCGAAAAGAATCATCCTATCTATGAAGTTATTAGAGAACCGACCGATGGGATAAGGACTCGAGGCAAGGATATTAACTTTCGAGAGTTAGTTGTCGGATCGTGCTTTCTATCTACTATGGAACCAAAGAACATTAAAGAAGTGATTGTTGATGAGTATTGGGTGATGGCCATGCAGGAAGAGCTTGCCGAATTCACAAGGAATGACGTATGGGATCTTGTTCCACGTCCTGATTGAGGAAATGTCATCGGAACAAAGTGGATTTTCAAGAACAAATCTGATGAGAATGGCAATATCACTAGGAATAAAGCAAGATTGGTGGAACAAGGATACGCGCAGATAGAAGGTATTGATTTTGATGAGACCTTTGCACCGGTAGCACGTTTGGAAGCTGTTAGACTGTTACTTGCTCTTGCATGCCACTTGAAGTTTAAACTATTCCAGATGGATGTCAAGAGCGCGTTCTTGAACGGACTGTTGAACGAAGAAGGTGTACGTGACTCAACCCAAGGGGTTCAAAGATCCACACCACCCTGACCATGTGTATCGGTTGAAGAAGGCCTTATACGGCCTAAAGCAGGCACCTAGGGCTTGGTACGAAAGACTCACGATGTTCCTTATTGATCGTGGCTATGTTTGAGGGGGAGTAGACAAGAACTTATTCGTTGAGCATACAGGTCAGATTTTATCATTGCTCAGATTTATGTTGATGACATAGTGTTCGGATCTTCCACTCAGAAGATGGTCGACCAGTTTGTGGAACAAATGCAAAAAGAGTTCAAAATGAGCATGGTGGGTGAGATGTCATACTTTCTTAGTCTACAAGTAAAGCAGAAGGTCGATGGAATCTTCATATCTCAGTCCAAGTATGCAAGAAATTTGATCAAGAAATTTGATCTAGACAAAGCTAGTCACAAAAGGACTCCTGCTGCTACATATGTGAAGATCACTAAGGACGAAGCTGGAACATGTGTTGACAAAACCAGTACAGAAGTATGATAGGCAGTTTGCTCTACCTGACCGCCAGCAGACCAGATATTGCTTATGATGTAGGAGTTTGTGCAAGGTATCAGGCGAACCCTAAAGAAAGTCATTTACTGATTGTCAAAAGAATTATCAAGTACATCTGTGGAACAGTTGACTACGGCATCTGGTACACCAAAGATACGAGTTCATGCCTGGTGGGGTATTGTGATGCTGACTAGGCAGGAAACGTCGAAGATCGAAAGAGTACATCTGAAGGTTACTTCTTCCTAGGCAACAACTTAGTATCGTGGTTCAGCAAAAAGTAGAACAATATATCCCTATCTACAGCCGAGGTGGAGTATATTGCTGCTGGGAGTTGCTGCACACAGATGCTATGGATGAAGCAGATGCTGTCTGAATACGGAGTGGAACAGGATGAGATGGCACTGTACTGCGATAATATGAGTGCAATTAACATATCAAAGAATCTCGTGCAACACTCCAAGACCAAGCACATCGACATCAGACACCACTTTATTCGAGAACTTGTGGAGAAGAAGGAAATCACACTGAAGCATGTGACAACTGACAAACACCTAGCTGATATCTTCACCAACCCATTGGATAATGCTCAGTTTGAGACACTCATATCCTCTTTGGGTCTGTGCGTCATTGACAATTAAGTGTTCCAGGCCGTGGTTAGCCAGAAGCAGAACAGTTCTAAGACAGTTGGGCTGACCAGTTAAAGAAGAGAGCTGGAACATTAGAAAACCTCAAGGAAAGCGTGATTCAGGGAGAGCTTGGTGAATAAAAGATTAGAAGTTTTGCCTTGTCAGTTTATGGCAAAAAGGGGGAGAATTCTTGAAGTCGTATGGAACTCAAGCTTGTTTTGCCAAAAATGTCAAGAGGGAGATTGTTAGTTCTTGTGGCATGAATTTTGGCAAAACAACTTCAAGTTGTTCAACAAGGTGTTCAAGCATTAAAGTGGAACTCAGATGTTGAAGCATCAAGTTGTTGAACACAAGGCAAAACAATTCAAGATACTCTACCATTCAAACAAGAAGTTAATCTAGTCCTGGCAAAACTATGGCGTCAATCGTCTGCTGATTGCTTAGAAGTGATTGAACATCTCATAAGTGTCAGAAGTGATTGAACATGTCTGCTACAGATTGTAGTTCCTAAACCTGATTGTTTAGAAGTGATTGAACATCTTAGAAGTGTCAGAAGTGATTGAACATGTCTGCTGCAGATTGTAGTTCCTAAACCTGATTGCTTAGAAGACATGTTGTCGAAGTACCTTAGAAAGATCTCTAGAGTTTTTACAAAGAGATATGGTGCTAAAAATTAGGAGATGTTCAAACACGCTAAACAGTGTTGGACAGAGTTGGTACAAAAGTGCTGAGTAGAGTTGGAAAGGAGATACGGCGCAGAGTAGAGTTGGTACAATCACTGACAGTACGAGATACTGGTATCACTCTGTTCAATCGGCGCCGAACAGATACTGACACTAGTACTGAGCAGAGTTGGTAAGGAGTTACGGCGCTGAACAGTAGAAGATATGTGGCACAGAACAGAGTTGGTACATCGCTGACAGTTTGAGATACTGGTACAACACACTGTTCAATCGGTGCTGAACATGTACTGTTTAATTGGCACAGAACAGAGTTGGTACATCGCTGACAGTTCAAGAATCTGGTACAACACTCTGTTCATTTGAGAGGACCAGAGTTGGTAAGATATCCAACTTGATAAATACCTTGCTGGGGTTAGAAGTCCGTCATCCATCTCTTGAAGAAAAATAGACATACACACTTAGAGAGAGAGATCATTGTTGAGCTCTTCATTACGAAGAAGGTAACCATTGTCCACGAGCTCAACATGTACGAGTCAATCTATTCAACCTGCTGTTCAAAGTGACTGTTGAACATTCCGATCTCAGAAGCTAAACACTCATACACAGAGAGAGAGAGAGAGAAAGGAAGATCGATCGGTGCTAAATTCTTCATTACGTAGAAGGTGACCACTCCCTACGAACGTACGAGTCAATCTGTTCAAGCTGTTGTTCCAGATTGACTGTTGCACAAACCAAAGCTGCACAAGTTCAAACTAGCTGTTGCACAGTATTCGGGAGAGGACTGTGATGAGCCGTATTTATACAACTCATCGAGTCATCAAATCCCACCAATTCCAGTACTTTTATATGCAAACAGTTACTTCTTAGTGTTGTTTCGCATTTCAGGTAATTTGGACGCTCTAAGAGGAATCGCATTCAAAAGACGGCTTTTGGAGCCAAAAACATCACAAGGAGTTTATGACCGGTCCATAGGCACTTGAAATGAAGAATGGCCGAGAAAAATGAAGAATGGCCCGAGGAAATCAAAAGATGGCCGAAGAAAACCAGGTCGCGTCCGGAAAGAAGCAGGCCACGTCCGAGCGGCCATCCGAGCTCCAGCCGGCCATCCACTCGGCCATCCGAGCTCCATCCGAGCCCCATCCGAGCTCCAGCCGAGCGGGCATGCGAGCGTGCCTCCGAGCGGGCATGCGAGCTCCAGCCCGTCCAGCCGATCGAGCATCCGACCTCCAGCCCGCACCCCCGACCGGCCATCCGAGCTCTTTGGCGCATTCCTCCGAGCGAGCCTCCGAGCTCCATGCGTCCGGCCATTCGAGCATTCCAGCCTTATCCCATCCAATCAAAGTCCAGCAGCCGGCCCAATGTGCATGCGATGCTAGGGTTTCGTAGCTTATTCACCAAGTTAGGGTTTCTCAAACCCTATAAATACAGGAGATCCTGCAGTCTTCAAAGCATCCGGAAATCACAGAGAAATCCATCGATCTCACAACACACACAGCCGTGCCTTGCTCCTCCTGTTCTTCATCTCGGTCAATTAGTGAAGTTTCTTCCTTTTATTATTTGCATTGTTTACTTATGTCGATGTGTAACTAATCCAATTATTCGGGTTAGGGTTAAATAATTGTGACGATTGTTTTGAGATTCTGTTCTTCAACATTATTCATGCTTTCTATTTAGTTCTTGTACACATTATCAGTTTGAATTATTAGGTTAAGGGGAGATCCGAAAGGGTACAACTTAACCTAGTGATTCTTACTATCCATTCACTGCTTATTTGATACCGACCCAGTTAGAATAAGTAGTTGCACGAAACCTAATATAACCAGACCAGGAGTATTAGGTTTGCTCGAATTAAACGGTTATAACCAGACCAGGAGTAACCCTAAGAAAGCTAGAATAAATACTTAGAAATCAAGGATAAACGAAGTCACAATTGAATAATACCCTAACCTGAATATCTTCTCTGATTGATAAATCCCTTAGCAATTTTCGATCATTACATTAACCTTTACTTTCACACTAGTTTCTTGTTTTTTCTCTATTTCAGAACAAAGAAGTAACCATCTAGCTCCCTAGGGTTCGACCCTTGCTTGCCATTGTGCTAACCCACAGCCAAGAGCGAGGAAAAATATAAATTGTTTTTGCACAGGTACAACGACAGCTTGTTCAGACTGCAATCTTCGGGAGAAGATTTGGTGGACAAAGAGAGGGATCTCATACCAAAGGGCAGCTTTGATCGCAAGTCACTGGAGTGTTAAAGAGTCGGCTGTTTGAGAGGGAGTCTGCAAACATAAGTCCTTGTACCCTAAACTCATATAGTGAATTGCTTTCCACCGGGCTTGGGATAAGCCCCCTAGACGTAGGCTAGTTAACGCCGAACTGGGTATCATTTCCTGTGTGCTAGTTTCTGTTCTAACTGCATCGGTACTCACACATCGGAGTAATTTCATAATATGTTAGCTTATTTGCCTAAGGAGTTCAACCAATAGTTCGAACACTAGCTGGTTGAATATCTCGGTACTCACACATCGGAGTAATTTCATAATATGTTCCCCTTCTAGCTTATATGTTCCCCTCTCTCGCAGACATGGTGCCATGGTGGCATGGAAAGCTAGAAGGGGGAGATGCTCTTGGGATAGTTAGAAAATATACCAGGACCATATTAATCTATTCCTCGCTAATACATTTTTTTCTTGATTAATATATAGATCAGTCAAGCCTATCCCATGACCATCTTCCCCTTCTAGCTTTCCATGCCACCGTGTCCACCTTTCGAATTGTAAGATCTTGCAGTATCCAAACAGATTTGGAAGGCATATATTGGCAAAATCAAACCCATTCGCATCCATAAACCCATTTGGCAAAGTTATTGGAGCTGTTCTCCACTGGATTGTTGCCCAATACTTACTTCCTTTTCTAGCGGTTTGTAAAGTCCTTAATTTGTCTTGTTTGTTTGCTATATGCAGAATATCAGAGGACCAGAAAAAAAGCTTAACTAATTTATTTAACTTTGACACTAATAAACAATTGATGTTACCAACCAACTACTAACACCTATCAATAAAAAGGTTAGAAGACGCTGCGCATAAGCCCCAACTCACCTACTCGCATTTAGATTTCAGATTCGGTGACACAAATCCACTATGCATTATTTCCCTCACACCCAAATCTTTTTCACTAGGATTTTGTTCTTGTACAGTAACAAAGAATCCATTCCTTGTAAGTGTCTACCTCCTCGTGCCCAGTTTATATATATTTTATATTTCATAATTCAATACCTACACATCAAGCCTGCACTGCAGCAGCCTGAGTCTCTAGTGTCCTGTAATATTCTTTAACCTAGCTTTCAATAACATTATTGTTGTACAATCCCAACACGAATCCCACTAAGGACAAGTTAACAAGACAGTGAAAGAATGTTTTTGAAACACACACCCAAACACACTGCGAAAATTCATGTTGCAGAGGTGTCAGATTCCTTACTTGTTCTTCCCCTGTCAGAAGATGTGATAACTGATTCAGATGCAAGCATGAATAATCAGAATTCAGAGAGAGCTCAGGATTGAACCAGGATTAATTAAATTAAGTACTCTCTAATTAATAAAAATAATAGTAATTAATAGACAGACAAAGTTTTAATATCATTTTCTACATTGAAGCACTGTCAATGAGATTAGGCCAAGATTGGGTTGCAGCTAATCCAGTGTTGTTCCAGATCTCTCTCCCACCAGCTACCTCATACCCATTTCCAACATTGTTGAAGTTGCTCCCAAGAACAAGATTGTTGTTCTCTGATGATGATATGTTGCAGTCCATCTGCCAGAAGTTATTATTCCTGTTGTCATTCAGACCATTTTTGTTGCAGATCATCTCCTGCTTCAAGCCACTCATTAAACTGAAACCTCCTCCTGTTTCCGCCATCGCCATGGTGCTCAAGCTGAGGACTTCATTAGGCAGCAACGGCTGTGTATGGCTCTGATGATTTTGACCGCCACCAATCTCAAACCCATAGTTGTATAAGCTTTGCTGAGAAGCTAAACTGCTTGTTGTTTGAGTTTGAAAAAAGTTGCTCAGAAACCCTAAATTAGCACTGCTTCTAATTTGTTGATGAGGGTTGTGATCTAACAGGTTGCTGCCAGTGACCGGATTCCCAAAGACTGGACCTTGTTGATGAATCCCTAGAACTGAATTCTGGGGATTAAATTCAAACCCTAGATTATTCCCATCGCACTGCTTCTGCAATCTAGCAAAAGCCAAAGACAAGCTATCCCCAGTTCCTGATGAAAAGTTAGAGAGAGGAAGGTTTCCATCGTCGTAACTCAACACATTCTCCACCTGACTTTGAACCAGAAGATGATGACGGTGACTTTCCAGCACGCGCTTAGCAGATCTCTTGTTCTTCCGGCAGCCTCCGCCGACTGGCACGTTGCGTAAAGTTCCACCTTCGGTCCAGTAACGCCTGCAGGCCTTGCAAAAGTAACGCGGTTGAGACAAGCTGTAGTTGTTGTAGTAGCAGAATTTGGTGTTCCCGGAGTCGCACCGAGGACACTTCACCGCATGGTCAGGCCGCGGTTGCTGCATCAGCTTCTTTTCTTCAGCCTTCACGACGTTATTCGCAGATGTATTTGTATTATTCATATTCTTCTGCATTCAAATAGAATAGAGAAAAGAAAAAACAAGAATTCAATGACCAAAAAAGCTAAGACCTGAAAAGGAGAAACTCAAACAATTAATAATTAAAGTTTTCGAGTTTATTGAAACTTTAAGAAATAAATACGTAACGTTTATGCAAATGGCTGTTTCAAAAATCTTAAAACTCAAACTCTACATCATTGAATTGAACACACACCCATAATTTCAAACTTCCGTTCCCAAATCATTGAAGATCCAATGAAGCGTACGTAACTACTACAATGCAGATACATATTAAACAATATGTTTTTTTTTTTTCAACAATAGACAGCGCTTTCAAAATGAAGCATATACTACTACATTCGACAATTAGACAACGCTTCCAAAAAAAGTAGTCACCTGAGTATTCAAGATCGAAAGCTCCATGAAACTTTAAGAACTACTTCAATGGATCGAAACTAGGGTTTTGAACTCAAATTGTTCATAAAAAGAGAAGAAGAGGGAGGGAGGTAGGAGCGAGTGAAAGGGAAAATGGAGTCTGATGGAATGATGAGGAGGAAGCAGTGTTGTTGTTCAATAAATAAAGAATTTGAAGGACGGGGTGACATGGGAAGAATGTGATGACTGATGATTAGTGGTATGGTCTGACAAGGGTAAAATAGTAATTTAGATACAAACCTCAGGCATAATGGCATGCGAGTTTGAGGGTTCTCGTGAGGGAATCGGAGAACAAAGGTTTTGATTTGAAACGGCTGTCTCGCGTTTAGTGTGAGCGGATATCGCTCGCTCGGTCACTCTGAGTGGGTCCACCTGGCGTGGGCCGCAACAAGAAGCGGGCCCCACTGTTGTCTGCCATCATTGTTTTTTCTTCATTAAAATAAAAGTACGAAATCTGAAATATTCTTTTGTATGTGAGATTGGGACTTGGGAGTTGAAAAAATGGGTTATTTATTTATTTATTTATTTTGGATTGGAGTGATTTTGATTTTGTCTTGTTTGGATTAAAATATTTAGAGAGGGCTGAGCTTTGGTGACAACCTAACTTGTTCCAACTGATGATGCTGGGTTCAGTTAGCACATTTTATTAATATTTATTTGAAACTAAAACTACATGTATTTTCCGGCTTCAAGCTGATACGAGTACTAATAATAAAGGCTTTAAGTATGTAAAAATTTAAAATCAGTTACTAAACAATGATGGGAATAATGGTAGGAATGTGCAGATGAGGGACGAGAAAACAAAATAATAGTGACAAATATTATGTAACTGCTTAAATTTGGATGACGATATGCACTGTTATCTATGGACTAATGTTTCAAGCTAGATGCAGATGGTGGGCTGTTAGGTTATCATTGTGAAATTGAGAGAGAGGGTCCCAAACATAGACCCCCATGACTTTGGTTGGACACCAAATATGGTTCGATTTCGACAAGCTGACAGATAGTGTTTCGGAAAAAAACAGTGTGGGCACTTGAACTATAATCATTTTTTTAATTTGTGGTTTGAATCAGTAGCGGATCTAAGATTTTTTGTGACTGGGGGCAGAATAAAAATGATTTTTCAGAGATTATCAAATTTGCTCATACAAGGTTTTGTAAAGGTTCATATCTTATACAATAGTTGTTAATGAAACTCGAAGAAATTATAAACGGACTAATGTCAATGGGTTGTAGCACATGTTTTATTGAAATGAACTTTACTTGAAAGTGCAACAGAATAAAATTTAACATAAACACATGGAACTAAAGTGAAATTTTTGGTTTAAATATATCACTTTAACTATTTTACACAATAGTTTATGAATTATATCATTTCCAGTTAATTGAAATATTTTTTATATTTTCATCAAATACTTAACTTTAAATTTATTGTTGATCGATTAGGGGCATAGTATAAAAATTCATGGGGGCGTAATGCTTAAACCATCAAAAAAATTAATCTAATTTAAGTAATTTAAAGAAAATTGTGAAAAATCAATGGGGCAGCTGCCCCCACTCCCCTCTTCTTAGATCCGCCCATGGTTTGAACTATAAAAATCTCTAAACAAGGGGCGAACTATCAATTAATTTTCCAAACAAGAGAAATCGTCTAACGTCGTCCCAACAACGTTAACTATGTTCCGTTTGTTAATAAAATAATTTAAATTTAAATTTTTTTTTTAAAATGCCAATTTTTTTAAAAATTTTAAAAAATTAAATGAATTTACAAAAATCATAAAAAATGAAAACTTTAATTTTTAATAAAAAGGATATAATTTTTTATATCTCTAATACCTCTTATATAGTTCAAAAGTAGATAGTAACAATAATTAATATAATTCTTGAATTATTTGTAGGGAACTTTGTAACAAAAATTTTAAAATCTTTTTCATTTTGAGTTTAATTTTTCTAAAGTTTCTAATTTTTATTTTTCAAAAATGTTATATTACTTTTATTAAAAATTAATTAATTTATATTTTTTATAAATTCGTTTAATTTTTTTACAACTTTTAACATTTTTTAAAAAGTTTGACAATTTGAAAATTTTTAAATATTTTTAAATTAGTTTATTAACTAACCAAACGGAGTTAACGCCGTTAGTGAAAATCCTAACAGCGTTAGACGGTGCCTCTTGTTTGAAAAATTATTTGATAGTTCCCTCATTGTTTGAAAGTTTTTATAGTTCAGCCCACAAGTTAAAAATTTGTGATAGTTCATATCCTCAAAGTGTACTTTTCCCTATTATTAATGTCTCAACTTCTTAGATTCTTTATTTATTTTTTTATAACTCAATTCTCAACATTCATCAAAAAAATAAAATGAAATGTACGAGCTTCATCATTTCATTTTATATATCACGAATTGTATTAGCTAGCGCTTGGTGTTATGCACCGGTTTTCATATATAGCAATTAATTTGGACATTATTGATGAGTTGCACTTGTGTTTGTTATTTCAATTTGGGGTCTCGGCATCGTCACATTTCACACATTAAACGATTAATAAAATAACCTGTTAATGGTTTCATTTTCATAAATTTATTCATTTTTATTTGAATAAAATGAATTCTTAGTATTTGATGATTCAGTTGGACTCCCGGTATAAATATAGTACTCCCTCCGTCCCACTTTGTTTGTCCAAAACGATAGTGGTCACGGGAATTAAGAAAAGCAAATAAAGGACAATGAGAGAGGAAAAGTGGAGGAGAGTGTATGTGGAGGTGGGTCCCGTATAATAAATAAATGATAATGAGAGAGAGAAAGTGGAGGAAAGTACATTTTTTTGATAAAAATAATTTTTTCGGTAGGAAAGAGATGATTGATTTGATTATTGAATTATGTATATAAAAGGAAAGTGGACAAATATTAGGGGACGTCCAAAAAGAAAAGTAGACAAACATTGAGGGACAGAGAAAGTATGATTTTGTTGCTTCGCGTTTGCTCGTTTTTCCTAATGTCACAATCGTCAAAACTTCACCCAAAAATGTGTTACGTTAATGATAAAGATAAGTTACGAGACACAAAATGAAGTGCCATAAATAGTAATCATAATAATTATGTATGTTTGGGCTGTGATTTTTAGTTGTTTAATGATTGTGAGACAAAACTAGCTGACTTGTATTACCAAAACAATGTCCATATTTATGCCGGGAAAAGATCAATTACAACGTTGATTTTGTTTTGGTAAAAAATAAAAATAAATCATAGCTTTTGATCTTGTGGTTTGGGGAAAAAGATCAGGTGAGAAGTAGGCATATTTTTGAGAAATAAGAATTTATCTTGATCATTCATTTTATATATCTAATGGTGGTGATTAAATATAATATTTAGAATATATTTATTGATAAATATGGTTAAAGGGTATATTTGGAAGATAACTTAGCATCATCGTGGTGCGACCGATTCGTTCATGTTCGTTCGCATGCGTCAACCTAATTCGTGCGTCAACCGATTCTTTCCGATCCTCGTACTGTTCTTCGCAACCCAATTCGTGCGGCAACCCTATCCATTCAATTCGTCCCAATCTGAGACGCGTCCCAATTCGTCCGGCTACGATTAATTTGTTGTTGATCAACCCCGACGATTCGTCCGGCGACGATCAACTCCGACGAACATGGCTGACGACAATAATTCAGGTACACTCATGGATACATATCCGTCGTTTCTGTTATTGTTGATTAATTTTGATTGAAACATACGTAAAATTATTCTGCAGATTCATGTTTATTTAAGATATTATCCTACCAATCGATTCTGTAAATTTTTGATCAACTCTGTCGATTTGTTCTACTTTTGTGTGTAACTGCTGTCGTATTCCTCCATTAAACTAATCACATGGTTTGTATAATTACGATTTTTTCTCTTGTATATAACTTAGTAATCAAGTCATAATCCGTAACATTTTTAACATATTGCTGTTTTTGTAGGTGTTAACAATGAACAAATTGCTGGACTCGAGGATGAAAGTTCTCGTTTGTGTCTGTCAATGGGAGAAATTGTTGGATCCCCAAGTGTCCCGTTGAGTTTAAGCCATACGTTGGGATGCAATTTCCAAATCTTGAAAAAGCTGTATTATTTTATAAAGAATATGCACGAATAGCTGGTTTTGTTGTGCGTCTGGCTACGAGTAATAGGTCTGCTGGGATCATCACCATCAAGTATTTTGTGTGTCAAAGGGAGGGGTTCAAACCAAAGAGTAAAGTGGTGGACAGTATAAATATTGCTGATCACAATTCTAGGTCGAGGAGGGACACTCGATGTGGGTGTCAAGCAAGAATACAGCTTAACATAGGTGAAGGTGGCAGATATCGTGTCTATTTCTTTGAGGAATCACACAATCATTCTTTAGAATCGGACATAGGTAAGCAGTTTTTGACTTCACACAGAGAGATGTCCCTTATTGACAAGCAGCTTGTAATGGAGTGCGGTAAAGTCCGTATAGGTGCTACCAAAGCCCATCATATTAGGAAAGAGTTATGCGGTGGGTTTATGAATATTGGAGCCACGGTGACTGATTACAAGAATTTTAAGAGGGATTTGAAGCTTTATATTGGACTTAATGATGCTCAGATGGTTGTTGACAATTTATCGGACAAGATAAAGACTTGCCCTGGGTTTTCATTTGAGTACTTTTTAGATGAGGAAGGAATCCTAACCAGATTGTTTTGGGCTGATGTGATTTCAATGAGAGTTAGGGCTCCATGACAAAAGGACCTGTCCAAAAAGAGCAGAAGATGACTCACGGATGCGTGATGCAACTTCTAAGCAAGGGGATGTTAATGTTACTCTACTTGAGGACACTCACAGCATTTAAGTGTATCATTTAACATTAAGATTTATTCTTCTAATTTCAACATTTTCATTGTTCATATGGTTGTCATAACACATGTGTTCTGAAATGTATATTCATTTGCTAGGGGAACGGCATTTTATTAAACTATTTTACTTTCTGCCTTTAAAAAAACACATTGCTACGGATAATGTTATCCGTACTACGAACAATACAGTGATTTCTACGGATTATTATGTGTTTTATACGGATATAGATTTTCTTGAACAAGGAAATTATACGGATAATGTCTGGTCAGCTTCGGACTTTCCTATGCTCACTACGAATTATGTTATGTTCTTTACGGATAATGAGTATACTGATACGGCTCCGAGTCAACAGTTATACGAATAATGCTTTAGTTAATACGGACTATAGATTTTTCTCTACGTATATGCTATGTTATCTACGGAGAATGATTTGTTTTCTACGGACTATGCTAAAAAAATTACGCATAACCGGTTTACATTCTGAACTATTTTAAGAACATCAAACAATAACAGACAAGTAAAAACCCTGCTTGCCAAACTGCGTGGTGCCAAAACAAAATGTATTACAAACTACGTCTTTTGTAGTAATCACGTTTATAGTTCTCCTTCAAATCAACAATAGGTGCTTTTGCTCATGTTCCCTTTACAATATTCATCTGGATTACTTCTCAACCATTCATTGGCGCGCTGCAACACATTGCCCGATTATTGTTGAGTGATGACCGCATAATCAAGTTCATGTAAATGTCACGCAACGCACAGAGTTGACCATCTTGCCGCAATGACAATGTAGGAGTTTTAAGAGAATAGTTAACACATAGATGAATTTTATCATATGATACAATCCATTAGTGACGGACTATCCTACTATTCATACGGATAATGCACATTTTATTACAGACTATGTAAAAAAAACCCTATGAAGAATTAAAAAAAACCAAATGACGAATACGGATCTTGCACCTTCTATTACAGACTATGTAAATAAAACCCTATGACGAATCAAAAAAACCCCAATGACGAATACGGATTATGATACACTTTTTACGGAAAATGAAACAACCCATTAGTGACGGACTATCCTACATTTAATACGGATAATGCACCTTCTATTACAGACTATGTAAAAAAAAACCTATACTTGTGGGTAATGACCCAACATGTACCTGGTTTCTTCAAGTAGTTGGCTGTTTTTGTATCCACTGCTTCATTGATCCGTTTTGTATGAGATGGATATCTCCCAACTAAAGCGAGAAACCACATTCAGTTGCAAAACAGGTAATTTAATAAAACTACATTGAATATACTTGAAATCAACACAACACCTTTGAGAGTTTGGGTGCTTGTTTGGTAAGGAATCTGTTTTAGCTTCAAATTAGGTTGGATTTCTGCAGGTATTTCGTTGCCTATGTTTCTTTTCCTCTTGCGAACTGTAACAAATGTTTGTACAAATCTTAGAATACAAAGAATTAACAGGGCAACGTATTCATCACTTTTGAAAAAACATTATCATACTAGGTAGTTACGTATTTACGCTACGGATTAAGATATCAAGTATTTACCAACAAATGCATTTTTTTGGCGATTGACGAATTGAATTGAACTTTCCATAACCTCAAATCAAAAAATTTGTACAACTACAAACCCAAGTGGACATGCTAAATCACACATTTATCAACAAGAAACCCTAAAACACTACGTTAATGGTTGAAATTGCACTCAACAAATTAGCCACGGATTATGATTGGCAATTGTTCATTCATGTATTGTTGCATACCCTATATTCGACGAATTCCGAAAACAACTAAACCCTAATCGACAAATTGATTTGTTAAAAAGCTAACCCGAATTTTGAATCGGCTGAGTCGTCGGAGGTTTCGAATTGTCGTCGTCGGTCGCCGTGTGTCGAGCCATGAATTCGGCTTCAGGTGCGACTGGGATGGTGTAGCCTCGAATCGATTTTCGGAATCAGATGATGCGGCCGTGCTGGTCGTCCTTAGCGTCGCCTTCTGAGCAAAACGGAATGGGACGGAATAGGGTTTACTTCGTACGCGGCTGGATTTGATTTTGGGAATTGTATACGGACGATGATACCCTTGAGGTTGAAAACGGCGTGTTTTTGGTTAAAAAAATAAACAGATCATGGCTATTGATTATCATAAATCAATGGACATGATTAATTCCTATTTCTCACCTTAAAGTCACTTCTCACCGGATCTCAACCCTGTGGTTTGGATAGATGAGATTAAATTCTGGTTTTTGTTACATTTTCTCGGTGACGAATTATATGCAAAAGTGATGAACTATATCGTCTTTTTTATTTTTCGACGCCGAACTATATGTCAATTTTGACGAACTTTATCGTTTGTAACAAAAATCAACTTTGGATCTGATCTTAAACCTTATGCCGGAGAAAGATTTAGATAGTGAGTACACCATTTTAAAAAATAATTTAAAAGAAAAGCTTTAATTACTAAATTAATATTAAAAATATGTATTATCATAAAAACGATTCAAATTATTTGAATTTGAGACAACCCAAACTGTACACATTGTTTGCAATCAGGCAAAGCTAATGTTGTCATTCGTAAGTGGACCGACCGCATGTAACATAAATCATACTAATAATGTTAGTTTTGGGGGGCTATGTTCTAGTCCTTTATAATTTGAAGTTTGTAGTTATTGGGATATGCAAATGATGTCACTAATCCATAGATTTGATTTTATCTTGGATCCCTAATCCCATCAATTCTCTCTCTAGTAGACATTAACGACCTAAATCTAGACATTATCTAAACAAACTATTATAATAATAATAATAATGATAGTAATAGTACTCATAACAAAAATTGATGATGAAAAATGATTAATTATTGAGCAAGGCGGGCCATGTATCGGAGTTCTGGTCCCTATCTCTCACCGGACTCCGGATCATATCAGACCATCCGCTTTGACCGGTCAACAGCACAATCAGTCAAAGGAAACAACCACTCAAACTCACTCGATGGATAAAGTTATTAGGAAAATGACAAAGAGGGAGTATGAACTATCACCAATTAATAAATCATGATTCGAAATATAAAAATTGAGAATTAAAGACAATTTCAAAATATTTTGATCCACATATAACACTTAATTGATGAAATACCACTTCGTCAATTAACAAATGTAACTAAACGAATGATTGAAAAAATCATCTTACTCTTAATTGTGAAATTGAGGATTAAAATATTTTGAAATTGCCCTTAACTGTCAATTTTCATAGTTCAGACCGTAATTTGTCAATAGGTGGTAGTTCATACCCCCTCTTTATCATTTTCCCTTTTATTTATGGACAAACAGTGTAAATTATAAAATTATTATTTGAATTAAGATAAAGGTTACCGCGTAACATTATATTTTTTAAATAAAAAATCAAATCAATTACAGTTTTTAATTTAATCATTTGAAAGGGTGATATTAAATCTCGCGTCGTACGATTGGTTTCTCAACAACGAATTATAGGTCATTTTAACGAATTATGTCGTATGGTTTGTTTTTCGATGACAAACTATAGGTGATTTTTGCCCAATTTTATAATTTGTACTGATCTTCTCCCCTTGAATTCATGCTATATTTGGATCAATGAGTACACCATCTCATAATAAATAATAAAATCAAACTTTTAAAACTATGTCGTTTTCAAACCTAAAGTAAATAAATTAAATATTAAGATAATTGTACAAAATATAAAATTAATCTGACACAAAAGCTTATTTAATACGTATGATTTACTTAAAATTGTATCAATTACTAAAAATTAGAGTATCCCAAATCATGACTAAAAAAACTTGTCATCCATCTCTCTCATCTAGTCATAAATTTTAATCAATTTGATCATGGACATGCACCCCACTTACGACATCCGTAGTAAGGGAGCAATGAGCAATAAGCAAAAATAGCTTTTTTTTTTTCCATAAAAGTCATGTAGCACAGCAGAGCTAAAAGCAATGAGCGAAAATAGCTCTTTGCTCTATATATTTCAATGCAGCAAGAGAGCTAAGAGCAAAATGCAAAAAAAAAATTTGATAGTCTAAATGCAACATTTTAAATACAACATTTTCTTCAATAAATATGTTGTTTTTTTCATGTTATTGCATTTCTTCTGAAGTATTTTCTAGTTGTATTTTCTTTGTTGTAATTTATTTTCTAGTATTCTCACATACTTATATAATTTTTCTGATGTATTTTCTAGTATTCCCAACCTACTTATTTAATTTTTCTTACATTTTCTTATTTTTTAGATTATAGTATTTTTATTTTGTGGGTTTGAATTTGACTAATTGGACTTCTTCCTTCACATTTTTTGTTTTTATTTCATTCAAACCCAACAAAAAGTAGTTTCCTTTTGTCTTTTTTTCCATAAATATAGGTGGACCCCATTTATTACTTTCATATCCCACACTCTCTCCATTATTGCTCACCTATCAAGCATTGCTCTTTGCTCTCTTTTTTGCTCACCTGCTACATGAGAGCAATAAGCAATAAAGTCTATCTATTATTGCTTATTGCTCCCCTTGGTGTGGATGCCTGGCTAACCAATAAAACTTCATCAACCCTCTCCCATACCCATATAACTTTACCAATGGAAAAATAAAATTAGTTTAACGTACATCAAAATATGACACTATGAATGCTATTTGTAGAGCTCAAAAAATTATAAATGTTGGAATTTTCTATTTTATTTTTGACCCTTTAATTTTCAAGATGATGAGTTACAATATCAGAATTTAATTTGAAAAAGTTTTAAAACAGAACATGTGTCAGGTTGTAATTGGTTGTTTCTCATGACCTGAATTTTTTTTGGTCATGTTGTGATCTTTTTTGGGTTTAGTCCTCTCATGACCAATTTTTGATGAAAAAAATCATGATGGGGAGTCATTTTTTAGTCATCTTTGATGACCAAATCTCATAATTGAAAAAATCATGGTGGAATTTTCTTAGAGCATCCCCCACAATGACTTTTTGAATTATAAGAAAAGGTCATGATAAAAAAACATGGATTCCCACTATAACTAAACCAATCATAGAAAAGGGCATGGGATGATCAACTTGAAAAAAAATATTTCATGACCAAAAATTAGATTTGGTCATGAGTCGTGAACTAATTGCAACGCGACACGTGTTATGTGTAAGAAACTTTTCAGTTTATATTTTGATATTGCAACGAATATATCTTATAAATTACGAATTATCAAAATGATTACCAATATTCATAATTTTTTGAGATCTATAAAACGAGATACACTTTGATATATTTTTATTAATCTTAATATTTATGAACTACAATTTACATAGCGATGAGAGAGAATGATGATGAACTTTTTGTTTGGTCATGAGTGGGGTGCACTTAATCAAAATAGCCATGAGACAGGACTAGATGAGAAAGAAAATAAATAAGAGAGACGGATGCTACGTTTTTTTTGTCATGATGAAGGATGCTCATGCAGGCAGATTAGCGAAAAATCAGGATTGTGGCGAAATAGCTGGATTGGAGTTGCCGGTGTTCGGTTTCAACCCATAATACCTTATTTTGAGTGGAACGGCGTGTCGATCAGAAATCACGAGCTTTGCTCGTGAAGTATGGGCTTTTCGAGCCATCCGAGATCGTTTCCTATTTTATTTCGAATTTTCAATGTTTTTAGAAATTTTCAGTTTTTAGTAATTTCCATATTAGGGTTTCATTTTATTTTCCTATTTAAGTAAACTTATGTAATTTCATTCGGCAGCTTTTGAATAATGAAAAAACAGAATTAGGGTTTTTCCTAATCCTGGCTTTCTCTGCGTTTGCTCTGCATTATCTGGTATCAGACTACGGTGGTCCTGCGCGATGGCTAGAGGTAGACCCAGAGGCGGTGCTGCTGCTGTGGATCGTGATATCGAAGATTTCGGAGTTCGTGAGATTGCTGACCTGCGCCGGTAGGTTGACTATCTAACTCGCCGTTTGGGCGAACTTGAAGCCCATCATGTCGATGCCGACATCGTGGCTAAGGATAACCTGTTCGTGGAGCTAGACATTCAGCGTGACCGACGGTGGGAGCTTGGGTTCCGAGTTGATATCCCTGTCTTTGATGGCGGAGAGATGGGGCATCGTCAAGCAGAGTGCTCCCAGGGCTGCGGAGAGATTGGGCATCGTCAAGCGGAGTGCCCTAAAGTTTCGAGTTCCCGTGGACTGTTTACGCATGATGCTCCCGAGGATGTCCCTGTTCCAGAAAGGGATCCTATTTTTGATGTATATGATGATGACGTGGTTGAGGTCTTGAGGAAGAGCATGATCAAATAGAAGCTGAAACATTGTCAGAAAGAGCACTGCAAGCTCCTGTCCTGAAGGTAAATACTGTTGAAGATTTATCGGAGAGTATCATACAACCCAATGTGGAAGGTATAGACCATACATCTATGGTAAACGATGTGCAAGCGGATGACTCTGAACCAGAGGGAGAAACAGTTGAAGGTGTCAATGGTGATTTGCCATCTATGGTGCCTCTCGAATCAGATATGAATTCAGGAGGTCTATCGGGTCCTATAGGAACATGTAATGATCATTTGAAAGTGCAATTTGGCTCTTCGCCCAAGGGGCATCATGATTATCATTCAATGGAGCTATGCCTTGACCAGGTAGATGCCTCAAGTCACGCAGAAAATTGCAAATATGGGAGGGAAAATCATGTTGACGCTGTTGCACGCAAAGGCTCAAATTTGGCGTTGGAAGGTGGATTGGTGTATGGTGCTGTTTCCCGCGAGCGTTCGGACTTATTGACCCTGCCTAGCCATGTTCGCACTTCGGATGTGTTCAAGGTTAAGCATTTGATTCTGTTTCAAGGTGCGTCTTCTGATACGGGGATGAGTTCGGATTCGAGGACGAATCTTTTCGACCCGGGAGGGGATGATGCAGGCATATTAGCGAAAAAATCAGGATTGTGGCGAAATAGCTAGATTGGAGTTGCCGGTGTCCGGTTTTCAGCCCATAATACCTTATTTTGAGCGGAACGGTGTGGCGATCAGAAATCACGAGCTTTGCTCGTGAAGTATGGGCTTTTCGAGCCATCCGGGATCGTTTCCTATTTTATTTCGAATTTTTAATGTTTTTAGAAATTTTCAATTTTTAGTAATTTCTGTATTAGAGTTTCGTTTTATTTTCCTATTTAAGTAAACTTATGTAATTTCATTCGGCAGCTTTTGAATAATGAAAAAACAGAATTAGAATTTTCCTAATTCCGACTTTCTCTGCGTTTGCTCTGCATTAGATGCTCATAGCTTTCAAACACTTTTAATATTTAGAGGAGGGACACGCGGCGGAAGTAGACATCAAGTAGATGAAAGTAGGCGTTATGCTTAGGGCTGGGTTTTTGTACCGAAAACCGAAACCGAACCGAAACCGAACCGAAACCGAACCGATTGAAACCGAACCGATCTCAAACCGAACCGAATTTCGGTTTATCTAACCGAACCGACTTATTTCGGTTCGGTTTCGGTTTTCATTTTGAATTTGATCGGTTTACCGAACCGAACCGAAATTAATTTTTGTTTTCAATACTACAAACCGAACCGAAGCCAACCACCCCAATTAATTTCTTTCTCCCTCATCCGACTCCCGCAGCCGCATCTCCCTCATCCGACTCCCGCAGCCGCATCTCGAATTTCAGCCGCATCTCAAATCTCGGCAGCCCGCAGCCGCATCTCAAATCTCGGCAGCTCGCAGCCGCATCTCAAATCTCGCAGCCCGCAACCCGCAGCCCGCAGACGCATCTCAAATCTCAAATCTCGCAGCCCGCAGCCGCATCTCAAATCTCAACCACCTAATCTTTGTGGGATTCAATTCTGGCGCATCTCAAATCTCAACCACCTAATCTTTGTGGGATTCAATTCCGGCGCATCTCAAATCTTCCGCTTCCGCTTCCCCAGCGCATCTCAAATCCCGCAGCCGCATCTCAAATCTAAATAAAAAAATCCCCAGCGCATCTCAAATCCCCAGCGCTTCCCCAGTGCATCTCAAATCCCCAGCGCATCTAAATAAAAAAATCACAAAATCGAATTGTCGGTTTACCGAAAATTCGGTTTACCGATTGTCGGTTTACCGATTGTCGGTTTACCGACATGTCGGTTTCGGTATTCGGTTCTGAATTTGAGAAAACCGAAATATCGATTCGGTTCGGTAAATTTCGGTTCGATTCGGTTTTTGAACCGAACCCAGCCCTAGTTATGCTTGTGGTGCTCAACAAAAATAATAGTGATGTTGGAAGTGTGGGGCCCTCTATTTGAACGAATTTTCACGCCCCGCGCGGATGAACGATGAAGGGATATCTTCGAAATCGAAGTTGAGGTGAAACGGCAATTCATTGTAAACGGTGTCGTTTCAGGGGTGAGTTATGACTTGGGTTTTGTGTTAGTTGGGACGTGAACGTCATCTGCATTGTCCAACATTTCTTTCGTGTTCTTCGTAACGGGTTGATTTGTCGTTTTATGTTGTTAAACAAGGACGGCGTGCTAAAGATGCCACATTGCAAATCGGCTTTTACGCTGTAGCTCATCCCGCCCCATAGGAGTCCCAATCAAAAAAGTTAAATCCCGCAAGCTACACTTTCATGACAAGTTTTGAAAATAACAGGAAATTTTGGGGAAAAAAATGTAGTTTCTTGTTTGATGTATCATAAGAAATCCAAACAAAAGAAGAGGATATAACATAAATTTTTTCCTGCCATTTCCCTTGGAGAATGACTTTGTCATTTATTTTCATTCCATTATCTTTTCACCTATCTTCCGTAATTCAATCGAATGGTTTGTTTGTGTTACGTATGAGTCAATGTTAGTGCATTAGTTGGAGGTTTTATTAGAAGTTAATATTAATAGAGAAGATAGTGATAGTTATTAGAATCAGTGTGGTAGAATTAGACTATAAGTAACAATTATGCATTAGAATTCAGCAAGCAATGAAGAAGTAATTCAGTTTCTATCTACTCCGTTCTTTTCTAATCTTCTCAACCCATTCATCTGATGTCTATCAATCATCTCGTTACCTTTAATTAGTCCTTCTAAAGATTCTGCCTTCTCATCTCAATTCTCTTCTAAACCTCATCCCAATCTAAATTCTATCAAATTTATCTTTTTTTTATGGTCTATCAAATTTATCTTTTGGTTTGCATCATTTGGTGCTTTCACCGAGAGCGAATCAAATGACGTTCTACCACTACAATCCAGTTTCTCAACCGATGAAAACCAAAATCCTATCCGAAAAATAGGATTCCATCAATATCCAAATTCAAGTTGCCGTGAAGCCTCTTTTTGATGCCATACGCCGAGTGAAAGAATCTTTTTTTGGAAGTCGTAAGGCAAGTGGAGCTAGAATCAAAAAGTGAAGATCACATGAAGAACTCGTGCAAAGCCCATCAAGAACACTTTTGAAGAAAAGGAGGTGGTGCAAGAGGTGAAACAAGACTTCATGAAGTTCAGGTGCCGATGGTCAGTGATATGGTGTCATACATGTCATCAAAGAAGATTGTAGAAAGCAACCCTAGCAACGACATGTCCTCAAAGAAGATTGTGGAAAGCAACCCTAGGAATGGAGGAAGAAGGCTGTTTTTTTTCCGGTGCACCACATATCATATTTTCATTGTCACAACCACTAGAAGTAGCTGACCTTGAGGACATGGTCAATTTGAAGAGGGAAGTAATGTTACGAATGAGTCAATGTTAGTGCATTAGTCTGAGGTTTTATTAAAAGTTAATGTTAGTATGGAAGTTAGTGATAGTTATTAGAATTAGTGGTGTAGAATTAGACTATAAGTTACAATTATGTATTAGAATTCAGCAAGTAATAAAGAAGTATTTCAGTTTCCATCCACTCAGTTCTTTTCTGATCTTCTCATCCCATTCATCTGATGCCTATCAATCATCTCGTTACCTTCAATTATTACTTGTAAAGATTCCGCCTTCTCATCTCTGTTCTCTTCTTAACCTTATCCCAATCTCATTTCTATCAAATTTATCTTTTGGTTTGCATCAGTTTCCATAAGACAATATTGAACACCCCGATAAATTTGACTAAAACGATGCCAATATTCGATCATTTTTGCTCTCCGTGCACCCAAAGCTATAGATGTAAGTCGAAAACCATTCGGTTCGGATTCGTCATCCGCATCCGCTAGTGTGTTATTTAAAAAACGGAGAATTTTATTTAAGCTTATTCTTTTTGATGGCACACATACAATTATTTGATTATACGTGTGATCTCCGATTTCAAAAATAAATTTAGAAATCTACAATAAAATAGTAAATAGTGACTCTATGGGGGAAGTAACGGAAAAAATTGTAAGTTGTTTGTTTAATTTACAATAAAATAGTAAATAGTACTCTAACTTTCTGCGGTACTGATGAATATAATATGATTGATAACATGATGAATGTAATATGATTGATAACAGGATGAATTGCAAGAGCTGCATCATGGGTAGTGTTCTAACGGTCACAGTCTTGGTCGAATGATCAGGAGGTCGACGGTTCTAACTCCCTTGGATGCACCGACATGAGTCTGGGACATGTCCATTCCTTGCTTATCATAGTGGAATTAATTTTGAAAAAAATTTCCAGGACCTAGCCAGTCAGGGAAAGTTTACTTCAAAGGGTCGTACAGACATATTGACGAAGGCCACAGGAAAGGACGAGTACCCTGGATGCACACATACGTTTGAGAGTTCGGTAGGTTGGATGAAGGCATTCGAGAAGCAGCCTTCCTCGTCCAACACACACTCCACCGTTAGTTCGCACGTGCCTACTCTTTAAAGCCGGCACATTGGATCCGATTCAGACTCGTTCAAAGATATACCTGAGGTATTATGCAGTCATTTGAAATTACTAAAAAAAGTGTAATTTACTTCAAATATATTGTATTAATAGTTTTGTTGACAATATCAGGTTGAGATGAAATGCATTCTGCACGTGGAAAGAGGTTTGGAGGAGGTTTTATGTAAGAACCGATGCATTATGTCTTAACATTACGCATAGCTCTATTATGCATCGGAGCAGAACCGATGTTATCTTTAAAAAAATTGGCAGATTTGGCTTCTAATAGCTCAAATCAACTTGAAAAAATTGGCAGATTTGACTAGATCTTTCCACTAATTGATATTATTTACAAGAAATCAGTACCAAAGGTTTAGTGTATGGAAAAAGTTAACTACTGAAAAAAAAGAAGTTAACTACTCACAATATTTTCAGCCACATGCCGAGATGCCGGGGTGACAAACTCTTTATTCTTCTTGAGGCGTCCCCTCTTCCACACCTCATATCTCTCTACAGTGATAGAAAGTGTTTCTCCCTCTTCAATTACGCCATGCGCAATTAATGGCGTAATTAAATCGGCTATATTCTCGTTTATTATCACCTCCTTCACTTTTCTTATACCCTTCTCGGCCCATGGTGTGCGCATATCCACTCGTAGCAGTTAGAGCCTTATTCTGAGCAGATAGCTTCCTCGCATCTTCACTGAGTCTATGCTCTATAAATTTCTTCCACTGCACAGAATCAATGAACTTATACTCCTTCGTGGGATCTTCATCCTTTTGTTTACCGAATATATAGTCTGTTGCGAGTCTCATTTGAAAGTTCCTCCACGCACTGGATGCATACTTGATCTCCTACTCTTTGTGTGTATCATATCCAAGAAACACTTCTTAAAAAATATATAACAAGTTATAATTAGTACAATCAACAATTAATGTTGCTAACAATATGATGTTTGAATTATAGAATATATTACCGTTGCTTCGTTCCACATAACATCCTTGCACGTTTGAGGCACCTTCCTCCAATCAGTGTACTCGATGGGAACTCGAGTACGGACCACAGTGCCAAGGTAACTCCTCCACGGTCACCAGCCTTCCCTAAGGGATAACCTGTGGCATCAAATTTGATTGTGATCTTGGTACCATTCTCACCGTGTCTCCTAATCAAATCGAGCATATACAAGGGGCCCCTCTTAGTTTTCTTGATGGTGCGCTGTTCCACATGGAAGTCTTCCTCGCTGCTGCTACTACTATGTGCCATGATCCCTGTAATATCAAGTAAATGTTAGTTCAGTAGATATGTAAATACATAAATGTACACAACAATAAAATAAAATAATATGGCTGTAATGAACATAAGTGATAAAGTAACATACACATAAGTTAAGTTTGTTTATCAATCCATATTCCTTCGTCGTGATCTTCTCTTAATTGCATTTCGTCATCAATTTCAATGTCGACGCTTTCCACGGGAACGATCGTACAAACAGGAATGCAATCTTCAGCGAGGTCTTTAGATGTGCCACTTGTAGCATCATTGACAGGAGCAGATATTGGATTTTGATCTATAGCACTAGAAACGTGAGTGGTTTCAGAAACAAGTGTGACACCACTATTTTGCACAACGCTGCGTTTGTCTTGATCTTTTGGGTGAAAACAAAATCCGTTGTCAAAACTTCTCCACATGTATACACTTGGTCTCGGACCTGCTATAAGCCACTTCACTAAGTCATCATCAGACTCTTCTTTCGAGTTTGCTTGATTAATTAAAGCTTCATTAGTTCTCAGCCATTTACAAAATGACCGACGGTGTTCTCTTTGCACCCACTGCTCATTTTTCCCCGGTGTGCACTCCTTACTATGTTTAAGCGCTGCTCGATGAAAGGTAGGAGTCACCATTTGACCCGACCCTAAAATCTGACCCGGCCCGCCTCGTTTTTGACCCTGCCCAAAATCTGACCCGGCCCGAAAAGCTACCCGACATGCCCTTACCCGTTTACCCTTGGGCAGGGTATGGGTATCTTAAAATCTAACCCGACCCGACCCTTCTACCCGGCCCGATTAGTCACTACCCGACCCAGACCCGTACCCGGCCCAGAAACCCTGAAACCAAAATCGAAACCCTAATTTTTTAATGGGTTTGTTAGCCGCCTCTCTCTCGCATTGTCTGCCTTATTAATTTCAATCGATCGAAGAAAAATCCTGTAGGGAAGGAGCTGAGAGAAAATGGCGTCTCGAATAGCAGCCGCAGCAATCCGACGGACGGCGACGCTGAGTAGGGTTTCGTCTCCCAGCGCATCGGCCTTGCCTGTAAACCTAATTCAGCGTCGCGGGATGGGTGGCAGAGGAGGTACTATCGTGTTTATACTCGTACCTCAGATCTAATGTATTATGGTTTTCAAAAGCATATTGATAGTCGATATAGTTTTCAAAAACCAATCTTTTTCTTGTGATCTGATGCTGAGAATCTGTGAGACCGTGCTTGATTTTCAGTTAGTTGGTTTGATGGTCTATTGTTGAAATGTTGTTTTCATTCAAAATATGATTTGTATCTGGCATTCACAGATCCTCATGGTCCTCCTAAGGTTAATGCCTGGTCAGACCCAATGAGCCCCTCCAAGTGGAAGGAAGAGCACGTATGTATCTTACTCCATTAAAAATTGCTGTTGCTGTGATGTTTAGTGTACAGATTATGTACAGATTAAAAATAAGCCAACTCTCATTCTCTTATGTTGTTTATGTACAGATTAAACTGCTGATTTGCTGATGCTGAGTTGCTGAGTTGCTGAGTTGCTGATGCTGGGTATTGATTTGCTGAGTTGCTGATGCTGAGTTATGGCTATTTTTTGGTGTTGCTATATGCTAATGCTGATTGCCGAGTAACTCAGCCTGAGTTGATGTAATGTTTTGGTTTTGCTATTTGCTAATGCCCGAGTAACTCAGCATGTTTTATTGTGTTGCTAACTCTGAGTAACTCAGCATATTTATACAGGGCCAGTTTTGAGTTTTTGTATTATTGATGAAATCTCATTTTATTCAACAAAAAAAACATATGACGGGATGAAATTGAAATTTGACCCGACCCAACCCTTAAAATTCGGGTAGGCCCGACCCGTACCCGATCGACCCTATTTTTACCCTGCCCTAAGTTGCCTATTGGGCTGCAAAATAATTGAATGCCCTGCCCGACCCGACCCGACCCGTTCAATCTTACTGGGCATCAAAATTTCACTAAAGCCCTGCCCTGCCCAACCCATATCAGGGTCGGGTCTACCCGACCCGGCCCATTGCCGACCCCTAATGAAAGGCGTCATCTCAGGTATATGTTGCAATACATAGAAATGGGCTTTTGTTAACTCATCCATGGGTTTAACTATTTGTTCCAATCCACTTGTTCATTTTCCTTGAAATCGATCAAAATGACGTGTTTCCCAAAAAGTTAGTGCAAAATTTAACCGCCTCTTCAGCTATGTATCCTTCCAATATACATCCTTCAGGATGATGCCTATTTCTCACGTAGCTCTTTAGAATCTTCATGTACCTCTCAAAAGGAACATCCATCTCATATGCACTGGTCCGAGAATTCGAAGCTCGCGCACCAAATGAACAGTTAGATGCACCACTATATCGAAAAAGGATGGTGGGAAGAACATCTCAAGTTGGCATAATGTAACCACTACCTGCTCTTGTAATCTATCAAGCTCTGTTGGCTACACAACCTTAGCACATAAAGAGCTGAAAATCACGCAGTCTTTGTACAACGGCTCTCACTTTTAGAGGCAATATACCTTTAATTGCAATAGGCAAGAGCTATTGAATCAAAGTGTGACAGTCGTGAGATTTTAATCCATTCAACCGCAGATCCTTCATCAAAACCAAACTGGCAAAATTTGAAGAGAACCCATACAGAACTTTAACTCCTTTAAGACATCCGCAAAATCTTGATTTCTCACTCTTCGAAAGAGTGGTGCATGATAGAGGTAGATAGGTACGTTGCCCTTGAGTTTCTGGTGCTAATTTGGTACGAATGTTCATCTCTAGCATATCCAATCTCGCTTTAACTCCATCCGTTGTTTTCCCAGGAACGTTTAATAATGTGCCGATCAGACTGTCACATATATTCTTTTCTACATGCATCTGATGGATCGTTAGGTTAGCCAACTATATGAGGGAGATCCCAGAATGGTATCCCTCAGACAGATGGCAGCGGAAATTTACTTTCGTACAGGAAATATAAGACGGAATGTAAATGCTCACGATTTAGAGTGGAAACCTTACTGCAACCTTTGCAGCAGGATAAAAACCACTTGCCTTCTGGACAGTTCCAGAAGGGCTTCAAGATCCGTATTATTGACAAAGGAATATGCTTGCAGTTTGTTACACTTGTCTCACACAGTGACAACTAACAAAACTACTCAATTCGAAGAGTCAACTAATACGATCGCCTTGCCCGCACACAACAGCACCTTGTCAGCTCCGGATTTGAACACTCTTTAATCTCCGATCGCTATCTCCCAAAAGCCAAACTTTTTTTTGAAGACTTCTCTTCCTTTTATAGTGTCTTTAGGTCGGCAATGCATATCTCCATCAGAGATCCGATTGTTATCTCGCAGATGTGATATGGTTAAGATATTTCCATATCTTAACCCTGTCACATATATACTTGCCAAAACTGGCGTCGATATTCTCTTGGCATATACTTGACATCTCCTTGTGTATATATTTGCATTAATGGTCTTAATCAAATATTGCACGCATATACTCTTGTATCTTCGATATATATCTCCGTGTATCTTTTCCCAGATCCGATCTGGTTCGTATGTCGGTGTACCTCTCACACAGAGCGCATCTCTCTCGCAGTTCTGCTCTGTCTCAGAGATGCCCAGTGAGCTTACCTGTCAGACAGTGATTTCTGCACACTCAAGTGGATTATTAGTTAAGTGTTTGTTATCATCAAAACACAAGGGTCCAACAAATCCCCCCTTTTGATGATGAGAAACACTTCTTCACAGATAAGAAATCACACACAGCGACGATACCGAACTTACATCTACATTCTCTTTGGACAGCTAGCAACTTCAGAATTTTTTCACTAAATTTTTATTTAAGGTCTAGCTAGCATAGTTCCCCCTCAGATAGTCATCCGCTTAAATTTTGGTACTCTGATTTCCCCCTTAGTGTATGCACATATAGTTCTTCCCCCTTTTGGCATCATCAAAAAGATATGCAAATAAGAACACAGAGTAATGGAAAGAAAAACATTTCATTCATGCCTGCAAGATAGAAGCGTGTCATGCAGACACCATACATGCGGCAGAGAATTCAAAAAGCATAGAGAATTTAAACATGAAATTAAGAAAAAAATAAGTTCAAAAAGAGGGGGGGCTAATGTGGGTGGGGATAGCAAGGAGGGGGGATCCATGAGACAGTGCAGACTAGGGCACAATCGTGAACGAATCCTTCATCTGGTTCACAATTTCTGTGGCAAGGTCCTTCATTTGCCCGGAGAAATCTTGGACAGCCATAGACATTGCCCCCGAGTCAACAGTTATTGCAAGCTCCAGATCAACCACCTTCTGCTTCACGAGCTGCAATTCAGACTTCACCTCTACCAGCTCAGTCTTTGCCTCCATCACCTCAGATGTGACCTCCTTCAGCTCACCCCTGAGCTCCTTCATCTCTGCACGAATCACCGTCAGCATAGCCAGCACCTCACCTAAGCCCTCAGAGGGGGTTGCCTCGTCACCCCTGACGGGAGCAGCAACATTGATAGGAGTCACATCCTTGACCTCCTCATCCTCATCCTCATTCTCATCCACTGCTACAACAGCAGGAACTATCCATCCCACCCCGGCAGAGAACTCCAAACCCAGTTTGGTAATGTGATCCTCACATAGTGCAGACGAAAGCACTTTCTCCGACTCCGGTTCATAAACCTCCCAGTATTTCAGTATCTCCTTCACAAATCCTGGAAAGGGTAGCCCATTGGATGGGTTGTCCCTTTTGTTCTCCATATGCTTCATAATCTGAAATGCCAGGTTTACTGGCTCCTTCATCAAGATTCGATCAACCAACAGCAGATCCTGGAATGTGACCGCAGAGTGTTTGTGCTTCCTTGGGGAGATATTTGATACGAGGATTCTATGCAAAATTCTGGGAAGTACGTCCATGTGAGTATTTTCCCTCTGACCCTTTGCTGAGGGATCGAGCCCGAGACGCTCAAACACTTCTGCCTTTGCCACAGTGCTTGGCCACGTTCCTTTGGAGTAGGTGGCATACTTGCCCTTGGGTATACCTAGAACAGTGGCCAACTCTCTCAGACTCACAGAGTACGACTCACCTCCGACAACAGCCGAGAGCTCCCAATTACCTCTTCCTTCTTCCTTTTCAACCAGCTTCATTTTTGAATAAAACTCCCTCACCAGTTTCTCATCTACCACAACCGACTTCTTAAACAAAGCGCCCCACCCTTGGGCCTCCATCAGGTTCACAACCTCTCCCAACCCATTCACCACCATCTACTCGGTATTCAACACCAACTCCTATGCAAACCCTTTCCCTGCTTCCTATGACCCTTCGGCACTACCATCTGACTCGGCCTCCTCTTCCACGGGCGGAGCAGAGGTCCGGGTAGATCTCTGACCTTTCTCGACGGACTGAGGAGCAGGTTTCCTTGCTCGTTTGCCTACCGACCGGGTGGTAACCGAGGTCTCCTTCGTAGAAAGGCGCATGGAGGAGGAAACCGCTCGAAGATCCTCAAGCCGGCCTTCCAATTTTACCATATCTGTGGCTACTTCCGAGTTTGACGGAACCGACCCAGTTGGCGTGACCGACTGCAGAATGGTTTCCAGGTTTTGGGGGTTGACTCCACTTGCAATCAGCTGAGCGGCCATGGTGGCGGCTTCAGCGGAAGAGAGATTTGACTTTGGGTTTGAAGACGCCATGGGAAAAATCTGAACTTCTGAATTTTTGAGAGAGGAACTGTTGTTTGAGAGTGAGAGATGCGACAGAACGCTCAGTCTACTCGCTTTAAATATGCTCTGCAAACCCTAGAGGTTATGAGACAACAGAAACCCCAAACGTCGCCTCCTTTCAATAAATAAACCGCCTTCAATTTTTAGCAATTTCTATCTTTTCTTCCATTCCAAAAGCGGTTCCACATTAATCCCTTGCCAAAACCGAATCAAACTGAAAGGGCATGTGCCAACAGGCAGTGGAGTGACACGTATCATTTGTAATTTAAGCGTGATGCCTCATAAAAGCAACCGACGCGACAACTCCCTACTGCAGAAAAACTGTTCACCTTTCAAGTCACTTTTACCTTTTCCCAACGCTTAGACATCTTTACTGGACGATGTAATTACTTATCTTCACAACTGTCACGCAGATGATTTCCCAACCACAAGAATCCGTCCACAGTGATAGCTCAGTCTTACTGTCTCATGGGTACACAAGGTTTTGGTATGATGTGCTAATTTTACCCAAATGGTACAAATAACATCACACCCAATCAAGAAGAAAATGAAATCATCCAGACAAATCATATTGGTTTCATACCTCATGCGGAGTAACTCCAGAAAAAGAAGCGCTTCGACGGGCTCATAGGATCACTCCACACGAAGATAGGCTAAGGTTGGTCTAGAGTACCTCCTTGGATTATATTGTGGGATCAAATATGGAGGTCTCTTTTGGGTAGAAAGAAATCATAATTTCATGTCTTTCGGTCCCTAATGCAATCATCAGTCACATAGCAAGCATGTATGGCTACATTATGAACACAACTTACTCTTTCACTAGCACAGAACATTCATGTTAATCTATCCATCAGACGTGACTCATATGCATCTAGTCTAGCCAATCACTGAGGGAGCAACAATAGAGCATAGCTTTAAGGGAGAGAAACCATACCAAGTTCGAGCCTCAGCTTCTCGTAGGGTTCTCTGTGCAAAGCCTTTGTGAATATGTCTGTAATCTGTTCCTCAGTTTTGCAATATTCCATCTCAATTGTTCCCTTTTCTACATAATCACGCAGAAAGTGATACCGAATTTCTATATGTTTGGTACGAGAGAACTGCACTGGATTTTTAGAGATGTTAATAGCACTAGTGTTATCACACAAAATTTTTGCACAATTAGTGATAACACCATCGTCACTTAGCTGTTGTCTGATCCACAGCAGCTGCGCACAGCATGCAGCAGCGGCGATGTATTCCGCCTCAGCGGTGGACAGCGCAATTGAGGATTGCTTCTTTGAAGCCCAGGAGATGAGACATGGTCCAAGATATTGAGCCATCCCTGACGTGGACTTCCTGTCTACCTTACATCCAGCATAGTCTGCATCAGTGTATGCTTCCAGACGTAGTTCACCTCCCCTTGGATAGAACAGGCATAAGTCGTCTGTTCCCTTCAGATATCTCAATATCTTCTTTACTGCTTTCACGTGGGTTTCCCTGGGATCAGCCTGAAACCTTGCACACATACAAACGCTGAATAAGATATCAGGTCTACTGGCAGTGAGATATAGCAGCGAACCAATCATTCCCCTGTAGAGAGTTGGATCCACCCGAGGTGAGGACTCATCCTTTGTCAGGGTGTCATTTGGGGACATCGGTGTGGCACACGTCTTGGCCGATTCCATCCCAAACTTCTTTAGAATCTCCTTTACATACTTCTGCTGATGGATTCGGGTACCATCTTCTCCTTGAGCAACTTGCAGTCCAAGAAAGTACTTGAGCTCCCCTACCATGCTCATCTCGAATTCACTCGACATCAAATCTGTAAACCTTTTGACCAGTTTAGGATTAGTTGAACCGAAAATGATATCATCCACATATACCTGAACAACCAGAGTGTCTTTCCCTTCCTTCAGAAGGAAAAGTGTTTTGTCCACCTCTCCTCGAACGTATCTGTGGGATAGCAGAAACTGTGACAGTCTCTCATACCAAGCGCGGGGTGCTTGCTTCAGCCCATACAGAGCCTTGTCAAGGATGTGGACATGATCAGGGTGAGAGAGATCCTCGAATCCTGGTGTCTGACTGACATATACTTCTTCCTTCAGGACTCCGTTCAAGAAGGCCGTTTTCACATCCATCTGCTGTAGAGTAAAGCCATGATAAGTCGAATAAGCAATTAATAGTCTGATTGCTTCTAACCTTGCGACAGGGGCGAAGGTTTCATCGTAGTCGATTCCCTCTTGCTGGTTGTACCCTTTGACTACTATGCGATATTTGTTTCTCACAACTACTCCCTTGTCGTCCATCTTGTTTCTGAAGACCCACTTTGTTCCTATCACATTCTTATCCTGTGGTCTAGGAACCAGTCGCCACACTTTATTTCTTTCGAACTGATGCAGTTCCTCTTGCATGGCATTGACCCATTCTGGATCCTTCAGCATATCCGCAATCGTCTTTGGTTCTGCATGAGAGACGAAAGACGCAAATCCACAGAAATGACACAGTTCGTCCAAACTTACCTGATTCTGCGATGAGTAGCATTGGTAGTCCCTTGTCCAGGTTGGGGGCTGAGTAACTCTCCCGCTCCTTGTTGTTCTGGATTCCTCTGTAGTCCCTGCCGGAGGAGGGTTATTCGCAATCACTTCCTCATTGGGGGGTTCTGCGTTAAATTCTATCACTTGGGCTTCTGGAGCCTGCTCTTCAGCTAGTATCTCTGTTTGTGGAGCTTCGGATGGCTCAGCAGGTTCTTGAGCAACACCCTGAACGACCTCTGGAGCTGGCTCTGCAGTCTCGTTTTGGGCAGGTACCCAGTCGGGATCAGACCTGTCAGTAAGCTTGAGTTCTTCATCATCCTGTGAGGAGGGATCTTTCACAAGGTGTCCAGTCATAGCGCGTTCATCAAAGGTTACGTGAATGCTCTCCTCCACCCGTTCCAATCTCAGGTTGTAAACCTTGTATGCTCGGCTATGGCTTGGGTATCCTACGAACACGCCTTCATCGTTCCTTGGATCGAACTTTCCCAGATTCTCTTTTCCATTGTTGTGTACGTAGCACCTGCAACCAAACACTTTCAAATGAGCAATGTTAGGTTTTCTTCCTCGCAGCAGCTCGTAAGGTGTTTTTCCTATCAGAAATCGTAGAGATGCTCGGTTCTGTATGTAGCTGGCGGCATGTACTGCCTCAGCCCAGAATCCCTTGGGAACACCACTGGCAATCAGCATTGTCCTTGACATGTCTTCCAGTGTCCTGTTCTTTCTCTTTACCACACCATTCTGCTGAGGAGTCCGTGGTGCTGAGGAGTTGTGATCTATCCCAGCTGTCCTGCACAGGGAGATAAACTGGGAGTTTCGGAACTCGGTTCCGTTGTCAGTCCGAATAGATACTAATTTCTTACTCAATTTGTTTTCAATTAGCTTCAGCCATGACACAAACTCAGAGAACGTTTCATCTTTAGAACTCAGAAAGATGGTCCATGTATACCTGGAATAGTCATCCACGATGACTAATATATACCTGTTGCCTCCATGGCTGACGACGTTGACTGGGCCGCATAGATCCATGTGAATCATGTCCAGAGGAGCTGAAGTACTCACTGATTGTTTTGACTTAAACGAAGTACGTACCTGTTTGCCTGTGGCACAGGCGCTGCATATCTGATCGAACGAGCTTTCCACTTTTGGTAAACCAACCACCAATTCATTTTGATGGAGTTTATGAATCAGCCTCGTGCTTGCATGTCCAAATCTCTTGTGCCACAGCAACGTGTCGTCAGTGATGCTTGACAGACACAGCTCCCCATCTGGGACGAATTCTGGGTCCACTGTATATATCTGATTTTCCCAGACACCTCGAAGAATTATTTTCCCTATCTCAATGCACTGAGCTCTTGTTTCCGAAGATAATGTTGTCTCCGGAATAGGCTTGGAGTGAGATGAACCAACTTGGATCTCCCGTCATGTGTTTGGAGCATCCACTGTCCAGATATCATGGCTTGCTCATCACTCCACCATGCAAGAGAGAAATCAGTTTTTACGAACCCAGACAAGCTTGGGCTTACTGGGCTTTGGGATAGTCTTAACAACAGAAGAGAACTTTAAGAGACGAGAGTCATTGTCATCAGTGAGATTGATTCTTCTCCTGGGGGTTATTCTGGGTTGTCCGTAGATAGCTGTATCATGATGAGGACGAGCCCATCCAGCTCTGTCTTTTCTTCTATGAGGTGAACCACTTCTCCCAGGGACATGAGCGGTAGTGGCCTTTCTCTGATAACTGTAATTCTTCTCATTGGCTTTTCTCCATTTCTCACAGTCAGCTCTGTAGTGGCCAGAGTGACCACAGTGCCAGCAGACACGGAAGTAGAGACTGCCAGTTTTCTTGTGTCTCTTTAAGGGCACTGGTCTCCTAATTCCACGTGTCTGAAGACTGCTCGAGAGAGATTGACGGTTGGAGCTCATCTTTTTCCAAATTTCAATAGCTTTCCCAGCCTTGAAGGGTCCAGAGTCATCGTCATGGAGATGACTCTTCCTCGGAGAAGAAGGTGCTCTTCCTGACTGTCTTGTGGGTACCGGCTTTCTATGCTGATGGGAGCTCTCTCCGATTTCTGTCATTGGTCCCTTCCCTTTGTCAGTCCTTCTGTTTTCCGCCTCTTCATCGGTTTCTTTCATCACTTCAACATACCCAAGTCCAGGTCTGGCGAATTTTCTTAGGTAGTCTTGTCGTACCTCCTCGACCTTTTTGGCTTCTAGTTCTCTGAGCCAGACTTTCTTTCTATCCGTTTCCTTTTGTCTGAGATCAGCAACGGTCTGACGGAGTTCATCGTTATCCAACTCAGACCTGACCGATTCAGCAATTGATCCTACCATCCTGGTGTCCTCAATTATCATGTGCCTCAGTCTCTCACTTAGATCAACAAATTGTGCGTCCCTTCGGTCATAGGTAGGGCATTTGCAAATGTGCTCCTTTATTTCTCTCTCAAGGCGCATAGCCTTGGTTGACCAGAGACGATTGTTTTCCATGTCGTCTTCGTGTTCATCTTTCAGGATTTCAATATGTTCCTTCAGGCTCGTGATCTTCTTTAGTAATTCGGCAATAGTTTCTGCAAAGTCAGATTCACTAAACACTTGATCTATAAAGGAGTCAGATTCGTTTACCTCACTGTTTGCGGAGTTCGCCATCAGACATGGCTTCTTGGCTTGCTTCCTGTCGCTTTGTTCCTCATCAGAGTCACTCCATGCAGCAAACATGGCATGAGCTTCCTTTGGGGCATGTGGTTCCCCCTTCTTCTTGCTGTAGCAGTCTTTGGCAAGATGTCCCTTTTTCTGACAGTGATAGCAGGTTCTTTCTTCCTTTGCTCCTGCCTTCATCTTGCCTTCCTCCGAGGCAGATCATTTGTTCCACCTTTGATTGTTTCGACTTCCGCCAGAGGCACCTCTGTTCTGTGTTCTGCCTGTGTTCGCCATTTTGAAGGCCCTCGAGAGAAGAGCTATCTCCTCGTCCTCTCCTTTAGATGGCAAGCTTACTTGTGCCAAATCCAAGGCTTTCTCAACTTTCAGTGCTATAGCTTGAGATTTTCCAGCTTGTCGCCTGGCCATTTTCCTCTCTGCTATTCCAGCTTGGCTTTGCAGATTTGTCACGAGCTCTTCCAGAGTGATGTCTTTGATCCCCTTCTGAGCTTGGAGAGCAGTAGTTACTATGTCCCATCTGGAGCCGAGAGCTTGCATGAACTGATGAGTTACTTTCCACTGCGGGAGAACCTCATCCAGGGAGTTTAGTTGCGCGACGATGATTTGAAATCTGGTGTAGAAATCATCCAGAGATTCGTCCTTGCGCTGTTCGACAGATTCGTAATCCTTAGTGGCAGCTAGGATTTTGTTCCTTTTAATGTCCTGGTTTCCCTCGTACAGTCTAGCAAGTCCGTCCCACTGCTCCTTTGCAGTATTGTACACAGCCATCTTCACCTGGTCTCCTGGGGAGAGGGCCATGTTAAGAACCTTTTTAGCCCTGGCATTCTGCTGGAGAGCTTTGTAGTCATCATCTGTGTACTCATCTTTCTCCTTCTCTTTCGGTTTGTTAGGATCAGTCACATCCAAAATAGGAAAGTTACCCTTTTCAAACACTCGCCACAGCTTCCCATCCAGGGAACAGACATGAGCTTCGAACTGGTCCTTCCACCAGTCATACTCTCCCGGACTGAGCACCGGCGGCTTCCAGAACGAATCGCTTCCGTTAGACATGATTTCCTGCAAGGGCTAACACACAATCTCGAGCTTCCCGGCTCTGATACCAATTGATGGATCGTTAGGTTAGCCAACTATATGAGGGAGATCCCAGAGTGGTATCCCTCAGACAGATGGCAGCGGAAATTTACTTTCGTACAGGAAATATAAGACGGAATGTAAATGCTCACGATTTAGAGTGGAAACCTTACTGCAACCTTTGCAGCAGGATAAAAACCACTTGCCTTCTGGACAGTTCCAGAAGGGCTTCAAGATCCGTATTATTGACAAAGGAATATGCTTGCAGTTTGTTACACTTGTCTCACATAGTGACAACTAACAAAACTACTCAATTCGAAGAGTCAACTAATACGATCGCCTTGCCCGCACACAGCAGCACCTTGTCAGCTCCGGATTTGAACACTCTTCAATCTCCGATCGCTATCTCCCAAAAGCCGAACTTTTCTTTGAAGACTTCTCTTCCTTTTATAGTGTCTTTAGGTCGGCAATGCATATCTCCATCAGAGATCCGATTGTTATCTCGCATATGTGATATGGTTAAGATATTTCCATATCTTAACCCTGTCACATATATACTTGCCAAAACTGGCGTCGATATTCTCTTGGCATATACCTGACATCTCCTTGTGTATATATTTGCATTAATGGTCTTAATCAAATATTGCACGCATATACTCTTGTATCTTCGATATATATCTCCGTGTATCTTTTCCCAGATCCGATCTGGTTCGTATGTCGGTGTACCTCTCACACAGAGCGCATCTCTCTCGCAGTTCTGCTCTCTCTCAGAGATGCCTAGTGAGCTTACCTGTCAGACAGTGATTTCTGCACACTCAAGTGGATTATTAGTTAAGTGTTTGTTATCATCAAAACACAAGGGTCCAACAGCATCACATCAACACAGTGTCTGATGTCAAGTGTATGCCAATAAGGGAGATAAAAAATATTGATCGCTTTTTCCATGTAGCACTTTTGGTGTGTGCATTGGGTTTTCCAAATCGATTTGTAATATTCTAAATTTTCTCATGTATTTCATAACCTGAACATGGTTGAGGTTCTACTGCGTGTTCGGTCTCACCGTTGAATGTAGCTTTCTTTTGTCTGTAAGGATGATGCCTCGGTAAGAAACGTCGATGTCCCATGTGAACCATTTTTTGACAATTCTTTAGATAACGTGAATGTGTCACTTCCCTGCATATTGGATAAGATTTGTACCTTTAATACTGTACCTTGACAAGTTACCATAAGTAGGGAAGTCATTGATGGTACACATTAGCATGACACACATATTGAATTATTCTTTCCTAGATGCCTCAAATGTCAATACTCCTTCATTCCATAAAAGCTTCAGATCATTTATCAAGGGAGCCAAGTATACATCTATGTTATTTCCAGGCTGTCGAGGACCCAATATCAACAAAAAGCATCATATATTTGCGCTTCATGGTTAGTTTGGGAGGTAGGTTGTATATCAATAATATCACGGGCCATGTACTATGTTGACTTCTAAGATTTCCATGCGAATTCGCCCTATCAGTAATATGCTAAGGCTTAAATTCCAAGACTCTGATCCAAACTCTGGGAATGTGTTGTCTACTTTGGCCCATTGCAGTGAATCGGTCGGATAACGCATTTTGGTATCAACAACACGTTTCTCGACATGCCATTGCATATTACCAAAATCTTTCGCTTCAGCAAATAATCTTTGAAACCTGGGAATCGATGAAAGATACCACAATACTTTGGCCAGAATGGCTTTTGAGGTATTCGTCGGTCCTTTGCTTAACTTGTAGCGAGAAGACTTGCTTACCGGACATTCAGTCAAATCTCTATGAGCATTACGATACAATATACAATCAATGGGACAGGCATGTATCTTCTTGCACTCGATTCCATGGGACACATAACCTTTTTAGCTTTTAAAGTACGGTTAGGTAAATTGTTTCCCTCGAGAAGCATATCTTTCACCAACGTTAACACTTCAGTTAAACTTTTATCACTCCATCCATTTTTAGCTTTCAAATTGAATAACTTCAAAGTTGCAGATAACCTTGTATATTTGGAGCACCTTCATACAATGGTAATTCAGAGTCATTCCTCAATGATTCCACAACTTGTGGTCAAGCAACAAACTCATCGGCAACGTTGTTAACCATCTCAATTAAATTGTCCTCCTCCCAATCATCATTATCTTTAGGCAAACTTTCTATGGGTTGAGGTTCAACGTCTTGCGGTTCAGCCTCACCATGCATATACCAAACCTTATATACTGGATCAATTCCCTTTAAAAAAGGGTGTTTATGCAAATCCTCCACTTTGACCTTTATCCTATTGAAACATGCCTTACACGAACAGAAGGCACATTCAAGTGCATTTTTAATGCATACGACGATGCAAATTCACAGAAATCCATTATTCCCTTTTCATACTCATCACTTAACCTATTACCGGACATCCACTCTCGCCTCATCATAAATCCACTACATGAAGCATGTAAATATTATTATTGGACTGAGGACAAGTTAAATAAAAGAACAAATGGACATGAAAGAGCAACCTAACCAAAATGTTCATGTTCAAAAAATAAACATAGTAAAAATCAAAGAGTACTAAAAGAAATAAGGACAAGTATCAATTGAAAGAAAAATTAAGTTTGAGAAGGTGTGAACCTTGTGTGAAATCGAGAGCGGAGAAATGTAGTAGGAGGTTGAGGAAGGCAATGAGCAAAGGGTGAAGTACGCTAGATTTGAAAAAACACAAGTTAAGCAAGAATTGGACAAGCAAAAGTCATGAACCATGAACAAAAGAACTAAACATATACATACCTTATGTGATGGTGCTCGGAGAATCAAAAGAACTATCAACGAGATGCAAGGGGACGAGAATGCAATACAAGACCTAAACCAATAAAATAATTAAATTAATAAAGGAAAACTATAGCAAGTAAAAGGATTAATATACGATAGTTGATAATTTTGAAAGTAGATAAGCTTACTTGAAAGAAAATAAGTGATCGATCAGAAGCACTTAATCGACTGTACTCCTACAAAGACGATGGTAAAACTGAACAATGCCAATGAAACCAAACATCAATAACCAATAGCACTGTAAATTATGTGAACCAAACTATAATTGATTAGATTCATCCTAAAAAATAGAAGAATAAACCCTAATAAATCCGTCATATACATCATCAATGCATACCTTTGACAGTTGCTAGTCAAGAGATTTAGGGGCGCTGCTGGAGGAGTCGGAGGATGAAGATGGAAGCAAGACGAAACCGAAACCTCAAAAAATGAAACCGGAAGATGAAAGCGAGACGAAATCGGAAGACGAAAGCGAGACGAAACCGGAAGCGATACAGAAGAGTCGGAAACCGGAACCGAGGTCGTCGGGCGAACGCACGCACGGAAGCTTTGAATATTGCAGTAAAATTAATTTCGCATCGGAGTGAAGATTGCAGAAGTAAAAACGAACTTAGGTTAATATTCGACCTATTGCATCGGTTTTAATATAACCGATGCGTAATCTCGAGCTTATGCATCGGTTCTGAATAACCGATGCATAAGATCAAAGTTATGCATTGATTTTAGCTTAACCGATGCGTAATGTCAAAAACTATGCATAAAGTCGAAAACGGAACCGATGCATAATGTCATGTCTATAGTAGTGGTGTGTACCATACGTGTAATGTGATTAGTACATGCATATATTTCAATCAGTCATCTCAAAAGTGAGATCAATACAACCATCCAAATTCTACAGTGTAAACGCAAGTTCTAAGAAATATAAACTCACTAATCATTCCATATGCTAGCTAAAATTAGGAAAATGTATAGATATAAAAATTAGTGCTTTTGATACAGTTTCGGTGAATAATATAAACTCACTAATTAAATTAAATTAAATTAAATTTAGCTAATATAAGATAAATTAAATTAAACTAAATTTAACTAATATAAAATAAATTAAATTCAACTAGCATAAATTTCAACTCAATCGGACAGCCCCTAAATTTGAGTATCGTCATACATATAATGACACTCATGTTCGCAACATGCTATTGAAAGCCCATTGGTGAAAGCGCCTTTAATAAGTGGATCTGTTGTCATGGAGTAAGTCCAAGTGTACTACGGATATCTGATAGAATTTCATTCATCAATGTCCAATTGCGTAGCAGATTGTGGTCCAATTGCGCAGCAGATTGGGCAGATTTCTAATGAAGAGTTTGAGTTATTTCGAGGTCAGATCGGTGGTTCAATGGTTCACCTCCACATAGAGAAGAATCTTCCCTATTATGTGATTCTCTATTGAATCTTCCCTGAGCTCAGTGGCAGTCCAGGCTGGTCTGATGATTATGCATCATCAAAGAGGGCCATTACTTTTGGGAATTCAAGAATCAAGGCCATCAATCCTCTTCTTGAAGAGGCCATTAAAGAATTACTCTTGGAAGGCATGGGACTATATAAGGACGACTCTGAGCATCACTCTTAGGCATCAATAAATACATGAGAAGAGTAAGTTCTTGGTCTTAGTAAATTAGTAGACGAGCTAAGTCGTGGGACCTAGTTTATCCCTTCAATACAAGGGGATATTTGGACATTATCTAGCTATTGTACGAGCTCTTCGAATCCATATATCATTTGTTACCTTTTCTTTAAATAATACAAAGCTTCTGCGCATTTCACATTATCGACTCTCTATCATATTGACCTTAGTGTGGTTTAATTCTGGCGACAAAGTGACGGTGATCGAGCTTCAGGAGTTGAATGGACTACTCACTAGGATCCCGGAATAAAAGAGAGTACTCACTACTCATGACAAAGACAACCAAGAGTAATTTATTTTATAGATGAAGGACGAGAAAATCATATTGATGAATTGACTCATTGAATCTTCAATCTCTCGTGACATTCTTCTCTTTCTTCTTCTCCAAGTTAGGTCTAAAACTCTGTAAAATCAAACGTATCTTTTATCTAGCTCGTATTTCCTAATAATAGGAGGATTATTCTACGGTCCCGTGACACCCGTAACATGAGTGATGTGTCACTATGGAAATAATAATAATGTACCCCTGTTTCTACCGAATTCGACATCTTCTATGCGTTTTGCCCTTCCTGCCTCAGTTTAACATCTTCAAATACGCGTATGCTTTAGGATAAACTTTCATCCATATTGAAGCTCAAAAATTATTTTAGTAACTGCGTTTATTGACACTCGGACAAGGATATAAAACTTTGGTTTGGATTCCTGTGGCGTTGCAAAATGGTGCGTGTACCAAACGACGTTGTTCGGATCAAAACAACATTGTTTTTATTGAATAACAAGGTTCCATCACTCGCGGTATTTGGTTGTGCTGCACTAAATCTATTTCCATAGAGAATTAGGGAAAAGTGCATATTCGTGTCCCGAACTACCGGAATTTCCAATTGAAGTCCAAACAATTAATTTTTCCAATCAAGGGAAAAATAATTAATAAATTGATAAATTTTCAAACACCGAGCACCGTAACTACACCATGATTAAATTTGTAACTCAATGATATGAACCCCGTTAATAACGACTCAATAAAAAGGTCTATTGTTGTTAAAGAAGAAAGATCGATTTGATACGTTAAGAATTTATGATGAGATCATCGGGTTACTTTCAATGGGGTTCACATGATTGAGTTCGCCATTTAATCAAGGTATAGCTACGGTGCTCGGTGTTCGCAAATTTGTCAATTTATATTTCATTTCGCTCTTGATTGAAAAAATTAATAGTTTATACTTTCAATTGGAAAATGTCGATAGTTCAGAACAATACTTCCTTTTTCCATAAACCAAGGATTATGTATTTATTAGTACCTAAAAGATAAAAATTTCCTTTCAATAAATTATTAATTTAAATATCAAGTGAGATATTAAGGGTAAAATGTTAAATTTGTTATGAATATAATGTGGTATACTCATTAGGGTCAACATTTGTGGCCATTGTTTTTTATATAGAGTAACTTAGTCAATATATGAGGTTAATGTATTGACATTAGAGGAGTTTGATCCACATTTTATGGATCTTGCCTCCTCCCATTTTGCTATAAAAGGGGTGCAAATGCAATGAGAAAGTACAACTTAAGCTTCTTACTCATCCTAAAAGGCTCAACCATATCCCTCTAAAAACTAATATTGTATTAGTGTTTTGTTAAAGTTTCGAAGTTACTTTACATCACCTTTGTTGAGGTTTTGAAGTCATTTTACAACACGTTATCAGCATGAACGCTCTCCACTTCCATACCTTACCACCATGTCAAACCTCGAAAAACTTGAGTTCAGTCCACTGGACATCTCAGGAAAAAATTACATGCCTTGGACGATAGACATCGAGACACATTTGGATTCAATGAATCTTCCCGAAACAATGATTGAAGGGAATACCTCATCGAAAATGGATAAGGCAAAATCTTTGATTTTCCTTCGTCGTCATCTTGACGAGAATCTCAAAAATGAATATCTCGCCGTGAAAGATCCGAGTGAGTTATGGAAAAATCTGAAAGACAGATTTGATCACCAAAGGGATGTGATGCTTCCCTTATATCGGGATAAATGGGCCGCTTTACGGTTCCAAGATTTTGTGAAAGTTAGTGAGTATAACTCTGAGATGATAAAAGTAGTGAGCTAATAGAAATTTTGTGGAGATACAATAACTGATGCTGAAATGATGGAAAAGACTTTGTCTACTTTCCATGCATCAAATGTAACCTTACAGCAGCAGTATCGTGTACGTGGTTTTCAAAAATATCATGAGCTGATTGGTACTCTCCTAGTGGCAGAAAGAAATAATGAACTGTTGATAAAGAACCACCAATCTTGCCCAACGGGCTCGAGAATATTTTCTGAGGTACATTTTATCAACTCTAATTAGAGTAGACCCATGAACTATTTTCAGGGTCGAGGGCAACGAGGACGAGGTCGAGGTCGTAGTTTTGGCCAGGGGCACAATCGAGGTGGTTATTCTAATAATCCACCTCATAAGACCGCCAATTATCACCAAAAGAGATAGCGAAATGACTGGAACCATGAGAACTCCCACAAAAAAGGAGGTGGTCCAAGTTCATTAAAGAGCCTTGAGACCACTTGTTTTAGATGTGGTTGTAAAGGGCATTGGTTTAAAACCCGTCGAACCGCTGAACACTTATGCAAACTCTATCAAGAGTCTGTGAAGGGAAAAGGAAAGGAGGTCAACTTTATTGACCAAACTCCTATGAATGAGTTTACTCGACTTGAAGAATCTGATTTCAACAATGAGCATATTGATACAGTTGGGGATTTTACAAATGCAAAGGAGATCAATTTTATTGACCATGACCCCATGAACGAGTTCACTCATCTTGGGAAACGTGATTTTGGTGATGACTTCCTTGGAGATATAACTGAAAAAATGACTGGTGGGAACTAAAAGGGGAAGTTGTGTAAACCCAAGGGAATGAAGCCAAACGGTCCGATGTTTTAATTTGATTTTCTTATGTTATATGTATGTTTTCCTTTAAGCATGACTCTGTTTTCTCACATGTAAAAAAATATGTCTACCTTTTCATTCATCTTATCATTTTCTTATTTACTTAAAGCTTTGAAATGGACAAAACCAAAGTCAACCAAAGGATTAATATTGAAGAAATGTGCATACTTGATAGTGGAACATCACACACAATCCTGAAGGATAAAAGGTTTTTCTTGATGATAAAACCAACACGAATCATTGTGAATACAATATCAGGTCCTGTAGATCTGATTGAAGGAATCGGCAAGGCAAACTTTATATTGCCAAATGGCACAAAGTTTACGATACATAATGCCTTATTTTCGCCAAAATCCAAACGAAACTTATTGAGTTTCAATGATATTTATTCTCATGGATTCGAGACTCAGTCTATGACTGAAGGTAACATGAAGTTCATGTTACTCACTATGTATAGATCTGGAAAGAAATACATAGTTGAAAAACTACCAATGCTTCCCATTGGATTGCATTACACACATATATAAATGAGATTGAGTCAAATGTGGTAGTTATGAAATCTTCAATATTAACCATGTGGCATGACCGATTGGGTCATCCAGATTCAAATATGATGCGAAGAATTATCGAAAATACGCATGGACGTCCATTGAAGGGTCATAAAATCCCTCAAGGAAATATTTTTCCATGTAAAACTAGTTCTCTTGGAAAGCTTATCATAAGACCATCACCGGGAAAGGTTGAAACAGAATCACCTATGTTTCTTGAGCGTATTCAAGGTGATATTTGTGGGCCTATTCACCCACCATGTGGACCATTTCGATACTTTATGGATTAATAGATGCATCTAGCAAATGGTCACATGTATGTTTGTTATCAACTCACAATATGGCATTTGCTAAATTACTTGCCCGAATAATAAAATTGCGAGCTCAATTTCCTGATCAAACAATCAAAAAAATTAGACTTGATAACGCCGGTGAATTCACATCCCAAACATTTGATGAATATTGTATGTCAGTTGGGATTGTGGTCGAGCATCTTGTTGCTCATGTCCACACACAAAATGGTTTGGCTGAATCATTGATCAAACGCCTCCAACTTATAATTAGGCCATTGATAATGAGAACAATGCTTCCTACCTCAGTATGGGGTCATGCAATATTACATGTCTCTGAATTAATTCGCATCAGACCAAGTGCATATCATAAAAATTCTCCACTACAACTTGCATTTGGTCAAGAACCAAATATATCTCACTTAAGAATTTTTGGTTGTGCTATTTATGTGCCTATTGCACCTCCTCAAAGAATAAAGATGGGACCACAAAGAAGTCTTGGAATATATGTAGGCTTTGAAAATCCATCTATTGTTAAATATCTTGAACCTCAAACTGAAAATATTTGCTCAACACATTTTGCTGATTGCCACTTTGATGAGGAAAATTTCCCACCATTAGGGGGAGAAAGAAAACAGTTTGAAAAAGAAATTACTTTGTCTGTACCAACATTATTGCATCTTGATCATTACACAAGGGATTGTGAAGGTAGAGTACAAAGGATTTTACATTTGCAAGAAATGGCAAATTAACTTCCCGATGCATTTACAGACACAAAGAGAGTGACTAAAAATCACATACCGGCTGAGAATGTGATCACTCGTAAATATAGTGTAAATATTCGATAAGTAAATCAAATACTTATGCTAAGTCACGTTAAATCAAAACATTTGTAAAGACTCGGGAAACCCAAGGTCGTACCCAAGAGATAGGTGATTAAACTAGTTGTGCTAAGGATTAAATCTAGATTATTTATGGTTTGGGGGGGTTTGTTCCTCGAAGGAGGTTGATAGAAATGATTTACTATCCGAAGGAAAGATTTTATCAACTAAAAAGGGTAAACAATCAATCAAAGATGACTAGGGATTACTTCCCCACCTAGACAATTATCGTGACAATGATATTGGATGTCGATTATGAATTTTCATGCACATGAGTAGATTATAGCCATGCAACATTCAACCTAAGTTCAACTTGCGCTACAACTTAGAATGAAGAGGTTACACCTCGCATAGGACCTCACACTCGCGCTCTATTGGCTCTATAGAACATGCGTTTCTAGTCTCACATTCGCGCTCTATTGACTAGATAAACACATTCTTATTAAATTCAAGCCAATCTCATTAGAATTTAAGTGTCGCCATGTAACACAAAAGCTCTAATGCCTCTTCATTCATTCCATTGAATTCATGTTGATCAACGTGAGCTACATCAAACATGAAATTAAACTAAGTTCCCATTGAGGACATTTCACAAACACCTTATGGGCAACTCTAAACATTTAGTTCAAATGAAGAAGATTCATGTGCAAACTCATTCAATATCAACATCCATTGTATTTAAATCATCACAAACATGTCTAGGGGATCCATAATCCCCAATCAAGGTCACTACTCACTCATAATGAGTGTACAATCAAAAGCAAATGAAAGAGATGTAGTTTAGGAGTCTAGAACCAATTTGAGATTGAAAAGACTGAGAATCCTTGTTGTTGATCTTCCTCTTCACTTGATCACCCTTGAAATTCGTGCTAGATGCTCCTCAAAATTCGTGCCAAAAATCCCCCAAAAAGTCCTCTTTTGTTTTGATCTAAAACTTTCTATTTATAGCTAACATTAGGGTTTCCGGAACTGTAGCACGGCTCAACCGGCCGGTTCAAATTGTGTGAAGGAATCCAGCCGGCCGGTTCGAGCAGGGGAAGGTGGATGGGAACCTTCTGAGCAGTTCAACCGGCTGGTTCGATTGGATAAAGGAAGTTCAACCGGCCGGTTCGATCAGGGGAGAGCTTCCTTGGAGTTTTCGAGCATTTGAACCGGGCGGTTCAAAGTGTGTACAATACTCAACCGGCCGGTTCAATGCCTCAGAGAGTTCTTTTCCTTCTGGTTTTAGTTTGAACCGGGCGGCTCGATCCAAAGCTGACATTCAGCCGGCCGATTGGATCTGCTATCAAGTGCCTAACCTAGAAGTCTATTTATTTTTGAAGCAAGATTTCTGAAAAAAGGTTTGAAGCTGTTTGCACAAAAATGTCATTTGATCACTTGTGCTAGCTAGGGCTAGTCCACGGGCTCACGATATAAACTCATTTCCAAGTTTTAGACGCTAAAGTCGTAATCCATAAGGAAAGAGGAGTTTGACAACAAGAGTTCTTAAAACAAGCAAAAACCAATCAATAGCTTACGTGAAATCACAAGGGTCGTTCTAAAGCTCAACTTGCTAGCACACAATGCACGTGATGAACTCACACATGTAAGAGATGATGGAAGGGCATAAAGTCAAGCTTTAAGTGCTTTTTATTTTTTTTATTCTCTCTTTTTTTTTGAATAGCCTTTGGCCTACAAATGCTTTTGAGGGGGGACTTACCTCCCTAACCCCCGGCATTTGTATCATTTATCTTTTCTTTTCTTTTTCTCTTCTTGTTTTTGTGTTTTTTTTTCGAATGGGGCTTCGCCCTCTTTTGACTCCACACTTAAATCTTGACAATATGCCCAATGTAAATATGAAATGTGTGAGAAACAACCACGAACAAGGCACGAGGCAAGAGAACTAAAGTCACCTAAAAGCAATCGAGAGATTTAAGTTTTTCATAAAGGGTAAAAAGTGTGCTTGCTAAAACTTTTTCAAAGCATGCGTGAAAAATACTTAGATTGCTAGATAGGCACGAGATAGCAATGAACATTGATTCACAAGAATAAGCATTCAATAGAACTGGCTTGATTTTAAACTCTAAATCATGTAAAGGGAGATTGTAAGCTAGATGTGACTTATAGAAGATGAGAATTGATAGTCACAAGCCTGTAGTAGTACAACGCTCAAGAAAAGTTGGAATAAAGCATTACGCAAGTGTTCATTTTCAAAAGATATGCATGGTGTAAACATGTGATTCATTTTGCCCAATCCAAACAATAATCCAAGCAACACACTCCACACTTAAATGAAGCTTAGTCCCTAAGCGCAAGAAATAGTGAAAGTAGAGACAAAGGCGCAAAGGAAACTCCCCTCGTTTGAAGAATGTAGTCCATTTCAATCAACTCGCCTCATTTTGGATAGAAAAACTTCCCCTTGATGGCAATATAAAACAATGAGAGCCAATGTGCACTAGCATGAACATTTTCATAAAAGCATTAGCATGATACAAGTGAAAATCAACCTCCTCATGTCATAACATAAAATATCCAACAAGGGTACAAACTAGAGTCATACAACCAAAATGCGCACCATGGCGACTTTAACATCCAAAGTATCAAAAGATAGCAAGTCAAATATCATCACAAAATTCATAGGAATAGAGGTGCAAATTCAAATGACCACAAAATGTAAACAATATCACCGAGCTAGCTTCAAAATGGAGCATCATCATCATCATCGTCGTCTAGGCTTGCAAATCGATCATCGGCTGCTGGTGGTCCGGAGGTAGGATAGGGAGGTGGAGCAGCATAATATGGAGTAGGGGCATAGGAAGGAGCAAAGCCGATTGGTTAAGGTGGGCGAGCACGGGACCGAGTGGGGGCATAAGGAGGGTGAGTGTAGTCAAATGGCGGAGGAGGAGGGGCACTAGCACTGCTGGATGGAACACTCATGTTCTGAACGATGGATGTGAGAGTAGAACGCACCCACTGAGCCTCCTGGCGATGAAACTGAGACTCCTGGCGATAAAACTGAGATTCCCGATGTGTAAACTCCTCTAGGCGACCAAATCCCATCCTCAAATCAATTATATCCGCGGCGAGCCTCTCAAACTGTGAAGTCCAGTCCGCACTAGAAGGCGGTATGCTCTCGGATGGAGGAGGGATAGATGGAGGAGCGGATGGCTCGGGAGATGATGGTGGTGAAGGAGTGAGAGGGTAGTTCCGGTGCCTAGATATGAAGGCGGCCTTGTTCCTTTTGCTCTCTTTTGGACCTCACTACCGTGCGGCTTGTCATCATGGTCCCAAAGCGTTGTGCCGGGAATGAAAAAGAGGCTGCTCCTCATAGCGCCGATGTCAAGGACCCTCTTCAATGGCTTGGGGCACTCCGGATGGTTAAAGCCAAAGCCGCAATTCATAGCTATCAATGTAATCAATGATCCTCCTCCGATAGCGGAATTTCGTGACCCTTCCTTCACACACTCCTCAAACTTCTCGGTGAGGATTGTAATCCAATCGAGCTTAAGCCCATGGTCTATGGCCATCATTAAGTCTATGTCCGGGTTTGTCAATGCGCGAGCTTTCCCTCCTCGAGTGTTGATTCCCAATGCGATGAGGTGATGTATTACCTTCCAGCTTGGAACTTTGATTCCGGTGGCATTGTAGGACGAAACAAACCATTCCTTCCTCCCGGAGATTTTCTGCCAAAACTTAGTCCTATTGTGATCATTATACCTCCGCAAATCATCACGAGGATGCAAAAGGTGGAGCCAATCCTGTAAATCCCTACGCTTCACTTCGAAATCCCTTCCACCCAACCTAAACCTCCACAAAGTCACATAATCTTTTTCCCATTCCGCCTCAAATGTGCAAAGAAACTCTATCATCACCATTTCAAATGACCCCGGATCATCCTCAAAATAAAAATGCAAACCACAATTGTCTAGCTTTTGACGTACCTCATCCCTTATTTCAAAATCACCGAGTAGAGTCCAATCGGGATATGAGGTTGCCATGATTGTCTTCTTGCCTCCTCCAATCCGTTCGAATCTATCTTGATGCTCCTTTTTCTCCAAATACAATGGCTCCGAGAATGGATATGGAGTTGGAGGTAGCGCCAATGCCCATTCCTCATCTGGTTGAGCTGTAGGAGGAGGCTCGACTTGAAGCACGGTTTCGGTAGCTGGACCTTTGCCCTTGGAGGCCCTTGAGGATGATTCTCCGGTTGAAGCTTTGCTCTTTTTCGGTGGAGGTGGAGTAGGCGATTTCCGGGGTGGGGAAGGGGTATCGTCCCTAAGCACAAGACGTCTAGCTTTTCGCGGCGGATTTCTCTTCAAACTATCCCTATCACCCTCAATTAAATTTTCAAATGGATTGGGTTTGGATGGAGCTTGGGGTTTGGGGGTTGCTCGTTCACCGTCTCTAGCCATGCTTTGGTGATGGATTTATTGTTGAATTGAAGGAGAAACGGAGAGGGGAGGGGATGGAGATCTTGGGGAGGAAACCGGCGGTTTAGGCGGCTGATGGAGGAGGAGAGCGGAGCGGATGATATGTTGGATGGCTGGCTGGAGAGACTCGGCGGGCGGACGGCTGAGGAAGGATTTGGCTGGAGATACACGGCGGCTGGAGGTTGAGATTTGGAAGAGGAGAGGAGAAGTGTCGTGAGGTTTGGGGAGAGAGAGGTGTGTTGTTTGGATTTTGACTCTTTCAAAATTAGGGTTGATTTTGGGTGTAGATGGATTAGGGCAAAATTGGAAATTTAGAGCAAATTGGAATTCAAATTGAGATGTGGGTTTGGATTGAGCCAATTGAAATTTGGAAATTTTGAATTGGACCAAAAAGAGTTGAGAAATTTTGAATTGAGCCGATCGAAATTGAAATGTTTAACCGGGCGGTTCAGAACATTGGGCATGATTGAACCGCGCGGCTCAGTTGCTCAGAGGAATTCGAGTGATGAAAACTCATTTCAACCGGCCGGTTGAAAGAATGGGAGATAATTGAACCGGGCGGTTCAATTGCTCAGTGACTTCGGACAGATTCAAGCATCAATTTAACCGGGCGGTTGATATTAATGGCAGGATTGAGCCGGCCGGTTCAACGTCCCAGAAAGTTCAAGTGATGAAGTTCAATTTTGGGCCGGCCGGTTCGGATTGCAGATGGAAATTGTGCCGACCGGTTGAGTCTCTCAGAGAATAAGGGGATGAAGGCTGAAGCGAACCGGCCGGTTCGATGGTGAAGGCCAAATGGAACTGGTCGGTTCAGTGGCTCAGAGAAACAGGATCAAATACCAAGCATTCTATATGTTTATTCGAAAATGAACACTTACAACGGTTTACCTCCCGCGAGGGCCTAGTTTAACGTCTTGGCAAAGACCGAGCCGAATCTTTTCATAACAAGAAGCACACTAAGAGAAGTCCCGAACGGGATCCCTTCTCTAGCGGTATTGCGCATAGCATTCACGAGGGTGCTTCCAATAGGTCCTGATTTCCATCGGCGGCATGGTAGATCTTAACTCTTTGCCCATTTGCCTTGAAAATGTTCTCATTGTTGTCAATTAGCTCTAGATGGCCGTCGTTGAAGACTCTATGGATTTTATATGGTCCGAACCATCTAGATTTGAATTTCCCGGGAAATAGCTTGTATTTGGAGTTGAACAATAAAACCTTGTCTCCCACCGAGAACTGTCTCTTCAGAATGAGCTTGTCATGCCATCTCCGAGTTTTCTCCTTATAGATTCTTGAACTCTCGTAGGAGTCCAGTCGGATTTCGTCCAACTCATTGAGTTGAAGGAGTCTCTTTTCCCCCGAAGCCTTTGTATCAAAGTTTAGCTCCTTGACTGCCCACATGGCCTTATACTCGAGTTCCACGGGAAGGTGGCATGATTTGCCATACACTAGCCTGTAAGGAGACATCCCAATGGGCGTCTTGAAGGCGGTTCTATATGCCCATAAGGCATCATCAAGCTTCAAAGCCCAATCTTTTCCCGACTTCCCAACTGTCTTGGTCAAGATATTCTTTATCTCTCTATTAGACACCTCGACTTGACCATTAGCTTGAGGATGATAAGGAGTCGAACATCTATGGAAAATTCCATGTTTCTTCAACATGGACTCAAATCTCTTCTCCTTGAAATGGGAGCCATTATCACTGATTACCGCTCTAGGGACTCCAAATCTTGGGAATATTATCTTCTTGAATATTTTAATCACTACTTTAGCGTCACAAGAAGGGGAAGCGATCGCCTCAACCCATTTGGACACGTAGTCCACCGCTACTAGAATGAATGAATTCCCTTGAGACGAAGGTAGGGGTCCCATGAAGTCCACGCCCCATACATCAAAGATCTCCACTTCTAATATGCCCTTTTGAGGCATTTCCTCTCTTCTGGCTATGTTCCCCATTCGTTGGCATTCATTGCAAGCCTTGACAAACTCGTACGTATCTTTAAACATGCTTGGCCAATAGAAACCCGACTGAAGAATTTTAGACGTGGTTTTTGAAGCGGAGTCATGACCACCATAAGAAGAAGAATGGCAACAAGCTATGATTTCATTGAAGTCTTCCTTGGGCACACACGTTCTATAAATTCCATCCGAACATAGCTTGTAGAGGAATGGGTCATCCCGATAATATCTCGAGACATCATGCAGAAATTTGCTCTTCTGATTATAGCTAAGGCCTTCAGGAATGAGGTTTCACGTCAAATAGTTCACAAAATCTGCAAACCAAGGGGCATCGTCTTCGGCACTCATTAAATATTCACCAACAAAAGAGTCTTGGATGGGCGTCGAGAACCACTTCGAATCGTATAGCTCCACCCTCGAAAGGTGATCCGCCACTACATTCTCTACTCCTTTCTTGTCCCGAATTTCAATGTCAAACTCTTGTAGAAGGAGGACCCATCGGATAAGCCTTGGCTTAGCATCTTTCTTCGCCATTAGGTACTTGATAGCGGCGTGGTCCGTGTAAACAATAGTCTTCGTTGCAACGAGATAAGGCCTGAACTTTTCAAAGGCGTAGACTACCGCTAATAACTCTTTCTCTGTGGTAGTATAATTCATCTGGGCACTATCGAGCACCTTGCTCACGTAGTATATTACATGAAACTTCTTCTCGACCCGTTGTCCCAAAACTGCCCCAATGGCGTAGTCACTTGCATCGCACATTAACTCAAATGGGAGATCCCAATTTGGCGGTTGCACAATGGGTGCCGATACAAGGTTTTTCTTCAATTTTCAAATGCCTCTAGGCACCCTTCATCAAAATTGAATTCCACATCGTTGCAAAGGAGATGAGTCAACGGCTTTGCGATTTTTGAGAAATCCTTGATAAACTCCTTATTCCCTTTTGGTTTTTCGGTGGAGGAAGTTGCTCAATAACCTGAATTTTTGCTTTATCAACTTCTACTCCTCTCTTAGAGACCAAATGCCCTAGTACAATTCCCTCTTGCACCATGAAATGGCACTTCTCCCAATTGAGCACCAAATTTGTCTCGATGCACCTAGCAAGAACATTAGAGAGATTAGCCAAACAATCATCAAAAGAGGATCCATGGATAGAAAAATCATCCATGAAAACCTCAATGCACTTCTCAATATAATCGCTAAAGATGGACATCATACAACGTTGAAAAGTCCCTGGTGCATTACACAAACCAAAAGGCATACGCCTAAACGCAAAAGTTCCATATGGGCATGTGAAAGTGGTTTTTCCTTGATCATTTGGCAATATAGGAATTTGGTAAAAACCACTATATCCATCTAAAAAGAAAAAATAATCATGCCCCGCTAGCCTTTCAAGCATTTGATCTATGAATGGGATAGGAAAATGATCCTTCTTCGTTGCTTTGTTTAATTTCCTATAATCTATGCACATTCTCCACCCGTTCACGGTTCTCGTGGGGACTAATTCCCCTTTTGCATTTTGAACCACCGTGAGTCCTCCCTTCTTAGGGACGACATGGATGGGACTTACCCATTCTGAGTCCGGAACGGAGTAAATGATGCCCGCATCTCTAAGCTTGGTGATTTCTTTAAAAACTACTTCGCTCAATTTAGGATTCAATCTCCTCAACATTTCCCTAGAAGGTTTCACATCATCATCTAGATTAATTCTATGCATGCAAAGAGAAGGGCTAATCCCCGTTATATCATCGATGGAGTAACCTAGGGCCTTTTTATTTGCCTTCAACACATTCACAAGCTTGGATGTTTCATCCCCATTCAATGTAGCACCAACTATCACGGGAAATGTATCATTGGACCCGAGAAATTCATACCTTAGATTCGAAGGTAGAGGTTTTAACTCTCCCTCGAATTCCTTACCTCTTGTACCCGGGTCTTCCTTAATTTCATGATCATCTAACCCTTGCTCACCTTCATCTAGAGTGATGTCGCCCATATCCTCATCTTCCATATTCATTAGAGAGGCAAAAAGTGTACTAGAGTCGTCTAACTCCATAACTTCACTTTCAAAAGACGTTAGCCCAAAAGTTTCACAAGAAATATCAAGCATATTGCACTCAAAGGATGAAGTAGGAGCTTTCATAGCATTTTTCAGAAAAAATTTGAGTTTTTCATTTCCTATCTTCAATTCAATTGACCCTTCACCACATTTGATAACCGCTTCAACGGTATTTAGAAAGGGTCTCCCTAAGATGATGGGTGTCTCTTGTTCACTATCCATATCTAACACATAGAAGTCCACGGGGATGAAAAATTTCCCAACTTTAATAGGCACATCCCTTAGGACTCCATTAGGAATTCTAGAGCTCCTATCGGCTAGTTTCAAAGAGATAGTGGTGGGATGTAGCTCACCCATGTCAATCTTTTCATATAATGAATATGGAATCAAAGAAATACTAGCACCTAGATCACATAGAGCTCGATCAATTTCAATTTTTCCTACGGAGATAGGAATAGAGAACGATCCTTGGTCTTGCATTTTTCTAGGCATGCGGCTTTGCACAATTGCACTACATTCGGCGTTTAAAGCTACCATGCTAGACTCTTCAATCACCCTACGGTTTGACACAATATCTTTCAAGAATTTGGCATAAGTAGGGTTTTGTGTGATTACCTCATGGAAGGGGAGCGTGACGTATAACTTCTTTAACATCTCCACAAACCTTTGAAAGTGAGCATCGAGCTTGCTTTTGTTCAATCTTTGAGGGAAAGGCACCATGGGCACATACTTTCTCATTAGAATTGGCTCTTCGTGCTCCTTTTCCTCCTCTATGGGAGCTTGAGGCTCCTCTTCCGAATTTTCCTTGGCGTTTTCTCCTTCCACTTCCTTGCCCTTCAAGCTAAGCTTCCCTTGTGGGGTAGGCAAAACTTTCCCACTCTTCAACGTAATAGCTTCAACGTGCTCAATGTAACTCACGTCCGGTTGAGAGGGAAGTTTCCCTATTTGCTTCAATTGGGTATTCTCCCTAGCAAGTCTTTTGTTTTCGGCCGCTAATTCGTCCAATTTTGCTTCCATTCTTCGGGTGCTCGCCTTGCTCTCTTTGTTATCCTCCATCATTTGCGCCATCATAGTTATCATAGAATTATCTTGAGAGTTGGAAGAAGAATTCCCTTGCTCATTCATATTGGACTTAGCTTGATAGGGCCTTTGATTTTGATAATTCCCTTGAGAATATTGAGAATTTTGATTTGAGCCTTGGCCTTGACTCGAATAAGAATTCTGCCCTTGGTTTGAATAAGAGTTTTGACCTTGATTTTGATTAGAGCTACAACCTTACGCTTGCCTTTGATTATTCCCTTGATAATTGCTTTGATAATTTCCTTGCCCTTGAGGTCGTGAGGTGAAGTTAGAATCATTGGAAATTCTCCTTTGTGGAGGCTCATAAGTTCTAGTGGTAGGATTCGCATTTTGATTGTAGTTTCTTTGTTGGTTGACAAAGTGCGCCTCCTCATAGCCATCATCATCTTCTTCATATTTCCCTTCGGGACAATTTTTGGTAGAGTGTCTTGTACTAGAACACAAGAAACAAGATTGTTGCGCCAAAGTTCTCTCTTTATCGGCTTTAGGCTTAGTTGCCTCCACAGAATTCACCATACTTATCATAGACTCCATCCTCTTTGATAACTCATTAATTTGCTCTTTCGTTGCATAATTCGAGGAATCATCTCTTGACTTGCCCATCTTCTTGTGGTCGACTCCTTGATATTTATCGGAGTTTGAAGCTATTTTGTCTACAATTTTGAAACCTTGGCTAGCCGGTAGTTCCATTATAGCTCCTCCACTAGCCGTATCCATTTGATTCTTAGCCTCCTTACTCATCCCCAAATAGAAGTAACGCATTAGATCGGCCTTTCTAAAATTATGATGAGGGCACTCCCTCAAGTAGTGTTTAAACCGATCATAAGCTTGGTGGAAGAGCTCGTTGTCCCTTTGAGAGAATGTTAGAATAAAGTCCGTGAACTTCTTGGTCCTAGAGGGAGGGTAGAACTTGTTCAGAAAAGCCGTGGCTAAATGGTCCCAAGTACGAAAAGTCCCCGGATCATGATTTTGTAGCCACTCCTTGGCATCTCCATATAGCGACGAAGGAAATAATTTCAAGTAGACATATTCAACGGGTGTATTCCTCGGCTTATAGGTCCGGCAATATTTTTGAAAGTTAGTTAGATGATTGGAGGGATTCCCGGCCCCTTGAAATTGATCATTGGTAACCATGTGCACTAGGGATGATTTCACATCGAAATCAAAAGCGTCTTCGTCGGGAGGCATAATAACCGAACCATTTCCCTCGAGGGTGGGAGTCATGTAATCTCCCACGGGCCTCTCATCCTCTTCCTCTTCGTCATATCTATAGTTTCTCTCTTCTCTACGAGGGACACGAGGATTCCGAAAGGGACGTCTATCCTCATCATTGTCATCTCTAGCGGGAGGGTCTTCTATTCCATCCCCATCAATTCGACGATCACGGTTATCCCTTTGAAGAACCGGGCGGTTCTCATTTTCATCTTCCATAATAAGTCCTTGTCTTTGATCTTGGATACCCGGTGGAGCAATAGGGGGTAGAGGGTTCTTGCGAGGTCTACCTCTCCCTCTTCCTCTATTAGCGGTTGGGTGAGAAGTGTTAGAAGAAGAACCGATAGCCACGTGTTTCTTTCCTTGAAACCTCGTGTTCATTCAAGTGCCTGCGAGAACAAAAGAAATTCTTAGCAATGAGCGGCAAAAGAAATAAACACAATCAAGATCAACACAAGCAATGGCTACCAAGTAAGGAAAAGCAAACAAAACTAGATAATCTAATAGCACGATAGTTAATTAACCTATCCCCGGCAACGGCGCCATTTGATCACTTGTAAATATAGTGTAAATATTCGATAAGTAAATCAAATACTTATGCTAAGTCACGTTAAATCAAAATATTTGTAAAGACTCGGGAAACCCAAGGTCGTACCCAAGAGATAGGTGATTAAACTAGTTGTGCTAAGGATTAAATCTAGATTATTTATGGTTTGGGGGGGTTTGTTCCTCGAAAGAGGTTGATAGCAATGATTTACTATCCGAAGGAAAGATTTTATCAACTAAAAAGGGTAAACAATCAATCAAAGATGACTAGGGATTACTTCCCCACCTAGACAATTATCGTGACAATGATATTGGATGTCGATTATGAATTTTCATGCACATGAGTAGATTATAGCCATGCAACATTCAACCTAAGTTCAACTCGCGCTACAACTTAGAATGAAGAGGTTACACCTCGCATAGGACCTCACACTCGCGCTCTATTGGCTCTATAGAACATGAGTTTCTAGTCTCACATTCGCGCTCTATTGACTAGATAAACACATTCTTATTAAATTCAAGCCAATCTCATTAGAATTTAAGTGTCGCCATGTAACACAAAAGCTCTAATGCCTCTTCATTCATTCCATTGAATTCATGTTGATCAACGTGAGCTACATCAAACATGAAATTAAACTAAGTTCCCATTGAGGACATTTCACAAACACCTTATGGGCAACTCTAAACATTTAGTTCAAATGAAGAAGATTCCTGTGCAAACTCATTCAATATCAACATCCATTGTATTTAAATCATCACAAACATGTCTAGGGGATCCATAATCCCCAATCAAGGTCACTACTCACTCATAATGAGTGTACAATCAAAAGCAAATGAAAGAGATGGAGTTTAGGAGTCTAGAACCAATTTGAAAATGAAAAGAATGAGAATCCTTGTTGTTGATCTTCCTCTTCACTTGATCACCCTTGAAATTCGTGCTAGATGCTCCTCAAAATTTGTGCCAAAAATCCTCCAAAAAGTCCTCTTTTGTTTTGATCTAAAACTTTCTATTTATAGCTAACATTAGGGTTTCCGGAACTGTAGCACGGCTCAACCGACCGGTTCAAATTATGTGAAGGAATCCAGCCGGCCGGTTCGAGCAGGGGAAGGTGGATGGGAACCTTCTGAGCAGTTCAACCGGCCGGTTCGATTGGATAAAGGAAGTTCAACCGGCCGGTTCGATCAGGGGAGAGCTTCCTTGGAGTTTCTGAGCATTTGAACCGGGCGGTTCAAAGTGTGTACAATACTCAACCGGCCGGTTCAATGCCTCAGAGAGTTCTTTTCCTTCTGGTTTTAGTTTGAACCGGGCGGCTTGATCCAAAGCTGGCATTCAGCCGGCCGGTTGGATCTGCTCCTTGGGCACTTTTTGCTCCAAAAGCTTGGTTTTGTCCCAACTTCACTCCTTGCTTGCGATCTCAGCTTAAACGCTGCAATTTGCCTGAAATGAACCACAAAACATCAAATAGCAAGTGAAATCGTGATAAAAATGATCGAAACAATAAGCGTGAAGATCGCCTAAGATGCGTGTATTTTAGCGCTATCAGAATGCTCCCGTACAAATTGAAATTCCAAAAGGGAAGCCGGAAAATAAAGTCACTCATGAAATCACAACACGGTTAAAGCATGGAAGGCCACCCGGTTCCAAAAATAAAAATTCTTGAAAAAGAAAAGGGGAAGAAAAGCAAAGCGATCCTATGGTGGAGGAAAGTATTCCTGTAGAAATACAAAATGAAAAGGATCGAGAAATTTTGATTAATTATGCTAATACAGGCATACTATGGAAGTGAAAAGAGAACATTGATGATGCGTTCTCTTATAATTTGACATGTGATATTATAAATGAAAATAATGGTGATCCCGAACCACGGTCTATTACTGAGTGTAAAATAGACACGATTAGGTTAAGTGGAAAAGGGCAATTGAAACTGAACTAGACTCGCTCAATAAACGCAAAGTCTTTGGGCCTATAATACTCACACCTAAGGATGTGAAACCTGTTGGATACAAATGGGTTTTCGTGCGAAAAAGAAATGAGAAAAATGAAATTGCGAGATACAAGGCTCGACTTGTTGCACAAGATTTTTCTCAAAGGCCTGGAATTGATTTTGAGGAAACATATTCTCCTGTCATGGATGGAATTATATTTAGATACTTGATAAGTTTAGCAGTTCATGAGAAATTGAATATGCACATCATGGATGTTGTTACCGCTTACCTATACGGATCGCTTGATACTGAAATTTACATGAAAATCTCTGAAGGCTTTCAAATGCATGAGGCATTAAGTTCCAAAGCTAGGGAAAGATATTCGATCAAATTAGAAAGATCTTTATATGGGTTAAAGCAATCCGGACGCATGTTGTACAATCGATTAAGCGAATATTTATTTCAAAAGGGTTATGTCAATGATCCCCTTTGCCCTTGCGTTTTCATTAAGAAAACAACGTCCGGTTGTGTAATAATTGTCGTTTATGTTGATGATTTGAATGTCATTGGAACCAATAAAGAAATTCTGAAAGTAATCTCTTATTTGAAGAAAGAGTTCGAAATGAAATATTTGGGGAAAACAAAATATTGTCTTGGATTACAGATTGAGCACCTCCAGAATGGGATACTTGTGCATCAATCGAATTATACGAAGAAGATAATAAAACGTTTTAATATGGATAAATCAAATCCATTAAGTACCCCAATGGTCGTAAGATCCCTTGATGTGAACAAGGATCCATTTCGTCCATATGAGGAATCTGAACAGATTCTTGATCCGGAAGTACCATATTTCAGTGCAATTGGAGCTCTTATGTACCTTGCTAATTGTACTCGACCTGATATTGCTTTTGCTGTGAATTTATTAGCAAGATTCAGCTCAACTCCAACGAAAAGACATTGGAATGGAGTTAAACATGTATTTCGTTACCTCCAGGGAACGATCGATTTAGGCTTATTTTATCCTAACAATACGAAACCAGTTTTGATTGGTTATACAGATGCAGGTTACTTATCAGATCTACACAAAGGTAGGTCACAAACAGGATATGTATTTACTTGTGGAGGAACTGCGATATCTCAGCGCTCCCAGAAACAAACACTTGTTGCAACATCATCAAATCATGCTGAAGTCATTGCATTACATGAAGCAAGTCGTGAGTGTGTGTGGCTGAAGTCTATGACAGAACACATTAGAATCACTAGCGGTCTTCAACCCATAAACGATCCCATCACACTCTATGAGGATAATGCTGCATGTGTTGCTCAAATGAAGGAAGGATATGTAAAGAGCGACAGAACAAAACATATTCCTCCAAAATTCTTTTCATTTACTCACGAGTTGGAAAAGAATAATGTCACCAACATCCAATACGTCCGTTCATGCGATAACTCAGCGGATCTTCTTACAAAGGCCCTTCCCACCTTAGTATTCAGGAAACATGTTCATGACATCGGTATGTGAAAGCTACAAAACTTATAAAGAGATCACTCTTGCCAACATCAGGGGAAGTTTTACGTGGTTGCACTCTTTTTTCCTTATCTTGGTTTTCATCCCACAGGGTTTTTCCAAGTAAGATTTTTAACGAGGCAGCGTAAACACGTAATGAGTATCCCAAGGGGGAGTGTATGAATATGGTATACTCATTAGGGTCAACATTTGTGGCCATTGTTTTTACATTAGAGTAACTTAGTCAATATATGAGGTTAATGTACTGACATTAGAGGAGTTTGATCCACATTTTATGGATCTTGCCTCCTCCCCTTTTGCTATAAAAGGGGTGCAAATACAATGAGAAAGTACAACTTAAGCTTCCATTCTTACTCGTCCTAAAAGGCTCTATCCCTCTGACAAACAATATTGTATTAGTGTTTTGTTAAAATTTTGAAGTTACTTTACAAGGTTTTTGAAGTAATTTTACAACAAAATTCAATAATTTTCTCGTAGCATTACTGATTACTCTACTAAAAAATGGCTTCAGTGGCAGCTACAATCTCAAATTAGCTGAGGTTTACAGGACGATCACCAACTGAAGCTAATGAATTCAAAGTGTATGCTATCTGTTGAATGGGATGAACAGACGCTTGCGACGTCGCTCAACATACCCTTAGGGCCGCAAGCGAGAACTCCGGCACTTGATCCGGTGCACTCGGTTCGAATCACTGAAAGAAAACCCATTCAATCTGTCAACATAGGCAATCTACGAATGAAACTATAACTAACACAGAGATCTATTGAGCAGTGTATAAAACTTACTTCTAAAATCGGGTCTAGCTCCGTAGTGCACATTTGTGACCTTAAGAAGATTTGTCCGATTCAGGCTTTCCAATTCCAGATCATCAGGATCAGACCCAGTTGCTGAATCAGGAGTATGTACCATGCTGTTTACCTGGTTTGCATCCTTGGCGTTCTGTCTTTTGTTCCACAAAAAAGCGACAGTAGCTGAAAGAACAATGCTGCCAAAGAAACTCACCATGTAGATCATTGTATTGAAAGTTTTGGGGTATTTTTTGCCAGTGTTTTCGTCGATCGGGTAGATAAAGTACTTTGTAACGAAACCAGTGGAGATTAGGGATATTATGAATGAGGATGCTATGATAATGGCGAGGCAGAGCCAACTGTTTGGTCCTAAGGTCGGAGAAATGTGTACATCTGATTTCTTGGGCTTGAACCAAACTGTCGATATGGTATATGACCTTTGTTTCAAGGGTTCTTGCTCCCTGGTTATGTAGGCTTCAATTTGAATGTTGAGGTTGGAAAACGTGGAGGAAGGAGCTGACGGAGGGAGCAAAAGATCCAGCATTGTTAGGTCTGAAGAGCTCTTGAACGCACAGATTAAGACAACCTTTGGCGTCTTTTGGGCATTTGCATGCATAAGGCCTCGGATGATCGATATGAATGGAGAGATCCCACTACCTCCGCTTACCATCACTAGCGTGTCGTACCTGTTGAACAACAAAATTATGTACTAACTACACGACTAGTTCCCAGCTCAATGAGGATTACGCAGAGAACAAACCTGAGGAAATGAGTTGATGAAGATCCATATGGTCCTTCGACAGAGACTGGAAGATGCTCGATCGACGAATTGGTTGACAGAAGCTGATAAAGCTTCTGGGACCAACTTCCTTCGCTTTTTATCATCACACTGAGGTTGTCAGGCTCCAAATCACTGTTTGAACAGACTGTGAATGGATGCCACTGCAGCTTCGAAATGCTAGGTACATTTACAAAAATATGGCTGGTTGGCGGATACTTCAACCCTGGTCATATCATAACAAACGGTATCTCAGCACATTGTAAAACCATCAAGAACTAGGACAGTGACCGAGGAGTGCAAGGTCAAGCCAGCTTGTTACCTGGGCTCTTAGCGAAGTTGAGCTCTACAGTCTTACAAGGCAGCACGCGAGCTGAAATCAATTTAACGCGCTGCTGGGACTGTAGAAGTCTCAAGTAACGGTCTATTACAAAGAGGTAAAAGCCAGGCAGCATCATTAAAGCAAAATTGATTCCAATGTGGAGCATGAAGAATACGACGAATACGATGTACAGCTGATGCGTGTAAAAGAAGAGCTCAAACATCTTTTGTCGAATACTCGGAAAAGTTGTGACCCACATCAGAATTCCGGAAAGCAGTGAGATTTCTCCTGCCACATTTGATACCTTAAAGATGTCCCATTTCAACATCTGAATGAGAAAAATCAACATACATAACAGTTGAGACTAAATTTATGTAATGAATTTAGGTGTTTGACACATTCGTCAAAGTTGTCAAGCAATGATACAACAATGTACCTGCCCGAAGTCACTGGTGAAGATCCAAGATAAGATGAAGAGTGCGCCATGAGCGGTGGATAGGAACATTGCAATGTGGCCAAGCCATATGTGATACCTTACGCTTGACTCAGTGGTGAGTCCAAACAATGGTAAAATGGAGGAGGTTCTAGTGACCGGAAAGAATAAAAGCGCCAGGCAAATATTCCCAACAAGTCCTATCCACAGCCCCACCGCTTCCAGTACAACTAGTGACCTAACCCAAAAGATCAAACTTTTTATTACCGCATGACCAAAAATGCATGATAAAGATACTGGAAATCATATTCGATCAGTACCTTTTCTCGTCATCTGGTTTCACTCTGTTAATCTTATCGAATCCTCTATGGACATAATTCGCGAAAGACCATATCAACAAAACAATAAACATGATGAGAAAGGCTAGCTCCGTCCACGACACTATTCCTAATGGACCCTTCACAAGACATGGCCTCTTCCACGAGCCCCAAACCTCCTTGTTCACATTCCTGCGATACAGTTAAATAAAAACCCTCAAAAAAATCTAACACCAATGTCTCCATTCCAACACACACACACACAAAAAAACATACATTTTTTGTATATAAAAAAACATACATTTTATAGTACTACAGGCTACAGCTACAGAATGATCGCCTGAATATCTGAGTCAATTTTTTTTTTCCAAAATATTTTACCTTGGGGCTCTTTGCTGCAGTCTACTCTGATTCAATCTTTTACCCAAATGGAGATACACACAGCCCAAGACCACGGCAAGGAAGACTGGCACCATGTTCAACAAAATCCCAGTGCCTGTTTTAAAAAAGCATGGTCAAAGAAAACCAACATCAGCCCAACATGTGCATGTTCATCTATTAACATGAAACATATATATGAAATCAAGGATTCGTTGATCAGCACTTTGAACGCCGAAGTAGATGGTGTTAGTGTAATCCCTGAGCACAGGCTGCCAGCTCTTCTTATAAACCTTGGTTGGTTTGGCAACCCAAATCAGCAAATAGCATATCCAAACTGCCATGAAAATGAACTTGATCACACTCCTCGCCATCCTTAGTCGCTTCTCGACAGCATGTGGACACCCCGATGCTGAAATGAAGCTACTGGCCTTGGCCATTTTAGTGGAATCCATCTTTTTGTCTTCACCGGCCTCTAGCAGAGGATCAGTCTCAAGCTGTGAAGACGGAGCCAACAGTGAACTATTAGAACCAAATCATCAACCTGTGATAAAAATAACGTACTGACTTTTGCATGCCTACAAATAAGCACTCTGCATTGCTACGAGATGAAAATGCATGACACGTGGCGAGTTTTCAGCCGTTAGATGATGGTGACTACCGTACGATGCGGTCTACTGAAACCGCATGGATACTCAGGTTCCCGGATTATAGAGGTGGGGCATCGGCCATGCTGGAGTGTGCTCGCACGTGCTAATGATGACGTGGCATGCTGATGCTGGCAATTGGTTGACTACCGTTGACCACTTTCATCAACTTTATTCCATCCCAATTTCTACTTATTCAATTTAAAAAGCGAATCGAATTTGCAGAAACGGAAACTTACGTGTTCGGATCTGAGAAGAATCCGACCATCGGATCGGCGGTTGAGCAGATACCTGCGCATGGCTGCAGTCAAGGGTTCCGATACGACGCCGTTCCGTTCTGCCTCGTGTCAGTTGCGGATCAGAATCGGAGATGAATTTCCGGGTCAGCGAAAATTTTGTTATGTAATAGGGAGGAGAAAGATATTCGGTTCAATTGCATTTTTATTTGAATGGAGAAAGCCAAATACAGTAGAATTTTTCTAATTTTATTAAATAATTCAAATATATGTAGTTTATTACTTGACGGGTGATATTGCGTGTTCCGAATTCCGATGGCTATCTCCATTTCAATTCTACCTGGGATTACGTAATTATCTTTTCCTCCAATTCCATCCATTTCAATTTTTGTCTGAAATCAAATTTTTTTCATACCGCAAGATGTTGGAAAATGCACATGTAGTTGATAATTGATATCGGCGTGACGGCGGCCGTTAGGTTAAGAAAATCTGGTCTTAGAATTTCTGGTGTAGTTAATTGTGTGGAGGATTGAGAGACAATGATTGTTTGTGATTTTTTTCATATATATTTTGCAGAATGCTCTGCTGACAGAAACGCAGCAAGCTGCTATTTTGATGCTGTCTCAAGCAGTAGCCCAGCGGGCTGGGCCATTTTCCGCTAATGTGTTTGTAGGTATTGGATTTTTTTTGTCTTCAAATGCCTTTTGTTTATTGTCTGTGATTTAGTGAACTACTATCTAGGTGAATGATACAATGTCACTGGAGCAAATGGTAAGACAAGAAATATTATGTCCTGTTGCTACTAATGGCAGTACTATGGAAGAATCTGGGACCATAGAAGCAATTTTAGTCTAAGTAAGCTATATCTATATATATGAGCTTTGTAGGCATCTCAAGTATCATGATCTCACAATCAGGGCACTTAATGAACACTTCTTTAGTGGGCTCGACACACGGTTATGTCTATTAGTTTTTTTTTATTGAGAGTATATGCAATTTTATAGATAAGCTGCTCGACGTTGTCAATAATATTTACATAAGTCCCTTACTATCTGAGTGTTTGACGATTGAAAAATGGAACCACGTGTGAAAACGGTTTGAAAAAGCCCTTCAAGGCTATTCCCTCCTTCGAAACTGTTAGTATTTTACATCCTCTTTTTTTGTCCCCAGTTTCAGGGAATTTCTTCAATCTTTTAGCTTCCTAACTAGTTCTAGTTTTCCTCGCCAAAATGCCAAAAATAGTGGCATCTGGAAACATATGTTTTGGAACACCCTTTGATGGTAATTATACAATTTAACATGTCTTGGGAACTGTTCATTAAACTTTCCTTTTTCTACGACGCAGTTTTATAAGTGGTTTACAGATCTTGAATCAGCAATGAAGTCAGAGGTTAGATACGTCTAGTATGTTTATATTTATCTACCACGCTACATATGCCTTATATATGTTGGCATAGAATTTGATTTTTCTTTATCTGTAGATTGAGGAGAAATACCAACAGTACGTTAACACCTTAACGGATCGTATACAAACATGTGATGATATACTCCACCAGGTAGTACAAGTATTGCTTCATACATTCTTGTTGCTACATTGAATTGGTTGTGTTTTTTGTTTTGGAATTGTTGATTACGTACTCCCATTTGGAATCTAAAATATTTGGTTATTTTTTCGTCGTCTGATAGTTGATATTATTTTATATAGGTGGATGATACCCTGGCTTTGTGTAATGCGCTACAGCTACAGCTACAGCATCAAGCAGTAGCAACCAAAACTAAAACCATTCATGATGCTTGTGATCGATTGGTGAGGCTTTTGTAGTACTTACTCAATCTTATATTGTTTTTCCTCTTTTGCTGGTCCATCCGCCCCTTGTATAAACTATAAAGTACTTGTTATCGACCAAATATTTAAAAGCAGCATTAAGAGCAATTCATGTTAGGATAGACAGCTCTTTATTTGATTTGGGATTGGAGATGATCATGATCTCAAATATTTACTCTAATCTTCTTAAGGGATGCAATGTATTCTGCACTCGGTTAGTTCCACTTAGATGAGTCACGTCGAACAACCTAAGAAATTTGTGATACACAGTTGTTGGTGTTTGTTTATTCTACTTCATATTATGGAGACTGCTTACGAAGTCTATTCTTTTTCACGTTACAAGTTATTGGAGGAGCAGTGGCTAGTTGAGTTTGCAGAAGCGCTCAGGACTAAACTCAACTACTTTGATGAATTGGAAAATGTAAGGTTGATTGCTATCTTATATGTGTTCAATGTATGCCAGGAAGGAAAAATATTTCTTTCTATCTTATCACTCTACAAATAAGGTTTTTGATCATTTTTCTGAAAGAAAAGGTCATAATGGGCAATGCAGCATGATTGGAAGTATTATTACTAATCAATTTTTTTTCTAGTCATTTGGAAACTCTTTCATAATTCCTATCAGATTTCGATTTGATATTGGTAAGGTCTTTGCTTCTGACATCAGTGAACTTATCGTACTTTGACTAAGCTTATATTTAAATCGATATATCACCTCTTTTTTCTTCTTTAAAGCTAGTGATGATCTCTTTTTTCTAGCTTTAATAATCTTGCTAAAGTTTCACTTTTACTGTGTATCTCACTAGTTTTCAGTATGTGTGTGCAGCTCTTAAAGCTTTTCACTTGGTTTATGTGCAGGTTTCTTCCAGCTTTTATGCTCCAAATATATGTTGGAAGTGGAAATTTCTTCCATTGCTCATAAGGCTTGATGACTGCATATCGTAAGTCAACTGGGCCTAACCACAGTTTCTTATATATTTTGTAGCTTCATGCAGTTTCGTTGCTTGAAACAGTCGGATGTTTTTGTACGGTGTTCAATCGTGGCATGTCTATAATGTTTTTTCTTTTTTAATAAAACGGTTTCTCTGTAAGAACTCTGAACATAACTTAATCGTTTCTCCTGCTACAGATATGTCGAATGTAATCCTCAATATGCAGAGTCAAGTGTTTATTTAGTCAAATTTCGACAACTCCAGGTACTGCAGCAACTGAAACACATTGTTGGAAATTACTGTTACTTTATTTCTTTCTAGCCAGCACATGTATATCTGCATTCCGCTTCCTGTTTTAAATTTCTGTAAATAAAGTTAAATGGCCATTCACTTTATCTGACATCACAACGATCTTTATTTTTGACTGTCGCGGGCCTTGGCTGTGATCCGTTCTCATGTACCATCAGTACTCAAAAGTACCACTTCCCAGGTAATTATCGTTTGAAGTATGAAAATAATATCTTATGTATTTCATTTTCAACACTGTATATTTACAGCCAATAATCCAGTACTCTACATTCCATCACTCAGGTATTGGGATTACTTCGTAGCAGTAGTGGGAGTAATACAACTGTGCCTGAAGGTGTTGAGGCATATGTGACATATGTTCGTTTCAAGGCTGCTGCTAGTGAGGTTATTCTTCACCCTTTCACTTCTCTAGTGTTGCAGCTATAATGATAGCTGCAGTGCATTATGTTTTATTAGAATAACTGGTTTTGGTTTATGCAGCTTAAACAAGTGCTGGAGGAAATAGAGAGCAGAGCATCAAGGAAAGAATATGGGCAACTGCTTACTGAATGCGATAAACATTACTGTGAACAACGACTGTCATGGGTGAGCTGATGATTTGTTGTTGAGTGTAGTTTCAGTTCATCTTTCAATGACAATGCTAATAGTTCCGAAGATGCGGTGTGTAGAGTTGTCAATATTTCTGACATGGTTTGTGCTAATTAGATTAGAGGTATAGTGCAACAGCGAATATCTGAATTTGCCAAGGAGCCATTGCCATCATTGACCAGATCAGGTAGTTCAAACAAGAGTAGCTTGAATTAGATTAATCAGTTACTTTGTTTTCTTATACATAAATTGAACACTTTAACTGTTCCAATATTGTTGAACACTTCCTGCATGGCCAACTTGCTCAATGTATGGAATCTGTCCAATTGCAGGTCTGTCAGCTTGAGCACCAGCTTTTCGATCATTTCTTTCAATCTTCTTCTGAAGACGTATCAAGCTTGGCTCCCTTAATTGATACTCTGTGTGTTTTTCTGGTTCTTCTCTCATGTCATGGTCTATAAATGTTACCGTATATATGTTTTTACACACCTGAAAGCATATGAACCTTGCCTAGATATTCTGTATCTGTCGGACAGCAAGTACAAGGATTTGTTTGAGTAGTATATAATCTATAACATCTCTGCAATAGTTAAAAACCTTTTCTGATCTGTTTTATATGGGATGAAGTTATTTAATCTCATAAATTAATGTCATTCAGATGGAACTCTTTTGGCATTTGCATTTGTAATATCTGGGTGATTTTCAATTTTTCATAATATAATCACTTACACCTGAAACAAATTTTCAATTTACAGGTGTACTTTGTTGTATGATACTCTCCGGCCTAAACTTATCCACGAAACAAATCTTGACTTCCTATGTGAACTTGTTGATATTCTAAATGTTGAAGTCCTGGGAGAACAGCTTAGTAGACGTAGCGAGCCATTAGCTGGGTTGCGCTCTACATTACATCGAATTCTCGCTGATGTTCACGAGCGATTGACTTTTCGTGCTAGAACGCATATACGAGATGAGGTTAGCACAATACATTACCGGTTATTGTTTTAAACCTGGCTTCTACCGCTTCACCTTAGTCTTGAGACTGCACCATAAGATTGGCCAAGTAGACAGTATTATTTGAAAAACAAACTATTTCAGAAAGCCTGAGGAGATGTATCATCAATGGTAGCCAGCTATTATTTTAGCACGTAACTGTCATGTTGAGCCTTTTATTTTTTCAGTTGCAGATTGTGAATTATGTTCCTTTTGATGAAGACTTGGATTATCCTGCAAAGCTAGAGCAATTGGCTGAGATAAAATCCGGAGATACTTCCGTAAGAAATTTTGCACCGACTGTACACTATGTTATCCAAAAGATACGAGTCAGTATGTTAAGTAAAGGATATATTCCTATTATGTGTTCTACAAAGGCATATTTTTTTATTTTCCTTTTCCTGGCCACTGATGTTTTTGTCATTAATGGTTGTCTACACAATAAACAGAATATAGGTTGATGAAAGTCAAGATGTATTTAAGACTTGGTACCCGCCACTGGAGAAAATTCTATCCTGCCTTTCAAAGTTGTATCGCTGCTTAGAATCATCAGTGTTCACAGGATTAGCTCAGGTAATTCATGTTGGACATCATTCAGATTTAAAACTGAAATAGCCTGTATGTGAAAATGAGATTGCATTTCAATGTTTATTCAGCTTGTTGCTGATATGGCCTATAATTTTGTTTTTCCAGGAAGCAGTGGAAGTTTGCTCATTGTCGATCGAAGTAAGTATGTTTGAGTCATTGTTTACTAGGTAACCCCTTGTAATTCGTATTCCAATAGTACACAGTTATCAGAACCCGCTTTGGGATCACAAATATTTTGTTGCACATACAGGTGTTATCAACTAGTTTTTAACTCGTCAAAGCTGTGATATACCATGAATATTTCATAATTTTATTGGTGCAGTGTTACCTGATCTATCCTGTTTGATAATTCCTTTTGCCAGAAAGCTAGCAAACTTATTGCCAAAAAGGTCTTCACCAATGAATGGACAGCTGTTTCTTATAAAGCACCTTTTTATTTTAAGAGAACAGGTTCTTTTTCCACTCACACTGTCCCTTACATGTCTTTTATTTGCTTAACTTGTCTGTTTGTTACATTATTTATATTGTCTTTGAGATTGCCCCATTTGACATAGAATTTTCAGTCACGCACAAAGAACTCGATTACTCCCATTTGCTGGTAAGTTTAACAAGGGAGCAAGTTTAGCAAGGAAGCTTTTTCTTGTGATTTCAAATTATCTACACTAACAAACATATGGCTAATCTCAAAGTATCATAACCATAGTGTAGGTATGGGCTTCAATCCGTAAATACTCCAGTAGCGTCATGTTTGACTTTTACATTGCAAATGTTTTATTCATACCTTGGGGAATATTATATCCACAGAATTCAGTAAATTATTGTTAGAGAATAAGAAACTTGTATTCCGTACTTCATAATGGCATATTACATCTCTATATATACAAGGAGTATGCATCTATTCTAGGCAACTAGATATTCTATAATGAATAACTACTATATATATATCTACCATATATATATCTAAATATACAAATAATCTCTAACACTCCCCCTCAAGCTGGAGCATATATATCAATCATGCCCAGCTTGCCACAGAGATAATCTATTCTTGTCCCGTTGAGAGCCTTTGTGAACAGGTCTCCTAATTGATCTTTTGTCTTCATATATCCAGTAGCAATGAGTCCTAGTTGGATCTTCTCACGAACAAAGTGACAATCGATCTCAATATGTTTAGTCCGTTCATGGAAGACAGGATTAGACGAGATGTGTAACACAGCCTGATTGGCACACCATAACTTAGCTGGAACCGAGACTTTCAAGCCTATCTCAGTTAGGAATTGATGTATCCAAACTATCTCACAAGTGGATGTGGCCATAGCTCTATTACTCTGACTCTACACTCGAACGAGAGATAACCTTTTGCTTCTTGCTTTGCCAGGAGATTAGGTTTCCTCCAAACATAATCCCATAACCAGATGTGGATCTCCGATCTTCTTTGGATCCCGCCCAATCAGCATCCGAGAAACACTCAATGTTTTCATGACCATGATTGCCATACACTATTCCACGTCCAGGTGAGCCTTTTAAATAACACAAAATCTGCTCAACTGCTTTCCAATGATCAACCGTTGGTGATGACATGTATTGACTGACTAGGCTCATAGGATAAGCAATATCAGGACGAGTCATCCTAAGGTAGTTATCATCAAACAACTTCCCACTCTTAGTAAGCTGTAAATTTGGAATCATTGGAGTACTGCATGGCTTGGCCCCGATCTTGCATGTTTCAGAGAGTAGATCAAGTACGTACTTTCTTTGGGATAAGGAAATGCTTTTCTTACTTCTACTGACTTCAATACCCAAGAAATACCTCAATCTTTCCAAGTCTTTGGTATTGAACTGAGTCTGAAGAAAAGCCTTCAACGAATCAATGCCTCTAGAGTTACTGCCTGTAATGACAATATCATTCACATATACCACCAACAAAATAATTCCATTCCCAGATCGTTTATAGAAAACCGAGTGATCTGACTTATTCTTTTGCATGCCAAATTTCTCAACCGCTGATGTGAATGTGCTAAACCAAGCACGAGGACTCTGCTTCAGACCATACAAAGATTTATGGAGATAACAAACCTTCGCACTCTCCCCCTGAGCAACAAAGTCCGGTGGTTGCTCCATATAAATAGGTTCCTGAAGATCACCATGAAGAAATGCATTCTTAATGTCCAGTTGATGAAGCGGCCAGTGATGGGAAGCAGCCAGAGAGATCAGCAGTCTGATAGAGGTCAATTTTGCGACAGGAGAAAACGTATCAAAATAATCAATGACATAGGTCTGAGAGTAGCCTTTAGCAACAAGGCGAGCCTTAAGGCGAGCAACAGAACCATCGGGATTGACCTTGACTGTAAACACCCATTTACACCCAATGGAGCGTTCGCCAGGAGGAAGATCAGCTAAAACCCAAGTACCATTAGCATCCAAGGCATTCATTTCCTCTACCATTGCATCACGCCAACCAGAATGGGCCAAAGCTTCAGACACAGAGTTGGGAACATAAGCAAGAGAAGCAATAAGAGAATGAGATGATGCTGATAGTTGATCATAAGACACAAAAGAGGAAATAGGATAAGTGCAAGCGCGTTTACCTTTACGAAGAGCAATGGGAAGATCATCACTCAGAGACGGATCTGATGACGAAGATGTTGGCGCATCGGAGGTAGTGGGCTACACATCCGAAATCACAATTACCTTAGGACGTGGCCGACGAGAGTAAGTATGTATTATTGGAGGCCGGACAAGAGGTTGGACAGGAGCAGGAAGTGTAGTGGTTGTGGGAAACATATACACAAGAAAATCATCATCAGGCTCCCCCTGACAAGGAGCAAGAGATGAAAAGGGAGTACGCTCAGAAAAGACAACATCAGCAGACACGACATATCTCCTAAGATCAGGACTATAACACCGATACCCCTTCTGGATACGAGAATAACCCAAGAATATACACTTAAGGGATTTAGGATCAAGTTTGGTGAGATGGGGACGAACATCCCGAACGAAACAAGTACACCCAAAGATCTTAGGGGTAATGGAAAACAGAGACGAAGAGGGAAATAAACTACTAAAAGGCGACTCACCCGAGAGAACAGTAAAAGACATCCGATTAATGAAAAAACAAGCGGTGGAGACGGCATCTACCCAGAATTTCTTAGGAACCTGCATTTTAAACAACAAAGCTCGAGCAGTTTCAAGAAGATGACGATTTTTTCACTCAACAACCCCATTATGAGATGGAGTGTCAACACAAGAGGTTTGGTGGAGAATGCCATTTTTTGCATAAATTCATGAAATGGAGCAGATAAATATTCCTTAGCATTATCACTTCTCAAAATTTTCACAGGAACCCCAAATTGAGTTTGTATCTCAGCACAGAAGGACGAGAAATGTTTAAACAACTCAGAACAATTTTTGATGAGATATATCCAAGTCATACGAGAAAAGTCATCAACAAAGGTAACAAAATACTGAAATTTAGGAACAGAGGGAATAGGATAAGGACCCCAAACATCAGAATGAACTAACTCAAAAGGAGCACTGGCTCGGTTATTGACTCTAGGACTAGAGCTAAGACGATGATGCTTAGCAAACCGACAAGACTCACAATCTAAAGATGACAGACTCAAAAAGTGAGGACAACGCTTCCTCAAAACAGAGAGAGACGGATGACCTAACCGACAATGAGCATCAATCGGGGCGACAGAACTGGTGCAAGCAACATACTTTGGTAACTGTGAATCCAGAATATATAAGCCAGCCGACTCACGCCCCTTACCAATAATCTTCTTCGTCGACAGATCCTGATAAACACAATGTTTAGGAAAAAATGTAGCACAACAGTTTAGGGAGCGGGTAAGGCGGCTAACAGAAATCAAATTAAAAGATAATTTAGGGAGGCTGAGAACAGACGTCGAAGACAAAGAAGAAGTTGGTTTAACAGTGCCAGAGCCGACAACAGGAGATTGTGTACCATCAGTCAAAGAGACAGGCGGATTAGAATGATGAGGTGTAAACGAAGCGAAAAGGGTGGGATTACCTGTCATGTGGTCTGTGGCACCAGAATCAGTGACCCATTGAGGAGACGTGGAAACAAGACAATTGTTGTAGTTACTTGACTCATCAATTATAGCGACAGGAGCAGGAGAGCGTTCGGCCAGGCCCTGCAGATGGGCATACTCGGCTGCTGAAAGGGTGACAGGAGGACCAGAAACCACATTAGCAGATGGTGTCCACTTTTTCTTTGGACAAGTGTTCTTGAGGTGACCAATCTTATGGCAATAGCGACATTCAGTCGAGGCAATCCAATCAGAACGATTCTCCGAAGAACCATCAAAACCCTTATAGGAGGAATTCCCAGAGTCCGGAGGACGGCGATCGATAAAGGCAGATGAAGGCAGCGGAGGTGAGGCACGCGGCTCAGTGTGAAGAACTCGACGAAAGGCATCTTCCAACGAAGCAACCTTAGAGTCAGAGAGGATTTGAGATTTAGCAGTCTCAAACTTAGAGGGCAAACCAGCTAGAAAACTCATGAGTGCCATCTTCTCACGCTGAGCATGCTGAACAGCAATATCTGGACTAAAGGGAAGGAGCTCGTTCAATTCCTCATATATCTTTTTGAATTCCGTAAAGTAGTCAGTAAGAGATTGATCACCCTTTTCCGGTCTATAAAATGTCTGACACACCGTGTACATACGAGAAATATTCCCCTTTCCAGAGTACAGAAATTCCAGATAGGCTAGGAGAGCCTTAACAGTGCGACAGTAGGAAACCAAGCATATAACAGAAGCATCAATAGAATTTCGAATCTGCAGGACTAGACGGGCATCATCCCGTAACCAGGAAACCTTAGAAACTGCATCAGAAGGAGGGTCCTCCGTCATATAAGGGTCCATAGAGACACTCAACAGATATAATTTGATGGTGTTGCGCCAATCCAAATAATTGGACGCAACAAGTCTGTGATCTGTGATTCTGGGCAGCACAAGAACAACCTCAGGAGCCTTCTTCGAGCCATCCTCAACCACAGTAGGCGTCAAGGTATCGCCAGCCATAAGTAGAGAAGCAAATCAGAGAAAAAAAATTGGAACAGAAGGGCAGAACAAGGCAGAATCAGAAGTAACACAGAATGAGCGTGAGGCCCAAACTGAGAAACAGATTTTCTTAAACCCTAGGTCTGGCTCGATACCATGTTAGAGAATAAGAAACTTGTATTTCGTACTTCATAATGGCATATTACATCCCTATATATACAAGGAGTATGCATCTATTCTAGGCAACTAGATATTCTATAATGAATAACTACTATATATATATCTACCATATAGAGGGGCGTTCAAATGAGGACACCCAAAATTTGTAAGGACGTGGGGACAAATCTCATCCATTAGATCATCATCCATCTAACCCCCATGCTTTGTGGGTGCGCCACGTGTCCCACTACCAAAATCCTGCACTATTCAAAAAGCAAACAGTAAAACCCACTACCATATTCTGCACACGTGGCGCGTTGTGATTGGTTGTCCTCACGTCCTTACAAATTTTGGTGTCCTCAATTGAACGCCCCCTACCATATATATATCTAAATATACAAATAATCTCTAACAATTATAACGTGCTGTAAAAAGAACAATGAGCAGTCAATGGAATGTGGCTATGTGCATGCTGCTAATCAATAATGTGCCTGTGCATTGCCTCTCATTAAAGGTTTTATATGTCTAACTTTTTGTACTGTGTTTAAAAAAGATCATTTCATTCTACAATCTTCAATTGTTTCCAGGAACACTTGAGGAGGATTCTTAGAGGCCAGGCTTCGTTATTTGACTGGTCAAGGTCCACTTCACTGGCAAGGACACTACACCCTGAGTGTTGGAAAGTCAGATAGATGCTAAGAAGGTTGTTTGCCTTATTTCCAAGATGCACCTTATAAGTTTTGACATCGTACCACACAAATTTTTGCAAATTTATTTTCAGTTTGGTAGTGGTTGTGGATCTACTTATCAAGTGACAACCACTCAGTTGCAATTATTTTTTTATGAATGCAGTAAAGATAAATTTTGCTTAGTGGTTGCAGGAACAGCAAACAGTGTGCTAGTTCCTTGTGATTGACCATTAGTTTTCTTGCAGGAACTAGAGAAAAGTTTGAAAGCCACTTGTGAGGAATTTATAATGTCTGTTACTAAGCTGGTTGTGGATCCCATGCTCTCTTTTGTTACCAAGGCTAGGCGTTGTTCACCAAGTTTACCAGCACTGATCGAAAGGATTTTTAGTGAATTGTTAGAATCGTGTGAGAAACTGGGGTTAGTATCATGTTTTAAAATAACTGAAATCTGCAAAGGGAAACTACAGCAGCATGAAGAATTATTTTCTGTCATAGCAGTGTCATGAGTGTTGACATGATTTTACATTTGTAGGGTTACTGCTGTCAGGGTGTCGTTGTCTCTAAGCAGTCCGGGTCAACAATCTGAGCCTGTTATGAGGAAACCATTGAAGGAGCAAGCCTTTGCTACTCCAGAGTGGCTGAGCTTGTGCAGAAGGTGATATTCAGTATTACAACTTCCTCTGGTTATAGATAACAACCCTTAGTGTATATGTTAGGGGAAAGAATGATTAGTGGTTAGTCACTGCCACCACTCGCATTCAGTCAAGAATACATTTTCTGCCTTATTCACACACACATTAAGTGATGTTGTTTGCACTTCGCAGCAGCAAGTCCTATACCTAATATTGTTTATTTCTGCTAAAGGTAAGCACCGCCATCCAGCAAGAATTACCCATTGTGATGACAAAAATGAAGCTCTATCTACAAAACCCATCAACAAGAACAATACTTTTCAAGGCCATAAAGTAAGTCAAATGATAAGTTTCCATTTCTCAGTTGGTGATCTAGCATATACTATTACAATGTCATGCACTCATGCTTATTTGTGTAGAGTAAAATTTATTACTTGAGCTAAACTCTTTCCCATTTCTCAATGAGTTTTTTTTCAAAACGGACCCATTTGGGTTTGCAAATATCTAAAATGACTCATTTGAGTTTGCCATTTAAGTTTTGACCTATCATTTTGTTACAAACCGGATGGTCATTAACCGGTTTTATGTGAAAATTATAAAATCGGATCCTGGGATACCGGTTAGTTGGGTTTTCTAACAAACTGGATCCCGAATCCGGTTTTTTAAAAAAATTGACAGGTGAACAAAACGTAGATTTTAAATGTACGTGGATGTCGGGTGGAAAAAAAATTGTTTTTTTAAAAAACTTCGTTAATAAATTTAATTTTTTTTAAAATCCTCATTCTCTTCTGTAGTTAGTTTCTTAAAAAAAATTGGAGAACCGGTGTTTGAGAAAAAAAATTATTATTTTTTCACAGGCATCCACGTACACTTAAAAGTCCATGTAAAGTCCACCTGTCATTTTTTTGCAAAAACAGGTTCTTGGCAATCTGATTTTTAACAAAACGCAAAAAACCGGATCTCCAGGATCCGGTTTTATTAAAAATAGGTCAAAACTGAAATGTCAAATTCATATGGATCATTTTAGATATTTGCAAATCCAAATGGGTCAGTTTTGAAAAAAAAAAACTCTTTCTCAATCAGCTCAGTCTAAAACATTGAATTATTACAATCAATTCACTACAAGAGCCTGATGACTATATAGTATCTCTTACCCCTATTACACTCAAGCTTTACATTAGATTTTCCTTGAATCTGGATTTACCCATTAGAGGACCTCTGTTCTTCTGTACGTGATATTCTCCAGTGGAGCTGCCTAAAAAAATATTATTTTGTATTGAACTTGCGCTAAAGCATCTTTAAATCATTCCCCATGTTGCGCAACAATACATATTTAACCTCCAGACTGAGTGCTGCAATGGCAGGGTGATGTTTTGTATAATCTATCTGAACTTTTGTTTTTTCATGCATTCATCTACATATTTGCAGGACTAATATTATCAAAGCACATACACAAGTGCGCTCCTTGCTGAAGTCAGAGTACTCTGTCGAAGAACGATTTACAAGCACAACTTGACAGTCTTTTGTAGCTACAAACGTCTTGCTCTGAACTGAGCAATTCTTGGTGACATGTTTTCCACTGGACGGCCTCTAGTACTTGTGGTAGTAGAGAAGCAGCTTGGCGGCAAAACAGCTCCCCTTTCTTTAATTGCTTCTATATTTGATGACATAGCAATAAGTTGTTAGAAATTGGTATAATGACTCTGTACTTTTGATGATTTTGGTTAATCTTTTCCGGTGAATACGTTTTGAGGAAAATCGGCTGACTTTGTAAACCCATTTTTTGATTATTTATCTTTCTTATTTGTTTTCCATGTACCTAAACAGCCCGACTCGAGTTTCCATCCCCAAATTTTTTACTTTACATTGATTTTCCTACAATCAAACAAGGGGGCAAAAGATTCATTCTTGCGAAACCTCCTAAATTTAACTCTAACCCATGTAAATCTCACTATACAAATTTTAATGAACTGATAATTTTGTTATTCAATAATCAAACGAGTCAACTGAGGAACATGGAAGGTTTGAGTATTGATTTAGGTGACCTAAAGTAAGTGACCAATTAATGTAGTTTAGGTTTATATGAACTAAAGTAAGTAACGAATTTCAACAATATTATTTCAACTGCTCTCAATCCAACTTGAAAAAATTGCACTATCTTAATTACTTTTGAGAAATATAAAAAAAATCAACTTTTTTTTTTCCGAACTCACGATCACTTGTGGACCGGAGGTTTTATATCTTATTTCTTGACCGATTGTTCTACACCATGATGAACTTAAATTTTTTTTTTTTACTTTTTAGTATTTTGGAACTTGGGATGACTTTTGGTTTAGGATTAGCTTTGATTTGATGACAGCTCCACTGGTTACTAAACGTGGTGTAGCATTAGTAAATTCATAACGTTCATTAGTGGTGTAGCATAGTAAGTCGATAACGTTCATTAGATAATGTTAGTCACGTGACAAAAACCGACCGTGACCAACCTGTTTTTGTAGCTTTCTTTGTATTGTATCACTGGAATCTGGATAGCTTAACATCACAACCCTAATAGTAAACCATAGAAAGAAAGCTAAAGCTAACCTAGTCTAGTCACTTGTCTACATAAAGTGAGAAAGAGAGCTAGACAGTAGACATATAATATCATGTGTACGCAGGGTTTGTGAACTTCGAGCATGTGAGAAAGAAATAGTTACCCAAAAATTAATTTAAAATAGGGAAAAGTACAAAATGGTGGTATGAACTACCACCCTTTTGCAAACTCTTGTCCGGACTATTGAAATTTTCAAAAGACAGTCAAATGTTAGGTTTTGGACTAAATTGCAAATATAGTTTATACAACACATCAAAATAAAAATGTATGTAACTTTTGTATTTGATTCAATTTAAATATATATTTTGGTCCAAAGTATTTGGTTCGATTTTATGATAAATTCTCTAAACCAATATATTTTTGAATTGATAAAATTTATACAATAAATTTCTATAATTTATACCATAACTCTTTCAAATATTAAAAATAAATTAATTTTTGACGTGAAATCGCATCAAATAATCGAATTGTACGACATCATGTACAATAATAAAATTGCGTAAAAATTATATTATAATAAAAGGTTTACAAACACGTCAAAATGTTGTAGATTAGCCATGAATCGACATCTATCACAAAAAAATAAATAATTAATACATCAATCACATATACATGGTTAAAACACACAGTTCAAAACATGTATTGATCTTTTATTATTACGTGACGGATGTCGATACATGATTAATGTATAATATTTTGACTTGTTTATAAAACTTTTGCTATACTATATTTTTTACGCAATTTTATTATTTTACATGTTATATCTCATTGTACTACTACTATTATGTCATTTTATGCGGTTGTATGAACAAAATTTAACATTAACACTTATTTTATAAATTTAAATCGAAAATTGTACATTCAAAGATTTATGGTATAAACTATGGTAAGATTAGCAATTTATTATAATCTTAACAATTTTAAAATATATTGGTTTAAATTTTTTATCATTAGCGAGCGAAACAAAAATATATATTTGAATTAAAGCAAATACAAAAGTTATACAAATGTTTTTTTGAATTTGATGTGTATTGTATAAACTACATTTGCAATTTAGTCCAAAATCTAACATTTGACTGTCTTTTGAAAATTTCAATAGTCCAGACAAGAGTTTGTAAAAGTGTGGTAGTTCATACCACCATTTTGTACTTTTCCCTTTAAAATATAAATGATAATAGTACTTTTTCTTATAGCACCTCTCCTTATTATGCCCAGACCTTACCCAACCGAAATTTTATAGTTCGGATCGAATCGGTGAACCAAATTAAAATAAATGATCGTGGATCGGACTGGGCCCGAGTTTATACAGTCAGGGTAGGACTGGTGTTGATCGTAATTTTTTTTAAAGGTGGACCATGAATCGGACCGGACTGCAATTTTACATTATAATTCCGGACCCTAAATCCGGACCGAACTCGTAAATATTTGGTGCGGTCCTGGACCAACCTGTAAAAATCCGGTCCAATCCGATTCGGGTTTACGTTACGGTCTGGTCCGGGTTTACTTCGATCCAATCTTGTGCATCGCTTTAGGGTCCGGTCCAAGACTAGGGCATAGCACTATCCGGTAAATTCCGATTTTACTGAATTAATTTATCAAATCGAATCATTTCGGTAATCGATAAAAACGATAATTTACCGATTGGTAAATTGGTAAATTTTTGTCGATAATCAGAATAGATTTTCTAATTCGGTAATTTACTGAATTCGAATTTTATATTATTTTAAAAAAATATTTACTAATTTTTTTTAAAATGACATATTGTTTAAACTTCAATTTTAAGCTGCAATTTTTTGACACTTTTGAGATATAATCGTGTAGATCGGGAATTTTGAATTCTAGTGTTTTGTTGTTAGATGATTAACTATTATTTTTGAATAATTTTAAAATTAGGAAGAAAAATTATCAAAAAATAATTCAGTAAATTCTGACAATTTACCGAAATTACCGTTTTACCGAAATTTTGGTAAACGGTAAATTCGGTTTGGTAATCGAAATAAAAAATTTAAATCGATAAATTCGGTTCGATAAATTACCGAATACAGACCCCTATGCAAGACCGACCAGGGTCATTCCTGAGATTCATGGGCCTTGGACAAAAAAATTTTTTGAACCCTATTAAAATAGAAATTATTAGTGTTTATTACTTTGAGATCGAACTCGAAAGGTTATGTATGTTTTTTTACTGTTTTTTAATTTGCAGTGTGATTTGAGCTTTTATTTTCAGCCCAACAACCAGATTATCAATTTTTTCTGTTTATCAATTTTTTTTCATTTATTCAAAGTAAGCAAGTAACATATAGTTGTATATAAAAAAAATTAAAAAAATGGGCCTCTTATGACCGATGAACTTTTGGCTTTGTCCAACCTTAGTTGTACATAAGGGTTGGCTCCGAGACCGACTCGTAAAAATCCGGTCTCATCCAATCCGAATTACGGTCCGGTCCAATTCAAGTAGTGAATTCATTCTATGGGCAGTGTTTTTAGCCCGTGAGTGAGTGGGAGAGGGAGCCCCGTGAAGTTGGTCAGTGAGAGTGAGTTTCCATTCGAAACAAAATAGAGGGTTCACGAGATCGCATCAATGTCCCAAATCCCAAGAATACACATGATTTTTAATTATTGCAAATCAGGACATCAAACCCTACAAACTATTTCAACATTTTAGGTATTTGTTAGAAATATGCAAGTAGTAATGATGTAAAAGAAAATGAAGTATGTTTTGAGGACATCCATATTTGTTCACGTAATTTATAATTTAGCTGTTATTATGTCTTGTGACACTATCTAGTTAGAATTTTTTATGATGAGATGCGAGATACAATTACAAAAATCAGTGTAGGTATAAATTATTACCGTACAGGTAATCTTCAATCTGTATCTTTCAGAATTTGAAATTCGATCCAACGAAATTTTTTACTGGAGATTTTCCATCTCTCATCATTACTGCTAGAACCTGCTGAGCTTTGATACTAGTTGTTAGGATCGCCCAAACACTAGCAATGACGAAAGAAAAAACAAAGATTGCTACGAGGATACCAAGATTTGTTCACCAAGCTCTGGTCACCCCAAATATGACTGTATCTGTAGGCTCCCGGTCGTCTGTAGATGCTTCAAAATACAATGATCTTGGATGACTTTGAATCACAAAGAAATTTCGCTTTCCTAATTTGATATTTCGACCGGGTAGGGATTACGAAATCAACGAATTGAGATAAGACAAAAGTCCTTTTGTATTTGGACAATGAATATGGTGGAATGAATGCAATTGATTGAGAATCAAAACTCAGGAGATCAATACACGATTCAAAGAGTTCATACAAAACCGATTTGTATGTGTCTTTCTCTGTTTGTTTTCCAAATCCAGAAAACAGAGCATGAAGCGGTTTTGAGCAGTTAATTGGATAACTTCCAATTCAAAAGAATTGTAAATCAACAAGCTAGCCACATATTGAGCCGCCCGGCTACAAATCTCAGCAAAATAGATTGTTTTATAATTCTTTTCCATTCGGCCGGCTCATGCCACTCCTCTCAATCGACAGCTCACCTGGCCGGTTCAACACCCTAGCAAAATATCATGTTTGAGACATCTTTCTCAACCGGCCGGTTCAGGTTTTGTTCATGAATTTTGCAAGTGAAAATCTTGCTAATCTCAATCCAAAGTAAGCTCAAATGAGTTCCAAAGAATTTCATTTATTCATGAAACATCTTTACAAGGTTTCATACATGAATTACTATGTATAAACCTAAAATCTCCAACAATCCTCCCCCATTTTAGGGTTATACTCTTGAATGCTAAACATTCACACCAAACAAAACTTGCGCATAAGTGAAGTGTCTCATTCGATTGAACTTCACGTAGTGCAGTATTTTCCAGTACTCGAGATTTAGGGTGTCCTACGGATTGAACCCCTCAACCCATTTGAATACGGAAAAATAAAACACACACAGACAACTGGACACTATTTTAGCCATGTGTCCCTATCCATTCATAAGTGTATGATTAGCCAAGCACAAGCTAATTGAAGCGGCTCACTTCACACTTACATAGGTGGATTCTTTTTGCATGCACCTGCTATGCACTTTTCCAAAAGATCCATTAAGAAGATAACCTTCATCCTCCCTTTCTCTGCAGGAAATACAAGCACAGCCTTGGGATGGATATAACCATGTGCTACAAATATCTCAGAATATGCTTTCCACAATTCAGCTCTTAGCGTCATACTAAGAGGGAATATAGGTGTCCTACGATAAGAGACTTAGATGTGCTTTAAGCCCATCCCTAAACATGACTTGTGCACCAAGTCCCTAGCTAATTCTTTCGTCAAATGATCAATGACGGAGCCCACTGCACTGTCGTTAAGGTGCAGTGTTCTCTGTACAAAATAAATTTATAATATCCGCTACTTGTGACTACACTACTGGGTAGTAAGTGGTAAGTAGGGGTCGAACCCAAGGGAATTAGGGGAATAGGCTATTCTTTTAGGGTGATTGAACTGGGGGGAGCGTGTTTTATGGTTGATTGAGGTTTTAGCGCTCTGATTAACTACGTGATTTTTTGGGGGTTTTTGGTTTTGATAGCGGAAAAGTAAATACAGAAATTAAATGCTGTAAATACAAAGAAGACTTACAGTGGGTGATGCGTGATTGTAATTCCTCCAGTAGATCAGCAGTTGGTGATTGCGGTTTAACAGTTAAGAGAAGCATTCGGTTTCAGGTACTCTTGTATTATAACATGTATATAATAAACTGTTAGTAACTTTTCTAAGTATTCAAAGATGAATCGAGGCCCTTTCGTAGCGCAAGACTTGCAACATCGTTTAAAGCAACCCTTGTTCTATTTCAGACTAATTCCTCCTTTCGAAGTATCTTAGCCTTTTGTGCATCCACCTGATCTCACAGTTACGATTGACCAAGTGGTGTTTTAGATGAGTCGAACTTCTCAGATAAGCTTTGCCCTTTCGTAGCATCAACTTACCCGAGTATGTTCACGAACCCCCACGGAAGAGTTTTGCCCTTTCGTAGCATCCACTCAACCTTGGAAATTCTGACTATAAATGGCACATAGAACAAGTTTTGAATACAAAGAAATGAAACTAAAAGATATTACAACATTATATAATACAAGAAAATACCTTCCACCGAATAAAGAGTTTAGCTACGAATATCCATAGAGATGGATACCATAGCTAAATACTCGGGGGTTTTTGAAAACAGTAAGAGGGAAAGGGGTGGAATACTCAAGAACCAACAGGAGTATTCCTAATTTCCTACTGAATACTCAAGAACCAACAGGAGTATTCTCTACAGTATTATAATACTCGAGAACCGACAAGAGTATTATAATTTCCAGTATAATACTCAAGAACAAACAGGAGTATTATTTCAAAATCGAACCAAACTTACAAGTAACAAACTTAGAGAGAGAAGTGATTTACAATTTTGGGATGCATTTGTGAGGAGGAGGAGCACCTCCTTTTATAGGAAAAATGGGTGGAGATGGGTGGTGGAGATTGGTTTGATCCAAGGGAGGAGGAGGAGGCAAGGAGGAGCCAAAGAGGAGCCACCACTTGGCGGAGGAGGAGTGGAGGAGCTCAGCCGCCGGTAGCCGGTCACCATGGAGGAGGAGTGGTGGAGGAAGCCACCTCCAAGGCAAGTCAACCGGTTGCCCAAGGAGGAGGAGGGTGGCGCCGCCGGTTGTGGGTGGAGAATGGGGTGGTTTTGCCTCCTTTGGTCACCTCTTCATCAAGTCACCAAGTCATCTTGCCCATATGTGAGTTTTGTACAGTTTTGTGCAGTCTTTTCACAAAACTGTCAGTGTGTTCCTTTCCCGGGCTGTCTTGATTCCTCTCCTGATTCTTCTGATTAATTTGTTATGGTCAATTTCACGTCAGGATCCTTGATGTTTCTTCAGTCGGCATATGATCTTGACCTTGGATTGACTCTTGTTATCTTTTCAGCATAAAATCCTCTCCTTAGCGTGTTTTCACTTCAGTCTCTAAAATGCCCTGTGGAAATATATCGGGACTAACAGACAAAAGTTAACTAGACAAACAGTCTAATTTGGTGGGTTTAACTGTGTTTCTGATTCGTACAATTATGGTCCATCAGAATACCCCCCACTTTTAGTTGTTCGTCCCGAACAATGCTATTAAAGGGCGTAAGTTCTAGGTTCGGTTTTGGCATATGAAAATTAGACTGTGGTACTCGATCTATCCTAATTCATGCATTGCTTACTTATTACCAAATTAAACTGTGTAAATAAATAGAAGAAACTTAATACTTGTACCTCCGTGCTGAGATGCAAATTATATTGGATGTTTCGGGAGATAGCCTTTTTCAGGTTCCTGGGTTGCAGCCTCGGGATCGTTTCGTACTATATGGTCTTCTGGTAGCTTTTTCATGCACGTGATTCGGTTCGGGTTTCAGTGAGTTGAACCTTCTTGATTTTTTTCTTTTCTTTGGCGAGGGACTGCTTTTTTGTTGTAGTGAATCGGCCTTTGGCCTTTGATTTGACTTTGTTGAGTGCTTCACTTTTGCTCGGTTAAAACCTTCACAATTTTGGGCCTTTGGCCTCTTTTGATTTTCTTCTTTGAGTTTTTCGCTTCTTTGTGACTTGCTAGTCCATTTTATCAGCCTTCTTGGGAGGTCCAATCATCGCCCGCAAGCCTATGGAAATACCTCCCCTCTCCTCTCGTCTTCGTCGTTTTGCGCGGGTCAAGATGAGGGTCGCTTATCTATTTTCTCGGCTATTTTGACTAGAGAGAGGACGGTCTGATTCCCGTCCTCGCCTTTGCATAGATGCTTCTTGGCGGAGTTTGACTCAATTGTTCACTGAAAATCCGAAGTGCAGCCTCCACTGACTTTGAAAACCATATAGTTTGATCTGATCCTTTGATTGCTTCCCAAGTCCTTCTAGGGCAGTTTATGTCAACTCCACATCCCTAGTTATCTCAACACAAAGGACAAATGGAAAGTTACATTCTAAGTTTTTAAACAGTTTGAATTTTCACAAGGTAAATGCATGAATTCTGATTTATCTTTTTCACATTCTTAAATTCATATGTTCAAAAAGATACTAATACTAAAAAAGAAAAAACAGCAAGCATGTTATTTATGTACACAGGTGGTTTTCACCCCCCACTTTTGAACGAAGGCGTGCCTTAGTTCAAAAGTCATGCAAGCTTAAAACTAAGTACTGAAAGTAAGTGCAGAAAGTAAGATAGTGTCGGGTTACCTCCCGACTAGTGCACTTGTTTTACGTCGTTGGCTCGACGATACCTCGTTGTGGATTACTGGTTTGGGTCCCATGGGTGGCTGAGGTCAAATTTCTTGATTCCACCGACTTTGATTCTTGCGGTGAGTTTTCCGGATTTTTTAGCAGATGACGGATTTGGGTCCAGTTCTGATGGTATCTCCTGCCAATGTCTCTGAGAGGGCGAGGGACCTTTCACTATCAGCTTTTTGAACTGGTTGTTCTCCTGTTTAGGGCTGTCTTGTCCAGTCATGGCGAAAGCGTGCTCCATGTAGGAGTCATTCTGCTCGGGCCCTTTTCCCATCCTCTTTTCAGCCTCATGGTTTTCAGCGATTTGCCTATTGATCGAGGGGAAAAGTCGGGAAGGCCTGGGAAATTTGTCAGTGGTGTTCTGGACTCCTACTTCGTTGCTTCCGGTGCTTTCCATGTCTGATTCTTCAGATGGTTCAGGAGTCTCTTCTGACGGTTCGGTGGTTTCTCCTTCATCAGCCTCTAGGTCAGCTTCTTCTGTCTGCATTTCCTCGTCAATTTGGGGTGCTCGTCTTGTGGCAGCGGCCAGGCCGATTATAAGGTACCACATGTCTACAATGGTGAAGTTTATGGCAGACCTTCTCATTGCTTCGTTTACTCTTCCCAGCTCTTCGGATCTCATCCCACGAAGAAATTTTTGGAGAAGAACTTTCTTTGAGAATCCATGGTGCGGGCAGCGTGAGACGATGGCATCGTAGTTCATGTAGTATTCGTCCAAGGTCTCATCCCGGGATTGTTGAAGGTTCAGGATCTTCTCGCGGGTTTCTTGGCGTAAAGATGGTAGGGAGAATTCTTTTAGGAATGGTGCGCAGATGTCCACGAAACGTACTGCACTGCTAGCTGGTGATGCGTAATACCAGATTGTTGCGAAATCCGTTAGAGAGAATTTAAAGCATTTAAGCTTAAATTCCTCTAATGTTTCATTCTCAGGTTTAATGTGGCAGCAAACGTAATGAAAGCTCCGACAGTGTAGTACTGGATCTTCTGCATCCGTTCCCCCGAACAGTGGAAGGTGCCGTGTTGTCCATGCATATGAAGGTGGTTGCGTCATGGGGTCATGGGAGGGAACGAAAGAATAGCTTATTCGACGGCTAATTCCCCGGCAACGGCGCCAATTTTGACGGAGCCCACTGCACTGTCGTTAAGGTGCAGTGTTCTCTGTACAAAATAAATTTATAATATCCGCTACTTGTGACTACACTACTGGGTAGTAAGTGGTAAGTAGGGGTCGAACCCAAGGGAATTAGGGGAATAGGCTATTCTTTTAGGGTGATTGAACTGGGGGGAGCGTGTTTTATGGTTGATTGAGGTTTTAGCGCTCTGATTAACTACGTGATTTTTTGGGGGTTTTTGGTTTTGATAGCGGAAAAGTAAATACAGAAATTAAATGCTGTAAATACAAAGAAGACTTACAGTGGGTGATGCGTGATTGTAATTCCTCCGGTAGATCAGCAGTTGGTGATTGCGGTTTAACAGTTAAGAGAAGCATTCGGTTTCAGGTACTCTTGTATTATAACATGTATATAATAAACTGTTAGTAACTTTTCTAAGTATTCAAAGATGAATCGAGGCCATTTCGTAGCGCAAGACTTGCAACATCGTTTAAAGCAACCCTTGTTCTATTTCAGACTAATTCCTCCTTTCGAAGTATCTTAGCCTTTTGTGCATCCACCTGATCTCACAGTTACGATTGACCAAGTGGTGTTTTAGATGAGTCGAACTTCTCAGATAAGCTTTGCCCTTTCGTAGCATCCACTTACCCGAGTATGTTCACGAACCCCCACGGAAGAGTTTTGCCCTTTCGTAGCATCCACTCAACCTTGGAAATTCTGACTATAAATGGCACATAGAACAAGTTTTGAATACAAAGAAATGAAACTAAAAGATATTACAACATTATATAATACAAGAAAATACCTTCCACCGAATAAAGAGTTTAGCTACGAATATCCATAGAGATGGATACCATAGCTAAATACTCGGGGGTTTTTGAAAACAGTAAGAGGGAAAGGGGTGGAATACTCAAGAACCAACAGGAGTATTCCTAATTTCCTACTGAATACTCAAGAACCAACAGGAGTATTCTCTACAGTATTATAATACTCGAGAACCGACAAGAGTATTATAATTTCCAGTATAATACTCAAGAACAAACAGGAGTATTATTTCAAAATCGAACCAAACTTACAAGTAACAAACTTAGAGAGAGAAGTGATTTACAATTTTGGGATGCATTTGTGAGGAGGAGGAGCACCTCCTTTTATAGGAAAAATGGGTGGAGATGGGTGGTGGAGATTGGTTTGATCCAAGGGAGGAGGAGGAGGCAAGGAGGAGCCAAGGAGGAGCCACCACTTGGCGGAGGAGGAGTGGAGGAGCTCAGCCGCCAGTAGCCGGTCACCATGGAGGAGGAGTGGTGGAGGAAGCCACCTCCAAGGCAAGTCAACCGGTTGCCCAAGGAGGAGGAGGGTGGCGCCGCCGGTTGTGGGTGGAGAATGGGGTGGTTTTGCCTCCTTTGGTCACCTCTTCATCAAGTCACCAAGTCATCTTGCCCATATGTGAGTTTTGTACAGTTTTGTGCAGTCTTTTCACAAAACTGTCAGTGTGTTCCTTTCCCGGGCTGTCTTGATTCCTCTCCTGATTCTTCTGATTAATTTGTTATGGTCAATTTCACGTCAGGATCCTTGATGTTTCTTCAGTCGGCATATGATCTTGACCTTGGATTGACTCTTGTTATCTTTTCAGCATAAAATCCTCTCCTTAGCGTGTTTTCACTTCAGTCTCTAAAATGCCCTGTGGAAATATATCGGGACTAACAGACAAAAGTTAACTAGACAAACAGTCTAATTTGGTGGGTTTAACTGTGTTTCTGATTCGTACAATTATGGTCCATCAATCAACTAGATTTTGATGTGTCCGGACATAATCAATCGAAATCACCACGTGAGTGATCAGTTCACGAACCGTGCTGTCTAACGCCCAGATGTCTCAATTTACCATTGTACATTTGGTTATAAGCTTCAGCCAAAGTTGCCTTACTATCACAATGGATAGAAATAGAAGCTACTGGCTTCGGCCACAATGGAATCTCATGTACTAGATTCCTTAGCCATTCTGCCTCTTTACCGGCAGCCGCTAAGGCTATAAATTCAGATTCCATGGTCGAGCTGGTGATGCAAGTTTTCTTCTTAGAAACCCATGATATGGTACCTCCCCCAAGCAAGAATACCCAAGCACTTGTAGAAGGATCTTCTAAATTGGTAATCCAACTTGCATCGGTATATCCCTCTAGGACCGAGGGAAAACCAGCATACACCAAGCCATAATTCATGGTTCCCTTAAGGTATTTGAGTACTCGCCTAATAGCTTCCCATTGAAGATTACTAGGGTTACTAGTATATCTACTCAAATTTCCCACTGCATAAGCTATGTCAGGCCTTGTACTCGTCATTGCATACATTAGGCAACTAATGACTTGCGAGTACTCAAATTGTGAAAATGCTTCACCCGTATTAGGTAAAAGCTTCACACTTGGGTCCATGGGAGTGCTAACCGGAGAACAATTCAAACAGTTGAATTTCTTAAGCACTTTCTCAACATATTGAGATTGTGACAGTGCTAAACTTTTGTTCTCACGCTTGATTCTAATACCAAGAATCACATCCGCTTCTCCCATATCTTTCATTGCAAAACTTGATGATAAGAAATCCTTAGTAAGGTCTACTTGTTTTTGGTCAGTACCAAAAATCAGCATATCATCAACATACAAGCAAATGATTACACCATTTCGGGAGTTGTCAAATTTGCTGTAAATACACTTGTCTGCTTGATTCAACCTGAATCCATTTGACAAGATTACATCATCAAACTTTTGATGCCATTGTTTGGGTGCTTGTTTCACCCCATACAACGATTTGATTAGTTTACAAACCTTAGTTTCATTTCCCGGCATGATGAATCCTTCCGATTGCTTCATATAGATTTCCTCATCCAAATCCCCATTCAAGAACGCTGTCTTGACATCCATTTGGTGTACAACCAGATTATTAATTGCAGCAAGTGCAATCAACAACCTTATGGAAGAAATCCTTGCAACCGGAGCATACGTATCGAAAAAATCAATACCTTCCTTTTGCCTAAAGCCTTAGATGACCAATCTGGCTTTAAACTTATCAACCGATCCATCAACCTTCATTTTCCTTTTGAAAATCCATTTGCAGCCTAATGGCTTGCAACCCGGTGGAAGATCCGACAATACCCAAGTATTATTTCCAATGATAGAGTCCATCTCATCGTTTATTGCCTCTTTCCAGATGGACACGTCTTGAGACCTCATAGCCTCATCATAGGTTCTAGGATCATCATCAATGTGATAACAATATGAGTATTGATACTCAATATCATCTCTAGAACCCTAAATCAGGTAAACTTGATAATCCGGTCCAAAAGATTTTTCAATCCTTCCCCGTTTGCTTTTACGAGGCTCAAACGATGTACCGTTAGAAGATGTGTCAACATCATCTTCCAACACAGCTCTTGTGGAGCTAGAAATCAAATCTTGAGGTCTAGGTATCGATGAAAATCGATTCTCATCAAAAATTGCATCTCTTGATTCAATTATGGTGTGAGCCAAAATTGAATCATTTGTTCCAGTCACATAGAACCTATACGCTTTGGAACGTTCAGCATATCCAACGAAGATGTAATCAACACCTCTTTCTCCCAAACTAGTTATTTTGGGAACCGGTAGTCTCACTACCGCTCTACATCCCCAAACTCGGAGATAATTCAGATTTGGTTTATTTTTGTGCCAAAGCTCATATGCGGTAACATCATTCCTTTTGTTAGGAATTCTGTTAAGCAAATAACAGGCCGTTAACATAGCCTCACCCCAAAATCCTTTACTCAAACCAGAGTAGGATAATATGGAATTAATCATTTCCTTTAGAACTCTATTCTTTCTTTTAGCTACACCATTTTGCTGTGGTGTATAAGGTGTTGTAGTCTCATGAATGATACCATTCATCTGGAAATATACCGGATCGTAATATTCCCCACCTCTATCAGTTCTAAGCTTCTTAATCAAATCATGCATCAATTCTACTTCAGCTCTATACACTTTAAACTTGTCTAAAGCTTCATCTTTAGCATGCAGCAAGTACACATAACAATATCTAGAACAATCATCGATAAAAGTTATGTAGTACTTTTTATTTCCTAAAGATGGAGTAGAATGTAAGTCACCCAAATCACTATGAACAAGTTCAAGCAAGTTTGATGATCTTGATATTCTTTTGAATGGCAACCTAGTGATCTTTGTAAGCATGCATGTAGTATATTTATCACCATTTATGTCAACTTTAGGTATTAAACCTTCCTTAGACATTGTATTCATGCGCTCATAATGAACATGTCATAATCTAGCATGCCACAAAGTTAAGTCATCACTAGTAGAAGACATGTAAACACAATTCACCACTTTATTTACATTCAACATAAACATGCCATTACAAAAGTAACCAAATCCCACAAAAATACCACACTTCGACAATACATATTTGTCGGATTCATACACTTGCTTAAAACCAAACTTGTTCAACAAACTACCGGAAACTAAGTTTTTCCGGATTAGAGGTACATGTAAAACATTCAACAACTCAAGGGTTTTTCCCGAACTAAACTCTAACACTACAGTTCCTTGGCCAATTATCGGTGCAGTTGACTCATTTCCCATGTAAAGGACAGCTCCTTCTTTCACCGTTTCATAAGTCATGAAACTATGTCGGTCTTTGCATACATGCTTGTTAGCACCCGAGTCAATCCACCATGCCACTTCATCATCCTGAACATAAAATGTTTCAGTGATTAGTGACACATAATTCACATTAGAATTACAATCAAAAATAGAAAACTGACCTTGAAGGTTGGAAGGGCATTTGTCTTTGCCCTTATCCCCAACGTTCATTTTCCCTTTTCCTTTCTCATTCTTGGCCGACTTACAATCATTCTTGTAGTGTCCTGGTTTCCCACAAATCCAACAGCAACCCTTAGGTTTCTTGTCGAACTTGCTACCATGTTTCTCATTGAAACGTTTCTTTCCCTTGAATTTCTGAAGACTTCCCTTGTCTTCCACTACATGCACAGAAGACGACTCAATAGTCTCTTTCTGTTTTGCATCCTCTTCTTGAATCCTAATTGATTCTTCCACTTGTAACTCTCCACCGAGCTCCTCAAGAGACATCTCCTCTTTCTTATGTTTAAGTTTGTGCTTGAAGTCCTTCCACAAAGGTGGTAACTTATCAATTATGCTAGACACTGCAATGAAATCATCCATCTTCATTTTATACTGAGAAAACTACCCCAAGATGCGAGTCAACTCATTGAATTGCTCCATCACTGGTCTAGCATCGACCATCTTGTAACTGTTAAAGTTACTCACAAGAAATTTCTTGCTTGATGCATCTTCCTGCATGTATTTTGCTTCAAGTGCATCCCACAGTTCCTTTGCGGATTCCACAGTTTGATACAGATCAAATAGGGGATCAGACATACCATTGAGAATATGACCACGACAGATGTAGTCATCATTCTCCCATTTACTCCTCTTCCTGATTGCTTCAATTGGAGCATTGTCACTGACTTCCGGAATAGGGGTAGACAGGACATATACCACCTTCAAGTTGGTCAGCAAGAAATGCATCTTCTGTTGCCATCTTCTGAAGTTCACTCCTTCGAACTTCTCCAGTTTCCCAAAGTTTTTCGTCATCTCTTTCACCGAAGCAGCAGACATCTCAAAAACTATCGAAATAGATTGTAGGATCCCGGTCGTCTGTAGATGCTTCAAAATACAATGATCTTGGATGACTTTGAATCACGAAGAAACTTCGCTTTCCTAATTCGATATTTCGACCGGGTAGGGATTACGAAATCAACGAATTGAGATATGACAAAAGTCCTTTTGTATTTGGACAATGAATATGGTGGAATGAATGCAATTGATTGAGAATCAAAACTCAGGAGATCAATACACGATTCAAAGAGTTCATACAAAACCGATTTGTATGTGTCTTTCTCTGTTTGTTTTCCAAATCCAGAAAACAGAGCATGAAGCGGTTTTGAGCAGTTAATTGGATAATTAATTGGATAACTTCCAATTCAAAAGAATTGTAAATCAACAAGCTAGCCACGTGTTGAGCCGCCCGGCTCCAAATCTCAGCAAAATATATTGTTTTACAATTCTTTTCCAACCGGCCGGCTCAAGCCATTCCTCTCAATCGACAGCTCACCTGGCCGGTTCAACACCCCAGAAAAATCTCATGTTTGAGACATCTTTCTCAACCGGCCGGTTCAGGTTTTGTTCATGAATTTTGCAAGTGAAAATCTTGCTGATCTCAATCCAAAGCAAGCTCAAATGAATTCCAAAGAATTTCATTTATTCATGAAACATCTTTGCAAGGTTTCATACATGAATTACTATGTATAAACCTAAAATTTCCAACAGTATCCGGAGGTGCTATCAAGTCAAGATTTTTCATTATGAAATGTTGAATATAATTATATTAGTTAATGTGGGTATAAATATGATAATAAATAAATGATAAACCTGTGTAAGGTAGGACTGTTTAAATCAAGGCTTCCTAAATTTGAGTAGTCAAAATAGGCTCCACATTTAGGTTATATATATATTGACACGTAAATACAAGTCATTTTCAGGGACAATGTAGTAGTCTAAATGCAGTGAGTGTGGGTAGCAAGTGTCAAAATGGTAGATAACCCAATTTCAAAGTTGCACCAAATCGCGGGGTTCAAATTTAAAAAAGAAAAAAGAAAACCCATTAAAACAATATTTGGTCCTGGCCGGTCGGTTTAGAGTAGTTAGTTAGTTAGTTCTTATAGGTAGCTCTAACAGCTGAGGGTTTAAGATTTATTAGTACATCCATTCATTCTGGCTTTGACTGATCCTGAAATGGGAATCGGGACGTACGTATGGTATTTGTAGTACATCCACAAATCACATGTAGTTTATCTTTCACCACTTCTTATAGTAATTAAAGCTATTTCATCTAATAAGTAATAATTAGAGAGGTAGAAGAATACTGAGTATTGTGATTGTCCTTTTAAAACAAAGTTTCTATAAACAAAATTATTTCTTACTAGCTTAACCTAACCACAATTAATACTAAATGCTGAGTGGGAAATGAAGATAAAGGCAAAATATTCAAACATATCATGATACTTTATCTGAGTTTGCGCAGGGATTAGTGGAGCTACTTTTCCTGTAATTAAACCACAAATACTTGAAATTTAGATATCACCATGATAATGGAGTTTTGGAGTTGCACATTTTTAATTCTTTAGTTTTTCTTGGAGGTAAGAATACACATCATATTTATTAGGGATGCACAAATCAAACCCGGATCGGGAAACTGGACCGGTACCAGGTCGGTCCACATATTTCTGAAATTTCGGGTTTCGGGTCGGTTCGGTCTGGACCAGTATATTTTCCGGTCCGGTCCGGTCTGGACCGTAAACTTATATTTTTTTATTTTTTAAATACTCAATTACTATTTACTAAAAACTAATTTAATTGTAAATTGTAAATAAACTAGAATTACAGGAACGACGAACCAAAACTCTATTTTTTTTAGAAACTCAAGTCTCAATCTTCTTCTTTTTTCAGAACATGTTATCTGTTGTTCTTTATCAAAAAAAGAAACAAGAAAAAGAACATGTTATCTTTTGTTTTGTTTGTACCTTCATTCCCAATAGTCAAACTAGCTAGTGCATTACAATTTACAACTCAGAATCAGATACATGCAGTAACATATTAATAGCAAAAACAGAAAAAACAGAAAACAGATTGATTTGTTTGGATTTTTTGTTTTTCGGTCCGGTCCGGTCCATAGATCTAACCCGACCCGGATATATCCGGTCCGGTTCCCGATCTCCATTTCCAGAAAAATCCGGTCCAACGGGTTGAACCGGACCGTATATATCCGGTCCGAGTCGGTCCACAATCCAATTTTTCAGAAAAATCCGGTCCGGTCGGACCCGGATGCACATCCCTAATATTTATTAGTCCAAACTATAGAATAAAGATTAAGTACAAAGCATATTTTTAATGCAAAATGTAAAGTTGATCAAAACTGAGTTATAATTCGTTACCGAAAAACCAAAAATACGACATAGTTCGTTAAGAGTATTTTATAATTTATTGCCGAGAAATTAACTATAAACAAAATTTAATAAGAGAATTAATCTCATCAGTCCAAATGACCAAATCAAAGATTGTCACTAATTTGTAATTTTTACAAAAAATTTTTGTTCATCATCTTATTATTTTTTTTCCAAAGTACAAAGACATTATGTTTCGTCTGGTATAAAAAATTTCCACCCACATAAATTCCTTCCTATAAATACTCGAACGTATTGCAGTCCAGAACATAAAGAAACACACACTTATGAAGCACTCCAACAAACATCCCATGAAAACTCAGGCAAGCACAACTGACACACACAACCCCATTTCTCTCTCTACTTTTTCATCAACAAAACCCTACTTGTTCTCATCTACCTTTTCACCATTTTAATTCTTCGCAGGTTGTTATACTCATCATCGTTGCGCTTCTCGCCGCAACAGCCGAATGCAGAAACGTCAGGCATCTGGAATCCAAGTTTGAGTACTCAGCCATCAACTGCAGATCTCACAGCGCTTCCTTAACCGACTACGGCGGAGTTGGCGACGGAAAAACCTCCAACACCAAAGCCTTCAGAGCCGCCATCGACCACTTGAGCCAGTACGGATCCAACGGCGGCGCTCAGCTCTACGTCCCTGCTGGAAAATGGCTCACTGGAAGCTTCAACCTCACCAGCCACTTCACTCTCTACCTCCATAAGGACGCAGTCCTTCTCGCCTCTCAGGTACTGAGACTTTCTTATTCATTTTCAGAATTAGGCAAACGCGGCCTTAATCAGTCTGGTTAACCGGTTATTCCATTCCATTCAGGAGGTGAGTGAGTGGCCCGTGATCGAGCCGCTACCATCGTACGGTAGAGGAAGAGACACGTCAGGCGGGAGGTACATCAGTCTCATCTTTGGAACTAATCTGACGGATGTCGTCATTACGGGTAATTATTAAAATTAAAGTGAATAATAATTAATGTTACATATATTTTAATTTTTGGAGTATTCTGGATCGTTGGATTTAGGTGATAACGGGACGATCGACGGCCAGGGATCGCTCTGGTGGCAGAAATTTCATCAAGGGAAGCTTAAGTACACCCGTCCGTACCTGATAGAGATTCTGCACTCGGAGGATATTCAGATTTCGTATCTGACGCTGCTCAACTCTCCCTCTTGGAATATTCATCCCGTCTACAGCAGGTTTTTGTTTATACTCCACGTGTCAGATTTTGATTGGTTGGTCAACTATAATTAATGGTTTTTGGTTTTCAATTTGCAGCAATATTCTTGTCCAGGGAATCACGATCATAGCTCCTGTTAAATCTCCCAACACCGATGGCATCAACCCAGGTTTTGAAACTGTCCGATTGGGTTTTAGTTATTTCGATTTGGTGTGATAAAATGTGAATGTGATTTGTCTGGATTTGCAGATTCTTGTACAAACACGAAGATTGAGGATTGCTACATTGTGTCGGGGGATGATTGCGTGGCGGTCAAGAGCGGCTGGGACGAGTACGGAATCAAATACGGCATGCCAACAAGTCAGCTGATCGTGCGTCGCCTGACTTGCATCTCGCCCTACAGCGCGATGATCGCGCTAGGGAGCGAGATGTCAGGCGGCATACAAGACGTCAGGGTAGAGGATTGTCTAGCCCTGAACACCGAATCAGGTGTCAGAATCAAGACAGCAGTCGGGCGTGGAGGATTCGTTAAAGATATTTATGTAAAAGGGATGACACTGAAGACAATGAAATGGGCATTTTGGATGACGGGAAATTACGGATCCCATGCTGACAAAAACTTTGATCCCAAGGCATTGCCGGTTGTAGAGAACATTAACTACATGGACGTGGTGGCTGAAAACGTGTCGATGGCTGCGCGGCTAGAGGGGATTAGTGGTGATCCTTTTAAGGGTATTTGTATGTCCAATGTGACGATTTCTATGGCTGCTAAGGCGAAGAAGGTCCCTTGGACTTGTGCGGATATTGAAGGAGTTACTAGTGGCGTGACGCCTCAGCCCTGTGATCTCCTGCCGGACCAGAAGACCGATAAGAAAGACGAGTTGTGTAATTATCCGATCCAGAGTCTCCCAATTGACAAGGTTCAGATGAAGAAGTGTTCCTATGGAACTTAAACTAGATACATAATTACCAAACCGAGCAACGGAGCGCTGTTTGCTCAGACCAAAATCGCACTAACGCGATTTTTTATTTACGATGAGTTTGTATAACTATAAGCAGATTTGAGAATAAAGTGTGGCAAAATAGAGTTACATTACATTACATTACATGAATGATGATGAAGTATTTATAGGCTATGAGATGTTGGCCCAAGGGTTTTTATTACATAAGAATTATTACCAGGACTGGGATTTCAAGGCAGTTTTTCGAGTGCAGAGGAGTTCTCCATTAATTAATGTGGTTCAGGATTGAACAAGAGGGACTCTTTCCAGATCAACTCCTTGATGTCCTCCTCAGTCAATGAAGATTGCTCAAAGTCGAAAACGAAAGGCCTCGGGCACGCTGGCTCGGTGCTAACATTGTGGAACCTTGCTAGGTAAGGATGGGATAGAGCTTCCTCAACTGAAGCCACATAAAAACATTAAGCGTAACGAGTATGACAAAAACATTGGAACAGGCAAGAGGCTTGCTTACCAGTGACTCGTTTCTCCGGGTCGAAAACGAGCATTTTCTCTAGTAAATCAATGGCCTCAGCAGACATGTTGGGGAACCTAGTCGAGAATGGCTGCTTTGGGTACTGAGGAAGCTGTCGGACGTATCTTCTGGCATTGTCGCTACGGAGGAATCCTAGGCTCGAGTCGTCAGGTGACCCGATAAGCTGTCCATCCAAAGTCCAAAACACATAACATTTTTTAGAGTAGACAACAAAGAAACTTAGCCGCTGGAGAACTTAATGGTCACTTACCTCAGTGACAAGTTTAAGCTGATCTACATAGTCTCGACCAGGAAACAAAGGCCGCCTAGTCATGATCTCACCGAATATGCATCCGACAGACCACATATCGATCGCTGCAGTGTACTCAGAGCAGTTGAGTAGCAGCTCAGGTGCTCGGTACCAACGTGTGACAACATATTCTGTCATGAAGTCTGTCTCAGATGTTGTCCTAGCAAGCCCAAAGTCTCCAATTTTCAGGTCACAGTTAGCATTCACTAGTAGATTGCTTGGCTTGAGGTCTCTGTGCAGGACATTTGCCGAGTGCACATACTTAAGCCCTCGAAGAATCTGGTATACAAAAAACTGCAACCAGTAGAAACCGTTATGAGTTTCTTACAAATTGAATTCTAATCCAGTTCTGACTAATCATAAAATGTTCGTTTTCGAGCGAGTCTATTTATATCACATGAAGCTAAGTTCTAAGTAATAAGAAATTGAAGGACTTGGCCATACCCGACAATGATCCTCCGACAAGGGTTGATCGGAGCGGATGATCTGTTGAAGATCAGTGTCCATCAAGTCATACACGATGTAAACATCGTTGAAATTCTCCTTTCTCAGAGGCCGGATCACGTCTTTGATGGCAATAACCTGCAGATGAACAACTTGTGAAGTAAGATTCACTTGATAAAATTGTCACAAATAGCCTTGGAAGAGAAGAAAATGTTACTTGAAAAAAATTCGAACTGTTGAGTAAAGAATGCTTAGTCCTATATAAAACCAAGACCGGATCGAAAACGAATACCAAGTAAGTAATTATCCATCAGAGATGATCAATTTTTAGAAATGGAGTTTACATTTTCATGATTCATGTGGCGAAGAAGCTTGATCTCCCTCAAGGTCCTCTTGGCATCGATTCGGTTATCGAATGCATTCCCAATTTTCTTGATGGCCACGTCTTCTCGAGTCTCAGCGTTCAGCGCAGCACTGATGAGATTCAAACACGAAGAAAGTAGAGTATGAACTGAGGAAAATCTAAGAAAGGGAAAAGAAGAAAAAGAGGAGGAGGAGGAGACTCACCAGACCATCCCACAAGCGCCACGGCCAACGGGTCGAATGGGAGGAACATATTTTTTGGAAACCTCAAAGAGGCTGCCATAGATATTGTACTGAACATACTTGCCACCATGAGTTGGTGTTCCTTTTATGCTGCCGCTGTGTTCAGTGGAAGCCGGAGCAGGCACGCTGGCTTCCATCCCAAGGCAGCTGGATCGGTACTTCGGACAGGTAGCCGTGGGGAAAGACTTGGGGGACAAAATGAAGCTGAGGAGATGATGAGGAAATGCAGGTGGCTTTGGAGAAGGAGATGTTGAGAGAAAGAAAAGGGGTTGTGGAAGCGTGACAATACGCGTGGAACCTTAGGACATGGACGACCCGTGAGGATCAAAGTCTTTAGTTTTCAAACCACATCAGCATCATGTGGTGGTGGGATTCACACCCTCTATCTGGTTTTCTTGTGATGCAAGAAAGATCAAATCTTGGAGGCTCTCAGAAGTTGGATTTGGGGATTTTAATCATTGTTCATATCATTATATATTTTTTTTGAACATGTACAAACAGCATACCAGGTCTGAGGAACAGAACAACGAACAATTACAACACAGATTTTGTATTACAAGTTATATACAAACACTTCATCAACATTGTAGTTAACGATTGATGTGCCGGTGTCAAGTAAAACCTCAACAAGTGAGGTGTAGATCATTTCACAGCTTGAGCAGCTTTCATGGGGGAGTTGGATATGGTAATGTGAGATCTGAGACTGCAAAGCAGCGTGTCTCGGCCAGCAAGGACTATCCGGAAGAAGTTGTCAACCTCTGTTGATAGAAGATCGAGTGCGTGAGATAATTTCTCTGCGGACTTTCTCAAATCCGACACGATAGACATAGATTGCAAGACCTCTGGTTGGAGTTGAATATTGTCAGCTTGGGATATGCGGAGAAAGTTTATGATGCTGGCATCGACTGCTTCTAGCTCTTTTAAAACCGGGATGGCCCTGTCGCTGGAGGACTGGAATTTGATTCTGATCTCGCCATATATTAGCAGCTGTAATCTGGTAAATGTATCTGCCCATGGCAAGGTCTCCGGAACATGCAAATCAACCAGTTTCTTTGGGGAACAGGAGAAAGCTGCAGTGAAGATGCTGCTTATGAACAAAGTTTTCACCTTGAATCCGTATATTGCGTGCATCAAGACCTTTCCTTTGGGGGAGTTTCTAACCTTGGGGAGATTAAGGGATGCCGCAAAAATTCTAATATGACGGTGCAGCTCTCCAGTCCAGGATTCTTTGCAATCGCGTGGTGCTTCCATTTGGAAAGAGAGTGATGAACAGACCCAAACTTTGGGGTATCGGAATCCATGTTTTGCAGAGCACACTGAAGAATAAGATTGCCTTGGCTTAGCCGCGAGATCTCAGAGCTAAAAGCATTGCAGAGGTCCAGTAACTTCATGCTATTGTTCAGATAAACATCAGTCCACCCTTCGTCCCAGTCTGAAACAGGGAGGTCGAGATCAACGATAAGGGCCTTGATATCATTGTGAGTCTCACAAAGGGACTCCATCGCCAGCTTCATCCACGACATGCTCAAAATACTGTCCTTCGTTATCGCCATAAGTTTCTTTAAGCTATGAGCCAGTTTCTCCTCAAATGAGTTGAGTAACGAAATAAGGTGAGGAGACATGTAAGACCCTCTCGGTAACATCATTCGGAAATTATTCTCGAACTGGAAAAGGCTCGGGATTGGACCTTGAGGGCGGCTCATCTTCTCCGCAAACTGCACAAGAAATATGAAAACAGTTGCATCAGAATGTTATTATATCCACGAGTATACCGATTCCATGGTCCAATATACCAAACAAACTTCTGGTTCAAGCAAACGCAACTATTACGAGAGATGACATCAATTTGCAAACAGTATAGACTTTTCTCACATTTAAAAGTCTAAGTTGACAATTTCCAGATAATACCAAACATGATGCACAAGGATTATATAAAAGCAAAATATTCTCTAAATAGGTTGTAAGTAGTGTAAACACTAAAACTTGTATCACCGAATATAAATTCTCAGCTCAAGACCCATGTGAATCTAATCTGCCCCAAATCAATTACAACCACGAATTTCATTCATTCAGGTATCATACGTCCTTCCGAGAACAGACATGACAATACCCAAACTATAACCGTAGACACATAAGCATAAGTTATCAGCCATCCATCAAACTCCTATGGCGCAGGAAATCGTATATGAAGTAAGCCACAATGTGACCAATTTCTGATTCTCAAACCTAATGAGTTCAATAACCCTTTTATCAATGAACTCCAACAGCATGTCAATCAACTATCTGAAAGCAACATTTTTATGTGAAATGAAAGACCTTAACTACACAACTCAATTCCTAGAAAGTCGTCCAAGCAGAGATCTCAGAAACATTTGAGAACATTTATTCCATAATTCAAAAAAATCACACATAAACAAGTGATAAATCCAACATATCACTAACCTTGGTCGGATCACTCAGCTCCAGGACAAGATTGAAGAAATTATAAGGATCCAAAATTCAATTTAACCCTTTTTTTATTCTTGAAGAGCCCTAAACCTTAAAAAAAATCGATCTTTAATGTGAAAAAAGAACTTCAACACGCTATATAGTAAGCATCAAGTTGTGAGCTTTGCCGAGTAACAGTGTTCATGATTCGTACCTGATGACGGCACGCGCGACGAGGGACGGAGAAGCTTCAGCGAAATGAGCAAACGCGTTGAGGGAGGCGACCAGTTGGTCTTAGTATTGAAAAGATAAAAGGCGCAGTTTGGCTGACGAGTTTTTTTTATTTTTGTGCCCTATTTCGCCCGATTCTCGCTTTTGTCCTGTTTTAAACACAAATATCGGTTTTGCCCCGTTTTTAAAGGAACCGGCTTGGCTAAACTCAATTTATATCATTTTTGATTAAAATCGGTTTGGGAGAAATCGGTTTGCTGACTGTGTCATTACGTGACAATATCTTGTCCTGCGTGGACCCAAAGAATTGCAACGTGTAAAACCGGTCCTGCGAAACCCGGTTTCATTGTAAAAATAATTGAAACCGGTTTGCGGTGCACCGGTTTGGAACAATTGCTAAGGAATCATGCCAGACTTTTCAGACATGCAAACTTTTCAGACCGAAGGGACAAAGGATTTGATGTGAAACCGAGTTGTGGCAAATCGGTTTTGCCTAAAACCGGGTTAGGGCAAACCGGTTTCGAACGAAACCATTTTGGGCCGAACCGATTTCGAACGAACCCGTTTTGAGCGAACCGATCTCATATTGTGTATCGCAGTCACACAATTTTCATACAAAATCAACATCCACTTCCTTTCAACATGGCATTTGTTAACAATAACTGATCAAATGGTTATGTCCACACTGACGACCCTGGTTAATCCAGTACTCGAAGAATACGATCGTGATGAAATGTAAGAACTGGAGATGCTCGCAACTGAAGATCCGAGTGTCGAATTCACGCAACCTCGAATCACTTGGGATCATCCAAATTTTGATGATATTTCAGCATGGGAAACGTTTCAACCCTATGATGAAAATCTACATACAATCCACCCTCAATCTCCGTCACTTGCAGAAGGTCAAAGCTAGCGCAAAAAAGAGAAGGCCATCCATACTGTGCGGAAGTACTCTATTTTGAACCGTGCGGAGTACTTCGTGAAGGAATCGGACCCTACTTTAATGGTTTTTGAATGTCTTAAGGGTAGAGATGTTTGTCCATGGCGAATTCGCATAGCGGTCACGCAAAGAAGAAATTACTGCGTAGTTCGGAAGAACAAAGATGACCACATATGCCAACATGGGTCCATTATCCTTAGTAACAAACACCTGAACACAAAATACATAGCTGATGAAATTGCGGAGGCGATGAATGAAAATTTGCGATTCAGCGCGCGAGAGATTCGAGCTAACATTAGGAAGGACTATGGGTATGAAATATCATACCTGAAGGCGTGGCAAGCAAAGCAGTTGGCACTTGTTAAACTATTCGGTGAGTGGGATAAGTCATTTGAAAAGCTGCCACATTTAATGCAGGCACTGGTGGATTCCAGTCCAGAGACATTTGTGAAGTGGGATCGAACACCACTCGATAATGGTGCTTCACAGGTAAACTGTGTATTCTGGGCATTTGTAGAACCCATTCATGCATTTAAGAATTGTCGTCCCGTACTGTCAATCGATGGGACATATATGTACGGGAAATGGGTGGGTAAGTTGTTAGTGGCTATTGGTTTGGACGCCAATAATTATTTACTTCCAGTTTGCTTTGCAGTGATGGAGAACGAGAGTAACTCGAGTTGGAAATGGTTCATGTCTTGAATTCGAGAAGGCGTAACTCAGCGCGAGGGATTGTGCATCATATCAGACCGACACAAGGGAATTCTAGCTGCCACGCGTGAACCGAATGGTCACCTCCGAATGCCTTTCATCGTGTATGCATGCGACACATACATAGCAATTTCCTGGATAAGGTGAAGGATGAATTTTTGAAAGCAAAACTTGGAAGCATGGCTTATCAGAGGAAGGAACTGAAGTTCAAGGCTGAGTATGCTAAGTTGTTGCACCTATTGCACGACATTTCCTGCACAAAAATGCAAATATCAATAATTATAACCAAACATATAAATTAATTTACAAATACTATATAAAATGCTTACATATAAGTCCAAACACCCCTTTGCAAAGGGTCAATATCAGCATCCGGTGGGGGCAGAGACCTAAATATACACTTCGATCTCCCAAAGCGCATACGCTCTCAGGTTCAGAATTGCATTATGAGCACAGGTCCAGCAATCTGACTCTCACCGAATCTGCTGGCCCTACAAAGCATACTGTATAAATATGTCAGTGCTGTACTCCCCCAGCTGTACTGTCGAGCAGTATCAAGATCCTCCAATAAGGAAAGAAAGTGGAGTGGGATGCTGCTACAGCTAAGTTTCAAACTAAGGTCAATCCCAGCAGTTGAAGGATATACGCCATTGCATATCTCTTCAACATCTCCTCATCTGCATCGGCAGGGATCACGGACATATTGTTATTGAACCATGTCCTCTTTGCCAGAGCTGATGAGTCCTTGTGACAATCAGGGTAGTCACCAAGCAGTCACATGCAAATTGGCGGCCATGTCAAATGCGAGTGACCCGTCACAGGCCTTCCTTCTATGGGTAGACCGGTAAAAAGTGCTACATCATGCAGCGTTATGGTGGCTTCTCCTCCATTAAAATGGAAAGTGTGCGTCTCGGGCCTCCACTTCTCCACTAGTGCAGTCACCAACACCGGATCTGACTTCACATTGGACACAATACTCCAAGGGTAGAACCCAGCATTGACGACGTACTGCCCAATGCGCTCATCTGGCGCCTCCATTGTACCATGCTTAACGGTAAGCAGTTAGTACACTTTTGGATCCATCTGTTACATAAACTTACCGACTTATTCCAAATTTCTTCAATTTGTACACTTCAATTTTTCATTAGTAGTAACAAATTGCATACAAATGACACATTATAAACTCAAGTTTAATTAAAATATAAACTTACCGACTTATTCCAAATTTCTTCAGTTCGGTGCGTATTCTGTCGAGTAAGAACAAAATCATCGATAAGATCGGGATTAATTATTTCGTCCAGATCCATATTGGGATTCAAAGTGGACTGCGATGGGACATTCCTAGAAGATGATGGTCTCTGTGATGCCATACCTGCAATCGATAAATAAACTTCCATGAATAAAATTAAATTTAAAATTCATATTACCACCAAATTGAACAATTCAACACAAACAATTCAACTAATTAACACCCAATTCAATAATTCAACATAAACATTTTCCTACTTAACATCAAATTCAACAATTGAACGCAAATAATTCAACAAATTACAACCCAATTAAACTAATTATCATTCAATTCATATAATTTTCAACATTTCAACACAAAAAATTCGACAAATTAACATCCAAATCAAATATATTTCAATTTGTAAACATAATATACAATACCGTCTCGCGGCAACCCGGTTTGACGAATCAGAGACGGAGGAGGTGGTACACAGCGGCGGGAGCGTCGACGATCGCCGGAGGGTCAAAATCTTAAGCTATGTGGTCGGATTACGGTCGGAATGGGTGAGGGGCGGAAGAGAGGGGAGAGTGACGGCGGAGGAAAAGAAAATAAAACCCTAATTTAATCTCAGATGCAACCGGTTTTCCCCATACCGGTTTCATGAAAGGTTTGACACGTGCCCAGCATTGCAACGCCACGCAGGACAAGATATTGCCACGTAGTGACACAGTCAGCAAACCGGTTTGGGGGAAACCGGTTTGGTTGAAAATCAACTAAACACGTTTCTCCCAACCCGGTTTTAGTCGAAAATGAAATAAACCGGGTTTGGCCAAACCGGTTCCTTTAAAAAATAGGGCAAAACCGATATTTGAGTTTAAAACAGGACAAAAGCGAGAATCGAGTTTGGAAAGAGGGCAAAAAATAAAAAAACTCTTGGCTGACCGGTTAATAAAGCCAAAGTGAATATCAAAAAATGGAGTGTCTCATTTACACATTTGAAACGTGGTGGGCTGTGAGTGGTCATTTCATTTGGGTTAGGATTTGAGATTTAAGTAAAACACTTTTTACTTAAGATTTTTTTTGATAACGGGGACAACAACTATGAATAATACAATGTATATGATGTCTCATCATATATTACATATATTAATATCTAAAGCTCTACTAAGGCATCGTGACCGAATCCGAAATCATAGGGTACATTTCTCCACTTCTGAAGCACAGGCCGGGTTTGACACCTTTACCATGCATGGATCCGCACATCTACCCCAAATCACTATCGGTACATTCTTGACACTTGGAGCTCATGCCACCTTGGGCACCTTTACCGTTGTATGACACGACACATCCATTTTGACGGTTGGAGGAAGCATCACGCGCGAGACGTGATGAGAAAATCATCCACGAGGGATGTAGGAAGCATCCACGCACGAGGCGGGACGAGGAAGAGGGAAAGTAAAAGAAAAAGGATAAATATCACAAAATTGTGAGAAAAATGATGTCCCCAGGACTAGGGAATGGAATCAGATCTTGAATTGTTAAGATATTTTCATGTTGTTAAGGATTCAATTTACAACTAGGGAATGGAAGCAGATCTTGAATCGTTAATCTGAGAAAACAATCAATTACAAAAATGTACGACATGTTTTGTGTATTTTTGCGCAATGATATAATTTTGCATGTATAAAGAAAAATAAAATTTTCCAATGAAGCATTTTTGTATAGGTTATTTATTAAAACATACCATAAATATTTCATTTTGATAATTAATTGCTTTTGCCTAGGTGAAAGTGAGTGTGTATTATGTTAAGGGCATCTACACCGGAGAGCAATTAGAGGACATGCGAGCAGACGTGGAGCAGGTGCAGCGTGGTGGAGTTGTGCAGCGGCGACGACGAGGACGTGCGGCAGCAGGTGCTGTCCGAGATGGTGCTGGAGCAATTGAAAGCTTAGGGTTTCATTGTGGCATTTGCTGCGTTTGGGCTGATTTTTGCCCAGTTTCAAGTTTTTTTTAAATCAACATTTGACCAAAGTTGACTTTGGGTTAAATGTGGTTCAACGGGATTATAAAAACGGTCCGTTAATCTGGTCCATTCATTTGAACCAAGATTTAATCTGACAGTTCAAATTAATTTATAACGGAAATATTTCAAAAATCCAAAAAATATCTGAAACAATCTTTAAAAATTATCTACATCCAGTCTATAAATACACACTTATTTTGACTCATAATTCAAACAAAATCATCTACATTTGTCTCAATCATCTCTCTACTTCAAATATTTTCATAAATTTCAAAGTTTCATATTCCAAAATGTCTCCTTCTTAGTCTATGACCGAAGATGTCCAATTGTGCATCTCATATTGTCGGCAATCCGTTGATCCAATTTCTGGCAACAAGCAAAAGTTTGATAAGTCGTGGGAAAAAATTCATGTCGATTTTCATCAAAATTGGATTTCGAATGGCAACCAACCTAGGATGGATTCGAGGTCGCAAGTGTCACTTGCTTCTCGATTTTGCAAATCGAAGGCAAACTTGATTTACTGGGGTTCTTGTATTTCCTACGCACAAAGTAGGAAATCCATATGCAATTTGCAAGACGAGGTATATATATATTTATATTTACATATATTGAATTACATTATACAATTATATTGTTTAGTTATTTGAATGGTAGATAAGAAAAGCGCAAACTATGTACGTCTCAAAGAAGAAGAAGGAATTCATACATTTTCCATGTTGGGAAGTAGTGAAGGATCATCAAACTTTTGCTGGAATTTCTGTCTTTTTTCGACAAAATTCCGTCATTGTTCCGTCACTTTTTAAATGACTGAATTTTACATAAAATTAGTAGTGTCTGCCTATCAAGCGAAATGATCCGTGGGTACAGATCATCATCGTCAATCGTCGATCCATGAAACTATTTCTTCATTTTCCTAGGAAGACAAGGAGCATCAGCAATGGAAGAAGAGAAGCATCAAGGCGACGATGCGGGAGAGGAAAAGCCAGAAAGAGCTAGATTGGATACGAACGGATGTAATCTTTCTTAGCGTTGCTTCTTGTAGGGCAGTTATGCTTGCGGGATTTGTGAAGCTCGTACTTACAGTTGCGGTGGTACGACCTCTAGTCGATCACGTCGTCGCAGCCAGTGAGGCATTCGTCCATCAGATACCTGAAGAATTCTCCCAAAGCTGCTATCGCCAGAATCAAATCGATTTGAAATCGGAAGTGAAGTGATGGGGAAGATCTGATCGAGCGAGCATGCTCTCATGAATAGTCTTGAGAAGAAGCGAGCTACGATGTGATTGTAATTTGATTGAATTGTGAAGGAAACGTTTATATTACATTAGGATAGTGTGTTCACAGTTAGATTAAATAATTTTTATTAAATAATAATAATTGTAAACGGTATTCATTAACGGCGTTGGTTTATTGTGTGCAATTTAATTCAAAAAGGCGTAGTTTGTTGTGTTCAATTTAGTACAAAAATACTAAATTAAAAATTGAAATAGTACAAGCTACAATTTGAAATATGGTGATAGTCCAAATAACCTTTTTGTTATTACCCTTTTATTTTTAGAGCAAAAAAGAGGTTCGGTCGGCTCGACATTTAATGAATCGGCGTGAACATGATGACAAGTTGGGCCGTACATCAACTTTAGTAAGGTTGGATTCGAAGTCTACACGAAGCATCTACTGACTCCCGTTTCCCGTTGCGTATCAATTTGGGCCGAATTTTCTGAAGCCGCATAAATTTTGAGAATCACCCGCATGATTTGATCAAACTCAAAAAAATCACAATATGACCCCAAAAAAATTTAGGTCATGAAAAAATAACTAATTAGAACATGCCACATGTCCTGTTATAAAAAAAATCAGATTAAATTCTAATCTTGAACTCATTTATCTTGAAGAGTACGGTTCGGGTACAAATCGATTTATATATAAAAGCTACAAACCAATTTTTAAGTTAACACATGTCCCACTGAGTCAAAATCCCGAACAAACACACGGAGGGGTATTATAGTCATTCCACACGGATGGGTATAAACCTAATAATGTTATTTTCAATTTAGTCCACGAGTTGTTAATGACCAGACTTAAACTTGGAAATGATCAGACTTAAAAAGCAGCAATGATCAGACTTAAAAGACTTAATGATCAGACTTAAAAATAGACAATAATCAGACTTAAAAAGCAGCAATGATCAGACTTAAAAGACTTAATGATCAGACTTAAAAATAGACAATAATCAGACTTAAAAGACTTAATGATCAGACTTACAAGACTTAAATATCAGACTTAATTATCAGACTTAAAAAACTTACATATTTTTCATTGTTTCTTTATCACAATGATGCCAATGTAGGCAATTACTTGTCCAATTACATTCAGTTTGTTTACTCGTCTAGTACTTTTTATATCCTGTTGTATTCTGTAAGTCATATTCTACATTATTTTTATTTTTGTTATCTGTCATTCGATAAATCCAATTGCTTTTCCTATTTTATCCATTTTGAAAGATAATTGTCGTAATAGAATATTACTTGATTCTGGTAGGGATGCACTAGATGATCTTCCTGGTTCGTATTTAGATCTAGGTTGATCATAATATCTTTTATCTTTTGTTAAATCAATAGTCCAGTTTTCTTCATCTGGGAATAATTCACAGAATTCACTTTTCTCTATATTTCCAATATCTGAGAATACTTTGTCTAATTCAATGTATTCTTGTTTAGCGTATTCTATGCTGTGTACTGAATTACTTATTGCATACGCTACCATGTAGGTAACAGAAAAGGCTTTATCTCCTTTGTTCATTAATTCTTTATTTTCAAATGCATGTATGAAACTAAGTGTTTTATCTAGATTTAAAGTGGTTAGGTTAATTCTATATTTTGGATAAACTGAAAACAAAAATTTGCCATATGCTAGATTTCCTTTGGCAGCACCAATAACGCAAAGTTTTCTGTCGTTAATTCTGTTGTCTATTAATGCCATTTTTATAGGTGTGTCTATTCCGTTTTGGAAATGTGCAGTAAGTATTATTTTAACTGCTCCTAAATGTACCGTAGTCATTTTTTTTGTCTTACTTCGGTAGTTAAGTTACATAGTTTTTTATTTAGCTCTTGTTTTGTTATGAGAGGTAAGTAAACATTTCCTCTTGTGTCATTCATGTCAATTGCTAATTCTTTAATTGTGACGCAATAAATAATTTCATTTTTTCGCTTGAGAAATCCTAAAAGTCTAGGTATTTTGATTACTTCTTACTTTTTTAAGGTTCCCTTCATTTTTTGGATTTGTTTAAGTTTTTCGTTATGTAAGACTAACTCTATTGTAAATCCATTGTTTGACTCTGTCGCATAAATTTTTGAATTTTCTTTTTCTCTTATATATCCATCTTGAGTATTTTTGTTTTCTGATATATATTTTCATTCTGATTTTTTGTAACATTCTTTTTATTTCATCTCTAACTCTTTGTATTCTATTAATTTCCTCATTTAATTTGTTAATTTGTTGTTCAATGTCCATTAGTCCGTATCTGGATATGAGTCATAATCTGGGTTGGTCTCTAAATAATTTCTAAGTTGTAGATGATCGAAGTATTCTTCGAAGTCATTGAAATATAGATCTCCATCTCTATACCAATATTCCTCTTCGTAATCTTCAAGATCATTTAGCTCATTATCTAAATAGATATCTACTTCATCGATGATTAGTGTTTTTATTTCGATTGGTAAGTCTTTAAGTGCATAGAGAATTACTAGTTTTGTTTCTTCGTTTAACTGTGTTCGAAACATGTCTCCAACATTCATGTTCCAATTATTTAATAATACATTACTGCTTGATCCTTGTTCCATGATGGTAATTAAAATAGATTATCAGTTTGTTTCATTTCCTGAGGAATTAGTGTACCATACTTTGCTGCTAACTTGCTTAAGTAATCGTCTTTCATATTCTTCCTCTGGATCTGAGAATTCAGTTGAATATGTTTCGTCATTTAGTTCAGCTAGTTCGGCTTCTATTATTCTTAATTCTTCGTATAAGTCGAGTGTTGTTAAAATATGTAGGTGTACATCTATAGGTAACTCTCTTAATATGTTAAAGACTAATATCTTAGTTTCGTCTGGTAAATATTTAAAATATTCTAATTGATTAATACTCATTTTCATAATTATTGTATAAGTCGTTCATGGTGATAAATCAAACAGATTTAGGTTCGGGGTTATGATAAGTTATTGAATAACTTAAATGAGAAGAGTAAAGCTTCTCTTGAGGTGTGAGCCCCTTTCTTTAACCGCGAAATTAATCTGGTTAATTTATTTATCATGATATTTTTAATTGTGTCAATACCGTATTCTGATTGTATTTTTCGTTCTAATGAATAGTGATTTTGACTTTTACTATTCATGTGGGTCCCGCTCTGATACCATTTTTCTTGGTGTTTTTTTTATCATCGAGAGATCTTTCTTTCCGGTAGAGAGAGTAGCTAAAACCGTTTTATATTCTTTGTAAGTATTGAGTAAGTCTAATTTTTCTTTGCATAATTTTATACTTAATTTGTAATTTTTCATAGTTTTTTCCAACTGTCGTCGGATAAGATGATCATATCTGTTTATTTGAATAGTGACTTCATTGCATAATTCTTGTAATTGTTTTTTGGTTAAACAATTAATTAATAACCCATTAATTGATCTATTACTAGATGGATAAGAAGAAGAATCGACTGATTCCATAATTTCGTAATTGTCGTTTAATTTTGTGGGATTCATTTAAGATAATTAATAACTGGTGCCATCATTTGGCCTAATTAGAGTAAAGATAGAGAAGTTATTCATACCTGCGTTCGTGGAAGATAGCTATCGTTTATGTCTTTGATAGTTGCTGGTGTCCACCACTTCTTCTGTTGTACTAGCCTTTCCCGGCGTTCCAAATTGAAGCGTAACGTAGTCCAGGACTGAACTATACTTGACAATAAATAAATGATCTGAAGATCTAAATGTGAAAAACTTGTGAAAACTGAAGGCTTGAAAGATTTTATTTCTTAGAGAAAGGGCGGAGGAAGCGTTGTCCTTTATGGATACAGATGAGCGCCTTATATAGCTAACTCATGATAAAGTAAAATAGCCTAATTAAAACCAATACCCCTAGCTGGCATATGGTTTTAGCACACCGAAAATAGAAACAGGAAAAAGAAAGAAAAGAAAAAGGAAAGATGCTTCCTTCCACTCCGTTGCTTTTGCATGTAAGTCTTTGATTTATTACGTTGAGTGGCCTACATCTTTGTAATGTTGTCTTCAAGTGGCAGTGATTTTGTTCTGGTCTACCGACAGGTTAGTGGAGGATGTGCTGGCAACTTCGGTCTTCTTATGGTTTCCTTGGGCTTGGGCTTCTTTTTCGGGTTCCTTTTGATAGTCCGAGGCTGTCTTCGGGTTTACATTGAAAGATCCATCTTCGAAGATCTTCTGCCATTCCTTGATAATTTCTAACTCTCGTGGGTGTATTCCCTTGTTGAAGTGGGAATAGATCATAACTTGTTGACCGGTGTAGTTTATCTTTAATTCACTGTTATTTTTGACCTTGAATAATTCGTAAGCAATATTACCCAATGATAATATTCTTAACTGGAAGAGTCCTTCTTTAGTCATAACTGGACTTGGTCTGAGTTGAGTAATGGCATGTTGAGTGCCAACGGGTCCAATCCTGATCCAATGATATGGAAGGATGATTTTACCTTGGTCGCTGAAGTCAGCATAGCTTGATTGGAATTTTAAGTAGATTTGTTTATCTGTTTTGGTTTTCCTGACAAACTGAAGGATAGTCTGCTTAATTGTTGAATTGAAGTGAGCCAGTTCTTTGAAGTCTTGACTTAGGTAGATTGTATCAATAAGTCCAAGACAGAATAACTCGTAGACTCGCTGAGGTTGAGCCTTAGGATAAATCATCACTTTGAGTAGTTCTGATCTGATAATTGGAAAAATACCTTCTTCATTTGTATCTTGAAGGAACTTGTTATAAGTCAAGAGAAACTCTTCTTCCTTGATCTCAGAAAAGTCTTTTCTGACAATAGGTTGAGTGACTTGCGAAACAGTCCCAATAACTTGTAAATGACTTTTAGGTTGTGCGATGCTAAGCATAGCTTCTTTATAGTCATTTTTATTGATTGCGGACCTAAGTAGTTGTTGAGGACATACCTTGCTTCAAACTCTGTAGGAAATCCTTAATTATATCGCGTTCCTCGTGTTCTGGATAAGTCGAGTAAATGCCTTTTCTAGCACCAGTCATTATAGCGAATACCCTGTTTGTTTTAGGTTGTTCTTTTTCAAGCTTTATTCGCTTTAGGTCATTTGCCGTAATTTGAGGTGCTGGAAATCCAGACACATTAGTCCTTGCTTTAAGTAACTCGAGTTCTTTCTTCATGATAACTTCTCTTTTCATAAGTAGTTCTTCTTGAAGTTTTTCTAACTCAAGTTCTTTTTCAAGAATCACCAATTGACTTGCATCCATGTTGGTGATTGTACCTGCGTTATCAACATTACGTTAGTATCGTTAGTATTAACTATAAAATCTTCTTTGGCGTTATTAAGTTCTCTTGTTAAGCTATCTGCTAAACAATTTTTTGTTCCTGCAATGTGTTCTACTTTAAAGGTGTAGTAATTAAACCATTGTTGCCATCGTAGTAATCTTCCTTGTTTATAGTCTTCTGAGATATTTGTCCTAAGAAAATATCCAAAGTTTTTACTGTCTGTTCTAATTAAGAATTCTTTGTCAATAATATAAGCTTTAAATTTTTTTAATTGTTTTCTTAATAGCTAAATATTCTTTTTCATTTGAATGATATTTTGTTTCTGATCCTGTGAAGGTGCCGTAAGCATATCTACATAATTCTTCTTTATTATTTGAATTTCTTGCTTTTAAGATACCTCCCCAATATAGGTCACTTGCATCTGTTTCTATAATCATGTAATCCTCTGGTAAAGGGTGATATAATGCTGGTAAGTGGTTGAATTTACTTTTAAGTTTTTTAACATAGTTTGTATCAGATTCTTCCCATGTCCATCTGACTTTGTCTTTTAATTTCTTTTGTAAAGGTTTTCTTAATTCTGATAATTTATTAACATACATTTCTGCATATGTTAGAATTTCTAAAAACCTTTGTAGCATTTTCTTATCTTGGATTTTATCTGGGAATTTCTTAATATGATCTAATATATGTGCTTGTAATTTTATTTGTCCTTCTTTGATTTCAAGTCCTAGAAAAGATATTTCTTTTAGGCATAGCTTAGCTTTTCTTTCAAATAGTACTATTCCTTTTTCCTTACATTTGTTAAGTATGTGCTCTAGATGAGCGTAGTGTTCTAACTCAGTATCTGAGTAGATGAGTATATCGTCTACATAGATGAGACTAAAGTCTCTAAATTGCTCAAAGGTCTTATCCATAATTCTTTGGAAATTCCCGGAGCTTGCTTAAGTCCGAAAGGAACTACGTTCCATTCGTAATGTCCTTGAGGGCAACTGAATGCCGTAAGTGGTTTGGATTCCTTAGTAAGGCGTATCTGCCAAAATCCTGATTTGCAGTCAAGACTAGAGTAGTACTTTTTTCCTCTAATTTGTGCTAGAAGGGTTTCTTTATTAGGTAGGAAATAACCATCATCAATAGTTTCAGCATTAAGTGCTTTATAGTTTATAACCATTCTCTTTTTACCTCTCTTACGTTCAGCTTCATTTTCTACCATAAAAGCTGGTGAGCTATGCGGGCTTTTACTTGGAGTAATTAGCTTCATATTTAAAAGTTCTTCAATTTGTTTCCTAAATTCGTCTCGATCCGTTGGAGTATAACGCATTGGTCTAACTCTTATAACTTTGTTTTTATCTTTAAGTTGTATGCTTGCGACTTCTTCTGAAATGTTAATCTTTTTATCTAGTGGGTTTTCACTAGCGACTTCTAGTAATTTCTTTTTGATTTTATCTAATTGGTAAATAGCTAACATGGTTTCTTGTTCAGTTTCTTCTTCTATTATTTTTAAGTTTTCGATTACCAATCCTCCCCCTTGTTTTTGAGACTTAAGCTTCTGAAATTGTTTTGTAAATTCGGGAAGTGCAATTGTCTGTACATTGTTTCTAAAGGACAAAATATTCGTTTTTTAGTTAGGTGATGTGTTAAGCTTATCCATTCAATTTCCTGAATAAATGGGTGATTTAATCGTAAGAAGTTATTACCGATTATGAAATCCATTCCTGTTTCTTGTTGATAAATTGTTGGGAATATAAAATTTTCTCCACTTAAGTAGACAACTATATCTTTGGCTACTTTGTTTACCTCGACTGTTGATTTATTTGCAACAAGTACCTTGAATGATTCTTCATTGTTTTGCCATATTTCAGATGGTAAGGCATACTTAGATGCGACACATAGACTTGCTCATGTGTCTATGTAAGCGTAAATATGATATCTTTTGTAATCCTTAAGCTTAATTTCTATCTTTATATAAGTAGAATTTGGATTAACTAAATTACTCAGAATCTGAGGAATCGTCATAACTTGATTCATATTCAGATCCAGTCTCTATTATAAATAGTTCTTCGTTTTCTGATAAATCAGAGTCTTCGTTTGGTTCATAGTTCAGTTTATAACAGTATTCAAGCATTTTAACATGTCCCTTTCTTGTACTTCTAATTTTTTCTTTGTTAGGGCATTTATTTGCATAATGTCCTTCTTCTTGGCATAGCCAACAGGTACATTGGTTTTTGCCTGTAGGACAAAATTTATCTTTGTTTCTATTAGGTTGATAAGGTCTTCTTTTCCTAAAATATCTATTCCTGTATTTAGGTTGTTTATACCTTTGTTTATAAGGGATATGTCGAAACTTATATTTCTTCTTGTAGTATTTTTTAAGTTTCTTTCTGTACTTAGGTTTCTGATAATTACTACATCCGTATTTTCCTAGTACGTCGATGTTTAGTTTGTTACAACAGATTCTGTTGCTATACGTATTATATTTTTGTTTGTACAATTGTCTTTTTGTACACATATCTTGCATATAAATTTCTATCGTTCTTATCCTTCCTCCTAAGGTATCAGGTATGTCATCGGGTCGTGAATCCCATAATTTTCTTATTTCATTTAAGTGTGGTTGTGGTAATTTGTTAAAGAATATGTCATTATAGGTTGGTTTTAAGATTGGGTTTATCTTGTAGTAGTACCTTTCATATTCACAAGCGTAGTTGTTAAAGTAACACATATCACATATTGTGATATTGTCTAAATACCATCTTGCATTATTTTGTTCAGATTTTTTAACTTCTTCCATATGGAATACCTCATCTCGTCCTACAAATTCTATGTATATTAATTTAATTAATCGTTTTAAATAATCACTTCCTGTAGTGATCCCTTCTTCAATTTCTTGTAATTGATTTATATTTAAATTTTGATACCAGGCCTTGACGTTTCCTGATATTTTATGCGCAATATAGGCTTTACTTGCTGCTATATTGTTCTTAAGTCCTTCATTACTTTGGATTATTACATCGATAGTAGTTCCCCAGTCATCGATTCTTCTAAGTCGATTTCGTTCTCGATCTAAGTCTAAGATATCGGGTCTCTGACTATAAGTATTTATAGGTTCGAATTCAGTCCTATTGGGAATGTAATTGGGATCATGTTTATAAGGTTGTTTTCTTTTGTCGAAATTTCGACTTCCTTCATTCGTATTTCGTTCATAATATCTTCTCCTATAATCCATAGGTTCATTTTCATCTATTACTTCGCTAGGGATCATTTGTTGATCCTTAATTCCAGATTGTTGTCCTTGTTCCATAAATATATTTCTATCTGGAAATCTAGGTTCTCCGTAATCTAATTTGAATTTTCTAGGTGCCTCTTCTTCTTCTGAAGATGAGTAAGTTGTTAATTTTCCTTCGTCATAATTCATCATAAGTGTTTCTTGTTGGTCAATAAGCTTCTTGTCTGTGAAACTTAGTAATTTAATACACGCATGCATATTTATACCTGACTCGAAATCCTTTTCAAGTTCTTCCCTAATTGGGTTAATTGGTAAGTTAATGCTTTCGTTTTGTAGGTCAATGCTTGTTATTGGCATTGCGAGTCTGGTTTCGCTCTCGCTGTGTGGGGTCGCCTTTCTAGAGTCTGACTTGCCACTTCTGTTATGGAAACAGTTGACTACCTTGTTTAAATTGATGATTTTCTTAACCTTAGCTAAGAGTTTCATGATTATAATATTTAATTATTAAGGATTTGTCTTGTTCTTTTTTATTTATTTCAAATGGTTTTGCGTATGGTAATGATGGTGGATATTGGAAGTCGGAGAAGTCAATTCCTGAGTTTTTATTCAGATTGTTATTTATTTTCATTTGTATAATTTGTCTTTGTATCTTTTCAAATTTGTTTTTATCTTTATTTTCTTGTGTGCCTAATTCTTCTCTAAGAATTCGTATTAACTTTTCTTCAGTAATTATACTTGTTTTAATTTTTTGTAATTCTTCTTTTATTTCGTGTAGTACAGAATCGACCGAGGTTTCCATTACTCTTCGTATCAAAAGACTTAATGATTAGACTTAAAAGACTTAATGATCAGATTTAAAATAGATAATGAGACTTAAAAGACTTAATGATCAGACTTAAAAATAGACAATGATCAGACTTAAAAGACTTAAGGATCAGACTTAAAAGACTTAATGATCAGACTTGAAAGACTTAATGATCAGACTTAAAAGACTTAATTATCATACTTAAAAAACTTAATGATCAGACTTAAAAGACTTAATGATTAGACTTAAAATAGATAATGATCAGACTTAAAAGACTTAATGATCAGACTTAAAAATAGACAATGATCAGACTTAAAAGACTTAATGATCAGACTTAAAAGACTTAATGATCAGACTTAAAAGACTTAATTATCAGACTTAAAAAACTTAATGACTAGACTTAAAAGACTTAATGATTAGACTTAAAAGACTAAATGATCAGAGTTAAAAGACTTAATGATTAGACTTAAAAATTGGTAAATAAAAGACTACAAATCGATAATGATTGGACTTATAGAGAAAATGATCAGACTTAACATTGATAACTAAAAGACTACAAATTGAGAATGATCAGACTTAAAACAGCAATGATCAGACTTAAAAACAACACTTAAAACAAGCAACGATCAGACTTACAAAGCAATGATCAGACTTAAAAACAGCAATGATCAGACTTAAAACAAGCAACGATCAGACTTATAAAGCCCTTATACGAAAATTACTAAAAACCAATAATTTCCAAAAACATTAAAAATTCAAAATAAAATAGGAAACGACTCCGGATGGCCAAAAAATCCCCTACCTCACGAGCAAAACTCGTGATTTCTGACCGTCACGCCGTTCTGCTCAGAATAAGATATTATGGATTAAAATCAGACACCGGCAACTCAAATCCTGGTATTTCGCCACAACCTTAGTTTTTTTAAGTCTGATCATTGTTTTTTAAGTCTGGTCATTAATAGTTTAAGTCTGATCATTGTTTTTTAAGTCTGATCGTTACTGGTTTAAGTCGCATCATTATTTTTTTAAGTCTGATCATTGTTTTTTTAAGTCTGATCATTGTTCTTTTTAAGTCTTGTTATTACTGGTTTAAGTCTGATCATTGTTTTTTAAAGTCTGGTCATTAATGGTTTAAGTCTGATCGTTACTGGTTTAAGTCTCATCATTATTTTTTAAAGTCTGATCATTGTTTTTTTAAGTTTGATCATTGTTTTTTTAAGTCTTGTCATTACTGGTTTAAGTCTGATCATTATTTTTTTAGTCTGATCATTACTGTAGCAAATTTTGGACGATTATACCCCTCATATCTTTTATATATTTTTAAATAAGTCCGCATGTATTTTTTTATTTACAAAAAGAATTCCGAATGGGATGAATTCTGATTGGTCGATTTTTACACGTGACATTATTTTTGTGGATTTGTATTTTTTATTTATAATTATGTTTTGTATTTGATCCAAATCCTATCTTGAAAATAAAAAGGTCAAAAATAAAATAAAAATATCAACATTCATAATTTTTAAACTTTACAAATAGATATCCATAGTGTCATATTTTGATGTATATTTAAATAAATTTATTTTTCCACCGATAAAGTTACATGAGTACGAGAGAGGTGATAGACTTTTGTTAGTTAATAATAGAGTTTACAAGACCAAATTGATCACGAATCATGACTGAATGATACGATCCATGACCAAAAATCAAATTTGGTTAAGAATGACCAAATTTTGGTGTGGTTGGTAACTTGTGACCGAAAAAAGATAAACACATGAGTAGAGTGCATGAAATGTTTTTAGACAGGAGTTTTGCCCGATTTTTTCATGACTCACAAAAAAAACATGGTTGTGGATGCTCTTGGTGGTACAGAATGCCAATTATACCCTCACTGAAGGTAAGCTGAGCAGTGAAGAGAGCAACCGGTCGTGAGTGGAGATCCATACAACGGTAGAGGTTTTACTTGACGTGAATTAGGACCCATAGAAGATGGTTAGGCTGGGGCCTGGGCGTATCGAAACAACAAAAAAAGGCAGCCAAAGGTCGGATAACACATAACAGAGATGGAGAGAATATCACATGTCATACGAATGTTGTCATTTAGGCACATGCTTGTTGAGTATCAATGGAGGACAAGATACATAGCGTGTGCATATCAAAATTAAATGCACAGCCCTACGTACTAGGATTCCTCTTGTAGTCAGGTTGGCCTGCTAATAGCACATGTATTGTCTTTCTATCCTTTTTTGTTGATGATTTGGCACATGTATTCCCTTAACTGACATACTCAGCTTGACAGGGACAAAGTGATGGAGAAAAGAGTAAGGGAGTAGAAGATGGATGCGGTTGCGGTTTGCGGCTTCGATCAAGTTAGCATCTCAATGGCAGCAGGTAATATATGGAACTTCCTGGGCAGGAAACCAAGATGCTCCCCGTCTGATTGAACAAATATGCTGCTGTCTGACATGTCCTCTACTTCAATTGATTGCACTCTGTTCAGGAAATAAATTAAAATTCTCAGTAAGGGGAGTGAAGGAGGGCTTCCACCAAGAGCGTCAAGTAACATCAAGCAGAGAATAATTATACTATCATTACAGGTTTGATATAAGCCAAAAAATAGGTTTACTGGGTCAATAAATGGATTTGCAAGATTGAAAAATATGGCTAATTACAGCATGAGACCCTTCAGATCAGGAAATTGACTATACCTTCTTGAGGTTACATTTTTTACTGATAGGTGTGTCCCATTGTACAGCTTATGCATTTTGAGAATGAAGTCATACCATTTGAAGTCCTGGAGAGTCACGACCTGAGAACCTTACACGTTATTTATGACTGATGCCTTATAATATCAGACAGGCAGGGGAGAAACCTTATATGGTAAGGCTAAGAAAATTGGACAACCTCTAGATTGCCGCTTGAAGGATCGGCATATGGGGTAATTTTCATTCCTCCCCCAAAGAATTTGGCATTTCCAATGCACATGGTAGTAACTTGTGGGCACATTTCCCAGTCACCATCATCAACCTAGGTTAAGGAAAAACAAGACTGACATTTTTTAAGGCATTATACATAATAAATTACAATTGTCCAATTGACTGCCAGTATCAGTCACCAGCGAATGCCAATTTAGAAGTAGCATATACTTCAAACAAATACAACATAGAAGGAAGATTGTGTGTGTAAGTTACACAACTTAAACAGCACAACAAACACTCCCTCTGTTACTTACCCCCAGCCAACATTTTAAAACAATAGTAAGAGAGATAAGGTTCCAGTTACCAAAACATTGTACGGTGGTATATGAAGACTATATCATGCAAAAGACATGGTAACCAAGTAACCTTGATCCTGAAGTCTTGGTTTTTGTGTTCCATGAACCCTTGCAAGGCCCCAATAACATAGCACAAGTTTCCGAATCTTTTATATCTAGAAGAATAGTAACCTGCTTTTGCACTCCTGCAATATTTCAGTGCCAGATACATTAGTTAAGGCTGTAATGGTGTGCCCATCTCAGATATAAGTATGCATAGGAAATTAAACTTACAAATGAATATCAGCAACATTTATGAAGTAATGAAATTCGCCATCTCCTCCACTTATGACTCCAACATCTACCTTTGATCTGAGTCCTATAAGGTACTAACAGGTACCAGGTAATCAAGAAATAAGTTTGATACAATACAGTAGAATCTCCCAAGTTCAAACTCAAGTTTTATGATGATAAGCAAGACAAAAAAAAAGGTGTTAGCTAAACAGACCTCTTGATATCCGCTCAATGGCCTCATGGGGATCATTTCTCCTAAATTAAAATAGGCAGACGAAAAATAACTTGTAGCTCAGGAATTGAGTATTTATACGACAACATACAATACAAAAATGTTATAGTACACTAACCAGCCAAATGTTCTCGCAAAATCTGAACCGGTACCCAGAGGAATAAGCTGTAAAACATCGCAAATGGAGTAAATACCACTATTCAGTCTACACAACTAGAGTTTTCCGCCAAATCGTTATTTTACATTTCTCACTTTAGAATCTTATTTACTTACACCAAGTGCAGTTGAATAAGTAGCTTCCCGATCATTGTTCTTAACAGTTTTTCCAGCCCAAAAGAAGCCATTGACAACCTAACCATCAGATCACCATATATTCATAACAACTGTAAAATATTGAGCTTTTATCATAAAATGCAATAATTAAAAGATCCCTTTAATGAACACACACAGCATACATAAATAAGACTGAACACCTGACGGCCAACACTTTCTGTATTGGTTTTGCAAACAATAGGGGGATCATAACTAGTTTTTACTGGAATAATGAAGTAAGATGATGTACCAACATCATAGTTCGCACATGGATTCCAAAAAAGAAAGCTGTGGCATACAATGTTGTACATCCAAATTGAAAAACATCAAAAGAAAATGTACCTCATGAAGCGTCCCATCCCCTCCAACTGCAATTACAGCATCAGCACCTTGCCGAATGGCCTGTAATCCATTTGAACACTGTTACAGCCTTCTAAAATTATAGAATACACTGGATTGAAAATCTGCAGACGAATACCTCCCGTGTTATGTCAATGGCATGAGCTGGTCCTGATGTCAAAGACTCACATATCTGAACAAAGCACCAAATCCGAAGTTCAAATTTAAAATAAGCGAGAAGTAACTCAAATAAACGGGAAACGACTACCACCCATCTAAAAGAACCTCATGTCAACAAACGAAATGTATCCACTATCCATCTGGAAAGTCACTCAAACCTACCATATTAAGCTTCATCAAAGATTTGTACCTACAGCTTAGACATTACCAGCTAAAAATGGTGCTCAATATCCAATCTACAACCAGCTTCCCAAGATTAGGTCAACATTGAAATCCCTAAGCATCAATCCATCCAAAAACCAGAATTAAAAACAAAACTCACAATGCAATCTCCGCCGAGTCTCGATCTCACATATGGCAGCAGCCTCTTCCAGTCCTCACCCGTCCTCCCATTCGCGCCTATTCACAACTCATAAACCAATAGAACAAACTCGGCAACACTACTGAACACCAGACTAAACATAAACACATCACCGACGGAGAAGCAGATAAACGGACCTTTGGGATTAACGACGAAGACGAGCTCTGGGCGGCGGGAAGAGGAGCTCCTGATGGCGGTGGAGAGATCCGGAGCAACGGCGTAGTCTGCTCGCAGCGGCGTCGGCTTCGCCAGCGCTAACGCTCCTCCGATTGCGACGCTGTAGAAATGGCATATCGGCATTTCGAGATGAAATCGAGGTTGGCTTTCGCTTGTGGAAGAAGTCGTACTAAGGATTTAAACGCATGTTTATAGTCAGTTTGAGTCCCAGCATGTAAAGATTGTGGTGCGAATTTGGGGTCTTCGATTTCATCGCCAATTTTTTATTTTTATTTTTATTTTTATTTTTTGATAAAGCCATGTAAAGGCAAAAAGAGCAAACAACAGCGCTTTTCAAGTAACTAGATAGAAGAAGGTCATAGTTTAGGACAACTATCCAGTTTCCTTCCTCCACTGCCAGCCGACCTCTAAAGCAAGCTTTGCCAAGCCATCTGCAATGGCATTTACCTCTCGTCTAATAAGAAAAAGCTTTCGATCCATAAGGGCCACACACTCCTTATACAACCGTTGAGATTGAATGGCAGTTAAAAGATCCATAAGGGCCTGCAAAATTATTTGTGCAATATCCAGTCCTTGGTGGCCTTGAAATCTTTCCAACAAGCCTTCGTACAACTTGGCTTAAGTGTACAATCCCTACCGTTCTTCGTGCCAATCAAACCATCTTTGAACGCTCTAAGCGCCTATCTTTGAAATGTTTAGTGTTTTTCACTTTATATAGGCTTGTGAGGATTTGAAACTATAAAAGAAGCAGAAACTTCGAAAAAGAATACACAAGGGTCGACCTCAAGCGAGGAAGAACTACACAAAACATTTTTGATACAAGGTAAGAGTTGCACTACTAGGAGAAATTCACTAGTGCTGAAGAGCTCAGAAGTTCGGCAGTCCCCCCAATTGACTAGTGAAGGGATGGTTTCGTTTTTGGTTTAGTCTCAGTTCGATCTCCATAAGTCGTCGAATCGCTTCTGGATGAAGACTGCCTGAACCAATGTCCACCACTGTGGAAACAGAACGTTAGAGGTCGTTCGAATTATAAATGAGCCCGTGTGGAAAAAGAAAGGAATGGCATGTATCAATGACAGATCACAAAAAAAAAAGTGAGGAAAAATTTAGTGAGTTCAAGGAACAGAACAACATGCATGTTGCAAACTGATGCCTGGGAAAGCTTAAGTAGCTGATCATAGATAAGAAAGTTCCAAAGAGATTACCTGTTGGAGACATTCCAATGCCACCATAGCCAGGCTGTTGGCGGCTGATATGAAACCCTTGCATTGGGTCTAGTTCTTGTCCAAAGCCATGCACTTGACTGTATGGGTATGGAGGCCGGGGCAGGTTGCCTGAATATTGCCTTAATAAGTGAGCTGGAGGGACACTGCCCTGCATGTGCACCTGCTTCTGCATCATTGGCTGCTGGCTGGGGGGATCATATCCCACAGGTCTTGGCTGATTGAACACTTGGTGACCCAGTGAAAACTGATGAGTTGCTAGTGGATCACGACCGATCATGGTGTCTGGGAACCTCATATGGTGGTGAGCTGGATGCTGGGCATCGAGTCTATTCAACATAGGTTGTCCTTGACTCATGTGTTGGGAAGGGAACTGAGGCGGCGATGAGTGGGCGTGAATGTTATGATAGGAGCTGTTGTGCTCCATCATATCATAAGGGTTCTGGGGAAACACCTGATTATCTTGACTGTGTCTTGCAGATCTTCCATCTCTAAACATAGCACTTAGCGCCCCTACCCTGTCAGGATTTCCTACGGGCAAGTTTGATTGCGCATACCCAGGATCCTTAGCAACATCAACACATTCATAGACAGAGTATGAGGGATTCAAAGGGTCACAGCCAGTGATTGATATATCATTTTCAGCAAGTCGCGATCTTGACGAATCTGCACAAGAATGAAACTATTAGAGATATGGCTGGTAACCTTCATCATCACCCAAATTGAACAATCAGAGGACAGAGCGTTAGTTCTATCATTGAAGATTAAAGAACACATACCACTAATGAAGGAGTCCCTCTTAGTAGATACTGGAGCGTCAACCGCTTGAAGTTCCTTTACGAATGCAGAGCCAAAGATGGCCTCAAGGGTAGGGTTCTTACCCAACGCCGAAGTTTTATCAGCTTTCCGTTGTTTCAAACTGTCTGTCATGATGTCCATGCTTGTTGATTCTAAAAGATGACGTCTGTCCGAGGAGCCTTTGCCGGTTTTAAGGGATGGACCCTTATCTTTTGGGCCAGGTTTTTTCTGCAACACAGAAAGAAGGTGCTGGGATGCCGGGGCATCAATACCAGGTTCTGGCTGTGCTACATTTACATCATGGCTTTCTGAACCTTGAAATGGCGTCTCTGATGGTACCTTATGGTGATTCATTTCAGATAAAATTGAGTGTTCAAGATCTACACAAGTAAGGGCGGGAACAGATGCGCCAATAGTTTTGGCAGCTTTTGCATCAACATGACTAAGTTCGTTAATTGGCCCTCCACCAATTAAAGATAACAAAGAAATTGGTTTTTCCGATAAACGGACATCATCTGTTTTCTTTCCTGGAATTAAATTGCAAAAAAGGACATATAAATCTAACGAAAAGAAAAAAGAAACTGTAGATTGTTTTAATTTTTTCAGAAATGGATTGCAGTCATACCATGATCCTCAACAAACCAATTTGCAAACTTTGATGACTCCACGATGCTACCTTTCCATTTATCATGTATGTTACCATCTGGATGCTGCAAGAATATAATAGGTGACTAAATGCTGACAGTTGAAGCATTTTACATACTAAATATAAACAGAACCAGGTTCAGGTAGTGATCAGATCAATAATAGTTGAGATATGAATAGGCCCTTCAGAGCAAGAAGGCTCCTGAGCAATCAGGAGAGTAGCAAACTAAACTCCGCTTAGTTGATTTTGGAGGAAAATTTTATCTATACACTCCAATTTTGATCTCCCAGGAAAAAATCCAAGGAAACAGTTACTGTCATAACAGAAACTAAAGAGGCCAGTAAGGGCTGCTAAGCAACACACTCCCATCTATTTGATGTTTCAAATTTCAATATGCATTACTACAGTCAATCATCATTGAATGTGTAGAATTGTAGATAATCTACATCTACAGAGTAGCACTTATTCATATCTTAACCAGAAAGCAGGTTACATTAGGTAGAAAACAATTAACTTTAGCTTACCTCCGTTGAAATAGATAAGCCACCACCATTCATAGTCAAGGAGTTGCCAAAAATGTCTTCCAAAATTGGTGTTGCAAAGTCTTGATTAGACACATCTGCAGTATGCTGCAGTGCCCTCCTGTTAGAATCGAACCCTTCACCATTCACTAGGAGATCAGAGGTTCCTGCATGATGGCTTATATGAAGGTGTGACTGGTCATCTGGTTGCTTAACTGTTTTATCATCAGATTTTCTCTCCATCGAAGAGTTAAGTGTATCATAGACCAGGTGATTGTCTATCTCAGAGATTTGAACCTGCCGAAGCAACAAGTTAGAAAAGAGATGATAACATCATCGTCGAAGTATACATGAGAACCAAACCAAAAAAGAAAAAGCATGTAAAAGATGCCGACACTAGACGCACCAATAAATATTAAATAAAAAACACCTGATCCTAGGTGAAAATATAAAGATGAATTCTTTCCTGACTTGGGAAAATTGGAATTGGCAGCCAAAACATGTGGATATGGCACAAAAACACATTTAAGGTGATCAGTCTGGTTTTTATCATAATTTATTCTTTACAGTTATTTGGTCAACAGTTTCATTAGAATTGCGCCCAACTACCCAATTGAATATAGCATCTATAATAATAATAAAACCTAAATGAAAAATTTGCACAACTACTGATTTGGGACAAGGGAGAGAGAGGGAGAGGGGATAAGGTAAAATGCAACCGTAACCTAATTTAAGCCTTGAATGGTACCTTGCTATCATGCCTGATTGCAGATCTGGGCACGACACTTGTATTTGAAAATCCGGGAGGAATAAATCCACGGGGTACAACTGGTCGGGGTGCTGGAGTTTGTAGAAATGCTGATGATTTTGTAGAAGCATTGTGTGGAGTCAGAACAATCGATGGCTCATGTGATTCATTTCCTTCACCCAGAATCCTCTTTTCTTCATTCAGATTTCCCCGACTCTCCATAGCGTCAGAGACTGAGTCATCTTTACCATCAACTGGACTCAAATACTGCTTGTCTTGACTGGATTTGTAACGCTCCTTCCTCATCAGTTCGAATTCAGCTGCAAAAATGTGGAACTATGTCAACCAACAACAAAGCTTGTTCTGATACATGAATCTAACAAATGAAATCTGGAAGTTATATAAATACCTCTCCTCTTTCTTTCCTCCTCAGCTTGATCCGCACTGGTGATCTCTGCGTAACCAAATGTTTCATCATTGCGCAAGTCATTAGTGGTACTGCGGTTGTGGGGAACTGCCTGTAACAGATGGTCGCCAAGAAGCACAAGGTATCAGCATAAAGAGCTCAAATGATATTTTTTTGGATATCAATAAAAGTAATGAAGGTATTCGAACTAACCTTGTAAGGTCGAGGGGGTTGATACGGGGCATTACTTCTATTCAGATGATATTCCTCACTGGCTCTAAACTTAGGTGCTGAAGTCCCAGACGTGTGCGCAATCAGTTTTGATGAGGCGCCACTTCCAAGAAGTCCATCATGCTCAGAGTTCTGCCAAGGACGCCGAGAATGGGTTCCGAATTGCCTCCCGGACTCTGATAATTACAAAAAGATCTTTCAGCACTTGTCAAGTTATCATAGCCATAGTGTACTTCCAGATTTATCAGCATATTTAAGCCGAATCAAAGTGCGTCATGCCAAGCATTACAATGTTAACAACTTGATGACAATTTCATTATCAGCCCATATAAGACAGGTAGTGCTCGTCTAAGCTTACAATGAATGAAGATGTATAGTTATCTTTTTCGATATGTGAGCTGTTCAAATCCATTTGAAATGATGCTGCACACCCATATGAAAGAAAATTAAAGTCTCAGCGTACAGAACCTAATGACATCCATTTTCCATATAACACAACTGTATCCATGATGCAAGTTAAAGGAAATTGAAGCAAAACATGAATTGCTACCCCAACCTTCCTAATTAGCAACCTTGATTCGAAATAACAGGTTACCGGAGTAATGAATCTACTACAATGGCTTTGAATTAAAATGTGCACCGTTACCCTGAGTATTAACTGTAAATTTGAATCAACAAAGCCTCAGGAATTTGCAAAGAATTGACAAACTTTGAACAAAAATGGCAACATGTCATTCAGGATTCTATAAGTACCAGAATCTCGATCAGACTGGTAGTCACTATCTCGTGAGCGGCTCTCCCACTTTCCAGCTGATCCTCGAGAACAACTACTTGCATCTCGCCTAGTGGTTGGGGATGCACTATATTCAGTTTGTCCAAGGTTCTGTGTTGCAAAACCACCAGAGGCCCTTGCCTTTTCTTGAGAACCATGGAGAGCATCATGAAACTTACTGGTCGAAATGAGTAGGGACTCAATGTTCTGACTACCATAAACCAAGTGTTGATTAATATTATATTTCAGCCAAATTAAAAGCAGAGATATCACAAAGACAGTCTAACTTGTGATAAAAACTCCAATATGAAAAGCTAATTTAGTCAGTCAAATATGTTTGATACTTTGATAGCTTATGTTCATGCTCTTGGTAGAGTTGAGAATGAAACCTAACACTAACTATCGGACTTTACTGACCACAAGGCTACCCTCAACTCAATAAAAACTGAATGTTATCTGAGGGCATTGTAAACTCGAAAATAGTCTGACCAACACATCACATCATTTAAGCTGAGGCTGATCCAGGAGAAAGCATCTTACTTGAGAATTGATTTGTCAAATCCATCAGGTAACTGCTTGCATAGTTCTAGGTCACTCAACGACAGAAGAAAAGTTGTTGCATATGTGATTTTGGTTTTCCTGGATTGTTGACATACGAAAGAAGTCAATTACAAATACACGTGATAGATCACATTATTAACAGACATCATTTTAAAAAAAATGTCTAGAAATGAGGACTCGACGATATACTTTGGCACTTCCTGGTTTTCATCAGCAGGCTGATCAAGGCTCTGCACATCATCATCTTGGAGTCCCATAATGCAGATCAGAGTCACAGAAAATCCTCCTCTACCTAGAATGAATTTTTCTTTATCAAAGAAACTGCCCTCTCTCCCCTAGTAAAAATCTTCATCCCAGCAGACACTTCCAAAATCCCTAACTCGATAATCAACAAAGAAAAAGCTCCAATGCGTATCAATATATCTCCACTGAAAACATCAAAGTGCTAACTAAACACAAATCCAACCAGAGAGGATGTACAAAATCAATTATCCCATCCATCTCACAATCCTAACCAAAACACCAAACGACTCTCGTCCAACCACAACCCTCCCTACTCCAACCAACACTTATACACAACCCAGAAGAAACTCACGCAACACTCGCCCCTTCTCCCTCCCTCCACAGCTAGCATAACATCAAAAGACGCAGAAAATAGCAATCAGCACCAGTCAGCGAGTTCAATCGCGTTTAGTCCTTACCTAGGGTTTACAATGATTGAGGAGTCCGGAGGCTGATCAGAAAACGCAAGGTATTGCAAGCGAAAAAGTGCAAGATAGATCTAGCGGGTGGAGTAGGAATTCGTTGGCGGCTTAGTAGATGGGCGATCGGGAAACGGAAATGGCCGCGATAGGGTGGCGAGGATGGCGATAGCATCGTCGTCTCGAAGTGGTTTTATTTGTTTGACTTTTCACAGTCGTAGACGTTATCCAGGTGAATCAAGCTAAACATTTTTTTTAATCATTTCATTATATTCCTACTTTCACACCCAAATGATTTTCTTACCCGGTTGACTGATGACAAAATTGGATGAAATAAGGTTATTAATATTTAGGGTCTGGATGAGAATCAATGTGAGCCATCCATCTTAGTTAATCAACTGACAGAATAAAACGAGATTAATTGCAAATTCGTAATTATTTTACACTGGTATACGAATCAAGGGGTAATTTAGTCAATTTAATTTTACGAAATCCCATTGATTTCGAACAAATCGTTCCCCGACCGAAAGCCCTTACTCTTTCCACCCGCTGCGAATCGCTTGAGCGCTGGACAATATCGACGTTCACCCGTGCTTGGTCGCTAGCTCTTTTGATTTATGCAATTGTCGATTAGGTTCATGGCCAGGTGGGATGGTTTGATGCTGCCATTGATTAGGCAATTTGCAAATTAACGGTAATTGTGAAGATGAAGAAAACGAGACTTAACCAGTTGACAAAATTGGATTGGGATGCGAAGTTGGAATCTTTGATGCTAGATCTCACAATGGAAAAGTGGAGATGAAAATTGAGAAAGGTGCGGAAAGAGAGATTGCTTTTGTCTCTTCTTTTCCATTGTTGGTTTATAATTTATTCAGAAAGGCGACAACTTGGTTTTGTTTGGGTAATTGTTACTTCAAGAAAGATCGGGTTGATGCTGCCATTGGAGCTTATAAGTTGCGACGCTTCAAATCTCGTTGATTTCGTCTTCGTAATCATCAAAACATGACTGCTATAAATTTTGTTTGTAATTGCTATGTATTTTAGTCGTTAAGCACCAAAATATGACTGCTACGAATTTTGTTTGTAATTGCTACGCATTTTAGTCGTTAAGCACCAAAACATGAATGCTACGAATTTTGTTTGTAATTGCTACGTATTTTAGTTGTTAAGCACCAAAATATGACTGTTACGAATTTTGTTTGTAATTGCTACGCATTTTAGTCGTTAAGCACCAAAACATGACTGCTACGAATTTTGTTTGTAATTGCTACGTATTTTAGTCGTTAAGCACCAAAACATGACTGCTACGAATTTTGTTTGTAATTGCTACGAATTTTAGTCGTAAAGAACCTAAACATGACTGCTACGAATTTTGTATGTAATTGCTACGCATTTTAGTCGCAAAGCACCAAAACATGATTGCTACGAATTTTGTAAGTAATTGCTACGCATTTTAGTCATTAAGCACCAAAACATGACAGCTACAAATTTTGTGTGTAATTGCTACGCATTTTAGTCGTTAAGCACCAACTGCTACGAATTTTGGCTACTTACTACGAATTATAAACTGAAGTCTTCTTGATTCGTGAATTATGTAAAAGACAATTATGTGAATAACACTACGCATTATATGAACTAGACTACGAGTTTTAAGTATATAAGCTGCATATTTGGTATTTGAACTTATTTCAATGACGCACCGTTGTTGATACGATTTTTTACTAGTAATCTATGCATTTTAAAATTAAGGTTCATGTGGTACAAATTTCTGCTACTATACTACGAATTATAAACTGAAGTCTTCAATAAATTGCATTCGATAAATGTACATGTCTGGAATGATCAGGGAGGGTCTAACCGACATGGTATCGGAGAAACATATACAAACATATGCATGTTTTCCAACCTAATGGACTGACTCCAGTGATAGACACCAATCTAATTAGCTCTATTGTGGATTGTGCGCCACATTTTTCTATGGACGGAGACACTTAATTAGTCCACGGGTGGAGCCAGGGACGGAGCCAGTACGTGAGTTTATCGGGCTGCAGCCCGGGTAAGTTTGAGGCCCATTTTTTTGTATTATACTTTGCATAAGCGTTAAGCCGTAACCTGCGGTTTGGGAACAACGACGACTGACAACTCACGACATCTCAGGAATTGTGAGGCGAGAGGCGACGACCTTCGATTGATTGGAGCCAAGCCGTCTGCAGCCAGGGTGAGATACACTCCTCTCCATTGCGAAGCAGCCGGTCGCGGCGGAGGCTAGGTCGCCTGAAATTGTGAAGACTCGCAGGATTGTGAAGACTTGTGAGATTCTAGGTTTTCACTTTTCAGGCTGAAAGGAGCCAACAACAGGGGTGGTGCGAGGAGATCTGTCTATCTGGCGGTCTTGTTCACCAGACGATGAAATACCTGAGATTTTTTTAGGAAGAGGATGAATACGAAGCCTTCTCATTGTCCTATCCATTTCCGTGCCCCTGAAAAGATCTTATGGCGTACCATCCGGGGGGTGAGATTATCAACTTTTTTATGCTTATGTTGCCAATTTGTAGATGGAGCTGACAGGTGAATTAGTATTATTTGTATCAACAATGGTGTGAATTATGAGTAGCGGCCTATTTATGTTTGTACATTGCATTTCAGCCGTGAATTGGATGTATAGTAGTATGATGCTCTTGCTCTGATGCATTGTTGTTGTTTTTTAGTTCTGTAAATCTTGCAATGCATATATGATTTGCTCAGTGTGAAGGTTTTATGATCTGTTACATTATGTTAATATTTGATGTTTTATGTTCTTGATGTAGTATGATTCCTCACAAGACCAAGCGAGGAGGTGCTGCTCTTGCACGCTTGAAGACCTTTGTGGGTGTCCCTCCGCCATATGACAAGGTTAAGAGAATGGTCATCCCTGATGCACTCAAGTAAGATTACTCATTTTGTTTGAGTGTTGTGGCATAGTTAGTTATCAACATATATCTATCTCATCTATTATACTAACATTTCTGTTATTGTGCTCAGAGTTTTGAGGCTTCAAGCTGGTCACAAAAACTGTCTGTTAGGCCGACTGTCATCTGAGGTTGGATGGAACCAGCTCAACAAAATAAAGGTCAGATTTAATGTGCTGTTTTCACTGGTTTTAGTGTTGATTTTTACTGTTTCTAATGCCTAATGAGAGGTTTGATTTTTCTGTCTTTATTACTGATTTTAGTGCGGTCATTTGGCCTTGTTCCAGGCGAGGTCTAGTGAACTTTTTACAAAAATTTTTTTTTTTTCATCAAGTCCTAATAACTTTCAAATCCTGGATTCGTCGCAAGGCGGAGCTTGGGCGTCTCTCTATTGTTGAGTTACAGTCTTCCCCTGGGTGTAGAAGCCAACTCCTGCTTTCCCATAAAATTCCCTTGCTCATACCCTGGAATCACTGTTTGTCTGTCTCAATCGAAATGGAAATTTCAGATTAAGGATCCAGCCATAAGCACCAAAGCTTAACTCAGAAATTTGAAAAGGTGAACGCCTGAATCCAGCCTTTAGTCTCATGCTCAACTCTAGGTCGCGTACACCTTCACTTTCGACATCATGAATAATCGCTCAAATCACGACCACCTCATCGCTTCGTCAGCTACGACGACGAATGCGAGGATGTTGTATTCAGCACCGAGTTTCGGCTCTCGATCGAACTCGTCCCCCAAGTCGGATTGGTTGAATTCTCTCCTTTCTCGAATCGGCTGCTGAGCAACCGGAGATGAGGATTTCGCAGCCGCAGATGCCGGCGATAGCTGCTTCTTTTCCAAATTGAAGTCCGTCTGCTGCGAGGTCGGCTGCTTCGAGTATTTTGCAAAATCGACTTTAGTATTTTTTTCGAATCGGAGAGACTCCGATGATGATGAGGTTGAGGATGTAGATGAGGATAGCTACTGCTGCGGCGGAGAAAAAGTTGACTGAGCAGCCGCATTGACCGAGTTCTTTATTCCCATTATATCTTTTAAATCTTAATTATCACTAAATTACATATTAAATATCTTGTTAAATTAGAGCTAATCTTTAATCCAATGATTCTAATTAATTCTTATTTTTCATGGAATAAACTACTTCGCATAATCTTAACTCATTAATATTATTATATTTTTTATGTACTATACTAATTCATTTTAACCCGTACCAGTACGTGTCGAGAAAGAATCAAAATTATGTGCGTCTGACAGCTTGAATCAACTCGTATTTTAGTTAAAAGAAGAGAAGAGGGTATCTGATATTATGATGCATCTAAATGATTATTTTATTACAAAGTTGTACCAGACTAAAAAATTTGATAACTAAGATGAATAATTTTTATTTTTCGATTATGAAGAATGAACAAATTAGAGTTAGGGTGCGTCTACTTTGACTGAAATTTGACTTAATTTAATTGATCTTAACTGATCTTAACTTATCTTAATTGATCTTAACTGATCTTAACTTATAGTGACTGATCTTAACTGATCTTAACTTATATTAACTTAACTGAAACTTATGTTAACTTATAAAGGTAAGTTAAGTTATATTTCTTTCGCAACCGGACCTCCTCCTACCGCCGGCCATTACTACGCCGGAACCGCCGTTGACCGGCCGACCAACGGCATTGACCGGCGTCGACCGGCGTTGACCGCGGCAGTGGCGGCCTTGACCGGTGGCGACCGGCGGAGGCTGGCGGCCGTGGACGGTGGAGAGTGGCGGTGGCGGTTGCGCATGGTTGTGGTGGTGGTGGAACAATCGAATTTAACTTAACTGAAACTTAACTTAACTGATCTTAACTGATAGTAACTTAACTTATCTTAATTGATCTTAACTGATAGTAATTGATATTAACTTATCTTAACTTACAAGTCAAAAAATCAAGTCAAAGTGGACAGGGCCTTAATCATGTGTATTATTCCGAGTCCATCCGATCCAACGCCCGCTTAAAAGAACAGACCAAGACAATAGAGTTCGACAAACCAGTTTGTCTTCATACGGACGGACAATATTCATAATCGTGCAGGACATTAAAACATATTCTAACGATCAATTAGGATTGAAAAACGTGCCCTTATTTGACCATTAGGATTGAAAAAATATTGTAAGTCCGACCCTGATGTGCCTTGATACTGTCCAGTGTCCACTAATCATCGAGAAACCCTTAAGAGCATGTTCAGCCTGAACTCCACACAGAAGTCCAAAAGAGGAGTTTTTTTTCCTATTCAAATGATCTGTTTAAGTTTCAATATATTCAAAATTACTAAATGAGTTCGACATTTTCAGTTTTGACCTGTTTTTAATAAAATCGGACTATAGGGATCCGGTTTTCTGCGTTTTTTTAACAAAATCGGATGGTCAGGATCTGATTTTATATGCAAACGAGATGACGTGCGAATGAGACTACGTCTTCTCGTTTACACATAAAACCGGATTCTAGGGATCCGATTTTATTAAAATAGGCCAAAATTGAAATGTCAAACTCAATTAGGTCATTTTAGATATATTGGAACTGAAATGGATCATTTTAAAGAAAAAAAAACTCCAAAAAAAAATAGGTATCACATGGATGATCACTTATTGGTCATATTTAAGTAGTAGTTAAAATCCATCCTTACTCCACCTTTGACTTTTCTTTATCTGATGTTGTAAAATTGAACAGGAGGAATTAGATGGAAAAAGTTAGCCATGCACCTGTCTCTTCAAACATCTGGTCATGGAGGAAGTATGACTTCATTAAAGGTTCTCCATATCCAAGGTGGGTTGTGGAATAAAAGTAGTTACACCTCATCTCCTGGATTTTATGTTGCAGCTTTATCTATAATTAAAGCCATGCTCTGAAATCTTACACACTACAAATGCAGCAGTTCAAAGGCCTGTTTGGCTCGCAAACAAGTAGAAAGAAACAGATCTGACCCAACCATGTTCATTGTCGAATCACGACCACCCTGCTCCGACACATAAGAATTCCCTTAGCGCGCCACTCGAGTTCACTTTCATCCATGCCACATGATGAATCCAATTTTCCCACTTTCAATTCAAACCCTCCTCCAGCAGCTCTATGGCAACCATGTCACCTGCAGGCTCTATAGACGATGAGGTTTTACAGCAGAGTACGGACAATGTAATGCCAAAGCTGTTAATATAAACGGAGGAGATGCAAAAATGACTAATTTGGTAGATGATGTGCTAGGATTGTTGGACATGGATTGTTACTGATGATTTCTTTGAAGACGTTAATTAATTAATGAGATTGCTGGACGGTTGCCTCCCAGACCAAATTCTACCAAGCTTTCCATGGATATAGCTAATAATAATGGTGTTACATACCGGAATAATAGGGAACGTAAGGGATGCATTTATATTTTGTGTAACTTCTTTAGTATAAGAGAAGTAATCCGAGCATAGAAATCAACAAATGAATTAAACTCAATTTCTAATCTCAATTTCTCTCTCGTTTCTCATCCCCTTCTCCTCCTAAAACCCTAATCTTCTTCCTCATCTCTTTCTCAATCTATCACTCCTCATCTCATCTATCCTTCTAATTTGTTATAAACTTTGGTGTTTGTATCAAATGGTTCAACAAAGGGTGACATGAACTGACATGCCGATCACTTTCAGCCAGGGTATGCATATGCCTCGAGAGAGCACTTCAAGATATAACTCTCGTGTAAACACAATCAGCAAGCTCCCAGAGACTGACTATTATTGACAGAAGACGAAGTCCTGGTATGAACAGAAAAGATTACTTGTTTACACTTTCAAGCTTTACATTTGGAAACATCATATATGATATCCGAAGCTTTCCTCATACCGTAAGCGTGGCACATAAAATTAGGGAGCTGCTGATCGCACCCCGGCGACAAAAAACTCTCTGCAAAATGACTCAAATGCCCTTCCTTTTTTAGTTAATTACTTTCATATGCCATATTCAATTAAATGATAATTGATATTCTTTAAATTAATTGTAACATATTTATTTATTTATTATTAATCAGAAAATATTCTATAATAATTAATAGTAAAAAATTAAAATAAAAATACAACATGTAGCAATTTTTTTAAAAATTATATGGTACTGGAGGCAAAGTGATTAGCCCAGTGGTGGGTAATCCACCTGCGTCCCAAGTGACCCAGGTTCAAGTCCTCACCCCTCCAAAAAGAAGCAGATACTAATTCTAACCCACTAACCCCATCAAAAAAAAAAATTTATATGGTACTTGATTTTTTTAAAATGATAGAACTTATAATTAGGAGTGAGTGAGTAACTAAATAAACAAAATTTCCATTGTAGTGAAATATTATTTAGACAAATTTTATTTATGATTTATATTTAGAAAATAGTTTTATTTTATTTAGGGCGAATAATAATTTATTTCGTTTAATTAATAATTGATTGGGTAGCCTAACATTAATTTGGATTCAAAAAAAAAACATGCAACAATGCTTTGAAATATGTGTATAACTTATATATATTTAAAAACATGCAACAATAGCCTAACATTATATATATTTTGAGTATAACTTAATTTTTGTTTAATCAATAATGTATTCATATTTTAAAAATATGTATTATATATTTAATTTATATATTGTTTTGAATTAATAATAATATATCATTAATTATAATATATATATATATATATTAATGTTAATTTATAAATAATTAATATTAATATATAATAATTATGTTTGGTTAGGGGGTGTGGGATATAAAAGGAAATTGGTGAGGGACCCACTGGGGGTGTGGGAGTGTGGGGAGTGCGATAAGAATGACCCATAAAATTATTTGATGAGCATCCCGTTTTGCCAACCATTTTCTTTTAAGGTTCATCAAACAGATTATACATAATAATATTTATATGCTTCTGCCTAATGTTAAGTTTTTTACAACGAATGATTGTTAAATGAAACTACTATTCTTTCGAGCACCACAACCTCATACGATTTGACTTGTAACATATCATCAACCACAAAAGTAACTAGTGACATGAAGTAGGCCAATAAGGTGTGTCATTTGTTTAAACCTTTCTCATATGCCTTTACAATCTCAGATACTTTCCTTGACCAGATTCTTATATGCATATTCATTTAAAACTGTAATACGATCTCCATCTATCATAGACGCACGGCATTTAGCTGTCCCTGCACACAAAATGTAAAACATATAAAAATGGAAATTGACACATGATAAGCAACTAACAGGTTTCTCATGTGCATTCTGCAAATCTGAGGAAAGAAAGTTCCAGTAATTTTGTCTATACCTCCTCCTATAACTTCAGCTTGGTGGGTTTTTATTTTGCTGAGGGTCTGTTATCATATAGTCAGCAGCCTCAGCCAGTGCATGAGCGCCCTCATCCAAGCTTAACTTAGTAACTCATTTGAGAAAGCATCTGCATCGGCATGACTGATTTTGTACAGGCTATGAGCTGAGTCAGGAAACGTGTCATTCATCACTTTCTTCTTTAAACTCCAAAAGAGGTTTATTTATGACATACTCATACTGCTGAACTTGGGGTGACCTCACTGACCTGCAAAACATACAAGAGTATTTTAGTTCACTAATCACACACTTATATGATGTGTGGGTGTTGCATCATTTCTAGAAGAAGGTGGTACACTAATACCTGCAAGTCTGCAACAAAGCTGACGAGTCCAACGGAGTTATGCATGTACAGTTGATCCTTTTAGAGTTCCAAGTCATTATCTTGAGAATCAATAACTTGTCTTATAAAAGGTTGCAAGCAAGAGCCATATAACATTGTCCAATCAAGAACAATTTGGATGAATATTACAGGAATCCCTTTTCAAGCATGGGAAACAACAAATTTCGAGAAAATAGCAAACTTATTTGGCGAGAGTTTGTAGCTGTTGATCCAGAGTCCATGAATGGCTCATGTTTGGAAAACTGTCGGGTTCTGATAGAAACAGAAAATTTCCCGATGATTAGAGAAGAAGTGGAGGTGGAACTGGAAAAATAGATTTTTAAGGTTTTTATTTGGGAAGAATCTCCTCAAGTTACTTCAACTGAAAACAATCCAACTCAAGAGGTCTCAAATATGCCAGAATCAGGAGAGCATTTCGGCAATGGTTCAGGTGAACAGCCGGACAGGAAGAAGCAAGGATGCACAGAACCCCATACAACTTCAAAAGAGGATGAAAATTTAAAATTAATTCGCAGGGCAGGAAGCAGTACTCTACAGGGAAGAGAAGAGATAGGTGAGCCAAAAGAATCACCAAAAAGGAAAGAAACAGAAAAGGTAGATGATGAGAAAAGCTGGGTTTCCATCCTAAAGGGAGATAATGAAACAGTAGTTTTAAACATAGGCAATAATCTACAAAAAGAAAATGTGCAGAAGAAGGTATTTGTATATCAGAGAAGGGGTAAGGAAAGTTGTAGGCCGGCTGCAGAGAGTTGGATGTGTATAGCATTGAGAAAAGAACAGTAAAGGAAATATATTGATCCGCGAGAGGTCAGGAAAGGACTGTCGACAGAGTCTGTCAGGGCAGAGGAGACAAGCGGGAAACAGAAAAGAGGAAAGAAGACAGAGGTCTGGGGGGATGGCGAGGAAAGAACAGATGATGATACAATCCTAGAGGATGCGGTAAAGACTCAAAAGGCAATGAAAATGGGGAAAAGGAAAGAATCAAAAAAGAAGGGCAAAATCAAACTCAGAAAATCAAAATCAAAATCAAAATCAGAAGAAGAAAAGAACTCAAAAAATCAAACTCATTACAGAGGAGGCAAAATCAAAAGAATCTGAAAAGAAGGAGAAGAAACAAAGAAAGAAGGCGGAAAAGACATACCAGTTTGCAAAAAGGATGGGGGTGGTGTATCTCGGGAGTGAAGAAGAGGCGATCCGAATTCTCATGAACTTATAGGAGGAGCGGCTGTGTTAATCACTGTCTAATTAAAGTTGGTAATTAGGACGAGTAAACTGAATGTTGTTTTCAAAGTGGGGCTGAGCGTTTTTAAAAGTGGGCCGAGAGTTGTAATGTGGGCCAAAAACTGTTGTGTGGATCAAACCACACTGATCCATGATGGATCTATTTTATTATATCAAAAAAACAGAGCCATATAACAATGAAAACAGCCAACGGATGCAAACTTATCTACAAGGGCTGCAAACTACTTGAGTTGAGCCAAGTTATGTTAAGCTCGAACTAGTCGAGCCTAAATAATTCATGTTCAAACTCGGCTCATTTATATTTTCAAGTACTCGAGCTCGGCTCAAAAATTTATCAAGTCTGAGCTGTAATCAGGCTCATAAACCAGCTACTCGGTATATGAGCTCGAATATGAGCTTGTTTACGGTAAAAATAACAAAACTAGTGAAATTGCTATTTAGATTGTATGTTATTGGAAGCAAACAATTACAAAAACTCAAAACAAATTAATAAGTCAGAGGTTCCAGTAATATAATAAAAGATTGTTTCTTTTCTTCTACAAAATAATAGTTTGCTTTGCCATCATGATCACCCTTTGCGACATAGCATATAAAACACAGTTCCTGAAACAAGCATATACATAAAATAAATACTCGGTCATTATCTTAAATTTCACGAGGCAATACTCACCATGAAATAGTAGAATAGATTACCCGCAGGTCAGCTTCCTTCTTTCAAAATGGAATTTCCTTCATTTCTAACTCGTTAGTCTGAAATAAATAATAAATATTGTTAGTGACGGAAATGTGTATATGATTTATTAAGACAGATATTAATAATAACTTATAATAGTCTACGTCTAAGCATAGATACCCTTTTTTTCTTCTTGATGTCATAAAGGTTTCTCAACCAATCCTCGCCACATAATAGCATTTGTACCGTGTCAACTCCAATAGAAGCTTTTTAGTTATCAATAACATGACTTCCAGCGCTAAAAGCAGATTCTGAAGCAACGGAAGTTAGAGGAATTGCTAGAATGTCACAAGCTAATTTCGATAAAGTCCGAAACTTCAAACTGTTGCTCTTCCACCAATCCAATGGATCGAAATAATCATTCACATCCCCAAGACGAATTATTCCATCTTCCAAATATGTGTTAAGTTCAGATTTTGAATTTTGTGAAGCATCTAAACCTCTAATATAATCATCAAACTTTCTTCTTCCTCTAGTTATTCCATTTACCAACCATGCTGGTAACATTTGAAGGACCAATTCCATCAACTTGACAAGCTAGCAACCCCAATATTCCCAGAATTCACTGGCGTGCATAGTTCCACATGCTCATTATAAAGTGCATGCAAAGTGTCTCTTACCGTAGAAACATATTCATGGGCTTCCAAATCAGATTCATAAAGTGACTTCGAGCAAAATTGAATGTCCTTAAACTTGTATATCGAGGATCCAAAACAACGCTTATCGATATCAAAAGGTTGTTACTTCTCCAACAATTGTCAAATTTTGATTTCATCTAATTTGCCATCTCTTGAATGTAAGAATCATCAGATTTTGATTTTTCATCCAACTCTTCCTTTATATTGAACCAGTTCAGGAAGAAAAAGATTTGATGTTGAATATTGAGTTCCTAAGTAAAAAAAAAAAATCAGCGTATATATACACGAATAAAATGAAACACTTTACCCATGGCTCACTATACGATACAATATATGTCATAATCAAAATGCCATATCCTAAACCAAATTAAGAACACATAAGTAAACAGTGCCTACACTACATATAAATACTCAGGAAGCTGCTGATGAAGGATAATTAAGCAATACTACTACTCACTTTATGAATTATAAAAGCTACAAATTGTAAGGGACCACGCGTATCAGATAAACAAAATATGCAACACTGGAAGCAAAAAGAATGTACATGTGCACCTAAGGCTACAATAAAATAAAATATATAATTAAAATATATAAACATCAAGCTCATACCTGAAAGTATCTCCGTAATATCATTAAATACTTGCAAAAAAGAGCAAATTTTCTCAACCTTGATCCAGTCTGTGTCCCTTTCTTCATAATCTTCAAATACATCTTTAAACTCCAGCACACATGCAAGCATTTGATATGTTGAGTTCCAACGAGTAGGACAATCAAGAATCAATTTTTTCCCAGGCAAATGCCAACTCTTGACAACGTCACCGAATAATTTAATCCTATGTGATGATTCACCAACGTGCTTCACAGTTTCTCGAATGTTGTGAATAATATCCCTAATCTCTTCTAATACTTCTTGAACCAAGATATTCACAATGTGAGCACAACAACGAACATGAAAAAATTTCCCATCAAACGGCATCTTTCTTTGATAAGAAAGTACATCTTTTAGTTTTTTGATGGCAACATCATTATACAAAGCATTGTCTACGGTAATCGTTGCCAGCTTGTTCGTTAAATTCCAATCCATCAAACAATGGTTTAACACATCACAAATAGCAGGTCCATTCTGCGGTGGAGGAATACGACAAAAGTTTAACACCCTCTTATGTGGTTTCCAGTCACTCACAAAATGACAAGTGACAAGCATATACTCTATCTCTTGACCAGAATGCCAAATATTGGTGGTAAGAAATATACCCTTTTCATTCTGGTAAGTAGTCATTGCAATCCGCTTCTAGAGTAGTGCGAGATATTTTTCTAAATTCAGGAGAAGCTTCTTCCATGATCAACACATTCAATAACTCATTTTCAGCAAAGGTAAAAGGTAACTCATGAACCATTACCATATGTGACATGAGTTCCCTAATTCGAGAATGGTCATACTTCGAAATCTTGAGATTAGTTGAACTAACTAGATCCAGGCGTACCTCTTCGCAAATTTAACTGTTGTTGTCTCGAAACTTTTTTACAAGGCCTTTGTCCAGTGTTTTCAGTAGCTTCTTTTTCATCACCTTGACTAGTGCTCATATCATTTATTCCAACATCCAAGTTTTGAAAGGATGAGAATTCGAAACTTGATTCTACCAATTCGAGCGGTGTGTAGGAATCATTATCACTGCTTTCTCCTCCAACAAAACCATTCATCATACCTAAAAAATTACAACTTAGAATAAGAGAAAACAAAATAAAATGCTAGTTCCTACACACACTAACAGATACTAGTTAGTATGATGTTCAGCTTGTTGGAACTCATAAGGTTTTGATGATGACAAGCACTTGACTAATGATTTGACTAAGTGTGCAGAAATTCTATATGCTGGATTAATGCAATAATCCACGAGATGATTAATCCACGAGATGATTAAGTCATAATTAAATACAGTAAGTTCTGTTTAGCAGACAAACAGAACAAAGGAAGATTCTAGAAGAAGACGTGTTTTTATTGGGTGGAAATCCATTGGGATTAGACATTGGGACTGGGCCAGGTCATTGGGAGTTAGGCCCACATGTCATGTCACAACAGGCCTTATATAAAGAGCTAGGGTTTGTCAAGTGAGAAGAGTGCGTTTCCAAGAAGCAGAACGGCGACCAGCTCAAGAGTAAGAAGCGACCAACCAAAGAAGAGCAGCCTTGCCGAAACACACACACACGGAGGTTTGTGGTAGAAATCGATTACTCTTGTCGGATTGAGTAGAGGTCATCAAATAGAGTCTATGCAAAAGACCTAGTTTGTAAACCTTACAAGCATATCGGAATAAAAGAGTAATCGTATTTCAAAATCCTTCTAGAGCAATCTAGGAGGTAGTGGTTTTCACCTTATCATAGTTTTGATAAGGTTTCCACTATAAATCTCTGTGTTTTATTGTTAAGTCGAATACTATCTGCTGCATAACTTCCGCTGCTACTCGACTATCGTACGGAAAATAACTTGATAAAATCCGTCTGATAGATTTTCATTTATTGCTAACACTATCGATCCAACACGTGGTATCAGAGCCGAGGGTTCTAGATTTATGTGTTAGCTTCACAGGTAAGTATGTCGTCTATCAGTGATTCCTTCTGGAAACCGCCTCTCCTGAAGCCCGGATAGTTTGACTGGTGGAAAGACTAGTTTGAAGCTCATGTCTGCTCACTGGATGGTCAACTCTGGAGCATATTTGAAACAGGTCCTCTTACTATTCCACTTGATACAACGGATCCAGAAAAGCCCGTGGAAAAGACAAAGGATAAATATATAGATGAGGACTACAAGAAGCTTGAAAAAAATGCCAGAGCAAAGAAAGTACTCTACATGGCCCTTTCTCCTGGAGATCAGATCAAGGTTGCAATGCACAAAACAGCTAAAGAAATGTATGATGGATTGGTCAGATTGTATGGAGGAAATGAAGACATCAAGAGAAACAGAATATTGGCTGCCATTAAAGACTACGAGTCTGTCATGCAGAGAAAGGATGAATCCTTAGAAGATTTTTTTCACCAGATTCCAAGTAATAGTTGGGCAACTGGATTACTTAAATGAGAAGCTCCCGGAGTGGAAAATTACTCACCAATTCATGCAAGCATTGAATTCTAAATGGGATCATGTCACCTTAGCGCTACAAGCTCAAAAGGGGATTAAGGACATCACTCTGGAGGAACTTGTTGCCAATCTCCAGAGTCAAGCTGGAATTGCCGAAAGGAAGATGGCTAGAAGACAATCTGATAAATCTCACGCCATAGCCTTAAAGGTAGAAAAGGCTCTAGATCTAGCTCATGGAAATGAGTCTGCAGAAGAAGATGAGGATATAGCCCTATTGACAAAAGCATTGAAAATGGCTAACTTTAGCAAAGGGAAAAGAGATTTTAGAACAGGAGGAAATCGTGCAAACTTTTCAAAAGGAAACAGAAGTGCGATCTCAAGTGAAGATAAAGGGAAGTCAAAGGAAAGGGAAGATAGGATATGCTATCATTGTCAAAAGAAGGGTCATCTAAGTAAAGACTGCTACAGTAGAAAGAAAGGAGAAGAACCGGCTCCGAAACCAGCTCACGCCATGTTTGCAGCTTGGGGAGACTCTGATGGAGATAGCAATGATGGAGATTGTTCCAAAGAGCCCTGCTTGATGGCTCACTCCCCGGCAAATGAGGTAACAGATACTGATTCTCTTATTGATGAAACGTTCACTAAATCTGATTTTGCAGAAACAATAGCCAAGCTCCTCGAAAAAATTCAAGATCTGGAAAACAGAGTGTCAAGAATGCAACAGGAGCATCAGGACGACCTGGAAGAAAATCATCTATGGTCAACTAAAGCCATGCGCCTTGAGAAGGAAATGACAGAACATGTGTGCAAATGTCTCACATGTGTAAGAAAAGAAAGACATATAAGCAAACTAAGTGAGGAACTCAAACACATGACAATTGGAAATACCGAGATGGTTGATTTCAACACAAAGGTTGAAGAGTTGGAAAGGGAGCTGGAAAATCACAAACAGACTAATGAAGAACTTCTCCATATAGTGGCTGAACTTAGATGCGAGGAAGCCATCAAGAAGGAGAATTGGCTTCGTGAGCTGGAAACTAAGAGGATTGAAGAAGAAAAGGAAGAATTCAAGAGAAAGTTTGCTAGACCAGGCCTTGGTTATGAAGGGGAAAATACAAAACACAAGACCACAAACGGGAAGAATGTTATGATGGAACCAGGAGAAAGCTCACGACAGAATAGAATGACTCAGACCACCAGGCAGACTAGAAGGGAAACCAGTCCACAGGATGGATTCGATATCCATGATAAGAATTCTGTCCCTTACAAAGCCACAAAAGCCTATGAGATATGGCTGAAAATGAGTCAGAGTCGTAAACCTTCAAGGACAGACTTCCATGCAAGAAGAACGAGGAGGTATGTTCCACCTGGCAGAAGTAAGTATGTTGATCTTCCATGTCACAGAACCTGCTGGTGTTGTGGTAAATCTGGACATTATAGATCCGAATGTCCAAAGCTGAGGAAAATAGAAGAAAGTAACCGTGACTGGATGGCTACATCTCAGAAGAAAGTACACTCTATCAGAAAGAAAGGAATAGTCGACTATCATCGCCACCATTATGACTCAGAAATCCGTGCTAGACCAAGAAGCAAACCCAGGAGAAAGATTGATATAACTAACCATGATGCTTACTATCAGTCTTCTTATATTCCATTCGCTAGATTTATTCCTAAACCCAGTAAGCCCAAGCTTATCTGGGTTCATAAAAACTAATCCCTTTTCTGCAGGGTGGAGTGAGGACCCGTCCCTGGTACCTGGACAGCGGCTGCTCAAGGCACATGACCGGGAATCCAGAGTGGTTCGACTCGCTCCAAAAACACTCCGAAGAGAGCATAATCTTTGGAAATAAAAGCAAAGGGAAGGTGATAGCAATGGGAGAGGTAAGGATTTCTGATACTATTCGAATAAAGGAGGTAAGCTTAGTTGAAATTTTGAAGTATAATCTGCTAAGCGTATCTCAGTTATGTCTAGATGGGAAAAATCATGTTATATTCAATTCCCATGACTGTTTGGTGAGGTGCAATGAGACATGTAAGATAGTTCTAAGAGGTATTCGTGTGGGTGAAATCTATACCGTCGATCCAGAATTCATTCCTGAGGAAGATCTGTGCCTTGCAAGCATCACTAAAGATTCCATCTTATGGCATAAGAGATTTGGAAATGCAAGTATGAAGCTGCTTCATAAACTCCATCAGAAGGATTTGGTGGTCGGCTTACCCAAGGTGGAGAGTGCCTTTGAACAAATCTGCAGTGCATGCACCACGGGAAAGCAAGCACGGACATCTTTTCCATCAAAGCAGGCCATAAGCACCTGTGCTCCTTTGGACATGGTCCACATGGATCTGTGTGGTCCAGTCAACGTGGTAAGTCGTGGAGGAAACAGGTATATTCTTGTCATAGTCGATGATTACTCCAGATACACATGGACAATTTTTCTATCCTCCAAAACTCAAACTTTCTGCGAATTTGAAGCGTGGTTGAAGTTGATAGAAAACAAGTTAGATCGAAAATTAACCTCTATTCGTACTGATAACGGAACCGAGTTCCGGAATGCGCAGTTTCTTTCGTTGTGCAGGGATAAAGGTATTGATCACAACTTTTCCGCCCCACGGACACCACAGCAAAACGGTGTAGTGGAACGAAAGAATAGAACCTTGGAGGATATGTCACGAACGATGCTTATTGCCAGTGGAGTTCCAAAAATCTTCTGGGCAGAGGCAGTGCACGCAGCAAGCCACATTCTCAATAGAGCATCACTTCGTTCCATGATTGGAAAAACCCCTTATGAACTATTGCGTGGACGAAAACCGAAGATATCTCACCTAAAGGTATTCGGGTGCAAGTGCTATGTCCATAACAACGGCAAGGAAAGTTTGGGAAAGTTTGATGCTCGAAGTGATGAAGGGGTATTCGTCGGTTATTCTAGTCATAGCAAGGCCTACAAGGTTTTTAACCTAAGGCTAGAACAAGCTGAGGAAAGTGTGCACGTAAGATTCGATGAGACGGTGATGGCTGGTCACCTGATACAAGACCCCTCCTCTACGGGTATGCTTGATGCTGGGGAGCTGCAGATCACAAATGAGTCAGATCCTGACTGGGAACTCCCACTAAACCTCAATGCTGAATTACCTCAGATGGACATCCACCAGACAGATCACGAGGAAATGGCAGATCCACCAGGTGGAAATGAAACTGTTAACGCAGCAGTAGAAGCTGACCAAGAGGCACCTGGAGAGACAGTGATCGCTGAACCTACCCCTGCTAATCCTGAGGGGGAACTAAGAACTACACGTTTTGGACGAGCGGTTCATCGACCGGCCAGACTGGAGGATTACCATTGCTACTTCTCTCAGGATCAGGTAGATCTTAATCAGTTGCATCTACTCTGTGGATTTGCCTCTTTCGTTTCTTTTGCAGAACCAAAGACAGTGATGGAAGCACTTAAGGACCCAGAATGGGTCAATGCTATGCAAGAGGAGTTACACCAATTCGAAAGAAATGAAGTTTGGAGCCTAGTTCCTAGACCTAAGGACAAGAACGTAATTGGAACAAAATGGGTCTTTAGGAACAAGATGGATGATAAGGGAATGGTCGTAAGGAACAAAGCCCGTCTGGTGGTCAAAGGTTACAATCAGCAAGAGGGAATAGATTACGACGAAACATTCGCTCCAGTTGCCAGACTTGAGGTAATTAGACTGCTTATTGCCTACTCGATGTATCATGGCTTCACCTTGCAACAGATGGACGTAAAGACGGCCTTCTTAAATGGGGTGCTAAAAGAAGAAGTGTATGTAAGCCAAACTCCTGGATTCGAGGACAAAGATCACCCCGATCATGTGTATATCCTGGACAAGGCATTGTACGGGTTGAAACAAGCTCCTCGCGCCTGGTACGAAAGGTTGTCCGTGTTCCTTCTATCACATGGATATGTCAGAGGAGAATTGGATAAAACGCTATTCCTTCTGAAAGAAGGAGCAGACACTCTTGTGGTTCAGGTATATGTGGATGATATTATATTTGGTTCAACTAACCCCGTACTTGTTAATAAGTTTACAGATTTGATGTCGAGTGAATTTGAAATGAGCATGATCGGGGAGTTGAAGTACTTTCTGGGACTTCAAGTGGCACAAGAAAAAGATGGAACTCGGATTCACCAGCAAAAGTATGTGAAGGAGATATTAAAGAAATTTGGGATGGATTCTGCGAAACCATGTGCCACCCCGATGTCACCAAATGACTACTTAACAAAGGATGAGTCCTCCTTGCATGTGGATCCAACCCTATATCGTGGAATGATAGGTTCACTTCTCTACCTAACAGCAAGTAGACCTGACATTTTATTTAGTGTATGTCTATGTGCTAGATTTCAGGCGGATCCCAGAGAGTCGCATGTGAAAGCCGTCAAGCGGATCTTACGATACCTAAAGGGGACGGACAACTTGTGCCTATTCTATCCGAAGGGAGGAGACCTCCGTCTTGTGGCATACACAGACGCTGACTATGCTGGCTGCAAGACGGATAGGAAATCCACTTCAGGGATGGCACAATTTCTAGGGTCATCCCTGATTTCATGGGGATCTAAGAAGCAGTCGTCCATTGCTCTATCCACTGCAGAGGCCGAATAAATTGCAGCTGCCGCATGTTGCGCACAATTGCTTTGGATAAAGCAACAGATAAGTGATTTTGGTGTTCATCTTGATTGCATATCTATTCTATGTGATAACACCAGTGCCATAAATATTTCTAAAAATCTAGTGCAATTTTCACGCACTAAACACATAGAAATCAGATATCACTTTCTGCGTGATTGTGTAGAAAAATGCATCATTTCCATGGATTACTGCAGAACTGAGGAGCAGATCGCGGACATCTTTACGAAAGCGTTGCACAGGGAGCCCTATGAGAAGCTAAGACTTGAACTAGGTATGATCTCCCTTACCTAGTCTGTATTCCATGGTAGATTTCTCCAATGATTGGCTAAACTAGGTTGCATGCTAAGTTGCCATGGTATGGAGGTGTTGCATATGAGTTGAAAACTGTGTGATAGTTTCTCTATGTGTTCACCATGCATGCTGATGAATGAGACTTCTAGATAACAGAAACTGAGCATGTCACATACTTTATTGAAGCCCAAAAGAGACTTCCTATTTGAACCCTCATTACATGCCAAGGAAGTTCTCTAAAACTAACCCAAGCCTTTAATGTGCGGAGACTTATTGTTGATTGTTTAAGCCCCTTGATTGAAACATCACATTTTGTTTGTTGTCTCCACACTACATGACATTACTTTGCCTAGACGTGTCAAGTTGTTTTTTTTATACATAAGTAGTGTTTTCCTTGTACCTCTTGGGTAAATCGAAAGCACTATGACCCTTGTGTAAACCATGAGACAAGGAGACCGGGTAAATCTCAAGCCAGCTCAATTGGCTCAATCAAAGCTATGGTTCTTGCTGAGAAACAGATGAAAAGTTAGTGGATGAGAGCTGTCTAGAAGTTAAAGCAAGGCATTAATAGTGATTTAACCGTACAATTGAAGGAAAGGATGCTCAAAGGACAGATATGATGGCTGTTACTGTTAGTGATGTCATGTGAAGTGTAAAATGAACGGTGGAAAACGAACAACCCAAAAGGTGTGTAGTCAAGATAAGTAATGCAAAGTTCTGTCAGATGGACACGTGGCAGTAATCCACACAATTCTGATTTTCGAGGCAGCTATGATTGATTTGCCTACTTTGAAATAAAGTGCTGTGACGACGGTTCAGTGGATTTGAGAATTGAAACTTGAAATTTTGGCGTGGCGATTGGGTTTTTCATAGACTCTATTTGATGACCTCTACTCAATCCGACAAGAGTAATCGATTTCTACCACAAACCTCCGTGTGTGTGTGTTTCGGCAAGGCTGCTCTTCTTTGGTTGGTCGCTTCTTACTCTTGAGCTGGTCGCCGTTCTGCTTCTTGGAAACGCAATCTTCTCACTTGACAAACCCTAGCTCTTTATATAAGGCCTGTTGTGACATGACATGTGGGCCTAACTCCCAATGACCTGGCCCAATCCCAATGTCTAATCCCAATGGATTTCCACCCAATAAAAACACGTCTTCTTCTAGAATCTTCCTTTGTTCTGTTTGTCTGCTAAACAGAATTTACTGTATTTAATTATGACTTAATCATCTCGTGGATTAATCATCTCGTGGATTATTGCATTAATCCAGCATATAGAATTTCTGCACACTTAGTCAAATCATTAGTCAAGTGCTTGTCATCATCAAAACCTTATGAGTTCCAACAAATTCCCCCTTTTTGATGATGACAAACACTTCTTCAGCAAAACAGAAATCCACAGTAAGTAGCAAGCATTTCAATTCACCAGCAATCTATCGGATAGATTCAACATGTAGATTTGTCATTTTTATTCTGTTAGACAGAAGGCAGACAGTATTACGAAGTCATAACAGTTCCCCCTTAGATAGGCATGGACTTAAGTTTCAGTGATGACTTCCCCCTCAAGTGATGCATTTCATGTTATCTTCCCCCTTTTGGCATCATTAAAAAGGGCGCAGTTTAAGAAAACCAAGTAATGGAAAATGAGCTGCAAATGTTATTAACCACAAGCGAAAGTCCCCGTAGAAACACCATAACACACAGATAATTGAACATTCATCAAACAGACAAGAGAGCAAGTCAGCAAAGAAGGATAAGTTGCACACAAACAAACAGGAATGATGTGGAAGGGATTTTAAGGGGGGGACAACCATGAGACGGAGACCAAGCTAGTCCCTCACAAGAGACTTCAACTGGCCCATGAGCTCGGTTCCCACATATCGGAGCTGACGATTAAGCTCCCTTATCTCTTCTTTGATTTGAGATCCATGGACCATATTGATTTGTGCCGACTCCTCGATCTCCTTCAACATAGAAGGCAGAACCAGAAGAGTCTCCATCTTCGATCTCAGCTCACCCATCCATCCCGCATCTGATTCCTTCACCTTTAACTCAATTAACGACTCCAGACGAGTCACTTTCTCCGGCAGCATCACTATCTTCTCTGACACACTCTTCAGCGCCTCAATCATGGCCGGTGATCCCTCATCTGTATCCAGCTGACGCTGATCCAGAGGATCCACCTCATGAGGTCCCTCTTCCACAACAGGGGTAGGAACATACGAGTCGTTCTTCCAAACAGTCTCATCTACATACTCCCAATTCCAGCTGGCCATGGTCTGTACCCCTAGAGCGAAAGACAGCTGACTCTCCACTTCCGGCTGGTAGATCCCAAGCTTGACAAGTATTTTCTTGACGATTCCTGGGAATGGCAGACCATGCGTCTTGCTGCTGGCTGCTTTGTCCATATGCTTCAGAATCTGCATTGGGAGATGGATTTGAGCCTTCGCTTGGAGTTTATCCAGCAGAAGGAAGTCCTGGAAGTTGAGCACATCATGCTTCTGGGTCTTGGGAGTGATAGAGGTGCATATCAGCTTGTGGAGGATACAATTGATTAAGTTCAACGTGTTGGCTTTCCCCTGATGGGAGACATTGTTGGGATCTCCCCCCACTCTTTTAATCACGTCCCCCTTCGCCACCGACTCAGGCCAAATCCCCTTATTGTACTCCTCATATCCTCGTGCTGGAACTCCCAGCAGATCAGTCAACTCACGGCAAGAGAATACCTGCTCTACTCCACCAACCACGAACGTGGCCAAAGGCATTCCTCTCAACTCCTCTAACTTAAACTTTGAATAAAACTCCCTCACCCTGTCATCATCCACCAACACCTCCTCACGAAATAAATGATCCCATCCTTGTGCAATAAGAGTATCACTAACCTCAACAAGTTGGAACTGAGCCAAAAACTCCCGATCAATCGTCATCTCAGGAATTACGACCCTTCCCTTCATGGATTCTTCCGCATGTTCCTCAGGAGTGGGTTGCTTCTTGTTGGCTGTTGGAGTATACGACTCCTTTTTCACTACAGGAGCAGGAGCTCTTTTGTTTCGTCCGCTCTGCCGGACAGGGGCCTGAGGTATGGCGGACCTTTTCTGCTTGGATCCGGATCCTTCTGCGGTACTGGCTTTTCTTTTCCGCAGAGATGTGACGTCAGTTGCAACTTCCTTTTTATTCTCAGGAATCGGATGGACTGTGGGGGAGGAGGCAGTTGGAGACTTTGTCTTCTCCGTCATCACTTCTTCAACACTAATGCCCTTCGCCTTCAGTTGAGCAATCAGATCTGCGACTTCGGCGTCATAAACTTCACTGGATGCAGCCATTGAGGATACTTTACTAAATTTGGGTTTTGGAGGCTAGGGTTTCTTATCTGGAGAAAGGAATGAGACGAGTAGGGTTTCAGTCGACCCTCCTTTTTTAAACCAAACGCGTCCAGGGAGTTACTTTTAATTTTGTGAAAAACCCAATCGCCACGCCAAAATTTCAAGTTTCAATTCTCAAATCCACTGAACCGTCGTCACAGCAGGTCATTGGGAGTTAGGCCCACATGTCATGTCACAACAGGCCTTATATAAAGAGCTAGGGTTTGTCAAGTGAGAAGAGTGCGTTTCCAAGAAGCAGAACGGCGACCAGCTCAAGAGTAAGAAGCGACCAACCAAAGAAGAGCAGCCTTGCCGAAACACACACACACGGAGGTTTGTGGTAGAAATCGATTACTCTTGTCGGATTGAGTAGAGGTCATCAAATAGAGTCTATGCAAAAGACCTAGTTTGTAAACCCTACAAGCATATCGGAATAAAAGAGTAATCGTATTTCAAAATCCTTCTAGAGCAATCTAGGAGGTAGTGGTTTTCACCTTATCATAGATTTGATAAGGTTTCCACTTTAAATCTCTGTGTTTTATTGTTAAGTCAAATACTATCTGCTGTATAACTTCCGCTGCTACTCGACTATCGTACGGAAAATAACTTGATAAAATCCGTCTGATAGATTTTCATTTATTGCTAACACTATCGATCCAACACAGCTTCAATTTTGAAATTGAAGTGAAAGAGATTGCGTTTAAAGTTTGACAGTGTGATTTCGTCGTGGTCGGCTGTTGAATAATTTTGACACTTGTAATAGGGTTTGTAATTTAATTAAAAAATTTTGAATTAAATTTTATTGGGTTGGGCTGACAAATAGCCTAAATATACTATATAATAGGGAGCATGAGAAAGATGGCATATGAACTATAATACACTGATAAATTACGGTCCTAATTATGAAAATTGATAAATAAGTACAATTTTAAAATATTTTAATCCTCATATAAATTTCACTGACGAAATATCACTCTGTCAATTAACAAAGTTAATCAAACAAATGAACCGAAAAAACCTTCTTGGCTTTAATTATGAAGTTAAGAATTAAAATATTTTGAAATTGTCCTTAATTGTCAATTTTCATAGTTCGGACAGTAATTTATTAATTGGTGGTAGTTCATACACCGTCTTTGTCATTTTTCCTAAATAGTAAGTACTAAACTAAACACTAAAGAGTAAAGACTATATTCAGGTGTTGAGGAGCGCTCAAATGAGAGCCCATTTAAATTTCAAGAACTTGAGACCCCAATCTTCACCCTCCAAAATGCAAAATGCATTTTCCAAGATGCATTTTGGTGGTGACACATGTCCCATGTGCATTTTCCAAGATGCATTTAATGCAAAATCAAAACCACATTTTTTGACTTTGCATTTTGGACATGTGTCACATGCAAATCAAAGATGCATCATGATCTAATGGTGAGATTTGAGTTTTCTCAAGTTCTCGATTTTTTAAGGATTCTCAACCAACGCTCCCCTTCAGGTGTTAATAGAGTATACAATTGAGTTATAATTGAGTTGAAAAAACGAATTATTCATGAATCTACTTTTGATTTCACTGACTGAGTATGTTCATGAATAGCTCAAAAGTGTATTGACTTGTTTCCACTTTCCAACTCCATCTATAATGAATGGTTAATTTGGATGCTGGATAGACCTTAATTTCCAGGCAAACAAATAACAGCTCAGAGGTATTTGGATATACTTTCCTTACAAATTTGCCTCCAGATCAACTCTAAAAAAGTTCATATAAGAGTATCCCCATCATGATTAAAAAAACATGTTATCCATCTCTTTCATTTAGTCATGCCTCATGATTTATTTGGTCATGGATATATCACCCATGACCAAACATAAAATTCATCATCACTCTCTCTCTCTTATTTCTACATAAATATAAGCATATGAATATCAAAATATATCAAAATGTATCTCTATTCATAGGTCTTAAAAAATTATGAATATTGGTGATTATTTTATTTTTTAATACTTTGTAATTTTCAAGATATATTCGTTACAAAATTTGAATTTAAACTGATAAAGTTCTGACGCGTGACAGGTGTCGCATTAGGATTGGTTCAACTCTCATGACCAAAACTAAAAAACGATCATGAGATGACCAAATTTTGGTTTGATCATAGGATGATCTTTTCTATGACTAGAAAAATCATGATAGGAGTGCATGATTTTTTTAATCACCTCTCATAACTTTTTTTCATGACCCAAAAGATCATGATGGAGATGCTCTAAGAGCATTCACTTTACCATTATAATCAAAATTATCATTATTTTTTGTCATACAACATGATAAAGTATTTTGATGATGAAGGAGAAACGAACAAAGAAAAGGATGACCGATTTCTTTACATTCATGATGTTCTATGATGCCCTCGTAAAAAAAAAAGAGAACTTTTTCATTGCTTATAACCTCTTCTTACTCATGATCAAATTAAAATTTTACCATATATCTTTCTCCTAAAAATTAAAAATTTCTCCTAAATATAAAAAAAGATCAAATGTATAGAGTATTTTTTTTGTAAAAAATACATGGGTGGCTCTTAATTTGGCTATTCGGAAGGATGAGATTAAATGTTGTATTAAATCCCGTTTATGGTTAATTTTTTGGTGACAAATTATAAATTATTCGTGACAAACTATGTCGGACTTTTGGTTTTCCGGCGACGAATTATAACCTAGTTTTAACGAACTTTACATTTCACACCAAAAATAATAAAAATATGTTTTGAGATATATAGCAAAAACTTATGATTTTTGATATTTTTTTATAAAAAAATTTGTTTATAACTTTCAAAATATAGTAATTATGATATTGCAATTTGATTGTGTAATCATCTAAATTCTAAGGTGCAACCCAGGCATCATGTATATATTGATCACTTTTACTTATGACTTACATTTTTTTTATTTGTTTAAGACCATTATGATGATTAAAAAAATCATGAGGTAATGCATATTTTTTTCGAATCACACCATGATTTTTTTAACCAAAAAGTCATGGCACTGAATGCTCTAAGCATGGCTGAGTGGGAGAAAGAGTTTATTTATTTATTCATAATAGATTCATATTTTCGTTCAAACTTTAGTGACGTATAACGTTCGCACCGTGGTTCCTAAACTCCACCATCACCATCTAAGTCTTGAGGCGACACATCTGAACATCTACACAACAACAGATCTATGCACCGTACAGAAGCATAATGAAGCAGAATAAATAAATACCACCAAAGTATTAATATAGTCACCAAAAATTAAACGTGAAATCTGAAATGTTCTGAGCAGAATCTTAAACTTTAATTATCAGGCTACCACCCTCATGGTGAATTGGAAACCAATAGCTCAATTTTAAAATTTTTTTTTGATGGGTGGTACTTGGTAGTGGTAATGAGGCAGAAGAATAAATAATAGTTAATGAAAAACACCTCTTTTTTTTGGTAATGAGGCAGAAGAATAAATAATAGTAATGAAAAACACCTTTTTTATAGAAAAAAAAATCCACCTAGTCCCCTACGACCCACCCACCCTTTACAAAAAAAAACATTCTTGAAATATCAATGAAATGTATCCATCAACTACCTCTAAATGCCGGCCCATGTTTAGTCTACATTTAATCCCTTCCCAACATCCAGAATTTCCTCTCTTTTTTTTTCTTTCAGATTTCGTATTATTGTGTTTCTTTTGGCATTGATACATCCAAAGAACTTTTTTTATGGGATACATCAAAAGAACTGAAACAGTGCATTTGACGCATTCACGGCAGCATAAACATCAAAAACATCACACATTTCACACCAAGCTTCATCTTCCCCATCACACAAAATCAATGACTTGTACGGTGTCCATTTCTTCAGGCAAGTCGCTTTCTTTCTATTGGAATTTTTTCCAATTTATGCAAAATTGAAAATTCATTTCCAATTCAGGCCAAACTTCAAATTCATTTTTCAAAATGGCCACTTTCCTTTCGACGCTGTTGTCCACGACGCCTAAAGGTTAAAGCGTTGTTGTCAACATCGCCTTAGGCCTAGTGTTCATTTTTGGATCGATATAATGCTGACTAAGCATGCTAACTTGTCAATAATAATTTAAGCGCCCTTCTGAATGGCACTTTTTTTAGGTGCTGTCTCGGACAGTCTTAAAATTCAGATACATTCGAGCCCTAATTTCATTCTATTGTTCTGTTAGCTATCAAACCCGATTCCCACCTTCAATCACTCGTCCCAAGCCGATTTCGACCTTCCAACCATTACTCCATCGTCGTGCCAACGTCGTCTGCCGTCCCGTCGTGTCGTCCTCCAATCGCCCCGTCGCCAAACCCAGTCATCCTCTGACATCAGGTATGAATCAAGCTTTAGTTTTCGTAATTGATGAGACTCTGTTCTTCCTCTATTTCATTATCCTAATTCAGATTGCTTGCCTCTCTTCTCTCCAAACATATAGTGTAAGAAGCCCTAAAATCGAAGGCTGCTTGTGTGATTTTTAACTTGAAATTTACATTGTTTTTGTTCCGAGTTAGGCATTGTGGTTGAGTTAATTTCTTGAGGTTGTCGTATTGGATTTGTTGAGCAGTGCAAAGAATGTATCCATTTTTATCCTTGAAATGTTCTATAATTTTTTCTCTCCAAATGATATCTAGTGTTATAGGTGTATGAAATTGGGGATGGTCTTAGGTGCTAGTGCTAGTGAACTGTGAGTTGTTTGTTTTATTGAATACTTGAATCATTTCAATAAGGTTGAGGGTGCACATAGGTGCCAATGATAGTGGAATGTGAGCTTTGAATTGGTTTGTGTAGTTGTTTGTGGTTGATTTATTTTATTGGTTCTAATATACCATTTATGATGATTTATACAATCTTTTAGCAATGGATAGTGATGGAAACGAAGAAACATCAGAAGCAATTGTAGAAAGATTTGAAGTTCCTGTATTCGACAAGTATGATAGAGATTATATTGGAAATTTGAATAATGAAGTTGAGGAAGGCTACATTGAAGTAGCCATATTTGGTGAAGGAGTTAATGATTCCCTATGGGATTTTCCTCCTTTCAATGATGTTTCCGGTTTGATGAGCCATCCGACTATTGATGATCATGAATCTAATAACAGTCAGTTTAATACGAAAGTGCTAAAAAGGTGGTATGTTTATGCAGAAGGAGTTGCTAATATATACTTTTCAAAAATACTCTATCAAACACTGTCGAGAATATGGAACTTCAAGGTCTAGCCCAACACGAATGATTCTTGAAGGTTGCCTAGGCAGGGACAAATGCAAATGGGAATTACGAGCTTCGAAGAAGAAAAATGAAGGCATTTGGAGAATAACCAAATACGATGGACATCACACGTGCGAGGTTGATATTATCCGTCGTGATAATGTCCATTTCAACAAACTCTTTATTGAAATGGACATAAGAACATTAATTCAAGAGAAGCTGAGATTTTCCCCTTACGCGGTGCAAGCTTTAATAAGAGAAAAGTATGGGTAAAATATATCTTACATGAAGGCTTGGAAATCTCGACAAAAAGCATTATTACAAACATTTAGAGATTGGGAAGAATCCTTCACAAAACTACCGGCATACATGGACATGATCAAAGAGTCCAATTCCAGTAGCATTGTTCATTGAGACACTTCAACGCTAGAGAGTGGGAAAGGAATAGTGAATCGAGTATTCTGGTCATTTGCATCGGCTATTTGTGGCTTCAAGCATTGTCGTCCTGTCATTTCCATTGACGCCACACATTTGATCGGGAAGTGGAAGGGTGTTTTAATGATTGCGGTCGGTCTGGACGTAGAGAATCATGTTCTTCCTCTTACTTATGCATTGGTAGAGAGTGAAAATACCGAGAGCTGGAAGTGGTTCATGACGTGCATTCGAAGTGGCGTCACACAATGTGATGGTTTATATATTATTTCAGATAGGCATATCGGCATAATGCGAGTGATGGAAGAAGAGGATTGGTCGCCAAGAGCTTATCACTGTATTTGTGTAAGACACTTTACCTCGAATTTCAATTAAAAGGCGAAGTGTATAGCCCACAAAGACTTACTTACCAACATTGCCGAGGAGAATCAGCAAATAAAGTTTTATAACCGTTTTAAAGATTTGAAAGAGTTATTGAAGGATAAGCTGGATGCGTTAAAGTGGTTAGACAAAGTTAATGCGAAAAAATGGGCTTTGGCTTATGATAGTGGTGGTAGAAGATGGGGGTCTATGACCACTAACCAGTCCAATCGTTTAATTATGTTCTTATGGCTTGCCGTGATTTACCTATCTCCTCTATCATTCACTTCACATTCAAGCAAGCCAATGGTTGGTTCGTCAAGCGACGTGATGAAATGTTGGATTATAGCAACTACCATGTTCCGAAAATTGAAACCATAATCAATAAAAACTTAGAGAAAGCCGGACGTAATGTGGTGCAAATGTTTGACCGTGCTAAGGGTATATCATCAGTTTTGTGCAAATCGAAGCAACATACACACAAGGTTTCATTGGTTGACCAAACTTGTGAATGTGGAAAATGGCAACTGTTCTGTTATCCTTGTTGTCACGCGCTAGCGGTATGTGAACTAGAGAGTATATCCATTCATAGTTGCGTGGCTGAGGAGTATACCACGAAAGTGTGTTGTGAAACTTGAGCACCTACATTTAATCCAGTTCCGGATATGAGACATTAGAAGAAGTATGTTGGACCCAAGCATATCCAAATAAGCACTACAAAAGAGTGAAAAAGGAAGACATCCAACAAAGCGCGCAACGAAATGGATCAAAGACGTGACCCACGATCCAAAGACGTGCCATCCACTAGTTCGAAACCACCTACAAAGCCAAAGAGAGTGTTCAAATATTCTAAATGTGGAGTCGCGGGACATACAAAAAAATCTTGTGGATTTCATGGTGGTGATGATTTAGATTTTTAGGAGTTCACTTTTTGTAGCCTTTTTTTGGGAACAAACGACATTTGCTCACTTTAATATGATGTATTTTGGGAACAACTTAATTGGTGTAAGGGTTTTATCTTTTGTAATCTTATATCTTATGTGAAGACATTGCTTATGCATTTTGAAATATTTTGTTACAAATATGCCACGACGTTCGCGTTCTGAGGCCATGCGTGATGTGCCATCTCCATCAGTGCCCTCAGATAGAGATGACACATTGTTACCAGATTTATCCCATATTGAAGATCCGGGACCCATTGATACCAAGCTACTATATAAGCAACCCACTTATCGGTCTACAAAGATTTGGGAGACCTCGTTTAGTTTTAAATTCAAATAGTACATTTTATGACAAATGTTTCTATCTTTTGTATTAAATATGCTAACTATTTGTTCTACATGTGCATAACACGTCCTTATTAGTGGTTCGTCATCGTGGGCATTGGGTTGCAGATGAGCATGTATTGGCTTACGCCGTCAGGGCCGACTTTAGTCCATAGTATTATATGAAAAATTATGGGGTAGACTGGTCTTTCATGACAACTTTAGTGGAGAGATGGCGTTCTGAGACGCATACATTTTATTTGCGCCACGAAGAGATGACTATTACATTAGAGGATGTTAGTATGTTGACAGGGCTTCCTGTAGAGGGTAGAGTTGTGACGACGAATAAGGAGGTAGATGATGCGCTCTGTTTGTGATTATTGGGAGTGGTTTCACCGCACGGGAGGAGAGTTACTTGTGTCAGACGCACCTTATCTAAGGACAATATGAATGAGCTCCCGGATGATGCTTCAGAGGAGGTTATAAAGAGATATGCGAGAGCGTATATTCTGGTCATGTTGGGATCATCATTATTTCCAGATTCCTCAGGTAGTGATGTGTCCCTTTACTACTTACCATTACTGGCGGACTTGGATACCATTTTGGAATACTGCTGGAGTTCTGTGGTATTAGCATTTCTTTACCGCTGTATGTGTAATAATGCATGTGAGTCGACACACACACACAGCTTTGTGGATGTGCCATCCTTATTCAACTGTGGGCTTGGGAGCACTTGATCATTGAACGACCAAGGAAGCTTGCTATCCTCGCCCCACCTTCTAGTTCTGATGTTGATCTTATGCTGCTTCCAGCTTTAGGATACACGTTAACCCCATCTTATTTATTATTATTCACATTTTAGTGGTTTTACTCTAACTATTAATTTTAAAATTGTAGATGGAACGTCCCCAAGTCATGGATGCAGACTTCACATCACGTGTTGATGTTGTACCGTGATTTGCTGGATCGACAGGAGGCGGGCGATGTCATATGGACTCCTTACACGAAAGAAGTTTTAGGCAGGCTTAATCCGATGTGTGTAGCTGGAAGAGGCAGCTGGACGGCCAAAGTGTCACTCTTTTGTTTCAATATCGCTGAGTGACACTACCCTTCTCAAGTTCTCCGTCAGTTTGGATGGAGACAATCAGAGCCAGCATTGCCACCACAGAGTCACGGAGTTATGCACATGAGTAAGAGAATGACTTCTGATCCTATAGATGATGTTATGCAAGCTCACATTAATCTTTGGAATAATCGTGTGGAAAGCATTATTATAGATGAGCCTGACATTGATGGATCGTACCTAAATGCGTACTACACTTGGTACTACACTGTCACTCGTAGACTGATAAGTCGTAGTTGTACGACTATTTTACATGTTTAAACCCCGTCTCTTAGTGTTATCTGTATATTATTTCACTACCTGTGTGTAGTTTTCATTCTCAGGTACATTCGGAGACCATGGACGGAATACCGGCTAAAGAGAGCTTATTTGAAGATGTTTGGCGCGGAAAGAAATGAAGTTCGAAGCACTTTAGAATTTTCGTCAGTGCAGACCACTTACGTCTGAAGAATTATGGGCACTTACGTCTTAAGAATTACAGTAATTGTTAAGACGTCCGCGGACGTTAAATCAAGAGACGTAAGTGGAATTCAGATGGCAGTCAAATTTCCTCCGCCTACGTCTGAAGAATTAATGCACTTACGTCTGAACAATTACCGTAATGTAAGAGACGTCCGCGGACAGCAAATGCAGGAGACGTCCGCGGGGACAGCTGGCAAGTCGAAATTTCCTAATTTTGTTTTGGCATCTCGGGAATTATAAAAGGATAATTATAAGCACGAAACCCTAGGGGACCAGACCTCGAATTTCAGAAGAGAAAAGAGACACGAAATAGAGTAGAGAACTCTCGGATTAGGGTTCCAATTGAAGAAAGCTTGGAGGATTATTCGACATCAGTATTTTCATGTCATCTTACCCAATTACGATTATGTATTCCATTGCGATGAGTAGCTAAACTCATACGTGTAGGCTAGAACTCGACATTGTGATGTTTTGACTTGAGACCTATATTTATCTTTATGTTTTGCGTTATATTATTCTGCAATGTTTATGGATTTGATGTGCTAGCATAAGTGGAACCCTAGCGGGGGAGCTTCTGTTAGTTTGTTAATTCCGATTATCACAGTTTACTAGCAACCTAACGGGGATAGTAAACTAGGATACGAGTAATATACCACTAGGATTGACACCCTAGGACAACTTGTAGTGCAACCTAGCGGGGAGCTATAAGTTGTAAAACATTAGAAATCAAAACGGTTAGGTTAATGATTTAGTCTTGCATCACAGTCGAGAGTTCTAGTCTGCACTGTTCTTTAATATTTGATACTTGAATTTGTGTGACAATTGCTCATCTTGACAAGTGATCATTGTTTCTTAATTGCGTTTTTATTTACTGTTTGGAATTCAAACCCCCTCCCATTGTTACGTTTTTACTTAGTGAAACAGATTCTCAACCGATCTCTGTGGATACGACCCGACTTACCACTTGCTAGTCGGAGATAAAGAAATATTATTTTTGACGGGTACGACGACACCTGTCATAGACGCATTCAGCCACCATTGGATACACCAGCGCCGTATAGGCCATCTGCATTTCAGTTGAATTCACTTGTAAGTATTTATACATTTTAGCGTAAGTGTTGATAATTACAAATATATCTAACTCATGACAACTAACCTTTTCTACAGGTCACGTCGTTAGTGCGCACATGCAAAGTGTCTTTGGGAGTTTTTCTTAAGACGAATCACATGGATTCGAAGAGGGCACTCCATGATCTGTTTCATTCCACTCATGCGGACTTGCTGAGAATGGGAGAGGGCCTAGCCTTGGATGTTGATCCCACACAAATTCACCTTTTTGATGGTATATGAACTTATTCATAATTTTGAAATATTTATTTATGTGTCTTTTATACCTAACTTGTATTTTTTTTGTAAATGTAGACTCCGATGAAGAGGTGGACTTGCCAGAAGATAACTATGAAGTCGGTGGCCCTACTCAAGTTACTCAAGCGGAGTCACTAAGGACTCCAATTCGGAGGGTTGGTTCATGCGCTAGAAGGTCACTAAATCGTTTTACGCTGGGATCTTGATAGATAACTATTTTATGTAAACTATAAAATTTATGTATTATCATTTGTAATCATGTCAATTATGTTATATGTTGTCATTATGTAACTTTTGTGTTGTTAAGTTTTGGGGAGGGAATTGGTGGATTGGTTGGTGTATTGGACAGGGTATGTATGTTTATAATGTTGTTTGCATGTTTGGTTTGGTAAAGAGTTCAGACTGTTCCATTGTGCACAAAATTCAGGTTAAGGCGCTATGAAGGATATCACCTAAACCTGAAGCCAAATAAGCGCTGTCCTTTACAGCAGGTTAACCTAAAATGCTTATTTACTTCGACGCTGTCCTTAAGCGCGCTTTCTGTCAAAACGCTCTGACGTACAACGCTTTTACCCTGTGTAACTATAAGCCCTGAACCTCCAATGACTTCCTTAGGCGCTCTTCCTCAAAGCGCTTAGCTATATATATGCCAGGTTAGCATGATTAGTCAGCATTATATCGGTCCAAAATGGATACTAGATCTAACGCGATGTTGGCAATAACGCTCAGTGCATTTGGCGCCGTTGACAACAGCACCTAAAGAAAAAATGATCATTTTGAAAAACGAATTTAGAGTTTGACCATGAAATGAATTTTCCATTTTGCATAAATTGGAAATTTTTCCTATTTATAAGTAGCTGAATAGAGTAGGTGCCTAAAAAATCATATCATCTCTATTCCAGCCCCACCTTTATCATCCTCATAACTAACTACTGACTACCAACAAACCAATTTTATTAAATATGTTTTACTGATTCAACATTCTAATTCCATGAATGGAAAAAAAATATATTCTAATCCCTCCAAAATATGACCAGCTACAAATTATTATCTCAAATTACATTTTGCTTTTGCTGAAGTTACAGAATGGTAAATTTTTATTCAAATAAGATGAACCAAGTAACCAATCAAAAAAGGCAACGAATCAAAATGGAAACTTATCTCATAATTTTAAGTGGTAAATCCAAACAAAAATTTGACATATGAAAGTGTTCAATAAAGAAGCTCCAAATAATCAAAGCACAGATTGAATAACCTGCTGACAAATATAAATTGCAATTTGTGGAACAGCATTTTTAAGGCCACGTAATAAATGAACGACATCCAAAGTCATCAATGTCCAACTACTCTATATGAACGCGACACGACTCGACCAAATCACATGAAAAAAAATACCAGTATTAAGGGCATACTGCACATTTCTTCCAGAGCTCCTCTCTTCTTCAAGACACTCTTATTACTAGACTAGACTGAAACCATGGTAGAGAAAGACCAAGTTCTGCCACTAGCTCCGTCAACTAATGGCCGGAGCACAGACGATGCACCTGTAGCAGCAGAGGAAGCCAAGGTGCCTGTAGACCCAAAAATCAGGCGTAAAAGGTGCTTGAAGATATGTGGGTTCATCACTGCTGCTTTCCTTTTGATAGCCATACTCATCATCATCTTGATGTTCACACTCTTTCGCGTCCGCAACCCCATCATAAAACTAGATGGTGTGGATATCAACAACCTTGGAACCTTCACTGGCATCCCACAGGCTGGAACCAACATAACTTTAACAGCACATGTGATAGTGAAGAATCCAAACATAGCCTCTTTCAGGTACCCAAACACAACAACCATGTTATATTACCATGGAAATGTTGTTGGGGAGGTACGTGGGCCGCCGGGCAAGGCCAGGGCGCGGAGGAGTCAGAGGATAACTGCTACTGTGGATCTGATCACTGGCAGAGTAATAGCGGATCCAAATCTGTTGATAGATGTTGCATCAGGTACGTTAGAGGTTGCAAGCTATACAAGAGTTGGTGGCAGGATGAGGATGCTGAAGTTTGTGCAGAGGCATGTGGTTGTGACGATGAACTGCACGATGACTATCAGTGTCGCGTCTAGGTCTATTCAGGAACAGAAGTGTAAGCGGCGTGTCCATTTATAGGAAACAGATAGTAAGCACTTTCTTCAACATGTGTAGGAGAAGTCTCTCATGTAATCTATAACTCCTCACTTTTGGGTACTTGCGTTGTGCTTGTTTGTCTCTCTTTTTTTTTTGCCTAAATCTTTATAACCAAGCAGCTTTTGTCGTTTAGATCAGAACTCTCATATTCCTCGAGTCAAAAGCTTCGGATCCGGTGTTCGTGAAAATGGTAAAGACCAGTTCCGGGGAATCCGATTTTATTAAATAAATATGACAGAATTGAAATTGCAAGGATCATTTCAGATATTGACAAACTCAAATGGGTTATATTTGGATGAAAAAAAACTCACAGATGGCACATAACTCAGCCGCGGACTCGCTCATCTCCTTCAATTTCTGAAACAGGAATTTCTGCAACGAATTGATCACCGATCGATCCAAACCGACCTCCATACCTTCGCTGCTTCTTTTTTCTTCTTCGTCAGATGCGAATATCGCACGAGGAAGCTCGAAATCACCAGCTTCAGTGCGGCGGTAAGAAACGAAGGCTCGATAAAAGACGCAGAAAGCGAGAATGATTTCGGACAGGAAGACAAGTAGTCCGAATGACGATATATCCGACGCCGAAAACGGAGATTACTCGGGAGATGGAGTTGCCGCCGTGGACGGCGGTTGACGCTACGGGCATTGGGAAAGTCCGATATGGGAAATGAGGGTTTTGCGTTGTTCCATTTGCGAGGTAGGCCAAAGAGAAGGACGAAAGCCCAAAATTAATTAATTGTTGGTCTAGTGAGAATAATAACTGGGCCGAGCCGAATGGTAATCCGTAATCGTATTTTCGTGAATATATTTATGAATTAGTTGCTATCAAAAAAAAGATGTATTAATTTATAAGGCCTACGCTTTGAGTATAGCATGACATTAGTGACTAATTAAAAAAACAAATTTCAAATGCGCTTGGAAGGCAATTATCCTGACCGTTGGACTACAAACGCTTTGTTGTGAAAAAACGCTTTGAAACTATTTACCTAGTGTTTGTGTATTGTGTAAATTGAAAATGGAAGCCTATTGCTTTTCTTTTGAAGTATCATGGCTGGTCTTTGGTATTTGAAAATTTAATTTTTATTGATTCGTATAATCAATTTGTTTAGAATTTCTAATTTAATAGTTAATTCGTAGTATATGTTTATCTTTTACTTTAATAGTCATAGTGGTTGAGTTCTTGTCTTGTATTCATAAGGTTGATGGTTCAAATATGTACTTGTTAGTAGTCAAATAAGTATGTGTGATGTACGCGGCTGTTCTTTAAAGCTTAATTTATTTGAAATTTAAGTTTACTTTATTTTACTTAATTTAACTAACAGAATTTAATTTAACTGTACTGCAAACTTAATGTCTAAACAATAAAGTCATATGTCAATGCTCACCATAATAAAGGTCTTGAAAACTCATTCGATAGACCATAAATATGATCACACTTCATGGTCAAGATCATATATACATTAGTAAAGGTCTTGAATAAAGATGTTGAATTCTAATTGAGCTGAAATTTGGAAACTCAAAACTTAATTTAAATGTACTGAACGTATTTTAACTGTATTGAACTTAATTTAACTGTATTGAATTGAATTTAACTTTACTGAACTTAATTTAAATGTATTGATCTTCTTTTTTTAGAAGCTGGACTGTGCCAGCGAAGTTGTATTAAAATAAAGATGCAAAAAGCCTGCACCGTGGCTAATACAAAAAGGAAGGCGACTTTGCCTGTAAAACAAGAGAGCCCTCAAGTGCCGACAAGTTATCAAACCTTGTCTAAAGACACCGAACAAGCTAGAAAAAGAAACATATAACAAACTGAAACTGGATGAATTAAAGAATGTCATTGTCATCTAAAAAACGCCACTGGTGAAGCGGATCATGGTGATCACAGGACGAACCTGTGCAACAAAACATGGCATGATTTGCATCGAGCTTCAGAGTTCTCTTAACCTGGCAAGGAAGAGGAGAGGCACTGGAAAAAACCACTGGACCTGAGTGCATGGCAGCAAGGCCGGTAGCAGCATTGTTTTGCATGGGATAGATCTTCCGACAAAGGTGTTTGGCCTGGCTTATAGACTCCTAAAAGCGAACAGGGAGGTCCCATGGAATCAGTTGGATTGCAGGATTGATAATAGCATTCATTCTGGGATGGGAACTTTGAATGGAGGAGAGTCGAAACCCTTGATGAGACACTACTACAGATAAGACATTATGCAACGGTTCAAATATTACATTACGCATCGGTTCCACTAAATGCAGCGGTTTTTAAACGAAATGTTGCATAAGATACACATTATGCAACGGTTTTTACTGAACCGTTGCATATAGTGTACATATGCAACGGTTCAATTTAACCGATGCATGAAAAACACATTATGCAACGATTCATAGAAAACCGATGCATAATGTCTCATTTATGCAACGGTTTAAAGTAGCCCGATGCCTATATGTCAAGATTAAGCAACGGTTGTGAAGAAACCGTTGCATAAGGGCATCCGCAGTAAGGGAGCAATAAGCAATGAGCAATAAGCAAAAATAACATTTTTCCATAAAAGTCATGTAGCAATGCAGAGCAAAAAGCAATGAGCGAAAATGGCTCTTTGCTCTATATATTTCAATGCAGCAAGAGAGCTAAGAGCTAAGAGCAAAATGCAACATTTTTTTATATAGTCAAAATGCAACATTTTCTTCCATAACCATTCAATTATCCAAAATTATCACTTCTATTTATTTCATTTTTTGGTTTGCCCCAATATTCTTTATTTTTTTTATATTTTTATATTTTTTGTACATCTAACGTTCATTTTTTGACATTTCTAATTTTTAGTTCTTTCAAAACCAACAAAATGTAATTTACTTTTGTTTTTCTTCATAAATACATGTGGAGCCCACTTATTGCTTTCCTATCTGATGTAGGAGCGTTTAGGGCTCCGAATTAGTATTTTAGCTTTATTTCTTTGTTTTTAGATTTTAGCAGCTGATGATTATTTTAGCAGCTGATGATTATCTTTAGTAGCTGATGATTATCTTTTAGCAGCTGATGATTATCTTTTAGCAGCGAATAATTATCTTTTTAGATTTCCTTTCCTAATTAGGTTTAGTTTTCCTTTCCTAGTTAGGTTTTCTATTTTCCTATTTAAACCCACATTAGGGTTTCAGTTATGTATCTTATTTTCTTTCAATAAAACCTTTGGTTTTCGTTTTTGGTGGATTCCAAAACTTTCTCGGTGGATTCCGAGCTTTCTTGGTGGATTCCAAGCTTTCCTGGTGGATTCCAGGCTATCCACGAATTCATTGCTGGTGAATTCGTTTATCCGATTTTCCCGCTGCGTCAGTTGGTATCAGAAGCATGTCTTTCCATGTCTCTCTTCTAGCATGATTAGTATGGCAAATCAACCAATATCCAAGGCAGAATTTGAGAGGGTTTATGCAGGTTTTACCGCAACCCTAACTGCTATAAACGCACAGTTGACAGAATTGAAGGCGGCGAGAGGCGACTCGAATGGTGAGGAGGAGAGAGCCTAGAGGGAAGCGCCGATTAGAGTTCCTTGTGGTGAGCGTAATCGTGCGGTGGTCGCTGGGGACTTAAGCTCGACTAAGAAGTACTTCGAATGCATTCGAGAAAAGAAAATTGTGACGGAGTACACGAACGAGTGTGTGAAGCAAGAGCTTCCAAAGCCGGATATGAAGATGAAAGATATTATTGTGATGGAGGAGGCATTGGAGGAGATTGATGAGCTGGCGATCCTGAGGATCATGTCTGATGATTCTGAGGAAGAAAGTGAGGTTGAAAATGAGGATGGGTGATGGACCATAACTGTATGAATCATAAACACAGTTAAACCCACCAAATTAGACTCTTTGTCTATTTAACTTTTGCTTGTTAGTTCCGATATTTATCTACAGGGTATTTTGAAGTCTAGAGAGAATACAGGCTAAGGAGGAGTTTTAAAGCTGAAAATGAATTACGAGTCATTCCAGGACACGACCAAATTCCAACTTTCAAGAACCGACTTGGAATCACTCAAATATGCTAGAACAGTCGGCATTTGGACAGGAACGCAATGCAAAGGCACCGAGCCCGGTAAAGGCTAAACAAGGGCAATTTCAGCCGATTTGGGATTTCGACCATGTTCGGGGCAGAATTTGGCTTAACTTCCTTCTTGAGATCATCTTAGAATGACATTTTCATTCAGAATACACTCTCCAAAATCCAAGAAGCTCCGGCCAAAGCTCCGGTCAGATTCCGGTCAAACCGATGGCTTTTTGGAGACAAATATCTTATTCCACTCACACATATCCTCCCCTCCTCCACCACATGGGCAGCTAAGCCATCATCCACTCCTCCTTTGCCACATGGGCGGCGGCTTTTGGGAGGAATGACTCACCTCCGATGGCTTTTGGCTCCTCCACCCATCCCTTGCCATGTGTGAGCTCTTCTCCTCCCTTGTGACAAGTGTATGGCTCTCATCCCTTCACCTTGCCTATAAATAGAGCCTTCATCTCCTTGTATCCTCATCCCACAATCCCATCTCATTCCAACATCTCATACCACAAGTTAGTGAGAGAAGCTCTCACTTCTCTCTAGAGTTTGGGCACTAATCTTGTAATCACTTTACTTGGAATCAAAGCTTGATCTTTAGCACTTTTAACGGTTTTTGTAAGTACTCTTTTCTTTACTTTACTGTCTTTTTAATTCAGCAACTTTACTTTCCTGTCTTTTACTTTCGAAAACTTTACTTTCTTGTCTTTCAAAACTGTAATTTTACTTTCCTTGTCTTTACTTTCAAAACTTTACTTTCCTGTCTTTCAAAACTGCAATTTTACTTTCCTTGTTTTTACTTTCAAACCTTTACTTTTCCTGTCTTTCAAAACCTTTACTTTTCAAGTACTTAGCTATGGTATCCTCTTCCATGGATAACCGTAGCTAAACCCTTCATTCGGTTGAAGGGGTGTACTTGTATCATAAAATGTTTTAGACCTTTTTCTTAATGTCTCTTTGTGTTCAACATGTTCTAAGTGCCATATATTAGGTCAGAACTTCATTGGTAGAGTGGATGCTCGGAAGAGCAAAGCTCTACCATGAACTCGTGACCACCGTGGATAAGTGGAGGCTCGGAAGAGCACAGCTTATCTGTGGAGATCAACCTCTTTCAAAAACCATTTGATTTATCAGGAATGATGGTCAACTGGATGCACATATTAGAACAAGAGTTCTACGTCTTGCAAAAGACTAGACGGTGTGGCAAGTCTTGTGCTAGGAATAGCCTCGATTCACTTTTGAACACTTAGTATGGTCATTAGCGGTCAATGATAAACAGATTATGATACAAGGCCCCAGAAACCGAATCTTTCCTTAACTTAGAACTTTACCTGCATTTTACTTTCTCAATATCAACTGCAATATCAACCGCTACTCTCCGAAAAACTTGCCGATCACGCAACAACCGCTGTAAGTCTTCTCTTTTATTTTTAGTATTTACTTTTCTGTCATTTACTTTTCCGCACTAAAAACCAAAACCAACTAAAAAAACACTTACTTTTCCGCACTAAAACCTCAATCAACCTAAAACACGCTCCCTCCCTGTACGATCCCTCAAAGAACAACTTATCCCCCTAATTCCCTTAGGTTCGACCCCCTACTTACCACTTACTACCCAGTAGTAAAGTCACGAGTAGCGGAGATATAAATTTATTTTGCACAGAGAACACCGCACCTTAACGACAGTGCGGTGGGCTCCGTCAAAATTGGCGCCGTTGCCGGGGAATTAGCAAATGGATAGTTGTTCTTTTTTCTGTTATACATAATTCGCCATGTCTTCCTACTACGAAAGCGAGCCTTGGTACTATGAGGAGTTTTCCCCACCATCTTTCGAACTTGAAATCCGCGAGAAGATAATCAACCTTAAGCAATCCCGGGACGAAACATTGGACGAGTACTTATGGTACTTCGATTCCCTTGTAACAAGCTACCATGGATTCACGAACAACGATCTTCTTCAAAGGTTTCTTGGAGGGATGCTGCCACATGAGTGGAATTGGCTTAATGAGGCGGCGGGAGGCTCGGTGAATAACTTAGCCGAGGCTGATCTGTGGGACCTGATAAATGATTTGGCCGCAAGGTCAAGACAAGATCAGGCCATGCGGTGCGAAGAATTGGCCAACACGATGCACAAAATCCAGGCCGACATCGAGGAAACGCGGGCAATTGTTGAGGCAACTCAAAAGATGCTCGAGCCGAGAGTCATCGAAGAAGAGCACGAGGAGCTGGTAGAGGATAAGGACGCATGGATAACTGACAAGGAAGTCCTGGCCCTACTTGACGAGCCAAATGAAGTCCCGGTCCTCACTGCGGAGCCACTCAAGGACAAGGAGGAAGAATTGGCAGCTAGCATCCAGCAAATGAGTGCCCCGATACACCAAGACGAGGTCGAAAATGAGGAATTCTGGGTGGCTACACAACTGATCTGGGACCGCATTGCCAAACTGCCCAAATCAATTTCGGTCCTAACTAAAGAGTTGCCCAAAATAGACCCGAACCTCAGTATGATTGCCCCCGAAGACCATATGAATGACGAGGATGAGGACCCATGGTTGCCTGAAGAAGAGCTCCATTCAGATTACCCCTGGGAGTTAGAAGAAAAACTGCCCAATTCAGGCCCGGTCCACATTACCAATCTACCCGAGGAAATCACGCCGGTCCCAGACCTCATTACCGAACCAGCCGAAACATGCCCGGACCTCACTGCCGAACTAACCAAGGAAATCACGGCAGGCCCGGTCCTTGCGCTCGAAGCACCCAAAACATGGCCGATCCTCACTATCGAAGCACCTGAGGCAGGCCTGGTCCTCATTATCAAACTGTCCAAGAAAGACCTGGCCCTTATGGTGGAAGTTCCCCAACTTTTCCCCTCGGTTTGTATGCAAATCACAGCCACCAAAGATGATGTGACCTATGCTGAGGTGCAAGGGGAGTTGGAGGCAAATCAAGGGCAAGAAAAGCCATCAATGGAGCTCTCACTCACCACGACTCAACAAAGCAGCCCTGAAAACTCGCTCGTTCAAGGACGACCATTCGTCGCTGCCATAAAGAAGAGGCTTCACATGGGAACAGGCTTGATGTCGCCTACATTCAATGGCACAATACTGAACTTCCAAACTTTTGAAGGTGCCGACCACTCATACATAAAGAAGCGGCAAAGACATGGGCCAAGAGAATGGAAACCTGGAAGGAGAAGCAAGAGAGCACGACTCGATAGACCAGCAGCTATGGCCAAGGGAGCACCACCTTCTCGGAGCTATGAAAAGAAGAACCTGCCGAACCAATGGAGAACCAAACCGAGCCCATCACTCCAGAAGTTCTTTGAGCGGGATAAAAGAGCTGCCAAAAAGAAGTTTGACCTCACTCACCCATGGGATCCGACCTTATGATCCATGATTGAGGTATCATCGAGCCAACGATGTTAAACAAAGGCACTGGTCAGGAGGTAACCCGACACCTATCTTACTTTCAGTCATTTAATTTCTATCATTTAGTTTTTTACCCTAAATCATTCTCACATTTCCTGTATATATTTGCTTGCAATCGGCTTTTGAACTAAGTCGTGCTGTGAGGCACGCTTTCGTTCAAAAGTGTGGGGTGAGAACCGCCTTTGCACATAGATAATTATCATGCTTTCTTTTTCCTTTTCCCTTAATATTATCTTTTTGAAAATATGAACTTGAGAATGTGAAAAAGATAGATCTAAATTCATGCATTTACCTTGTGAAAATTCAACTGTTTAAAAACTTAGAATGTAACTTCTCATTTGTCTCTTTGTGCTGAGATAAACAGAGGATGTGGAGTTGATAGAAAATGCCCTAGAGAGGCTTGGCAAGCAATCGAAGGATCGAATCTAACTATATGGTTTTCGAAGTCAGTGGAGGCTGCACTTCGGGTTTCAGTGAAGATTGAAGTCATCTCCGCCATGCAGCGTTTATGCAGAAAAAAGGCGGGACGGGAATCAAACCGTCCTATCTCTAGTCCTAGTAGCCGGGAAAATAGATGAGCGACCCTCATCTTGACCCGTGCGAAACGGCGAGGATGAGAAAGAGCGGGGAGGTATTTCCATATGCTCGCGGGCGATGATTGGACCTCCCAAAAAAGGCTTGAGAAAATGGACTAGCAAGCCACAAAAAGGCAAAAGCTCAAAGAAGCAAATCAAGAGGCCAAAGGCCCAAAATTGTGAAGGTTTTAACCAAACAAAAGTGAAGTACTCAAAGAGTCAAATCAAAGGCCAAAGGCCGATTCACTACAAAAAAGCTGTCCCTCGCCAAAAAGAAAATAAAAAAGGCTCAACTCATCTGTGAAACTTGAACCGAATCACGTGCTAGAGAAAGCTACAAGGAAACCATATAATGCGAGTCAATCCCGAGAATGCAGTCCAGGAGCCTGAAAAGGGCTATCTCCCGAAACATCCGAATTAATTTGCATCTCGGCGCAAAGGTACAAGTATCAAGTTTTTTCTAAGTATTTACACGGTTTAGTTTGGTAATAAGTAAGTAATGCATGAATAGGATACATCTAGTTCATATTCTCACTTTCATATTTAAAAGTTTTTACTTGGATTGTGTGTGCCGCCCTTTAAAAAGCATTGTTCGGGACGAACAACTAAAAGTGTGGGGTGATCTGATGGACCATAATTGTATGAATCATAAACACAGTTAAACCCACCAAATTAGACTCTTTGTCTATTTAACTTTTGCTTGTTAGTTCCGATATTTATCTACAGGGTATTTTGAAGTCTAGAGAGAATACAGGCTAAGGAGGAGTTTTAAAGCTGAAAATGAATTACGAGTCTTTCCAGAACACGACCAAATTCCAACTTTCAAGAACCGACTTGGAATCACTCAAATATGCTAGAACAGTCGGCATTTGGATAGGAACGCAATGCAAAGGCACCGAGCCCGGTAAATGCCAAACAAGGGCAATTTCAGCCGATTTGGGATTTCGACCATGTTCGGGGCAGAATTTGGCTTAACTTCCTTCTTGAGATCATCTTAGAACGACATTTTCATATAGAATACACTCTCCAAAATCCAAGAAGCTCCGGCCAAAGCTCCGGTCAGATTCCGGTCAAACCGATGGCTTTTTGGAGACAAATATCTCATTCCACTCACACATATCCTCCCCTCCTCCACCACAAGGGCGTCTAAGCCATCATCCACTCCTCCTTTGCCACATGGGCGGCGGCTTTTGGGAAGAATGACTCACCTCCGATGGCTTTTGGCTCCTCCACCCATCCCTTGCCATGTGTGAGCTCTTCTCCTCCCTTGTGACAAGTGTATGGCTCTCATCCCTTCACCTTGCCTATAAATAGAGCCTTCATCTCCTTGTATCCTCATCCCACAATCCCATCTCATTCCAACATATCATACCACAAGTTAGTGAGAGAAGCTCTCACTTCTCTCTAGAGTTTGGGCACTAATCTTGTTATCACTTTACTTGGAATCAAAGCTTGATCTTTAGCACTTTTAACGGTTTTTGTAAGTACTCTTTTCTTTACTTTACTGTCTTTTTAATTCAGCAACTTTACTTTCTTGTCTTTTACTTTCGAAAACTTTACTTTCCTGTCTTTCAAAACTGCAATTTTACTTTCCTTGTCTTTACTTTCAAAACTTTACTTTCCTGTCTTTCAAAACTGCAATTTTACTTTCCTTGTTTTTACTTTCAAACCTTTACTTTTCCTGTCTTTCAAAACCTTTACTTTTCAAGTACTTAGCCATGGTATCCTCTTCCATGGATAACCGTAGCTAAACCCTTCATTCGGTTGAAGGGGTGTACTTGTATCATAAAATGTTTTAGACCTTTTTCTTAATGTCTCTTTGTGTTCAACTTGTTCTAAGTGCCATATATTAAGTCAGAACTTCATTGGTAGAGTGGATGCTCAGAAGAGAAAAGCTCTACCATGAACTCGTGACCTCCGTGGATAAGTGGAGGCTCGGAAGAGCACAGCTTATCTGTGGAGATCAACCTCTTTCAAAAACCATTTGATTTATCAGGAATGATGGTCAACTGGATGCACATATTAGAACAAGAGTTCTACGTCTTGCAAAAGACTCGACGGTGTGGCAAGTCTTGTGCTAGGAATAGCCTCGATTCACTTTTGAACACTTAGTATGGTCATTAGCGGTCAATGATAAACAGATTATGATACAATGCCCCAGAAACCGAATCTTTCCTTAACTTAGAACTTTACCTGCATTTTACTTTCTCAATATCAACTACAATATCAACCGCTACTCTCCGAAAAACTTGCCGATCACGCAACAACCGCTGTAAGTCTTCTCTTTTATTTTCAGTATTTACTTTTCTGTCATTTACTTTTCCGCACTAAAAACCAAAACCAACTAAAAAAACACTTACTTTTCCGCACTAAAACCTCAATCAACCTAAAACACGCTCCCTCCCTGTACGATCCCTCAAAGAACAACTTATCCCTCTAATTCCCTTGGGTTCGACCCCTACTTACCACTTGCTACCAAGTAGTAAAGTCACGAGTAGCAGAGATATAAATTTATTTTGCACAGAGAACACCGCACCTTAACGACAGTGCGGTGGGCTCCGTCAATGGGAATCAGGATGATAAATATAAAAAACAGCTCAAGGAGAACACGGACGGCAAAACAGAAGACGAATCAAAAAAAGAGACAGGTTCTAAAGAAAATCGAACTGATGGAAGCAAGGACAATACTAAGACAGATGATACGTTCGACCAGGATGAGAAAAACAATAGTACTGAGGAAACCACCGGTGAGACAGTAGGCGATGTGCTGACAAAAGATAACAACTCAACTGATTTGTTTCTTGCTGGTTCTCAGGCAGTGCTTTTAAATGAAATCACAACTCAGGATAGCACATGGAAAACAGAAGACTCTAAATCAAAAACTGAAAGGGAGGCACAGAAAAATACTTTTAGTCAAAAATTCTGTACCACCACAGCGGGCCCTAATTTGGAATCTGTGAGGAAACAGGTGCGACCTTCTAAGGCTGGAAGTTTGTTGTCACCTAGTGTTGGCGGCAGAAATGAGTCTGTTATTGATTTTAGTCAGAAGGAAGGACTGGGGGAGTCTTATGGATCTAAGCTGAGAAGATCTCCGAGATTTAGGGAATCTTGTGTGGAGCAGCCAGATGGTTTAAAGTTGGGAGCTTTAGAGAAGAAGCCGAAGGCTGGAGTGAGGACTGTTAAAGACTCTGAGAATTTGGGTAAAGAAAGGGTAGCTCTTAGAAGATCTTCTAGGTTTTTGGATAAACAGATAAATTACAAGGATGCTGATACGAAGTTAGATTCCGTAGTCAAGGAAATTTGCGAGAGGGATGGTGGCAGTAGTGAGCAGATGGTGAAGAGAAATAAGAGGAAGAGTGTTAGTCCTGTTGGGCCTGAAGAGGAGTTGTCTGAAGCCACAAAGAATGAAAGCAAAGAAGCTAATGCGGGGAAGAGGAAGTCGAAGAACAATGCGATGGCTTACAAGTGCAGGATGGTTAAAATTTTAAAGGTAGGTTATGATGTGATCCAGCTTCACATGCATGGTCCATTCAAGGTGAATAAGGTCCTACATTTAGAAGAGAACTCGGGGTCGAGTTCTTTTGAAGTGGAGGAGACTGATGTAGGAGCGTTTAGGGCTCCGAATTAGTATTTTAGCTTTATTTCTTTGTTTTTAGATTTTAGCAGCTGATGATTATTTTAGCAGCTGATGATTAGCTTTAGTAGCTGATGATTATCTTTTAGCAGTTGATGATTATCTTTTAGCAGCGAATAAGTATCTTTTTAGATTTCCTTTCCTAATTAGGTTTAGTTTTCCTTTCCTAGTTAGGCTTTCTATTTTCCTATTTAAACCCACATTAGGGTTTCAGTTATGTATCTTATTTTCTTTCAATAACACCTTTGGTTTTCGTTTTTGGTGGATTCCAAAACTTTCTCGGTGGATTCCGAGCTTTCTTAATGGATTCCAAGCTTTCCTGGTGGATTCCAGGCTATCCACGAATTCATTGATGGTGAATTCGTTTATCCGAGTTTCCCGCTGCGTCAAAGCGCTAAACACCTTCTCCATTATTGCTCACCTATCAAGCATTGCTTTTTGCTCTCTTTTTTCCCCCTTACTACATGAGAGCAATAAGCAATAAAGTCTCTCTATTATTGCTTATTGCTCTCTTTGCTGCAGATGCCCTAAGGTGAACAAAGACTTACGTTTTATTTGAAATTTTGTCAGTCTGCCTGGTCGCTCCTCCGACTTAGGTTTCTCGACGCAACTGCGCTCACTTCGATATTGTGGGAAGGAGAAGATAATATGATTGAAGAAGCGGATGAAGTTCTACAGGTGGTTTGGTTTTGAGAGAGATGAAGACGACGACGATGGAGTACATGACGAAGCGGCGGTTGACAACATCAGATCTGGAACTCTTCCTCGTCTCCTCATCCCAGCATTTCTCAGTGGTCTTCTCACCCAACTGGAGGCGACGGGGGCGAAGCTGCAACAGAGACCGAAGTCGGTGGTGGTGTTGCTAGAGGTGTCGATGTTGGTTGCGAAGCAGCGAAGGTTTCTCCGTCGTTGCAACAACGCCTCCCAAACCCAGCGTAAAGGCCAAGCAAGGTGACACTACAAGAAAACTGTCTATTTTCAACAGCCGATTTCGTTGCTTTTAACCTTTTTCCGTAAGAAATGTTATTAAAATTGACGGAATATTCCGTTGGAAAGTTGTTGATTATAAAGCTGTCGATTTTATCATATCCGTTGATTTTACCATCATTTACAACGGATATGTCTGTTGATAATATCACTTTCAAAGAGTGAAAAAATCAAGAAAATTGACGCATAATCCGTTGATTTAAAGGTTGTAGCAATTAAGTGTATTTATTATTATACCCTTTGCATTATTTACGACGGATTTATTCCGTTGATTTTAAAAGTTGTATGAAATAAATGTATTTACTATTATACCCTTTGCATTATTTACGACGGATTTATTCCGTTGATTTTAAAAGTTGTAGGAAATAAATGTATTTACTATTATACCCTTTTCATTATTTCCGACGGAATTATTGTATTATTTTTTACCGAATTTCTGTTGATTATAAAAATTGAAATATTTCAAAAAATTCCCAAAATCAACAAACTATTTGTTGGTTTTATTGTGTCAATAATATTATGCTCAATGCAATTTTACATTATAACCCCTTAATTAATGTCATCTTAAAAGCCACAGAATATCTGTAAATTTTAATTTGTGAATATTGTAGTGTCATAATTTTTAAATTAATAATAATTTAAATCTATATTTATTACGATAAATAATTCAAAAAATAGGCTGATTTTGATGAGAATAAAATAAAATAAAAATTAATTTTTTTGTACTAAAACCATAATAAAGTCACTCCGACAAACGAAAATAAATACATGACGGCCTAGCTAATAATTAAAACGAAAGCATTGCTTCTGGTTGTGGGTATCTTCAACACCATTAGGTGATCTTGTTGCATTCATTTGTCCACCTATTTGTTTTTCCTGTAACATACATTTAAATAAATTAATTTAGCATAATTTTAAAAATATACATGAAATAGTCTAAAGTCATATGTAAATTACCTTAAGTGAATGGTGGACTTTTGAAAAAAATACTTTCTAGTGTTGTTACCACTAGTCTCATAACTTCTTTTTTCTCTTTATCGATAGGACCCTCGTAGTTTGAAGTACTTCCACTCATGAAATCTCCAGCCAAGCTTTCTACTTGTTCATGTGATACTGGAGATTCTTTGAATAATGCACCCGAACTAGCACTTTGCAAAATTTCTTTCACAACTTTGAAGAATAGGTCATTTGGAAGGCTGCCATATGTTGATTGCAAGGGTGGATTTGCAGCATCATTTCCATTCAAAGAACTTGTCAATAATTCGTTAGCCGGGATGCGCGGTTCACCTAGAATGCGGTTCTTTTTTTACTGGTCCTACCGCTTCAATCCACCACTCAAGAGGTTCCTCCTCTTGCTCTCCCAATGTCCGAGACCGCTCTTCTAAAATTGATTTGTATCGTTCCTGCATGAGTTAATGCACATATTAAATATGAATGAAATGAATGACATGTTAAGATATCTATAAAAAAGCAATGACTAATGCTTAGATGATCACTGAGTTAACATGACACAAACAGTAATGGTAAACTAGTCTATTCAACATAAACTACTAGTATACATATCATGTTCCAAAAGCCTTGAAAAAGAAAATGGACGACCTCAGTTGTCTCCATCCCCCAGATCCACCGCCTGCACCACCTCTTCCGACTGCTCAGCCTCCTCAACCTTGCCAATCCTTTGCCACTGTTGCGAAAGCTAGGCCTTCAAGCCTGTTTCCTCCTATTCAGTTAGCCCCACGCCAAACTAGCTTCAAGGATGGAAAGCCTATGGTTTCTTTCTCAAAGGCGGAGATCCAAGCTGGTAGAGATCGTCTCAAAAATGCTGTAGTAGCCAAGTTTTCCTCTGGCCGGCCTCATATTGACGAGGTCCGCACTGCTTTTTCCAAGGCATGGAATCTTGCTTCCCCGGCGACGATTGGAGCTTGGACGCCAGACATGTTCTGATCATCCCCAAAACCCCTGAAGATTCAACATCCATCCTCGCTCACCCAGCACGTAAGATAGGACAGTCACTGTTTCGGATCTTCAGGTGGACTCCCCGACTACAGCTCTAAGAAGGAACCGACCACCATCTCCACTTGGGTTCGCTTCCCTAACCTTCCAACGGCCGTGTATGACCAAGGATTTATCGCTACCATAGTATCCTCGTTTGAGCGCTTTCTGGCCACCGATACCCGCACCAAAGCCTTCTCCAATCCTAGTTTTGCTCGAGCCTGTGTCGAAATAGATATATCTAAAGAGCTCCCTTCAGAGGTCCTAATCAATCTGGGCGGTGATAGCCTGCACAAACAAGAAATCATCTATGAGAACAGCCTGTTATATTGCAGCCGCTGCAAACTCCACGACCATCACCTCAATAATTGCCGGAAAAACCAACGCCAACCAACGGTGGTGCGTGCTCCGCTCCACCCTCTGGAATTAAACCCTCAAATCACGGAAACCGTGGCCCATAATCCAGTGTCACTCACTACAATTTCGGAAGCCCCTAGAGATCCCTCTGTTAAGTATAAGCACTTGACAAGTTATCCCACATCGCCCGTTTCAAAGAAGAATGACTACCATATATTGGGTTACACCACCACAACTCATAAGCCAAGGCTTTTGAGTTGAATGAGGGTGTAAGTCGGCATATGCTAGCATTTCCACATGGTATCAGAGCTGAAGGCACACGACCTAGGCCTTGTACGTGACGCGAGGGATGCGCCTATGTGCGCGCCAAGTGCATGACGAGACGCCCGTTTGTCAGCCATGTTGGTCAAGGGGAGTTGCAAGTTGCACACCCGCCACACGAGCTTATGCGTAGGTTAACAAGTCGCATATGCGCGCCTACTGCTTTCCGCTACAATAGTTAGCGAGATTTCACGGAGCACGTCCAACTTCCCAAGTGAGGGGGAGTGTTAAGTATAAGCACTTGACAAGTTATCCCACATCGCCCGTTTCAAAGAAGAATGACTACCATATATTGGGTTACACCACCACAACTCATAAGCCAAGGCTTTTGAGTTGAATGAGGGTGTAAGTCGGCATATGCTAGCATTTCCACACCCTCTCGATCCGATTGGCTGCCTGTGAAGAATCGTCGCCAAAAATGTCGCGGTGAGCGCGCAGCGCTGGGAGTCAAACATGATTTGCGGGATGTACTCAATCAAAAGAGGAAACCAATTGTAAATCACGGATTGTCAGGGATTCAACAGAATGAGAAGCTATCGCCAGCTGGGTCAGATGACATTGTCAATAAGGATAGTAATGCCCATGCACATGCCCATGCACATGCAACCACGTCCAAGTGCCCTGAGATTGGGCCTTCCCGCCAAGTTGTGCCAAAGGCTTCCAAGCCCAAAAGCCACCCTTATCCTCAAACGTCTGCGCAGGCTGATGCGGATGTCACCAAGGATGGCAAGAGGTCTATCACTCAAGTGGCTGATGGTCAAGATCCAGTAAAATCCAATAATGACGTTGCTCACCATTGCCACCAGATGGTGGTTTATGATGCTTCAAAACTTGCAGTTGACACTCCAGCCCCTATCAAGTCCATCCTCCGCCTCACAAGGGCTCAAAGGCTTGAGGCCATGCGGTGCTTAGAAAGGTCTCTGGTGCAGGACCTAGGCGATGAGCAACCTCATGACCCTGTCAAGGAGCGCACATCCCTGGCATCACCATGCACTCCACCTGACCCCTTTGCTGCAGTAACTAGGATTAAGGCTTGTCAATCCGAACGGTTTCACCATGATCTTCCCAAGGTGTCTGAGACACCATTCATCACCTCCCCTCCCCTCTCCCAATGATGCAAGTCCTGTCTTGGAATGCCCGTGGGGCGTGCAACCCAGGTACAACCGATTATCTTAAAACTATGTTAGCTAATAACAATATTTCCATTTGTGGTATCCTTGAACCAAAAGCAGGGGCCGACAGATTGGAAAGTTTTGCAAGGCATCTTGGTTTCCCCAACTATTCTCATGGTAATAACCTCAACTCGAAAATTTGGATCCTGTGGAATAAGGACAGTGTGAAAGTCCAGCTTATGGGGTCCAGTGAGCAACACATCAGCATCAGAATTGACTATAGTGTGCCGTTTATATGCACGTTCATTTATGCCTCCACCTCGAAATCCATCCGCACTTCATTATGGAGTGATCTTCTTGCAGCAGCCTCGATTATTTCTATGCCCTGGCTGACTGTGGGGATTACAACTGCATCTCCTCTTGGACAGAAAAGCAAGGGGGAGCTAGGCGGGATACTGGGGCCATGCATGAATTTAATGAATTTCAAGTTCAGGCGGGCCTGTCTGATGCTGGCTTTCGTGGGGCCAAATTCACATGGTCTAACAATAGGCAAGGAGATGATCAAATATGGCTTCGGCTCGATCGCTTGCTGTTAAATGGTGCTGCCATGGCAGCTCTCCCGGACCTGAAAGTCGATCACTTGGACAGAGTGGCTTCAGATCACTGTCCTCTGCTTATCAAGTTTGGAGCCTCAACTCGGAAGCCGGCTGGCTTCAAGTACTTACGTGCTTGGCACTCCAAGGCCGACTTCTTGGATATGGTGAAAGAGGCCTGGACATTGAATCATCTTGTTAATCCTTTGCTGAATTTTGCTTTGAAACTCCAAGCTCTCTGTCGACGCCTCAAGGCTTGGAACTGGGCTTCTTTTGGAGACACGAGCTCCAAGCTTCGTAAGCTTTCAGAGAGGATAGCGAACCTTGAGGATCAAGTTCAGGAGCATGATTCTGTGTTCCTTAGAGAATCCATTCAGGAGGCCAATCAGGAGTTTGCCACAACCCAGCGGAACCATTACCAAATCCTCGTCGATAAGGCTAAGGCGAATTGGATTGCGGAAGGCGACAGGAACTCAAAGATATTTCATGCTCTCATCAAAGCTCGCAGGGCACAAAATAGAGTCAAGATTGCTCTGTCGGATGGCTCGTTCACTGAGGATAGGCAAGTTATTGGGAACATGGCCTTAACTCACTTCAAAGGCATTCTTAGTGCTTTCTCCGTGAACCCCCCCTCCTGAGGCCTTCCACGACATTGCACTGTCTATCTCTGCCATCGATAATGAGGAGCTGGTGGCTGCCCCGACTGAGGATGAGGTTCTTCAATCTATTCTCGTCTTAACCCAGCTAGTGCGCCTGGCCCGGATGGTTTTACTGGTGCCTTTTATTCGCATTGTTGGATTATCATCAAGGAAGACTTACTAAAGGCAGTTCACGCCTTCTTTATGGGGCAGCAGCTCCCTACCTCTATCAGTACTACCAATCTGGTCTTGATTCCAAAGAAAGACAATATCGTCTTTCAAGTTGATCAACTTCGGCCGATAAGCCTATGCAACTTTATCCACAAAATTATTTCTAGTATTCTTAATACTCGTCTGATGAAAGTTCTTCCTCTTGTGATTAGCCAGGAACAATCAGGCTTTATCCCAGGGCGAAGCATGGTGGAATCTATTGCTTTAGCGCATGATCTAACTTGCCATATTCATAACGGCAGGCCTGGCGGTAATGTTATTCTGAAGATCGACATGTCAAAGGCTTATGACCGTGTGTCGTGGATCTTCCTTCTTCGGACAATGAAGGCTCTTGGTTTCAACTCTAGGTGGTGTGACCTTATTTATCGCCTTATCTCAAACAGCTGGTATTCGGTCCTTTGGGATGGCTCATTTTTTGGTCACTTCAAATCCAACCAAGGAGTTCGCCAAGGAGACCCAATCTCCCCGAGCCTTTTTGTTCTATCCATGGAGATGTTTTCTCGCTTGCTTAATCGAAGGATTGGTGAGGGCAGCATCTTACCGTATTTTGTCAAACCTAGAGCTCTCCCTATTTCTCATTTATTATATGCAGACGACACGCTGTTGTTCTCTAATGGTAGCAAGGATTCTATGGATACTCTCATGACAGTTATCAACAGTTTTTGCTCATGGTCGGGTCAGTGATTAAATGCTGCTAAGAGTATTATGTTCATTGACAAGCATGTGGATGATTCTTGCAAGCGGGAGTTGCTTCAAGCTACCGGTTTCAATGATGGAGTTTTCCCGACTAAGTATCTTGGAGCGCCGCTCTTCCCGGGTAGGGTCAAGATCCAGTATTTTTGCTATCTGGAGGATCGAGTTCGCAAAAGAATCTCAGGATGGCTTCGCCATTTTTTATCCATGGCTGGCCGGGTGACGCTGATTGAAGCTGTCCTGTATTCTGTCTTGATTCACACTCTGGCTTCACTCCCTACCCCAGCTATAGTCATTGATCGCATCACAGGTCTCCTATCTAAATTCCTTTGGGATCAAAATGACGGGGCACGCCGTCACTGGATAAGCTGGGACGATGTTTGCATGCCAAAACAGGCTGGTGGATTAGGTATTACGCCTCTCAAGGTTATCAAGTCTGCTCTGCACCACAAGCTTGCATGGAGATGCATGGACGGGAACTCGCTTTGGGGTCATTTTGTCAGATCCAGATACAAGCTGGGGCAGCCTGGGTCTCACATGTGGAATCATATCAGCAAATTTTTGCCAACCATTCAATCCCAAACAGACTGGAAACCAAGGAGATATGAGTGTTCCAGACTTCTGTTGGATTTATAATGTCCCCCCTCTGCATCGGCTTTTAACTAAGAGCATCAATGAGGTTGTCCAATCTCAGGCCGATCGAGCCGAGCTCCTAAGTACTCTCTCAGGGGCTGCACAAAGAGCCATTCTTACCAGCGTGCCATCCTCTTGGCCGGATTCATTACAGTGGTTTGGAGGACCAGAGGGGACTCTGTCCACCGGAGCCTTCAAGAAGCGTCTTACTTACCCTATGGGATTTGACAAGGTGCTCTCTTGTGTTTGGCGCCCTTGGATCCCTCCGAAAGTGAGCATCTTCGTGTGGCGATTGAAGCACCTCGTGGTGGCCACTGACAGCCGTGTTCAGGAGTGCGGAGTACCACTGGCGTCCATGTGTAGGTGCTGTCAGGACCTTTCGATCGAGACTCCCGACCATCTTTTCATCCATAGCAGTCCGGCCCATCTAGTCTGGGCGTTTGGGAGGCGCCTCTTCGGTCTTGATACCCAGCTTTGGCACCTCTGGATCAAGGACTGCCCTATTAACTCGTTCACGGATGGCCTAAGGCTGATCTGGGTTTGCTGTGGCGTATGGGAGTTATGGAAGTTGCAGAACAATGTTTTGCATGACAAGGAGACTGGTATCATTACGCGCCATCTGCTCAGATGGGTGCGCTCGCTGGCCCCATTGATTAAGCTCCCCTTTAGCTCTGGAATTAGCCAGACCCGCATTTTGAATATTTTACACATCCCTCGGCCCTTCACTCCTCGAGCCAAATGGACGCGCTGGGAGCCCATCCATCAAGGTCTCACCCTCAACTGCACTTGGTCTGAGCACCCGAATGGATGCACATGCGCCTTTGTGTTGCGTGATGCCTCAGGGACAATCAAGTGATCCACCGTTACAGCTGGGAATGACCTCCTCCAAAATCTCTATTCCGTCCTTCTTGTGCTCAAGGCCTTGCATCTCTCTCCTAGAGTTGTCCAAAGCTGCCACCCGATCATAGCCATGCTTAAACAGCCTAGGCCCAGACACATTCTTGCCCCCTCACATCCTTGAAGCTGTTGAGGTGGTTCACAGGGTTTGCCCAATCGCCAATACAGTCGCTCGCCTCTTGGTCATGCCTTTGCTCACCAGTCTTTCAAGGAACGAGTGCATGGCTCTCCCAGCTAATGTCCATCATGCTGTCATGAGGGACAGGCTCAGGTTGCCTGCTCCGTGCCTCGACCATGATTGCCCTATTCCTTGAAGCTCCCCGACGCTTTGTCTCAGCCCTTGGGTTCTTGTATCCTTGGGCCAGTCTCTTACATGTTTTGCATGCCTTGTTGTTGCCCTGGCTCAGGCTGTTTGAGCCCTCAATAAATCAGCAAATCTGTTAAAAAAAACTATTAGATGGATGGTCACTAGCTGACTTTATTTCATACATCAATCTCCCTGAGGCACAGGCAAACAAACACACAAGAGAGACTAAATTAACTATAAAAATACACTTCTCTGAAATCCCATCAAACAATCACACAAGATTAACTATAAAAACGCAGAGAAGGCCAACAATTGCCTAACAATATAGCTTTGGCAGCTGGGAAATTCATTAACCACTTATAGATAGACACAATTAACAATAAAGTTAGAACACATGAAGTAGCAAATGAAAACTCACAGCAATTGCTCTCGCTTCTTCTAAAGTATAAGCTTCAGTCCCTTTGTATTTATACATTGATTCAAAGAGCTTTAACCGTGTAGGATCACGCTTTCTTTTCCGAGCAAGATCCTGAAATATATATGGACAATATTGAAGTCTAACAGAACCCATGATTATTAAAAATTATATTTCATGTATGCATATAGTGTCCATCAAATTATTACTTCAAACAATGTTTTGTGCACATTCAAACTAATTAATTATTGCAAAAAGTTTCATTTATACCTTCTTAATTTTTGCGTGCGATGTGGAACCAGTACAATGAGACAAGACCTTTTTACTTCGGTTTCTCTTGTTTATCTGAGACTTGGAAGCATGATCTGATCCTAGAATTATTACTTCAAACATTGTTTTGTCGCTATCCCCTTCACTATCAGTTTGATTCACAGAATTTGTATGTCTCACAATTTTGACCAGATTCTAAATCATCAAAATGATTTTCACAGCCACTTTCAGGATGGATAACAGCATGACCCTGTTCTCTTCCCTGTTCCCTTCTGCGTCCACGTTGAGCAGCAGCAATAACCGTTGTTGCAAAGAGTAGGAGACAAATAATTAACCCTCCATAGAATCCTAAGTCAGTTTGACACGAGGATAACTTCGTAATTAGAAACCAATTGACGCCAAAGCTGAAACAGTGTTAAAATAAAGAAGTACTCCATCTGTCCCTCAATGTTTGTCCACTTTCTTTTTTGGCGTCCCCTAATGTTTGTCCACTTTCTTTTTTGGGCGTCCCCTAATGTTTGTTTACTTTCCTTTTATATACAATCTCTTTCCTACCAAAAAAATTATTTTTATTAAAAAAATTGTACTTTCCTTCACTTTCCTCTCTCGTTATCATTTATTTACTGAACGGGACCCACCTCCACATACACTCTCCTCCACTTTTCCTCTCTCATTGTCCTTTATTTACTTTTCTTAATTCTAGTGCCCACTGTCCTTTTGGACAAACAAAGTGGGACGGAGGGAGTATGATTTACCTTGAATAAAGAAGCAATTCTGTCACGACCCGATTCAATAGTCGAGACCGGCGCTTGACACTTATGCCAATTGCCAAGCAAGCCTCTATATCGATCTAACAAATATTGATAAATTACTCATAAAAGAGATTCATATAACTAAGTAGCAATATAATACAGCAGAAATAAAATAATAAATGTAAGATCCCGCCCAAGTACCACAGAGCGACACTAAGGATGATTGAAATTAAAGAGAACAGACTGAGGGACTTCCAAAGACAATTGATCGATTGGATGAAAACTAGCTGGATGGCACCATACGTGAACGTGAAGACTCTGGCGCGAAGATGAATTACAGCTCCAACTAGAAGATCACTTATCTGAAAATTTGGGAAATAAGGGGGGGGGGGGGGTGGTGAGTCGGGGGACTCAGTAAGTAAATAATATACTTTATTACCGTGAGTTTGATTTTCTTTACGTATCTTTTTCCTTTTAACATATACTATATATTAATAAGTTGTATCGTATAGTGCACACATAAACATATGATGGATGCGTGAATGCACGATGATGCACATGTTGATCGATCAACAAACGGTGGGCAGCCGTCGCTGCCGGTCCAGACCATCATATCGGTGGGCGGCCTGAGGCACGCCAAGTCAAATCTCATCTGTAACATATCAAACGGTGGGCAGTCGTCACTGCCGGTCTGGACCATCATATCGGTGGGCGGGCTGAACCTCGCCAAGTCTCATATTATGTCGGTGGCATGCATGTCATGAAATGCAACAATGAGTGAATAATGATGTCATATCGATAACCATTCATATCAAATACAATTCTTGTATATCTTTATATTTCGTATGTCTCCACAAGTCACTATATACATATCTATACACGTCGTATAGTTTAACGTCTTTGTCACGACGAAAGGGGTTTCGATTCTTATCGTTTCCTCATTAACCGAGTATAATCTTTAATATATAATCAATCGATACGATAATAAAATATTTTATAAACTTACCAGTCAACACTCGATCAAAGACTCCAATTCACATTTTTGATAATTTTGCTCAACTTACTGATCGAAGTAGATGACAATAGATCTCCACGTGTAAGCCCCTCATTGTTCCACTATATTTGATCGGATGATGACACTAGTGAAAGTAATTAAAAGAACAAAATCAGCCGAGGTGCGAAAAATGATTTCTGACCACAATTGTAACCCATCTCATCTGATTATCATCTTGATTACATAATTATATCATTCATCACTCTATCCACTTAATATCCATTCAACAGTGGTCTTCTCCTATATGTAGGCACTTCTTCTAGACAAAATATGCTTTTGCTAGACCCACACGTCACCATCTCCAATAACACAAAAGTAATAAAAAAACATATCTTTTATTTGGCCACAATAGCAATGTGAACATGTCAGAAGGCAGTGCAAAGGTGAGAGAGAAATCATCATTTGTTTGGCCATAAGAGTATCCGCACCCGTTATCTCATTGAGACGGACCTCATCCAGAACTTCCTCACGAATAGTGATAAATATGCATAAAAAGTTTGTATTATGTTGTAGGATGTTGGTATGAGAATGCTAGCATATACACACACCGTCTCATTGAGACGGACCTCATGGAGAACTTCCTCTCTCGATTCTCGCACCCACTCACAAAAAGTTTGAAGAAGTTCTCTTAGAAATTCTCCTGGAGCATTTCTAGGAGAACTTCACTTTACTTTTTGTGAGTGGGTGCAAGAATCGAGAGAGGAAGTTCTCCATGAGGTCCGTCTCAATGAGACGGTGGGTGTATATGCTAGCAATCTCATACAACATCCTACAACATAATACAAACTTTTTATGCTTATTTATCACTATTCGTTAGGAAGTTCTTGGTGAGGTCTATCTCAATGAGATAACGGGTGCGGATGCCCTAAACTTACATCTTCTTCATCACTTGACTTTATAGGAGAATAGCTTACCTCGAACACCTCAATTTTTTGACAGCTCTCTTCCAGACACCTTACTGTTCACCTACTCCTAAGTTCACCAGAAGCTCCTGATTTGATTGGACTGCAACTAGAAGGTGACTCGACTGTGACCTCCTCTTTTCTTTTAGACCCGTCTATAGATACATTTATATATATCACTGATTTAGACCAAACCCTAATCTATTTCTTTTTAAGCCCACATTTAACAGTCTGATCTGTTTCTCCAGCCGAACAGTCTCTCCTCTTAATTTATTTCTTTTATTTATTTGGAGTCAAAAGATAAAAATGCTAATTTAAATCAGGGTATAACAAATTAAAGCAGAGTTGAAATCGTTGAATAAACGTGGTGTTTTTGGACATGTAGCTCCAACACCCGAAGGTGTGAAACCAGTTGGCTATACGTGGGTGTTCGTACGAAAACGTAATGAACGTAATGAAGTCGCAAGATACAAAGCTAGACTGGTTGCACAAGGTTTACACAGAAACCTGGAGTAGACTATATATAAACGTATTCACCTGTAGTGGATGCAACCACTCTTAGGTTTCTAATTGCTTTGGCTATTGTTGAACGACTTAAAATGCAACTCATGGATGTACACTACTACAGGAGAGTCAATATGCATCGGTTCAAAAATTGTATTATGCATCGGTTCGGTTAATAAGCATCGGTTTTAGGGGAAACCGTTGCATAAGGTTTACAATATGCAACGGTTTTAAGTGAACTGATGCATATTTTTCGACTGAGCTGCTCAATTCCCTCCGTCTCACTTCCTTTGAATTCGCACCTGTGAACTTTGACGACTCCGATTCCGACGCTGCTCGATTCCATTCGCACGACGCTGCTCGATTTTGCTTCGACGACGCCTTCATTCCATTCGACGCCTTCGACGACGCTGCTCGAATCCATTCCGACGACGCCTTCGACGCTTTTCCATTGCGACTGAGCTGCTCGATTCCATTCCTACCGCCACGCCTTCTTGTGCAAATCCCAGGTATGATATTTAGGGTGTTGAATTTGTGTGTGTTTAGGGTTGAATTTATGGTACAAATCCCAGGTACAAATCCCACCGACTGAGCTGCTCTATTTGTTCAATTTGTGTGTGTTTAGGGTTAATGATGACATGTAATCCGATTTGGGGGTGTTGGCTAGGCTTGTTGAATCCATTTTTTGGATGAAATGATGTTTAGTGCGTCTACTAGATTCTTATTAATGAATTTTGTGCTTCATTTCTAACTTGTGTTCGTTAACTACATGTAGTCATTGTTAATTGATTTGCAAGAGAAAACTTCTCCTCTCCATCTAATTGTAGTCCTCTTCGGGAGCTTTTATTTCAAGGTAAACATCACGATTAAACTAATTCACTACTTATGTTTCCATTCATTTTTCCTTGTTTACTAATTCGTTCTCGTTGTTTGTAGCTCTAGTCCGTACTTGTTGCACAACGGCCACACCATTAAGATTCTTCTTTGCGAGCTTTTATTATAAGGTAAATCGCAAGTTTATGTAACTCGTTTACTACATTTTAATTGTTGAAGTGCTTGTAATTCACTCAACTGTACTTGTTGGTTCGTGTAAATTAGTATTATGTAACTAATAATATTTACACGTTTCATGTAGTGGATTTATAATGAATCGAGAGTGGGTGTCCGGTAATAGGTTGAGTGATGAGTACGAGAAAAGGATTCTGGATTTTTGTGCGTTTGCGTCGGCTTATGCGTCTAGAAACAACATTGAACGTGTCTTTTGTCCGTGTATGAGTTGTTGGAATTACAAATTGGTCAAACCGAAGAAGTTACGTAAACACCTTTTGTTAAAGGGGATTAACCCACAGTATACGGTGTGGTATTTGCATGGGGAGGGTGAACAACAAAACTTTGAGCCTCCACCCGTAGAAAGCTTGCCGGAGGATAATGATGATTGGGAAGAGGATAATCTAATTGAGATGGTTAACAACGTCGCTAATGACTTTGAGGATACGCCACATATTTTGGAGTCGTTGAGGAATGATTCCGAATTACCACTCTATGAAGAGTGTTCCAAATATACAAGGCTATCGGCAACGTTGAAGTTGTTCAATCTCAAAGCAAAAAATGGATGGAGCAACAAGAGTTTTACCGAATTATTAGCGCTGGTGAAAGACATGCTTCCTGAAGGGAACACCCTACCTAACCGTACTTACGAGGCTAAGAAGGTTATGTGTCCCATGGGCCTCGAATACAAGAAAATACATGCATGTCCCAATGATTGTATCTTATATCGAAATGCCTACAGTGATTTGAAAGAATGTCCAGTGTGCAAGGCTTCTCGTTACAAGTTAAACAAAGAACCGAAAGGTAAATCTAAAGGCACTCCTTCGAAAGTACTATGGTATCTTCCACCGATCCCCAGATTTCAGAGATTATTTGCTGACACGGAAGATTCCAATAATATGCGTTGGCATGCTGAGAAACGTGTTGTTGATACAAAAATGCGTCATCCTGCCGATTCACTGCAATGGGCTAAAGTAGACAATACATTCCCAGTGTTTGGAGCAGAGTCTAGAAATTTACGGCTTGGCCTTTCTACTGATGGGTGAATCCACATGGCAATCTCAGTAGTCAGCATAGTACATGGCCTGTGATTTTGGTTATCTACAACCTACCTCCCAAGTTAACTATGAAGCGTAGATATATGATGCTTTCTTTGTTGATATCGGGTCCTCGGCAACCTGGAAATGATATTGATGTATACTTGGCTCCTCTGATAGATGATTTGAAGCTTTTATGGGATGAAGGAGTACGCACATATGACGCATCGAGGCAAGAATATTTCAATATGCGTGCTATGCTGATGTGTACGATCAATGACTTCCCAGCTTATGGAAACTTGTCCGGATATACCATTAAAGGGTACAAAGCTTGTCCTGTATGCGGGGAAGGGACACATGCACGCCATTTAAGTAATTGTCGAAAAATGGTTTATATGGGACATCGACGTTTCTTACCGAGACATCATCCTTACAGGCGAAAGAAAGCTGCCTTCAATGGTGAGACTGAGCACGGAATCGAACCGCTACCGGCTTCTGGCACTGAAATACTTCAAAAAATACAGAATATTACAAATCGATTCGGGAAACCATATTCGCGCACCGAAAGTGCTCCATGGAAGAAGCGGTCGATTTTCTTTGATCTCCCTTATTGGCATTCTCTTGACATCAGACACTGTATTGATGTGATGCATGTTGAAAAGAATATATGTGAAAGTCTGCTTGGTACTTTATTAAACATTCCTGGAAAGACAAAAGATGGAATTAAAGCAAGACTTGATATGCTGGAGATGAATATTCGTACCAAATTAGCACCTGAATCTCGAGGGCAACGTACATATTTACCGCCTTCGTGCACCACACTCTCTAAGAGCGAGAAAACTAGTTTGTGTGGATGTCTGAAGGGAGTTAAAGTTCCATATGGGTTCTCTTCAAATATTGCCAGCTTGGTTTCAATGAAAGATCTGCGGTTGAATGGCTTAAAATCTCATGACTGTCATACATTGATGCAACAACTCCTGCCTATTGCAATCAGAGGTATAATGTCTCCCAAAGTAAGGACAGCCATACAAAGACTTTGCGTCATTTTTAGCTCTTTATGTGCTAAGGTTATTGATATATCAGAGCTTGATGGACTTCAAGAGCAGATAGTTGTTACACTTTGCCAACTAGAAATGTTTTTCCCACCCAGCTTTTTCGATATAATGGTGCATCTTACTGTTCATTTGGTTCGTGAGGTTCGAATTCTTGGACCAGTTCATATGAGATGGATGTATCCTTTTGAGAGGTATATGAAGGTTCTTAAAAGCTATGTGAGGAATAGACAAAGTCCCGAAGGATGTATAGTGCAAGGATACATAGCTGAAGAAGCTGTTGAATTTTGCACTAACTTTCTCGGAAATACATCTGCGGTTGGGGTTCCAAGGCCACGTCATTTTGATCGATTCTTGGGAAAAGGCACCAGTGGACATCAAATGATGCCTAAGTCATTTGATGAGTTAACGAAAGCTCATTTCTATGTACTGCAACATATACCTGAAATATCACCTTTTATCGAGGATCACATGAACATGCTGAGGAGTACATACCGAGGCAAATCTGAGCAGTGGTTGCAAAAAGAACACAGTCGATCATTTTGTGAATGGCTAAGGAGTAATGAGGTATTAAATAATCAAACCAACTCGGAAGAAGAATCTGATGACGTGGTGAAGTGGCTTATGGCAAGCCCAAGAACTATTGTACAAACGTGGCAAGCTTATGATATTAACGGATTTTGTTTTCAAACAAAAGATCAAGATGAGCACACCGTTGTGCAAAATAGTGGTGTCACACTTGTTGCCGAAACCACTCATGTTTCTAGCGCAAGTGATCGGAATCCAATATCTGTGCCTGTGAATTACTTTGGGATTATCCAAGAAATATGGGAGTTGGATTACGTAAACTTTCGAGTACCCGTTTTTAAATGTAAATGGGTTAACAATTCGGCGGTTCATATAGATGAATTTGGAATGACATTTGTCGATTTTCGAAGAGAGGGATCTAAGGATGAGCCATTCATTATGGCCGAACAAGCAAGACAAGTGTTTTACGTCAAAGACCCTTCGAACAACAATCAGTATGTGGTGATAAATGGAAAACAACAGTTAATCAGTGGTACATCTGAAGAGATGAATGTGGATTGCCTACCCGTTTGTACGACAGTTCCAGTACACAACGACGACAGCGAAGTTGATGATGAAATACAATTGCGAGAAGATCACGGCGAAGGAATTTGGATTGATAAAGAAACTTAATTTGTGCGTATAAATCTCTACTTATTTATAAAGAAACTTAATCTGTGCGTATAAGTATATACTTAATTTGTGCAAGTAATATGGATTGATAAAGAAACTTAATTTGTGTGTATGTTGTATATGCTAGTTATTTCGTTATCACACGCCATTTTATTTGTTTAATTATCGTCTTCATTTATGTATTCATATGTGGAATGTGTTTAATCTGACGTTTAATGTGACTCTTTTACAGAATCATGGCTAGCAGCAGCAGCAGCGGTGCGGAGGATGATTTTTGTGTCTCTGCCCGCACACCGAGCCACAAGAAAGGCCCTGTATACATGGCGAAGTTGATTAAGCAACACACAAAGGCTCGTACCAAGCTTACGGTCAACTTCGATAGTAAGGGGAATCCCAAAGGAAAAAATGGAACCAATTGGAGGAGCTTCTTGGGTATGGTGGCTCGTTCTCGAATTCCTATCACCTTTAACGATTGGAGGAAGGTTCCTGACCATTATAAGGTCACTTTGTGGAGAGATGCAACTGTAAGTATTTCTTTAATTGACACTTGTATTTGTCAGCGAAGTTGATTTTATTTTTATGAATTATAACTTGTTATATGTCACTTTAGGTAATTTTTGATGGATGCGAGCCGCATAAAAAGCATGAGATGAAGGTTGCTGGTAGCATATGGAAGAATTTCAAGTCAAGACTGGCAAAAGATTACATCCACGGTGCCAAGGCAAATGAAGATCCTATGGGTGAGTATAAGTATCTTCAAGCAGATACTTGGAGTATATTTAAGGAGCAGAGGCTCTCTGAAAATGCTATGAAGTTAAGAGAGACTAACAAAGAGCTTGTGAAGAAGAATGTGTATGCACACATACTTGGTCGAGGAGGCTACAGAAAACTTGAAGAAAAATTGACAACTGAGAAGATTGCCGAGTTATTTGCGCAGGGCGCAATTGAAGAGGTGCAATCTTCTGTCACTATAGAGAGACATGAGTTGTGGAAGAGGGGACGCCGGAACAAAAATGACGAGTACGTGACCGAGGCATCCCAGCGAGTGGCAACAAAGATCGTAAGTTAATTTTTATGTCAATTGCAATAGTTAATATAATACACTAAATTTTCTTTGATGCAATGATTGTTTTATATAGGATGAGTTAGTGGAGAGCTCCTCTCAAGGACAGTTCTCGTCTCGTAATCAACGACATGACATACTTACTGAGGCGATTGGGACGCCGGAGCCCAAAGGACGCACCCGAGGAGTCGGGTCACACATTCCGTGGAGGGTTGGGTTACCAATCTCCACCTCCTCGGGTGGCACGCCCAGTTCAAGTAATATTATTCGAAGAGATGCGTCCGACCACTGCAGCCATCATTGTCCCAATGATTCAGACCCGTGGAAGAACATACCAGAGGTTCAAGTTACAATTATGAAATTTATTATTTATATAGGTTAAATATATGTAATACTCTATGTGTATGTTTACAATTTTTTTACAAATTATTACTGCTACTCACAGGGTGGCCTGAAGAGCCTATTGTACATTGAGGGGCAACTTGAAGGTGACAAACAGCTTGTGGCTATCGGTCGATGCGTAAATGGCCGGTTTGTTAACTTTCGAGCGATACCCGAAGATAACGTGAAGGTGAAGGTCGATAAAGCACTTTTGGAAGGTCGAGGTGCAGCCTTGCCAACAGCCCATCCAAAGCTCTCGAATGTTCAGCAAGCAGTTAACCATCACGTGGCTTGGCCGAAAGACTTAGTCGTTGTCGATAAAAGGGTGAGACCATCGAACATTATAACTTCATTTGCTTCATTGTGTTATATTACAAATAAAAAAAGATATTTAAGCTTCACGGAAATATAACATGCAGGCATATGACATACACTTATACGAGTCTATGCCACTTACTGGCGATGATTTCGTAGATGCGATGTCCGTGGACTGTAGACTTCTACATGAGGCGTGGAAGGCTTTGGGTAGAGACACGATTGAAGTACATGCCAAAGCTGAGGTCTTCGGTGACGACTACGATATCTACGTCTGTGACGAGGAAGTTCAGGACCTATTAACGTTTAAAGCGTTAGGGAACGCAGCATCTGAGTTGTATATATGGTAATATTTATATGTTTAATCATTTTTTTGCAATTAGTGTAACTAATACAAGTTTCTACTTTGTAGTCATTTGCACGATCAGATGGTTCGTTCGGAGATCAAGTTTGGTTTTTTTATTCCGTCATTGATGACCCCAGCCATAGAGAAAAACGAGAGATTGGCGACGTTCGTAGGAAGATTGAGTATGCCAGATAAAGACCAAGTTTTTTGCTACTTTCTCCCTTATGTTGATCCCATTGAGTGAGTTCAATCCCTTACTTTATAAGTTGTTAACTTTTTTCTGAACATATTTGTTTTTAAGTTAGTGTGTTTTTTTTAGGTGGCATTGGATGTTATGCGTCATTATTCCGAGACAACATAAGGTTCTTTGGCTTGATTCATCTACAGAAGAGAAGGCTATACGCGCTGATGCAAAAGAGTTGGTGGACATGTAAGTTTGGAAATTACTTTTATCTTATAACTTGTATTGAAAGTCACTAATAATTACCTTATTGTGTATGTTTCAGGGGCTTAGATCGATACTACCAAGGATGTGTACCGAGGAGTACACGTAAAGTACAGTGGACGACAGTTTTGGTATTCACAAATTACACATCTTTATTAAATATTTCATACATTTATTAAGTATGTTAATTGCTATTCTTGATATTGTGTAGTGTCCAAGACAACCACCTAGCTATTTTTGTGGTTATTATGTCCTTCACTTTATTCGGGACATTATAGCATATGTACGGGATAATAATGGTGCGGAGGTTGAAGACATTAGCCAAGTGAGCTTTTTATATATAACCGATGCATATGTTATTCATTTAACTATTTCATTGTTGATTGTTGATTTACTTCTCTTGTTTTAACTCTTTAAGCGTTGATTTAGCTTTTTACACGTTAATCGTTGATTAGACGTAACTCTTTAATTATTAACTTAGTTCTCTTGTTTTTTTGTAGTACTGTTTCCCTAATGGAGCGGAGTCATACGAAGTCGACAAGCTTCTTGTAGTTCGGGATGAAATCGCCGGCTACCTACGTGACTACATGACCACTCATTTCGCGGTATAGGACATTAACTTGGACAACATTTGTTATGTATGATTTGAATGCAGTATTTGTACCAAAGAGACAAAAATATGTGTATGAATGATATTGTATTGAAATTCAGTGAAATGATGTTTAGCATGTAAGCTGTATTGTATTTGAAAGTTGGAACAGCAGGGTTTATTATTGATAATGTGTTTCAGGTGGATTTGAGCTTTTTGTAAAGCCAAATCTGCCATTTTTTTTAACATTATGCATCGGTTTTCAAAGAAACCGTTGCATAATGTCTAGTCGCGTTTGAACATTATGCATCGGTTTAAGGAAAAACCGATGCATAATGTCTGGATCTTATGCATCGGTTTCAGCGGAAAACCGATGCATAATGTCCAGACATTATGCATCGGTTCAAGTAAAAACCGTTGCATAATGTCTGGACATTATGCATCGGTTTTTTATAAACCGATGCATAATGTCCAGACATTATGCTACGCTTTATTATGCATCGGATCCAAAACCGATGCATAATGTAAAAAAAAACCGATGCATAATAGTTGTTCTGTAGTAGTGGTAGTAACAACATACCTTTATGGGTCGTTAGACAAAGATATATACATGAAAATCCCAGAAGGATTAAAAATGCCTGAAGCATTACAAACGAAGCCTCGCCATATGTACTCCATTAAATTAAAAAGATTATTATGTGGACTGAAACAATCTGGTCGAATGTGGTATAATCGCCTCAGTGAATATTTACTAGCGCAAGGGTTTACCAATAATCAAATATGTCCATGCGTTTTTATAAAACGTACAGACTCGGGTTATGTAATCATAGCTGTGTATGTTGATGATTTAAATATAATAGGAACTCCAGAAGAGATCCAATTGACAGCAGATTATTTGAAAAGCGAATTCGAGATGAAAGATCTTAGAACTACCAAGTATTGTCTCGGCCTGCAGTTCAAGCATACAAAGAATGTAATCTTTATCCATCAATCAAATTACACTGAGAAAGTTCTCAAGCATTTTAATATGGATAAAGCACATCCATTAAGTACACCAATGGTAGTAAGATCGCTCAACACCAAGAAGGACCCTTTTCATCCCGGTCAAACAATGAAGAAATTTTAGGTCCTGAAGTACCTTACCTTAGTGCAATTGGGGCTTTAATGTACCTTGCTAATAATACCCGACCAGACATATCTTTTGCAGTTAATTTACTTGCAAGATATAGTTTGTCGCCCACTAAAAGACATTGGAGCGGTATTAAGCACATTCTACGTTATTTACGTGGAACAAGTGATTTTGGTTTATTTTTCAAAAGGACAAGTGGAGTACAAAATAGTGAATTGGTTGGTTATGCCGATGCGGGTTACTTGTCTGAGCCACACAAGGCCATTTCACAAATGAGGTACTTATTCATGTATGGAGGAACTGCCATTTCATGGCGTTTGACAAAACAGACCTTGATAGTCACATCATCAAACCATGCAGAATTGATCGCATTATACGAATCTGGGCGAGAATGCGTTTGGCTTAGATAATTTATTCACCATGTCAAGACCTCTTGTGGATTACTATCAAGCAAATAGAGTCCAACATTGATATATGAGGATAATGCTGCTTGTATCGCCCAAATCAAGGAAAGATATATCAAAGGTGATAGAACAAAGCACATATCTCCAAAATTCATCTCTACTCACGAGCTTCAAGTTGAAGGGAAGATTAATGTTTGCCAAATACAATCCAGTAAAAATTTGGCGGACTTGTTCACCAAATCATTGCCGACAAGAGTTTTCAAGAAACTTGTAAATGACATCGGGATGTGCAGTTTGAAAGACATACCAACTTGAGGGGGAGCATTAAAACTGTACTCTTTTTCCTAACTTGGTTTTTATCCCCTTTGGATTTTTCTAAGTCAAGGTTTTAACGAGACAGTTCATATGGTGTGTGCATCCAAAGGTCAGTACAAGTCATCCAAGAGAGAGTGTTATAAATATGATCATAATATGGATGCCTTTTCCTAAGTGACTAATGGTTCTTCAAGGTGTCTAATGGATTCCCAATGTGTGCTATTTATTATAAGTCTATTTAGATATCCATGTATTTCTAGTCATATATAAAGGGGTCACTTGCAGGGTCGTCTCAAGGTCATTGGGGGCCTGAAGCGAAATTTTTTTTTGGGCATTTTCACATAATTTTCAAATAAATGAGGCCTTATTTTTAAGGTAAATCATTTTTTGATCAATTGAATTCATGCTTTTCCTAAGAAGTTGGGTCTTTTCTTCATAAAATTGGGCTTTTTCTTAATAAAATAGGACATTTTCTTGACAAAATGGGGCCTTTTTCCTACTAAATTTCTTAAAGAAATTTTTTCAAAAAAATTGGCCTGATAGTTTGGCTTCAGTGGCCTTCATATAGAGTCGGGCCTGGTCACTTGTAAGGCATTTGTAAGGAACAAAAAGCTATACATTTCTATTATCTCTTATATGTTTCTGTTCTCCCTTTGAATTTCTCCTCCACCATCTATATTCTCACAACAAAAGTTGATTTTTCATTTCAACACTTAAGTGAATTTAGGTGAATAATTACATAAGGCGATGCCTCTCGACATTGATTATTATTATTATTGTTAGATGAGAATCTCAACTGTCTTTTATTTAAACGAACTAGGAAACTAGGGATGTGCACCGGGTCGGACCAGATTTTTTTTGAAAATTGGACCGTGGATTGACCCGGATAGGATATATACGGTCTAGTCCGACCCGATGGATCGATTTTTCTGGAAATGTGGACCGAGGACCAGACTGGACCAAATATATCCGGATCGGGTTAGACTGATGGACCGGACCGGAATGGAAAAAACAAAAAAACCCGACAAATCAATGTGTTTTTGCTGTATGTCATGCCTATCTCTGAGTTTTTTTTTGACGGAGCCTATCTCTGAGTTGTAATGCACTAGTTTGAATGAAGATACAAACAAAAAAACAGAGAACATGTTCTGAAAAAAAAGAAGTAGATACAAAGCTTAAATATGAAAGAAATCTTCCAAAACATGCTCGATGCTTCTATCAACTGTCATGGTCTCTCTCATGGAGCTGATCCTCAATCTCATTCCACATTCTTTGACTCCAAAAATCTCCAGTCTTCAGCACAGTCTGTAATGATGTTTGATGAGCCTGTAGTTTTGTTTCACAATAAAAATGAGATTACAGCAAACTAAAAAATTATTAAATCAAGCTGACAAATATATGAATATGATGAATCCAGTTTTTATACTGCTTGATCATTATCAATGTAGCAGAGAAAATATAAATATGATGCTTTCAGAAAAACAAGGTAGCAAGTAGATAAAGATATATGACAGTTGACACAATAATCAATGTAAATAATTATTGAGTATTAAAAAAATACAAGTTTACGGTCCAGACCGGATCGGACCGGAAAATATACGGTTCGGTCTGGACCGGAACCCGGAACCTGAAATCTGAAAATTATATGGATTGTAGACCGGTCCGGGTTTGATTTGTGCATCCATAGGAAACGACTCTAGCAGGCTACGGACACTCATTTTCATATGGTGCGCGTCGTCAGTGGCGGATCCAAAGCTTCGTCTGAGGGGGGTCCCATATTTTTTTTCCGAACAACAAAAATGTTGGATCCAACAAAAAAAGGCCCGCCAATGATCCGACGATTTTTTTCGAACAACAAGGTCCGCTAATGATCAACCAACCTTCTGAAGCTCATAAAGGTGTCATCCGATGTCCATTGAAGATGATCTACATATGGATCAAAAGCTAATTGAATGTTCTATAACTTTCATGTTTAAATCAAGATGAAATTCGGAGGTTAAGCTGATAAAAATAGCGACAAAAGATAGATGATTAATTGAAATTTGCCGAAATTGAGGGGGTTTGAGCCAATCTTCTAAAGCTCATAGAGGCGTCATCAGGTGTCCGTTGAAGATGATCCATATATGTATAGAAATCTAATTGAATGCTCTACAACTTTCATGTTTACTTACAGATGAAATTTGGAGGTGTAGCTGATAAAAACAGTCACCAAAGATGAATGATTGATTGAAATAAGCGAAATCGAGGGGGGTCCGAGCCAACCTTCGAAAGCTCATAGAAGCGTCATTCGGTGTCCGTTGAAGATGTTTTATATATGGGTAGAAAGATAATTGAATGTTCTATAACTTTTATGTTTACTCTAAGATAAAATTCAAAGGTTAAGCTCACAAAAATAGTGACCGAAGATAGATATTTGATCAAATTTTTCAAAAAAATAATAATTTTATATGTAATTTTTTTGAAGGAAATTCGTGAGGGGTTCTGGCCCCAGGCCCCATAACATCGCCACTGCGTGTCGTCTTTCGATTTGGATGATAATTTTGAATTTTTGATAAGTCAGGATCGTCACTCACGTACTTGTTTTCTTCCTGTCTCTTCTTTTGTTTTCTTATTGTTAGGAGTTTTTTTTAAAACTGACCCTTTTGAGTTTTTTCATTTCAAAACTAACTCCCTCGAATTTCAAATTTCAAAACTGACCCTTTTTTTTAATGAAACCGGATTTCCTAATTCCGTTTTTTTCAAAAACAGGAAATTGAAAATCCGGTTAGTTACGTTTTGTAACTAACCGGATTTCCGAGTTCCGGTTTTTAATAGATCTGGCTGATGTGGACGACGGTCGAATACGTGGCTTCCACGTAAGACCGAAATGCGCCATTCCGTATTTTTTTAAAAAACGGAATCCGGAGTTTCGGTGTTTTGCAAAATTAAATTGCCGACGCAGTTTCTTCTATTCTCCCCCATTCGAAACCCTACACTTTTGAAACCCACCGGATCTACTTCTCCCTCATCCGATTCCGTCCAATTTCTCCCCACTTCCGTCCGATTTCTCTTGAATTTTGAAATCCTACCCCAATTCCATCCAAAATCGTACCCCAATTCGGCCCGATTCCGTCCGATTTCTCCCCATTTACAACCAACGAAATTAATAGGTAATAAACTGTGTAATTAGTGTTGTTGAATTGTTTGTGAAGAATTGTTGTTGTGAATTTTGATATTAGTGTTGTTGAATTATTTGTTTTTGATATTAGTGCGGTTAATTGTATGAATTTTGTGAATTGATAGGTAATAAACTGTGTAATTAGTGTTGTTGAATTGTTTGTGAAGAATTGTTGTTGTTAATTTTGATATTAGTGTTGTTGAATTATTTGTTTTTGATATTAGTGCGGTTAATTGTATGAATTTTGTGAATTTTGTGCATTTTTTAGTGTTATTGCATTAGTATATTGGAATTGGGACAATTTTTGTTGTAGTTGAATTAGCGTATTGATATATATTGTGTTTTTTTTCATGAATTGGTAATAATGAATATCTGTTGTTTTTACAGAAATGTCGTCAGGTAACAGGCGAAGGAGCACTAGCCAACGCGATGTGCCGTCTTCTTCACGAGCGACTGCTAATCCAAACATGGATATGGATTATTATCTTCATCCTGGACCTATCGATCCATCCTTGTTGACGATGCAAAAGGAGCATCACACTGAAGCGATTTGGAGAAATCAGGTATGATTTTCATTAATTAAATTTTTTCAATTCATATCATATAACAATGTTTAATTAATTAATTGCATATTATAGATGGATAACGATTTTAGGTCTGATAAGCCATTGAAGGTAATGGGTCATAATGTCGTAAGTATGAACCCGCGACTTACGAATTATGTTGCAAGTGCCGGTTTTACCTTGGACCCAAGTATGCAACGTGAATTGTGATCCTAGATTAATCAGCGCACTAGTGGAGAGATGGCGCCCCGAGACACACATTCCATCTAAATGGAGGGGAGGCTACAATTACTTTACAGGACTTGTCTCTTCTTACTGGATTACCCATAGATGGGGAGCCCGTGTCTGGATTAGGGGAGCTCGAATGGGAGCTAGTTTGTTTGAGTTTATTGGGTGATGTGCCTGACCGACCTAAGTATAAATCGATGGGTAGCAAGACATGGTTCGATGAATACTTGACTAATATGCCAGCCGATGCGGATGAAGAGATGTTGAAGAAATACGCTAGGGCGTACATTTTATGTCTTTTGGGATTGACTCTCGTGGTAGACTTGTCCGGTGATCAGGTACCGCTCCACTACCTTCCATTGTTGGTGGACTTTGATAACGCCAGGAGATACAGTTGGGGGAGCGCGGTTTTAGCGTATCAATACAGTCAGATGTGCAGAGCGAGTTATATTAAGAAGTCGCAAATCGGTGGATGTGCACTATTACTACAGTTTTGGTGTTGGGAGCGCATGCGTATTGGACGTCCACAATCATATGACAGAGACCCCACCAGAACTTGAAGATGATATGCATCCATATTACAGACCTTGTTGGTCGTACTTGTGAGTAAACTTTTTATTTATTTTGATATTGAAAATTGTTAAATATTAAATTTGTAACGCTTTTATTTATGCGCAGGCATTGGGCCGGACCAAAACATTTTGAAGAAACCCCACGTGGTTCTTTAATCTTCTATCGGGGTCAGCTCGAGCGAATGGTCCACGGTGATTTTATTTATCGACCATATGAGGAGGATTTGATGGAACGACTGCATCCCGTATGTCTCGAGTCACGAGAATTATGGGCGGCTGATGTGCCACTTATTTGCTTCAACATCATTGAGTGGCATCATCCTGGTCGTACTATGAGACAGTTTGGATGGAATCAGATCATTCCAACAGCTCCTATAGCATTTACGCATGCTCGCCACGGATTAGAAAGAAAAAAAAGAGAGTTGATTGGAAAGTGTACTTGGTCCAGGATGTTCAGATATGGAATAGTAGATGGGAGAGACTAATATATGGGGATCCGGGCGAGGAAGGCGAAGACATTGATATTCTCAGTGATGAATATGTGAATTGGTATTCAATGATCACACGTCGCCTTATCTAGCCCAGATTGGAAGAAGAGGACACTCAGGCGTATCGCCCTAGTGCCCATGAATTACCTAGCAATGTAAGTTCACATATTTTTTAAATATATTATTATTATACTGTTTCACATTGTGTAACTAACAATTTGTTTATATAGATTTGCACGTTGCTCATCTGCGCTTCGCAGGCTACATAAGGATTCACAAGTACTGCAGACTCGCGACCATTTATCGCATTTTCCATACCGCAGTGGACAAACTACGGGTGTTGGGGGAGTTGCGGCTATTGAATATCAACCCTGATATTATTCAGTTTGGAAACGATAAATTTCCTCATTTAAATTGTATATGTAATTTATTCAACTAATATACTAATACATTTTAATTATATGTGACGATGATGATATGAGTGTAGACGATGATCATGTCACCAACCTTGACTCACGGACACCATGTTATGATCGTCCATCAAGCTCACATGCACCACCTTCACAACCATCTCGGGCATCCATGTCTAAGGCCACACCTTCACCACCAGGTCACGGGCACAACATCCGTCCTGAAAAGACACCTAAACAGTCATGGCTGCAGAGGTTACGTAAGAATAGAAAAGTTTGAGATTAAATTAAACTTTAATGTATTGTTTTGTTTTATTTGTGCTACATTTTGTAACAATGTCTTAATTTCATCTATCAAAATAACTCATGGTACGTTTTCTATTGCACACGAAGAAATCTAATAATAAATAAGGAAATTATTTTATATATTTTTAACAGTTCGGATTTCCCGGATTTGATTTTTTAAATGCTACACTATCCCCGGATCTGGTTTTTTTCAATTTCCCCGGATCAAATTTTGTATGTAAATTTTTTTTTGTTTTTTAAAAACCGGATTCCCCTGATCCATTTTTCAGGGAAAAAAATAAAAAAATTAGGTTATCAAAAACCGGATTTCCGAGATCCGGTTTTTGATGACCTAATTTTTTTGTTTTTTATAAACCGGATTCCCCTGATCCATTTTTTAGGGAAAAAAACAAAAAAAATTAGGTCATCAAAAACTGGAATTCCGAGATCCGGTTTTCTCCGGGACCCGAATTTCTGACGCCTCGACCAGAAGTGACTGGACGGGCACGGGTCGGATTCCCTTAAAACCGGAATCCGGAGATTCGGTTTTTGACGCCTTATATATATTCATGTTCTCTCGTTCATTTTCTGCATCCAACACTTCGACTATAAATCTCTCATCATTCGACTCGTTCTAGCAACTTCCTTCGACATGGAAACTCCAACTCTTGATAATTTAGATGTTCCAATTATGGACGAGTACCGTTGGGAAGAAATGGAAAATTTGGAAATGGTCGCTGTTCAGAATCCGCAGGAGGATAATGCAATACCCCGTTACGTATGGGATCATCCGGATTTTGAAGATATTTCGGCATGGGAAACCAATCAACCAGCCGATGAGTATATGGGAGGATATTTCGACCATCCAGATCTCCACGAATCCCTTGGAGTTGCCAGTGAGTTTGACTCAAAAGAACTTGCCATACATGCAGTGCGGAAGTGGTCGATAATGAATCGGGTGGAATACGTGGTAAAAAATCTAACCCTTCTTTTATTGTGTTTCGCTGTCGAAAAGTTGGAAAAGGTTGTCCATGGGGCCTCCGTATATCTGTACTGAGAAACAGTTACCGTTGGGAAGTGCAAAAGCATCGTGAGCACCACATATGTCAGAACGACACAATTATGGCCATCAACGTTCATATGACGCCCAAGTACATCGCTAAAGAACTGTGGGGTGTGATGACAAAAAAATTACGGTTGAGTGGAGCAGAGATACAAGCAAGAATTTATAAAGACTATGGGCTTGAAATTTCCCCATTGAAAGCTTGGCAAGCGAAGCAACAAACAATGATTAACTTAATTGGAACATGGGGTGGCTCCTTCGCATACCTGCCGCACTTGATGAAGGCTTTAGTTGATAATAGTCCAGAAACAGTTGTCTATTGGGATACTGACAAAATCGATGGTGAGTACATTCAGGTAAATCATGTTTTTTGGGCATTTGTTGAATGTATTCATGCATTTAAGCATTGTCGTCCCATATTATCCATTGACGGAACTCATTTGTACGGTAAGTACGATGCGAAGCTCCTCGTAGCATGCTCATTGGATGCAAACAATGGTGTTCTACCAGTTGCGTTTGCTTTGGTCGAGAGTGAAAACAGCTCCAGCTGGAGTTGGTTCATGAGTTGCATTCGAGAGGGTGTCACTTCACGTCGAGGCTTGACGGAGCGCACCACACCGTCGTTAATGTGCGATGGCTCTGTGCAAAAATAAATTTATAAGTCCGCTACTCGTTACTCTACTATTGGGTAGTAAAGCGGTAAGTAGGGGTCGAACCCAAGGGAATTAGTGGATAAGTGTTCTTTCGAAAATGGAAAGTAAGACAGTTGGGGGTTGGTTGTGATTTTAGTACTGAAAGTAACGTGGGTTGGTTGTGATTTTAGTACTGAAAAGTAAATGACTGAAAGTAAAGAAAGTAAATACAGGACTGAAAGTAAATACTGAAAAGTAAAGTGCTTGAAGGACAAGGCTTGCTGAAAGTAAATGCATGAAGGACAAGACTTGCTGAAAGTAAATGCTTGAAGGACAAGACTTGCGGAAAGTAAATGCTTGAAGGACAAGACTTGCGGAAAGTAAGCAGTTGATATGGGACTGAAAGTAAAGTGACAGGTGATGTTTTAATTAAAGGAAAGGATTCGGTTTTAGGGGCCTTGTATAATAAATCTGTTTATCATTGACCTCTAATGATCATACTAAGTGTTCAAAGATGTATCAAGGCTATTTCTAGCACATGACTTGCCACATCGTTTAGAACACTTGTTCTATTTGGGCTAATTCCTCCTTTCGAAGTATCTTAGCTTATGTGCATCCATTTGATCAATCATTTTTGATCAACCAAATGGTGTTTTAAAGAGGTTGAACTCCATAGTTAAGCTGTGCCCTTTCGAGCCTCCACTTAACCACGAAGGTTCACGAACCCATGGAAGAGCTTTGCTCTTTCGAGCATCCACTCAACCAATAGTGTTCTGACCTAATATATGGAACATAGAACAGGTTTTGAACACAAAGAGGCACTTAAGAGAAGGGTCTAAAACATTGTATGATACAAGCACACCCCTTCAACCAAATGAAGGGTTTAGCTACGAATATCCATAGATGTGGATATCATAGCTAAGTGCTGAGTAAAGTAAAGGTTTTGAAAGACAGGAAAGTAAAGGTTTCTGGAAATCAAGACAAGGAAAGTAAAGGGGAGAATACTCAAGAACCAACAGGAGTAAACTCAAGAACAACGAAAAGTAAAGGAAATGCTTGAGTACTTCAAGAACCGACAAGAGAACTCAAGAACAAACTTGGAGCTTCAATATCAAAGTGGTGTGTTTACATGGATTGTGCCCAAACTCTAGAGAGATAAGTAACAAGTGACTATGGATTTTTGCACACAAAATGGGATGAGGATCTAAGGAGGAGAAGCTTGGTATTTATAGGCAAGAGGAGAGGAGGAGAATGCAACACATGGCAAGAGGGGAGAGGAGGAGAGGAAAGCCGCCGGGCAAGGTGGCAAGGCCAATAAGCCGTCGGCCATGTGGCTTCTCCACATGGAAAGCCACCGGTGGTGAGGTGGAGGGGAGGAGAAGTGAGTGGAATGAGATCTTTTGCTCCAAAAGCCATCGGTTGGCATGTAACTCCGGTTGCCCTTTGGTTGCTCTTTGGTTGCTTCTTAGTTGACATCAAAAGGTGAGGAACTTAGACTTGGCATTTCACTTGTGTTCTTGATCTTTGTTGGAATAAGTCATTGGGACTTAGTTGTGGCTTGATCGGAGTATTGTCGGAGTATGGCCAGTTCTGACTTGTAATCCACTTTCAGCGTTAAGAACTCCATTTTAGCTCGTTTCAGCATTGCTCCTTGAAATAGCCTGTAGAACAAAAGTGAAACTAATAAGTAAAAGTTGTACAGATAAAGCATCTAATTTGGTGGGTTTAACTATCTTAATGAATCATATAAATATGGTCCATCAGATCACCCCACACTTAGACTTGTTCGTCCCGAACAATGCTTTTTAATAGATAGGCACACACAATCCAAGTAAAAACTTTAAAATAGGAAAGTGAGAATGTGGGACTAGACTTATCCTAATTCATGCAGTACTTATTTGTTACTAATCTAAACCGTGTAAATAAATAGAAGAAACTTGATACTTGTACCTCCGTGCTGAGATGCAAATTAATTTGAATGATTCGGGAGATAGCCCTTTTCAGGCTCCTGGACTGCATTCTCTGGACCGACTCGCAATATATGGTTAACTTGTCGCTTTCTCTAGCACATGATTTGGTTCGGGTCTCACTGAGTTGAGCACTTTGATTTCCTTATGGTGAGGGACAGCTTCTGAAGTGAATTGGCCTTTGGCCTTTGGCCTTTGATGTTTGAATTGGAGTTTCTTCACTTTTGTTCGGTTAAAACCTTCACATACTTTGGCTTTTGGCCTTTGATTAGCTTCTTCGAGCTTTTGCTTCTTTGTGACTTGCTAGTCCATTTTCTCAACCTTTCTTTGGGAGGTCCAATCATTGCCCGAGAGCATATGGAAATACCTCCCCGCTCTTTCTCATCCTCGCCGTTTCGCGCGGGTCAAGATGAGGGTCGCTCATCTATTTTCCCGGCTACTCTGACTAGAGATAGGACGGTTTGATTCCCGTCCCGCCTTTTTTCTGCATAAACGCTGCATGTCAGAGATGACTTCTGACTCAACTGAAACCCGAAGTGCAGCCTCCACTGACTTCGTAAACCATATAGCGAAATTCAGTCTTTCGAGTGCTTGCCAAGCCTCTCTAGGGCATTTTATGTCAACTCCACATCCCCTGTATATCTCAGCACAAAGGGACAAATGAGAAGTTACATCCTAAGTTTTTAAACAGTTGAGATTTCACAAGGTAAATGCATGAATTATGATCTATCTTTTTCACATTCTCAAGTTCATATTTTCAAAAAGATAATATTAAGGGAAAAGGAAAAGAAAAACATGTTAATTAACTATGTACAAAGGCGGTTCTCACCCCACACTTTTGAACGAAGGCGTACCTCACAGCACGACTTAGTTCAAAAGTCATGCAAGCAAATATATACAAGAGAAGGAAATGACATTAAGGAAAAGGGAAGAACTGAACTCCCTTTACGGTGTCATTACATGTCGAGGACATGCGAGCGAACGACATGGCTCGAAGCTGGATAATCGAGGGAGTTTGGCTGGGGCCTTGAACTCTCGGCGCAGGCCCGGTATTTCTCGGAAGCTGCCTCGCTGATCTGATCTTGCTCCAAAATCCGATTCCTACATGTTAGACATTCATTCTATACAAAATGGGTGAGAGCGACTGACAAGGTAAGAACTAAATGATAGAAAATAAATGACTAAAAATAAGATAAGTGTCGGGTTACCTCCCGACCAGTGCATTTGTTTAACGTTGTTAGCTCGACACATGGGGATCACAAGTTCGGATCCCATGGGTGGCTCAGGTCGTGGTGTTGTGGAGCGCCTACTTTCATTCTTGCCTTGACTTTCTGAAATTATGTCCCCTGTTCAAGCTTGTGTCCAGGGTACTGTTGCGACAGACCTGGAACACTTTTCACAACAGTTCAACTGACAGAGTTTGAACTCGTATCACAACAGTTCAACAAATAAACAAAAGCAGTAGAACTCACAGACTGATAACCCAGTTCGGCTCCGCCTACTCTGGGGGGTTTCCCACACTCGAAAAAGGGACAGCAAATCTTTATTACGAGTATAGGGCGTACACAGGGACTTACTCTTACACCTTGTAATTGCTTAACCTCAATACTCCGTCTCTCAGATTTGCAACCGAGGTTCACCGCAATTTCCCTCGATCCCCTTCGTTCAGACATTCTGTCCGAACGTTCTCGACCTTCTCTAGAAGCTCGGATGCTTTCTCTCGAAAGCTTTGTTCACCTTTGTTGTGTGCAACAGTTGATACGCTTCAGGCAGTCTGTGTTGCACTTGAGCAGACTGCACTTGCACCGGTGTATTCCCAATGAGAAAACACAACCGGCCGTCGCTTTCTTCTTCTCCAATCAGCAGGATATGCTCGTGTGTATTTAATCTTTGAAAGCGATGATAATTAGGGTTGCCCTTGCATTGTATTTATATGCTCGAGCGAAACCCTAACTCGCACAAGATAATCCCATCAAATATTTCGGAATTGATTCCTGAATATTTGATGTATATCTTTCACAAATCGATCGGAAGTATATACGAAGTCTTCTTTCCAAGTAAGTCGCGCTATCTTCAATGTAGATATTCATTCAAATATCTAATGCTCGAATAAGTCGTAGGCCGACTTCCACTTGTCGAAATCTTCATTGCCAATATCTTCCGAGAAATATCCTCGCGTCTTTATCACGCTGTACAGAAGTACCAGGATATTGTTCGAACCCCCCCTGAACACCTGCTCGAACTGTCTAACTACGTTTTGCCAAATACATGCCACTTCAAGGGAACTTCAATCTCCCCCTTGGCATTTTGGCAAAACCAAATCATCTAGATAACTAAAACTAGCTAACTATCTAGACTTAGACATCTTGAGGGAACACAAAATTTGTCCTCTCAAAATTACTCCCCCTTTTTGCCATAAACTGGCAAGGGGTCCAACTTTAATCGGAAGCTTCTTCAAAGGAGTCTTCTTCAGAGGCAGTAGCATCTGATTCATCATCACTGGGGTAGCTGAGTGCTCGAGCAAGCCTGTTGATCCGGCGGCGCTGTTCCTTGTCCGCAGCAATGATAGCCTGGAGGTCCTTCAGTAATTTGCTCCTCTCATCCATGCCCATTCTAGCTCCCCCTCGACTGGATTCCCCAATTTCTTTACCTGGCTTGCTCCCTCCTTTCAGATCATTCACATGCCGTCCTTTGTATAGCTTGTGGTCCACTGTGAATTTGTTGGGAGCTTTAGTAAGAAGATCAGACGAGGCTTTCAAATCAGGGGCCTGATGAATAATCAGCTCATAAATCAGAGATGGAAAGCATATCTGGTGCAGAGTTCTCATCGATGTGGCATGTTCACCAATCTGTTTGAACATTATTCTGCCCAGGTTAAACTTCAGCTTGTTCCCTATCTGATAAATCAGTTGGGCCATGTCCTTGTTGACAGTCGAGCGATGAGTAGATGGCCTCCAGTTGAACACCGCTATGAAGAATATCATTGAATAGAATGTAGACAGATCCGCTGTATGCACAACTGACTCAGGCCTCCACTAAACAGAGCCTGCAGTGATGGTGCTTACTATCTTCTCAAGGCTGGATTCTTCTTCATCAATAGCCGGGTCGTCCATGGAGAAGTATACATTGATCAGCTCTGGATCAATCTTGATCCTTCTTCCTCTTACATAGAAGACCCCATACTCTGCCTCTCCAATGACCCCAAACTTTGGAGGCAAGTTTGCCATGGCCTCATGCACCAGCTGTTCGTTGAACGGCTTGCATCTGTCCAACGTCCAGAACAGATCCGACTCTTTAAGCACCTCAACCACTTCCTTCCCTTTGTAACTGGATGCATCCAGTAGCCTCTCAAGTATGATTTTCTATTTCAGCACACATTCCCATTTCAACGCAGCTTCTTTAGTCACGAACCACACTCCTTTCTTTACCTTACCGACTGGGACAGTCTCAGAATCAGGGCCTGGGACTTCACATCCCCCAGCATCTTCAGAGATGGGAACTGCAGCAACGCGTTTCCTTTTCTTGGAAGAGCCAGCTCCCCCTACACCACCGCTGACTTCAGCAACCTTCTGAGCTGGTTCCTTTGTAGTCGTAGCAAAGGCTACCTTTTTCTTTTCCTTCCCCTTCGTTGTCCTCTGGAGATTGACAAGGGGAACACTGTCTTGGTCATTTTCTGAAAGGGTAACACCTTTTGCTGCTGACATAGAGGCATCCTTACGAATGGATGGTTCATCCTCCTCTAAATGATCCCTACGACGATCATCTTGACCTGATATTGTTTCTTCACTCATTACTGTCTCTGGAACTACTCCAGTCTCAACTTCAGTCTGAACACCTTTTTTAACGGTTGGAACACTTGTGACTTTTTCAGTAGCAGACTCTTCTGCTTCAACAGCCAGGTTACGCCGACCTTCCTCTGGAGCTGGTGCTGTTTGAGCTTTGGTCTGAACAGAGGGTTCCACAGTTGAACCGCTTGCAGCTTTGTCTGCAGCTCTTCCAGTCTCAACACCAGACTGAACAATTGGTTCCATAGGTGGAACACTTGTAGCTTTTTCTGCATCAGATTCTTTTGCCCCAACAGCCTGAGCTTCTTTCGGTCTTGCCACTTCCTGATCCTTCTCCTTATCCAGGTCTTCCATGACATCATCAATGTCTTTGTATAACTTCTCCAATTCCTCATCTCTTTCTGCTGGGTCTGATTCTTTCAGCACATCTGTCTTAATCTCCTCTGCCATAGCCTCATCAAGCATACCAGAATCTTCTTCAGCAATTCCTCCTTGATTCTCATACGGATCAGTATCTTTGATCACCAAATTCCTCTTCCCCGAGGACTTAATGAACTTCTCTGTTTCTTCATCGGACATTGCAATCTTCCTCCCTCGAGTGGCATAGATCTGTGCTAGGTATTTTCTGGGAGAGTCACTGGCCCGCTTCACCTTCTTCCTGCGACCAGCCTTTGGAGGAATGTATCCTGTGGCAAAGATCTTTTCTCTCCACGTTCCTGAGCCTCCAGCCCCCTTGCTGGGTTCCTCTTCTTCCACACTCTTGACAGACTTCTTTTTAATAACCGCACTACCGGCTTTGTCAACCGTCACAGCCCTATCACTCTCAGGATTTCTATCAACATCACCACCAAGTATCGCCCTACTGGTTTCAACACCAACAGCTTTAACACCACTAACATCCTTACCACCATTATCGTCAATTACAGCCCTTCTGGCTTCATCAACATCAATCGACTTAACAACCTTCTCAACCTCCACACTTACTTCTTCATTCAACACAGATTTTTCAACAACGGAGATATTCGCAGAGTCAGAAGGAATGGTGGGATTTACCTTAGACTGCGGATGTGGAGTTGAATCCACTGTGGCCGGCTGAGAAATTTCAGCGGTAACTCCTTCAGCAGACTTCTCTTTGGCCAAAGATTCGGTGACGGAGTGTAAAGGCGACACCTTTTTCATCTTCGCAGCTTTTGATTTCGGAATCTTTGATTTCGCCGTCAACGCCTTTGAGGTTTGCATGCTTTCTTTGCTTTTCTCCGCAGATTTGGCACTGGATTTTACTGACTTCCTGGTGTTCACCATTGTCGGTTGAGGAAGGAGCAGTTGAGAGGGAGAGTTCCGTTCTAGGGGTTTGGGGACAAGAGTGAGAAGATGATACTCAGGGAATGAACTTGATTTTTCAAAAATCAACTTTTTCTATATGACTCTTCAGCTTTCCAAAACTATCTATTCCCGCATAATCCGAAATAAAATCTTCAAGGATATTTAAAAAATATTTTCCAAGTTGTCGAGACTTCTGTTCCAGCTCTTTTTATTAGGAGGTCAGTCCAACTGTTCAGCTGGAGATTCGATTATGACTGACCACCGTTGGATGCTTTCAGTGGTTGACACCACATGGACCCACTAGGGATCTGGGTGTTCCACTTCGTGACTTGCCATAGGGGTTGACAAAGGTATGCTGGCTTAGAGTTATCATCTTCTGTGGCATTCATATTTTCTTGTACGGCTCCAGGCACATTTTTGAGGGCAGTGTACGAACTCCTTCCGTAACTGTGCCACCTTCTGATTCAACAGTTTCCTGGGACATCCTGCAACATTGATTTGTGCGCATCTCCAATTAGTTCTTGTGTGCAAGGTCTTATCCACTCCCCCTCGCAAAAAACTATGTTGAGTGTTTGCACATGTAAGAGCAACCAGTTGTTGGCCATGGTTCTCGTTGTTCATTGAATCCGTCAGACCCATCCTAATAGTATAGCAGTTGTTGGCATCCCTTTTTCCTTTCATCAGTGAATCACCATTCTGGTCTAGTACAAGACATGAGTAGCTGGAGAATGACACATAGTGTCCATCGTCGCATAGTTGACTGATGCTGATAAGATTCCTGGTCAGTCCCTTGACAAGGAGGGTGAGTTGAGTGCAGGGAGATCCGGAACCATTAATGTCCCACAGCCGATCACCTGACCCTTTACACCATCCTTGAAGGTGACAAACCACATCTGCTCAACAGGTCTAATATGGGTAAGATATTGAGAGTTACCTGTCATGTGAGCGGAGCATCCGCTGTCAAAGTGCCAACTATCATGTGATTTGTAGCTTGAGGTGTAACAGGCCACCATGCAAACGGTTCGGTCTGCTTTTTAAACCAAGACTTGTTTCTGTTGTGGTATGGTTCGTTGATGGAAAGCACATCGTTTGGCTAGAAACAGGCGACACTTCAGTTTGATGTGTCCCATCTGATTGCAATACCAGCACGTGCGCCACTCTTTCCTTTGTGCTAAATGAGATCCGAAGTGCATCGTTCCAGTCCTTCCTTGACCACTATTGGGTAGTTCTTGGTGCAAGTCTACTTTCCGTCTGGGGTGCTGTCTCACCTTCTATTCTGACTTCTGTTTCGACACGGGTCTTGTTTTAACAAAGGTTGTACCTTTTGAGCTGCCTTCTCCTGTGAACCCTAATCCTCTATGTCCGGACTCCATTCTCTGGGATCTAAGAATATCATTTAAGTTTTTAGTGCCAGAGTTAAGCATTCTTACCGACTGTTTGAGGTGATTGAGTTCCTCCTTAGTGTCAGAGTGATCCATTTTCTCAGATTCTAGCTGAAGTTCCAGCTGTTCTACCCTCCTGAGTTGGAACACTTCTTTGCGCTGCAGATCTATGATGGGTTTTCTTAGACCCGCCATGCCTACAGGATGAGTGTCCCGATCCTTCTCCATTTCGACTTTCAGTGAGGAGATAGTACCCAGGAATTTTGTTTTCTGAGCAAGAAGATCCAGCCTTTCCTGTTTTATCTCAGCCAGTTGAGAAGTCAGTGAGTTAATTGTACCTTCCAGTTCTACCTTTAGTGTCAGCAGTATCTCGACCTCCTGCCATACCTTGTCCTTTTCCACAGTGACGCTTGCAACTGTGTCATTTAGCTCCTTGTTGATCTTGATCAGAAGCAGCCACTTCTCATATAAATCTTTATATGTCTGAGCCAGAGAGTCATGCGTGAGTTCTTCATTGTCACTGTCCGAGAGGTCTTCACCTGGGAGTTCCAACTGAGATGGAACAGTTTCACTGGTGCTGCTGCTCTCATCCAGAGTTGTAAAGAAGGCCACAAAGTTGGTGGTTTCACCTTCTTTTCCTTCGTCTGACTCACAGTCGCTGAAGCTAGCCACCATTGCCTTCTTCTTCATGAGAGTATTTGCACATTGTGAAGCAATGTGGCCAAAACCCTTGCATTCATGACACTGAATCTCTTCTTTTCCTTTGTCAGACAAGTCTTGCCTTGAATCAGTAGACCTTGGCCTGCCGGATTTCTAGTTTCGGTAACCAGTTGATGAAAACTGACCTTGTTCTGGACCACGTCTGTTGATTTTCCGCACCATTCTTCCAAAGTTCTGTGCCATCATGGCCAGTTGCTCAGTGGTGCAGCCAGAATCCAGTTTGTCTTCCGTCATATCTACCTTGAGAGCGATTCCCTTCTCTTCTCTGGTTTGGAAGTCATGATTGATCTCGTAAGTTCTGAGAGAACCCATTAGCTCGTCCAGCTTCAGTTTGGTGATGTCATGCATTTCCTCAATGGCCGTGACTTTCATGGCAAATCTCGGAGGAAGAGACCTCAGGACCTTACTGGCCAATCTTTCTTCATCGATGGGTTTCCCTACTGCAGATGCCTCGTTGGACAGTTCCAGAACTCTGGTGTTGTACTCAGTGATGGTTTCACTCTCCTTCATCTTCATCTCTTTGAACCTGGTTGTGACAGCTTGCGTGCGAGAGTTGCGAACTTTGTCTGTTCCTTCAAAAGCTGTTTGGAGGATATCCCATGCTTCCTTGGCCACTTCACAGTTGATGATTAGTTTCATGATGTTTTCATCTACGGCCGAGAAAATTGCGTTCATAGCCTTTGAGTTTCCCATGGAAGCTTTGTCCTCCTCTTCTGTCCACAGAGCTTCTGGTTTGGCGATCGGCTCTCCAGTGAGATTGTTTATCATGGGTTCCGTCCACCCTTTCAGAACAGCCTTCCATGCCTTTTCGTCTAGAGATTTCAGAAAAGATCTCATCACGGGCTTCCATGTGGCATAGTTCGATCCTTCGAGTAGCGGGGGTCTGGTTATGCTCTGTCCTTCCTTCAGAGTCATCTTGAACAGTTCAGGATCCCACTCAGTGTGTCGAGTGTTTGGCTCTGATACCAATTGAAATTATGTCCCCTGTTCAAGCTTGTGTCCAGGGTACTGTTGCGACAGACCTGAAACACTTTGCACAACAGTTCAACTGACAGAGTTTGAACTCGTGTCACAACAGTTCAGCAAATAAACAAAAGCAGTAGAACTCACAGACTGATAACCCAGTTCGGCTCCGCCTACTCTGGGGGGTTTCCCACACCCGAAAAAGGGACAGCAAATCTTTATTACGAGTATAGGGCGTACACAGGGACTTACTCTTACACCTTGTAATTGCTTAACCTCAATACTCCGTCTCTCAGATTTGCAACCGAGGTTCACAGCAATTCCCCTCGATCCCCTTCGTTCAGACCTTCTGTCCGAACGTTCTCGACCTTCTCCAGAAGCTCGGATGCTTTCTCTCGAAAGCTTTGTTCACCTTTGTTGTGTGCAGCAGTTGATACGCTTCAGGCAGTTTGTGTTGCACTTGAGCAGACTGCACTTGCGCCGGTGTATTCCCAATGAGAAAACACAACCGGCCGTCGCTTTCTTCTTCTCCAATCAGCAGGATATGCTCGTGTGTATTTGATATTTGAAAGCGATGATAAATAGGGTTGCCCTTGCATTGTATTTATATGCTCGAGCGAAACCCTAACTCGCACAAGATAATCCCATCAAATATTTCAGAATTGATTCCTGAATATTTGATGTATATCTTTCACAAATCGATCGGAAGTATATACGAAGTCTTCTTTCCAAGTAAGTCGCGCTATCTTCAATGTAGATATTCATTTGAATATCTAATGCTCGAATAAGTCGCAGGCCGAATTCCACTTGTCGAAATCTTCGTTGCCAATATCTTCCGGGAAATATCCTCGCGTCTTGATCACGCTGTACAGAAGTACCAGGATATTGTTCGAACTCCCCCTGAACACCTGCTCGAACTGTCTAACTGCGTTTTGCCAAATACATGCCACTTCAAGGGAACTTCACTTTCCCTGATTTCTTGTGAGATGATGTGCTCGGGTCAGGACTCCTTTGTTTCGGTGGTTTTTCTTTCCATTGTCTCTGAGAAGGCAAGGGACCTTTGACCATAGCTGCTGGTCATTTGAGTCGGGCTCTATTGTGTTTAGGGCTACCTTGTCTAGTTGTGGCGAGAAACTGCTCCATCAGGGAGTCGTTCTGATTAGACCCTTCTTCCATCCTTCTTTCAGGCTCTCCATTGATCACATAATTTTCTGCGATTTGCATATTGATCAGAGGGAAAAGTTGCGAGGCTTCCATTATAAGCGCCGGGTCCATATTGGCCAGACTGTCCGTGAGGAACTGGTCTTGATTGATTTCTTCGGCTGCTTCGGTGGTGAGGGTTGGGTATGTCGCGGGTTGCTCGCTAGTGGCGTTTTGGACTTCCTCTTCGGCCTCCTCAGGAGTGAATTCTAATGAAGACTTTTCTTCATTCTCCTCTAAATCGGCTTCTGGCTCTGGGTCTTCTGATGGCTCGGGGGTGATCTCCCATATAGGTTCCTCCTCTGTGCTTCCTGTTTCTGACTCGTCCCTCATGGTCTCTGCAAATTCTTCCCTACTCCTTTCTAGATTAGCTTCTACCATCTGCGTTCTATGATCAGCTTGGTGCCTTGGCCTTCGTTTTGTAGTTTCGGCCAAGTCATCTATGAGATTCCACATGTCGATCAGGGATAAGTGCATAGCTGATCCTCCCACCGCGTCGTTAATCCTTGATTGCTCATCTGCCCTCATTCCACAAAGAAATTTTTGAAGAAGGAATACTTCTGTGAATCCATGGTGCGGGCAGCGCAAAACAACTGTATTGTAGTACGTATAATACGCGTCTAGTGTCTCGTCCCGTGATTGTTGAAGGCAGATGATCTTCTCGCGGGTGTCATGTCATAAGGACGGCGGGGAAAATTCTTTTAGGAATTGGGCATGAAGATCCACATAATAATCTGCACAACTAGCAGTTGATGCGTAATACCATATTGTCGCAAAGTCAGTTAAAGAGTGTTCAAAACATTTCATTTGAAAATTCTCTAACGTTTCATTTTCAGGTTTCATGTAGCGGCATATATGGTGGAAATGTTAGCAGTGTATTACAGGGTCTTCTCCGGTGGTACCTCCAAACTGAGGAAGATGCTGAGTCATCCATGCATACATAGTGGATAGTGCAATGAAATGAAAATGAGAAGGGAAAGAAAAAGAACAACTAATCAGATAGCTAATTCTCCGGCAACGGCGCCAATTTTGACGGAGCGCACCACACCATCGTTAATGTGCGATGGCTCTGTGCAAAAATAAATTTATAAGTCCGCTACTCGTTACTCTACTATTGGGTAGTAAAGCGGTAAGTAGGGGTCGAACCCAAGGGAATTAGTGGTTAGTTGTTCTTTCGAAAATGGAAAGTAAGACAGTTGGGGGTTGGTTGTGATTTTAGTACTGAAAGTAACGTGGGTTGGTTGTGATTTTAGTACTGAAAAATAAATAACTGAAAGTAAAGAAAGTAAATACAGGACTGAAAGTAAATACTGAAAAGTAAAGTGCTTGAAGGACAAGGCTTGCTGAAAGTAAATGCTTAAAGGACAAGACTTGCTGAAAGTAAATGCTTGAAGGATAAGACTTACGGAAAGTAAATGCTTGAAGGACAAGACTTGTGGAAAGTAAGCAGTTGATATGGGACTGAAAGTAAAGTGACAGGTGATGTTTTAATTAAAGGAAAGGATTCGGTTTTAGGGGCCTTGTATCATAAATCTGTTTATCATTGTTCTCTAATGATCATACTAAGTGTTCAAAGATGTATCAAGGCTATTTCTAGCACATGACTTGCCACATCGTTTAGAACACTTGTTCTATTTGGGCTAATTCCTCCTTTCGAAGTATCTTAGCTTATGTGCATCCATTTGATTATCATTTCCGATCAACCAAATGGTGTTTTAAAGAGGTTGAACTCCACAGTTAAGCTGTGCCCTTTCGAGCCTCCACTTAACCACGAAGGTTCACGAACCCATGTAAGAGCTTTTCTCTTTCGAGCATCCACTCAATTAATAGTGTTCTGACCTATTATATGGCACATAGAACAAGTTTTGAACACAAAGAGGCACTGAAGAGAAGGGTCTAAAACATTGTATGATACAAGCACACCCCTTCAACCGAATGAAGGGTTTAGCTACGAATATCCATAGAGGTGGATATCATAGCTAAGTGCTGAGTAAAGTAAAGGTTTTGAAAGACAGGAAAGTAAAGGTTTCTGGAAATCAAGACAAGGAAAGTAAAGGGGAGAATACTCAAGAACCAACAGGAGTAAACTCAAGAAAAATGAAAAGTAAAGGAAATGCTTGAGTACTTCAAGAACCGACAAGAGTACTCAAGAACAAACTTGGAGCTTCAATATCAAAGTGGTGTGTTTACATGGATTGTGCCCAAACTCTAGAGAGATAAGTAACAAGTGACTATGGATTTTTGCACACAAAATGGGATGAGGATCTAAGGAGGAGAAGCTTGGTATTTATAGGCAAGAGGAGAGGAGGAGAATGCAACACATGGCAAGAGGGGAGAGGAGGAGAGGAAAGCCGCCGGGCAAGGTGGCAAGGCCAAGAAGCCGCCGGCCATGTGGCTTCTCCACATGGAAAGCCGCCGGTGGTGAGGTGGAGGGGAGGAGAAGTGAGTGGAATGAGATCTTTTGCTCCAAAAGCCATCGGTTGGCATGTAACTCCGGTTGCCCTTTGGTTGCCCTTTGGTTGCTCTTTGGTTGCTTCTTAGTTGACATCAAAAGGTGAGGAACTTAGACTTGGCATTTCACTTGTGTTCTTGATCTTTGTTGGAATAAGTCATTGGGACTTAGTTGTGGCTTGATCGGAGTATTGTCGGAGTATGGCCAGTTCTGACTTGTAATCCACTTTCAGCATTAAGAACTCCATTTTAGCTCGTTTCAGCATTGCTCCTTGAAATAGCCTGTAGAACAAAAGTGAAACTAACAAGTAAAAGTTGTACAGATAAAGCATCTAATTTGGTGGGTTTAACTATCTTAATGAATCATATAAATATGGTCCATCAAGGCTTGTGCGTCATATCTGACAGACACGGAGGAATAATGGCTACTATGAAAGAACCACAATGGTCGCCTCTTAATGCTTACCATCGTATCTGCGTTCACCACTTCCAGAGCAACTTCAACGCGAAGGTGAAAGACTCTTATTTAAAAAAACAACTTGGCAAAGTTGCATATTGACAGAGCCTTGTCGTGAGACAATGTGCAAAATAAATTTATAAGTCCACTACTTGTGACTTCACTATTGGGTAGTAAAGCGGTAAGTAGGGGTCGAACCCAAGGGAGTCAGTGTGGAATGGTTGTTCTTTGAAAAGAAAGAAAATGTACAGAAATGTAAGTGCGATTGGGGTTGGTTGTGGTTGTAGTATTGAAAGTAATACTGAAAAGTAAAGAAAGTAAATACAGGACTGAAAGTAAATACTTTTGGTTTGTCGCACGCTATATTTCAAGCGCAATACGTGCCAAAGTTATGTTGGATTGATGTTGAAAACGTCTGTAGTAAGCGAAAAGTAAATAGCTGAAAGTAAAGTGCGGAAATGTAAAGTACTGAAAAGTAAAGTGCGTAAAGTAAAGTACTGAAAAGTAAAGTGCGTAAAATAAAGACTGAAATGTAAAGTGCGTAAAGTAAAGTGCAGAAAAGTAAAGTGCTGAAATGTAAATGACAGAAAAGTAAAGTACTGAAAGTAAATAACAGGTAAGTAAGGACGAAAGATATTCAGTCTAGGGTCTCTACTTGTGAGACAACCATCATGGACGTCAAATGATCTTACTTTGTGTTCATAAGTGTGGAGTTATTCCTTTTCAAGACTTAACCCCTAAAGTAAGGCTTTTTCAAGCGCTTACACCACAATCTACTCCAAAATCAAGACATAGACTTCTAGTTCTAAGTGCAGCCACTTGATCTTCAGTTACGATCAACCAAGCGACTTAAGGAAGATTAAACTACTCGGCTAAGCTTTGCTCTTTCGAGCATCCACTTAGCCTAGTTGTCTAATCAAGATTGAACTACTCGGCTAAGCTTTCCTCTTTCGAGCATCCACTTAGCCTTGTCGTTCAACCGAATAATGGCACCGAACTAGTTGACACAAAATAGCATTAAGTTCAAGTCTCAAGATGCATACACAAGTATGAACACCCTTTGACCGAATATGCTTTAGCTACTTGTATTCATGGTAAGGAATACAAGCACCATACTTACAAAAGCAAAGAAAACCAAAAAGAAAACAAGGAAACCGAGAGCATGTAACCAAAAACTTTTTTGTAACCGAAAACAACAAGAAAGTAAAAGAAGCGTTAGCTACTTGTATTCATGTCAAGGAATACAAGTAGCCATGGCTTTTAACAAGAAAGTAAAGGGAGGGGAGCTCCAAATCAAGACAAGTAAATGAAAGAGAGCTTCGGTTTTGACATGAAAGTAAAGGAAAGCATTAGCTACTTGTATTCATGTCAAGGAATACAAGTAGCCATGGCTTTATCAAGACAAGAAAAGTAAAGAAATCTTGCTGGAAATTAAGAGCTTTGAAGCTCAAGAACAAGTGAAGAATAAAGAACAAAAGTGTGTTTGCATTGAAAGTGAAGAGAAGAGAGTTAAGCTCCCTTCTCTATAAGAACTTGGATTTCGAAGGACTTAAGGACCAAGGATTCTAAAGGGCATGCCCTTCTATTTATAAGCTAAGGAAACTTGGAGGCTAAGCTTTGGATTGAAGAAATATCCCAAAAAGACTTCATTTTGATTGGTTCTTCCAAAAAGCACACTTCTTGAACTTATCTCTTGCACCTCCTCAAGCCAAACGACTTGGCCACTTGTGAACTTGTAATTGCTTCTCCAAAGGGCAACTAACCAACTTGGTTTTGGTTGAGGCAACCGGACTTGAATAGTTGAGGCAACCGGACTCCAAAAGCAAACTGAAGTGAATAGTAAGGCCAACCGGGAAATAAGTAGTTTAGATTTAGTTGGACTTCGCCGGAATGTGGCCGGAGCAAGAAATGACCGGAGCATGGTGTTGAGGATATGAGCTTGATCGGAGCATCACCGGAGGTTGGCCGGAGTTCGCCGGAATATGGCCGGAATCTGGCCGGAGCTTTGGTCGGAGCTTCTTGGATTTTGGAGAGTGTATTCTGAACGAAAAAGTCATTCTAAGATGATCTCAAGAAGGATGCTAAGCCAAATTCTGCCCGAAACATGGTCGAAATCCCAAATCGGCTGAAATTGCCCTATTTTGGCCTTGACCGGGCTCGGGCCCTTGGTAGTGCGTTCTTGTCCAAACGCCGACGGTTCTAGCATATTTGAGTGATTTGAAGTTGGGTCCATGAAGGTTGCTAAGGCTGAATTTGATCGTAGCATGGTTGTGCCCTATGATGGCCTAGAACTCGGTCCCTTGGCCTAGGATGGCATGAATTTTGGACCTTGCGTTCTTTTCCTTTTGAGTGTGGATTTGGAACGACATTCTTCATAGAAATCGAATGGCCGAAGTGGTTTGGTCGGAATGCCGCCAGAGATAGGTCGTGGCCTAAGTTCTTCATGTCGGGCCTGGTCTCCTCGGGCGGGCCCGGGTATGGCTCTCGGTACCCAGGTGCAGTTTCTTGGTCCCTGGCTGAGGTCCTGGGTCCCCGAATGGCTTTTCCGGGTCCCTGGTTAGGGTCCTCGGGCTTTGGCTGGCTTTTTAGCGCAAATCTCCCTTTTTAAGTGTCTCCTCTTTAGACTCCAAAATTGCCTATATACACAAAAAGGCATTAACAAGCACTTGTTCGTATGATCAAATGTCTAATTTGGTGGGTTTAGTTGTCTTGATGAATCGTATAAATACGCGCCATCACATATGCCAAAAAAGAGTACAAGTTTGAAGCTCAATATGAGGAGCTGATGAATCTATTGAAAGACAGACCTGACGTACGAAATTGGTTGCGCAACGTGGACCCTCATTTATGGTCTTTGGCATTGGATACTTATGGTATGAGATGGGGCTCAATGACCACGAACGCTTCGGAATCGTTCAATAACGTTCTCAAGCACGGACGTGATTTACCAATTTCAGCATTGGTTATGTTCACTTTCAAACAGTTGAATAAATACTGCCACACCCTTCGTTATCGTTACGACAATACGGAATCAGCTTTTGCACCAAAGGTACACGACAGGTTGGAGGTCCTCCGAGAAAGGGCACAGTTCCACAGAGTCGTACTTTTTAACCCGGCCCAGGGAATTTATCAGGTTACCACGGGAATTAAGCATCATATGTGGAGAGTTTGCATACCCGAGAAAACATGTTCCTATGGAAAATGGACGACACTTCATATTCCCTGCAGTCATGCAATTGCAGTTTGTAAGTTCACGAACAAGGAATACAACGACTATGTGCCTCATGAGTATACAGTTGAAGCTTACAACATGACCTGGAGTTACCATTTCAGTCCATTACCTCATTCTGACTTGTGGGAACCCTATGTTGGACTTCCACATAAGCCTAATCCTCACTTCAAACGTACAAACGTCGGTAGAAATCCGACAAGGTGAAGGCATACTGAAATGGACCAGCGGAATGTCGGCCAATCCAGTACTCAAGGAGAGGCTTCCTCATCACAACCCCCAGGCAGAATTCAAAGGTGCAAATTATGCCAACAAACTGGCCATAACAGAAGGTCTTGTCCCTTCGCCAATGCAAGCTAAATCCAATATCCGAGTACCTATAGTACTGTTGTTGTTCACTTTTATTTTACTACAACTATGTTTCTAATGTCCAACTTTCAATGATTTCCAAACTGCTGTATATTTTTATTTAAAATACGGACCGTAATAACAGTCTAAATAAAACAAATTTAATTTCGCAAAACACCGGAACTCCGGATTCCGATTTTTTTAAAAATACGGAATGTCGCATTCTGGTCTTACGTGGAAGCCACGTATTCGACCGGCGTCCACATCAGCCAGATCCATTAAAAACCGGAACTCAGAAATCCGGTTAGTTACCAAACGTAACTAACCGGATTTTCAGTTTCCGGTTTTTGAAAAAACGGAATTACGAAATTTGGTTTCATTAAAAAAAGGGTCAGTTTTGAAATTTGAAACTCGAAAGGGTTAGTTTTGAAATGAGGAAACTCAAAATGGTCAGTTTAAAAAAAACTCTATTGTTAGATAGATTGATGATGTAAGCGTGCCTCCGTTTGGCTCATCTTCAAAAACAAAATTTAAAACTAGACGCTAGGAGTGACATACATTTTAAAGTTGATAAAATTTTAGGAGTGACATATATTTCATAATTGATATAATTTTGGTGGAGTTGTTTGAATTTTTGATGCTTTGTTAAGAGGTTAAGAGTTCGTCTCTCCCAATTAGCATAATTCTCTCAGCAAGTACTTTTCGTCCCGCCTACACGTGGATGCGTTGCTCATTCCTTGTGGAGATGTTCTTCGTCTTGTTTCGGCATGGAAGTGTTGTCCATCCTTGATGGACGTGTCCTACAAATGATCTTTGCTCCAAAATTTAGTGATTTATATGTACCCGAATACAAAAGTGCTCATGTAATACATACAAGCTGTATTCGTGTAGTGTTTGATTCGTATGTCATGTAAATCTATAATAAAATTGAAAAATTAAATATTAAGAGATTAAGTTACTTAATTAACATACATAGTATTGTGAAAAGTATGAATTTGAGGAGTAGTGAATTCAAATGTAGAAGAAGAACATATGAAAATATAAGAGAGAAATGTAGAGATTGTATTGCTTTTGATTTATTTGAAATCTCTTACAAATGATCCCTTTATATAGAGATAGAAATACATGGATATATAAAAAAACTAGTAATAAAGAGCACATCATTGGACACTTGGAAAAAATATTGGACACTTAGGCACACCATGAGATAATTATTAGTCACTTAGGAGAAGTCATCCATATAATGATCGATAGGGGAGCGCTCGGTTGAGAACCCTTAAAAATTCAAGAACTTGAGAACCCAAATTTCACCATTAGATCATGTGCATCTTTGAATCCGCATGTGACACATGTTCAAAAAGCAATGTCAAAAAATGTGGCTTTGACTTTGCATTAAATGCATCTTTATAAAATGCACATAGGACACGTGTCACCACAAAAATGCATCTTGGAAAATGCATCTTACATTTTTTTTGATGTGTCTTGTTAGGTTAGTGTTAGTATCGCATCTTGCATTTTGAAAGGTGAAGATTAGGGTCTCAAATTCTCGAAATTTAAAGGGATTCTCATTTGAGAGCTCCTCGTAATCGATATTTATAACGGATATAATTTTTAATATTAATTGTATGAAGCCACATACTTTATTATTTTTAACATCAACCACAACAAACATCCTTCAAAATATGAAAAGAAAAGTGAGTGCCAATTGAAAATAATATCTTCTTAAATGTGGGAATAAGGGGCCGTCCATTTGAACCGAAACTTATCTTATCTTAATTGATATTAACTTATAGTAATTGATATTAACTTATATCGACTGATATTAACTTATAGTGATTGATATTAACTTAACTGAAACTTATAGTAACTTAACATAACAGAAGAGCCCCACCACCACCACCGCCGCCCGCCGTCCACCACCGCCGGCCGCCGCCAACCACCTCCGACCGCCACCAACCACCTCCGGCCACCGCCAACCACCGCCAAACACCGCCGGCCGCCGCCAACGACCACCTCCGGTGCTGGCGGCGGTGGCTGGAGGTCCGGCGGCGGTGGCCGTGGTGGGCGGCGGCAGTGACCGTGGTGGGCGGCGGCGGTAGCGGCCGGAGGTCGGGCGGTGGTGGTGGTGGTCTAACTTAACTGAAACTTATATTAACTTATATTGACTGAAAGTAACTTATATTAACTTATAGTGATCTTATCTTAACCGTCAAAAAATAGAGTTCAAATGGATAGGACCTAAGTTCGTTCAGGGAAGTCCGCTTAGTTGGTAACTTGTAAACCAAGACCCAGTTTACTTGAGGATTCATATATGATAATACACACTAAAAAAATAGTCTGAAAACGATGTAAGTGAGATGAAACAATATCGAAAAAAGTACATCATCTCAATACTACAATCCTTTAAAGTGAAATATTTTAAGATGGTGTAATTTTAATGTTAAGCACATAAAGCAACGTCTTCTTATTCATTATTGTTGTTTTAGCCTAAATAGCACCGGCTCTCATTTTGTTACCTGATTTGTAGTAAATTGTCTTATTTGTGAACTTAAATTTTTCTAAATTAAGCGCTTAAATCTCATATTTGATTTTAATGTAATAATATATGCTCTAACTAGAGTGCCTTTTGAAGACTGAGTCTAGCTCAGTGGAGCGGGCTCGCCAACTGAACCCGTTGTCAGGTTGTTGGTCGAGTGTTCGAGTTTTCATTACTATTAATCTGGGCAGATGCTAACCTAACATGTTTAACTTCTAACCCCTACTAACACTTGTAATCAAAAAAAGAAAAAAAAACTAGAGTGGCTTCTTTTGAACTAAAAGTTGTTGAACTAGACAATAAAGATCATGGTCTAAATTGCTAAATCATCGGATTTTCTTACCCGGCGTCTCTTACCATGTCAACAATACGTGATATGATGAAAACTAAGCTTATTTAGTGCACCTTAAGTGATTCATTTAAACTTTTTAGTTGTTAAACTGAATGTACTAAATTAAATTAATCTGAATTGAACGGCTAAGATTTTAAGTTCAAACGAATAGACTCTTAACACAATACATGTGAGTGGTTATTTGGTGGATAAATAGAATGGGAAAAGTGTGGGGGTTTGATGTTAAGTAAAAAAATTCTTCTTAAGAAACCAAACAAGTGACAGCCATGATCTGATCACATGGGTCCCTAATTATGAGTTTCTAATTATTTCCATCAATATGAAAAAGTAAAAGACATGGTGTCGAGCATTTGATATCTGAAGGAGAAAGTGTCGCCTCAAATTCTGAATAATTATTATCCCACATCGAGTGGAAGTAGTGATTGTACTATCTTTATAAGCTAGTCTACTAGCTAACATGTCGTCAATTTACCATGATCTTTTACAGTAGCGGACGCACAACTAACCAAATGGGGGCAGCTGCCCACAATCAAATTTCTAAAACCTTTACTAATACATGATTAAATTTAATAAATGCACCCATTAATTTTAATCATTTGCCCCCAATCAATTTTTGATATTAAGCTTATATTAGTTGAAAAATAAATTTAATTTATATCATTTACTCAAAATAAGCTTGATCCCATAACCAATCAAAACAAATATAACTTGATTTAAAATTGTTCATGGCTTTCTGAAGTAGAATAAATTTAGTTTACATGTGCCAAAACCAGTTGTATAAAAATAATCCACCTAGAAAGTTTATAAAGTTTAATAATTTTGTTGTATACGGTGTTTCTTTTGATATATTTTTTAGGGTGATAAATTTAGAAGCCGCATATAAACGGAAGCGACATAATTTTCGTCATATGTCAACATGTCACACAAGTTTCTGTATACTTTAACGTCGTCCCAATCAAAAAAATTCCTAGGTCCGCCATTGTTCTAGTTTTGTGACAGACTTTAGGTTGTGGTGACCTAGGGGAGGGCGGTGACATGACAACTAGGACATGCTAGACTTATAACGGCTCAGATCGGGTCGTTACAGATGGTATTCAAAGCCGAACCTCCGAGTGGGAGTAGTGGTTGTGCTAGCTTAATAAGCTAGCCTACTAGCTAACATGTCACCAATCTACCATGGTCTTTTGTGATAGACTCTAGGTTGTGGTGACCTAAGGGAGAGCGGTGGCAAGACAACTAGGACATGTTAGACTTATAACGGCTCGAATCGGATCCTCCAGTCGGATCCTTACAGAAAGTGATACTCAACCTATCAAAGTGGAGTTTGTTTATATGTCTATAACTCAATTTGCTAACCTATATAAAACTTGATAAAAAACTTACTAACCTAAAGAAAATAGCACCACCATCTACCTGTGACCTATGTTGCACGGATACTTCAAAATAGTCACGTACCCGTATCGTATCCGTATCCGATATACAATACACTTGTGATACACGGATTCTTCGTATCCGTTCAAAAAAACGTATCTCAATTTTTTAATACATTTATTTGCCGTATCCAAAAAAAATATAGCCCAAAAAATTCAAATTGGCCCATAATATTAACTAAAATCGCCCAAAAACTTCACACGAATTCTGTGGATGCTTGAAGAATACTTTTTTGTTAATTCTGATGATGTTTGAGACTTTTACTACTGTTGGAAATAAAGCATACTTTTCTTGGCATATTCTGAAGTCGTCGCTAAAAGTTCCAGGAGTCGTCGCTGAAGACCAGAAGCGCCTGTTGCTGATTCCAGAAGGAGATCGCGTGTCGTCACTAAAGCCAACCGCTCGTTTCTGAAGGCTCAAAGCTGTAGTTGAGGGAAAGTAACGCCATCCAATCAGGAGGCGACACGTCAAGGCGGGAATCCGTATTTGGTTATCGGTTTTGTTCGTTGCTGATGAACGGATGAGATTAGAAGGTCGTTAGATTCATGCGACGAACGAGAATCAATCTGGGCATTTATGCGGGCATATTTAAGCTGCGGAGAACAGAAGCTAGGGTTTACTTCGCAAAACTGATTTGTCTCTCGTTCGACGTCCAAGTGTGATCATCTTGCCGAATTTATTGAGGGCTTCGACTCAGTGAACAATCGGGCGTGTTTCGGCGTTCAATCAAGTGAAGTTGTGCGTGTTTGCGTTGTATTCAGTTCAGTCCAAGCTACTATTCATCTGTATCATCTCCGGGCAATCTCGGTGCGATTCCGGCCATCCATAGTGCATACGGGGCTCCGATAGTGAGACGAACTGGATTAGCCTCTCACCTAGAGGTGAACCAGTATAAATTTGGTTGTTCTTTGTCTTTACTTTGAGTTCTCAATTTAGGGCTTGAATTGATATTGAATTGAATTAGGGTTTATGCTAGTAATCTAAAATCCGATCCTAATAACATCATAAGGAATTACTACAACTACTGACTTATTTTTTGCTTGAAGAACAATTATATGCTTGAACTTTTTGTTTAACTAGTTAACTAAGGAGTTTTAGAAACAAAATTATTTGTTTGTGCATAATTTTTTATATAATTTACAAAAATGGTATAACTGTATATATATATATATATATTATATAAAACAACAAACGTATCCGAAACGTATCGTATCTTACTTTTTCTGAAAAAATCGTATCCCCGTATCGTATCGTACCCGTATCTGTGCAACATATCCTGTGACATGGCATCTCCAACAATAGAGCAACAAATTAGGAGCAACGTACAATAATAACACCCTCTTTATAAATTTGTTATAACACGTAGACCAAAAGGCATGGAGCGAAAATAATACTTCTGTATTTTCTCATGCAGCAAGGAAGGCAAAGAACTAAGAGCCAAAATATAATTAACTGTTATAAATATGATCATAATATGGATGCCTTTTCCTAAGTGACTAATGGTTCTTCAAGGTGTCTAATGGATGCCCAGTGTGTCCTATTTATTATTAGTCTATTTAGATATCCATGTATTTCTAGCCCTATATAAAGAGGTCACTTGTAAGGCATTTGAGTGAACAAAAAGCAATACATTTCTCTCTACATTTCTATTATCTCTTATGTTTTTGTTCTCCCTTTGAATTTCTCCTCCACCATCCATATTCTTACAACACGTTATCAGCACGACTTGCTCAAGGTAAGGATCCAAAATCCCTCTCTACTACTTCTTCTCGATTATGCGATGATGGCACATTGAGTCCTCTTTGGAGAGAATCTCAAAATAACCTAGCATTATTTGAAAACTCAGTTTTCTTCTTTTTGTGATATGTGAATCGATATTATTGTTAGTTTCCCTTGAAGTGGAAACGTACATGTATCACTTGAAGTGGATACATGTATATGTTTTTCTGATTTTTCGGAAGTAAAATCATATACATGTTAAGTGTATGTTTGTTTTGATTTTCCGGAAGTAAAATCATATACATGAATAGTATATGTTTGTATTGATTTCCCCGAAGTGAAATCACATACATGTATCACCTGAAGTGGATACATGTATATATATATTCTTTTGATTTTCCCGAAGTAAAATCATATATACATATAATATGTGCCTAATTTGATTCTCCTGAAGTGGAATCACATACATGTATCACTTGAAGTGGATACATGTATAATATGTGTTTCTTTTATTTCCCCGAAGTGAAATTATACATGTATCACCCGAAGTGGATACATGTATAGTATAAGTTCTTGATTCCCACGAAGCGGAATTATATACATGTATCACCTGAAGTGGATACATGCATATTATATTTTGATTCACATTATATTATTATTTTTGTAAGATTATATCATCTCCTGAAGTAGATGATCATCATACTCAATAAAATCACTTCATGTTGTAAGTGATAAAATTCTCCTTTACGAAATTTACTTTTATGCTATTGTTTCACATGATTAATCTTTTTACATTTCTTTTTTCCATATCTTGATTGTCATTAATGTCATATGCATGAAACCAGAAAATCATTTTTCACATGATAATCTAAAAATAAACCAAGTTGCTTTCGTAATTTATGTGTTAGACTAAACTTAGATTCATCACTCAACACTAATGAGCACAAATGCATGGCATGAAGCTGCTTTCGTAATTTATGTGTTAGACTAATTTTTTTTTTACATAAAACAAATCATTAACTTATTTGGATGCATGAATCTGTCTATTTACTTTCCCTTAACAAAACCTTATGTTATTCTAGAAATCATTTATTTACTTGCATAACCATATGTTACATTTCATATCTCATACTTTATTTTTGTTATATAGATGTCTAACCTTGCAAGGCTTGAGTTCACTGCCCTAGATGTTTCCGGAAGAAACTATCTTACATGGGTAGTTGATGCCGAACTCCATCTAGCTTGTAACAATTGGGAGATACCATAGTTGAAAATTCTAGCGCATCCCAGCAGGATCGCGCGAAGGCAATGATACTCCTTTGTCATCATCTCCACGCGAGTCTCAAAGCACAGTACCTAACTGTCAAAGAGCCCTATGAACTCTGGAAGAGTTTAAAAGATCGTTTTGATCATCAAAGGACAGTAACTCTACCTCGTGCGAGGTACGAATGGACGCATAGGCTCCAAGATTTCAAAAAGGTCTCAGATTACAATTCTGAGTTATTTCGTATTGTTTCAACTATGAACTTATGTGGAGCAACTATCAATGACGAAGATATGCTGGAGAAAACACTATCCACATTCCATGCGAATAACCTCGTACTCCAGCAGCAGTACAGGGAACGTGCTTTTAAGACCTATTCCGAATTACTTTCTTGCTTGATCTTAGTAGAAGAGAACAACCAACTTCTTCTGAACAATCATCACACTGGACCCACCGGTTCCACACCACTCCCAGACCCAGCTAATAGCATGCCAGAAGCAAATGCTACCTCCTCCCGCAGAGGACGTGGCAGAGGTCATACCCGAGGTCATGGTCGCAATGGTGGTCATGATGGGGTTGGACAAAGACGTAATCATACCTGGTTAAACCCAAACATCCAGAAGAATGTTGGAAATAAGCACAAGAACCAGGCTGAGCGAGAAAAGTCCAAATCACAAATTGCGAATTCATGTCATAGATGTGGAGATGTTGGGCATTGGTCACGCACCTGTCATGCGGCACCACATCTTGTAAAATTGTATCAAGATTCTTTGAAGTAAAAGGGAAAAGGTGTGGAAATTAACCTCGCTGAAGCTAGCAATTCTGAAGTCAACAATATTGATGCAAATGATTTTCTCCAGCAAGTTGAACCAAACAAGGATTTGCCTAACTATGGTTTAGAGTTCGGTGACTTCCAGTTAGATGAAGATTTCCTTTAAGCTTTGATCATATCACAAGATCACTATTTCATTTCATTGCTTTTTTCGAATTAAGTTGTAATGCTTTCAATTTTTGCAATTCAAGTTATTTCCATTATTCATTATTAATTTGCAATTATCTTATTTATGTATTTCTTTTCTTTATAGAATGAATCAAACAAATGGAAATACCAATGATGGGGAGCTATGTCTTGTTGATAGTGCCACCACTCATACTGTATTGAAAAACCCAAAATTTTTCTTAAACTTAAACATGACAAAAACCAGTGTTAATACTATCTCCGAAACGAGTAGTATTATAGAAGGCTCCGGAAGAGTCTCTTTCTTGTTACCCGAAGGAACAAGAATAAACATTAGAGATGCATTGTACTCAAGTGAATCACAAAGAAACTTACTCAGTTTTAAAGATATTCGAAGAAATGATTTTGATGTTGAAACCATGTGTGAAGAGGGTATTGAGTACCTACTTTTTGTATCTTATAAGACTGGCCAGAAGCAAGTCTTAGAGAAAATGAGAGCATACGCGTCTTGTTTATATGGCACGCAAATCTACCCTATTGAAGTGTATAAAGTCACTAACCTGAAGTTAGTTGACAAGGAATTATTTTATTTGTGGCATGATAAACTCGGTCACCCTGGTGAAACAATGATATGGATAATCATTGAAAGTTCACACAGACATTGACTTAAGGACCTGAAGATCCTCCCAAAGGGTGACTTGACATGCTCGGCTTGTTCACTTGGCAAATTTATAACAAGGCCGTCTGTAATAAAAGTAAACACGGAATCTCCTATGTTTCTTGAAAGAATTCAAGATGACATATATGGACCAATAGCACCTCCGTGTGGACCATTTAGATATTTTATGGTGTTGATAGATGCTTCAACACGATGATCACATGTAAGCCTACTCTCAACGCGAAATGTTGCGTTTGCAAGGCTTTTAGCCCAAATAATCAAGGTAAGGTCTCATTATCCTGATCAACCAATCAAAAGAATCAGGCTAGATAATGTAGGAGAATTTACATCAAAGTCATTCAATGACTATTGTACATCAATTGGTATATTGATTGAACATCTAGTAGCTCATGTTCATACACAAAACGGCCTAGCAGAGTCTTTGATAAAGTGGTTGCAATTAATAGCAAGACCATTGCTAATGAAGTCAAAATTACCCGCCTCTTCTTGGGGACATGCAATTTTGCATGCAGAAGCTTTGATAAGACTTCAATCGACCACTCATAATAAGTATTCTCCCTTGCAACTTATCTCTGGAAGACAGCCTGATATTTCATATTTGAAAATTTTTGGTTGTGCGGTGTACGTCTCGATTTATCCCCCACAACGAACCAAAATGGGGCCACAAAGGAGGTTGGGAATATATGTGGGGTTAGAGTCCCCATTAATTATCAAATATCTAGAGCCATAAACTGGTGATTTATTTAGAGCTCGATATCTTGATTGTCATTTTGATGAATCAAAATTCCCAACTTTAGGGAGAGAAGAAAAGGAGATTAATAAGGAGGTTGTGTGGAATACACCTTCTTTATCGTTCTTGGATCAAAGAACAAATGAAAGTGAACTGGAAGTTCAACGATTTTTACACTTGCAAAATGTGGCAAATAGGCTACCCGATGCGTTTACTGATGCCAAGAAAGTGACAAAGTCACATATACCTGCTGAAAATGCACCAGCTCGTTTGGAGATTCTTGTAGTAACTCAAAACAAAAACATTGCAAGTGATTCTCAAATACATCGAAAGCGTGGGAGACCATTAGGGTCTAAGGATACAGTTCCCCGGAAGAGGAAAGAACACGCAAGATGTAAAAAGGATGTCGAGATATCAAATATGAACGTAAATGAAGGCAAGACTCCTGAAGAGCCTTTACCTAAGGAAACTGAAAAATGAGGACAAAGATATTGATGACAATTTTGAAATGTCAATTAATTATGCCAGCACTGGTGTGGGTTGGTATCGAGATGAGGTAAATCTCAATGATATCTTGGCTTATTCAGTTGCCCTAGAGGTCACTGGAGAAAATGACAATGATCCCCAAACCATATGCGAGTGTCGACATCGTGATGATTGGGTGAGCTGGAAAGAAGCAATTCAAGCAGAGTTGAAATCGTTGAATAAACGTGGTGTTTTTGGACCTGTAGCTCCAACACCTGATGGTGTGAAACAAGTTGGCTATAAGTGGGTGTTCGTACGACAACGTAATGAACGTAATGAAGTTTTAAGATACAAAGCTAGACTGGTTGCACAAGGTTTTACACAGAAACTTGGAGTAGATTATATAGAAACGTATTCACCTGTAGTGGATGCAACAACAATTAGGTTTCAAGTTGCTTTGGCCGTTGTCGAACGACTTAAAATGCAACTCATGGATGTGGTAACAACATACCTTTATGGGTCGTTAGACAAAGATATATATATGAAAATTCCAGAAGGATTAAAAATGCCTGAAGCATTACAAACGAAGCCTCGCCATATGTACTCCATTAAATTAAAAAGATCATTATATGGGCTGAAACAATCTGGTCGAATGTGTTATAATCGCCTCAGCGAATATTTACTAGCGCAAGGGTTTACCAATAATCAAATATGTCCATTCGTTTTTATAAAATGTGTACAGACTTAGGTTACGTAATCATAGCTGTGTATGTTGATGATTTAAATATAATAGGAACTCCAGAAGAGATCCAATTGACAGTAGATTATTTGAAAAGCGAATTTGAGATGAAAGATCTCGCAAGTACCAAGTACTCATTCAAAGAATGGAATCTTTATCCATCAATCAAATTACACTTAGAAAGTTCTCAAGCGTTTTAATATGGATAAAGCACATCCATTAAGTACAACAATGGTAGTAAGATCGCTCAACACCGAGAAGGACCCTTTTCGTCCCCGGTCAAACAATGAAGAAATTTTAGGTCCTGAAGTACCTTACCTTAGTGCAATTGGGGCTTTAATGTACCTTGCTAACAATACTCGACCAGACATATCATTTGCAGTTAATTTACTTGCAAGATATAGTTCATTGCCCACTAAAAGACATTGGAGCGGTGCTAATCACATTCTACGTTATTTACGTGGAACAAGTGATTTTGGTTTATTTTTCAAAAGGTTAAGTGGAGTACAAAATAGTGAATTGGTTGGTTATGCCGATGCGGGTTACTTGTCTGACCCACACAAGGCCATTTCACAAACGGGGTACTTATTCATGTATGGAGGAACTGCCATTTCATAGCGTTCGACAAAACAGACCTTGGTAGCCACATCATCAAACCATGCAGAATTGATTGCATTATACGAAGCTGGGAAAGAATGCGTTTGGCTTAGATCATTTATTCACCATGTCAAGACCTCTTGTGGATTACTATCAGGCAAACAGAGTCCAACATTGATATATGAGGATAATGCTGCTTGTATCGCCCAAATCAAGGAAGGATATATCACGGTGATAGAACAAAACACATATCTCCAAAATTCTTATCTACTCACGAGCTTCAAGTTGAAGGGAAGATTAATGTTTGCCAAATACAATCCAGTAAAAATTTGGCAGACTTGTTCACCAAATCATTGCCGACAAGTGTTTTTAAGAAACTTGTAAATGACATCGGGATGTGCAGTTTGAAAGACATACCAGCTTGAGGGGGAGTATTAAAACTGTACTCTTTAACCTAACTTGGTTTTTTTATCCCTTTTGGGGTTTTCCAAGTCAAGGTTTTAACGAGGCAGTTCATATGGTGTGTTTATCCAAAGGTCAGTATAAGTCATCCAAGGGGGAGTGTTATAAATATGATCATAATATGGATGCCTTTTCCTAAGTGACTAATGGTTCTTCATGGTGTCTAATGGATGCCCAATGTGTGCTATTTATTACTCCCTCTGTCCCATAAAGTTTGTCCACTTTCCTTTTATATACAACCCAATAATCAAATCAATCATCTCTTTACTACCAAAAACATTTATTTTATTAAAAAATTGTACTTTTTTAATTAAAAAAATTGTACTTTCAATGATAAATAACTAATAATTCATGTGCGGGACTCACCTCCACATACACTTTCCTCCTCTTTCTTCACTCTTCTCCCTCTTTCATTGTCCTTTATTTACTTTTCTTAATTCCCGTGCAAAGTGTCCTTTTGGACAAACAAACTGGGACGGAGGGAGTAGTAGTCTATTTAGATATCCATGTATTTCTAGCCTTATATAAAGGGGTCACTTGTAAGGCATTTGAGTGGAACAAAAAGCAATACATTTCTATTATCTCTTATGTTTCTGTTCTCCCTTTGAATTTCTCCTCCACCATCCATATTCTTACAACAATAACTAATTTGTTAGCAACCCTATCGTCAACCTCTATATTATGGGGAGACAATCAAGTATTGCGTTTGAATCTTATTATATCTCTTCTACTATAAAACCATAAGCATAAATGCCTCTCTATTTTTATTTATAGCTCAATTGTTGCAGTTGCTCATGGGACCATCAATTTCTCCACAATTTTGTGATATTTCCTTCTTCTTCTTTTTCCCTCTTCATCGTCCCGCCTCGCGCGTGAGCGCTTCCTACATCTCTCGTGGATGCTTTCCTCATCCCGTATCGCATCAGCGTTCTTTCATACTAACTCGCGTCGCATGCGACCTATTTGATAAAATGCCTAAACAGATTGTTTGTATTTTATGGATTTAAATTTTGAAGGATTTTAGTATCAAAAGCTTCATGTAAGGTTGTTATATCTAACTGTGTAATATGTGGTTTACAGTGGACGGGTAGTATGAATATTTCTACTTTTGGACTGTGAAGAACTACTAAGCGCCTTTGACTCTTGCCAGTCTTGGATTCAAAATACTTTCGAAACGGTTGAAGATCAAAGTTAAGCAGGTCGAATCAGTTTTTGAGATTTCAGAGAGACTTGCTGAGGTGCCACGGAGAGACTTTGAGATTCTAAAAGATGAAGTGAAGGAGGAAGCTCTCTAAAGCTTCCATTGAACGTGTACTTTATCAGTTATTTCGGTCTATATCAGTTATTCCAGTCTAATGTCAATGTATTATGACAAGCGTATTTTTAACCCTTTATAGTTGTTAAAGTATGAGTTTTAGGGGTCAAATTGCAGTCAAACAAAATTTATAAACCTTGGTAAGCCAAGGGTCGATCCTAGGAGCAGTACGTGTGAATACTAGCAAACGGTGTGACCTATTTAGCTATTCCGATTAAAAGAGGTTTATTTGTTTGTAAATTGCAGAATTTAAATGGCAGAAAATAAATTGCAGAAAATTAAATGTTGTGTTTTTATCAGAGAAAGAATCCCAGAATTCATACTTCACCCGTGCTAACCCCACTAATCATGCAATCATTCTACGTTAATCATTCATGCTATCGAATATGGAATATAACCGAAATAACACTAGACAAGCCGCCCATCCACGGATCATTGTCTAGATTAATCTCAATCGTTGAACGCCGCCCATCCACGGATTATCAACGATTTCGATTTATTAAATTAAAGGGTTTCCTATTAAATCATGTAAACATGACCTAAGATCAATTTCATGCAATCCGGTTAACCCCTAGGGCCCATCCACCTTTCGGCATATAACCTAAATACGTTCTACCAATGCAAACATACCCTTTGATGTAAATACATGCATAGAACGATAATATTAAGCACGGAATGAAATTGAATAATCGAATCGCATAAATAATAAACTTCAATTGATCACATGAGAGTTATGGTTACATAGCACGGGATCCTACGGAATTAAGAAGACTACTCACTATTCATGGTAGTTAACCGAAAACAGCGTATATTGAAAGGAAGAAACGAGTAAACCGTAAAGACGCGGTGTAGCTCGATGATCCTCACGCCGAAAGCTCTGTCTTCTCTCCCAAGTTAGGGTTTTCTCCAAAAAATTAACAGCAGCCTTGAGTTCTGGTCGAGCCCCTCTATTTATAGCAAAACTCCCGAAATTTCCTAAAATTCCCGAAATTGTCTAAAACTGAGATTTGGAAAGTCCCGTGACAGTCGATCCGTCACAGGCTGTCACGGGATGTCACGGGCCTTGAGAATGTCACTGCTACGGCTGAGTCCCGTGACGGCTGCATTGTCCCGTGACAGGACTTTCGTCACGGGCCGTCACGGGGTCTGAGATATGCAACGTTACGGCTGTATCCCGTGACGCTTCTTTGTCCCGTGACGAATGGAGGTGTCACGGGGTCTGGGCCAAAAATTGCTCTTTAGACTGATTTCTTCATCTTTTCATGCAATCAGGTCCATATCGAGTCATCGTGTAATTCGAACCTGAAACACTAGAAAAGAGATTAAATGATAACAAAACGTCCGGAAAACAAACCAAATCCGTCATCGAATGAGGTGAATAATAGGTCAAGAACTTGACCGATCATATTATTTGTTGAAATTATGAATGAAAATGTATTATTTTTGATGCTCCAAATTTTAAACTTAATGTGATGCATTGTGATATGTGAAAATGTGAAAATGTGCAAATTAAATATTATAGCTGTTAAATCTGTGACTATTTTATCAAAAAATGCTCCACAGTAGATAGTGTTGTTCCTATGTTGCATGTAGTTAGGCAAAACGACTTCAGAGTGTTCATGCAAAAGTCAAGGAACTGTTCAAACGAAGATTGGAACACGGGTGCTTTGCATAGCTGAATACCAGAAGTTTCCTAATATTAGAATTTTCGAGTAACGAAAATATTAAAGATATCAAGATTTGGAGTCGGCTAACAAAAAGATCGGGATAAGATATTCAGGAGAATATCATCAAATATTGATGAAGATTATCAAGCAGCCGTGACTAGCAAGAAAGATGTTTTGGAAGATTATCTAAAGATTGGATATGATATCTAGAGAATATTTAGGAATATTTACTAAATAGTTAATAGAGTATCTCAACAGATTTGGGAAGCTGCTGATGAGTATAAATACACAACTAGGGCCTCTAAATCAGCAGATCATTGTTGGAGAAGCTATACACGCCCATATTCTGCCGAGGAGGAGGAGGAACGATCGGCTGGAAAATTTTCTCACCGGAAAGTTGACAGCATTGAGTCTGTCTGTTCAGTGTGCTGATCAAAATAGATCGCGGAACACATACTGTTGCACACACATGTTGTCACCATTGCGCTGTCGGGAGATTGTGGCTGAGCTTCGGGAGAAGACTCACTGACCTTCGGGAGGAAGATCATCGGCTGGGAATCTAGGGGAGCCTAGATTGCAATTCAAGGAGAAGAGTGTTAGAGGCTAGGCTATTATAAATGGGAGATTGTAAGAGTAAGTCCACTTGTAGATCTAAACTCTTAATAAAGATTTGCTACCCTTTAGGGCGTGGGAATCTCACCAAAGTAGGCTGGTTACCGAACTGGGAAGTGTATCGCATGTGCTCGTGTTCTTTATTTTCAGATACTATCTGCTAAGGTGATCTAGGTTCTATTAGAGCACAACTTGGATCTGGTCTTTAACAGACAATAATATTTTAATTGGTATCAGAGCAGGCACTCGAGACACAGAGTGTGATCCCGGATTGTGTTCAAGATGAGTATGAAAGAAGGGCAGAACACCAGCGGACCACCACTGCTAGAAGGGTCGAACTATAGCTACTGGAAAACTAGGATGGAGACATTCCTAAAAACTCTTGATGAAAGGGCATGGAAAGTTGTACTGGTTGGATGGATCCCTCCAATAATGATGAATGCTGAGGGACAAGTGGTGCTGAAACAAGAAGAGCGTTGGACTAAGGCTGAGGACAAGACTGCTTTCGGGAACTCAATAGCTATGAATGCTATATTTTCAGTCGTAGACAAAAATGTATTCAAGCTGATATCTAACTGTGAGATCGCCAAGGATGCATGGGAGATTCTCAAAACAGCTCATGAAGGGACAGACAAGTAAGGAACTCTCGGATACAGATGCTCACTACAAAATTTGAGGATCTGAAGATGAAGGAGGAGGAAACGATTACTGAGTGCAATGCAATAGTCCTAGATCTCGCTAATAAAGTTACAGCACTGGGAAAACCTATCGAGGAAGAGAGGCTGGCTGGAAAAGTCTTGATATCATTACACCAAAGATTTGCTATGAAGGTGACTGCCATTGAGAAAATGCAAGACATAACTAAGATGAAGCTTGGCAAGCTTATGAGGTCACTAAGGACATATGAGAAGAATTTTCCAAATGATTTCTAAAGAAGGAGAGTAAATGTGTTGCACTGAAGGCTGATGTAACTGAAGCGTGGAACGACGTCGAGAACGTGTCTGAACAGCTAGCCATAATGGCCAAAAACCTTAAAAGGGTTGTGAAAAGGCTAAATAGACGAGGACCTACCAAGAACAGCAATCCACGTTTAACTCGCAGCTTCTCAGAGGAGAAACGGGCCTGGAGAGAACAACGAGTTCAAGGCTGATAAAGGCAAAGTAATCCAGTGTAGGGAGCGCAAAGGCTTAGGCCACTTTCAAGCTGAGAGTGCCAATACTCCCAAGAAAAAGAAGGCTTGTACTGTTAGCCGGAGCAACAGTGAGTCGGAGGAGGATGACTCGAACGAAGGTTCCAGGACTACCTGAGCTCAAGAGGGCGACTCTTGCTAACGGATTTAAGGTGAAGGATATAAGCTTCAGTGATGGAAGTCCCCACGTAAAAATCACACATGACTCTTGTCAAATGCTCAACAAGAATGGAGAATCTATGATGGAAGGAACCATATCATCAAAAAATAGTTATTTACGGCCCGTGATCAAACAATTACTGAGACACCATGGTATGAAAGACTCACAATATGTGTTATTGACCTTGACTATGTCCGAGGGAGAGTAGACAAGACCTTATTGACCTTGTTGGTAAGCAAACATAACAGGTCAATTGTTATCATTGCACGAGGTTATGTTGAATATATAATGTTCAGATTTAGTGCCCAGAAGCAGGACGATCAGTTTATCGAACAAATGCAAAGTGAGTGTTTGATGGGAGAGAAGAGCTACCCTCCTGGACTGCAAGAGAAACAATTGGTAGATGCCTTCATCAAGTCGCTGGACACTACTCAGTTCGAGACACTTAGATCCATCCTGGGTCTGTGTTGATAACTGAATGTCCCAACAGAACCTCGTCAGCCAGGATTGAACAGATATACACTTACAAGCTGACGTGTGGAAGAGAGCAAATGTTGGAATGGAGGAACAAGCTACTGTTCCAGTCAGGGGAGATTGTTTGAACCCTCCTAGCCTATTTTGTACCAAAAAGGGGAGTAATTTGAGGTCAATTGTTTGTCTCAATTACTGGTTACGATCTTTGAAGTCTAGTGAGCTAGATGTGATGGTTTTGTCAAAAAATGCCAAGGGGGAGATTGGTGTTCCTATGTGGCATGTAGTTTGGTAAAACAACTTCAAAGTGTTCAAGCAGAGATCAAGGAACTGTTCAAACGAAGATTGGAACACAGATGCTACGCAGAGCTGAATACCATAAATTTTCTAATATTGGAATTTTTGAGTAACGAAAATATAAAAGATATCAAGATTTGGAATCGGCTAACAAAAAAATCAGGATAAGATATTTTGGAGAATATCATCAAATACTGGTGACGATTATCAAGCAGCCGTGACTAGAAATAAAGATATTTTGTAAGATTATCTAAAGATTGAATATGATATCTAGAGAATATTTAGGAATATTTCCTAAATATTTGATAGAGTATCATATCTCAACTGATTTGGGAAGCTGCTGATGAGTACAAATACATAGCTAGGGCTTCTACATCAGCATATCGTTGTTGGAGAAGTTATACACGCCCATATTCTGCAAAGGAGGAGGAGGAACGATCGGCCGAAAAAACTTTCTCATCGAAAAGTCGACGACGCTGAGTCTGTCTATTCAGTGTGTTGATCAAAACAGATCGTGGAACACATACCACTGCACACACGCGTTGTCACCACTACGCTGTCGGGAGATAGTGGCTGAGCTTCGGGAGAAGTCTTTGTCTTCGGGAGAAGACTCACTGACCTTCGGGAAGAAGATCATCGGCTGGGAATCTAGGGGGAGCCTAGATTGCAAATCAAGGAGAAGAGTGTTAGAGGCTAGGCTATTACAAACGGGAGATTGTAAGAGTAAATCCACTTGTAGCTCTAAACTCTTATTATTTGCTACCCTTTAGGGCGTGGGAAGCCCTCCAGAGTAGGCTAGTTACCGAACTGGGAAGTATATCGTGTGTGCTCGTGTTCTTCATTTTCGAATACTATCTGCTAAGGTGTTCTAGGAAAGTTCCGACATTAGACAACGATCAAATAGACAGTGCTTGAAGAAGCGATGTCTAATGTCCAAAGTAAGCGATGTCTAAAGTCTTCTCTATGCTAGTGTACTTAGAGACTCAAACCAGTGTTATTAAAACCGACCCGTTGATCGAACCGATCAAGTCACTGGGTCAATGGGTCAGTGGTTCAACCGGGTTGAGCCGGTTTGACCCGCACATATTAAAAAATAAAATACTTATGTATGATATTATAATTTAACATATTTATGACTTGAATAAATATTACATGTTTATAATCTGCTTACAACAACATATCATAATAAATTTAGAATTTTATAAAGTACAAATCAATAATACAACAATTAACAATTTTAGCATTAATTTGCAAGTCACAATAATAAGGGATTTCTAAGACTAGTTGAATTTCTAGTTAATTGATAATAAGTAATAAATTTTATTGATTTGATAAATGAATATACATTATTAAAACAAATAATAATACAACAATCATCTTTAGCCTAGTGGAAGGAAAGACAATAACTATTAAGTGGGGTTGGTTTGAGTCTTGTCCAAGTCAAAATTAAATAATTATTTTTCAGACCAAATCGAACCGAGTGAACCGATCAAATATTTTTTAATGAAAAACCGAGTCAATCGAATCAACCAACCGGTTCAACTAGCCGGATCGACCGTGTCTTGACCGGATCGATTGTAAAACGGCCAATTACCGAACCAAACCAGTCCGATGTCCGGTTCTCGGTCCAACCCATCGAATCGGCCGATCCGATCCGATTTTAATAATACTGACTCAAACATTTGTCCAAACATTTGTCCACACATCAAACTTGAATTTCGTAGTGGGTTTTTTTCTTCTTTTTCGTTTTGTCTACAACTGTAACTTTTTACAGTTCAGTTCATTTTAGTATGATAATAATTTTAGTATCCATATTTAAAACTTAAATTGATTAAAATGTCTACTTTTGTAAACTTAAGTGTCAAGTACTATAATCAAAATTATAAATTAAATCACCAAATTAAGTTAGTCAACTTAATGCTCCTGAAATCTTGTCCAATTTTCTATTCACTTAATTTTAATTTCAATTCACCTAAAAAACGACCGCTTTTCCTAATATTGACTAGGAAAAAGTAAATATTGGTGCATCGAATTAACTGTGTTTTTCAATTGAAGGTCAAAACTATTGATTTTTTCTGTCAGAGACAAAATAAAAAATAAATGGACATATTTTCGAATGTCGATCACCGTGGCTACTCCTTGATTAAATTACAAATTCAATCATGTGAACTTCGTTGATAACAACTCAATAAAAAAGTTTGTGTTAAAGAAGAAAGATTGATTTGATACGGTAAGAATTTACGATAACATCGTCGGGTTATTTTCACAGTATTTATATGATTAAGTTAAAAATTTAATCACGGTGCAGTTTTTTTATATTGTGGGTATACATCGAATAGTATAAGGAAAAAACCACATTTCTCGGGTACACATATATTTCTAGTATGTTTTGAAACACAGGCCACACAAATGCACTACCCCGGATTTGAACTTGTACTTGAATCATTCGTTGAAGTACATGTCATCTGACACCTCTAACTTTGAACGCACGACTTGACACACACCTCCATGGTAAGGTCATAGCAGCGCCTGAGCACGCCTTTACGAGAGTATAGGACATAACACCTGCAAACGTCAACAAGGAACGAGGAAGAGGTAGAGGAAAGGAAAAAGGAAAATATCTGCGAAGGATAAAGGAATAGGTCCACACCATAGGTGTGACTAGAAGAAACCCACATAAATTGTAGGAAGAAAATGTCATGAATGGAATTTAAACCCTCCATATTGTGTATGCAAAATAGGAACTCAACCACGGTGTAGATATAGTGCTCGACATTTAAAAATTTATCAATTTATATTTTATTTTGATCCCGATTAACAATCAATAGTTTACGCGGATAATTGTTGAATATTGAATTTGGTGGGCTGGGACTGGACATCCAGACACCACCCGGGCTACGCTGGACCAAGTTAGCCAGACGCTCCCCAACATATTGGGCTGCCTGCAGGCATATGCACCCCAACCATGAACAAGGGCCCAACTGCACATGTGGAGGCAACTAAGGCCCAAAGTCCAACATGGCATTAATTGTGGGAAATCCTTGCAGGTTGTTGGTGGGGATTGAACCCTCACCCTTTAACATGTGCATGTAAGCAACATGTTAACCATCTGAGCTGCAGCTCATATGGTTAACATGTTGCTTACATGCACATGTTAAAGGGTGGCAAGGGTTCAAGAACACAAATTCAAACAAGCTGCCAATCCAATTCTATCAGAACAAAGAGAAAGAAGTAGAATCTTGTCATCAGAATCTGCTGATTGCACAAAGCAAATTCCAGCACAAAAGTTGGTGCTGACACTAGGCCTCGGCAATGGGTCGGGTCGGGCTAACCCGACCCTAGTCATATCGGGTTCGGGCCGGGTTTGATTCAATTTATGATGACCCTTTAATATTATTCGGGTCGGGTCGGGCCGGATTATCCAAAAATGTAACAGCCCTCGGGCTACGAATGGGCCGGGTCAATTTCGGTCTTTGAAAGCCCTTGTGAATAAAAAACATTAATATTTTTTTACACAGATGAAAACAGAAATGTAAACAGTTTGATAGTCACTAATCTGAAACAGAAATGCACAAATATAAGCATGTGCGTACTAAAAACAACATTTATGCAAATATATTAACGGATCTGCGAAGATATTAAGATATCTCTGCATACAAATATGGATCTATATGATACACGAAATATAGAAAATAAAAAACAATGTAACATGAACACAAATCTGGAATCTGGATGGATATGATAGGTAAACACCCTAAGTGTGACAAATGATTAACAACAACTTAAGATATGCACATGTTCACTTCTGCTACCACACTTCTGCTACCACTACATCATCTTATTTGTAAATATACGAATGACCTTCCATGAATATGACAATCCCGATATATGTATTATTTGAGTTGTACAGCTATTACCGGTAGGCTACCCAGCTGATCCTTCCTTTCTAGATAAGCTATCAACGGATATACTGTTTGTGACTTTGGAGATGTGAGATTGCGACGAGAAACTCAGATCTGAGTGAGATTGCGACGAGAAACACAGACACAGGTGCGACCACAGACACAGGTGCGACGAGAAACTCAGATGCGAGTGAGATTGCGACGAGAAACTCAGATTGTGAGTGAGATTGCTATTATGGACTACTTTGAAGCAAGATCCGTAGGGTTTACTGGTTAGGGTTGTGAGATTGTGAGATAGGGATTTTGAAATCGTTAGAGAAACACACGATCGAGTGCAGTGCGGCTGCTTCTCTCACTTGGTTAGGGTTTTCTGGAATATGAAATTTATATAGGGCCTAACTCGGGTCGGGCCTTCGGGTCGGTTCGGGTATCAAATGTTAAGCCCCAGCCCTCTTTTTGGTAAATCGGGTCGGGTAGAATTCGGCCCACTGCTCGGGTCGGGTCGGGTCACGGGTCATCGGGCTTAAGGGCTTTGATAGGGCTGTTTTGGGCCCAGGGCTTGATGCCGAGGCCTAGCTGATCGATGACAACAGAACATGCTTCTTTAGTCGACAAAGTGAACTAAGAAAAATAAGTGCTACATGTCTCATCGGTGCTTATTAATGATCAAAATACTAATAAATTCCTATTAAACACTAAGAGTACACAAAAAGTAAATATTTACTTTTTAAGCGTTTATTTTTGTGATCACGAAAATAATAATTTAATTTTTATTCATACATGTTACACGTATATAGTAAATTATGTGCATCATATAAATTTGTATATCAGTTATGCTGAAGCCAGCGAGCAAACTTTATTTACATTAGCTTGGGAGTATGAAGGGAAGTAGTTATATATGGCACCTTACTGAAAATTATGTGCATCATAGAAATTTGTATATGACTAGTCATTCTTGTTTATGCCATTTCAGAACCGTTTATTCGGAAGGAACATTAGCTTTTAAGTTACAAAATAACAGATGATGGTCCTAGAGTCGCTGTGTAGTGTAGCTTTGGCATTTGAAGTTTATATGCTTTTCTGTTACAACAAAAAAGCTATATATATATATATATTCTTTTTTTTTGATAGAAAAAGCTATATAGATGGGCGTTCAAATGTTACACCTCCAGCCAATCAAAACGCGCCACGTAAGCCACTATTCATGGCACATGTCCACTACCCCATGCTTTTGAGGTGGCGCAATATGAGCCAATCATTTTGCCACGTGTCGAGCCCACAATCATGTAACACATAACACAATAACAACACATAACATTTGAACGCCCCCCCCCCCCCCCCAAACTATATATATATATATATATTCAATTCAAGCATTTCAGACAAGAAATAATGCCTACCGATTTCGATACTTAAACTAATACCAACAAGTAAGATTCAGGGTAAGGCTATAAAAGGGCATTATTGCAGTCTCACTCCCTAACCACAAAACAGCCTCACAGAAAGTTTAATTATGATCCCCAAATCTGTTCGCTGATCGAGCTGTTATTTTTGTAAAGGTAAAAATGGCGGAGGTATTCGGAGCTCTCCGCACTTCCAAGCTGAAATGTATTGACTGAAAAAACCACAGCTGCTCGGTCATGAATACCTTTGGCCTGTGCTGGATCAGTGCACGTACAGGCTAAGGTTAAGCATGACTGAGGAGATGAAGTTTAGTCATATTTTTGGTCTTGGAGTGAAGGGAGCTCTGGAAGCTCTCTCACTTCCTTTTTTGTGGCGGAAAATAAGTTGTCTTGATTTTTAGTTTTGTACGTGTAGTTTATTGATTTGGTTTTTAATTTCAATTTTTATTATTTTTTTATTATTATTATCAAGATCTCACTATTTGTGAATTGTGATATCATTCAATAATTGTGCTGCCTTGGTTTCTGGCTTTCTTTCTGCTGATTGTGATGCATCGAAAAAATTGGGATAAACGAATTCACCAGCAATGAATTCGTAGATACCCTGGAATCCACCAGAAAAGCTTGGAATCCACCAAGAAAAGTTTTGGAATCCACCAAAAATGAAAAACCAAAGGTTTATTGAAAGGAAATAAGATACATAACTGAAACCCTAAGGTGGGTTTAAATAGAAAAACATAAAACATAATTGGGAAAGGAAATCTAAAAAGATAATGATAGGCTGCCTAAAAAGATAATGCTACCTAAAAGATAATGGTGCCTAAAAGATAATGCTGCCTAAAAACTAACAAAGAATTAAAGATAAAATACTAATTTGGAGCCCTAAACGCTCCTGCATCAGATTGTTATGCTGCCATATTTTGCAGGATTTATGAAACATTGTTATTCATTCAGTACTCATTACCAACCAGAATTAGAACGAAACAAATGAGACAGTTCTATTTTAACTCCTTAGCGGGATTTAGTTTTACACTTAAATTAATATTGATAATTGAATAAATGGAATATAGGCTATTACTCCATGTTCTAGAAGTCCTCGGCCTACTTTGACCAGGCCATCATCAAAAGCAGGATGATCCCAAAAGATACGAGGTCGAACTCCTTCGTATTCAGGATTTTCGGTAGCGAGGATCTCCAATTGTTCCATCTCATCATGATCGTACACGTTCATTATTGGATTATCCAACGTTACCGATGTAATTATAACCATCGGGTGGGAATCATCCATGTTTATTGTAAAACTGTAAATATTGGAATAAAAAGAAGAGATATATTGATTCATCAAATTAAACAATTGTGAATGTTGTGTGTTTCAATGCTAAAATATGGATAAATTTATAGTCCAACAGGGTGGTGGCATGTTGGTTAAGGAATCACATACAATTTCTTACATCCGGGTTCGAATCCTGGGGACACTATTTCTCTCACATTTTTGTGAGATTTTTCCTCTTCCTCTCCTTTCCCTCTTCCTCGTCCCGCCTCGAGCGTGGATGCTTCCTACATCCGATCCTCGTGAATGATTTCCTTTGCTTCCTCCGGCCGTCAAGATGGACGTGTCGTGTCTTACAACCAGGGACGAAGCCAGTGGGTTAGCTTATCGGGCTGCAGCCCGGGTAAGTTTCAGCCCAAATATTTTTTTTTTACAATTCCAAGATTGCGATTTGCGATTCAGTCCGACACTCCGAACAACCTGCGACCTGCGACTGTGAAACGACATCGAGCTGCTCTTGCGTCCTGCCTCCGACCGCGACTCCGAACTCCGAAGACGTGAAGTGCGAGTGCGACCTGCTGGCTGCTGCTGACTCGGCGGATACCTTTGAGCTAAGAAATCGAAATTGGAAGTTGTTGTTGCCTGTTGGAGGAGCGGAGCTTAGACGTGAAGCCGTGAAGGTGAAGTGAAGTGCGACCGTACATACGCTGATACGCATACGCATCTCCCTGGCCCTGCTCCTGCTGCTTGTGAATTGGTAATTTGTAACAAAACAATTGCTTGTGATTTCACTGATTTGTGAATTTTGATTTGTGAACATCAGAACATGGTAATTGATAACAAATTCACAAGTTATGAATCTGTGATTGCTGGCTAGCAGTTGCTGCCCTTTTAATTAATGCTTAGTTTGGTGAATTTGATCACATTTGATTGTTTGTGATTGCTTGTGATTGCTGGCTGCTGCCCTTTTTCTTTGTGATTGCTTGTGATTGTTGCCTGTTGGTCAGTTTGAATCGTTTGATCACATTTGATTTGCTTTGGTCCTGGCTGAATTGCAGCTGAATTATTGGTGAATTGCATCTAGATTCTTTGTGAATTGAAGCTGAATTCTTGGTGAATTGTCAAGTATTTAATGTATTTTCTAACATTATTTACCCATGTGTTGTATTATTGTAGGTGTATGTGTATTGATGGATAATAGAAAGCCTAAACGTTCGAAGAGTATATGTTCATATTTTCAAAGTGATGTTTCTCCGAGGGGTAGTGAAAGCACGTATCATGATGTTGGAAGTGGAAGTGGAAGTGACGTGAGAACTCGAAATATTTCTGAAGAAACCGTAAATGAAAAATTGATCTCTCCTACACCGATTTCACTTGAAGACAGGCAAAATGAAAAAATTATGGATGAAGCGGCCTTCAATATTAATTCACTTGAAAGGGATCCGGCAAAACGACAAGCAATATGGAAGTATCCTTTAAATGAACAAGATAATGTTCGGAGAGCTTATGTGGTGTTAGGGGCAAATCAACCTCATTTAAAGGCTTATCCAAGTACTTGGGATGGAGGTCAGTATCGAAAATTTAATAGCTCATGGTTTGAACAGTGGCAGTGGCTTGAGTATTCTATTGAGAAGGATAAAGCATTCTGTTTTGCTTGTTTTTTATTTGAGACCGACTCATCCAAAGGCTCATCGTTTACTAGTGACGGGTTTTCTAATTGGAGAAATGTGAAGGATAAGAAGTCGGGCATTCTAGCTCATATGGGGGGGATTAATTCTATTCATAATTCCTCAATGCAGAAGTGGGAAAATTTAAGGAATCCGTCACGGCATATCGAGAGAGTAATAAATACAATGTCCTCAAAAGAAGTAGCAGATAACCGACTACGCCTTATTACCACTATAGAGGCTGTGAAGTTTTTGTCAGAACAAGGGTGTCCTTTTAGAGGTAATGATGAATCAGTGGATTCTCTTAATCGTGGCAACTTTGATGCTGTATTGAAATTTGCGAAACGAATTAGTTTGGATCACCACAAAGTCCTAAACAATGCTCCAAAAAATGCCAAGTATACATCTTCAACTATTCAAAAGCAAATGGTAAATATTCTTGCCAATAAAGTTAGAGCAAAAATTCGAGAGGAGGTTGGAGAGTCCAAATTTTGTATTCTTGTTGATGAAGCTCTTGATGTGGCAAATAAAGAGAAGATGGCAATCATTCTACGATTTGTAGATTGTAAGGGGTTGGTTAAAGAACGATTTTTCAAATTGGTGAGTGTTGTTGACACACGTTCTCAAACTTTAAAAGATGAGATATCAAGGATTCTTGCTCAATATGACCTCAACGAAGAAAATATGCGTGGTCAAGGCTATGATGGTGCAAGTAATATGAGTGGTCAATTTAACGGGTTGCAAGCCTTATTTCTAAAAGACTGTCCATATGCATATTATGTGCATTGCTTTGCTCACCGGTTGCAGCTGACCTTGAATTATGTAGCAAAAGAAGTTCCCGATGTATGGCAATTTTTTTCTACTTTGACGATGATTGTCAACTTTGTAGATTCTTCTGCAAAAAGACATTCAATGTTAAAAAGCTACAGGGAAGAGGAAATTCTGGACTTATTGGCTGTTGGTACACTTGAGACAGGTACAGGTATGAATCAATCTTCTACATTACAAAGATCCGGTGCCACACGTTGGGGCTCACATCTTCGTTCAATTGCAAGTTTGATTAAATTATTTGGAGCTACCATGGCGACTATTGATGATTTATATAACAATGGGGTCGATAAACAGATCACAGCAGAAGCGAAAGGCATTGGTAAGGCTTTGAAGAAGTTTAATTTTGTCTATTGTTTACTCTTAATGCATGAAGTCATGATGATTACCGAGTTTCTTTCTCAAGCTTTTCAAAAGAAAGAAATAGATATTTTGAATGCCATCCAATTCCTCTCGGTGACAAAAAGAAAACTTCAAACCATAAGAGATGGTGGTTGGGATAGTTTGATTATGAAGATTGAAACTTTTTGTTTAGAGCATGGTATTAGTATGCCGGATATGTCTGCTCCTTACAAGAAAGGCGCGAGAGATAATGAAAGGAATATAACGAATGAACATTATTTTCGGGTCAATATACTTTACGCTGTGATAGACCTTCAGTTGATGGAGCTTGAGAAAAGATTTCCAGAGACTTCTATGGAGCTTCTCGGTCTTGGTGCGTCATTTGATCCACGCCATGATTTTCAAGCATTCAAAGCTGAAGATGTGTGTAAACTTGCTTCAAAGTTTTATCCTTGTGATTTTACATCATGTGACATGGACAATTTGAAGATGGAGTGTGGATTCTTTGTAGATGGTTGTGAACAGGATTCGAGGTTTACAAAGTTGACTTCTATATCAGATTTATGTCGACTGCTGGTTGAGTCAGGAAAGTCAGTATATTTTCCTATGATATATCGACTAATTTGTCTTATATTAACTCTTCCGGTATCTACGGCCACAACGGAGAGAGCATTTTCATCGATGAAGATCATAAAAAACGATCTTCGGAATGAGTTGAGCGATGAATTTCTTGATGATCTCATGGTTGTTTATATTGAGAGGACTTTTATTGATTGTATTAGTAATGATGATGTAATTGCTGAGTTTGAAATGAGTGGACCTCGAAGGGTCAAATTTAGCTAGTTGTACTTGTAATGTGCTTTGTCAGCTGTAATAAAAAAAAGGCGTGAGGATGAGCCTCCCACTGGGTTCCAAACCTCAAAAAAAAAAAATTACGTCCATTAACTTCCAGCCCTGGTAAGTTTGAAATCCTGGCTTCGTCCCTGCTTACAACGGTAAAGGTGCCCAAGGTGGCCTGAGCTCCAAGTGTCGAGAATGTACCGATGGTGATTTGGGGTACATGTACGGATCCATGCATGGTAAAGGTGTCGAACCCGGATTCGATCAAGATGCCTTACTAAAGCTTCATATGATAAGCGTCATATGCATTATCAAAAAAAGAGAAACATACGAGTTCTATGAAATCGATAATGATATCAGTTACTCTAGAATCGGTATTCGTTGAAATCAAACTAGCCGATTCGATCGAACCAGAATTCTTCGAAAATGCTTGATACAGATGCTTCAGTACTGATATTATTGAAACACGACAATCTGGATATCCAGTTTCAACTTCTCCATTTTGGAAACCTAAATGTCATAACCGGGCAAATAGTATAAAAACTCCTGCCATTTGGGAAACTAGCAAACTGAAATACTCAAAAGCTCCATAAATTTCCATTTGCATCGGTCTCCATAGAAATCATCCTTACCTAACCCCAACCCCAACCCCACATCGATCCCAAGCTCGACCCCTCCTCAAAATTCTCCAAATCCCGGTCACTCCTGATCGTCATTGAACCTAACCTCCGACTATCCGAGCTAGGATTTTGCGATGCGGACGACGAGAAGCGGGAGCTCGTCTTCAAGGAGGACGAACAGGTGCTGCGGGATGCTGGGAAACAGCCAATGCGAGGCGATATGCATCGATTGGACGAAGCGGTTGGGCCACATTCGTAGTAAGATGCACATGAAAGTGTGGTTTTAATTTCTGTTGTTGTAAATTGTTATTAGTCATATTTAAGTCACACAATAAATTGTATAGAAGATGGGAAAAAGATCAGGTGCAAAGTTAATTTTTTGGTACAAAATACAAACTAATCATAGCCCTGCTTGATCTTGTGATTTGAATGGATGATATTATATCTTTATTTTTTGGTGACGAATTATAAAATGAAACTGACAAACTATGTCGTATTTTCATTTTTCGGCTCGAAAAGTGACGAACTATAAAATAAACAGACAAATTTAAAAAATGATTTTGACGAATTTTATATTTTGTACCAAAATTTGACTTTGTACCTTATCTTGACTATAGAAGATGAATAGAAAGAGACAGTAATAGGACTCTATATAGTTAGTGCATAGCATTATGTATCGATACTAATACATTGCATCAGAAACTTACAATTTCTCAATTATTCATTTTTCCATCTTCAATCATTCCTGTGTGAATGATCTCACATGGCATAAAAGCTATCCGTACTTGAATGATATCATATCGTCTCTGTAATAGGATCAAATCAAGTTCTAGCACAAGTTAAGCCTTCTCTATTATTGAATTAGGGACTAAATGTTAGGTTTACAAACAATGTTTGACTCCAGCAAAAACCAACAAATACAAACAAGTAAATCCAGTCCAAATCAAGCAAGAACAAACGAGCAATATAAACAGCAATCCAAGCAACCAGTTCGAAGGACCTTCCTGATCAGAATCAGCCCTAACCGTGCCCAGACTCGTCTCAGCTTCGCCAAAGTGTCCCAAGCAGCCAACCCGTGCGTTCGCCTAGCAATGCTTGCAGTCAAGCCACACCGGAGTTTGCCCACTCACGATCGCTCGTCAATTTCACCTCACGCCTCAGAGAATCGCTCAATCGGAGCTCGGAGTGAAGAAGAAAAATCAGATGCCCTAATCCCCAAATTGAGTTGTCTTTTGTTGAGTTGCATCAAGGGATGAAAACGACGTCGCAGTCTTTAGCTTTAGTCCGAGTTTGTTACAAGTGAAACGCTGTCGTCTTCTTCGTAACGGAATCTCGCGCTTCTTCTAAACGACTGCGTTCCTTTAAAGCTAAACTCCCACGTCTCTCAAAATGACGCAGCTTTGGCTGATCTTCAATCTCAGGGTTTCTCTCTCACATGAAGTAATGTCGTTTTGTGCTTCTTAGCACAAAACCAGTTGATGCTTGACGAATCAAAACCATTTTGTTCCTGCAAACTTATATAGACATTTGGACTGGACAAACATGATAAATATGGTCCCTTTACTCATTCATATCACAACTGAGATTATCACATTGATAACAAATGTCCTCCTAAAACTAGTTGTGAAGAATAAATGAATTGAAACAGGTACATCTGACCTCAGAGAAGAGAAGGTATAACACAGCCATTAAAGGTTTCAAGCAGCTTAGACTTGGAGCTCTAACCAACATCATCAATATGCAGGCTCTCCCTGCAGAAAATAAACGTGTTAGCAGGCACTATTTTAGTTCCAAAATCAGCAGGATTCTCCTCACCAAGTATCTTATCTACTATCATGGTCTTGGTCTCAACTAAGTCTCTAATGAAATGCATCCTCACATCTATATGCTTAGACCTCTCATGATACACTGGATCTCTACACGAACATAGGGCACTCTGGCTATCCATGAAGATCCTAGGAGACTCACTAATTCCACTGATTTCCTTAACTATCCCACTTACCAAATTGCCTCTTTTGCAACCTCAGTTGCTGCTATATATTCTGCCTCTGTGAATGATAATGCTACTATGTGTTGGAGCTGCCTCTTCCATGACACACAGTTTCCATTCCATGTGAAATATAAAGCTGCAGAGAATTCATGTTGTCCCTATTGCTAGCATAAGCTGAATCTACATGACCTACAATCCCAGCCCTTGGTTCATGGTTTCTATAGACTAATCCTAACCTCTTAGTCCCTAACAGGTATCTTAACATGTATTTCATGGCTTCCCAAAGCTTTGTGCTTGGGTCAGACATGTATCTACTAAGAACATGAATAGAGAAAGCAAGATCAGGCCTTGTAGATATCATACCATACATAATAGAACCAACAACCACATCATAGGGTACATTCATCATATTCATTCTTTCTTACTCAGTTTCAGGACAATCTTCCTTAGAAAATATAAGATGCCCTCCTAAGGGTATAGCATTAGACTTAACATTCACAATAACAAACTAGTCTAACACCTTAGAGAAATAATCAGATTGAGACAAGCAAATTTCTCCACTTGTTCTGTTTCTAGTAATATTTACCCCTAAGATCTTTTGAGCAATACTTAAGTTTTTCATGTCAAAATGTTTTTGCAAACCAGACTTAGTCATTAGAATATCGGGCATGGAAGAACTTAGCAGCAATAGATCATCAACATAGAGCAGCACAAATAGTGGGGCATTATTTTTCACTCTTTTCAGATATATGCATGTATCATATTTGCTTCTTACAAATCCTAAGTCAAGCATGCAACTGTCAAATTTCTTATTCCACTGCCTAGGTGATTGTTTTAATCCATAGATGGATTTCCTTAACAAACAGACATGATTAGGCTTAGTTTTATCAACAAATCCTTCAGGTTGACACATATGAATTGTTTCAAGCAAATCACCATGCAAAAAGCAATTTTCACATCCATTTGTTCAATATGCCAATCAAGGACAGATGTCATAGCAATAAGAAATCTCAGAGTTTTATACTTGACAACATGAGCAAATATCTCATTAAACTCTATGCCCTCTCTTTGGTGAAACCCCTTAGCCACTAACCTAGCCTTAAACCTAGGTGGATCAGTTGAAGAGTTTCCTTCTTTTATCCTATATATCCACTTACAATCAAGAGGTTTGACATCAGCAGGCCTAGGTACAAGTTTCCAAGTATTGTTATCATGTATAGATTGAATTTCTTCCATCATGGCTTTTTTCCATTTTTCAGATTGATCACTAGACAGGGCTTGCTTATATGTATTAGGTATTGTAACTTAATCTTTTCAGCAGCCATTAGAGCAAACTCAACAATATTACAACACTTATCTTCATGCTTCTCATCATACTCAGCTAGGTTAGCCTTATATTTTCTATTAGAAATTCTAGTTCTAGGTTTCCTGTCTCTAGTTAATTGATAGTTATCAATACTAGGTTCAGTTTCATGCACATGGGACTCAGTTATTTCAGGCATAACATCAACATTTGTAGTCACATTTTCAGTCAAATGTTCACTATATGATCAATATACAAATAAGGTAAGTTTAGGAAATCAGGCATGGCAGCAGAAGCAGTAGAAATGCCTAAACTAGATGATCCTATAGCAGCATTTAGATCACTAGTGTCAAAAGGATTTAAAGCTGAGTTTGATTGAGAAGGACTTACAGTGCTAGCTCCCCCACCTAATTGGTGAGGTTGCTCATTACCTGTGCCAGCAGGGGAATTATTCCCCTCATCTGTTTCCTCCAGCATCCCATCACTTACATCGAGCGACTGTCCCATCTCAGCTGCTTCATCTCCCTGGTTTCCATCATCATTTCCGTGGTTCAAGTTAAAACCTGATGGAATAAAATTGGTCACACCTTCAGGTGTGCCTTGAGACTCAACATCATGGTTTGGTTTAGATTTAAAGTGGAGATTCAGCTCATCAAATGTAACAGAACAAGACACAGTGACTTTGTAACCTCGTGGTTGTATCATTAACAATTTATAGCCTTTTACTCCTTCAGGATACCTGACAGCACTGCCTTGTCGCGAGGCAATGTGCACAAATAAATTTATATTCCGCTACTCGTGACCTTACTACTGGGTAGCAAGTGGTAAGTAGGGGTCGAACCCCAGGGAATTAGGGGGATAAGTTATTCTTTGAGGGAATCGTACAACGAGGGAGCGTGTTTTAAGGTTGATTGGGGTTTTAGCGGTTATAACTAAGTGACCTTTTTTTGGTTGTTTTGGTTTTTAGTGCAGAAAGTAAATTACAGAAAAATAAATACTGAAAAATAAAAAGAAAGACTTACAGTGGGTGATGCGTGATTTGCGAGTCCTCCGGATGGTGAGTGCAACTGATTAAGGCAGTTATACTAGGAAAGTAAATACAAGGGAGTTTTGTAATTTAAGGAAAGCATTCGGGTTCGGGGGCCTTGCATCATAGCCTGTTTTATCATTTTAGTAATCCTTCTAAGTATTCAAACGTGCATCAAGGCCATTTCAAGCGCTCGATTTGCCACACTGTCTAGTCTTTTGCAAAAGTGTTCGAAAGTGAATCAAGGCCATTTCAAGCACTCGACTTGCAACACTGTCTAATCTTTTGCAAAAAACGTAGAGCCCTTGTTCTACTTAGACTAGCACCCCATTTCAAGGTATACTAGCCTATGTGCATCCATTGGACAATCTTTTCCGATGTATCCAAATGGTGTTTGAGAGAGATCGAACTCCTCAGATAAGCTTTGCCATTTCAAGCATCCACTTACCCGAGTATGTTCACGAACTTCCACGGAAGAGCTTTGCCATTTCAAGCATCCACTCAACCTTGGAAGTTCTGACCTAATATATGGCACATAGAACAAGTTTTGAATACAGAGAAAAAACACCAAAATAGTCTAAAACATTTTATAATACAAGTACACCCCTTCAACCGAATGAAGAGTTTAACTACGATTATCCATGGAAGAGGATATCATAGCTAAATACTCGGGGGTTTTTGAAAGACAGTAAGTAAAGGAAAGGGGTGAGTACTTCAAGAACCGAAAAGAGTACTCGAAAATAAAGAAAAGCTTGAGTACTCAAGAACCAACATGAGTACTCAAGACCGAACTATAATACTCAAGAACCAACAGGAGTATTATATATTGAAAACCAAACTTACAAATGCCAAACTTTCTAGAGAGAGAAGTGTATGATTTTTGGAATTGTGGGATGATTTCAAATGAGAGGGGAGGGCTCTTATTTATAGCCATGGGCGGAGGAAATGGATGGTGAGGATGAAAGCATGTGGCTTCATCCAAGGGAAGCTCCAATGGAGGTCAAAGCCGCCGGTTGGAGGTGGAAATGGAGGAGAGCTTGGTGGCTTTGGTCACCTCCTCCCAAAAGCCGCCGGTCTTCATGGATAAGGATGAGTTTTTGTGTGAGTTTTGTGATGTTTTAACAAAACTATCAGTCCAATTTCACTCCGGTCTGATTTTGGTTGTTCCTCGGTTGGATTTGTTTTGAGTGATTCCATGTCAGGATCTTGAGATTTCTGCATTCAGTGTCTGATCGTGACCTTGGACTGACTCGTAATATCTTTTCAGCGTAAAATCCTCTCCTTAGCGTGTTTTCTCTCTAGAGTCCAAAATACCCTGTAGAAATATATCGGAACTAACAAGCAAAATTTAAATAGACAAAAGGTCTAATTTAGTGGGTTTAACTGTGTTTATGATTCGTATAATTATGGTCCATCAGATCACCCCACACTTTTAGTTGTTCGTCCCGAACAATGCTATTAAAGGGCGGCACTAAGTAAGCTTTTAAAATATGAAAGTTAGACTGTGGGACTAGATTTATCCTAATTCATGCATCACTACTTATTACCAAAAGCAAGAACACAAATTCAAACAAGCTGCCAATCCAATTCTATCAGAACAAAGAGAAAGAAGTAGAATCTTGTCATCAGAATCTGCTGATTGCACAAAGCAAATTCCAGCACAAAAGTTGGTGCTGACACTAGGCCTCGGCAATGGGTCGGGTCGGGCTAACCCGACCCTAGTCATATCGGGTTCGGGCCGGGTTTGATTCAATTTATGATGACCCTTTAATATTATTCGGGTCGGGTCGGGCCGGATTATCCAAAAATGTAACAGCCCTCGGGCTACGAATGGGCCGGGTCAATTTCGGTCTTTGAAAGCCCTTGTGAATAAAAAACATTAATATTTTTTTACACAGATGAAAACAGAAATGTAAACAGTTTGATAGTCACTAATCTGAAACAGAAATGCACAAATATAAGCATGTGCGTACTAAAAACAACATTTATGCAAATATATTAACGGATCTGCGAAGATATTAAGATATCTCTGCATACAAATATGGATCTATATGATACACGAAATATAGAAAATAAAAAACAATGTAACATGAACACAAATCTGGAATCTGGATGGATATGATAGGTAAACACCCTAAGTGTGACAAATGATTAACAACAACTTAAGATATGCACATGTTCACTTCTGCTACCACACTTCTGCTACCACTACATCATCTTATTTGTAAATATACGAATGACCTTCCATGAATATGACAATCCCGATATATGTATTATTTGAGTTGTACAGCTATTACCGGTAGGCTACCCAGCTGATCCTTCCTTTCTAGATAAGCTATCAACGGATATACTGTTTGTGACTTTGGAGATGTGAGATTGCGACGAGAAACTCAGATCTGAGTGAGATTGCGACGAGAAACACAGACACAGGTGCGACCACAGACACAGGTGCGACGAGAAACTCAGATGCGAGTGAGATTGCGACGAGAAACTCAGATTGTGAGTGAGATTGCTATTATGGACTACTTTGAAGCAAGATCCGTAGGGTTTACTGGTTAGGGTTGTGAGATTGTGAGATAGGGATTTTGAAATCGTTAGAGAAACACACGATCGAGTGCAGTGCGGCTGCTTCTCTCACTTGGTTAGGGTTTTCTGGAATATGAAATTTATATAGGGCCTAACTCGGGTCGGGCCTTCGGGTCGGTTCGGGTATCAAATGTTAAGCCCCAGCCCTCTTTTTGGTAAATCGGGTCGGGTAGAATTCGGCCCACTGCTCGGGTCGGGTCGGGTCACGGGTCATCGGGCTTAAGGGCTTTGATAGGGCTGTTTTGGGCCCAGGGCTTGATGCCGAGGCCTAGCTGATCGATGACAACAGAACATGCTTCTTTAGTCGACAAAGTGAACTAAGAAAAATAAGTGCTACATGTCTCATCGGTGCTTATTAATGATCAAAATACTAATAAATTCCTATTAAACACTAAGAGTACACAAAAAGTAAATATTTACTTTTTAAGCGTTTATTTTTGTGATCACGAAAATAATAATTTAATTTTTATTCATACATGTTACACGTATATAGTAAATTATGTGCATCATATAAATTTGTATATCAGTTATGCTGAAGCCAGCGAGCAAACTTTATTTACATTAGCTTGGGAGTATGAAGGGAAGTAGTTATATATGGCACCTTACTGAAAATTATGTGCATCATAGAAATTTGTATATGACTAGTCATTCTTGTTTATGCCATTTCAGAACCGTTTATTCGGAAGGAACATTAGCTTTTAAGTTACAAAATAACAGATGATGGTCCTAGAGTCGCTGTGTAGTGTAGCTTTGGCATTTGAAGTTTATATGCTTTTCTGTTACAACAAAAAAGCTATATATATATATATATTCTTTTTTTTTGATAGAAAAAGCTATATAGATGGGCGTTCAAATGTTACACCTCCAGCCAATCAAAACGCGCCACGTAAGCCACTATTCATGGCACATGTCCACTACCCCATGCTTTTGAGGTGGCGCAATATGAGCCAATCATTTTGCCACGTGTCGAGCCCACAATCATGTAACACATAACACAATAACAACACATAACATTTGAACGCCCCCCCCCCCCCCCCCCCCCCAAACTATATATATATATATATATATATTCAATTCAAGCATTTCAGACAAGAAATAATGCCTACCGATTTCGATACTTAAACTAATACCAACAAGTAAGATTCAGGGTAAGGCTATAAAAGGGCATTATTGCAGTCTCACTCCCTAACCACAAAACAGCCTCACAGAAAGTTTAATTATGATCCCCAAATCTGTTCGCTGATCGAGCTGTTATTTTTGTAAAGGTAAAAATGGCGGAGGTATTCGGAGCTCTCCGCACTTCCAAGCTGAAATGTATTGACTGAAAAAACCACAGCTGCTCGGTCATGAATACCTTTGGCCTGTGCTGGATCAGTGCACGTACAGGCTAAGGTTAAGCATGACTGAGGAGATGAAGTTTAGTCATATTTTTGGTCTTGGAGTGAAGGGAGCTCTGGAAGCTCTCTCACTTCCTTTTTTGTGGCGGAAAATAAGTTGTCTTGATTTTTAGTTTTGTACGTGTAGTTTATTGATTTGGTTTTTAATTTCAATTTTTATTATTTTTTTATTATTATTATCAAGATCTCACTATTTGTGAATTGTGATATCATTCAATAATTGTGCTGCCTTGGTTTCTGGCTTTCTTTCTGCTGATTGTGATGCATCGAAAAAATTGGGATAAACGAATTCACCAGCAATGAATTCGTAGATACCCTGGAATCCACCAGAAAAGCTTGGAATCCACCAAGAAAAGTTTTGGAATCCACCAAAAATGAAAAACCAAAGGTTTATTGAAAGGAAATAAGATACATAACTGAAACCCTAAGGTGGGTTTAAATAGAAAAACATAAAACATAATTGGGAAAGGAAATCTAAAAAGATAATGATAGGCTGCCTAAAAAGATAATGCTACCTAAAAGATAATGGTGCCTAAAAGATAATGCTGCCTAAAAACTAACAAAGAATTAAAGATAAAATACTAATTTGGAGCCCTAAACGCTCCTGCATCAGATTGTTATGCTGCCATATTTTGCAGGATTTATGAAACATTGTTATTCATTCAGTACTCATTACCAACCAGAATTAGAACGAAACAAATGAGACAGTTCTATTTTAACTCCTTAGCGGGATTTAGTTTTACACTTAAATTAATATTGATAATTGAATAAATGGAATATAGGCTATTACTCCATGTTCTAGAAGTCCTCGGCCTACTTTGACCAGGCCATCATCAAAAGCAGGATGATCCCAAAAGATACGAGGTCGAACTCCTTCGTATTCAGGATTTTCGGTAGCGAGGATCTCCAATTGTTCCATCTCATCATGATCGTACACGTTCATTATTGGATTATCCAACGTTACCGATGTAATTATAACCATCGGGTGGAAATCATCCATGTTTATTGTAAAACTGTAAATATTGGAATAAAAAGAAGAGATATATTGATTCATCAAATTAAACAATTGTGAATGTTGTGTGTTTCAATGCTAAAATATGGATAAATTTATAGTCCAACAGGGTGGTGGCATGTTGGTTAAGGAATCACATACAATTTCTTACATCCGGGTTCGAATCCTGGGGACACTATTTCTCTCACATTTTTGTGAGATTTTTCCTCTTCCTCTCCTTTCCCTCTTCCTCGTCCCGCCTCGAGCGTGGATGCTTCCTACATCCGATCCTCGTGAATGATTTCCTTTGCTTCCTCCGGCCGTCAAGATGGACGTGTCGTGTCTTACAACCAGGGACGAAGCCAGTGGGTTAGCTTATCGGGCTGCAGCCCGGGTAAGTTTCAGCCCAAATATTTTTTTTTTACAATTCCAAGATTGCGATTTGCGATTCAGTCCGACACTCCGAACAACCTGCGACCTGCGACTGTGAAACGACATCGAGCTGCTCTTGCGTCCTGCCTCCGACCGCGACTCCGAACTCCGAAGACGTGAAGTGCGAGTGCGACCTGCTGGCTGCTGCTGACTCGGCGGATACCTTTGAGCTAAGAAATCGAAATTGGAAGTTGTTGTTGCCTGTTGGAGGAGCGGAGCTTAGACGTGAAGCCGTGAAGGTGAAGTGAAGTGCGACCGTACATACGCTGATACGCATACGCATCTCCCTGGCCCTGCTCCTGCTGCTTGTGAATTGGTAATTTGTAACAAAACAATTGCTTGTGATTTCACTGATTTGTGAATTTTGATTTGTGAACATCAGAACATGGTAATTGATAACAAATTCACAAGTTATGAATCTGTGATTGCTGGCTAGCAGTTGCTGCCCTTTTAATTAATGCTTAGTTTGGTGAATTTGATCACATTTGATTGTTTGTGATTGCTTGTGATTGCTGGCTGCTGCCCTTTTTCTTTGTGATTGCTTGTGATTGTTGCCTGTTGGTCAGTTTGAATCGTTTGATCACATTTGATTTGCTTTGGTCCTGGCTGAATTGCAGCTGAATTATTGGTGAATTGCATCTAGATTCTTTGTGAATTGAAGCTGAATTCTTGGTGAATTGTCAAGTATTTAATGTATTTTCTAACATTATTTACCCATGTGTTGTATTATTGTAGGTGTATGTGTATTGATGGATAATAGAAAGCCTAAACGTTCGAAGAGTATATGTTCATATTTTCAAAGTGATGTTTCTCCGAGGGGTAGTGAAAGCACGTATCATGATGTTGGAAGTGGAAGTGGAAGTGACGTGAGAACTCGAAATATTTCTGAAGAAACCGTAAATGAAAAATTGATCTCTCCTACACCGATTTCACTTGAAGACAGGCAAAATGAAAAAATTATGGATGAAGCGGCCTTCAATATTAATTCACTTGAAAGGGATCCGGCAAAACGACAAGCAATATGGAAGTATCCTTTAAATGAACAAGATAATGTTCGGAGAGCTTATGTGGTGTTAGGGGCAAATCAACCTCATTTAAAGGCTTATCCAAGTACTTGGGATGGAGGTCAGTATCGAAAATTTAATAGCTCATGGTTTGAACAGTGGCAGTGGCTTGAGTATTCTATTGAGAAGGATAAAGCATTCTGTTTTGCTTGTTTTTTATTTGAGACCGACTCATCCAAAGGCTCATCGTTTACTAGTGACGGGTTTTCTAATTGGAGAAATGTGAAGGATAAGAAGTCGGGCATTCTAGCTCATATGGGGGGGATTAATTCTATTCATAATTCCTCAATGCAGAAGTGGGAAAATTTAAGGAATCCGTCACGGCATATCGAGAGAGTAATAAATACAATGTCCTCAAAAGAAGTAGCAGATAACCGACTACGCCTTATTACCACTATAGAGGCTGTGAAGTTTTTGTCAGAACAAGGGTGTCCTTTTAGAGGTAATGATGAATCAGTGGATTCTCTTAATCGTGGCAACTTTGATGCTGTATTGAAATTTGCGAAACGAATTAGTTTGGATCACCACAAAGTCCTAAACAATGCTCCAAAAAATGCCAAGTATACATCTTCAACTATTCAAAAGCAAATGGTAAATATTCTTGCCAATAAAGTTAGAGCAAAAATTCGAGAGGAGGTTGGAGAGTCCAAATTTTGTATTCTTGTTGATGAAGCTCTTGATGTGGCAAATAAAGAGAAGATGGCAATCATTCTACGATTTGTAGATTGTAAGGGGTTGGTTAAAGAACGATTTTTCAAATTGGTGAGTGTTGTTGACACACGTTCTCAAACTTTAAAAGATGAGATATCAAGGATTCTTGCTCAATATGACCTCAACGAAGAAAATATGCGTGGTCAAGGCTATGATGGTGCAAGTAATATGAGTGGTCAATTTAACGGGTTGCAAGCCTTATTTCTAAAAGACTGTCCATATGCATATTATGTGCATTGCTTTGCTCACCGGTTGCAGCTGACCTTGAATTATGTAGCAAAAGAAGTTCCCGATGTATGGCAATTTTTTTCTACTTTGACGATGATTGTCAACTTTGTAGATTCTTCTGCAAAAAGACATTCAATGTTAAAAAGCTACAGGGAAGAGGAAATTCTGGACTTATTGGCTGTTGGTACACTTGAGACAGGTACAGGTATGAATCAATCTTCTACATTACAAAGATCCGGTGCCACACGTTGGGGCTCACATCTTCGTTCAATTGCAAGTTTGATTAAATTATTTGGAGCTACCATGGCGACTATTGATGATTTATATAACAATGGGGTCGATAAACAGATCACAGCAGAAGCGAAAGGCATTGGTAAGGCTTTGAAGAAGTTTAATTTTGTCTATTGTTTACTCTTAATGCATGAAGTCATGATGATTACCGAGTTTCTTTCTCAAGCTTTTCAAAAGAAAGAAATAGATATTTTGAATGCCATCCAATTCCTCTCGGTGACAAAAAGAAAACTTCAAACCATAAGAGATGGTGGTTGGGATAGTTTGATTATGAAGATTGAAACTTTTTGTTTAGAGCATGGTATTAGTATGCCGGATATGTCTGCTCCTTACAAGAAAGGCGCGAGAGATAATGAAAGGAATATAACGAATGAACATTATTTTCGGGTCAATATACTTTACGCTGTGATAGACCTTCAGTTGATGGAGCTTGAGAAAAGATTTCCAGAGACTTCTATGGAGCTTCTCGGTCTTGGTGCGTCATTTGATCCACGCCATGATTTTCAAGCATTCAAAGCTGAAGATGTGTGTAAACTTGCTTCAAAGTTTTATCCTTGTGATTTTACATCATGTGACATGGACAATTTGAAGATGGAGTGTGGATTCTTTGTAGATGGTTGTGAACAGGATTCGAGGTTTACAAAGTTGACTTCTATATCAGATTTATGTCGACTGCTGGTTGAGTCAGGAAAGTCAGTATATTTTCCTATGATATATCGACTAATTTGTCTTATATTAACTCTTCCGGTATCTACGGCCACAACGGAGAGAGCATTTTCATCGATGAAGATCATAAAAAACGATCTTCGGAATGAGTTGAGCGATGAATTTCTTGATGATCTCATGGTTGTTTATATTGAGAGGACTTTTATTGATTGTATTAGTAATGATGATGTAATTGCTGAGTTTGAAATGAGTGGACCTCGAAGGGTCAAATTTAGCTAGTTGTACTTGTAATGTGCTTTGTCAGCTGTAATAAAAAAAAGGCGTGAGGATGAGCCTCCCACTGGGTTCCAAACCTCAAAAAAAAAAAATTACGTCCATTAACTTCCAGCCCTGGTAAGTTTGAAATCCTGGCTTCGTCCCTGCTTACAACGGTAAAGGTGCCCAAGGTGGCCTGAGCTCCAAGTGTCGAGAATGTACCGATGGTGATTTGGGGTACATGTACGGATCCATGCATGGTAAAGGTGTCGAACCCGGATTCGATCAAGATGCCTTACTAAAGCTTCATATGATAAGCGTCATATGCATTATCAAAAAAAGAGAAACATACGAGTTCTATGAAATCGATAATGATATCAGTTACTCTAGAATCGGTATTCGTTGAAATCAAACTAGCCGATTCGATCGAACCAGAATTCTTCGAAAATGCTTGATACAGATGCTTCAGTACTGATATTATTGAAACACGACAATCTGGATATCCAGTTTCAACTTCTCCATTTTGGAAACCTAAATGTCATAACCGGGCAAATAGTATAAAAACTCCTGCCATTTGGGAAACTAGCAAACTGAAATACTCAAAAGCTCCATAAATTTCCATTTGCATCGGTCTCCATAGAAATCATCCTTACCTAACCCCAACCCCAACCCCACATCGATCCCAAGCTCGACCCCTCCTCAAAATTCTCCAAATCCCGGTCACTCCTGATCGTCATTGAACCTAACCTCCGACTATCCGAGCTAGGATTTTGCGATGCGGACGACGAGAAGCGGGAGCTCGTCTTCAAGGAGGACGAACAGGTGCTGCGGGATGCTGGGAAACAGCCAATGCGAGGCGATATGCATCGATTGGACGAAGCGGTTGGGCCACATTCGTAGTAAGATGCACATGAAAGTGTGGTTTTAATTTCTGTTGTTGTAAATTGTTATTAGTCATATTTAAGTCACACAATAAATTGTATAGAAGATGGGAAAAAGATCAGGTGCAAAGTTAATTTTTTGGTACAAAATACAAACTAATCATAGCCCTGCTTGATCTTGTGATTTGAATGGATGATATTATATCTTTATTTTTTGGTGACGAATTATAAAATGAAACTGACAAACTATGTCGTATTTTCATTTTTCGGCTCGAAAAGTGACGAACTATAAAATAAACAGACAAATTTAAAAAATGATTTTGACGAATTTTATATTTTGTACCAAAATTTGACTTTGTACCTTATCTTGACTATAGAAGATGAATAGAAAGAGACAGTAATAGGACTCTATATAGTTAGTGCATAGCATTATGTATCGATACTAATACATTGCATCAGAAACTTACAATTTCTCAATTATTCATTTTTCCATCTTCAATCATTCCTGTGTGAATGATCTCACATGGCATAAAAGCTATCCGTACTTGAATGATATCATATCGTCTCTGTAATAGGATCAAATCAAGTTCTAGCACAAGTTAAGCCTTCTCTATTATTGAATTAGGGACTAAATGTTAGGTTTACAAACAATGTTTGACTCCAGCAAAAACCAACAAATACAAACAAGTAAATCCAGTCCAAATCAAGCAAGAACAAACGAGCAATATAAACAGCAATCCAAGCAACCAGTTCGAAGGACCTTCCTGATCAGAATCAGCCCTAACCGTGCCCAGACTCGTCTCAGCTTCGCCAAAGTGTCCCAAGCAGCCAACCCGTGCGTTCGCCTAGCAATGCTTGCAGTCAAGCCACACCGGAGTTTGCCCACTCACGATCGCTCGTCAATTTCACCTCACGCCTCAGAGAATCGCTCAATCGGAGCTCGGAGTGAAGAAGAAAAATCAGATGCCCTAATCCCCAAATTGAGTTGTCTTTTGTTGAGTTGCATCAAGGGATGAAAACGACGTCGCAGTCTTTAGCTTTAGTCCGAGTTTGTTACAAGTGAAACGCTGTCGTCTTCTTCGTAACGGAATCTCGCGCTTCTTCTAAACGACTGCGTTCCTTTAAAGCTAAACTCCCACGTCTCTCAAAATGACGCAGCTTTGGCTGATCTTCAATCTCAGGGTTTCTCTCTCACATGAAGTAATGTCGTTTTGTGCTTCTTAGCACAAAACCAGTTGATGCTTGACGAATCAAAACCATTTTGTTCCTGCAAACTTATATAGACATTTGGACTGGACAAACATGATAAATATGGTCCCTTTACTCATTCATATCACAACTGAGATTATCACATTGATAACAAATGTCCTCCTAAAACTAGTTGTGAAGAATAAATGAATTGAAACAGGTACATCTGACCTCAGAGAAGAGAAGGTATAACACAGCCATTAAAGGTTTCAAGCAGCTTAGACTTGGAGCTCTAACCAACATCATCAATATGCAGGCTCTCCCTGCAGAAAATAAACGTGTTAGCAGGCACTATTTTAGTTCCAAAATCAGCAGGATTCTCCTCACCAAGTATCTTATCTACTATCATGGTCTTGGTCTCAACTAAGTCTCTAATGAAATGCATCCTCACATCTATATGCTTAGACCTCTCATGATACACTGGATCTCTACACGAACATAGGGCACTCTGGCTATCCATGAAGATCCTAGGAGACTCACTAATTCCACTGATTTCCTTAACTATCCCACTTACCAAATTGCCTCTTTTGCAACCTCAGTTGCTGCTATATATTCTGCCTCTGTGAATGATAATGCTACTATGTGTTGGAGCTGCCTCTTCCATGACACACAGTTTCCATTCCATGTGAAATATAAAGCTGCAGAGAATTCATGTTGTCCCTATTGCTAGCATAAGCTGAATCTACATGACCTACAATCCCAGCCCTTGGTTCATGGTTTCTATAGACTAATCCTAACCTCTTAGTCCCTAACAGGTATCTTAACATGTATTTCATGGCTTCCCAAAGCTTTGTGCTTGGGTCAGACATGTATCTACTAAGAACATGAATAGAGAAAGCAAGATCAGGCCTTGTAGATATCATACCATACATAATAGAACCAACAACCACATCATAGGGTACATTCATCATATTCATTCTTTCTTACTCAGTTTCAGGACAATCTTCCTTAGAAAATATAAGATGCCCTCCTAAGGGTATAGCATTAGACTTAACATTCACAATAACAAACTAGTCTAACACCTTAGAGAAATAATCAGATTGAGACAAGCAAATTTCTCCACTTGTTCTGTTTCTAGTAATATTTACCCCTAAGATCTTTTGAGCAATACTTAAGTTTTTCATGTCAAAATGTTTTTGCAAACCAGACTTAGTCATTAGAATATCGGGCATGGAAGAACTTAGCAGCAATAGATCATCAACATAGAGCAGCACAAATAGTGGGGCATTATTTTTCACTCTTTTCAGATATATGCATGTATCATATTTGCTTCTTACAAATCCTAAGTCAAGCATGCAACTGTCAAATTTCTTATTCCACTGCCTAGGTGATTGTTTTAATCCATAGATGGATTTCCTTAACAAACAGACATGATTAGGCTTAGTTTTATCAACAAATCCTTCAGGTTGACACATATGAATTGTTTCAAGCAAATCACCATGCAAAAAGCAATTTTCACATCCATTTGTTCAATATGCCAATCAAGGACAGATGTCATAGCAATAAGAAATCTCAGAGTTTTATACTTGACAACATGAGCAAATATCTCATTAAACTCTATGCCCTCTCTTTGGTGAAACCCCTTAGCCACTAACCTAGCCTTAAACCTAGGTGGATCAGTTGAAGAGTTTCCTTCTTTTATCCTATATATCCACTTACAAGCAAGAGGTTTGACATCAGCAGGCCTAGGTACAAGTTTCCAAGTATTGTTATCATGTATAGATTGAATTTCTTCCATCATGGCTTTTTTCCATTTTTCAGATTGATCACTAGACAGGGCTTGCTTATATGTATTAGGTATTGTAACTTAATCTTTTCAGCAGCCATTAGAGCAAACTCAACAATATTACAACACTTATCTTCATGCTTCTCATCATACTCAGCTAGGTTAGCCTTATATTTTCTATTAGAAATTCTAGTTCTAGGTTTCCTGTCTCTAGTTAATTGATAGTTATCAATACTAGGTTCAGTTTCATGCACATGGGACTCAGTTATTTCAGGCATAACATCAACATTTGTAGTCACATTTTCAGTCAAATGTTCACTATATGATCAATATACAAATAAGGTAAGTTTAGGAAATCAGGCATGGCAGCAGAAGCAGTAGAAATGCCTAAACTAGATGATCCTATAGCAGCATTTAGATCACTAGTGTCAAAAGGATTTAAAGCTGAGTTTGATTGAGAAGGACTTACAGTGCTAGCTCCCCCACCTAATTGGTGAGGTTGCTCATTACCTGTGCCAGCAGGGGAATTATTCCCCTCATCTGTTTCCTCCAGCATCCCATCACTTACATCGAGCGACTGTCCCATCTCAGCTGCTTCATCTCCCTGGTTTCCATCATCATTTCCGTGGTTCAAGTTAAAACCTGATGGAATAAAATTGGTCACACCTTCAGGTGTGCCTTGAGACTCAACATCATGGTTTGGTTTAGATTTAAAGTGGAGATTCAGCTCATCAAATGTAACAGAACAAGACACAGTGACTTTGTAACCTCGTGGTTGTATCATTAACAATTTATAGCCTTTTACTCCTTCAGGATACCTGACAGCACTGCCTTGTCGCGAGGCAATGTGCACAAATAAATTTATATTCCGCTACTCGTGACCTTACTACTGGGTAGCAAGTGGTAAGTAGGGGTCGAACCCCAGGGAATTAGGGGGATAAGTTATTCTTTGAGGGAATCGTACAACGAGGGAGCGTGTTTTAAGGTTGATTGGGGTTTTAGCGGTTATAACTAAGTGACCTTTTTTTGGTTGTTTTGGTTTTTAGTGCAGAAAGTAAATTACAGAAAAATAAATACTGAAAAATAAAAAGAAAGACTTACAGTGGGTGATGCGTGATTTGCGAGTCCTCCGGATGGTGAGTGCAACTGATTAAGGCAGTTATACTAGGAAAGTAAATACAAGGGAGTTTTGTAATTTAAGGAAAGCATTCGGGTTCGGGGGCCTTGCATCATAGCCTGTTTTATCATTTTAGTAATCCTTCTAAGTATTCAAACGTGCATCAAGGCCATTTCAAGCGCTCGATTTGCCACACTGTCTAGTCTTTTGCAAAAGTGTTCGAAAGTGAATCAAGGCCATTTCAAGCACTCGACTTGCAACACTGTCTAATCTTTTGCAAAAAACGTAGAGCCCTTGTTCTACTTAGACTAGCACCCCATTTCAAGGTATACTAGCCTATGTGCATCCATTGGACAATCTTTTCCGATGTATCCAAATGGTGTTTGAGAGAGATCGAACTCCTCAGATAAGCTTTGCCATTTCAAGCATCCACTTACCCGAGTATGTTCACGAACTTCCACGGAAGAGCTTTGCCATTTCAAGCATCCACTCAACCTTGGAAGTTCTGACCTAATATATGGCACATAGAACAAGTTTTGAATACAGAGAAAAAACACCAAAATAGTCTAAAACATTTTATAATACAAGTACACCCCTTCAACCGAATGAAGAGTTTAACTACGATTATCCATGGAAGAGGATATCATAGCTAAATACTCGGGGGTTTTTGAAAGACAGTAAGTAAAGGAAAGGGGTGAGTACTTCAAGAACCGAAAAGAGTACTCGAAAATAAAGAAAAGCTTGAGTACTCAAGAACCAACATGAGTACTCAAGACCGAACTATAATACTCAAGAACCAACAGGAGTATTATATATTGAAAACCAAACTTACAAATGCCAAACTTTCTAGAGAGAGAAGTGTATGATTTTTGGAATTGTGGGATGATTTCAAATGAGAGGGGAGGGCTCTTATTTATAGCCATGGGCGGAGGAAATGGATGGTGAGGATGAAAGCATGTGGCTTCATCCAAGGGAAGCTCCAATGGAGGTCAAAGCCGCCGGTTGGAGGTGGAAATGGAGGAGAGCTTGGTGGCTTTGGTCACCTCCTCCCAAAAGCCGCCGGTCTTCATGGATAAGGATGAGTTTTTGTGTGAGTTTTGTGATGTTTTAACAAAACTATCAGTCCAATTTCACTCCGGTCTGATTTTGGTTGTTCCTCGGTTGGATTTGTTTTGAGTGATTCCATGTCAGGATCTTGAGATTTCTGCATTCAGTGTCTGATCGTGACCTTGGACTGACTCGTAATATCTTTTCAGCGTAAAATCCTCTCCTTAGCGTGTTTTCTCTCTAGAGTCCAAAATACCCTGTAGAAATATATCGGAACTAACAAGCAAAATTTAAATAGACAAAAGGTCTAATTTAGTGGGTTTAACTGTGTTTATGATTCGTATAATTATGGTCCATCAGATCACCCCACACTTTTAGTTGTTCGTCCCGAACAATGCTATTAAAGGGCGGCACTAAGTAAGCTTTTAAAATATGAAAGTTAGACTGTGGGACTAGATTTATCCTAATTCATGCATCACTACTTATTACCAAATTAAATCGTGTAAATAAATAGAAGAAACTTGATACTTGTACCTTCGTGCTGAGATGCAAATTATTTTGGATGTTTCGGGAGATAGCCCTTTTTAGGCTCCTGGACTGCATTATCGGGACCGTCTCGCACTATATGGTTTCCTTGTAGCTTTCTCTAGCACGTGATTCGGTTTGGGTTTCAATGGTTTGGTCTTTGATTTTCTTTTGGCGAGGGACAGCTTTTTGTAGTGAATCGGCCTTTGGCCTTTGATTTGACTCTTTGAGTACTTCACTTTTGTTCGGTTAAAACCTTCACAATTTTGGGCCTTTGGCCTCTTGATTTGCTTCTTTGAGCTTTTTGCTTCTTTGTGACGTGCTAGTCCATTTTCTCAAGCCTTTTTGGGAGGTCCAATCATCGCCCGCAAGCCTATGGAAATACCTCCCCGCTCCTCTCATCCTTGTCGTTTCGCGCGGGTCAAGATGAGGGTCGCTCATCTATTTTCTCGGCTACTTTGACTAGAGATAGGACGGTCTGATTCCCGTCCTCGCCTTTTTTTCTTTTTTGCATAAACACTGCATGGCGGAGATGACTTCAATCTTCACTGAAACCCGAAGTGCAGCTTCCACTGACTTTGAAAACCATATAGGTTGATTCGATCCTTCGAGTGCTTGCCAAGCCTCTCTAGGGCAGTTTATGTCAACTCCACATCCCTAGTTTATCTCAGCACAAAGGGACAAATGAGAAGTTACATTCTAAGTTTTTAAACAGTTGAATTTTCACAAGGTTAATGCATGAATTATGATCTATCTTTTTCACATTCTTAAGTTCATATTTTCAAAAAGATAATATTAAAAAAAGAAAACATGTTTATGTACACAGGTGGTTCTCACCCCACACTTTTGAACGAAAGTGTGCCTTTCAGCACAACTTAGTTCAAAAGCCATGCAAGCAGATATTGTACGAGAAGGAAATGATATTAAGGAAAAGGGAAGAACAGAACTCCCTTTATTGTGTCGAATGACATGGCATGAGGCTGGATAATCGAGGGAGTTCGGCTGGGGCCTTGAACTCTTGGCATAGGCCTGGCTGGCTTGATGTTGCACCCAAGTCCGATTCCTGAATAGTCATTTCTTCTATGCACCAAGTGGGTGAGAGCAACTTATTGGAAAAAACTAAATGACAGAAAATAAAAGACAGAAAGTAAGATAGGTGTCGGGTTACCTCCCGACCAGTGCCTTTGTTTAACGTCGTTGGCTCGACAGTACCTCATTCCTGGATCACTGGTTTGGATCCCATGGGTGGCTCAGGTCGTATTTCGCCACTGTTCCTGTGTTGATTTTTGCCTTGCCTTTTCCCGATTTCTTGTGAGATGATGTGCTTGGGTCCAGTTCCCATGGTTCTGGTGGGTTCTCCTTCCAACGTCTCTGAGAAGGTGAGGGACCCTTGACTACTAGTCTCTTGAACTGGGTTTTCTGGTGTTTAGGGCTGCCTTGTCCAGTCATGGCGAAAACATGCTCCATCGAGGAGTCGTTTTGCTCAGGCCCTTTTCCCATCCTCCTTCTAGCCTCTTCATTGATCACATAGTTTTCAGCGATTTGCCTATTGATCAAGGGGAAGAGTTGAGAAGCTTGCATCTTAAGGCTCGGTTCTGCCTCGTTACGTCCGGCTGTGAGGATCTGGTCGTAGATGGTCTCGGAAGCTTGGGTGATGATAGATGGGTATGGCTCGGGCAGCATGCTGGTGGTATTTTGGACTTCTTCCATGATGTGTGGTCACTGATGGACCATAATTATACGAATCATAAACACAGTTAAACCCACCAAATTAGACTGTTTGTCTATTTAAATTTTGCTTGTTAGTTCCGATATTTATCTATAGGGTATTTTGGAGCCTAGAGAGAAAACATGCTAAGGAGGAGTTTTTACGCTGAAAATATATTACGAGCCATTCCAAGGTCACGATCAGATGCTGACTGAAGAAATCTCAAGATCCTGACATTGAATCACTCAAAACAAAGTGCAACCAAAGTCAGTCTGGAGCTGAAATACACCGATAGTTTTGTGAAAACATCACAAAACCTCACAAAACTCACTCTCCCCTCCATGGTGACCGGCGGCTTTTGGAGGAGGTGACCAAAGGAGGAAGCTCTCCTCCTTTTACCACCCTCAACCGGCGGCTCCTCCTCCACCTTGGGATTTATGCCAAGTGTCCTCCTCCTTCACCACATCTTCTCCTCCCCGTTGGCTATAAATAGACCCCCTCTCCTTTGTAAATCATATCCTCAAATTCACAAAACACTTCTCTCTCTAGTTGGCACTTTGTAAGTTTTGTTTTCAATCTATAATACTCCTGTTGGTTCTTGAGTATTATAGTTAGTTCTTGAGTACTCTTGTCGGTTCTTGTAGTACTCAAGCTTGTCTTTACTATTCTTGAGTACTCTTGTCGGTTCTTGAAGTACTCACCCCTTTCCCTTACTTACTGTCTTTTAAAAACCGTAAGTACTTAGCTATGGTATCCACCTCTATGGATATTCGTAGCTAAAATCTTCATTCGGTTGAAGGGGTGTACTTGTATTATAAAATGTTTTAGGCCATCTTTTTAGTGCCTCCTCTTTGTATTCAAAACTTGTTCTATGTGCCATATATTACGTTAGAACATCCAAGGTTGAGTGGATGCTTGGAATGGCAAAGCTCTTCCGTGGGAGTTCGTAAACATACTCGGATAAGTGGATGCTTGGAATTGCAAAGCTTATCTGAGAAGTTTGACCTCTCTAAGACACCATTTGGTTGGTCGGGAATGACTGATCAAATGGACGCACACAGGCTAATATACCTTGGAATGAGGTATTAGTCTAAGTAGAACAAGTGCTCTACGACCTTGGAATGGGCTAGACAGTGTGTGCAAATCGAGTGCTTGGAATGGCCTTGATACACGTTTGAATACTTAGAAGGATCAGTAAAGGTCAATGATAAACAGGCTATGATACAAGGCCCCCGAAACCGAATGCTTTCCTTAAATTCAAACACCACCTGCATTTACTTTCTTAGTATAAACTGCTCTATCAACTGCTCACGTTCCGGAAGGCTTGCCAATCACGCATCACCCGCTGTAAGTCTTCTACTTTTATTTTCAGTACTTTACTTTTCTGTCATTTACTTTTTCGCACTAAAAACCAAAACCAACCAACCAATCACTTACTTTTCCGCACTAAAACCTCAATCAACCTAAAACACGCTCCCTCGCTGTACAATTCCTCAAAGAATAGCTTATCCCCCCTAATTCCCTTGGGTTCGACCCGTACTTACCACTTGCTACCCAGTAGTAAGGTCACGAGTAGCGGAATATAAATTTGCTTTTGCACATAGAACACCGCACCTTAACGACAGTGCGGTGGGCTCCGTCAAAACTGGCGCTGTTGCCGGGGAATTAGCAGTCGGATTAGTTGTTCTTTTCTTTCCCCCCTTCTCATTTCCTCATGACGCTACCCACTACGTATGCATAGACAACAAGACATCTTCCTCTGTTCGGAGGTACGGATGGAGAAGACCCAGTACAACACTGCCAAAACTTTCACCACATTTGCAGCCACATAAAACCTGAAAACGAAATGTTAGAGGAATTTAAGCTTAAATGCTTCAAATTTTCTCTAACTGATTTTGCGACAATTTGGTATTACACATCAACCGCTAGTCGTGCAGAACATTTTGTGGATCTTTGCGTTCCATTCCTGAAGGAATTCTCCCCCCATCCTTACGCCAAAAAACCCGTGAGAAGATCATGTGCCTTCAACAATCCCGGGATGAGACTTTGGACGAATACTACACGAACTATGACACCATTGTCTCAAGCTGCCCGCACCATGGATTCACGAAGAAAGTTCTTCTTCAAAGATTTCTTCGTGGGATGAGGGCCGATGAGCTGACAAGGATTAACGAAGCAATGAGAAGATCAGCTAGGAACTTATCCATAGCAGACATGTGGAACCTCATAGATGACCTGGCCACAGCCACAAAACGAATACCCCAAGCTGACAGAGGAATGCAGATAGAAGAGGCTGGTCCAGAGACAGATGAAGAAGATACTCCCGAGCCATCTGAAGAATCAGACATGGAAAGCATCGGGAGCAACGAGGAAAAACCTTCATGGAAACTGAATGCCATGTCAGCAATGGAAGAAGTCCAGAATACCACCAGCATGCTGCCCAAGCCATACCCAGCTATCATCACCCAAGCAGCCGAGACCATCTACGACCAGATCCTCACAGACAGACATGATGAGGTAGAACCAAGCCTTAAGATGCAAGCTTCCCGACTTTTCCCCTTGATCAATAGAAAAATTGCAGAAAACTATGTGATCCATGAAGAGAATAAAAAAGGATGGGAAAAGGGCCTGAGCAGAACGACTCCTCGATGGAGCATGTTTTCACCATAACTGGACAAGGCAGCCCTAAACACCAGAAAACCCAGTTCAAGAGACTAGTTGTGAAGGGTCCCTCGCCTTCTCAAAGACGTTGGAAGGAGAAACCACCGGAACCATGGGAACTGGACCCAAGCACATCATCTCACAAGAAATCAGGAAAAGGCAAGGCAAAAATCAACACAGGAATAGTGGCAAAATTCGACCTGAGCCACCCATGAGATCCAAACCAGTGATCCAGGAATGAGGTACTGTCGAGCCAACGACAGTAAACAAATGCACTGGTCGGGAGGTAACCCGACACCTATCTTACTTTCCGTCTTTTATTTTTCCGTCATTTAGTTTTTACCAATAAGTCGCTCTCACCCACTTGATGCATAGAAGAAATGACTATTCAGGAATCGGACTGGGGTGCAACATTAAGCCAGCCAGGCCTACGCCAAGAGTTCAAGGCCCCAGCCGAACTCCCTCGATTATCCAACCTCATGCCATGTCGTTCACTCGACACTTTAAAGGGAGTTCTGTTCTTCCCTTTTCCTTAATGTCATTTCCTTCTCATAATTGTCTGCTTGCATGGCTTTTGAACTAAGTCTTGTTAAACGGCACGCCTTCGTTCAAAAGTGTTGGGTGAGAACCACCTGTGTACATAAACATGTTTTCTTTTTTCCTTAATATTATCTTTTTGAAAATATGAACTTAAGAATGTGAAAAAGATAGATCATAATTCATGCATTAACCTTGTGAAAATTCAACTGTTTAAAAACTTAGAATGTAACTTCTCATTTGTCCCTTTGTACTGAGATAAACTAGGGATGTGGAGTTGACATAAACTGCCCTAGAGAGGCTTGGCAAGCACTCGAAGGATCGAATCAAACTATATGGTTTTCGAAGTTAGTGGAGGCTGCACTTCGGGTTTCAGTGAAGATTGAAGTCATCTCCGCCATGCAGTGTTTATGCAAAAAGAAAAAAGGCGAGGACGGGAATCAGACCGTCCTATCTCTAGTCAAAGTAGCCGAGAAAATAGATGAGCGACCCTCATCTTGACCCGCGCGAAACGGCAAGGATGAGAGGAGCGGGGAGGTATTTCCATATGCTCGCGGGCAATGATTGGACCTCCCAAAAAGGCTTGAGAAAATGGACTAGCAAGCCACAAAAAGGCAAAAGCTCAAAGAAGCAAATCAAGAGGCCAAAGGCCCAAAATTGTGAAGGTTTTAACCGAATAAAAAGTGAAGTACTCAAAGAGTCAAATCAAAGGCCAAAGGCCGATTCACTACAAAAGCTGTCCCTCGCCAAAAGAAAATCAAAGACCAAACCATTGAAACCCGAACCGAATCACGTGCTAGAGAAAGCTACAAGAAAACCATATAGTGCGAGACGGTCCCGAGGATGCAGTCCAGGAGCCTAAAAAGGGCTATCTCCCGAAACATCCAAAATAATTTGCATCTCAGCACGAAGGTACAAGTATCAAGTTTCTTCTATTTATTTACACGGTTTAATTTGGTAATAAGTAGTAATGCATGAATTAGGATAAATCGAGTCCCACAGTCTAACTTTCATATTTTAAAAGTTTACTTAGTGCCGCCCTTTAATAGCATTGTTCGGGACGAACAACTAAAAGTGTGGGGTGATCTGATGGACAATAATTATACGAATCATAAACACAGTTAAACCCACCAAATTAGACTGTTTGTCTATTTAACTTTTGCTTGTTAGTTTCGATATTTATCTACAGGGTATTTTGGAGCCTAGAGAGAAAACACGCTAAGGAGGAGTTTTTACGATGAAAATATATTACGAGCCATTCCAAGGTCACGATCAGATGCTGACTGAAGAAATCTCAAGATCCTGACATTGAATCACTCAAAACAAAGTGCAACCAAAGTCAGTCCGGAGCTGAAATACACCGATAGTTTTGTGAAAACATCACAAAACCTCACAAAACTCACTCTCCCCTCCATGGTGACCGGCGGCTTTTGGAGGAGGTGACCAAAGGAGGAAGCTCTCCTCCTTTTACCACCTTCAACCAGCGGCTCCTCCTCCACCTTGGGATTTATGCCAAGTGTCCTCCTCCTTCACCACATCTTCTCCTCCCCTTTGGCTATAAATAGACCCCCTCTCCTTTGTAAATCATATCCTCAAATTCACAAAACACTTCTCTCTCTAGAAATTTGGCACTTTGTAAGTTTGGTTTTCAATCTATAATACTCCTGTTGGTTCTTGAGTATTATAGTTAGTTCTTGAGTACTCTTGTCGGTTCTTGTAGTACTCAAGCTTGTCTTTACTATTCTTGAGTACTCTTGTCAGTTCTTGAAGTACTCACCCCTTTCCCTTACTTACTGTCTTTTAAAAACCGTAAGTACTTAGCTATGGTATCCACCTCTATGGAAATTCGTAGCTAAACTCTTCATTCGGTTGAAGGGGTGTACTTGTATTATAAAATGTTTTAGGCCATCTTTTTAGTGCCTCTTCTTAGTATTCAAAACTTGTTCTATGTGCCATATATTACGTTAGAACTTCCAAGGTTGAGTGGATGCTTGGAATGGCAAAGCTCTTCCGTGGGAGTTCGTAAACATACTCGGATAAGTGGATGCTTGGAATGGCAAAGCTTATCTGAGGAGTTTGACCTCTCTAAGACACCATTTGGTTGGTCGGGAATGACTGATCAAATGGATGCACACAGGCTAATATACCTTGGAATGAGGTATTAGTCTAAGTAGAACAAGTGCTCTACGACATTGGAATGGGCTAGACAGTGTGTGCAAATCGAGTGCTTGGAATGGCCTTGATACACGTTTGAATACTTAGAAGGATCAGTAAAGGTCAATGATAAACAGGCTATGATACAAGGCCCCCGAAACCGAATGCTTTCCTTCAATTCAAACACCACCTGCATTTACTTTCTTAGTATAAACTGCTCTATCAACTGCTCACGTTCCGGAAGGCTTGCCAATCACGCATCACCCGCTGTAAGTCTTTTACTTTTATTTTCAGTACTTTACTTTTCTGTCATTTACTTTTTCACACTAAAAACCAAAACCAACCAACCAATCACTTACTTTTCCGCACTAAAACCTCAATCAACCTAAAACACGCTCCCTCGCTGTACAATTCCCTCAAAGAATAGCTTATCCCCCTAATTCCCTTGGGTTCGACCCGTACTTACCACTTGCTACCCAGTAGTAAGGTCACGAGTAGCGGAATATAAATTTGCTTTTGCACATAGAACACCGCACCTTAACGACAGTGCGGTGGGCTCCGTCAAAACTGGCGCCGTTGCCGGGGAATTAGCAGTCGGATTAGTTGTTCTTTTCTTCCACCCCCTTCTCATTTCCTCATGACGCTACCCACTAAGTATGCATAGACAACAAGACATCTTCCTCTGTTCGGAGGTACGGATGGAGAAGAACCAGTACAACACTGCCGAAACTTTCACCACATTTGCAGCCACATAAAACCTGAAAACGAAATGTTAGAGGAATTTAAGCTTAAATGTTTCAAATTTTCTCTAACTGATTTTGCGACAATTTGGTATTACACATCAACCGCTAGTCGTGCAGAACATTTTGTGGATCTTTGCGTTCCATTCCTGAAGGAATTCTCCCCCCATCCTTACGCCAAAAAACCCGTGAGAAGATCATGTGCCTTCAACAATTCCGGGATGAGACTTTGGACGAATACTACACGAACTATGACACCATTGTCTCAAGCTGCCCGCACCATGGATTCACGAAGAAAGTTCTTCTTCAAAGATTTCTTCGTGGGATGAGGGCCGATGAGCTGACAAGGATTAACGAAGCAATGAGAAGATCAGCTAGGAACTTATCCATAGCAGACATGTGGAACCTCATAGATGACCTGGCCACAGCCACAAAACGAATACCCCAAGCTGACAGAGGAATGCAGATAGAAGAGGCTGGTCCAGAGACAGATGAAGAAGATACTCCCGAGCCATCTGAAGAATCAGACATGGAAAGCATCGGGAGCAACGAGGAAAAACCTTCATGGAAACTGAATGCCATGTCAGCAATGGAAGAAGTCCAGAATACCACCAGCATGCTGCCCAAGCCATACCCAGCTATCATCACCCAAGCAGCCGAGACCATCTACGACCAGATCCTCACAAACAGACATGATGAGGCAGAACCAAGCCTTAAGATGCAAGCTTCCTGACTTTTCCCCTTGATCAATAGACAAATTGCAGAAAACTATGTGATCCATAAAGAGGATAAAAAAAGGATGGGAAAAGGGCCTGAGCAGAACGACTCCTCGATGGAGCATGTTTTTGCCATAACTGGACAAGGCAGCCCTAAACACCAGAAAACCCAGTTCAAGAGACTAGTTGTGAAGGGTCCCTTGCCTTCTCAAAGACGTTGGAAGGAGAAACCACCAGAATCATGGGAACTGGACCCAAGCACATCATCTCACAAGAAATCAGGAAAAGGCAAGGCAAAAATCAACACAGGAACAGTGGCGAAATTCGACCTGAGCCACCCATGGGATCCAAACCAGTGATCCAGGAATGAGGTACTGTCGAGCCAACGTCATTAAACAAAGGCACTGGTCGGGAGGTAACCCGACACCTATCTTACTTTCAGTCTTTTATTTTTCTATCATTTAGTTTTTACCAATAAGTCGCTCTCACCCACTTGATGCATAGAAGAAATGACTATTCAGGAATCGGACTTGGGTGCAACATTAAGCCAGCCACGCCTACGCCAAGAGTTCAAGGCCCCAGCCGAACTCCCTCGATTATCCAACCTCATGCCATGTCGTTCACTCGACACTTTAAAGGGAGTTCTGTTCTTCCCTTTTCCTTAATGTCATTTCCTTCTCATAATTGTCTGCTTGCATGGCTTTTGAACTAAGTCTTGCTGAAAGGCACGCCTTCGTTCAAAAGTGTTGGGTGAGAACCACCTGTGTACATAAACATGTTTTCTTTTTTCCTTAATATTATCTTTTTGAAAATATGAAATTAAGAATGTAAAAAAGATAGATCATAATTCATGCATTAACCTTGTGAAAATTCAACTGTTTAAAAACTTAGAATGTAACTTCTCATTTGTCCCTTTGTACTGAGATAAACTAGGGATGTGGAGTTGACATAAACTGCCCTAGAGAGGCTTGGCAAGCACTCGAAGGATCGAATCTAACTATATGGTTTTCGAAGTCAGTGGAGGCTGCACTTCGGGTTTCAGTGAAGATTGAAGTCATCTCCGCCATGCAGTGTTTATGCAAAAAGAAAAAAGGCGAGGACGGGAATCAGACCGTCCTATCTCTAGTCAAAGTAGCCGAGAAAATAGATGAGCGACCCTCATCTTGACCCGCGCGAAACGGCAAGGATGAGAGGAGCGGGGAGGTATTTCCATATGCTCGCGGGCAATGATTGGACCTCCTAAAAACGCTTGAGAAAATGGACTAGCAAGCCACAAAAAGGCAAAAGCTCAAAGAAGCAAATCAAGAGGCCAAAGGCCCAAAATTGTGAAGGTTTTAACCGAACAAAAAGTGAAGTACTCAAAGAGTCAAATCAAAGGCCAAAGGCCGATTCACTACAAAAGCTGTCCCTCGCCAAAAGAAAATCAAAGACCAAACCATTGAAACCCGAACCGAATCACGTGCTAGAGAAAGCTACAAGAAAACCATATAGTGCGAGACGGTCTCGAGGATGCAGTCCAGCCTAAAAAGGGCTATCTCCCGAAACATCCAAAATAATTTGCATCTCAGCACGAAGGTACAAGTATCAAGTTTCTTCTATTTATTTACACGGTTTAATTTGGTAATAAGTAGTAATGCATGAATTAGGATAAATCGAGTCCCACAGTCTAACTTTCATATTTTAAAAGTTTACTTAGTGCCGCCCTTTAATAGCATTGTTCGGGACGAACAACTAAAAGTGTGGGGTGATCTGATGAACCATAATTATACGAATCATAAACACAGTTAAACCCACCACATTAGACTGTTTGTCTATTTAACTTTTGCTTGTTAGTTCCAATATTTATCTACAGGGTATTTTGGAGCCTAGAGAGAAAACACGCTAAGGAGGAGTTTTTATGCTGAAAATATATTACGAGCCATTCCAAGGTCACGATCAGATGCTGACTGAAGAAATCTCAAGATCCTGACATTGAATCACTCAAAACAAAGTGCAACCAAAGTCAGTCCGGAGTTGAAATACACCGATAGTTTTGTGAAAACATCACAAAACCTCACAAAACTCACTCTCCCCTCCATGGTGACCGGCGGCTTTTGGAGGAGGTGACCAAAGGAGGAAGCTCTCCTCCTTTTACCACCCTCAACCGGCGGCTCCTCCTCCACCTTGGGATTTGTGCCAAGTGTCCTCCTCCTTCACCACATCTTCTCCTCCCCTTTGGCTATAAATAGACCCCCTCTCCTTTGTAAATCATATCCTCAAATTCACAAAACACTTCTCTCTCTAGAAATTTGGCACTTTGTAAGTTTGGTTTTCAATCTATAATACTCCTGTTGGTTCTTGAGTATTATAGTTAGTTCTTGAGTACTCTTGTCGGTTCTTGTAGTACTCAAGCTTGTCTTTACTATTCTTGAGTACTCTTGTCGGTTCTTGAAGTACTCACCCCTTTCCCTTACTTACTGTCTTTCAAAAACCGTAAGTACTTAGCTATGGTATCCACCTCTATGGATATTCGTAGCTAAACTCTTCATTCGGTTGAAGGGGTGTACTTGTATTATAAAATGTTTTAGGCCATCTTTTTAGTGCCTCTTCTTTGTATTCAAAACTTGTTCTATGTGCCATATATTAGGTTAGAACTTCCAAGGTTGAGTGGATGCTTGGAATGGCAAAGCTCTTCCGTGGTAGTTCGTAAACATACTAGGATAAGTGGATGCTTGGAATGGCAAAGCTTATCTGAGGAGTTTGACCTCTCTAAAACACCATTTGGTTGGTTGGGAATGACTGATCAAATGGATGCACACAGGGTAATATACCTTGGAATGGGGTATTAGTCTAAGTAGAACAAGTGCTCTACGACCTTGGAATGGGCTAGACAGTGTGTGCAAATTGAGTGCTTGGAATGGCCTTGATACACGTTTGAATACTTAGAAGGATCACTAAAGGTCAATGATAAACAGGCTACGATACAAGGCCCCCGAAACCGAATGCTTTCCTTAAATTCAAACACCACCTGCATTTACTTTCTTAGTATAAACTGCTCTATCAACTGCTCACGTTCCGGAAGGCTTGCCAATCACGCATCACCCGCTGTAAGTCTTCTACTTTTATTTTCAGTACTTTACTTTTCTGTCATTTACTTTTTCGCACTAAAAACCAAAACCAACCAACCAATCACTTACTTTTCTGCACTAAAACCTCAATCAACCTAAAACACGCTCCCTCGCTGTACAATTCCCTCAAAGAATAGCTTATCCCCCTAATTCCCTTGGGTTCGACCCGTACTTACCACTTGCTACCCAGTAGTAAGGTCACGAGTAGCGGAATATAAATTTGCTTTTGCACAGAGAACACCGCACCTTAACGACAGTGCGGTGGGCTCCGTCAATCACCAAGCATGACCTCACCACCATCACAAAGCTTCAAAGAACTGAAGAGATGCTTGTGTGGTGTGGCATGCATGGTGCTGCCAGAATCAAGGATCCATGAATCACTCTCATGCCCATCAGACATGAGAAGTAATTCATTAAAATATTGAGGACCCTTCTCACAAATGTTGGACTGACCAGATTGGTTATCGTTATTTACTTTGTTCTTTTTATCCTCCATTCTTTTGTAACAAGTGCTAGCATAGTGGCCAAGTCTGCCACGATAGTTGCACTTAACAGGGGAATTCAGTATGATGCATCACTTGTCTAGCTACATCATTAGAAAGTCTCATCATGATCTCAGAATAGGCTAGTTCTTTCATGTCAGTTTTCTGCTGATCAGAGGTGGGGATTATCCACTCCTCTGTCACAGCCCTATAACATTTTTCTTTAACTAAAATAGCCTTCATCCTCATCTTACACATACTGAAATCAGAGGTCCCATTGAAGGGCTTAATCCTCAAGGCATCAGCCATCCCAAAGGCAAGGAATAAGTCCAAGGGTTAACTAGAGAAGTAAAAAAGCACAAATGATGATCACGATTTCTCAAGATCAATTTGTTTGGCTCTGATACCATGTTGTAATGGGATCAAGTCAAGTTCTAGCACAAGTTAAACCTTCTCTATTATTGAATTAGGGACCAAATGTTAGGTTAATAAACAATGCTTGACTCAAGAAAAAACCAACAAATACAAACAAGTAAATCCAGTCCAAATCAAGCAAGAACAAACGAGCAATTTAAATAGCAATCCAAGCAACCAGTTTGAAGGACTTTCTTGATCAGAATCAGCCCTAACCGTGCCCAGACTCATCTCACCTTCGCCGAAGTGTCCCAAGCAGCCAACCCGTGCGTTCACCAGCAATGCTTGCAGTCGAGCCACGCCGGAGTTCGCCCACACTCGTCGGTTTCCAATCAGTCATGCTCGCTCGTCAATTTCACCTCACGCCTCAGAGAATCGCTCAATCAGAGCTCAGAGTGAAGAAGAAAAATCGGATGCCCTAATCCCCAAATTGAATTGTCTTTTGTTGAGTTGCAGCAGGGGATGAAAACGACGTCGTAGGCTTTAGCTTTAGTCCGAGTTCGTTACAAGTGAAACACTATCGTCTTCTTCGTAACGGAATCTCACGCTTCTTCTAAATGACTGCGTTCCTTTAAAGCTGGACTCTTGCGTCTCTCATAACGACACAGCTTCGGCTGATCTTCAAACTCAGGATTTCCCGCTCGAATTAAGTGACGCCGTTTTGTTCTTCTTAGCACAAAACCAGCTGATGCTTGAGGACTCAAAACCATTTTATTCCTGTAAACTTATATAGACATTTGGACTGGACAAACATGATAAATATGGTCCCTTTACTCATTCATATCACAACTGGGATTATCACATTCATAACAAATGCCCTCCTAAGACTAGTTGTGAAGAATAAATGAATTAAAACAGGTACATCTAACCTCAGAGAAGAGAAGGTATAACACAGCCATTGAAGGCTTCAAGCAGCTCAAACTTGGAGCTCTAACCAACATCATCAATATGCACGCTCTCCCTGCAGAAAATAAACTTATTAGCAGGCACTATTTTAGTTCCAAAATCAGCAAGGTTCTCCTCACCAAGTATTTTATCTACTATGATGGTTTTCATTTCAACTAAGTCTCTAATGAAATCCATCCTCACATTTATATGCTTAGCCCTCTCATGATACACTAGATCTCTACACAAACATAGGGCACTCTGGCTATCCATGAAGATCCTAGGAGACTCACTAATCCCACTGATTTCCTTAACTATCCCACTCAACCAAATTGCCTCTTTTGCAGCCTCTTTTGCTGCTATATATTCTGCTTCTGTGGATGATAATGCTACTATGAGTTAGAGCTGACTCTTCCATGACACACAGTTTCCATTCCATATGAAATATAAAGTTGTGGTGGACTTCCTAGTGTCCCTATTGCTGGCATAATCTGAATCTACATAACCTACAATCCCAGCCCTTGGTTCATGGGTTCTATAGACTAATCCTAACCTCTTAGTCCCTAACAGGTATCTTAACAGGTATTTCATGGCATCCCAATGCTTTGTGCCTGGGTCATACATGTATCTACTAAGAACACTAATAGAGAAAGCAAGATCAGGCCTTGTAGATATCATACCATACATAATAGAACCAACATCCACATCATAGGGTACATTCATCATATTCAATCTTTCTTGCTCAGTTTTAGGACAATCTTCTTTAGAAAATACAAGATGCCCTCCTGAGGGTATAGCATTAGACTTAACATTCACAATAGCAAACTTGTCTAACACCTTAGAGAAATAATCAGATTGAGACAAGCAAATTTCTGCACTTGTTATGTTTCTAGTAAATTTTACCCCTAAGATCTTTTGAGCAATGCCTAAGTTTTTCATGTCAAAATATTTTTGCAAACCAGACTTAGTCATTTTAATAGCAGGCATGGAAGGACTTATCAGCAATAGATCATTAACATAGAGCAGCACAAACATTGGGGCATTATTTTTCACTCTTTTTAGATATAGGCATGTATCATATTTGCTTTTTTACAAATACTAAGTCAAGCATGCAACTGTCAAATTTCTTATTGCACTGCCTAGGTGATTGTTTTAATCCATAGATGGATTTCCTTAACAAACAGACATGATTAGGCTTAGTTTTATCAACAGAAAGAGCATGCGCTCGGCAAAGATCGCCCGAGTCCCACTCCCATGAATTCACTCGACCAAATTCCGCTCAATCGAGCGCAGATAGGCTCGCTCGGGCCTCTACTACTTCTTGTTCCCTTATTTTGCGGAGCTCAACCAGGCTCGGATTAGCTCGCCTGAGCATTATTGCAAAGCCTGGTTGTTTAATCCTTGGCTATAAATAGAAAACTTGAGCTTGGGGCACATGCATCTTGGGTTTTTGAGAGAGAACAAGGGTTTTGGGGATCAAGCAATCAAGTTGAAACCACTCTAAGGATAGAAGGGAGACTTTCATCTTAGTTTCTTCATCTTCTTCGTTTCTACTTCACCATCCTTGTAAAAACTACTTTTGCATGTTATTGAACCTGACTTATGATTAGTCCCTCTAGTTTCTCGGGGGACTACGGACCTCCTTGATGTATACACACTACTTTCTATTGAATATATGTTTGAATGAAGCTTTTGCCATGGTTGTGAACTACTTTGATCAAATGTTTATTCTGTGCCTTCCAAGTGTTTGATAAAATGCTTAGGTGGTTTAGAAACATGAACTTAAGGTTGAATATTAAAGAGAATGAGACTAAGGGTTCTAGAAAACAAGTAGGTTCACCCTTGTTAGGTGGTGTTCACTAGTGTGACCCATCCTAGCATCGAGATAGGCTTGGTCTTCACCACTCTTAGATATCGGTCACTCAACGGGAGTCGATGATTTTGAAATTTGAGTTGGGCATGAGCTAAAAATATCGAGAGATTGAAGCTCACATGCGAGGTGCCTCTCCCTTAAATCAAAGAAGTAATCGAGAGATAGAATTTGATTTAATAGTCGCACGTCGTAATCTAACCATTACAATGCTTGTTCTTGCATGAATTTGTGCATATCGAGAGTCTTTTGCACCAGGGAGGGACGTAGTACCGGAAACGCTTTTTAACCCTTGAAAACACCCTCTTTTATTTCATTGTTTTCACTTAGTAATTGATAATCAACAATTCGAACAATCACTTAAGGAATAGACTTATTGGAGTAAAATCGATTAGTGATCTTAGCAGGTTTACACTTGCTCCGTGGACGACCCGGTACTTGCTGGTCTGACAAATTGTTTTTGACCCAATATCTTACTTTCGATCTCATAGATTAAAGTGTGCTAATATTGCAATGTCAAAATGGCACCGTTGCCGGAGAGCAATGAATTAACTTAAGGAACTAGAATAGATTTTACGAGATTTGGACTATTCCACTTGGTCTTCTTGCTATATTACTTATGATGCAATTGTGGCTTAACGGATTTCTTTGTTCTGGTAGGCTTCGGTTGAATGCAAACGAGGTCCAAAGGCAAGGAAAAAGTGACCCCCGATTTTGATCAAGCTTTGAAATACTTTTTGGATTAAGAGAGAGCCAAAGGTCAAGGCTCTCGCAACCAAAGGCAACCTGGTAAGCGAAGACCACCACCCATGGAAAATCTTTCTCCCCGTGGGGAGAAACCTTTGAAGGACTATTCTATTCCAAGCCTTTCCGATTTCCAATTGCCAATAGCTTCACCGGGAGTTGATGCCCCTCAATTTGAGCTCAACCCAGTGTTGATAAGCATGGTGGGCAACAACGCATTCACCGGGATAGGAAATCCCAATGCTCATTTGACTTCCTTCCCTGAGCTATGCGAAACCTTCAAAATCAACAACGTGCCAAAAGAAGCCATATACCTCAAGCTCTTCCCTTTCTCTCTAATGGGTAAGGCCAAAGATTGGTTGTGGAGCCATGAAGCTAATACTTTCACAACATGGGATGAGTTAGCCCAAGCTTTTCTTCTACAATACTTTCCATCGGTAAATACCCAAAGGCTCAAGAATTTGATCAACTCATTTGGGCAAGGGGAAGATGAAACGTTCCATGAGGCATGGGAAAGATTCAAGGAAATCCAAAGAGAATGCCCCCACCGTAACATAGACAAACCGACCATTATCCAAACTTTCTATCAAGGCATGAACGCCAAATCAAAGAGGCAAATGGATCAAGCCGTGGGTGGGGCATTTATTGAGTTTCATCCCACTAATGGAGGATCAATCATAGATAAGATTGCAAAGAATTCCCATTTATGGGGGAGTGAGAGGAGCCTCCTCAAGAAGCAAAACAAGACAAGGAAAGTAGAGGAAGTAGATTCAAGAGAGGATGGTCGTGCCCTCAACAAGAAGATAGACGCTCTAGCCACTTCTTTTAGTGCGCTTATGTGAAATAGTCTCAAAAGCAACCTCGAGTATTTGCCATTTGTACAAGCACCTCTCATGTAGAGGATGATTGCATTCATACTGAAATTATATCATTTGTTCAAGCTTGTGTCCAAGATACAGTTGCGACAGACCTTGAACTCTTTGCACAATAGTTCAGCTTACAGTTCAAGGTTCAGTTGCGACAGACCTTGAACTCGTATCACAATAGTTTGACCAATAGAACTAAAGTAGAAGAACGCACAGAATGATAACCCAGTTCGGCCAGGCCTACTCTTGGGGGTTTCCCACACCCTAGAAGGGACAGCAAATCTTTATTACGAGTTAGAGCTACAAGTGGACTTACGCTTACACCTTGTAATCGCCTAGCCTCTAACACTAGGTCTGTCAGATTTGCAACCGAGGTTTACAGCAGTTAACCTCGATCCCCTTCGTCCAAACCTGCAGTCCGAACGTTCTCGACCTTCTCCAGAAGCTCGGATGCTTTCTCTCGAAAGCTTGTTCACCTTTGTTGTGTGCGACAGTTGATACGCTTCAGGCAGTCTGAGTTGCACTTGAGCAGACTGCACTTGCACCGATGTATTTCCAATGAGAAAACACAACCGGCCATCGCTTTCTTCCTTCCGAATCGATAGTTTTTACTCGTGTATGTTTGATCTTGAAAGTGATGCAGAATAAGGGCGCCCTAGCATTGTATTTGTATGCTTGGATGAAACCCTAATTCGCACAAGATAATCCCATCAAATATTTAGGAAATATTCCTAGATATTTGATGTATTTTGAATCGGTTGGAAGAATATACGAAGTCGTCTTCTTGCCCAAGTGTGTTTTGCCGCCTTCAATGTAGATATTCATTTGAATATCTCATGCTTGATTAAGTCGCTGGCCGACTTCAACTTGATGAAATCTTCGCTGTCCAATATCCTTCCGGGAAATATCCTTGCATCTGATCCACGCTGTGTATGAGTACTAGGATATGTTCGAACTCCCCCTGAACACCTGCTCGAACTGTCTAAGCTACGTTTTGCCAAATACATGCCACTTAAGGGAACATCAATCTCCCCCTTGGCATTTTGGCAAAACCAAATCTACTAGATAACTAAGTCTATCTAACTATCTAGACAGTAGACAACTTTGAGGGAAACAAGAATTGTCTCCTCCAAAATACTCCCCCTTTTTGCCACAAACTGGCAAGGGGTGCGATCCGAGTTCGAACAGTCAATCAAAATGTGCTAGAACAAGCACTAAGTATGAAAGTTTTAAACAAATAGTTCAGGGAGATAGTTTTTTAGAGGACCTTCATTCAGACGACCCATCATCAGCGGCATCCTCAGAATCAGTATCATCACATTCATCCTCACTTGGGTAGCTGAGGGCACGAGCGAGCTTGTTGATCCGCCTGCGTTGCTCCTTGTCCACTTCGATGATGACATTCAGGTCCCTGAGCAGCTGACTCCTCTCATCCCGGCCCATCCTGGCTCCCCCTCGACTCGACTCCGCAACACCCTTTCCTTTCTGGTTCTCCTCCTTGAGATCGTTCAAGTGACGCCCTTTGAACAACTTGTGGTCGACGATGAACTTGCTGGGTGCCTTTGTGAGATGGTCAGGCGAGGCCTTCAAATCTGGAGCTTGATGGATGATCAGCTCATAAATCAGAGACAGGAAGCAGATCTGGTGCAGAGTTCTCATCGATGTAGCATGTTCAGCAATCTGTTTGAACATTATTCTGCCCAGGTTGAACTTCAGCTTATTCCCTATCTGATAAATCAGTTGGGCCATGTCCTTGTTGACAGTAAAGCGATGAGTAGACGGCCTCCAGTTGAAGACAGCTATGAAAAACAGCATTGAATAGAACGTAGACAGATCCGCTGTATGCACAACTGACTCGGGCCTCCACCGAACAGAGCCTGCAGTGATGGTGCTCACTATCTTCTCAAAGCTTGATTCTTCTTCATCAACAACTGGGTCGTCCATGGAGAAGTATACATTGATCAGCTCAGGATCAATCTTGATCCTCCTTCCTCTAACATAGAAGGCCCCATACTCTGCCTCTCCAATGACCCCAAACTTTGGGGGCAAGTTTGCCATGGACTCACGCACCAGCTGTTCGTTGAATGGCTTGCATCTGTCCAGCGTCCAGAACAGATCAGACTCTTTAAGCACCTCAACCACTTCCTTCCCTTTGTAACTAGATGCATCCAGCAGCCTCTTAGGTATGATTTTCCTTTTCAGCACACAATCCCATTTCAACGCAGCGTCTTTATTAACGAACCACACTCCTTTCTTGACCTTACCCATTGGGACAGTCTCAGACTCAGGAGCTGGGACTTTACATCTCCCAGCATCTTCAGAGACGGGGATCGCAGCAATGCGCTTCCTTTTCTTGAAAGAGCCGACTCCCCCTGCACCACTGCTGACCTCAGCAACCTTCTGAACTGATCCCTTTACAGACTTTGCAAAGTCTACCTTCTTCCTCTCCATCTGTGTCCTTTTGAGATTGACAAGAGGGACAAGGTCCTGGTCATCCTCCGAAAGAGTAGCTTCCTTTGACACTGGCTTCGCTGACACCCCATGAACTGATGTACCATCATTCTCCATATGATCATCACAAAGATCACCTTGAATGACTGCTGGTACAGCCACTGTCTCCTTAGGCAAAACTTCCTCTGGAGCTGGTGCAGTTTGAGCTTCAGTCTAAACAGATGGTTCCACAGTTGAACCGCTTGTAGCTTTTTCTGCAACTCTTCCAGTCTCAACACCAGACTGAACACTCGGTTCCACAGTTGGAACACTTGTAGTTTTTTCTGCATCAGATTCTTTTGCCCCAACAGCCTGATCACGCTGAGCTTCCTCTGGACTTGCCACTTCATGATCCTTCTCCTTTTTCAGGTCTTTCATGACATCATCAATGTCTTTGAACATCTTCTGCAACTCCTCATCCTTTTCTGCTGAGTCTGATTCTTCTGGTATGGATTCTTTCAACACATCTGTCTTTCATGATGGATTAATCTCCTCTACCACAGTCTCAGCATGCATACCGGAACCTTCTTCAGTGATTCCTTCTTGATTCTCAGACGGCTCAGCATCATTAATCACCAAATTTCTCTTCCCCGAGGACTCAATGAACTTCTCTGTTTCTTCATCGGACATTGCAATCTTCCGACCTCTAGTGGCATATATCTGAGCTAGATATTTTCTGGGAGAGTCACGAGCCCGCTTAACCTTCTTCCTGCGACCTGCCTTCGGAGGAATGTATCCTGTGGCAAAGATCTTTTCCCTCCATGTTCCTGAGCCTCCAGCCACCTTGCTGGGTTCCTCTTCTTCCATAATCTTGACAGAATCCTTTTCAATAACCGCGCGACCGGCTTTGCCAACCGCAATAGCCCTACCACTCTCAAGATTTCTACCATCATCACCACCACGCACCGCCCTACTGGTTTCAACACCAACAGCCCTACTAGCTTCATCACCGTCAATCGACTCAACATCCTTCTCAACCCCCACAATCTTTTCAATAATAGGAATATTTGCAGATACTGAAGGAACAGTTGGAAATACCTCAGATTGGGGACGGACTTCTTGAGATGTACCAGCATCTAATGAGACAGACGAGTCAACCACGGTTAACTGAGGGATTTCAGTGGTGACTCCTTCGGCAGACTTCTTTGCTTTGGCCAAAGATTCGGTGGCAGATCGTAAAGGTGACACCTTTTTCACCGTCGGAGCTTTCGATTTCGGAATTTTGGATTTCGCCGCCAGAGCTTTTGAGGACTGCATGCCTTCCCTCTTCTTTTCAGTGGATTTGACGCCGAACTTTGCTGACTTCCTTGTGTTCACCATCGCCGTTGAGTGTGTGAGCGGTTGAGATAGAAGTCACTGGATGCTGTTCTAGGGTTTGAGCGAGAGAGGGAGAGCAGACTGCGAACTGATGTGTTTAAAAAAATTAATACTTCAGCCTTTTCAACTTCCCAAATTGGTCAACTCTCGTTTCAAATAACGGCAGGAAAATCTTCAAGAATATTAAAAAAATTTGTCTTCACGCGCTGTTCCTTCTGTTCCAGCTCTCTTCATTAGGTGGTCAGTCCAACTGTTCAGCTGGAGATTTGATTATGACTGAGCACCGTTGGATGCTTTCAGTGGTTGACACCACATAGACCCACTGAGGGTCTGGGTGTTCCACTCCGTGTCCTGCCATGAGGGGTGACCAAGATCTTGGTATGCCTCAGAGTTATCATCTTCTGGTGCCCTCCATATTCATATTTTCTTGTTCGGCTCCAGGCATATTTCTGTGGGCAAGGAACGAACTCCTTCCGTAACTGTGACACCTTCTGTTTCAACAGTTTCCTGGGACAGTTGTCAACATGGATTTGTGCGCATCTCCAACAGGATCTTGTGTGCAAGGTCTTGTCCACTCCCCCTCGCAGAAATCGATGGTTGACGTTTGCACAAGCTAGAGTAACTAGTTGCTGGCCATGGTTCTCGACGTCCATTGATCTCATCAGACCCATCCCAATGGTGTAGCAGTTGTTGGCATCCCTTTTTCCTTTCATCAGTGTATCACCATTCTTGTCTAGGACAATACATGAGTAGCTAGAGAATGATACATAATGTCCATCGTCGCACAGTTGACTGATGCTGATAAGGTTCCTTGTCAGACCTTCGACAAGGAGGGTGTTCTTGAGTGCAGGGAGATCCGGAACCATCAATGTCCCACACCCGATCACCTGACCCTTTCCACCATCCCCGAAGGTGACAAACCACATCTGATCAACAGGTCTAATATGGGTAAGATATTGAGAGTTACCTATCATGTGGGCGGAGCATCCGCTGTCGAGGTGCGAACTATCTCGTGCTGTGTGGCTTGAGGAGTAGCAGGCCACCATGCAAACAGTTTGGTCTATCTTTTGAACCCAGACTTGTTTCTGTCGTGGTGTGGTCTGTTGTTGGAAAGCACGTCGTTCAGCAAGAAACAGGCGACACTTCATCTTGATGTGTCCCATCTGGTTGCAGTACCAACAAGTGCGCCGATCTATCCTTTGTGTCACTGGTGAATAGTCACGGTTTTGGACGGGTGATCTATGAGTCTTTCCACCACCGAGTGTTCCATGCGTCTCCCTGTGAACAGCTCGGTTCTTTCTTTTGGACTGATCTTGGGACAAGTCTACTTTCTGTCTGGGGTGCTGTCTCACCTTCTGTTCTGGAAGGTGTTCAGACACTGGTCTTGCTTTAACACACGTACTGCCTTTAGAGGTACCTTCTTTTGTAAACCCCAGGCCTCGATGTCCAGACTCCAACCTCTGAGATCTGAGAATATCATTTAAGTTGTTAGTGCCAGAGTTTAGCATCCTTACCAACTGTTTGAGGTGATCGAGCTCCTTCTTAGTGTCCGAGTGATCCATCTTTTCAGATTATAGCTGAAGTTACAGCTGTTCTATCCTCCGTAGTTGGAACACTTCTTTGCGCTTCAGATCTGTGATGGTTTTTCTTAGACCCGTCATGCCTACAGGATGAGTGTCTTGGTCCTTCTCCATTTCAACTTTCAGTGAGGAGACCGTCCCCAAGAGTTCTGTTCTCTGAGCAAGAAGACCCAATCTTTCCTGTTTCATCTCAGCCAGTTGAGAATTCAGTGAGACAATTGTACCTTCCAGTTCTACCTTCAGTGTAAGCAGTATCTCGACCTCCTGCCAGACCTTGTCCTTTTCCACAGTGACGCTGGCAACTGTGTCATTTAGCTTCTTGTTGATCTTGATCAGAAGCAACCACTTCTCATACAGATCTTTATATGTCTGAGCCAGAGAATTCTGCGTGAGTTCTTCATTGTCACTGTCTGAGAGATCTTTATTTGGGAGTTCCAACTGTGATGGAACTGTTTCACTGGTGTTGCTGCACTCACCCAGAGTAGTGACAAAGGCCACAAAATTAGTGGTCTCACCTTTTTCTTCGTCTGACTCACTGTCGCTGAAGCTAGCGACCATTGCCTTCTTCTTCATGAGTGTATTCGCACATTGGGAGGCAATATGTCGAAACCCCTTGCATTCATGGCACTGAATTTCTTCCTTTCCTTTGTCAGAAGAGTCTTGTCTCATGTCTCTGGATCTTGACCTGTCGGGTTTCCAGTTTCGGAAGCTATTTGATGAAGGCTGGCCTTATTCTGGTCCATGTCTGTTGATTTTCCGCACCATTCTGCCAAAATTTTGAGCCATCATGGCCAGTTGTTCAGTAGTGCAGCCACCATCCTGTTTGTCTTCAGACATGTCCGCCTTTGGGCGATTCCCTTCACTTCCCCAGGTTGAAAATCATGATTGATCTCGTAGGTTCTGAGAGAACCCATCAGCTCGTCCAGTTTTAGTTTGGCAATGTCGTGCATTTCCTCTTTGGCCGTGACCTTCATCGCAAATCTTGGAGGGAGTGATCTTAAGACTTTGCTGGCCAACCTTTCTTCATCGATGGGTTTCCCTAGAGCAGAAGCCTCGTTAGCCAGTTCCAGAACTCTGGTGTTGTACTCAGTGATAGTTTCACTTTCCTTCATCTTCATCTCTTCAAACCTGGTTGTGACAGCCTGCATGCGAGAGTTGCGAACTTTGTCGGTGCCTTCAAAGGCAGTTTGGAGGATGTCCCATGCTTCCTTGGCCACTTCACAGTTGATGGTTAGCTTCATGCCGTTTTCATCTACTGCCGAAAAGATTGCGTTCATAGCCTTTGAGTTTCCCATAGAAGCTTTGTCCTCCTCTTCTGTCCACAGAGTTTCTAGTTTTGCGATCGGTTCTCCAGTGAGGTTGTTCATCATGGGTTCCGTCCAACCTTTCAGAACAGCCTTCCATGCTTTTTCTTCTAGAGATTTCAGAAAGGATCTCATCACGGGCTTCCAGGTGGCATAGTTCGATCCTTCGAGTAGCGGGGGTCTGGTGATGCTTTGTCCTTCTTTCAGAGTCATCTTGAACAGTTCAGGATCCCACTCAGTGTGTCGAGTGTCGACTCTGATACCAATTGAAATTATATCCCCTGTTCAAGCTTGTGTCCAAGATACAGTTGTGACAGACCTTGATCTCTTTGCACAACAGTTCAGCTTACAGTTCAAGGTTCAGTTGCGACAGACCTTGAACTCGTATCACAACAGTTTGACCAACAAAACTAAAGTAGAAGAACGCACAGAATGATAACCTAGTTCGGCCAGGCCTACTCTGGGGGGTTTCCCACACCGTAGAAGGGACAGCAAATCTTTATTACGAGTTAGAGCTACAAGTGGACTTACGCTTACACCTTGTAATCGCCTAGCCTCTAACACTACGTCTCTCAGATTTGCAACCGAGGTTTACAGCAGTTAACCTCGATCCCCTTCGTCCGAACCTGCAGTCCGAACGTTCTCGACCTTCTCCAGAAGCTCGGATGCTTTCTCTCGAAAGCTTGTTCACCTTTGTTGTGTACGGAAGTTGATACGCTTCAGGCAGTCTGAGTTGCACTTAAGCAGACTGCACTTGCACCGATGTATTTCCAATGAGAAAACACAACCGGCCATCGCTTTCTTCCTTCCCAATCGATAGTGTATACTCGTGTATGTTTGATCTCGAAAGCGAGGCGGAATAAAGGTGCCCTAGCATTGTATTTATATGCTTGGATGAAATCCTAATTCGCACAAGATAATCCCATCAAATATTTAGAAAATATTCCTAGATATTTGATGTATATCTTTTGAATCGGTTGGAAGAATATACGAAGTCATCTTCTTGCCCAAGTGTGTTTTGCCGCCTTCAATGTAGATATTCATTCGAATATCTCATGCTCGATTAAGTCGCTGGCCGACTTCAACTTGACAAAATCTTTGCTGTCCAATATCCTTCCGGGAAATATCCTTGCGTCTGATCCACGCTGTGTATGAGTACTAGGATATGTTCGAACTCCCCCTGAACACCTGCTCGAACTGTCTAAGCTACGTTGTGCCAAATACATGCCACTTAAGGGAACATCACATACATTCTCACAAGAAGAGACGCAAGATAATGAGGACGTTAATTTCTTGCAAAGAAACCAAGTGAACTATGGGAGAGACCGGGACCACCCCAACTTTTCATATAAGACAACTAAACCAATCAAGTATGATGCAAATTGGCGCCAAAAGAGAAATCCTCCCCCCGGTTTCACCCCAAGAAACCAAGATTATCCAAGGCAAAATCAAGGTTATCAAAAGCAAACGTATCAAGGACAATCAAGTCAACCTCAACACTAAATTCAAGTTCAACCACCACCTATGAAAGACTCTACTATGACCACATTGGGTTCTACTCTTGTTGCGGGTCAAAACAAGGCGACTGGAGATCGAAGAAAGATAGCTCAAGATCAAATCAAGGCCGCTCAAGAGAATAAACTCATGTTCCAAGCAATAAACTAAAGGCTAGAGGAAATGTCCACTCACAACAAGATGTTGGAAACTCAAATTGCCCAACAAGCTAGTTCATCCACGAGATATCAAGGGAAACTTCCATCTAAGCCAGACTTCCATCACAATGAACATGTGAACGCTATAACCTTGAGAAGTGGGAACACCTACACACCTCCCTCACCCAAGTCAAAGGACACTAGCACAAGGTTGCCTATTATCAACGAAGAAAGCAACGAGGAGGTCGAGGAAGAAATCTCCACGCCAAAAGAAGTTCACCCAAGGAACTCAACAAAGGAAGTTGCTAAGGATGCAATGAAAGAACCTCCCCCTTATAAGCCTCCCATGCCATTCGCTGAAAAACAATTGAAGAAAAACAATGAATCACACTTCCACAAATTCGCAGAAATGATGAAGAAAATCAATGTGACACTACCAATCTCCGAGGTATTATCCCAAATGCCCCTTTATAATAAATTTCTTAAGGATATAATCTCTCATAGGCGTGAAATTAGTTTGGTAAATCTAAATGTGGAATGTAGTGCTATTGTGCAAAATCCAATGCCTAAGAAAGAGAAAGATCCAGGGTAGTTTTCCATTCCTATCTCTATTGGTGATGTTAACATAGGCAATGCGTTGTGTGATCTAAGAGCTAGTATTTCATTAATGCCTTTCTCTATTTATAAGAAACTTGATATGGGGACTCTCATGCCTACTTCCGTTAGTTTACGCCTTGCGGATCGCTCCTCTAGGATCCCAAGTGGAATCCTAGAAGATGTGCCCGTGAAGGTGGGGAAATTTTACAACCCCGTGGATTTCTTTGTCCTAGAAATGGTAGAGGAGCGAGAGATCCCAATCATTTTGGGAAGGCCATTTTTGAAAACTACTAAAGAGGTGATAAGTTGCATAAATGATTCACTAGAGTTTGAAATAGGGGGAGAGAAAATCAAGTTCTATCTACGACAAGCATGTAGCGCCCCTAGTAATTCTTTGGATTGTAACATGCTCGATGTTTACAATTATTTTTCTTGTGATGAACTGACCCCTATTGAGCAAGAGCTATTGAGTGATGAAAGTATAGGTGACTCTATGATGGACCTATTGATGATGGACCTATTGATGATGGACGAGGAAAAACAAGAGGAGGAAAAAGATGATGAGAACGAAAAAACGGAGAAAGGAGAAGGTAAGGGACCTTGTGGGATAGAGCTTTAAGGCTTTACCTATAAGTCTAAAGTACGAATTTTTAGGTCCCAACTTTACCTTTCCCGTAATACTGAATGCATCTTTGAATGAGCTTGAGACCTCTAAACTATTGCATGTGCTTAGAACGCATAGGGAGGCTATTGGTTATTCCATTGATGACTTAAAAGGGATTGGCCCCGAAATATGCATGCATAGGATTAAATTGGATGATGATGCTAGACCAACCCGAGAGAGGTTGAGGAGGTTGAACCCTATGTTAGGGGAAGTTGTCTTCAAGGAGATAACTAAGTTAAGGAAGCGGGAATCATTTATGCCATTTCCGACTCGAAATTGGTAAGCCCAATCCACGTGGTCCCTAAGAAAGGTGGCTTGACAGTAGTCAAGAATGAAAAAATGAGTTAATACCTACACGCACCGTCACGGGGTGGCGGATGTGTGTTGATTACCGTAAGCTAAATAAGGGCACTAAGAAAGATCATTTTCCTTTACCTTTCATTGATCAAATGCTAGAAAGGCTTGCTAACCATGAAAACTTTTGTTATTTGGATGGGTATATGATCGGTCCAATTATCGACCCGAAATTCACCTCATTCGATGAAGGATTTAGTTTGATTTCCCAAACTTTTGTTATTGTTTGATCCTTTTCTCCTAGTGTTTCAGGTCAATCGACGCGATGAGCACTTTGGATTCCATCTGAAGCAAATCAATGCAAAATAAGCAAAAATCGGGCAAATAGACCTATTCAGCTTGTTTAGAGCGCCAAGAACACATACGATGTCGAATTCACACCTGCCAAAGCTTGTTGGAAAGATAACTCAATTGACTACAACTTTGTAGTTCGCACCAAGAGCAGATTTATAGGTTAAAGCGGTTGAAAATTCAATGGAAGTCCAACAAGTCGTGATGATGGGACCATCACGGTCTGTCACGGGCCACCATTCTTTGCCAAGAGCAAGAAGGGGCCGTCATGGCCGTGAAAACTTTACCATCCCGGTCTGTCACGGGCCACTATTCATTGCCGAGAGCAGCAAGAGGCCGTGATGACTTGGCCATCACGGACAGAATGGAATTTTAGGAAATTAATAGATATTTAAAGAGGATTTCGACCCACAATCAAAATACGCTTGATTTTGGAGAGTTTCTGACCTAACTTGGAGAAAAAGAAAGAGAGAAACGTCACCGGAGATCGAAGAATCAACAAGCCAATTCGTCAACACGGGTTCCTCGTCCTTTATCTCTCAAATACATTATTCTTGGTTGTCTTTACCATGAGTAGTGAGTAATCTCTTTTATTCCAGGATCCTACGTATCCCATGCTATACCTAACTCTTCATGTGATCAAATAAGATGCTTTTTCATTAATGCAATTCGAGTATTCAATCTCATTGTGCTTATTTTTATCATTCTTGCAAGTTTTACATTGAATGGGATGTATGCCTGCTAGAACGTATTTAGGTTAATTGTCAAAAGATTGATGGGTCCTAGGTATTAATTGGATTGCATGAAATTGATATTACGGCATGGTAGCTACGCTGGTAGTACATGAACGAATAGAAAAGTTGACTTTATTGTCTGAAAACCCCTAATCTTGATAATCGAAATCGTTGATAATCCATGGATGGGCGACGTTCAATGATCTAGGTTAATCTAGATAATGATCCGTGCATGGGCGGCTTGTCTAGTGTTATTTTAGTTTATTTTCATACTCGAGAGCATGATTGAATTGTGTAATATGATTGCATGATTTGTGGAGTAGCACGGGTGAAGTTTGATCTTGGAATTCTTTCTCTGATTGAATCAGGCCTTCTCTAATTTCAGTGTCACTTAGGAATTAGTAATAACCAAACCTTTTTCTTGTAGGAGTAGCTGAACACATATACGTACGCGTCTGTTCCTTGGATCGACCCTTGGCTTACCAAGGTTTATAAATTGTTTTTGACTGCAACCTGACCCCTAAAACTTATAACTTGACAACCATAAATGGTTAAAATTCAGTTGTCAAAATGGCGCCGTTGCCGGGGAAGATCGTTTAGTGCGTTATTAGATTTTGCGAGTATAGTTTAGGACTATTCCATTCTTTTTATAATTCCTTGTGCATACTCGGTATACTTCTTCACTTCACTAATCACTTTTATTTTGAATGTTGCGAGGATGTTCTCTTTTTGTTATCAAGACACCTACTCAAGGGAAGAGCCATATTCATTTGATACGAATGTGGAAGGCAATCAAAATCAGTTTTATGATCAACCCTACTATCAAGATGACCATTATTATGAGAGCTACCAGAATTAGTCGCAACAGTAATAGCCTCAGAACACTGGAGAATCATCGCGTATAGAGTCCTTGGTGACTAGTTTCTTGGAAAAGCAACAGAAGTGGACTCAGGACCAAGATAGGCGAGCTCAAGAGACGTCTTCAGAGATAAAAGACCTTTGGAAAATGGTAGAACAACTCGCAATTAGGTAGAAAATATTGATGAATGAGTTGGAGCAACAAGCCACTGCAGCCACCGAGGAAATCATAAATGAGGAAGTCGAGATGGAAATGGCCAGCCATCACGAAATTCAAGTTTATGAAGCTCCTCGACCTTCAACTTTATTATTGGTGGAAGTGAAAGGTGATCATGATATGAAGCTGGGTTCCAAACCAGACTTAGAGATGGAGCACTCTATGCCGCTAAATGACCAGAAGTACGAAGACTTTATTGATGTGTACATGAGTTCGTTTAAACAGAACCATCGCATACACATAAATACGATAGTGAAGGGAAATTCTGAAGTATGTGCACCTGAGATCTTATCTAAAAAGTATAAAGAAAGTGTTCTTGCTGGAGCTGGCTTTCAAGATGTATATCTTGCTACTACGCCTCCAGACAAGTTTCGACAGTTCTTGCCTTACATCTTAAAACTGTCATTAAGGAGCCACTACTCTCCCTTGACTCTAATGGGATTCGAATTCATGAAGGGAATGTATGCTCTACTTCCATAGTATCGACTCGAAATTCACCTCATTTCATGAAGGATTTAGTTTGATTTCCCAAACTTTTATTGTTGTTTGATCCTTTTCTCCTAGTGTTTCAGGTCAATCAACGTGATGAGCACTTAGGATTCCATCTGAAGCAAATCAATACAAAATTAGCAGAAGTCGGGAAATAGACCTATTCGGCTTGTTTAGAGCGCCAAGAACAGATACAGTGTCGAAATCACACATGCCAAAGCTTGTTGGAAAGATAACTCAAGAGGATACAACTTTGTAGTTTGCACCAAGAGTACATTTATAGGTTAATGTAGTAAAAAATTCAATGGAAGTCCAACAAGCCGTGATGATGGGACCATCACAGTCTGTCACGGGCCACCATTCTTTGTCGAGAGCAAGAAGAGGCCGTGATGGCTGTGAAAACTTTACCATCCAGGTCTGTCACGTGCCACTATTCATTGCCGAGAGCAGCAAGAGGCCGTGATGACTTGGCCATCACTGGCAGAATGGAATTTTAGGAAATTAAAAGATATTTAAAGAGGATTTCGACCCACAATCAAAATACGCTTGATTTTGGAGAGTTTCTGACCTAGCTTGGAGAAAAAGAAAGAGAGAAACGTCATCGGAGATCGAAGAATCAATGAGCCAATTCGTCACCACGGTTTCCTCATCATTTATCTCTTAAATACATTATTCTTGGTTGTCTTTACCATGAGTAGTGAGTAATCTCTTTTATTCCGGGATTCTATAGATCCCATGTTATACCTAACTCTTCATGTGATCAAATAAAATGCTTTTTCATTAATGTGATTCGAGTATTCAATCTCATTGTACTTATTTTTATCATTCTTACTAGTTTTACATTGAATGGGATGTATCCATGCTATAACGTATTTAGGTTAATTACCAAAAGATGGATGGGTCCTAGGTATTAACTGGATTGCATGAAATTGATATTAGGGCATGGTAGCTATGCTGGTAGTACATGAACTAATAGAAAAGTTGACTTTATCGTCTGAAAAAACCCTAATCTTGATAACCGAAATCGTTGATAATCCGTGGATGGACGGCGTTCAATGATCTAGGTTAATCTAGATAATGATCTATTGATGGGCGGCTTGTCTAGTGTTATTTTGGTTTATTTTTATACTCGAGAGCATGATTGAATTACATAACATGATTTGCTTGATTTGTGGGGTAGCACGGGTGAAGTTTGATCTTGGAATTCTTTCTCTGATCGAATTAAATCTTCTCTAATTTCAGTGTCACTTAGGAATTAGTAATAACCAAACCTTTTTCCTATAGGAGTAGCTGATCACATTACTTGCATACTAGTATACGTACGCGTCTGTTCCTTGGATCGACCCTTGGCTTACCAAGGTTTATAAATTGTTTTTGACTGCAACCTGACCCCTAAAACTTATAACTTGACAAATATAAAGGGTTAAATACGCTTGTCAGTATAGCACATTCTTCCAAATCCCTATACATCCTTTGGACCAAGAGAAAACCACTATCAATGCGCTGGGAATCTTCCAAAGGTGCCAAATGGCCATTTTCTACGAATTCATTGAAAACACAATGGAAGTATTCATGGATGACTTTTCGGTTTATGGTTATTCCTTTGACTTTAGCCTAGAAAACCTTTCAAAGGTTCTTGATAAATGCATTGAGACCGATCTAGTAATGAATTGGGAAACGTGCCATTTTATGGTACAAGAGGGAATTGTGCTTGGGCATCTTGTCTCTAATTGGGGAATTGAGGTGGACAAAGCCAAGATTGAACTCATTGAAAAGCTCGCACCCCCTAAACACGTGAAGGGAATTCAAAGCTTCCTTGGGCATGCCGGGTTCTACCGGCGCTTCATTAACGATTTCTCTAAGATTGCCAAGCCATTAACCGATCTCTTGCATAATGATACACCTTTTGTATTTGACGATCCTTGTGTTGAAGCTTTTAAGAAGCTAAAGGTTGCCCTCACACCCGCTCCTATAATCCAACCTCCTAATTGGGAACTCCCCTTTGAGCTAATGTGCGACGTAAGTGACTATGCCATTGGAGCCATTTTAGGGCAAAGGGTAGACAAGAAGCTACATGTGTTCTATTACACGAGCAAGGTCTTAGACCAAGCCCAATCAAACTACTCCACTACGGACAAGGAGATGCTAGCTATTGTCTACGCCTTCAAGAAATTTAGGCAATACTTGGTGGGATCAAAAACCATAGTCTATACTGATCACGCCGCCCTCAAGTACCTTATTTCTGAGAAAGACGTTAAGCCTAGGCTCATAAGATGGGTACTTCTACTTCAAGAGTTCGACATAGAAATCAAAGACACGAAGGGAGTAGAGAACTTGGCCGTCGATCATCTTTCTAGACTAGTGCCTTTGGAAAAGGAAGCCTCAAGTGAGGAAATGCCCATTGAGGATTCCTTTGTTGGTGAATACTTGATGAGTCTAGAAAATGCACCCGCACAATGGTACGCTGACATAGTAAACTTCAATGTTTGTGATGTGCTTCCTCCAAACATGAACTGCAATCAAAAGAAGAAATTTGTGCATAATGCAAGGAGATACTATTGGGATGAGCCCCATCTTTTCAAGCTTTGCTCGGATGGTATTTATAGAACATGTGTAGCCGACGAGGATATACAAGGAATCTTGCACCATTGCCATTCTTTCCCTTATGGAGGCCATGGAGGAAGTTATAAAACCGCGGCCAAGGTACTTCAAAGTGGACTCTATTAGCCCTCAATATTCAAAGATGCCTACAATTTCGTAAAGGCTTGCGACAAGTGCTAAAGAAGTAAGAATATCTCCAAAAGGGACGAGATGCCCCAACAAGTAATGCTAGGAGTGGAGATCTTCGATGTGTGGGGGGATAGATTTCATGGGTCCTTTTCCCCTTCCTATGGAAACCGCTACATTCTCGTAGCGGTTGACTATGTTTCCAAATAGGTCGAAGCTGTAGGCTCCCCAACTTGTGATGCAAAGATCGTAGCAAAACCTTCAAGAAGGTAATCTTCCATAGATTTGGAGTCCCAAGAACCGTGACTAGTGATAGGGGATCTCACTTCAAGGAAAAGCAATTTGAAGCACTTTTAAAGAAATATGCGGTCTACCACAAGGTTGCTACGCCTTACCACCCTCAAACTAGCAGGCAAGTTGAGGTTTTGAATAGAGAATCAAGGTTATCCTTGAGAAAACACTGGGAAATTCTAGGAAGGATTGGTCCTCAAAATTGGATGATGCTCTTTGGGCATATAGGACCGCGTTCAAAACTTCAATAGGGATGTCTCCCTTTAGGCTCATTTAAGGGAAACATTGTCACCTTCCGGTTGAACTAGAGTACAAGTCATTTTGGGCGGTTAGAGAATTGAATTTTAACTTAAAAACCGCCGGAGAGAAGAGGCTATTGGATTTCAATGAGTTGGATGAAATAAGACTAGACTCATATGAGAATGCCAAAATCTACAAACAAACGCAAAAGAAATGGGATGACAAGAAATTTTGAGGAAGAAGTTTAAGGAACGGGACCAAGTCCAACTATTTAACTCAAGGTTAAGACTATTCCCGGAAAGCTAAAATCAAGATGGGCGGGTCCATTTAAGATCCAAAAGGTGTTCGAGGATGAGCATGTCAACTTATTCAACCAAAGAATGAAATTTTCAAAGCCAACGGGCAAAGACTCAAGCTCTATCATGAAGTACCCCAAGATACCGAGAACACCAAAATATCCCTACATGACATATCCGCTTGAAAACTCCTCAAGTGCTTTTCTAAATATTCTATGGGGAGATTCGGCCCGGTCTTTGGCAAGACATTAAACGAGGCCCTCTCCGGAGGTAGCCCGTTGAAGTGTTCATTTTTGCGCTAATATTTTGCATGCTTGGTATGGTACTTGAAGCCGAAACCCAACCGACCGGTTCACCATGACCTAATTTTGAATCCTAATATTCATGAAAATGCATGAGTCAAGATGGTGGATAGATGATTTGATTGCTCATAAGATGATGGAGTAACTTTGTGTGGGTGATTGCTTTCACTACAAATTTCTCCATTGAAGGACTAGCATGTGAGTAAAGGTTGAAGACCATAGAGGAGGAAACTTTGGCCACGCAATTGTCATATCCATGTACTATCCATAAAAAATTACAATAATGCAAAAGCTCCCCCTCTCAACCTCTACGTATGGCCACTATCTCCCACCCCCCGCCCCCTCTTAAGAGGGGCGGGTCCATTTAAGATCCAAAAGGTGAAGGACGGGCATGTCAACTTATTCAACCAAAGAGGGCAAATTTTCAAAGCCAACGGGCAAAGACTCAAGTTCTATTGTGCCCCAAGATACCGAGAACACCTAAATATCCCTACATGACATATCCGCTTGAGGACTCCTCAAGTGCTTTTCTAAATATTCTATGGGGAGATTTGGCTTGGTCTTTGCCAAGACATTAAACTAGGCCCTCTCGGGAGGTAGCTGACGGGCGTCGTCGTACCCGTCAAAAATAATTATTTCTTTCTTTCCGACTAGCTTGTGGTAAGTCGGGTCGTATCCACAGAGATCGGTGTGAGAACCTGTTTACTAAGTACAAAAGTAACAATGGGGGTAAATCTCGAACAAGTAAATAAAACGCAAGTAACAACAACGCGATCAATTATCAATAGAGCAATCGTCACAAAATTTCAAGTATCGAATATTAGAGAACAGTGCAGGCTAGTACTTTCGACTGTAATGCAAGACTAAATCATCGACCAAACCGTTTTGATTTCTAATGTTTTACAACTTATAGCTCCCCGCTAGGTTGCACTACAATTTGTCCTAGGGTGTCAATCCTAGTGGTCTATTACTTGTATCCTAGTTTACTATCCCCGCTAGGTTGCTAGTAAACTTTGATAATCGAAATTAACACACAAACATTAGCTCCCCCGCTAGGGTTCCACTCATGCGAACATGTCAATTTCATAAACAATGCATAGTAATATGACGCAAAACATAGAAATTCAATAATAGTCTCAAGTCAATACATCACAGTTTCAAGTTCTAGCCTACACAAGTGAGTTTAGCTACTCATGGTAATAGAATACATAATCAAGTGTGTTTGAATAGAATGAAACGATGTTACTGATAACAGTAGAAGTCAATGGAGTGTATCTCCTCTTGGAACGAATTACTGTTGCTGCTGGGATGATGAATTAGACAATTACTTCTCAGTACCAAAACCTTCTCCCCCAATTTTCCCTCGCAAGTCACGGCCAAGAAGAATATATGATTTCTTCTTTTCTTCTTCTCCTCTCTTTATCTTCTCAAGATCTCGCCTCTTTCTTCTTCCTAGAATGGCTCCCCGTATTCTCCAATTTTGCTCTCAAGAAAACGAATCCGATTTTAGGAAATCTTGCCAGCTGGCGTTACGCACGGACGCCTCTTGCATTTTGTCTCCCGCGGACGTCTTGATAATATTGCTAAATGAAGAGACCTCCGCGGACTGCACTGATGAAAATTCCAAGGTGCTTCGGTCTTCATTTCTTTCCGCGCAAAACATCTTCTAATAGGCTCTCTTTAGCCAGTATTCCTTCTAGGGTCTCCGAATGTACCTGAGAATGAAAACTACACACAGGTAGTGAAATAATATACAGCTAACATTAAGAGACGGGGTTTAAACATATAAAATAGTCGTACAACTACGACTTATCAAACTACCCCACACTTGAACTTGTTCGTCCCGAACAAGAACAAAGCCACAGAACAAATTATAATGCACTATCATGCTAATCCTTACATCTCAATCCCAAATCCAGCAACTAATCTTATCATGCTTAAAATTCTAACAATGCGAGTAAAGATAGGTTTTCCGATACTTGTTACCTCGCGAGTTGCAATTCAAACGACCTTGGATGTTTGGGAGATAGTCCTTTATAGGTACCACGGACATTGCATTCTTTTCTGAGTTTTGGTCTTTAGATTGAGTCGGCGGTTTTCTCTGACACGTGATTAATTCACTGCTTTCGTTCCGTTGAGCCTTGAATTCCTTAACTTGTATGGACTTTGATAAACTACACATCTTGCTTGAATCAATCAGATTTCTGATTTTCTTCTTACTTGATGGTTTGCCTTCGGCTTTTGAATTTGTTTCTTGTCCACATAATCATTTGCGCCCTTAAACCACTCCAATCATAGCCTCCGAATAATAGCATAGGAGTGCGTCCCGCTCTTTTCTCATCCTCGTCGTTTCTGCATGAGGCAAGGTAGGGGTTACCCACCCATTCCCAGCTACTCCGACTAGAGATGGACAGTTCATTTTTTCTGTCCCGCCACCACTGCGAACGCATGAATATACTTGAATTACTTGGTGACGGAGCTACTCTTGGGACTAGGCTAGTGAAGCGTCAACCTCCACCACTTTTCACAATCATCAAAACCAAAAACTCAGAACTTCTTGCAATTTGCCGTACCCTTCTAGGACATTTCTGTCAACTCCACATCCCTGCATATCACAACTCACAAGAACAAAGCATCGAATTTTTTTTTTAAATTTCGCATTTTTAGTCAAATGAGCACAATAGTCATAAAAAACTGGAAATGAGATTTTTGACATATGAGAAAAGCATAGCAGTGCATTATCAGTTCATTACGACACATAACATGTGACATAAAAATTTAAAACGGCCACGACACACGACTGACTCTATAACATCCCACCCCACACTTAAATTCATCCGTGTCCTCACGGTATAATTCCCGAGATGAGATGCATAACAAAACAGACTCAAGTAAAAACAAGAAGAAATAAATATAAAGCGAAAGGAACTGGTACTCCCCTAATAGACTGGTGGTGGTGCTGGGCGTTGCGATTTTTTTCCCTTTTTAAATGAACCGCGGACGCCTCTGTCTTTTCCTCCCGCGGACGTCTCTTGACTTATTAATAAGTGTTGAGACGTCCGCGCACATTATTGTGCAGACGTGCGCGATTAGCACTGACTTCGAATTTTTTTCTTTGTTCAATCACCTGAAAACACCAGAAATAAAAAGAAATGCACTCGAGGCGCATTATCAGCTTCCCAATTCCACTATATAACCTACTCCTAACATGTGTAAAGTAAAAGAAAAATACACCGGGTTGCCTCCCGGTAAGCGCCTTTGTTTTACGTCTTTGGCTGGACATTACCTCTTGCTAGGTAGGATATACTGGCTCCGCCAGTTCAACGTCCTCAGTGGTTGCCTCGAATCCATCATAGTATGGATTGACTCTTTGCCCGTTCACTTTGAAACTCTCTCCTCCTTCGGGTCCTCACAATTCCAACGCTCCATGATTGTACACCTTTACAACGACGTATGGACCTGTCCAACGAGAACGCAATTTTCCGGGCATAAGTCTTAATCTTGAGGAAAATAAAAGTACGTTTTGCCCCACTTCATAGCTGCGCCTCAATATGTGCTTGTCATGGTACATTTTCGCTCTTGCTTTGTAGTCTGACTGGCTCTCGTAAGCCTCTAAGCGGATGACTGCAAATCTAAATTTATAATTCCTTACTCTAAACTGTGGGTTAGTACAGTGGCAAGCAAGGGTCGAACCCAAGGGAGCTAGATGGTTACTATTTGTTCTGTAAAAAAGGAAAGAAAAGACAATTGGGTTTGTGAGCAATTAAGAAACAGTGCAAAAATAAGAAAAAAGGCAAGTGTGTATCAATGAGAGAGAATATTCAGACTAGGGTTTTCGATTGTGACTTGTTTTATCCTTGACTTCTTAAAATCTAATTCATAGTTTCTAAGTGTGGTTGTCCCGACAAAGGTGACCTCCCAAGTAACCCGACAAAGGTGTTACGCCACAACCTAACCTGACAAAGGTGTTAAGCTTCTAATTCCCCTAAGTCAAACAACCCGACAAAGGTGCTATTTAACCTAGATGTGCTATCTACCCAAACGACAAAGTAATAGGCAGATAATAATGATAGAAATATTGATTAACTAAGTTTTGCGACAAAGCTTCTACCTAGTCAAGCAATAATTCAGAATAAGGCACGAGAATGAGTAAAACATGAATAGCATTAAGAACTAAGTCTCGAAAACGATCGTCACAATGTACAAACCCTAGCCCGAATAACGGGTTTAGCTACACATAGCCATGGAAACAAGACAATAACAAAAGAACAATGTAAACTTCTCTATAATGCCGAGAGGGAGGATGGACGACCGGGCCGTGAGGGCTGAGTGTCGAGGGTGCTAGGAACGCCGGACGGTTTCAGCCGAGAGGAGGAGAGGTGAGCTCGCTCGTGAGGAGGAATGCTCGATTGTGGGATTGTTGAGAGCTCGCTTGTGAGAAGGAATGCTCGAATTTGGGATGTTGTAGAGAGAGGAGCTAATGGGAGAGTCAGTCATCTAGATTTGAGTCGTGCCGTGAGGACACGGCTTATTTCAAAAGTGTGGGGTGGGAGAGTCAGTCATCGAGTCAGCACGTTTATTTTTTTGCACCCTGCACAGAGTCAGCACGTTTCTCGTCATTTTAAAAAAAATTTGTACATGTTTCTTCACTATTTCCTAGACTTGCAGTATTGGATAATGATAAGGTGAAATAGATAGAGCCGATTACATGCATGACTTTGGTGAAATTAGACTTGGGCGACTAACATGTGACTTTAAAATATTGCGTGCCTTTGTTAGTTGAGATAAACAGGGATGTGGAGTTGATAGAAACGCCCTAGAGAGACTTGACAGTTCATTCAAAGGCCGAACTCAGGATATATGGTTATGTGGAGCTCGTGGAGGCTAGCACTTCGAAGCAACATAATACGAGTCTGCTCCACCACTGCGGTACCCTTTGCGGTTGGTCGGGACGGGAATACTTCACACCGTCCAAACTCTAGTCCAAGTAGCCTGGAAAATAGACAAGCGACCCTTGGCTTGACTCGAGTCAAAAGGACGATGATGAGTGAGAGCAAGTAGGTTCGAGCAAGTCACAATCCGCACCTCGAAGCAACAAATCCATCATCATTGTGATAGTCCACACCGAAATCAAGTGTAGAGCTCCATTGAAATACCAAAGCCGATGACACTATAGCTGGCCGAAAAGCACTCAAATACTTTGAAGCTCGAATCAATCACGTACAAGAAAAAGCAGCAAAGCATAACCATATAGCGAGAGTTTGAGTCCAAGAATGCAGTTCATGGGTCTAAAAAGGGCTATCTCCCGATACATCCGAATTGATTTGCATCTCGACCCAAAGGTAACACGTATCATTAACCCATGTTTTCGCACAAGACTATTAGTAACGAGCATGCATAGAAGGCGGAATCTAGATTAACCAAGTCAGGTTCATGTAGCATGTCTAGGATGCCGAAGCATTGAGGTGTTTACAATATTTCGTTCCTCTTATGACCTAGTTCTTGTTCGGGACGAACAAGTTTAAGTGTGGGGTGGTTTGATGAGCCGTATTTATACGACTCATCGAGTCATCAAATCCCACCAATTTCGGCACTTTATTATGCAAACAGTTACTTCTTAGTGTTGTTTTGCATTTCAGGTGTTTCGGAAGCTCTAGGAGGAAACCTGCATAAAAGACGGCATTTTATGCCAAAAACATCACAATGGCAGATCAGACCATTGGACGTTCGACGGAGTGCTGGGAGCTGACCGTTGATCAGAAAAATACGAGGAATATACCGTTGCGTAGGTGACTCAATTCCCTACAACTCTCTAGTTCACACCGAGAGCATCCGAGGTCGTTTGGAAGGTCAAATCGAGAGCCGAAGTCAAAACAGATGCGCATGATGGATGAACAGTGTCCGCGGATGAACAGTAATTTCCGGCGTGAACAGTGTTTTTGGGTCGTGAACAGTAATTTCCAGCGTGAACAGTATTTTTGGGCCGTGAACAGTACCTCGGAAAAATTCCTAATTCCATGCGTAGCGTTTTAGAGAGTGTCTAGAAGATTCTGGAAGGCTCTACACGGATCTAGAAGACTTGCACACGAAGTTTACTTAGAGATCAAGTAAGGTCGGATTTGGAAACCTTTCCTAATCTAATTTTGGACTTGACCGATTTTTGGGGGATCTAGAGCCTCATTCTGCTCTATAAATAGAGCCTCAACTCAGCCTTTCAAATCATCTCAAAACGTGGAGAGCTCCTCTCTCTACAAAATCCTTCATCCCTCTCGGCTATAGAGAAGAATACTTCCCTTTTCATTCATTGTCTTGTTTTAATGTCTATGTCTAGCTAAGCCTTTTATTCGGGCTAGGGTTTCGAATATTGTGACGATTGTTTGAGACTTTGTCCTTAATGCTAAATTCTTGTTTTACTAATTCTCGTGCATATATCTATGAATTATTGCTAGCCTAGGTGGAAGCTTTGTCGCAAAACCTAGTTGAATAATAGTTCTATCTTTATTATCTATCTAATACTTTGTCGTTTGGATAGGTACCACATCTAGGTTAAACAGCACCTTTGTCGGATTGTTTAACTTGGGGGAATTAGAATCCTAACACCTTTGTCGGGTTAGGTTTTGGAATAACACCTTTGTCGGGTTATTTGGGAAGTCACATTTGTCGGGACGACCACACTTAGAAACATTGATTTAGATTATTAGTAGTCAAGGATAACAAGTCACAATTAGAAACCCTAGTCTGAATATTCCCTCTCTGATAGACTTCTTTCTTTATTTCCTACTTGTGCACTGTTTCCAAATTACTCTCAACCCCAATTGTCTTTTCTTTTACAGAACAACAAGTAACCTCTCTAGCTCCCTTGGGTTCGACCCCTTGCTTGCCGCTATACTAGCTAAGAGTAAGTGGAGATTATAAATTTAAATTTGCAGGTACCGACGACGACCTGTCAAATTTTGGCGCCGTTGACGGGAAACGTGCTGACTCTATGCAGGGTGCAAAAAAATAAACGTGCTGACTCGATGACTGACTCTCCCACCCCACACTTTTGAAATAAGCCGTGTCCTCACGGCACGACTCAAATCTAGACTCACAATGCATGCAATAAGTAGGAAAGGAAATAAGAAGAGAGTAAAGTTGGACAGGCACTTCCCTCGTGCGATGCGTGACGATCAGAAACGACTGATTATTCTCCTATGAGTCCTCAAAGAGAGCCCCATCGAAGCTTGTATCGCAACGTTAGTTCATCACAAAATGAAAGGGCTGTGTCAATGACATTAAGACGAATAAAGGATTCCCAGGAGGTTGGAGGAGTCACAACGGTCTCACTTAAAACCCAACCTCCTTAGACTCGTAAGTCTTGGTGACAGAATCCTTAAACGCTCATGTTTCTTGACACAATTTATTCAAGGTGTGAAATTACTCACGTTGGATACAGTCTTATGCAATATCTCGGATACGTTCGCATATGTTCCCTGCATGCAAATCATCTCCTTTCCCAAGTACAATGTGATGAAAAGACTCAAGACTCAGACAAACATAAATAGTAAATAACGTGAGAAAATGAAAAGTGCAGGGCTGCCTCCCTGCGAGCGCCTTTGTTTTACGTCATTGGCTCGATGGTACCTCTTTAGGGATCACAAGTTAGGATCCCATGGACATGTGAGGTCAAATTTTGCTACTCCTCTGTGATGCTCATAGCCCTTATCCAGCGATGCTCTCGTGTCTCTCCATCCGGGTTTCCACTCAAATGTGCCAAGCCTCGGTCGTTTCTTCATGTATGAGCGGTCGGCATGGAAGTTCAGTTTCTCGTCTTCAAGAGACATCAAGCATGTTCCCATATCAATCTTCCTCTTTTGGCACAGATGAATGGTCGTCCAAGAATAAGTGCTCGAGGGTCATTATTTTTACCATCTCTTATCTGCAAAACATAGGAGTCTACAGGAACAAGAAGATCTCCAACATGGTTCGTTAGATCCTCAAGTATACCAACAGGGCGAACATGTGATGTACTTCCTAATTCTACCAAGAGTTTAGGAAGTTTCAATGGTCCCAAAGTCAAAGAGCAAGATAAAGAGTATGGCATGACATTAATATAAGCACCCAAATCGATTAAGCAGTGGTGTATGAGAGATTTACCAACATTACGGGTGATTGTCAAGGCACCTGGGGTCTTACACTTTTCAGGCGGCTCTTCTTGAACTGTAACGAGTGAGTACTCCATTGTTGGCTTCTCTGGCTCATGCTTCGTCTCTAATTTGCCTTCAAGCTCATCCTTGTCGATCGTGTGGTCCTTAGGAGAAATCACCTGTATTGGGAATGGTAAAGGATTGTCAGAAATTAGAGTTTCTTCAACTGCACCAGCGCAGACCACGGAGGTCTCCTGCATATCGTCCGCGGACGTCTTCTGAATTTGTGGTAATTCTTCAGGCATCCGTGCGGTAATTGTTGAGGTGTCCGCATTCTGCACTGAGGTGGAATCTTCGTTCAGCTCTTCTTCGGTCAACCATGGGCCCTCATCCTCTACTGCCGCTGCGCTGGTGTCTCCTCTCGGGTTGGGTACTGTTGTGGGCAAGAGTGTGACGGAGGTGTCGCATGTGATGTCGGGCACGGTCTGCACTGAATCAGCTTCTACTATCTGCGCCTTATCATCCATTTTGTGCATTTGAGCATGTCTTTGTCTTGATCTTTCTGCCACATCATATATCAGGTTCCAGAGATCGTACATTCCTACATTCATTACTGAACCACCTGCTGCAGCATCGAGCATATTACGCGTACGTGGCATCATCCCTTCAAGAAACCTCCGCATAAGAAATAAATCTGGGAATCCATGGTGTGGGTAGCTTTCTCGAAGGCCTTCGAAGCGCGCAGAGTACTCATAGAATAGTTCACCCCTGAATTGCTTAAAGGCACGGAGCTTCACGCAGACACCAATTCGAAAGGACGGCGGAGTAAACTCCTCAAGAAATCGGGCTCGTAGATCCCAATAACTTCTTTCATAATCTACACCTGATGAGTAAAACCAATCATAAGCAGAGTCAGTTAAAGAAAAATTAAAATATCTAAGTTCGAACTCCTCTAATGGCTCGTCTTCAGGCTTGGTGTAGTAGCAGATGGCGTGAAATGTTTGCTCATGTCTCACGGGGTCTTCTTCGATGGCACCTCCAAATTGGGGAATATTCCGCATCATCCAAAATGTGATCTTGCTGCCCTCGCATCCATCATCCCCATTGTCTTCATCGTTCCAAGGTTCTCTACTATAACAAGAACACATGGTGAATCTGCAAGTAAATTAGAAAAACAAAAAATAAAGCAAACTAGCAAATAAAGGATTCCCAGGAGATTGGAGGAGTCACAAATGGTCTCGCTTAAAACCCAATCTCCTTAGACTCGTAAGTCTTGGTGACAGAATCCTTTAAGAGCTAGGAAAAAGAAATAAAAGAAAATAAAGGCAAAAACTGAAAAAAGAAAGAACAAATTTCACCGTGCGTAGCTCCCCGGCAACAGCGCCAAAATTTGACAGGTCGTCGTCGGTACCTGAAAATCTAAATTTATAATACCTTACTCTGGACTGTGGGTTAGTACAATGGCAAGCAAGGGTCGAACCCTAGAGAGCTAGTTGGTTACTACTTTGTTCTGTAAGAGGAAAAAGAAACGATTAGGTGAAATTAACTGTTTAAGAAATAAGTGCAAGTAACGAAATAATGGGAGTGTAATAATCAGAGAGGAATATTCAGACTAGGGTTTGATTGTGACTTGTTTTATCATCGACTTCTAATATTCTAATTCATAGTATCTAAGTGTGGTTGTCCCGACAAAGGTGACTTCCGAAGTAACCCGACAAAGGTGTTACGCCACAACCTAACCCGACAAAGGTGTTAAGCTTCTAATTCCCCTAGGTTTAATAACCCGACAAAGGTGTTATCTAACCTAGACGTTCTACCTATCCAAACGACAAAGTATTAGATAGATGATTAATATAGAAATATGCGCAACTAGGTTTTACGACAAAGTATCCGCCTAGTCTAGCAATAATTCATGGAATTCATGCACGAGAATTAGTAAAACAATGAATATAGCATTAAGAACCAAGTCTCAAAAACATCGTCACAATGTATAAACCCTAGCCCGAATAATGATATTAGTTACACATGGCCATTAGGGCAAAAACGGTAAATAAGAACAAGTAAACTTCACTAGTGCCGAGATTGACTGAAGACCGGGCTGTGAGGGCTGAGAGTGGCTGAGCAAGGGCAGTGCACGGCTGAACAAAGGGCAGTGCACGGCTGAATAAGGGTGGAGGAAAGGGCGGAGCAAGCTAGGGTTTCGGCCGAGTGAGAGAGAAGGAACTCGTGTGAGTTGAGGGATGATTGTAGAGAGATGAGCTCTCCACGTTTTGGGATGATTTGAAAGGCTGAGTTGAGGCTCTATTTATAGAGCAGAATGAGGCTCTAGATCCCCCAAAAATCGGTCAAGTCCAAAATTAGATTAGGAAAGGTTTCCAAATCCGACCTTACTTGATCTCTAAGTAAACTTCTTGTGCAAGTCTTCTAGATCCGTGTAGAGCCTTCTAGAATCTTCTAGACACTCTCTAAACTGCCACGCATGGAATTAGGAATTTTCCCGAAGTTACTGTTCACGGCCCAAAAATACTGTTCACGCTGGACTGTTCATCGGACACTGTTCATTCCGGAATCACTGTTCATCGGACACTGTTCATCGGACACTGTTCATCAAACACTGTTCTTAGTCGAAAAATACTGTTCACGATGCTCCTCTGGCTTCGTTCTTCAACTGCGATGCTTCTGGCATGAAAATGCCGTCTTTTAAGCGCGTTTCCTCCTAGAGCTTCAAAATCACCTGAGATGCAAAACAACACTAAAAAGTAACTGTTTGCATAATAAAGTGCTGGAATTGGTGGGATTTGATAACTCGATGAGTCGTATAAATACGGCTCATCAGCAGAGCTCCTCCAACTCACTCAACTGTAGCTTTCTTTCAATCCCTGCATTGGTTAGATCAAAATTGCATGTTTTAATTGCCCAAAAAGCCTTATGTTGTACCTCAACCGGGAGATGACAAGCCTTCCCATAAACCAGTCTAAAAGGGGACATTCCAATTGGCGTTTTATAGGCGGTTCTGTAAGCCCACAATGCCTCTTCCAATCTTATTGGCAAATCCTTCCTCGACGGCTTTACCATCTTCTCTAGTATAGACTTGATCTCTCGATTCGACACCTCAGCTTGCCCATTGGTTTGAGGGTGGTAGGCGGTGGATACTCGATGAATAACACCAAAGTGCTTGAACACCGACGCGACGGAACGATTGCAAAAGTGTGACCCTTGGTCACTGATCACCGCCTTTGGTACTCCATACCTACAAAAGATATTAGTACGCAAGAAATCTACCACTGTCTTACCATCATCATGTTTGGTGGCCTTAGCTTCGACCCACTTAGATACATAATCAACAACAACCAATATATATTGTAAACCATATGCAGAGGGAAACGGTCCCATAAAATCAATACCCCGTATATCAAATATCTCATCAACAACAATGGGCATTTGAGGCATTTCATTTCTAGCAGAAATATTTCCTACGCGTTGACACCTATCACATGCCTTGCAATGATTGTATGCATCCCTAAACAAATGTGGCCAATAGAAGCCACTATCAAGTATTTTTCTAGATGTTCTCTTTGGTCCAAATGACCACCACACGCATGTTCGTGACAAAAAGCAAGCACAGAAGAAATCTCAGAATCGGACACACACTTTCTAACGACTTGATCCGAACCAATTTTCCACAAATAGGGGTCATCCCAAATATAATATCTCGAATCATGTTTAAGTCTCAAACGTTGAGCAGTAGTGAATGACGAAGGAAACTTACCTCCCACCAGGTAGTTAACTATGTTAGCATACCATGGTGCTTTTTCTTGGACAACAAATAAATACTCGTCCGGGAATGTTTCGGTTATAGCTCCGGTTTCCTCCTCTCTCACTATTCGGCTCAAGTGATCGGCCACGGTGTTCTCAATGCCTTTCTTGTCTTTTATTTCCACATCGAACTCTTGTAGCAAGAGGATCCACCTAATCAGCCACGGCTTTGACTCCTTCTTCGTCATTAAATAGTGAATGGCTGCATGATCAGAAAAGACAACAATTTTAGAACCAAGTAAATAAGGGCAAAAATTTTCTAAAGCAAATATAACAGCTAAAAGCACTTTTTCGATCGTGGAATAATTTTGCTGAGCCGCGTCAAGTGTCCTAGACGCATAATGGATCACCACAGGCTTCTTTTCCTTCCTTTGCCCTAGCACCGCTCCAACTGCGTAGTCGCTAGCATCACACATTATTTCGAAGGGTTGCGTCCAATCCGGTGCTTGAATGATGGGCGCACTAGTTAGTGCAGCTTTAAGATCATCGAATGCTGCCTTGCATTCCTCTGTAAACTCAAATGGCACATCCTTTTGCAGCAATCTAGAAAGAGGCAACGCCCTCTTCGAGAAGTCCTTTAAAAATCTGCGATAAAATCCTGCATGTCCCACAAAAGATCTCACACCACGCTGATCAGAAGGATAACGCAAGCTAAGCATCAAATCAATTTTAGCCTTATCTACTTGTATTCCTTCACTAGAAACGACGTGTCCCAATACTATTCCGTGAGTGACCATAAAATGACATTTTTCATAATTCAAGACCAAGTTCGTCTCCTCACAACGTGCAAGCACTCTACCAACATTAAGGAAGCATTCATCAAAAGTATTTCCATACACGGTAAAATCATCCATGAATACTTCAACACAGTCCCTAATCAATTCCGAAAAAAATACTCATTACCACATGCTGGAAGGTACCAGGCGCGTTGCACAAACCGAAAGACATGCATCGAAACGCGAATGTACCGAATGGGCACGTGAAAGTAGTCTTCTCCTGGTCTTCGGCTGCAATCGGAATTTGATTATACCCAGAAAATCCATCTAAAAAGCAAAAGTAAGGCTTACCTGCGAGCATATCCAACATTTGGTCAATGAACGGCAAAGGAAAGTGATCCTTGCGTGTCACGGCATTTAGCTTTCTGTAGTCGATGCACACGCGCCATCCATTCTGGATTCTCTTCGTCACCAACTCACCTCGAGCATTAAGCTCCACTGTAATTCATGTCTTCTTCGGTACTACATGTACGGGGCTTACCCATTGACTGTCTGAAATGGGATAAATCACGTTAGTATCTAAAAGTTTTTGTACCTCTTTTTGAACCACCTCCATCATCAGTGGGTTCAATCTACGCTGCGGCTGTCTCACAGGTTTGGCTCCATCCTCAAGTAGAATCCGGTGCATGCACACCGTAGGCTCACTCCCTTGATGTCGCAAGTGTCCATCCAATTGCGGCCTTATGCTTCTTTAGTACCGCTGCCAATCTCTCCTCCTGATTAGGCTCCAAGCATTTCTTGATTATTACCGGCAATGGCTCACCATCTCCCAAATAGATATACTTTAAATGCTCGGGTAAGGGCTTTAGCTGCAACTCAGGTGCCTGTACAACAGATGGTACAAGTGTAGATTTATTAGTTAAAGCAACTTGATTAGCCTCATACCTGGGGGTTAATGGTGGCGAAACTCTAAGCTCCTGTAGCACGTCACTAGTATCACGAAGCATCCCTATTGATGCGCCATGTGACTCAATAGCCTCCCTCAAAATTATTTCAAGCACATTATCTCTATAGGGAATATCTGAAAACTCCACTAGCTCATCGATCGCATCCAAAGCGTGTACTCCTGCATCATCAGGTGGATATTGCATAGCTTGATATATATTAAAGTTTATTACCTCATCTTCCACCTCCATGGAAAGTGTGCCACTATCCACATCGATCTTAGTTCTAGCCGTCTTCAAAAATGGCCTACCAAATAGAATTGGTGGCTGATCTTGTGCTCCCTCGTCTTCCATTTTCAGCACGTAAAAATCTGCAGGAAAAATAAGATTTTCTACCTGCACCAAAACATCCTCGATTACACCCAAAGGTTGGGTGCATGATCGGTCAGCCAATTGAATGGTCAAACCCGCGGGTTTAAGTGGACCAATACGCAAAGATAGATATAAGGAGTAAGGAAGAACATTTATGGAAGCACCAAGATCTAGCATGCAATTTTCGATCTTCATGTTACTAATAGTACATGGAATAGTAAAAGTTTCGGGATCCTTACACTTTTTAGACACCTTCCTTTGTATCGCTGCCGATACACTTTCTCCTAGCATGACCTGCTCATTCCTAGTTGTACGCCTACGGTTAGTACATAATTCTTTAAGAAATTTTGCGTACCTTGGAATTTGCCGAATAGCCTCAATGAGTGGAATGTTAATTTCCACCTTGCTGAACAGCTCCCAAACCTTCTTGTCTGTGATAGACTTCGTGTTCGTTCTAGAAACCTGCATTGGAAATGGTAAAGGAGTGTTAGAATTTGAAAATTCTGTACCTGAATTATTACAGCCCACGGATGTCTCCTGAATAATTCCTGCGGACGTCTCTGTATTTTGTTGTAATTCTTCAGACGTCCACGCCTTAATTGGTGAGGCGTCCGCGTCCTGCACTGAGGTAGAATCTTCATGCAGCTCTTCCATTCCATTCTTCACTTGTTTTCCATTTCTAAGCATTACAGCGCTGATATTGGACTTCGGATTGGGAATTGTTTGCGACAGTAGCTTCCCTTTTTCTTCTCGCCTTTCGTACACTACGCTGGCCATTTGAGACATTTGCTTCTTTAATTCGTCAACGTCTCCAGCTTGGTGGTCAATCTTCTTAGCTTGGTGATCAATCTTTTGAGTGAGCTCCTTGAACATTCCTCTCATCTCATCTCGAAATTCCTTCATCGGATCCTCATCTCCTTGTCTGATTTGTGGTGGTTTATACGGCTGCTTTTGTGGATACGAGGATTGCCCCGCATCGTAATTGTTGTTCCTTTGCCAACCACCCTCATTATGTCTCGGCTGCCATTTGTTGTGGCCTTGGTATACATCAGTCGTTCTTGGTGGCAAATCGCCCTTGTTTATGTATCCCACAATGTTCACGTCTTCTGTTCTGTCCTGAAAAATAGCGTTATCATTATTTACCGAATTATAAGTGGACTTGTTTACCTTACACTCCACTTGTTGGCTTCTTTGTGGTTGTTGCGTCACTAATTTAGCCACCATATCCTTCAGTTCCTGCAATTTGGAATGCACATTTACGTTAGCAACAGGTGCAGGTTTATAAGTTTCCTCTAAATACCTTGTGCCCTCCGCAACTTTTTCAATCAATTCCCATATCTCCTCGGGATACATGTAAAGGATGGACCCTTGGGCTGAGGCATCTAGCATTCTTCTTTCCATGAGAATCATCCCATCCATAAAGTATTCAAGTAGCATCCTTTGTGGGATTCCATGATTTGGATAGTTCTCTTCCAATTGCCGAAACCTCGCCAGATAATCAAACAATGTCTCTCCCCATCCTTGTCGAAGCATAGAGAGCTCCTTCCTCGTTTGAGCCGCCTTTGAATGAGAGTAGTACTTGTCCATAAACTTCCTTTGCAATTGATCCCATGATGTAATAGAACCTGAAGGCAAAGACATTAACCAAGATTTAGCTTGACTTTCTAACGAAAAAGGAAATGTCTTTAGTTTAAAAATATTCTCTGAAACCGATGCTGATTTCATGGACATGCAAACTCCATGAAATTCCTTCAAGTGCCTTAGGGGGTTCTCGTCCGGCATTCCTCCAAACTTGGCCAAGTGATGAATCACCCCACTCTTTATCTCGATGCCATCTGCGTCCTCATCCAACCTAATGCACCAAGGTGCCTCATCAATATATGGGGCGCAGACTCCTCTCATGGTGTGTCCCAAATCTCGACGCCTCGCTAGCTGTCCATGTTGGTTTCCTCCACCGAGGTATTGTCGATCCAACTCAGCCTCGTAATCATCATACTCCTCGTGTCTAGCTGCACGATGTCTAGGAAATTCATTCACATATTGCTGATTTCTGGGGGGTGGTACTCTTTGGTCACCGGCGGGCAATCCTTGCCTCCGTTCTCGAACGTTATCCCCTCGCACACTACTTTGCTCTTCATTATCACCATCAACACTTCTCTGCGACATTGTTACTTAAACAGAGAGTAATCAAGTGACAAAATAAAAGACAGAAAAATAAACTAAAAGAAATAGAATACTTAGTAAGATTCTTCGTTACCGATCCCCGGCAACGGCGCCAAAATTTGACGGGCGTCGTCGTACCTGTCAAAAATAATTATTTCTTTCTTTCCGACTAGCTTGTGGTAAGTCGGGTCGTATCCACAGAGATCGGTGTGAGAACCTGTTTAATAAGTACAAAAGTAACAATGGGGGTAAATCTCGAACAAGTAAATAAAACGCAAGTAACAACAACGCGATCAATTATCAATAGAGCAATCGTCACAAAATTTCAAGTATCGAATATTAGAGAACAGTGCAGGCTAGTACTTTCGACTGTAATGCAAGACTAAATCATCGACCAAACCGTTTTGATTTCTAATGTTTTACAACTTATAGCTCCCCGCTAGGTTGCACTACAATTTGGCCTAGGGTGTCAATCCTAGTGGTCTATTACTTGTATCCTAGTTTACTATCTGATGGACCAAAATTATACGAATCAGAAACACAGTATGACCCCCTTATTTAGACATTTTGTCTATTTAACTTTTGCTTGTTAGTTCAGATATATTTTTACAGGGTAATTCAGAGCTTAGAGAGAATACACTCTAAAGAGGAGCTTTTTAAGCAGAAAAGATGTTACGAGTCAATCCAAGGTCAAGATCATATGCCGACTGAAGAAATATCAAGGATCCTGACGTTAAAGCACTCGTAATAAATTAATCAGAAGAATCAGGAGAGGAATCAAGACAGCCCGGGGAAGAAACACATTGACAGTTTTGTGAAAAGACTGCACAAAACTGTATAAAATCACACATTGGGCAAGGTGACCGGCCACTTGGGCAAGAGGTGACCAAGGGAGGAGCTCCTCCCCTTCCACCACCGGCAACCGGCGGCTCCTCCTCCCTTGACCGGCGGCTTTTGCTCCTCCTCCACATGTCTCCTCCTCCTTCCTCCTCCTCTCCTTCCTCCATGTGTGGCCATCTCCTCCATCCATTTTTTCCTCCAATCACCATGCAACACTTGCCTCCATCTCCTCCTCCTCCCATGGCTATATAAGGAGGAGCTCCTCCCCTCATTTCAATCATCCCTCACTTGTAAAATTCACTTCTCTCTCTAAGTTATGTATGTATAAGTTTGGCTTTGGAAATAAAGGATAGCTCCCTTGGCGCTTCAACGGTTGTAAGTAATTCTTAGTATTTATTCAACTGTTTTATTTCCTTAGTTATAATGTTTAGCGCGATGAATAGTAGCTAAACTAGTAGTTCGGTAGAAGGGGCGCACTTGTATTATAAAATGTTTTAAGACTATTAACTTAGTGTCTAGTCTTAGTATTCAAAACTTGTTCTATGTGCCATATATCAAGCCAGAGTTTCTAAGGTTGAGTGGAAGCTGTCACAAGCAAAGCTCTTCCGTAGAAATTCGTGATCATACTCGGTAAGTGGAAGCTGTCACAAGCAAAACTTATCGAGGAGTTCGACTTATCTAAAACACCACTTGGTCAATAACGTAACTGGGAGATCAAGTGGATGCACTTACAGCTAAGATACTTCGAAAGAAGGAATTAGTTTTGCTTAGAACAAGTGTTGCTTTAAACGATGTTGCAAGTCTTGCGCTACGAAAGGGCCTTGATTCATCTTTGAATACTTAGATAATTCACTAAATGTCAATGATAAATAGGATATAATACAAGGCCCCTGAAACCGAACATTTCTCTTTAATTATAAACTGTAATTTACTTTCCAGTATTAAAACCAACCAACCAACCAACCAATCAATCAATCACTTAGCTGGTAGCTTTAAAACCAACCGACCGACCTAAAACACGCTCTCTCGCTGGACAACCCCCTCAAAGAACATCTATTCCCCTGATTCCCTTGGGTTCGACCCCTACTAACCAAGTACTACCCAGTAGTATAGTTGCGAGTAGCGGACTATAAATTTATTTGCACATTTGCTGTGACGACAAGCATCTGTCAAATTGGCGCCGTTGCTGGGGAATCAGTTATCGGATAGTTGTTCTTTCCCTCCCCTTTCGTTTTCTTTCTTTTTCCTATGTCATTACCCATTACGCATGCATGGACAACGCGATTTCTGCCCCTGTTCGGAGGAACGGAGGGAGAAGACCCTGTACAGCACTGCCGAAACTTCCACCACGTCTGCCATCACATCAAACTGGAGAACGAAGTATTAGAGGAAATTAAGCTGAAATGCTTTAAATTCTCTCTAACCGACTTCGCCACGATATGGTACTACACATCCACCGCTTGCAGTGCAGAACGTTTCGTAGACCTCTGCGTTCCGTTCCTGAAAGAATTCTCCCCACCATCTTTACGCCAAGAAACCCGTGAGAAGATCATGAGCCTTCATCAATCCCGGGATGAGACTTTGGACGAATACTACATGAACTACGATGCCATCGTCTCAAGCTGCCCGCACCATGGATTTACGAAGAAAGTTCTTCTCCAAAAATTTCTTCGTGGGATGAGGGCCGAAGAGCTGGGAAGAGTTAACGAAGCTATGAAAAGGTCTGCAACAAACTTCACCGTTGCAGACATGTGGTGCCTTATAATCGGCCTGGCCGCTACCACAAGACGAGTACCCCAAACTGATGAGGAAATGCAGACAGAAGAAGCTGATCCGGAGGCTGATGAAGAAGAAACCACCGAACCGTCGAAAGAGACTCCTGAACCGTCTGAAGAATCAGACATGGAAAGCACCGGAAGCAACGATGTAGGAGTCCAGAACACCACTGACGAACTACCCAAGCCATACCCGACTATCATTACCCAGGCAGCTGAAACTATCTACGATCAGTTCTTCACGAACCAACATAACGAGGCAGAACCAAGCCTCATGAGGCCTTCCCGACTTTTCCCCTTAATTAATGAGCAAGTCGCCGCGAACTATGCGATCCAAGAAGAAGCTCAAAGGAGAATGGGAAAAGCACCTCTGCAGAATGACCCCTCGATGGAGCAGTGCTATGCCGCAACCGGACTAGGCAGTCCCAAATACAAAAACTTCGAAAGGCTGGTAGTGAAAGGTCCATCACCCCCTCCGGGGTATTGGAAAGAAAAGATCCCGAAACCAAGGAGTCCTAACCAGAACACAACATCCAGCAAGAAGTCAGGAAGAAGCAACACTGGAACGGTGGCAAAGTTTGACCTCAGCCACCCATGGGACCCAAACCAGTAATCCACAACGAGGTACTGTCGAGCCAACGACGTTAAACAAGTGCACTGGTCGGGAGGTAACCCGACACTATCTTACTTTTCCGCACTTTAATTTCTGTCATTTAAATTCAGTAATTTAGTTTTAAGCTTGCATGACTTTTGAACTAAGGCACGCCTTCGTTCAAAAGTGGGGGGTGAGAACCACCTATGTACATAAATAACATGCTTGCTGTTTTTTCTTTTTTTTAGTAATAGTATCTTTTTGAAAATATGAACTTAAGAATGTGAAAAAGATAAATCGTAATTCATGCATTAACCTTGTGAAAATTCAACTGTTTAAAAACTTAGAATGTAACTGGATGATCTTTGGATATTAATCAATGATTTGGCCGCAAGGTCAAGACCGAGCCAAGATCAGGCCGAGCCACTCAAGGACGGTATAACGGAGCTGGCATCTAGCATCCAGCAGTTGGAAAACACAATGCAACAAATCAGAGCTAAAACTGAATTATGGGCGGCAGAAAAGGAGCTGGCAGCTAACACCCAACAATTGGCCGCAAACATGCAGCAATTGAGTGCCGCGATGCACCAATTCACGGCCGAACCAATTCAGGAGCAACAGAAAGGACGACTGAACCCGAGGACCCGACTGAGGATGAGGACCCGCAAATAACCGAAGAAGAACCACCCCAATCAGACCCGATCCTTATCACCAATCCATCCGAGGAAATCACTGTCCTAATTACCGAACCAACAGAAATCCCGAACCTCACTGCTAAAGCGGCTGAAGAAATCAAGCCAGGCCCGATCCTTGCACTCGGAGCACCCGAGGAAGTCCCGAACCTCATTGCCGAACTGTCCGAGAAAGCCCCGGTCCCACTCACCACGACTCAACAAGGAAAACCGCCTGAAAACTCACTCATTCCAAGAAAACCATCCATCACTGCCACAATAAAGAGGATTGGCAGAGGCGCATGCTTGATGTCGCCTACATGTAATGGCACAAAACCAAATTTCCAAACTCACAAAGGTGCCAACTATTCCAACATGAAGAGGCGGCAAAGACATGGGCCGAAAGAATGGAAACCCGGAAGGAGTAATAAACAAGCACGACTCATTGGACCAGCAGCTATGGTCAAAGAAACCTCACCCTCTCGGAGCAAAAGGATAGCCGAGAAGAAATTCGACCTCACTCACCCTTGGGATCCGGCCTTATGATCCATGATTGAGGTATCGTCGAGCCAACGACGTTAAACAAAGGCACTGGTCGGGAGGTAACCCGACACTATCTTACTTTCTGTCATTTTATTTTCTATCATTTTATTTTCTGTCATTTAAGTTTTTTCAATAAGTTGCTCTCACCCACTTGGTGCATATAAGAAATGACTATTCAGGAATCGGACTTGGGTGCAACATTAGGCCAGATAGGGCTACGCTCAGAGTTCAAGTCCCCAGCCGAACTCCCTCGATTATCCAGCCTCGTGCCATGTCGTTCACTCAACACCTTAAAGGGAGTTCTGTCTTTCCTTTTCCTTAATAACATTTCCTTCTCGTATAACATCTGCTTGCATGGCTTTTGAACTCAGTCTTGCTGAAAGGCACGACTTCGTTCAGAAGTGTGGGGTGAGAACCACCTGTATATATTAGTTAATAAATAATATCTTTTTGAAAATATAAACTTAAGAATGTGAAAAAGATAAGTCATAATTCATGCATTAACCTTGTGAAAATTCAACTGTTTAAAAACTTAGAATGTAACTTTCCATTTGTTCTTTGTGCTGAGATAACTAGGGATGTGGAGTTGATATAAACTGCCCTAGAGAGGCTCGGCAAGCAATTAAAGGATCAGATCAAACTATATGGTTTTCGAAGTCAGTAGAGGCTGCACTTCGGGTTTTCAGTGAAGATTGAAGTCATCTCCGCCATGCAGTGTTTATGCAAAAGGCGAGGACGGGAATCAGACCGTCCTATCTCCGGTCAAAGTAGCCGATAAAATAGATGGGCGACCCTCATCTTGACCCGCGCGAAACGACAGTCAAAGTAGCCGAGAAAATAGATGAGCGACCCTCACCTTGACCCGCGCGAAATGGCAAAAACGAGAGGAGCGGGGAGGTATTTCCATAGGCTTGCGGGCGATGATTGGACCTCCCAAAAAGGCTTGAGAAAATGGACTAGCAGCCACAAAAAGGCGAAAAGCTCAAAGAAGCAAATCAAGAGGCCAAAGGCCCAAAATTGTGAAGGTTTTAACCAAACAAAAAGTGAAGAACTCAAAGAGTCAAATCAAAGGCCAAAGGCCAATTCACTACAAAAGCAGTCCCTCGCCAAAAGAAAATCAAAGTACTCAAATCATTGAAACCCGAACCGAATCACGTGCTAGAGAAAGCTACCAAAAAATCATATAGTGCGAGACGATCCCGAGATTGTAGTCCAGGAGCCTAAAAAGGGCTATCTCCCGAGACATCCAATATAATTTGCATCTCAGCACGGAGGTACAAGTATTAAGTTTCTTCTATTTATTTACACATTTTAATTTTGTAATAAGTAGTAATGCATGAGTTAGGATAAATCTAGTTCATAGTCTCACTTTCATATTCAAAGTTTTTACATGGATTGTGTGCACGCCCTTGAATAGCATTGTTCGGGACGAACAACTAAAAGTGTGGGGTGATCTGATGGACCATAATTATACGAATCATAAACACAGTTAAGCCCACCAAATTAGACACTTTGTCTAGTTAACTTTTGCTTGTTAGTTCCGATATATTTCTACAGGGTATTTTAGAGCTTAGAGAGAATACATGCTAAAGAGGAGCTTTTAGAGCAGAAAAGATGTTACGAGTCAATCCTAGGTCAAGATCATATGCCGACTGAAGAAATATCAAGGATCCTGACGTTGAAGCACTCATAACAAATTAATCAGAAGAATCAGGAGAGGAATCAAGACAGTCCGGGGAAGAAACACATTGACAGTTTTGTGAAAAGACTGCACAAAACTGTACAATACTCACATATGGGCAAAGTGACCGGCCACTTGATGAGAAGGTTGCCAAGGGAGGAGCTCCTCCCCTTTCCACCACCCACCACCGGCGGCTTTTGGCCACCATGACCGGCGGCTCCTCCTTGCTCCTCCTCCTCCTCCTCCATGTGTTTCCATCCAAGCCACACATCTCCAAAACTTGCTCTCCACTCCTCCTCCATGGATGATTGCCATGTGGTGGCTCCTCCTTCCTCCTCCTTGGATGATGCCATGTGCTTCCATCTCCACCACCCATCTCCTCCTCCCATGGATATAAATACAAACCTCCCCTTCACTTGTAATACACACCAAAATATGGAGAGCTTCTCTCTCTACAAAATCTCTCTAGAGTTTGGGCACTAATCATGTAATTTTACTTTGGAATCAAAGCATGATCCTTGGCGCTTCAACGGTTGTAAGTCTTTTTATTTATTTAAATTGTATTTATAAACTCGTGTTTATTTCCAAGTTCATAGTTATGATAACCACTGCCATGATTAGTAGCTAAATTAATTATTCGGTTTCAGGGTGTGTGCTTGTATTATAAATGTTTTAGACTTTACTCTCAGTATACCTTTATGTTCGATACTTGTTCTATGTGCCATATTTCAAGTTAGAGTTTTCAAGGTTGAGTGCCTGACAAGCAATAAGCTCTTCCGTGGGAATTCGTGAACATACTCGATAAGTGGAAGCCGTAACAAAGCAAAACTTATCGAGGAGTTCGGCTTATCTTAAAAATCATTTGGAAACTGGACCAAAGGGACCAAATGGATGCACTTACGGCTAAGATACTTAGAAAGGAGGAATTAGTTTTGCTTAGAACAAGTGTTTTAAATGATGTTGCAAGTCTTGTGCTAGGAATAGCCTCGATTCATCTTTGAACATTTAGCATGATCATTTCAAGTGTTCTACACGACGTTGCAAGTCTTGTGCTAGGAATAGCCTCGATTTCGAATGCTTGGTATGGTCATTAGCGGTCAATGATAAACAAATATGATACAAGGCCCCTAAAACCGAATACTTTCCTCACAGTCCATTATCAATTATTGTAATTTACTTTCAGTTCTCAAATCACACTCAAACTCAACCCCAATCGCATCTGCATAAGCTTCATTAAAGAACAACTAATCCACACTGACTCCCTTGGGTTCGACCCCTACTTACCACTTGCTACCCAGTAGTAAAGTCGCGAGTAGCGGACTTATAAATTTATTTGTACATTTGCTCTGACGACAAGCATCTGTCAGTTCCCTATAGTACACCTTTAGCCTTGGTAGTGACATTTTCTCTAGATTCCTTAGATTGTTTATATATATTAGCTTTAGTAACCACATCAACCAAACCTCTTTCAACTAGAATAGACAAATTGGAACAAATCGAATAGTGCTCATAAGTTTAGACTTGCTCCTTGGACGACCCGGTACTTACCGGTTTATAAATTATTTTTGGCTAGTATTTACATTCTCAATCACATCGATTGAAGTGTGAAAATATTGCAACATCAAAATGGCGCCGTTGCCGAGGTTAGGCGCATTACTCACATGATCTTACACCTTTAGTATCACTTGAAAATGAACACTTACATCATGCTTTATCCCAAATTCTTCTTGAGTGTTATACTACTAAAGGCTTGTGACTATCATTTCTCAACTTCTATAAGTCACATCTAGCTCACACTTCACTTTTACTTGATCTAAAGTCTAGAACCAAATATCTTGCTTTCGATCACATATTGAAGTGTGCTAATATTGCAACGTCAAAATGTCGAAGAACGAATCAAATCATCTAATAAAAGTAGAGGAATATTAGTCAAGAATTTGACTTATCATTTTGACGTTGCAATATTAGCACACTTCAATCTATGTGAACGAAAGCAAGATATTTGGTCAAAAACAATTTGTAAGACCGGCAAGTACCGGGTCGTCCAAGGAGCAAGTGTAAACCTAATATCACTATTCAATTTTACTCCAATAAGTCTATTCCTTAAGCGATTGTTTGAATTGTTGATTATCAATTACTAAGTGAAAATAATGAAATAAAAGAGGGTGTTTTCAAGGGTTAAAAAGCGTTTCCTAGGGTACTACGTCCCTCCCTGGTGCAAAAGACTTTTGATAGGCACACATTCATGCAAGAACAAACATTTTAATCGTTAGATTAAGGTGTGCGACAATTAAATTAAATTATATCTCTCGATTACTTCTTTGATTTAAGGGAGAGGCACCTCACATGTGAGCTTCAATCTCCTGATATTTTTAGCTCACGTCCAACTCAAATTTCTCAATCATCAACTCCCGTTGAGTGACCGATATCCAAGAGTGGTGAAGACCATGTCTATCTCGATGCTAGGATGGATCACAAGTAGATTCCCACAAGGGTGAATATACTTGTTTTCTAGAACCCTTAGTCTCATTCTCTCAAATATTCAACCTTTAGTTCATGTTTCTAAACCACCTAAGCATTTTATCAAACACTTTGAAGGCATAGAATAAACATTTGATCAAAGTAGTTCACAACCATGACAAAACCATCATTCAAACATATATTCAATAGAAAGTAGAGTGTATACACCAAGGAGGTCCGTAGTCCCCCGAGAAACTAGAGGGACTACTCACAAGTCAGGTTCAATGATGATGAAGTAGAAAAGAAGGATGATGAAGAAACTAAGATGAAAGTCTCCCTTCTATCCTTAGAGTGGCTTCAACTTGATTGCTTGATCTCCAAAACCCTTGTTCTCTCTCAAAAAACCCCAGACGCGTGTGCCCCAAGCTCAAGTTTTCTATTTATAGCCAAGGATTAAACATCCAGGCTTTGCAATAACGCTCAGGCAAGCTAATCCGAGCCCGGTTGAGCTCCACGAAATAGGGGAACAAGAAGTAGTCACGGCCCGGGCGAGCCTATCTGCGCTCGGTCGAGCGGAATTTGGCCGAGTGAATTCATGGGAGCAGGAATCGGGCAAGCTTTGCCGAGCGCGGGCTCTTTCTGTTCGAGTAGATGAGATGATGGACGAGTGGTCCGTACGAGCTTGGTCGAGCTTTAAGGCGTCGTGGTGATAGGAGCGAGATGACCCGGGCGAGCTTCTTTGAGCTCGGGCATCAGTTTCCTTGAGCTAATTTGGTTATGTCCCAAAGCCCCGCTGCTCGGGCGATCTCTTTCCTCGTTGCATGAGTTATCTTCATTTTTTTACTCTAAACTTTGATTTTCTATGATAATTGATCTTCCCGAGCCCGGGAACCGTAGAGTAGGTTTCTCGCCTGAAATAACAAGAAAAAGGGTTAGATGACATCGAAAGGAATTTGGAACGAATCAAAGCATCTAGTAAAGAAGAGGAATGATAGTCGAGAATTTGACTTATCAGCTTATGACAAGTTTAGTTATTCTCACTTGGCTTTTGTTGCACAAGTGTCATCTTTACAGGAACCAAAAAGCTTTGCCCAAGCCTATTCAGATAAAAAATGGCTTGAAGCAATGCAACATGAAATATCAGCCCTCGAGTCGATCACGGATCTTCCCCCAAGTAAGTCTAATGTTGATTGTAAGTGGATTTATAAAATAAAGCTCAACTCCGATGGAAGTATTCAATGATACAAAGCACGGTTAGTAGCAAGAGGTTTCACACAAGTTGAAGGACTTGACTATCACGAGACTTTTGCACCGGTTGCAAAAATGACTACCGTCAGGTGTCTCCTAGCTCTTGCATCAGTACGTGGATGGCCTCTATTTCACTTGGATGTCAACAATGCATTTGTGCATGGTCTTCTCGAAGAAGAAGTGTGCATGAAGCTTCCTCTTAGTTTTTATCATAATGAACGTCGTAAAAATAAAGTATTCCGACTACACAAAAGCATATATGGCCTAAAACACGTTCCTCATCAATGGTACTCTCGATTCACTGATGTCTTGACTAATTATGGTTTCATTCAAAGTGGCTCGGATCCTTCTCTTTTTAATCTTCGCAAAGCAGGGGACATTTACCATCCTTTTTGTAAATGTGAGTTGATGATCATGGCTAACAATCGGAGTGGAGCTGACCCAGAGACGACGGAGCATGGTGGCCGGAATCAACGCCTAAAGTTTGTAGTTCAGTCAGCCGATACAAGTTGAAGTTTGAAGAGCTGAATCAAAATGCAGCGTTTGGCAAATGTAAGTTATTTCTGTTATCCAACGGCTAGTAGAAGTTCTGTAGAAGCTGAAACTTAGGGGGGCCTGTATTGTATTTAGCTGCAACTTAGAGGACTAGTGTAGAAGACACCTGGATTGTATTAAGAACTCAAAATCTAGATTTGGGATTAGGGTTCGTCGACGACTGCGAGAAATCTGAGAGCGTAGAGTAGCAATTGAAATCGCTTGATTGTAATTGCTTGGTGCTCGAGGGTCGTACTGATCGTGGAAGGCTTTGGATTGTTCAATTCATTAATAAAGATCGTCTCAGATGCTGGAGTAGGAACACAAGGTTCTGAACCAGGGTAAAATATGTGTTTGTCTAAGTTCGTTGATTAATTTGTGTTCCATGGAGAGCTAATCAGCTTCGCAATGACATCAATGAAGGTTAAGGTTGAAAGGTTTGATGGAAAGGGGGACTTTTCTTTGTGGAAGAAAAGAATGGAGGTCGTACTGTGCCAAATGAGAGTATCGAAGGCTTTGGAAGGAGAACACAGACTTCTTGCATCTATGACCCAAGAAGAGAAGACCGAGGTCATGGAATTGGCCTACAACACTCTGATCTTGCATCTGGATGATAATGTGCTGAGGGAGGTCTCAAGAGAAAAGACTACTGCGGGGATCTGGACAAAGTTGGAGGCTTTGTACATGACAAGTACCCTGACTAACAAAATTTATTTGAAGGGCAAGCTGGTTGGCTTCAAGATGGATAATAGCAAACCAGTTGAAGATTTTCTTGATGACTTTGCAAAGATCATCATTGATCTGGAAAACATCAAGGAAAAGGTGGAGGACGAAGATCAAGCTATAATGATACGGAATGCCCTGCCCCCTGAATATGCTACATTGGTGGAGACTATGAAGTATGGTAGAGAGTCATTATCAATAGAGGAAGTACTTGCTGCCCTGAAGTCCAATAACTAGTGTCTAAAGCAAATCATGACAAGGCTGACGGACTGGTTGCTTTTAGCAAACAGTTCAAGTCAAATAATCAGAAGAGGAACTTCAAAGGAAAATCCCAGAAGAAGTCCGCTACTCCACAAAGCCCAAGAACTGATCAGAAAAAATTAAAGTGCTACTTCTGTCACAAGGAAGGCCATTTTAGGAGGGACTGTCCAGATAGAAAGAAGCAGTTTGGCGGAAAGAAGGAAGATCAGGGTGATGCAACACTGGTAGAAGATGGATATGACAGTGCTGAGTTACTAGCTATCACAAATGGTGAATCATCAACAAGATGGATCTTGGACAGTGTTTTTTTGTACCACATGACACCAAACAAAGCTTGGTTCAGTATGCTTGAAGAAAGGAAGCAAGGGACATTTCATCTTGGCAATAACAAGTCCTGCACCATGGCTGGAATTAGATTGTCAGATTGAGGATGGATGATGGCCAAGAGATCACACTCTCTTGCGTCAGGTATGCACCTGAACTTAAAAGAAATCTGATCTCTCTAGGCATGTTAGATAAGCAAGGATATGTTTTTAAAGCTGAAAATGGAACTATGAAAGTCACTAAAGGCTCACTAGTAGTTATGAAAGGTATAGTCATGAATGGTATATATGTTTTACCTGGAAATACAATTGTTGGGGCACAGATTAATTATGCTGAAAAGAAGAGTAATGAGATGTCTTTGTGGAACTTAAGACTTTCCCATGTAGGGGAAAAAGGCCTAGAAAAATTGTATGAACAAGGCTGTCTAGGGACTGGAAAACCTGAAAAACCGCTTTTTTTTTGCAAAAATTGTGTTTTGGGGAAAGCAAGTAAGGTGAAGTTTAATACGGCCATTCATAGAACTAGTGAGGTTTTGGATTATGTACACTCAGATTTATGGGGACTAACCAGAACTGAGTCTCATAGTGGGAAAAAATAGTTTATAACTTTTATATATGACTTTTCAAGAAGAGTTTGGATATTTTTCATTGCAAGAAAATATGATGCTTTTGATACCTTTAAAACCTGGAAAACATTGGTAAGAAAATAAAAAGACTAAGAACCGGCAATGGTTTAGAGTACCTTGATGGTGAATTCATTAACTTTTGTAAGCTTGCTGGTCTAGCAAAGCATCATACAGTTGCAAGGAACCCACAACAGAATGGCTTGGCTGAAAGATATAATAGGACCATCTAGGAAAGGGTAAGATGCCTACTGCTGCAGGCAGGTATGTCAAAAATGTTTTGGGCAGAAGCTGCCAACACTGCATGTTATCTAATAAATAGGTGTCCTTCCGCCGCTATAAATTTTAAAACACCTATGCAAATGTGGTCTGATCACCCTGTTGATTATAGCATGCTTAAAGTGTTTGGTTGTGCTGCATATGCTCATGTTAGACAAGAAAAGTTGGAACCTAGAGCCTTGAAATGTGTATTTTTGGGTTACCCTGAGGGAGTGAAGGGCTATAAACTCTGGTATCTAGAAAAGAATCATAAGAAACCCTTTATAAGCAGAGATGTTGTGTTTAATGAGTTAGAGTTTCCCCTTAAGAATAATAAATGTACATCAGCAGTTGAACAGGGGAATACAGTACAGATAGAGGTTGATAAGGGTAAGAATACCTTGATTGAGGTGGAGCAGGGTGATGTAGCTGAGCAAGAAGTAAGTAGAGCTGAGTCATCAGAGAATCAACACCAAGAGGAGGGTAGCCAGAGTCAAATAGAAACCTCTAGTGTTCCCCAAGATGTACTTACTAGGGATAGGGAGAGGAGGCCCCTTAGAAAACCTGTTAGGTATGGATATGAATCGGGTGAAAATAATATAGTAGCCTATGCCTTTAATGTGGCTGCTGATGTACCAGAGACTGAACCCAGAACTGTGAGAGAGGCATTAGAGACTAAGGAAGTAGATGAGTGGTATAGAGCCATGGAGGAAGAGATGAGGTCCCTGAAGAAGAATGATACCTGAAAGTTAGTTGACAGGCCTGATGGTGTTAAATTAGTAGGCAGTAAATGGGTATTTAAGTTTAAGGAGGGCATTCCAGGGGTAGAGAAGCCAAGGTACAAAGCCAGGCTAGTGGCAAAGGGATTTAATCAAAGAGAAGGTGTAGATTTCAATGAGATATACTCACCTGTAGTTAAGCATAGGTCAATAAGGATTGTTCTGTCTATTGTTGCTCATTGTAACCTAGAATTAGAACTGCTTGATGTTAAAACTGCTTTTCTATATGGTAGTCTTGATAAAACCATTTTGTATGTCACAACCTGAATGTTTTATATCCAAAAATACTGAAAATACTATTTGTCTGCTTAAGAAATCCCTGTATGGTCTCAAACAGTCTCCCAGACAATGGTGTAAAAGATTTGATGAGTTTATGCTTAGTTGTGACTTCAAAAGATTGAGTTATGATTGGTGCATTTACTATAAATTTTGGGATAATGGTTCTGTCATTTATCTATTGCTACATGTTGATGACATGTTAATTGCAAGTGATAGTATGCGACTAATATCTGATCTTAAGGAACAGCTGAATGCTCAGTTTGAAATGAAGAACTTAGGTCCTGCAAAGAAGATACTGGGAATGCAGATTGTAAGAGACAGGGGTAAGGGAACTTTGTTCTTAAATCAAACTGATTATTTGACCAAGTTGATAAGGAAGTTTGATATGTCTAATGCCCAAGTCTGTTTTGATTCCTTTAGCACAACACTTTAAACTGTCAAATGAGCAATGTCCAAAGACTGAGTCTGATATTGAATATATGAGTAGTGTGCCTTATGCTAATGTTGTGGGGTGTCTAATGTACACTATGGTATGTACTAGGCCTGATTTAGCTCATAGTGTAAGTGTGATAAGCAGATTTATGTCTAGACCTGGTAAGGCTCATTGGACTGCAGTAAAATGGGTGTTAAGGTATATTAAAGGAAGTCTGGGTAAAGGTTTAATGTTTGGGAAAGCTAACAGTGACAGTGATGCTATTATGGGGTTTATAGATTCTGATTTTGCAGGAAGTATAGACACCAGAAAATCCCAGACAGGTTATTCATTCACTATCTATGGAACTGCGGTGAGCTGGAAGGCAGGTTTACAAGCCATGGTGACCTTATCAACTATTGAAGCGGAGTTTGTAGCTGTCACGGAAGCTGAGAAGGAAGCTTTGTGGTTGAAGGGAGTTCTGGCAGAGCTGAAGCATCACCAGCAGTGTATAAAGATTGGGTGTGATAGCCAAGGAGTATTACATTGTCAAAGCACCAAGTCTTCCATGAGCGCTCCAAACATATCGATGTAAAGCTGCATTATGCTAGAGAAGTGATTGAGATAGGAGCTGTGGAGATGATGAAGATTGACACGGAGGAGAACCCTGTAGACATGCTGACTAAACCAGTTCCAAGCACGAAATTCCAACTGTGTCTGGAACTGATCGGCATGGGGGAGACAGGCTAAGGATGCCTGAACTGAGATGATCTGGATGATCATCAACTGAAGGTGGAGATTGTAAATGTGAGTTGATGATCATGGGTAACAATCGGAGTGGAGCTGAGCCGGAAACGATGGAGCATAGTGGCCAAAATCAACGCCTGAAGATTGCAGTTCAGTCAGCCGATACAAGTTGAAGTTTGAAGAGCTGAATCAAAACGTAGCGTTTGGCAAATGGAAGTTATTTCTGTTATTCAACGGCTAGTAGAAGTTCGGTAGAAGGTGAAACTTAGGGGGGGCTGTATTGTATTTAGCTGTAAATTAGAGGACTGGTGTAGAAGACACCTGGAATGAATTAAGAACTCAACACCCAGATTCGAGATTACGGTTCGTCGACGAGTGCGAGAAAGCTGAGAGCGTAGAGTAGCAATTGCAGTCGCTTGATTGTAATTGCTTGGTGCTCGAGGGTCGTACTGATCATGGAAGGCTCCGGATTGTTCAATTCATCAATAAAGATCGTCTCAGTTGCTGGAGTAGGAACACAAGGTTCCGAACCAGGGTAAAATCTTTGTTTGTCCAAGTTCGTTGATTAATTTGTGTTGCATTGTCGAATTCGAATCCTTACACTTTTGGTATATGTGGATGATGTTGTTCTAACAGGTACATCATTAGATGTTCTTAATTGCGTGAAGAAGTTTATTCATGAAGAGTTTCAAATAAATGATCTTGGCCACTTGAAGTACTCGAAGTTGCTCGTTCTACCTCAGGCATCTATATGCATCAGCGATAAAGTATGCATTACATCTCTTAAAAGATCATGATCTTCTAAATTGCAAACCTGTCCGTACTCCTTTGGACATCAAGCATCAGCTTGCTCTTTGTGAGGCTCCTCTTCCATATCGGCAGCTCGTGGGAAGACTCGTCTATATATTTCACTATCACGCGACCCGACCTAGCATACTCATTGCATGTTGTAAGTCAATTCATGCAACGTCCAACAACTGAATTCTAGATTATTTTATATAATCTAATGTTGGGATCATAATGTAAATTATGTGATGTGCATGCTATCATAATTTACAAGTCGTATATTAAAGTGATCTATTTTATAATTGACTTTAGAGTATAATTGAAGTCATGATCATGGAAAATATAATATGTATAGATACCGGTTCAATAATTACACTTCTTTTGAGGAGAGAGATTTGTAATTATCGGAAATATAGCAGTTATGTACAACGCTATATATAGGTAGTGGTCCCCGGTCTTACGCACTTAACTTCAGTACGTTCTTCTCTCGAAATCTTACTGGTAAAGGGTTGTGCGGAAAGGCTGGAAGATCCACTACGGTAGTCATCAACGGAGGTTTGTTCATCTTCCGTATTTTCTATATGCTCGATTAACACGATTGGGGTATTACAATCTTTGGATATGAAATTATTCTAACAATTGGTATCAGGCGCAACCCAATTTTGTGTTAATTGAGCCCCATACTGTTCAGAATTTTTGATGAGAATTGAAATTTGGAATCTGGGCCTTTTTTCCCTTTTTTTATTTGCTGCCGATTCACTCCATCTCGTCTCGGAGGCATTCGATTTCAGTCATGCTAGATCTATTTTTGTGTGTGGCTCATCTAGACTTGCTGTGCTGCGCTGCTCATCTTCCGATTCGCAAGCACTGATGGGCGGACCCATTTTTCATCCCGCTCGGATCTCAGATGTTGCTGTCCGTGGCTCGATTGGCTCGTCGTTGTTGCTCAGTCGCCCGAGGTGTCTCAGATTCGCTCGCTTTGGGTGGGGATGGATTCGTTAAGTCTAGCTCAAATCTCGACCGGAATATTGCGGCTGATGATGGCGTTGATAGATTGATGGAAGAAAGAAGTCGGTTCCTATCAAATATGATTTGGTTTGAATTATGTGTAGAATCGGTTTAATGTGGACTATTTTGGTTATTAGGTCCAATTGAATCAGTTTCAATTAAAGTGAATTTGACCAATTTGGTTATGTGGTCAAATTCAATCTTGGTTCAGTAACACTTAATTAATTAAATCTATTTTGATTTAATTAAATTGGAGTGTATTACTGAAAACTAAAGGTGTACATACATATATGACATATGGTTCATTTTTGGGCCACACTCAGAGTGCGTTAATTAAAGCATAATTGTCACAAAAATGACCTCTTATGTGTAAGTTTATACATGATGGGTGTTGGATAGGAATATGTATGTAATTTACATGAATAATTAATTGGCTCTAAGGAAAATTATTATCTAATGTAATTACGTATATATCTGTGGTGATGACATGTGATGATTGTCAGGATGAACTTTATGTGAATAATTAGTACATCAAAAGATGGCTATTTATTTGACACCGTTTATCATCAATGTTTGATTACTAGAACAAGAGTATCACTTACAATTAACAGTACTATCCCAAGATTTGCTGTTAGTGTTGTGCTGGGTATCTTGATATGTCATATTTATTTATGCATTATGTGAGCATGAAAAGCTGACTTATGTTTTGTTCTTTTCAGCTTACATGTCTGTCACTTCAGTTGCTGCCAACCTCAATAATATTCCCATACTAAATGGGACGAACTTAGAGGAGTGGAAAGAAAATATTAAGATTTTCTTGAGCAGCATGTATCTTGACTTAGCATTGCTAGAGCGGAAGCCGATTCATCTCGCTAATTCAAGAAGTGCATTTGATCGTAATCAATTGAGAATGTGGGAGCATTCTAACAGGCTGAGTCTGATGATTATTCATCGCGGCATTCCAGAGGCTTTCAGGGGTATAGTGCCTGATGAGATTTCCAGTGCCAAAGATTACCTTGTGGAATTTGAAAAGTGTTTTGTTGAAAATGATAAGGTGAAAACAAGTGAGCTTTTAGCAAACTTGATTTCAATGAAGTACTCCTGCAAGGGTAATGTCAGGGAGCATATTATGGAAATGTCTCAACTTGCTTCAAAACTAAAGGTCTTAAAGCTCGAGTTATCTGAGAATCTACTCGTGCATTTGGTGTTAATCTCTCTTCCTTCAGAGTACAGTCAGTTTAGAATTTCCTATAACTGTCAGAGGGAGAAGTGAACTCTCAATGAGGTCATTTCGTTTTGTGTGGAAGAAGGGGAGATGCTTAAGCATGATAAAGCTGCTAATTCTAAGGCTTCAGTTTTTCAATACTCGTGTTATATGTTATTTCTGTGAGGAAATTGGACATGTGAAGAAGAAATGTCCCAAGTTAGCTAAGTATATCGATTGGCGAGTTAGAAGAAGATTGTCTGAGCTGCCGATGACCTATTGACGCTGAAAGATGCATCTATTTGGGACTAGGTTATGCGGTAGAGGAGGCAATGATGAATTTCAGATTATTAGCATTCGGTCATTTTGTTTGGATTTAATGGACATTCGTTTATCGTTGATCAGGCGAAACTTAATTTATATTTCCATATTGAGCAAATTAGGTTATTCTTGTTCATTTGGTAATAGTAAATTTACTTTATCTATTAAAATCCATTTCTTTGGGACCGATATGCATTATGTATATAATAATCTACAGATGTTGGAATTTGTTCCATCATGAATTAAATTCCTACATGAGACATGAGGCTTGAGTCAATGAACGTGTTCAAATAATTTAAGGCTAAAGTTGAGAGACGACTCAACTAAAGAGTAAAGGGTGTTGTATCTCATTGTGGTGGTGAAATCACAATAGATGTGACCAATCAACAACGTTCTGTGACTATTTGCTAGACACCTAGAAGAGTGTAAAATTAAAACTCTTAAGGACATGGTAAGGACTATGATTAGTCATTCCAACTTACCAGAAGAACTCTCGGTGAAGCACTAAAGACATCAGCTTATATCCTTAATAAGGTAGCAACTAAGTTGGACGATCCCATCATTAAGTTAATTTTTTGAACGAGAATTGTAACATTTTGAGGATATTGAGTTTGGGGGAGTATTCATGTTAGAAATATTGTTCTACCCAGACGGAGAATCAGAACACTATTTTTGAAGTACAAACTCAACAACCTCTTAAAATGTATAAATAAAGAATCCCATAATGGATTTATGAAAGATTCTCGTCGTTGCTACTTTAAGTTACATCAAGTGATAGTCTTGTATGATTTTGAGACAATCTTGATGGATGAATGTGTATATCACAAGTTCAGTGGGAGTAAGGTTTAAGTTCTCACATCCCCGGTCATTATAGGAGATAATTCAATCTCAGTTTATGCCTTGAAAATACTCTGGAAACTCATAAATGTAGAAAAATCTCTTACGCTTCCGCTATATAGAGATTTTTATATATTAAGGTACGTACGAATTTGGTTATTGCGTACATTGTTGGTATGTCTGGCAGACATATAAGCAACCCATGGGTGGATCATTGGGTAGCAGTCAAGAAAATTGTTGGGTTCTTAAAGAGAACATGAGACTACATGCTCACATACAGGTAGGAGATCATTATGTATTCCGATTGCAATTTCAGAGGATGCCTATTTGGTGAGAGATCCACATGATGTTGTGAGGCATCTAATTAGGGAATATGACTATAAAATTTTGTCACAAGACTGCACTTTATAGAAGGTATTGAAAGACCATTAAGGATATTGTGACAATAAGCAGGTCCAATAAAGTACAGAGTGGTCATATTTCCATAAAGCACTTTGAGACAAACCTCCATGATTAGCACCCTAGGTCTTTCACTAGCGTACTGCTTATATGGGTGTAATCAAATTTGAGAATATCCGGATTTAGTGGGAGTTTGTGTTGTGATTATGTTTTGCTCTATGTTGTATATGGATCGTATACATTTAAGTTTTGCAGAAATAAAGTGTACATTGCACTCTGTTGTATTTTGGTTTAAGGATTGATCTCCATAAAATAAAGGTGACTAGTTGGAAATAGACATGTGTAGATCACATTTCATGTAATTTCCATGCTACACATCTATGATTGATCTGTGTCATTTGGTTGTGTACTAATATACGTGACAAGTTCGGTTCCGTAACGATTAATGCTACTAGTGCTGGCTTGATCCTATGTTAGTATAATTGATGGACGAGATTGTTTTGGGTATACTCTATATGATAGGAAAAGTTTGAGCTCATCAGGTTACACATCAGTTTGAATTTACTTGTATGATCCAGTGGGAGATTGTTAAATTATTTTATATAATCTAATGTTGGGATCATAATGTAAATTATGTGATGTGCATGCTATCATACTTTATAAGTCGTATATTAAAGTGATCTATTTTATTATTGACTTTAGAGTATAATTAAAGTCATGATCATGGAAATATAATATGTGTAGATACAGGTTCAATAATTACACTTCTTTTGAGGGGAAGAATTTGTAATTATCGGAAATATAGCAGTTATGTACAACGCTATATATAGGTAGTGGTCCCCGGTCTTACGCACTTAACTTCAGTACGTTCTTCTCTCGAAATCTAACTGGTAAAGGGTTGTGCGAAAAGGCTGGAAGATCCACTACGGTAATCATCGAAGAGTTCAGAATCATTAACGGAGGTTTGCTCATCTTCCGTATTTTCTATATGCTCGATTAACACGATTGGGGTATTACGATCTTTGGATATGAAATTATTCTAACACTGAACACATGCAAGCGGCTCGTCGCATTCTTCGATACATTTATGCCCCTGCTCTCAAGGATTGTTCTTTTTAGCAACCTCCAAGCTGCAACGGTATTAGTCATTCCTGTGTGAATGATCCATTATCCATTTTTCCATCTTCAATCATTCCTGTGTGAATGATCTCACACTTGTGACACATTATGGATCGGTATTTATCATTGGATTTGAAACTTTATGGTGCATGTGATGATCGTACGTGTTAGCTAGGGATTGATGTCCACGTGAGCAATTAATGGGGCTCGATTTCGGTACAAAAATGTGTTGGGAATTCAGTAAATAGCCTTTTTGTTGGGTTCTGACAATGAATATGATTCAATATTCTGAATTACTGATACAGGAGGGGTGAGGTCTGTGTGTTGAAGCAAGAAAAGCATGTGTTCCAATTGTTGTTATGAGAAAGCGAAACATGTATATTATATTCCTTTGGAATCTTGCTTGTGTTGGTTGATCATTTTCAGAATAGAGTCTTCACCTTGTCTTGGTTTCGAAAATCAATTTTCTAGGGTTGTATGTTTATATTTTGATTGTCATTGTTTTTTAGTCCATGAGCTAGATCTTTGTTCTTTAACAGAAACACTGTTGGAACCCATAGGTTTTGATGAGGACAAACACTTAGCTAACATTTCCACTAAGTATGCAGAAGTCCATCAAACAGATCAAGGACGGATCAGAGATCAACCTGCCATAAGATGGTTGAACCCACAAGATACTACAGATCGGCTGTGACAACTATCTACTCAATAGAGGGACAAATAGAAGGAAGGTTCTAGAAGGGAAGCTGTCTATTCGAATAAAGGCTATTGAGTTCATAAAGTCAAGATGGGCTAGACTACTGGGCCCATGAAAAGACACGGACAGCCCTAGACACAGACAACCCTACTTAATGTCCTAGGGTTTGACATGTGTAATGTGTGGATTGCTGAGGAGAGAAGCTGCCGCCTTCTAGAAGAGCAAAGCCACCGCACTGAAGATCAAGACTGCTGAAGCTGCCATTGCACGGAGGTTTGAAGTTGAAACGATTGCTTTGTTCGAGTGAGTAGAGGTCATCAAATATTGTCTGATTGATAGACCTTGTTTGTAAACCCTACAAGAATATCGTAATAGAAAGCAATCGGTTTCACAAATTCTTTCAGAGAAATCTGGATGGTAGTGGTTTTCACCTTATCACTATCTGTGATAAGGTTTCCACTCTACATCCGTGTGTAGTATTGTTCAGCATTTAATTTCCTGCATTCTGTTTGACTGTTTCCGCCGCAACTCTGTTTATCAGCCGGAAAACCTTGTGGTAACCTCCGTCTGATATAAGTTGCTAACACTAATCGATCCAACACGTGGTATCAGAGCCGAGTGCTCTAGATTTGTGTGTTAGCTTTGCAGGAAAAGTGATGTCTTCGATCAATGATTCCTTCTGGAAACCGCCACTGTTGAAACCCGGTCAGTTTGACTGGTGGAAAGACCAGTTTGAATCCCACATCTGCGCGCTAGATGGACAACTATGAAGCATATTCGAGACTGGTCCCCTTGTCATCCCACTAGACACATCAGATGCTGAGAAACCCGTGGAGAAAAGTAAAGACAAATACACTGAAGAGGACTACAGAAAACTCGAAAAAAATGCTAGAGCAAAGAAAGTCCTTTATATGGCTCTTTCTCCCGGAGACCAAATCAAAGTGGCAATGCACAAAACCGCCAAGGAAATGTACGACAGCCTTGTGAGGCTATACGGAGGAAATGAAGACGTCAAAAGAAACCGAATTTTAGCCGCCATAAAGGACTATGAGTCGGTTATGCAGAAAAAGGACAAATCTCTTGAAGATTTCTTCACCCGGTTTCAAGTCATCATTGGGCAGCTGGAATACCTGAATGAAAGGCTCCCGGAATGGAAGATCACTCATCAATTCATGTAGGCTCTAAATTCGAAGTGGGATCATATTACACTAGCCCTGCAAGCTCAAAAGAGAATAAAAGACGTGACTCTAGAAGAATTGGTCGCAAACCTTCAAAGCCAGACAGGAATTATTGAGAGAAAGATGACCCGAAGACAATCCGACAAATCACATGCCATTGCCTTAAAAGTAGAGAAGGCCCTCGATCTAGCTCATGGAAATGAGTCACCTAAGGGAGACGATGACATGGCGCTGCTCACAAGAGCTCTGAAAATGAACAACTTTGGTAGAGGAAGAGGAGACTTCAGAGCTGGAGGAAGTCGTGGAAACTTCTCAAAAGGGCCCACGTCAAATGGATACGGAAGGAATCCAGGACTAAGAGAAGACAGAACTTGTTATCACTGCCAGAAGAAGGGGCACCTTTCCAAAGACTGCTTCAGCAAAAAGAAAGGAGAGCCACCTGCTCAGAAAGGAGAAACATCAGCCCTCAAGCCAGCTCATGCTATGTTTGCCGCATGGGGAGACTCGGATAAAGAAAGTGATGATGGAAAGCATTCAAAGGAAATCTGCCTCATGGCTCACTCCTCAAATGATGAGGTAACAGATGATGACTCCTTTATTGATAGTCTTTTCTGAATCTGATCTTGCAGAAACGATAGCTAAGGTCTTGAGCAAGAACAGAGACCTAGAGGATAGACTAGCGGAGATGCAACAGGAACATCACGATGACATAGAAGAAAATTGTCTTTGGTCAACTAAAGCCATGCGTCTTGAGAAAGAGATGGCTGAACATGTGTGCAGATGTCGTACATGCGAAAGAAGAGAAAGATAAGTCAGTCAGCTAAGTGATGAGCTGAAGCATGAAGATTGGAAACACTGAAATTGTTGACTTCCAAGCAAAGGTCGAAGAGCTAAATGATGAACTGAACAGTCTTAGACAAAAGAATGAGGTACTCCTCCAGACAGTGGAAAGGTTGAGACTTGAGGTCAATACACGGAAAAAAGACTGGATCCGTGAGCTGGAAGCAAAGAAAGTGGAGGAAGGTGAAAAGAACTACAAGAAGAAGTTCGTCAGACCAGGACTAGGATATAATCAAAAAGCTAAAAAAGGCAAAGGGAAAATGACTGAACCAGGAGAATGCTCTCGTCAACCATGAAAGCCCCAGACCATCAGACAAATGGAGGGGAGAGACAGTCCACAGGAAGGATTCGATATCCGTGACCCGGAGTCTGTTGCCTTCAAGGTCAGAAAAGCCTATAAGATGTGGCTAAAGATGAGTGAGAATCGTAAGCCCGCAAAGATAGACTTCCATGCTAGAAAGATGAAGACATCCACACCACCAGGCAGAAGCAAGTATGTCGATCTTCCATCCCATAGACTATGCTGGACCTGTGGACGATCAGGTCATTACAGTGTGGAATGTCCGAGACTAAAAGAGGCTGATGAAAAAAATTGCAAATGGATGAAAGCTCAGAGTAGCCGCCCAGGACCACATCATCAGAACAAGGTCAGTCCATATAGGAAGAAGGGCAGAGCTGACTACCCTCACCCTCACTATGACCCTGCAATCCGTGGCAGACCCAGGAGAAATTCCAGGCGAAAGATTGACATAGCTGACCATGATGCTTACCATCAATCTTATTACGTTCCATTTGCTGAATCTATTCCTAAGCCCAGTAAGCCCAAGCTTGTCTGGGTGCGTAAAAACTGATCATCTTCTTGCAGGAAGGAGTGAGGTCCCGTCCCTGGTATCTTGACAGTGGCTGTTCGAGGCACATGACTGGGAATCCAGTATGGTTCGACTTGCTCCAAAAACATTCCGGAGAAAGCATAATCTTCGGAAACAAAAGCAAAGGAACGGTAGTAGCTAAAGGTGAGGTAAGAATCTCAGATACAATCTGCATCAAGGAGGTAAGTCTGGTTGAAGGACTGAGGTACAATCTGCTAAGTGTATCTCAGTTATGTCAACATGGAAAAAATCATGTTACTTTTAATTCTAATGACTGTCTGGTAAGATGTAATGAGACAGGTGAAATAGTGTTGAGAGGAACACGCGTGGACGAAATCTACATTGTTGATCCAGAATTCTCTCCTAAGGCTGAACTGTGCCTTGCAAGCATTGCTGAAAATTCCATCTTATGGCACAAGAGGTTTGGGCACGCGAGTATGAAGCTACTGCACAAACTCCATCAGAAGGATTTGGTAGTCGGCTTACCCAAGGTGGAAAACACCTTTGATCAGCTATGCAGTGCCTGTGCCAGGGGAAAGCAAGCTCGGACTTCCTTTCCATCGAAGCAGACAGTAAGTACCTCCGCACCATTGGATATGATCCACATGGATTTGTGCGGGCCTATAAATGTTGTCAGCCGCGAAGGAAACAGGTATATTCTGGTCATAGTCGATGACTACTCCAGGTATACTTGGACTATCTTTCTATTCTCTAAAACTCAAACATATTGCGAGTTTGAGGCGTGGCTGAAATTGATAGAAAACAAGTTAGATAGAAAATTGACTTCCATTCGTACTGACAATGGAACCGAGTTTCGGAACATGCAGTTTCTTTCGCTGTGCAGGGACAAAGGTATTGATCACAACTTTTCCGCCCCACGGACACGACAGCAAAACGGTGTAGTGGAACGAAAGAACAGAACCTTGGAGGATATGTCTTGGACAATGCTAATTGCTAGCAGAGTTCCAAAAAGCTTCTGGGCAGAAGCGGTACATGCTGCTTGCTACATTCTCAACAGAGCATCGCTTCGTTCCATGATAGGGAAAACTCCTTATGAACTGCTACGTGGACGAAAGCCAAAAATCTCACATATAAAGATATTCGGATGCAAGTGCTTTGTTCACAACAATGGCAAGGATCATTTGGGAAAGTTTGATGCTCGGGGCGATGAAGGAGTATTCGTTGGATACTCCAGTCATAGCAAAGCCTACAAAGTTTACAACCTAAGTCTAGAGCAAGTTGAGGAAAGTGTGCATGTAAGATTCGATGAGACGGTGATGGCCGGACATCTAATACAAGACTCTTCAACCTCGGCTATGCTAGACGCCGGAGAGCTCCAGCTAGTAGACGAATCTGACCCTGAGTGGGAACCTCCTCCAGCACCTACTGATGACATGCCTCACATGGATATCCATCACGTAGACGAAGCACCACTGATCGATCAGGTAGAAGATGGTGAAACAGCAAATCCACCTGATGGAGATGCAATCAATGACCACACGATAGATGCTGAAGAGGAGCCTCATGCTGAGGAAGATGAGAATGCTGATAACCCTGAGGGGGAACCAAGGATCACACGCTCGGGAAGAGCAGTTCATCCACCAGCCAGATATGATGACTACCAATGCTACATCTCTCAGGAGCAGGTAAATCTTAATAGTCTAAGTCAATTCTGTGGATTTGCCTCGTTTGTGTCTTTTGCAGAACCCAAGACAGTGGCAGAAGCGCTCAAGGACCCAGAATGGGTCAATGCCATGCAAGAAGAGCTCCATCAGTTTGAAAGAAATGAAGTCTGACATCTAGTTTCTAGACCCAAAGGCAAGAACGTGATTGGAACAAAATGGGTCTTTAGAAACAAGATTGACGACAAGGGAGTTGTCATACGGAACAAAGCCCGGCTGGTGGTCAAAGGATACAGCCAGCAAGAAGGAATAGACTATGACGAGACCTTTGCCCCAGTTGCAAGGCTAGAAGCTATCAGATTGCTTATAGCCTATTCAACCTATCACGGGTTCTCATTGCAACAGATGGATGTAAAGACAGCATTCCTGAATGGAGCTTTAAAGGAAGAAGTCTATGTAAGCCAGACTCCAGGATTCGAGGATATAGATCATCCGAATCACGTGTATCTCCTGGACAAGGCGCTATATGGGCTGAAACAAGCTCCCCGTGCCTGGTATGAGAGGCTATCTCAGTTCCTTCTATCACATGGATACGTCAGAGGAGAAGTGGATAAAACTCTCTTCCTCCTGAAGGAAGGAACCGACACTCTAGTGGTTCAAGTATACGTTGACGACATCATCTTTGGCTCAACCAACTCTAGACTGGTTAAAAAGTTCACGGATCTGATGTCAAGTGAATTCAAGATGAGTATGGTCGGAGAATTGAAGTACTTCCTAAGACTTCAAGTAGCGCAGAATGAAGATGGAACACGGATCCATCAGCAGAAATACGTAAGAGAAATACTGAAGAAGTTTGGAATGGACTCCGCAAAAACGTGTGCTACACCAATGTCGCCCAATGATTCCTTAGCAAAGGATGAGTCCTCCCTCCAAGTGGATCCGACCCTGTATAGGGGAATGATAGGTTCTCTTCTATATCTAACTGCTAGTAGACCTGACATTCTATTCAGTGTCTGCCTATGTGCAAGATTTCAGGCAGATCCTAGAGAGACACATGTTAAAGCTGTGAAAAGGATTCTGAGGTACCTGAAGGGGACGGACGATCTGTGCCTATTCTACCCAAAGGGAGGTGACTTACGTCTGATGGCCTATACATATGCTAATTATGCTGGCTGCAAGACAGATAGAAAGTCCACCTCAGGGATGGCATAATTCCTTGGACCATGTCTGATTTCATGGGGATCCAAGAAGCAGTCCTCCATTGCTCTGTCCACTGCAGAGGCGGAGTACATCGCAGCTGCCGCATGCTGTGCTCAACTCCTTTGGATAAAACAACAGCTAAGTGATTATGGTGTTAATCTTGAATGTATCTCAATTCTATGTGATAACACCAGTGCCATTAATATTTCTAAGAATCCAGTGCAGTTTTCACAAACTAAACACATAGAAATTAGATATCACTTTCTGCGTGATTGTGTAGAAAAGGGCACTATAGCTATGGAACAATGCGGAACTGAGGATCAAATCGCAGACATCTTCACGAAAGCACTGCACAGGGAGCCCTATGAGAAGCTAAGAATTGAACTAGGTATGACTTCCCTTACCTAGTCTGCATTTCATGTTAAATTTCTCCAATGACTGGCTAGACTAGGTTGCTTGCTAAGATACCATGATATGGATTTGCTGCGCAGGAAATTAATCATTGGTCAAAAGCTGCTCTATGAGGTCACCTTGCATGCATGTAAAGTAATATTACTAGCTGGCAGAACCTTGAGCATGGCACATAAGTCGTTGTAGCCCAAAAGAGACTTCCTTTTTGAACCCTCAATACATGCCATGGAAGTTCTCTAAGACCAACCTTAGCCTTTTATGTGTGGAGAACAAAAATATTAGCCCTTTGATTTTAGTAAATGATTCTCTTGACTATCTCCATGCTGCCAAATTTACTTTGATTTGACTCGGTGAAATTCTTTTGTGAAAGAGTGGTGTCTTTATTGTACCCTTTGGATAAACCGAAATCACCACAACCCTTGTGAAAAACCATGAGACAAACCGGGGCTACTCTTAAGCCGACTCAGCCGGTTCAATTAGTGAACATGCAAGTACCGAATAAATTGCAGTAAAATCTGGTTGGTGTGGTGAGTGGATGCCAGCAGCAAAGTAAATCCAAAAGGCAGTCATTGTGATTTGACCGAAGCGTATAAAGGAAGGAAAATGCAGGAGTCTGGCATGTGCCCCACGCCAATTCGAATTGATAGCCTGCAGTCCTTGCAAAGATGAAAAAATGAACAGCCTTTGCAGCCTTAATTACAGGTGAACAGTCACAGCATTTGAAAATCAATAACGCATGCATTGGACAGGTGGAAGCCTCTCAATGGTACATTGCTTCTCTCTTGGGTTTAGGCCGTCTAATTAATGGTTTTAGAAAGCAGTTGGGTGTGCAGACGGTTTTTGGAATTTGAAAAATCAAATTGAAGTGGTTCGAGGACGACGGTTCAATTCCGTGAGTTAAAAGAGACTCTAGGGTTTTGGGTTGTATAAAAAGGAGGCGGCTCAACTCAACCGCTTATTACACTCAGACCCTCTCTCTCGCTCTCTCACAAAGTTCACAGTCCTTGAAACCCTAGTCATCTCCCTTCAACGAACTCGATGGCTGACGCAAGTAACCTCTCTGCAGGCACAGTCGCCGCCATGATCGCCGCTCTTAAGGTAAGCGGGGTGGATGTCGAAAATGTTCTGGCCAAGAAATCAGAGACAAATACCGAAACCTCAGAATCAGTAAAGTTCAACCCAACCGTTGAGGATGAAACAACCTCTCACAAGCAGAAGGCAAGTGCTGCGGAAGGCACCGGTACCAAGCGCCCGAAATCCACCCCCGGTAAACTCCCTATCCGGAAAAGCATAAGAACCAAAAAGACTCCAGTCTCAGTGGTGAAGGAGGAGAAGCCAGTTCGTGAAGTAGAAGAAGAGGAATATCTAAAAGGAAGGACCGTGATACTGGAGATAACAGTCGACCGGACATTTTTAGCCGAATTTCAGTTAGTGGAAGTGAGTAACATCTTGATAGCTCAAAACTTGGACCACCTCTTCCGAGAGGCGGTTCTAGTGGACGAGGCCAAGGTAAGAGAATTCTATCACAGATTCAAGTTGGAGGAGGTGCGTGGGATGGCTCTGGTGATGGACCATAATTATACGAATCAAAAACACAGTTAAACCTACCAAATTAGACTGTTTGTCTATTTAACTTCTGCTTGTTAGTCCCGATATATTTCTACATGGTATTTTGGCACTTAGAGAGAAAACACGCTAAGGAGGAGTTTTTAAGCGGAAAATGAAGAACGAGTCATTCCAGGTCACGACCATGCTACACTCAAAATCAGCCTTAATATCCTTCATGGAACCGACTTGGAATCACTCAAATATTCTAGAACCGTCGGCAAATGGACAAGAACGTAAGGCAAAAGCACCGAGCCCGGTAAAGGCCAAACAAGGGCAAATTCATCGGATTTGAGATTTCGACCATGTTCCAAGCGGAATTTGGCTTAGGTTCCTTCTTGAGATCATCTTAGAATGACATTTTCATTCAAAATATACTCTCCAAAATCCAAGAAGCTCCGGCCAAAGCTCCGGTCAGATCCGGTCAAACCGATGACTTTTGTGAAGATCACAAGCTTCTAGAAGGGATGCTCCTCCTCACATGGGCGGCTCCTCCCTCACATGGTGGATCCTCCACTCTCCTCCCTCCATGTGGCGGCTCCTCCTCCTCTCCTCCCAAAGCCGCCGGCGGCTTTTGCTCCTCCATGGAGAAGTTGCCATGTGGTGGCTCCTCCACCACATCTTCATCTCCTCCTCCTCCACCCTTGGATGCTCCTCCACTTGCCATCATCTTGGCCCTCCATCCTCCTCCCCTTTAGCTATAAATAGAGGCCATCTCCTCCATCCATTTTTTCCTCCAATCACCATGCAACACTTGCCTCCATCTCCTCCTCCTCTCATGGCTATATAAGGAGGAGCTCCTCCCCTCATTTCAATCATCCCTCACTTGTAAAATTCACTTCTCTCTCTAAGTTATGTATATGTAAGTTTGGCTTTGGAAAAAAAGGATAGCTCCCTTGGCGCTTCAACGGTTGTAAGTAATTCTTAGTATTTATTCAACTGTTTTACTCCTTAGTTATAATGTTTAGCGCGATGAATAGTAGCTAAACTAGTAGTTCGGTAGAAGGGGCGCACTTGTATTATAAAATGTTTTAAGACTATTAACTTAGTGTCTAGTCTTAGTATTCAAAACTTGTTCTATGTGTCATACATCAAGTCAGAGTTTCTAAAGTTGAGTGGAAGCTGTCACAAGCAAAGCTCTTCCGTAGAAATTCGTGATCATACTCGGTAAGTGGAAGCTGTCACAAGCAAAACTTATCGAGGAGTTCGACTTATCTAAAACACCACTTGGTCAATAACGTAACTGGGAGATCAAGTGGATGCACTTACAGCTAAGATACTTCGAAAGAAGGAATTAGTTTTGCTTAGAACAAGTGTTGCTTTAAACGATGTTGCAAGTCTTGCGCTACGAAAGGGCCTCGATTCATCTTTGAATACTTAGATAATTCACTAAATGTCAATGATAAATAGGATATAATACAAGGCCCCTGAAACCGAACATTTCTCTTTAATTATAAACTGTAATTTACTTTCCAGTATTAAAACCAACCAACCAACCAATCAATCAATCACTTAGTTGGTAGCTTTAAAACCAACCAACCGACCTAAAACACGCTCTCTCGCTGGACAACCCCCTCAAAGAACATCTATTCCCCTGATTCCCTTGGGTTCGACCCCTACTTACCAAGTACTACCCAGTAGTATAGTTGCGAGTAGCGGACTATAAATTTATTTGCACATTTGCTGTGACGACAAGCATCTGTCAAATTGGCGCCGTTGCCGGGGAGTTGTGCATCGGAATAGTTGTTCTATTTTCTTTTTTCTTTTTTCTTTTATCATGCAATTCACCAAGTCATACTACTACAGAATGGAACCTTGGAACAATACGGAGTTTTCCCCACCACCCTTCAAACATGAAATCCGCGAGAAGATCAACAAAATAACGCAATCCCGGGACGAAACATTGGATGAGTACTTATGGTACTTCGATTCCATTGTGACGAGCTGCCCGCATCATGGATTCACCAACTTCGATCTTCAAACAAAGTTTCTCTGTGGAATGTTGCCACATGAGTGGGACCATCTAAGTAATGCAGCAGGAGGATCAATGTGGGACTTAACCGAGGATGATCTTTGGAAATTAATAAACGATTTGGCCGCGAGGTCAAGACCAAGCCAAGATCAGGCCGAGCCAATCGAGGACGGTATAACGGAGCTGGCATCTAGCATCCAGCAGTTGGACAACACGATGCAACAAATCAGGGCCAAAACTGAACTATGGGCGGCAGAAAAGGAGCTGGCAGCTAGCACCCAGCAATTGGCCACAGACATGCAGCAATTGAGTGCATTGATGCACCGATTCACGGCTGAACCCGAGGAGCCGACTGAGGATGAGGACCCGCAAATGACCGAAGAAGAACTGCCCCAATCAGACCCGGTCCTTATCACCAATCCATCCGAGGAAATCACTGTCCTAACTGCCGAACCTACAGAAGTCCCGAACCTCACTGCTGAAGCGGCCGAAGAAATCAAGCCAGGCCCGGTACTTGCGCTCGAAGCACCCGAGGAAGTCCCGGACCTCATTGCCGAACTGTCCGAGAAAGACCTGGTCCTCACTGTCGGAGCACCTGAAACAGACCTAGTCCTCATGGTCGAAGTGCCTCAACTTAACCCTTCGCGTTTCATGCCGATCATAACCACCGAAGATCATATAATCAATGATGATGCGGTACAAGGGGAGTTGGAGGCAGAGCATGAGCCAAAAAAGCCGACAAAGGAAATCTCTCTCGTCACAAGCCAAGAAAAACCACCCGGGAACTCAATCATTCCAAGACAACCATTCGTAGCTACCACCAAGAAGAGGCCTCACATGGGAACATGCCTGTGGTCGCCGATGTTTGAAGGCACAAAACCTAACTTCCAAACTCGCGAAAGTGCCAACTGTTCAAACATGAAGAAGCGGCAAAGGCATGGGCCGAAAGAATGGAAACCCGGAAGGAGAAACAAGAAAGCACGACTCAATGGACCAGCAGCTATGGTCAAAGAAGCCTCACCCCCTCGGAGCAAAAGGGCTGCCGAGAAAAAGTTTGACCTCACTCACCCTTGGGATCCGACCTTATGATCCATGATTGAGGTACTGTCGAGCCAACGACGTTAAACAAGTGCACTGGTCGGGAGGTAACCCGACACTATCTTACTTTCTGCACTTTATTTTCTGTCTTTTTATTTTTTGTCTTTTAGTTTTTATCAATAAGTCGCTCTCACCCACTTGGTGCATAGAAGATTTGACTATTCAGGAATCGGACTTGGGTGCAACATTAAGCCAGTCAGGGCTACGCTAACAATTCAAGGCCCCAGCCGAACTCCCTCGATTATCCAGCCTCGTGCCATGTCGTTCACTCGACACCTTAAAGGGAGTTCTGTCTTTCCTTTTCCTTAATATCATTTTCTTCTCATATAATATCTGCTTGCATGGCTTTTGAACTAAGTTTTGCTGAAAAGCACGACTTCGTTCAGAAGTGTGGGGTGAGAACCACCTGTATATATTAGTTAATAAATAATATCTTTTTGAAAATATGAACTTAAGAACGTGAAAAAGATAAGTCATAATTCATGCATTTACCTTGTGAAAATTCAACTGTTTAAAAGCTTAGAACGTAACTTCTCATTTGTCTCTTTGTGCTGAGATAACTAGGGATGTGGAGTTGACATAAACTGCCCTAGAAGGACTTGGGAAGCAATCAAAGGATCAGATCAAACTTTATGGTTTTCGGAGTCAGTGGAGGCTGCACTTCGGGTTTCAGTGAAAATTGAAGTCATCTCCGCCATGCAATGCAAAAGGCGAGGACGGGAATCAGACCGTCCTATCTCCGGTCAAAGTAGCCGAGAAAATAGATGAGCGACCCTCATCTTGACCCGCGCGAAAACGACAATCAAAGTAGCCGAGAAAATAGATGAGCGACCCTCACCTTGACACGCGCGAAAACGGCAAAAACGAGAAGAGCGGGGAGGTATTTCCATAGGCTTGCGGGCGATGATTGGACCTCCCAAAAAGGCTTGAGAAAATGGACTAGCGGTCACAAAAAGGCGAAAAGCTCAATGAAGCAAATCAAGAGGCCAAAGGCCCAAAATTGTGAAGGTTTTAACCGAATAAAAAGTGAAGAACTCAAAAAGTCAAAACAAAGGCCAAATGCCGACTCACTACAAAAGCAGTCCCTCGCCAAAAGAAAATCAAAGTACTCAAACCACTGAAACCCGAACCGAATCACGTGCATGAGAAAGCTACAAGGAAACCATATAGTGCGAGACGATCCCGAGGCTGCAATCCAGGAACCTGAATAGGGCTATCTCCCGAAACATCCGGAATAATTTGCATCTCGGCACGGAGGTACAAGTATCAAGTCACTTCTATTTATTTACGCAGTTCAATTTGGTAATAAGTAAGTAATGCATGAATTAGGATAAATCGAGTCCCACAATCTAATTTTCATATTTTAAAAACCAAACTTAGTGCCGCCCTTTACTAGCATTGTTCGGGACGAACAACTAAAAGTGTGGGGTAATCTGATGGACCATAATTATACGAATCAAAAACACAGTTAAACCCACCAAATTAGACTGTTTGTCTATTTAACTTCTGCTTGTTAGTCCCGATATATTTCTACAGGGTATTTTGGCACTTAGAGAGAAAACACGCTAAGGAGTTTTTAAGCGGAAAATGAAGAACGAGTCATTCCAGGTCACGACCATGCTACACTCAAAATCAGCCTTAATATCCTTCATGGAACCGACTTGGAATCACTCAAATATTCTAGAACAGTCGGCAAATGGACAAGAACGCAAGGCAAAAGCACCGAGCCCGGTAAAGGCCAAACAAGGGCAATTTCATCGGATTTGAGATTTCGACCATGTTCCAAGCGGAATTTGGCTTAGGTTCCTTCTTGAGATCATCTTAGAATGACATTTTCATTCAAAATACACTCTCCAAAATCCAAGAAGCTCCCGCCAAAGCTCCGGTCAGATCCGGTCAAACCGATGACTTTTGTGAAGATCACAAGCTTCTAGAAGGGATGCTCCTCCTCACATGGGCGGCTCCTCCCTCACATGGTGGCTCCTCCACTCTCCTCCCTCCAAGTGGCGGCTCCTCCTCCTCTCCTCCCAAAGCCGCCGGCGGCTTTTGCTCCTCCATGGAGAAGTTGCCATGTGGTGGCTCCTCCACCACATCTTCATCTCCTCCTCCTCCACCCTTGGATGCTCCTCCACTTGCCACCATCTTGGCCCTCCATCCTCCTCCCCTTTAGCTATAAATAGAGGCCATCTCCTCCATCCATTTTTTCCTCCAATCACCATGCAACACTTGCCTCCATCTCCTCCTCCTCCCATGGCTATATAAGGAGGAGCTCCTCCCCTCATTTCAATCATCCCTCACTTGTAAAATTCACTTCTCTCTCTAAGTTATGTATATGTAAGTTTGGCTTTGGAAAAAAAGGATAGCTCCCTTGGCGCTTCAACGGTTGTAAGTAATTCTTAGTATTTATTCAACTGTTTTATTTCCTTAGTTATAATGTTTAGCGCGATGAATAGTAGCTAAACTAGTAGTTCGGTAGAAGGGGCGCACTTGTATTATAAAATGTTTTAAGACTATTAACTTAGTGTCTAGTCTTAGTATTCAAAACTTGTTCTATGTGCCATATATCAAGTCAGAGTTTCTAAAGTTGAGTGGAAGCTGTCACAAGCAAAGCTCTTCCGTAGAAATTCGTGATCATACTCGGTAAGTGGAAGCTGTCACAAGCAAAACTTATCGAGGAGTTCGACTTATCTAAAACACCACTTGGTCAATAACGTAACTGGGAGATCAAGTGGATGCACTTACAGCTAAGATACTTCGAAAGAAGGAATTAGTTTTGCTTAGAACAAGTGTTGCTTTAAACGATGTTGCAAGTCTTGCGCTACGAAAGGGCCTCGATTCATCTTTGAATACTTAGATAATTCACTAAATGTCAATGATAAATAGGATATAATACAAGGCCCCTGAAACCGAACATTTCTCTTTAATTATAAACTGTAATTTACTTTCCAGTATTAAAACCAACCAACCAACCAATCAATCAATCAATCACTTAGCTGTTAGCTTTAAAACCAACCAACCGACCTAAAACACGCTCTCTCGCTGGACAACCCCCTCAAAGAACATCTATTCCCCTGATTCCCTTGGGTTCGACCCCTACTTACCAAGTACTACCCAGTAGTATAGTTGCGAGTAGCGGACTATAAATTTATTTGCACATTTGCTGTGACGACAAGCATCTGTCATCTGGCCACGTTTGTCGTCGGAGGAGAAGAGCAGATGTTCTCCTGCAGAGAGCTGGAAAACCTCCTGAAAGTTCCAGCCACTGGATATGACACGTCCGTAAAAGGAGTTTGGCCTGAGTCTGTTGTCAAGGGGGAAGTCATTAGGAGAGTGGGGGAAGATCCCAAAAGTGTCTCACACCAAGGAAAATCCGCTACACTAAACTTGGTCAACAGAATCCTTCATAAACTGAACTGTACTGCTGTGACTCCCCGTGCTCAGAAGCACGATGTGGTAAATTACCAAGATTTCTTCTTACTGGACAAGCTCCGAGGAAAAACTCAAGTCAATCTACCGATGCTGATTCTAAAGCACATGGAGCGTGCAGCGAGTAGCAAGTCACATGGACTGCCATATCCAGGTATTATCAAGAGAATTCTGATGCACCTTGGGATTTATGAGCCGAAACAAGAAAATGAGCTGTCCACTGTCCTGGGTAAGGACATTATTGCTAGCTTTAATTGGGAGTTCAAAGTTAGAACTGGGTGGAAGAGCGAACTGTATACCCTTGCTCCTGTAATGCAAGAAGTAATCCATGAGGTGGATCCTCTGGATCAGCATCCGCTGCATCCAGATGAGGGATCATCAGCAGTAGTCAAGGCTTTGCAGAGTCTGTGTGAAAAAGTTGATGTGCTAACAGTGAAAGTGACTCATCTGGAGTCACTGATTGAGAAGGAGTCTAGATACTCAAATGTTGAGTGGGTGAGCGAGCTGCGCTTAAAGCTGGATTCGATTGAATCATTGCCAGCCGTGGTGAGGGAAATTGACGAGTCCGCCAAGATCAACATGATCCATGGCACTCGTATAAGGGAAGAGATTGCGGAGCTTAATCGTCAGCTCCGATTTGTAGGCACCGAGCTGGTTGACTAGCTGAAGCTTCTGTTGAAGGAATAGCCTGGGTTGGTCTCATGGTTTACCCCCTTCTTGAAATCCCTAACCACATTACCCCCTGTTTTGCTTGAATTTGTTTTCGTGCTATGTTCTGTTTCTGCTTAATAGTAGTAAAATTTGATGTCTGCATTGTGGGTTCCCTCAGGGGATCTTTTGCCTTAGTTAATGAAACTTGCAGTTCATTTCCATTACATGGTATATTATCTTGCGCCCTTTTTAATGATGCCAAAAGGGGGAAGATATCATGAGTGCACTACCTGAGGGGGAAGTCTACTGAAAGTCAAATCCTATGCTTATCTAAGGTGGAACTGTTGTGAGTTCGCAGAAGTGTCTGTCTAACAAAATCTATCTGCTAGACTAATGATGAATTGAATTGCTTGTGATGGATTTCTGCTTTATTTGAAGAAGTGTTTGTCATCATCAAAAAGGGGGAATTTGTTGGAACCCATAGGTTTTGATGAGGACAAACATTTAGCTAACATTTCCACTAAGTATGCAGAAGTCCATCAAACAGATCAAGGACGGATTAGAGATCGACCTGCCATAAGATGGTTGAACCCACAAGATACTACAGATCGGCTGTGACAACTATCTACTCAATAGAGGGACAAATAGAAGGAAGGTTCTAGAAGGGAGGCTATCTATTCGAATAAAGGCTATTGAGTTCATAAAGTCAAGATGGGCTATACTACTGGGCCCATGAAAAGACACGGACAGCCCTAGACACGGACAACCCTACTTAATGTCCTAGGGTTTGACATGTGTAATGTGTGGATTGCTGAGGAGAGAAGCTGCCGCCTTCTAGAAGAGCAAAGCCACCGCACTGAAGATCAAGACTGCTGAAGCTGCCATTGCACGGAGGTTTGAAGTTGAAACGATTGATTTGTTCGAGTGAGTAGAGGTCATCAAATAGTGTCTGGTTGATAGACCTAGTTTGTAAACCCTACAAGAATATCGTAATAGAAAGCAATCGGTTTCACAAATCCTTTCAGAGAAATCTGGAAGGTAGTGGTTTTCACCTTATCACTATATGTGATAAGGTTTCCACTCTACATCCGTGTGTAGTATTGTTCAGCATTTAATTTCCTGCATTCTGTTTGACTGTTTCCGCCGCAACTCTGTTTATCAGTCGGAAAACCTTGTGGTAACCTCCGTCTGATATAAGTTGCTAACACTAATCGATCCAACAAACACAATGTCTGCGACATATTATTGTGTTTCATTTTATAGCTTGATGAGTGCTTGAGCTGCTGCTAGGCTATCTTGAAGACTTATGTCTAACATGGTGCAAGCAAACTTCCAGACACTGCTATGGCTTCTATTGGATTATAAAGGAAGCATAATACAAATACAACAGGTACAAGACACTATAGTTGCAGAAAATGAGAAAGCTGGGCAATGCATCTCTCAGAACAGGGCGTAATATGGTTTGTGCTGTGGTGTGGCTGTGACTCACATAGAGAGTTTACATGAGGCAGTTTCACTCTGTTCCAGCAATCTTCTTCTTCAAAGACTCGATGTCTGTGGCCAGTTCTTTCCTGCTCGACTGCAAGAGCACAAACATGCGCAGCTGAGTATTGAGTTTGAGACTGGGAGTTGGGGTCAATAAGAGGTGTTACCTTGAAGAGGAGGTATCTGTAAACAAACCATCCTGTGTATCCAAGCCCTACCAGTTCCATTATCTTGGGAAGCTATTTTGACAAAAAAAACCAATTTCATCAGCTACGTTATTTATTAGTAAGACCCCTCTAGATGCAGGACTTACCACAGGGACAGAGTTGATGGCACCGACGAGTATGGATGAAACCCAGACTGCAACTATTGAGCCACCACCATATATAAGCACTGTGGACTTATTCTCCAGGCCATCCCACTACAATTAAGCTTATCACTAACTAATAAGGATTAAACAGGTGAACTTTTGTCTGCAAAAGGGTGTTGAATGAAGTTGATCTCACCTTCTCCTTCAAGTCCTCGAATATATCATTGGCATCAATGGATGATTCTTCTGAAGAAGACGCTTTGGTTATCTGGAGCTGAGATAGCTGCCTGGGCTCTGCAGTTTTTGAGGTGTTCAGATATTATGATATGCTAAATGGCTCAATTATCTCAACCACACAAAGCAGCTGTCACCTGTGATTTTGATGGAACTTGAAAAATAGGTGTTGTGAGGGCGCCGAGGCAGGACGGGTATGGAGGAGCAGCGAGTAGAAGACACGGTAGGCACGGTAGGCACGCAGGGCATCATGGTTGAAGAGGAGGTTGCTGCAGCAGCATAAGCCATGGTGGCTGCCTGGACAAAGTGTTTCCTGTTTGTGAGGACTAAACTGAGAATGTTATTTGAGGTGAGTCTTACACTATCTCTCAATTCTGTGCATCTCATTTCTCTGCTGCATCAGTGATTGGGTTGGATAACACGTGGAGCTGAAAGCAATTCTGATTGGTCAGTGTCCTATCTTGATAATCCCTCAAACCTCAACCTCAGGAAACATTTGATGCCTCTGTTTTATCATGTCCATTTTATGCCCAAAGGTTGTACACAAATGCCTTTTCGTTATCCTAATCTTTGCCGGGGAAGTTAATATAAATGATATCAAAAATGATCAGAAGTGCAGAATGACGCAACCATTTATTACTGGACAACTAGTTATTGATCACACAATGGGAGCTTAGAGTATTAGCTTTAGCCTATTGGCTGCAGATCGCAACGTTGGCTAAGAGGAAAGTACGGATGAAAACTAGAGCCATTGAGAATGGCTGCTGTGACAAGCTTGTTAGCTACTTCAGTAGCATGTATGCCATCCCAACTGACATAGTGATAAGGATCTTCACAGGCTGTGGCTGTTATGTTCTTCCCATCTATCATTTTACTGTTGCCACAATACACTTGCTGGTTATAGTTATACTTTCCTCCTCCGTATCCGCAGCACGCTTTTACACCATTCCAAAGGCCTAAACAAAAGATCATACCACTCTAACAAGTTAGAAATTGTTGAAACCCAATTATACGATCAGGATGATTGAGATAATGAAAGGTTATACCATGTTTCTTAGGATGCTTGAAGAGCTCCAACATTAGCGAGTAGACGTCCACTAGTATGACGGATGCATCGGGCAAATCCTGGCGGGTTTCGGCCAGTTTGTTTTTCAGCATTTCATTGTACTTCGCCACTGCATCATTGATGGGTTTTAGGCAGCCATACTGATCCAAATCAGAGCTGTGGTGGTGCATGAGCTGGACTAGAAATGAAGGGTAGCAGCCTACAGGAGCCATGTTGAGGATCCAAAATGTCCTCCCACCTATCCCATATATCTCCTGCGTTTTGGGTATTAGAGAAATCAGTTGAAGAGTTGAGAACTGAAAGATTAAGGTAGAAAAAAAAATACTGACCTTGACTGTTTTTCCAATCTCATACACCACAGCAGGCAAAATTTCTTGAACCCCTCCAACCCCAATGTCATTCAGCTGAGACGTGAAGTCATTCTGGCCGATGTAGAATGTGTAAAGCGACTTCCCGAATATGTCCCGCGGAGGTAGATAGCTCGACCCTGCCGACATGTGACATACGGATTAATCCAAAATTACACAAACAACGTCCTTTTGTTAAATTTCAAAAATAAAAAATTTATAATATTAAAATGACGTTATTGTAACATATGATTGTGCTGCACCAAAGAAGAAATTGACCTGAGGAAGAGAGTTCGTCAACTTTGACTTTGAACTCTTTCAACTGCCTGAGCTGGATGCCCAAGGAAAACGGGCTAAGTCCACTTACGTACAATGAAGTTTGTGGGTAGAGCACGGTCGAGGCCAGCGTGGCGAAGTTGGCTCCGTGCCGAAAGTCCGACCCGATAGATTGCAAATATGGGCTTAGAAATGGTATCCCCAGAGCTTGAGCTGCATTGTGCCAAACCGTAAATATATGAAAATGAGTTAAATGACGTCACATTCCGGTCTGAACCGAATCCAGCCAGACTTCGTTGGTCCCTAGTTTACAGTAATAATTGGACGGCCCCCCTCTTTTCATTTCAATAATTATTTAAAATTTTACACTAGCCACCAGTCGGGACTTCTTGATTGATAACGGAAATTAATTTAACTGGACCGAACAAAAAATGAAGATAATTGCAAGGTGTGACAAAGTCACGAGAAACAAACAAAACCTGAAATGGATAAGATAATGATTGGGGAGATATGATGATATGAGGAGTGGAAGAACTGAACAAGTACCTAAGAAGTCGACGATGAGACGTCCATCGGTGGCTCGTCCGGCCGGTCGCTTGAAGTAGGTCATGCCAAACGGACCAGACTGAGCCGGGAATGCTGCCCAGAAACCACCCGTGTCCGAGTTCGAGTCCCCAAAGTTGAAAATGGCTTGGAATTCGCACTTGGACTCGCTTAAACTTGCCAACATAGCCAGCAGCATCAACATGGCCAACCAAATCTCAAAGTTCTTCCTCATCTTTGCTACAACCTCAAGTCAGGTAAGAATGATGTGTCTCGGTGCATGTGCGGAGAGGTGTAGTGTATAAATAATTTGGGTCACACGTGAATGAGTACGAATGTACGAGTTTGTGTTTGTCAAACTTTTGATTGATTTTCTTGGTCAAAGGTGTCATAAAAAATGTAGTATTTATTTACGATAAATTGATGAATAAAAATACCTTTTGAAAATGTTTACCATGTCTTCAATTATTGTTTGGTCAAAACTCAAAAGGCACACTTCTATAAATCATTTTGTACTTGCACTTTTTTTGGTAAATTATTCATATGAAAAGCAGCTTTCTTTTTTTCTAAAAAAGAAAGATTTTACCTTCCGTTTGGATCTTGAAAAATGTGATGGAAAGAAAAATAAAATGGAAAGTTTACGGGAAAGTTATTTTCCCACAATGGATATTTTGGCCTAAATCCCTAAATTTTCCGTAGGTAACCAAACACAAGATTATATTTTTTCCCCAAATTTTCTTTCAATCCCACAAATTTTCCTTCCATCCCACAATTTCCATGAACCAAACACATTATGGTTTACTTGTTAGATTAATTCATGTTATTGAGCAGTTCCATGGATGACTTCTGAAATTTCACTGGACTTCAATAAATTCGCGGTGGTGTTTTTTGTTAGTGATTTTAGGGTTTATATCAGTACGGACGCATGTGTGCGAGCGCACAGGGAAAGTGTGCGACCGCACAAGACTGTGCTACCACACAAGACTGTGCGAACGCACAAGATTTCTGTGCGTCTGGTCAAGTTTGTGCGAGCGCACACAAGACTGTGCGAACGCACAAGATTTCTGTGCGTCTGGTCAAGTTTGTGCGAGCGCACACAAGACTGTGCGAACGCACAAGATTTCTGTGCGTCTGGTCAAGTTTGTGCGAGCGCACACCAGTACTGTGCGACCGCACAAGGCTGCAAAACAAGGCAAAAAGTTGCAACGTTTCACTGGCGTGCGAGCGCACACCAGGACTGTGCGACCGCACAACTGCAACAGGTGTGCCTGTTCAGTCTACAGTCGCATCTACTGTTCATACCCGATTGTTTCTCTATAAATTGAGATTGTTTTCTCATTCATAACACACGAAATTGTGCTGTGCAATTGCTAGAAACATCAAAATCCTTTCTCTTGATTTACAACACACCCAAACCCTAAGTTGTGCTTTGTTATCTTTGCCTAGAAACAAAGTGTTTTCAACAATTTGGATTGTATCTCATATTCAAATTTCCTGCAACCCAAGGCATAGAATAGGGTGGAAATATTGAATTCGGACAGCGATTACGTGGTTCAAATTGCTATCCAAGCACTATTCATTATCACACAACTATAAGAAGAAGGCTACAAAGTGACGATACTCTCACAACCGTTGAAGACCCTATACAACTTGTTGCTGCGAAGTAAATACAAAGACGACTCAGCAACTACAAACGAATTCAATAGTTTTCTGCAATTCAATGGCGAGCGTGAAGGATATGATGCACCAATTCCAGAAATTGGACAAGTTTGAAGGAACCGACTTTAGGCGTTGGAGGAGGAAGATGCACTTCCTATTGACAAATCTCAAAGTGGTGTACGTGCTGTCCACACCATGCCCAGAAGTTGGAGATAACGCACCAGTGGGAGCATTCTGTGAACGAAACAAATGGGAGAACGACGACTACATCGCAAGAGGACATATCCTCAACGGTATGTCCGATCCTCTTTTCGATTTGTATCAAAACGTAGAGTCTGCAAAAGAGTTATGGGACACTCTTGAAGCCAAGTATATGGCTGAGGACGCCTCGAGCGTGAAATTTCTTGTTAGTAATTTTAATAACTACAAGATGGTGGACTCTCGTCCTGTAATGGAACAGTTCCATGAGATACAACGTATCTTGGGGCAATTTGCTCAAAGAAATCTAAAGATGGATGAAGCCATCTCGGTGTCAAGTATCATTGACAAATTACCACCGGCATGGAAAGACTTCCGCCGTACTTTGAAGCACAAGAAGGAAGACATTTCTCTTGTGGAACTCGCAAAGGAATTGCGAATGGAGGAGGAACTTCGTGTGCGTGAAAATGACGTGATGGAAGTGGATACAACCTTGCCTAAGGTTAATGTATTGGAGACAAGCTCTCAAAAGATGAACAAGAACAAAGGCAAGAAGAGGCCAAATGAGTATGTTAGTAAAGGTCCTAACAAAAAGAAGCAACCGTCTAAAGAAAACGTATGCTGGACTTGCGGGAAAGCGGGGCACTTTAAGCGTGACTGCCGCGTAGGAAAGGGGAAGAGCGAGAAGGCTCAAGACAAGGCTTTTGGTAATAAAAACCAAGAGCAGAAATCTCAAGGTCAGAATTTGTTAGTTTCAGATTTGGAAACTAATGTAGATACATATTCTAATATGGATTATGTTTCTAATTTTTCTGAAATCTTTGCTTTGCAGGATGATGAGACTTCATGGTGGGTTGACTCCGGTGCTACGACACATGTGTGTAGAGACAAAAGATTATTCAAGTCATTTGCCGCTACAAGTGAAGGAAGAGTTCTTCACATGGGAGACGAGTCAACTGCCCCAATCCTTGGACTAGGCCGTGTAGAACTAGAGTTCTCTAGTGGAAAAACTGTTGTTCTGTGTAATGTTCTGTTTGTACCTAATATTAGGAAAAATATTGTGTCGGGTACTGTTCTAAACAAACAAGGTTATCGGCAAGTGTATGAAGCCGATAACTATGTGTTGTCAAAGGGTGGTATATTTGTTGGCAAAGGATATTTGTGTAATGGAATGTTCAAGTTAAGTATTAATGAAAGTATTTGTTCTATTTACATGAATTATGAGCATGAAATACCTACTCATTCAATAAGTTCACATGTTGACATATCCACACTATGGCATGCACGTTTAGGACACGTTCATTACAAGAGATTACTTAAAATGTCAAAGCATAATTTAATTCCCTCATTTGACATGAACATTGATAGATGTAGAACCTGCATGCTTACGAAAATTACTAGACAACCATTTTATAAGGTTACTAGAGAAAGCAATATACTAGACTTGATACATAGTGATTTATGTGATTTCCATGCATCGCCATCTCTAGGAAACAAAAAATATGTAGTAACATACATTGATGATTGTTCTAGATTTTGTTATGTATACTTATTGCATTCCAAGGATGAAGCTCTTGATAAATTTCAGATTTATAAGAGTGAAGTTGAACTTCAAAAGGGAATTTCTATTAAGAAGTTGCGCACCGATAGAGGTGGGGAATACTTTAATCCTAGTTATTTCCAAAGTGTTGGTATCATTCATGAAACCACAGCTCCTTACACACCTCAACAAAATGGTGTGTCGGAAAGGAAAAACAGAGTTTTGAAAGAAATGGTTAATGCCATGCTTTCTTACTCGGGTCTAAACGACGGATTTTGGGGTGAAGCCATGTTAACGGCTTGTTACTTACTGAATAGGGTTCCTAATAATATTAGAAACCTTACTCCTTATGAAATTTGGCATGGGAAGAAGCCAAGCTTGGCACATGTTAGAGTTTGGGGATGTAGGGCAGTGGTAAGACTACCTCTACCTAAGATAAAAACTTTAGGAGAAAAGGGAGTTGAATGCATATTCATAGGATATGCCCAACACTCTTTGGCTTATAGATTCTACGTTATAGAACCTAATAAGCAAGTTCCGGTTCATACTATCATTGAATCGAGAGATGCCATATTTGATGAAAAGAGATTTTCATCAATTAGCATGCCTAGAGATTTGACTCTTGCACCTAGTATAGTTGAAGAATCAAATGAACCTCAAATTTCAGAAAATAGAAGGAGTAAGAGGGCTAGGAAAGAAAAATCATTTGGTGATGATTTTCAAATGTACCTAGTAGAAGGAACTCGGGAAGACATTGGCTTGCAATATGTATATTGCCATATCATTGAGGATGATCCTAAGACATTTGATGAAGCCATGAAATCCCAAGATGTATCATTTTGGAAAGAAGCCATTAATGATGAAATGGACTCAATAGTGGGAAATAACACTTGGATTTTGGTAGATTTACCACAAGGTCATAAAGCATTGGGAAATAAATGGATCTTCAGAAAGAAGATGAAAGTGGATGGAACCATTGATAAATTTAAAGCAAGGTTGGTTATTCAAGGCTTTAGACAAAAATTTGGTTTGGACTACTTTGATACCTATGCACCGGTTGCAAGAATATCAACAATCAGATTGTTGATTGCTTTAGCATCTATCCATAAGTTGCTAGTACATCAAATGGATGTAAAGACTGCTTTCCTAAACGGCGATTTAGAGGAAGAAATATACATGAAACAACCAGAAGGCTTCGTTGTAACGGGACAAGAACACAAGGTATGCAAGCTTGTTAAGTCGTTATATGGACTTAAACAAGCACCTATGCAATGGCATCAAAAATTTGATGAAGTGGTGCTTTCCGATGGATTTATCTTAAATCAATCGGATAAATGCGTATATAGCAAGTTTGACGATTCTGGAAATGGAGTCATCATTTGTTTATATGTAGATGATATGTTGATTTTTGGCACTAACATAAAGTGCATAAATCAAACAAAGGAATTTTTATCATCTAAGTTTTCCATGAAGGACATGGGGGAGGCGGAAGTTATTCTTGGTATAAGAATAGAAAGAGTAAAAGGGGGTTTAGCTTTAACACAATCTCATTATATTGAGAAAGTATTAAAGAAGTACAAGTATTTGGATTGTCATCCAGTGAATACTCCTTTTGAATCTTCCAAACACCTTTTTCCAAATAAGGGAGCCCCAGTGTCACAGCTTGAGTATTCAAGGATCATCGGAAGTTTGATGTATGCGATGACAAGTACAAGACCTGACATAGCTTTTGCGGTGGGCAAGCTAAGTCGATATACAAGTAATCCTAGCGAGGATCACTGGCGAGCAGTTCATAGGGTACTTCGGTATCTTAAGGGAACAATGAACCTAGGTCTTGTATATTCAGAATTTCCTTCGGTCATTGAAGGATATTCGGATGCAAGTTGGATTTCTAACGAAGAGGATCATTCTTCCACAAGTGGATGGGTATTTCTGCTTGGGGGAGGTGCGATTTCGTGGGCATCCAAGAAACAAACTTGCATCAGTAGCTCAACAATGGAATCTGAATTTGTTGCTCTAGCCGCAGCTTCGAAAGAAGCGGAATGGCTAAAGAACATGATTCATGAAATACCATTGTGGGAGAGACCGATATCACCCATATTAATTCATTGTGATAGCGCTGCAGCGTTGGCTAAGGTGTATAGCCATGTATACAATGGGAAGTCTAGACACTTGGGTGTTAGACATAGTGCGGTAAGAGAGCTCATTACGCATGGGGTAATATCTGTGAATTTTGTAAAGTCACAGCAGAATCTAGCCGATCATTTAACAAAGGGATTGGTTAGGGAAGTGATCACTAAGTCTGTGAAGGGGATGGGATTGAAACCCATATAATCATCTAGTCATGGGACACCCAATTCACATCTAACTAGCGTTAGAGCTGAATTCAATGCGGAAAGCCCATTCCTAAGAAGATTGATGAACACAAATATGCATCCCCAAGTGTGTGTTCAGTACCTACAAAGGTCTAGGTTGAAGATGAACTCTTCTTAATAGATTGCTTGACAAAGTGCTAGGTGTAGGAGCACGATTGGGCTGTGTGACCCACAAAGGAATCTACCTATGTAAACGTGAAGTTTCTGGTCGCTTCATGAGAGATCGGGTTTAATCTCAATACGTTTATGAATGGATAGGGACTCAAGGGCCATCAAGAGTCAAGTAAACTTAACGGTTTGTGAAGTAACACATGCGTGTGTCGCCATCAAGTACCCAAATGAATTGATTGGTTCAATCCTTGGTGACACCATTTCAATTCGGGTATATTGTATGCGTGATTACACTATGCGGAAATTCAATCCGTAGTGACATTTCTGCTTATGCGTGTCTTGCTTAAAACAAGGTATTTTGTGAATCAAAAGGGAAACCCAAAAATGGGGGAGGATTGTTAGTGATTTTAGGGTTTAGATCAGTACGGACGCATGTGTGCGAGCGCACAGGGAAAGTGTGCGACCGCACAAGACTGTGCTACCATACAAGACTGTGCGAACGCACAAGATTTCTGTGCGTCTGGTCAAGTTTGTGCGAGCGCACACAAGACTGTGCGAACGCACAAGATTTCTGTGCGTCTGGTCAAGTTTGTGCGAGCGCACACAAGACTGTGCAAACGCACAAGATTTCTGTGCGTCTGGTCAAGTTTGTGCGAGCGCACACCAGTACTGTGCGACCGCACAAGGCTGCAAAACAAGGCAAAAAGTTGCAACGTTTCACTGGCGTGCGAGCGCACACCAGGACTGTGCGACCGCACAACTGCAACAGGTGTGCCTGTTCAGTCTACAGTCGCATCTACTGTTCATACCCGATTGTTTCTCTATAAATTGAGATTGTTTTCTCATTCATAACACACGAAATTGTGCTGTGCAATTGCTAGAAACATCAAAATCCTTTCTCTTGATTTACAACACACCCAAACCCTAAGTTGTGCTTTGTTATCTTTGCCTAGAAACAAAGTGTTTTCAACAATTTGGATTGTATCTCATATTCAAATTTCCTGCAACCCAAGGCATAGAATAGGGTGGAAATATTGAATTCGGACAGCGATTACGTGGTTCAAATTGCTATCCAAGCACTATTCATTATCACACAACTATAAGAAGAAGGCTACAAAGTGACGATACTCTCACAACCGTTGAAGACCCTATACAACTTGTTGCTGCGAAGTAAATACAAAGACGACTCAGCAACTACATTTTTCAGTCTTTGGCGTACGTTCTTTTACTAGTACACTTTTGAGAGTAAAAATAACTAAGGATTCAACTGCGTAATATCGGGACCACTGCCGATTTATATCGTTGTACATAACCACTATAATTTTGATAATTACTAATCATTCGTCTCAAAAGAATCGTTGTTATTAAACTGGCATCTAGACATATGCTTAATATCCATGATCACCTTAATATATATACTTTAAAATCAATTATATAATAGATTACTTTAAAGTTGACTTATAAACCATGATAGCATACACATCTCAAACTATTTATAATATGATCAATACATAAGATTATAAAATAATCTAACAATCCCTATGCAAGATCATATATGTGTACATCAAACCGGATGTGTAACCTTACTGATATCAAATGTGCTATCGGAATGTAATATATCCAAAACAATCTCGTTCATCATTTATACTGAAATAGGATCAAACCAGCATTCGTAGCAGTAATCATTATTGTACCAAACGTGTCACCTACATATGTCAAGCACAAGCAAATGACACAGATCAATCATGGATGTATAACATGGTAATGACATGAACTATGATCTACATATGCATATTTTCAACTGATCACCTTAACTTTATAAAGAACAATCCACAAACAAAATTTAACGCACTGCAATACTGTAGTGTAGACTTTATTTAAATTGAACAAAAGGTAACAAAATAATAATATAAAAACTTTTTTTACATTCTTAATTTCAAATTATTTGATAATTTAATTTTTTTGTAAATTTTCCAATTTCAAATATAAAAACTTTTATTTTTTTAAAAAAATAACACTTTTGGGTTTCAGGGTTTACGAAACACCTCAAATGAGTTCAGATATCACATTTGCCCGGATTTAGTATATAATTTGTATGTCGGTACATATTTGTGGATTTGGATTCAGTGCCTCGCACCTAATGCTATGAATATGAAAAGAAAGTTGTTTCAATCAAAACAACATCTATTTGATATGTCTTAGAAATTACTCTAAATAAAAAGCCCGTTTTAATTGAAATAACGTCATCTTCATGCTTCCAGCGTTTGACTGCGCATTATTTGAAACCTTTTTCCCCGATTTGTTACCTGAAATTACTACGTGGACAAAAACTCCACGCGTGGATCAACGAGTGAGGTTTTTTGTCCATGTGGAAAATCGATACTCGGAGCACAAGTTTTACTAAAAAATCAATTTTTGTGATGTCGGTTTTTCTAGATTGAGATTGAGTCCCCTTCTCTTTTCCTTCATTTCTCAAATGTAAATCCTACCAAAACCTTTCAATTTTTTACCTCAGCTACCAGTTTCTCCATCGTTAAGTTTGGTTTTTGTGTGTGTTGAATTTTGGATTTATGATAAAATTTGTAGTTACTAAAGCTAAAATGCAAAGCTTTTGCTGAACAACATTGATTCTATATTCGTGATACAATTTGGAGTTACAAAAGCCAAAATGTGTAGCATATTTGTCACTAATTTTGCGTTGCATAATTCATAGCATATTTGTCACTAGGGGTGGGCTCAGGTCGGTTCGGGCCCAAATTTTGTGAAAACCGGCCCGAAACCCGAAAATTCGGTTCGGGTCGGGTTCGGTCTTTTTGAAATTGAAAACCGATCAAAGTCCGATTTTCAGGTTTCGGTTCGGTCTTTTTTCGGTCTTTTTCGGGTCCTTTTTCGGTCTTTTTGGGGTCTTTTTTCGGGCTTTTCACGATTTTTCGGTCTTTTTTTGGGCTTTTCACGATTTTTCGGTCTTTTTTCGGGTTTTCGGTCTTTTTCTGTAAATTGACAGAAAAAACATATATTCGGTTCGGTTCGGGCTTTCGGTCCGAGAAAAAATCAAAACCGAGACCGAACTGAATGTTGAGAATCGGTTCGGTTTTCGGTCCGATAAAAACCGACCCGTTTGGTCTTTTTTCGGTTCGGTTCGGTTTTTTTTGTCTTCGGGTCTGGACGACCACTCCTATTTGTCACTAATTCATAGCAGATTTGTCACTCGATGTCCATTTGGGCACCTCATAATCGAATTCTGACAAACCAACAATTCGCGAAGTGCTTTTCCGCTTCATCATTTATGTTCCCCAATCCAAAACCCTAATCAAATCTCTCTATTTTGATCAATCCCCTCAATCCCAAATTCGACCTCGAATCGAACATCTGCCAGTTCTACTGCATCAAGACATCCTAAAGTTGCGATCTTTATGCCTAATTGATCAGTCAATATTTTGACTAGTTATTTGCTTCATACGATGAAGGATAACACTTTTTCTCCCTGCAAATTGTCATCATTTGATCCTTTTCTCCTAGTGTTTCAGGTCAATCGATGTGATGAGCACTTTGGATTCCATTCGAACAGAAGATCGAAGTTTTTGTGCCAAAGAGAGAGATATCTCATGCAACGCAGGAAAGGCTCGCCCGAGCGGAAGAAGGCTCGTCCGAGCTTGCGCTTGCCTATTGAATATGCCAAATCTTGCTCGCTCGGGCTGAAGGAAGCCTGCTCGAGCGCAGGCATGACCAATGGAACTGCTAAAATTTGCTTGCCCGAGCTCGGAAAGGCTCGTTTGAGCTTTCATCCTTCAATATCAAACTGCCGAAGTTCGCTCGCCCGAGCTCAGCCACGCTCGCCCGGGCCTCGACCACTCCTCAAGCCCTAACTGCACAGAGCTCGGAGAGGCTCGGCCGAGCAAAATCCCACAGATCTGATTTTTAATTCTTACTATAAATAGAAATTTAGGGATTTCCAAAAATCGTTTTTTGATTTTTGGTCTTTCTCGTGCATAAAAGAGAGGCGATCGAGAATTTTCGAGGGCTGAATTGGCTGTGCTTGATTTGAGAGAAGAGAAACCTAACTTGGAGAAGAGGACGGAGAAGAACATCGCGAGATATTGAGGATTCAACGAGCTACATCGTCTACACGGTTTCCTCATCCTTGATTTCTATTTCTGCACTATTTTTGGTTAACTTACCCTGAGTAGTGAGTAGTCTTCCGTAATCTGGGATCCTACGGATCCCGTGCTTTGTACCCAAACTCTTCATGTGATTAATCGAACGTTTGTTATTTATGCAATTTGAATATTTAATTTCATTGTGCTTAATTTTATCGTTCTTGCAAGTTTTACATTGAATGGGATGTTTGCATGCTAGAAAGTATTTAGGTTAACTACCAAACAATGAATGGGTCCTAGGTATTGACCAGATTGTATGAAATTGATATTAGGTCATGGTAGCTACACTGGTAGTACATGACTTAATAGGAAAGTTGACTTTATTGTCTAAAAAACCCTAAGCTTAACTAATCGAAATAGTTGATAATCCATGGATGGGCGGCGTTCAACGATTGAGATTAATCTAGACAATGATCCGTGGATGGGCGACTTGTCTAGTGTTATTTTGGTTTATTTCTATATTCGATAGAATGAATAATTCACGTGACGTTGTTGCATGATTTGTGGGTTGGCATGGGTGAAGTTTGATCTTGGGATTCTTTCTGTGATCAAGTCAAAACCTTTTATTTTTCTGCATTTAATTTCTGCGATTTGTTTCACACCAAAACCTTTAATCATTCGGAATAGCTAAATAGGTCACTTGTTATCTAGTATTCACACACGTTGTTCCTTGGACCAACTCTTGGCTTACCAAGGTTTTTAAATTGTTTTTTACTACAATTTGACCCCTAAAACATATAACTTGACAAGTATAAAGGGTTAAAAATATGCTTGTCAAAATGGCGACGTTGCTGGGGAACAACAATCAGTGTGATATTAGATTTAACGAGTTTAGTTTAGACTATTTTCTTTTCTTTTTTGTTGCTTATCTATGACTACTTTTTCTTGCTACATTCACTCTCCCCTTGGTTTTTTGTAGGTACTTCTTAGTACATGCCAAGGAAAACACCTAGGAGCAAGAAGAAGGCGCGGGCAAACAATCAAAGCGACTCGGGGAATCAACAGACACCTCACGAAGACAGAGAAGACGTTCCTTTAACCAGGGTATGATCTCGGCAACTGGTTGAGCTAAGAATGAATCCAAGCTTTGCTCCCTGAGCTGGTCCAGGATGACCAGCAGCATCCCGTGCAACAACCAGTGTGCAGGACTCTTGGAGACTACGCTGCTCCACGTGTCTCAGGATTTCAGTCCGCCATTGCACCAGCTGGTGTACACAATAACAACTGGGAAATTAAGATCAGACTCATTCAGATGGTGCAGAATTGTCAGTTTTCAGGGAGGATGAATGAAGACCCTCACCAGCACCTTAAGCGATTCTTCCAGATGTGCAACACAGTGAAGACTAATGGTGTTCCTCCAGAGTCCTACTACCAGATGTTATTCCCATGTCTCTTTCTAAGGACGAACTTAGATAAACCTTAGAATGAGAGTAACGAGACTAACTTGGGACGAACAAAGACAAACATTAGTCTCATTTTAAGGTTTGTCGAAGTTTGTCCCAAGTTAGTCCCTTTCTAAAGACGAACTTAGACAAACCTTAGAATGAGACTAACGAGAGTAACTGAGGACGAACAAAGACAAACGTTAGTCTCATTCTAAGGTTTGTCTAAGTTCGTCCCAAGTTAGTCTTTTTCTAATGACGAACTGAGACAAACCTTAGAATGAGACTAACGAGACTAACTTGGGCCGAACAAATATAAACGTTAGTCTCTTTCTAAGGTTTGTCTAAGTTCGTCCCAAGCTAATCTATTTCTTAAGACAAACTTAGACAGACATTATAATGAGACTAACGAGATTAACTTAGGACAAACAAAGACAAATATTAGTCTCATTCTAGGGTATGTCTAAGTTCGTCCCCAGGTAGTCTATTTCTAAGGACGAACTTAGACAAACCTTAGAATGAGACTAACGAGACTAATTTGTGACGAACAAAGACAATCATTACTCTCATTCTAAGGTTTGTCTAAATTCGTCCCAAGTTAGTCTCTTTCTAAGGACGAACTTAGACAAACCTTTGAATGAGAGTAACGAGACTAACTTGGGACAAACAAAGACAAACGTTAGTCACATTCTAAGGTTTGTCGAAGTTCATCCCAAGTTAGTCCCTTTCAAAAGACGAACTTAGACAAATCTTAGAATGTGACTAATGAGAGTAACTGAGGACGAACAAAGACAAACGTTAGTCTCATTCTAAGGTTTGTCTAAGTTCGTCCCAATTTAGACTATTTCTAGGGACGAACTTAGAGAAACCTTAGAATGAGGCTAACGAGACTAACTTGGGACGAACAAAGACAAACATTAGTTTCATTCTAAGGTTTGTCTAAGTTCGTCCCAAGTTAGTCTAAGTTCGTCCCAAGTTTGCCTCTTTCTAAGGATGAACTCAGACAAACCTTAGAATGAAACTAACGAGACTAACTTGGGATGAACAAAGACAAACGATAGTGTCATTCTAAGATTTGTCTAAGTTCGTCCCTAGTTAGTCTATTTCTAAGGACGAACTTAGACAAACCTTAGAATGAGACTAACGAGGCTAACTTTGGACAAACAAAGACAAACTTTAGTCTCATTCTAAGGTTTGTCTAAGTTTGTTCCAAGTTAGTCTCTTTCTAATGACGAACTTAGACCAACCTTAGAATGAGACTAACAAGACAAACATGGGAAGAATAAAGACAAACGTTAGTATAATTTTAAGGTTTGTCTAAGTCCGTCCCAAGTTAGTCTATTTCTAAGGACCAACTTAAACAAACCTTAGAATGAGACTAACGAGACTAACTTTGAACCAACAAAGACAAACTTTAGACTCATTCTAAGGTTTGTCTAAGTTCGTCCCAAGTTAGTACAAGTTCGTCCCAAGTTAGTCTCTTTCTAAGGACGAACTTCGACAAACCTGAAAATGAGACTAACGAGACTAACTTGGGACGAACAAAGACAAATGTTAGTCTCATTCTAAGGTTTGTCTAAGTTCGTCCCAAGTTAGTCTATTTCTAAGGACAAACTTAGACAACCCTTAGAATGAGACTAACGAGACTAACTTGGGACGAACAAAGACAAACTTTAGTCTCATTCTAAGGTTTGTCTAAGTTCATCCCAAGTTAGTCTCTTTCTAAGGACGAACTTAGACAAACCTTAGAATGAGAGTAACGAGACTAACTTGGGTCGAACAAAGACAAACTTTAGTCTCATTCTAAGGTTTGTCTAAGTTCATCCCAAGTTAGAATAAGTTTGTCCCAAGTTAGCCTATTTCTAAGGATGAACTTAGACAAACCTTAGAATGAGACTAACGACACTAACTTGGGACGAACAAAGACAAACGTTAGTCTCATTCTATGGTTTGTCTAAGTTCGTCCCAAGTTAGTCTATTTCTAAGGACGAACTTAGACACACCTTAGAATGAGACTAACTTGGGACGAACAAAAACAAACTTTAGTCTCATTCTAAGGTTTGTATAAGTTCGTCCTAAGTTAGTCTACTTCTAAGGACAAACTTAGACAAACCTTAGATTGAGACTAGAGAGACTAACTTGGGATGAACAAAGACAAATGTTACTCTCATTCTAAGGTTTGTCTATGTTCGTCACAAGTTAGTCTAAGTTCGTCCCAAGTTAGTCTCTTTCTAAGGACAAACTTAGACAAACCTTATAATGAGAGTAACGAGACTAACTTGGGACGAACAAAGACAAACATTAGTCTCATTCTAAGGTTTGTCGAAGTTCGTCCCAAGTTAGTCTCTTTCTAAAAACGAACTTAGACAAACCTTAGAAGTAGACTAAAGAGAGTAACTGAGGACGAACAAAGACTAACGTTAGTCTCATTCTAAGGTTTGTCTAAGTTCGTCCAAAGTTAGTCTATTTCTAAGGACGAACTAAGACAAACCTTAGAATGAGGTTAACGAGACTAACTTGGGACGAACAAAGACAAACGTTAGTCACATTCTAAGGTTTGTCTAAGTTCGTCCCAAGTTTGCCTCTTTCTAAGGACGAACTCAAACAAACCTTAGAATGAAACTAGCGAGACTAACTTGGGATGAACAAAGACAAACGTTAGTTTCATTCTAAGGTTTGTCTAAGTTCGTCCCAAGTTACTCTATTTCTAAGGACGAACTTAGACCAAACTTAGAAAGAGACTAACAAGACTACCTTGGGATGAACAAAGACAAACGTTAGTCTAATTTTAAGGTTTGTTTAAGTTCGTCCAAAGTTAGTCTATTTCTAAGGACGAACTTAGAAAACCCTTAGAATGAGACTAACGAGACTAACTTGGGACGAACAAAGACAAATTTAGTGTCATTCTAAGGGTTGTCTAAGTTCGTCCCAAGTTAGAATAAGTTCATCCTAAGTTAGTCTATTTCTAAGGACGAACTTAGACAAACCTTAGAATGAGACTAACTTGGGACGAACAAAAACAAACTTTAGTCTGATTCTAAGGTTTGTCTAAGTTCATCCCAAGTTAGTCTACTTCTAAGGACAAACTTAGACAAACCTTAGATTGAGACTAACGAGACTAACTTGGGATGAACAAAGACAAACGTTACTGTCATTCTAAGGTTTGTCTAAGTTCGTCCCAAGTTAGTCTAAGTTCGTCCCAAGTTAGTCTCTTTTAAAGGACAAACTTAGACAAACCTTAAAATGAGAGTAACGAGACTAACTTGGGACGAACAAAGACTAACATTAGTCTCATTCTAAAGTTTGTCGAAGTTCGTCCCAAGTTAGTCCCTTTCTAAAGATGAACTTAGACAAACCTTAGAATGAGACTAACGAGAGTAACTGAGGATGAACAAAGACAAACGTTAGTCTCATTCTAAGGTTTGTCTAAGTTCGTTCCAAGTTTGTCTATTTCTAAGGACGAACTAAGACAAACCTTAGAATAAGGCTAACGAGACTAACTTGGGACGAATAAAGACAAACGTTAGTCTCATTCTAAGGTTTGTCAAAGTTTGTCCCAAGTTAGTTTAAGTTCGTCCCAAGTTTGCCTCTTTCTAAGGACGAAATCAGACAAACCTCAGAATGAGACTAACGAGACTAACTTGGAATGAACAAAGACAAACTTTAGTCGCATTCTAAGGTTTGTCTAAGTTCGTCCCAAGTTAGTCTAAGTTCGTCCCAAGTTAGTCTCTTTCTAAGGACGAACTTAGACAAACCTTAGAATGAGACTAACGAGACTAACTTGGGACGAACAACGACAAACTTTCGTCTCATTCTATGGTTTGTCTAAGTTTGTCCCAAGTTAGTCAAAGTTCGTCCCAAGTTAGTCTCTTTCTAAGGACAAACTTAGGCAAACATTAGAATGAGACTAACTTGGGACGAACAAAGACAAACGTTTGTGTCATTCTAAGGTTTGTCTAAGTTCGTCCCAAGTTAGTCTATTTCTAAGGACGAACTTAGACATACATTAGAATGAGACTAACGAGACTATTTTGGGATGAACAAAGACAAACTTTAGTCTCATTCTAAGGTTTGTCTAAGTCTGTCCCAAGTTAGTCTAAGTTCATCACAAGTTAGTCTCTTTCAAAGGACGAACTTTGACAATCCTTAGAATGAGACTAACGAGAGTTACTTGGGAAGAACAAAGGTAAACTTAAGTCTCATTCTAAGGTTTGTCTGTCCCAAGTTAGTCTCTTCTTAAGGATGAACTTAGACAAACCTTAGAATGAGACTAACGAGACTAACTTGGGACGAACAAAGACAAAATTTAGTCTCATTTTAAGGTTTGTCTAAGCCTGTCCCAAGTTAGTCTAAGTTCATCCCAAGTTAGTCTTTTTGTAAGGATGAACTCGGACAAACCATGAAACTAACGAGACTAACTTGGGATGAACAAAGACAAACGTTAGTCTCATTCAAAGGTTTGTCGAAGTTCGTCCCAAGTTAGTCCCTTTCTAAAGACGAACTTAGACAAACCTTAGAATGAGACTAACGAGAGTAACTTAGGACGAACAAAGACAAATGTTAGTGTCACTCTAAGGTTTGTCTAAGTTCATCCAAAGTTAGTCTATTTCTAAGGACGAACTTAGACAAACCTTAGAATGAGACTAACGAGACTAACTTGGGACGAACAAATATAAACGTTAGTCTCATTCTAAGGTTTGCCTTAGTTCGTCCCAAGTTAGTCTAAGTTCGTGCCAAGTTACTCTCTTTCTAAGGATGAACTTAGACAAACCTTAGAATGAGACTAACGAGACTAACTAGGGATGAACAAAGACAAATGTTAGTCTCATTCTAAGGTTTATCAAAGTTCGTCCCAAATTAGTCAATTTCTAAGGATGAACTTAGAACAACCATAGAATGACACTAACAAGACTAACTTGGGACGAACAAAGACAAACGTTAGTCTAATATTAAAGTTTGTCTAAGTTCATCCCAAGTTAGTCTATTTCTAAGGACGAACTTAGACAAACCTTGGAATGAGACTAACGAGACTAACTTTGGACGAACAAAGACAAACTTTAGTGTCATTCTAAGGTTTGTCTATGTTCGTCCCAAGTTAGAATAAGTTCATCCTAAGTTAGTCTATTTCTAAGGATGAACTTAGACAAACCATAAAATGAGACTAACGAGACTAACTTGGGACGAACAAAGACTAACGTTAGTCTCATTCTAAGGTTTGTCTAAGTCGTCCCAAGTTGGTCTATTTCTAAAGGCGAACTTAGACAAATCTTTGAATGAGACTAATGAGACTAACTTCGGACGAACAAAGACAAATGTTTGTGTCATTCTATGGTTTGTCTATGTTCGTCCCAAGTTAGTCTAAGTTTGTCCCAAGTTAGTCTCTTTCTAAGGACAAACTTAGACAAACCTTAGAATGAGACTAACGAGACTAACTTTGGACGAACAAAGACAAACGTTAGTCTCATTCTAAGGTTTGTCTAAGTTCGTCCAAAGTTAGTTTATTTCTAAGGACGAACTTAGACAAACCTTACAATGAGACTAACGAGACTAACGTGGGAAGAACAAAGACAAACTTTAGTGTCATTCTAAGGTTTGTCTATGTTCGTCCCAAGTTAGTCTAAGTTCGTCCCAAGTAAGTCTATTTCTATGGACTAACTTAGACAAACCTTAGAATGAGACTAACGTGACTACCTTGGGACGAACAAACACAAATGTTAGTCTCATGCTAAGGTTTGTCTAAGTTCGTCCCAAGTTAGTCTATTTTTAAGGACGAACTTAGACAAACCTTAGAATGAGACTAACGAGACTAACTTAAGACGAACAAAGACAAACTTTAGTCTCATTCTAAGGTTTGTCTAAGTTCGTCCAAAGTTTGAGTAAGTTTGTCAAAAGTTAGTCTATTTCTAAGGACGAACTTAGACAAACCTTAGAATGAGACTAACGAGACTAACTTGGGACGAACAAAGACAAATGTTATTCTCATTCTAAGGTTTGTCTAAGTTTGTCCCAAGTTAGTCAATTTTTAAGGACGAACTTAGACACACCTTAGAATGAGACTAACGAGACTAAATTGGAATGAACAAAAACAAACTTTAGTCTCATTCTAAGGTTTGTCTAAGTTCGTCCCAAGTTAGTCTACTTCTAAGGATGAACTTACGCAAACCTTAGAATGAGACTAACGAGACTAACTTGGGTCAAACAAAGACAAACGGTACTCTCATTCAACGATTTGTCTAAGTTCATCCCAAGTTAGTCTATTTCTAAGGACAAACTTAGACAAACCTTAGAATGAGACTAACTTGGGACGAACAAAGATAAACGTTAGTTTCATTCCAAGGTTTGTCTAAGTTCATCCCAAGTTAATCTATTTCTAAGGACGAACTTAGACAAACCTTAGAATGAGACTAACGAGACTAACTTGGGACGAACAAAGACAAACTTTAGTCTCATTCTAAGGTTTGTCTAAGTTCGTCCCAAGTTAGTCTAAGTTCGTCCCAACTTAGTGTCTTTCTAAGGATGAACTTAGACAAACCTCAGAATGAGACTAACGAGACTTACTTGGGACGAACAAAGACTAACTTTAGTCTCATTCTAAAGTTGGCTAAGTTTGTCCCAAGTTAGTCTATTTCTAAGGACGAACTTAGACAAACCTTAGACTGAGACTAACGAGACTAATTTGGGACGAACAAAGATAAACTTTAGTCAGTCTAAGGTTTGTCTAAGTTTGCCCTAAGTTAGTCTAAGTTCATCCCAAGTTTGTCTCTTTCTAAGGACGAACTTAGATAAACCATAGAATGAGACCAACGAGACTAACTTGGGACGAACAAAGACAAACTTTAGTATTATTCTAAGGTTTGTCTCAGGTCGTCCCAAGTTAGTCTATTTCTAAGGATGAACTTAGTTAAACCTTAGAATGAGACTAACTTGGGACTAAAAAAGACAAACTTTAGTCTCATTCGAAGGTTTGTCTAAGTTTGTCCCAAGTTAGTCTAAGTTCGTCCTGAGTTAGTCTCTTTCTAAGGTCGAACTTAGACAAACCTTAGAATGAGACTAAAGAGACTAACTTGGGACGAACAAAGACAAACGTTAGTCTCATTCTAAGGTTTGTCTAAGTTCGTCCCAAGTTAGTCTATTTCTAAGGACTAACTTAGAAAAACCTTAGAATGAGACTAACTTGGGACTAAAAAAGACAAACTTTAGTCTCATTCTAAGGTTTGTCTAAGTTTGTCCCTTGTCAGTCAAAGTTCGTCCCAAGTTAGTCTCTTTCTAAGGACAAACTTAGACAAACAATAGAATGAGACTAACTTGGGACGAACAAAGACAAACATTTGTGTCATTCTAAGGGTTGTCTAAGTTCATTCCAAGTTAGTCTATTTGTAAGGACGAATTTAGAAAAACCTTAGAATGAGACTAACGAGACTATTTTAGGACGAACAAAGACAAACTTTAGTCTCATTCTAAGGTTTGTCTAAGTTTGTCCCAAGTTGGTCTAAGTTCATCCTAAGTTACTCTCTTTCTAAGGACGAACTTAGACAAACCTTAGAATGAGACTAACGAGAATAACTTGAGACGAACAAAGAGAAACTTTAGTCTCATTCTAAGGTTTGTCTAAGTTTGTCCCAACTTAGTCTATTTTTAAGGATGAAATTACACAAACTTTAGAATGAAACTAACTTGGGATGAACAACGACAAACTTTAGTCTCATTCTAAGGTTTGTCTATGTTCGTCCCAAGTTAGTCTTAGTTCGTCCCAAGTTAGAGTCTTTCTAAGGACAAACTTAGACAAACCTTATAATGAGAGTAACGAGACTAACTTGGGACGAACAAAGACTAACATTAGTCTCATTCTAAAGTTTGTCGAAGTTCGTCCCAAGTTAGTCCCTTTCTAAAGATGAACTTAGACAAACCTTAGAATGAGACTAACGAGAGTAACTGAGGATGAACAAAGACAAACTTTAGTGTCATTCTTAGGTTTGTCTAAGTTCGTTCCAAGTTTGTCTATTTCTAAGGATGAACTAAGACAAACCTTAGAATAAGGCTAACGAGACTAACTTGGGATGAATAAAGACAAACGTTAGTCTCATTCTAAGGTTTGTCTAAGTTTGTCCCAAGTTAGTGTAAGTTCGTCCCAAGTTTGCCTCTTTCTAAGGACGAACTCAGACAAACCTCAGAATGAGACTAACGAGACTAACTTGGGACGAACAAAGACAAACTTTAATCTCATTCTAAGGTTTGTCTAAGTTCGTCCAAAGTTAGTCTAAGTTCGTCCCAAGTTAGTCTCTTTCTAAGGACGAACTTAGACAAACCTTAGAATGAGACTAACGAGACTAACTTGGGACGAACAACGACAAACTTTCGTTTCATTCTAAGGTTTGTCTAAGTTTGTCCCAAGTTAGTCAAAGTTCGTCCCAAGTTAGTCTCTTTCTAAGGACAAACTTAGGCAAACATTAGAATGAGACTAACTTGGGACGAACAAAGACAAACGTTTGTGTCATTCTAAGGTTTGTCTAAGTTCATCCCAGTTAGTCTATTTCTAAGGACGAACTTAGACAAACATTAGAATGAGACTAACGAGACTATTTTGGGACGAACAAAGACAAACTTTAGTCTCATTCTAAGGTTTGTCTAAGTCTGTTCCAAGTTAGTCTAAGTTCGTCACAAGTTAGTCTCTTTCAAAGGACGAACTTAGACAATCCTTAGAATGAGACTAACGAGAGTTACTTGGGAAGAACAAAGGTAAACTTAAGTCTCATTTTAAGGTTTGTCTAAGTTCGTCCCAAGTTAGTCTCTTCTTAAGGATGAACTTAGACAAACCTTAGAATGAGACTAACGAGACTAACTTGGGACGAACAAAGACAAAATTTAGTCTCATTTTAAGGTTTGTCTAAGTCTTTCCCAAGTTAGTCTAAGTTCGTCCCAAGTTAGTCTTTTTGTAAGGATGAACTCGGACAAACCATAGAATGAAACTAACGAGACTAACTTGGGACGAACAAAGACAAACGTTAGACTCATTCAAAGGTTTGTCGAAGTTCGTCCCAAGTTAGTCCCTTTCTAAAGACGAACTTAGACAAACCTTAGAATGAGACTAACGAGAGTAACTTAGGACGAACAAAGACAAATGTTAGTGTCACTCTAAGGTTTGTCTAAGTTCATCCAAAGTTAGTCTATTTCTAAGGACGAACTTAGACAAACCTTAGAATGAGACTAACGAGACTAACTTGGGACGAACAATTATAAACGTTAGTCTCATTCTAAGGTTTGCCTTAGTTCGTCCCAAGTTAGTCTAAGTTCGTGCCAAGTTACTCTCTTTCTAAGGACGAACTTAGACAAACCTTAGAATGAGACTAACGAGACTAACTAGGGATCAACAAAGACAAATGTTAGTCTCATTCTAAGGTTTATCAAAGTTCGTCCCAAATTAGTCAATTTCTAAGGACGAACTTAGACCAACCATCGAATGACACTAACAAGACTAACTTGGGACGAACAAAGACAAACGTTAGTCTAATATTAAAGTTTGTCTAAGTTCATCCCAAGTTAGTCTATTTCTAAGGACGAACTTAGACAAACCTTAGAATAAGACTAACGAGACTAACTTTGGACGAACAAAGACAAACTTTAGTGTCATTCTAAGGTTTGTCTATGTTCGTCCCAAGTTAGAATAAGTTCATCCTAAGTTAGTCTATTTCTAAGGATGAACTTAGACAAACCATAGAATGAGACTAACGAGACTAACTTGGGACGAACAAAGACTAACATTGGTCTCATTCTAAGGTTTGTCTAAGTTCGTCCCAAGTTGGTCATTTTCTAAAGGCGAACTTAGACAAATCTTTGAATGAGACTAACGAGACTAACTTCGGACGAACAAAGACAAATGTTTGTGTCATTCTATGGTTTGTCTAAGTTCGTCCCAAGTTAGTCTAAGTTTGTCCCAAGTTAGTCTCTTTCTAAGGACAAACTTAGACAAACCTTAGAATGATACTAACGAGACTAACTTTGGACGAACAAAGACAAACGTTAGTCTCATTCTAAGGTTTGTCTAAGTTCGTCCAAAGTTAGTGTATTTCTAAGGACGAACTTAGACAAACCTTACAATGAGACTAACGAGACTAACTTGGGAAGAACAAAGACAAACTTTAGTGTCATTCTAAGGTTTGTCTATGTTCGTCCCAAGTTAGTCTAAGTTCGTCCCAAGTAAGTCTATTTCTATGGACGAACTTAGACAAACCTTAGAATGAGACTAACGTGACTACCTTGGGACGAACAAACACAAATGTTAGTCTCATTCTAAGGTTTGTCTAAGTTCGTCCCAAGTTAGTCTATTTTTAAGGACGAACTTAGACAAACCTTAGAATGAGACTAACGAGACTAACTTGGGACGAACAAAGACAAACTTTAGTCTCATTCTAAGGTTTGTCTAAGTTCGTCCCAAGTTTGAATAAGTTTGTCAAAAGTTAGTCTATTTCTAAGGACGAACTTAGACAAACCTTAGAATGAGACTAACGAGACTAACTTGGGATGAACAAAGACATATGTTATTCTCATTCTAAGGTTTGTCTAAGTTCGTCCCAAGTTAGTCAATTTTTAAGGACGAACTTAGACACACCTTAGAATGAGACTAACGAGATTAACTTGGAATGAACAAAAACAAACTTTAGTCTCATTCTAAGGTTTGTCTAAGTTCGTCCCAAGTTAGTCTACTTCTAAGGACGAACTTACGCAAACCTTAGAATGAGACTAACGAGACTAACTTGGGTCGAACAAAGACAAACGTTACTCTCATTCAACGGTTTGTCTAAGTTCATCCCAAGTTAGTCTCTTTCTAAGGACAAACTTAGACAAACCTTAGAATGAGACTAACTTGGGACGAACAAAGATAAACGTTAGTTTCATTCCATGGTTTGTCTAAGTTCATCTCAAGTTAATTTATTTCTCAGGACGAACTTAGACAAACCTTAGAATGAGACTAACGAGACTAACTTGGGACGAACAAAGACAAATTTTAGTCTCATTCTAAGGTTTGTCTAAGTTCGTCCCAAGTTAGTCCCTTTCTAAAGATGAACTTAGACAAACCTTGGAATGAGACTAACGAGAGTAACTTATGACGAACAAAGACAAATGTTAGTCTCATTCTACGGGTTGTCTAAGTTCATCCCAAGTTAGTCTTTTTCAAAGGACGAACTTAGACAAACCGTAGAATGAGACTAACGAGACTAACTTGGGACGATAAAATACAAACTTTAGTCTCTTTCCAAGGTTTGTCTAAGTTCGTCCAAAGCTAATCTATTTCTTTGGACAAACTTAGACAAACCTTAGAATGAGACTAACGAGATTAACTTCGGACGAACAAAGACAAATATTAGTCTCATTCTAAGGTTTGTCTAAGTTCGTCCCAAGTTAGTCTATTTATAAGGACGAACTTAGACAAACCTTACAATGAGACTAACTAGACTAACTTGCAATGAACAAAGACAAACGTTACTCTCATTCTAAGGTTTGTCTAAGTTCGTCCCAAGTTAGTCTCTTTCTAAAGACGGACTTAGACAAACCTTAGAATGAGAGTAACGAGACTAACTTGGGATGAACAAGGACAAACGTTAGTCTCATTCTAAGGTTTGTCGAAGTTCCTCCCAAGTTAGTCCTTTTCTAAAGACGAACTTAGACAAACCTTAGAATGTGACTAATGAGAGTAAATGGGTATGAACAAAGACAAAAGTTAGTCTCATTCTAAGGTTTGTCTAAGTTCGTCCCAAGTTAGTCTATTTCTAAGGACGATTTTAGACAAACCTTAGAATGAGGCTAACGAGACTAACTTGGAATGAACAAAGACAAATGTTAGTCTCGATCTAAGGTTTGTCTTAGTTCGTCCCAAGTTAGTCAAAGTTCATTCCAAGTTTGCCTCTTTCTAAGGACGAACTCAGACAAACCTTAGAATGAAACTAACGAGATTAACTTGGGATGAACAAAGACAAATGTTAGTTTCATTCTAAGGTTTATCTAAGTTCTTCCCAAGTTTGTCTATTTCTAAGGACGAACTTAGACCAACCATAGAATGAGACTAACGAGACTAACTTGGGACGAACAAAGACAAACGTTAGTCTAATTTTAAGGTTTGTCTAAGTTTGTCCCAAGTTAGTCTATTTTGACAAACCTTAGACTGAGAGTAACGATACTATATTGGGACGAACAAAGACAAACTTTAGTCTCATTCTAAAGTTTGTCTAAGTTTGTCCCATGTTAGTCTAAGTTCGTCCCAAGTTAGTCTCTTTCTAAGGACGAAATTAGACAAACCTTAGAATGAGACTAACGAGACTAACTTGGAACGAACAAGACAAACGTTAGTCTCATTCTAAGGTTTGTCTAAGTTCATCCCAAGTTAGTCTATTTCAAAGGATGAACTTAGACAAACCTTAGAATCAGACTAACGAGACTAACTTAGGACTAATAAAGACAAATTTTAGTCTCATTCTAAGGTTTGTCTAAGTTCAACCCATGTCAGTCAGAGTTCGTCCCAAGTTAGTCTCTTTCTAAGGACAAACTTAGACAAACCTTAGAATGAGACTAACTTGGGACGAACAAAGACAAACGTTTGTGTCTAACTAAGGTTTGTCAAATTCGTTCCAAGTTAGTCTGTTTGTAAGGAAGAACTTAGACAAACCTTAGAATGAGACTAACGAGACTATTTTAGGACGAACAAATACAAACTTTAGTCTCATTCTAAGGTTTGTCTAAGTTTGTCCCAAGTTAGTCCAAGTTCATCTTAAGTTACTCTCTTTCTAAGGACGAACTTAGACAAACCTTAGAATGAGACTAACGAGACTAACTTGGGATGAACAAAGACAAACTTTAGTCTCATTCTAAGGGTTGTCTAAGTTCGTCCCAAGCTAGTCTTAGTTCGTCCGAAGTTTGTCTCTTTCTAAGGATGAACTTGGCCAAACCTTAGAATGAAACTAACGAGACTAACTTGGGACGAACAAAGACAAACGTTAGTCTCATTCTAAGGTTTGTCTAAGTTCGTCCCAAGTTCGTCTCTTTCTAAGGACGAACTTAGACAAACCTTAGAATGAGACTAACGAGACTAACTTGGGATGAACAAAGACAAACGTTAGTCTCATTCTACGGTTTGTCAAAGTTCGTCCCAAGTTAGTCTCATTCTAAGGACAAACTCAGACAAACCTTAGAATGAGACTAACGAAACTAACTTGGGACCAACAAAGACAAATGTTAGTCTCATTCTAAGGTTTGTCTAAGTTCGTCCCAAGTTAGTCTTTTTCTAAGGACGAACTTAGACAAACCTTAGAATGAGACTAACGAGACTAACTTGGGATAAACAAAGACAAACTTTAGTCTCATTCTATGGTTTGTCTAAGTTCATCCCAAGTTAGTCTAAGTCCGTCCCAAGTTAGTCTCTTTCTAAAGAGGAACTTTGACAAACCTTAGACTGAGACTAACGAGACTAACTTGGGAGGAACAAAGACAAACTTTAGTCTCATTCTAAGGTTTGTCAAAGTTCGTCCCAAGTTAGTCTCTTTCTAAGGACGAACTTAGACAAACCTTAGAATTAGACTACCGAGACTAACTTGGGACAAACAAAGACAAACTTTAGTCTCATTCTAAAGTTTGTCTCAGTTCGTCCCAAGTTAGTCTAAGTTCATCCAAAGTTTGTCTCATTCTAAGGACAAACTTAGACAAACCTTTGAATGAGATTAACTTGGGACGAACAAAGACAAAGGTTAGTCTCATTCTAAGGTTTCTCAAAGTTAGTCCCAAGTTAGTCTCTTTCTAAGGACGAACTTAGACAAACCTTAGAATGAGACTAACGAGACTAACTTGGGACGAACAAAGACAAACGTTAGACTCATTCTAAAGTTTGTCTAAGTTCGTCCCAAGTTAGTCTCTTTCTAAGGACCAACTTAGACAAACCTTAGAATGAGACTAACGAGACTAACTTGGGATGGAAAAAGACAAACTTTAGTCTCATTCTAAGGTTTGTCTAAGTTCGTCCCAAGTTAGTCTCCTTCTAAGGATGAACTTAGACAAACCTTAGAATGAGACTAACGAGACTAACTTGGGTCGAACAAAGACAAACGTTAGTCTCATTCTAAGGTTTGTCTAAGTTCGTCCCAAGTTAGTCTCTTTCTAAGGACGAACTTAGACAAACCTTAGAATGAGACTAACGAGACTAATTTGGGACGAACAAAGACAAACGTTAGTCTCCTTCTAATGTTTGTCTAAGTTTGTCCCTAGTTAGTCTAAGTTCATCCCAAGTTAGTCTTTTTCTAAGGATGAACTAATACAAACCTTAAAATGAGACTAACGAGACTAATTTGGGACAAACAAAGACAAATGTTAGTCTCATTCTAAGGTTTGTCTAAGTTCATTCCATGTTACTCTATTTCTAAGGATGAACTTAGACAAACCTTAGAATGAGACTAACGAAACTAACTTGGGACGAACGAAGACAAACTTTGGTCTCATTCTAAGGTTTGCCTAAGTTCGTCCCAAGTTAGTCTCTTTCTAAGGACGAACTTAGACAAACCTTAGAATGAGACTATAGAGACTAACTTGGGACAAACAAAGACAAACTTTAGTCTAATTCTAAGATTTGTCTAAGTTCGTCCCAAGTTAGTCTATCTCTAAGGACAAACTTAGACAAACCTTAGAATGAGACTAATAAGACTAACTTGGGACGAATAAAGACAAACTTTGGTCTCATTCTAAGGTTTGTTTAAGTTCGTCCCAAGTTAGTCTAAGTTCATTCCAAGTTAGTCTCTTTCTAAGGACAAACTTAGACAAACGATAGAATGAGACTAACGAAACTAACTTGGGACGAACAAAGGCAAACTTTAGTCACATTCTAAGGTTTGTCAAAGTTCGTTCCAAGTTAGTCTATTTCTAAAGATGAACTTAGACAACCCTTAGAATGGGACTAACGAGACTAATTTGGGAAGAACAAAGGCAAACTTTAGCCTCATTCTAAGGTTTGTCTAAGTTCGTCCAAAGTTAGTCTTAGTTCGTCCCAAGTTAGTCTAAGTTCGTCCCAAGTTAGTCTCTTTCTAAGGACAAACTTTGACAAACCTTAGAATGAGACTAACGAGACTAACTTGGGACGAACAAAGACAAACTTTAGTCTCATTCTAAGGTTTGTCAAAGTCGTCCCAAGTTAGTCTCTTTCTAAGGACGAACTTAGACAAACCTTAGAATGAGACTAACGAGACTAACTTGGGACGAACAAAGACAAACTTTAGTCTCATTCTAAGGTTTGTCTCAGTTCGTCCCAACTTAGTCTAAGTTCGTCCCAAGTTAGTCTTTTTCTAAGGCTGAACTTAGACAAACCTCAGAATGAGACTAAGGAGACTAACTTGGGACGAACAAAGACAAACGTTAGTCTCATTCTAAGGTTTGTGAAAGTTCGTCCCAAGTTAGTCTCTTTCTAAGGATGAACTTAGACAAACCTTAGAATGAGACTAACGAGACTAACTTGGGACAAACGAAGACATATGTTAGTCTCATTCTAAGGTTTGTCTAAGTTCGTCCAAAGTTAGTCTAAGTTCATCCCAAGTTAGGCTCTTTCTAAGGACGAACTTAGACAAACACTAGAATGAGACTAACGAGACTAATTTGGGATGAACAAAGACAAACTTTAGTCTCATTCTATGGTTTGTCTAAATTCGTCCCAAGTTAGTCTAAGTTCGTCCCTAGTTAGTCTCTTTCTAAAGACGAACCTTGACAAACCTTAGAATGAGACTAACGAGACTAACTTGGGACGAAAAAATAAAAACTTTAGTCTCATTCTAAGGTTTGTCAAAGTTTGTCCCAAGTTAGTCTCTTTCTAAGGACGAACTTAGACAAACCTTAGAATGAGACAAACAAGACTAACGTGGGACGAACAAATACAAACTTTAGTCTCATTCAAAGGTTTGTCTCAGTTCTTCCTAAGTTAGTCTAAGTTCGTCCCAAGTTAGTCTCTTTCTAAGGATGAACTTAGACAAACCTTAGAGTGAGACTAACGAGACTAACTTGGGGCGAACAAAGACAAACGTTAGTCTCATTTTAAGGTTTGTGAAAGTTCGTCCCAAGTTAGTCTCTTTCTAAGGACGAACTTAGACAAACCTTAGAATGAGACTAATAAGACTAACTTGGGACAAACGAAGACAAACATTAGTCTCATTCTAAGGCTTGTCTAAGTTCGTCCCAAGTTATTCTAAGTTCATCCCAAGTTAGTCTCTTTCTAAGGACGAACTTAGACAAACATTAGAATGAGACTAACGAGACTAACTTGGGATGAACAAAGACAAACTTTAGTCTCATTCTGTGTATTGTCTAAGTTCGTCCCAAGTTAGTATCTTTCTAAAGAAGAACTTTGACAAACCTTAGAATGAGACTAACGAGACTAACTTGGGACGAACAAAGACAAACTTTAGTCTCATTCTAAGGTTTGTCAAAGTTTGTCCCAAGTTAGTCTCTTTCTAAGGACGAACTTAGACAAACCTTAGAATGAGACTAACGAGACTAACTTGGGACGAACAAAGACAAACTTTAGTCTCATTCTAAGGTTGTCTCAGTTCGTCCCAAGTTAGTCTAAGTTCGTGCCAAGTTAGTCTCTTCTAAGGACGAACTTAGACAAACCTTAGAATGAGACTAACGAGACTAACTTGGGTGAAACAAAGACACTCTCTAAAAAGGCTAGTAGGTGGCTAGACAGTCATGCAGAGGGCACTTTCACTACCTGGGGTACACTAGTTGAGGCTTTTCTACAACAGTACTTCCCACCATCAAAGACAGCACATTTCAGGAACAAGATCATTTTGTTCCGCTCTACGGATGGTGAGACTCTCTACGAGGCTTGGGAGAGGTACAAAGAGCTGATGAGACTGTGCCCTCACTACAACCTGGAGCTGTGGCAGATCATGGACACCTTCTATCAAGGAATCAATCAAGGGATATGCACCTTGATAAATCAAACAGCTTGATGTTCCCTTGAGTGGCATGTCTTTGGCAAAATGGCTTTAGACTGTTCGAGCAGGAGTTCAGGGGGATTTCGTACATATCCTGGCACTCATGTACAGCGTGGAACAGACGCAAGTATATTTCCCGGAAGGATTTCGACAATGAAGATCTCGTCGATTTGAAGTCGGCCAGCGACTTATTCGATCATCAGATATTCGAATGAATATCTACATTGAAGGCGGCATGGCTAATGATGGACCATATTTATATGATTCGTTAAGACAGTTAAACCCACCAAATTAGACGCTTTATCTTGACAACTTTTACTTGTTAGTTTCACTTTTGTTCTACAGGCTATTTCAAGGAGTAGAGATGAAATGAGCTAAAAAGGAGTTCTTGACGCTAAAAGTGGATTACAAGTCAGAACTGGCCATGCTCCGGCAGTACTCCGATCAAGCCACAACTAAGTCCCAATGACTTGTTCCAACAAAGATCAAGAACACAAGTGAAATGCCAAGTATAAGTGCCTTGTCCTTTGATGTCAACCAAGAAGCAACCAAGGGGCAACCAAAGTCTAACCGGAGTTGCATGGGAACCGATGGATTTTGGAGGCAAAAGATCTCATTCCACTCAACTCACCCCTCCTCCACCTCACCACCGACGGCTTTGGAGGAGAAGAAGCCACATGGGCGGCGGCTTGTGGCTTGTGCCACCTCACCACCGGAGGCTTTTGGCCCTCCTCCCCCCTCTTGACAAGTGTGTGGCTGTCCTCCTCTCCTCCTCCTCTCCCCTTGCCTATAAATACAAGTCCTCCTCCTCCTTGAAGAAGTGTCCCAAAAATCCTAGTCTTTGGTCCTTGGTTCTAGTCCCATTTTGGTTCTTTGATCACTTGTTGCTTGGATAGAAATCTCTCTACAATTCACCCCACAATCCTTGTAAACACTTCACTTTGATATTGAAGGCTCCAAGTTTGTTCTTGAGTTTGAATGTGTTCTTGAGTTTTACTTTCAAAAAACCTTTACTTTCCTTGTCTTTACTTTCCAAAACCTTTACTTTCTTGTCTTTCAAAAACCTTTACTTTTCTAAGAACTTAGCTATGATATCCACCCCTATGGATATTCGTAGCTAAACCCTTCATTTGGTTGAAGGGGTGTGCTTGTATCATAAAATGTTTTAGACCCTTCTCTTAGTGCCTCTTCGTGTTTAACTTGTTCTATGTGCCTTATATTAGGTCAGAATACCATTGGTTGAGTGGAGGCTCGGAAGAGCAAAGCTCTTCCATGGGGTTCGTGAACATACGTGGATAAGTGGAGGCTCGGAAGAGCACAACTTATTTGTGGAGTTCAACCTCTTTTAAACACCATTTGGTTGATCAGGAATGATTGATCAAATGGATGCACATAATAGAACAATAGTTCTATGTCTTGAAAAAGACTAGACGGTGTGGCAAGTCAAGTGCTAGGAATAGCCTTGATACATCTTTAAACACGTAGTATGATCATTAGAGGTCGATGATAAACGGACTATGATACAAGGCCCCTAAAACTGAATCTTTCCCTTGATTAAAACATCACCTGTCACTTTACTTTCAGTGTCATTATCAACTGCTTATTTTCAGTCATTTACTTTCAGTACTTTAATTTCCGCACATTTACTTTCCAGCAATTTACTTTTCAGCAATTTACTTTCTGTCTCTTATTACAGACCCTTTCAATATCAGTCCATACCAAAAGTATGTTGATTAAGTAGATATTGAATTCGACTGTTCCAGCAATTTACTGTCAGTAATTTACTTTCTGTCGCTTATTACAGACCCTTTCAATATCCGTCCATACCAAAAGTATGTTGATTAAGTAGATATTGAATTGGACTGTTCCAGCACTTTACTTTTCAGTATTTACTTTCAGTCCTGTATTTACTTTCTTTACTTTCAGTCCTGTATTTACTTTCTTTACTTTCAGTCATTTACTTTTCAGTACTAAAATCACAACCAACCCCCAACTGTCTTATTTTCCATTTTCGAAAGAACAACTATCCACTAATTCCCTTGGGTTCGACCCCTACTTACCGCTTTACTACCCAATAGTAAAGTCACGAGTAGCGGACTTATAAATTTATGTTGTACACATTGCCTCGCGACAAGGCAGTGCTGTCAGCTAACTTGGGCAAGAAGTCTTCGTATATTCCTCCAACCGATTTGAGAAAGATATACATCAAATATTTAGGAATATTTCCAAAATATTTGATGGGATTATCTTGAGCAGATTTGGATATCAACCGAGCATATAAATTCAATGCTAGGGCATCCGGATCTGCGTCGCTTCCTGAGAGAAAAGAAAAACACGAGAGTTCGTGAGATTGGAGGAGAAGCGACGGCCGGCTGAATATTCCTCACCTGAATATCAACGGAAAAAGTTATGGTCTGTTCAGTGTGCTGTTCAGACTGTGCTGTTCAGACTGTGCTTGAAGAACTACAAAGTGCACACACACACGGCACTCAAGATACGTCTTTGAGAGAAGGTGATGAGACGTATTTATACGACTCATTAAGTCATTAAATCCCACCATTTACGACATTTGATCATGAGAACATTTACTTGTTAATGTCGTTTTGGATTTCCGGGCCTTTAGGAGTCTAAAGAGGAAATGAGCTTAACAATGGCATTTTAGGCCACAAAAGCATCACAAGGTGATTTGGAGGCAAAATGGGACCTAAGGACCTCATCCGGGGCCAAAGGACCCAAGTCGGAACCTAAGGACCTCAGCCGGGTCCCTACCCGGGTCCCTGTCCGAGTGCCCGAGTCCCTGTCCGAGAGCCCAGGTCCCTGACCGAGTCCTTGTTCGAGTGCCCGGGTCCCTGCCGAGAACACCAGGGCATGCGCCTGCGTCCGAGCGCCTGAGGCCTGCGCCGAGTGCCCGAGGCCTACGCTCGATGCCCGATGCCTGTGCCAGCGCCTGCACCCGAGCGCCCGATGCCCGATGCCCGATGCCTGTGCCTGCGCCTGCGCCCGAGGACCGCGCCCGAGCGCCCGGGTCCCCGACTGAGTCACTGCTCAGCCTCCAAGGTCCACAATCGAGTTTGTCGAGCAAACCTGCCAATTTCTCAATTCCGTCTCGAGCAAAGTCATTCAAATAGAAGACAAATTGGAGGATTTCACCTTTCCAAGGAAAATGCTCGAGCGGATTGGCAGTTGGCCCAGCTTCAAGCAAGGAACCCGCGCGCTGAAAGGACCAGAACCAAAATGCTTGACCAGATGGGCGAATCTTGGAAAACTGGCTCGATCAAGTTGTTTGGAATGCCCACTTATTCGGAGGATCTCAATTTTCAGGCCGAACGCTCGAGCAAAACTGCCCTTGGCCGAAGACCAAGCCATTTCGACTCAACCGAGGGCCAAAAGCGAGCCCCACTGCAGTTCTCGGCTCATCCTTCGAGGGCTGACGTGGCCTGGCATGTGCTCACTCCAAGGCAACCTTCACCAATGCCAAGGACCCCTAAGCCAAAGAGGAAAGTCGGTTGGGCCATTGCTTGTGCCAAATCACTTATGCCACTCAAACTTGAAGATCAAGTCTCATCCAAGGGCCTAGAATCTTCCTCATTCTCTATATATAGAGCCCCTTGGCCTTTGTAATAGACACTCAAAAATCACTCTAAAGTTCCATAGTGGAAGCTCTTGTCATTTGGTTCGAAGAAATCCAACATCTCTCTACTCCTTCCCTTACTTGTTACGCATTTTACCTTTTGTCCTACGCATTTTGGGTTTGAGCCTTCTTATTCCGGTTATGCTCCTTAGCTCTCATATTCATCTCATGAATATGAGTGGCTAAACTTCCATAATTCGGTTTGGGGTCCCCTTAATGTTGTAGCAAGGCTCTAAGACCTTGATCTTAATGCTTCCTTGTGTTCATTTGCTAGTCATGTGCCAATGATATGGGAATGAATGCCTAGGCTAAGCTAATGCTACGAAAGGGCAAGGTTTAGCCGAATGGGTTCACTACCTTCATTGTGCTTGTTGTCATTGAAAAGTGAAACACGCTTTAGCACCTAGTCTAGTACACTTCGAAAGAGGTTATTAAACTTGTTCACACTAGAAATCCAAGTCTTGAAAAGGAATGGATTGTGGTGTATGCGCTCGAAAGGGCCTTACTTTGGGGGTTTTTGTCTTGAAAAGGAACTAACCCACACTTATGGATACAAGGATCGATCATTAGAGGTCAATGATGAGTTGAGCTACAACAAAAGCCCCTAGACCGAATTCCATTCTATTGATCACAACCCTTGACATTTACTTTAGCACTTGTACTTACATTCAATAAAACCCTTTCAAAACTCCCTTGCACTTACTTTCTTTTACATTTTGCACAAAGAATAACGAGTATTTGATATACTTCCCTTGGGTTCGACCCCTACTTGCTACTTTACTACTTTACTAGTGAGTTCAAGTTAGTGGACACTACAAATTAATCTTTGATTTGCACAATCACGACTAGTGCTCATCAAATTTTGGCGCCGTTGTCGGGGAAGTAGTGAAATCATTGAAAGTTGTTCTTTTGTTCTTTCTCTTTGATTCTCGTGCTTGGCCTTTGTGAACCATGTCTCATCATAGTGACAATTTTGATGAGGATGTGGTGAACAATGATATGGACCAAGGCAACGGGGCCCCTCTATTCTATGAGAACCCCGAGAATCAATTTCGTGAGATGAGGCGTAGGCATGCGGCCGAGAGGAACCATGGGCAGCCCGAGGACCAAGCCCGAAATGGTCCTAGGCAGCCGGTTCGGCCTCACCCTAGACCTCATGCTCAACAACATGCCCCGAGGGCGCAATATGAGAACTTTGAGAATGTGTTCTATCAAGAACCCACCATGGGGGAACTTTCGGCTCCTAACTTTAGAAACCAATCGTGGTGTATCTATGAGAGTCCGGAACTAGAGGATATATTGGTTAGCACCGGAGTTGTGCACAATTTGCCTAAGTTCTCGGGTACTCAAGGAGAGTCCGCGGTTTCCCATCTCAAACGTTTTCATGGCACATGCCAAAATCTCAAGCCCCAAGGAGTGGAAGTAGATGACTTCAAGTTGAAAGCATTCTACTTCTCTCTAATGGATTCGGCCATTGATTGGTTTCTCTCTTTGCCTTCGGGTAGTATCCAAACTTGGGCTCAAATGCAAGCTAAATTTTTGGCCAAATACTACCCTATTGGCCGAGCCTCACTAGTGAGGAGGCAATTGCAAGAGTTGAAACAAGGGCCGAATGAGTCAATGTACGACTATCTTGAGAAGTTCAACCAACTCGAGGGGAGTTGTTGCAATTTAGGGCTTCCCGAGAAGCTCCTAATTGAGTACTTGTTGGATGGATTCAAGCCCTTAGACAAGATGTTGTTGAATGCCTCGGCTGGAGGATCGATATATAGCCTTACGTTGAGAGAAATAAGGGCCTTGATCGGAAAAGTGGCTGAAAATGCACGTTTTGAGGAGGCTAATAGCCGTCAAGAGGAATTCTCTCGTACTAGAAGTGTTGCTAAGGCTGAAGCCCCTACAAGCCAAATTTCCGAAGATGTGAAACAAATGAAGGAAATGATGGTACATTTGATGAGAAGGGAACCGGTGGCCAAACCCAAGCCATGTGAGTTTTGTGGGTCTATGGACCACAAAACGGACTCTTGCCCGACGTTGCTAGAAGAGGACCTTGGGGATGTCAATGCCGTGGGCGAGTACCAAGGGTACCAAAACCGAGCCGGGCCAAATCGACCCTATGGACAAGGACCGTCCGGAAACACATGGAGGAACGACGCCCCAAGGGACATGGGCCAAAACCATCATCAACAAGCTGCTCCTCAAGCTGCCCCGGGTGTCTATAGGCCTCCCCAAAGGCAATTTCAACAAAATGGACCAATGCAAAATAGGCCGGGACCAAGCCATAATCAAGCGGGTTCGAGTAAGTCACTAGAGGACATAGTGAAGGAGTTGACCATTACCATGAAACAAAATCAAGCTAGAACTGATGGGGCCATAGCCGAACTCACCAAGCAAGTGACCCATCTCAATGTGATGTTCTCCGAATCAAAGAAGGAACCGGGTAGGCTCCCTTCACAAACCGTGCAAAACCCGAAGGCAAATGTTAGCATGATGGAGGTGATTATGATTGATGATGACAAGTTAGATGGATTGGAGGAGTTGCCCAAGCATGATGGACCCATTATAGAGCATGCCCTCACTACAAGCCACGAGGGTAGAGACCCGGGAGCTTTCACAGTCACATGTGGTATAGGAGAGGCTCAAGTTCCTCAATGCTTGATTGATCTTGGTGCTGCCGTAAATGCCATGCCATACTCCTTATACCACTCGTTGGGACTTGGTCCGTTGAGCCCGCCAAAACTGATGATTGAATTGGGGGACAAGTCATGCATTCGACCGGTTGGATTACTTGAGGATGTGACGCTCTAAGTGGGAGACCTTGGTATTCCTGCAGATTTCTACGTCTTGCAGATGGGCAATGCTAGAGACGATGAGTCTCCTACTCTTATATTGGGACGGCCATTTCTCTATGACACGAAGGCCAGGATTGACATGGGTGAGGGTTTATTATCACTTTCATTCGGCGGCAGAATTTCAGATTTCTACATCTGTGATAATGATGACCGTCCGGGCATAAAGAAGCCACCGGACATTGTGCATACCTCGGATTTTAGTACCCTAGTCCCTGACCGACCAAGAGAGACCGTATGCACGACTGGGGCAGCAGCTATGGTGAAGACTTCCTCGCCGACATGGAGGAATGTGAAGGCGAACCCGCCCGACTATTGGATACCAGAACTGTGCACACCAATCCACAAGGGCTTGGGGCGGATCAAAGGAGACACTGAGGCGAAGTTTGACCTCACCCGTCCATGGGACCCCAACGAACCTCCTTGAGGAGGTACCGTCGAGCCAACGATGATAAACAAAGGCGCTCGCCGGGAGGCAGCCTGGCATTTTACAGTATTTTCTTGCAGTTTTATTTTCCTGCATTTTATACTAACCCTCACCCTCTTTTATGTTTGGAAAGAAATAAGGATGTTTTTGTAGGTCGGGCCCAAGTGCTACGCACTTTTCTCTTTATCCTACGCATCTTATGCCAAAGACCGAGACCTTAAGCTAGAGGAACCCAGCGACGGTCCTAGACCGGGACGCACCCAAAGCAAAGGATCGCGCAAGGAGGACGCTCTTGCTGCGCACTTTACCTTCTCGGCTACGCATTTTATGCAAGGCTCGAGTAGCACCGCAAGCATCTGGACGTGTCCGAGAGGAGCAGCCGAGCCTGACCTAGCTCCTTATGAGCTCATCCGAGTCCACGCCTTGCCGCTTCATGGCATACGAGGGGAGTTCCGTTTCACTCTTGTACCTTGTTTCTTTCCATTGATTATGTGCTAGATTGTGTTGATTGAGTTGTGCCGTGAGGCCACGGCTCATTTCAAAAGTGTGGGGTGGGGTGATGGACCATAATTATACGAATCATAAACACATTTAAACCCACCAAATTAGACACTTTGTCTAGTTAACTTTTGCTTGTTAGTTTCGATATATTTCTACAGGGTATTTTAGAGCTTAGAGAGAATACATGCTAAAGAGGAGCTTTTAAAGCAGAAAAGAAGTTACGAGTCAATCCAAGGTCAAGATCATATGCCGACTGAAGAAATATCAAGGATCCTGACGTTGAAGCACTCATAACAAATTAATCAGAAGAATCAGGAGAGGAATCAAGACAGTCCGGGGAAGAAACACATTGACAGTTTTGTGAAAAGACTACACAAAACTGTACAATACTCACATATGGGCAAAGTGACCGGCCACTTGAGGAGAAGGTTGCCAAAGGAGGAGCTCCTCCCCTTTCCACCACCCACCACCGGCGGCTTTTGGCCACCATGACCGACGGCTCCTCCTCCTCCTCCTCCATGTGTTTCCATCCAAGCCACACATCTCTAAAACTTGCTCTCCACTCCTCCTCCATGGATGATTGCCATGTGGTGGCTCCTCCTTCCTCCTCCTTGGATGATGCCATGTGCTTCCATCTCCACCACCCATCTCCTCCTCCCATGGATATAAATACAAACCTCCCCTTCACTTGTAATACACACCAAAATATGGAGAGCTTCTCTCTCTACAAAATCTCTCTAGAGTTTGGGCACTAATCATGTAATTTTACTTTGGAATCAAAGCATGATCCTTGGCGCTTCAACGGTTGTAAGTCTTTTTATTTATTTAAATTGCATTTATAAACTCGTGTTTATTTCCAAGTTCATAGTTATGATAACCACTGCCATGATTAGTAGCTAAATTAATTATCCGGTTTAAGGGTGTGTGCTTGTATTATAAATGTTTTAGACTTTACTCTTAGTATACCTTTATGTTCGATACTTGTTCTATGTGCCATATTTCAAGTCAGAGTTTTCAAGGTTGAGTGCCTGACAAGCAATAAGCTCTTCCGTGGGAATTCGTGAACATACTCGATAAGTGGAAGCCGTAACAAAGCAAAACTTATCGAGGAGTTCGGCTTATCTTAAAAATCATTTCGAAACTGGACCAAAGGGACCAAATGGATGCACTTACGGCTAAGATACTTCGAAAGGAGGAATTAGTTTTGCTTAGAACAAGTGTTTTAAATGTGTTTCAAGTCTTGTGCTAGGAATAGCCTCGATTCATCTTTGAACATTTAGCATGATCATTTCAAGTGTTCTACACGACGTTGCAAGTCTTGTGCTAGGAATAGCCTCGATTTCGAATGCTTGGTATGGTCATTAGCGGTCAATGATAAACAAATATGATACAAGGCCCCTAAAACCGAATACTTTCCTCACAGTCCATTATCAATTATTGTAATTTACTTTCAGTTCTCAAATCACACTCAAACTCAACCCCAATCGCATCTGCATAAGCTTCATTAAAGAACAACTAATCCACACTGACTCCCTTGGGTTCGACCCCTACTTACCACTTGCTACCCAGTAGTAAAGTCGCGAGTAGCGGACTTATAAATTTATTTGTACATTTGCTCTGACGACAAGCATCTGTCAAATTGGCGCCGTTGCCGGGGAGTTGTGCATAGGAATAGTTGTTCTATTTTTCTTTTTTCTTTTATCATGCAATTCACCAAGTCATACTACTACGGAATGGAACCTTGGAACAATACGGAGTTTTCCCCACCACCCTTCAAACTTGAAATCCGCGAGAAGATCAACAAAATAACGCAATCCCGGGACGAAACATTGGATGAGTACTTATGGTACTTCGATTCCATTGTGACGAGCTGCCCGCACCATGGATTTACCAACTCTGATCTTCAAATAAAATTTCTCTGTGGAATGTTGCCACATGAGTGGGACCAGCTAAATAATGCAGCAGGAGGATCAATGTGGAACTTAACCGTGGATGATCTTTGGATATTAATCAATGATTTGGCCGCAAGGTCAAGATCAAGCCAAGATCAGGCAGAGCCACTCAAGGACGGTATAACGAAGCTGGCATCTAGCATCCAGCAGTTGGAAAACACAATGCAACAAATCAGAGCTAAAACTGAATTATGGGCGGCAGAAAAGGAGCTGGCAGCTAACACCCAACAATTGGCCGCAAACATGCAGCAATTGAGTGCCGCGATGCACCAATTCACGGCCGAAACCGATTCAGGAGCAATAGAAAGGACGGCTGAACCCGAGGAGCCGACTGAGGATGAGGACCCGCAAATAACCGAAGAAGAACCACCACAATCAGACCCGGTCCTTATCACCAATCCATCCGAGGAAATCACTGTCCTAATTACCGAACCAACAGAAATCCCGAACCTCATTGCTGAAGTGGCCGAAGAAATCAAGCCAGGCCCGGTCCTTGCGCTCGGAGCACCCGAGGAAGTCCCGGACCTCATTGCCGAACTGTCCGAGAAAGCCCCGGTCCCACTCACCACGACTCAACAAGGAAAACCGCCTGAAAACTCACTCGTTCCAAGAAAACCATCCATCACTGCCACAATAAAGATGATTGGCAGATGCGCATGCTTGATGTCGCCTACATGTAATGGCACAAAACCAAATTTCCAAACTCACAAAGGTGCCAACTATTCCAACATGAAGAGGCGGCAAAGACATGGGCCGAAAGAATGGAAACCCGGAAGGAGTAATAAACAAGCACGACTCATTGGACCAGCAGCTATGGTCAAAGAAACCTCACCTTCTCGGAGCAAAAGGATAGCCGAGAAGAAATTCGACCTCACTCACCCTTGGGATCCGACCTTATGATCCATGATTGAGGTACTGTCGAGCCAACGACGTTAAACAAGTGCACTGGTCGGGAGGTAACCCGACACTATCTTACTTTCTGTCATTTTATTTTCTGTCATTTTATTTTCTGTCATTTAGTTTTTTCAATAAGTTGCTCTCACCCACTTGGTGCATAGAAGAAATGACTATTCAGGAATCGGACTTGGGTGCAACATTAGGCCAGATAGGGCTACGCTCAGAGTTCAAGGCCCCAGCCGAACTCCCTCGATTATCCAGCCTCGTGCCATGTCGTTCACTCGACACCTTAAAGGGAGTTCTGTCTTTCCTTTTCCTTAATAACATTTCCTTCTCGTATAACATCTGCTTGCATGGCTTTTGAACTCAGTCTTGCTGAAAGGCACGACTTCGTTCAGAAGTGTGGGGTGAGAACCACCTGTATATATTAGTTAATAAATAATATCTTTTTGAAAATATGAACTTAAGAATGTGAAAAAGATAAGTCACAATTCATGCATTTACCTTGTGAAAATTCAACTGTTTAAAAGCTTAGAACGTAACTTTCCATTTGTCCTTTGTGCTGAGATAACTAGGGATGTGGAGTTGATATAAACTGCCCTAGAGAGGCTTGGCAAGCAATTAAAGGATCAGATCAAACTATATGGTTTTCGAAGTCAGTGGAGGCTGCACTTTGGGTTTTCAATGAAGATTGAAGTCATCTCCGCCATGCAGTGTTTATGCAAAAGGCGAGGACGGGAATCAGACCGTCCTATCTCCGGTCAAAGTAGTCGAGAAAATAGATGAGCGACCCTCATCTTGACCCGCGCGAAACGACAGTCAAAGTAGCGGAGAAAATAGCTGAGCGACCCTCACCTTGACCCGCGTGAAACGGCAAAAACGAGAGGAGCTGGGAGGTATTTCCATATGCTCGCGGGCGATGATTGGACCTCCCAAAAAGGCTTGAGAAAATGGACTAGCAAAGCCACAAAAAGGCAAAAAGCTCGAAGAAGCAAATCAAGAGGCCAAAGGCCCAAAATTGTGAAGGTTTTAACCGAACAAAAGTGAAGTACCTCAAAAAGACAAATCAAAGGCCAAAGGCCAATTCACTAAAAAAGTAGTCCCTTGCCAAAAGAAAGAAATCAAAGTAGTCAAACCATTGAAACCCGAACCGAATCACGTGCTAGAAAAAGCTACCAGAAAACCATATAGTGCGAGACGATCCCGAAATTGCAGTCTAGGAGCCTAAAAAGGGCTATCTCCCGAGACATCCAATATAATTTGCATCTCAGCACGGAGGTACAAGTATTAAGTTTCTTCTATTTATTTACACAGTTTAATTTGGTAATAAGTAGTAATGCATGAGTTAGGATAAATCTAGTTCATAGTCTCACTTTCATATTCAAAGTTTTTACATGGATTGTGTGCACGCCCTTGAATAGCATTGTTCGGGACGAACAACTAAAAGTGTGGGGTGATCTGATGGACCATAATTATACGAATCATAAACACAGTTAAACCCACCAAATTAGACACTTTGTCTAGTTAACTTTTGCTTGTTAGTTCCGATATATTTCTACAGGGTATTTTAGAGCTTAGAGAGAATACATGCTAAATAGGAGCTTTTAAAGCAGAAAAGAAGTTACGAGTCTGACAGGCGTCGTTTGACCTGCAAATTTAAATTTATAATTCCTTGCGAGAGACTAGTGTAGTGGCAAGCAAGGGTCGAACCCAAGGGAGCTAGATAGCTACTACTTTGTTCTGTAATGGAGAAAAACAAGAAACTGGAATGAGAGTAAAGGTTAGTAAACCAAAAGTAAAGCACGAAAATTGCTAGGGTTTTAACAATAAGAGAAGATATTCAGGTTAGGGTTTTATTCAATTGTGACTTTGTTTATCCTCGATTTCTAAAGATTTATTCTTGCTTTCTTAGGGTTACTCCTGGTCTGGTTATAACCGTTTAATTCTAACAAACCTAATACTCATGGTCTGGTTATACTAGGTTTAGTGCAACTACTTATTCTAACTAGGTCGGTATCAAATAAGTAGTGAAAAGATAGTAAGTATTACTAGATTAAGTTGTACCCTTTCGGATCTCCCCTTACCCTAATAATTCAAACTGATAATTCGCACAAGAACTAAATAGAATGCATGAATAATATTGAAGAACAGAATCTCAAAACAATGGTCACAATTATTCAACCCTAACCCGAATAATCGGTTTAGTTACACATCGTCATAAAGAAATAATGCAGTAAATAAAGAAAACAAGAACTTCACTAATTTGACCGAGTAAACAATGGAGCAAGGACTGGACAGGGGAATGATGGTGCCGAGAGCTGGAATGGAGGTGCCGAGCGAACAAAGAGCTCAATATGAGGAGAGAACTCTTGAATTTGGGACGATTTGAATGGCTTGCATTGCTCCTCTATATATAGGGTCGAGATGGGCCTTGGACTCCCTTGAAATTCGGCCGAACCCTTAGGGTTTTGAGGAATAATCGGTCAAGCCAAAAGACTAATTAGGAAAGGTTTCCTAATTTGTCTCCTTGGCTTTATCTCTAAGCAACCGCCTTGCTTGATAATCACGCACCATAGAAGCTTCAAGAACCTTCTAGAATCTTCTATGCCGCCTTTCTAGACCGCCACAAAAGAGAGGGAAAAGACGAGCCAAAGGCTTGGGCCTTTGGCTTCTCGGACAGGCCTGGCCGGGCGCTTGGACGCTGATCGGCCTCGGTACTTTGGAGCTGTTTTGACTCGCCTTCGGACACTCTTCTGGCCAAGATCTTGGTTTGGGGCATTAGCTGGACATGTATACTTGATGCTAGGACCTTGAAGTCACCCCATTGTGTGGACGGATTAGGCCGGGGCGGCTCTCAAAGTTGGCATCTCAGCCAGCCGGAAAACAGACCCTGAATTTGGCTAAGTCCTGAAATCTGCGCTGATCGTGCTCATGTGTTGCTGCTCCCGTCGTTCCTTGATCGTTGGTCGAAAACCAACATGGTTTGGCCTGAGATGTACCCTAACACATGGCCTACAACCTGATGGTCTCCGATCTGGAATTGAGTCCTCCTGTGTCAAACGACGGACGTGCCATTCCCTGAGTACGGCCAGCCTGCGGGCACCCTGGGCGCTATGACGGGAGCTCGGACGCACGCCCGGATGGCCGGGCTGATACTCGGACGCCCGCTCGCATGGCCGGGCTGATGCTCGCATGCCCGCTCGGATGGCCGGTCGGATGGCCACTCGCATGGCCGAGCTTGAATTTCTGCGCGGACGCCTTGTGCATTTCCCTTCCGCGGACGTCTCTTGAATTTCCATAAATCATAAGCCCTCCGCGCCCTTTATTGTTGAGGCCTCCGCGGATGAAAACTCCTTGTGATGTTTTTTGGCTCCAAAAGCCGTCTTTTGAATGTGATTCCTCTTAGAGCCTCCAAATTACCTGAAATGCGTAACAACACTAAGAAGTAACTGTTTGCATATAAAAGTACTGGAATTGGTGGGATTTGATGACTCGATGAGTCGTATAAATACGGCTCATCAAACCACCCCACACTTAAACTTGTTCGTCCCGAACAAGAACTAGGTCATAAGAGGAAATAAGTGAAGTACGAACATCACAAAGCTTCGATCATCCTAGACGTGCTACATGGACATGAATTGATTACTCTAGATCTCGCCTGTTATGCATGCTTGCTACTAATGTCTTTGTGCGAAAACATGGGTTAAAGATACGTGTTACCTTTGGGTCGAGATGCAAATCAATTCGGATGTATCTGGAGATAGCCCTGTTTAGACCCATGAACCCTCATTCTCGGACTCGAACTCGCTGCTATATGGTTATGCTTTGCCGCTTTTTCTTGCACGTGATTCATTCGAGCTTCAAAGTGTTGAGTGTTTTTCGGCCAGCTATAGTGTCATCTGATTTGGAATTTCAATGATGCTGTCATATGAGACTTGTGGACTATCACGATGGTAGTGGATTTGTTGCTTTGTAGTGCCGATTGTGATTTGCTCGAACCGTGGTTCCTTCTCCTTTTGACGCGAGTCATGCCGAGGGTCGCTCGTCTATTTTCCCGGTTACTCGGATTAGAAACCTTCCTGCTCTTACTCATCCTCGTCCTTTCGACACGGGTCAAGTCAAGGGTCGCTTGCCTATTTTCTCGGCTACTTGGACTAGAGCTTGGACGGTGTGAAGTATTCCCGTCCCGACCAACCGCAAAGGGACCGCAGTGGCGGAGCAGACTCGTACTATGTTGCCTCGAAGTGCTAGCCTCCACGAGCTCCACATAACCACATATCCTGAGTTCGGCCTTTGAATGATCTGTCAAGTCTCTCTAGGGCATTGCTATCAACTCCACATCCCTGTTTATCTCAACTAACAAAGGCACGCAAAGATTTTAAGATCACATGTTAGTCGCACAAATCAAGTTTCACCAAAGACATGCATGTAATCGGCTCTATCTATTTCACCAAATTCACTATCCAATACTGCAAGTCTAGGAAATAGTGAAGAATCATGTACAATTTTTTTTTTAAAATTGACCCGAAACGTGCTGACTCTTTGTAGTGGGCATGCTGACTCGATAACTGACTCTCCCACCCCACACTTTTGAAATGAGCCGTGTCCTCACGGCACGACTCAAGTCAAGACACACAATGCATGCAATAAATAGATAAGGAAAGGAAAGGGTAGAATGAAACTCCCCTGGGGTCTAGACGTGGTCGGCTGAACTCGGGCCAAGTGCTAAAATGCGTAGCTTCGTCGTGAAATTTCCGGCCAACTAAGTCCAATCCCTACAAAATGAAACCAAATCCTTTCCAAGGTACAGTGTGACAAATAAGACTCATAAATAAATGCAGTAAGTAAATGAAATGCAGTGTTAACCGTGCAGGGCTGCCTCCCTGCGAGCGCCTTTGTTTAACGTCGTTGGCTCGACAGTACCTCCTCTAAGTGTCAGGAGGTTCGGCAAGGGCTGTCTCATCAGTGGTGGTGTCAAGGGGCTCGGCTAGGTCAAACTGGTGAACGGTAAGGTCAGCCTCTCCATGATAGTGCTTCACCCGCTGTCCATTGACCCTGAATCGGTCTCCTCCTGTCGGGCTCTCAAGTTCGACTGCTCCATGATTAAAGACCCGTGTGATGGTGTAAGGGCCGGTCCATCTGGACCTCAACTTCCCGGGCATGAGTCGTAACCGAGATGAGAACAAGAGCACCAGCTGTCCGACTTCAAACGTGCGTCTGAGTATGAATTTGTCGTGGTAGATCTTGGTCCGCGCCTTGTAGTCTGTTTGGCTCTCATAAGCCTCGAGGCACAGCTCCTCAAGCTCGCACAACTGTAATTTCCTGTCTAGCCCGGCTGCCTGTAAGTCTGGATTGCACCTCTTGAGTGCCCAATACGCCTTGTGTTCTAGCTCCACTGGCAAGTGGCACGCCTTCCCATAGACCAACTGAAAAGGCGAGGTGCCTATCGGGGTCTTGTAAGCTGTCCTGTACGCCCACAATGCCTCATCTAACCGCTGGCTCCAATCCTTCCTAGTCGGTCCTACCATCTTCTCCAGAATTCCCTTAATTTCGCGGTTGGAGATCTCCGCTTGCCCATTCGTCTGGGGGTGATATGCTGTGGAAGTCCGGTGATGAACATGGTAGCGCTTCAGTGTGGATGCCATGATGCGGTTGCAGAAGTGTGTCCCCTGATCACTGATAATAGCCTTAGGTACTCCGTACCTGCAAAAGATGTTAGTGCGCAAAAAGTCTACGACAGTTTTAGCATCAGCACATCTGGTGGCCTTAGCCTCTACCCATTTGGACACATAATCAACTGCAACTAAGATAAACTCAAAACCACATGAAGCAGGAAAAAGACCCATGAAATCTATCCCCCAAATGTCGAACACGTCATTCACTAATATGGGGACCTGTGGCATCTCCTGTCTGGCCGAAATATTACCTACTCTCTGGCATCTATCACATCTCTTACAATGATCGTAGGCATCTCTAAAAACATGTGGCCAAAAGAATCCACTATCTAATATCTTCCTAGCAGTCCTCCTAGGGCCGAAATGACCTCCACACTCTAACTCATGGCAAAAACTAATAACTGAAGCAATCTCGTCATCAGGGATACACCGTCTAAGAATCTGATCTACACCTATTTTCCATAAGTACGGATCATCCCACACATAGTATTTAGCATCATGCTTCAGTTTCAAACACTGTGCCCTAGAATATGAGGGCGGGAACTTACCTCCTACCAGGTAGTTCACTAGAGGAGCGAACCATGGCATCTTACCCGAAATAGCATATAAGTGCTCATCTGGGAACGTCTCGGTAATCTGTCCGGCATCCTCCTCTCTGACAAGACGGCTCAAGTGATCTGCAACTGTGTTCTCTATGCCCTTCTTGTCCCTGATCTCCACGTCAAACTCCTGTAGGAGCAGGATCCACCTAATGAGCCTTGGTTTCGCCTCCTTCTTCGTCATCAAGTACCTAATAGCTGCATGGTCAGAATAGACAACAACTTTAGTACATAACAGATATGATCTAAATTTCTCCAAGGCGAAAACCACGGCTAGCAGCTCCTTCTCTGTGGTCGAATAGTTCTTCTGGGCCACGTCCAGTGTCCTCGAAGCGTAGTAGATCACCACGGGCTTCTTGTCCACCTTCTGACCAAGAACTGCTCCTACAGCATAATCACTCGCGTCACACATAATCTCAAATGGCTGAGTCCAGTCCGGAGCTCTAATGATGGGCGTGCTGGTGAGGGCCTCCTTCAGCTCATCAAATGCTGCCCTGCACTGATCTGTAAACTCAAAAGGAACATCTTTCTGCAAGAGGTTAGATAAAGGCAGTGCCTTTTTCGAGAAATCCTTAATGAATCTACGATAGAAACCAGCATGCCCTAGAAACGACTTAATATCACGGACTGTAGAGGGATATGGCAGAGTAACAATCAAATCTATCTTAGCCTTGTCTACCTCTATCCCCTCATGTGAGACTATATGACCGAGTACAACTCCATGAGTAACCATAAAATGACACTTTTCATAATTGAGCACCAAATTCATAGAAACACAACGTGCAAGTACCATGCTCAAATTATCTAGACATGCATCAAAGGTGTCACCATGCACAGTGAAGTCATCCATAAACACCTCAATAAATGAACCTATCATGTCAGAGAATATGCTAGTAACGACCCGCTGAAAAGTACCAGGTGCGTTACACAAGCCAAAGGACATCCGGCGAAAAGCAAACGTACCGAATGGACATGTAAAGGTTGTCTTCTCCTGATCCTCGGGTGCTATGGGGATCTGGTTATAGCCTGAAAAACCATCTAGAAAACAAAAATAAGGCTTACCTGCCAAGCGGTCGAGCATCTGGTCAATAAATGGAAGAGGAAAGTGATCCTTGCGCGTAACTGCATTCAGCTTCCTGTAGTCTATGCACATGCGCCATCCATTCTTGACTCGTGTAGTCACCATCTCGCCCTCGGCATTCTTCTCCACTGTGATTCCTGTCTTCTTTGGTACAATATGTACCGGACTTACCCACTGACTGTCTGAGATCGGGTAAATCACATCAGCATCCAGAAGCTTCTGAATCTCCTTCTGGACCACCTCCATCATGATAGGATTCAATCTACGCTGAGGCTCCCTCGAAGGCTTAGCTCCATCATCCAGCAAAATCCGATGCATACAGACAGTAGGGCTGATTCCCTTGATGTCGGCTAATGTCCATCCAATGGCCTGTCTGTGCTCGGTCAGTACTCCCATCAACCTACGCTCCTGATCTGGCTCGAGCCCACTCTTAATGATGACTGGCAGCGTGCTATCCTCCACTAAGAATACATACTTCAAGTGACTAGGTAGAGGTTTTAGTTCCACTGTAGGTGCCTGCACAACAGAAGGCAAACACACTTGTGATTTGAATAAACGAACTGTGTTAACCTCATACCTTGGGGTGAGTGGCTGAGCAATCTCGAGCTGGTCCAGCACGTCCAAGATGGTCTCTGTGTGCTCGTATGAGTCCTCTGGTGAATATACAGCCTCCTCGAGTACCTGCTCTAGTGGGTCGGTCCCTCTCTCCGGATGTACTTCCTGGACAAGGTCGTCCAAAGTGTCTAAGGCATGGACCGCCTCGTACTCTGTAGGATGTTTCATGGCCCTGAAGATGTCAAAGCTGATCCTCTCGTCCTCAACCTCCATGGTCAGCGTCCCAGTGTCACAGTCTATCTTCATCTTTGACGTCTTGAGGAACGGTCGACCGAGTAGAATCGGTGCATGGTCTGTCGGGCTAGAATGCTCCATCTTGAGCACATAGAAGTCTGCTGGGAATACTAGCTCGCCCACCTGTACTAGCACGTCCTCAATCTTGCCCTCGGGCTGCTTGCATGACCTATCCGCCAGTTGTATGGTAAGACCTACAGGTTCTAGAGGACCGATGCGCAAAGAGGAGTATATAGAGTACGGTAAAACATTAATAGAGGCTCTAAGATCAAGCATGCAATTCTCTAGCCTAATGTTACCGATCATGCAGGGAATGGTATATGTGCCTGGATCACCGCATTTTGGTGGCACCTTGCGCTGAATTACCGCTGAAACATTCCTGCTCATAAGCTCCTCGTCTGGCTGGGTTCCCTTTCGTCTATTTGTGCACAACTCCTTCAGAAACTTGGAGTACCTCGGGATCTGCTTGATGGCCTCATGGAGTGGGATGTTGATTTCCACTTTGCTGAATAACTCCCACACTTCCTTGTCCATCACATATTTCTTCGGAGCTCGAACCTGCACAGGAAAAGGTAAGGGAACCTGATCTGGCTATGAGACCTCAACTGATGGGACTAGGTCGGGTCTGGGCTCGTCCTGGATGGGGGCACTAGGTTCGGTTGTCTCATCCTCGGTCTCCGCTGGCCCTGTTGCTCTTCCACTCCTCAATGTCACCGCATTGACGTTCCCCTTTAGATTCTGAACTGTCTGTGAGGGGAGTCGTCCAGCGTTGTCATCGAGCCTGGAGATTGCTGCGGTCACGTGGGACATCTGCTTCTGAAGGTCGGTTATTGCCCCGTCGGTCTTGGCCATGTACTGGGTCATGGTCATACTCAGCTCCTTCATCATTTCTTCCATGGACTTGTTAGAACCGTGGTTGCTTGGACCAGCCTGATTATTGTTTGGCCCCTTCTGCTGATACTGTCCTGGTGCATTCTGCTGATATTGACAGTTAGGATGTCTGTAGGGCTGCTGAGTCTGGTAATTCTGCTGAGGCACATTCGGACGTGCTGGCTGAGTCTGGTTCTGCTGATAGTTGTTCTTCCAGGTTCCTTGATTTGGTGCTGCTGCGCCATACTGCTTGACTGGGCCTGCCTGGTTGCCATAATTCTGATAATTGCCCACTGAATTCACATCGCCCTGGATGTCTGTCTGTAAGGTAGGGCACTCGTCTGTCTTGTGATCTGTAGACGTACAGAACTCACATGGGTTGACCTGGACTGGCTGCCTTCGGACTACATGCTTCATCAGTTCCCTCATTTCCTTCATTTCTGCGGCCATAGCACTGATCGAGGGCTCAACTGTTGACACGTTCTTTGTTCGGGTATACTTGTCTTCTTTTGTTGACTCATCCTGGAACCGCTCACTTTCTGCCACTGATATGATTTTCTGCTTTACTCTGGCTGGCGCCAGGTTTATGAGATTACCTCCAGCTGAGGCTTCCAATAGCTTCCTTTCTAGCCTGCGTAGTCCATCTAGCATATACTCGACGATGACTTTCTCTGGGAGCTCTAGGTTGCAGCAACTTTTTTCCAAGACTAGGAACTTCTCCACATACTCGCACATAGTCTCATTTGGGCCTTGCTTGAGCTCTTGCAACTGCTTCCGGACTTGCGCTGCGCGCCCAGCTGGATAATATTTGCCGACGAATTGCTTCTGCATCTGGTCCCATGTGTAGATACTATCGGGGGGCAAGGATAGAAACCAATCTGCGGCAGTGTCTGTGAGTGAGAAGTAGAACGCCTTCAGCTTGAAAATTTCGACGTCGGCTCCGTGTGGTTTCAGGTTTAAGCATAACCCGTGATAGCGTGTCAAGTGAGATGTAGCCGATTCTCCCTTGGTTCCAGAGAACTTGGGCAGATGATGGACGACTGAGGTGCTGACTGTTATGGCGGCGAGGTCTGGTCCTTCATAGATAGGCCATGTCTGGTCTCTGAAATTGGGAACCGAGAGCTCGCCCATGGTGGGTCCTTCATCTTCGTCCTCCTCATCGTCTCTGACTACTGGCTGGCGTGGGGCTTGTGGTGGTGGTGGATGTTGTAATGGTGGTTGTGGAAGATATTGTAGTGGCGGATATGGTTGTGGATATTGAGGGTATGGCGGTTGTGGGTACTGTGGATATGGTGGTGGTGGATATTGCTGATATGGTGGGTACTGAGGGTACTGTGGGTACTGTGGTTGGGGTTGGTTCTGTTGTTGGTTCTGTTGTTGGTTCTGAGGTTGTTGTTGTTGGAACTGTTGAAACGGTTGAAACTGTTCAGGGATAGCCCCCCTGATTTCGCCATTCTGTACTCCTTGTACATTCTGGTTGACTTCTTCGTTAATGTGACTGTTGTGACTGTTGCCACCAACGCTGCTTCCTGCATGAGACATGTTACAAGAAATAGCAAGCACCGGTCTAGCAAACACCGTAATAGCAAAGACAGACTAGCAACAAAGGGTTCCCAGGAGATTGGAGGGGTCACAGCGGTCCCACTTAAAACCCAAAATCCTTAGACTCGTAAGTCTTTGTGACAGAACCCTCTGAGAGCTAGAAATTGGAAATCGAAAAGAATGAAAATCAAAAATCGAACAGTTGAAATTGAAATATCACCGAGATAAGCAAATTTCGAAATAATGCAAAGAGAAAAATAAACGAAAAAGTAAAGAAGAACAAATTTCACCGTGCTTAGCTCCCCGGCAACGGCGACAAAATTTGAAAGGCGTCGTTTGACCTGCAAATTTAAATTTATAATTCCTTGCGAGAGACTAGTGTAGTGGCAAGCAAGGGTCGAACCCAAGGGAGCTAGATAGCTACTACTTTGTTCTGTAATGGAGAAAAACAAGAAACTGGAATGAGAGTAAAGGTTAGTAAACCAAAAGTAAAGCACGAAAATTGCTAGGGTTTTAACAATCAGAGAAGATATTCAGGTTAGGGTTTTATTCAATTGTGACTTTGTTTATCCTCGATTTCTAAAGATTTATTCTTGCTTTCTTAGGGTTACTCCTGGTCTGGTTATAACCGTTTAATTGTAACAAACCTAATACTCCTGGTCTGGTTATACTAGGTTTAGCGCAACTACTTATTCTAACTAGGTCGGTATCAAATAAGTAGTGAAAAGATAGTAAGTATTACTAGATTAAGTTGTACCCTTTCGGATCTCCCCTTACCCTAATAATTCAAACTGATAATTCGCACAAGAACTAAATAGAATGCATGAATAATATTGAAGAACAGAATCTCAAAACAATGGTCACAATTATTCAACCCTAACCCGAATAATCGGTTTAGTTACACATTGTCATAAAGAAATAATGCAGTAAATAAAGAAAACAAGAACTTCACTAATTTGACCGAGTAAACAATGGAGCAAGGACTGGACAGGGGAATGATGGTGCCGAGAGCTGGAATGGAGGTGCCGAGCGAACAAAGAGCTCAATATGAGGAGAGAACTCTTGAATTTGGGACGATTTGAATGGCTTGCATTGCTCCTCTATATATAGGGTCGAGATGGGCCTTGGACTCCCTTGAAATTCGGCCGAACCCTTAGGGTTTTGAGGAATAATCGGTCAAGCCAAAAGACTAATTAGGAAAGGTTTCCTAATTTGTCTCCTTGGCTTTATCTCTAAGCAACCGCCTTGCTTGATAATCACGCACCATAGAAGCTTCAAGAACCTTCTAGAATCTTCTATGCCGCCTTTCTAGACCGCCACAAAAGAGAGGGAAAAGACGAGCCAAAGGCTTGGGCCTTTGGCTTCTCGGACAGGCCTGGCCGGGCGCTTGGACGCTGATCGGCCTCGGTACTTTGGAGCTGTTTTGACTCGCCTTCGGACACTCTTCTGGCCGAGATCTTGGTTTGGGGCATTAGCTGGACATGTATACTTGATGCTAGGACCTTGAAGTCACCCCATTGTGTGGACGGATTAGGCCGGGGCGGCTCTCAAAGTTGGCATCTCAGCCAGCCGGAAAACAGGCCCTGAATTTGGCTAAGTCCTGAAATCTGCGCTGATCGTGCTCATGTGTTGCTGCTCCCGTCGTTCCTTGCTCGTTGGTCGAAAGCCAACATTGTTTGGCCTGAGATGTACCCTAACACATGGCCTACAACCTGATGGTCTCCGATCTGGAATTGAGTCCTCCTGTGTCAAACGACGGACGTGCCATTCCCTGAGTACGGCCAGCCTGCGGGCACCCTGGGCGCTGGGACGGGAGCTCGGACGCACACCCGGATGGCCGGGCTGATACTCGGACGCCCGCTCGCATGGCCGGGCTGATGCTCGCATGCCCGCTCGGATGGCCGGTCGGATGGCCACTCGCATGGCCGAGCTTGAATTTCCGCGCGGACGCCTTGTGCATTTCCCTTCCGCGGACGTCTCTTGAATTTCCATAAATCATAAGCCCTCCGCGCCCTTTATTTTTGAGGCCTCCGGGGATGAAAACTCCTTGTGATGTTTTGTGGCTCCAAAAGCCGTCTTTTGAATGTGATTCCTCTTAGAGCCTCCAAATTACCTGAAATGTGTAACAACACTAAGAAGTAACTGTTTGCATATAAAAGTACTGGAATTGGTGGGATTTGTTGACTCGATGAGTCGTATAAATACGGCTCATCAGAGTCAATCCAAGGTCAAGATCATATGCCGACTGAAGAAATATCAAGGATCCTGACGTTGAAGCACTCATAACAAATTAATCAGAAGAATCAGGAGAGGAATCAAGACAGTCCGGGGAAGAAACACATTGACAGTTTTGTGAAAAGACTGCACAAAACTGTACAATACTCACATATGGGCAAAGTGACCGGCCACTTGAGGAGAAGGTTGCCAAGGGAGGAGCTCCTCCCCTTTCCACCACCCACCACCGGCGGCTTTTGGCCACCATGACCGGCGGCTCCTCCTCCTCCTCCATGTGTTTCCATCCAAGCCACACATCTCCAAAACTTGCTCTCCACTCCTCCTCCATGGATGATTGCCATGTGGTGGCTCCTCCTTCCTCCTCCTTGGATGATGCCATGTGCTTCCATCTCCACCACCCATCTCCTCCTCCCATGGCTATAAATACAAACCTCCCCTTTACTTGTAATACACACCAAAATATGGAGAGCTTCTCTCTCTACAAAATCTCTCTAGAGTTTGGGCACTAATCATGTAATTTTACTTTGGAATCAAAGCATGATCCTTGGCGCTTCAACGGTTGTAAGTCTTTTTATTTATTTAAATTGTATTTATAAACTCGTGTTTATTTCCAAGTTCATAGTTATGATAACCACTGTCATGATTAGTAGCTAAATTAATTATTCGGTTTAAGGGTGTGTGCTTGTATTATAAATGTTTTAGACTTTACTCTTAGTATACCTTTATGTTCGATACTTGTTCTATGTGCCATATTTCAAGTCAGAGTTTTCAAGGTTGAGTGCCTGACAAGCAATAAGCTCTTCCGTGGGAATTCGTGAACATACTCGATAAGTGGAAGCCGTAACAAAGCAAAACTTATCGAGGAGTTCGGCTTATCTTAAAAATCATTTGGAAACTGGACCAAAGGGACCAAATGGATGCACTTACGGCTAAGATACTTCGAAAGGAGGAATTAGTTTTGCTTAGAATAAGTGTTTTAAATGATGTTGCAAGTCTTGTGCTAGGAATAGCCTCGATTCATCTTTGAACATTTAGCATGATCATTTCAAGTGTTCTACACGACGTTGCAAGTCTTGTGCTAGGAATAGCCTCGATTTCGAATGCTTGGTATGGTCATTAGCGGTCAATGATAAACAAATATGATACAAGGCCCCTAAAACTGAATACTTTCCTCACAGTCCATTATCAATTATTGTAATTTACTTTCAGTTCTCAAATCACACTCAAACTCAACCCCAATCGCATCTGCATAAGCTTCATTAAAGAACAACTAATCCACACTGACTCCCTTGGGTTCGACCCCTACTTACCACTTGCTACCCAGTAGTAAAGTCGCGAGTAGCGGACTTATAAATTTATTTGTACATTTGCTCTGACGACAAGCATCTGTCATGGGGTGTTTAGTAGTTTGTTGTGTCATCACGTTTATTTTATTGCACATGCATGAGTCAGCACGTTTCCCTTTGAAAATTTTAAAAATAAAATGCGTAGTTTTGTGAATAAAATGCGTAGGATTGGGGGATTTGAGCTTTCATGATGCGAAATAGATGGATCCTAGTACATGCATGACTCTTATGAAATTATAATTGTGCGACTAACATGTGATCTAACTTCTTATGTGACCTTATGAGTTGGGATAAATAAGGGATGTGGAGTTGATAGAAATGTCCTAGTGAGGCTTGACAAAGCACTCAAGGATCGGGGATTCGAGTTACATGGTTATATGGACTTGTGGAGGCTGCGCTTTGAGACTCGTGGTTGTAGTTGACTCCACCATTGCAGCGTTTATGCAAGTGGTGGGACGGGAATCAAACCGTCCTATCTCTAGTCCTAGTAGTCGGGAAAATAGATGAGTGACCCTCATCTTGACTCGCACGAAACGACAAGGATGAGAAAGAGCGGGGAGGTATTTCCATATGCTTGAGGGCGATGATTGGACCTCCCAAGAAGGAATGGACAAGAAAATCACAAAAGGAGCAAAGCTCAAAAGAAAGAAAAATCATCTCATGTGAAGTTCTAACCGAAGCAAGTGAAGGATTATCAAAGTCACACCAAAAGGCCAAAGGCCAAGTTCACTACAAGTATGTCCAAGGAAAGTATAAAAAAAGGACTCAACCCTTGAGCTTGAATTCATCACGTGCTAGAAGAAGCAACAAGTATAACCATGTAACAAGATCCAAATCCAAGAGTGTAGATCATGGGCCTAAAAAGGACTACCTCCCACTCATCCGAATTGGTTTGCATCTTGACTCAAAGGTACATGTATCAAGTTGAATCTCATGTTTTAGCAAAATGCTTGAGTAATGATCGAGAATGCATGGAAAGGGGAAGTCTAGACTAGCATTTATATAGTGGCCAAGAAAGACTTGTGATGTTTGCATATGTGTTTTCCTCTTGTGACTTAAGGCCTTGTTCGGGACGAACAAGTTCAAGTGTGGGGTGGTTAGATGAGACGTATTTATACGACTCATTAAGTCATTAAATCCCACCATTTACGACATTTGATTATGAGAACATTTACTTGTTAATGTCGTTTTGGATTTCAGGGCCTTTAGGAGTCTAAAGAGGAAATGAGCTTAACAATGGCATTTTAGGCCACAAAAGCATCACAAGGTGATTTGGAGGCAAAATGGGACCTAAGGACCTCATCCGGGGCCAAAGGACCCAAGTCGGAACCTAAGGACCTCAGCCGGGTCCCTACCCGGGTCCCTGTCCGAGTGCCCGAGTCCCCGTCCGAGAGCCCAGGTCCCTACCTGAGTGCCCGGGTCCCTGCCGAGAACACCAGGGCATGCGCCTGCGTCCGAGCGCCAGAGGCCTGCGTCGAGTGCCCGAGGCCTACGCCCGACGCCAGCGCCGAGTGCCCGAGGCCTACGCCCGATGCCCGATGCCTGTGCCAGCGCCTGCGCCTGAGCGACCGATGCCCGATGCCTGTGCCTGCGCCTGCGCCCGAGGACCGCGCCCGAGCGCCCGGGTCCCCGACCGAGTCACTGCCGAGCCTCCAAGGTCCACAATCGAGTTTGTCGAGCAAACATGCCAATTTCTCAATTCCGTCTCGAGCAAAGTCATTCAAATAGAAGACAAATCGGAGGATTTCACCTTTCCAAGGAAAACGCTCGAGCGGATTGGCAGTTGGCCCAGCTTCAAGCAAGGAACCCGCGCGCTGAAAGGACCAGAACCAAAATGCTCGACCTGACGGGCGAATCTTGGAAAACTGGCTCGATCAAGTTGTTTGGAATTCCCACTTATTCGGAGGATCTCAATTTTCAGGCCGAACGCTCGAGCAAAACTGCCCTTGGCCGAAGACCAAGCCATTTCGACTCAACCGAGGGCCAAAAGCGGGCCCCACTGTAGTTCTCGGCTCGTCCATCGAGGGCTGACGTGGCCTGGCGTGTGCTCACTCCAAGGTAACCTTCACCAATGCCAAGGACCCCTAGGCCAAAGAGGAAAGTCGGTTGGGCCATTGCTTGTGCCAAATCACTTATGCCACTCAAACTTGAAGATCAAGTCTCATCCAAGGGCCTAGAATCTTCCTCATTCTCTATATATAGAGCCCCTGGCCTTTGTAATAGACACTCGAAAATCACTCTAAAGTTCCATAGTGGAAGCTCTTGTCATTTGGTTCGAAGAAATCTAACATCTCTGTACTCCTTCTTTTACTTGTTACGCATTTTACCTTTTGTCCTACGCATTTTGGGTTTGAGCCTTCTTATTCCGGTTATGCTCCTTAGCTCTCATATTCATCTCATGAATATGAGTGGCTAAACTTCCATAATTCGGTTTGGGGTCCCCTTAATGTTGTAGCAAGGCTCTAAGACCTTGATCTTAATGCTTCCTTGTGTTCATTTGCTAGTCATGTGCCAATGATATGGGAATGAATGCCTAGGCTAAGCTAATGCTACGAAAGGGCAAGGTTTAGCCGAATGGGTTCACTACCTTCATTGTGCTTGTTGTCATTGAAAAGTGAAACAAGCTTTAGCACCTAGTCTAGTTGACGGAGGGCCACCGCACTGTCGTTAAGGTGCAGTGTCCTCTGTACAAATAAATTTATAATATCCGCTACTTGTGACTACACTACTGGGTAGTAAGTGGTAAGTAGGGGTCGAACCCAAGGGAATTAGGGGAATAGGCTATTCTTTTAGGGTGATTGAACTGGGGGGGAGCGTGTTTTATGGTTGATTGAGATTTTAGCGCTCTAATTAACTACGTGATTTTTTGGGGGTTTTTTGGTTTTGATTGCGGAAAAGTAAATACAGAAATTAAATGCTGTAAATACAAAGAAGACTTACAGTGGGTGATGCGTGATTGTAATTCCTCCGGTAGATCAGCAGTTGGTGATTGCGGTTTAACAGTAAAGAAAAGCATTCGGTTTCAGGTACTCTTATATTATAACATGTATATAATAAACTGTTAGTAACTTTTCTAAGTATTCAAAGATGAATCGAGGCCCTTTCGTAGCGCAAGACTTGCAACATCGTTTAAAGCAACCCTTGTTCTATTTCAGACTAATTCCTCCTTTCGAAGTATCTTAGCCTTTTGTGCATCCACTTGATCTCACAGTTACGATTGACCAAGTGGTGTTTTAGATGAGTCGAACTTCTCAGATAAGCTTTGCCCTTTCGTAGCATCCACTTACCCGAGTATGTTCACGAATCCCCACGGAAGAGTTTTGCCCTTTCGTAGCATCCACTCAACCTTGGAAATTCTGACTATAAATGGCACATAGAACAAGTTTTGAATACAAAGAAATGAAACTAAAAGATATTACAACATTATATAATACAAGAAAATACCTTCCACCGAATAAAGAGTTTAGCTACGAATATCCATAGAGATGGATACCATAGCTAAATACTCGGGGGTTTTTGAAAATAGTAAGAGGGAAAGGGGTGGAATACTCAAGAACCAACAGGAGTATTCCTAATTTCCTACTGAATACTCAAGAACCAACAGGAGTATTCTCTACAGTATTATAATACTCGAGAACCGACAAGAGTATTATAATTTCCAGTATAATACTCAAGAACAAACAGGAGTATTATTTCAAAACCGAACCAAACTTACAAGTAACAAAATGTAGAGAGAGAAGTGATTACAATTTTTGGGATGAATTTGTGAGGGGAGGAGCACCTCCTTTTATAGGAAAAATGGGTGGAGATGGGTGGTGGAGATTGGTTTGATCCAAGGGAGGAGGAGGAGGCAAGGAGGAGCCAAGGAGGAGCCACCAAGTGGCGGAGGAGGAGTGGTGGAGAGCAGCCGCCGGTAGCCGGTTGTGGTGGAGGAGGAGAGGTTGGCTTTGCCACCTCCAAGGCAAGTCAACCGGTCACATGGAGGAGGAGGGTGGAGGAGCCGCCGGTGGTGGGTGGTGGTTTTGGGGTGGTTTTCCTCTTTGGCCACCTCTTCTTCAAGTCACAAGTCATCTTGCCCATATGTGAGTTTTGTACAGTTTTGTGCAGTCTTTTCACAAAACTGTCAGTGTGTTCCTTCCCCGGGCTGTCTTGATTCCTCTCCTGATTCTTCTGATTAATTTGTTATGGTCAATTTCACATCAGGATCCTTGATATTTCTTCAGTCGGCATATGATCTTGACCTTGGATTGACTCTTGTTATCTTTTCAGCATAAAATCCTCTCCTTAGCGTGTTTTCACTTCAGTCTCTAAAATGCCCTGTGGAAATATATCGGGACTAACAGATGGATGTTAGATAGACAAACAGTCTAACTTGGGGGGTTTTACTGTGTTTTTGATTCGTATAATTGTGGTCCATCAGAATACCCCCCACTTTTAGTTGTTCGTCCCGAACAATGCTATTAAAGGGCGTAAGTTCTAGGTTCGGATTTGGCATATGAAAATTAGACTGTGGTACTCGATCTATCCTAATTCATGCATTGCTTACTTATTACCAAATTAAACTGTGTAAATAAATAGAAGAAACTTAATACTTGTACCTCCGTGCTGAGATGCAAATTATATTGGATGTTTCGGGAGATAGCCCTTTTCAGGTTCCTGGGTTGCAGCCTCGGGATCGTTTCGTACTATATGGTCTTCTGGTAGCTTTCTCATGCACGTGATTCGGTTCGGGTTTCAGTGAGTTGAACCTTCTTGATTTTTTCTTTGGCGAGGGACTGCTTTTTTGTTGTAGTGAATCGGCCTTTGGCCTTTGATTTGACTTTGTCGAGTGCTTCACTTTTGCTCGGTTAAAACCTTCACAATTTTGGGCCTTTGGCCTCTTTTGATTTTCTTTTTTGAGTTTTTCGCTTCTTTGTGACTTGCTAGTCCATTTTGTCAGCCTTCTTGGGAGGTCCAATCATCGCCCGCAAGCCTATGGATATACCTCCCCTCTCCTCTCGTCTTCGTCGTTTTGCGCGGGTCAAGATGAGGGTCGCTTATCTATTTTCTCGGCTATTTTGACTAGAGAGAGGACGGTCTGATTCCCGTCCTCGCCTTTGCATAGATGCTTCTTGGCAGAGTTTGACTCAATTATTCACTGAAAACCCGAAGTGCAGCCTCCACTGACTTCGAAAACCATATAGTTTGATCTGATCCTTTGATTGCTTCCCAAGTCCTTCTAGGGCAGTTTATGTCAACTCCACATCCCTAGTTATCTCAGTACAAAGGACAAATGGAAAGTTACATTCTAAGTTTTTAAACAGTTTGAATTTTCACAAGGTAAATGCATGAATTCTGATTTATCTTTTTCACATTCTTAAGTTCATATGTTCAAAAAGATACTATTACTAAAAAAAGAAAAACAGCAAGCATGTTATTTATGTACACAGGCGGTTTTCACCCCCCACTTTTGAACGAAGGCGTGCCTTAGTTCAAAAGTCATGCAAGCTTAAAACTAAGTACTGAAAGTAAGTGCGGAAAGTAAGATAGTGTCGGGTTACCTCCCGACCAGTGCACTTGTTTTACGTCGTTGGCTCGACGATACCTCGTTGTGGATTACTGGTTTGGGTCCCATGGGTGGCTGAGGTCAAACTTTTTGATTCCACCGACCTTGATTCTTGCGGTGAGTCTTCCTGATTTTTTAGCAGATGACGAGTTTGGGTCCAGTTCTGATGGTATCTCCTTCCAACGTCTCTGAGAAGGTGAGGGACCTTTCACTATCAGTTTTTTGAACTGGGTGTTCTCCTGTTTAGGGCTGCCTTGTCTAGTCATGGCGAAAGCGTGCTCCATGTAGGAGTCATTCTGCTCAGGCCCTTTTCCCATCCTCTTTTCAGCCTCTTCTTTGATCACATGGTTTTCAGCGATTTGCCTATTGATCGAGGGGAAAAGTCGGGAAGGCCTGGGAAATTCGTCAGTGGTGTTCTGGACTCCTAATTCGTTGCTTCCGGTGCTTTCCATGTCTGATTCTTCAGATGGTTCAGGAGTCTCTTCTGATGGTTCGGTGGTTTCTCCTTCATCAGCCTCTGGGTCAGCTTCTTCTGTCTGCATTTCCTCGTCAATTTGGGGTGCTCGTCTTGTGGCAGCGGCCAAGCCGATTATAAGGTGCCACATGTCTGCAATGGTGAAGTTTATGGCAGACCTTCTCATAGCTTCGTTAACTCTTCCCAGCTCTTCGGCCCTCATCCCACGAAGAAATTTTTGGAGAAGAATTTTCTTCGTAAACCCATGGTGCGGGCAGCTTGAGACGATGGCATCGTAGTTCATGTAGTATTTGTCCAAAGTCTCATCCCGGGATTGTTGAAGGTTCAGGATCTTCTCGCGGGTTTCTTGGCGTAAAGATGGTGGGGAGAATTCTTTCAGGAATGGTGCACAGAGGTCCACGAAAAGTACCGCACTACTAGCGGGTGATGTGTAATACCAGATTGTTGCGAAATCCGTTAGAGAGAATTTAAAGCATTTAAGCTTAAATTCTTCTAACGTTTCAGTCTCAGGTTTAATGTGGCAGCAAACGTAGTGAAAGCTCCGACAGTGTAGTACTGGATCTTCTGCATCCGTTCCGCCGAACAGTGGAAGGTGCCGTGTTGTCCATGCATATGAAGGTGGTTGCGTCATGAGGTCATGGGAGGGAACGAAAGAATAGCTTATTCGATGGCTAATTCCCCGGCAACGGCGCCAATTTGACGGAGGGCCACCGCACTGTCGTTAAGGTGCAGTGTCCTCTGTACAAATAAATTTATAATATCCGCTACTTGTGACTACACTACTGGGTAGTAAGTGGTAAGTAGGGGTCGAACCCAAGGGAATTAGGGGAATAGGCTATTCTTTTAGGGTGATTGAACTGGGGGGAGCGTGTTTTATGGTTGATTGAGATTTTAGCGCTCTAATTAACTACGTGATTTTTTGGGGGTTTTTTGGTTTTGATTGCGGAAAAGTAAATACAGAAATTAAATGCTGTAAATACAAAGAAGACTTACAGTGGGTGATGCGTGATTGTAATTCCTCCGGTAGATCAGCAGTTGGTGATTGCGGTTTAATAGTAAAGAAAAGCATTCGGTTTCAGGTACTCTTATATTATAACATGTATATAATAAACTGTTAGTAACTTTTCTAAGTATTCAAAGATGAATCGAGGCCCTTTCGTAGCGCAAGACTTGCAACATCGTTTAAAGCAACCCTTGTTCTATTTCAGACTAATTCCTCCTTTCGAAGTATCTTAGCCTTTTGTGCATCCACTTGATCTCACAGTTACGATTGACCAAGTGGTGTTTTAGATGAGTCGAACTTCTCAGATAAGCTTTGCCCTTTCGTAGCATCCACTTACCCGAGTATGTTCACGAATCCCCACGGAAGAGTTTTGCCCTTTCGTAGCATCCACTCAACCTTGGAAATTCTGACTATAAATGGCACATAGAACAAGTTTTGAATACAAAGAAATGAAACTAAAAGATATTACAACATTATATAATACAAGAAAATACCTTCCACCGAATAAAGAGTTTAGCTACGAATATCCATAGAGATGGATACCATAGCTAAATACTCGGGGGTTTTTGAAAACAGTAAGAGGGAAAGGGGTGGAATACTCAAGAACCAACAGGAGTATTCCTAATTTCCTACTGAATACTCAAGAACCAACAGGAGTATTCTCTACAGTATTATAATACTCGAGAACCGACAAGAGTATTATAATTTCCAGTATAATACTCAAGAACAAACAGGAGTATTATTTCAAAACCGAACCAAACTTACAAGTAACAAAATGTAGAGAGAGAAGTGATTACAATTTTTGGGATGAATTTGTGAGGGGAGGAGCACCTCCTTTTATAGGAAAAATGGGTGGAGATGGGTGGTGGAGATTGGTTTGATCCAAGGGAGGAGGAGGAGGCAAGGAGGAGCCAAGGAGGAGCCACCAAGTGGCGGAGGAGGAGTGGTGGAGGGCAGCCGCCGGTAGCCGGTTGTGGTGGAGGAGGAGAGGTTGGCTTTGCCACCTCCAAGGCAAGTCAACCGGTCACATAGAGGAGGAGGGTGGAGGAGCCGCCGGTGGTGGGTGGTGGTTTTGGGGTGGTTTTCCTCTTTGGCCACCTCTTCTTCAAGTCACAAGTCATCTTGCCCATATGTGAGTTTTGTACAGTTTTGTGCAGTCTTTTCACAAAACTGTCAGTGTGTTCCTTCCCCGGGCTGTCTTGATTCCTCTCCTGATTCTTCTGATTAATTTGTTATGGTCAATTTCACATCAGTATCCTTGATATTTCTTCAGTCGGCATATGATCTTGACCTTGGATTGACTCTTGTTATCTTTTCAGCATAAAATCCTCTCCTTAGCGTGTTTTCACTTCAGTCTCTAAAATGCCCTGTGGAAATATATCGGGACTAACAGATGGATGTTAGATAGACAAACAGTCTAACTTGGGGGGTTTTACTGTGTTTTTGATTCGTATAATTGTGGTCCATCACTAGTACACTTCGAAATAGGTTATTAAACTTGTTCGCACTAGAAATCCAAGTCTTGAAAAGGAATGGATTGTGGTGTATGCGCTCGAAAGGGCCTTACTTTGGGGTTTTTGTCTTGAAAATGAACTAACCCACACTTATGGATACAAGGATCGATCATTAGAGGTCAATGATGAGTTGAGCTACAACAAAAGCCCCTAGACCGAATTCCATTCTATTGATCACAACCCTTGACATTTACTTTTGCACTTGTACTTACATTCAATAAAACCCTTTCAAAACTCCCTTGCACTTACTTTCTTTTACATTTTGCACAAAGAACAATGAGTATTTGATATACTTCCATTGGGTTCGAACCCTACTTGCTACTTTACTAGTTTACTAGTTTACTAGTGAGTTCAAGTTAGTGGACACTACAAATTAATCTTTGATTTGCACAATCACAACTAGTGCTCATCAGAAGGCGACTAGACTTCTGGGAGGTCCAAGACTAGGCCGAGAAGGAAGTCTCGTCCTACCCACAGGGGTTCAATGGGAGCTGCGGTGAACCGAGATTGCAAATCCGAGAGACGAAGAATTAGAGGCTAGGCGATTACAAACACGGGGTTGTGTAAGAGTAAGACCACTTGTAGCTCTGATCTCGTAATACGATTTGTGTCCCTTTTAGGGTGTGGGAAACCCCCAGAGTAGGCGAGGCCGAACTGGGTAACATATCGTGCGTGCTCCTGTTTCCCTCTACTTTTCGGTTCTACTTGATAAACTGTTTAAACCTCGGTCAGAACACTCTCTTGTAGAGTCTGTATCCAGTTAAATGTGTGTGTCTCAGTTATCTTCTCTGACTGTTGAACTAATGTGAAAGGAGTTTAAGGTCTATCTCAAACTGCACCTTGAACATAAGCTTGAACAGGGGATAGAATTTCAATTGGTATCAGAGGAAACACTCGACACACTGAGTGGGATCCTGGAACTGTTCAAGATGACTGCGAAGCAAGGACATTACCCTCGAGCACGGTCCATGATTGGAAGACAGACACGGAGACTTGCATAAGTAAAGATGTTTGCCTGGTTGCGTTCAGCTCCTCAAGTCACATGGAGAAAGATCGCTGGTACTTCGATAGCGGATGCTCCTCCCATATGACTGGTGACTCCAAATACCTTACGCAGATTCGACCTATTTTTAAGAAGCAGTTCGTCACTTTCAGAGATGGAGGAAAAGGACAGGTGATCGGCTGTGGGACATTGAAGGTTCCGGATCTACCTGTTCTCAAAGACACTCTCCTAGTTGAAGGACTAAAAGTGAACCTACTCAGCATCAGTCAACTTTGCGACAGCGGACATCATGTCAAATTCACTCACAACTCATGCTAAGTTTTTGATAAAGACGGAGGCACCTTGATGAAAGGAAGCAGAGCAGCCAACAACTGTTACCTCATCGGCTCCACTGGAACAGTTGCTTCACCAGCTTGCTTGTCTAGCCAAGCCGATGAGATGTCCCTCTGGCACAGACGTTTGGGTCATCTAAACCTCAAGACATTAAAGAAACTCTGCTCATCTGGACTCATCCGAGGAATACCAAATGTCAAAGGAAGTCAGGATGTGATGTGTGGAGAATGCCAGATCGGGAAACAGACCAAAGCATCACACCCTAAGATCTCTCAAATCAGCACCAACATACCCCTGGAACTGATCCATATGGACTTGATGGGACCAATGCAAACTGAGAGCTATGGTGGGAAGAAGTATGTTCTAGTCTGTGTTGACGACTTCACCAGATTCACTTGGACAAGGTTCCTTCGGGACAAGACTGAAGCTGCGTAACAATTCATAGAAATTGCTACCCTGATCCAACGAGAAAGGGAAGACAAAGGGGAAAAACTGGTATCCATCAGGAGTGATAATGGCACAGAATTCAAGAATGTTACTATGGGAACCTATTGCGCGAAACACGGGATTGCTCATCAGTTCGCATCAGCAATCACCCCTCAGCAGAATGGAGTTGTGGAACGGAAAAATTGTACCATCCAAGAGATGGCCCGGGTGATGATCCATGCTAAGAAGATTCCTCTAAAGTTCTGCTCCGAAGCTATGAATACGGCATGTCACATCATAAATCGAGTTACTATATGCACTGGAACGGAGAAGACGTGCTATGAACTTTGGAAAGGAAAGAAGCCCACTGTCAAACACTTTCACATTTTTGGAAGTGAATGCTTCATTCTGAATGACCGGGAGTACCGACAGAAGCTGGATCCAAAGAGTGATAAGGGGTTCTTTCTAGGGTATTCGTCAAACAGTTGAGCATACCGGGTGTTCAACAAGCGCACAGGATCAGTCATGGAATCTATAAATGTGAAAGTCAAGGATGAAGTGTTTGTGCAGGCTGTCTCGGACGACACTGACGACAGTACTAGCACAGTACCTGAAACACAACCATCATCCCAGCAGACTGAGCATGAACCGACTGAAGACACCTCTGTCAACTCCCTTAAAAACTCCTCATCTGACGAAACCGATATTGTCAACGCTCAGGAGAATGTCATTACACTACAACCCTCCCGACGAATTGCCAGGGATCACCCAATCTCTGAGGTCATTGGATCACCAAGTGACGGAGTTCAAACTAACAGAAAACTGAGCAACTCCAGAGAATTGGCTGCCTGCTTGTGCTTCCTCTCCTCAATTGAGCCGAAGAACATAAAGGAAGCATTACTTGATGAGTATTGGGTCCTCGCCATGCAGGAGGAACTGGAAGAATTTGCCCGAAATGATGTATGGGATCTAGTTCCAAGACCTGATGGGGTTAACGTCATTGGCACAAAATGGATATTCAAAAACAAGTCCGGCGCATCAGGGAATATCACAAGAAACAAAGCTCGCCTTGTTGCACAAGGATACACTCAGATAAAAGGAATTGACTTTGAGGAAACCTTTGCTCCGGTCGCACATCTTGAAGCCATCCGCTTACGTCTTGCTCTAGCATGTCACCTGAATTTTTGACTGTTCCAGATGGATGTCAAAAGTGCTTTCCTAAATGGTTTTCTGAATGAGGAAGTTTACGTTGCTCAGCCTAAGGGATTTGAGGACCTGCATCACCCAGCATCTGTGTACCACCTGAAGAAAGCCTTGTACGGCCTCAAACAAGCACCCAGAGCTTGGTATGAGCGCCTCACTATGTTCCTCGTCGATCATGGATATGTGCGAGGGGGAGTGGACAAAACCCTGTTCGTGAACCACACAAGGTCATACTTTATTATCGCACAAATCTATGTTGACGATATTGTGTTTGGGTCCAATACCCAGAAACTGGTGGATCAGTTTGTAGAACAGATACAGAAGGAGTTCAAGATGAGCATGGTTGGGGAGATGAACTACTTCCTAGGACTCCAGGTGACTCGGAAGGAAGAAGGTATTTTCATCTCACAAAGCAAGTATGCCAAGAATCTGATAAAGAAATTCGATCTTGAGAAGGCAAGTCACAAACGAACTCCGGCTGGTACGCACATAAAGATAACCACAGACGAGGCTGGAACAAAGGTCGATCAGACGATGTACAGAAGTATGATTGGAAGCCTTCTGTACTTGACAGCCAGTAGACCAGACATTGCATATGCCGTAGGGGTTTGTGCAAGATACCAGGCGGATCCAAAGGAAAGTCATCTCCTACAAGTTAAGATAATCATAAAGTATGTATGCGGGACAGTTGACTTTGGAATCTGGTATACCAAGGATACCAACCCACATCTGGTTGGCTACTGCGATGCTGACTGGGCAGGAAATGCTGAAGATCGAAAGAGCACATCTGGAGGATGCTTCTTCTTAGGAAATAACTTAGTTTCATGGTTCAGCAAAAAGCAAAATAGCATCTCACTGTCTACGGCTGAAGCAGAATATATCGCAACAGGAAGCAGCTACACTCAACTGCTGTGGATGAAGCAAATGCTGTCTGAATACGGAGTCAAACAAGAAGAGATGACCCTGTACTGTGACAATATGAGCGCAATCAGCATCTTGAAGAATCCAGTCCAACATTCTAGGATAAAGCATATAGACATCAGACATCATTTCATCAGAGAGCTGGTTGAATAGAAGGTGGTGACTCTTACGCATGTTACAACAGACAAGCAATTGGCGGACATCTTCACCAAACCTCTTGATGCCGCTCAATTTGAGACACTCAGATCCTCCCTGGGTCTATGTGTTATCAAGAACTAAGTGTTCCAGATAGTGGTCAGTCATAGGCGGAACACCAGCTCAACAGTTGGGCTGACCACTTATCATCAGGGAGCTGGAACAGAAGGTACATGCTTAGAAGATTAACATTATATATTCGGAAATCATCCCTATGCCATTATAAAACAAAGGAGAAGAAGCGGCTGTGACAGAACTAAAAGTAGCTTCTACAAAGGCATCAAAGGCTGATCCTAACTCAATTCTGTTAGGGAGGAAGTACGAGCGATTGGTAAAGACTCAGTGAGCTATAAAGGAGTCAAAGTGGTTAATGAGAAGACGAAGCGATTGAACATTGCTGGAGACTCTGTGGCCGATGCTGCAGAAGAATGTGGAACCAGTAGGGCCAAGATTGGAGTTTCTGATAAGAAGAAACTATTGAATGCAGAAGTGCATGCCACCGGTCTCGCGCTAAAGAAGATGGGGATCCGCAGGAAGGTCGTGCCTCAAAGGAATGACACTCCCATGAAATACGCTGCATGGATTTGTGCTGTAAGGGGGAGGAGACTTATTATGTCAGAAGCCGTGGCTGAACAGTATGTGGAATCATCCTGAAAGAGGAGTCTGTTTGTTGAGGAAGACTCTGTGAGAGGAGAAAAGAAGTCAGATGATGAAGATGTGTCAATGTTAGCTGAGAAACAGAAGCAACTCCAGCTAGGAGATAATGGATTAGAAGATTCAGACCCCTCTGAGAAAGATGACGAGGCTTGTGAAATGTACAAGGACCTTGATGAGGTTGTCTAAGATTTGCAGAAGGAAAGGACTATCTCTCAAGAAGGATGGTTAGAGAACAGATGCAGGGGGAGCAAGTGTATCCAAGAAAAAGAAGAGGAGTATTCCAGGTTCTGTTCCACCTAGAGTACCTACTGGAGTGACTAACCATCTAGTGTGGTTTGCCAGTACAGTCGCAGCAGCCAAGCGGAAGGCAGTGCAGATAGGAAAGATCATCCCTGAGAGGATGCTTGATGAGAAGAAGTACAAAGGAAAAGAGATTATTCAGCTCTTGAAGAATACGGATCTGATTTGGACCGTCCAAAGATGCAAATCATTTGATGAATAGTTGGTGGGAGAAGCTATTACAGACCTACCAAAACAGTTTTTGACTGCTTATGATAAAGACTATGGCATAGTCTTTGTAAGAGGACAGAAGGTCAAGATTGATCCTGAGATCATCAATATGCACGTTGCAATGGATGATCCTTACGAAGTGGTGGAAGAGAAGAACAATGACAAGATAGCAAGACGTATAACTGCTGGAGCATACCCTCGGAGGGAAGACACTTCCATCCTAGTTGCAGATCTGACCACATTCTACTCGATGTTGTTCTTCATCGCCATAGTCAATTGGGAGCCTACAGCTCAAAGAGCCACGGACAGAAAGGAGATGGGACAACTGCTCTACATGATTGGGAATAGGATTCTCATTGACATAAGAATGATCTGAAGAACCCCGAGTTGAACAAAAAGGACGCACCTGAGTCTTCCATAAGGAGAGCTGCTGGTCAGAAGTTGTCCCGAGCTGAACGCGGACAACTACTGGAGGTCATACAGGCGCAGAGAATAAGAATCGATTAATTGGTGCGCACTCTGCAATATCCCAGTGATGATAAAGAACACACAGAGAGTTGATGTCCTGCTTGAAGAAAAGACATGCTGCCATGAGCCAAAGAGAGATATGTCTGGAGAAGGACTACCACGCGGTAGTACTGGCCAAGCTGATTCAGTTCAAGAAACCAGATCATCAAAAATCTATCATCTGCTGACCCTTAGTCGAACATCTACTGAGACATCATGGTCCGACCGACTCAAAGTATGTGACACTATCCCAGGCTATGTTCGAGGGGGAGTTCACAAGATTCCAGATGCCGAGGAGACCAGGTTGCTCGATTGGACCCCTTGCCAGTTTGTGGCAAAAAGGGGGAGTGTTTTGAGGTAACTGTTCTGGCCTCAAGTTGTGTCTAAAGCGGGATTTGGTTTTGCCAAAATGCCAAGGGGGAGATTGATGTTCCCTTGAGTGGCATGTATTTGGCAAAACGGCGTTAGACAGTTCGAGCAGGAGTTCAGGGGGAGTTCGTACATATCCTGGCACTCATGTACAGCGTGGAACAGACGCAAGGATATTTCTCGAAAGGATTTCGACAACGAAGATCTCGTCGATTTGAAGTCGGCCAGCGACTTATTCGATCATCAGATATTCGAATGAATATCTACATTGAAGGCGGCATGGCTAACTTGGGCAAGAAGTCTTCGTATATTCCTCCAACCGATTTGAGAAAGATATACATCAAATATTTAGGAATATTTCCAAAATATTGGATGGGATTATCTTGAGCAGATTTGGATATCAACCGAGCATATAAATTCAATGCTAGGGCATCCGGATCTGCGTCGCTTCCTGAGAGAAAAGAAAAACACGAGAGTTCGTGAGATTGGAGGAGAAGCGACGGCCGGCTGAATATTCCTCACCTGAATATCAACGGCAAAAGTTACGGTCTGTTCAGTGTGCTGTTCAGACTGTGCTTGAAGAACTACAAAGTGCACACACACACACGGCACTCAAGATATGTCTTTGAGAGAAGGCGACTGGACTTCTGGGAGGTCCAAGACTAGGCCGAGAGGGAAGTCTCGTCCTACCCACAGGGGATCGAGGGGAGCTGCGGTGAACCGAGATTGCAAATCGGAGAGACGGAGAATTAGAGGCTAGGCGATTACAAACACGGGGTTGTGTAAGAGTAAGACCACTTGTAGCTCTAATCTCGTAATACGATTTGTGTCCCTTTTAGGGTGTGGGAAACCCCCCAGGGTAGGCGAGGCCAAACTGGGTAACATATCGTGCGTGCTCTTGTTTCCCTCTACTGTTCGGTTCTGCTTTATAAACTGTTTAAACCTCGGTCAGAACACTTTCTTGTAGAGTCCGTATCCAGTTAACTGTGTGTGTCTCAGTTATCTTCTCTGACTGCTGAACTGTTGTGAAAGGAGTTCAAGGTCTGTCTCAAACTGCACCTTGAACATAAGCTTGAACAGGGGATAGAATTTCACAGCTGGTGGAGGACTTACTGGAGTTCCCCTAGAAGACACCTAAGCTATCATAGAGAAGGCAACTCAAAATTTCCACCTTTGGACGAGCGATCGAAGTAATCCTAATGACAAGAAGGGAGTGCAAGATCTCTACCTCGCTGATGGGGCCAATGATATAGTCGAGCTAACTACCACAGTAAAGATGCTAGCAGCTGAAATCAAGAATCTGAAGACAGACTCCTCTATGAAGTCATCTATTGTTGCTAATGTGGTTGTCTACTATCAGATATGAGGTTCTCCTTCTCATTTCACAGATAGCTATCCCGTGATGGGACAAGATACTAACGATGGAAATCAGGAGGATGCCAATTATGTAGGGCAAAACAATCAAGGAAACGGTTTCATCTCTGATCAGGCATGAACCGGTGGGATAACCCGAACATGAATAATCTCAACCTCTCTTATAAGCCACAAAATCGGGTACCACCAGATTTCCCTTACAGATAGCAGCAGGATAATGCTCCCTACCAGATGAGGAATTAGTACAACAGCCAGCCTCAACAACAGTAGAATTAGGGCTTGGTGCAGTACAACAACCAGGGATAGCAATAACAAAATCAGCCATCTGGTGTCTCGTCAAATCTGGAATCGTTACCGACCAATTTCCTAATACAACAGGAGAAGTGGAATAAAGATCAAGAGAGGAGATCAGTGGAGAAAGAGAGGAGATTAGTGGAGCAAGAGAGGAGGTTTCAGGGGGTTGAACAGTCAATAGAGCAGCTGGCTATTCAGAACAGAATGCTGGAAACTCAGGTGGCTCAGCAAGTAAATTCAGCAAACAGAGAACATGGAAAACTCCCTTCAAAACCAGACCGGAATCCTAGAGCATCAGTGAATGCCATCACACTACGAGGAGGAAAACATATTGAAATGCTGCCAGCTCAAGCCACTCGACCTCCAACTGCAAAATCAGCACCTGATTCTACACCTACTGAAGAGGAAACGTCAAAGGAAGCTGAAAATCGAGCTGAAAATTCTGTACAGATAGTGGAGCCAGCTCCTTATAGACCTCCAGTTCCATTCCCTCAGCAGCTATCAGCTCCAAGGAGGGATAAAGCTTTCAAGCAGTTCATGGATACAATTCGTACTCTGTACATCACTATGCCACTCACCGACGCAATCACCCAGATTCCTACTTATGCCAAATTCATGAAGGAGATTCTGACTGGGAAACGAAAAATTGACGGAACTGAGATAGTGGCCCTGAGCAAGGAGTGTACTGCAGCCATGCACCAGCCCATGCTGCCCAAACTACCAGACTCAAGGAGTTTTTCTATCCATTGTGATATTGGTGGTATTACTATTCATCGTGCTCTATGTGATCTAGGTGCTAGTGTGTTATCATGCCATATTCTTTGTATGCTAAACTGGATTTGGGTGATCTTTGTCCTACTATTGTCACTATTCACCTTGTGGATCGTTCTTGTAGACTCCCGAGAGGGATTCTAAATGATGTACCCATCAAGGTGAAGAACATTTACATCCCTGTAGATTTTATAGTGTGGGAAATCTCTGAGGACATAGATATCCCAATTATTCTTGGTAGGCCATTCCTTTACACGGCTAAGGTAGTCATTGACATGGATAGAGGCTCTTTAGCCTTACGAGTGAGCAGTGAAAGAGTTATCTTTAATTTGCCTGACATGTGTAAGAGTCTGGACTTTGCTGATGTTGATGACCCTATTACACTGACCTCTGTTGAGTCATATAGAGTTGTACTAGGCTGCCCGATACCGATGGATATATGCGCAGTGAGCACTGAGGGAGCAGCTGAAGCTGAACAGACCACCGGCTCAGGTAAGGAACCTTGCAAGGTAGAGCTGAAACCTCTTCTTGACCCCGGTAGTGACCATAAGGAGAGGACAAAGAAATGGCATGACAAACAAATAGTGCGTAGAGAATTCAATAAAGGCGAGCGAGTTCTTCTCTACGACTCTCGCCTTAGATTATTTTCTGGGAGGCTGCGCACCAAGTAGAGTGGTCCATACACAGTGGAGAGAGCATACCCAGACGGTCACGTGGAGCTTAGCATTGAGGGAGGCAAATCAATGGTGGTCAACGGGCAGCGCCTTAAGGATTACCACGTTCTGAAGCACCTGGCACCACCTGAAGGCATTGATGATAACCTACTTCTTGGGAAGGGATCTCAACAAGGGACTTCCCGAGAATGCTTCTAGTTCTACCTCCCTAGCTATGTCTTGCCAAGACGTTAAACTAGGCCTCTTCGGGGGGTAACCCGCGCTGTAAGTATTAGTTGCATTTTTCATTTGCATTGTGTGTGGACATTTCTGAGTTCTAAGTGTGGAGTGCACTAGCCCTTCATGATTTTCGATGCTAACCTATCACTCGTGCAGCTCTATGTTTTTATCTATTTATCTACCAGCTCATGAGTCGCATTTAACTCCCCGGGCATTGCTTAATCTCTATGGATATCGAGCTATCACACAAGAGGGAAGTTCCTATGCGCCTTTTCTTATCTTTTATTTCTTCGCTTAGGGACTAAGCTCACTTTTAAGTGTGGAGTGGGTAGCGCATAGTCACATACATCGCATATCACACATTCACTCTTGCATATGCTCAACTGTCTATGTATTGCGATTGAAATCCCCGTTTTTCTACGATACTCCTTGATTGATTGTGATTCTTTTGGATTCAAAGTCTAGGACTTGAAATAGTTTTATTCGTGTGTGTATTCTCTTGTGTCAGTATCATTGCTAGCCTTTGCCTATCACGTGTTTTACATATTTCTTGAAGCATGTTTGAGACTTGATATCAGTAGGCACCGGTACAAAATATCAAAAAAAATTAAATTGCATCTATTTTTCTAGGTGACCTTAGTACTAGTATGTGCTTCTCTATAGTTGTTGTGATTTACATGCACCCGCCTTTACTCATACACTATGTCAAGTTTTAAGTGTGGAGTTAGAAAAAAAATAGTCAAAAGAGGGGCGAAAAATAGGCCCCCAATCAAGAACAAAGTTCTGAATTTTCAAAAGAGGGTGAAAATTTGACCCCAAGCATAGCTATTTTTGAAGAAAAAATAGAAAAATAATACCAAGGGCAAATTGAGAAAAGTCACACCTAGTGTATGAAAAAAAGAAAAAAAGTGAAATTTCTGCCCCCTTTTGCTTGATGTAGTGTATTTCCACCTCTTCATTGCGTGCAGTCATGACTTGTCTTGAGAATTCATGTATCATAAACTAAGGGACGATCCTCGTGCGTGCACTAAAATTTTGATGTGATTTTCGTACTATTTTTCAGAAAATATTTAAGCCAGGCTCTTCTTCTCTTACGTGTCATTTCCTAGTCCTTGGAACTTGAGAATGAGCTTTGCGCCAAGAGCCCGTGGACTATCCCTAGATAGCATAGGTGATTGGCGAGCATGTTTTGTGTAACTATTCATGTTCTTATTGCGTTGTTATAAAACTATTTTGAACATGTGATGAGTTGCTTGCTAGCTGTGTGTACTGACCGTTTGAATGCATGACTCGTTTGATCTATGATTGTCTGACAACTTTGATGAAGATGTTTGACTTGAACTTGAGGTAACACAATGAATTCGAGGTATGACATGACTTTACTGTGACTCGTTGAGCATCATTTCATGCATACACGTTAGTTAGTTGTACAGAGGATTTGTAGGTAGTCCCATTCCTAAAAACCTTCACGAGACTATACTCGTCCTACTAGGGCAGCCTAGGGGTTTAAAGGATTGATGCATATGCTAAATGCATTCGTGTCCTCTACGACAGTGAGTTATGTTTTTATTATTTTTTGATTTAGTTAGGATCGATCACACGAAACTTGAGTGGGTAGCTTAGAGACATATAGTTGTTGATCCTCACATGGACTTGCATTTATTCTGCCATTTGTTCGACATTTGTTAGGGATGAACAAATCCTAAGTGTGGAGTGTTTTGATCAGTCAATATTTTGACTAGTTATTTGCTCCATACGATGAAGGATAACACTTGTTCTCCCGGCAAATTGTCATCATTTGATCCTTTTCTTCTAGTGTTTCAGGTCAATCGATGTGATGAGCACTATGGATTCCATCCAAACAGAAAATCGAAATTTTGAGCCAAAGAGAGAGATATCGCATGCAAGGCAGGAAAGGCTCACCCAAGCGGAAGAAGGCTCGCCCGAGCCTGCGCTTGCCTATTGAATCTGCCAAATCTTGCTCGCCCGAGTTGAAGGAAGCCCGCCCGAGCATAGGCATGTGATGAGCTCAAAATGGCGCCGTTGTCGAGGAGCAATTGTAATCTTGTGCACTATGTAAGGTTATGCTTCTATTTATCGTAGTCTTAAGCGAATGTTTTGTTTTTTTGTTTTAAATCTAAAATAAACAAGTAAGAGAAACGTTTCAACAAACTTCAACAAGTATTTCGGGGGACTACTTCACTTACCCAACATTAGAATCGAGTTTATTAAGTAGCATGAAAGGATTTGCTTATATTGATTGGAAAATAGTGGCACAATCCAAGTAGGAACCTCACCCTTTCGGCGCTATTGGTTTATATTAGAAATGTACCTTAAACTACGAACCTCACCCTTTCGGCGCTATTGGTTCGAATCAAGTAACTCGCTGATGTTTACCAACTCTCGTTGCATAAACATGGGGAGTCCTTGTCAGAATCCTAGCCTTTCCCATCACAATTTTGGGCCACTCTCGTAGTCACCTTAACATGTATTTTACTTAATAGTCGGACGTTTAGCCTCACCCTTTCGACGCTATTGGCTTAATGTCTCAAAGCAATGCACTTAGACATTTTGTCAAACACCTAGTATGCATCGCTGGGTTTAGGCGTAAAGTAAAATACAAATCATGTAAAGCAATCCAAATAATGCAACGCTGAATAAATTAAACAATTCATAGTCGAATAAGATTCGTAGGACCCCAAAATATGGGTCACTACTCACTATCCATCGTCATGGAAATACAAGTCATGTTTTGTTCCAAACAAAAATTACAAGAGAAAAAGGAATTACTACACCCTTTGAATTGATGTTGATAATCCCATCAAATCTTTGATCTGATCAAAATCCTTGCGTTTACGAGTCCCCTTCTCTCCTTTCCGTCTCCTCCAAGTGCGTAGGTGTGAATATGTGCGTAATAGCTTCAAAATTGTGGCTGCTCCTTCTTTTTCCTCTTTTTGTTATTTTTGGGATTTTTACAAAAAATGATTTTTGGCCCATTCAACTTGTGTCACCTGTGTCGCTTATTTGGACACGTTGGTTACACAGAGCACTTTTTGCATGCTCTCTGGAATCTGCCATATCACTTGTGTCAACTATAGGGCTGGGTTTTTGTACCGAAAATCGAAACCGAACCGATCTCAAACCGAACCGAATTTCAATTTATCATACCGAACCGATTTATATCGGTTCGGTTTCGGTTTTCATTTTGGGAACCGAAAAAACCGAACCGACAAAACTGAACCGACAAAACCGAACCGAAACCGATTAATTCGACAAAAGCCGACAAAACTGACAAACCGAACTGACAAAAACCGACAAAACCGAACCGAAATCGACAAAAACTGACAATGTCGGTAAAACCGAACCGAACCGAAACCGAACCAAAACCGAATGTCGGTTTACCGAAAAATCGGTTCGGTTTTCGGTTTCATTTTCCTTTAAACCGAAATGTCGGTTCGGTTTGGTAATTTTCGATTTGGTTCGGTTTTTGAACCGAACCCAGCACTAGTCAACTATTTTGGTGATACAACCGCAGAGTGAGATGGCCTCTTGAGCTCAAATTCTAACATCCGTAACGGATGAATCTACTCTAGGTACCAACCACAAAGTTATAGCACTTGTTCTCATCTTTGTAACAAGCCAAATATGAATGAATTCAAACACCGTATGAGCTCTAGGCATGCACAACAAATAGGTAGGTCAATCCACCAATTTTTGCACTGTTTTCACCCAAATTCACACAAAACACTTATTTCACCTTGAATTCGTTTTTCACCTAAAAAGCATCAAAACAAAAAGTGAGAGCTCATATAAATAAGGTGAATGATCAAAAATCGACTAAATGTGGAGCATAAATATAGTACAAATGTATGCTCATCAAAACACTCCACACTTAGAGTTTGTTCGTCCCGAACAAACATGAACTAAATCCTAACCACTGTCGTAGGGAACACGAGTGCATTTAGCCTATGCACCAAGCCTTTAAACCTATGGGCTTCCCTACAGGACGAGTAGTAGTCTCGTGAGAGTTTTCAGAAATAGGAATACTCACAAATCCCAAATGCAACTAGCTATATGCATGAACAAAATAGTTTCTCATTTATCCAGGCAATACGCAACGAATACCCCATAATCATCAAACAAAATAGTATCAAAGACTAACTCCTTTTCAAAAGAATTTCAAACCACCAATGACCTTACAAAAATGCACATTCAAAGACAGTCAATAATAGAGTTATCAAATGTCTAACCTAACAATTCATTCAACATTTTCACAAAACACTCAAAACATGAACCTTAGAAACACAAAAGCGTGCCAATGCTATCAAGAAGGATAGTCCATGGGCTAACATTACAAAACTCATTTCCAAGTCTAAGGAGCTATATCCATAATCCGTAAGGAAAGAGGAGTTTGACACTTCATTTTCAAAACTATCTCGAACAAAGTCATGCTCACGTATACTAGTACAAGGGCCATCCCTCTACTCAAATCACATGCATACACACTAAAAGAAATGATGGAAAGGACATTGCCAAACTTAAGTATGTGCCTCATTTTTTCTTTCTTTTTTCGGGGGTGTGTAGTGCATCCTTGTATGAATATACATGTTTAGGCACTTGCACTTTTTATGCGCTAGCTTACAATTGAGTACTCAAATTTGGAAGGCCTCCACATTACCCCATTACTCGACTATCTAGTTCATTGCAAATGACTTGATTTTCTAGGATCACCATGACCTTTATGAGTGCATAATTCGTAGTCGTCAATGTTGTTGCTATCTTGTATCTATCTAATGATTTAGGCAACCTTTTTGCATCACTTTAACATAGAATTAGCAAGCACGAGAATACTTTTCTTCTTTTTGAAAATTTAGTCATTGCTCTTAGGTGATCTTTATTCTATCATATTGTATGCGCACACCATTTATATCCTTAGTACATTGCCGACTCTTAAGTGTGAAGTCAATATGGGTGAAAATTTGACCCCAACAAAAAATTTCGTATATCCAAGCACATGCCAAAATAAGGCAAGCTACGAAAAAAAGAGAAAACCAAAAAGTTTTTGCAAGCACAAGCCAAAATAAGGCAAGCTATCAAAAGAAAAAATTCGTGAAGCATATCGTGGGCAAAATGCCTTGAAAAAAAAAGAAAGAAAAAATGAGGCACACACTTAAGTTTCGTAAAGTCCTTTCCATCATTTCTTTTAGTGTGTATGCATGTGATTTGAGTAGAGGGATGACCCTTGTACTAGTATACGTGAGCATGACTTTGTTAGAGATAGTTTTGAAAATGAAGTGTCAAACTCCTCTTTCCTTACGGATTATGGACTTAGCTCCTTAGACTTGGAAATAAGTTTTGTAATGTTAGACCATGGACTATCCTTCTTGATAGCATAGGCACGCGATTGGAACGCTTTTTGTGTTTCTAAGGTTCATGTTTTGAGTATTGAACATTGTAATATTATGCATTTCAAATGTATGTGATTCGAAAGCAATATATTGATCAAAAACAATTTATAAACCGGTAAGTACCAAGTCGTGCAAGGAGCAATTGTAAACCTAAGATCAATATTCGATTTTACTCAAATAAGTCTATCCCTTAAGTGATGGTTCAAAATTATGTTAATCAATTACTAAGTGAAAACAACGAAATGAAAAAGGGTGTTTTCAAGGGGTTAAAGGCGTTCCTAGGGCACTACTTCCCTCCTTGGTGTACTAGACTCTCGATAGGCACAATTTCATGCGAGAACAAGCAATGTAATGGTTAGACAAAGGCGTGCCACTATTAAATCAAATTCAATCTCTCGATGTTATTATTTGATTTAAGGAAGAGGCATCTCGCACATGAGCTTCAATCTCTCGATGTTTTTAGCTCACGTCAAACTCAAGTTTCTCAATCATCAACGCTAGTTGAATGATCAATATTCAAGAGCGGTGAAGACCAAGCCTATCTCGATGCTTAGATGAGTCACGCTAGTTATCGTCACTTGGCAAGGGTGAATCTACTTTCATTCTAGAACTCTTAGTTTCATTCTCTCAAACACTCAACTTCAAATTCATGTTTCTAGACCACCTAGGCATTTTATCAAACACTTAAAGGGCATAGAGTAGACATTTTATCCAAGTAGATTCACAACCATAACAAAGCTTCAAACAAACACATATTCAATAGATGATAGAGTTTTATACACCAAGGAGGTCCATAGGACCCCTAGAAACTAGGAAGACTACTCACTACTCATGTTCATAGACAAACAATAGTAGTGTTGTTACAAGAAAAATGAAGATAAAACAAGAAGAGCAAGGAATTAGGATGAAGAATCCCCCTATATCCATGGAGTGCTTCAACTTGATGTGATGATCTTCAAAAACTCTTGTCTTCTCTCTAAAGCCCCCACTCAAGTCTCTCTTTTTTTTTTGGAAAAAACTAGATCTAGATCTCATTTTATAGGCAAAATACTGTCCATAGAGCTTAACCGGCCGGTTCAGCTCTTGTGGGGATTTCCCAACCGCCCGGTTCACTTGTGGCTGGCTTTCCTCAACATCTCTGACCATTGGAACCGCTCGGTTCAATTCTGTGCTTCCTTGAACCGGTCGGTTCAAAACCTCATTGCCTTCTCCTCTCCTCATGGTCTCAACTCCGAGTTCAGCAAAATGGTCTAACTTCCTGGGGCTTTTTCAAGGTCTTAACGTCCGCATTTGGTCATGGCTTAAACATAAGAGTTGTAGCCCTTTGAGTTAGCTTTCTAACAAGCTTTGAATCAACTAATTGGGACACCATATGTGATCTGTGGGTGCAAAATAAGCCGGCAAGGTCAGTTTGTCGTATTTTGCCCGAAACTCCATATTTTGTTCCAAAAGCGCGGTTTTTCTTGAAGTTTTGATCTTTGGGTCTTGTATTCAAGGGATAACTGCTTTTCACCTGAAACGTAATAATAATGGTCAATGAGCATCAAATTAGCACCGGGAATGGACCAAAACTCTTCATAATTGGATAGATAAATGAGTCGAGAATTCGACTCATCAAAATACTCCACACTTAGAGTTTGATCGTCCCGAGCAAACAATAAAATCAAACCAAAGAGAAACAAATGGCAAAAAGATAAGTCATTATGTTTAACGCCCATTTGCTCCTAACATCCATTTAATGTCTCAAGCATTTATTTCTAACTACTCTAACACATATTTACAATCTAACTCCTTTTCGTAGGTGTTACGAGTGCATTTAGCATATGCACTAAGCCTTTAAACCCCTAGGCTACCCTAGTGGATGAGTTATAGTCTCGTGAGAGTTTTCATAAACGAGAATACTCATGAGAATGAATTCAAGAGTGCTTAACCGAGGCGAGGATTTATCAAAACAAATCCCTCACCCCAAACTAGGTCTACTACCACATTATCATCAAAAAAAACATTTGAAACATTTGAGTACCCATGAGGTTGTGCATTCAAGATCATCAATACTAGAGCTATCAAATGTCTAATCCAATGATCTACTCATTTTCAAAGCAATACAATAGAGTGATAGTTTAGTTTGCACAAAGAGTGTCAATCGCTCACCTATGCTAGCTAGGGCTAGTCCATGGGTTTGCGACAAGGAACTCATTCCCAAGTTTTAGGCGCTTAAGCCATAATCCATAAGAGAAGAGGAGTTCGACGCTAGAGTTCTTATAAAACGAACATAGACCAAATGATAGTTCGCGTGCAAGGATCTTCCAAAAGTTAATCCAACTAGCAAACAATGCAAATGATGAATCCGGCACAAATTAAGAATGGAGTAAAACATAGAGTCAAGTTTTAAGTGCTTTTCATTCATATATTTTTTTCGAAATGGCCTTTGGCCTACAAATGCTTTTGAGGGGGAACTTTTCTTCCTAACCCCCGGCATTTGTATCTTTTTGTAACAAAACTTTTCTAATACTCGTGAAAGTTTTTAGTCGGGGCTTTTCCCTCATTGACCACAATTGTTTTTTACAGGGCCTATTTTTTGCCCTTTTTTGACTCCACACTTAAAAGTTGACAATATGCCTAATGTGAATATGGAATGTGTGAGAAACGACCACAAATAAGGAACTAAGCAAGAGAACTAAAGTCATCTAAAAGCAACCGAGAGGTTTAAGTTTTTCATGAAGGTTTCAAAGTGTGCTTGCTAAAAATTAAGTTCAAGGCATGCGTGAAAAATGCTTAGATTGCTAGATAGGCAAAAGATAGCGATGAATATTGATTCACAAGAATTTGCATTCATTAGAACTATTTCGGTTCTAGACTCTAAATCAAGTAAAAGTGAAATGTGAGCTAGATGTGACTTATAGAGGTGGAGAAGTGATAGTCACAAGCCTTTAGTAGTATAACACTTAAAAAGAATTGGGATAAAGCACATGAATGCAAGTGTCCATTCAAAAATGATATGCATAACATGATATGAGTGAACTATGTGAATACCCACTCCACACTTAAAATCTAGCTTAGTCCCTAAGCGCAAGCAACAAGGAAAATGAGATATAAGGCACATAGGAACTCCCCTCGTTTGTAGATGTGCCCCCTTTAATAATAGAGACATCAATGTGCTAAACTTGATTGTACGTGATGCAAATACTTTCCTTGATGACAATAAAACATGAGAGGTTAAAAGTAACAAGTGGCATACAAGGTAATTTACAACTAAGGTATGAGCAAGAGAGCATCACAAGTCACACGAAAACATCATGGCATAAGTTTAATAAAATTCAAACAGGGAAGGTAAATCACATCCTCTAAAACGTGCACAAGGTGTCTTAAGTGCCAACAAAAGTTTGAAACTAAAGTCATAGCATGGTATAACAAAATAGTTTCAATCTATCAAACTCAAATAAGGCACATGAAACTAAGGGCAACATCATCATTCATAGATAAATCAAGGGAGAGGTGAAGGGGATTGGAAATGTGAGGTGGGACTTGGAGTGAGAAGAACTCACTCAACACTTAAAATCCAAGCCACACTCAAGTCATGCAATGATTATGCCAACCAATTAAGCATTAAGAACATGAATAGACAACTTACAAACCGGGTTACCTCCCGCGAGGGCCTAGTTTTTCCCGTCTTGGCAAAGACGTAGCAAAGCGCCCTATGGAATCACTCGTGAGAAGTCCTTTGCTAGGATCCCTTCTCACGGGGCCTTGGATTTGGTCGTGTCAATCAACCTTTAAGTCCCATTTGAATTTCTTTCCATCAAGCCTACGATGGACTTTCAATTGCAAGTTCGACCCCTTCATAAATGTTGAACCCTTTAGAATTAAGGAGTCATTGGAGCTCCTTTTGAATAATCTCGCAAAATATGGTAGGAAGCTCCAAAACTTGTCCCGAGGCCTTGTGACAAAGAAAGGATCTTCGACACTAGCCTCAGCTTGATGGGCACACCCGCGAGTTTTATAATGATGTCCTTGGGCACCCAATCCTCAATCTCCATCTTTAGACTTGTGTCTTCTTGTGTGCGAGGTTGGTCTTTAGTTCCGTCCATAAATACCTCAACAAAGTCTTCATACTTTTGGAATTCTTGTGGCTCAATATGCTCTTCCTTTAAACCATCATCAACAAGAGAATCGGGTTCACATTTAAGTCCACATGTAGCAGGAGGGAGGAGGTCTTCTTCATTCGAGAAATATATTTCTTCTATGCATGAGTCGTCATCGTTGAAGAATTCCTCTTCGGAGAGCCAAGGCGTTGATGAAGTGGTGAAATCTTGTTTGTTCTCAACCGAATGATCTTGAAACATGCTAGTAGTGGAAGATTATGCACTTTCGTGTTCCAATTCATCCTCAGTGCAAGATTCACCATCACACGCCTCATAAAAAACATGGCGTGCGGCTCTCATGAACTCATCCTCATTTAATTGATCCCATTCTTGCCTTGAGGCATTAGATTCAAGAACCTCTTCTTTGGAAACCTCTTTTTCTCCATCCAAGTCCCCATTCTCAATTGCTTGTTGTGCCAATATGCTTTCTAACACTTGTCTTCGAGCAACGAGTTCATCTAGACGTTGGTTCACATATTGGAAATTTTGTAGCATGTCTGGACAATCTTGGGCAACCCTTGCTTGGTAGGCCTCTCGATCAACTTGGTCGGCCTCTTGATTAGCTTGAAGCATGGCTAGCATTTCGAAGATGGAAGGTCTACTGTTAGGTTGAGGATTTGGAGGATGTTGAGGGTAGGAGTCTTTTTCAAATGAGTATTGGCTATCATCCCGATACGGAGAGTATGAATGTGTCGGATAGCCATGATCTTCCCAATAGTAATTTTGTTGCTCCTCCTCTTGGGCATATTCTTCATTGTGAAAGACTTGTTGGTTGTATGAATCCATCCTCGCAAAACAATAGAACAAAAGTTAGCAAGGGATATGAGTGTAAAGAATGTACAAAAGAAAAGGAAAAATATTTACAAGAATAGTCGAAATCTCACAAAATCTACTCTAGTGCTCTAGTTAATTCATTGCTCCCCCAGCAACGGCGCCATTTTGAAGGTTGTAATATTATGCACTTCAAATGTATGTGATTCGAAGGCAATATATTGATCAAAAACAATTTATAAACCGGTAAGTATCGGGTCGTCCAAGGAGCAATTGTAAACCTAAGATCACTATTCGATTTTACTCAAATAAGTCTATCCCTTAAGCGATGGTTCAAAATTATGTTAATCAATTACTAAGTGAAAACAACGAAATGAAAACGGGTGTTTTCAAGGGTTTAAAGGCGTGCCTAGGGCACTACTTCCCTCCTTGGTGTACTAGACTCTCGATAGCCACAATTTCATGCGAGAACAAGCAATGTAATGGTTAGACAAAGGCGTGCGACTATTAAATCAAATTCAATCTTTCGATGTTTTTATTTGATTTAAGGAAGAGGCACCTCGCACGTGAGCTTCAATCTCTCGATGTTTTTAGCTCACGTCCAACTCAAGTTTCTCAATCATCAACGCTAGTTGAATGATCAATATTCAAGAGCAGTGAAGACCAAGCCTATCTCGATGCTTAGACGAGTCACGCTAGTGATCGTCACTTGGCAAGGGTGAATCTACTTTAATTCTAGAACTCTTAGTTTCATTCTCTCGAACACACAACTTAGAATTCATGTTTCTAGACCACTAGGCATTTTATCAAACACTTAGAGGGCATAGAGTAGACATTTTATCCAAGTAGATTCACAACCATAACAAAGCTTCAAACAAAAACATATTCAATAGATGATAGATTATAGATGATAGAGTTTTATACACCAAGGAGGTCCATAGGACCCCTAGAAACTAGGAAGACTACTCACTACTCATGTTCATAGACAAACAATAGTATTGTTGTTACAAGGAATTAGGATGAAGAATCCCCCTATATCCTTGGAGTGCTTCAACTTGATGTGATGATCTTCAAACACTCTTGTCTTCTCTCTAAGACCCCCACCAAAGTCTATCTTTTTTTTTGGAAAAAACTAGATCTAGATCTCATTTTATAGGCAAAATACTGTCCATAGAGCTCAACCGGCCGGTTCGGCTCTTGTGGGGATTTCCCAACTGGCCGGTTCACTTGTGGCTGGCTTTCGTCAACCTCTCTGACCATTGGAACCGCCCGGTTCAGTTCTGTGCTTCCTTGAACAGGCCGGATCAAAACCATATTGCCTTCTCCTCTCTTCTTGGTCTCAACTCCGAGTTCAGCGAAACGGTCTAACTTCCTGGCGCTTTTTCAAGGTCTTAACGTCCGCATTTGGTCTTGGCTTAAACATAAGAGTTGTAGCCCTTTGCGTTAGCTTTCCAACAAGCTTTGAATCAACTAATTGGGACACCATATGCGATCTGTGCGTGCAAAATAAGCCGGCAAGGTCGGTCTGTCCTGTTTTGCCCGAAACTCCATATTTTGCACCAAAAGCATGGTTTTTCTTGAAGTTTTTATCTTTGGGTCTTGTATTCAAGGGATAGCTTCTTTTTCACCTGAAACGTAATAATAATGGTCAATGAGCATCGAATTAGCACCGGGAATGGACCAAAACTCTTCATAATTGGATAGATAAATGAGTCGAGAATTCGAATCATCAAAATACTCCACACTTAAAGTTTGATCGTCCCGAGCAAACATTAAAATCAACCCAAAGAGAAACAAATGGAAAAAAGATAAGTCATTATGTTTAACGCCCATTTGCTCCTAACATCCATTTAATGTCTCAAGCATTTATTTCTAACTACTCTAACACATATTTACAATCTAACTCATTTTCGTAGGTGTTACGAGTGCATTTAGCATATGCACTAAGCCTTTAAACCTCTAGGCTACCCTAGTGGACGAGTTATAGTCTCGTGAGAGTTTTCATAAACGGGAATACTCACAAATCCCATATGCACTTATCCCATGAGAATGAACTCAAGAGTGCTTAACCGAGGCGAGGATTTATCAAAACAAATCCCTCACCCCAAACTAGGTCTACTACCACATTATCATCAAAAAAACATTTGAACCATTTGAGTACCCATGAGGTTGTGCATTCAAGATCATCAATACTAGAGCTATCTAATGTCTAATCCAATGATCTACTCATTTTCAAAGGAATACAATAGAGTGATAGTTTAGTTTACACAAAGAGTGTCAATCGCTCACCTACGCTAGCTAGGGCTAGTCCATGGGTTTCCGACAAGGAACTCATTCCCAAGTTTTAGGCGCTTAAGCCATAATCCATAAGAGAAGAGGAGTTCGACGCTAGAGTTCTTATAAAACGAACATAGACCAAATGATAGTTCTCATGCAAGGATCGTCCAAAAGTTAATCCAACTAGGACACAATGCAAAAGATGAATCCAGCACAAATGAAGAATGGAGGAAAACATAGAGTCAAGTTTTAAGTGCTTTTCATTCATATATTTTTTCGAAATGGCCTTTGTCCTCCAAATGCTTTCGAGGGGGAACTTTTCTTCCTAACCCCCAGCATTTGTATCTTTTTGCAACAAAACTTCTCTAGTACTCGAGAAAGTTTTTAGCCGGGGCTTTGCCCTCATTAACCACAAATTATTTTTTTGGCGGGGCCTATTTTTTGCCCTCTTTTGACTCCGCACTTAAAACTTGACAATATGCCCAATGTGAATATGGAATGTGTGAGAAACGACCACAAACAAGGAACTAAGCAAGAGAACTAAAGTCATCTAAAAGCAACCGAGAGGTTAAAGTTTTTCATGAAGGTTTCAAAGTGTGCTTGCTAAAATTAAGTTCAAGGCATGCGTGAAAAATGCTTAGATTGCTAGATAGGCAAAAGATAGCAATGAATATTGATTCACAAGAATTTGCATTCATTAGAACTATTTCGGTTCTAGACTCTAAATCAAGTAAAAGTGAAATGTGAGCTAGATGTGACTTATAGAGGTGGAGAAGTGATAGCCACAAGCCTTTAGTAGTATAACACTCAAAAAGAATTGGGATAAAGCACATGAATGCAAGTGTCCGTTCAAAAATGATAGGCATGACATGATATGAGTGAACTATGTGAATACCCACTCCACACTTAAAATCTAGCTTAATCCCTAAGCGCAAGCAATAAGGAAAATGAGATATAAGGCACATAGGAACTCCCCTCGTTTGTAGATGTGCCCCCTTTAATAATAGAGATGTCAATGTGCTAAACTTGATTGTACGTGATGCAAATACTTTCCTTGATGACAATAAAACATGAGAGGTTAAAAGTAACAAGTGGCATACAAGGTAATTTAAAACTCAAGTATGAGCAAGAGAGCATCACAAGTCACACGATAACATCATGGCATAAGTTTAATAAAATTCAAACAGGGAAGGTAAATCACATCCTCTAAAATGTGCACAAGGTGTCTTAAGTGCCAACAAAAATTTGAAACTAAAGTCATAGCATGGTATAACAAAATAGTTTCAATCTATCAAACTCATATAAGGCACATGAAACTAAGGGCAACATCATCATTCATAGATAAATCAAGGGAGAGGTGAAGGGGCTTGGAAATGTGAGGTGGGACTTGGAGTGAGTAGAACTCACTCAACACTTAAAATCCAAGCCACACTCAAGTCATGCAATGATTATGCCAACCAATTAAGCATTAAGAACATGAATAGACAACTTACAATCCGGGTTACCTCCCGCGAGGGCCTAGTTTTTCCCTTCTTGGCAAAGACGTAACAAAGCGCCCTATAGAATCACTCGTGAGAAGTCCTTTGGTAGGATCCCTTCTTACAGGGCCTTGGATTTGGTCGTGTCAATCCACCTTTAAGTCCCATTTGAATTTCTTTCCATCAAGCCTACGATGGACTTTCAATTGCAAGTTCGACCCCTTCATAAATGTTGAACCCTTTAGAATTAAGGGGTCATTGGAGCTTCTTTTGAATAATCTCACAAAATATGGTAGGAAGCTCCAAAACTTGTCCCGAGGCCTTGTGACAAAGAAAGGATCTTCGACACTAGCCTCTAGCTTGATGGGCACACCCTCCTTGAGTTTTATAATGCTGTCCTTGGGCGCCCAATCCTCAATGTCCCTCTTTAGACTTGTGTCTTCTTGTGTGCGAGGTTGGTCTTTAGTTCCGTCCATAAATACCTCAACAAAGTCTTCATACTTTTGGAATTCTTGTGGCTTAATATGCTCTTCCTCTAAACCATCATCAACAAGAGAATCGGGTTCACATTTAAGTCCACATGTAGCGGGGGGGAGGAGGTCTTCTTCATTCAAGAAAGATATTTTTTCTATGCATGAGTCGTCATCGTTGAAGAATTCCTCGTCGGAGAGCCAAGGCGTTGATGGAGTGGTGAAATCTTGTGTGTTCTCAACCGAATGATCTTGAAACGTGCTAGTAGTGGAAGATGATGCACTTTCATGTTCCAATTCATCCTCGGTGCAAGATTCACCATCATACGCCTTATAAAAAACTTGGCGTGCGGCTCTCATGAACTCATCCTCATTTAATTGATCCCATTCTTGCCTTGAGGCATTAGATTCAAGAACCTCTTCTTTGGAAACCTCTTTTTCTCCATCCAAGTCCCCATTCTCAATTGCTTGTTGTGCCAATATGCTTTCTAACACTTGTCTTCGAGCAACGAGTTCATCTAGACGTTGGTTCACATATTGGAAATTTTGTAGCATGTCTAGACTATCTTGGGCAACCCTTGCTTGGTAGGCCTCTTGATCAACTCGGTCGGCCTCTTGATTAGCTTGAAGCATGGCTAGCATTTCAAAGATGGAAGGTCTACTGTTAGGTTGAGGATTTGGAGGATGTTGAGGGTAGGAGTCTTCTTCAAATGAGTATTGGCTATCACCCTGATAAGGAGAGTATGAATGTGTCGGATAGCCATGATCTTCCCAATAGGAATTTTGTTGCTCCTCCTCTTTGGCATATTCTTCATTGTAAAAGACTTGTTGGTTGTATGAATCCATCCTCGAAAAACAATAGAACAAAAGTTAGCAAGGGATATGAGTGTAAAGAATGTACAAAAGAAAAGGAAAAATATTTACATGAATAGTCAAAATCTCACAAAATCTACTCTAGTGCTCTAGTTAATTCATTGCTCCCCGGCAACGGCGCCATTTTGAAGGTTTTAATATTATGCACTTCAAATGTATGTGATTCGAAAGCAATATATTGATCAAAAAAATTTATAAACCGGTAAGTACCAGGTCGTCCAAGGAGCAATTGTAAACCTAAGATCACTATTCAATTTTACTCAAATAAGTCTATCCCTTAAGCGATGGTTCAAAATTATGTTAATCAATTACTAAGTGAAAACAACGAAATGAAAACGGGTGTTTTCAAGGGTTTAAAGGCGTTCCTAGGGCACTACTTCCCTCCTTGGTGTACTAGACTCTCGATAGCCACAATTTCATGCGAGAACAAGGAATGTAATGGTTAGACAATGGCGTGCGACTATTAAATCTAATTCAATCTCTCGAGGTTTTTATTTGATTTAAGGAAGAGGCACCTCGCACGTGAGCTTCAATCTCTCGATGTTTTTAGCTCACGTCCAACTCAAGTTTCTCAATCAACAACGCTAGTTGAATGATCAATATTCAAGAGCGGTGAAGACCAAGCCTATCTTGATGCTTAGATGAGTCACGCTAGTGATCGTCACTTGGCAAGGGTGAATCTACTTTCATTCTAGAACTCTTAGTTTCATTCTCTCGAACACTCAACTTCAAATTCATGTTTCTAGACCACCTAGTTATTTTATCAAACACTTGGAGGGCATAGAGTAGACATTTTATCCAAGTAGATTCACAACCATAACAAAGCTTCAAACAAAAACATATTCAATAGATGATAGATGATAGAGTTTTATACACCAAGGACGTCCATAGGACCCCTAGAAACTAGGAAGACTACTCACTACTCATGTTCATAGACAAACAATAGTAGTGTTGTTACAAGGAAAATGAAGATAAAACAAGAAGAGTAAGGAATTAGGATGAAGAATCCCCCTATATCCTTGGAGTGCTTCAACTTGATGTAATGATCTTCAAAAACTCTTGTCTTCTCTCTAAAACCCCCACTCAAGTCTCTTTTTTTTGGAAAAAACTAGATCTAGATCTCATTTTATAGGCAAAATATTGTCCATAGAGCTCAACCGGCCGGTTCGGCTCTTGTGGGGATTTCCCAACCGGCCGGTTCACTTGTGGCTGGCTTTCGTCAACCTATCTGACCATTGGAACCGCCCGGTTCAGTTCTGTGCTTCCTTGAACCGGCTGGTTCAAAACCTCATTGCCTTCTCCTCTCCTCATGGTCTCAACTCCGAGTTCAGCAAAATGGTCTAACTTCCTGGGGCTTTTCAAGGTCTTAACGTCCGCATTTGGTCTTGGCTTAAACATAAGAGCTGTAGCCCTTTGAGTTAGCTTTCCAACAAGCTTTGAATCAACTAATTGGGACACCATATGCGATCTGTGCGTGCAAAATAAGCCGGCAAGGTCAGTCTTTCGTATTTTCCCAGAAACTCCATATTTTGCTCCAAAAGCGCGGTTTTCTTGAAGTTTTGATCTTTGGGTCTTGTATTCAAGGGATAGCTGCTTTTCACCTGAAACATAATAATAATGGTCAATGAGCATCGAATTAGCACCGGGAATGGACCAAAACTCTTCATAATTGGATAGATAAATGAGTCGAGAATTCGACTCATCAAAATACTCCACACTTAGAGTTTGATCGTACCGAGCAAACAATAAAATCAAACCAAAGAGAAACAAATGGCAAAAAGATAAGTCATTATGTTTAACGCCCATTTGCTCCTAAAATCCATTTTATGTCTCAAGCATTTATTTCTAACTACTCTAACACATATTTATAATCTAACTCCTTTTCGTAGGTGTTACGAGTGCATTTAGCATATGCACTAAGCCTTTAAACCCCTCGGCTACCCTAGTGGACGAGTTATAGTCTCGTGAGAGTTTTCATAAACGGGAATACTCACAAATCCCATATGCACCTATCCAATGAGAATGAATTCAAGAGTGCTTAACCGAGGCGAGGATATATCAAAACAAATCCCTCACCCCAAACTAGGACTACTACCACATTGTCATCAAAAAAACTTTGGAACCATTTGAGTACCCATGAGGTTGTGCATTCAAGATCATCAATACTAGAGCTATCAAATGTCTAATCCAATGATCTGCTCATTTTCAAAGCAATACAATAGAGTGATAGTTTTGTTTGCACAAAGAGTGTCAATCGCTCACCTATGCTAGCTAGGGCTAGTCCATGGGTTTCCGACAAGGAACTCATTCCCAAGTTTTAGGCGCTTAAGCCATAATCCATAATAGAAGAGGAGTTCGACGCTAGAGTTCTTATAAAACGAACATAGACCAAATGATAGTTCTCGTGCAAGGATCGTCCAAAAGTTAATCCAACTAGCACACAATGCAAATGATGAATCCTGCACAAATGAAGAATGGAGGAAAACATAGAGTCAAGTTTTAAGTGCTTTTCTTTTACATATTTTTTTCGAAATGGCCTTTGGCCTACAAATGCTTTCGAGGGGGAACTTTTCTTTCTAACCCCCAGCATTTGTATCTTTTTGCAACAAAACTTCTCTAGTACTCGAGAAAGTTTTTAGTCGGGGCTTTGCCCTCATTGACCACAAATTCTTTTTTTGGCGGGGCCTATTTTTTGCCCTCTTTTGACTCCACACTTAAAACTTGACAATATGCACAATGTGAATATGGAATGTGTGAGAAACGACCACAAACAAGGAACTAAGCAAGAGAACTAAAGTCATCTAAAAGCAACCGAGAGGTTTAAGTTTTTCATGAAGGTTTCAAAGTGTGCTTGCTAAAAATTAAGTTCAAGGCATGCGTGAAAAATGCTTAGATTGCTAGATAGGCAAAAGATAGCGATGAATATTGATTCACAAGAATTTGCATTCATTAGAACTATTTCGGTTCTAGACTCTAAATCAAGTAAAAGTGAAATGTGAGCTAGATGTGACTTATAGAGGTGGAGAAGTGATAGTCACAAGCCTTTAGTAGTATAACACTCAAAAAGAATTGGGATAAAGCACACGAATGCAAGTGTTCATTCAAAAATGATAGGCACGACATGATATGAGTGAACTGTGAATACCCACTCCACACTTAAAATCTAGCTTAGTCCCTAAGCGCAAGCAATAAGGAAAATGAGATATAAGGCACATAGGAACTCCCCTCGTTTGTAGATGTGCCCCCTTTAATAATAGAGACGTCAATGTGCTAAACTTGATTGTACGTGATGCAAATACTTTCCTTGATGACCATAACACATGAGAGGTTAAAAGTAACAAGTGGCATACAAGGTAATTTAAAACTCAAGTATGAGCAAGAGAGCATCACAAGTCATACGATAACATCATGGCATAAGTTTAATAAAATTCAAACAGATAAGGTAAATCACATCCTCTAAAACGTGCACAAGGTGTCTTAAGTGCCAACAAAAATTTGAAACTAAAGTCATAGCATGGTATAACAAAATAGTTTCAATCTATCAAACTCAAATAAGGCACATGAAACTAAGGGCAACATCATCATTCATAGATAAATCAAGGGAGATGTGAACTGGAAATGTGAGGTGGGACTTGGAGTGAGTAGAACTCACTCAACACTTAAAATCCAAGCCACACTCAAGTCATGCAATGATTATGCCAACCAATTAAGCATTAAGAACATGAATAGACAACTTTCAACTCGGGATACCTCCCGCGAGGGCCTAGTTTTTCCCATCTTGGCAAAGACATACCAAAGCGCCCTATAGAATCACTCGTGAGAAGTCTTTTGCTAGGATCCCTTCTCACGGGGCCTTGGATTTGGTCGTGTCAATCCACCTTTAAGTCCCATTTGAATTTCTTTCCATTAAGCCTACGATGGACTTTCAATTGCAAGTTCGACCCCTTCATAAATGTTGAACCCTTTAGAATTAAGGGGTCATTGGAGCTCCTTTTGAATAATCTCGCAAAATATGGTAGGAAGCTCCAAAACTTGTCCCGAGGCCTTGTTACAAAGAAAGGATCTTCGACACAAGCCTCTAGCTTGATAGGCACACCCTCCTTGAGTTTTATAATGATGTCCTTGGGCGCCCAATCTTCAATCTCCCTCTTTAGACTTGTGTCTTCTTATGTGCGAGGTTGGTCTTTAGTTCCGTTCATAAATACCTCAACAAAAGTCTTCATACTTTTCGAATTCTTGTGGCTCAATATGCTCTTCCTCTAAACCATCATCAACAAGAGAATCGGGTTCGCATTTAAGTCCACATGTAGCGGGAGGGAGGAGGTCTTCTTCATTTGAGAAAGATATTTCTTCTATGCATGAGTCGTCATCGTTGAAGAATTCCTCGTCGGAGAGCCAAGGTGTTGATGGAGTGGTGAAATCTTGTGTGTTCTCAACCGAATGATCTTGAAACGTGCTAGTAGCGGAAGATGATGCACTTTCGTGTTCCAATTCATCCTCGGTGCAAGATTCACCATCACACGCCTCATAAAAAACTTGGCGTGCGGCTCTCATGAACTCATCCTCATTTAATTGATCCCATTCTTGCCTTGAGGCATTAGATTAAAGAACCCCTTCTTTAGACACCTCTTTTTCTCCATCCAAGTCCACATTCTCAATTGCTTGTTGTGCCAATATGCTTTCTAACACTTGTCTTCAAGCAACGAGTTCATCTAGACGTTGGTTCACATATTGGAAATTTTGTAGCATGTCTAGACGATCTTGGGCAACCCTTGCTTGGTTGGCCTCTTGATCAACTCGGTCGGCCTCTTGATTAGCTTGAAGCATGGCTAGCTTTTCAAAGATGGAAGGTCTACTGTTAGGTTGAGGATTTGGAGGATGTTGAGGGTAGGAGTCTTCTTCAAATTAGTATTGGCTATCATCCCGATAAAGAGAGTATGAATGTGTCGGATAGCAATGATCTTCCCAATAGGCATTTTGTTGCTCCTCCTCTTGGTCATATTCTTCATTGTGAAAGACTTGTTGGTTGTATGAATCCATCCTCGCAAAACAATAGAACAAAAGTTAGCAAGGGATATGAGTGTAAAGAATGTACAAAAGAAAACGAAAAATATTTACAAGAATAGTCCAAATCTCACAGAATCTACTCTAGTGCTCTAGTTAATTCATTGCTCCCCGCGAACGGCGCCATTTTGAATGTTGTAATATTATGTACTTCAAATGTATGTGATTCAAAAGCAATATATTGATCAAAAATAATTTACAAACCGGTAAGTACTGGGTCGTCCAAGGAGCAATTGTAAACCTAAGATCACTATTCGATTTTACTCAAATAAGTCTATCCCTTAAGCGATGGTTCAAAATTATGTTAATCAATTACTAAGTGAAAACAACAAAATGAAAAAGGGTGTTTTCAAGGGTTTAAAGGCGTTCCTAGGGCACTACTTCCCTCATTGGTGTACTAGACTCTCGATAGCCACAATTTCATGCGAGAACAAGCAATGTAATGGTTACACAAAGGCGTGCGACTATTAAATCAAATTCAATCTCTCGATGTTTTTATTTGATTTAAGGAAGAGGCACCTCGCACGTGAGCTTCAATCTCTCGATGTTTTTAGCTCACGTCCAACTCAAGTTTCTCAATCATCAACGCTAGTTGAATGATCAATATTCAAGAGCAGTGAAGACCAAGCCTATCTCGATGGTTCAGTTCACTGCTTCCTTGAACCGACCGGTTCAAAACCTCAGAGCCTGCTCCTCTCTTCTTGGTCTCAACTCCGAGTTCAGCGACACGGTCTGACTTCCTGGGGCTTTTTCAAGGTCTTAACGTCCGTATTTGGTCTTGGCTTAAACATAAGAGTTGTATCCCTTTGAGTTAGCTTTCCAACAAGCTTTGAATCAACTAATTTGGACACCATAGGTGATCTGTGCGTCCAAAATAATCCGCAAAGGTCGGTCTGTCCTATTTTGCCCGAAACTCCATATTTTGCTCCAAAAGCGCAGTTTTTCTCGAAGTTTTGATCTTTGGGTCTTGTATTCAAGGGATAGTTGCTTTTCACCTGAAACGTAATGAAATCTACTTGTCTTGGTCAAGACGAGTTCCAGATGGTGTTCGAACTGCGTCTCGATCACTTATTGGACAGTTTGAGGTTGTTTTCTAATAGAGACTGGAACACCTTAGCAGATAGTACCGTAAGCAAAACAAATAGGAGCACACACGATATGATACCCAGTTCAGCTACGCCTACTCTGGGGGGCTTCTCACACCCTAAAGGGTCACAAATCTTATTACGAGTTTAGAGCTACAAGTGGACTTACGCTTACACAATGCCTTGTTTGTAATAGCCTAGCCTCTAACACTCCGTCTCTCGGATTTGCAATCTCGGTTCACCGCAGCTCACCTCGATCCCCTATAGGTAGGACGAGACTTCCCTCTCGACCTAGTCTTGGACCTCCCAGAAGCCCAGTCGTCTTCTCTCGAAGACGTGTCTTGATCACTATGTGTGTGCGCTTGGTAGTTCTTCAAGAACAGTCTGAACAGCACACTAAACAGACTGCTTCTTCGCCGTTGATATTCTGATGTGGAATACTCAGCCGGCCGTCGCTCCTCCTCCAATCTCACGAATGCTCTTGTGTTTTCTTTTCATTCAGGAAGCGATGCAGATCTGGTTGCCCTAGCCTTGTATTTATATGCATCGGCGAGATCCAAATCTGTTCCAACTATCCTCATCAAATATTTAGGAAATATTCCTAAATATTCGATGGATATTTCCAATCCACTCTTTGGGAAGATCTTCATAATTCTTCCACGACAAGTCAGCCAATCCAATCATAAATCTGATCAGGAGATATTCGTTTGAATATTTGAATCTTTGAATTCCTTGCTGGCCGACTTCAGATCGAAATATTCTTGTCAAATATTTTGGAGATACTCCTAAATATTTGATACATATTCAATCTCTTCCATATCCAATCTTTGGAGATTACTTCCGTGCCAAGCCATCCAATATTCTCGAATTCAAGCTGAAGATATTCATTTGAATATCTGATCTTTAATGATGACTCGTCAATTGATCCCAATCAGATAATCTCATCGATCTGCTAGATACGCAAATCTTCCTGCGTCTGTTGCACGCTGTACTTCTGTTCCAGTCTGAGGTTGAACTCTCCTTGAACTCCTGCTCGAACTGTCTAAAGCCATTTTGCCAAAGCCATGCCATTCATGGGAACATCAATCTCCCCCTTGGCATTTTGGCAAAACCAAATCTGCGCTTTAGACACAACTTGAGGAACCAGAACAACTACCTCAAAATACTCCCCCTTTTTGCCACAAATCGGCAAGGGGTCCAATCAAACAACCTGGTCTCCTCTGGCAACTGGAATCTTGTCAAGTCCCCCTCGAGCATAGCCTAGGACGGTGACACATACTGTGAGTCTGTTGGACCATGGTGTTTCAGCAGTTGTTTGACCACGGGTTAGCAAATGATAGGTTTTTGATGATCTGGTTTCTTGAACTGATTCAGCTCATCCAGTACTGTCGCGTGGTAGTCCTTCTCCGCCTCACTTTGTAATTTTAAGGGCTTGACTTCGTCTAGAAGACATATCTCTCTTTGGCTCATGGCAGCATGTCTTTTCTTCAGATCATCCATGTCTCTAGCGTGCATGTCTTTATCTTTCTTCATCTGTATTTTCAACGACGAGATAACATCAAGGAGTTCTGCCTTTTCTTCAATCAGGACATCAACTCTCTCCGTCTTCTTCACCATCACTGGGATACTAGAGAGCGCGCACCAATTGATTGAGTATTTCCCTTTGCTCATGTTCAACCTCCAGTATGATCTGCACCTCCTTCAGTAGTTGTCCACGTTCAGCTCGGGACATCTTCTCACTAGCAGCTCTCCTTATGGAAGACTTAGGTGGGTCCTTTCTCTTCAGCCCGGGGTCCTTCAGATCATTCTTATGTCGACCCTTGAACAGCTTGTGATCAACTACCAACTGGTGCAGAGACTTTGTAGATATGGTGTGTTCTGCAGTCTGGTCGAACATAATTCTTCCCATGTCAATGAGCATCCTATTTCCAATCTGATACAGCAGCTGTCCCATCTCCTTACTGACCGTGGTTCTATGAGGTGTAGGCTTCTAGTTGACTATGGTGATGAAGAAGAACATCAAGTAGAATATAGTCAGATCTGCTACTAGGATGGAACTGTCTTCCACTTGGCTGCTGCGTCTGTACTGGCAAACCACACTCCATGCTTAGTCACTCCAGTTGGTACACTAGGTGGAACAGAACCTGGAACACTCCTCTTCTTTTTCCTGGATGCACTTGTTCCCCCTGCATCTATTCTCTGACCATCCTTCTTGGAAGTTACTTCAGTCGAGCATGCTTGGATGGTCACTTTCTTCTTTGGTTTCTCCTTTTTAGACTTCTTGAGCTCAGCCAATGAAACTGAGTCCCGATTGTCCTCACAATCTCCATTATATGGTCTCTCTAGACCATCTTTATGAATCTCCACATCTGGGTTAGCTTGTTGTTCTAGCTCCCTCGGAACATCTGCTTCAATAGACACTTTCTCAACAGCCTTGTCGGTCTCTGACTTCTCTATCGACTTAATAGGCATACCTCCTTCTCGAGTGATAGTCCCTTCCTTTTGCAAATCTTAGACAACCTCATCAAAGTCCTTGAACATTTCACGAAGCTCGTCATCTTTCTCAGAGGGGTCTGAATCTTCTGATCCATCATCTTCTAGCTGGTGTTGCGTCTAGTTCTTAGCTAATATTGACACATATTCATCATTTGACTTCTTTTCTCCTTCCACAGAGTCTTCCTCAAGAACCAGACTCCTCTTGCAGGATGATCCAACAAACTGTTCAGCCTCTGATTATGACATAACAAGTCTCCTCCCCCTTACAGCACAAATCCAGGCAGCGTATTTCGTGGAGTGTCATTCCTTTGAGGCACGACCTTCCTGTGGATCCCCGTCTTCTTTAGCACGAAACCGGTGGCATGCACTTTAGCATTCAATAGTTTCTTCTTATTAGAAACTCCAATCTTAGCCCTACTGGCTTCACCTTCTTCTGCAGCATTGGCCACAGAATCTCATTGAGGGGTGGTTCAGCCATCGCCTGATTTTCCTTTGCAGTCTGCGCACTCCCTTTAGTTGGATTAGGATCAACCTTTGACGCCTTTAAAGTAGCTTCTTTAAGTTCTGTCACAGCCGCCTCTTCTCCCTTCTTTTTCCCTTCTCCGATCTTAGGGTTTGCTGATATTGTATCCACATCCGACTTCGATTCAACAGCCTTTTTTGATTTTCAAATATTTGGACTCCTCAACTTGCCAAAAACTATCATGAGAATATCTCTTGAGGTATTTGTCCAATCACCTCCTTGATATGCTCTAACGCCTCATAAAACTGCAAATAAGTTGAATTTAGTAATCAGTTCCAACCATGTACCTTCTGTTCCAGCCCTCTTCTTTGGTAGGTCAGCCCATCTGATTTGCTGGGGTTCTGCTCTTGGCTGACCTCCTTCTGGAACACTTAGTTGGCAATAACACGCAGACCCAGAGAGGATCTAAGTGTTTCGAACTGAGCGGCGTCTAGTGGCATGGTGAGTACGACAGTTACAGTTGTCATGTGTTTCGATGTGATGACCTTCTTCTCCACTAGCTCTCTGATGAAGTGATATCTGTTCTTGGGCAGAAACTTCTTCACCCATTCCACTCCGTGTCAGATAGATTCTGCTTCATACATAGGAACTGAGTGCAGCAGTTCCCTGCAGCGATGCTCTCCCGCTCTCCCAGCACCTGGTCAACATGTGTTCCAGGAAGGTGTTTCATCTCTCCCACCATGGTCAGCTGGAGCTCCTTTTGCATCTGTCTCATGAACTGGCCAACCAGCTTCTGTGTACTTGTGACGAACATATGCTTCTCTACTCCCCCTCGCTCATAGCCATGGTCGATGAGGAAAGCCTCGTACCATGCTCTGGGCGCTTGTGTGAGTCCGTATATAGTCTCCTTCAGTTCGTGACTGTGCACAAGATGATATAACTTCCATGCTTCATATCTGGTGAGCTCTTCCTGTTCCACGTGAAAGGCCACCACCCAAAAGTCATCAATAAATGCTTTGTTGACATTCTTCGGACTTGATGAACACGCAGCCAGCTCTCGATACTTGATCTCATTCGCTCGACTCTTAATTCTCCATGAGGGTTGCAGCGCAGGTGCATTGTCAAGTGTCCCAGCTGGAGTAGGTATGGCTTCATCAACTGGACCTCCCTCTGGAATTTTATCTTCTGTAGACTTGGTCTGAATGGGTGTCTCAGACAGTGTCCCACCTCTACATTTATCATCTTCTGGGACTGAGTTTAGGGCAACTTCGTCTTTTACCTTTCCAGAAGAGGACACCATACCTGTCCCTTGCAAATCCATCTCATTTATCGTGTTTGTCGGACAGACAATGGCAGCTCCTGTTCCAACTGTGCCTAGAACGTAGCTTTTGTTTGATGACCTACTTCCTTCCATCGGTGTGTCTCCATTCCTATCCAGTACTTGACAGGAATCACGAGTGAAAGTAACAGACTGTCCTTCATCACACAATCTACTAATACTGATCAGGTTCACCTTTAACCCATCGACTAGGAGGACATCCTCGAGCTCGGGTAGATCCGAAACCTTCAATGTCGCACAGCCGATCACCTGGCCCTTCCCTCCATCTCCAAAAGTGACAAACTGACGCTTGCGAATAGGTTTAACATTGATGAGATATTGAGGATTACCTGTCATGTGAGCAAAGCATCCACTGTCAAGGTACCAGCATTCTTCCTTCATGTGACTGAATGAGCTAAGAGCAACGAAGCACACATCTTTCCTTGTTTTTGGTTTCCAGACTTGTCTGACTCGAGGGGTGACTCTGGATTCCATTACTTTTCGCTCAGCCAGAAGTAGTCGGCACCTTGATTTGATGTGCCCCATCTGATAGCAATACCAACATGTATGATTGTTTCTCCTCCATTCAGTACCATATCTTCAACGGTTGGGCATGAGCTGCTTTCTTCCTTGATTCCCAAGTGGCTTCTCAGGGTGGTGGTTCACACTCTGTTCTGCTCTATGTGCAGGTTTCAGTTTTGCCTTAATAGACGAAGTCTTATCTGAGGCACTGTTACCATTGAAGCCGAGACCTCTATGTCCATCTTCAATTCTTTGGGATCTTAGTATGGATTCCAAGTTCTTTGAGCCTGAGTTCAGCATCTTCACCGATCTTTTGAACTTGCTCAATTCTTTCATAGTAGCAGCATGATTATCTCTCTCCATCTTGATTTGTAACTCCAGGGATTCTACCTTGTTCAGCAGATGGGCTTCTTTGCGGCTCAAGTCAGCATTCTTTCTCCTAAGCTCCACCAAGCCTGCAGGATGTGTTTCTCTATTTTTCTCCATCTCAGCTTTCAGAGCCGATATGGTGTCTAGCAATTCCACCTTCTGTGCAAGAAGTGATGAGCGTTCTTGATTCATTCTAATCAACTCGTGCTTCAAAGTAGATATTTCCTCCTGATGTTCCACCTTCTGGGCAACGAACAGTTCAACCTCCTGCCAATTTTTATCTTTTTCTTCTGTCAGGCTTGCCACTGTTTCTATGAGCTTCTTGTTCAGACCAATCACCAATAGCCACTTCTCATAGAGTTCTTTGAACATCTCGACCGAGGTCTCATGAGTAAGTCCTTCGTCATCACTACTTGATGCGTCGTCAACAGGCTGTTCAGACAGTGCACTAGAGTATGGATTTTCACATGTCTCACTGCAGTCTTTAATAGTGACTATAAGACCGACAAGATTGACATTCTCATGCTCTTCTTCTTCATTGTTATATTCACTGTCTGGACCCTCATAGGCTATTCTGAGAAAATCTCATGCTTCCTTGGCAACCTCACATTCAGCAATCAGTTTGAACACGTTCTCGTCCACTCCAAAGAAAATTGCATTCAAGGCCTTTGAGTTTCCAGCAGCAGCTTTTTCATCTGCATCAGTCCACAGAGCTTCAGGTTTTGGCACAGCTACTCCTCCACGGTTGGCCATCGTGGGTTCTTTCCATCCAACCAACACAGCTCTCCAAGCCTTTTCATCGAGAGATTTCAGAAAGACTTTCATCTTGGACTTCCAGTAGAGATAGTTTGGCCCTTCAAGCAATGGTGTTCGGTAAGTACTCTGTCCTTCCTTCAAACTCATCTTGAACAGTTCCCGGATCGCACTCTGTATGTTAAGTGTCTGCTCTGATACCAATTGAAATCTACTTGTCTTAGTCAAAACGAGTTCGAGATGGTGTTCGAAATGCGTCTCGAACACTTGTTGGACAGTTTGAGGTTGTGTTCTAATAGAGACTGGAACACCTTAGCAGACAGTACCGTAAGCAGAACAAATAGGAGCACACACGATTTGATACCCAGTTCGGCTACGTCTACTCTGGGGGGCTTCCCACACCCTAAAGGGTCACAAATCTTATTACGAGTTTAGAGCTACAAGTGGACTTACGCTTACACAACGCCTTGTTTGTAATAGCCTAGCCTCTAACACTCCGTCTCTCGGATTTGCAATCTCGGTTCACCGCAGCTCACCTCGATCCCCTATGGGTAGGACGAGACTTCCCTCTCGACCTAGTCTTGGACCTCCCAGAAGCCCAATCGCCTTCTCTCAAAGACGTGTCTTGATCACTGTGTGTGTGCGCTTGGTAGTTCTTCAAGAACAGTCTGAACAGCACACTGAATAGACTGCTTCTTCGCCGTTGATATTTCGGTATGGAATACTCAGTCGGCCATCGCTCCTCCTCCAATCTCACATATGCTCTCGTGTTTTCTTTTCACTCAGGAAGCGATGCAGATCTGGTCGCCCTAGCCTTGTATTTATATGCATGGGCGAGATCCAAATTTGTTCCAAATATCCTCATCAAATATTTAGGAAATATTCCTAAATATTTGATTGATATTTCAAATCCACTCTTTGGGAAGATCTTGATAATTCTTCCACGACAACTCAGCCAATCCAATCATAAATCTGATCAGGAGATATTCGTTTGAATATCTGAATCTTTGAATTCCTTGCTGGCCGACTTCAGATCGAAATATTCTTGTCAAATATTTCAGAGATACTCCTAAATATTTGATAGATATTCAATCTCTTCCATATCCAATCTTTGGAGATTACTTCCGTGCCAAGCCATCCAATATTCTGGAATTCAAGCTGAAGATATTCATTTGAATATCTGATCTTTAATGATGACTCGTCAATTGATCCCAATCAGATAATCTCATCGATCTGCTGGATACGCAAATCTTCCTGCATCTGTTGCACGATGTACTTCTGTTCCAGTCTGAGGTTGAACTCTCCTTGAACTCTTGCTCGAACTGTCTAAAGCCGTTTTGCCAAAGTCATGTCATTCATGGGAACATCACGTAATAATAATGGTCAATGCGCATCGAATTAGCACCGGGAATGAACCAAAACTCTTCATAATTGGATAGATAAATGAGTCGAGAAATCAACTCATCAAGTATTTTGTGAAAATGTTGAATGAATTGTTAGGTTAGACATTTGATAACTCTAATATTGACTGTCTTTGAATGTGCATTTTTGTAAGGTCATTGGTGGTTTGAAATTCTTTTGAAAAGGAGTTAGTCTTTGATTACTATTTTATTTGATGATTATGGGGTATTCGTTGCGTATTGCCTATATAAATGAGAAACTATTTTGTTCATGCATATAGCTAGTGGAATTTGGGATTTGTGAGTATTCCTATTTCTGAAAACTTTCACGAGACTACAACTCGTCCTTAGGGTAGCCTATAAGTTTAAAGGCTTGGTGCATAGGCTAAATGCACTCGTGTTCCCTACGACATTGGTTAGGATTAAGTTCATGTTTGTTCGGGACGAACAAACTCTAAGTGTGGTGTGTTTTGATGAGCATAAAATTGTACTATATTTATGCTCCACATTTAGTCGATTTTCGATCATTCACCTTATTTATATGAGCTCTCACTTTTTGTTTTGATGTTTTTTAGGTGAAAAACGAATTCAAGGCGAAATAAGTGTTTTGTGTGAATTTGGGTGAAAACAGTGCAAAAATCGGTGGATTGACCTCCCTATTTGTCGTGCATGCCTAGAGCTCATACGGTGTCCGAATTCATTCATATTTGGCTTGTTGGAAAGTTGAGAACAAGTGCTACAACTTTTTAGTTGGTACCTAGAGCAGATTCAGCCGTTACGGATGTAAGAATTTGAGCTCAAGAGGCCATCTCACTCTGCGCTTGTGTCACCAAAATAGTTGATACAAGTGATATGGCAGATTCTAGAGAGCATGCAAAAAGTGCTATGTGTCACCAAAGTGTCCAAATAAGCGACAATGGTGACACAAGCTGAATGGGCCAAAAATCAGTTTTTGTAAAAAAACCCAAAAATAACAAAAAGAGGAAAAAGAAGTAGCAGCCACAATTCTGAACCTATTACGCACATATTCACACCTATGCACTTGGAGGAGATAGAAAGGAGAGAAGGGCACTCGAAAACGCAAGGATTTTGATCGGATAGAAGATTTGAAGGGATTATCAACATCCATTCAAAGGGTTTAGTAATTCCTTTTTCTCTTGTAATTTTTGTTTCGAACAAAATATGACTTGTATTTCCATGACGATGGATAGTGAGCAGTGACCCATATTTTGGGGTCCTACGAATCTTATTCGACTATGAATCATTTAATTTATTAATCGTTGCATGATTTGGATTGCTTTACATGATTTGTATTTTACTTAACGCCTAAACCCAGCGATGCATACTAGATGTTTGACAAAATGTCTAAGTGCATTGCTTTGAGACGTTAAGCCAATAGCGCCGAAAGGGTGAGGCTAAACGTCCGACTATTAAGTAAAATACACCTTACGAACTCGGTGACTACGAGAGTAGCCCAAGTTTGTAACGGGAAAAGCTAGGATTATGACAAGGACTCCCCATGTTTACGCAACGAGAGTTGGTAAACATCTGTGAGTAACTTGATTCGAACCAATAGCGCCGCAAGGGTGAGGTTCGTAGTTTAAGGTACAATTCCAATTCGAACCAATAGCGTCGAAAGGGTGAGGTTCTTACTTAAATTGTACGCCTATTTTCCAATCAATATAGGCAAATCCTTGCATGCTAGTTAAAAACTTGATTCTAATGTTGGGTAAGTGAAGTAGTTCCCCGAAATACTTCTTGAAGTTCGTTGAAACCTTTTCTTTCTTACTTGTTTATTTTACAAAACCAAACAAAAACTCTTTTCAAACTAGGATAAATAGAAACACAACCTTACATAGTGCATAAGTTTAAACTTGCTCCCTTGGACGATCCGGTTCTTATCGGCATTATAAATTATTTTTGACGCTCAAATTACTACACGTCAAAATGCAACTGCTGGAATTTGCTCGCCCGAGCTCGGAGAGGCTTGGTCGAGCTTTCATCCTTCAATATCAAAATGCCGAATTTCGCTCGCCTGAGCTTGGCCATGCTCGCCCGGGCCTCGACCACTCCTCAAGCCTTAACTGCACGAAGCTCGCCCGAGCAAAATCACACAGACAAGATTTTTAATTCTTACTATAAATAGAAATTTAGGGATTTCCAAAAATCGTTTTTTGATTTTTGGCCTTTCTCGTGCATGAAAGAGAGGAGATCGAGAATTTTCGAGGGCTGAATTGGCTGTGCTTGATTTGAGAGAAGAGAAACCTAACTTGGAGAAGAAGACGGAGAAGAACATCGCGAGAGATTGAGGATTCAACAAGCTACATCGTCTACACGGTTTTCTCGTCCTTGATTTCTATTTATACACTATTTTTGGTTAACTTACCATGAGTAGTGAGTAGTCTTCCGTATTCTGGGTCCTACGGATCCCGTGCTTTGTACCCAAACTCTTCATGTGATCAATCGAATGTTTGTTATTTATGCAATTCGAATATTCAATATCATTGTGCTTAATTTTATCGTTCTTGCAAGTTTTACATTGAATGGGATGTTTGCATGCTAGAACGTATTTAGGTTAACTACAAAAAGATGAATGGGTCCTAGGTATTAACCAGATTGTATGAAATTGATATTAGGTCCTGGTAGTACATGAATTATTAGGAAAGTTGACTTTATTGTCTGAAACCCCCTAAGCTTAACTCATCAAAATTGTTGATAATCCGTGGATGGGCGGCGTTCAACGATTGAGATTAATCTAGACAATGATCCGTGGATGGGCGACTTGTCTAGTGTTATTTTGGTTTATTTCTATATTCGATAGCATGAATAATTCACGTGACGTTGTTGCATGATTTGTGGGTTGGCACGGGTGAAGTTTGATCATGGGATTCTTTCTCTGATCAAGTCAAAACCTTTTATTTTTCTGCGATTTGTTTCACACCAAAACCTTTAATCGTTCGGAATAGCTAAATAGGTCACTTGTTAGCTAGTATTCACACACGTTGTTCCTTAGATCGACTCTTGGCTTACCAAGGTTTATAAATTATTTTTTACTACAATTTTTCCCCTAAAACATATAACTTGACAACTATAAAGGGTTAAAAATACGTTTGTCACTAATTCCCAATTGAAATCCATTCAATTGATTGATGGTGGAGTCGGCGACGAGATGGTGAACGCTGACGCAGACGGTGAACGAATCGTATAAATTTATCGTGCGTCGGAAGGATAGGGATGTGTGTATAATGGCAAGAATAGCCTTACAAACATATAATATGTATATCAAAATAAAAAATTCAAAAAATAATGTCCGTTAGATCAAATATCGAGTGGTTGTGATTAATTCTCATTTCTTATCAAAATTATCACTTCTCGATTGCCTTTTGAAAATTTCAATCGTCCGGACAAGAGTTTGTAATAGGATATTAGTTGATACCACCCTTTTATACTTTTCCTTAAATTTTATTTAATAGTAATTTTTAATGTAATTTATTCTAAAAAATTAAAATTGAATGTTGTTTGCAAATTTGGATAATTTATATAAATATTTTTTTATGGGAAAACATGATTACAAACAAGAAGAAAGAAAACACCAACTAAGGACACAGCCCTGCAAGGAGCCTATCCCTCTGATCTGCTGCAGAAATACATCTTGGAATAGCATCGGTCGACTCCCAGATCTAACCTTCTACTCTCGCCTTATGAGCCAGCTGATCTGCTGCAGCGTTCGCCTCCCTTAACACATGTTCTAGCTTCCAGTCACGTAAAGGTATCATCATCTCACAGCAATCCTTGACCCAGCTACAATCTTTTGCTATTGGGTAAGACTTGGATAGCAAACCATTAATCGCCTCAGAACATTCTGATGAGAAAATAACTTTATTCAGTCCTTTCTTTAATGCCAACTCCATGCCAATCCTAATTGCAACACCCTCTGCTTCAACTGTGCTATTCAGACTTTCCAAATGTGCTGTTGTCACAAAAAGAACTGAGCCCTCACTATCCCTGCAAATCACCCCCACGCCTGCCTCCCCAGAGTCACTGTTAAATGACCCATCACAGGAAATTTTGTAACTACCCTCCTTAGGGGGACTCCAGCAATTTCCAGCCTCCCACTGACTAATTACAAACCTGAAATTGGTTTGACTGAACTTCTCAGCAGCGAACTTAGCTTTCAATATAGCGATTGACACATTAACTCCTTCTTGGTCATGCCATAACAGATTCCTGTTCCACCAAATCCACCTTACCCCACCGAACACCTTGATGATATCCTCCCTTCCGAGCTCATGGATGCAGAACCAGATCCAATCTCCCAAAGAAGTGAATTCGATATTCAGGAACCTTGGATTAGACAAAATACCTGTCCAAAACTCCACCGCCCACCAACATTTGAGGAACAAATGTACAGCACTTTCTTCCTTAAAGCCACACACCGCACATTTGGGATCAACTATGCAGCCCTTTTCTTTCAAATTGAGCGCCACTGGAATAGCGTTGTGAAACAGCTTCCATATAAAAAATTTCTCCTTGTTTTGAACTTTCACTCTCTAGAATCTTTTCCAGAAGGCTTTAATATGGTCCTTGCAAGATGTTTCACCTACCTGGTTGGCCACTTCCTTATTAGCCTCCTCAAGCAGGGTATTATAAACCTTCCTCGTGGACAAGACTCCCTCCCTTGTAATTAACTCAGTGCATCCCTCCAATCTGTCCCCACCTTCTACCCATCTCTTCAGAGTCTGCAGACCTTTGTGTACTTCTCCAGCCCCATGACGGTCTGAACCCCACTTCTGCCTCTATTAAGCTTGAATTACTACAGTATCTAGCCTTGTAAAGTTTGCTCAGCAACAGCTCTGGTTTGGTTAAGATTCTCCAAGTCTGCTTGATCAACAACGCGAGATTAACTAGCGAAAAAATTTTCAAACCTAAACCCCCCATCTTCTTTAAAAGTCTGCAACTTCTTTCTGTTTAGCCAAGCAATATATCTGCCTTCTTTTGCCCCTTTCCACCAAAATGAGGAAATAACAATGTGCCATTTTCCGAAAATTCTTTTAGGCATCTTAAAGCATGACATAGCGTAGACCGGAATTGACTGGACTACTGACTTAATCAACACCTCCTTTCCAGCTATCGATAATAGCTTTTCCTTCCATCCATTAACCCGTTTCCACATTTTGTCATCAATAAAATTAAGCATTGTTGTTTTCCTACCATTAAGACATATTGGGAGACCCAAATATTTCTCCACTCTATCTACCACCTTAACACCCAAAATGCTACCCAGGGCTCTTGATACATCCTGAGAAATATTATTGCCCACAAACAACTCTGATTTACCATAATTTATCTGTTGACCAGATATTGCTTCATAAGTCTTTAGGACACTCTTTAACCTCAGGATATGATCCACATCAGCTTTCACAAATAAGATGCAATCGTCCGCAAATAAGAGATGTGAAATGGCTGGAGCTGATCTACCAATCTTGATCCCTTGCAGGAATCCATTGCCAACCATTCAGTGCATAACACAAAAAGATAGGGAGACAAAGGGTCTCCCCTTGTCTGATACCTCGCTCTGGAAAGAATGGCTCGGAAATGGCCTCATTGACTCTAATTCTATAGGCCACCGTTTTAATGCAATGCATAATCTTCTCAATCCAAGTTGCAAGGAACCCCAACCTCCTTTGCATCTCCTCCAAGAAGTCACATTCCATTCTGTCGTACGCCTTACTCATATCTAGTTTAATACAACAGTATCCAACATTCCCTTGAGCTCTCGTTCTCATATAGTTAATTAGTTCATGGGCTATAAGAATATTGTCCGTAATCAGATGGCCTGGCACGAAAGCACTTTGACTAGCAGATATGCACTCATGTAACACCTCCTTCAGTCTGTTAGCAAGTACTTTAGTTATTATCTTCATGGCAACGTTGCACAAACTGATCGGCCTGAATTCATCAAGTGTCTCGGGCTTCCTTGTTTTGGGAATCAGCGTGTCATTTGCCCCCCTGTCCAAGGGACCACCTTCATTCAAAAATCTGAGAACAAACTGAAAGACATCATGTTTCACTAGACTCCAGAATTCCTGATAGAAAAGCGTTGAGAATCCATCTGGCCCGGGTGCCTTTGTGGAACCAATTTGAAATACTGCAGTCTGAACTTCCATTTCTGAAAAAGGGACACATAAAAGCTCTACTTTCTCTGGCTTAGTGAATGGTTAATAAATGAAAAGTTTTCCTCCCAATCAGGGCACTCCTTGGGACTTATAGACTTGAAGATGTTCGCGAAGTAATGAACTGCTTCTTCACTGATCTCCTTCCCGTCCGTAATCCATCGGCTATCTGATCCCTTGATTTTAGTAATTGTATTTACTTCTTCCTCTGCGTTGCTCTGGTATGGAAAAATCTGGTATTAGAATCTCCCTCCCTCAGCCATTCTATGCGAGATCTCTGTCTCCACATTAACTCCTCTCTTGCAAACCATTATTCGTCCAATTCCACTTGAATCAGGGATTCTTTCCTTATATTCTCGTCCGTCATGATCTCCATTTTTGTGTGCTCCAACTCCTTTCTTAAACTAGCTATACGTGTCTGAACTTTTCCGAACACTGAGTTATTCCAGCTAGCCATATTCCCACCACAGTCTTCCAGTCTGGATATGAGGTTTTGTTGTATGCTTTTACCATTCTCCCAACAACTCCTCACAAAGTCACCGATCAACTATAATGTATTATATAAATATTTATAATACATTATAGTTGATACCATACCCCCATGGATACAAATGACAACAAAAGTTGGTCATCCTCTCTCTCTTTCATTCTCTCACTTATCATGTCATAGCCTAAGATAATTTTGATCATGTGCATGTCATTCATGTGTAAGTTGATCATTTTTTTTCATATTTGCAAGGGTTGATTTATAAATTTTTCAAAAGTGTTTGGATATATATTAATATGCATGTCTATTTGTAGATCTCAAAATATTATAAATATTGATATTTATTTTATATTTTTGTAATTTGTAAGATATGATAGTTGTAGGCTTAAAATTAAAATTTATAATATGACATGTGTCACTATTTGATTGGTGAAAGTTCATAACCTTTTCATGGCCAAACTTTAACATTGATCAGGATGCACATCCGGAATCAGAATTTTCAAAAAAGTGAACTGAGGATCGAACCGATCGACCGTAAATTATCCGGTCCAATTTTATACATCTCTACCTTTGATGGCCAAAGAAAAGACCAAATGCTCTAAAAGTTCCCACACATGTGCAAGTAGCAAAAATTAGACAGTCTGTGAGCAAATCAAAGGTACCTCGTTATATAGCTCTAGCTACATTACAAAATGACTATTTTATCCCTAGCCATAGCCATCATCACTCAATGACTAATTTGTCCCTAGCGATAGCCAACATCACTCAATCCTCTTTTTTTATCAAAGTTTAATTTTTATTAAAAACGAGAACAAACTGCCCCCGAAGGGACAGAAGTCCTAGAAAGGGCACGATCAAACAGCAACTGTTCTGGTCGGACCGACCGTAGTGGCCGACACTACATACACGGATTACGCACCGTCGTTCCCTTTGATACAAAGCAGAAGACGAGCTCCCGAGGCTAAAAAACCTAAAACCTAGAACAACTCAGACCGAAATCGGCTGAGACAAGAAAGCTCAGACAGGAAAACCGACTGAGAAGAGAAAACTAAACTAAACTAAACTAAACTACACGAAAAGTAACTAAAACTAACACTATAATCCAAAACAATCACTGGCATGCTAACCGAGAACTTCCACCAGACCGTCGCTGATAGTCCAACCACCGGGCAACACCAACCTCCACCATAGCAACTCCACCCTCCACCAATCGACACGGCCCCAAACGGTTAACCAAAGGAGCTCCTCCAACTTTCATCCCCTGCAACCACCAGCCCGAAATCAGCACAGCAGCAACTCCACTCCAACAAACCGCCACCACCGCCAGCAAACCCACAGCAAGAGCCTATCCGATCGCCGCCCCAAAGCGACCCAAAACCGCCGATCCGAGAAGAAAAGAGAAAGACATGCGAAGCAAGCAGCAACCCGGAGGATCCCTCTCCACCCTCATGCCATCAGCTTCCAAGATCGGCCTAAAAACGAAGCCCCCGACCCCTGCCGGCGGGCGAAAACGAAATCCTTCAAGCGTCGACTACAAGCTTCCGGGTGGATAGAGGTGGCGCTGTAATATGCCAATTGCGAGGGGACTCGGGCGTAGGAACTAAATCTAAAGGTGTGAATTGAATGGGGTTGTAAAGTCCGGGAGAGGGTATGGCTATGGCTCCACCTAGGGGTCAACATTCAGTCAGGGCTTGAAAGTCATGCACAAAGCCTTATAACCTACGAGTTTTAAAGCCGGCACGATCCTAAGTTGAAGCCCTAAAGGTTTAAAGTCGAACAAAGACAATGATTTCAAAGCCTTGTTCGGCCCTCGAGTCCGACCTAACTATGACCTAATTAAGATCGGCCATGTCCGCCCTAAAAAAGCCCAACCTAATTATGACATAATAATATTCTACTCGGTTCCATCTAAAAAAGCTCAACCGTTAAGCCCTTCCATAGTTTACTTTCTATAAATTAATTTATAATACACTTAGTCAATTTTTAAATATACACTTAGTCGATTAGATTAATTTTTATATTTTTTTTATATATACACATTAAGTCAAAAACAATTTGAAATATATACTTAGTCTTGAATTTAAGAATTAACAAATGACAAGCTGTTCATACTGTAAGCTTAATCATTCAGAGTCTAGGAGTCATTCTCCAAAGTCTAATTACTAGCAAACAAGTGGATTGATAATTTGCTTGAAGTCCTACGTGTTCATACCGCTTGTTTATGCTATCATTTATATTTATTGGCTATGGCAGTAGTTTCATTAACCCGTGTACATAACACGAGTTACCTACGTACGTTTAAATTTGTATATAAGTATACTATCTAATATCTATCGCTTAAGCGTCCATAACAAGTACATAATGTAAAGAAGACTTCGGCCAAAAAAAGAATAAGATGAAGTTGTTGCTGCGGATATTTTGTGACTTTTCTATTTTTTTTATTGAATTTTTTTATTGATGTGCTTCATAAAAAAATTGTGATTTTTTATTGATATGCTTGATAAATAATTATTTTAAGTCTGACCCTAAGTTCGGCCCTAAAAGCTCTTTCAGTATTCGGTCCTAAGGCCGGCCCTATAGTCAAAATTTTGAGTCAAGCTCGGCCATGCCCTAATTTTTTAAAAGCCCTCCAAAAATATCATTTGTTCAACCCTAAACCTTTTCAGTAAGGACAGGACCAGCCCTACCATGCCCATTATCGACCCCTAGCTCCACCTAGTCTGGGTTGGAATTTAATTATTATGGGTTGGTTTGGTGAGGCGAAGCAAGTGGTGTTGAAGCTTACAAAACATAATTGGTCACGAGACGCTACCAGACACACACACACCCCCCCCATTTGTACAGACAGACTCACCCTCTGTTGCTGTTCATTCCTTTGAATTCTCTGCACATTTTATGAATTCTATAAAACTCATTAATCAGAGGCAGAGAGGAGAAGTTGCCTGTTGTTAATTACCATGGAATACCAACTCCTCGTCAAGTCCTCCGCTCTGCTGCTTGCTCTGCTCTCCCTATTCGTCTTGCCTCCACCACTGTATGTTCAGGCCTTAAATATTGGAATCGAGAAGATCGATGCCTCAGTAACCCTGGTAAGCATCTATGCTGCTGTTTCCTGGACTTAGCGCGCCTATATTAATTACTTGTGGCCTGACTTTTTTGCAGAGTAAGGAATGCAGCAGAAAGTGTGAGTCTGATTTCTGCTCGGGTAACTTGCTTCACAAATAATTCATTAAATGATTTTGAATCTGAAATAAGTGCAAACTTGATTTTTTTTTGGTACAAATTACAAACCGACAAATTATGATAGTCGATTTTGTAGTTTGTACCTGATCTTTTTTTCCTGTGAAATCAAACCAGCGTAACTGATATAATTATAATGAACCTTTGACATACAGTGCCACCGCTTTTGAGGTATGGCAAGTATTGTGGGCTGATGTACAGTGGTTGTCCAGGAGAGAGACCTTGTGACGGACTCGATGCCTGTTGCTTGAGCCATGATGCCTGTGTTCAATCCAAAAACAGTCAGTTGTTCGATATTCTCGCTAATAATTACCTGAATTAATCTGACTAATTTTGACATTTTATTCTGATTCATATATATATATATATATACTGTGTTTTCGGGAATTGGCAGATGGGTATCTGAGCCAAGAGTGCAGCCAGAAATTTTTGAGCTGCATGAAAAGCTTCAAGCAATCTGGAGCTCATTCCTTCAAGGGGAACACCTGTGATACTGATGATGTAATTGATGTGATTTCAGTTGTTATGGAAGCTGCTTTACTGGCTGGAAGATTTCTTCACAGGCCCTAATTAACAACTCATTTTATCAACCAAATAATTAAGACAAAATGTGTTTTATTGTCTCAACCTATTGAAGCTACCAATCACACAGTTTGTTGTTATGCTATCTTTTTGTGTTTGACGAGCAATGTGAGAGGGCATTGTTCTTGTCAGGCACCCCAAAACAAACACTTACAATTGGAGAAGTTGATCTGTATTGTGCAAAAAGCTATGCGTACGTAAAAGTCTGTCCTCTCATAAAAAAAAAGGGGAGATGCTCTTTGCCTAGATCATAATTTTTTAATCTCGCTTACACCATCAGTAACAGTACATACGGTATCAAAAGTAGGGTTGGTCAGTGGGTCGGGTCCAGTTTGGTAAGGTCTACCTCTGGGCTCTGGCCTAAGTTTAGTAGTGGGTTGGATAAAGTTGGATTTGGAGAATTTTCATCGGTACTTAAGTAGGGCTGCAAACTACTACGGAGTATGATACATTCGTCGACAACCCAAACCATGAACAACCTCTCGGTCAGTCTCGAACATTATTTTAATACTCATTTAGTAAACAAGTCAAACATGAATAAGATCTAGTTCAATTCGTTTATGTTCGTGAACAATTCGTTTATGACTCGACCAGTTTCAACTGATCATTCATAAATTATATACTCAAGGGTAATATTGTCATTTCCAATTTCCGTTATTAGCGTAATTAATTTTAATTCTATTTAGTAGTGGGTTGGATAAAGTTGGATTTGGAGAATTTTCATCGGTACTTAAGTAGGGCTGCAAACTACTACGGAGTATGATACATTCGTCGACAACCCAAACCATGAACAACCTCTCGGTCAGTCTCGAACATTATTTTAATACTCATTTAGTAAACAAGTCAAACATGAATAAGATCTAGTTCAATTCGTTTATGTTCGTGAACAATTCGTTTATGACTCGACCAGTTTCAACTGATCATTCATAAATTATATACTCAAGGGTAATATTGTCATTTCCAATTTCCGTTATTAGCGTAATTAATTTTAATTCTATTTAGTAGTGGGTTGGATAAAGTTGGATTTGGAGAATTTTCATCGGTACTTAAGTAGGGCTGCAAACTACTACGGAGTATGATACATTCGTCGACAACCCAAACCATGAACAACCTCTCGGTCAGTCTCGAACATTATTTTAATACTCATTTAGTAAACAAGTCAAACATGAATAAGATCTAGTTCAATTCGTTTATGTTCGTGAACAATTCGTTTATGACTCGACCAGTTTCAACTGATCATTCATAAATTATATACTCAAGGGTAATATTGTCATTTCCAATTTCCGTTATTAGCGTAATTAATTTTAATTCTATTTAGTAGTGGGTTGGATAAAGTTGGATTTGGAGAATTTTCATCGGTACTTAAGTAGGGCTGCAAACTACTACGGAGTATGATACATTCGTCGACAACCCAAACCATGAACAACCTCTCGGTCAGTCTCGAACATTATTTTAATACTCATTTAGTAAACAAGTCAAACATGAATAAGATCTAGTTCAATTCGTTTATGTTCGTGAACAATTCGTTTATGACTCGACCAGTTTCAACTGATCATTCATAAATTATATACTCAAGGGTAATATTGTCATTTCCAATTTCCGTTATTAGCGTAATTAATTTTAATTCTATTTAGTCTTCTATCGCGCAAATCTCCATTACTTTTTGATTCCTTTCATTTTAGGGTTAACCATTACTAATAAGGACAGTTTTGCTAGCGTAGACGGAGGTTCGTAACTTTGTTTTTATTTTTTTTTTGCCGACACCTGTTTTGTAACTTTGGTTTTGTGTTTCTGCTTTTTGTTTGTGGGGTTTTCACTTATATTGCTCTGCATTTTGTGTTTCTGCGTTTTTGTTGTTGTATTCATTCTATCACAATGTGAATGTTTCGATTGCAATGTATTAGTCTAAATGTTATTAGAACTCTTATTCAACGAAATATGTATAATTGTTCACGTATTTGGCTATTTGATCAGTGAAACAACTTAATTGTTCACTAATTTAGCTAAATATTCAGCCATTATAATCATTCGATTACAATGTACGAGTTCAATGTTACTTGGCATTCTCTAGTAAAATTTTCAAATTGTACAGTGAATAACTAAATTGTTCACCGGTTTCGCTAATCGCTAAGGGAGAACATAAACTACCAGACTGATGTTGACACTCATGATTTCGGATGTTCAGATAAATCTATTTCTAGGTCTTCTGGTACACAGTTTTGGAACCCGCCCTACCCCGATGAATATAAGACATCCACTAGACATTTATTTGATACGTTAGATGCGGCGGTTAGTTTCTACAAAATATATGAGAATAGTGCTTGTATTTTCTATGCGCTCTGGTATAAAGAAGATCCATAAAGATGATATTGTGCTTCTTCAACATATGACGTGTCATCGAGAGGGTATTAACAAGAAAAATGAAATCCAGCGATACCGTTTTAGGCACACACACACAAAGAACGAAGAGATAGGAAGATAACTCGTTGCGGTTGTTTGGCTAAACTCTGTGTCAAAAGTTGTGGATGGTGGTAAATATCAGGTGAATGTCTTTGAGGAGAAACACAATCATCGATTAGCTACTGATTTGGGAAAATAATTTTTGCATTCTAATAGATAATTGAGTTATTTTGAGCTTTACACTGACAAAGAAGGAACTCTATGTCGATTACTCTGTACTGACTCAATAGCAATGAAGGATTGCAAATTTTTCGCAGATAGGGTTTCTTTTGATACAACCTACGCACGAACAAGTTACAAGTATGACAATTTAATTTTTAATCTTTGAGGCTTTTTCTTCATAGTTATTTAAACTTTTTACTATCACAAATTCCTCATGTTTTACTATAACACAATGTGTAGTTATGTGTAAAATTGATCACCTACCAAGTGTTGTGACAGAAATGATTCGACAATAAAAAATTAGAACTAAAATAAGAAACACACAAGAATATAACATGGTTCACCAACAATGTGTTGGCTACGTCCACAGACAAGAAGATGCAGCTTGTATTCAAATTAGAGAGTATGTTTTACAGCTTGACTAATAGGGTTTATATAGCTATTACAGATAAACCATAACCCTAGCCAAATAGTGGGCCTAAAACAAGAAAACCCACTTAAAGGCACCCAACAAATCTCCACCTTGACTTGAATCCCCAGACAACAGATGCACCTTAATGCGCCAGAATTACTCTGATCCTCTTCCTGCCTCAGATGCCCCTAAGGGCCTTCAACAGCTTAAAATATTGAGCAAGTCCAAACAATGTTTGAACTTGCCATGTGGAACCGGCTTGGTGAACATATCAGCCGGATTATCAGTAGTGCCTACTTTCATCACCTTAATCGTCTTCTCACCACGCAGGAAATGATATATCATATCTATGTGTTCAGTCCGATCATGATGGACTTGATCATTGGCTAAGCATATTGCACTTAAACTGTCACAATATACAATAGCCTCATCATGATATAAACCAAGATCACTGACTAATCCCTTTAACCATATCCCCTCTTTAGCAGCTTCCGTCAACGCCATATACTCTGCTTCAGTAGTAGACAAAGTAACTGTATGATGTAAAGTTGCCTTCCAACTAACAACAGACTCACCAAGAGTAAATACATAATCAGTCATGGATCTTCTACTGTCAACATCTCCAGCATAATCAAAATCTGTGTAACAAGTCAGCAAACACTGTGAATCACTCCCATAAATGAGACCCACATCATATGTACCTCTAAGGTATCTGAAAATCCTCTTCGCCGCTTGCAAATGTTCCTTCCCAGGTTTCCCCATAAATCTGTTGACAACACTGATCGCTCGATAATATAGTGTAAATATTCAAATAAGAATTCAAATACTTATGCTAAATCACGGTCAATCAAAACAATTTGTAATGACTCGGGTGAACCCAAGGTCGAACCCAAAGGATAGGTGGTTAAACTACTCGTGCTAAAGGTTTACTTAGAATTGCTAATGGTTTTGGGGGGGAATTTTCCTCTTAAGAGGTTGATAGCCAATATTTAACTATCCAAAAGAGAGATGTGAACAACGAAAGGGTTTTAACAATCAATAAAAGATGACTAGGGATCTAATCCTCCACCTAAACAATTGTGACGGTAAATTAGGACACCATTGATGAAATCACATGCATATGCTTAGAATATAGCCATGTAGCATTAGTACTAAGTTCAACTCACGCTTCAACTTAGCACAAAGGGGCTACACCTCGCATAACGCCTCACACTCACGCTTTATTGGCATTATAGAGTCTAATTATCTAGTCTCACACTCACGCTTTATTGACTAGGCAATCACACTCTTGTTAAGTTCAAGCCATTCTCATTAGGTTAAGAGTGTCATCCAACTAACACAAAATCCTAATGTTTCTTCATTTAGATCCATTGAAATCATGTTCTTCAACGCAAGTTGCTTCAAACACAAATTCAAGCAAAGATTCTCATTGAGGCATTTTCGCAAACACCTTATGAGCAACTCTAATCATTAAGTTCAAATGAAGAAAAATCATGTGCAAATCATTCATCAATAGCATCCATAATTATTATAATGTCACAAACATGTTTAGGGGATTCATAGATCCCCAATCAAGGTCACTACTCACTCATAGTGAAGTTACAATCAAAAGTATTCATGGATGAGTATGTAAACATGAAGAGGATGAGTTTAGGAATCTAAAACCAAAGTAGAAATTCAAGAGTATGATGTTGGTCTTCTTCTCCTTTACTCAATCTCCTCGAAATTCGTGCTTGATCTCCTCCAAATCCGTGCCAAAAAGTCCCCCGAAAATCCCCCAAAAACTTTCTATTTATAGCCAAAGTTAGGGTTTTCCGGTACTGTATCCCAGTCGATCGACTGGCGTTGTGTGTTGGCCCAGTCGATCGACTGGCGTTGCTTGATTTGCAGGCCCTCCTGAGAATTGCTTGAGTCGATCGACTGGAACAAAGAAGGATCCCAGTCGATCGACTGAGAAGGGTCAAATTGCAGTGCCTCCTGAGAGTTGATCGAATCGATCGACTGGAGCAATAGAGCATTTAGTCGATCGACTGAAGAAGCTTGATTTGTAGGCTCTCCTGAGAGTTGAGCGAGTCGATCGACTGGAGCAGGGGAGCATTTAGTCGATCGACTGAAGAAGCTTGATTTGCAGGCTCTCCTGAGAGTTGAGCGAGTCGATCGACTGGAGCAGGGGAGCATCCCAGTCGATCGACTGAAGGCCGATTTTTGATAACTCGCTCAAATCTTTGAATTTTCCTCGTTTCTTCGTGCTAAGGTCCTGAGCTCAATGTATGGTTGTTCCAAGCCTGAAATGCAAGGAGAGGGGTCAAATGGCATTGAAAAAGCATCGGGAAAGGACCAAAACTCTTCGTAAATGGGCATGTAAGCTAGTAGAGAATTCGACTCATCAAACACTCCACACTTAGAGTTTGATCGTCCCGAGCAAACAATAAGAACTAGCCAGAGATAAACAATAGGAAAACTTTATTTCTAACTCCTCTAACACAAATATACAATCTAACTCCTTTTCGTAGGTGTGACGAATGCATTTAGCATATGCATTAAGCCTTTAAACCCCTAGGCTACCCTAGTGGACGAGTTATAGTCTCGTGAGAGTTTTCAGAAAAGGGAATACTCACAAATCCCAAGTGCACTTATCCCATGATAATTGAATTTAAGAGTGTTTAACCAAGGTCATGATTTCTCAAAACAAACTCCTCACCCCACGCTAGGACTATCATCACAATACCATCAAAAGGACTTTCGAACCACTTTGAGTACCATTAAGGTTGTGCATTCAAGGTCATCAATACTAGAGCTATCAATCGTCTCATCCAAATGTCTATTCATTTTCAAGGTAATACAATAGAAGTTGAGCTTTTAGTTTGCACAAAAAGTGTCAATCGCTTGCCTATGCTAGCTAGGGCTAGTCCACGGGCTTGCGATATGTAACTCGTTCCCAAGTTTTAGGCGCTTAAGCCGTAATCCATAAAGGGAAGAGGAGTTCGACACGAGAGTTCCCAACAAACAAGTCATAAACCAAATGACATACTCCCGTGCAAGCACATGGATCGTCCAAAGGTCACTCCAACTAGCACACAAAACAAATGATGCACCCGCACAAGTGAATAATGATGGAAGAACATAGAGTCAAGTTTTAAGTGTTTCTTATTTTCTTTTTCTCTCTCCCTTTTTTTTTCTTTTTCAAAAACTGCTCTCACTCCTTATCGTCCTTTTGACGCGAGTCAAGGCGAGGGTTGCTCGACTATTTTCCCGGCTACTCGGACTAGAGATTGGACGGCGTGAGCCACCATCCCACCTAACTGCATAAGTACCGCAGAGGCGAAGCAGAAAATTTAGTTTTTTTTTTGACTCCACACTTAAAACTTGACAATATGTTCAAAAAGCGTATGGAATGTGCGGGAGACATATATGAGCAAGGCACCGTGTTAGAGGACTCAAGTCACCAAGGAATAATCAAGAGATTTAGGTTTTTTTCACGAAGAATTTTTAAAAGTGCTTGCCATAGCTTGATCCAAGGTATTTCAACGAAAATACTTAGAGAATTAGATAGACGAGAGATGGCAATGATATTGGTTTTCAGGAATACACATTCAATGGACTAGGTCGGTTCTAAGCTCAAATTCCGATAAATGTAGCAAATAGGCTAGGTGTGATTTATAGGAATCGGAATTGATAGTCACGAGCCTATGTGGTTAACACTCTCTCATGTAGGGATAAGGTGCAAAAGATGCAAGTGTCCATCAAAAATGATATGCAAAGCATGCAATCATGTGAACTATGCGCACAAACCACTCCACACTTAACTCAAGCTTAGTCCCTAAGCGCAAAGAATGATTAAATAAAGTAAAAGGCGCATAGGAACTCCCCTCGTTTGAAGCACCGGTGACAAAACTCATGGGAGCGATAAATACCCTTTTGGTTGCAAAGGTGGATAAAGAAGGTGAATTCTGAACATGAGCAAAATATGGGTGCATATCCTGTAGAGTGAACAGCACAAATGGTAAACACCTTCAAAATCATATCGAATGTAACATACAACCAAAAGCAAGTAAAGGGCATATCACTCAGAACGGCATACATCACCCAAAATTGCGCCAAAAAGGCGACTTAACATCCAAGTACATGATCCAAATAAGGAAACATCAAAATGTCAATAAAAACATGATCAGAAAGTCTCTGAACGTGAAGACGCTCTCTCGTCACCTCCCGAAGTGGTGTCTCCATCAGTGTCTCCCTCAGAGGCTCCCTCGTCGGTATCTCCATCAGAGGCTCCCTCGTCCTCCTCTAAAGCGTCTGCGGATGGTGCATGAGGCATAGGAGAGGGAGCGCGGGAAGCAGCTGGAACTGTAGCAGCTGGCGCAGTCTGGCCTCTCATCAGGGACTCAAGTGCAGAGCGGACCCACTCCGACTCGGTGCGGACGAGGTCCTCTAAGCGGGCCAAATCACTCCTCATATCAGTCATCCCGGCCGATAACCGAGCAATCTCTGATGTAACTGTCTGCCTCCACTCCGCTGAGTCATCAACGACCGGAGGGGGAATATGGACCGGGGGATCTGCTGCGGGAACCTCCTCATCTGCTAGTGGGAGCTCGTCGTCTGCCTGTCCCTCGGGAACGACTGGAGGTGAGGGTGGAGGAGGTGAACCGGGAGGAGAGGGGGAGAGGTTGGCTCGGCAGTAGAGGGGGAACTTCTGCTTGAAGGCCCTTCTCTTCGCAGCAGCATCAGTCACAAGGGTCTCCACATGGGGTGACGGGTCATGGCTCCACGTCTTACCGTCCCGCTTGACCATATGCATGTTCTTCATCAAATCTATGTCAAGCTTGCTCCTTTTAGGGGCCTCACAACCCTCGTAGCCAAAGGTGAAGTTACACCTTCGGGCTATCAATGTAATCAAGGAGCCTCCTCCCATCCCCTTGTTCCTCGTACCCGGCTTCACCACGGTCTCAAACCGGTCGGTGAGAGTAGCTAGCCAATCAACAGTTCGCCCAAAATCCAAAGCGACCATAATGTCCATATCCGGGAGGGTGACTTTCCTAGCCTTGTCAGTCCTCGTATTAATACCAATAGCTATGACGTGGTGTATAATCTTCCAAACTGGGTCAACTATCGCGGAAGAATTATATGAAGATATAAACCACTCATGCCTACCGGAGATTCTCCTCCAAAGCTTGGACTGGTCATGCTCAGAAATCACCGGGGGCAATGATGCCTCGGGCCGTGGAAATCCCAACCACTCACGGATCGTACTCTCTCTGATCCGGAAATCTCTACCCCCAGCACAAATTTCCAAAAATAAGTCCAATCTACCCCCTCCCCATCTATCTCTTTAACCAATTCAAACGAGCAAGTAAACTCTTCTACAACCCTCTGGTAGGTACCCGGATCATCAGATAATAAGAAGGACAAGCCATATGCAGTAAGGCGAGATTGTACCTCAGTCGCGACCGCTTCGTCAATGCCACGAAGCAAACCCATGTCGGGGCCATTTGATCGCTTGATAATATAGTGTAAATATTCAAATAAGAATTCAAATACTTATGCTAAATCACGGTAAATCAAAACAATTTGTAATGACTCGGGTGAACCCAAGGTCGAACCCAAAGGATAGGTGGTTAAACTACTCGTGCTAAAGGTTTACTTAGAATTGCTAATGGTTTTGGGGGGAATTTTCCTCTTAAGAGGTTGATAGCCAATATTTAACTATCCAAAAGAGAGATGTGAACAACGAAAGGGTTTTAACAATCAATAAAAGATGACTAGGGATCTAATCCTCCACCTAAACAATTGTGACGGTAAATTAGGACACCATTAATGAAATCACATGCATATGCTTAGAATATAGCCATGTAGCATTAGTACTAAGTTCAACTCACGCTTCAACTTAGCACAAAGGGGCTACACCTCGCATAACGCCTCACACTCACGCTTTATTGGCATTATAGAGTCTAATTATCTAGTCTCACACTCACGCTTTATTGACTAGGCAATCACACTCTTGTTAAGTTCAAGCCATTCTCATTAGGTTAAGAGTGTCATCCAACTAACACAAAATCCTAATGTTTCTTCATTTAGATCCATTGAAATCATGTTCTTCAACGCAAGTTGCTTCAAACACAAATTCAAGCAAAGATTCTCATTAAGGCATTTTCGCAAACACCTTATGAGCAACTCTAATCATTAAGTTCAAATGAAGAAAAATCATGTGCAAATCATTCATCAATAGCATCCATAATTATTATAATGTCACAAACATGTTTAGGGGATTCATGGATCCCCAATCAAGGTCACTACTCACTCATAGTGAAGTTACAATCAAAAGTATTCATGGATGAGTATGTAAACATGAAGAGGATGAGTTTAGGAATCTAAAACCAAAGTAGAAATTCAAGAGTATGATGTTGGTCTTCTTCTCCTTTACTCAATCTCCTCGAAATTCGTGCTTGATCTCCTCCAAATCCGTGCCAAAAAGTCCCCCGAAAATCCCCCAAAAACTTTCTATTTATAGCCAAAGTTAGGGTTTTCCGGTACTGTATCCCAGTCGATCGACTGGCGTTGTGTGTTGGCCCAGTCGATCGACTGGCGTTGCTTGATTTGCAGGCCCTCCTGAGAATTGCTTGAGTCGATCGACTGGAACAAAGAAGGATCCCAGTCGATCGACTGAGAAGGGTCAAATTGCAGTGCCTCCTGAGAGTTGATCGAGTCGATCGACTGGAGCAATAGAGCATTTAGTCGATCGACTGAAGAAGCTTGATTTGCAGGCTCTCCTGAGAGTTGAGCGAGTCGATCGACTGGAGCAGGGGAGCATTTAGTCGATCGACTGAAGAAGCTTGATTTGCAGGCTCTCCTGAGAGTTGAGCGAGTCGATCGACTGGAGCAGGGGAGCATCCCAGTCAATCGACTGAAGGCCGATTTCTGATAACTCGCTCAAATCTTCGAATTTTCCTCGTTTCTTCGTGCTAAGGTCCTGAGCTCAATGTATGGTTGTTCCAAGCCTGAAATGCAAGGAGAGGGGTCAAATGGCATTGAAAAAGCATCGGGAAAGGACCAAAACTCTTCGTAAATGGGCATGTAAGCTAGTAGAGAATTCGACTCATCAAACACTAACAACATGGGCAATATCAGGTCTAGTGCAGACCATGACATACATCAGACTTCCTACTGCACTAGAATATGGGACTCGAGACATTTACTCCTTCTCAGCCTCAGACTGAGCTGTAAACACTGAAGACGGAGGACGATTAACAACACTGGGTGTATTTATAGGTTTAGATGAAGACATTTCAAACCTGGATAATATCTTCTGAATATAACTCTTCTGTGACAAGAAAAGCTTTTATACCACTGCCTCGGAGACTACTTAAGTCCATACAAAGACTTCTTCAACTTGCAAACATAGTCATATTTTCCTGGAACTTGGAACCTTTCTGGCTGAGTCATATAAATCCCCTCTTCCAACTCTCCATGTAAGAAAGCTATCTTGACATCTAGTTGCTCCAGCTCAAAATCCTGATGTGCTACTATTGCAAGTAGCACTCTAATAGAAGTGTGTCTGACCACTGGCGAGAAAATCTCATTATAGTCAACCCCTTCTCTCTATGTGAATCCTCTGGCAACAACTCGAACTTTATACTTAATCCCCTCAGATGGTGAAATTCCTTCCGTCTTCTTGAAAACCCACTTACAAGTAACAATCTTTCTCTCCTTAGGTCATTTGACAAGACCCCAAGTCTGATTCTTGTGAAGTGACTCCATCCCATCTCCCATTGCAGCAAGCCATTGTGTAGACTCACTCTAGAAACAACTTCTTTATAGGTGGACGGCTCATGAATATCCACCTCTTCAGCAACCTATAGTGCATAACAAATCATATCCTCAAAACCATACCTCCTTGGAGCTCCAACACTCACTCTTCTAGCTCTATCAAGAGCTATGAAATGCTGGCGTGTTTTGAAGGTTGAGGCTCATCTGATTCTAGCATATCAGCTTCTGTGATAACGTGTTGATCTTCTCCACCTTGGTGCTGCATTTCACTCTACTCTGGAGTAATTTGTAGCTCCACCTGTTTATCAACACTACCACTTTCATGCACAACAGTTAACTTCACAAGTTAAGCATATAACCTTCATCAAATATTACACTTCTGCTAAGGGTCTGTTCTGTAGAGCTTAAATTTCATATTTTCAGTTCAGTGCAGTTAAATAAAGTTCAGTACAGTTAAATAAAGTTCTGTACAGTTAAATTAAGTTAAATTAAGTTAAATAAAATTATATAAAAAATTTTAGATTTTAATTTTGTAGTTCAACATGATTAAAAACTTAAATTAAACACCTTTATTCAAAAAAAAAATATTTTTTAAGTTTAGTAAAGTTAAATAAAGTAAAGTAAAGTAAAATATAGTTCAGTACAGTTAAATAAAATAAAATTAAGTTCAGTAAAGTTAAATTAAATTAAATAAAGTTTTTTTCAGCTCTATCAAACAGCACCCAAGTATAACTCGCTTCTCAGACGGTGACCAAATTCTATATCCCTTAACTTCATCCCCGAAGCCAACAAATATACCCTTCTTGGCCCTTGGTTCTAGTGTACCTTCATTAACATGATAGTAAATAGTGCAACCAAAAACTCTCAGCAAAGAATAATTTGCAAGCTTATTAGACCATACCTCATAGGATGTCTTTCCGCCAATACATGTGTGAGGTCCACGGTTAATCAAATAACACGTTGTGCTTACAACCACTGCCTAGAATCTTCTAAGTAATCCAGTATTAGAGAGAATGCATTGCGCTCTCTCAAATAGAGTCTGATTCATACGTTCTGCCACCCCATTTTGCTGCGGCGTATCTCTCACAGTGTGATGCCGCACAATCCCCTCAGTCTTGTAGAACTCATTGAACTCAGCTGAAAAAAATTCCAACCCGTTATCAGTTTGAAGCCTTTTGATCTTCTTCCCGGTCTGATTTTCCACTAAAGTTTTCCACTGCTTGAACTTGTTGAAGGCTTCCCTTTTGTGCTTCATCATGAACAACCAAGTCATGCGAGAATAATCATCAATAATTGATACAAAATATATGTTACCTCCAACGGATTCAACACGAGCAGGACCCCAACAATCAGAGTGGATATAATCTAGTGTGCCTTTTGTTCTGTGAACATCTTTTGGGAACTTACTGCGATGTAGCTTCCCAAATACACAATGCTCGCAGAATTCAAGGCTCTTAACCTTATAGTCATCAAGAAGATCCCTCTTTGACAAAATTTGCATCCCTCTTTCGCTCATATGACCAAGCCTCATATGCCACAACTTAGTCATCTCCTCTTTGTGAGCCTCAGACGATGCCACAGTTGCATAACCTGTCACTATAGACCCTTGCAAAAAATACAAAGCTCCACGCTTCACACCTTTTAAAACCACATCAGAACCTCTGAAACTGAACCCCTTATGTCTAGTAGACTTAGCAATATCAGGTTCTTTGTCATTAGTGGAACATGTCTGACCTCGTTCAATGTGCAGAAAGAGACATCATGCGTCTGTATTCTGATTGAGCCAATTCCAACAGCTTTGCATACACTGTTGGCCATGGAAACATTGCCTCCGTCTATCTGCTCATAAGTTGGGAACCACTCCCTGCACAGACAAATATGATAAGATGCTCCGGAATCAAGAACCCACACATCCTTGTAGTGTGGTTGTTCATTGGCTACCAAAATCAAATCTTTTTCAGAATTGACATCATGTTCTGCCACAACCGCAGAACCATCTCCCTGCTGCTTCTGCTTCTTAGGGCACTCGTTCCTCCATTGTCCTTTCTCCTTACAATAGTTGCAGACATCATTAACTTTGAAACCATTTGACTTGGACTTCTTATAACTCGTCTTCTTCTTAACAGTTTTGCCATGTCCTTTATTCCCGATAACAGCTAATCCTGATGCCTAATTTTTAGTAACTGAACCAGAAGTTTTATGGTGAACTTCCCTGGTGTGAAGGGCTGATCTGACTTCTTCCAATGACAATCTATCTTTCCCAACAATAAACGAGTCCATAAAATTCTCGTACGACATGGGCAAAGATACCAATAAGATCAAAGTAGCATCCTAATCATCAACCTTAACATTAATATTATGCAGATCCAAACATATTGAATTTAATTGATCAAGGTGATTTATCTGAGGTGTACCTTCCTGCATACGCAAACTGACAGACGTTGCTTCAAAAGAAACTTATTGGTTAAAGATTTTGTCATGTAGAGACTTTCTAGCTTCAACCATAGACCAGCGGCAATATCTTCATCGGCGACTTTGGTGATGACGTCATCAGCCAGACAGCATGATTGTTAAATGAGCCTTCTCCTCCAGGCTATTCAACTCCTCGTCATCATTATCCGTTTTCTTCTTCACAGACAACGGCGCCCACAGACCATGCTGCTTCAGTAGAGCTCGCATCTTGATCTGCCATAATCTGAAATTGTTCCTCCCGGTAAACCTGTCAATCTTAACGTTCATAGCAGCCATCTTTGATGTCAAAATCACAAACCCTAGCAACAACGGCAAAACCCAGCTCTTGATACCAATTTGTTGTGACAAAAGTGATTTGACAACAAAGAATTAGAACTAAAATAAGAAAGACACAAGAATTTAATGTGGTTCACCAACAGTGTGTTGGCTACGTCCACGGACAAGAAGAGGCAGCTTGTATTCAGATTAGAGAGTATGTTTTATAGTTTGACTAGTAGGATTTATATAGCTATTACAGAAAAACCCTAACGTAACCAAATAGTGGGCCTAAAATAAGAAAGCCCACTTTAGATTCAAGGCACCCAACACCAAGGAAATTGTTTAAATTTTTACGAAATTGTTCTGGTTGTCTATAATAATTTAACTCTTTAACATCAATCCCTTCGGGTACAATCTGATTTTTGTTTCTTTTACTGGAGTGGACAATCATTGTAAGTTTGTCACATTAGTTGATGGACTTATATCAAATAAAAATATATATTCTTACGTATTAGTTTTGACATGCTTTAAGAATTTGCTTTTAGAACAACCAACAGTTATTGTTATTGATCAAGATCATGCTATGAAAGTTGTTGTTGCAAAAATATTCAGTTCAGCCATCATAGATTTTGTATGTGGCATATTACCGAGAAATTAAAGGTGAATGTAATTTATTTCGATTTATGCTTGGTAATTATTTACCAATTTATTTCGTCAAGTGGTATCATTTTTTATAGGGAAAATGACAAAGAGGGGATATGAACTACCACCTATTGACAAATTAGGGTCCGGGCTATGAAAATTGACAATTAAGGGTAATTTCAAAATATTTGAATCCTCAATTTCACAATTAAGAGCATCCTCCACCATGACTAAAAAAATATGTCATCCATCTCTCTCATTTAGTCATGTCTCATGATCTATTTGGTCATGGACATCCCACTCATGACCAAACATAAAGTTCATCATCACACTCTCTCTCTTATTTCTACATAAATACAAACATATAAATATCAAAATATATCAAAATGTATCTCTATTTATAGGTCTTCAAAAATTATTAATATTAGTGATTATTTTATTTTTTAATAATTTGTCATTTTCAAGATATATTCGTTACAAAATCTGGATTTAAACTGATAAAGTTCTGACGCGTGACAGGTGTCGCATTATTATTGGTTCAACTCTCATAATCAAAACTAAAAAAAATCATGAGATGATCACATTTTGGTTTGGTCATGAGTTGATTTTTTCTACGAGTAGAAAAATCATGAGGGGTGCATGATTTTTTCAATCACCTTCCATGACTCTTTTTCATGACTCAAAAGATCATGGTGGGGATGCTCTAAGGGCAACAAGGTTTTTTTCATTCATTCGTTTAGTTAACTTTATTAATTGACGGAGTGATATTCCGCCAGTTAAGTGTAATTATATGGGAATTAAATATTTGAAAATTACCTTTAATTGTCAATTTTCATAATTCGGACGTGATTTGTCAATGAGTGATAGTTCATACCCTCTCTTTATCATTTTCTTTTATTATATCTCGTCCCTTAGTATCATTATTCATCAATTGCTTGGCTTAGTAAAAATCTTTCAGGCTTAAGAGAAATTGCGCAGGCTCTCAAATAAACCAAATTGATTTGGAATACATTAAAAATTATAGAAAACTTAGACAGATGTCTCAGTCATAAGAACAATTTACTCCGGGTTAAGAAAAAATGTTCAGACATAATAACTTTTGCTCAGCAATATATCCAGTTTGTTTTAGTGTTTTTGTAAAATGATAAGGTCAAGACGCTATTGGCCATAGTGGGTTATGTCAACGGCCTTAGAAAAAGTGAGTAAATTTGGAAACAATTTGAAAGATTAATTACAAAAGCAACTCAATTTTGAATTTTGAGTTTACCGGAAAAAAATTCCGTTCACTAGATCATATAGATGATTTGTAAACTGAGCGCTCTCCTACACCAACCATTACAAACAAGGCACAATACACTGGACTGATTACAATATGATGCATGAAGGCAAAACTATTGAGCTTAAAGCAGAAACAACAAGAGAGCACTTAGTAGTTAACAACTGACAGCTAACTGCTTTTACTTTTATTTTTCAAAGAACCCATAAGAAAGCTCCCATGGCGAACTTCCTCTTGTGCTCAACATCTCCACGCACCGGCAGGCCATACTGAGCCAGCAAGCAATCCAGCTTCCACTCAGGCATCACCTCATAATCAGCTCGAGTGTATCGAGGGTAGTGAAGCGGCATCTGGAAGTGGACGCACTGCTTCTGCTGCTGCTTAGTAGCTCCACAGCCAGCAGCAGCCATGTTTACTGGCTGTGGCTGAGCCATAACCTCGGCCGCTCCCGCAGCGCTTGGACTGATCCCCACTATCATTCTCAGCTTATTATTTTATCTTTTGTATGATCCTGTCTGGAGATGGGTTTGGCTGATTCTGGTTGCTGTGAGGCCTATTTATAGCCATAGAGACTTGGAGAGACGTGAGCTGAATTGGGGGCAATTAATCAAATTGACAAAACCAAAGCTAGCCAATAAAACGAGACCATATACATCCTCTGACTTGGGTCAGTGACAGATGGTTAATTTACACCACACAAGTTGGATTCGAGTTATGCATTGTTGTAGCCGTCACGGCATATTCTTGATTGATTGTGTCGACAAATAACCTATGCTGGCTTGCAATGCTGTGCTATCTTCATCATCGGTTTTGGCTCCTTGAGGAAGCTTTCAGAGGTTTCTTAACATATATAATCCTTGCGTGGGTGGCACGAGCAGCTTTCAGTCCATATGGGCTAGAAGAGATTCTAGACTTTCACATTTTATGCTTGGTGTGTGGGGTCCGTCTTTAATCCAATCCGAAATAGTTATCACGGTACTTATTTGGACTTGTAACCGACCTTAAAGACCGAATTATTTATGTAGACCCAAACTAGACCGGTGAAAAAGACTTGTTAATGCTTATAAAAGTCATTCAACTCAAATATGAAAAAGTAATCTTAAAACATCGATCAACACTATCCTTTATAAAACATTACAAACTTAGAGACTACTCAAAATAACAAGATGGCAAACAGCTTGTGTTGCGGCTCATCTGATACTGAAATGCATGTAGATGGATATGCTATCAATGTATATCTTCTTTGAACTACCATTATTTGGCAAAACGAAAATTGAAAAAACTTTTATCAACTAGGCCATGTACATTAAATCCTCCTTTGAACTAATCCCACACATTGAGTGGCCCAAAGAATGACAGTAAGGGCAGCATTCAAGGGCTTCTAAAAGGGGGATGAAACCAGTGGATCAGATAAACATCTGTTTTGAGTCTCATACATGAGATTAAAAGGCCAGCATTGCATTGATGCACAAGTTACCTGGGGAAGAGGGCACTCCAAAACTAAAGATATGAAAGAGACCCGATTATCATAGCTGGTGGAGGTTGGCCAGAGCTATAGCAGTGAATGCTGATGACCCACCCTTGGGTCTTGTGGCCGAAAGAGTCTGAAGATCTTATTGCAAGGCCGCTTAGTGAGCATCTAGGGAGGTTGTGGATTAATAACAGGTAAAAAAGATCAGCTTCGTGGCATTAAGTATTCTAGTAAGACGATCACTTTCCAACAATTTATACGAATCCAGTTTTGGACATATTTTTATTGAGTTGTTCAAGCAGAAGCGCTCAAGTACTCTAGTAGTACCAACACTTCCCAACAATTTATACGAATCCAGTTTTGGACATATTTTAATTGAGTTGCTCAAGCAGAAGCCCTTATTGAAATGTTCAAGTCGAGATTAGGCATGGTGGACGAGTTTTCAGCTAGGAAATAAAGACGAGATATATACCAAAACACACTCATCTGACACCCTGATGATTCCCCGTGGAATTAGAAGGGAACAGAAGCGGCTGCAACTAACCTCGCTTTGCTTTCTCTTCATTCCCTTTGAGTAATGCACCTTCACCAAATATCGGCAATGGGTGTCCTCTTCAATCTGATATTCTAATCTCGACTCCAAGGATGTCCTTAACCACTTCATATGACACAAAAGCAATTGCTATCGATGGGACCACCTGGACAGAATTTTACAGCATTAGTGGGATAGAAAGCTCAAATAAATTAATATCCACATGTTGATAAGGCATATATGAAGGAAAGATAAGATGAGGGTCATTTACCTTCACTGAATTAGGAACCAGGCCTTTGTACAGTGCTCCAAAGCCTTCATGGCGAACAGTTTTTGAAAATGCATCTATCATGCCTGTATATTCAAGTGGAGCCTTACCTCCAGTGACAACAGAGGAAGCATCCTTCCAGCCAACCATCTGCATTCTTCTACGAATGACGTCAAGAGGATAAGCAACAGTTTGGCCAACAGTGCCGGCAGCGGCTCCACAGGCCAGTCTAGTTACCACACTAAGTTCAGTATCTTCTCCAAGGCCAAATGGCCTGCTCTTGATCAACCAGTCCTTCAAAGACTCGTAGACAGCAAAGTTGAGACCAACATACGGAATCTGCAATTACAATGAGCAGCATAATCTTAAGAGTAAAACATTTTCCTAGCAGCAACCAGCGTGATACACGGTCATTAGAACGCACTCTGTACGATGGTGTAATCAATACCATGATATTAAACAGTAGTCATATAAGGCTACAAGGTCGAAATGAGTGTTGTATCTAGAGAAGCCAACATACTTTCATTGAATTTTTTCGAACCTCTTCACAACTAGTTAGCAGTATGCATCTGAAAAGGAAACAATTTCAAGATGACAATTTTGAACTTACAACTCCAATCACAGATGGAAGCCAACCCCTGTATAAAGATCGAGCACCTTCCTGACGTATAATAGTAGACAGACCATGGAACATTCCTCTGTATTGATACGGAGACTTCTCAGTCTATAGTACAAACCATATGAGATGTCATTAGCCAGGAAAATACCACTGACAGCCATCGTAGTACCGAAATAAATTTGGCAAGGAAACATAGTACCTGAACAGTAAGTCTTCCTCGGACCATATCCAAAGGATATGTTGCAGACATGGCAATGATACCGGCACAAGCTCCAGCTCCAAGGCGCAAAAGTGGAGTTAGCTGCGCCTCTTCTGCAACCGCAGTAAAAAACCATTGATCAATACATAAGCGCAATGTAGGCAGAGATTATGAAGCAGAATTACTTACACAGTCTCAGCATATATAAATCGCTAATATGATGTAAGTTACTGTCACATGGATAAAGCTCAGCAGAAATCCGCATATATTTGTTTAGCGTGGTTATCACTTTTGACTAACCGTCAGCAAAAAGCAAGATAATTATATTGAGTACCTAATTCAATTCTCATGAAAAGGAAATGATCGTATAGTTATTATGCTAACTTGACACAAATGGTTTAAACTCGATGGGAAGGAAGATTGTTGTGGTTAGAATTGTCTAGTACCAAGAGTGTGAAATAAGTGACATCCCATAGGAAAAACTTTGGTAAGGACATATTTACAACTAGGACTGACAAAGCAATCATTTTAATCTTACCTCGTATTATAGATTCTAAAAATGTCAAGTGAAGTCATACCGAGTATCAGACATTGTAAGGGTCTAAAAGGTCGATGATGTACAAGATATATGAGAAGAATGGATTTACCATTGCCTTCTTGCTGGCGGTACATATACAAGATTCCCCTGCACAGTGAGAGATATTTGCATGGTCAGATAACAGCCAGACTTAATGGACCCGAGGAACACAACTTAATGATAACAAAATGGCAACAAAACAGAACACTACACCAAAAAGCATTGGTAGAAAGTACGCGCAAAGAAAAACTTAGTACTCAACCCAATAAATTATCAAGCGTGTCGACTACAAACATCAACATACTTGGAAGCTTGCTCGTAGCTGAAAAACTTGACTGCTGAGTTTGGGACTATGCGAGCACAGTTGGCACCATTTCCTTTGAAAAGTCCTCGAAAACCCTCAGTTCTCCAAATGTATTTCAGACCTTGAATTGTTCCGTTATACTTTATATTATGGGGATTCTGGACCTGCAACAAATGATGAGGTATCAGTGAATTAAACAGTATGTGGCTCGAATAGCCAATACACAATGAGAATTCATATATGACTAGTTCAGTCCTCATTTGCAAATTTTTTTGAATGAAAGTAATTTCCATTACAGTATTGTCAATTATACATTGCAATTTGAAAAGTACACTGAAATGAGTAAATCTGCATAATAAACCTGAAGCAATATCTTTAATCGTTCCAAAGGAGCTACAGCCGTCCGTGATCTACATTGATTGAGAACGTGAGTTAGTCATTGAGTAACAAAAACGAAGTTCCAAGAATATCAAATTAACATAAAGGATAAAAGTTCTCAATAAACAGTCAAGAAAACTATGCAAAGGCCATTCAAAACCCACGATGATGGAATGTTTTCTACACTTTGTTTTCATCACATACGATTAATCTAAGGCCACTAACCATTGAATAACAATTTCCTGTTAAGCCTAAGACGGTTAACATCAGCTCTGCACAATGCAAGACTAGAGCGCAGTTACTTAATTCATTGACAGTTTCAAATTCATATTTTCCTCTCTTCTTTTTTTTCTCAATAGAAAACCAGGTCAATTCCTTTCCTGTTCTGCTTAACCTTACACACCAATCACCATAAACAAAACTCGAATCGGTAAGCTCCATTTCATGACACTATTCTACAGGCGAATGATCCTACTCCTTTAGTTATACCACAAAAGCACTATTTTCCAGTGAAAATAGTAAAAGCACAAAAGATCCTACTCCTCTAGTTATACCACAAAAGCACTATACCATAAATCCAAGCGAAAAGAAAAACAAAGCAAACTCACACTCCTCCAGCGACTCCGCCAGCAACAAGCGATTTACAAATGCTAAGAGCCGCGTAGCTCGGGGTAGTCACACTGACACCGTCTCTAGCCAGCTTGGCTTCCTCAGCCAAATTCACGATGGTCTTCACCGTCTCGCTAGTCTTCCCAACCACATCCTCCGACGCCATCAAATCAAACTCAATCACCGAAACCGATCGAGGCGCGAGGGTTTCAGCAAAAGCGGCGAAGTTTAGAGAGTGAGGTGACGGCGTGTGAGTTGAGCTTCGGTTTATATATTATGAGAAAGCGATGTATAGAGAAAGAGAGTGAAGTTGTGGTGGCTACACGCGCGAGTGGGACGAGAGCTGATGGAAGCGAGCGTTTTCCGGACTGTGTAGATCGTACCCATTTTCCTGCTTTTATTGAAACACTCTTTGAAGCCTGAAATCTGGCCCACTAAAGTTTGGGCTATGGTAAGCCCTGGTTGCCAGACGGCCCATTGGGCGTTTTCTTGCACAAGGTTGGTTATGCAATCGGGAAACTTACGATCTGTTGACTTGAAAATTCAGCTTTTAAATTCGAATTGCAGTTTTTTTTAATCATAAATTCGAATTGCAGTTGAATACCTCATTAGAATCTCTATTTAAACCATTTAACTGGACTTTTGTTTTTAAAAAAAAACTGGACTTTTGTTGTAGCTTAAAAGTTAAGTACTACTCCCTCTGTCCCCATTTGTTTGTCCACTTTCCTTTTTTGGTGTCCCCTAATGTTTGTCCACTTTCCTTTTATATACATAACTCAATAATCAAATCAATCTTCTCTTTCCTACCAAAAAAATTATTTTAATTAAGAAAATTGTACTTTCCTCCACTTTCTCTCTCTTATTATCATTTATTTACTGTACGGGACCCACATTCACATACACTCTCCTCCACTTTTTCTCTATCATTGTCCTTTATTTGTTTTTCTTAATTCCCGTGTCCATTGTCCTTTTGGACAAACAAATGGGGACGGAGGGAGTATATCTAAATACTTTTGATTAAGTCATCAAATCAGTCGGTCCATTTCTTGCACATGATTCCTTATATCCGGGTTCAAGTCTTATGGCCACCAATTTTCTCACGAGACTTGTGCTTTAAATGTCGAAAAATGTACCAATAATTTCAGGGGTAGATGTGTGCGGAGCCATAGTAAATGTGACGGACCCGGCCCGTGCTTCAAGATGCGGATATATGTACCAATGATTTCGGAATCCTGTCGAGATGTCTTGATAGAGCTTCAAAGATAAATATATATACACTATATTGATAAAAATTATCGCGATATACATTGTAGTGTTACAAATTATACCACTCCATCAAAAAATATTAAAATTTTCTATTCCATTCAATTTTGACTCAATTCAAAAGGGTGCCTATTAGATGATAGGAGATTGGATCTAGTTCAGTGATCACATCATTGTATTTCAACATTTGTTTTTTTTCTTGATTTGTGCGTGTCATCCTTGCACAGGCCCATGCCTGGTGCTTTTGTATTGATAGGTAAAATACATTTGTGAGAAACGAGTTCAACGAAATTCCAATTGACCGCCAGAAACTTGAATTGAATGATCAAAAGCGTGAATCAACGAAGAATGGATTTGGGAGAAAGCTTAGGGTTTTGCATTACTGTAAAATTGAAATGACAGATGAGACTGAGGCAGGAGGGAAGATAAAGGAAAGAGTAGATGACGTCGTTTCATGCCAAACGTAGACTTTCACGCTGACGAAGAAACGACTCCGTTTACACTACCCTGTAACAAAAATACAAACTACAACGAGAATTCCCTCCAAAGCCAAAACAAACAAACAAACAACAACCCGTGCACTAAAACTCCCAACTTCAACTCCAATATCCCCCCTCAAGCTGCGAGTGTAGGAAATTAAACACTCAAAGCTTGAAACACAAGTAAAGTAGATGCTCTCCTATCAAAGATTTGGTGAAGATGTCGACCGGTTGTTAATTGGTGCTGATGTCAAGAGGCAAGACAAACTTGAAGAATACATGAAAACGCACCAAATGACAATCCAACTCCACATGCTTTGTACGTTCATGAAACACTAGGTTGTGGGAGATATGGATGGCAGCTTTGTTGTCACAATGGAGCAGAATAGGAGCAGTAATCGACACACCCATATCAGCGAGCAATCTGGCAAGCCAAGTGAGTTCACAACAAACAGTCGCCATGGATTTATATTCAACCTCAGCATAAGATCTGGACACAACAGACTGTTTCTTTGTCTTCCAAGAGATGATGCAAGGGCCAAACATAACACAATGGCCTATAATAGACCGCCTAGTCAATGGGCATGCTGCACAGTCAGCATCACAAAAGGCCTTCAGTGTGAGGTATGATGAGGAAGGAAACAAAATACCTTGAGCTGGTGCCCCCTTAACGTATCTGAGGAGTCTAAGAGCTGCAGCAAGATGCTCCTCCGTGTGATGTTGCATAAACTGGTTCAGAATGTGTACATGGTAGGCCAGATCAGGTCTAGTAATCGTCAACTAGATCAACTTTCCCACCAGTCTTCTATAATGAAGTGAATCAGGTATAACATGGGATGTAGACATACTTAAGTTGTGCTTGAGTTGCAAAGGTGTTTTTGCTGGCTTGCAGTCAGGTAAATTGTGCTCTTCTAAGAGTTCCAATGCATATTTCCTTTGATTCAAAAATATACCATCTGTTGATCTTGTTATTTCCAAACCAAGAAAGTATTAAGCAACCAAGGTCTTTAAGTCTGAATTTCTGGTGTATGAACTACTTGACTTCACCAATCAAAGACTATGAAGTACCAGTGATAATAACATCATCCACATATACCAATAATATCAAGAAATGTGAGCCTCTGGTCAAAGTAAAAAGAGAATAATCATTCAAACTAGTCTTGAATCGAAACTCAATCAAGGAAGTGCTGAACTTTGCAAACCATCGTCTGCTTGCTTGCTTAAGACCATAGATACTTTTCACCAGCTTGCACACTTTCCCATCTGCTTTCTCTTTCTTATAAAATCCAGGAGGGAGTTTCATAAATACTTCTTCATCAAGAGTACCATGGAGGAAGGCATTGTCTACATCCAGTTGATGTAATTGCCACTGTCTTGCTACTGCTGTGGCTAATAAACACCTCACAATAATCATCTGGCCACTGGAGCAAATATATCATGATAGTCTAAACCCTCTACCTGAGTAAATCCTCTGGCCACAAGTCTTGCCTTAAATCTTTCTACAGTACCATCTGATAAGTACTTGATTTTGAATATCCATTTACAATCCACCAATGTGTTATCTTTGGGCAGGTCTGTCAATACCCAAGTGTTATTACACTCCAGGGCTTTAATCTCCTTTTACATAGCTTACAGCCATTTAACATATCCTTACTGGCCTGAGTGAATGAAGTTGGCTCCTTCAAATCAAAATTCTTCATAGAAAAAATGCTGTGGTGAGGAGCACATTTAAAATCTGACACAAATTGGTCCATCATATGTGGGGAAGTTCTCTTTATCACAGTGATGCGTATATAGTCCTTGGACCAAATGGGAGACTTATGATGCATGGTAGACTTTCTCATGAGAACAGATGAGTGAGTAGTATTTTCAGTTCAAGAAACGTCGGCAGGTAACTCAGCTGCAATATCAGTAGGTAAAGCGACAGTAATATCAGGCACTGTAGATTTACCTCTCAACTGAGTATCTTCTCGACTTCATGAAAAACTGGATCATCAGGATTATCTGCATCAAAAAATAATGAATCATCTTCAGTTGCCTTATCTGCAACTAGATCCTCATCATTGAAAGCCTAATCATCATGTATGACTAGGAGAGTTGATAAAACTGGTCTGGTAGCAATGGGAATAAATTTTCTCTTATAATGGAAAAAAGTTTCCCTGAAAATCACATGTCTGCTGATCAAAGGTTGCTGAGTAGATAGACTAAATAGTTTGTATCCTTTTTGACCAACTGAATATCCTAAAAAATGCATTCAAATGCCCTAAGATCAAACTTGTCTCTTGTGTGAGTATTTGTGCTTGCATAGCATGAACAATCAAATACCCTTAAATAATTAATGTGTGGTTTTTCACCAAACAACATTTCCCATGGACTTTTACCTTTCAAAACAGGTGTGGGAAGTCTAATAATGATGTGTGTTGCTGTCAATATGCTATCACCCCAAAAGTGTTTAGGTAAACCAGCTTCAAACATAAATGCTCTAACCACCTCAAGGATATGTCTATGTTTCCTTTCAGCCAAACCATTCTGTTGAGGTGTATAAGAACAGCTGCTCTGGTGTATGCATCCTTTAGAGAGGAAAAAAGAAGTGAGCCTATTGTTAAAAAACTCTCCTCCATTGTCAGGCCTAAAGATTTTGACTGTCTTCCATAACTGAGTGTTAATCAACTGGAACAAATTCATAATAATATCAGGTGTGTCTGATTTGTGTTTCATCAAGAAAGTCCACACTACCCTGGTATAATCATCAACAACAATTAAAAAATAATGAGCCCCTGATATAGTAGGAACATGAAAAGGTCCCTAAACATCACTGTGTAGAAGCTCAAATGGATTGCTTGTATTATGAGTGCTCATAGGGAAAGAAAGTTTGGTCTGTTAGGCCAAAGGGCAAACAGTACACTGGTACTTAAAAGTCTTACAATTCACACTTGGTGAGTTATTTCTTAGTAACAGATGTACAATATCAAAAGGAGCATGTCCTAGTCTGTTATGCCACAATTCCACCTCATGAAGTGGTTTTTGAACTTCAAGACTGTTAGCAGCACTTGTATTGTCAACTGGCTTCCTTTGTTTGATGATGTATAAGGCTCCCACGGGCTTACCAGTCTCTAGGATTGTCCTGGTTTGATGGCCCTGAACAATACAAGTGGTTTCAGTAAATAACACTCTATACTTTAGGTCTGCTACAAGTCTATGGACTGATATCAGGTTTACTTGAAACTCTGGCACTAACAGAACATCATACAATATTACTCCACTCTGCAGATGGCAATCTCCCATTCTTTTGATTTCAAAACACTCTCTATTAGGTAAAGTAACTGATGGACCATAATTGTATGAATCATAAACACAGTTAAACCCACCAAATTAGACTCTTTGTCTATTTAACTTTTGCTTGTTAGTTCCGATATTTATCTACAGGGTATTTTGAAGTCTAGAGAGAATACAGGCTAAGGAGGACTTTTAAAGCTGAAAATGAATTACGAGTCATTCCAGGACACGACCAAATTCCAACTTTCAAGAACCGACTTGGAATCACTCAAATATGCTAGAACAGTCGGCATTTGGACAGGAACGCAATGCAAAGGCACCGAGCCCGGTAAAGGCCAAACAAGGGCAATTTCAGCCGATTTGGGATTTCGACCATGTTCGGGGCAGAATTTGGCTTAACTTCCTTCTTGAGATCATCTTAGAATGATATTTTCATTCAGAATACACTCTCCAAAATCCAAGAAGCTCCGACCAAAGCTCCGGTCAGATTCCGGTCAAACCGATGGCTTTTTGGAGACAAATATCTCAATCCACTCAACTCACTTCCTCCTCCACCTTTGGCCACCTGTCCCGGCGGCTTTGGGAGAGCAGCCGGCTGCTTTGGGTTGCCCTCTCATCCCTTGCCATGTGTTGTGATCTCAATCCACATTCCTCTCATCTTGTGCCAAGTGGTGGCTTCTCTTCCACGTCCATTGCCTCCCTTAGCCTATAAATAAGACATCCCCTTCTCCTTGTAATTCATCCCAAAATGTGGAGAGCTCCTCTCTCTACAAATTCCAAAATCACAAATCACTTATCTCTCTAGATTGAGAGCACAATCATGTAAGCACTTTACTTTGGAATCGAAGCTTTAGCACTTTCAACGGTTTTTGTAAGTATTCTCTTTTTTACTTTACTGTCTTTTCAATTCAGTACTTTACTTTCCTGTCTTTACTTTCAAAAACTTTACTTTCTGTCTTTCAAAACCTTTACTTTTCAACGCACTTAGCTATGATGTCCTGTTCCATGAATAGTCATAGCTAAACCCTTCATTCGGTTGAAGGGGTGTACTTGTACCATACAATGTTTTAGACCATTCGCTTAGTGCCTCTCTGTGTTCAAAACTTGTTCTATGTGCCACATATTAGGTTAGAACTTCCAAGGTTGAGTAGATGCTTTAACGGGCAAAACTCTTTCGTGGGGTTCGTGAACATACTCGGGTAAGTGGATGCTTTAACGGGCAAAGCTTATCTGAGGAGTTCGACCTCTTTTAAAAACCATTTGGTTGATCGTAACTGAAGATCAAATGGATGCACATAAGGCTAAGATACTTCGAAAGAAGGAATTAGTCTAAATAGAACAAGTGTTCTAAACGATGTTGCAAGTCTTGTGCTAGAAATAGCCTCGATTCATCTTTGAACACTTAGTATGATCATTAGAGGTCAATGATAAACTGACTATGATACAAGGCTCCTGAAATCGAATCCTTTCCTTACAGTCCATTATCAACTGTTGTAATTTACTTTCAGTTCTCAAAGCACACTCAAACCCAACCCCAATCGCACTTTAATTTATGTGTAAGCTTCATTAAAGAACAACTAATCCACACCGACTCTCTTGGGTTCGACCCGTACTTAACACTTGCTACCCAGTAGTGAAGTCGCGAGTAGCGGACTTATAAATTTATTTGTACATTTGCTCTGACGACAAGCATCTGTCAGTAACCCTATGAACCTCCTTTAATTCATGAACATTTCTCAACAATTTTGCATCATAAGTAAAATGACTAGTAGCACCACTATCAATTAAACAGTCACCATTGACCATAAATTCAGGCTGAAAATTTGCTATACCTGCCATGTGAACTTGGGTACTACTCTTGTCCGTCTGTCCACTTCCTTTGATCATAGCCAATATCTGCTCAAGTTGTTCATTTGTGAACTTGTTTGCACCAGTATCACCAGAATGTCCATCATTACCAACATTAGTAACTGCATTAGCAGAATATCTTCCTCTTGTATTTGTGTCACCATTTAAATTTGCATTCTTATTCATTATGTGATTCTGTGGATAACCAATCAGTTTATAGCAATTTTCTTTAAGATGACCTGGTATCTGACAATGACTATAGAATAAGGATTTAATGCAAATGGTACATTTTTGTAAAAAAATACAAATCGATCACAGTTCTTGATTTGGTCATTTGGACGAATGAGATTAAATACCGTTTATGGTTGATTTCTCGGTGACAAATTATAAATTATTAGTGACAAACTATGTCGTACTTTTAGATTTTTGGCGACGAATTGTAATCCAATTTTGACAAACTTTACATTTTACACTAAAAATATATTTTGTACCTTATCTTTACTCCTTGGTTATATATCGAATACAAATGTTTCATTTATTACAGTGAAAGGAATTGGTGAACAATGTACATTTTGTGAAATATTCACCTTGAATGAAATCTAGTGCAGTCAAGTGAAAACAGTTATTTAATATAACAGTTTTAGTGTGTGTTTTAAGTGAAACTGCGTTGTTTTGAAAAAAATATAATTTTTAATTTAGATGTTATATTAATGGAACGATATAGTTTTGATATTCGTTTCTCTGAATTAAGTCATTTTCAAATGATTGTTTTTTAATTCACTGCACGAGATATGAATCCGTTCATCTCCACTCGAAAGAATAATATTTTCCTCCATGGTGATTAAATTGAATAACTCTTATTAGATTAATATTTACATCAATATTGTTGTGTGCACATACATACTTCCGTCATTACTATGGTGTGTCCAATTCATACCTTCCTACTTTCTACACTATTTATGTAGACTTGATAAAATGGGCGGGTCGGAGAGGTAATGGACATGTACTTAACGATTAGCAGATTAAACAAGTCAATCAGTTAAAATCCATTTGGATTAGCAGGTTAAACATGGGGATTGTTAACGGGTAAATGATCAAACAGGTAGCAGGTCAAATGAATTAATCCATTTAACTAATTTAACTTGTTTAACCCATTTAATTCGTTTAGTTTAAAACATATTCGATTCTTTAGACGTTTATATGATATAGACTTTTGTAATTATTATTACTATTTTAAAAAGTTGGTAATGAGTGAATAACTCACAGACTCATACCGTAAATATAACATGGTGATGTTCGAACTCTTGACTTTATAAGTTCAGTCAGGTGTTCACACCACTAGACCACCACCCGCCCGTTAAGTTGAAAAGCGATTATTAGGTTAAGGTTAGATTTAATTGATTGAGCAAAATTATACACAAAAGTTCAAAATGGAATAACTCATAACCCTAGGTTTATCCCCCAATCCGAATTATACAAACCAAGAGTCACAAACAAAATTAAACGAAACTAGGACTTCCCTGTGACAGTGCGAGCTCCTCCTCTTTCCAGCCAGTCGCAATGGCCGCTGGAATCACTCCACGGTCACTCTTGCACCGGCTGGACGGAGACTAATCCGAGCTTCAATCTTGTACACCGTCGTTCAATCACCAGCATTTGGTCACGAATCACTCTCGACCCGTCAATCACTGACTCACTCGTAGCTCAATCGCTCAAAATCGCTCTTGGAGAGAAAAGCCCCAAATCTGAATTAAGAACCTATATTTGATTTTCAGGTGCTTAATACTCGAGCTTGAGCTGCGTCAAAACGTAGCGTTTGGTCGTAACGGAAATACCGATCATTGGCACGTCTCAGCATTTAATGGAACGTTGTCGTCTTTTGGCCGAGTCTCTTCCTTTGCGCAAAAAGTTTTCGTTCTCCTTCTCCCTTCAAACTCAATCAAACGCGCCAAGTGAAACGGCGCCGTTTTATCCTTCTGTAATCAGGCACAAGGAGTTATTCTACAATTAGCTAAAAACCTGCATAATTTGGAGACTACACCACAAAGGGAAAAACCAACAAATATCTAGTGTTTGAACTCAACATCATAGATATGATTATGCTCAATTAACATGTTAGGCTTATTTACAATTTAACATAAACATGTTAAACAGATGAAACATGTTAAACAAATTAACTGGCTTAACTCGTTAGTCGTTAACAACTCGACCGTATTTACGATCTTTTAATGGGTTTTGGGCGAGCTAGAAAGTAATGGATTGGATGGTCATTTCTAATTTAGTATGTTCATTTTGTGATTGTAATCAGATACATAAATGTCACTGTTTTTTTGATAGTGGGTTTACATCTCATATAAGACATATCAAGGAATACATCACATACAAGATATTTCTCGGGTATAAGTATATTTCTAGCCTATTTGAGTACCAGGACCCCTTCACATTTCGAAATTTTGTTTAAATATAATGTATATTAATTATTTAAATTAAAAATTGATTTTCTTGGGATTGGGCCATTAAAAACTTAATTAAAGCTCATGTCGGAGCAGCTGTTAGTGCACACATATTTTCTTTCAAAGATCAAAGACAAAGTTTGGTAAGAAAATTACTTGTTGGAAATCGAGCTTAAACACTGCATACCGCACTCGTTTGACTGCAGTTGTTGATGTTGTTAGATTGCTACTTCAGCGAGGGTTAGCTTTTCGGGGCCATAATGAAATTGAGGATCCACTCAACAAGGGAATTTTTTTAGAAATTCTCGATTGGTATAGTTCAAGTAATCTTGATGTTTAGAAAGGTGATGAATGCGAATGCTCCCGAAAATAATAAAGTTCAAGAAATCTTGATGTTGGAAAGGTGATGAATGAGAATGCTCCCGGAAACAATAAAATTATTTGTCATTCGATTCAAAAGGATATTATAAAGGCATGTAGATCTGAGACAACAAAAGCAATCATAAGGTGATATTGGAGATACATTCTTTTCTCTATTAGCCGATGAGGCTCGCGATTGTTCGGTCAAAGAGCAAATGGCTATTGTGTAAATGATCGTGGAATAGTGATGGAACATTTCATTGGACTTGTTCATGTTGTTGATACCACATCACTAGGTGTAAAAAATGGGGATTGATGAATTCTTTGCCAACTGAGGATTGTCTCTCTTCAAGCTTAGAGGCCAAGGATATGACGGAGCTTCTAATGTGCGAGGTGAACTTAATATATTGAAGACTCTTATATTGAATGAAAATCATTGTGCAAAGTACATTTATTGTTTTAATCACCAATTTCAATTAGTTGTTGTAGCCGTTGCACAAAGTAAGCAATTTGTGTGTGAGTTCTTTGAGTATTTGTCTATGATTACAAATATGACTGATTCTTCTTACAAAAGTAAGGATGAATTTCGGCAAATACAACATGAACATTTGATGGAGATGTTAGCAAATGGTGAAATTACTACCGGAAAAGAATTGAATCAAAGAAACAAGCTTGGCTTGTCCGGGAGCTACACGTTGACACTTTACAACTTTTGTCCCAAAAATGGTATTAGCATTCTTAACATGGAAGATGAGGTTCAAAGTCGCTTTCGTTTGAGTCGCGCTAATACAAATGACTCTCACTTTCGAATTGATATATTATCAGGTGTTTAATTTTTTTTAATTATTGAATTCATTTTGTTAATATAGAACGCTAACTCTATGTTATATTGGTGATTGACCGAATTGGTCAAGCGATGGAGAGTCGTTTAGTGAGTGAACCACACAATTACTCACTTGTGTTGAATGTCTTGATCCTAAGAACTCATTATCCCCTTTCAATAATTTGAAGATAATTCGACTTGCGGAGTTGTATCCTCAAGTTTTCTAGAGGTGTGCTTTGATGGAGCTTGAAGAAGAACATAAGGGTTGGATTTATGAGTTGAGGGGAAATGAAAAATTTTCTATGCTACAAGATATGGGGGAAGTTGCTAGAAAGATGGCTAAGGTAGGATATCATGCCGCATTTCCTTTTGTATATCGTATTATTGAGTTGGTTTTGGTGTTACCAGTTGCAACCTTTACTGTGGAAAGAGCCTTCTCCGCAATGAAGATTGTCAAAACATATTTGCGTAATAAGATTGGAGATGACTTTCCCACTGACTGTTTGGTGTGTTATATTGAGAAGGATGTGTTTAAGGGTATTGGTAATGAAGCTATTATGCGATATTTTAAGAATATGAAGACTCGCAAGCAAGGTTTACCTCCTCTACCCCAGCCAGAGATCGAATGATGTAATGGATATTTAGATGTCGATATGACCTTTCTTGTGGCTACTTTTTTATTTCGTGAACCATTTTGTAGTCTGTCACGTTGAATTATTGATGTCTTGTTATATAAAATTTATCGACTTAGATGCCTTTTATATATAAAATAAAAGTATAAATTATATTATAATTTTTATTTTAGGACCCCTCTCGGGCACCTCTCGATCCACCATCGGATCGAGCCCAACTCCATTCAAGTCCAACCAAACACAAAGCACCAGTAGTCTGAATTTGGGCCTGAGAAGGGTCTATCAGAGCATCTCCACCATGACTAAAAAAACATGTCATTCATGTGTCTCATCCCTTATCACTCATTTAATCATGACTCATGATCTATTTGGTCATGTACATCTCACTCATAACCAAACATAAATTTCATCATCACTATATTTTATTTCTACATAAATACAAACATATAAATATCAAAATATATCTCTAGTTACAGGTCTTCAAAAATAATGAATATTGATGATTATTTTATTTTTTAATACTTTGTAATTTTTAAGATATATTCGTTATAAAATCTGGATTTAAACTGATAAAATTCTGACGCGTGACAGGTGTCGCATTAGGATTGGTTCAACTCTCATGACCAAAACTAAAAAAATATCATGAGATTACGGGTCGTCATTTAGTCCTGGGCCGAAATAAGCCCTAGGGCGCCTCGAGTTCGGCCCTAGCCCTATGCAAGCCCAATTATGGCCCGACCCGAAGAGCTTAAGGTCGGGCTAAGGCTTCGATTATTCGGCCCGACTCGAAATACGAATCCGATTTAAAATCGTATATTTATTGATTTAAGGACGTTCTTGATATAAAGAAGAATACATTTTTCACATCCATTAAATCTTACATGTCCAAACTAGTAGTATTTACATTTAAAGAGTTATTTGTCAATTAATTAATCATTTATTTATGATCGAAATTAGTCCGAATCCGACACTAACCCATAAAACTCTATAGAATGAAGAAATGAATTTTTTTGAGTCGGATCCGAATCTAATGTGTAAAGGGCTAGGCGTAGGCGCCTGAAAGTGTCAGAAGAAGTCTTTACTTTTTCTCGTGCTTTCACTTCTTTTTCACAAAACGTCCCAAAACACTGCTTTTCTCGCTTCCCGACGTTTCTTGTCCACTACTCCTATGTCTCTACTTATGCAGCTTAATCCTTATTGCTTTATTATGCTGATTTTAATAAATAAATAAATAAAGGTCAAAAGCCACTCAATAAAGTTAAATAAAACAACCCAAGGAAATCAAAACTTTTTTTTTTATTGTACCAAGGAAATCAAAATTGATTCCCACTCTTCTTCTCTCTTTTTTTTTCTCTGTTTCCTACCTCGGCTTTACTTTTCCGACCGTTAGGAAACTGATGTTAAAATTAAAATGACAATAAACTTTGAAGGTGCGATTGATTAATGAAAATTTGTAAGATAAAAATAAATTTGAAGAAAAATAAAATTGCATGTACAGTATAGTATAGCATACAAATTTTTTCTTATTTTTTTATTATAAGAAATTGTCTTTTCCATAAATGTTCTATTTCATTTGCTTTATCCTATTTCACTGCTAGACTATTTTTGCCACTAAGATAGTGATGGACCATTGGATACTACTTATATGGCCCACATACTTCTGCCATATTGCGAGCGAGTCCTCGAAGATGACAGGTATACGTTTTCCGCTTCTGTTTGCCGCCTTTAGCTACGTACACACTCGCTTTATGCTTATGCTGCGAAGCGGTGTTTGAGTGAGAGGCTTAATCCACTCCGTCTCCGCTAGGGATTCGATTGGTTCTCGGCCGATGTCGGAAACGGAAATAGTCCGTCTTGTTCGGTGCCCTAAGTGCGAGAATCTTCTGCCGGAGCTCGCCGGTTACTCTTTTTACCAGTGCGGCGGTTGCGGAGCCGTGCTGAGAGGTAAATGTACTTGTTGATTTGTAGCATATTACTGTCTTAAATTGGCTTTGTTGAGGTGTTGGCATCCTCGGATATGTTTATTTGGTTTTGATGTGTGTCGGAGGTGAGCGTTGTGTTGAAATTGAAATTGATATGTGAAATGGTGAAATTATGGAGTTTGATTCAGTCGAATTTTGCTTCTTCTTTCCTGTTGTCACTCAGCTCGCTACATTGAATGTTCAAGACTGAGTGACTGCCCAGTGAAAACAGATATTTCAAATGATTCACGATTTATCTTCAATAAAAGGCTTGGAAGATTGTTGTTCTCTGAGCAATTTTATGTTTTTTAATCATTGAAGTAAGGTTTGAGATTGAAACAGAATTTAGGAGGTGTTTTGACCTTTTTGTTGATTATTATTGAGCTGTGTGTTAAGATCATGATTGGTATGTGGAAATATTGTAGATGATTTTAGGAAAGAAAATTGAAACTGTTCAATTATACAGCAAAGGTGAAAGAGCCTGAAACCGAAGTTTTGGTTGAGAAATCTAATGAAGAAAAATTAGGAGTGATTGAGAAGTTAGGTGATCTATCTGGGAAAGGAATTCAAGAGAAGTTACCGAGCTTATCTGAGAATGGAGTTACGGGAAATGGCGTTTCTAGCGTTGGTATAAAGACCAATTGCTCTGCTTTCACATCAAAAGGAAATATTTGTGTCAGAATGGATGACTACCTTAGCCCTCAGCCTGTTCCAGATAATGAATCCATAGCTAAGGCTGATCCATATGTGAGTGTCGGCAGAGGCGAAGTAGGAAATGCGGAAGATCTACCGAATCATTTTGGAAATATCAGCAGGTCTCAGGGATCAGAACACATGCCTCATCGAAGAAGTGAGATTTCAGGTCAATTTGGAACTGGTAGGGGTGATAATGAAGGTGGGAACCCATTTAATTCAAACTATCAGGAGGAGGGTCCTTCGAATTATTTGTCTGACTCGTGTTATGGGAATAATGCCAAGCCTGGAAAGGATACTAATGGCCGTAACAGGCTTAAGAATATTGATAGTGTTCAAAAAGACCAAGCTGAGCTTTTACAAATGATGGAGGAGTTGAGAGATCAACTTCACCAATCTGGTAATTTAGGTATAAACATGAAAGAAAAAAGTCATGCAGCTCATCAAGGATCTAACAGATGCTCCACATCTGCCATGTTTAAGAATAAAGCTGCAGCTCCAAGTGTAGGCATGCATAAGGGTTTCATGCCTGATAAACCTACCGTCAACCCATATTATCCCCCTCACCACCTTCCATTATATCCTCCTGCCGGTAGACAAAGAGTTGGTGTATCTAATCCTCATCCTTTTCCGTACGGTCTTAGTGATATGGATGGGTATGAGAATTCTTTTGAAATGCAAAAGATGAGACATCAATTCCCAACTCTGAATCATTATGAGCATCAAATGCCTCACCCTCCTTATTACCCTGGACATCGTTTTGCAGCCGATCCAATTGTGTATGCTCCTATTTCAAATAATGGGTTTTTACATCATCCAGTATGTGGTTGTTACAATTGTTGCAGTAATCATCACAGTGCTACCCAACCAGATTATCCTGATGATATAAGATACTACGATATCCACAACAATCCCATGCTCTATCCTCGAAATATACCTGGTCCTTCTGCTCAGCAAGGCTATAATCTGAAAACATCTGGCCACTCCTTGAGTCATAATGGCCATAGTGTTCACGTGAGATTGGCAGATGATGATATGGCACGTTATACTAGTGGATTTGTTCGTCGACATCAGCCGAAAGAGGCACTTGGACAGGATGGACATCATTGTCAGCCTATAGCTTGTGGAGCTCCATTTATAATATGTCAAAGTTGTTCCAAATTGCTGCAACTTCCCAAGATGACTTTCACACTCCATAGCAAACGGCAAAAGCTTTATTGTGGGGCATGCAATACTGTCATGGACTGCACTTTCCTAAACAAAAAATTCACTATTTCTGTTTCAGGTGAATCAAAGAAAATTGTGAAAGAAGTTATTCCTCGCCTAGATGACATGACACCCAAAAGAATATCTTCAGAACTTGTTCGGTGGCCCAACACTAACTCAGGCTCGGATGATTTTGATAGTTCCAGTCATGAGTTTCTAACGGTCAATGGACAACCTCTTGTGCTGACAAGAGGACTTGATTTGACCTCTAACGAAACTCAAGATTCACAAAGTCTCCCTCCTTCATCTCCTGCTAGCTTTGAAGGAGTGGAATCTACAGAAGGTTTGGCTTCTCCGTCGCCTCATGGTTTACCCCTGCAAGATCAACTTTGTAGCTCTTTCAGTGCCAATGTGACAAGCAGGGTTTGGAAAGGTAGCCAGAGTACTCGATCTGATCACGAAAAGGTGATGCCAAAAGACATAATATCCAGGCAGAACTCGCTAAATGAAACATCAGCAACAGGTCGAATGGAGGAAGTTTCATTTAATGTTTCTTCTGAAACACAAGTGCATCAAAATTCGGAGGTCGCAACACAGAGAACTGATACAATGAGTACAAATAAGGGTAGCATTTTTGCTGGTGTTATTAAGAAAAGCCTCAAAGGCTTGTCTAGATCCAATCATTCAGCCTATAACAAAGATGGAAATGTCACAATTAATGGATGTAAGATACCTGATCGGCTGGTGACGAAAGCTGAAAAGCTTGCTGGACCAATTCAACCTGGAAACTACTGGTAAATGCATTAATTATAAGTACATTCTGTTGCCATTTATTTGTTACTGAAACTCAATCGTGTCTTACAGTTTGATTAATAACTTAATTTTGGTATTCACATGTTTGGCATCTACCGGCTGCGAGTCTTACTCGTTTTGCTATTCCTCTGTACAGGTATGATTTTCGAGCTGGATTTTGGGGTGTCATCGGCGGGCCCTGTCTTGGCATCATACCGGTAAGAAAGGTTCATCTTGATAAAATAGAACTACAATTCTGCACATTAATATATAAGAAATGTGTTCCATTTGTAGCCATCTATCGAGGAATTCAATTATCCCATGCAAGCAAATTGTTCGAGTGGCGGTACAGAAGTTTTTGTGAATGGACGAGAACTTCAACAAATTGATCTAGATTTGCTTGCGAGCAGAGGACTTTCGATTGCTAGAGGTAGATCATATGAAATTGAGATATCTGGCAAGGTTGTGGATAAAGACTCGGGCGAAGAGCTTGATGGCCTTGGGAAACTGGCTCCCACGTAAGGCTTTGAAACTCGATCTATCTTTTTTTATTACCATTTGTTATGTTGAAAACCTGATTAGAATGAGCAGTCTACGTCCACTTAGGTGGCAGTTCTATAAGCAATTTAAGTCATGCTAGCTGTCGTGAAAAGTATTGACAATACACTCGATATGTTTGATAGAAGTATAAGATCTCTTGCATTAAACTGTATTTAATAAATTTTTGTACATTGCCCCACCATTCTTGATAAGTCTCTGATCATTGGTGCCCCCTCAAATTTACCTAATTATGAAGTAATATTACTTGTTACTCTTAGCTTGCTGCTGATCACTAGTTGAACCTCATCCAATACTTGCGTTAAATATTTTATATCTTCGTATCTTGTGCTTTATTCAAACACATTATCTTAATTTTCTTCTATTGTTATAATGATCAGAATCGAGAAGGTAAAGCATGGATTTGGGATGAAGCCTCGGACTCAAATAGTTTGATAAAAAAGGTAGAAGATCATTTATGCTATCATGCTAAATAACATTGTACCCACTCCGTTTCAAAAGGCAACCTTAGCTGAGACAACCGTTGACAAGATTTCTCAATCTCAGACACAGTAAAGATGAAAAATGTTTTAGCTTGAAATTGGTACTCTGGTCCTTAACCGTCTGCTAGTAGGCTATTTTCCTGTTGTTATCATATGTAAAATTGTTTCTTGTAACTTAATCAACACATCTGAAATTAATTGTAGTGTCTCTGTAAATCTGTATTAGTTATGCTTAGCTACTTGCACATGTAGAGCTCTGCCCCATTGTGTCTGTACCTTGTTCTTCTTCATGGACTCATCCAAAAAGACAGAAGGAGCTTAGAGCTGCTACAACGTTAACTTCTCCTGTGGACCACCATGTCTGGTAACCCCACAAGCTCACAGCTGGGTTTAGTTGCAAATATAGGTGAGCGTTACATATCACTCTATTCCAACCATCCCTTAAAAACATCTACAAGATGCGTGAATATGATGTTCTAACCAGCGTCTCTCTTTGCCGCTCAATCATCTCCCCTTCGCCTCCTCTACGTGCCAAGGACATGACAAACCTAATTGACGTGGAACGTATTCTGGTACTCTAAAATGCATCTTTTGTGATGCTTCATTGGCCGCAAAAAAAGCCCCGTTGTGCTTTATTGCATTGCTTAATCTCGCATGGTTTCAACCTTAGATCGGCACATGGGAACTACATTGATAGCTTTATTCCTTGGCCTTAAGGGTAGATTTTTTAACATGCCTATAACTTGAATCATACTTCATCCACATTCATACAACATTACAATTTTCTAAACTTTGGATGTTTTGTTATAATTAAGTCTTATATCAAAAAAAAATTAAGTCTGTATGAAATATTTGATTAACTAAAACAAGTTATTAGGAGAAAATAAACTTTAATTGCAAACAAAAAGGATATAAAAAGTTTAGTACATTCCAAGAAATTTTCTTACCAGGAAGATTGTAGTTGTACTTTTTATTTTTGTGTTTTTCTCAAGATTCGAATCTAGCACTCTCGAGATTTGTGTTTTTTTTTAACGCCAAATCCCTTGATAACTGGACTCTTCAGTCCCATAGGCAAAGATCTTGCGATCCCATATGGAAGACTCATTTTACATCCAATTTTAATGTTATTTCATTTCGATAATTTGTTGAATATCCACATGCAGAAGATTTGTGGGTCAAATAATCATTTAATGAATGATTTTGGGATAAATGACAATCAGTTATGAATGCATTGAAAAAGACGCCCTTGAAATTAATAGTCTTGCCTCCATTACTACCATACCGGAACCATTTTTATTCTCGGTCGGTGGCAACAGTAACTGCATTCCCTTCTATAACAATCCATTTATACCATGTAACTTTTTTAAAGGAAATTTGTTTGGCTTAATTATGAAGAAACGAACATTCTGATTGAACAAAAACTATTTTGATGAAATAAACATGAATCAATGAAATTGATTGGTGAAGCAAGTTTCATTGTTATTGTAATTGGTTCCCCATGAGCAATAATGGAATTATTTGGGGTATTAATGGTAGACAACAAATATTGTTGAATATTCATCCAAAATAAATTGCAAATAATGGGAGGACCGAAGATTTAAATAAAAGCAACAAATTAACAGCAATACAAAAGGATACATTAACCCAATTATCAAGCGTACCAGTTGAAGCATGTTTTTTTTATTTCGATTGAAAGACAATTTTAAATATATGAACGAAAATTGGATTAGGAAGTTAAGTCATTTTTAAATAATTTTAAAAAGTCATCACAGAGCCACAAGGATGGTAGTTTAGTGAGAAACTGCATCGTCGGAGCTTCAATTGACGAACGCAGTTGAAGTCGGAAGCGAGCGAACGATCAGAACTCAGAATTGATTTACAGGGAAAGCGTTAGGATTTTCGATTCAAATTGAAGAAGTGATTAAGTCTGTTACAGCAAAGGAATGTATACCGAAGCAGAACGACGACGCATCGAAGCCAAACGCAAATGGGGCACACCAGCAGCGAACGACGTCGTTCTACTCGATATGCAACTAACATTCAAATTGCAACTAACATTCCCTCCAGAACCTAAACAACTCAAAGAAGTAAACACTAGGCATTAAAACCCTGTAATTCTCCAATACCCCCCTCAAGCGGCGGAGTGTATAAAAATTCGACACACCGAGCTTGGAACATAAGTAATGGAGCTGATCTAACGGCAAGGACTTCGTGAAGATGTCGACCAGTTGCTCCAAAGTTGAGCCATGTGAGGGGGAAATGAACTTGGAGATGACATGGGAACGAACCAAGTGACAATTCAGTTCCACATGTTTAGTCTGCTCATGAAAGACTGGATTGTGTGCGATGTGTATGGCAGCCTTGTTGTCGTAATGAAGGGGAATTAGAGCTATAATTGGTACGCCCATGTCCCTAATCAGCCGTGCAAGCCAGACCAGTTCACAGCAAGTAGCAGCCATGGAGCGATACTCCGATTCTGTCGATGAGCGGGAAAAAACAGGCTGTTTCTTCGTCTTCCAGGAGACAACAGCATGCCCAAGCATAACATAATGGCCAGTAATCGACCGCCTGGTCATAGGACACGCTGCCCAGTCGGCATCACAATAGGCTTGTAACTGCAAGTCAGACGCTGATGGGAAAAAGATGCCTTGCGCAGGCCCCCCTTTGATGAACCTGAGTAACCTGTGCGCTGCTCTCAAATGTTCCTCACTAGGACTTTGCATGAACTGGCTGAGGATGTGTACAGTGTACTGGGTAAGCCAAGTCAGGCATAGTAATAGTGAGGTAGATTAACTTGCCCACAAGTCTTCGATAAGGCAAAGGATCTGACAAAACAGGTTCTGTGGACAGGCCTAGTTTATGTTTCAATTCAAGAGGTGTCTTGGATGGCTTGCAATCAGTCATGTTGTGTTCCTTTAGCAGTTCAATAGCATACTTTCTTTGATTTAAAAATATACATGCAGATGACCTTGCAACCTATAGTCCAAGAAAATATTTCAAAGGACCCAAATCCTTTATCTGAAACTTCTGGTGAATGAATTCTTTAACTGCACTTATCAAGGATTCTGAAGTGCCAGTGATGATAACATCATCAACATAAACTAATAAGACCAGAAACTGTCCATCCCTTTGCAAAGTAAACAATGAGTAATCATTCAAACTGTTAAGGAAACCAAACTCAGCCAAAGCTTCACTGAATTTGGCAAACCACTGTCTGCTTGCGTGCTTCAATCCATACAAACTTTTCATTAACCTGCAGACCTTGCCCACAACCTTTTCCTTTTTATAAAAACCTGGTGGCAACTTCATATAAACTTTCTCATCCAAGGAACCATGCAGAAATGCATTATTTACATCAAGTTGGTGTAAAGGCCAGTGTTTTGCAGCAGGAATGGCAAGTAAACACCTAACTGTAGTCATCTTGGCTACTGGTGCAAATGTTTCATGATAATCCAATCCCTCTTCTTGTGTAAATCCCCTTGCCACAAGCCTTGCTTTGTACCTTTCTATGCTGCCATCAGAATGAAATTTAACTTTCTAAATCCACTTGCAATCCACCAAAGTCTTATCAGCAGGTAACTCAGTCAAAAGCCAAGTGTTGTTGGTTTCAAGTGCCAGAATTTCCTTGTTCATTGCTTCAACCCACTTAGGATCTTTGCATGCTTGTGTATAAGAAGTAGGCTCTTTGACTCTAGAAAACTGAAAGGCATAATGAGCATGATGTGGACTACACTTATCATAAGATAAGAACTTCATGAGGTTATGGGGTGAAGTCTTCTTCCTGATAGTGTTACATAAATAGTCCCTTGTCCAAGTTGGAGGATTAATATGCCTAGTTGACTTTCTGAGCACTTGAGGAGGAATAGTTTGACTCTCAAACTCAGTAAGAGATGAAATTACATCATTAGGAATGTCATGAATATGGTCTTCAACATCTGAATCAGCATGGCTTGGATCAAGGCTTTCATGATTTTGTATAGCTGGACCATCATCAGTAAAAGTAAAGTCATTAAACTCACAAGTAGGAATGGGTACAACTGCATCCCTAACAGGCATTGGTGGTTGATAAGTCGAGTTTTTGACTTATTAATGTCTGATTATCACTATAGTTTTGGTTCGTTCCCGGCGATAATTCAATGTCATTTGATCTCTTTTCGTACGTTTCAGGTGCAAATCAAGATATCTCAGTGCCGAAGTCAAAATAAGAGAACTCGAGAGAAATCGAGGTTTTGGAGCGAAAATCGTCTAAGGCATTTCAGCCGACCGGCTGGGAATTCCCCTGCACCAGCCGACCGGCTGGATCATGGATAGAAAGCTCCATTGCCATCGGCCAAGCTGAGCCGACCGGCTGAAGACCCAGTCGACCGGCTGAAGATCCAGTCGACCGGCTAAGTGAATCGTCCAATGCTCAATGTCAATCGGCCAATCTCAGCCGACCGGCTGGAGGAATCATCAAATGCCCAAAGTCAATCGGCAGAGTTGAGCCGCCCAGCTGAACTTTGAGCCGACCGACTGGCTTCTGCCCTGCACCATTCATTGATTTGGCCCAACTCAGCCGACCGGCTGGATTGGAACCCTATCTCAGCCGGCCGGCTGAGATCTGCTACTCACACTTTTCTACCCGAGGCTATAAATAGAAAGTGTCAATTTTGACCTAGGGATCTGGAGGTTTTTGGGGAAAAGAAGATTAGAAAAGAGGCTCAACCAAGGTCATCAATCATCATCCAACCAAGGAGGAGTGAATATCAAAGGGAGACATTAGGATTAATCATCCTACTCTATTCCTCTTCTATTCTTCTTGTTGTTGTCATTAAACCCTACTCACACCATGTTGTCTTACATGATGTGTGAGTAGTGGATCTTGTGTTTTGAGGGTCTTATGACTCTCCTTGGTACTCTTTGATCACATATATACATTGATATTCATATGGATGAGTGTTGATTTCATTTTCTCTTGTGTTATGAATGTTATGCACTCTAGGTGTTTGATAAAATGCCTAAGTGACAATTTGGACCTAAACTTGAACCTAGGACTTGACACCCCTTGGGAATAGTTCTAGGATGGAGAAAATGATCTATATCTTGAATCATGTTAATGAACCTTAGGATTTGGATGCTTGACTAAGGATTGAATGTTTGATTTATTGGAGTTAGTCATTAAGCGAATCATCAATTTATCCCATCTAATGGTGTCAAATGCATGTCCACTATGCTCTTTAACATGCCATGCTACTAAGTGTTTGAGGAAATGCCTAAGTAACATGATGAACCTTAAAACTAGACTTACGAATCGAAAGACCTTAGGGATAGTTTGGATGTAGTGAATATGATCATTTCTACGGGATTGAAGTGAACTAGGAGTCGAGTTCATGGTATTTATTGTCATGGAATGAACCGAGAGGTTCGAGCTATAAGAGAGTTTTGCTAGGAATAGATTCAAGTGACAGTTGGTCTATCCTAGTCTAAACTAGGTTCAATACTATTTGACTACCATGAAATGATTGAATATCGTGTATGTGATCATTGAGAAAATGCCAAGGAGGGGAGTAACCCCTCGAAACACCTCTTACCTATCTTTTATCCCTAATTACTAGCCACGTAGGATTTAGAATATACATCTTTATACATTTTGTTTAGAATAGCCGAATGGAAACACAATCTTAAATAGTGCATGTGCTTAGCTTGCTCCTCTTGGTTCGACCCGGTACCCTACCGGTTAATATAAATTGTTTTTGACCTCTACGACGACCCTCTTCTAAACCGACACGTCGGGAGGGTAAAAATAGACGTTGTCAGTGATATCTGGATATTTCTCTTGAAGGGGAAAACATTTTCTCTGAAAATCACATGTCTACTAACAACAACCTTTTGGCTCTGTAGACAAAACAGTTTGTAACCCTTCTGTCCAACAGGATAGCCAAGAAAAATGCATTCTGCTGCCCTGACATCAAACTTGTCTCTAGAAACACTGGAAGTGCTGACAAAACAAGAGCAACCAAAGGTTCTCAAGTGACTGATAATTGGCTTATCATTGAAAAGGACCTCCCAATGACTTTTTCCTTTCAAAACCACAATGGGAAGCCTATTAATAATATGTGTTACTGTGAGGACACTATCACCCCAAAACAGTTTTGGTAATCCAGCTTCAAACATCAAAGCTCTTGCCACTTCCAAAATATGCTTGTGCTTTCTTTCCACTACACCATTCTGCTCAGGAGTGTATGGGCAGCTACTTTGCTGTATGCATCCAACAGATGATAGAAAATGCTGCACATTTGTATTCATGAACTCTCCTCCATTATCTGACCCGAAGACCTTCACTTTCTTGTTAAACTGAGTTTGAATAATTGAAAACAGGCCAATAATAATGTATGGAACTTCAGTTTTCTGTCTCATTAGGAATGTCCAAACAGCTATTGAATAATCATCCACAATTGTCAAAAAATATTTAGCACCTGAAGTTGTTGGTTCATGAAAAGGCCCCCAAACATCACTATGTAAAAGATCAAATGAGTCATTGGTAACAGTTTTACTCAAAGAAAAGGACTGTTTGATCTGCTTGGCCAAAGGGCATACATTGCAGTGGAACTTGAAACATTTATCAGATATGCCAGGAAATTTATTTTTCAACAACTGACACACAACATCTAAAGGAACATGACCAAGCCTGTTGTGCCATACTTCAGCTTCCTCTTGAATCTTATGTAGCTCAAGACTGTAAACAGCACTCATTCTTGGATTAAAACTTGGCACTTGAGTCCTATATAGTCCTCCAGCTGGCTTACCAGTTTCTAGGATTATCTTGTTGTGTTGGTCCTGAATAACACACCCTGAATCAGTGGATAAAACTTGACACCTCATGTCTACAGCAAGCTTAGAAATTGATATCAGATTCACTTCAAACATTGGCACCAACAAAACATCAAGAAGAACTATATCATTTCCCAAGTGGCAGTTCCCACTAAATTTGACTTGTATAACTTCCTCATTAGGCATGATCCCCCTATGAACCTCTTTCAATTCATACAAGTCCTTCAACAACTTTTCATCATGAGCAAAATGACTGGTATCACCAGTATCAATTAACCAATCACCAACATGTAAGTCAAGATGAGAATGAGCAATATCTGCCATGTGAACAGCCATATTGACTTGAGAATTAGCCTTGTCTACAAGTCCTCCACTCTTTAGCATATTCATTATTTGTTCCAGCTGACCAGTAGTAAACTATTTTTCAGGAAGAGCAACAGATGATTCATCAGTGTTCCCAGTAGTAGCAGCATTAGCTGAATGCTTATTGCCTGAATCTCCTCTAGAGCTTTGATTCACTCTTGTGTTCTGGGGATAACCTACTAACTTGTAACATGTCTCCGTAGAATGACCAGGCATCTGACAGTGAGTACAAAACAATCTGGATCTGCCTCTGTTAAAAGAGCCCCTGCATTGTCCCTACCTTTCATCTGGTTGTTATATCCAGCTGGTGCCTGATTATTCTTGGAAGCCTGATTAGCATTATATGTACAATCCTGACTAAACAAAGCGGATGCCTCAATTTTCCCAGTCTTTCTCATAGTTCTGGATGCCTCTTCTTGTAAAGCTAGGCCATAGACAACACTGAATTTAGGTATCTCGTCCATAGCAAACACATGAGTCCTAACCGAGGAATAATAGTCATTAAGTCCCATCAAAAACTTCACAACTCTGTCTCTAAGTTTATCATCCATGTGCTGCTTGCAACAGACACAAGCTCTATTATTAGCACAATTGACAAACTTAATACTATCTAACTCCTGCCATAAGGACTCTAATTTCTGATTGAAAGCCATCACAGACAGATCACCCTGCACCAAATTTCCCAACTCTCTCTGAATTTCAGATATTCTGGCCAGGTTTGTTCCTGCATAACTCAACTGTAAAGTCTCACAGGCTGTCATAGCATCTGTAGCATGTAATATCTCGCCAACTATTTTCTTAGAAATCGAGCAAATCAACCAAGACATTAACACATCATTGCACCTCTGCCACCTCGCAGCCATCACCGGATCATTTGGTTTAGGATACTTACCTTCGATGAAAGCTAATTTTGATCGTCCGAACATATCTATCTCCATCGACCTTTTCTAACTCGTATAGTTCTCTTGACCGATCAAAACATCACTAACAATTGAATTACTGGTGATCTCATTATGATGAACACAATACGGATCATCAACCACACTCGTAAGTGCAAGATTCACCACAACAGGCGCTGCAATATGCAAACTCGATGCAGAATCCGATCCATCCATAGCAGCAGCAAAAACAGACAAAAATGCGAAACAAAAAAGGTGATCGGGAAGAAAGCAACTCACCAGGACATCGCCTGCTCTGATACCATGAGAAACTACATCGTCGGAGCTCCAATTGACGAACGCAGTTGATGTCGGAAGCGAGCGAACGATCGGAACTCGGAATCGATTTACAGGGAAAGCGTTAGGGTTTTTTATTCAAATTGAAGAAGTGATTAAGTCTGTTACAACAAGGGAATGTATACCGAAGCAGAACGATGACGCATCGAAGCCAAACGCAAATGGGACACGCCAGCAGCGAACGACGTCGTCCTGCTCGATATGCAACTAACATTCAAATTGCAAATAACATTCCCTCCGGAACCTAAACAACTCAAAGAAGTACACCCTAGGCATTAAAACCCTGTAATTCTCCAATATCTAGGTGTCAAATCATTATATCGCAAATACAATGTTAAGAGTTCAAACCCCATCCATGACATTTTTTCTCACAATTCGTGCATAAGTTTTCTTACTTCCAAGTTCCAATTATGGTGTGAACTCTTCATTGTCCATCGCGGACATTTTCTTTATTGTTTTTCTCTTTCTCTTCCATAGTACCTAGTGGGCTTTAGCAGATGTCATTGAGGTATATCCTTTCGCGAAGTGTGTAGGCGCTTCTAAGATCTTTCCTTTTACGATGACGTGAAAATGTTCAACTCCAGATTTTCCATGCGTCAATAGTTTATAAATACATATTTACCCAATTAGCATTCATGCAATACGTATGAAATATATTTTGTACAGTACTTGAAAAAATAATATGTGATGTAAATCCATTATTTAAAAAAGCGTGTTGACAAATAACAAAAATTGGATAATTTATTAGATTTATAAAAATATATTTACTTATTATAAAGTTCCAAATACCGATTTTTATACTGAAATTTATTTAGTTTTACTTTCTCGTTTTTTAATTTTGTTTTAAGATTAAAGGGTATGTATCGTTGGAAAAATAAAACAATCATTCTCATTTAGGCATTTACTTTTACTCACCAAATTTTTATTCCATGAAAAAACGGAGATGAACACAAAGTGGATGATGCTCACCTCAGCTCTCCATTTTTTTTCTTTCCAAAACACGGCAAAAGGCAAGACGTGTAACCGCAAAAGCAGCAGCTCGCTTCGCACCCAACCTTAAAAATGGCGACGACATCATCCATCACGAAGACCAAGACAACGACGATGACGCTCAACCCAGCATTCCCACTTTCCAAGCAGCACACCCACACCCACACTCTCCTCGTCAAGCTCCTCATCACATTCATCCTCTCCGGCCTCGCCCTCCGCCTCATCCTCTCCAACTACTCCATCTCCATTACCACTAAAACAGAGCAACACCCTCCGCTAGACAATCTGTTTGGCTCTGTCCAAACAGAGCAAGGCTTTCTCGACAACCTCAAACCCAATTTCACTCATCCCACAAATGGTCACCCTTTTCCTTAATCCCTCCAATTCTCTCTTTCTTTTTTTGTAAATCGAATTTCATGATCTGATTGGGTCTAGCAATGTCCAGATTCAAACGAAGCGCCATTGAAGAAAACAGGGGATTATCAAGAAAAGTCCAATCACACTTCCCAGAAAAATGGTGCGAATTTCTTCAATTGGTTTTTGTAAATGTGTAGAATTATATGTCATCAGTATCTGTGATGCTTGCAAATTTAAGTCAATTTTTTTTATCTTGTGTATCAATTCAATCAGTGCATGTCCTCATTTTGTTGTGTGATTAAGGTTCAGCAGAGTGTGACATTTTTGTTGGAAAGTGGGTAAGAGATCCATCCGGGCCAGTATACACCAACCAGACCTGCCATTTCATCGAACCCCCTCAGAACTGTATGCGAAACGGCCGCCCCGACTCTGATTACCTTTACTGGAAATGGAGTCCTAGAGACTGTGAATTGCCCACATTCGACGCTGCCAGGTTCTTAGACTTGATGACGAACAAGTCTTGGGCTTTCATTGGGGACTCCATTTCGCGCAACCATGTACAATCTCTTCTCTGCATTCTTTCCCAGGTATACATTAAACAGCTAAATTATTACGTAATCTGAATTTTGCTCGGCTACAATGTGTTCATAAAAGTTACTAGTAGGTATAATGTTGAAACCAAGTCATTAGATTGCGAACCCTTGGCTAATTGGCTTGATAAATCACTTTAGAGTAGCAATGACGCTATGGCCATCAGTGTCCGCTCATGAGAGGTTGCCAGCATAAGTGCTTAAAAGCGAAAGAAGAACTTAAATTATGGGGCAACTAGTTGATGTGTCATTCTCAGTTTGCTGGATTGGTCCTAACAAGAATGCGACATGTCTAGCCATTTCCAACTAGTTACCAATATGTAATTAAAGCATTCATTATACGCCCATCATTTGCTTAACATGATTTTTTGCATCAATAATTTATCGCCTAAGGCGATGTTAAGATTAAGATGTTAACAGCGCCTTACGAACAGTCAGTAAATTGGGAAACAATTAGGGGGACTGAGTAGAAAAAGAACTCAATATGTGATTTTTGAGTATTTTGGAAACAAATTCGAATATAGGAAGTAGGGCAATCCGGTTGAGATGATTGTTGAAGTTTTTGATATAATCAAGACCATCAGAACTTGGTGGGATGATTCAGGGGTTGACTGATATATCGTTGTATTTGTTAAGAGTTTGTTTGGGGATTTTGGATTGTTTTTGCATGGACAAATATGATGAGTTTTTATTTATGCAGGTAGAAGAAGTTACTGAGGTTTACCACGATGATGAATACAAGTCAAAGAGATGGCATTTCCCAGCGCATAACTTCACCCTCTCGGTCATCTGGTCACCATACCTAGTAAAAGCAGATGTCTTCGAAGACAACGATGGCCACTCCTCAGCCGAAACCCAGCTATACTTGGACAAAATTGATCCAAAATGGAGCCAAGAATACACCAACTTCGACTACATCATCTTTGCAGGAGGCAAATGGTTTCTCAAAACAGCAATATACTACGAGAACAATACCATCATCGGTTGCCACTACTGTCCTAAGCGCAACCTGACAGAGCTGGGCTATGACTTTGCCTACCGTAAGGCCATCCGCCTAGTGTTAAACTACATGTCAAACTCAGGTCACAAGCCAAAGATTCTCTTCAGAACAACGACTCCTGATCACTTTGAAAACGGAGAGTGGTTCAGCGGAGGGACTTGTAACAGAACCGTACCGTTCAATGAGGGTGAAGTGGGATACAAAGATGTGGACTCTATAATGATAAAAGTTGAGTTGGAGGAGCATGAAAGAGCGTATAACATCGCATTGCGGAATGGGATTGAGTTGAAGCTGTTGGATAATAGTAAGGCCTCATTGTTGCGGCCAGACGGCCACCCTGGACCTTACCGATTTTTTCAACCGTATGCGAATGGAGGAGGGAGTGGAAATGGAGATGGGAGGTTGATCAATGATTGCTTGCATTGGTGCTTGCCGGGACCGATTGATTACTGGAATGATTTGATCATGTATGCATTGAGTCATTGATTGGTTATATTTTATGACACACATTTATACAATAGGTTGTAGAGAAATTGTCAATAGAGACCCAGATGCTTCACAGTTATGCAATCCATTTTTTATATGAATAATTGTGATAAATGTGTCACCGTTCCCAGATCACTCATTCTCAGCAGCCGGGAAAGAGACAGGGGTAGGCCTTGATAAATTGCAAAAATTTCTGCCTCTAGTAGTGCAAGAAGACCTTGAATCTGCAGTGACAATATTAATACTGTTAACTGCAACACTTCACTATAGCAAATCTCATTCCTTCTTCCTTCATCTCGATCAAAAGATTCATCACAAAAGAACTTTCGCAACCCGCTCTTTAACCGAGTGAGACCCATGACCCTTGTGTTACTCTATTTCTTCCATTCATCCATTTATCGCAACGACACAAATAATTTCTCACCAACACAACAATGTGACAAACTTTCTTTTCTTTTTTTTACCGCGGCTACTGTGATGGTAAGCAAGGTCGAATCCGAGAGAAATGGTTGTTGAATCTTAATTCTGTAAATTAATTAGGGGGTTGTGAGTAATTTATGACAATATTCAGTTCAGCGTTATCACTTGTGACATGTTTATCATCGACATCTAATAATCATAATTCATGTTGAAGTATGTGGCTATTTCGACAAAGATAACATCCTAAAGTATCACAGCAAAGGTGATACACCATAAACCCATTTCTGCAAAGGTAATAAGTATTCTAATTCTCCTAGACACAAATATTCTGGCAAATGTAATATTACACTTAGGTGTTACTCCTTATCTTTACGGTTAAGTTTACAATAAGTATTTATGTTAGGATTTAGGAATTGATTGTTAAACTAAGCTTTTATGGCAAGATTTCCACTTAGTTTAACAATTTGTAGTATGAAGAAGAACTAGTGAAAAACAAGAATTAAGCATTAAAAAAGTAAGTCTCAAAACATGTGTCACAAAATTCAAAACCCTAAATAAAATAAAAGTTTTACTACTCATGGTCATTGAATTCATCACAATAGTATATGAAGTGATGAAAAGTAGAAATTTATTAGTCTCTTGGAAGCGTCACGATCCTATTTTCTTTTGTTCTTCACGTCTCGGGAGAGTTCTCTCAATAATTGGTTAATTAAATTCTTTATATAATCCCAAATATATATAATACTGTGTTTTCCAAAAGTTAGGATTTTAGGAATTCAGATCCGTTCGCAGACGTCATCATCCTTGTGCCGTTGGCGTCAGGCACGCTGACAGAGCCTTGTCGTGAGGTAATGTGCAAAATTAATTTATAAGTTCACTACTTGTGACTTCACTATTGGGTAGTAAAGCGGTAGGTAGGGGTCGAACCCAAGGGAATTGGTGGAATGGTTGTTCTTTGAGGAATTTGTACAGAAAATTAAGTGCGATTGGGGTTGGTTGTGGGTTTAGTACTGAAAGTAATACTGAAAGTAAAGAAAGTAAATACTGAACTGAAAGTAAATACTGAAAAGTAAATTGCTGGAATAGTCGAGTTCAATATCAACCAAGCAACATACTTTTGGCACTGGCCGCACGCTATATTTCAAGCGCAATGCGTGCCAAAGTTATGTTGGATTGATGTTGAACAAGTCTGTAGTAAGCGTACGAAAATGTAAAGACTGAAAATAAAGTGCGTAAAGTAAAGTGCGTAAAAGTAAAGACTGAAAGTAAATTGCGTAAAGTAAAGTGCTGAAATGTAAAGTGCCGAAAATAAAGTGCGTAAAAGTAAAGTGCGTAAAAGTAAAGGGTACTGAAAGTAAGCAGTTGATAGTGATACTGAAAGTAAATTACAAGTGATGTTTTGATTAATGGAAGGATTCAGTTTTAGGGGCCTTGTATCATAGTTCCGTTCATCATTGACCTCTAATGATCATACTAAGTGTTTAAAAATGTGATAAGGCCATTTCCAGCACTAGTCACACCGTCTAGTCCTTTTCAAGACATAGAGCACTTGTTCTTTTTAGGCTAATTCCTCCTTTCGAAGTATCTTAGCCCATGTGCATCCACTTGATCAATCATTTCCGATCAACCAAGTGGTGTTTAAAAGAGGTTGAACTCCTCGGAAAAGCCTTGCTCTTTCGAGCCTCCACTTAACCGAGTATGTTCACAAACCTCATGGAAAAGCTTTGCTCTTTCGAGCCTCCACTCATCCATGAATGTTCTAACCTAATATATGGCACAAAGATCAAGCTTGAACACGAAGAAGCACTAAGAAAAGGGTCTAAAAATGGCTTTATGATACAAGCACGCCCCTTCAACCGAATATAAGCCTTAGCTACTTGTATTCATGTCACGGAATACAAGTAGCCATGACTTGAACAAGGAAAACAACAAGAAACCGAAAAGAAAACAAGGAAACCGAGAGCAATTTTGTAACCAAAAGCTTGAAAACAACAAGAAAAGTAAAGGGAAAGCCGTGGCTTGTGCAAGGAAAGCAAAGGAAAGCTTTAGCTACTTGTATTCATGTCAAAGAATACATGTAACCATGGCTTTATCAAAACAAGAAAGTAAAGTTTTGGAAAGGAAAACTCAAGAACAACACAAGAGTACTCAAGAACCAACAAGAGTACTCAAGAACAAAGTAAATCAAGACAAAGAAAGTAAAGAGGGGCTGCTGGAAAATAAGAGCTTAGAGCTCAAGAACAAGTGAACAAAGCTTGGAAATCAAGAACAAAATGTGTTTGCATTGAAAGTGAAGAGAAAGAGAGTTAAGCTCTCTTCTCTCTAAGGTAACATGGGATTTCGAAGGTCTTCATTACATGAGGCATAAGCCTCTATTTATAGGCTTAGGAAACTTGAAGGCTAAGCTTTTCTTGAGAAATATCCTAAAGAAGATAAGAAGATAAGTGTTGGCTTGGAAATATCTCTTGCATTTGCCTTATCTCTTGCCTCCAACCGACTTGTCCATGGCCATCCAAAAGCCTCCAATGCCAACAGACTTGCTTGAGCCAATCACATGCCAACCGACTTTGAAGAGTAAGGGCCAACCGGAATCCAAAAGCCAACCGAAGTGAATAGTAAGTCTAATCGGAAATGAAGTAGTTTGGATTTAGTTGGAATTCCCCGGAATGTGTCCGGAGCAAGAAATTACCGGAGCATGGTGGTGGTTGGATGAGCTTGATCGGAGGTTCACCGGAGCATGGCCGGAGCTCGCCGGAATATGGCCGGAATCTGCCCGGAATCTTGGCCGGAGCTTCTTGGATTTTGGAGAGTGTATTCTGAACTAAAAAGTCATTCTAAGATGATCTCAAGAAGGATGCTAAGCCAAATTCTGCTCGAAACATGGTCGAAATCCCAAAACGGCCGAAATTGCCCTAATTTGCCCTTAATCGGGCTTGAGTCCTCGGCATTGCGTTCTCAGCTTTATGGCAATGGTTCTAGCATTTTGAAGTGATTTTAAGATGAATGCTCGAGCTAGATTTGCCGGAACGCATCTGGAGCTTGGTCGTGCCCTAGAATGGCCTAGAACTCGGCTTTTTGGCCTTGGCCGGACCCGAAATTTGGACCATGCGTTCTTGCTCTTTGAACCATGGTTTTGGAATGTTGGAGTGAATAAAAACCGGGCCCAAGAAGGTCTCTTGGCTGAATTATGGCCGGAAAGAGGTCGTGGCCTGGTTTGAAGTTCTACTCGGTCCCTTGGTCAGTCGGGCTCGGCACTGGTATCGGGCGCGGGCCCGGTTTTCTCGGTCGCTGGCCTCGGGAACTAACCGGTATTCTTTGGTACTGGTTCTCGGGCGTGCCCCGGCAATTCTCGGCACGCCCGATAGCGCTTCTCGGCACGCCCGGTCCTCGGCTGGGTCTTCTCGGTCCCCGACTGGGTTTCTCGGTCCCTGGTCGAGACCTCTCGGACCTGGCTGTATTTCCTTGGGCCATGGTCGATTTTCCTCGGGCCCTGGTTGCGACTTCTCGGCCAGAAATGCTTGGTGCTTTTTGGGCTCAAATCTCCCTTTTTAGGCGTGTTTCGTCTTTAGACTCCACAATAGCCTATATACACAAAATGGCATTAACAAGCACTTGTTCGTATGACCAAATGTCTAATTTGGTGGGTTTAACTGATTCGATGAATCGTATAAATACGCGCCATCACACGCTCACATGACATTTTAACTGACATGCTCACATGACATTGTAACTGACATGCTCACAAGTCAGTTTAACTGTGTTAGTTTTTAATGGCATAGGTTTTGGCAAAACACTGTGAAGTTGTTCAAGCTGTTGTACAAGGAAGAGTTCAAGGCCAGAGAGAGACAACTGACGTAGAACAAGACTGAAGCAGCGGTAAAGTTTCTTAATCCATATTAGGCAAGTCAGTGCTGCTGAACAACGAAGATATGTCGCTGATAATTGACGCATATACTCGACGCATATATTGGAGTCGGTTGAAGCAAATATTAGCGCTTGAAGATTACTTGGGGAAGAAGATAATCAAAGATCTAAATTGAAGATTAAAGATATTTATTGAAGATTATCTACAACAAGATTGCGCAAGGATTTAGGAATGTTTCCTAAAAGATTTAGGAAAGATTTCCTAAAGGGATAGACGGTTGAAGATTGGAAATCTTAGTCTTCTAGGATTTCTTCCGCCCCTATATAATGAGGGCTGAGGCATTCATTTCTCTCAGCACTCACGGAGATATTTTACACTCACATATTCTGATCGGGAGGTGGAGGCAAATAGCCGGTGATATTATCATTCTGATAAGATCACGACGCTCGGATTCAGTCTATTCTCGAGTTTTACAGACTGATCATGGAATAACTCAAAGACACACACACTGTTGATGTTGCTGAGTATTCTGCGAAAGACGCTGATCTTCGTGGAGGATCATCTGGTGGAATTGGAGGCGAGGCTCTGATCCAGGGGGAGCCTAGTTAGAAATTACTAGAGTGTTAGAGGCTCTGGCAGTTTAAGAGGGATTTTGTAAACGTAAGCTCTTGTACTCTAAACTCAACTTAGTGAATTGCTTTCCACTGGGCTGAGGATACAGCCCCCCAAACGTAGGCTCGTTAACGCCGAACTAGGTAACAATATTGTGTGTCATTATTTTCTGCACTGCACTTAAGTTTGTTAGCTTAATATTCTGTGAGTTGTTCTAGTTCATGTTCGATATACATCCAGAACAAAATCTCAACATACACAAAAGTATTTCAATTGGTATCAGAGAAAATACTCAACACAGTGAGATCCGTAGGCTGTTGAGATGGATTTGAGGGAAGGGCAAAATCTTTCACGACTACCGCTACTGGAAGGAAACAAGTATGGATACTGGAGGGTAAGAATGAAAGCGTTCCTGAAGTCACAGGATGAATCGGTCTGGAAAGCTGTTGAACAAGGTTGGACAAATCCAGTGACTATTGACGAAGGTGGCAAAGTAGTTCCACTCGTTGAAATCAAATGGACTGGGGGACAGAAGAATGCTGAAGCCGCAAACTCCAAAGCGATGAATGTTGTATTCTCAGGAGTTGATGGGAAGAATTTTAAGATGATATCAACATGTGAAATAGCTAAGACGGCTTGGGACATATTGCAAACGGCTCATGAAGATACTAAAAAGGTCAAGATATCCAGAATGGAGATGGTCGCGTCAAAATTTGAAAGTCTGAAGATGAAGGAGGATGAGACCATAGCTCACTTCAACACACGGGTACTTGACATATCTAACGAATCGTTTGCATTTGGAGAGCCCATGAGCGAAGAGAAGTTGGTAAGAAAGGTGCTAAGGTCACTGCCAAAACGATATGCCATGAAGGCTCTCACAGTCAAGGAAGCACATGATGTGACAACTATGAGGCTGGTTGAACTGATGGGATCACTGCAGACTCATGATATGAAGATGGATGAAGAGGAACAACACATGAAAGTTAAGAGTGTTGGTCTGAAATCTGAATTTACTGATGTTTAGGACAAAGAAGGGGAGATTTCTGAACAACAGTGTGCTATGCTGGCGAGAAACTTTGGAAAGTTTATGAGAAGAATGAACAAGTGAGGTTCAGAACCAAGAGAATCATCTAACTTAAGATTCTAGAAGGATGGGAAGTTTCAAAGAAGGAACAAATATGGAGATTATGGCCATGACAACAAAGGCAAGGGAATCCAATGCAGAGAATGCAAAGGCTACGGACACATTCAGGCAGAGTGTGTGAACACACGCAAAAAGAAGAAAGCATATGCTGTCAACTGGAGTGACAGTGTATCTGATGAAGCGAATCAGGAAAGTGTGACCAACAACTTTGTGGCTCTAGAAAGTTGTGTCAACCAGGAAGGAGAAAGAAGTAAATGAGTGGAGTCAAAGTCATCCTCTGAGGATCCTACAGAGTACTCGAGCTGTAGTGACTATGATGAATTCACTAAGGAACGTATTGCAGAAAAGTAAAAAGAGTTGTTCGACCAGTGGCTGGAAGGAGTTGAGCTGAACAAGAAGCTCCGTTGTAACTTGACAAATCTGAAAGAAGAAAAAGAAAAACTATGGGAAGAAGATGCAGTACTAGTTGCTCAAAAGGTGGAACATCAGCAGATGATTACAGATCTTAAGATGCAGATGAAATAAGTTAGAGATGAACGATCTGAACTTGCTGCACAGAAGGATGAGCTACTGGCAGTTGTGTCGTCTCTGAAGATTCAGATAGAGAAGACTGACGGATGCACAGTCGTCGTATGTAAACGTCAAGAATAAATTTATAAGTCCGCTACTCGCGACTTCACTACTGGGTAGCAAGTGGTAAGTAGGGGTCGAACCCAAGGGAATTAGGGGGATATGTTGTTCTTTGAAGGAGTTATACAGTGAGCAAGCGTGTTTTAGGTTGATTGAGGTTTTAGTGCGGAAAAGTAAGTGTCTTTTTGGTTGGTTTTGGTTTTTAGTGCGGAAAAGTAAATGACAGAAAAGTAAATACTGAAAATAAAAGAGAAGACTTACAGCGGTTGTTGCGTGATTGGCAAGTCCTCCGGAAGGTGAGCAGTTGATAGGCAGTTTATACTAAAATTGAAAGTAAGTGCAGGTGGTGTTTAAATTTAAGGAAAGTATTCGGTCTTAAGGGCCTTGTATCATAGTAGTTTATCATTGACCGCTAATGATCATACTAAGTGTTCAAAGATGAATCGAGGCTATTTCTAGCACAAGACTTGCAACATCGTTTAGAACACTTGTTCTATTTAGACTAATTCCTCCTTTCGAAGTATCTTAGCCTTATGTGCATCCATTTGATCTTTCAGTTACGATCAACCAAATGGTGTTTTAGATAAGTCGAACTCCTCAGATAAGCTTTGCCCGCTAAAGCATCCACTTACCCGAGTATGTTCACGAACCCCACGGAAGAGCTTTGCCCGTTAAAGCATCCACTCAACCTTGGAAGTTCTAACCTAATATGTGGCACATAGAACAAGTTTTGAACACAGAGAGGCACTAGGTGCAGGGTCTAAAACATTGTATGATACAAGTACACCCCTTCAACCGAATGAAGAGTTTAGCTACGAATATCCATAGAAGTGGATACCATAGCTAAGTACTTACGGTTTTTGAAAGATAGTAAGTAAAGGAAAGGGGTGAGTACTTCAAGAACCGACAAGAGTACTCGAGAATAAAGAAAAGCTTGAGTACTCAAGAACCAACGTGAGTACTCAAGACCGAACTGTATTACTCAAGAACCAACAGGAGTATTATATATTAAAAACCAAACTTACAAATGCCAAACTTTCTAGAGAGAGAAGTGTTTATGATTTTGGATTTGAGGATGATACAAATGAGAGGAGAATGGCTTGTATTTATATCCAAAAGGGGAGGAGATGGGTGGCTTGGATGAGAGCACATGGCAACATCTCCATGGAAGCTCCATGGAAGGTCATAGCCGCCGGTTGTGGGTGGAGAAAGGGGGAGGTCTTCCTCCTTTGGTCACCTCCTCCCAATAGCCACCGGTCACCAAGGGGAGAAGAGGAGTTTTGTGAAGTGTTGTGATGTTTTCACAAAACTATCGGTGTATTTTGGCCCCGGGTTGACTTCGGTTTGATTTGTTTTGAGTGATTCCATGTCAGGATCTTTGAGATTTCTTCAGTCGGCGTCTGGTCGTGACCTTGGAATGACTCGTAATATATTTTCAGCGTAAAATCCTCTCCCTAGCGTGTATTCTCTCTAGACTCCAAAATACCCTGTAGATAAATATCGGAACTAACAAGCAAAAGTTAAATAGACAAACAGTCTAATTTGGTGGGTTTAACTGTGTTTATGATTCGTATAATTATGGTCCTTCAAAGACCAAAGACAATCATCCGGGAATGATTGATGAGCTGAAGAAGAAGAATGTTGCACTGAGTCGTAAAGAGGTAATTTTACTTGACACCATTGATGCATTGCGTTGTCAGATTGAGACAGACAAACATGTTCACGAGGACACTCAAGACGAGCTAAACAACCTGAAGAAGTCAGGCAAGATGCTCTATTCTGGCTCCAAGAATCTAGACTCTATTCTAGGTGCTCAAAGAACGAGTGGCAGCTACAAAGGTCTTGGCTTCACGTGTGGATCTGGTTTCGGGAAAACCACATTTGTGAAAACTGAGCCACAAACCTACAAGGAACCTACTAACCATCACTCTCAAAGTAGAACAAGAAGGTATCCTCCAAGAAGGCAAGACAGCCAAAGATGCTATTTCTGCAACCGTGTGGATCAAACCGATGTCAGGAATTCAACAAGTTTCTCAAAAAGATGGATCAAGTGCCAAAACCTTGGGTGACGCAAGTCTGAAGAGTTAAGCAGAGGAGTGATGTATGTCATGTTGCTTTCAGTTCTACTAGTCATCTGAAGAAGAAAAAATGGTACTTCGACAGTGGTTGTTCTAGACACATGACTGACAATCCTGAGTTTCTGACCAATGTAGAGAAGTTCTAAGGGAAGACTGTGACGTTTGGAGATGGAGTAGAAGGCAGAGTGGTTGGAAGAGGAACCCTGAACGTTCAAGGCCTACCCAAATTAAAAGAAGTCCTTCTTGTCAAAGGATTACAGGCGAATCTAATAAGCATAAGCCAGTTGTGCATGGAGAGCATCATGTCCAATTCACGTAGGATGAGTGTGTTGTGCTGAACAAGAAGAATGAACCAGTACTAACTGGAAGAAGGTCCTCGAACAACTGTTACTTATTGAATCTTGGTCGACCCATTACTAAAACAACATGCCTGTTGACCAAAACTGAAGAGATGAATATATGGCATCAGTGGATGGGACATCTGAATCTAAGGACACTAAAGAAGGTTGTCGATGATGGTCTAGTCCGTGGTATCCCTAAAGTACAAGGCAACCCGAGTATTGTCTGCGGAGATTACCAGATTGGCAAGCAGATCAAAGTCCCTCACAAAGGCACCACTCAGAGCAACACGAGGAGACCCCTGGAGTTGTTACACATGGATCTGATGCGGCCTATCCAAGTGGAAAGATATTCTAAAAAGAGGTATGTGCTAGTATGTGTTGATGACTACTCTCATTTTACCTGGACAAGCTTTCTACGAGACAAATCAAATGTTATTTAAGCATTTGTTCAACTATGCACCCGACTGGAACATGAGAGAGAAGATAAAGGTGAACACCTTGTAGCAATGAGAAGCAATCATGGGAAGGAGTTTGAGAAAAATGCCCTCATTGACTTCTGCACACAGAAGGGGATTGCCCAACAGTTCTCATCTCCCCACACACCTCAGCAGAATGGAGTTGTCGAAAGGAAGAATAGAACCATACATGAGATGGCTCGGGTGATGATCCATGCGAAGAAAGTACCAATAAAGTTTTGGGCTGAAGCTATGAATACATCGTGCTATGTCATAAATAGAGTCACAATTCGGACAAGCACAGAAAAAACCTGCTATGAGTTGAAGAAAGGTAAGAAGCCGACGGTGAAGTACTTTTATATCTTTGGAAGTCAATGCTACATTCTAAGAGATAGGGAGTATCAACAGAAGTTGGACCGTAAGAGTGACGAAGGGATTTTTCTGGGTTACTCCCCTAACAGTCGTGCTTATCGAGTCTACAACAAACGCACTAGAGTCATCATGGATTCAATCAATGTGATGGTAAAAGATGTTCTGACTAAGCAAACTGAAACAAGTAAGGAAGATGATGATGTTACCGCTCGTCCAGAACAACATGATGCACCCGCATCAACCTCAGAAGCTCCAAAAGTTGTTGCGGAGAAACCATCAGAACAATATGCTGGAGAAGATGACCAAACTGACGAGGAAGCAGAATTGGAGACACCACTAACTCCCTCACGAGTTCTTCAACCTTATAGGAATATTGAAAAGAATTATCCTATTACTGAGGTAATCGCTGCACCGATTGAAGGCATGAAAACTCAAGGTAAACAAGTAAACTTTCAAGAATTGGCTAGTTTTACATGTTTTATGTCCATTGTGGAGCCCAAGAATATCGAGGAGGCTATCAATGACGAATACTGGGTGGTGGCTATGCAAGAAGAACTTGTCGAATTCCAGCAAAACAATGTTTGGGATCTAGTTCCACGACCTGATGGTGTGAATGTGATTGAAACAAAGTGGATCTTCAAGAACAAGTCAGGCAAACAAGGGAACATCACCCGGAACAAGGCAAGACTTGTTGCTCAAGGCTATAATCAGATCGAAGGAGTGGATTTCGATGAGACCTTTGCCCCAGTGGCTTGATTGGAGGCCATACGACTGTTACTACCTCTTGCTTGTCACATGAAATTCAAGTTGTTCCAGATGGACGTCAAGAGTGCTTTTCTGAATGGGTTTCTAAGTGAAGAACTATATATGGCGCATCCAATGGGACTCAAAGATTCTCACCATCCTGACCATGTGTATCGGCTGAAGAAAGCTCTATATGGACTCAAGCAGGAGCCCAGAGCATGGTACGAGAGGCTTAAAGAGTTCTTAATTAACCATGGCTATGTGCGAGGTGGAGTAGATAAGATGCTTTTTATCAAACACACAAGGTCAGACTTCATCATTGCTCAAATTTATGTTGATGACATTGTATTCGGCTCTAGCAATCAGAAGATGGTGGACAAGTTCGTAGAACTAATGCAGAGCGAATTCAAAATGAGCATTGTAGGAGAATTATCGTACTTCCTAGGGTTACAAGTGAAGCAAAAGATGGACGGTATCTTTATATCCCAAAGCAAATATTCTAGGAACTTGATCAAGAAGTTTGATCTGGAGAAAGTAGCATACAAGAGAACCCCCGCAGCAACTCATGTGAAGATCACCAAGGATGAAGCTGGTACAAGTGTGGACCAAACGCTGTACAGAAGTATGATTGGGAGCTTACTATACATGACAGTAGCAGTGTGTGCCAGGTATCAAGCTGATCCCAAGGAGAGCCACCTGATGAACGTAAAGAGAATTATCAAATATGTCTGCGGAACAGCTGACTATGGATTGTGGTATACTAAAGATACTAACTTCTGTTTGGTAGGCTACTGCGATGTAGATTGGGCTAGGAATGCTGAGGATCATAAAAGCACATCTAGAGGATGCTTCTTCCTAGGAAACAATCCAGTGCATGGTTTAGCAAGAACCAGAGCAGCATATCTTTGTCAATAGTTGAGGCAGAATACATCGCCATTGGAAGTTGTTGTACCCAGATGTTGTGGATGAAGCAGATGCTAGAGGAGTATGGAGTAGAACAAGATGTGATGAAACTCTACTGTGACAACATGAGCGTAATTAATATATCCAAGAATCCTGTTCAACATTCCAGAACAAAGCATATCGATATCAGTCATCACTTCATTCACGAGCTGGTTGAAAAGAAAGTGAAATTCTGTAATCTGTTCAAGCTTTTGTTCAAGGTGTAGATGAGACAGACCTTGAACACCTTTTCAAATAGTTCAGCACACAGAATAAAACAGCGGCACGCATAGAATGATACCCAGTTCGGCTTTGCCTGCTCTGGTGGTTTCCCACACCCTAAAGGGACACAAATCTTTATTACGAGTTTAGAGCTTACACGGGGACTTACGCTTACACTTTGTAATTTCCTAGCCTCTAATACTCCGTCTCTCAGATTTGTAATCTAGGTTCACCACGATTCGCCTCGATCCCCTTTGTCCGAACCTTCTTTCCGAATGTGCTCGACCTTCTCTTGAAGCTCGGTTGCTTTCTCTCGAAAGCCGGTTGGTTTTTGTTGTGTGCCGCGGTAGGATCAATTCAGGCAGTCTGAACAGCACACTTATCAGACTGTACATGCGCCGATGAAAATCCAGTGGGGAAAAATAAACGGCCGTTGCTTTCTTCTTTTCCAATCGGTAGTATGCACTCGTGTGTATTTTGATTCTGAAAGCGATGCCGATTATGGATGCCCTAGCTTCTTATTTATATGCATGGGAGAACTCCAAATCTGCTCCAGATATCCTCATCAAATATTTAGGAAATATTCCTAAATATTCGATGTATATCTTTAACCAATCTTTGGGAAGATCTTGATAATTCTTCCACGACAAGTCAGTCGTCCTTCTTCAAAATACTTGAGAAGATATTCGATTGAATATCAGAAGTTCAAAAACCTCGTTGGCCGACTTCAGTTCGAAAAGATCTTCGATCTTTAGAACCTTCCGGAAAACATCCTTGCGTCTGCTCCACGCTATTCATGAGTCCCAGGATGTGTTCGAACTCCCTTTGAACTCCTGCTTGAACTGTCTAAAGACGTTTTGCCAAATACATGCCACTCAAGGGACCATCAATCTCCCCCTTGGCATTTTGGCAAAACCAAATCTACTAGATGACTAAATCTATCTAACTAACTAGACTTTAGACATACTTGAGGGAACAAAAATAGGTCACCTCAAAATACTCCCCCTTTTTTCCACAAACTGACAAGGGGTCCAATATAGTTCGAACAGCAAAGCAAACTGTGCCAGAACAAGCACAAGCAATACAAAAATTTAATTATAACAGAGTTGAGAGAGTTTGAATTCAAGGACCTTTAGGCAGACGACTAATCATCAGAGTCACCATCAGAATCTGTGGCCTCAGATTCACCTTCGCTCGGGTAGCTGAGGGCATGAGCTAGCTTGTTGATGCGCCTGTGCCGTTCCTTGTCAGCTGCAATAGTGGCATTCATATCCTTAAGCAGCTTACTCCTCTCGTCACGGCCCATCCTGGCTCCCCCTTGCCTTGAAGACTCTGGGACATCCTTACCTCCGTGGTGTGACTCTTTAAGATCGTTCACATGACGGCCTTTAAATAGTTTGTGATCAACAGTGAACTTCTGAGGGGGTTTGATGAGACGATCACTTGAGGTCTTCAGGTCTGGAGCTTGATAGATGATCAACTCATATATCAGGGAAGGGAAACAGATCTGGTGGAGAGATCGTTTTGAGGTAGCGTGCTCGGCAATCAGTTTGAACATGACTCTTCCAAGATTGAACTTCAACTTGTTCCCAATCTGATATATCAATTTAGCCACATCCCTGCTGACCGTGGACCGGTGAGACGATGGTCTCCAGTTGAACACGGCAATGAAGAACAGCATCAAGTAAAATGTTGAAAGGTCAGCTGTATATATGACAGTGTCCGGCCGCCAACAAACTGAACCCGCACTGATGGTGTCAACAATCTTCTCAAATAGTGGTTCTTCTTCATCTATCACAGGGTGATGAGTCGTAGTTGTACGACTATTTTCTGTGTTAAAACCCCGTCTCTTAGTGTTTGCCTGTATATTATTTCACTACATGTGTAGTTTTCATTCTCAGGTGCATTCAGAGACCATGGAAGGAATATCGGTTAAAAGGAGCCTGTTAGAAGATGTTTTGCGAGCGCGTTCTTGGACTGTGCGAACGCACACTATTTTCATGCCACGACACAGAACCATGCAAACGCACGAGATTTTCATGCCATGGGTCTGATCTGTGCGAGCGCAAAAATTGCTTACATCTGAAGAATTAAATCCGCTTACGTCTGAAGAATTTCGATAATTGTTAAGACCTCCACGGAGCATAAATCAAGAGACGTAAGCGGGGACAGCTGGCAAATAGAATTTCTTAATATCAGATTTGCATTCTCGGGAGGAAACAAACAGATTTTGAAGAGCCATATCTCGAATTGAAGAAAGCATATTCCGAGGAGACAGAATTGAAGAGTTTGGCTCTCAATTGAAGCCAAGTAAAAGGAGAGTATATATATGAATTTGAGGGAAGAAAAGACACACGTTGGAGGGGTTGCTGAGCCAACTTCAGAAATAAGATGTGGATTCTTTTGGGCGACAAATTGGAGACGATTTTGGTGGTGGATCTTTGGAGGATTTTGGTGAACGAAATAGAGAGGAGAAGGATTTCGAATTGAGGAAAGCTTGGAGAAGGATTCGTCATCACTAATTTTGTTTCATTCTATTCAAATACTTGATGATGTATTCCATTACGATGAGTAGCTAAACTCATATGTGTAGGCTAGAACTCAAAATTTTGATGTATTGACTTGAGACTTCTATTGATTTCTATGTTTTGCGTCATATTACTATACAATGTTCATGGAATTGATGTGCTAGCATGAGTGGAACCCTAGCGGGGGAGCTTTTGTTTGTTTGTTCATTCCGATTGTCAAGTTTACTAGCAACCTAGCGGGGATAGCAAACTAGGACACGAGTAATATACCACTAGGATTAAACACCCTAGGACAACTTGATTATATGTTCATGCAACTCTAGCAAGTTAGGGTCTTGATTATCGCTAGCGCAAGATTAAGTACTAGAACTAGAACGAGGAGTATAACCTTAGCGGGGGAGCTCTAAGTTGTAGAACATTAGAAATCAAAATGGTTTGGTCCATGATTTAGTCTTGCATCACAGTCGAAAGTTCTAGCTTGCACTTCTCTTTGATATTTTATACTTGAATTGTTGTGACGATTTCTCTCTTGATAATTAATCATCGTTGCTTACTTGTGTTTTTTATTTAACTGTTTGAAATTTCCAACCCCATTGTTACTCTCGTACTTAGTGAACATATTCTGATATCGATCTCTGTGGATACGACCCGACTTACCACTTGCTAGTCGGAAATAAAAAAATATTATTTTTGACGGGTACAACGACGCCCGTCACAGGGTCATCCATGGAGAAATACACATTGATGAGCTCGGGGTCAATCCTGATCTTCCTTCCTCGAACAAAAAACACACCAAAGTCTTTGTCTCCGACAACACCAAACTGAGGAGGAAGGTTTGTAATGGCCTCTCGAACAAGTTGTTCATTAAAAGGTTTGCTTCTTGATAGAGTCCAGAACAGACTTGATTGCCTTAGAACGTCAACCACCTCCTTCACTTTGTAGCGAGACTCATCCAGGATTTTTTCTGGGATAAGCTTCCTCTTCAGTACACACTTCCATTTTCTTGCTGCATCTCTATTTGTAAACCATATACCCTTCTTGACCAAGCCAGTTGGAGCAGCGACGGAATCAGGAGATGGGTCTTCTCTAGCATCTTTTAAGACCGGAGAAGGAGCACCCCATTTCCTCTTTTTGGAAGTATCGGCCCCCCTGCATCCTGACTTGCCTAGGCATCATGGGCAGAGTCCTTCTTTCCTGGTCAACAGCCACCTTTTGTTTTCCTTTGCTCTTCTTGGCCTTCTTGAGATCAGCAATAAGGACAAGGTCTTGACCATCATTTGAGAGGGTTACTGCCTTGGGGACGGCCTGAGCAGCAACAACAGGTATCCCATCAGTCGCTTGAACTGGAGCTTCAACTGTCTCCTTTTCTGCATCGGCTTCTGATTCATCCACCTTGTGGTCATTACGATCAACAACTTGAACTACGTCTGGAACACCGTCTAACTTTTTTACTGAGGCTGTCTCTGAGGCACCGACTATTTCAGTTCCCTGCTGAACACTTGATAAATCTGTTTGTGCCCTTGCCTCCTTTCCAGTTTCTGAATTGTTGCCCGGAGCACAGTCTTTAACCCTTATATCCTGGGTTTTTAAGGACTGATCCATCCTTGCTAAAATAGGAATCTCATATTTCTTTTGCAGATCTTTGACAACCTCATCAATATCCTTGTAGATATCATCCAACTCATCATCCTTCTCTGATGGATTAGTCTCCTCGGTCATAGTTTCACAGTGCTTTCCATGATGTTCACCAACTGAACCTCCAAGCTTTTCATCAGAACCATCATCAGATCCTTCATTTATCATCAATTTCCTCTTCCTCGAGGACTCAAGAAACTGTTATGTCTCCTCATCCGACATTGCTATGAGACAACCTCTAACAACACAAATCTGAGCAAGATATTTCCTTAGAGAGCCACATGCACATCTACCACTCTTTCTGCGAGCGCCGGATGGACGCACATATCCAGAAGCATGGATCTTCTCCCTCCATGCTCTCGAGCCACCAGCAACCTTGGACACAACCTTGCTGGGTTTCACCTCTTTCACGATTTTGACTGCTTCGTCACCAATCACAACCCTACTGGCTTCACCACCCTTCTCAGACACCACATTCACTTCTTGTTCCATCACAATATTTTCAACAACAACATCGACTTTGGCAGAAATGGAAGAACCAGTCTGAGTTTTAGGGTTTGGGATTACCTCAGAATGGGGAATACCCGGTGGAGGAACTAAACTTGGTGATGTTGAACTAGCATCGATTGGATTAGATGCATCCTCCGCGGCAAGCGAGGGTACCGTCTTCTGCTTTGCAGCAGGCTCTGGTCCTTACTTCTCCACCGCTCCATAATTAGGGTTTTCTGAGGCTGCTCCTCTGGCGGTCATCTTTGCTTCAGGTATTATTGCAGTATTGGCGTGTAAAGGCGACGCCTTTTCTCCTTCGGCACCTTCAATTTTGGAATTCTGGGTTTTACCACCAGTGCCTTGGAAGACTGCATGCTCTCCTTCTTCTTCTCAGAAGACTTGACACTGGAATTTGAGGATTTCATGGTGTTCACCATCATCGTCGAGGAGTTGAAGGATTGGGAGAGATCGCAATAGGCTGCCGTTCTAGGGTTTGGGAAGAGAGTGAGAAGAGCCGCAGACGAAGTTGATTTTTGATTTTCAAAACAAGGTCGGTCGTTTCAACTTCGTAAAAACGTCCTCAAGAATATCCTTTCTTCCCTCAACGACTTGAAAAATCTTTAAGATATATAGGAATATTCATCCTCCAAATATTCACCTTCTGTTCCAGCTTTCTTGCAAGGGTGATCAGTCCAACTGTTTTGCTGGAGTATCGCCTGTGACTGACCACATTCTGGAACACTTAGTTATTGACAACACATAGACCCAAGGAGGGTCTGAGTGTCTCAACCTGTGTAGCATCCCGTGTTTTGATGAGGATATCAGCCAAGTGCTTGTCTATTGTTACACGCTTCAAGATCACTACCTTCTGTTTCACTCCGTATTCAGACAGTGTTTGCTTCATCAACAATAGTGGAGTGCAGTGCCTTCTTGTGGTGATATGCTTCTGTACCATCTCTCCAACAAAGCATAGTACGAACGCCTTCTACATTTGTACCATGAACTGTTCCACCCACTTCTGGACGTTGGATCCAACCACTAAATTGTTAACATGGATTTGTGCAAAACTCAGATCTGACCTGGTGCGCTTAACCAACAGAGTCGTATCCACTCCCCCTCGCATATATCGATGGTTGACGAAAGACTTCTTGAGGCCGAACACTCTGTGAGGTCGAGTCCAGGTAATTCTGAGCACATCGTCCACACCATCTGGAATGTATATCTGCCCCCCATAGCTCTCAACCTGCATTGGACCCATAAGACCCATGTGGATTAGTTCCAATGGTCTGCTAGTACTGATCTATGAGGTGATGGGGTGGGACGCCTTTGACTGTGACCCGATCTGGTATTCTTCACATATCACATCCACATCACCTTGCGTATAGGGCGTTTCTCGGGCAGGTTCAGCTGAGTAGAGCTTCATCATGGTCTGGAGATTCAACTGACCCTGGTGTTTGTGCCACAGTGTCATTTCACCAGCTTGGCTTGTAAGCCCATCTGGTGTAGAAACTGTTCCAGCAGACTCAAGGAGGTAACCATTATTGGTTGCCGGGTAGCCTCTCATCAGGGTGCCTCCTTCCTTATCCAGCACATGACAAGAGTCGCGAGTGAAACTGACCTGATGTCCATCACCACATAGCTGACTAATACTGATAAGATTCATTGTCAATCCTTCAACAATAAGAGTATCCTTGAGATCAGGTAGATCCGGAACCTTCAATGTCCCACAGTCGATCACCTGACCCTTTCCTCCATCTCAAAAAGTGACAAACTGTCTGTTTGTAAAAGGTCAAATTTTCGTAAGAAGTTTAGGATTACCTGTCATATGGGTGGAGCATCTAATGTCAAAGTACCAGTGATCTTTCTCTATGTGGCATGATACGCTGAACGCAGCCATACATACAGTCTTGCTTGCCTTTGGAACCCAGACTTGTCGCATTCGAGGTTTATTCTTGTGTCCCACAGCTCTTTGTTCAGCAAGAAACAGGCGGCATCTTGGTCTGATGTGTCCAATCTAGTAGCAGTACTAGCATGTGCGGGAATCTTTCCTCTGATTTGAAGACGAACTGAAGTGATCTTTCCGAGTCCTTATTTGACCCCCTTTGGTTTTTTCTTAGGATAGATCCACTTTCTGTCTAGGGTGTTGTCTCACCTTCTGTTCTGGGTTCTTTTCAGCCACAGGTTTTGCTTTAACAACCTTTGTACTTTTTGAGCTGCCTTCTCCTGTGAACCCCAAACCTTGATGTCTGGACTCCATCCTCTGAGCCTTGAGAATCTTATTCAAATTTTTAGAGCCAGAGTTTAACATCCTTACCGACTGTTTGAGCCGATTGAGCTCCTTCTAAGCGGTTGAGCGGTCCATCTTCTCCGATTCGAACTGAAGCTCCAAGGACTCCCCTTTCTTCAGAAGGAACACCTCCTTGCGTTTCAGATCAGTAATCGTTTTCCTCAGACCTGCCATGCCTACAGGATGAGTTTCACGATCTTTCTCCATGTCAACTTTCAGCGAAGAGACTGTACCCAGGAGTTCCGTTGTCTGAGCTAGCAGACACAATCTTTCTTGTTTCATTTTGGTCAAATGAGTATTCAGCAAATCAACCTTACCTTGGAGTTCCACTTTCCGTGTGACCAGAATCTCGACCTCCTGCCACATTTTATCCTTCTCCGTAGTTACGCTCGCAACTGTGTCATTCAGCTTCTTGTTGATCTTGATCAGCAGCAGCCACTTCTCGTACAAATCTTTATATGTTTCAGCCAGAGTCTCCTGCGTGAGTTCTTCATCATCACTCTCTGAGGAGTCGTTGGCTGAGTGTTCCAACTGAGGTGGCATACTTTCACTGGTGTTGCTGCATTCTCCTGGAGTTGCGACAAAAGCCACAAAGTTAGTGGTTTCACTCCCTTCTTTTTCCTCATCTGACTTATTGTCGCTGAAGCTAGCGACCATTGCCTTCTTCTTCATGAGGGTATTTGCACATGTGCTTGGATGTGACCGAAACCCCTACATTCATGGCACTGAATCTCTTTCCCTTTTTCAGAAGAATCTTGCCTCATATCACTGGTCCTTGACTTGCCATTTTTCCAGTTTTGAAAATTATTGGAGGATGACTGACCTTGTTCAAGACCACGTCTGTTGATCTTCCGCACCATCCTGCCGAAATTCTAAGCCATCATAGCCAGTTGCTCAGTGGTGCAGGCAGATTCTGGTATGTCTTCGGACACTTCTGCTTTTAGGGCAATTCCCTTCACATCTTTGGGTTGGACATCATGATTCATCTCGTAAGTTCTGAGTGAGCCCATCAGCTCGTCCAGTTTCAGCTTGGAGATGTCATGCATCTCCTCAATGGCAGTGACCTTCATGGCAAATCTCGGAGGGAGCGATCTTAAGACTTTACTTGCCATTCTTTCTTCATCAATAGGTTTCCCCAGTGCAGCAGCCTCGTTTGACAAATCCAGAAATCTAGCGTTGAACTCAGGAATGGTTTCACTATCCTTTATCTTCATCTCCTCGAACTTTGTTGTCACAATCTGCATTCTCGAATTGCGAACTTTTTCCGTGCCCTCATAAGCCGTTTGAAGAATATCCCAGGCCTCCTTAGCCACTTCACAGTTAATGATCAGCTTCATCACGTTTTAAACTACTCCAGAGAAGATTGCATTCATGGCCTTAGAGTTTCTCATAGATGATTTGTCATCTGCCTCAGTCCATAGAGCTTCTGGTTTCAGAATAGTTTCTCCAGTGAGATTTTCCATCGTGGGTTCAGTCCATCCAGTCACGACTGCCTTCCAAGCCCTTTCATCGAGAGATTTTAGAAAAGATTTCATCTTGGGCTTCCAGGAAGCATAGTTTGATCCTTCAAGCAGTGGGGGTCTGGTGGTGCTTTGTCCTTCCTTCAGAGTCATCTTGAACAGTGCTAGGATCCCACTCAGTGTGTCGAGTGTTTGCTCTAATACCAAATGAAATTCTGTAACCTGTTCAAGCTTCTGTTCAAGGTGTAGATGAGACATACCTTGAACACCTTTTCAAATAGTTCAGCACACAGAACAAAACAGCGGCATGCACAATATGATACCCAGTTAGGCTTCACCTACTCTGGGGGGTTTCCCACACCCTAAAGGGACACAAATCTTTATTACGAGTTTGGAGCTTACACAGGGACTTACGCTTACACTTCGTAATTTCCTAGCCTCTAATACTCAGTATCTCAGATTTGTAATCTAGGTTCACCGTGGTTCTCCTCGATCCCCTTCGTCCGAACCTTCTTTCTGAACGTGCTCGACCTTCTCTTGAAGCTCGATTGCATTCTCTCGAAAGCGGGTTAGTTTTTGTTGTGTGCCATGGTAGGATCAATTACAGGCAGTCTAAACAGAACACTTATCAGATTGTACATGCGCCGATGAATTTCCAGTGGGGAAAAACAAACGGCCGTCGCTTTCTTCTTTTCCAATCGATAGTATGCACTCGTGTGTATTTTGATTCTGAAAGCGATGCCGATTATGGTTGCCCTAACTTCTTATTTATATGCATGGGCGAACTCCAAATCTGCTCCAGATATCCTCATCAAATATTTAGGAAATATTCCTAAATATTCGATGTATATCTTTAACCAATCTTTGGGAAGATCTAGATAATTCTTCCACGACAAGTCAGCCGTCCTACTTCAAAATACTTGAGAAGATATTCGGTTGAATATCAGAAGTTCAAAAACCTCACTGGTCGAGTTCAGTTTGAAAAGATCTTCGATCTTTAGAACCTTCCGGAAAACATCCTTGCGTCTGCTCTATGCTGTTCATGAGTCCCAGGATGTGTTCGAACTCCCCCTGAACTCCTGCTCGAACTGTCTAAAGACGTTTTGCCAAATACATGCCACTCAAGGGAACATCATAAAGTAATCACACTGAAGCATGTATCCACTAAGAAGCATCTAGCACACATCTTCACCAAAGCCTTGGACAACTTACAGTTCGAGACACTTAGATCCTCACTGGGTATGTGTGTCATTGACAACTAAGTTGTTCCAATATAAGTTAGTTAGTCGGGGCTTGAACGAGAAATGTTTTAAGGGCTGAAGAGGAAGGAAGGTCGAAGATTTCAAATTCTGCTACAAAGAAAGACGATTGGTCTACCTAGATTTTTTAATATTTTAAATGGCTCGAAGTGACGTGGCGTCTTGAGAAGCTGCTAGCGAATATATGGCTGGCCAAATGTGATTGAGTTTCCAAAATTCAAATTATTTTTTTTCTGTCTTAGTCATTCTTTCCTAACGAAACCCTAGATGATCCTTGTTTGAAGCGCAATTCAATCATGGTGGACACAAGGAAGAACAAGATGGCCAAGGATATGACTACTGAAACATCATCTAAGCCTGTTGACGAGACAAAGACTGTTCAAGGATGAGCGAGAAGGCGACAACGGCGAAACCAAAAGCGAGAAGGTAACTATTCTGGAGAAATTAGTGACGGAGAACTCTGTTAAGGAGACGACGACTGCCAACTTGGCAAAGGAGAAGCAGATTCCCAAATCTATTCCAGGCCAAAACCCTAAGAAGCTGACTGCGTCCAAACCTCCATCTGACAAGGAACTCACTAAGAAGACTGCACAAGAGGTAATCTCCAAAATCTCTAAATCTGTTAAGGTGCGTAGTAAATCTGTAGAGGGGTTGAAGAAAGTAGTAGAAAAGCCAAAGGTAGTGGCGTCGGTCCGAGGGGAGAGTACTGACGCGCGTCGTCTGACGAGTCAAACTTAATATTTATATCTCCTGCAAACAACTAGTATAGTGGCAAGCAGGGTCGAACCCAAGGGAGTTGGTGTTGCTGAAGCTGTTACTGAAAATAATTTAAAAGGGGGGATTTGTGAGCAATAATGAGTGCAAAAGAGAAAAGAGCAAAAGATTCCAATCAGAGAGAGTGTTTAGCTTAGGGTTTCTATTGTGACATGTTTATCATTGACTGCTAATAATCGAATTTCAAGTTTCTAAGTGTGTTACTCCAGTTTAGGTTATAACCCAAAGTATCCCAGGAAAGGTGTTAGACTTCTAGTTCTCCTAAACCTAATAATCTGGGAAAAGTATTATTGAATCTATGTGTTACTACTCGTCTTTACGGGTAAGTATCCAACAAGTATTAATGATAGGGGCTGAATTGCTCGGCTAAGCTTTACGGGAAAGTCTTCACTTAGCTTCACAATTCAATCCTTGAAATTAAGCACAAGAACTAGAGAAACAAGAAATTGCATTAAGAATAAAGTCTCAAAACATAAGTCACAATATGCGAAACCCTAAACTGAATGAGGAATTTAGCTACACATGATTGAAACACAATGCATGATGAAAAGTAGAAAAATCACTTCTCTCGTCGAAAGCTTCGTCTTCTCCTCCAGAGCCGTCTTGTTCTTCGTAGAATTATGTGATGAGATCCGAAAACCCTAACCCAAGCTTCTTATTTATAATAAACTAGGTTTCCAAATCTATTTTTGGGCTTAAATTATCAAATCTCGGCTCACTGACATCATCAAACGCATTGCTGACGTCAACATCTCATGGCTCACCGTGTCTGGCTTCTACATTATCATCGTGTTTCGCATTGACATTAGCGTTAACGCTAATGTCTCTACAAGACGCGGTCCTGTCGCAGTCTGGTTCCTCCTTTCTACACACAGCTTTGACTTCGACTCTGAATTTGACCATCTAAACGACCTCGGATGCTCTTGGTGTGAACTAGAGAGTTGTAGGGAATTGAGTCAGTCACGCAACGACGTGTGGCTCATATTTTTCAGCTCAGCGGTTCATTCCAAGCACTCCGTCGAACGTCCTAACATTTGATCTGCCATTGTGATGTTTTCAGCATTAATTGCCATCTTTTATGCACGTTTCCTCCTAAAGCTTCCGAAACACCTGAAATGCAAAACGACACTAAAAAGTAATTGCTCGCATAATAAAGTGTCAAAATAAATAGTGTTGGAGTTTAAAGTGCCATATAGGCAAAACTCAAATCTGTGCAAGAAGATCGCAAAATGATATGTGCAAGATCTATTTTTCAGTTCCAAAAAATCAGCACAACTCCTAGTTTTTTGTTCAGCTGGATCTCAATCCAATGTATCCGACTACCACATCATCAAAACCGATTCGTATGCGATAAAGATATGCAGATCAAGATCAGATCTCATCCGAAATCTTTCCATATCTTATCTAGGGCTTTGGAAGATCAAAAAACCCTAGTATCACACGGCTATATAAAGGATGATAGGGCTCATTATTTTATCGACACACACAAAACCTGAGAAACGTCGTGTGGGAGAGCTGTCAATCAAAAAGCAGAATACATCATTCTAATCTATGAGTCTTCGTGCTGTCATAGAAGGATTGAGGACAAAAGTTGGTAAGCAACTTGCTTTACTTTCTTGAACTCATACATTGCTGCTGCGCATAAATTATTCCAGAGTTCAAGAGGTGTCATCGCTGCGTTGTACAAGTCTGTGCTCGCTTTTCGACTCACACAAGAGACGACAAACACTGCTAGGAGAATCTGCTGTGATAGGTTTGACTGTATCAGCCTCGGGAGGAGGTCTGGACATGCAAGATGGGAGTCTTCGGATCTAAGGGAAGCTTAGATCACACAATTCACTTGGAGAGTAGTATAGGGGATCAGTAGTTTGGAAAGCTGTTCAAACGTCAATCTATACTATATACCTTGATAGTGGATTGTTCCTTGGACTTGGGAGAAGTCCACCAGACGTTGGCTACATTGAGCCAAACTGGGTTACCAAGTGCTTTGTGTCCTTTACTGTTCTGCATTTCATTTCGATTATCTTAGTCTGTGCAACCAACTGTACCACAGGGTAAGCTACATCTAACTGGTACAGTTAAGCTCATCTCACGCGTAGATATTTCAATTGGTATCAGAGCTGGTTCTCAACATACGGAGTGGAATCCTGGGAAGCTAGCTACTGTTCTAAGATGAGCATCAAGGAAGGACAAAGCACTACTCGCCCGGTGCTGTTAGAAGGGCCTAATTATGGCTACTAGAAATCTAGAATGAAGGCGTTTATCAAGAATGTGGATGAGAAAGCGTGGAGATCTGTGCTAACTAGCTGTAACCCTCCCCTGTTAGCAACTGATGAAGGAAGGATTGTACCTAAACCAGAGACAGAATGGTCTGAACAGGAGGAGCGCCTCGCCATGGGAAATGCGAAAGCTCTAAATGCCATCTTCTCGGGTGTAGACGAGTCAATTTTTAAACTCATCCTGAACTGTGAAAGCGCTAATGAGGCATGGGATACCTTGTCCACTCACTTTGTAGGAACTGACAAGGTGAAACAGTCCAGGATTCAGATGTTGACATCCAGATTTGAGGAGCTAAAGATCCAGGAGGATGAATCCATCAAGAACTTTAACGTAAGAGTCGGTGACCTTGTGAATGAGGCATCCACCCTTGGTGAAGCTCTACCCGAAGAGAAGGTTGTGCAAAAGATTCTAAGGTCTTTGCCTAAACGATTTGCCATGAAGGTGACTGCTGTAGAAGAGGCAAACAATGTAAAGACCATGAGCTCGAAAGAATTGATTGGCAATCTGTGCACTTATGAACTGCAACATCTGACTGTACCAGAACCCAAGGTTAAATCTGTAAGCTTAAAGGCTGAGACTGTGGTAGACGATGAGTCCACCGATGGAGTGAGCAAGGAACTGGCGTTACTCACTAAGAACTTCATTAAACTATTGAAAAAGATCAACCGTAAGGGTGCTGGCCAGAACAGCCTAAATCAGTCTAGAAATCAAGACATCAGGAGAGTGGATTTCCAGCCACGGAAGAGACAGTCTGACCAGAAGGAAAATGGCAACAGCAAACGGACCAAAGGAATACAGTGCAGGGAATGCAGAGGATTTGGCCACATACAAGCAGAGTGTGCCAACACCCTGAAAAAGAAGAATAGTAAGTCCCTGAATGTCAGCTGGAGTGATGACGGGACTGAGGACAGCACAGAGGAGGAAGAGACAAGCAACTTTATTGCACTGACAAGCATGATAGACTGTGTCACAGACTGTTCCAGCACTGATCACAAAGATGGCTCCAATATTGAAGAGAGCGAAGCTGAAGAAAGTGATGGAGAAGAAATCACTGATGAGTGCATCGTTGAGAAATATGCACTATTGCTCTCAAAGTGGACTGAGCTGGTAGACATTAACAGGAGACTAAATGCAGGTGTTATCTCTTTGAAGCTGGAAAAGTAGGAATTGGAATCAAAAGCCGACACCCTTGCACATGAGAAAGAAAATCTGGAGAAAGAAGTAGAAAATCTGAAACAATAGGCTGAAGGAGACAAACAAGAATCGAAGAAGCTCTTGGAAGAGATGGCTTCAATCAAGAAGGTCTTGAACAGCCTGAACACAGGGTCCAAAAATCTGAACCAGATCCTGTCTGTGCAGGAGAGAATGAAAGATACTACAGGGCTTGGATTCACTGGTGAGAAGAAAACTGGTGATACGAAGTTTGTGAAAGCCAGTGGCACAGTTCCTAAAGACAACAACCACAAGACAACTGATGAGTCTGTCTGTGCCAGAGAAGGTGACAGTTGGTATCGTGTCCCAAGAGCTATAGGATGGCAACGTGCTAGGGTGTGTTACTACTGCAACAAACCTGGACACATCAAACGTCATTGCTATCGTTATAGACGTGACAGCCAGTATGAAGAACCAACAAGGAAACGAGGCAGAATGGTGTGGAGACCAAGGAATGATCAATACTGCTATGTCTCGTACAGTTCAACTGACAAGGAGGATGAGGAGAGCTGGTTCTTTGACAGCGGTTGTTCAAGACACATGACTGGAGTTCGAGAGAACCTGACTAATCTGAGACCCTTCGACGGCCATCATGTGACTTTTGGTGACGGGAAAACAGGAAGAGTTCTTGCCAAGGGAACACTGAATGTGCCAGGCATACCACATCTAGATGATGTCTATTGGGTTGATGGGTTAAAGGCCAATCTGATCAGTATTAGTCAGTTGTGCGATGGTCATCACCAGGTACAGTTCACAAGAAATTCCTGCCAAGTTTATGACAAACATGGAGTATGTGTGATGGAAGGAAATCGTGCAAGGAACAACTGTTATCTCCTGAGCCGTGCTACAACCCCAGCAGCAATTACGTGCATGATAAGTAGGTCTGATGAAGTGCATCTATGGCATTAACGCTTGGGACACATCAATTTCAGATCCTTGAAGTTTCTATCCAACGAGAAGTTGATTGAAGGTATTCCTAACATTAGAGGAGATATGCAAATTGTTTGTGGTGATTGTCAATCAAGAAAGCAGACTCGAGCAGTGCACAAGAAAGTGGATAGAGTCTACACCAAGCGTCCTCTTGAGCTTTTGCACATGGATCTGATGGGACCAATGCAGGTGGAGAGCATTGGGCGGAAGAGGTATGCCTTCATATGTATAGATGACTACACCAGATACTCTTGGATCATGTTCTTGCGTGAGAAGTCCAAAACTGTGCAAGCCTTTATACAGCTTGCTACCTGCCTGATTAATGAAAGGAGAGATCGAGGAGAAAACCTCTTGTCCATTCGAAGTGATCATGGGAGGGAATTCGAGAATGAGAAGTTTGCACAGTTCTGTGATGAGCAACGTATTGTACATCAATTCTCATCTCCTATTACACCGCAACAGAATGGAGTAATAGAGTGGAGAAATCGAACTGTTCAAGAGATGACAAGAGTTATGTTGCATGCGAAGAACGTTTCTTTAAATTTGTGGGCTGAGGATATGTTTACAGCTACCTACGTCCTGAACAGAGTCCTGATTCGACCAGGGATGGACAAGACGAGCTATGAGCTTTGGAAAGGAAGAAAGCCCACAGTTAAGCACTTTCATGTCTTTGGAAGTACTTGTTATACTCTGACGGATAGGGAGCAAAGGCAGAAGCTGGACAGGAGGTGTGATGAAGGACTGTTCCTGGGTTATTCTCCAAACAGCAGAGCCTATCGTGTCTACAATAAGAGAACTAGAGCAGTGATTGATTCAATCAATGTGGTGATCGACGATGCCAAGGATTCACCTATGAAGAAGGAACCAGATGATGATATGGAGACACAGTATACTCGTCTTAAGCATGTACATGGGTATGTACCAGATGCAAATTCTGAAATTGTGCCTGAAACTATGTTAGATTTGGCCGAGGAGAATAATGATGTTCACATGCGAGATGTTGAAGGAAGTGAGGTGAATCAAACTCAATCAGGAGGTGGTGAAGCTAACTTACAACCTTCTAGCAGAATCCAGAAGAATCATCCGCTGTCTAGTGTCATTGGCGATCCTCACGACAAGATGAGAACCAGAGGTAAAAATCATGTCAATTATAGAGATATGATTAACTATAGTTGCTATTTATCAAAGGTGGAACCAAAGAATGTGATGGAGGCCTTGCAAGATGATTATTGGATCACTGCTATGCAAGAGGAGTTAGGCGAATTCACTCGTAACAGTGTTTGGGACCTGGTGCCCCGTCCAAGTGGCGTCAACATCATTGGAACGAAGTGGATATTCAAGAACAAGACTGATGAAAGTGGCAACATTACAAGAAATAAGGCCAGGCTGGTGGGTCAAGGGTACACTCAGATCGAGGGGATCGACTTTGAGGAGACATTCGCCCCAGTAGCACGCTTGGAAGCTATTCGACTTCTGCTCGCAGTTGCATGTTACTTGAAGTTCAAACTGTTCCAAATGGACGTAAAGAGTGCCTTCTTGAATGGTCTGTTGTCTGAGGAAGTGTACGTAGCACGGCCTAAAGGATTCGAGGACCCTCATCATTCAGATCATGTTTACAAGCTGAAGAAGGCCTTGTACGGCCTAAAGCAAGCTCTTAGAGCTTGGTATGAGAGGTTGACAATATTTCTCTGGGCATGGGATACACTCGAGGAGGAATTGACAAGACTATGTTCGTGAAGAGGGATAACAAACACTTTATCATTGCACAGATCTACGTCGATGACATTGTGTTTGGCTCGAACTCTTAGAAGATGGTGGATTAGTTCGTGGCCCAGATGCAAAGCGAGTTTAAAATGAGCATGGTAGGCATAATGAATTATTTCTTGGGGTTGCAGGTTGTACAGTCAAAGGAAGGAATTTTCTTGACTCAGGCCAAGTATGCTAGAAATCTAGTGAAGAAATTATGACTGGACATGACTGACCACAAGAGAACTCCAGCCGCTATACATTTGAAGATTACTAAGGATGATGCAGGAGCTTCAGTAGACCAGACCTTGTACAGAAGCATGATTGGCAGTTTCTTATACCTGACTGCGAGCAGACCATATATTTGTCAAGCGGTGGGAGTCTGTGCCAGGTATCAGGTAGATCCGAAGGAAAGTCACTTATTGCAGGTAAAGCGGATCATCAAATATGTAAGTGGTACTGCTGATTATAGATTGTGGTACACTAGAGATACAAGTGGTTGTATTGTTGGATACTCCGATGCAGACTGGGCTGGCAATGTTGAGGACAGAAAGAGTACTTCTAGTGGATGCTTCTTCATGGGCAATAACCTAGTATCTTGGTTTAGCAAGAAGCAGAATAGTATTTCACTGTCATCGAGTATATGGCTGCAGGAAGTTGTTGTGCTCAATTGCTTTGGATGAAGCAGATGCTCAAGGAAGTGGGATTGGATCAGGACACCATGATATTATACTGTGACAACTTGAGTGCAATCAGCATCTCTAAGGATCCAGTTTAGCACTCGCAGACAAAGCACATTGACATCAGACACCACTTCATTAGAGAGCTAGTTGAAGTTAAAATCATCTGTCTATGCCACATGCCAACAGAGAAACAACTAACGGATATTTTGACAAAGCCTTTGGATGCTGCGAGGTTTGAGACACTGAGGTCTGCACTTGGCCTTTGTATCATGAGAAATTAGAAGACTTTGACGCCAGGGGCAGTCAGCTGAGCATATCTCTAATAAGTGTTGCTGACGTGTCATGTAGTAAGGGGGAGCTATGTGTTTAACTCGAACTGTGCAAGCTCCTTGAACAGTTAGCCAGAGCAGTATTCCTTACCTTCAGTGCTGACGTGGCAAGTCTTTAGGCGGGTAATGAGTGCATCTCATTGATAAAACAAACACCGGAGAAGGCGTCTACAATCGTGGGGGAGACTGCACAGATCGGCACATCACCGGAGAAGAAGTCTGGACAGGCCAAGACTCCAGTCAAAGGGGCCTTTCACTGAAACCTAAAGGTATGTCTTCTGTATCTGTTACTGAACAATCTAGTGCTGCTGATGTCCCTATTGGGGTCCCGATTGGTGGAGGCTGTATCTGAATCTGAAGAGGAGTATGCTGTGCAACAGACCCTTGCCATTTGAAAAAAGGGGGAGAATCTGCATGAGTAGAGATGTGTGGCTGTGATGATATGTGCTGCTGCTGATTTATGTTGCTGCTGATTTGTGTGTCTATCTGTGCAAGATTCAACTACGAGGTTGAAAAGAGGTCATGCAGAAGAAGTGCTTTGCCTCAAATGTCAAGGGGGAGATTGTTGGAGTATAAAGTGCCATATAGGCAAAACTCAAATCTGTGCAAGAAGATCGCAAAATGATCTGTGCAAGATCTATCTTTCAGTTCCGAAAAATTAGCACAACTCCTAGTTTTTTGATCACCTGGATCTTAATCAAATATATCCAACTGCCACATCATCAAAACCGATTCTTATGCGATAAAGATATGCAGATCAAGATCAGATCTCATCCGAAATCTTTCCATATCTTATCTAGGGTTTTAGAAGATCGAAAAACCCTAGTATCACACTGCTATATAAAGGAGGCTAGGGCTCGTTATTTTCTTGACACACACAAAACCTGAGAAACGCCGTGTGGGAGAGCCGTCAATCAAAGAGCGGAAGACATCATTCTAATCTACGAGTCTTCGTGCTGTCATAGAAGGATTGAGGCCGCAAGTTGGTAAGCAACTTGCTTTACTTTCTTGAACTCATACATTGCTGCTGCGCATAAATTATTCCAGAGTTCAAGAGGTGTCGTCGCTGCATTGTACAAGTCTGTGCTCGCTGTTCGACTCACACAAGAGACGAAAAAAACTGTCAGGAGAATCTGTTGTGATAGGTTTGACTGTATCAGCCTCGGGAGGAGGTCTGGACATGCAAGACGGGAGTCTTCAGATCTAAGGGAAGCTTAGATCACACAATTCACTTAAAGAGTAGTATAGGGGATCCGTAGTTTGGAAGGCTGTTCAAACGTCAATCTGTACTATATACCTTGATAGTGGATTGTTCCTTGGAGTTGGGAGAAGTCCCCCAGACGTAGGCTACATTGAGCCGAACTGGGTTACCAAGTGCTTTGTGTCCTTTACTGTTCTGCATTTCATTTCGATTATCTTAGTCTGTGCAACCAACTGTACCACAGGGTAAGCTACATCTAACTGGTACAGTTGAGCTCATCTCACGCGTAGCTATTTCAAATTGAATTAGTCGATTCAACGAGTCGTATAAATATGACTCATCAAAGCACCCCATACTTAAACTTGTTCGTCCCGAACAAGAACAAGTCGTAGAAGAAAAATAAATATAACACCACAGTTTCTTCGACGTCAAGGATGAATGCACATGAATATGAGTTGCTAGTCTAGATTCCGCTTTTCTATGCATAAATCAATCGTTACTCAAATTACCATGCTCATCACATAATTAACTTGATACATGTTACCTTTGAGCTGAAATTCAAACCAATTCGGATGAATGGGAGATAGTCCTCTTTAGACCCATGATCTGCATTCGATGTTCCAAACTCTAGCTATATGGTTATACTTCATTGCTTTCTCTTGCACGTGATTCATTCGAGCTTCAAGGTTTTTGAGCTTTCTTTCTTCTTTTGTTCGATAGCTTTTGTTGTGACTTTCTTTGGTCTTTGGCTCTTGATGTATGAATGATGTACTTCACTTTTTTTCTTGTATAAAAGTTCACAACGTGGCTGATTTTTCTTGAGCGTTGCTCCTTTATTGTGAATAGCTTGTCCTTTTCTTCTTTCTTTTGAAGGAGGTCCAATCATCGCCCGCAAGCATATGGAAATACCTCCCCTCTCTTTCTCATCCTCGACTTTTTTTACACGAGTCAAGATAGGGGACCTCCACCTATTTTCCCGGTAACTTTAGACTAGAGATAGGATGGTCTATTTTCCCGTCCCGCCTACTTACATAAACGCTGTTGTGGCGGAGCAAACTCTGGACCAATAAGTCTCGAAGTGCTAGCCTCCACGAAATCCACATAACCATATAACTCGAAATTCGGTCCTTTGAATGCTTCGTCAAGTCTCTCTAGGACATTTCTATCAACTCCACATCCCTATTAATTTCAACTCAGAAGGACACGTAGTAGGTTAAATTCACATGTAAAAGCACAATTCAAATTTCACGAGAGGGACGCATCTAATCAGCATCGTCTGTTTCAAATCATCAAAATTCAATACTGCATATCCAGGAAATAGAGAGAAACTTCTACTTTTCAAAAATAAATTTTAAAAGGGAAACGTGCTGACACAGTACATATGTAAGAAAAAAATAAACGTGCTGACAAAACTGACTGACTCTCCCACCCCCACACTTTTGAACATAGCCGTGTCCTCACGGTACGACTTAAATTCAAAGACACAACAATGCAAGACACACAAGTATGTGGAAATAGAAGTAAAAGTGAACATGTACTCCCCTCATCACGTTGCGTAATGGTGTAAATTTGGGTCAAACGAGTTGTTCAACGTTGGTCAACCATGCCCACTTCAAACGTTACACAGTTGCGTCCAATGTAGACGTTAACCAATGTCAAGGCGGGGTGCGGCCAGCTAATGTCAATGCTGGACGCGATACCCACTGAGTCGCACCTGTTTTGACCTGCAAAACAACTTCTTTTCCCGAAAGACAATGTACAAACATGACTCAAGACTCAAACAAACATAAATGACATAAAAAATAAGAAAGAACAAAGAAAAACAATTTTTTTTTACCGGGATGCCTCCCTGCGAGCGCCCTTGTTTTACGTCATTGGCTCGAAAATACCTCGTTAGGGATCACAAGTTAGGATCCCATGGTCGTGTGAGGTAAACTTCACCTCAGCTACTCCTTCAGTCTGCCCAAAATACTCATATAATGGCGTGCTCGGGTCTGCTCTCCATCGATCAGGTGGATTTGCCTTCACATCCTCTCGAGTCTGCGAGGACACTCTGCTCATAGCTACTTCATTTGTTGCACAACAAGTCGCATCGTGTAGGTCAAAAGATAGGGCACCAAGATATGGTGTGTGCACGATGTCCGGTGGTTTCTTTGCGCATGGACGGTCATCATCCTCATAAATATAAAAATTTGATGTCTTGCCACCAAACGCAAGTGACAACAAGCCTGTGTCCATGTCAATCTTGATTTTAGTGGCAAAAGGGAACGGACGTCCAAAGATCAGCGTTGGAGGATCATCACTTTTAGCGTCTCCCATCTACAAAACATAGAAGTCTGTGGGAACAACAAGGTCACCTACATGTATAGTTAGATCCTCTAGCAAACTAACAGGACGAATACATGATTTATCCCCTAACTCTACCAATAGTTTAGGAGGCTTCAATGGTCCCAATTTCAGTGAACAATATAACGAATATAGCATATCATTAATGGCAGCACCCAAATCAATTAAACAGTGATGTATAAGAGTCTCACCAACACTACAGGTGACTGTGAAGGCACATGGGTCCTTACACTTTCCAGGCGGTGCCTCATGACTCGCTACAATTGGGCGCTCCATCGTTGGGTCATTTTACTCATGCCCCGCTTCTAATCTGCCTTCTAGCTCATCCTTATCGATCACATGGCCTTCGAGAGCTCCTACCTACACAGAAAATGGAAGGAAAGTATGAGTTTCGGAACATGCATCAGTGTGACCCGCATTCTGCCCTGACGTTATGACTGCGTCTTGTTCAGACTTTATCGGCGCGTCCTGTTCAGACATTAGCGTCAAGCTAATGTCTATTATCGGTGCGGTAAGCACTGTTTCTGACTCATTTTCTTCATTTTTGCACCTGATTTGTCTACCACTGTCAATATATTGATATTCCCTCTCGGATTAGGGATAGTCTGCGATGGTAGCTTCCCTGGATCACTCTTTAGCTCAAAAATGGCATGGGCTATCTGGGACATCTGCTTTGACAGCTCTGCTATATCTCCATCGGTCTTCGAAACGGCCCGGGCTAATTGCTGGGTGCTCGCTGCTAGCTCCTTCACCACATCTTCCAGAGACTTGCTGGAATTCTGATTACTAGGGCCCGTCTAGTTGTAGTTCTATTCGTGCTGCTGGTACCTATTTTGAATGTTGCAGCCGCCCTACTACTGACTGTATGGTGGGCGGTAATAATTGTATTACTGAATCTGTTGAGGTACAGCCTGCTGAGCTGGCTCCCTTGGGGCATTATTATCATTCCTCCAACTCTGTCCGTTGGCTGCTTGCCCATACTATCTCTGAGGTGCACGGTTACCATAACTGTGAAACTCATTTAGCGCATTGACATCACCCTGTTCTTCTTCCACCACTGTTGGGCAAGCATCAGTCTTATGGTCTATTGCACCACAAAACTCACACAGCCTCACCTGGACTACCTGATTCATCACAAGCTTCTGCATCATCTCTCACATCTACTTTAGCTCTTCAGCCATCGGATTCGCTAGGGTTTTGGCCTTCGAAACATTTCTGGTTCTGCTGAATTCTTCATGTCGATTGGTTTCCTCTCTGAACCTTGCGTTTTATGTCACTTTTGCGATCAAGTTCCTCACTCCAGCTGGGGATAAATTCATGATCATGCTTCCAGCAGAGGCATCAAGCAGCATCCTATCAAGTGGCCTTAACCCATCCAGCAAGTACTCGATTATCAGCTTCTCATGCACTCCTAGGTTGCAGCAGCTCTGTTCTAGGGCGTTGAATTTCTCTAGATAGTCATACATTGACTCATTAGGCCCCTGCCTAATATCATGTAGCTGCTAGCGAACCTGCATCGCCTTGGCAGTGGGGTAGTAGTTAGCCAAGAATTTCTTATGCATCTGGTCCCATATCCTGATGCTACCTGGGGGAAGAGACAAAGAATTTCTTGGCAGTCGGGTAGTAGTTAGCCAAGAATTTCTTCTGCATCTGGTCCCATATCCCATATCCTGATGCTACCTGAAGCTGTTACTGAAAACAATTAAAAAGGGGGATTTGTGAGCAATAATGAGTGCAAAAGAGAAAAGAGCAAAAGATTCCAATCAGAGAGAGTATTCAGCTTAGGGTTTCTATTGTGACATGTTTATCATTGACTGCTAATAATTGAATTTCAAGTTTCTAAGTGTGGTTACTCCGGTTTAAGTTATAACCCAAAGTATAACCCGGGAAAGGTGTTAGACTTCTAGGTCTCCTAAACCCAATAATCCAAGAAAGGTGTTATTGAATCAAGGTGTTACTACTCGTCTTTACGGGTAAGTATCCAACAAGTATTAATGATAGGGGCTGAATTGCTCGGCTAAGCTTTACGGGAAAGTCTCCACTTAGCTTCACAATTTAATCCTGGAAATTAAGCACAAGAACTAGAGAAACAAGAAATTGCATTAAGAATAAAGTCTCAAAACATAAGTCACAATATGCAAAACCCTAATTTGAATGAGGTATTTAGCTACACATGATTGAAACACAATGCATGATGAAAAGTAGAAAAATCGCTTCTCTCGTCGAAAGCTTCGTCTTCTCCTCCAGAGCCGTCTTGGTCTTCGTAGAACTATGTGATGAGATCCGAAAACCCTAACCCAAGCTTCTTATTTATAATAAACTAGGTTTCCAAATCTATTTTTGGGCTCGAATTATCAAATCTCGGCTCGCTGACATCATCAAATGTGTTACTAACGTCAGCATATCGTGGCTCACCGGTCTCGCTTCTACATTGCCACCATGTTTCACGTTGACATTAGCGTTAACGCTAATATCTCTACAAGATGCGGTCCTCTCGGAGTCCGGTTCCTCCTTTCTGCGTGCAGCTCTAACTTTGACTCTAAATTTGACCATCTAAACGACCTCGAATGCTCTTGGTGTGAACTAGAGAGTTGTAGGGAATTGAGTCAGTCACGCAACTACGCGTGGCTCATATTCTTCTGCTATGTGGTTCATTCCCAGCACTCCGTTAAACGTCCCAAGGTTTGATCTGCCATTGTGATATTTTCAGCATTAATTGCCGTCTTTTATGCACATTTCCTCCTAGAGCTTCCGAAAGATCTGAAATACAAAACGACACTAAAAAGTAACTGCTCGCATTATTAAGTGTCGAAATAAATGGAATTAGTCGATTCTACGAGTCGTATAAATACGACTCATCAAGTATTCCTAAGGAAAAAGGAACAAGAGTCAAGGTTGTAGTGACAAAGAAAACCCCAGAAAAAGAGAAGTTTAGAGGTTTCAAATGTAGAGTGGTTGTTTCTGAATCCGAAGATGATGAAAATGGTGTTGCTGAGAATGAGAATGTAGGGCTGCATGATGGGGAATCGAGTAAAGATGATCCAAAGAAGGATGTTGCAGTTTCTAACGAAAAAGATTAAGAAAAGAAAGAAGATGTTCAAGAGAACACTGATGTGGTTGAGAAATCGGATCCAGAACCAGAAGAAGATGAAGAGGAATCTAATGATGAGACAGAAGAAGTCAGTTCTAAAGAAGAAGGTGTGAATGTAAATGAGCAGGGTGAGGCTCTTGAGGAGAGAGTTGCAGAGCAAACAGAAGTTCTTGAAGGAGAAGTTGAGGTACCAACAAATGTGGAAGAGGAGCATTCTCACAACAAGTCAAGCAAGGAAGTTGATTCTCTACAAGAACTCTTTGACGCCATTGAAGAGTATGCAGAAGAAGAGATGATCTCGAAAGCTGCTGATAAAGAAAGGGAAGCTTATCAAAGAGACAAAACACATGAAGATGTTGAGATGCACGAGCAAGCCTATGATCCAGAAGAAGAAGCTGAAAAATTGACAAGCGTATTGTTAACCCTTTATAGTTGTCAAATTACATGTTTTATGGGTCAAATCGTAGTCAAACAAAATTTATAACCTTGGTAAGCCAAGGGTCAATCCAAGGAACAGTGTGTGTGAATACTAGTTAACTAGTGACCTATTTAGCTATTCCAAATTAACAAAGGTTGGTTGTCACGAAACACAGCCGAAATTAAGTTGCAGAAAATAAAATGTTTGTACATAATCAGAGAAAGAATCCCAGGACCATACTTCACCCGTGCTAACCCCACTAATCATGCAATCATTATCATGTAATTCATCATGCTATCGAATATCGAAATAAACCAAAATAACACTAGATAAGCCGCCCATCCACGGACATTATCTAGATTAATCTCAATCGTTGAACGCCGCCCATCCACGGATTATCAACGATCTCGATTTATTAAACTAAAGGTTTTCATACAATTTCATACAATCCGGTTAATCCCTAGGACCCATCCATCTTTTGGTAATTAACCTAAATACGTTCTAGCATGCAAACATACCCTTTGATGTAAATACTTGCATAGAACGATAAATTAAGCACGATGAAATTGAATATTCGATTTGCATTAATGAAAAACATTCATATGATCACATGACGAGTTGGGTACAATGCACGGGATCTGTAGGATCCCAGAATAAAGAAGACTACTCGCTATTCATGGCGATTAAACCACAAATAGTGTAATAAGAGAATATTAAGGATGAGTTAACCGTAGACGATGTAGCTCGATGATCCTCAATCTCTCGCGATGTCCTCCGTCTTCTCTCCCAAGTTAGGGTTCTTCAATCTCAAAATAAGCACACCGAATTAGTCTAATCAAAATTCCTTTAATAGTTCGTCCAAAAAGGCTGAAAGCCCAAAAAATGATTTTTGGAACCAACTTGAAGATCTGCTTGCCGATGGTCCTGTGACAGCCGTGACAGCCCGGTGTGTCGCGGCTGTCACGGCTTAAGCCAAAACTCTCCGGGGGAATAAGCATGTCGTGACACCCGTGACAGTCCAATGTGTCACGGCTACCACAGCTTGTCACGGCCTGCCTTGTATCTCTCGGGGGAAAACAGGTGTCGTGACACCCGTGACTATCCAATGTGTCACGGGCTGTTGCTGGCGCAGAGTCTTTTTGGCCTTTTTCCATTGATCTTTTTGTTCTTACCGTATCTTAAGCCCACGGAGCGACGATATGCGTTATTGTCCTGAAACACTAGAGAAAGACATCAAATATGGACAATTTGTCTGGAGAACAAGCGTTATCCTTCATTGAATGTAACGAATAATCAGTCAAAATATCGACTGATCAAAACACTCCACACTTAGGATTTGTTCATCCCAAACAAATGTCAAACAAATGGCAGAATAAATACATGAGTGAATGTAATTCTCAACGACCATAAGTTTATAAGCTACCCACTCAAGTGACATGTGATCAATCCTAACTAACACAAAAATAAAATAAAAAAATAACTCACTGTCGTAGAGGACACGAATGCATTTAGCGTATGCATCAAGCCTTTAAACCTATAGGCTTTCCTAGTAGGACGAGTATAGTCTCGTGAAGGTTTTCAGGAATGGGACTACCTACAAATCCCCTGTACAACTAGCTAACGTGTATGCATGAAATGATGCTCAACTAGTCACAGTAAAGTCGTGTCATACCTCATATTCATCGTGTTACCTCGACTTCAAGTCAAACATCTTCATCAAAGTTTTCAGACAATCGTAGATTAAACAAATTATGCATTCAAACGGTCAGTACACACGGCTAGCAATCAACTAATCACATGTTCTAAATAGTTCTCTTGCAACGAATAAAGAACATGAAGAGTTACACAAAACATGCTCTCCATTTACCTATGCTATCTAGGGATAGTCCACAGGCTCTTGGCGCAAAGCTCATTCTCAAGTGCCAAGGACTAGGCAATGACCCGTAAGAGAAGAGGAGCCTGGCTTAAGATATTTCTGAAAAATGGTATGAAAATCACATCAAAATTTCAGTGCAAGCACGAGGGTCGTCCCTTAGTTTCCAGTACATGAATTTGCAAGACAAGTCATGATTTTGCACACAATGAGAAGGTGGAAGTACACTACATCAAGCAAAAGGGGGTAGAAATTGTTTCAAAATTGTTTTCCATACTCAGGGGGTGACTTTTCTCACTTTGCCCTTGGTATAATCTCTCTGTTTTTTTTGTACACAAGGGGGGACTTTTCTCACTTTGCCCTTGGTATTCGACAGAAAAAAATTTCTGCTCTTTTTTTTTCAAAAACAAATATGCTTGGGGTCAATTTTTCACCCTCTTTTGAAAACTCAGAACTTTGTTCTTGAATGAAAACATTGAAAACCAATTTTCCAACTCCACACTTAAAGCTTGACATAGTGTATAAGTAAAGGCGGGTGCATGCAAATCACGACTAGTACAGAGAAACGCATACTAGTACTAAGGTCACCTAGAAAAAAGATATGCAATTTAAGTTTTTGACATTTTGTATTGGTGCCTACTAAATTCAAGTCTCAAACATGCTTCAAGAAAAATGTAAAACATGTGATAGGCAAGGGCTAGCAATTGTACTGACTCGAGAGAATACACACATGAATAAAACTATTTCAAGTCCTAGACTTTGAATACAAAAGAATGTCAATCAGTCAAGGAGTATCGTAGAAAACGAGGATTTCAATCGTAATACATAGACAGTTGAGCATATGCAAGAGTGAATATGATATGCAATGTGTGTGACTATGCGCTACCCACTCCACACTTAAAAATGAGCTTAGTCCCTAAGCAAATAAATAAAAGATAAGAAAAGGTGCGTAGGAACTTCCCTCGTGTGTGATAGCTTGATATCCATAGAGATTAAACGATGTCTGGTGAGTGAAACACGACTTGTGAGCTGGTAGATATATAGAGAAACACACAAAGCTTCACAAGTAATAGATTAGCATCGATAATCGCGGAGAAACCTGGATAAGGAATGCCACATGAATGAAGAAGGTAAACGATGTGAGTAAAGATGAACAACACAAACGAAATAACTCAAGCATCGAATAACATGGAATTAGTGAATAGCATCCAAAAGTCAGTGTACAATAGATGAACATGAAATGCATAACAACTAACAAAACGACAAAAAGAAATCATGAAGCGTGAATGCCAGAAGAACTAGCTAGCCCCAACGTCTGCAGCATCACCATCAGAGCCAAACAACTGCTCTATGCTGTCTGAGGCTGCAGCACTGGCGGGATGAGAAGGGCCATCTTCGCAGCCAGTGCGGGAAGGAGGAGCCTGGGGTGGTGGAGGAAAGTCGAGCTCAGCATGCTCAAGAAGAGTTGATAGTGCACCCTGCTCCCAATCCCGCGCCCTGATGGCCTGAGACCTAAAATCTGAAAATTCATCCTTGAGCTGGTTATGGGAAACAGAAAACCAGCTCTGCATAGCAATAATCGGAGCAAGGCTAGCCAAAATCTGGCGTTGATAACTCATCATCGCCCTCTGCTCCTCCCGAATCACAAACTGGGAGGTGATGATCTGTTGATGAGAGGCCTCTAGGCGTGTGAGACGCTCCTCGAGCGACGAAGGATGAGGGGTAGCAGCAGGTGGCTGGGTGGAGGAGCTGGGGCAGGCGGTGGCTGATCTATCTCAGTAGGGGCAGCCACTTGAGGCTCCTAGACCTCGTCCATGACAACGTCCTCATGCGGAGGCTGGTCCTCTTGAACTGGTGCTGGCTCACACGGAGGGGAGGCCACCCTGGCTTGCGCTCCATCAGGGTCTCTCCGTCCCCTATCTATGCGGCGTCTCTTTGCTCCACTTGGGAGCTCGGGGTTGTGGGTCCACTTCCCGTCTTTCCCAATCATCTTACATTCAGCAATTTTATCCATATCCCGTGCCAATTCTTTCTCAGTCCCGTCCAGGGAGTTGAGGCCCCATCCTTGAGACTCGGCGAGCACAGAAATAAGCAGACCGCCTCCCATGGCCTTGTTCCCTAGAGACGTACCCCACGCCATCATCATCCCACTGAGGATCTGAAAGAAGTCGATCGGTACCCCTCTGTGCATAGAAATCATGATGTCCAAATCGGGATTAGTAACAACGGTGGCACCTTTTAGGCGAGAATTGATGCTCATTGCCACTAAACGGTGAATAATCTTCCACAATGGCTCCTTGATGTCAGCAGTGCTCCAACCGGACCAGAAATAATAATCAAAGCTGGATATGAGTTTCCAAAACTCATATCTCTCCTCCACACTGTATTTGCCACAGAATCCCTCTAAGGGAAAACCCTAACCCTCACAGACCTCGTCCTTGGATGTGGTGTAATATCTCTATCCTGCCCGGAATTTCTAGTGCGTCACTTTCAAGGGGCTGCCTACAACCTCAAACATTGCTAAAAATTCTTTGAGCAACATAGGATAATGTATGGTGGCGAGTGAATAATATATCAAGCCCGGAGGTGACAAACATTCTATGGCACTGAGGTAATATATCCAATTGCAAGTCTGTAAGAGTACCAATGCAGGGGACGAGAGTAGGTTTTACCTTCTTTTTGGACAGAACACTATTGAATCCTTTTCGGTGTTTAGCCTCTGCTCCAAAGCGACAGGCGTTTGTGGTAGGGTAAGGGCGTGGCTGGTCGGGCGGTGGAGCAGGGACGACAATCATGGAAGCTGTTGGTGGAGGAGCACGGGAGGAGGAGCTGGTTCGATTTGAGCGGCTGGAGGAAGGATTTCCAGTGGGGCGCTGTCTAGCCATGGCGATTTAGGGTTTGGCGAAATTTGAGGAGGGGAGCTGGGGGGTTTGGTGGACGGAGGAGTGATGGAGGTAGGAATTGGGTGGACGGCTGCAATCGGTGGCGGTGAGCGGCCAGCTGGGGTCGGATGCTGGTCGGAGACGATGGTGAGGTGAGAGGTTGGACGGAGGCGGGTGAAAATCAGACTTGGAAGGTTTTTAGGTTTTTCGATTTCTGATTTGAAATTCATATTTGAAGAAGAAGCCCATCCAGTGACAGCCGCGACACCCGAGCCTGTCACGGGTGTCACGGCACCCTTAAAAAGCTATGCCAATTTGACCACCCGTCACAGCCGTGACAGTTCCTTGTGTCACGGGTGTCACGGCACCTCAAGAAATCTCTGCCTTTTTGAACTGCCGTGACAGCCATGACAGTTCCTTGTGTCACAGGTGTCACGGAGCCTTTGAATTTCTCTACCAAAATAACATGTCGTGACAGCCGTGATAGTGCTTGTGTCACGGGTATCACGGCACCCTGAAATCCCAATGCTATTTTGTCGGTCCAGGAATCTGATTGTTGTTCACTCCACACTTGGATTCCTGCACGGTTCACACATAAATTGTACAACGCAAAATGCAAATAATAGAAACTTACAGTGCGGGTTACTCCCTGAAGAGACCTAGTTTAACGTCTTGGTGAGACATAGTTAGGGAGGTAGGACTAGAAGCATTCTTGAGAAGTCCCTTGATGAGATCCCTTCCAGAGAAGTAGGTTGTCATCGATCCCTTCAGGAGGTGTGACATGCTTTAGGACGTGGTAGTGCTTCAGGCGTTGCCCGTTTACTACCATAGATTTTCCTCCCTCAATGCTCAGCTCTACATGTCCATCTGGATATGCTCGTTCCACTATGTATGGGACACTCCACTTGGTACGCAATTTCCCAGGAAATAATCTAAGGCGGGAGTTGTAGAGAAGAACTTGCTCGCCTTCATTGAATTCTCTACGTACTATTTGCTTGTCATGCCATTTCTTTGTCCTCTCCTTGTAAATACGAGCGTTCTCATAGGAGTCTAATCTGATGTCATCGAGCTCGTGTAGCTGTAGTAGTTGCTTTTCTCCAGCTGCCTTCATGTCCATGTTCAGCTCTCTAATAGCCCACAAAGCCTTGTGCTCGAGTTCGACTGGCAAGTGGCAGGTCTTTCCATAAACAAGTCTGAAGGGACTCATTCCGATAGGAGTTTTGAACGCAGTCCTATATGCCCACAGCGTGTCATCTAGCTTGGACGCCCAATCCTTCCTGTGGCTTGAGACTGTCTTCCCGAGAATGCTCTTGATCTCTCTGTTAGAGATTTCCACTTGCCCACTGGTCTGAGGGTGGTAAGGAGTGCCAACTTTGTGGTAAACCCCATATTTCTTCAGCAATGTCTCAAAGTTTCTTTCTTTGAAATGGGAGCCTCCATCACTGATAATTGTTCTGGGCACTCCAAACCGAGGGAAGATTACCTTCTGAAACATTTTAATAACTACCTTGGTGTCGCAAGTAGGAGTAGCCACTACTTCAACCCACTTGGAAACATAGTCGACTGCTACCAAGATGTACTGATTTCCATTAGAAGGTGGGAATGGTCCCATGAAGTCAATCCCCCAAACATCGAAAAAATTCACTGCGAGAATGCTCTGCTGGGGCATCTCCTACTGTTTCGAAATATTCACAGTCCGCTGGCACTGATCACAAGCTTTAACAAACTCATGGGAGTACTTGAACAGAGATGGCCAAAAGAATCCAGACTGTAGAACCTTCGTAGCTGTTTTCGAATCGGCCCCGTATCCACTGTACTGGGATGAATGGAAGCACTCCAGGATCCATTTGATCTGGTCCTTGTCGACACAAGTCCTGTAGAGACCGTCAGCACATAATCTGTATAAGAAGGGGTCATCCCAGAAGTACCACTTTACGTCGGATAGAAATTTCCTCTTCTGGTTGTGTGAGAGGTCGGGAGGGATGATTCTTTAGGCCAAGAAGTTAACAAAATCTGCATACCAGGGGACGTGATCCACATCTACACGCATAAGCTGTTCTCCTGCTAGAGAGTCAGTCATCGGGAGGTTGTCCTCTTCGCGGTTTAGCTCTCCGAGCTCAGGCGCGACAAGTGATCTACAACCAGATTTTATGCTCCCTTATTGTCTCTAATTTCAATATCAAACTCTTAGAGGAGGAGGACCCAAAGGAGAAGACGAGGTTTTGAGTCCTTCTTGGACATTAGATATTTGATCGCAGCATGGTTTGTGTACACTATGGTCTTCGAACCAATTAGATACTGCCTGAACTTCTCAAAAGCGTAAACAATGGCCAGCATCTCCTTCTCGGTCGTAGTGTAATTCACTACTGCCTCAGCGAGGACCTTGCTGGCGTAGTAGACTACGTGTAGCTTCTTTTCGATGCACTGCCCCAGAACTGCTCCTACTGCAAAATCACTTGCATCGCACATTAGTTCAAAAGGTAGCTCCCAATCAGGAGGCTGCACTATCGGAGCAGACGTAAGAGCAGTTTTTAGATGATGGAAAGCATTAAAACATGAATCATTAAAATTAAACTCAGCTTCCTGACAAAGTAGATCAGTGAGCGGCTTGGCTATCTTCGAGAAATCCTTGATAAAGCGCCTATAAAATCCAGCGTGCCCAAGAAAACTCCTGATCCCTTTCACAACTTTTGGTGGGGGCAACTTTTCAATCATCTACACCTTCGCGCGGTCGACCTCAATGCCTCGGTTAGAGATCATGCACCATAAAGTGACACTTCTCCCAGTTCAAAACCAGGTTGGTGTCAACACAACGATGAAGAACATCAGTAAGGTTAGAAAGGCACGAATTAAACGAAGAGCCATACACCAAAAAATCATCCATAAATACTTACATGGTGTTCTGCAAAAAATCAAAAAAGATGGCCATCATACAACGCTGAAAAGTGGCTGGAGCATTGCAAAGGCCGAAAGGCATACGTCTATAAGCAAATGTGCCAAAAGGGCAAGTAAAAGTAGTCTTCTCCTGGTCCTCGGGGTGTATAGGGATCTGCAAAAATCTACTATAACCGTCGAGGTAGTAGAAAAACTTATGCTTCGCAAGACGCTCTAACATTTGATCAATAAAAGGCAAGGGAAAGTGATCCTTACAAGTAGCCTTATTCAACTTCCTATAATCAATGCACATACGCCAACCAATCACAGTACGAGTAGGAATTAAATCATTATGCTCATTTCGTACAACAGTTAAACCTCCTTTCTTAGGGACTACGTGCACAGGACTTACCCACTTACTATCAGCAACAGAATAGGTAATACCAGCATCCAATAATTTTAGAATTTCCTTCTTAACCACATCATTCAGTTAGGACTTAAATGTCTCAAAGCATCTCTACTAGGTCTAGCATTGTCCTCTAGGTTGATTCTATGCATGCACAAATCTGGGCTAATTTTGTTGAGATCGTCTATCGAATAACCTATGGCTGGTCTATGCTTGCGCAGGACATCTAACAGTTTTTGGGTCTCTACATCAGTCAAAGATGCATTCACAATCACCGGGTAGGTTGAGTTAGGGCCCAGAAATTCATACCTGAGACTTGCAGGTAGAGGTTTCAGCTCCACCTTGCAAGGTTCCTTACCTGATTCGGCGTTTTGGTCGGCTTCAGCTGCAACTGCTCCCTCTATGCTCACTGCGCATATGTCCATCAGTATTGGGCAGCCTGGTGTAACTCTGTAAGACTCAATAGAGGTCAATGTAATAGGGTGATCAACATCAGCGGAGTCTAACACATCACAATCTGCTAAAAGACTAGGGGTCTTGCACATGTCAGACAAATAAAACACAACACGTTCACTGCCTACTCGCAAAGCTATAGACCCTCTATCCATGTCAATGACTACCTTAGCCATGTAAAGGAATGGTCTACCAAGTATAATCGGGATGTCTATGTCCTCTGAGATCTCTAGCACAATAAAATTAGTAGGTATGTAGACATTTTTCACCTTGACAGGTACGTCCCTTAGAATCCCTTTCGAGAGTCTACAAGAACGATCCGCAAGGCGAATAGGGATATTAGTAGGACAAAGATCACCCAAATTTAGTTTAGCATACAAAGAATAAGGCATGATAGACACACTAGCACCAAGATCACATAAAGCACGTCGAATAGTAATGCCACCAATATCACAAGGGATAGAAAAACTCCCTGAGTCCTTAAGCTAAGGCAGCATGGGCTAGTGCATGGCAGCACTACACTCCTCACTTAGAGCCACTATCTCGGTTCCATCTATTTTTTGTTTCCCTGTCAGAATCTCCTACATACATTTTGCGTAGGTAGGGATCTGGGTGATCGCATCAGTGAAGGGCATGGTGATGTAAAGAGTACGAATTTTGTCGACGAACTGCATGAACTCTTTATCTCGTCTTGTAGCTTTGAGCCGCTGAGGGAACAGAACTGGCGGTCTATAGGGAGCTGGCTCCACTGTTTGTGCAGATGGTTCAGCTCGGCTTTCAGCTTCTCTGGGCGTTTCCTCTTTGGTTGGCGCAGAATCGGTTACTGATTTTGTGGCTGGGGATCTAGTGGTCTGAGCTGGAAGCATCTCAAGCTATTTGCCAACTCGGAGTGTGATAGCATTGACCGATTCTCTAAGATTCAGATCTAGTTTTGATGGGAGTTTCCCATGTTCTCTAGCTGCCGAGTCTGCCTGTTGAGCAACCTGATTTTCTAGCATCCTGTTCTGAATGGACAGTTGCTTGTTCTGGGTGCTGATCTGCTCAATTGTCTGTTTGAGTGCTTTCACTCACCTATCCTGCTCTTGAGCTCGCCTATCTTGCTCTGCCATGAAACTAGCCATCATAAACTCCATGCTAGATGAGCCACCAGATTTCTGTTGCTTGGGCTGCTGCGGCTGGTAGGCAAAGCTCCCTGAACTCTGATTTTGCTACCCTTGTGACGGGTTAATGTACTGAGGCCTCGGCTAGTAGGAAGTGTTATTCTGCAATTGCTGAGCTTGATTATTGTATTGTCCTCATGGCTGGTACGGTGCATTCCATTGCTGCTGTTTGTAAGGGAAACTAGCGTGCGCCAAATTTTGAGGTTTGTAAGAAAGGTTAGGATTATTCCTGTTCGAATTATCCCACCTGTTTGTGGCTGGTCCATAGCTGTGACCAGCCCCTTGGTTGTTCTACCCGACGTAGTTTGCATCCTCCTGATTTTCGCTGTCATCATCTTGTCCCATCACCAGACAGCCATCTGCAAAGTGAGAGGGAGAGCCACATATCTAACAATAGACACCTACATTAGCAACAATAGATGGCTTCATAGCCGATTCTGCTTTCAGGCTTTTTATTTCGGTTGCGAGCATCTTCACAGTATTTGCCAACTCAGTGATGTCACTTTTACCTTTGGCGTGACAGAGATCTTGCACACCTTTCCTGTCTTTAGGATTACCGCGATCGCTTATCCAGAGGTGGTAGTCTTGGGCTGCCTTTTCCACAATAGCATAGGTCTCGTCTAGAGGAACTCCAGTAAGTCCTCCACCAGCAGTTTGATTTATCAGAGTGCGCATTCCCTGGTCGATTCCCTGATAGAAAGTGTCCATGATCTGCCACAGCTCTAGATTGTGATGGGGCACATCCTCATCAACTCCTTGTACCTCTCCCAAGCCTCGTACAGAGTCTCACCATCTATAGAACGGAATGAGATGATCTTGTTCCTAAAATGAGCTATCTTTGACGGTGGGAAGTACTGTTGGAGGAAAGCTTCGGCCAACTTATCCCAGGTGGTAAAAGTACCCTCAACATGGTTGTCCTGCCATCTACTGGCCTTGTCAGATAAACAGAACGGGAACAGCCTGAGGTAGTAGGATTCTGGAGGCACCCCATTCGTCTTCACTGTGTTGCACATCTGAATAAAACGCTTGAAATATTGGTGAGGGTCCTCATTCATTCTCCCTAAAAACTGATTATTCTGCACCATTTGAATGAGACCTGCTTTGAGCTCCCAGGTATTGTTGGATATGCCCGGCGGTGCAATGGCGAACAGAAATCCCGTGACACGTGGAGCAGTGTAGTCTCCAAGCGTCCTACGCACTGGCGGCTGCTGGTCATCCTTGATCACCTCATTCAAAACTCGATTCTGATTATTCATGGCCATTGCTGTGAAGTTGCGGTTCAGTGCTCCAAGTTGTCGAGCTTCATTTTGGACCTTGCGAAAACTTCTTCGCTAATACGAAGAGTCCTCGTCTGAAATCTGAATTTGCTTCTTCTGTCGGGGTGCTTTCCTTGGCATGAACTAGCTAGTACCTGCAAGAACCAAGGATCACCGTGAGTGAAGAAGTTAAGGCAGAAAACTCAGATAACAAATAAGGTGGAATAGTCTAAACTACACACGCTAAATCTAATATCACACTAAACGCTGCTCCCCGACAACGGCGCCATTTTGACAAGCGTATTTTTAACCCTTTATAGTTGTCAAATTATATGTTTTAGGGGTCAAATCGTAGTCAAACAAAATTTATAACCTTGGTAAGCCAAGGGTCAATCCAAGGAACAGTGTGTGTGAATACTAGTTAACTAGTGACCTATTTAGCTATTCCGAATTAACAAAGGTTGGTTGTCACAAAACACAGCAGAAATTAAGTTACAGAAAATAAAAGGTTTGTACTTAATCAGAGAAACAATCCCAGGACCATACTTTACCCGTGCTAACCCCACTAATCATGCAATCATTATCATGTAATTCATCATGCTATCGAATATCGAAATAAACCAAAATAACACTAGATAAGCCGCCCATCCACAGATCATTATCTAGATTAATCTCAATCGTTGAACGCCGCCCATTCACGGATTATCAACGACCTCGATTTATTAACCTAAAGGTTTTCATACAATTTCATACAATCCGGTTAATCCCTAGGACCCATCCATCTTTCGGTAATTAACCTAAATACGTTCTAGCATGCAAACATACCCTTTAATGTAAATACTTGCATAAAACGATAAATTAAGCACAATGAAATTGAATATTTGATTTGCATTAATGAAAAGCATTCATATGATCACATGACATTCATATGATCACATGACGAGTTGGGTACAATGCACGGGATCCGTAGGATCCCAGAATAAAGAAGACTACTCGCTATTCATGGCGATTAAACCACAAATAGTGTAATAAGAGAATATTAAGGACGAGTTAACCGTAGACGATGTAACTCGATGATCCTCAATCTCTCGCGATGTTCTCCGTCTTCTCTCCCAAGTTAGGGTTCTTCAAACTCAAAATAAGCACACCGAATTAGTCTGATCGGATTTCCTTTTATAGTTCGTCCAAAAAGGCTGAAAGCCCACTAAATGATTTTTGGAAACAACTTGAAGATCTGCTTTACGATGGTCTCGTGACACCCGTGATAGCCGAGTGTGTCGCGGCTGTCACGGCTTGAGCCAAAACTCTCGGGGGAATAAGCATGACATGACACCCGTGATAGTCCAATGTGTCACGGCTGCCACAGCTTGTCACGGCCTCCCTTGTATCTCTCGGGGGAAAATAGGTGCCATGACACCTGTGACTGTCCAATGTGTTACGGCTGTCACGGGCTGTTGCTGGTGCAGAGTCTTTTTGGCCTTTTTTGATCGATCTTTTCATTCTTTCCGTATCTTAAGCCCAAGGAGCGACGATATGCATTATTGTCCTGAAACACTAGAGAAAGGCATCAAATATGGACAATTTGTCTTGAGAACAAGCGTTATCCTTCATTGAATGTGGCGAATAATCAGTCAAAATATTGACTGATCAAAAATCATCTGAGAAAGTGGACGATGTGCCAGAGGAGGTTCCAGTTGGTAAGGAACAAGCAAGCAAGTCAAAACCACCAGCTAAGTCAAAGAATTCTATGGTGAAACAAGTTGCTGAACAGAAAACTTCATCTACTGTAGAGAAGACAGTGTCAAAGAAAAGGAAGTCTACTACACCAACTCAAACCAATGAAGAAGAACATGTTGAGACTGCACCTGCTGGTTAAAAGAAGTCTATTGATCTTGTGTCTAAGAAAGCTAGAACCAGTTTTGCTGCAAGAAAAACTGAAGGTAAAGGGAAGAAGGTTCAGTTTGACTCAGGAGTTGTTATAGGAGGAGTCTGTTTTGTTTCAAGGAAGAATGTAGATAAGTGGGAATTGGTGCAAAAGAGGAAGATAGTTGCTGAACACGTGCTGGAAGCTGATAAGTATGTAGCTAAGGAAATTATCAGTATAATTAAGGAACTGGATTTATGGTCATCTGTGTCTATGGCTAAGCCGTTGCAGCAAGTATTGTAAGAGAGGTCATTATGAATCTTCCTGAAGAGTTTGCTGAAGTTGAAAGTGAGGCGTATGGAAAAGTGAGTATAAGAGGGAAGGAGGTGATGTTACTCCAAAAATTATTAATGGAGTAGAAGGCCGCGAGTTAAGCATCGATGAACCTAATTGGCACAACATAGTTGAAGCCATCATTGCTGGAGTCCGTTCAAGATGGAACAAGATGACACTTCCCAAGATAGACATGTCATCGAAACACTCCCTGCTTCACTGCATAGCAGTCCACAACTTGCTCCCAAATCATCACAGGACTTTACTGGGACATGCCATGGGGGCTCTACTGAAGACCATGGGGTGCAAAGAAAAGATTGATGTCGGGCAGCTAATCTTTGATCAAATTGCCTATCATGCTACCTCTGTGAAAATCAATCATCCAATTGGATTTCCATCACTCATCTATCAACTTGTGTTAGCACAACATCCCGATATTCAGACCAGTCAGGATAAATTGACGGGAGCTCCGAAGGTGTTTCTGGAAGATCACAAGCACTTCACTGGAAGACATACTATGGATCTGGATCAAGTTGCACCAGCTATGCCTAAGAAGAAGCTTTCGAATCAGACACTGCATGAGCTCAGCTCTCAATTTTTGGCTGCAACACGCAAGAAAGTAATCGCTCATTTGGAGGAAGAACTGGAAGATGTCAATGAAAGGACTGTCGTGCTGATGGCTAGGAAGAGGAAGATCACGAAGCTTTTGGTGGAGCTCAGATATCTAGAGGATGAAGAAAGAGCTGATGATGATGACAATGAAGAAGACTCAGACTACTAGTTTGTTGGTGATATCCCTATCTCTGCCATGAACAATTTTACATTCTGATTGCTACTTTGTTGAACTCTAGTATTATTCTCAACATTAGCTACTGTTTTGTACTCCCTTGTCACTTTGTGGCAAAAAGGAGGAGTAATTTGGAGTTTGAGAGCTCCTTAAAAGATTCATATGTGCTTATAATGTTTGGAGTTTGAAACCTCCTCAAAAATTTGCTTGGTAGCAATTAATTGGTAGCACAGCTTAGGAGTTTGAAATCTCCTTAAAAGATTTATTCGTATAAGTAGAACATGTAGATGTTTTGCCAAAAATGTCAAGGGGGAGATTGTTAGTTTTTAGTGGCATAGGTTTTGGCAAAACACTATGAAGTTGTTCAAGCTGTTGTATAAGGAAGAGTTCAAGGTCAGAGAGACAACCGACGTGGAACAAGACTGAAGCATCGGGAAAGTTTCCTAATCCATATTAGGCAAGTCAGTGCTACTGAACAACAAAGATATGTCACTGATAATTGACGCATACATTCGACGCATATCTTGGAGTCGGTTGAAGAAAATATTTGCGCTTGAAGATTACTTGGGGAAGAAGATAATAAAATATCCAAATTGAAGATATTTATTGAAGATTACCTACAAAAAGATTGCGCAAGGATTTAGGAATGTTACCTAGAAGATTTAGGAAAGATTTCCTAAAGGGATAGTGGCAGGTGTCGTTGTACCTGTGCAAAAACATTTATAATTCCGACTAGCAAGTGGTAAGTCGGGTCGAATCCATAGAGAATCGGTTGAGAATCTGTTCACTAAGTAAGAAAGTAACAAGGGGGGTTTTGAATTCAACAAGTAAACAAAACGCAGCAAGCAACAATGATTACTAGAGAAATCGTCACACTAATTCGAGTATCAAATATTAAAGAACAGTGCAAGCTAGAACCTTCGATTGTGATGCAAGACTAAATCATTAACCCAACTGTTTTGATTTCTAATGTTTTACAACGTATAGCTCCCCGCTAGGTTGCACTACAAGTTGTCCTAGGGTGTCAATCCTAGTGGTATATTACTCGTATCCTAGTTTACTATCCCCGCTAGGTTGCTAGTAAACTGTGATAATTGAAATCAACACACAAACAAAAGCTCCCCCGCTAGGGTTCCACTCATGCTAGCATATCAAATCCATAAACATTGCAGAATAATATAACGCAAAACATAAAGATAAATATAGGTCTCAAGTCAAGACATCACAATGTCGAGTTCTAGCCTACACATATGAGTTTAGCTACTCATCGCAATGGAATACATAATCGTAATTGAGTAAGATGACAAGAAAATACTGATGTCGAATAATCCTCCAAGCTTTCTTCAATTGGAACCCTAATCCGAGAGTTCTCTTCTCTATTTCGTGTCTCTTTTCCACACTGGAATTCGAGGTCTGGCCACCTCTGGTTGCTTAGGGTTTCGTCTTCTTATTCTGCTTTTTATACTCCACGAGGTGCCAAATCGAAAATAGGAAATTCGACTACCAGCTGTCACCCGCGGACGTCTCCTGCATTTACTACCCGCGGATGTCTCTTGAATTACGGTAATTGTTCAGACGTCCACGCCATTAATCCTTAAGGCGTCCGCGTTCTGCACTGACGAAAATTCCAAAGTTCTTCGGACTTCATTTCTTTCCGCGCCAAACATCTTCAAATAGGCTCCTTTTAGCCGGTATTCCTTCCATGGTCTCCGAGTGTACCTGAGAACAAAAACTACACACAGGTAGTGAAATAATATACAGATAACACTAAGAGACGGGGTTTTAACATATAAAATAGTCGTACAACTACGACTCATCAAACTACCCCACACTTGAACTTGTTCGTCCCGAACAAGAACAAAGCCATAGAACGAATTACAATGTACTAGTCATGCTAATCCTTACATCTCAATCTCAAATACAGCAATTAATCTTATCATGCTTAAGATTCTAACAATGCGAGTATAGATAGATTTTTCGATACTTGTTACCTCGCAAGTTGCAATTCAAACGACCTTGGATGTTTGGGAGATAGTCCCCTATAGGTACCACGGACATTGCATTCTTTTCTGAGTTCTGGTCTTTAGAATTGAGTCAGCGGCTTTCTCTAACACGTGATTAATTCACTGCTTTCATACCATCGAGTCTTGAATTCTTTAACTTGTATTGACTTTGATAAACGACACATCTTTGCTTGAATCAATCAGATTTCTGATTTTTTTCTTACTTGATGGTTTGCCTTCGGCTTTTGAATTTGTTTCTTGTCCACATAATCATTTGCGCCCTTGAACCACTCCAATCATAGCCTTCGGATAACAGCATAGGAGTGCGTCCCGTTCTTTTCTCATCCTCGTCTTTTCTGCATGAGGCAAGGTAGGGGTTACCCACCCATTCCCAGCTACTTCGACTAGAGATGGACAGTTTGTTTTCTCTGTCCCGCCACCACTTCGAACGCATGAATAAACTTGTATACTTGGTGACGGAGCTACTCTCAGGACTAGGCTAGTGAAGCGTCAACCTCCACCGCTTTTCTCAATCATCAGAACCAAAACTCAGAACTTCCTGCAATTTGTCGTACCTTTCTAGGACATTTCTGTCAACTCCACATCCCTGCATATCACAACTCGAAAGAACAAAGGAAATTTTTTTTAAATTTCGCATTTTTAGTCAAATGAGCACAATAGTCATAAAAAGCTAGAAATGAGATTTCGACATATGAGAAAAGCATAGCAGTACATCATCAGTTCATCACGACACATAACTGACTCTATAACATCCCACCCCACACTTAGATGGACCCGCGTCCTCACGGTACAATTCAAGGGATAAGACGGACAAACAAAACAGACTCAAATAAAAATAAAAATAAAAGACAATAAATTAAAAAAACGAAGGAACTGGTACTCCCCTAATGGTCTGGTGGTGGTGGTTGAGCTCTACGATTTTACCCTTTTGAAATGCATCGCGGACGTCTCTTTCTTTTCCTCCCGTGGATGTCTGAAGAATATGCAATAATTGCTGAGGCGTCCGTGCTCTAACAGTTGAGACGTGCGCGAACTACACTGATGTAGAATTTTTTTCCTTCGTTTAATCACCTGAAAACACCAGAAATAAAAAGAAATGCACTCGAGGCGCATTATCAGCTTCCCAATTCCACTAATTAACCTACTCCTAACATGTGTAAAGTAAAAACACACCGGGTTGCCTCCTGGTAAGCGCCTTTGTTTTACGTCCTTGGCTGGACATTACCTCTTTAGGGATCACAAGTTAGGATCCCATGGGCGTGTGAGGTCAAATTTCCTTACTCCTCTATGATACTCATAGCCCTCATTGAATGGTGCTCTCGTGTCTTTCCATCCTGGTTTCCATCCAATCGTGCTATGTCTCGGTCGCTTCCTCGTGTATGGACGGTCATCATCCTCATAAGTATAAAATTCTGATCTCTTGCCACCAAACGCAAGTGACAACCAGCGTGTATCCATGTCAATCTTGGTTTTAGTGGCAAGGAGGAGTGGTCGTCCCGAAATAGGTGTCGAAGGGTCATTATCTCTAGCATCTCCCATCTGCAAAATGTAAGAGTCAATATCACGGGTGATTGTGAGAGTACCTGAGTCCTTACACTTTTCGAGCGGCGCTTGTTGACTCGTGGCGAGTGGGTGCTCTATCATTGGCTCTTCCGGCTCATGCTTCACCTCCAACTCATCTTCCAGCTCATCTTTATCGATCGTGTGGTCCTTAGGAGCTATCACCTGCATTGGGAATAGTAGAGGGGTGTTAGAATTTGGAATTTCGTTACCTGAAAATGGGAAGCCCGCGCACGTCTCTTGAATTACACCCGCAGACGTCTCTTGATTTTCTGGTAATTCTTCAGGCGTCCGCGCCTTAATTGTTGTGACGTCCGCCGTAGCCACTGAGGTAGAATCTTCATTCAGCTCTTCTTCTCGCATTTCGTAAACGGCGCTGGAAAGCTGACATACTCGCTTCTTTAGCTCTTTAACGTCTTCAGCTTGTTGGCCCATCTGTCGATCGAGCTCTTTGAACATGCCTCTCATTTCTTCTCTAAATTCCTTGATCGGGTCCTTCATCTCAAGTTTATCTTCCTCGTTGTCTTCATCATCACGAATTGCCTCATCCATCCTATTGCACCAAGGTGTCTCATCAATATACGACGCATAAAATCCGCTCATAGTGCGTCTCGGATCCCGACGCCTAGGTAACTGTCCATATCGATTTCCTCCACCGAGGTATTCTCGATCCAACTCATCCTCGTAATCCTCGTATCTAGCTGCACGAGGTCTAGCATACTCATTCACGAATTTCTGATTTCTGGGGGGTGGTAGTCTTCGATCAGCATCATCGTCATAAACTGGTTCACTATAATAGGAATACATAGCAACCCATAAAACCAAACAAAAACAAAAAAAGACAATAAAATAAAACTAAAAGAAATAAATACTTAGTGAGATTCTTCGTTACCAATCCCCGGCAACGGCGCCATTTTGGCAGGTGTCGTTGTACCTGTGCAAAAACATTTATAATTCCGACTAGCAAGTGGTAAGTCGGGTCGAATCCACAGAGATCGGTTGAGAATCTGTTCACTAAGTAAGAAAGTAACAAGGGGGGTTTGAATTCAACAAGTAAATAAAATGCAGCAAGCAACAATGATTACTAGAGAAATCGTCACACTAATTCGAGTATCAAATATTAAAGTACAGTGCAAGCTAGAACCTTCGATTGTGATGCAAGACTAAATCATTAACCCAACTGTTTTGATTTCTAATGTTTTACAACGTATAGCTCCCCGCTAGGTTGCACTACAAGTTGTCCTAGGGTGTCAATCCTAGTGGTATATTACTCGTATCCTAGTTTACTATCCCCGCTAGGTTGCTAGTAAACTGTGATAATTGAAATCAACACACAACCAAAAGCTCCCCCGCTAGGGTTCCACTCATGCTAGCATATCAAATCCATAAACATTGCAGAATAATATAACGCAAAACATAAAGATAAATATAGGTCTCAAGTCAAGACATCACAATGTCGAGTTCTAGCCTACACATATGAGTTTAGCTACTCATCGCAATGGAATACATAATCGTAATTGAGTAAGATGACATGAAAATACTGATGTCGAATAATCCTCCAAGCTTTCTTCAATTGGAACCCTAATCCGAGAGTTCCCTTCTCTATTTCGTGTATCTTTTCCACACTGGAATTCGAGGTCTGGCCGCCTCTGGTCGCTTAGGGTTTCGTCTTCTTATTCTGCTTTTTATACTCCACGAGGTGCCAAATCGAAAATAGGAAATTCGACTGCCAGCTGTCACCCGCGGACGTCTCTTGAATTACGGTAATTGTTCAGACGTCCGCACCATTAATCCTTAAGGCGTCCGCGTTCTGCACTGACGAAAATTCCAAAGTGCTTCGGACTTCATTTCTTTCCGCGCCAAACATATTCAAATAGGCTCCTTTTAGCCGGTATTCCTTCCATGGTCTCTGAGTGTACCTGAGAACGAAAACTACACACATGTAGTGAAATAATATACAGGTAACACTAAGAGACGGGGTTTTAACATATAAAATAGTCGTACAACTACGACTCATCAGATAGGCGGTTGAAGATTGGAAATCTTAGTGTTCTAGGATTTCTTCCACCCCTATATAATGAGGGCTGAGGCATTCGTTTCTGTCAGCACTCATGGAGATATTTTACACTCACATATTCTATCGAGAGGTGGAGGCAAACGGCCGATTATATTATCATTCTGATAAGATCACGGCGCTCAGAATTAGTCTGTTCTAGTGCTCTACAGACTGATCGTGGAACAACTCAAAGACACACGCACTGTTGCTGTTGCTGCGCATTCTGCGGAAGGCGCTGATCTTCGCGGAGGATCATCTGGTGGAATTAGAGGCAAGGCTCTGATCTAGGGGGAGCCTAGTTTGCAATAGAGTGTTAGAGGCTCCGGCAGTTCAAGAGAGATTATGTAAATGTGAGCTCATGTACACTAAACTCAACTTATTGAATTGCTTTCCAGCGGGCTGAGGATACAGCCCCCAAACGTAGGCTCGTTAACACCAAACTGGGTAATAATATTGTATGTCGTTATTTTCCGCACTGCACTTAGTTTGTTAGCATAATATTCTGCGAGTTGTTCTAGTTACTGTTCGATATACATCCAGAACAACATCTCAACGTACACGGAAGTATTTCAAACTGCAGCACGGAAACATTTATCGTGTTCCTTGTGTGTGATACTCCTGGATAGCTTTTGCTCTTCTGCGCCACTACTTTGACTTTGACTCGTGATTCGACCTTTTAAATGACCTTGTCCGCTTTTGGTGTGAACTAGAGAGTTGTATAGTATTGAAACAGCTACACAACGATACCTGACTTGTATTTTTTTGATCACTCGTCAGCTCCCAGCACTCCTTAGACGCATCAAAGGTTTGAAACACCACGTGGTGTATTGACATTGAAATGTCGCGTTTTATTGTCTATTTCCTCCTAGAGCTTACAACACACCTGAAATGCCAAATGATACCATAAAGTAAATGTTTGCACATGAAAATGGCAAAATAAGTAAGATTAGTTAGTTCGCCGAATCGTATAATAAAATCCTCTCAAAACACCTAGCTTTTAACACGACTCACTAATAAAAAAAATTTTGCTTTCCTTTGAGAAACCTAATATACATTCGTTCTTATTTCTTTGGGAACATTGCATAACAAGAATTTCTCTCCTTGCAAAAGATAGTGACTTATACTTCCAATCCGTTTTTTTTTCTTCAGAACTCTTTCTTTCATTACTTTAGCTAATTGAAGGCCTAAATATCTTGAATGCTTCTCCAAAATTTAACCTCAAACATATCCCAAAATCATCTCTAACTTTAAGGGTCGAGAATATCACTAGTCACGAGGCAAAGTGGAAAGTGCCCAGTGGAGGCAATCTCCCCTGCGCCCAAAGTGGTAAGGGTTCAAGTCCTCATTTTTAACAGATACTAACCTCTAACTGTAGCACCCATCAAAAAAAGAGAATATCACTAGTCACCAGTTCAGATTTTTCAAAATTTATTCTCTGACCTGATATAGCCTCAAACACCTCTAAAATACTCTTTAACTTCATCTAAATCGGCTTAAGGTAAATCATACTATCATTTGTGAACAGTAAATGAAAAATTGCAGGTGCATCTCGAAAGACCTTGAGAACCATTCACCACGACAAGGTGACAAAGGATCACCATGCCTTAATCCTCGACTAGGGATAAAGTTATTTGTGAAATATTCACTGACATTTACCCTATAGATCACCAACCTAACCCCTTGATGGGAAATCCACCACAACGGTAACAAACGCAACGGAATAAACTTCGTTTGACAAAACTTTCCCAACTTGAATGAATCTTTAAGGATGCAAATAAATAGGATACTTCAACGGAAAGAAAAATCAGCAACAAAGTAGAAAAGTAATCACAGACGAGACACCGAAATTCTACGTGGAAAACCTCTCAAAACGAGAGTAAAAACCACGGGACCTCTTAGCCCACTTAAATCCACTATCACCAATATGAGAGAGCAATACAAGTCTTCTCTAGATATACTAGAGGCATACAATCATCATCATATACTTGGTACAAATCACATCAAGTTATATGGATCAACACCAAGCAAGAATGAGGAATACTTTCACCCAAAAATCTGCTTCTGTTCAGGCCACAAAACAAATACTTCCAGACTTCCAAAACCAAACTTCACCGTTGAAAACGAAGGCCAAGACGCTGTGAAGCTACTGCCAAAATTTCAGAACGATCGGACGGTTCAATCTCTGGGAATCGATTGATCTTTGTGACTGGTTGCTGCAGATCTGAAAAACACACTTTCTTCTCTCAATCTCATCCAATCTCATAGATATCTTCTTCTAGATAGGGTTTCTTTAAAACCTAGACTGGGCCTTTGTTGGGCTCTTTCTCATGGGCCAAAAAATACCCATAAACCCAACAAATCTCCCCCTTTTTGACTATGAGGAAGAGACCGCCATACCGGCAATCAAGCAACATTTCTTGTACCACTGTCTTGGTACTTGCTTCAAACCATATAGACTCTTCAAAAGTCTACACACATAATCTTCTTTGCTTTCAACCTGAAAATCTTCAGGCTGCTCCATGTAGATTTCCTTGTCCAAATCACCGTGAAGGAAAGATGTCTTGACATTCATTTGATCAGTCTCAAGATCAAGGCTAGCTGCTAAACTAAGAACAACACGTATAGAACTCATCTTCACCACTAGTGAGAAAATCTCATCAAAGTCAATACCTTTTCTTTGACTGAAGCCTTTAACCACTAATTTGGCTTCGTACTTAGGTCTTGAAGTAAGCTCATCATTCTTCAATCTGTAGACCCACTTATTCTTCAAGGCTTTCTTACCGGCAGGTAATTCCACCTGTTTAAAGCACTATTCTCGTGCAAGGAAGTCATCTCATCTTGCATAGCTTCAAGCCACTCATTCTTATGCTCATCTGCCATGGCCTCGGTATAACACTAAGGCTCTCCCCCATTAGTTAGTAACACATACTCATTAGGAGGATACTTTGTAGAGGGTTGAGGATCTCTCGAAGACCGCATAACTGGGATAAATGATGGCATATTCGGTACTGGTAACTCAGGATGAACTTCTTCCATCTCTACTTGCTCAGAAACATCATCATGTTGTTCACCATCTTCAGCATCATCTCCATCATGTGACTCGACAAGCTGAGGAGGAACTAGATCCAAATCAATAAGATCATCAGTATGTTGAGGAACTGTCTCCTCCTTCTCAACATCTTTTGAATACTGATCTTCTACAAAAACAACATCTCTACTTCGAACAAGTTTCTTCTGAACCAGATCATATAGCCTGTACCCAAACTCATCTTGGCCATAACCAAGGAATACACATGGCTTGGATTTAACATCAAGCTTCGACCTTTCATCTTTTGGAATATGCACATACGCCTTACACCCAAAAACACGTAAGTGACTATACGAGACATCCTTACCGCTCCAAACCCTGTCAGGAACATCAAAATGTAAGTGAACACAAGGTGTTAGATTAATAACATGTACTGCTATACTCAAAGCTTCACCCCAAAAAGATCTTGGCAACTCTACATGTGAGAGCAAACATCAAACTCGCTCAACCAATGTTCTATTCATCCGTTCTGCCAAACCATTCAGCTGCGGTGTCTTTGGTGGAGTCTTTTGGTGCCGAATACCTTGCTCTCTACAATAAGCATCAAAAGGGCCAATGTATTCACCTCCATTATCTGTTCGAATACACTTGAGCTTCTTCCCAGTTTGTCTCTCAACTGAGACATGAAACTGCTTAAACACATCCAAAACTTGATCCTTCGACTTTAGTGTATAAACCCAGACCTTTCTGGAATGATCATCGATGAATGTGACTAAATATGAGCAGCCACCAATTGTCCTAGTCTTCATAGGACCACACACATCGGAATGCACTAGATCAAGTATATTCTCCTTTTTGGTAGGAGTATGACCTTTAAAGGTAACTCGGGTTTGCTTCCCTGCCAAACAATGAGAGCACCTTTCTAAATGAACATCATGCACATCGGGTAATAACTTTCTGTTCGATAACAGAGAGATCCTCTTCAAACCCATGTGCCCAAGTCTTTTATGCCATAACTCGGTCATATCAATATTCTTCACCGCATTAACAATATTGTGAGAAATCTTCGGATGTGTCACATAGAATTGTAGGAACTTCTTTCCTCTTGCAATGATCAAAGAGCCACGAGTGAGTTTCCACAACCCGTTACCAAATCCGCTATAGTAACCATCATCGTCAAGTAAGCCTGTGGAAATCACATTGAGTCTTATATCTGAGACATGTTTTACGTTACACAAAACCAATTCCATTCCAGTATCAAATTTCAAACAGACATCTCCAACTCTAACAATCTTGGATAACCCATCATTGCCCATCTTAATGGCACCATAGTCACCTGGAGTATAAGACGAATAAAAGTCTCTTTGTGATGTAACGTGACATGTAGCACCACTGTCAACAACCCACCTCGAATCATCGTGTGCAACATTGACCATATCATGATCAAAACAAACATGGAACTCAGCGGTTGTTGCATTTACTTCTACATTTTCATGGTCACCATCATCTTTCTCATGGTCAGTCTTTTGACTACTGTGACTGCCTCTTTTATTCTCTTTCTTCAACTGTCTGCAAAATCGTTGCGTGTGTCCCTTCTTACCACAATGGTAGCACTCAATATCAGCAAATTTTCCTCTTGATTTACTTCGCTGATTATCCCTGTTACTCGGACCTCGACTCTGACTTCTCCCCCGCCTTTCTACAGCTAAGACATCTGAATGTGAAGAGGAACTCTGCGACATTCTTCTCATCTCTTCATTTAAGATGCTTCCTTTAGTCAATTCCATAGAAATCACGCCTTCCGGTGTGGAGTTGGACAACGATGTCCTAAAAGTCTCCCAAGAATCCGGCAAAGTACCAAGGAGCCATAAACCTTGGATCTCCTTATCAAACTTGATACCCATTCCTGCAAGCTGATTAATAATTCCCTGAAAAGCATTCAAATGGTCTGTGATAGGAGTTCCATCATGATACTTGATGGACCATAATTATACAAATCATAAACACAGTTAAACCCACTAAATTAGACTGTTTGTCTATTTAACTTTTGCTTGTTAGTTCCGATATTTATCTACAGGGTATTTTGGAGTCTAGAGAGAATACACGCTAAGGAGAGGATTTTACGCTGAAAATATATTACGAGTCATTCCAAGGTCACGATCAGACGCCGACTGAAGAAATCTCAAGATCCTAACTTGGAATCACTCAAAACAAATCCAACCGAAGAGCAACCAAAGTCAGTCCGGAGCAGAATTGAACCGATAGTTTTGTGAAAACATCACAAAACTCACATCCACTCCTTGCTCCTCCTCACATGGGCAGCTAAAGGGAAGCTTCTCCTCACAAGGGAGGCTCCTCCTCACATGGGCGGCTAAAGGAGAGATGCTCCTCCTCACATGGGGCGGCTAGCTTGCTCTCCACTCTTCTCCCATGGATGCTTGCCATGTGCTTTCATCCTCACCACACCTTCTCTTCCCTTTAGCTATAAATACCCCATCTCCTCTCCTTTGTAAATCATTCACCATCCCATGCCACAATCCACAAGTTAGTGAGAGAAGCTCTCACTTCTCTCTAGAGTTTGGGTACTAATCATGTAATCTTACTGTGGAATCAAAGCTTGATCCTTGGCGCTTCAACGGTTTTGTAAGTCTTCTCGTATTTATTTTACTGTCTTTCAAAACCCTTGTTTTTTCAAATTCATAGTTATGATGTCCAGTGCCATGAATAGTCGTAGCTAAACCCTTCATTCGGTTGAAGGGGTGTACTTGTATCATACAATGTTTTAGACCCTTCGCTTAGTGCCTCTCTGTGTTCAAAACTTGTTCTATGTTCCACATATTAGGTTAGAACTTCCAAGGTTGAGTGGATGCTTTAACGGGCAAAACTCTTCCGTGGGGTTCATGAACATACTCGGGTAAGTGGAAGCTTTAACGGGCAAAGCTTATCTGAGGAGTTCGACCTCTCTTAAAAACCATTTGGTTGATCGTAACTGAAGATCAAATGGATGCACATAAGGCTAAGATACTTCGAAAGGAGGAATTAGTCTAAATAGAACAAGTGTTCTAAACGATGTTGCAAGTCTTGTGCTACAAATAGCCTCGATTCATCTTTTAACACTTAGTATGATCATTAGAGGTCAATGATAAACAGAATATGATACAAGGCCCCTAAAACCGAATCTTTCCTTTAATTGTGATATCACGGTTCCTTTACTTTTAGTTCTCAAAGCACACTCAAACCCAACCCCAATCGCATTTTAATTTATGTGTAAGCTTCATTAAAGAACAACTAATCCACACTGACTCTCTTGGGTTCGACCCCTACTTACCACTTGCTACCCAGTAGTGAAGTCGCGAGTAGCGGACTTATAAATTTATTTGTACATTTGCTCTGACGACAAGCATCTGTCAATACTTTAGCCTCATCATCTGTTTGATCAAGAACAACTTATTGTTCCCTGCTTCCGCTCATAGAGCTGTTCGAGCTTTTTCCACAGAGTATGAGCATTCTTTTCCCCACTGATATGGTTCAAAACATTATCATCAACCCACTGTCGAATAAACCCACAAACCTGTCTATGCCGAATCTTCCATTCTTCATCAGATTTCTTTTCAGGCTTATCAGTGATAAAGATAGGCAAATAATAATCTTTCACATAAAGAAGATCTTCCATCTTTCCTTTCCAAACATGATAATTTGAACCATTCAGATTAACCATCCTACTTGTATTAGCGTCCATCGTTCAATCAAGTCAACCTCAAATAGAAAACCAATAGCTCTCGATACCACTCTGATGGGAAATCCGCCACAACGGTAAACAAATGCAACGGAATAAACTTCGTTTGACAAAACTTTCCCAACTTGAATGAACCTTTGAGGATGCAAATAAATAGGATACTTCAAAGGAAAGAAAAATCAGCAACAAAGTAGAAAAGTAATCACAGACGAGACACCGAAATTTTACGTGGAAAACCTCTCAAAAGGAGAGTAAAAACCGCGGGACCTCTTAGGCCGCTTAAATCCACTATCGCCAATATTGGAGAGCAATACAAGTCTTCTCTAGATATACTAGAGGCATACAATCATCATCATATACTTGGTACAAATCACATCAAGTTATATGGATCAACACCAAGCAAGAATGAGGAATACTTTCACCCAAAAATCTGCTTCTGTTCAGGCCACAAAACAAATACTTCCAGACTTCCAAAACCAATCTCCACCGTTGAGAACAAAGGCCAAGACGCTGTAAAGCTACTGCCAAAATTTCAGAAGGATCGGACGGTTCAATCTCTGGGAATCAATTGATCTTTGTGACTGGTTGCTGCAGATCTGAAAAACACACTTTCTTCTCTCAATCTCATCCAATCTCATAGACATCTTCTTCTAGCTAGGGTTTCTTTAAAAACCTAGACTGGGCCTTTATTGGACTCTTTCTCATGGGCCAAAAAATACCCATAAACCCAACACCCCTTTCATTACCAAAGAAATTGACAGTTCAAGAAAATTAAACCTATTCAGAAGACATTTCTAAAAAATTCCATTCTACACACTCATAGGCCTTGCTCATGTATAACTTCAAACATAACACACTATCTCGCCCATTTTTTTTATTTTTAATAAAAAGGTCTAATTCACGAAGAATTAAAATGTTGTCCGATATTAACCTGTCTTTAATAAAAGCACTATGAAGATGTGAAATTTGCTACTTTGGAATAACTTTGAAATGTGTTTCTTTTAATACAAACTTGCTAATGATAAAGCCTCTTTATCAAAGTGATTAAGGATAGTGAAGGATTTAAAATAGTCTGTTTCTGAACTTTCGAGGAGTGGTCGCTAAAAGTTACTCAATTCGTTACTATATTAGCCGGATCCGATTTTGAAATTTTGTTGTTTGTTCAAGACCAGTTCCAGGTGGTGTTCAGACGGACCCTTGCACACCTAAGCAGACAGTAATCAAAACAGCAGGCACACACGATATGATACCCAGTTCGGCCACTGCCTAGTCTGGGGGCTTCCCACGCCCTAAAGGGATGCAAATCTTTATTGAAAATTATAGAGCTGAATTTGGTCTTACTCTTACAATCTCCCGAAAGTAAACGCCACGCCTCTATCACTTCTTCGTTCTGATTTGCGATCTGGGCTCCCCCTCGATCCCCTGTGTTCGAGACTCCCTCCCGAACTGCTCAAACTTCTCCCGAAGCTTGGTCGCCTTCTCCCGAATGCGAATGTCAGCAACTTGTGTGTGCACCGGTTGTTCCAGAATGAACAGTCTGATCAGCACACAGAACAGACTGCTTCAGCGCCGTTGATTTTCCAGTGGGGAAAACTCAACCGGCCGTCTCTCTTTTCTTCTCCAATCTCACGAATGCTCTCGTGTTTGTTTCTCTCACAAAAGCGATGCTGATATGGACGCCCTAACACTTTATTTATATGCATTGGCGGATCCCAAATCAGCCCTAGAAAATCTGTCAAATATTTAAGAGATATTCCTAAATATTTGTTAGATATATTTCCTCCAATCTTCAAAAAGATCTCGTGATTTCTTCCTTCCCAAGCCATGCCGAATCTTCTTAACCGATTTCTAACTAACGAGAGGATATTCATTTGAATATCTGATCCTCTAATATATTGTTAGCCGACTCCAGCAGATCAGATCTTTGATCTTTAGAAGCTTCCAGATTAGGAAACATTCGCGCGTCTATCCCACGTTGTACTCGAGATCCAGTCGCTGGTTGAACACCTCTTGTTCTCTGCTTGAACACTCTGAAGTCATTTTGCCAAAACCATGTCATACGTAGGAACATCAATCTCCTCCTTGGCATTTTTTGGCAAAATCAAATCTACTAGTTCTAACTAACTAGACTTCAGAGACAAATGAGGGAAACAAACATCCTCCAAAAATACTCCCCTTTTTGCCACAAAATTAGCAAGGTGGGATTAACAAGTTCAAACAGGGACTAAAACAAGTACCAAACGAATAAAACAATTTCAGAGTCAAGGTTTTTTTCCAGCATGGAACTTCATACAGAGGAGTCTTCTTCGGAGACACCAGCAACATCATCATCAGTTTCATCCTCGTCATCACTGGGATATCGAAGTGTACGTACCAGCTGATTGATTCGGCTCTTCTGCTCTTGTTGCACTTCTAGAATGGTCTCCAGCTCTTTCTGCAATCTTCCTCTCTCAGCATGAGGCATCTTCTTCCCATTACTAGCTCTCCTTACTGGCGACTCAGGGACATCTTTCCTCATCAGCCTGGGGTCGTATAGGTCATTAACATGCCGACCCTTGAATGATTTGTGGTCAACAGTTAGCTTCTGTGAGGCTTTTGAGAGAATGTCCTGGGATGTCTTCAGCTCCGGATTCTTGTAGATAATGAGCTCATGGATGAGAGATGGAAACCCAATCTGATGTAGAGATCTGCTGGAGGTGGCATGATTGGCAATCTACTGGAACATTAGTCTGCCCATGTTGAAGTACATTCTATTTGCGATTTGGTACAATAGCTGTCCCATATCTATGCTGATTGTGGTTCGATGAGATGTCGAGTTCCAAATGACAATGGCAATGAAGAACAGCATGGAGTAGAATGTGGTCAGATCTGCTACAGGAATGGTGTTGTCTCCCCGGAACGGATATGAGCCAGCAGTAATGCAGTTGGCAATCTTGTCGAAGTCTGGCTCCTCCTCATCTATAGCTGGGTCATTCATGACATAGTATGTGTTGATAAGCTCTGGGTCTATCTCGACCTTCTTCCCACGTAATAGACTATTCCATATTCTTTGCAATAGTAATGATTTCGTCTTCCTTCATTTTTAGTTCTTCAAACTTTGTAGTGACCATTTGCATTCGAGAGTTCCTCATCTTGTCTGTTCCTTCATAGGCTGTTCGGAGGGTTTCCCATGCTTCCCTGGCAATCTCACAGTTCGAGATCAGTTTAAACATGTTCTCGTCCACTCATGAGAAGATAGCATTTTTGGCCTTTGAATTTCCAACAGCAGTATTTTCATCCATCAGTCCACTGTTCCTCAGGTTTGATGACCATAGTTCCTTCTTCATTCGCCACCTGAGGTGGTGTCCATCCAACCAACACTACTTTCCATACATTTTCATCCAGGGATTTCAGAAACGCTTTCATCTTGGATTTTCAGTAGCCATAGTTTGGCCCTTCAAGGAGCGGTAGACGATTAGTGCTTTGTCCTTCCTTCAAACTCATCTTGAACAGTCTCCGGATCACATTCAGTGTATCGAGTGTCTGCTTTAATACCAATTGAAATTCTATTATTTGTTCAAGACCAGTTCCAGGTGGTGTTCAGATGGAGCTTGAACACCTTAGCATACAGTAATCAAAACTGACCAATGCAGCCGCACACGATATGATACCCAGTTCGGCCACTGCCTACTCTGGATGACTTCCCACGCCCTAAAGGGATGCAAATCTTTATTGAAAAGTATAGAGATGTATTGGGTCTTACTCTTACAATCTCCCGAAAGTAAACGCCACGCCTCTATCACTTTTTCATTCTGATTTGCGATCTTGGCTCCCTCTCGATCCCCTACGTTCGAGACTCCCTCCTAAACTGCTCAAACTTCTCCCAAAGCTTGGTCGCCTTCTCCCGAATGCGAATGTCAGTAACTTGGGTGTGCACCGGTTGTTCCACAATGAACAATCTGATCAGCACACTGAACAGACTGCTTCAGCGCCGTTGATTTTCCAGTGGGGAAAACTCAGTTGGTCGTCGCTATTTTCTTCTCCAATCTCACGAATGCTCTCGTGTTTGTTTCTCTCATAAAAGCGATACTGATATGGACGCCCTAGCACTTTATTTATATGCATTGGCGGATCTCAAATCAGCCCTAGAAAAATTGTCAAATATTTAGGAAATATTCCTAAATATTTGCTAGATATATTTCCTCCAATATTCAAGTCTCTTGATTTCTTCCTTCCCAAATCATGCCGAATCTTCTTAACCGACTTCTAACTGACGAGAGGACATTCATTTGAATATCTGATCCTCTAATTTATCGTTAGTCGACTCCAGCAGATCAGATCTTTGATCTTTAGAAGCTTCTAGATTAGGAAACATCTGTGCGTCTGTCTCACGCTGTACTCAAGATCCAGTCGCTGGTTGAACACCTCTTGTCCTCTGCTTGAATACTCTGAAGTCATTTTGCCAAAACCATGTCATATGTAGGAACATCGGATTTGAATGGAGGATTCTTCAATGTGATCTTCACGGGATGATCGATTAGCAACAAACCGGATACAATTTGAAATGTGTAATTGCTTTATGAAATCGGTATTTAACCCCTTCTTTAGCCTAGGGTTGTTGCGAAACTCAAAGAGAGATAAGACAAATCTGTAGTTTCTAATCAAGGTTATTAATGTAGAAACAAGCATTGGAGTTTGTAGGATACTAGAATTTCATAATGTTTTTCTATATCTTTCATTGGGTTCATCCACATATATAGTGGAGGAGAGCTTGGAAGGGAAGTGACCTTCCCCGAAGAATCGCATCCTTTCTGTGTATTGTGGCGATATACGTTCACTTTGTCACAGCGTTCCATGTGCATTTTAAAGTGATACCGCACTGTCACTTGATATGTTCTCTACACATGATACACTGACATATATGCGTTTAGATGTGTGCACTTTGTATTTTACCTCCGCGCTCTACGTTCATTTTTGTGGCCGAGTGCGTTTACTTAAAATGCTCGTAGGGGCACGTACGGGCCTGTTCTATAGGGATTGGTTCAATCCGACCCGACCCGATCTCAGCCAACACAATCCAATCTCATCCAATCTCACTCAACACACCCCAATCTCACCCTATCTCATCCAATCTCACCTAACACAACATAATCTAATCTAATCTCCACTCACCTAATCTACTCTCCACTCACATATATCTAACATTTTTATAATATTATTTATAAACTAGGATTCACTTACTTAAACTACCCTCCACTCACATAATCTAAATATCTAACATTTTTATAATATTATTTTTAATGTAGGATCCACTCACTTAATCTACTCTCCACTCACCTAATCTAATATAATGTAATCCAATCTCACCCAATACACCCCAATCTCACCCAACACACCCTAATCTCACCCAACACAATCTAATCTAATCTGATCTCCCAACATCTCAAATCCAATCCCTATAGAACGGGCTCGTACACGTTGAAATTGTGTACTCATTTGGTGCCAATTACTTCCCCGAATTGCCCCTATATGTAACTCTTGACATCCCAAGATTCCCAACATAAGTGAGGTGGTTTCGCACTTGAAACTGTCACACGGTTTTCTTTTAATTAAAGTTCTGTTCACGTCTTATCTTCAAAACATTTCTCACAATTTTTTATCATTTTAAATTCAGATTTGTGTTTTTTTATATAAATTTAAATTCTGGTTTGTGAATTCCATTATAGCGACAAATCAACTAAAAATTATATAAAATTTTAAATCTAAAACCGAGTATAAAATAACTTATATACTCCATTTCTTACTAGACCATTCACCTCATTTTAGACGGCTCTTCGCAAAGAAGCGCACCAACCCAAAATTCAATGTTTTTTGTAGGCCACCACCAGCAACCGTTTATGACTGGTTCATATTCTCACAACAACCTCTCTAGAAGTTGCCTGATAATGGTGGTTTTTGTGAAGGGCCACTAATTATACAAAGTCTCAATTTTTTTTTTGATAAGTACAAAGTCTCAATTATGATCCTCCAAAACGAACCTCTTTCTGTTTATTTCGCACAATTATAAAATCACAATAATTGACATTCAACAACCAAAGATTTAATATAAAAAAGGGAAAATTACAAAAAAAAAAAAAGACTACTTATACTATTACATCATTTCAAATCGCGACCTGAATTTTTCAATTCAATGTTTTAGACTAAATTATACATAATGAACTAACACTGTTTACAATTATTATTGTTTAATATAACTGCTTCCCTAACGTAATAAAAACTTTCCTATTTAATATTTAAATTTAAATCAAATTACAATTGTTTAGCCGACATTTTGCCCCAAGAAGACGAGAGGCATCAGCAGCTGAAGGAGAGACTCATCCAGGCGACGACACAAGAGAGGAAAAGCTAGAAAGAGCAAGATCGGATACGAACAGATGGATTCTTTCTTAGCATTAATTCTTGTAGGGCATTTATACTTGCGGGAGTTGTGAAGCTCGCACTTACATTTGTAGTGGTACGACCTCAAGCTGATCATATTGTCGCAGCCCTCGTTGAAGATATCTCCCGAAGCCGCCATTGCCGGAATCGAATTGACTTGAAATCGGAAGTGGAGTGATGGGGAAAATCTCGGCGTGCGAGCTTTCATGAAGAGTCTTGAGAAGAAGCGAGCTACTGTGATTATAATTTGATTGAATCGTGAAGGAAAATTTTATATTATATTAGGACAGTGTGTTCACAGTAAGATTAAATAATTTTGATTAAACACTAATAATTGTAAACGATATTCATTAATGGCGTTAGTTATTTGCGTGCAATTTAGTCCAAAAATATTAAATTAAAAATTGAAATAATCCAGACCACGATAAAATGTTGTGATAGTCCAAATAGTATTTTTCTAATTTTCTCTATAAAACAAAGCTCAATTGTATCGCGATAAAAAAAATTTGATTTCATCACGATGACATCATCGCTCCCCTGCCCTTAGTATTTTAATTTTGATGCCTAATCGAAGACTAATAACACTAAGTTACAAATCTTGGTATCATCGATATATCGGACTTATAAATTTTAGCTGGAGACATCGATCCTTGCATAAAGTTAAATTGCCCATATAAGATCTATCAAGACCTAAAAGGTTATTGTCTTTTAACTTTTAAGTTAGGGCCATTATAGGTACTACATTTTAAGAGGGTTTTGATCGGATCAAGCTAGACCATGCGATAAACTGTACGTTTATTCTATACTAAACATTTGTATTCGTGGATAAAGAAACAATACAAATCAATTATTAAATTTTTTTGTCTTATATCGAATACACTTAATTAAAAAAGTTCAAAAAATTAGAAACCAAAGACTCACAAGTGTCTAAGGTTCAGTTTAATCTTATTTTATGTCTTCAAAATAATAGACATAAGAAAGAAAAGAGAAAATGAAATGGGGCGTGAAACACTACTTCGCATTAATTCAATTGTAATTAGGAGAAGTAAAATATGATTTCTAATTGAAATTACAAATATATACTGGGATTTTATCGGCCCAAGGTGATTCGAATTATGGCCGAACCGTACAAACTGCGAAAAAAAAATTCAATTTGATCAAAATCGAAATTTCATTTTCTCATATAGCCAATTTCCAAATTCATTTTTCAAATTGGTCACTTTTCTTATGACGTCGTTGCCAACGGCGCCTATTACGTAAACGTTGTCGCCAACATTAACATTATGTGAATTTTCAATTAGAGCTTAACCTAAAGATTAAATGAGTTTTCAATTAGGTAGAAAGATTAAGTGAGTTTTCAATTAGGGCTTAACCTAAAAGGATCCCATCATTGTAATATAACTAGCACATATTATATGGTCACAAAAGGTTGAATGATTAGCCTTATCAAAAAAGAAAAAGTTGAATGATTAGTACACTAGTCACTAGACTATTTAACCACCGCTTTTCAACTGCCACCACCTCTTTGAAGTTAAAATCATTTCTACCTTAATTTTCTTCACTCTACAATGAACCTAGCTACTAGTAACCTACCAACCGTCTATCTAATCACATGTATTGCATTTACATACTTCCTCTGTCCTTCAATGTTTGTTCAAAAGGACAATCGGCACGTTAATTAAGAAAAGTAAATAAAGGACGGTGAGAGTAGGAGAAAGATGATGTGAGTGTATGTGGAGGTGAGTCCGTACACGAATTATTACTTTTTTATGATTGAAAGTATAATTTTTTTGGTAGGAAAAAAATAATTGATTTGATTATTGAGATGTATATAAAAAGAAAGTGGACAAATATTAAGAAATACCGAAAAAGAAAAGTGGACAAACAAAATAGGGACATATAGAGTAAGGTCCAATTCATGCTCAATAAAGTCACCAAAATGTCGAGTGCTATTAAAAGTGGGTATGTCAATTAATTATGAAAGCATGATAATGTGAAGAAAAAGGCTCAAATGATTCCACCAATCTCCTGACGTCACGCTTACGAAAGATCTTATGTCACCTTCCCAATCCTTTTCAAAGAACATTAAAAATGCATATCAAATTTCCCATCTCATTTTTCTTTGTTATCTCTATTTACAAGTCGTTCCAAGTCTTTTTGATGAAAGAAATATTTTAAATTTGGAAAAAAATAAATTGTAAAAGTGGATATAAATCCCAACCCTCGCAAGCCATCCAATATTCCTCAGAACAGATCAGATATAGAGAGAGCAAAGCCTTCCAACGGGATCATCAAAAAAATGTCAGGCACACCACACATCGCCATCCTCCCCAGCCCCGGCATGGGCCACCTCATCCCCATGGCCGAGTTCGCCAAGCGCCTAGTCCACCACCACAACTTCAGTATCACCTTCGTCATCCCTACCGACGGCCCACCTTCCTCCGCTTACCAACAAGTCCTCACCTCCCTCCCATGTTCGATAGATCACATCTTCCTTCCACAAGTCGACTTAACCGACGTCGTATCACAATCACCAGCTCGTCCCAGAATCGAAACCCTAATCTCCCTCACCGTCGCTCGCTCCCTCTCCTCCCTCCGCACCACCTTATCCTCTCTCCAATCGTCTAAAAACCTCGTCTCGCTCGTCGTTGATCTTTTCGGCACTGATGCATTCGACCCGGCCATCGAGCTCGGCATCTCGCCCTACATTTTTTTCCCTTCCACAGCCATGACGCTCTCGCTCTTCCTATACATGCCTCAGCTTGACAAATCAGTCACGTGCGAATTTCGTCACATGACGGATTTGGTTCGAATTCCGGGATGCGTTCCTGTCCGCGGATCGGATTTATTCGATCCGGTTCAAGACAGGACCGACGAGGCTTATAAATGGGTCATACATCACTCCAACAGGTACCCTATGGCTGAGGGTGTTATAGAGAATAGCTTCATGGAGTTGGAACCAGGTGCGTTAAAGTATTTGCAAACGGTTCAATCGGGTAAGCCGCCTGTCTACGCGGTCGGACCGTTGATTAAAATGGATTATGCTGTTGACGATTCCGGGTCGAAGATAATCGAGTGGCTCGATGATCAACCGGTTGGTTCGGTTTTATTTGTTTCGTTTGGAAGCGGCGGAACGCTCTCGTATGAGCAAATGACCGAGCTGGCTCACGGTTTGGAATCGAGCCAGCAACGGTTCTTATGGGTGGTTCGGAGTCCGAATCAAATCCCCAACAGCACGTATTTCAGTGTACAAAGCCAAAAAGACCCGTTGGCTTATTTGCCAGAAGGATTTTTAAACCGAACCGAGGGTAGGGGTCTGGTCGTATCGAATTGGGCCCCACAGGCTCAGATTTTGAGTCACGGTTCGACCGGTGGGTTCATGAGCCACTGTGGTTGGAATTCGATTTTGGAGAGTGTGGTGCACGGCGTGCCGATCATAGCGTGGCCGTTGTACGCCGAGCAGAAGATGAATTCGATCATCGTGGTGGAGGACGTTAAGGTGGCGCTGAGGCCGTCGGGGGTAGGGGAGAGGGTGGTGGAGATGTCGGAGATAACCGCAGTGGTGAAGGCGTTGATGGAGGGTGAGGAGGGGAAGAAGGTGAGGAATAGGATGAAGGAACTCAAGGAAGCGGCGGCGCGTGCGGTTAGTGATGACGGTGCGTCGACCATAGCGATTGCGGACTTGACGCACAAATGGCGGAGTTCGATAAAGCATTGATTGCGCCAGTTATGTACAATTGAATACGTGTCTGCAAAAAAATAAGCTCGATTTTCCACCTTTTCATTTACAATAATTTGCTATGCTTTTCTTTTCGGTGAATAATGTGCTATCTTGTGTGTATAAAACTATAAATATAGTGAGTAATTATTTTACCTTTCTCAGAAAATTATGTTTCTACATAAAAATTTAAAAACGAATTTGAAGTTACTTTTTATTAAATTTAATAAAGAGAACAAAATTTGGTCCGGTAAAAACTATAATAATGCAACTTTTTCTATTTTCCTATTCATTTTTTTTGGGAACATTATGAGGAGTGAAATTGAGAGTTAGAGAAATTTAGGCTTAAATAAAATTATAAATAACGCAGTTTAATTAATACTCACTCTCCCGATATGTTTGTCCACTTTTTTTTTATAGCATCCGTACCCGTTGGAGCATATTATCTCTTTGAGAACTTCTTCACGTAGCAATTTCTATTACTATTCAGTGAACATCATTTCTGCATATTCTGTGCAGCAATGTCATTCTGCGGAGAACTTCCTATTACTATTCTTGAAAAAAAAATTATTATTTTTGAATTTTTGTGTGTGTTGTTTTTTCAATTCATGATGCCTTTTTGACTTGGTTTTTCATTAATGCAATTTAAAAGGAATTGAAATTACATTAATGCAAAATACAAAACTGAATGGAAATAACATTTTAAGGAATTGAAAAATACATGCACTAAAAGCTCGGACGGTAACAGTCTGAATAATCTCCAGGAGCATCTTGGTCATTGTTAGGTACGTCTTCCTCGTACTCTCGAAGGATGACAGCCTTCCTCTTCGAAAAATATCTTTTAGACTTTGGAGTCATCACATCTGTATTCATTTGCATGTTCTTCGTTTCTTCCTCCATTTTTGCAAGGTTAAAAGCTTTTTCTTGCAATTTGAAGTCATTTTCCATTTGCTTTTGGTTCAATTCGAAAAATTTCTTTTGATTTTCTGCAATGGTCATCAAAGCCTCATTTGTCAAAGGATTTGCTACTTTCTTACATTTTCTTCTAGCTTCCTTGGCCACTTTCACTCCAGGCGCCCTAATCGGACTCGTGGAACTTCCAGGATTGCTTTCGGGTGTAGAAAATTCTGGAACTTCAGTGGACGGAGTTGGAGGTACATCAAGTGTATGCTCTTCTTCGACTACCGGACTTGCTTGATTTGCTTCAATAATTGCAAAAGTTTGATGATTTTTTACATGTTCCCAACAATCAAAATGTATGAATGTTTTCTTCTTTTTGGCCACATAGAGTACTTGTGCTTTCCTTATCTATCAATTAAATATTCGAAATTTAAAATCATAATCAATATATTATAATATAAATTTTGCATTTAACAATTTACGCGAATAATTTACCTCATCTTGAAAATTGCATCCCGATTCCGGATTTCTTCTAGCATACGCAATACAAGAGCCCCAAAGAACCAAATTTGGCTTCAGCTTAGCGAAACGTGATTGAAGAGCAGTTTTAAACCGAAAATCGGTCGTAATTATTTCATCCTCTCACCTTACCCAATTTGCTTGAAAATCGGTGTCAAATTTTTCCAACAACTTAATAACTTTTTGTCTGGCGCCGGAAATTGGATCAACCAATTGACCGCAATAAGATATGAAAAGTTGCACATCTTTGGACATAGACCAATTGGTAGACATGTTAAGAGAGAAATGAAAAAGAAATATTGTTGTAAGGAATTTTGGTGTGAATTATTGTTGAAATGAATGATATATATATAGGGAATTGTTGATCATATTTTTTTGAAATGTTGTCATTGGTGAAATGTTACCGTTGCTGAGAATCATACCGTTAAGATCATATTTTTGAATGATCAGTGCCTACCGCGTCTAACAGAGACGTTAACAGCCGCGCCTACTTCAGACATTATGTTCTAATGTCAACGTGTAGCGCGTCATAACGTAGAGGAAACACGCGAGGAACTTCCCCTCCGAGTTTTGTGTAAACATTATGGCTTCGTCACGTTTACTTCAGGCATTATTGCCTAATGTCAAGGTATGACGCGGTGCTAATGTAGAAGCAAAATGCGCGGCATGTCAGGTACAGTTCATCATCTTCTCAGGTAAGTCGATTGTTCGTTCCGCTCATTTTTAATTCTTCCATTGATGTCGAAAATCATCGCAAGTGAGTTTTGAATGTTCAATTTAATCGATTTCGTTCAATTGGTTAACAATTCACGCGACTCACGCGCAAGGTTCACTCGCGGAGATCGTCTGCTCAGGCAATCTCGTCCAGCATTTCTCGAAGGATGATCTCGTCCAGAAATCCTCGCCTAGCATACGATCTCGTCGAGCATTTACCGCTGCACAAGAATGTCACCGAGAACGTCCCCAAATCCTCCCCAAGCATTCAACCGCTGCATATGCCCTTAGCGCCCCCTAATGTTTGTTCACTTTCCTTCTAATCATCACCACAATATTTAATCTCACCCAATCATCTTTAAGTTGGTGATCCGTGTACTTAAAATCTTGAATTTCTATTGATTGAAATAATTTTAAATTATAAACTTGATTGTACTATGTACCCTAATAAATGCACTTTATACTTTTCTTTTCTCCTTAATTAACGTGTCGATTGTCCTTTTGAACAAACATTGAGGGACGAAGAGAGTACACTTTTTGATACACTTATTATTATTATTTCTTACATCATTGATACACTTATTTATAGAAGCAGGCAATGGAGAACATTTACTATTACTCATTGCGAGAATTTCAAAACATCACCTGCATTATTGAAAGCAAGTGATTAAGATAATAGGGTAAAATGCAATACTTGGCATCAATCATGTAGATGCATTTTAAATTTAAATTTAAATTTATATTCATATTATTGATAATCCAATTGCAGCCTAATTATACATAAAAACAAAATTGCAGCCTAGTTAGTCAAAACTGGTCACGACTCACGAGTATGTAAAGATGACAAACTGACACAATCCGGTCCCATATAGGAAAATGATATTGTTGACTGTCATATACTTCGCTTCGTATCCTAGTGTTTGAAATGCATTGCTACCTTGACGATTGCAGGCCTGATTAGGGGTCGTCAAACTAGGGATCGGCATTCAGCCATGGCCGAAGTAAACCTTAGGGCGTTTCGAGTCCGGTTCTAGTTGAGCCCGGCCCTATTCTTATTATGGCCCAACTTGAAGGGTTTAGGATCGGGCTAAGACTTCGATTATTCAGGCCGGTCCAAATATGAGCCCAATTTAAAATCGTATATTTATTAATTTAAGGACGTTCTTAATATAAAAAGAATGTATTTTTCACATCTATTAAATCTCACACGTCCTAACTAGTAGTATTTGCGTTTAAAGAGTTATTTGTCGATTAATTAGTCATTCATTTAGGACCCGAGCCCGACCCTAGCCCCAAAAGCCCTATGAAACGAAGGGCCAATAACGATTTTAGGGCTAATAAATTTTCACAGGGCCCGGCCCCAATGTGTAAAGGGTTAGGCTCACCAAAAGCTCTATTCGGAACGACCCGATAGGGCTAGGGCTTACCCGGCCCGGCCCTTTGCCCCCTACGTCAAACGGTCGGGATGGGTAAGCCCTAGTTCTATCGGACGGGTCGGAAAGGGCTTTTGCTAAGCTCAAGCCCTAACCATTTTTACATTAGGGTCGGGTCGGGCCCTGAGGAAATTCATCGGCCCTAAAGTCGGTATCAGCCCTTCATTTCTCAGGGCTTCTCGGGCTGAGGCTCATTTTGGCCTAAATGGATGACTAAATAATCAACAAATTTTGTTACGAATATGAAGATTTCTTAGCAAAGAATCAACAACATTTGGCATAATCATTTATTATTCCACATCGATTGCACTATTCTTAGTGTCGTTGAACCGTGGAGATAGTCATGCTTGAGTTATAAGTTTTTGTGAATTTTTGAGTTTTATTTATAACTTTTTAAACGTAAATGCTACTAGGTAGGACGTGTGTGATATGATGAATGTGAAAATATACAGTCTTTTTATGTCAAAAATATACTTAAATCTATGCATATGTAAGTTTAAATCAGACTCGTATTTCGGGTCGGGCCTAACAATCGAAACCCTAGCCCGACCCTAAATCCTTCAGGTGGGCCATAATAGGCTTGCGTAGGGTTAGGGCCGGGATAAGACCGCCCTAATGCTTATTTTGGCCCATGGCCAAATGCTGAGGCGTAGACCTGATCATCAGGTTCTGATGGATGACAAATTTAAGAGCTGGTTTTCAATTTGTGCACGAATCTTATTATACTATGGATGAGTATTTTGATAATTTTTTCCAATTTAATTAAAATTAAATTAATTTTTATTGATTGATGAGACTATTACAAGTGAATAAAGAATCAATATCGATTTAGTAAAAGAAATTGATGAAGCTACCGAGAATTGAATTTGGAACCGAAACAATGTAAACAAGACTTCAGCTATACTACCTTGTTTGCATCAAATGAAATCAATTAAAACGATTTAATTCAATGAAACGATACAAGAAACAAGTTCGTTGGACAATGATATGATTATCAAGTGATAAAACATTGTGGTATTGGAGTCAATGGTGGGGTGAAAGATAAATCAACAAAGTAGGTCTAATAACCAATAAAACATACAAATTATGAAATTAAGATTCCATTCGAAATTATAGTCATGTACCATTTCATACTTCATCTAGAACATTACAAAGTCCTAACATAAGATTTTAATGGATTTACATCTCCTGCAATAAGATAATCTTGTTATAAAACTTTGTGATAGTAGTGAAGATGAATCTCAAAGGAAGAATAAGAACTTAAGGAGAAATGTAGAGAGATTTGTGTTGCTTGAATTGGATTGAGTTGCATTGATATGCCTTACATATAGTCCCTTTATATAGGGTTAGGAAATGGAAAAAATATCTTGAGTTGAGTATGTCAATTTGAACTTGGTTTCTTGTAGCAAAATGACGTGTGAGGAAGCATGGGTTGGATGCAGGAAATGAGTTGATTAAAATCAACTCTTGTGTTGTCAAATGTCAACTCAACTCTTGTATTATCGCTTCCTTGTGGGCCATGGATGATGGATCAATATTCAACAATATTGTCGCTCCATCATTTTTTTCTAGCTTGCTGGGACCCGGGGGAGAGTGTGTAGGAAGTCATCCATTTTATGATATGTTTATAACACTCCCCCTTGGATGACTTGTTACGTGTCTATGTTGCCTCGTTAAAAACCTTACTTGGAAAAACTCAGTGGGATAAAAACCAAGATAAGGGAAAAAGAGTGCAGCCACATAAAACTCCCCCTGATGTTGGCAAGAGTGATTTCTTCATAAGTTTTGTAGCTTTCGCATGCCGATGTCATGAACATGTTTTCTGAGCACCAAAGTTGGGAGAGCCTTTGTAAGAAGATCCGCTGAGTTGTCACAGGAACGAACATACTGAAGGCTGATAACAATGCTCTTTTCCAGCTCTTGGGTAAATGAAAAGAACTTCGGAGGGATATGCTTCGTTCTGTCACTTTTAATAAATCCTTCCTTCATTTGAGCAACACATGCAGCATTATCCTCATAAAGTGTGATTGGATCATTTGCTGGTAGAAGACCGCTTGTAGTTCTGATATGTTGTGTCATCGATCTCAGCCACACACATTCACGACTTGCTTCGTGTAATGCGATGATCTCAGTGTGGTTTGATGATGTTGCAACGAGTGTTTGTTTCTGAGAACGTCAAGAGATTGCAGTTCCTCCACATGTAAATACATAGCCAGTCTGGGACTTTGCTTTATGTGGATCTAACAAGTAACCTGCATCTGCATAACCAATCAAAACTGATTTTGTATTGTTAGGATAAAATAATCCCAAGTCAATCGTTCCTTGAAGATAACGAAACACATGCTTGATTCCATTCCAGTGTCTTTTGGTAGGAGCTGAGCTAAACCTGGCTAATAAATTAACAGCAAAAGCTATGTCAGGTCGAGTACAATTAGCAAGGTACATAAGAGCTCCAATCGCACTGAAATATGGTACTTCTTGACCAAGAATCTCTTTAGATTCTTCACATGGACGAAATGGATCTTTGTCTACATCAAGGGATCTAACGACCATTGGGGTACTTAATGGGTTTGATATATCCATATTGAATCTCTTTATTATATTTTTCGTGTAATTTGATTGATGCACAAGTATTCCACTTTGCATATGCTCAATCTATAATCCGAGACAATATCTCGTTCTCCCAAGGTCTTTCATTTCAAATTCCCTTTTCAAGTAAGAGATTACTTCATGAATCTCTTCATTCGTTCCAATGATATTCAAATCATCGACATAGACAGCGATAATCACACACCCGAATGTTGTTTTCTTAATGAAGACGCAAGGGCAAAGAGGGTCATTGACATATCCCTTTTGCAACAGGTATTCACTTAACCGGTTGTACCACATGCGTCCGGATTGCTTTAACCCATATAAAGATCTTTTTAGTTTGATCAAATATCTTTCTCTGGGCATTGAACTTGATGATGCAGGCATCTTGAATCCTTCAGGGATTTTCATGTAAATATTAGTATCAAGTGATCCGTATAAATAGGCTGTAACAACATCCATAAGGTGCATTTTTAATTTTTCATGGACTGCTAGACTGATAAGGTATCGGAACGCAATTCCATCCATCACGGGAGAATACGTTTCTTCAAAGTCGATACCAGGTCTTTGAGAAAAACCTTGTGCAACAAGGCGAGCCTTGTATCTCACAATCTCATTTTTTTCGTTTCTCTTTCGGACAAATACCCATTTGTATCCAACGGGTCTCACACCTTCAGGAGTGAGCACTATTAGTCCAAAGACCTTGCGCTTGTCAAGCGAGTCTAGTTTATCATCGATTGCCCTTTTCCAATCAGCCCAATTGTGTCTATTTTTATATTCAGTCACTGACTGAGGTTCAGGATCCCCATTATTTTCATCCATGACTTCACATGCCAGACTATAAGAGAATGCATCATTGATGGCCACATTTCGGTTCCATCTTATACCAGTATTGGCATAATTAATCGAAATTTCTCGATTCTCCTCGTTGTCTATTTCTACAGGAGTATGTTCTTCCATTTTGGAGTCATCTTGTATTTCTACTCCTTTTCTTTTCAGAGGATTTTTATTTTTAGAACCAGGTGGCCTTCCACGCTTTAGGCGTGTTGTGATTTCATGAGTGATTTTATTTTCAAGCCTCCCTTTCGGGACTTCAATTTGAACTGGAGCATTCTCAGCTGGTATGTGAGATTTAGTCACTCTCTTTGTGTCTGTAAATGCATCAGGAAGTTGATTTGCTATTTCTTACAAATGCAAAATACTTTGTACTTTCCCTTCACAATCCTTTGTGTAGGGATCAAGATGCAATAATGTCGGTACAGACCAAGTAATTTCTTTTTCCAACTGTTTTCTTTCTCCCCCTAATGTTGGAAACTTTTCCTCATCAAAATGGCAATCAGCAAAATGAGCTGTGCAAACATTACCAGTTTGAGGTTCTAGATATTTAACAATAGATGGAGTTTCGAAGCCTACATAAATGTCAAGACTTCTCTGTGGTCACATAATTGTTCTTTGGGGTGGTGCAATAAGCACATAAATAGCATAACCAAAAATCCTTAGATGGGATATATTTGGTTCCTAACCGAATACAAGTTGTAGTGGGGAGTACTTATGATATGCACTTGGTCTGATGTGAATTAATGCCGCAGCATGTAATATTGCATGACCCCATACCGAAGTAGGGAGCATTGTTCTCATTACCAAAGGCCTAGCAATAAGCTGAAGGCGTTTGATCAGTGATTCGGCCAGACCATTTTGTGTATGGACATGAGCAACAAGATGCTCAACCGTAATCCCAACTGACATACAATAATCATCGAATGTATGAGATGTGAAATCACCGACATTACCAAGTCTGATCTTCTTGATTGTATGATCAGGAAATTGAGCTTGTCATTTGATTATTTGAGCAAGCAATTTTGCAAATGCCATATTGCGGGTTGATAACAGACATACGTGTGACCATTTGCTAGAGGCATCTATCAATACTAAGAAGTATCGAAATGGTCCACATGGTGGGTGAATAGGCCCACATATATCACCTTGAATTCGTTCAAGAAACATAGGTGATTCCGCTTCAACCTTTCCCGGTGAATGCCTTATGATCAGCTTTCCTAGAGAACAAGCTTTACATGGGAAAACATTTCCTTGAGGGATCTTTTGATCCTTCAGTGGATGCCCTTCTGAATTTTCAAGTATTCTTCGCATCATAGTTGAACCAGGATGACACAATCGGTCATGCCATGTGGTTAGTGCTGAAGGTTTGATAACTACCATATTTGACTCAATTGCATTCAAATATGTATAATGTAATCCGGTAGGGAGCATTGGTAGTTTTTCTAAAACACATTTAGTTCCAGATTTATATGTTGTGAGCAACATATATTTCATGCTATTTTCAGTTATAGACTGAGTATCAAATTCATGAGAATATATATCATTGAAACTTAACAAGTTTCGTTTGGACCTTGGTGAAAATAAGGCATCATTTATCGTAAATTTTGTGTCATTCGGCAATGTAAAGTTTGCCTTGCCAATTCCCTCAACCAGGTCTGGAGGACCTGATATTGTATTCACAATTGTTTGTGTTGGTCTTATCTTTGAAAAATATCTTTTATCCTTCAGGATAGTGTGCGTTGTCCCACAATCAAGTATGCAAATTTCTTCAATGTTAATCCCTTTGTTGGCTTGATGATTATCTTTGTCCATATTAAAACTTCAAATAAAAACAAAGAATATGTTAAGAAAGGTAATGGAATAAAACATTGTACTAGTTTATTTCAGAACTTAAAAGAAAACATGCAGATAAACATCGGACAACTTGGCTTCATTCCCTAAAAGGGGATTACATAGTCCCATCATTTGTGTGCTCATCGAGGTTGTCACCCAGACTCACAAAATCGGATGCATCAAAGTGGGTGGAGTCATTTATCGGGTTCTCAATGAAGTTGACTTCCTTCCCCTTTTCAAATTTCTGATAGAACTTGCATAAGTGCTTTGGAGCTCGACAGACTTTAGTCCAATGACCTTTGGTCCCGCATCTGAATCAAGTAGTTTCATAACCTTTCGAGGGGCTGGGGTCATTTTCCCTTTTGTAGGGATTCTCATGATTCCTCCCATCTTGATGGTTCTTGTGGCCATATTTGGTGATCTTATAAGGTGATCTTATAAGGTGAATTATGAAAATAACCACCTCGACCACGTCCTTGACCACGACCTCAACTTCGACCTCGGCCACGACCTCGACCTCAGCTGTGCTCTCGACCCTGAAGATGATCTCTATGTTCAGTTCTGTCGAAACGAACAACATTTGCTTCAGGAAATATCTTTAAGCCAGTCGGGCGAGATTGATGGTTCTTTATGAGCAGCTCATTATTTTTCTCCGCGATGAGGAGACAAGCAATCAGTTCTGAATACCTTTGGAAACCCCACACACGATATTTTTATTGTAGGGTCACATTTGATGCATGAAATGTGGAAAAAGTCTTTTCCAGCATTTCATCATCTATTTTTTTTATCTCCGCAGAACCTCAAATGGGTTACAATTCTAAACATTGTAGAGTTGTATTCACTGACCTTTTTAAACTCTTGGAACCGTAAAGCTGTCCATTCATCGTGGTAAATTGGGAGAATCACAGCCTTTTGATGGTCATATCTCTCTTTGAGATTTTCAGTTCACATGGTTTTTTCACTATGAGGTACTCATTTTTTAGATCCTCATGTAGATGACGGCGAATGAAAATCAAAGATTTTGCCATGTCTATTTCTGAGGATTTATTTCCCTCCTTGTTTGTCTCAGTGAGACTCATTGATTGCAAATGTATTTCTATGTCCATTGTCCAGGACATGTAATTGGTCCCAGCAATGTCAAGGGGACTGAAGTCTAGTTTCACCAAGTTTGCCATGATGTTAACTAAAACAAAACAAGTAATTTTTATTAATTCAAGATATACAAGTCTACAAATAGTGTAAAGAAGAAAAAGACATACATTATTACAAGCATTTTTAAACAATGATAAAATTCATCCGTCGGAACATCTCCGGTGAGGACACAAACAGTAATTACAAAAATAATTATGAAAACAAAAACTAGCATTTGACGAGACATTTTATGGCAAGGTTTTCTTGAGAAGATTATGTAGTAGAAGAGAGAATGAATGTGATTCTGTATGGTGAAATAAATCAAATTTATAGAGGAAAATATAGCCGTTGGTTACCGTTAGGCATGTTATGTTACCGTTTGTTACCGTTGGGCACTAAGAGTAAATTAACAATGTAATATCATCAAATAAATTATACAGTTCAAAGAAGATGAAGTATTTAAAGTAAAGATAGTTACTTTGCAGATCACAACACTTTACTATGGGGCGGTAATCCGCACATCATAATAATATGTTGTTATACATTAAGAAAGTAAAATAAGTTGTAAAATCACAACACTTTATTATGAGGGGATAATCCGCCACTGCATAATAATATGTTGTTATACATTAAGAAAGTAAAACAAGTTGTAAGAAGTATTTAAAGTAAAACATACATAACCGTCGCCGTAATAGGATTGAATTCCAAACAAAGCAAAAAGATATGGAATTCTTAGTTTTTTTTTCATCCCGAAAAACCCAGATATCAAGTCACAATCTGGAATTGTGAAAGAGGGAGAGTAGAGCTCCCTTTGAGGTAGTGAACCCCTCATGATATCCAAGTAGAACAGATGAAGAACTAAGCAGAAGTTGAGAGACAAGTGAGGAAAACACTTAACCTTTTATCGAATCTTTGTTCGAAACTTACGGTATGGAAGTGGAGAGCGCTCGTGCTGATAACGTGTTATAAAAATTTGTGATAGTAGTGAATATGAATCTCAAAGGAAGAATAAGAACTAAAGGAGAAATGTAGAGAGATTTGTGTTGCTTGAATTGGATTGAGTTGCATTGATATGCCTTACCTATAGTCCCTGCTTTATATAGGGCTAGGAAATGGAGAAAATATCTTGAGTTGAGTATGTCAATTTGAACTTGGTTTCTTGTACCAAAATGACGTGTGAGGAAGCATGGGTTGGATGCAGGAAATGGGTTGATTAAAATCAACTCTTGTGTTGTCAATTCAACTCTTGTATTATCGCTTCCTTGTGGGCCATGGATGATGGATCAATATTCAACAATATTGTCGCTCCTTCATTTTTTCTAGCTAGCTGGGACCCGAGGGAGAGTGTGTAGGAAGTCATCCATTTTATGATATATTTATAACAAATCTGTATTAAAAATAAATTTTTTTTGATAGTGGGTTTACATATCATATAGGACATATCAAGGAATACATCGCATACAAGATATTTTTCGGGTACATGTATATTTCTAGCATTTTTTAGCACGACCATGTAAAGGGCACCACCTGGATTTGAACTTGAGTCACTCGATGAAGCGTAAGCCATATTGGCTCTTCTAACTTTTGAAACCCACGAATCGATAAACACCTCCATGGAAGGACCTTAGCGCTGCTTAAGCACGCCTCCGCGAGAAGGAGATACCTACAACCATTCAAAAAAAACGAGAAATAGGAAAAAAAAAAGAGGAAAACATCAATAAAAGATGTAGGAAGAGTCCGCACCATAAGTGGGGCTAGGAAAATTCCACAAAATTATGGAAAGGAAAAGTGCCACGGTGGGGTATGAACACAAGACCTTGCATATTGTAAGGCAAGTGCTCGCTCAACCTAACTCATTCACCACCTTGTATTTAATGAAAAATAAAATTAAACATTAATATTTTATCAAAAGTAAAATTAAACATTAATATTTTAATAATGCATCATCAAGTTATGGTAGTGTTGATACGTGTCACACTTGTATTTAATGAAAATTTAAAGTCACTAAATTTGAATTTGTAGGACTATAATTTGATTTAAGTTAAATAGAGAGTAGAAGTTGAAGTCAAGTGGAGTGGCTCAGTGGAGCACTCCCCCTGCGCTTGTGAAGCAGCTAGGGTTCAATCCTCATCCTAACATTTAACAGATACTAACATGCTCCAATGAGCACTCATCAAAACAAAAACAAAACAAAAAATAGAGAGTAGAAGTTTGAAAAAAAAGAAAGAAGTGTTTATAGAATTGTATAAGAGGGCTTTGTTATAAAGTGGGCCGGCTCATTTTGTAGTATCATTTTAAACTTCAGAAAGACCATCTGGCACAGGCCCAAGCTCAAGTTGGAGTTGTCTCACGAGGAATACAAACAGTTGCATCAAAATTCAAAACTTGATCTTCCTAAGACAAACTAGTCAAACGATAATAAGCCATTAAAATCAAACGACAAGTGACTCCCATCATCAGAATCCAATGAATCAACCTGGGACTCCGACATCCCCATCGGTGAGTTCATCGCAAAACACGACTTTCCACCATTATTCTCCTCGAGCTGCTGAAATCCGCCGCCTTGATCAAAATGCTGTAGACTACTACTGCCTACAGCAAAATCAGAAGAGGTTGCAAAGTAAAAGTCGTCGGGAAATGGAGGAAGAGACGTGTCCGCATTGGTCGTCCAAGTGTTGCTGTACTTATCTTTTGACACTCCCAACTGCTGAGTTTCGGGTAGCGAATAGCAAGTGTGGTTGCCTCTATATGTTATGTAGAAAAGTAATGGATCCTCGTCTGATCGTTGAACGTGTTTTGTAGCCATACAGCCTACCTGTTGCCTGTGCGTGCATCGATAGTATCCCCTGAACCATCGATGGAACGTATTAAGCAAAAAAATTCAATATTTGATCGCAACGAAAATTCAACAAACTCATGCTACCTGATTTTTTTGTTTTGCTTACCTAGGATGTCTTGCACCTTGTATGTCCTTCTGTCCATATTTTCTCCAGTTGAACCCATCTTCAACCGTTCCGTCGAATCCCGTTTCTAAGCTCACCCTCACTTGCTTTTTGCAAATTGTCATTGCCTTCCTGCAAGAAAAACAAAAAAAAGGATCACCAAAAATGTTTATCGTTTCATTCGATAAGACAAAAAAAAATTGGATTAATAAATTTAGACATCATAACTACCAAGTACCTTTTCTTCGAAGGCTGATTGCGTGTATTTTTACTACCGGCGTCATCAGCCTGAGGGCCATGAGTAGAGCCAGGATCAAACTTGAGCATAGTCAGAGCTCTTTCCGATGATGAAATGATCTCATCTAACAATTTTTCTGCAGAGGACAAAAATAATGTCTTATTGAAATGGTGCAGAATCCTCAGTTGTTTAGCTGCCTCTATACCGCGTTCAACCTCATTAATCACAACTCCTTTGCTTCGGCTGCCGCTGCAGTTGTTGTACCATAAGTGTGCTTCCTGGCTGCTTGCCATCGTGGATCAAACTCGATAATTAAGTTATCTTCCTCAAATCCTTATCTTAAATGAAATTGAAGGGGACTTAATTCACAGTTCATAGTTTATATAGTAAGGAATCAGATGAGCTGGACTGATAAATAAAAAAATTCAGTTTTCAGTTTTTTTTCTTTAAAGAAATCCATTGACAAATTAAAACTGGAATGTTAGTGTTGAAGTAGTCCTCAAATTTCTAAATGAAGAAGATGGAAGCATATCTATACATGTTCGACGCGGTCTGATAAATATTTTAAGGCTTTGGTATTGAATTTTATATGATTTGTTCGGATATTAGTTGCAGAAAATGTTCTCAAACTGAGTCGGAATGTGCATTTTGAACTGGCTCCAGCGTGTAAATACTAGGAATCAGAGTGTTGATTATTTCAGGTTGCGGTGCTTACGTCTAATGTTCATGTCATCTTCCTGATGACACAAACAACATGTATTTTTATTCCGGGTCACGTCGCCTTCTACAACCATCTTCTCATCCACAAAAATGAAGCTGTCAAAGGTCCCATTTTAGGGGACAGAAGAAATATTAACACTCTAGACCCAATTTCTTAATGAAATTTTTACTTAACAATTGTTAGAGAATATATTATTCTCATCAGATATTCATTGCATATATCATGTATATTCTCTCATTATTGTTCTTACCATACATCTATCATGTACTGTATATATTGACGTATTCGTCATATATCAATACACAATTCATATTCATAACATGGTATCAGACGCTTTGGTTTGAAACCTATTTTGATTTTTTTATTATTTCCTCTCTCAAAATATCAGTCTGATGCCGTCGTCACTTTGACCACCGCCGCCGATCTTTTAATTACGGTTCTGCCTGTCGCTGATCAGAGTTGATGTCGTTGCCAAACCGCCGCAGTTGCTGCCGCCGCCCAACATTGCCCTCGTCGAATCAGAACTGCCTGCCGTCAATCCATTCGTCACCCGCGATCGAATTCGCTCAGTCCGTGACCGTCGCTGTGTTTCAGATCTGCTTACTGTCGCTACTCAGTTCCGCCGAGATCCACCCATATCCGACACTGAGATCTTTTTGGTGCCGCCGAGATCCACCCATCTCTGAGTGCAGCATCCTTCTGATCGGTGTCGCTGCTGAAATTGTGTTTCGTCCCTTCTCAAAATCGGTGTCGCAGCCAGCCATCCATCCATCTGATCGATGTCGCTGCAAAAATCCACCCATCTCCGAGTGCAGCCATCTCTCTGTTTGGTGCCGCCGAGATTTGGAGTTGGAGACTCCGTGTGCTACTGCTGCTTGCTAGGGTTTTTTGTTGGTTTATTTTTTTTTCTTCAACAAAAAAAAGCAAAAAAAGAAAAGAAAAGAAAAGTCAACCAAGTCAACTATTGTGTACAGTCAGCGCCCAGTCAGACCCAGTCAGCACTCCACTCAGCGCCTAGTCAGCACTGTCAACCTTTGACCAGTCAGCGGTTCAACAACAAAAAACTAACCCATTATGTCTTCTGTTGTTTCCAGGTACCGTTTTTATTCCTCGCTGCCCGGTGATCTTTAATGGCGCCAATTTTGCAGAATGGATCCATCACATGCGTGGTCAACGCCTTTCAGATTTTCTTATCGGAGAGCTTCCGTGTCCCCCGCGTCCCACTACGCCTACTATGTCTGTTCTACCTGCTGATGCATCTAACGAGGATAAGCAGCAAGCTTCATCAAAATTTGAAGATGCCATGGAATCTTACCATAACTAGTACACTGCCTTTCTAACCATGGATGGATGAAGATGCTCATGCCTTGTCTATTATTGTGGCTAGTATGGATGTATCACTTTCTTATGATATTGTTTGTTTGGATTCAGCTCAGTTGATGTGGGCCTATCTTCAGGAACGTTATGCGCCAACTGGTGATTCTCTATTCTTAAGTGTTGTTCGCAGTCGCTCCAACAGGGAGATGCCACCATAGATGAGTTCTATGACCAGATATCTGCAGTATGGCGCCAACTTGATTTTTTGGAACCGACACTTTGTCCTACTTGTCCGAATTGTCACAATGTCAAGTCTCACTGCCAGTTTTGTCGCAATTATGATTTTTTAACAGTCTTCGAGTTGAGTTTGAGCAGATTCGGGCTCAACTTTTGGCTCGCCATCCTCGTGTGACCATATTAGCTGTTCTTTCAGCTGTCCGGACTGAAGAAATTCACCTTCGTAATGCGGGTTTGCTTCTTACTCCTTCTATTTTGGCTGTTCTTACATCATCTCCCACATCGCCTGCCTCATCAGATGTCACTACTTCAAAAACCTCATCTGGGGATGAGCGGCCTCATTGCACCCATTGTAACAAGGCAGGACATTCCGCCTACTACTGCAATAAGAAGAAGAGAGATATTGTTGCACGTCGTGATGGTCGCCCTCCAAAGAGTTCTGGAAGTGGTTCCTCAACATCCTCATCTACTACTGGATCTGGTACTTCTGATACTCAAGAGATTCTCACGCTGTTGCGTCGTATGTCCGTCTCTGCACCGCCAGGATCTACTGGTTCTGTTGTTGGTTCTTCAGGCTTTGAGAGATCACCACACAAACAATCAGGTATATCACCTTGGATCCTTGACTCTGGTGCTTCATTTCATATGACTTCTGATTCTACTTGTCTTCAGTATGTCAGTCTTTAATTGCTCCTTTATCAGTTCAGACCGCTGATGGCACTTCTTTGTCTATTGTTGGAAGAGGCACTCTCTCATCTTCTTCTTTTAGTGTCCCTTCAGTTTCTTTCGTTCCCCAATTGGCCATTGATGGCGCGTATTTATACGATTCATCGAATCAGTTAAACCCACCAAATTAGACATTTGATGATACGAACAAGTGCTTGTTAATACCATTTTGTGTATACATGCTGTTTTGGGGTCTAAAAAGGAAACACGCTTAAAAAGGGAGAATTGTGCCAAAAAGCCAGTCAAGGCCCGAGGACCTCAGCCTGGGACCGAGAAACTTCACCCGGGTACCAAGAGCCATACCCGGGCCCGTCCAAGAATGCCAGGTCCCTGTCCCGGGCCCGCCCGAGAAACCAGGTCCCTGCCCGAGAGAGTCCCAGGCCGCGCCCAGGCTGTCTAGCACTGAATTCAAGTTGCCCTGGCAAACGAGCTGATCTGACGAATCCACCTCGAGCAAAGTAATCAAAATGGAAAATAAGGTGGACAATGTCGGAAGACTAAGGAGAACGCCCGGGTAGATTGGCAGTTGGCCCAGTTCCAAAGTAAAGGCCCCGCGCGCATACACACCAAAACCAAGTTGCTCAACCAAACCATGGAATCTGGAAATTCTGGCTCGGCCAAAGTATTTAAATGCCAAATGACTTGGACAATCTCACTTCCCAGACAAAACGCCCTAGTGGAACCAGCTCAAGCCCGATCAAGGCCAAAATAGGGCAATTTCGGCCGATTTGGGATTTCGACCATGTTTCGAGCATAATCTGGCCAAACTTCCTTCTTGAGATCATCTTAGAATGACTTTGTTGTTCAGAATACACTCTCCAAAATCCAAGAAGCTCCGACCAAAGCTCCGGCTAGATTCCGGCCATATTCCGGCGAACTCCGGCCAACCTCTGGTGATGCTCCGATCAAGCTCATATCCTCACCACCATGCTCCGGTCATTTCTTGCTCCGGCCACACTCCGGCGAAGTCCAACCAAATCCAAACTACTTCTTGTCCGGTTGGACTTACTATTCCCTTCAGTTTGCATATGGAGTTCGGTTCCATTGGGAATCAACTAGAGGCGGCTTTGGGGAGTGCCATCTATGGCCGGCGGCTTTGGAGAGGCCATATGTGGTGGCTTGTGGTTGGAGGAGGTGCAAGTGGGGAGGTTCTTATCCTCTTCCACAACCCATGTGGGTGGCATAAGGCTAAACCAATCAAATGGCTAGCTTTTGGATATTTTCCAATGCAAAACTTAGTCTACAAGCCTTCCTTAGCCTATAAATAGAGGCCTTGAGCCTTAGAATTCGTGGACCACATATGCTCACTTTAGGGAGTTGAGAGCTTATCTCTCTTCTCCACTTCATTTTCAATACAAACACACTTTTGTTCTTTGTTCTTCATTTGTTCTTGAGCTCCAAAGCTCTTACTTTCCAGCAAGCTTTCTTTACTTTACTTGTCTTGATTTGGAGCTCATCTCCTTTACTTTCTTGCACAAAAGCCACGGCTTTCCCTTTACTTTCTTGTTGCTCTCGGTCACTTGTTTTACTTGTTCTTGTTTTCTTGTTTTCTTTCGTAAGTATGGTGCTTGTATTCCTTACCATGAATACAAGTAGCTAAAGCATATTTGGTCAAAGGGTGTTCATACTTGTGTATGCATCTTGAGACTTGCACTTAATGCTATTTTGTGTCAACTAGTTCGGTGCCATTATTCGGTTGAACGAAAAGGCTAAGTGGATGCTCGAAAGAGGAAAGCTTAGTCGAGTAGTTCAATCTTGATTAGACAACTAGGCTAAGTGGATGCTCGAAAGAGCAAAGCTTAGCCGAGTAGTTTACTCTTCCTTAAGTCGCTTGGTTGATCGTAACTGAAGATTAAGTGGCTGCACTTAGAACTAGAAGTCTATGTCTTGATTTTGGAGTAGATTGTGGTGTAAGCGCTTGAAAAAGCCTTACTTTAAGGGTTAAGTCTTGAAAAGGAATAACTCCACACTTATGAACACAAAGTAAGATCTTTGACGTCCATGATGGTTGTCTCACAAGTAGAGACCCTAGACTGAATATCTTTCGTCCTTACTTACCTGTCATTTACTTTCAGTACTTTACTTTTCTGTCATTTACATTTCAGCACTTTACTTTTTTGCACTTTACTTTTACGCACTTAATTTTACGCACTTTACTTTCAGTATTTACTTTACGCAATTTACTTTCCGCACTTTACTGTCACTACAGACGTTTTCAACATCAATCCAACATAACTTTGGCATGTATTGCGCTTGAAATACAGCGTACGACAAACCAAAAGTATGTTGTTTGGTTGATATTGAACTCAACTGTTCCCGCAATTTACTTTTCAGTACTTACTTTCAGCACTTTACATTTCAGTCATTTACTTTTCAGTTATTTACTTTCTGTCATTTACTTTTCTGTCTAAAAAACAACCAAAAAACCCAACCTGTCTTTACTTTATTTTTCTTTTCTTTTCAAGAACAACTACTCCACACTGACTCTCTTGGGTTCGACCCCTACTTACCGCTTGCTAATTCATTAGTGAGCCACTAAAGTAGTGGAACTATAAATGTAAATTTTGCAGCGCACAACGACGCGCTGTCAAATTTTGGCGCCGTTGCCGGGGAGTTGTGTTTCAGAGTTGTTGTTCTTTTTTTTCGTTTTGCAGCCCAACATGTCGTTGTACTATGAAAGCGAGCCTTGGTACTATGAGGAGTTTTCCCCACCATCCTTCGAACTTGAAGTCCGCGAGAAGATCAACAACATAGAGCAATCCCGGGATGAAACTTTGGACGAGTACTTGGCGTACTTTGACTCCATTATGACGAGCTGCCCGCACCATGGATTCACCAACTTTGATCTTCTTCAAAGGTTTCTCGGTGGAATGATGCCACAAGAGTGGAATAGGCTTAATGATGCGGCAGGAGGCTCGGTGGATAACTTAAGCATGGATGATCTGTGGAACTTAATAGAAGATATGGCAAGAAGTGCGAAACAAGATCAGGCCATGCGGCTCAAAGAACTGGCCAACATGGTGCACCAAATCAGGGCCGAAACCGAATCATGGGCGGCAGAAAACGAAGCTGCAAGGAAGAGCTTACAATGGAGCCCATGGAGCTGGCAGCTAGCACCCAGCAGTTGGCCGCAGACATACAGCAATTGAGTGCCTCGATGCACCAAAACCAGGCCGAAGCCGAGAAATCATGGGCAATAGTTGAGGCAGCTCAAAAAGAAACGGCATATCTGATCAATGAGATGCTTAAGCCAAGGGTCATCAAGGAAGAGCCCACGGAGCCGGCAAAGAATGAGGACTCTCGTATGGCCAAAGAAGAACTACCCAAATCAGACCCGGACCTCTATGTGATTGCCCCCGGAGACCATATAAATGATGAGGATGAGGACCTATGATTGCCTGAAGAAGAGCTCCACTCAGATTACCCCTGGGAGTTAGAAGAAAAACTGCCCAATTCAGGCCCGGTCCACATTACCAATCTACCCGAGGAAATCACGCCGGTTCCGGACCTCATTGCCGAACCAGCTGAGTCTAACACAGTCCTCACTGGCGAGCCAACAGAAGTCCCGGTCCTCATTGGCGAGCTAGCCGAGACAGCCCCAGTCCTCACAGACGGGCTGGTCGAGAAAGACCCGGACCTCACTGCTGAGCCAACAGAAGTCCCGGTCCTCATTACCAATCTGCCCGAGGAAGAGCTTACAATGGACCTCAATGCCAAACTGCCCAAATCAGTCCCGGTCCTCATTGCCGAGCCAGCCGAGGAAGTCCCGGACCTCATTACCGAGCTGCCCGAGAAAGACACGATCCTTGTGGTGGAAATGCCTCAACTTAACCCTTTATGTTTTATGCAGATCATAGCCACGAAGATAATGGAATCAATGATGATGAGGTGCAAGGGGAGTTGGAGGAGGAGCATGAACCAAAACAGCCAACAAAGGAGCTCGCTCTCATCACAAGCCAACAAAGCAGCTCGGAAAACTCACTCGTTCCAAGACGACCATTCATCCCTTCCCCAAGGAAGAAGCTCAACATGGGAACAAGCTTGATGTCGCCTATGTTTGAAGGCAAAAGACTGAACTTCCAAAACTGCAAAAGTGCCAACCATTCAAACATGAAGAAGTGACAAAGACATGGTCCAAAAGAATGGAAGCCGGGATGGAGTAGCAAGAGACCACGGCTCAATGGACCAGCAGCTATGGTCAAAGGAGCCTCACCTTCTCGGATGCATGTAAAAGAAAACCTGCCGGACCTATGGAGAACCGAACCGAACACATCACTCCATGCGTTCTTTGGGCGGAGCAAAAGAGCAATCGAGAAGAAATTTGATCTCAAACGCCCATGGGATCCCACCATATGATCCATGAGTAAGGTTCCGTCGAGCCAATGACGTTAAACAAAGGCACTCGCCGGGAGGTAACCCGACATATTCAGTTTTTTCAGTTTTATTTTTGTATGTCATTTTTTTTTCATACTCACCTCCTTTCCTTTATTTGCTTACATTTTGTCTTTTGAACTAAGTCATTCTGAGAGGAACGGCTTCGTTCAAAAGTGTGGGGGTATTTGAGTAGTATTTGCACATAGTAGTAATTGCACATAGTAGCCAAACACTTTTTGAAAATATACACTTTCATGATGTGAAAATAGATAGACCCGAAACATGCATTTCCTTGTGAAAACTTAATTGTGTAAAAACATGTGTCTTTAACTTTCTACTTGTCCTTGTGTGCTGAGATAATGTAGGATGTGGAGTTGAAAGAAACACCCTAGAAAGGCTTCACAAGCACTCAAGGGACCGGATCCTTACTATACGGTTATGTGAAAATTGTGGAGGCTGCACTTCGGGCTTTTTGGTAAAGAGTGGACTCCGCCATGCAGCGTCTATGCAAGAGGCGGGACGGGAATCAAACCGTCCATTCTCTAGTCCGAGTAGCCGGGAAAAGAGGTGAGCGACCCTCAACTTGACCCGCGCCGAAATGACTACAATGAGAAAGAGCGGGGAGGTATTTCCATATGCTCCCGGGCGATGATTGGACCTCCCAAAAAGGAAAAAAATGGACATGCAATTCTCATCAAAGGAGCAAAGCTCAAAGAAAGAAACATCAGCCAAAATGGTGAAACCAAACCGAACCAAAAGTGAAGTACTCAAAGAGTCATATCAAAGGCCGAAGGCCAAAGTCACTACAAAAAGCTGTCCCTCCAAAGGAAATCAAAAGAGCTCGACCCATTAGCCCGAATCAATCACGTGCTAGAAGAAGCAAGTAACATAACCATATAGTAAGATCGGATCCGAGAGTGCAGTTCAAAGGCCTAAAAAGGACTATCTCCCAATCATCCGAATTAATTTGCACCACGGCTCAAAGGTACAAGTATCTAGTTACTTTCATATGTGAGCATGATTTCGTTTGGAAGCAAGTAAGCTATGTATGCTAAGGTGAAGTCTAGTTTTGCATCTCACATTCACATCTAGGACTTAGGGTGTTTTTGTTCCTCTTATTGACTACACTTGTTCGGGACGAACAAGATTAAGTGTGGGGGTATTTGATGGTGCGTATTTATACGATTCATCGAATCAGTTAAACCCACCAAATTAGACATTTGATGATACGAACAAGTGCTTGTTAATACCATTTTGTGTATACAGGCTGTTTTGGGGTCTAAAAATGAAACACGCTTAAAAAGGGAGAATTGTGCCAAAAAGCCAGCCAAGGCCCGAGGACCTCAGCCAGGGACCGAGAAACTTCACCCGGGTACCGAGAGCCATACCCGGGCCCGTCTGAGAATGCCAAGTCCCTGTCCCGGGCCCGTCCGAGAAACCAGGTCCCCGCCCGAGAGAGTCCCAGGCCGCGCCCAGGCCGTCTAGCACTGAATTCAAGTTGACTGGGCAAACGAGCTGATCTGACGAATCCACCTCGAGCAAAGTAATTAAAATGGAAAATAAGGTGGACAACATTGGAAGACCAAGGAGAACACCCGGGTAGATTGGCAGTTGGCTGACGAACTATTCTTTTTCACCTCTAAATAGTATCAATGAAGAGAGAATCGAATGTAGTGTCAAAACATTTATAATGACCGGTAAAGTACCGGGTCAAACCCAAAGGACCAAGCCAAGCACATGCACTATTTAAGATTGTGTTTCCATTCGGCTATTCTAAACAAAATGTATAAAGATGTATATTCTAAATCCTAAATGGCTAGTAATTGGAGATAAAAGATAAGTAAGAGGTGTTTCGAGGGGTTACTCACCTCCTTGGCATTTTCTCATGATCGTGTATACAAGAGTTTAATCATTTAAGAGTTGATAGGTTTAAAACCTAGCTTAGGCTAAAATTAGACAAACTATCATGCAAGTCTAATCCTAGTCAAGCCTTCTTATGTAGAATCTCACTAATCAAAGATTTTGATTCACTATATAGCACCTATTTTCTCAAATGCTATATGCATAAAGTCTTGGTTAGCCTCTCACCCATGCATTTACTCTCATAAATGCTTGATAAGTTCATTTTTACTATATCCAAACCATCACTAAGCTCTCTCAATACTTAGATCATAGTTCTAACACAAATATGTCCCTTAGGCATTTTATCAAACACTTAGCAACATGTATAAAATGAAAACCATAGTAAAATGAAATCAACTTCATAAATTGCATGTTAATGTGTATACAATGATCATTGAGTACCAAGGAGGATCATAAGACCCTCAAAACACAAGATCCACTACTCACACATCATGTAAGACAACATGGTGTGAGTAGGGTTTTTACACAACAAATAGAATGGAAGGGGAATAGAAATAGGATGATTAATCCTTGAACTCCCTTGATCTTCACGTGTCCTTGGTTGGATGATGATGGATGACCTTGGTTGAGCCTCTTTTCCAATCTTTTTCTCCCCAAAAACCTCCACACTTGGTCCAAAACCCGTGCTTTCTATTTATAGATTTGGCTGAAATCTGGGCATCAAATCTGACTTTTTCATCCAGTCGGTCGACTGGGGCTAAGCTTGACTCCCAGTCGGTCGACTGGCCAAGCTCTCAGAACCCCCACATTCTTCATTTCCACAGTCGACCGACTGGGGCCTTTTTGATGGTCTTCCCGTCTGAATTTGGTCTTGGCTTCAACTAACGAGTTGTAGCCCTTTGAAATACCTTTCCAACAAGCTAAAGATCAGCGAAGTCGAACATCGGACACGCCCTGTACGTCCAAAACAAGTTGCAAAGGTCAATATGCTCGGTATTGCCCCGAAACTCCTTGTTTTGCGCCGAACTTCTGTTTTTCGACCAATCTTGATATTTAGGCCTTGACCATTGGGGAATCTTGTTTTCTACCTGAAATGTAGAGATAAAGGTCAAATGACATCAAAATAACGTTGGAAACGATTCAAAACTATAGTGAAGAATGACCATAAATGAGTCGAAAACTCAACTCATCATTGACCCAAGTCCAAAACATAGGCCCCGCGTGCATAGACACCAAAACCAAGTTGCTCGACCAAACCATGGAATCTGGAAATTCTGGCTCGGCCAAAGTATTTTAAATGCCAAATGACTTGGACAATCTCACTTCTCAGACAAAACGCCCGAGTGGAACCAGCTCAAGCCCGATCAAGGCCAAAATAGGGCAATTTCGGCCGATTTGAGATTTCGACCATGTTCCGAGCAGAATCTGGCCAAACTTCCTTCTTGAGATCATCTTAGAATGACTTTGTCGTTCAGAATACACTCTCCAAAATCCAAGAAGCTTCAACCAAAGCTCCGGTCAGATTCTGGCCATATTCCGGCGAACTCCGGCCAACCTCCGGTGATGCTCCGATCAAGCTCATATCCTCACCACCATGCTCCGGTCATTTCTTGCTCCGGCCACACTCCGGCGAAGTCCAACCAAATCCAAACTACTTCTTGTCCGATTGGACTTACTATTCACTTCAGTTTGCATTTGGAGTTCGGTTCCATTGGGAATCAACTAGAGGCGGCTTTGGGGAGTGCCACCTATGGCCGGCGGCTTTGGAGAGGCCATATGTGGTGGCTTGTGGTTGGAGGAGGTGAAAGTGGGGAGGTTCTTATCCTATTCCACAACCCATGTGGGTGGCATAAGGCTAAACCAATAAAATGGCTAGCTTTTTGGATATTTTCCAATGCAAAACTTAGTCTCCAAGTCTTCCCTAGCCTATAAATAGAGGCCTTGAGCCTTAGAATTTGTGGACCACATATGCTCACTTTAGGGAGTTGAGAGCTTATCTCTCTTCTCCACTTCATTTTCAATACAAACACACTTTTGTTCTTTGTTCTTCACTTGTTCTTGAGCTCCAAAGCTCTTACTTTCCAGCAAGCTTTCTTTACTTTACTTGTCTTGATTTGGATCTCATCTCCTTTACTTTCTTGCACAAAAGCCACAGCTTTCCCTTTACTTTCTTGTTGCTCTCGGTCACTTGTTTTACTTGTTCTTGTTTTCTTGTTTTCTTGTTTTCTTTCGTAAGTATGGTGCTTGTATTCCTTACCATGAATACAAGTAGCTAAAGCATATTCGGTCAAAGGGTGTTCATACTTGTGTATGCATCTTGAGACTTGAACTTAATGTTATTTTGTGTCAACTAGTTCGGTGCCATTATTCGGTTGAACGACAAGGCTAAGTGGATGCTCGAAAGAGGAAAGCTTAGCCGAGTAGTTCAATCTTGATTAGACAACTAGGCTAAGTGGATGCTCGAAAGAGCAAAGCTTAGCCGAGTAGTTTACTCTTCCTTAAGTTGCTTGGTTGATCGTAACTGTAGATCAAGTGGCTGCACTTAGAACTAGAAGTCTATGTCTTAATTTTGGAGTAGATTGTGGTGTAAGCGCTTGAAAAAGCCTTACTTTAGGGGTTAAGTCTTGAAAAGGAATAACTCCACACTTATGAACACAAAGTAAGATCTTTGACGTCCATGATGGTTGTCTCACAAGTAGAGACCCTAGACTGAATATCTTTCGTCCTTACTTACCTGTCATTTACTTTCAGTACTTTACTTTTCTGTCATTTACATTTCAGCACTTTACTTTTCTGCACTTTACTTTTACGCACTTAATTTTACGCACTTTACTTTCAGTATTTACTTTACGCAATTTACTTTCCGCACTTTACTTTCACTACAGACGTTTTCAACATCAATCCAACATAACTTTGGCACGTATTGCGCTTGAAATACAGCGTGCGACAAACCAAAAGTATGTTGTTTGGTTGATATTGAACTCAACTGTTCCCGCAATTTACTTTTCAGTACTTACTTTCAGCACTTTACATTTCAGTCATTTACTTTTCAATTATTTACTTTCTGTCATTTACTTTTCTGTCTAAAAAACAACCAAAAAACCCAACCTGTCTTTACTTTATTTTTCTTTTCTTTTCAAGAACAACTACTCCACACTGACTCTCTTGGGTTCGACCCCTACTTACTGCTTGCTAATTCATTAGTGAGCCACTAAAGTAGTGGAACTATAAATGTAAATTTTGTAGCGCACAACGACGCGATGTCAACCATGCAACTCATTTCTGTTGGTCAACTCACTTACCATGTTGTCGTATAATTCTTGACTCTGATTCTTACTGCGTTCAGGATCATCGCACGGGGAATCTGGTTGGTACTGGCCCTCGGCGTCTTGATTTGCAACGTCTTTGGGAGCTTGACCGGCTTCATCTTCCTTCCGCTGCCTTTGCCAGCTCTTCCGCTTCCGCATCCATTGCCTCATCAGCCGCCTCTTTTGCTCAATGGCATCACCGCTTGGGTCGCATCTGCGGCTCTTGTTTGTCCTCATTGGTTCGTAGTGGTCTTTTAGGATCTATCTCTGGTGATGCATCCTTAGATTGTCAGGGTTGTAAACTTGGAAAACAAATTACCCTTCCTTATTCTACTCATGAGTCACTTTCTCAGCGTCCATTTGATCTTGTTCATTCTGATGTTTGGGGTCCAGCTCCCTTTGTTTCAAAAGGGGGTCATCGCTATTATATTTTATTTATAGATGATTTCTCTCGTCACACGTGGATATATTTTATGTCCTCTCGTAGTGAGGTTTTATCTATTTATAAAAAATTTGCCACCACGATCCGCACTCAGTTTAATTCTCCTATTTGCGTTCTTTGTGCTGACTCGGCTGGAGAATATCTATCTCGTAACCTTCACCAATTTCTAGCTTCACAGGGGCCAGCGGACACTCTCCTAATTTTCCTACCCAGGCGCTCATGCGTAAAATGGCTTTGCTGAGCGCAAGCATCGGCATCTCTTGGAGACATCTTGTGCTCTTTAACTTGCCTCTAGTGTTCCAGTTCATTTTTGGGCAGAAGCTGTCTCGACAGCCACTTACTTGATAAATATTCAGCCATCTTCCGCCCTTCAGGGGGACATTCCTGTGGAACGTCTTTTTGGTCGACTTCCTGAATATTCTCATCTTTGTTTGTTTGGTTGTTTGTGTTATGTCTTACTGGCACCTCGTGAGCGCACCAAATTAACTGCTCAGTCCATTGAGTGTGTTTTCCTTGGCTATAGTAATAAACATAAAGGATATTGTTGGTGGGATCGAGTTGCGAGACGAATCCATATTTTAAGAGATGTGACCTTTGATGAGTCTCGTCCCTTCTATCCTCGTGCTTCCTCAGATTCCTCATCAACTTCCTTAGTCGAGCCCCTCTCCTTTTTGACCTTTCCCGATTCACCATCTTTCGTTCGCTCTCCCACTACATCCCATTATCCACATGACTACACTCATCGTTCGGGTGCTGAGGTTTCCGAGCTTCCTTCTTCATCCATTGTGCCTTCGTCACCTGTTGCACCATCTTCTTCTGGCATACCATCTCCTTTTGACATATCACCGTCCTCTGATGTGTCACCTCCACCCATTGTGCCATCACCTTCTGATGCGCCATCCTCTTCCATTATACCATCGCCTCCAGTGCATCCATCTCGGTATGCACTTCGAGATCGCCAGTCCATTCACCCTCCGACACGTTATGATGTCGTTATCACTACTCTTACTGAGCCAACCTTCTATCGTGATGCTACACTTCACCAGGAGTGGAAACACGCGATGGCAGAAGAACTGGCTGCCTTTGAGCGGACTGGTACTTGGGAGGTGGTTCCTCTTCCATCTCATGTTCGTCCTATCACGTGTAAGTGGATCTATACAGTGAAGATCCGCTCTGATGGTTCCCTTGAGCGCTATAAAGCTCGTCTAGTGGCTCGTGGTTTTCAACAAGAGTATGGGCGTGACTATGATGATATGTTTGTGCATGTTGCCCACATGACCACCATTCGCACCCTTCTTGCTGTTGCCTCTGTCCGTGAGTGGTCCATCTCTCAACTTGATGTAAAGAATGTTTTTCTTAACGGTGAGTTGAGAGAAGTGGTTTACATGAGACCACCACCAGGATATTCTATCCCTGACGGCATGGTCCTTCGCCTTCGTCGCTCCCTCTATGGTCTTAAGCAAGCCCCTCAAGCTTGGTTTGAGCATTTTTCCTCTGTTGTTACCGCTGCGGGCTTTACCGCTAGCGAACATGACCCAGCTTTGTTTATCCATACTTCCACTCGTGGATGGACACTCCTCCTCCTTTACGTTGACGATATGCTTATCACTAGTGATGACCCTCAGCATATTGCCTTTCTCAAGGAGCGCCTTAATACTCAGTTCCTTATGTGGATCTCGGTCCTATTAGGTACTTTCTTGGTATTGAATTCTCCTCTACTCCCGAGGGATTCTTCCTATCTCAAGAGAAGTATATTCGCGACCTTCTCGATCGGGCTTCCCTTAGTGACCAGCGCACTGTTGATACTCTCATGGAACTTAATGTTCACCTTCGTCCCGCCGATGGTGAGCCTCTTGAGGACCCTACTCGTTATCGACATCTTGTTGGAAGTCTAGTATATTTAGGAGTCACTCGTTCAGATATTTCATACAATGTCCATATCTTGAGTCAGTTCGTTTCTGCTCCCACTCATCTCCATTATATTCATCTCCTTAGTGTCCTTCAATATCTTCGTGGATCCATTTCTCGCCATCTTTTCTTCCCTCGCTCTAGTTCTTTCCAGCTCCGAGGATATTCTGATGCGACATGGGCTAGTGATCACTCTGATCGTAGATCTCTTTCTGCCTATTGTGTATTCTTTGGTGATTCTCGCATTGCCTGGAAGACAAAGAAGCAGACAGCAGTTTCCCGTTCGAGTGCTGAGGCGGAGTTACGAGCGATGGCATTATTGACGACAGAGGTTACTTGGCTTCAGTGGTTACTTGAGGATTTTGGGGTTACTGCTTCTGGACCGACTCCCCTCTTCTCTGACAGTACAGGTGCTATTAGTATTGCTCGCGATCCAGTGAAGCATGAGCCACTAAGCATATTGGTGTCAATGCTTCGTACATGAGGTCACAGGTATAAGATCAGATTATTGCTCTTCAGTATGTTCCTTCAGAGATCCAACTTGCTGATTTCTTCACGAAGGCACAGACTAGAGCACAGCACAGCTTCTTTCTCTCCAAACTTAGTCTTGTTGATCCACCATGAGTTTGAGGGAGGGTGTTAGATAATATATTATTCTCATCAGATATTCATTGAATATATCATGTATATTCTCTCATTATTGTGCTTACCATACACATCTACCATGTAATATATATATTAACGTATTCGTCACATATCAATACTCAATTCATATTCATAACAACAATCTCCTCTCATTGAAAAAAAAATAATGTATGCTTTATTATTACTCAACTTACAAGTACAAGTACAAGTACTAAAAAAAAATATCATATCGTTATGACGTTATCAAGGTGAAAGCTCGGATTTAAATACCTGTTCCATACACCAAGGGAATTTTGAATATTGATGTGTTCAAGTTGGGGGATCATATATATTTTAAAGAGTTGACTGCTAATGCTAATACCTGTTAAGTAAGTGCATCAGACATGCTCAACATCGTACGACCTTAACCATATGCCTATTTGATAAATATTTTACAAAGTCAAATGGTCCTTTCGAAAACATGAGAGTCCCTTTGGGCTTTTTTCTTCTTCTTTTTTTTCCAAGTAGGTTTTGATCATACGGCCGCTAATGCAACGAGGCTGCTTCACCAATTGACAGTTCGATTTGTTTATTAACCAACTCGATGTTAAATATAAGTATGTTAGTTATTATACAGTTTCAAAGAATGATAAGATGTTAAGGGAGACAAGTTGATCAGTTATAATTTAGGTTGCAAGATGTGATATTTTGTTTAAGCATTTCCACCTAAAAAAAATAAAAAAGTTGCAGTTGGAGACAAAGTGGCAGATTCAGCGACTCTCGAGAGGGTGTTCTAAAATTAATATATTTTAATTATTAAAGACATAATTTGAAATAGTTGGAGTTAATTTTAATTAATAAATATGTATTGTGTTTTATCATTATAGCTTAGCGTGATTTAGTGATAGAACCTACTTGATTAAATATTAAACCAAATGATCGAGTTTAATATTCAAATATTATTTTAACCGATTCAAAACACAAACATCAAACAACTCAACTGGTAGAGTTGGAGCCCAATAAACTGATGACCAATGGCCCTCTAGTTCCGACACTAATCAAACTTTTAAGATTACAAATTTGAATATTGCTCGTCTTAAGGTCAAAAAATGATCAGGGTCACATGGATATAAAAGGAAAAACTAAGAATTTTATTTTAGAATGTAAGAATCATGCACTTTTATAAAAGAACTTAGAAGAATGATGTTTTCTTCACAGTATGTTGTAACTTTGTTTGAAAACATGCGTTAAAATTAAAACAATCAATAAAAGTGCATTTATAAAAAAGAATTCAAATTAACTCATTTAGTTTTCCAATTAAGTTTTTCTTTCTTTCTTCCGTTTAAATCTTATCATTTGAAATTATGAGGCCAGATCTGGTGCAAAGCCCAAATATGGTGTAAAATACAAACTTATCTCATCCATTCATTTTGTTAATCCAAAGGATGATAATAATTGGAGGAAATAAATTAATAACTACCCTTTATACGTGTAACTCTCTAACAAAAGGGTATAATTGACTAACTCAATAAACAAAATATATTTGATATTTTAATATCTCTGAAATTAAGCATATTCTCTCTCCTCTCCCATTCTTTTTTCCTTCTTCTTCGGACTCAACCTTCATGCTTCTTTTTCGGACTCAAACCTCCACGCTTCTTCTTCGGACTCAACCTCCACGCTTTTTCACACTCTGGATCATCTTCGACATCAATGGAACTCAACCCAAAATCAAATCAACAGTTTACGTAAAGAAAAAATCGAAACTGAACATGACGAACTATAAAATGGTCGTGACGAATTATAAAAAATCGAACTAAATTCGATCAAATTAAAGGAGTAAAACTTCATTGAACTCAATTTTTTACACTCTGAATCATCTTCGACATCAATGGAACTCAACCCAAAATCAAATCAACAGTTTTGATAAAGAAAAATTCGAAACTGAACATGACGAACTATAAATTGGCTGTAACGAATTATAAAAACGCGGACTAAATTTGATCAAATTAAAGGAGTAAAACTTCGTTGAACTCAATTTTGCACACTCTGGATCATCTTCGACATCAATGGAACTCAACCCAAAATCAAATCAACAGTTTTGATAAAGAAAAATTTGAAACTGAACATGACGAACTATAAATTAGCCGTGACGAATTATAAAAACGCGGACTAAATTTGATCAAATTGGAGTAAAACTTCGTTGAACTCAATTTTTCACACTCTGTATCATCTTCGACATCAATGGAACTCATCCTATAATCAAATCAACAGTTTTCATAAAGAAAAATTCGAAACTGAACATGACGAACTATAAATTGACCGTGACGAATTATAAAATGAATGATGGGTATTCTGTCAAAAAGCTCTGTCGTATCATCAGCCGCCGTCATCCATGGATGAGCATCGACGTCGTCGTCGACGTCCAAGGATGCTCTGTTCTCCATGGCGCCAGCCGTCACCAAAACAGATGTTGCGATAAACTTCTCCGAACGCATTCGATCGAAGAGCTTTCTGTAAGAAGCTGCCCGCGTGCGGAGAACTTGGCTCCTTGTCTGTATATAGAGATCCCAAATTCAAATTTGATGGACGGAGGTAGACAAGGAATTTTCTCGGTGGACATTGGATTACTGAGGAAGATCAAGCAAGTTGCTGGGTTTGTTTTCTGGGTTTGTTTCATCAGAATTTTTCTGGGTTTGTTTTTTGAAATTTTCTGGGTTTGTTTCATTGAAGGGGAGGAGAGAGAGATTATATACCATATTTGCCCCTAATCTAATATCAATTTGAATTTACACATATTTATTTTCACTTAATCTCATCCATCAATCTCATAAAATCAAGGGACGTGATTATTTTGTATTTTTTACAAGAATATGGACTTTGCACCTGATCCCTCCTCTTGAAATTATTATTAAATTCTGATAATATGCTAGGATATTGGGCCTTCGGGCCCATTCAAATGAACTCTAATTTCTCAACATTATCTAATTGGACTTGAGGCCTTCCGTGCCAAATATGGATTCTTTATCTTCTTCTTTTCTTTTTTTCTTTTTTGGGACTTGAGGCCTTACGTGCCCAAATATAGAATTTTTTCTTTTTTAATATAAAGAAAATATGATCAAAGATTATCGCGATACAACTACAAATCGACGAATTATGGTACACTTTCTATGAAGTATGATATAATTCGGGAAAGTGTCATATAATTCGTTTGGATAAAACCTTGACATAGTTCGTAGGAAGTGTATCATAATTCGTCGGTTTGTAGTTTACATCAAAAATCAGGTTTGTACCTAATCTCGACTCATTTTAGAAATATGGAGTTATGTAGCTCATTTTTATATTATTTTCTTAACAATTTAAAAAGTTGTGATTTTTCAGATTATTGTGCACATGTATCCGTATGACCACATGGAATGCACACTAAGATACCATAAAACATAATTATTATTATTATTTATCTAAATTGATTGAGTTCATCACTCATCATGGTAGTAACCGGATGGTTAAAGCGCTACTTAATTTAATAAGATAATAATAATAATAATAAGTTAGATTCCATTACAACTAATGAATGATAAAAAAGAAGAAGAGAAAAGGTTAGGATGAGATGAGACACCAAACAGGCCAGGGTCGCTCGTGGTTTAAACCGGAACTTGAGATCCTATTACTTCAAATTAAACTCTAAAGTGATAAAATCTCAGCCAAACCCTCTCCTGTATATAAATTCACAGATGAAAAAGGTATAAAAACATTGTTTTTTCCAAGTGGTCGCTTGGCTAAAATGGAAAGCTATTAAAAAAAATGCCTAAGGCCACTCCCAAAGTGTCTTCCATGCAGGTGATAGTACTTTATTTTGAAGCATGTCGTAATAAAAATGCTAGTTGGTGTAATATATCTCAGTTTAATTAACATAATGAAGTTGCAGTTGTAGTACTTTATTAATTAAATGAGTTGAAAGTACACTTCCATATGATCTCCACTGCTTTTAAGATTTGCGGAGCAAATGGCAGCATGTGAATAGAAGCTACACATGAACATGGGCCGCTTCTATTTATAAGCTAGCTAGCTAGCTAGCTAGCTGCAGCACTCTAAACATGATATACTATTACTAAATATGTTCATGCAAGTGCACTGATTGATCAAGTTGAGCTAATAATTTGTGTTGGATATATTGCTCCACATATGAACAAAAGCCTTATTAGTAGGGGTGCGTAAAAATCGGTCCGAATTTAAAAATCGTTCATACCGCACCGCAGAAGTGTATTCGGTTAACCGCTCCGCTTTTGAAAAAACCAGTTTGTTAAAAACCGCACCGCAACCAAATAAAACGGTGCGGAAGCGGTTCTTCATCTCGGACCACCCGTTTTATACCGCACCGCATATATAATTAAATAATTCAAAATTATTACATATAAAAACAAAAACAAATAATAATTTCAAGCCCAATGAGTCAGTTTATGAAGCTAAGAAAACAGAAGGATGTTGTTGAGATTAAGGATGAAGTAGACAAGTACTTCAATGAACCATCTGAAGACCCTTCAAACAAGAACTTCAATCTTTTGGATTGGTGGAAGGAAAATGCATCAATGTATCCTCTTCTATCTAAAATTTTCAAGGACATATTTGCAGTTCCAGCTTTTATACAGCTGCTTCAGAATCAGCTTTCAGTCTTGGATCAAGGGTGGTGGATCCATTTAGAGCTACATGAACTCCTAAGATGGTTGAGGGGTTGGTTTATCTAAATGATTGGCTTATGGGTGGATCATTTTCCATGTATAAAGAGCCTTCGAAAACAGAACTAGAACTCTATGCGGAGCTTGAAAAACTAGAATCAGAAACAGGTTCAAAAAAGCCATGAATGATCAGGTATTATTTCTGTGTATTGTCAAGTTCATATTTTTTTTATCATCTATCATAGTGTTTGAGTTTATGTTTGCTTCATTGCATCTGGCAGTACTTATTTCACTTATATATTTAACTTGAGTGAAACTAGTATTATATAGTAAGTAATCATCAGATTACTAGTACATGTTGTTGGTTTCACTTGTTACTATTTTGCAAAGCTGATGTATTTCACTTATTATTACTTTGCAGAGCTAGTGTATTTCACTTATTACTATTCCTGTAATGAAGAAGTAAAGGAAGTCTTGTCGTTAAATTATACTCAGAGCTTATTCAGCTTGTGTTGTGTTGTATTTGACTATATGTGTGTGAATCATGTAATTAAGGTATGTGTTGTTTCATTTGGGTCGGGCACAGTCCAGTGTCAGGGTTTCCTTTTCTTTTTTTAATGTAAACTTTGAAAATCGGTTTTTACACCAAACCGCACCAAATAAAGTGATGCGATGCATATTTGGTTTTAACTTTTCTAATGCGGTTTAAAAAATTTACAAACCGATTAATGTGATGCGGTTACGTATTTACCCTTAAACCGCACCAAACCGCACCGCGCCCACCCCTACTTATTATACCCAAAGATGGGTAGTGAAGATAAGATAGACATGAGAGAAGACAATTAGGTCCAAAAGTAGGAACCCCTCCTTTAATTTAAACGAAGAATAATAAAAAGTTTAGGATGGGAGCAGGCCCATAAAAGGCCCCTCTAATTTAAAAGAAGAATAATAAAAAGTTTAGGATGAGAGAGTCCCTTTAATTTAAACACAATTACTAAATATGATATACTAATTACTAAATATGTTCATGCAAATTGCAAATGCAGGCACCACCCCCCTTTAATTAAAACACAATATCTTGTTTTACAATCATACAATGGGAAGCAATGAGTGAAAACAGACAAGAAAAGGAAAACATCAATGTTGATAATTAAGCTAGATGTAGCTGGTTTTTAAGATTCCTTCATTGACCCATTATAGTCCCAGCCTTTCTCAGACACAGGTGAAAGTCTCAGAGTCAGGGACGATGCAACTTGGTGAAGAAGAAGAGAAAAAAGATACTGTAGTGTTATTACTGAGACTTGGTTTCATTTAGGTGAAAGGCATAGTCGATGAGATCCAGGAGAGAAACAGAGATTGAGACGGGTCATATAATAATTAAATGCTCTCTGGTGATGTCTGATTTCCCTGGCATTTACAGCAAAAAGGAAGCATATAATTCGGAAACTGTCCGCATGCAACTGATTTGTGGCCTTGAGAATACACTTACTGTTAACATTTTAATCATCATACATTGGCTCTATTCTTTAAGTTCAAAAGAAGTGGCTTGCTGGAACAGTTCACTTGTAAACCACAAAAGCCATCTCCTTACTCCTTCTCCCCAGGAACCACAAAATGGGGGGGGGTACATCATCATCATCTAAACACACCAACTAATTGATAGATAGCAAAATAACAAACACATTAACATCATTAATTATTATTACTACTCATTGTGGTTGTTGCTGCTGCTGCTGCAGTTGTGATAGTAGTGTCTCTGCTTGAGCTCCCTTCTTCTGCTCGCAAATCCTTCTCCGTGTCTCATTATCCAAAACCTCTCTATTTCTTCTGCTTTTCTTCCTGGTACTCTACCAGCAATTAAATCCCACCTGGTTTAGGATTTCCCCATTGCATTACAAATTTACAGTTATACATAGGACTTACTAGAAGAGTATAAGAAAACTGGTTTAAATGACAATCCACAAATAACCACCCAGAAGATGTAATAGTTATTTCCAAAGATTAATAATTTACTACTGTATATCAGTTTGGCTTGATCATTTAATCAAAACATCAGCATTTAATTTTCTGCTCATATATCCATGTGAGTATCACTCCAATATTGTTTACAAGGACATGTCAATTTGTGAATGCAGATGTTGCTTAAAATGAAAGGGAGACAGGACACAAGAAAAAGAACATATTAAAAAATAAAATAAAATGTAACTTTTTGTTTACCTTGGTCCAACCAGCTTGTACATTCTATGGATAAGGTCTTCTTCTTGCTCTGTCATGCTTATAAACTCCCATTCGATACTGCTGACTTCTGAAACACAGTGGCATAACATTAGCAACAAAAGCTTTGAATCCCATAGAAGGAGACGGCTAAATAATAAAAAAATACAAACCCTCAGAATAAGAGATCTGCTTCTGCTTGGTTCGGGCTTGCTTGCGGCGGGGCCTGTCCATTTGTGAATTAAATCTGGTTTCAAGAAGATTGGGGGAGATCAGCAGAGACCGGGGAAGATGACGGTCAGCGCCAAGGACTAAGCAAGGAATTGAGAGATGAGTGCGGGAAAATATGTTCGATAATCAGTGTAACAGAGAATAGTGCAAACCCAAGGAAATTGAAGAGAAAAAAAAAGGATGTTTGTTATATAAGGTTTGGGTTTTGCTGAGAGAGATGGGTGTGTGAGATTGATGTTGTTGTTGGGGATGAGTATGAGGACAGTCATTGAGGCAAGAGTTTGAACACAAGAGAGCTAAAGCTGGGAACGACAGTTGCTACCAAACAAACAAACAAACTTGATCAGCTCTGACCCTAAATACCTTATGTGTTGACTTGTAGTTGTTGCTCACTTTTTCTCAATAGATGTCAAGTAGTATAACAGTTGAGGTCAGATGAAATAACTGACCTGCTGTTTTGATTCCTTTTCACTAGCCCTCTCAGCTGCACCTGTGACCACATAATCATTATCAGGGTTTGTAAATTTTCTTTGCAGCCCACTAAGATTTTGATATATAAATGTCATGAAAGTATATTCAAAATCCTGAAGAACACTAAAGAAAGTACTGCAGATATTAACAGTAAAGTTTTGCACTTGAAATTTAAGTTTTTATTTTTTTTAACAACAAAAAGGCTTTTAACTAGTATACTTTTGACACATAATCAAATCATCTTTTGAAAATTCCTGAAACACCATGTGCTCTTGTCTGACAAGAAATATTTGTTCATCCCTCTCTCTATCACTTTCTCTTTCATCCTCAAAATTATTGTCATATCTCATGATTATTTTGGTTATATGCATCCCACTAATGACCAAAAAAATTCATCGTCATTTTTTGACATGTGTCCTTTTTCTATTGGTTCATCATCATAGAATTCTGAACATTTTATTAAAATATAACAATATGCATATCTATTTACAGATCTCAAAAAGATATACTCATTGATATTTTTGTGTATTATTTTGATTTGTAATTCGTAAGATAAAATCGTTATAAGATTAAGTTGTATTAACTTGACGTGTGTCTATTTCCTATTGGATCATTTACTTTTATGTGGGTTCCAGTTCCATGACCAAATTTTGAAAGTTGATCACAGGGTGACCAATTTTAAGTTTGTTCATCTTCATCCCTCATGACCCAAAAGATCATTAGTGTAGTCTATGATTTTTTTTGGTTATCTCTCATGATAATTTCTTATTAAATTGGTCATTGGTGGAGATGCTCCAAGGTCACAAATTTATACATGCATTCCTTTCTGGTGACCTAGGGGTTGCTTGTACCTGAATCTTTCTAACTTAATGGATAGGATATTGGTTGGTATATGTTTCATGCTCTAAGAAGGTTAATTGTCTTCCAAGGTATCCAATGATAAACAATAAGCTGAATCACCAAATCATTAGAGACAATAAAGGTGCCCCTATCACTGACAAAATAATCAACCACATCAAATTTGATTAGCAATTCGCAAAGCGACAGCCAAATCAAGACAAATTGAGTGGAATGAAACTTCATCTAATTCACTCAACTTTATCTAATTCACTATAAACTATATTGGCAGAATTTAGCAGACTAGAGAACTTATGTTTGGACATGGCTTCAGTGTATTTTATTAGCATCTTAAAGTTGTTTTGTAACAGCAAAAGAATCATGCAGTTTCCAAAATGTTTTTGTCGAAGAAAATTATTATCAATGGTGAATAAAATTTAGACACATCAGCTTAGGAAATATTGTATTCTGAATTGGAATACTACTAATATAACTTATTTATATAATATCGCAGACTGAGTCCACAACTTTCAATGCAACTCTTATTTAACATATCCTCTGTAATAAACAAACAATGTATACATTTATTGTAGATATATATATGTATATATAGGAACGATTCAAATGAGAACCCTTTTTTTTTAGAATCCTTCATTATGCAGTTTCGTCTTGTTATGCACTTTTGAAAATGCATCAATTTTTGACTAAGTGCAGTTTCCGAAAACTTAAAATGCATCTAGGCAAAATGCACACTCGAAACTGCATAATGAAGGGAAAAAAGTTGGTGGGACACGTGTCACCTCCACATTCAAAGATACAACTTGATCCAATGGTAAGATTTGGAGTCTCAGGTTCTCGATTTTTTAAGAATTCTCAACCGAGCGCTCTCTTATATAGATATATAGAACTCAGTTGGTCATAGGTGTGTAAATCCACGACTGAGATCCGCAGATCTGGTTTTCAATAATCAGCTCAAGGGAGCAATGTTAAAAGATTTTATAACCTGTCCTTAGGAATATGGGGTAGCAAAATTCCACTGTTATTACACTGGAGAGAACTTGACTTCCTCAACATCTGAGGTTCGACAATTAATTGGAACTTCTGTGACAAGGCAAACAAAAACAATATTTAACTTATGAAGAATGAGGGGTCGGTGGCCTATTTTTATACTACCGCAAGTACCAAATAGACTGGTCAGAGAATAGAACTTCAATCCTGGGTCGGGCAATGCAATGCAATGCTAATGTTAAAGTTATTACTTTGCACTTACTACTGTCATCAACTACAGAACCCTGAAGGCTACAATCCGTTTACTTGTATCAGCATGATAAGTTTGATATAGATCATTTGGTCTGTTCTTTGGAGCTATACGGTACAAAATACAATTTATGTGATAGTAAATAATATCAATTAATTCACCTATTGTTTTACTTGTAAGTATTTACAGTATTTCAAATGTTTGGAGTTTTAAAGCTTTAGGGGTCTCCCCTTAGTTTACCCAAATTCTTGTCTGCCCTGTGTCCATCACCATCATCACCTAAAAGGTTATGAGTGTTACAATTGTATCGATTTATTTCTTGATAGAACTAGGATAAGGGGGGCGTTCGGTTGAGGCGAGGTTGTAAAAATAAGGCACGTGAGACACGTTGTGAGCCACTAATTTAGATGATGTGGCAGGGAATAGTACAAGAATAGTTGTTTACTTTTTGCTTTTTGATGGATTTTTTTATAGTGGGACACGTGGTGCGCCCACAAAACACGATGAATTTGAGTAGGACACGTGATTGACTCAAATTGTGCCTCACTTTAAGAAGTGGTGCCTCATTTAAACGCTCCTCACTAGAATAAACTATCCGAATTAAAAGTACAACAGTCAACATAAATGAGAGTCATCTAAATTTGAGAGAATTCCGAGTGGTAAGTTGTGCTGAGTGGCAATATGCACTTTCACTTACAGTGTGAAAAGTAAGCCAGAGGATTTTGGCAGCCGCTCACATTTTCTCATATGTCCTCTTGATGGTTATTGACTATTGTATTGAAATTAGTAAATCTCGGTCCATAATTAAAACGGTCGACTTCCTCATTGATTTGTTAAATCATGACTCAATCCCTCTATGTTAACCATGAAAATCACTTCTTAATTATGTGGATTTGTTAAGCCCCAAGTACATCCTGTATCACGCTGTCCACTTAAATAGAAGAATAAGCAAGGGAAAAAATATACCAGAGGGCAGTGGACCCTTGAGTTTGATAGCAGTCACAAGCAGGACCATCCTTTGTGCATTTATTTTGGCAGTATCAACTAAATAAGCCAGCGACTCAACCAACTCCACTCTCAACAAACTACAATGCAAAAATCAGTGTTCTAAAAATTCCCGTTTAGGCACTCCCTAGAAGATGAAATTTACGAATACAACCGATTAATGGATCATTAGAAAGTTTGGAAGGTCACGGGATTTATAGGCGTTGAGCCACCGTCTAGATCCGCCTAGTCACCTTCTAGATCCGCCTAAACGTTAACCAGATGACCAACTTCTTGATCAAAATGAAAAAATTCCTTTATTTTTACATAGTTTACAAATGTATGGATATTATTTTAATATTTGATAAACTATTAAAATATCTTTATTATCATATTGTTTTTTATATATATTAAAATAAGGTTTTGGATCAAATACAAACCAATCTTATAAATAAAAACTATAAACCCATAAAAAATTCGACACGTGTCAAAATTAACCAATCAAAATTCAGCCGAGATTTTATCCCGTCGGAGTTCTTTTTATAAATAAAAAAAATACATGTGGACTTATTAAAAATATATAAACAATAGGAGGGGTATAAATGTCCAAAATTTGCTACAGTAATGTTCAGACTTAAAAAAACATTGTTCAGACTTAACCCAGTAATAACAATACTTGAAAAAACATTGTTCAGACTTAAAAAAAACATTGTTCAGACTTAAAAAAATAATAATGAGAGTTAAACCATTAACAATCAGACTTAAAAACATTGTTCAGACTTAAAAAAAACATTGTTCAGACTAAAACCAGTAATGACAATACTTGAAAAAACAATGTTCAGACTTAAAAATAATAATGAGACTTAAACCATTAACGATCAGACTTAAATAACAATGTTCAGACTTAAAAAAACATTGTTCAGACTTAACCCAGTAATGACAATACTTGAAAAAACATTGTTCAGACTTAAAAAAAACATTGTTCAGACTTAAAAAAATAATAATGAGAGTTAAACCATTAACAATCAGACTTAAAAAACATTGTCCAGACTTAAAAAAACATTGTTCAGACTTAAACCAGTAATGACAATACTTGAAAAAACATTGTTCAGACTTAAAAAATAATAATGAGACTTAAACCATTAACGATCAGACTTAAATAACAATGTTCAGACTTAAAACAACAATGTTCAGACTTAAACCAGTAATGACAATACTTGAAAAAACATTGTTCAGACTTAAAATATAATAATGAGACTTAAAACATTGTCTGAACACTACCATTTAAGTCTGAACACTACCATTTATGTCTGATTATTAAGTATTTTTAAGTCTGAACGTTAAGTATTTTAAGTCTGAACACTACCATTTAAGTCTGAATACTACCCTTTAAGTCTGATTATTAAGTATTTTTAAGACTGAACATTAGTATTTTAAGTCTGAACACTACCATTAACGATAAACGATCCGAATTAAATAACAATGTTCAGATTTACAAATAATCATATTTACAGATCAATGATCAGATTATTAAGTATTTTTAAGTCTGAACACTACCATTTTAGTCTGAACACTACCTTTTTTAAGTCTGATTATTGAGTATTTTTAAGTCTGAACACTACCATTTAAGTCTGATTATTAAGTATTTTTAAGTCTGAACACTACCATTTAAGTCTGATTATTAAGTATTTTTAAGTCTGAACACTACCATTTAGGTCTGAACACTACCATTTAAGTCTGAACACTACCTTTTTTAAGTCTGAACACTACCTTTTTTAAGTCTGAACACTACCTTTTTTAAGTCTGATTATTAAGTATTTTTAAGTCTGAACACTACCTTTTTTAAGTCTGATTATTGAGTATTTTTAAGTCTGAACACTACCATTTAAGTCTGATTATTAAGTATTTGTAAGTCTGAACACTACCATTTAAGTCTGATTATTAAGTATTTTTAAGTCTGAACACTACCATTTAGGTGTGAACACTACCATTTAAGTCTGAACACTACCTTTTTTAAGTCTGAACACTACCTTTTTTAAGTCTGATTATTAAGTATTTTTAAGTCTGAACACTACCATTTTAGTCTGAACACTACCTTTTTTAAGTCTGATTATTGAGTATTTTTAAGTCTGAACACTACCATTTAAGTCTGATTATTAAGTATTTGTAAGTCTGAACACTACCATTTAAGTCTGATTATTAAGTATTTTTAAGTCTGAACACTACCATTTAGGTCTGAACACTACCATTTAAGTCTGAACACTACCTTTTTTAAGTCTGAACACTACCTTGTTTAAGTCTGAACACTACCTTTTTTAAGTCTGATTATTAAGTATTTTTAAGTCTGAACACTACCATTTAAGTCTGAACACTACCATTTAAGTCTGAACACGACCATTTAAGTCTGATTAATAAGTATTTTTAAGTCTAAACACTACCATTTAAGTCTGAACACTACCTTTTTTAAGTCTGAACACTACCATTTAAGTCTAATTATTAAGTACATTTAAGTCTGAACACTACCTTTTTTAAGTCTGAACACTACCATTTAAGTCTGATTATTAAGTACATTTAAGTCTAAACACTACCTTTTTTAAGTCTGAACACTACCATTTAAGTCTGATTATTAGGTATTTTTAAGTCTGATTTAAGTGTGAACACTACCATTTAATTCTGAACACTACCATTTAAGTCTGATTATTAAGTATATTTAAGTCTGAACACTACCTTTTTAAGTCTGAACACTACCATTTAAGTCTGATTATTAAGTATTTTTAAGTCTGAACACTACCATTTAAGTCTGAACACTACCATTTAAGTCTGATTATTAAATATTTTTAAGTCTGAACACTACCATTTAAGTCTGAACTTTACCTTTTTTAAGTCTGAACACTACCATTTAAGTCTGATTATTAAGTATATTTAAGTCTGAACACTACCATTTAATTCTGAACACTACCATTTAAGTCTGATTATTAAGTATTTTTAAGTCTGAACACTACCATTTAAGTCTGAACACTACCATTTAAGTCTGAACACTACCTTTTTTAAGTCTGAACACTACCATTTAAGTCTGATTATTAAGTACATTTAAGTCTGAACACTACCTTTTTTAAGTCTGAACACTACCATTTGAGTCTGATTATTAAGTATTTTTAAGTCTGAACATTACCATTTAAGTCTGAACACTACCATTTAAGTCTGATTATTAAGTATTTTTAAGTCTGAACACTACCATTTAAGTCTGAACACTACCATTTAAGTCTGAACACTACCTTTTTTAAGTCTGAACACTACCTTTTTTAAGTCTGAACACTAACAATTTTTGGACTAAATTGAAAATAACATAATTAGGTTTTATACCCATTAGTGTGGAATGACTATTATACCCCTCCGTGTTTTCTCCGGAATTTCGACTAAACTGGGACACGTGTTGGCTTTATAATCGGTTTGTAGTTTTTATTTATAATTTGGTTTGTACCTGAACCGCACCCTTAAAATAAAATATATTTCATAATAATATTTATATGATTATTAAAAAATACAAAATTATAAAACCGATTAATCCCCGCCTAGGTCTCGGTTAATCTCCGATTAATCTTCAAGGGCCCTTTTCGCCCGACTAGCGCCTAGCATTTTTTACAACCTTGGCAAAAACACATAGAATTCAGGAGAAATTTCTCAATTTGCTAAAAATTGAAATTTGAGTTACCTTTATACTAAATTTTCAAATTTCATTCCTAATTTACAAAACTTTTCTAAGGCGTCGTTGCCAACAGCGTCTTAGGATTAGGACACTCTTGGGCACGTCGGTTTAAGCCCTGTGACATAGTTGAGCCAAAAAATGCTGAGTGAAAAAGTTGATCCGACAATTTTTATTAATAAGCTCGATTTCAGTTTCATTCGTACCGTTGCCGGAACAACAAGATTCATCGATAACAATCCTACTAATCGAGGACACAATGGAAAAATACTATTACCGCCAAGAAATCCCTATAAATCGACAACAACAATACACGAAAAGATGGAAACATCACAACAAATCTTACCGGAATTGATAAGTGGCGCGGGTCGACAAAACGAGAAGCAATAGGCGCAATCGGAGCGGGGGACGACGACGGTCGATTGGGGTTGATGTCGAACGGCGAGCGAGGGCGGAGGACGGCTTGAAATCAGATTTCGGTGGAGGATTAGGCGAATGTGTGATTCAGGCAACGGTACGAATGAAACTGAAATCGAGCTTATTATGCCCTAAGGCGCTGTGACGCAACGCCTTAATATAAATTGCCAGATCAGCTGGCTGACTCAATATTTTTGGGCTCAAATATGCCATAGGGCTTAAACCGACGTGCCCAAAAGCGGCCTTAACCAAAGACGTCGTTGGCAAAGACACCTTAAAAAAGTAGTGTAAAATGAAATTTGAAGATTGAATATTAAGAGAACTCAAATTTCAATTTTGAGTAAATCGGGAAATTTTCCATTCAGTGCTGTTAAATTTGATCAACAAACCATAGTCAACTTTGTATTAGTTTCAATACAAACGACAGAATTCACTCACCTCTTAAAGCTTCATAAAATATCATTGGCCAAAGTTGAAAGCAGTATACTTCCTTAGTAACCTGTAAAATTAGGATCCACAAAAGAGAACAACAGTATAACACTGACTAAAATATCTGGTTACATCCCTAGTCTAAGTGGTATTATGGGAAGCAATATAGATCACGCATACCCTCCATCAGTTGATCCACCAGCTGTGAGATATAAAATTCAATCCATTTACATACAAAGTCACACCATGCAAGAATGGTGCACCATCCCATCTTTAAGCCCACCTTTTATACAGCTGCAAAGAATTCAACATGTCATCGAATCAACATTTGAAACTGTATCCAATATACATATTTCTATAATGTAGTTCAAATCACACAATCTCATTGGTAACAGAATAACCTAAGAAGTAAGAACACATAAGTAGCCCTCCTGAACTCGTCATTACCAAGATCTGTCAATGTTGGGGCATAAAATACCAAGCATAAAAGTTAGGTGGGCGACACTAATCCTTATTATAATAAATTTTGACAAGGTTAGAACTATACTTTGGGTCTCTTTGGCTAGATAAGGCAGCAAGGATGTTAGCTTTTTACTATTTTGGAAAACACATTGGGGCTAAACTTTGATCCATAACTCCATAATCAAGTTATCATGGCTGGGACAAGATTGAAAATTTAGTCAAAATCGCATAAGCCTTTCTCCAAAAGAAATGGCCAATTGTTTTTGTTACTGCATATTCAAACATGAAAAGAATGAGAGTGTACCCAAGAAGTTTGATCTTGAACTAGATGAAATATGATCCCATCAATGCGCTAATCCACCGTAAGAAAACATTAACAAACTAACTTAAAGTCCATTCTTAAGGAAATGCGTTAGTGAATAGATATCTTCTGCTCAGCAAAGAGAACTCTTGAAATCAGATGTGAAATCTTCAAAGACATCAGGGATTTTGTACCTGGACCATGTAAGATACCACTCACTCCACACATGAAATAATGTGATGTGATACATGAATACCCCCAAACAACCGATACACTAAAATTAATTCTGACCTTCATAACCAAGGTTCTCACCAGCTGGCCAAATTCAACACCAATTTCAGAATCTACTAGCTATAGAAGTACCTCTTCACAATCCAAACGACCCTATATCAGAATCTAACATTCAAAAAGCACATTCAATTTCAATTCTCATGATCTCCAATTCAAATTCATCGAAAACGACAGGATCAAGTTCGCTACAGCGAACGAAAATCAAACAACAAATACCTAACCTAGGGTTCACCTAAAATCGTCGGTCAAATACAAATTCTCTAGCACAGCGCGGTTGTACCAGACAAGTCGTCGATATTTCAGCAACGGACGGCTATTTCCATACGGGCCGGCATATCAACCGGAGACGGAGTAGGAGAGGAGTTTTTTTTAAAATCGACCCTTTTGAGTTTGACAATTTTAAAACTAACCCCCTCGAGTTTCAGATTTCAAAATTAACTTTTTTTAATGAAATCGGAAACCCTATTTCCGTTTTTTTGTAAAATCGGAACATGAAAATTCAGTTATTTACGTTTTGTAACTAACCGGAAATCCGATTTCCGGTGTTGTATGAGATCTGGCTGATGTGGACGACGGTCGAATACGTGGCTTCCACGTAAGAACGGAATGCGCAATTCCGTGTTTTTTTACAAAACCGGAAATCCGATTTCCGGTTTTTGATGACCTAATTTTTTTGTTTTTTTTTTCAAATACCAGATCCGGTTTTCTTCGTGTTATAAATCCAAACTGTTAAAAAAAAAATAAGACATTGTTAGATTTCTTCGTGTGCAATAGAAAATGTACCATGAGATATTTTGATAGATGAAATTAAGACATTGTTACAAAATCTGGCACAAATAAAACAAAACAATACATTAAAGTTAAATTTAATCTCAATCTTTTTTTCTATTACGTAACCTCTGCAGCCATGAATGTTTAGGTGGCTTTGCAGGACGGAGGTTGGGTCCGTGACCTGGTGGTGAAGGTGTGGCATATGACATGAATGCCCGAGATGGTTGTGAAGGTGGTGCCTGTGAGCTTGATGGACGATCATAACATGGTGTCGGTGAGTCAAGGTTGGTGACATGATCATCGTCTACACGCATATCGTCATCGTCACCTATAATTAAAATGTATTAGTATATTAGTTGAATAGTTTACATATACAATTTAAATGAGGCAATTTACCGTTTCCAAGCTGAATAGTATCAGGATTGATATTCAGTAGACGCAACTCCCCCAACAACCGTAGTTCGTCCACTGCAGTATGGAAAATACGATGAAAAATTGGTCGCGAGTCTGCAGTACTGGTGAATCCTTCTGCAGCCTGCGAAGCGCAGATGAGCAACGTGCGAATCTATATGAACAAATTGTTAGTTACACATGTGAAACAGAATAATAATAATATATTAAAAAATATGTGAAAACTTACATTGCTAGGTAATTCATGGGCACTAGGGCGATACGCGTGAGTGTCCTCTTCTTCCAATCTGGACTGGATAAGGCGACGTGTGATCATTGAATACCATTTCACGTATTCATCACTGAGAATATCAATGTCTTCGCCTTCCTGGCCCGGATCCCCATATATTAGTCTCTCCCATCTACTATTCCATATCTGAACCTCCTGGGCCAAGTACACTCTCCAATCAACTTTTTTTTTTCTTTCTAATCCGTGGCGAGGATGCGTAAAAGCTATAGGAGCAATTGAAATGATCTGATTCCATCCCAACTGTCTCATAGTACGACCAGGATGATGCCACTTAATGGTGTTGAAGCAAATAAGTGGCACATCAGCCGCCCATAATTCTCGTGACTCGAGACATACTGGATTTAGTCGTTCCATTAAATACTCCTCATATGGTCGATAAATAAAATCATCATGGACCATTCGTTCGAGCTGATCCCGATAGAAAAGTAAAGAACCACGTGGGGTCTCTACAAAATGTTTTGATCCGGCCCATTGCCTGCGCATAAATAAAACCGTTACACATTTAATATTTAACAATTTTCAATATCAAAATAAATAAAAAGTTTACTCACAAGTACGACCAACAAGGTCTGTAAAATGGATGCATTTCATCTTCAAGTTCTGGTGCGTATCTGTCAAATGGTTGTGGACGTCCAATACGCATGCGCTCCCAACACCAAAACTGTAGTAATAGTACACATCCCCCGATTTGTGACTTCTTAATATGAGCCGCTCTGCACATCTGACTGTATTGATACGCTAAAACCACGCTCCCCCAACTGTATCTCTTGACGTTATCCAAGTCCGCCAACAATGGAAGGTAGTGGAGCGGTATCTGATCACCGGACAAGTCTGCCACGAGAGTCAATCCCAAAATACATAAAATGTACGCCCTAGCGTATTTCCTCAACATCTCTTCATCCGCATCGGCTGGCATAGTATTCAAGTATTCATCGAACCATGTCTTGCTACCCACCGATTTAGACTTAGGTCGGTCAGGCACAACACCCAATAAACTCAAACAAGTGGCTCCCATTCGAGCTCCCCTAATCCAGACACAGGCAACCCATCTATGGGTAATCCAGTAAGAAGAGACACGTCCTGTAAAGTAATTGTAGCCTCCCCTCCATTTAGATGGAAGGTGTGTGTCTCGAGGCGCCATCTCTCCACTAGTGCGGTGATTAATCTAGGATCACGATTCACGTTGCATACTTGGGTCCAAGATAGAAAACCTGCATTTGCAACATAATCCGTAAGTCGCGAGTCCATCTTTACGATATTATGACCCATTATCTTCAATGCCTTATCAGACTTAAAATCGTTATCCATCTATAATATGCAATTAATTAATTAAACATTGTTATATGATATGAATTGAAAAAATTTAATTAACAATAAATCATACCTGATTTCTCCAAATCGCTTCAGTGCGATGCTTCTTTTGCATCGTCAACAAGGATGAATCGATAGGTCCAGGATGAAGATAATCATCCATATCCATGTTTGGATTAGCAGTCGCTCGTTAAGAAGACGGCACATCGCTAGTGCTTCTTCGCCTGTTACTTGACGACATTTCTGTAAAAACAACAAATATTCTTTATTACCAATTCATGAAAAAAAACACAATATATATCAATACGCTAATTCAACTACAACAAAAAGAGTCCCAATTCCAATATACTAATTCAATAACACTAAAAATTGCACAAAATTCACACAATTAACCGCACTAATATCAAAAACAAATAATTCAACAACACTAATATAAAAATTCACAATAACAATTCTTCACAAACAATACAACAACACTAATTAAACAGTTAATTACCTATCAATTCACAAAATTCATACAATTAACCGAACTAATATCAAAATCAAATAATTCAACAACACTAATATCAAAATTCACAACAACAATTCTTCACAAACAATTCAACAACACTAATTACACAGTTTATTACCTATCAATTCGGAGGTTGTGAATGGAGGAGAAATCGGACGGAATCGAGCCGAATTGGGTACGAATTTGGACGGAATTAGGGTATGATTTCAAAATTCAAGAGAAATATGACGGAAGTGGGGAGAAATTGGACGGAATCGGATGAGGGAGAAGTAGATCCGGCGGAGAAGAGAAGAAGTGTAGGGTTTCGAATGGGGGAGAAGAGAAGAAGCGTCTGCAATTTAATTCTGCAGAAAATCAGAAATCGGGTTTCCGGTTTTGTAAAAAAACACGGAATGGCGCATTCCGATCTTACGTGGAAGCCATGTATTCGACCGTCGTCCACATCAGCTAAATCTCATACAAAACCGGAAATCGGATTTCCGGTTAGTTACAAAACGTAACTAACCGGATTTTCATGTTCCGGTTTTACAAAAAAACGAAAATAGGGTTTCCGATTTCATTAAAAAAGGGTCAGTTTTGAAATCTGAAACTCGAGGGGGTTAGTTTTGAAATTGTCAAACTCAAAAGGATCAGTTTTAAAAAAAATTCGTCGGAGAGCGAAGCACATTCCGATCTCGCTGGAATCCGAATCGTCGAACTGCATGAGCTGCATTTGTTTTGGGACTTATCCGAGTCGACTGCTAGACTACACTTAAATAGCATGAAAACGACGGCTTTGTTACTGAAAAGTTGCGTTTCATGATAATTTGTCTTGCGTTTAAAAAGAACTGAGATGAGCACCAATCCAAAATAAAAATTAACATGCCCTGTTGCTCCTCTATAAAACAAAGCTCCACATTGTATCAAAAAAATATTAAAAATATAAAGCTCCACATTTACAGATATGCGAGTGATCGAGGGTTGCCAGATTCTAGGGTGGAGTGGGCGTCGGAGAAGTCGGAGGCTTGTAGTCCGGATACTGCAAACAAAACAGTAGAGCAGTAAGAAACAGCGTAATTAATTACATGGTTTAAACTGAGTAGACGCGCCATAAATTAAAAGAGATGAAACTCTCTTAAGGTTAATAGATGGGTCTGAGGAGTTACTGCAGCGTAGGGTGAGAGCGGTCTCGCTGGGAATCCAGCAAATGGTTCTGTTTTCACTTCCGGTTTGGGGACTGAGTTGACGACCTCGGGAGGAGGTCTTACTTCTGGTGCAGGTTCAGGTTCTGGTTCACTGGCACTTGTTGCCTCTGGTGTGGCTTCTGTTACTGCCGTCACTGGAGCCGGGAGTGCCTTGCTAAGTACGGGTGTGGGAAGAAGAGCCTTTCCAATTTCCTGATAATATTAAGAGTGTCAAACGGTGAATTGATGATGTCAATTTTTCTCGCTGATCAGTTGCGCCGCTAGTACATTTATGGAGGGAGAAAAAAGTTACCTTTAGCTCGCCAACCAGCTCCTTTGGAGCAATCTTTGTATCCACAAACTCAGTGACTTCTTTTAAGGTTTTTTTCCGATCCTGTAATGTGGAACGGTTTAGAAACTAACAATTTATTTGGTGTCCGCAAGTAGTGTGGATCAATGAGACATGAAAGATACCAAATCCTGACCTCAGCCAATAATAATTTGGTACTAACAAACTGAACAAGGGCAGCTGATCCAAGGAGTTGAAGTATAGTTTCAATCTGAAAAGTAACAGTAAAGTCCATCAGATCATTAATTTACTTGTTCAAAATAAGTTGTATAAGAGCATCTTCCACCATGATAAAAAAAATCATACCATCCATCTCTCTCATCTTTTTTCTCTCTCATCTAATCATACCTCATAGTTTTTTCAATCACATGCACCCCACTCATGATCCAAAAAAAAGTTTATCATCAATCTCTCTCATCACTACATAAATTATAGCTCATAAATGTTAAAATTAATAAAAATATATCAAAGTGTATCTCGTTTTATAGAGCTCAAAAAATTATGAATATTGGTATTTATTTTAATTTTTTTTAATTTGTAATTTAGAAAATATATTCGTTGCAAGATCAAAATAAAAACTGTACTGTTTCTTACACAGGACACGTGTCGCGTTGCGATTGGCTCATTCTCATGATCAAAACAAAAAAAAAGATCATGGTATGATCTTTTTTAGAAATGATCTTTTTTAGAAAAAACCATGGGATGATTTTTTTGATGATCAAAAAAATCATCGGTGGGGGTGCATGGTTTCTTTGATCATCTCTCATGATCACTTTCTATGGTTCAAAAAAGCATGGTGGGGATGCTCTAACAAATATTTGCAGACAAACCTCTGTGAAGGCTAGTAAACTCAGCCCAGTAGCCGCGGCGAGTGTAAGGGTCAAAGAGACAGCATCGGAGGTATCCTGCATATTGTCAGAACCATGCAACTCATATAGAACTAATAATTTTAATAATTATAAAATAATATGCCATATCGGAGTTCACACATATTTTTATATGATAAACTACATTTTATATGATAAACTACGAATCTGTACGAATATGCTGCATCCATCAAGTATATAAAGTAGACAGCTTTTGACAAGCTCAGTAAATCGCATGATGGCCTCTGATGCTCTAAAAATAAATAATGCATTAGCTAGGGAAGAAGAGGCAGCCACTGATTCTCAACTAGTAAAAATTTGTAATTACTTACATCAAAGACACCGCTGAATGTCTCGGTCAGGCTTCCGAAATCCAGACTAAACGATTTCTTGGGAGCTGTCCATGGAAGTCCACTACTCTGCAAACAAATGGGATTTTTTCAAACATGGGGTGATATTGCACTTTCCTTACATATGAGAAGAAAAAAGAGGAAGATTCAAGAATATAGTAATAACCAGCCATCCTTTAGGTCCATCTGTTCCGTCTTTTATGGCGTAAGCTGCTTTAAATCCATTGACAGTAACCAACTCTGCGACTAACTCAGAGTTCCCATCGAATCTGGCTTCCAACACAAATTCATTACCATGTTCGTGAAATCAGCATTCATAAGGTAACACAGGATACTTCAAATTCATTTCCTATCAATCTGACAAAGTAAATAAAACAACTTTTGTAGCCCCGAAAATCTTAAAGTTTGCACGCCTTGCCGAAACTACAACTTATTATATTCCAAGATAGCAATGTGAAACCCTTACGACACACAGATTCATTTACATTATACGCAATCATTAGTTTTAAATGTTTCTAGTTAACCATCAACACGACAATCAAAAAGATATTAGGCCGTGTCTAAACGGGAATGCATCAAATTATACAAATGATGAACAACAACAAGCTTATATAAACTTAATTTTAACGGCATACTTGTCAATGATAAACAATGTGGTATTCTCAGGCTCCTTAAATTTCAAAGCCAGCTTCTTCAGAAACCCCGGCTTGTCTTCCCCATTGTAAACAACTGAAACTGCCTTTTTCTGCAGTCCACCGACATTCGGAGCACCTTTCTCCTTCAACTCTTTCAGAGGCCTTATATCAAGCAACTGAGCTTCATCTAGCTCACCCAATTTTGCATAAGCATTTCTAGCAGACTCAACTCCCCACGCCTTCTTAGGCCCTATAAAAATCTGAGACACAATCAGCGGCACCGCCACGACAGCTAAACCCCCAAACACAATCACAGGGTTCTCAGCCCCAAAGCTAATCACACTGTCGATTACACCACCAGCATCAAACTCGTCGGATGTTGAACTACCAAATGACTGCTGTAATGCCTCTTCATACGTCAAAGCAGATGCGAGCTTCGCGTTGAAAATTGAGGACAGCAAGACCAATCCGCCGTGAAAATTGGTGGTGAATTTTGGAGATTGGGGATGATTGGTGGAGATTGGAGACGACTGTTTTGAGAATTTGAGGTGGGAAATTGTGGGTAGGGGTTGGATTTTTCTGGGTTTGGGTTTTGTTATGGAAAGGATTGAACTTGGGGTCAGAGCAGCTGCATTGAGAGCTTCCATGGCGCAACTCAACATATCTGCTCAGAGCAGAGGATGACCAGAGATGTAATTTCTGTTGAGAGTTCTGAAACAGTGCTGACGTGGGATGCGAGCGCAAAAACAAGCTAATGAATGATTGACACGTGTCCAATTTGATGATCAGTTTCATGATCTTGTTGGGAGGGGGTCGCGTGAGACTTTCTTTCTTTCTCTGTCGTTCGATGTTTGTGTGGCTGAGAAATGCGGCGGGTTTCTAGAACCCTTAGGGCATTTGTAGTGAGGGCCTGTTCTAAAGGGATTGGTTCAATCTGTCTCAATCTCATCCAACACTTCAATCCCACCCAATCTCACTCAACACACCCCAATCTCACCCAACATAACCTAATCTAATCTAATCTTCACTCACCTAATCTACTCTCCACTCACATATATCTAACATTTTTATAATATTATTTATAAACTAGACCCACTCACCTAACTACCCTCCACTCACATAATCTAAATATCTAACATTTTTATAATATTATTTTTAATGTAGGACCCACTCACTTAATCTACTCTCCACTCACCTAATCTAATACAATCTAATCTAATCTCACCCAATACACCCCAATCTCACCCAACATACCCCAATCTATTCCAACACACCTCAATCTCACCCAACACAATCTAATCTAATCTAATCTAATCTCCCAACACTCCAAATCCAATCCCTATAGAACGGGCCCTGAGTGGGCAATGAACAATACACAAAAATAAGATTTCTTTATAAAAGTCATGTAGCGGGTAGAGTTAAAAGTAATAATTAAAAATAGTTCTTTGCTCTATATATTGTAACGCAGCAAGAGAGCAAAAAGCTATACTCATAACCATTCTTTTTTATTTATTTATTGATATATCATAACCATTCAATTATCCGACATTATCACTTCTATTATTTCATTTTTTTTGTTTTGCCCAACATTCTTTAATTTTTTTTAATTTTTTCTGATTTTTTATTTTAAAATATTTTATTTTTATTTTTTGAGTTTCAATTTGAATTTGAATAGTTGGATGTCCGTCTAACATTAATTTTATGATTTTTCTTTTTTTCAAAACTAACAAAAAGTTAATTTTCTTTTGTCTTTCTTTATAAATATATGTCGGATCCACTTATTGCTTTCCTTTCCCACACCCTCTCTATTATTGCTCACCTATCAAGCATTGTTCTTTGCTCTTTTTTTTTGCTTACCTGCTGCATGAGAGCAATAAGCGATAAGACTTATTATTGCTTATTGCTCACCTCACTACGGACGCCCATAGAGCAGGCTTCATCATGATCAAAAAATATATATAGAGAGGAGCGCTCAAATGAGAATTCCTCTTTTTTCGAGAACTTTGAGAACCTTCTTTATGCATTTTAGTTTTGCCTAAGTGCACTTTCCGAAACTTGAAAAAGCATCTAGGCTAAAATAATGCTCGAAACTGCACAATGAAGGAAAAAAAGTGAGTGGGACACGTGTCTCCTCCACATTCAAATATGCAACTTGATCCAATAGTGAGATTTGAGGTCTCAGGTTCTCGAATTTTTAGGGGTTCTCAACCGAGCGCTCCCTTATATATATCATCCCTCTCTTTTATTTATTTTATCTCTCATCATGTCATGCCTCACGACTATTTTGATCAAGTGCACTCCACTCATGACTAAACAAAAAGTTCATATTCATTCTCTCTCATCGCTACATAAATTGTAGCTCATAAATATTAAGATTAATAAAAATATATCAAAGTGTATCTCGTTTTATAGATGTCAAAAAATTATGAATATTGGTAATTATTTTGATTTTTTTTAACTTTTTAATTTATAAGATATATTCGTTGCAAGATCAAAATAAAAATTGAAAAGTTTCTTACACAGGACACGTGTCGTGTTGCACTTGGTTCACGACTCATGATCAAATCTAATTTTGGGTCATGAGATGATCTTTTTTCACGTTGATCATATCATGACCTTTTCTATAATTGGCAGTCATGATGGGATCCATGTTTTTTTTATTATCTCTCATGACATTTTCTTATGACTCAAAAAGTCATGGTGGGATGCTCGGACTGTTCTTTAGGGATGGATTTCTAGTTTAGGTGCTTAGTTTAATTTAAATGAATTTAGGTGAGCTTAATTTAGTCCAGGTGAACTTAATGAGCTTAGTTAACCTTAGTTTAGATTAGTTTAAGTTTAACTTATATTGATTTTGGTAAGTTTAGATTAGCTTATTTAATTTTAATTTTTAATATTTAAATTAATATTTATAAAATATTAAAATTTTATAAAAACTTTGAATAACAATTAATTAAATTATTATATGAATTTTAATTATTATTTATATAAAAGATTGAATAACATTGATTTCAAAAAGAAAATATATTTTATAATTATCAATAAAAACTTAAAATTATACGAATATTTACAAAATTTTATATATTTTATAATAAAAATAATACAATATATTGATAAACAAATTAGTATTTCTATAAAATAGGTATAAATAAAATATATTTTTTATTTATAAATATAGTTATTAAAAAATTTTAAAATAAAAAAAGTGGTAGCTACATATATGACTGGAACATGGATGGTTTTGCAAACCAACAGGTGCACACCATCTTTCCATAATTTAATTTATGAGATTTTATTTGAACAACATAAGAGTAATAAAATCAAATATTTGAACCATCTTTTCATAATTTAATTTATGAGATTTTATTTGAATTATTTACTAACATTCGAAATTCAGGCATATACCATGCAACTATACTACCACTTGCCACCGGCTTCAAATGATGCAGTAGAAAATTATTCCATCGACTGTCGATTTCTACACGACATGTACTCTAACTTGGGCAGAGACATTGTTAGAGTACGCATCGCTGACGAAGTGTTCGGTGACGACTACACTTCCATAGTGGGCCCAGATGACGTCAGTGATATATATGCATTGGCACCGTTGTCGAACTCACATTGTCATTTATATATATGGTACTACTCTTGTCATTACTTGTTCATCATTTGTTGCAGAAGGTTTAACTTTACAAGTTTTTCATTTTGTAGTTCTTTATACAATCAAATGATTGATTCAGAGGTTCGATTCGGGTTCTTCAATCACACGGCCGTGAGCCCTTCCAATGACATAAATGATAGGTTGGAGGCGTTTGTATCAAGACTTAATATGCCAGATAAAAATCGCAATTATTGCTACTTTATGCCTTATATAAATGCTGCAGCGTAAGTACATAACTTACTTGTACTATATTACCTATTTTGTGAAATATGGGTTGTATGAATTTAGTTCGTTGATGTAGGTTTCATTGGATGTTGTGCGTTATCTTCCCCAACCAAGGTGTAGTCCATTGGTTCAACTCCTCAAAAGGCGCCACCGTTATACACAGCGATGCAAAATCTTTGGTGGACTCGTAAGTTTCGAACTTACTATTATTTTGTAACTTCCATTGACATTCACTAATTACGTATTGTTATTTATTTTAGGGGATTGCAACGATACTATCAAGGATGTAATCCGATGATTGATCGTCGAGTCGAATGGAAGATAGTGACGGTATTCATAGACAAAGCATTCCTTTAATATTCTTGTAATTTTCATTAATAAAGTGTTAACTGACATTACTTATAATGCAGTGTCCGAAACAACCCGAAGAGAGTAATTTATGCGGTTATTATGTTCTGAGAAATATTCGGGACATAATGGAATTTGTTCGTGCTAATAACGGTGCATATGTGGAGAACTTTGACCAAGTAAGCATGCTAGTCTCGTCCTACTCTATTAGAATGGTGACAAATGTAGCTAGGTTGTGTGTTCTCTTATTTATTTTTGTTATAAATCAATGTTCTAGTTAGGTTTGTTCTAAATCCATGTTCTAGCTACGTTTGTTCTAAATCCTTGTTCTAGCTACGTTTGTTCTAAATCCATGTTCTAGTTAGGTTTGTTCTAAATCCATGTTTTAGCTACGTTTGTTCTAAATCCATGTTATGCTAGTTAGGTTTGTTCTAACTCTATTTTTTTTATATATTGATGATATCATCTTCTTATTTGTTATAGGTTTTTTCTAATGGGGAACAAGAATACGAGTATGGAAAGATACAAGACGTGCGAGATGAGATCGCCGCCTACTTGTACAACTACTTATTCGAACATAGTGTTTATATGTGAATTATTATTTATGTGAAGTTGGTATATATAAATCAGTGTATGGGATGGTTGTACATAATGACTTGTATATGAATGATTGTATTGTGAGTGAAATGAAAGTATTTCCATGTTTGGAAATGTGTAACAGCAAATGTGTAACAGTTTGTTGTTAGAACCGTTGCATAAGATCATAGCATTATGCAACGGTTGCATAATGTCACCACCTTATGCAACGGTTAAATTAATTCGTTGCATAAGGTTGTGACATTATGCAACGGATTGTTGTTAGAACCGTTGCATAATGCTATGATCTTATGCAACGGTTCTAACAACAAACCGTTGCATAAGGTCACCACATCATGCAACGATTTTACTGAACCGTTGCATAAGGTGGTGACATTATGAAACGGTAGCTTATGCAACGGATTTGGAACCGTTGCATAAGCTAGCTCAGAACCGTTGCATAATGTCTCCTCTGTAGTAGTGTGTATAACACAATTCATAGAATGTTAATGTAGTCCACAGTATGTAAAAATAACGACAATAGTGATAAGAGTATTGCTAACATGATTATATCAAGATTTACATGACAATTAAAATGTTGGTAGCTAGGATAACTATCCCACTTAAAAAGAAAAAGATGAATTATTAAACACAATTAAATAAGAATATAATGTTATTCGAGAAGATGCAGTATATACACTTGAAATCAATATTATAGAATATTTTACGAGAAGATACACTGAAAATTGTGAAAGTATCAGAACTTACTCCAAAATCTTAGGTGTAACACATTTACAGTAAAATTTTATAAATATAGTTCTTAAAATTTTATAAAATAAAATTTTATTAACAAAAAGTAATTTTATGTTTTTATTAGTAATTATAAAATATATTTGTTTTGTTTAATTAAATTTTATTAAAATATTTTTATAATTATTCATTAATTAAAATTATGTATTTAGATTAGTTTAATTTAGTTTGGATGAACTTGGGTGAGTTTAGTTTCGCTTATCGTAGGTTGAGTCAATCCCTAAAGAACATGCCTTCGGGTGTGCAGTACTGATCGTTTGAACCGACCAAATTGAACCTACGAAAAAGGAGAGCAAGAATAAACAAACTTTTCCAACTTGCATTAACTGAACAAATAGATTAGCGGTGAACTCAATTTAGCAAATAGAATTCTCATATACTCACCTTTTTTTTAAGAGGGGTGTCTTACAAGTTGAGCTCTCTTAGGAGTTAGGAACAACATCTATATGTTGCAATGATCCAACTGAATAACAAATAGGGTTAGGGTTTCCATCTGCAATCAAACAATTTGGACCGCCTCCATTTTCGAGTCCAACAAAGTTAGGATTTTCATATATTACCCTGTACATACATGTGCTAATATTATAATGGTGGAATCTCATCCAATAGTGAAAATCTCCTAGTGTCCCGAACGTAGCCACAATTCGTAATGAACTGGTCCATGTATTTTTCGTATTGTTTTTCTTTTATCACTGCTCACGATCCTAACAAAAATAACTGATACTTGCTGGATTGAATTTTATTATAACAAATGAGCATACAAGGCTGAACACCAGTTTATTTCTTATGGACTCTGAGGTCGTGATCGAACATATATATTTACAAAGGTTGTACGAAACCAAAGGGATGACAGGCCAAACCGAAGATACCTGTTCTATCCCAGTAGGTAACTATAATCTACTAAAGCGAATAGAAAAGCAGCTACATAGTTTGCCACATTTTAAAGAGCATTGAAACCTGTCCAATGCGATCTGCTCTATTTTAGCTCTTAGTTGCTGCCCAAGTGGTGATCAAGCATATTCATCCTCTCACAAACATCGGCCAAAGACTTGTGGTTGCAGTTGATCAAAGCTTGAACAAAATAGCATGTTTCGTCCTTGGTATTGCCTTCAGGCACATCCACCACAAACGACTCGATCACTAGTGTTCCTGGCCTTCCATCCACCGTCTCAGGATGGACAGTTATAACTGAAGAGTAATTCTGCATAACGTATTACACAAAAACTCAAATCAGAACAGGCCATCATGTCCGCGGCACATAAATATGGACACCCATCTAAGATCATTCACCTAATTTGTCTTGAAAGTGCCCATTACCATGATCAATTAAAACACTGTTAAACTACCACCCAGCTTGAAAAAAAAAAGTCCAAAACTTGGACTAGAAAAATAAAGATTGTTATGTGCATACCTTTAGCCTATGATCACCGCCGAGGATCCTGATGCCAAGGATGTGTTCTTCGTCATTAAGAAGCTCTAATCTTTCAGTGCTGGTAGTAGCAGGCAACCCGGTTTTCACATTCACTTCTCTAACACTCCCAATCTCAAAATCACCCTTCATGACACATCTGCTGACAAATGGCTTGTATTTCTGTGGCTGATCAAATCTCCTCACCAAAGACCACACCTACAAAATTGGAAAACGAAAATCAACATAATCAGCAAAATCAAGCATCAGTATCAGACCCAAAAAAAAACCAAGTAAATGAAACTAGGGCTATGTCCTACTGAATCCCCAACACCCCACCCTGAACTCAAATTTCACATAATTAGGAGTTTTTATACAAATTGGAAACTCAATTTTTCCAAAATAGGGCAGCTGAATTTCGCATATTCAGATTGCCCTCTTTTTACCGGTTCAAGGGAATCGTTTTCCCTATATTTATCACATAATACCGGTAACCAAACCCAGTTCAAAACACACAACGAAGCTTTCATCTTATACCAAATCAACCGAACCGTTAACCAATTATTAATATATAAAAACCCTAAACCTATGATCGTGTGATCATGTCCAAATCAAGAATTCAAAATTCAGAAAATCATCCCCCCCCAAATCAAGAAAGTTTTGATGTTTTACCAAATCAACCGGAGCTCTGATGAGGGTGGACAAGGAAGAAGCGCACTGATTGTCGGCAGAGTGATGGCGGTGGTATTTGCTGATGTACTGTGCTTCCATTTACAGCGGCTGGTCTAGAAGGAAAACATATAGAGAGAATGAATAATAATTTTTCACAGATCCTTCAAACCTGCAGCTATACAAATAGGAGTGGAGTTGTGTTGTGACTTGTTATTGAAATGGAATCTGTCACATGTTAAATTTAATTTTTTTTATTTGTGAATCAAAATTTTACGTAATTCGGTACAAGAATTTGGACAATTTACTGGAAGCTTCTAACCTAACCTACTTTACTGGATATTCTGTAGCCGCTTTGGATTCGATCCTACATATTTTGTACCTCAGCAAAATGTCCGATGAAAACTAAACTTACTTAGTATGTTATGAATTGTTCATTTGAACTTTTAAACCGTTAGACTGAAGTGTACCGAACCGACCTAAATCGATAAAGTTTTAAGTTTAAAACAACAAACCTAAATTCTTTTTTTTTTTTTGATAGACAATCCTAAATTCTAGCCTTATTAAGAATGGAGTGGAGACGATTTAAGATGTTGATCCCTTTTTTACACCTAATCATGTTCAACATAAACCAAATCATAAAGGAAACATTATGAAGCTCTCTATCACTGATTTATTTGGTGTACAATATGGTTGAGTGCTCTTGAACTAAAAACCCAAACACCTAGCTACTTGGAAAAATTATAAAGCTATGGGAATAGAATATATGTATATCAGTCTGTAACATGTCTCCAATAAGAGTTTCAGAATTATCCCCATGAACGATCCTTCTGTATACCCAGTCCCTTTACTGGTTTGGTGAATATTCATGTCATCCACACTAGCTATATTACACTATATGTATTACAGTATTAGTAAATCAATAACTTGGTCCACCACTATTAAATATTTCATAAAGAAGTTGAGAGTAGCGACGCTCCAATCAAAACTTTTTTTTCTTCTTCTTTGAGAATTTGGGAATTCATTAAAGTAATTGCGGCGGTGACATGTGTCTCATATGTATATTTAAAGTTACATTTAATACAAAGTCAAATCCATTAAGTTTGACTTTGCCTTTGGGACATATGTCACATGACACATGCAGATTTCAAAAGTATCCCGATCTAAATGTGAGATTTGAATACTTGAGTGCTCGAATTTTAAAGAATTCTTAACCAAGCGCTCCCAAGAAACTGATTGTTATATTAGTATAATATGATTTGAACATGAATTATGTATAGTGGCACCGCTAATCATTTGATTTACTAGGCTATAAGGACATGATTAGTGATCGATATGTGCCGTGTAAGATCCATAGTGCTAGGGAAGCACAACCGGTCCGACCCAGACCGGACCGAATTTTTTTTTAAAATATGGACTGGTGGACCGGGGTATATATGGACGAATCGGTGGACCGGATTTTTTTGTTGTTGTAAAAAGTGGATCAGAGCGGACCGAATCATCTTAAATTTACGGTCCAAACCGGTGAATCGGAAATTCTCAAAAATATGGATAGTGGACTGAACTGGACCGAGAGTTTTACGGTTTGGATCGGACCAGATCGTAAAATTTCAATCCGGTACGTGTTTACGGTCCAGTTCAAATTTGTGCATCCGTAAATATTGCAAGGGGGAAATGATTTTCAACCTCACTGTACTTTGTTTTGATCAATTTTGAGACCTTGCAGTTCAGAACATCATTGCTACCTGTGAACAAGATAAGGTGTTTTCATGTGTCAGCGTTCCACCATGACATGAATCTCCATGGTGATATTTTAGTGCTGCACTTGCACCGCAAGTCTTATTTTTCCACTACATGGATACTTCCAAGGCTCACACTGTCCAGTGTTTGATCTCACACCGCACTTTGAACTTTACAAAATGCTACCAGCATCGTCATTAGAGTAGAACCATCCTGTGATCAATACATTATACTGGAGGTCTTCATTGTCTAAGGACTGTTTATTGACGTCCGCAAGGTTTCACCTGAAAATATGAATACATATGTGATATGTTTCCTTTCATAGAACTGTCATCATTTTCCATAAAAAAAAAGAATATAATTTTACAAGGATATCATAAAACTGTTCATTGGGCCGCACTTCTCTATGTTGATATAAGAATGTCATAATGAAGAAAAAAATTCAGGGAGACGAGACCTTGAAAATTGAAGAGAGATTTTTTAAAGCAAATTCAGGAGACAAGATAAACAAAGGTCAAGTTCGATCAATAAGCAGGGAGAAGGAGACTGACAGGTTATCTATTTTCCTTGAGAGGCTATCCTTTTACCACTACACCATTTTACATGCTACGCGACAAATTTCGAATATTGTCGCAAAAATTTTGTCGTATATACCTGTTTATGGGACAACAGTTTGATATGTTTGTCGCAAAAACATTATTATGCGACAAAGGTTTAAGCGACGCAAAAATGTTGTCACATAAAGAGGTTAACCTTACATTAGTTTAAGCGACACGTTATTTATGTCACATTATATGTTTTATGCGACATTTGTTTAAGCGACAAACCATAAATGTCACGTTACATGTTTTATGCGACTTTCATCTAGCGACAAATTTAATTATGTCACGTTATCATGGAAATTCGATTGACTCATCCACAGCTGGCATGACACACGCCTAAAGTTCGAAATCTGTTTCGCTATAAAGAAAGGTCGACCTACCATTTCACCTTTAAGCGACGTTGGTTTGAAAATTATGTCGCGTAAAAGAACAGAAATTAAATGCAGAACAGAGCATCGTACACACCCTGCTTCAATTCGAGTTTTACCTACCTTAATTCTACTGAAACTCGAATCTGCTGCTACTAAGACCCCATTTGTCGGAGAAATATACTATCAAGACCCCATTTGTCGAAGAATACACTCAGATTTTGTCAAATCTTCGTGTGAAAAGCATTCTTTTTTGAAGGTAATAAACTCATATTTTCTCTACACTTCCATGTGGTGATTTCCATTTGTTTTCACACACGTACAAGTGGGTTTTGATGTTAAAACTCTGCCATATTGTGATTTCCATTTGTTTATTTGCCTTGTAAAAAATTTATGGGATGAGAGCGATTTTAAAGATAGGTTATAGTGCTGCAGCAGAGCATATGAGAGGGGATGGTGGATTTGAAACCATTTTTGCAGCCGAGAATATTATAGTAGCAGGCGAGCTTATCATCGGCATTTAACCATTTGCTGTGGATTTGAAACCATTTGCTGCACTTTGATCTCATATTTTGATGGTATATATAATATCTATATGCTTTGGCTTTTAACTCCACTTTATTTTGTTTTATATTTAGATAACTGACCATGGACAAGAGTTGGATGCATTTGTCGGACAAATGTGATCCACAGTTTATCAAAGGAATAATGGATTTCGTAAACTTCGTCAAAGAAAACAAACCCACGATTACTACGCATAAATGTCCATGTAAGCGTTGTAGGTTGCAACACGCCAAATTACAATTGGATGAAATCCAAACAAATTTGTTTACCAATGGTATAATGCAAGAGTACACAACTTGGACATATCATGGGGAAGAATCAGAGGCATCATCTTCGGTATACGCACAACGTCGCCAATTTGTTATGGAAAAGAGTCGTGAAAGTACTATTGGTGAAGGTGATTCTTATTACATGAATCCTACAATAGAGATGCTCAATGATGCTTTCCCTTTTCACGATACACATGAGGACCTAGAAAATGATGATTATTTTGGCAAGGATGCATATGAGAAGTATGAAAAACTTCTTGCGGAAGCACAAACTCCCCTTTATGTTGGGAGTGACAAAACTATTTTGGGCACCATTTTAACTGCAATGAAAGTTAAAGTTGATAATGAATGGTCCGACAAGAGCTTTAATGATCATTTGAAGATAACTCAAGAACTCCTTCCGAGCCCAAACAATTATCCCGGTACGTATCGTGAGGTGAAGAGAATTTTGAAGAATATGGGTATGGGATATGAGATTATTCACGCATGTGAATATGGTTGTGTCCTATTCTATAAAACCTTGAAGAACCTAGAGCATTGTCCGGTGTGTAACACGACGAGGTACTTACACATGGATGGTAATAGCAAGATTCCAAGAAAAGTGGTACGATACTTCCCCTTAGCTCCTAGATTGCAACGACTCTACATGTCACCGCATATAGCTAAAGAGATGCGGTGGCACGGAGAAAGAAAAGTGAAGAAAGATCTTATCAGACATCCTGCAGATAGCGAAGCATGGCAAGACTTTGACAAAAAATTTCCTGATTTTGCACAAGACGTTCGAAATGTGCGTCTTGGATTGGCCACGGATGGTTTCAACCCTTTTGGAGCTGCTGCTCTTTCGCATAGCACTTGGCCAATTGTCGTGATGCCTTACAATTTGCCACCTTCATTGTGTATGAAGAAAGAATTTAACATTCTTGCTATGTTGATTTCTGGTCCAAAATCTCTGGGCAAATGCTTGAACGTGTTCATGCAACCTTTGATCGATGAATTGAATATGTTGTGGGATACCGGAGTACTCACATTTGATAGATATGTTAGCTCTTCATTCAACATGAGAGCTGCAGTGATGTGGACAATCAGTGACTTTCCAGGTTTAGGGATGTTGGGAGGTCTAAAGTCCAAAGGATACAAAGCTTGCCCAATATGTTTGGATGATGTTGATGCTCATCATTTAGCGGGGAGAATGTGCTACCAAGGTCATCGCAGATGGCTTAATAGAGAACATCCATGGAGGCATGCGCCTAAGAAGTTTAATGGTGAATTTGAACTACGAGATGCCCCACTTTCGTTGACAAGAGAGGAGATTTTGAGTACCATGCTTAGCCATGAGTACCCCCTACTTAGCTTGCATCCTAATTTGAAACCGAAAGTTGTGAAGGAGAAGTTATGTTGGACTCATGTGAGCGTTTTCTACGATTTACCTTATTGGAGCACATTGAGACAACCGTATTCGTTGGATGTCATGCATATTGAGAAGAACGTATTTGATAACATTATTGGTACTATTCTTGGTCTTCAAGGAAATACCAAAGATGACATTAAGGCTCGAGAAGATTTGGAACAACAAGGGATTCGAAAGGAATTGTGGTGGAATAAAAAGGGTTCTACGTCAAGAAAAGAAAAGGTTTCAAAAGCGCCTTATACGATTTTACCTAATGAGAGGGCAGAAATATTTAAATTCATTAAGGATACAAAATATCCTTACGGTTATGCGGGTAGTTTGAAGAACAAAATCAATGTGGATGATAAGAAGTTTAATGGGTTGAAAACGCATGATTGCCATGTCATGTTGCAGCGATTGCTTTCGGTATTCATTCGACCGTACTTGCCACATTATGTAGTGGAGCCCCTTATATCATTATCACGATGGTTTCAGAAGTTATGTTGCAAAGAGTTGATGGTGAGAGATGTATCTCAAATGCGAGACGACATCATTATAATTTTGTGCAAATTGGAGATGGTTTTTCCTCCAGCTTTCTTCACCATCATGGTCCATCTACTGATCCATCTACCTGAACAAGTACTGCTTAAGGGACCTGTACACTATTCTTGAATGTATCCTATCGAGAGGTTTTTGTGTTATACTTTTTATATTTTTGTTATGCCTCTATATTTATATCCTTTTATTGTGTAAACTAACTATGACTTATTCCTCCTTTTGTAGACAACTAGGTGAGTATAAGAGATCGGTTCGTAATAGCAGATATCCAGAGGGATGCATCGCTGAGAAATATATTACTCATGAGTGTATAACATATTGCAAATTATACATTAACGACGCAACCGATATGGACTTACCAAATGAAGCTCGATTGTATGGCCTAAACATTTACTCCCCTTTAATCAAGGTTAGTGGTCATTTGCCTAGGGTCAAGTTGAGTAAGGTACAACTTGAAATGGCTCACTGGTGCGTCGTGGAACACTGTGAAGAAGCTGCAGATTATCTTCGAAGGCATACGAAGAAGTTTACGAGAGAGTGCCCAAACAGAACAAAGACAGAGCGTGTTAAGCATTTTCTGAAGTATTTTCGTGACTGGGTATAAATGCTAAATATTTTATACATGCTTCTACATGAAAAATCTAATACTTTGTGTTCTTTTTTCTCCAGATGGAGATCTTAAGAAAGGAAGCGAGTACATCATATTCTGAAGAGGTGCACAGTTTAGCACGTTATCCACAAGCATACACGTGTTACTCTCAATGTTATGTTAATGGGTCAAGTTTGTTGTTTGGGATCGGGATTGGAACAAGAGGACTCAAAATTCCGATGTTATGGTCGAAGATGGTGATTTAACATACTATGGTATTATCCAAAACATTATTGAGCTACGATATGCTAATGGAATGCCCGTGGTCATTTTTGATTGCACATGGTTTAATACTGATCCTAAAGAGAGTGGTAGCACTAAGATGGACTACGGACTTCTATCCGTAGACACTTCCTCCACTTGGTACGAAGATTGACCTGATTACCTAGCCACAACCGCAAGGCAATTCTTTTACTTAGATGATCTAAAAGCTGGCGAACCATGGAAAGTTGTCAATGTTGTTTCTCACAGGGGGACATATAGTGTGAGATCACTTGCACGAGACGAATAATTTGAAGATGACCCTTATCAAGAGCAAAGGGCCACTAACATAACAAGTGATGTACAACCTTATGACTATTCCGTGGACGACAATGTTGAAGAACAAATTCCAAGGGCAAGGCGACAATTATACTTGGGTGAAGAAGATGATATGTTTGAAACAGACAATGAGAGTGTAGGTGATGAAGATGATGAAATGATGTTGGATGAGAAAGATGATCAATCGGAGGATGATGATGATGAAATGGATGATTCAGGGGATGGTGATGAAATGGATGAATCAGGGGATGATCAAAGTACTTAATTATGTGCATGAAATGGATATGTTTGAAACTAATTTGTTGTTGTACCTCTTATGATGTAAACTTCAAATTTATGTGTTTTGTGTGTTTACAATTTGGTTTCTCAGTGATTGGAGGGGCTAAATAATGCAGGTTTTTATGTATTTTGGCACTGGATAATTGTGCAGATTGGGGGAAACTGAAATTTTGTAAGCAGGGATTACGTGACATAAATTACAAACAATGTCGCGTAAAGATATGTAAGCATTTGGTCGGGTAGCCTATCGGGTGCCCTAGCTTTTCACGCAGCATTTCGGTCGGGTAGCCTATCGGGTGCCCTGGCATTTCACGCAGCATTTGGTCGTGTAGCCTATCGGGTGCCCTAGCTCACATTTTGCCAAATAATCACTCATCACAGGGATTACGTGACATAAATTACAAACAATGTCGCGTAAAGATATGTAACATGACCCAAATAAAGGCCCACTACCAGAATGCTATACTCATCCCACAAAACCCTAAGTGTTTCTCACCCGTGTCTTCGTCCACATCGTCTCCAGCTGCAGTGCCTTCTTCATCGACCTCCAACCTTCAAACCACATTGTCTCCAACCTTCCTCCACATCGTCTCCAGATCGGAATGGAGAAATCAAAGAACGCTGCCCAGAGGCGTCCGGATGAGGTTGAAGTGACTAGCCGGCGTGGTATGCTGCTTCGCTCTCCGTCGATTCGCAGGCCAGCAAACAAGTTCCGGGATGCTCCGGTTAGGCCTACAACTGGTTACTTATCGGCAGGGGACTCTCCAGGGCGAACGCCATCGCCGCCATCTCCAGCTAGGTATGAAGAACCATTCATTGGCCCTGAGATACGGCAGACAGCGCTCGAGAGCAATAGTTAGTGCAATGGAGCGTTCGGACCGCATGAAGCGGTTGTCTGCAATCAAGACTCCACCCGCGCCTCATGCCAAGAAACTAGCCCAGCCACTCCCCCCTCGACATACTCCTCCACGTAAAGCTAAGAAAGTAGTCCAGCCTCGACATACTCCTGCCATTGAAGAACTCCCCAACAAGACAAAAGAGAAGAGAAAAGTGCCTAGCGAACCCCCCAACAAGACAAAGGAGAAAAGAAAATTGCATCGTGCACAAGCTCCTGTCATTGAAGAACCTCCTGCTATAGTCGAACCTCATCCGCAAGCTCCTGCCATCGAATGCCCTCCAGCCATAGACGATCATCGTCCACAAGCTCCTAGGAAACGCCAAACCCCAATGCCAACTACCATGCTGCCCCGGAGGTCTCCTAGGGCTATTTCTAAGTCCACAGGTCGAGTGTTTCACCAATCTCGACCTGCGATGCCCAATTTTAGTGCCCCTGACCCACCTGCTATGGCCAACAGTCCACCACCTCCATCCCCTCCACTCCCTGCTTTTCCTGTATCCCCTCCCATGTCCGATGATGATGAAGCCCCTGCTCCTGATTTTGATCCATCATTCGAGAATAATATTTCCGACAATGAGGGCGAAGATAATTCAGATAATCTTCCAAGCATCCGATGCAAGAGCACGGGCTATGTGGTGATATGTATACACATTTTCTAATGATTAAATAATTTTTCTTACGCTTTTAAATGGCTGAATAATTGTGTTTGTTGCATCCACAGCATTAATGAATTGTGTTTGTTGTATAACAGGGGATGAAGGAGGAGAGAAAAGGAAAGTAAGGGGAGTTGTCAATGGGATAACGGTGGCTAACTATAAGGTCATCCACAACAAAGGGCAGCCGATTAAGGTGGACTTACGGCCTGATGGTAGGGGGTCGGTGAATAGAACGGTGTCAAGTCTGCTAATTCATGAGATTGGAAGTGCAGTTAGGGACAAAGTTCCCATGATGGCCGCATCATTCAAAAAGCTTACGGAGGAAGACAGAAGATGTGTATATGACCACTTGAGTGTAAGTAGTACTTTATGAAGAACAATATTTCATTTCATTAAGAACTAAGTTATAATTCTAACCAATTTTATTTTCACTGCAGCCAAACTTTGTCATTATTGCAAAGGATGACCCGCTATGGATTTACATCTTTAAAAAAAAGCCACGGAGAGGTACCGTGATTGGAAGTGCGACTGTAAAAGCTTTTTTTTTAATCCATGGACCTGATGTTATTCCCCGAGAGTTTCTGGATCGCCCTGATCAATGGAAATGGCTTGTGAGCCACTTTACTGAACCCAAAAACCAGGTTATAATATAACTGATTTCAGTGATTTCACTTATTTCTTAATTTGTATTCAGTGCTCTTAACTTGTTCAAAATTTCTAATGATAGGAAAGGGGTAAGAAAATGTCTGCTGTGCGAACAATGGCAGAGAGAATGAACCACACCTCCGAAAAATGTCCTTTCTACGTGAGAGCTGCAATACTAGTCGAGGATGGAGAAAAGGCACCTAACATAGGAACCTTCAGCCATGTCTACTCTAAAGATCCTATCGGTGCTGCCCTTGCAGTTAAGTGTTTGCAATTTGCTGTTGAATTTATTTTTTATATTTTACATGGTTAATACTTGGTGAATAATTGTATATTTGTTGTTGGTCAGTACTTGTTGGTGATTACATGTATATTTGCTGTTTTACATGACAACAGTGATCTTGTTGGTGAATACAATGTATATTTGTTGTGTATGTATATTTGGTTTTTAAGTCAATGACCTTGTTGTTGTGTATGTTTATGTAAACAATCTTGTTGCTGAATATTTTCTGAACAGCGGCAATGACATTTACTGAATACATTTTTCTTGTTGATGATCAATGTATTTTGGTGACCATGCTGCTGAATACATTTACTGTTACATTTTCTGAATATATACATGTATACTTGCTGTGTATACATGTATGGTTGGTGAATACAACAATGATCTTGTTCCCAATTTATTTACTCTTTATTGTGTATGTGTAAAAAAAAATGCAAGACAACGTTCAACAGTTTTTGGAAAATCAGAATGGGGATGAGCTCGAGGAACCTAGTGTCCTGAATGAGGAAAGACCAATTCCACTTGCCACAGAACTTGAAATCATGACCCAAGTTATTGGCCAGAAGCATGGGACGTACATTTCTGGAACTGGAAAGTCCTTCAAGAGGCCACCCCTCCCGCGAGGGGGTGCGAGAAACTCAGAACTCAAAGACCAACTCCAAAAGGAAAGAGAGGAATTTCTTGCAAAACAGGCTACACTTGAAGACAGGATACGAGTCCTTGAAGACCTGGTTGTTCGAGGTGGTTCAGCAAATACAAATGGCAACAATATCTCCGAAGGTGCGACTAGTTATGTCCCTAGAAACTGATATTTTTAATTCTCGTACTAGTTCCTTGAAACTCAGGTTATAAGACTTCAATTTATGTAATATGTGGCCCTGCAACACACATAGACAATTGTGTGTTTGCTCTTTTGTATAAGGGTTGCCGGAATGTTAAATGTTGGCCGGATTTCTATTTATAATTGGCCGGATTTCTGTTTGGTACCTTATGATGTAATCCTTTTTATGCGACAGTTTCTTGTATGTTATTACAGTCAGTTGTTCTTTATGTGATATCTTGTTTGTATATTATTTCAGTTTATGTGCTTTTATGCGATATTCTGTTCCCCATTTTTTAAGCTTATGTTCTTTTATGCGACATTATGTTGTTAATTCTTAAAGCTTATGTTATTTTATGCGACATTATTTTATCTATTTTTATAGCTTAAGTTCGGTTATACGACAATATGTTTTCAACATTTGTCGCGTATACATTTTTATACTACCGCAACATCATATGGTTTTAAGCGTAAAACAGGTAACGCGACAATTGTGAATCCTAACTTTGTCTCGTAAAACAGATAATGTGACAAATTTTGAAAAATATGTTCATTATAATAATGTTTTTGCGACAAACATATCAAACTGTTGTCCCATAAACAGGTATATGCGACAACGTTTTTGCGCCAATGTTCAAAATTTGTCGCGTAGGATGTAAAATGGTGTAGTATAAATGTAGCGTATGTCCATTAAAGAGCAAAACTCATTCCAGTTTTATGTGACGTACTAAAGAAAATGCCGCTTAAAGAAAACTTTAAGCGACATTTTTACATTACGCTACTAGGCTTACGTGACATATTTTACGCGACATTTAGTTGGTCGCATAAAGATTATGCGACAAATATAGGACATTATGCGACAGAAAAAAAAACATGTCCTAATCTATAAAATGGTGTAGTGTACGTACTACGTATCTCGTGAGCAGTATTGAAAATTCCTAGAGTAGGCTTCTTGTTGCAGACGAAGCACTTCTTATTATTGGAATGATGCTGCCAAACACAAAGAACTGAGATTAATTTGAGATGCACAAGGATAGAACTTGTGACATCTCTATAATGGAAATTAAATAGGCAAAGTAAACATAAGAAGAGCACACTCGAACATGGAGCAACAATAAGAGGTTGTGTCTTGCTGGGAATTTAAAAGTACAAGTCCTTGTCACCAAGCTTCATAAACAAACCCCACTGCAGAAAATCTATTTTCACTAAGTTTTAGTTAATTCTAAGAAAATTGTAGATCAAGTATATATACCACATTTGATCACTGTTTCTCAACTGCGACATATCTATGAGCATTCCAAAACAATCGAGGTTGTGCATCAGAAAAGCATAGCTAGCTTAACAGGTCACAGCTCTGATTACCAATTTTTTTTATACCCCTTTTGCTAATTGACTCTCACTGGACTATGATGGTTGTGCAAATACGGAAAAAAAATTCTACGAAGTGAAAATAATTGTACTAAGCTTGAAGATGAGATGATAGAAATATATAACCTTCAATGCACAATGCTCGCAGAAATAGTGCTTGCATGTAGTCACGACGGGATCAACAAATGACTTTCTGCAAATGAAACAAGCAAAAGGCAGACCATCCTCATCATCCTCGTCACTAGGTTCATCTTCCTCGTCATCCGAGTTCAATGCTTTCAAAGCAAGCTTCCTCTTCCTTTCTTTCTCAGCTTCATCCCACTCCCTCTCCATTTGCCATCTAGACTTATAATCCCCACGATCATGCGCATAAACTTGCAAGAATCTCTCCATATCCACAATACCCAGTCTCTTTATAATCCTTACAAATATCTGGCTGATAATCAAACCTCGCCGAAACTCTAATATGCGCAGATGCTCTAAGTGGCCCGTGCGAACCACCAGCCTTTTCACTACTTATCGTATGTTTCTCGCCTAAACCCAGCCTTATAATCAGTATACCCATGAATACCCTTATAAAGCTTCTCATCTCCCTCCCCTTTTTTCTTTCCTTTCAACGCCCCCTCCCCTTGCTTCAAAACCCTCTCTTATCGCCCGAGCATCCCTCGAGAAATCCGTCTCAGTTTCCAGTGTGGCAGTCGCCTTGTTATCGTTATGTACCTGAATTTCCTTAGAAGATTCAAATTGAAAAATCGGCTGCTTAGCATCTTCTTCATTGTCAGCTTCTGAGTACCATTTTGAAGCCCCAATCGAAAAGCTCAAACCGTTATCTTTCTGTTGCTTCCTCTTATATTGCACTCTCAACAGTCTTGTCTTCATTCTCATCACCATCCTCATCATGTGCCATTTTCCTAAAATTCTTGTTCCTAACCGGTGCTTTCACAAATTTGCAAACTTCAAAACCACCGGAAAAAAAACCAAATTCATAAATGTACATATATACCAAAACACGTTTCACATGAAATCCGGCGAATAATCTTTACACACATCACAAACCAGTAGAATACAAAACTTACCTGGTTCCTGCTGCCGCTGACCAGACTCTGGCTGCTCCGACATCCCAACTGGGCTCAGATCAATTATATCAATGCGTTCCAGCAAACCCTAAAACTTCACAGCTCGACAAATATTTCACACCCTAATTTTCAGATCGGTAAAAACAGTAGAAGACGAAGAGAGAAATATCAAATTTTTAGGTGTCACGAGTCTATCGATCTCGGTTCGTTTCGGTTTAGTTTGGCGGGTATGGTCGGCTCCTCAAATATAGTTCGAGCCGAACTAATTGAGAATTTCAATAAATGGAAAAAATAAAACAGGCCGAATAGGTGGAAGGCGAATATTAAACTTGGTTGAATTTGAACTCAACAAAAGCCCAAATAAATAAAGGTTTGCATGTTCTTGCAATCACCCAGCAGTCAATCAGCTAAACACATTCAAATCTGCCAAATCTTTTTAAGAGATTATGCATCGATTTTGCATCTGAATCGATACATAATGTTTGAACATTATGCATCACGTAATTACGCATTGAAACAGAACCGATTCATAATGTTTTATCTGTAGTAGTGCTGATCAAGACATAACATCCCAAAACAACATAAGACCGAAACAGAACAACTACTTGGATTGTCCCTCGATATGACTAACTACGGACACAGTCTAAAAAATAAAAATGTCAAGTAAAAACAATCTTTATAACAAACATAAAGGAAAGATGTGGGATGTGATGACTAAATTCCGGAATGTCAACCTTCTTTGCACATGAAGCTACTGCATTCCCTTATATGGGATTGCATCAAGTCTCGTCTACGCGTTCCTCTTTGTTCTTGTGAGCTAGCTAGCTCATCTTAGTATTCTCCTCACATGACACATGTTGCACGCTACAATTATTCCGCGCCTCCAGTAGACGAAAACATTAGCCAATCAGCTGCACACATCCTTTTTTGAAAAATTAAGTATTGTGTAATACAAAATGCTTATTTTAGAAGCGTTGTTTATTTTACGGAAAATAGGCACGGTTTTCTTTTTTAGAACATTGTATGTTCTACAAAAATTAATACGCATTGATTCATTGAGTTTTTTTTATTGTGGGTTTACATGCAACACAAGGAATACATCACACACATTGTATATTTCGGATACATATATATTTCTAGATCTCGTTTGAAGCACAGGTCACACATACACCACCCCGAACTTGAACTTGGATTATTCTTTAAAGCACATGCCATCTGACACTTCTGACTATAAAACCCACGAGTCAATACACCTCTCCATAGTAGGACCTTAGCGTCTTAAGCGCGCCTCCGCGAGAGGGTAGATTCATAACACCTGCAAGCGTCCACAAGGGACGAGGAAGAGAAAGGAGACCACAAGGGACGAGGAACAGAAAGGAGAATAGGAAAACACTCACAAAAGATAGAGGAAAGGTCCACACCATAGGTGAGACTAGGAAAATATACAAAATTGTGGAAGGAAAAGTGTCATGGTGGAGTTTGGACCCTTGACCTTGTCAATTGCAAGGCAAGTGCTCAACCAACTCAACCACTACCTTGTTGGCTAAAGATCCATTGAGTTTTAAGTCTCTATATAGCAAGTAAATATATACAGGAATGTTTTAAATTCCTATATATAAATACCAAGAGTAAGGATCCGGTGCAAAGTTAATTTTTTGGTACAAAATACAAACTAATAATAGCCCTTGATCTTGTGATTTGGATGGATGAGATTAAATCTTGATTTTTTGGTGTTTTTCTTGGTGACGAATTATAAAATGAAACTGACGAACTATTACGTCATTTCATTTTTTGGCTCGTCTTTTTCATTTTTCGGCTCGAAAAGTGACGAACTATAAAATAATTTTGACGAATTATAAAATAAACTAACGAATTATAAAATGATTTTGATGAATTTTGTATTTTATACCAACATTTAACTTTGTACCTGATCTTGACCCTAAACACCAAATTCACATTTTCTACGTTTATTAACATTTTAAAATTGAATTACACAATAAAGATAATGTACAAAGCATATTTTTGGTGCAAAATGCATGGTCGTCAAAAATGGGTTATAATTTGTCGACGAAAAACCAAATGTACGACATAGTTCGTTACGAATAATTTATAATTCGTCACCGAGAAATTAATCATAAACGGAATTTAATATCGTGATTTAATCTCATCCGTCCAAATGATCAAATCAATGACTATAATTAGTTTTTATTTTTATAAAAATGTACCTCTACATCAGATCCTTTTTCTTAATTTAGAGTGACTTTTAATTTTATATACAGGAAGGTTTTAATTAAATTCAATACTATTGACTTTCTTAAATTGAAATTTATATTGAATACCCCAACTTTTATTATTCATCATCTTCTTGTTTTCCGAAATAATGCATCCATATTTCCAACTTCTTCAATAATACTACATTGTATCACATGCAAAAGACTCTTCTACTTGTACACATGTCAATATGCACTTTGAGAAATAAATTAGTGTTGATTTTGGCTCTCAGATAATTTAGGATAATTGAAGTGTTTACAGGGGGCTAGAATTGGTCAGGATGACCAGGAGGAGAATGGATTTCTATTGCATTGAGGAACCTGGTTTACTCCAAACGGCGTCGCTTCACTGGGCGGGCAAGCGAAACGCTGACGTTCAGACCACGCAGGAATTTTTTAACCGTTGATCAAAACGGAAGCGCTGAAGATGAAGCGTAGTCGTTTTACCAAAAGCGGTGCTCGGTGTGTTTAAAGGAACGTCGTCGTTCAGGTTAGGTAATTCTGTTACTCGACGTCGTCGTTTCTTCAATCCTCTAACGGACATATAAGGAGCGTCCGAGTGGCCGAGTCAAGCAACGAGTTCAATCTGGAAAATTGGGGGTTTCGGGTTCTTGAGGTGATTTCTACAATTCGATTGCGTTCATTCGAAATTGAGTTGTGTGATAAGCTGTGTAGAGTTCTCTGAGTGTAAACAACTGTATTCACTTTTATTATCAATAAAAGACAATCTTTCTGGCTGGAGTAGGTCCTTGATAGGAGGGGGCCGAACCAGGGTAAATTCCTTTGTGTTTTCTTCTGTTTTTGTTGTCGATCCTTGCAAGATTAGCTTTCGTGACTTTACAATTGGTATCAGTAGCTGTTTACTGCAAGGATGGTGTCGACCAAAGTCGAAATCGACCAGTTTGATGGGAAGACTGACTTCGCACTTTGGAGGCAACGGATGAGAGCCATTCTGGTTCAAATGAAGGTGGCTAAGGCATTGAAGCCGGACACTGAAATGCCAGTAACACTTACAACAGATGAAAAGGAAGAAATGAAGGAGATGGCCTATAGTACAATCATCCTACATTTGGGGTGATAAGGTGCTGAGAGAAGTGATCAAAGAGAAGTTTGCAGCTGGAGTTTGGTTAAAGCTGGAATAACTATACATGACCAAGACTCTCACCAATAGAATCTACTTGAAAGGTAAACTATTTGGTTTCAAGATGGATAGTGATATGTCTATTGATGAGCAGTTGATGAATTTGCAAAAATAGTCATAGACCTTGAGAATATTGGTGAAAAGATTGATGATGAGGATCAAGCCATTATGGTGTTGAACTCTTTGCCCTCATTCTATGCTACTTTTGTGGACACTATGAAATACTCTAAGGATGCTCTAACCATGGAGAAAGTTCTGGCTACTTTGAAGCAAAATCAGTTGGACTCAAAGACCAGTTCTGGGATAGCTGATGGATTAGTGGCTCAGGGGAAGTTTCGGAAGAAGAAATTTCCTAAGAAAGGTGCCATGCTTGGAAACCAGCAGAGGACTACAAACCAAGAGAAATAGAGCAGTGACAAGAAGAAACTGAAGTGTTATTTCTGTAAGAAGGAAAGGCACTTTAGGAGGGATTGCCCTGACAGACTGAAGAAACCAAATGACAAAGGTCATGAAAGGGGAGAAGCTGCTTTGGCTGAAGAAGAGTATGATTCTGCAGAGGCTTTGGTAGTCACTAGAAGGGATCCTGAGACAAGGTGGATCCTTGATAGTGGCTGTTCTTGCCACATGACCCCTCACATGGAATGGTTCAGAGACTTTAGAGCACAAAACCAAGGCTCAGTTCATCTAGGCAACAATGAATTCTGCAAGATGGAGGGCATTGGAACTGTCTTAATTAAGGTGGAGGATGGACCTGAGATCATACTCTCAGGTGTCGGGTATGTGCCTAAACTAAAGAGGAATCTGATTTCTTTAGGAATGCTTGAGGCACATGGTTGCATATTTAAGGCAGAACTTGGAAAGATTGAAGTGTTTAAAAATGATAGTTTGAAGTTACGAGGAACTAGAAGCAATGGAATATATATTTTGTCTGGTGATGTTGTTGTGAATGACTACTTGAATTATTCTGAAAGAAACATTGATAAAACTGTTTTGTGGCATTTGAGATTAGGACATTTGGGACAGATTGGTTTATCTAAGTTGTTTGATCAAGGCTGCTTAGGTAAAGATCAGATTAGAAAATTGGATTTCTGTGAAAATTGTGTTCTAGGGAAAGCCACAAAATTGAATTCTGGTAAGGGCATTCACAAAACAAAGGCAAAACTGGATTACATTCACTCAGATTTATGAGGACCAACTAAGGTCCAGTCACATGGTGGAAAAAGATACTTCATGTCCTTAATAGATGATTTTTCTAGGAGATCATGGATTTATTTCTTATCTAACAAGTCTGATGCTTTTGAGACTTCTAAGGTTTGGAAATTGATGATAGAAAATCAGACTGGACAGAAGGTAAAGTATCTCAGGATAGATAATGGTCTTGAATATCTTGATAAAAATTTCTTGGATTTCTGTAAAGAATCAGGTATCACCAAGCACCGCACTGCTCCTGGAAACTCACAGCAGAATGGACTGGCTGAGAGGTTCAATAGAACCATTTTGGAGAGGGTAAGATGCATGTTACCGCAGGCAGGTATGCCAAAAAGTTTTTGGGCTGAAGCAGCTCATACTGCTTGTTATTTACTAAATAGAAGTCCATCATCTGTTCTGAATTTTAAGACACCTATGCAAATATGGTCTGAAAATGTAGAGAACTATGAAAGACTTAAAATTTTTGGTTGTGCTGCCTATGCATCTGTTAAACAGGGTAAGCTTGATCCAAGGGCATTAAAATGTATTTTCATTGGTTATCCCGATGGAGTTAAAGCTTATAAACTGTGGTGTTTGGAAAATGATCATAAGAAAATTTTTATTAGCAAGGATGTGACCTTTAATGAGCTTGAATTTCCTTTAAAGAAAAATGTTCAAACTGATCATATAAACTTGGAAGTTGTAGAACCTGTGAGTGCGGGAAATGCTGGGAATACCACAACTGAGGTGGAGGTTCAAGGGGAGCCTGAGTCTACTGATGAAGGCATTTCCCAGCAGGATGATGAGGAAGGTAATGTGGAAGGTAGTTCTCATAACTCATATCAGGACTTTTGGCTAACTAGGGATAGACAAAGGAGACCAGTTAGACAACCTGGTAGATATGGTTATGAAGACCTTATAAACTTTGCCTGTCTAGTTGCTGAGAATATAACTGAGTCTGAACCTCTTAATTACACTGATGCTATAAATTGCAAGGAAGGTAAGCTGTGGTTGCTGGCAATGAACTCAGAGATGGATTCCTTGAAGAAGAATCACACTTGGGACATTGTTGACAAACCTGGAAAGGCAAGGATAATTGGCAGCAAGTGGATTTTCACAAGGAAAGAAGGGATACCATGGGTGGAAGCACCAAGGCTAAAAGAAAGGTTAGTTGCTAAGGGATTTTCCCAGAAGGAAGGTATAGATTTCAGTGAAATTTATGCACCTGTTGTGAAGCACAGATCTATTAGGATACTCTTATCTCTAGTTGCCAATTTTAATCTTGAGTTGGAACAATTAGATGTTGAAACTGCTTTCTTGTATGGTAGCTTAAATGAAATAGTTTATTTAAGGCAACCAGAAGGTTTTTGTGTTGGAGATCCTGATAAAAGGGTATGTTTGCTGAAAAAATCATTGTATGGCTTGAAACAATCACCTAGACAATGGTATAGGAGATTTGATGAATTCATGATGAAATGTGAGTTTAAAAGATATAGCTATGATTGGTGTATCTATTTTAAGAGATTGGAAAATGATTATGTCATAAATCTCTTATTATATGTTGATGACATGTTGTTAGCTAGTAAAGATTTGAAAGCCATAACTGATTTAAAAAAAACAGTTAGCTACTAACTTTGAAATGAAAGATCTTGGTGCAGCTAAAAAGATTTTAGGTATGCAGATTATAAGAGACAGGAGACTGGGTACTTTGTTCTTATGTTAGTCTAATTACTTGAAGAAAGTGGTGGAAAGGTTTGATATGCTGAATGCAAAACCAGTGGGCATACCTGTTGCTGGTCACTTTAAGCGGAGTAAAAACCAAGAGCTTGAAACAGATCAAGAGGGGGAAGTCACTAGCAAGTGGTGAAATGGCTGTTAAGATATATTAAGGGGACTCTTGATAAAGGGCTAATGTTTGGTGGTGATCAGCATAGTTCTGAGATTATTGAAGGCTATGTGGACTCAGATTTTGCTGTGAATATTGACACAAGGAAATCTCATACTGGACTAGTGTTTTCTGTTTATGGAACAGCAGTGTCATGGAAGGCAAACCTGCAGAAAGTGGTGGCCTTATCTACCACAGAAGCAGAGTTTATGGCTATTACTGAGGCTGATTAGATTAGTTAAACATGGATGACGCAAGGGGTAGAAAGATTGTATTTTTGGATGGATAAAATTATCAGGAACCAAGGTGGAGATTTGTTGATTTTAACTCTCACATAATTTAGGATAATTGAAGTGTTTACAGGGGGGTTTACATGGCTGGAATTGGTCAGGATGGCCAGGAGGAGAATGGATTTCTATTGCAGTGAAGAACCTGGTTTACTCCAAACGGCATCGCTTCACTGGGCGGGCAAGCCAAACGCAAACATTCAGACCACGCGGGAATTTTTTAAGCGTTGATCAAAATGGAAGCGCTGAAGATAAAGCGTAGTCGTTTTACCAAAAGCGGTGCTCGGTGTGTTTAAAGGAACGTCGCCATTCAAGTTAGGTAATTCTGTTACTCAACGTCGTCATTTATCAATCCTCTAACAGACATATAATGAGCGTCTGAGTGGCCGAGTCAAGCAACGAGTTCAATCTGGAAAATTGGGGGTTTCGGGTTCTTGAGGCGATTTCTGCAATTCGATTGTGTTCATTCGAAATTGAGTTGTGCGATAAGCTGTGTAGAGTTCTCTGAGTGTGTAAACAATTGTATTCACTTTTATTATCAATAAAAGACAATCTTTCTGGCTAGAGTAGGTCCTCGATAGGAGGGGGCCGAACCAAGGTAAATTCCTTTGTGTTTTCTTTTGTTTTTGTTGTCGATCCTTGCAAGATTAGCTTCTGCAACTTTACAATTAGTATAAAAATTCTCTCCAAATAGTTTTAAAAAAATACGTTACTCATCTGCCATGGATGCTATGCATTTTGTTCAAGCAAGTGTTTCACTTTCAATATTGTTATTATTCTTTGTTGCTGCTTCTGTAGTAGGTGGGTAGCTGTGGTAACTTCTTCGCTCAATCATATAACGTAAACATCCGAAATAACTTGACCGAACCTGTAACAATTCATTGCAAGTTTAGGATGATGATCTTGGCAGCCAAAGGTGAAATCTTCCCGTGTTAGATGAGATGTTGTTCTGGTCGGGTGCAGAACAATATCTAGAATAACTTATGCGACAATTAATGCAGTGTGGAAATTAAAATGACTCGCAAAATTATTACCCAGTTCGGCGTTAACGAGCCTACGTCTGGGGGGCTGTCTCTTAGCCCGGTGGATTGCAATTCACTAATAACGAGTATTGTGAGTACAGGGTTTTATGTTTACAGTGTACCTCTTAAACAACCTGAGCCTCAGACACTCTAGCAATTGCAAACTAGGTCTCCCCCTAGATCTGAGCTCCTCTTCCGTATCCACCTCTGTGATCCTCCGTGAGTATCAGCACCTTCTCCCGAATGCGCAGTTTAGAACACCAGTGCGTGTACCTTGAACGTTGTTCTACGATCAGTCTACCGAGCACTAAAACAGACTGAATCTGAGCACCGTGAATAATCAGAGTGATTATATCGCCGGCCGATTACCTCCACCTCCCTTCAATGAATATGAGCGTGAGTAATTTCTCCGTAAGTGCTGACTAACACCGAGGCATTAGCCTTACTTATATAGTACGGTAGAAATCCTAGAACGAATAGGATTCCTAGTCTAAACCTCCTATATCTTTAGGAAAATCTTTCCTAATATCTTGCGCATATCTTCTTGTAGAGAATCCTCCTATATCTTCAATCTCGTTTAGGAAACCTTTGATTATCTTCTTTGCGAAGATAGCTTCAAGAGCAAGCAACCGACTCTATGGATATCTTCGATAATCAACAAGCACCGACTTGCCATATCTGTTATAGGAAGTCTCTGCTGCGTCTGAGTTGTTCCACGTCGGTTGAAACAAGTTGCCTAATCAGAATTAGGAAACTTCTATCTTCTGTCCTTCCATATGCAACCGCCTTGATCTCCAACGGTCGACTGTGTTTCCTAATCTGAATTTAGGAAACATTCCATCTGCTCTAACTTGTTCCAGTACAGTTGTCTCTTCCAGTCTTGAACAACAGCTTGAACAACTATACTAAGTTTTGTCAAACTACATGTCATAAATCTAACAGAAGGTGCATGGGATTTCTCTTTCAGGAATCATATCAGTGGCAAGACACGTTTCTGGTGTGATGTGTACTGGACGGGAAGTATTCGACGCATTCTACCCCATATATGTTTTTTTATTCTTTCTTTAGTAATTGTCGTTCCTAGCGGGTTGTAATTGCGAGTGGTTTTTAAAACGACGAGGACCTTGTTACATTAAAAAATAGGGAAAACTACAAAAACATAACTTGAACTATCACCTCATTTCAAATCAAGTATCGAACTATCAAAAGTTTCAACTTAAGTACCTGAACTACCTCCTCATTCCAAATCAAGTACAAAACTATCAAAAGTTTCAATTCAAGTACCGAACTACCAATTCTTTTCAATTCAAGTACGCACTAATAAAAAAAAGTACCCACTAATCAAACCCCATATTTATTTTCTTAATAATTAGTATTGTTAAGTAAAATAATTAATAAACTATTATATGTTAACTTTTAACCCGATTAAATAACTAAATGAATATATTTATCTTTAATTTTATCAATTGAGTAATAAAACTTACATAATGCCATATAAATTATAAATACTTACAAATGACAAAAATTTCTCCTAAATTAGACAAATTATGTTTACAAATTTTAATCAAAATTTTTATGCTTTTAATTTTGGATTGTGTGTTTCAATTCAATTATTTGAATTGAACTGATAAATAATTTTTAATTTAATAGGAATATTTATATCAATTAAAATATTTATTTATTAGATGGTTATTATATAAGTGACGAGTGAACTAAAAATAATCATAATTTAGAAATATATAACGTAATATTGTATTACTATTATATTTCCATTTTAGTATGTTTTTGATACTCAAATGTTAAATTATAATAAGTTTATGTTTCGGTACTTGAATTGAAAAAGAGCTGATAGTTCGGTACTTAAATTAAAACTGTTGATAGTTTGGTACTTGATTTGAAACGAGATGATTGTTCAGTACTTCAATTGAAATGTTTGATAGTTCGGTACTTGATTTGAAATGAAGTGATAGTTCAGGTCATGCTTTTGTACTTATTCCTAAAAAAAAAAATATGATACAGTAAAGACGTGTAGAAAGTGGGGTTGGAGAGGAAAATAATTGACCGGATGAGTTATTATTAAGTCTTTGTAATATCTTGATGTATTACAAGTGAAAGTCATCAATTTGTTTTGTTTTTTTGCCCTTTGTTGAAATTTTGATAGTATGAACCATGATTTAGAAGTTGGCGATGATCAGGGCTCCAATTTGTACATTTTTCTATTCTCAAAGTATAGTGTATGATTCCAATTAAAAAAAAAAGGTATAGTGTATGATAATACTACAAGCGTTTGGGTTTGTGGTTGGACGAAGTGCCAAAAGGCGGATGTGGAGATGAAGCAAGTCAAAAAAAAAAAAACAAATTGCCTCATCTAGTTTACAATTCCAAAGAATACTCAACTCACGTATTCGAGGCAATTTTTTTACAAATAAAATTAATTATAAACGGTGTTATTTAACAAATTAGTTTATTGTTATAGTCCGAAAATAACTAAATTGAAACTGAAATAATCCAGACTCTTATTTGAAATAAGATAAGTAGTCAAAATAAAATTTTTTTTTTTTGTAATTGCCTCCAATTATTTAATTTTATATTCATTCTGATAGCTCAACTTGATCATTTTATCTCAGTATTTGCGTGGCAGAGAACAGACGAGAGCAAAGACAAAAACATTCCACAATTTTTCACCGGCAAAAATTCACAATCTGTTTTCTTTTCTCTCTTCTTCATTTTCTATTTTCCATTTTTTTTTAAAATAGCTTCATCGCTGCTCTACTTATTACCCAGAATTTGAAAAGTACAAGGACAAAAAAACGCATTGATTGATTGAGACGTACTTGTTTAGTGAGCAGTTTTTGTTGAAATCCGTGGGCTATTTTGCTGTATATGGGGACACCTTCATTCACCGTTGTTTTTGAATCTGCTAGCGCTAGGGCTTTGCATCACTGTTCATCGCCAGATTTGTATTTTTCTCTCTTTTCAAGGTTACTTATTATTCTCTGTTTTATTATTAATTGGTTGAATTTCTTAACATTTTTGGTTTAGGGTTTGTTTTGAAATAAGGATTTGTATATGATTTTGCTGATTTCTTGTGTGTCTGGATTGGTTGTGGGACACTGAGTTTTCGTATATTTTCCTGTATTTATGTTGAGAACTTTCGAGACACTGATTTCGTATGGTGAAGCAAGATCTGTATGTGTTGATTGAAGTTGGGTTTTCAAATGGTGTAATGGGGGCCGGAAGTGTTATAGGACTTGTGGAAGTGTTTTGTTGAGAGCTTGAGAAGTGTATTGGATTTATAGTTATGCAGCCTATATTAGTTGTCTCTTGAAGTATTTTTATCGGCAATGTATGAAGATCATAAACCCCAACTATTTCGTGTTTGTTTGTTTCAATACTCTTTCAGAAGTTTTTTAAGTTATCAGTAAAGGTAAAGGTTTCAAATTCAAGAGAGCCATCCATTGAATTTAAGCTCATCAGCCTGTGTTGTGTTTTTCTGATTTTATTCGTTATCTCTAGTTCTTTATTCTGAGTTGAACTGATGAGGAATCATGCTCGCAGTATTTTCATTGTGGTTTTGTGGGCTTATTGTTGGACTCGTGTTGATTGAATATACATTTATGTCTGTTAATGCAGAATTTATAATGACAGAAATCTAACACAAGATGGAAGATTAGACTTTGGGCTATGCATACCATTTTCACTGGTCATCTGGAGTGATCTGAATGAAAAAGGACATGTTCCAGTTTCTAAACAGCTGATATGAAGACCCAGCAGCCCCAGGTATGTTGCTATGTGCTCATTCTCAAATGGCAATTTAGTTATGCGCAAAAAAAGAAGTCTATTCAAGAAGATCTGGTGTATCCACACAACAAGAAGTAGTATTTGTATTACATGTTTATTCAAGATCATCTCGCAAGGACTATCATATGCTCTTGTAACCAACATGACGACACTACTCACAGGAATCTCAGTCTACGCCGGAAGTACCAGTTTCCACTCAACTTTCTCATGAATCGCAAACTGATCACCAAAATAGCATGACTGATCCCCCAGTAGCTGACTCAGGCTCGGTTTCCACTTCAAACAATGACAATAAGAAGGTCTCTCGCCAAGATATAGAACTTGTAAGACTAAATATTCATTCTAAAGTACCCATTTATTAATGGCACATACGTGTCTTAATCTTATCTCTTTAACGAATCTCTTAGGTGCAAAATCTGATAGAAAGATGCCTACAGTTATATATGACAAGAGACGAAGTGGTCAGAACTCTATTGACTCGTGCAAAGATTGATCCTGGATTCAGTGCATTAGGTACGCCGGAATAAGTATTTGATTGCTCGGGGTTTACAAACTGGTAATTTATCTGAGATATGGCTTTTGTTGAATAGTGTGGCAGAAGTTAGAGGAAGAGAATGCTGACTTTTTCAGGGCATATTACATTAGGCTAAAGTTGAAGAAGCAAATATTGTTGTTCAATCATTTATTAGAGCAACAATATCATTTGATGAAGTATCCTGTGCCGCCAAAGGTTCCGTTAGCTCCTATACAGAATGGAATCCATCCAGTGCCTGGTAAATTGTCAATTGTCATCTTATTCCGTTCTGGCAATTGGCATTTTTTTGCCCTGGTATTGTTCACACTGTTGCTAATTAGAGCATCACTTCGCCTAGGGGAGAGCATTTGAATATTACCATTTCACCGTTATATCGACTACATTATACTATTCCGGTTTCCGAATTATATATTCTAATAGTTTTTTTTTAATCAGAATTTCAGAACCTTTTATAAAACAAACCTGTGTAATTTACCATTTTTTTATGCGGCAAAAACTAATATTACCGAACTACCAAATTTACCGAACCAAACCGATTCAAATGCTCTCTCTTTACTTTGCACATGTCCAATTATTGTATGCAATTGCAAAATACTTTTCATGCAGTTTTTAATATATTGATACATCATGTTCTTTGCAAATCTGGGTAATGTTCCGTCTTTTCTTTGTAGGCATAATTTAGTTAAATTTTTTGTAATGATCTTGCACGTTTTATCGAGCTTCACTTCTTTGCTGTGTAGTTCCAAACATGCCAATGGGATACCCTGTCATGCAGCAGCCTCCAATGTCAGCTACAGGGCAACCACATCTTGATCCCATGGCTTGCGGAATCTCCAGCTGTCATGTTGTAAATGGAGTCCCTGCTCCGGGAAATTTCCACCCGATGCGCATGACTTCCGGAAATGAGTGAGAACAATCCCTTAGCCTTTAATAAGTATTGGACTTCTAACTTGGGAACCTTTTCTATGGTTTCAAAATTTTGATTTTAGCCTTCTTTGTCTTTGATGAAGGATGATGGCGGATACCAACGGTGCTGACGTGGCTCCCACCATGCCTCAGAATGGTGTCGCATCGTCCATGTCCGATATGCCCATGAGTCCTACTTCGATAGCATCTAGTGGCCATTTCCCCTTTAATGCTTCTGATATATCGGGAATGGCAGTAGACACATCTGCATTAGACGCAACATTCACATCAGATGTGGGTAGCGCAGTGGGGTTACAGCTCCCTGATGGGAATTCCAGATCTTTCGATCACCTTACTTGGAACTTCAGTCTGTCCGATCTCACTGCAGATTTGTCCAACTTAGGAGGTAAACCGGCCTATTCGCGGTTGGACATTTGTACACTTTTGGTGATTTATCAGCAACTGAAACTGCCCCTTTTTCAAAATTGTTTCAGACCTTGGAGAGCTTGAAGCCTACACGGATTCCCCTTTTCTGCACTCTGATTCGGAGATTCTGCTAGACTCTCCGGAGCAGGAGGATGCAGGTAAACTCCGTCATAACTTATCAATTTCATTCAAATCCCAATGACCAATCTCTCAGACATTACTGTACCTCTTCTCAGTGGACGTGTTTTTTGTCGATTCTGCACCGGAAGAAGCTTGTCCGCTGCCCGAAGATGATCAGAATCCTTAAACAACCAAGTTCAAAGTTATCATTCTCCTAGTACTCTTAGGAACAGTCAAAGATGGGGGTGTCCTAGCCATGGAAACATGCCAGAATACGTAATTAAACACATCCAGACACTCCTCTTACCTTCTTGACCATTTCAACACAACTGGTCAGCATGTCTGGGGCACACTTTGCCCTACACTGACCCAACCTTAAAATTTTGATGTTCAGATGTCTGGAGAGTCATGGTTGTTTTTGCTCCCTATGAGAGGAGAGTTTCAGTTATATGACTACTCTGTTAGTTGTTAGAGTATTCCCCACCATGGTTTTTTTGATCATAGAATAGAACCATGAGAGATGATCAAAAAAATCATGCACCTCCACCATAATCTTTTTTTATCATAGATTTGATCATCTCATGATTTTTTTGTAAAAAAGATCATCTCATGATCAAAAAAATGGATTTGATCATGAGACGTGAATCAATCGCAATACGACACGTGTCCTGTGTAAGAAATCGTACAATTTTTATTTTAATCTTGCAACGAATATATCTTTTAAATTACAAAGTAAAAAAAAATCAAAATAAATATCAATATTCGTAATTTTTGAGCTCTATAAAATGTGATATATTTTGATATATTTTTATTATGAGCTATAATATGTAGTGATGAGAGAGACTGATGATAAAATTTTTTTTGATCATGAGTGAGGTGCATGTGATTGATTTGATCATGTGGATGATTTGATGAGAGAGACGGATTGTATGATTTTTTTGATTATGTTGGGATGCTCTTATTATGAATTAGCATGATAGTTTCTCGACATTTGGGTTTTCATTATTTGAACTACAAGTTGTATTCAATGCATATTTCATTATTGTTGTTAAAATGAATTTAAAAATTGGATACTGAATATATATTCAATATTTTCAATTAATTGTTATGTGAACAGTGAATGCTTAAAATGGATATGGTTAAAATCGGGCTTAAATTTACTATCATGGCAGTGGTCCGATAGTTAAGGTTCCGAACAAAAAAATCTTTAGATCTCATGATTGAAACTTGGTGACATGGATTCTTTACCTTCTGTGGGAATTTTCAGCCTTCATGGATGTTTTCTTTCGTTCTGCCTCGACGTGCACGAACAATTGAGAAAAAAAAACCTGGGACTTACATTACTACAACAGGGAAAGGTCCATGTACAAAACATCAATCCAGAAAGCATCAAAGTCATTGAGGAATTGCAACAAAGTTATGAGGAAATTTCAAGGCAAACAGTTAATTATCAAAAATTAGAGATGGTTATTGCAAGACCTATCAAGAGTATTCTGGGAGTTACTACTGTAAAATACCTCTCTAAATATCTGAGATTACTCTTGCAGATTTTTTTTGAAAGGAAATTTCATTCATTCATACAAACAAACAAACTACACCAATCGTCAGCATTAGGGTGGGCGTGGGACGGGTTGTGCTTGGTCCTAACCCGGCCCGAAATAATGATCGGGTCATTTATTCGAACCCTAACCCGGCCCGAAATACCAAGTCAATTATGTGAACCCGAACCCGACCCCGACCCTAAAACTAAAATTTATAAAATGCATAAAACATTCATGATCATCTATCATGATATAAATACTTTAAAGTTTAGTATTACAGTTTTATTTTTCATTGCAAATCAATTACATATTCATATGTAGTGTGATATATCACGAGAACACAAATAAATTTCTATTCAGATGAGGTATAAGGTTTGAATCTCATTAAAAATCTTGTATTTTTTATTTTACCTATGAAATCGGGTAACCCGAACATCAACCCTAACCCGACCCGAAATTATACCGGATTGGTTAATTGGACCCTAACCCGACATTAAGTGGACCGAGTCGGGCCGGGTTATCGGGTCGGGTTGGGTTTTGTCCACCCCTAGTCAGCATACACAACTTGAGATACATTTAGGAATAGCCAAAACACAAGACCAATTCCATCCTTCTGTACGCGCTTTCTCTGCCAGGAAACATGCTCAACCTTCCAGCTTTCATGACTTTGTAGCATTTTCCTGCACTCAAAAAACCATTTCGACTCCGCACATCAGGCCTTGTAGAACCTCCACATTATCCGTCACAAAAGTTGCATGTCGAATTCCTTGTTCCTCTGTTGCCACTATAGCTGCATAAATTGATGTCCCTTGCACCTCTACTATATTAGTAAGGCCTTTACTTGTCTGGCATAAACACACTGAACTTGTCTTGCATCATTTCTGTACAAATATCCCATACCTTATGTGCCCGTCGATAAGTCCCACGCTCCATCATAATTCAACCTATCTCGGGTGGAGACCATGACTTCGCTGCTTCATCTCTGCTCATAACAAAGCAATATTTGGGGTTGAGGTTGAGGATCTCCTTAACCAGCGCTCTAACCTTGTACACCGCTTCCGAGACCTCCATTTCTTTGCCATTATGCCAAGGGAATTCCTAGAGTACCATATCCATCTTGCGCCATAGAAAATGAGGCTAACCGCTTCCTTGTCAATATTGTGCACAATATACCATATCCAGTCCGCTAGAGATGAGAATCCCAATTCCAGAGACACTGTGTTGCCCAGTAGTTGTTTCCAAAACTCAGCAGACCACCAACACTCCAAGAAAATGTGAGTAATTGTCTCAAACTTGTAACCACATCTCATACATTTAATATCAACCTCTTCGAAACAGATTCACAGCTGATGGTAGAGCATTACTCCCTCTGTCCTTATTTGTTTGTCCACTTTCCTTTTTGGGTGTCCCCTAATGTTTGTCCACTTTCTTTTTATATACAACCCAACAATCAAATCAATCATCTCTTTCCTACCAAAAAAATTATTTTTATTAAAAAAAATTGTACTTTCAATCATAAAAAAGTAATAATTCGTGTGCGAATCCACCTCCACATACACTCTCATCATCTTGCTCCTTCTCTCACCGTCCTTTATTTACTTTTCTTAATTAACGTGCCGATTGTCCTTTTAGACAAACAAATAGGGACGGAGGGAGTATTAAAGAATCGCCAAAAGTATTAACCTTTTCCTGGGCTTTGATCCTCCACACTTTGCGCCAAAACTTCCTCATTTTGCTCTTATCTGATGTATATTTCACTCCTTGACGCGCGTCGTTTGCGTCAAACTTAAATTTATTTTTTCTCCTGCTATTAGCTAGTAAAGCGGCAAGCGGGGTCGAACCCAAGAGAGCTGGTTGTTGAAGTTGTTCCTGAAAACAATTAAATAAAAGGGGGTTTTGTAAACAAGTATCGTAAAAGCACGAGAGAAAAGAATAACGAAGAGTTCAATAAGAGAAAGTATTCAGTTTAGGGTTTCTATTGTGACACGTTTATCATTGACTGCTAATTATCTAATTTCAGGTTTCTAAGTGTGGTTACTCCGTTTCAGGTTATAACCTAAAGTATTCCGTTTCAGGCAATACACCACAATCTAATCCGTTTCAGGCATTAGACTTCTAGTTCTCCTAAATCTAACAATTCGGGATATGCATTATTTAATCTAGGTGTTCTTACTCGTTTTTACGGGAAAGTCTCAAACAAGTATTAACGATAAGAACTGAATTATTCGGCTAAGCTTTATGGGTAAGTCTCAGCTTAGCTTCACAATTCAACCCTTAATATTAGGCACAAGAACTAGAGAAACAAGAAATTGCATTAAGTAAATAGTTCAAAACGATTGTCACAATGAACGAAACCCTAAACCAAATTAAAGGTTTAGCTACTCATAGTCATGGAAAACAAATGCAAATTTAATGATGAAAACAAGTAGAAAATTCTTCGCTTCGTCGAAAGGTTGTGTCTTCGTCTTCTCCAGAGCCGTCTCAGTCTTCGTAGAATGATGGATTATGTGAGATCATCAAACCCTAACCCACGCTTCTTGTTTATATTAAACTACGATTTCCAAATCTGTTTGGACTGGAATTATCAAAATTCGGACTTGCTGACATCATCAAACGGCCTGCTGACGTCAGCGACCGCGTTTTCCTTTAGCGTTATCGGCGCTTTTTCCTTTGACATTAGCGTTGCTACTAACGTTAAGGCAAAACGCGATCCACACTGTATTCCGACTTCGGCTCTTGATTTGACCATCTAAACGACCTTAGATGCTCTCGGTGTGAACTAGAGAGTTGTAGGGAATTGAGTGAGCTTCGCAACGGCGTATGACTTGTATTTTTCTGATCAGCGGTTCATTCCCAGCGCTCTGTCGAAAGTCCAAAGGTCTAATCTGAAACTGTGATATTTTTGGCATGAAAAGCCATCTTTTATGCGCGTTTCCTCCTAGAGCTTCCGAAACACCTGAAATGCAAAATCATACTAAAAAGTAAATGTTCACATATAAAAGTCTGGAAATAAACGGGATTAGTTGATTCAACGAGTCGTATAAATACGACTCATCAAACCACCCCACACTTAAACTTGTTCGTCCCGAACAAGAACTAAGTCATAGAAGGAAAATAAATGTAACACCACAATTTCTTCGACGTCCTAGATAATGCACATGAATATGAGTCGCTAGTCTAGACTTGATTTTCTATGCATAGCTCAATCATTACACAAATCATCATGCTCAATCATGGAATTAACTTGATACATGTTACCACAGAGCTGAAATCCAAACCAATTCGGATGAGTGGGAGATAGTCCTCTTTAGACCCATGATCTGCACTCTCTGTTCCGGACTCTAGCCATATGGTTATACTTCATTGCTTTTTCTTGCACGTGATTTGTTCGAGCTTCAAGGTGCTTGAGTTCTTTTGGGACAGCTTTTGTAGTGACTTGACTTTTGATGTAACAGTGGTGTACTTCACTTTTGTTGCGTGTAAACTTCACAATTGATTGATTTTTTTCTTTCTTTTTGCTACTGATTGTGAACTGCTCGTCCGTGATTCCTCTTCTTTGACGGAGGTCCAATCAACGCCCGCAAGCATATGGAAATACCTCCCTACTCTCACTCATCCTTGTCCTTTTGACGTGAGTCAAGCCGAGGATCGCTCGTCTGTTTTCCCAGCTACTCGGACTAGAGATTGGACGGTGTGTTGTTTTCCCGTCCCACCTGACCGCATAAGCACTGCAGTGGCGGAGCAGACTCTTGACCATGTTGTCTCAAAGTGCTAGCCTCCACGAAATCCATATAACCATATAAATAGAAATCCGATCCCTCGAGTGCTTTGTCAAGTCCCTCTAGGACATTTCTATCAACTCCACATCCCTGTTTATCTCAGCTCAAAAGACACGTAATGGGTTAAATTCACAAGTAAGAGCATAATTCGAATTTCATGAGAGAAGTGCATCTAATCAGCTCGTCTATTTCACATCATCAAAATTCAATACTGCATCTCAACAGAAGAGAGATTTCGTACTTTCAAAATTTTTTTAAAAGGGAAACGTGCAGACACTATACAGGTGCAAAAAATAAACGTGCTGACACAACAGACTGACTCTCCCACCCCACACTTTTCAATAAAACCGTGTCCTCACGGTACGACTTAAATTCAAAGACACAACCATGCAAGACACATAAACATATAGGAAAAGGAAGAGATTAAAGTGAACAGGTACTCCCCTCGTTTCGTCGTGTGAAGATGAGAATTCGGGTCAACGAGTCAGTCAACGCTGGTCAATGGTCAACGGCGGATCACGTTCATTTTAACGTCGCGGTCAACACTTAAACTGAACTGCATCCGCGGAGGATAATGTGCACGTGGTCCGCGACCTCCTCTGAGCTGCATCTATTTCCTGCATAAAAACGCTCTCCTTTTCCAAATACAATGTGACAACACGAATAAAGACTTAAACAAACGGAAAAATGAAATAAAAGAAAAAACTAAAAAATTTGCCGGGCTGCCTCCCTGCGAGGCCTTTGTTTTACGTTGTTGGCTCGACGTTACCTCTTTAGGGATCACAAGTAAGGATCCCATGGACGTGTGAGGTCAAATTTCTCTACCCCTCTGTGATGCTCATAGCCCTCAACGAGTGGTGCTCTCGTGTCACTCCATCCTGGTTTCCATCCGAACGTGCCATGTCTCGGTCGCTTCTTCATGTATGAACGGTCATCATCCTCATAAATATAAGAATCTGATGTCTTGCCACCAAACACAAGTGACAACCAGCGTGTGTCTATGTCAATCTTGGTTTTGGTGGCAAGGAGGAATGGTCGTCCCGAAAAAGGTGTCGGAGGGTCATTATCTCTAGCATCTCCCATCTGCAAAATGTAAGAGTCAACATCACGGGTGATTGTGAAGGCACATGGGTTCTTACACTTTTTGGGAAGCGCTTGTTGACTCGTGGCGAGTGGGTGCTCCATCGTTGGCTTTTCCGACTCATGACTTTCCTCCAACTCATCTTCCAGCTCATCATTATCGATCACATGGTCTTCGGGAGCTGTCACCTGCACAGAAAATGATAAAGGAGGATCAATTTTAGTATTTTCGGCAGACCGGGTCGCGGGTGATGAACACTTTAAGTCTTCCCGCGGACCAGTAAAATGGTCACTATCCGCGCTTCTTAAGTGTTCTTGGTCCACGGTCAACTGATTATCTGCGGGTGCTTCACATGTTATGGCCGCGGGTGCTGTGTCTTTTAGCTGACCGCGGATGACGCTAAAGTGCACGTCATCCGCGATCCTCTCTGTCTCCGACACTTTTTCCTTGCTGTCTACTCGTTCTTCTCCCGTAACTGGAAATGTACTGATGTCTCCTTTCGGGTTTGGTTTTGTCTGCGACGTTGTGGTTGTGATGGAGGTGTTGCATATGATGTCGGACACGATCTGTACTGAATCAGCTTCCACCGTCTGCAACTTATCATCCGTTTTGTGCAACTGGCCCCATCTCGATCTTTGTGCCATATCTTCTATCAGGTCCAGACTCCATAAATATCTAAATCCATTACTGAACATCTTGCTGAAACGTCAAGCATACGACGCTCTAATGGAGCCATCCCATCAAGAAAGCTTTCAATAAGAAAGAAATCAGTCAATCCTTGGTGCGGACAACTGTCTGCAAGGTCCTCAAAGCGCATCAGATATTCATATAATGTTTCGCCTTGGAATTGCTGAATAGAAGCAATCTTCTCCCGGGTTTCAAAATGAAAGGATGGTGGAGAAAACTTTTTAAGAAATCGAGCTCGTAGATCCGACCAAGTACTTTCACAATCTGCAGATGATGAGTAATACCAAGATATTGCAGAGTCAGTTAAAGAAAAGAAACATATTTTCAACTTAAACCTCTCTAAAGACTCTTCTTTAGGCTTTATGCGGCAGCAGACGGAGTGAAACATTTTTACATGTGTCACAGGATCTTCTCCGATGGCACCTCCAAATTTGGGGAGACGCTGAATCATCCAAAACTTAACCTCGCTGCCTTTGTATTCATCTTCCTCGTCGTCTTCATCGTCAATCTGGCTACCTGCACGAGACATTATGCAGTAAATAGCGAAGCACAAGAAATAACTAAAAATAAAAGAACAAAAATAAACGAAAAAGAAACAACTTCACCGAAGCGCAGCTCCTCGGCAACGACGCCAAAATTTGACGCGCGTCGTTTGACGCATCAAACTTAAATTTATTTTTTCTCCTGCTATTAGCTAGTATAGCGGCAAGCGGGGTCGAACCCAAGAGAGCTGGTTGTTGAAGTTGTTCCTGAAAACAATTAAATAAAAGGAGGTTTTGTAAACAAGTATAGTAAAAGCACGAGAGAAAAGAATAACGAAGAGTTCAATAAGAGAAAGCATTCAGTTTAGGGTTTCTATTGTGACACGTTTATCATTGACTGATAATTATCTAATTTCAGGTTTCTAAGTGTGGTTACTCCGTTTCAGGTTATAACCTAAAGTATTCCGTTTCAGGCAATACACCACAATCTAATCCGTTTCAGGCATTAGACTTCTAGTTCTCCTAAATCTAATAATCCGGGATAGGCATTATTTAATCTAAGTGTTCTTACTCGTTTTTACGGGAATGTCTCAAACAAGTATTTACGATAAGAACTGAATTATTCGGCTAAGCTTTATGTGTAAGTCTCAGCTTAGCTTCACAATTCAACCCTTAATATTAGGCACAAGAACTAGAGAAACAAGAAATTGCATTAAGTAAAAAGTCTCAAAACGATTGTCACAATGAACGAAGCCCTAAACTGAATAAAAGGTTTAGCTACTCAGTCATGGAAAACAAATGCAAATTTAATGATGAAAACAAGTAGAAAATTCTTCGCTTCGTCGAAAGGTTGCGTCTTCGTCTTCTCCAGAGCCGTCTCAGTCTTCGTAGAATGATGGATTATGTGAGATCATCAAACCCTAACCCACGCTTCTTGTTTATATTAAACTGCGATTTCCAAATCTGTTTTGGGCTGGAATTATCAAAATTCGGACTTGCTGACATCATCAAACGGCCTGCTGACGTCAGCGACTGCGTTTTCCTTTAGCATTATCGGCGCTTTTTCCTTTGACATTAGCGTTGCTGCTAACGTTAAGGCAAAACGCGATCCGCACTGTATCCCGACTTCGGCTCTTGATTTGACCATCTAAACGACCTCGGATGCTCTTGGTGTGAACTAGAGAGTTGTAGGGAATTGAGTTAGCTTCGCAACGGCGTATAACTCGTATTTTTCTGATCTGCGGTTCATTCCCAGCGCTCTGTCAAAGGTCCAAAGGTCTAATCTGAAACTGTGATGTTTTTGGCATGAAAAGCCATCTTTTATGTGCGTTTCCTCCTAGAGCTTCCGAAACACCTGAAATGCAAAACCATACTAAAAAGTAAATGTTCACATATAAAAGTCTGGAAATAAACGGGATTAGTTGATTCAACGAGTCGTATAAATACGACTTATCACTCCTCCTGCTGTCTTTTTTCTAACAGAACAACTGATAGCACCATACCTTCCTTCAAATTCCAGTTGGTTCCATTAGTTGTTAGTATAGGGTTGAACCAAAGGGTAAGCCAATTCAATATACTAAAGATGCTCCTCCATGCCCAAAAGGGCCTGCCCCCTAGTTCCGCCGATAACATATCTGAATGCCGGAAATATCTTGCCTTGATAACTCTACTGACAAGTAAATCAGGACACTGCAGAATTCTGCTAGCTTGTTTAATCAAGAGAGCATCATTAACTGGATCCAATTGTTTAAAACATCATCCCTCCTTCCTCTTTGGGTTTACACAGATCCCTCATGCTAATCCAAGAAATGTATCGCTCGTCTCTTGCATCATTCCACCAACACTTAGATATTGTGGAGAGAAGTTTAAAACATGACATATCATAGATGGGTATTGCTTGAATAACAGACTTTATCATGATTTCCTTACCTACTGTTCATAACAGCCTCTCCTTCCATCCCAGCATCTTCTTCCATATTCTATTTTCAATGATTTTTAATAATTCCACTTTTCTCCTACCAAAACAGATGGGGAGACCAAGGTATTTCTAAAATAATTCCACCAATTTCACTCCCAATATGGAACATAAATTAAAAGCCTAGACAAAACTGGTTGAACGTTATTCACTACAAAATTTTGGATTTTTTTCGTCCAAAAATTCCGTCGCAAAAACGTTGCCAGACACGGCGCCGAAAAATAATCCATTCTCTTTCCGGCAAAATTCCGTCATCAAAAATAAATTCGTTGTATTTCCAACAACATTCCGTCGCGAACATTGACTCGGATTCTCGACGGAATTTTAGTGACGAAACATTGACGGAGAGTGTGCGGAAATATTCTTCGCTCACATTCCGTCGATTTTCAGTGGGTGTATACCGTAGCCCAATTTCGTCTACATTCTGTCACCATTCCGTCACTTGGACGTGGTAGAAATATTTTTCAACTCGTCCGTCACATTTCCGTCATTTATCCATCATCCAAATACCATTTTTAATTTTATACACATTAATTTTTTTGTTACCTTTTGTCCGAGGACCATTGTTTACAAATTATTCCGTCAGTGTACCGCCATTATTCCGTAAATAAAATACAAATTTAGTGTAATGACTTTCCGCCACATTTCTCTCTCTATTCCGTTATCCGACACATAAATTTGTAATATAAATAACTATTACACTTTTAGTTACCGTTATTTAGTGACCGTTGTCTATTTCAAAATTTTTCGTCAGTATTACATGTGTTTTCCATCACCATCGACGGAAATATGAGGGAACGACGACGGAAAATAATACCCATACAGATTTCAATTTTGCCCAATATAAGAGAACTCTTTTACATCATTCAACACACAACATTCATTTCCAACATACTTCCTTCCAATTGAATATTCTCAACATGTCTCCAATTAAATATGAAGAGAAGAAATAAGACAGCGCTTTTTAACAAAGCATCGTATAAAGCCCACTTTACTGTAGATAGCATTTGGCTACAAGCGCTGTCTAAAGTCCACTTTAGATAAGCAAGCGCTGTCTAAAGTGTGGCACATTAGACGGCGTTTGGTTAGAAGCGCTTTCTAAAGTCCACTTTAGACAGCGTTTGGCTACAAGCGCTATCTAAAGTGTTAGTGGAAAAATGACGAAATTTACTCAGAATAAAAGAATATTTCAAAAAAAGAATATTTCAACGGCGTTTGGTTACAAGCGCTGTCTAGCATTTGGCTACGACGTTAATAAAAGAATATTTCAAAAAAAAGTAACGGGTTGTAGACGGATTGACGAGGAAATAAGTAAAATCAAATTTTAAATATGTTAGTGGAAAAATGACGGAATTGATAAAAGAATATTTTGAAAAAAGTAACGGTTTGTAGACGGAATAAGTAAAATCAAATTTTAAATATGTTAGTAGAAAAATGACGGAATTTAGACGGAAATGATAAAAGAATATTTTGAAAAAAGTAACGGTTTCTAGACTAAATAAGTAAAATCAATTTGAAATATGTAAGTGGAAAAATGACGGAATTTCGACGAAAAAAGTGAAATACATTCGACATCAGAAACCCTTCCTTTCTTCTTCAAAAATCAGCCGTCTCTCCTCATTTCTCCTCCGGGTTCCTCCTAAATTCTCCATTTTCGTCTTCGAAAATCAACCATTTGTCCGATTTCATTTCTCCTCATTTCTCGTACGTTTTCGTCCGCCGTTTTCATCCGTCTGCGTCCGACGCTTACATCCGTTTGTCCTACATTTTTGTCCATTTGAGGTGCCAAACTCAGGTATGTTTGTTTGTTTACCGTTTTGATTTAGTTTTCCCTTTGTTTGATTCTTACTAATTACTCAGTTTCTTGACCTATTGTTCATTCCAACTAACTACTCTAACTCCAAGTAGCAGCTGGCTCCCTTGGTGTGTTGTTCCTCTTATAATGTATATGAATAATGATGTTTAGAACAATGCTGCATTTTGCTTTGATTGCCTTTACATTGAACTTAAATTTGTTACAACAATGTTACATTTTGATTTGATTGGCTTTATTCACTGAGTTTACTCTCAGTTTGGTTTTGTGTGCATGTTAAGTCAAATAATTAGGATGACGAAATTCATAGGGTTATAAAGTTTAGTTTGGTTTTAACGAGTTAATTTTATATACAATATTTATGATACTAATTACATTAAAATTTCCGGCAGGTTATATGGCACCACTAAAGCGTAACGCAGCCGGAAAGCGCAACACCGACACTGATAGAGGTTCTGGGAGTTCTTTACAAATCAGGCTAACTAACATGCGCCAACCGAGACAGTTGAGCCAGGACATGCAACGTCAACCGCAGAAAGACGTCCAAATCCGGAAGTGTACATGCCTTCTATGCCTTCGCCGAAGCCTCCCGCTGTCCCGATGAATGAGGACATAACATTCCCACAGAGTACGATTGGAAGCCCGAATGGAAACCACCGCGGTCCACCTTGTCAGAGAACGAATGAAGACAACCGAGGACGAAATCAAGGCTAGAGTGAGAATGACAAAAACCGCAGACATTAGACGTTTGTAGTTGTGTATTTTAACTAAAGTTGTGTATTTTATTTACGTTTTGAGTACATTTACTTTTAAAACTATTAAAAATGCCCCCAATTAATATTTATATTCTAAAACAATTCAATTTAAAATTAACGGAGAAACGACGGAATTTTGACAGAATTAATAGTTGACGGAATTACGACGGAACATAGATGGAAATTATTTTCGACGGAACATAACTACAATTTTGACGAAAAATAACGTTTGCCTGAAAATTGTTGGAATACTGACAGAAAACGATGATCACGGGAGAGTGACGAAATTTTGACAGAAATTGTCGTCGACGGATTTACGATGGAACATGGACGGAAATAAAAAAAGCCAGAAAATTATCGGAACAACGACGGAAGGATTCGGTCCAGAAATTTTGGCGGACAAATGACGGAACTGGATCACGTAATGAAGATGGAACATTGAAGCTGTATCAATTGACGAAAATTTCCCGAAAGTTTACCAGAGTGTTGGATTGTTAGTGTTAGCCTTCCGTCAGACGGTAAGTCACGAAGTGCTTTTCCGTCAGATGGTCAGACAACAGCGGAAATATAAATATAGATATGCAGGAAAATAAATAGCGGAAAGTAATTGCACACGATTTTAAGTGGAAACCTTATCACAATGGTGACAGGATGAAGACCACTACCTTTTAGATTTCTCCTAAAGGATTTTCGAATCAGATTATTTCTTTATTCAAATATGCTAGTAGGGTTTACAAACTAAGTCTCTTCAATAGACACTATTTGATGACCGCTACTCAACCCGACTCTCGAATAATCTGATCCGAACCTTGAATCTCTGTGCGTGCAATCCCAGCAGTGTGCTCTTCGAATGCGAACGCTTGATTCTCCCCAAAACTGTCGACGCTTCTTGGGCAAACCCTAATACCTTATATAGGATTTTAGTGGATCTCAGGATCCGAGCCCAACGAATCGGCCCAATCAATCTTTCCATATCCGTTGATTGATATCTTTCTGATTAGTCAAGATTTCGATTGCAATGTTTCCTAATCAGTTTCCTCATTAATTCGAACCTTCTAAAACTGTTCTGCAGAATACTGTCATGAATATTCTTCAATCAATCAAGTCCTTAATTGATCTTCTTGATTTCCAATCTTCAATCAGTATCGTCAATTAGGATCTTCAATTAATGTCTTCCTAATATTCTCCTTGAATCTTTGATCAATTATTTCCAATTATATCTTCAAGATTCAATCAATATGCTGCAGAATATTGTCCTTGAATCTTCGATCATATCTTGAAGAATATTTCCAATCATATCTTCAAGATCTTCAATCAATATCTCCAATCATATCTTCGAGATCTTCTTGATTGGGCGCACATCTTCAATCAATATCTCCAATCATATCTTTGAGATCTTCCAAGTTCTAGTTCAATTAATGCTTGTATCTATTCATGGATTTCTGCACACTTAGGCAACATATTAGCTAAGTGTTTGTAATCATCAAAACCAAAGGGTTCCAACAAATTCCCCCTTTTTGATGATGACAAACACTTCTTCAAAAGACAAGAAATCCATGACAAGTATTTCAAACCATCACAAGTCCAGCAGATAGATATCCTTGTCAAAAATTTTAGTTAGGCAAACAAATCTATGATCGCTTAACAGTCCCCCCTTAGATGGACATCCAGTTTGATTTTCAGTAGTGACTTCCCCCTCAAGTAATGCACTCATGTTATCTTCCCCCTTTTGGCATCATCAAAAAGAATGCAAGGAAAGACTTCCATGCAATGGAAAGAAATTGCATACTTCAATAATAACGAGTAAAAGTGCCCCAGAGAGAATACACACGGGATACTGAAAATTTAACGACTATCAAGCAGAACACAGAGCATGACAGCGAAGAAAAAGCATAAAAAAAACATAGAGAAAATGTGGTGGGATAGCAAGGAGGGGGCAACCATGAGACAGTTCCAGAGTTAACCGGGGAACACGGTCTTCAACTGGTCAACCACCTCAGTGGCCACAAATTTCAGCTGACGATTCAGCTCCCTCAGCTCCTCCTTAATCTGAATACAGTGGGTTAGACTGATATTGGTGGAGTCCTCAACCTCCTTCACCAAGGACGGCAATGACTCAACAGCTGCAACTTTTGTGCGCAAGTCCTGCACCCAATCAACTTCAGACCCCTTCATCATCTTCTCAGCCATGAACTCCAGATTATTCACCTTTTCTACTAGCACATCAACCTCTTTCATCAGTCACACTCTTACTCAATAGTAAGAAGATCACCAACTGCGCTACAGGGCTCACGATCCTTTTCTAGTGACATGTGTGACTCAACTGAACACATCAATCGTCACCTAAACTGCTGCTGCAGCACTTATGGAACTCCATCCATACTTCAGTTTTCTGTCACTGCAGCAACAAGGCCTTCATCGTAGCCTCCCTTGGGTTCACTCCCCAATCAATCACACTTTTATTTGACATTTTTAATGCTAAAAAACGTCCTTCCAACAAACTTCATAACTTGTTGAATTTTCCATACTCTCCTTTGAACAAACACAGTAAGCCTTCTTTAATGACTCTCATGTCATCATCCTTTCTAGTTCACCTTCGCCAATCTGTGAACCAATCTCCGACAAACCAACCTTCAACTCCTTTTTATTTCCCTTCTCGGAAAGCACTCTTGCTTCCCTAATCTGAACTTCCAACTGTCTTCACATTATTTGCTTTAAACAATACTCGCATCCCTTTCTCATCTGACATAAAACTTGACAACGTCAACTCCAAATATAACAGATCTGTTACTTGTTGATCCCAATTGAATTCAGCTTCCTCACACTAGCAACCTTAATCAACTTCCATTATTTGCATGGCAATAGCAGCACACCCTTGTGCTCTTCTTTTCAATATTGGGTGTGGCACAAACACTCAGGGATGAAAGCTCACTACTACTCCGACTCCCCAAGACTACATTTCCAACTTTAATACTTCTCATTGTGCATTGACTCTTATGCTCCAACTCAGTAAACAACTAATACCAAAACATCACTTTGCATTTCTGATATGCTCAATGCCGTCAGCTTACTCGGCTCTGTGCTTTTCTCAACTATTTCCATGATGGACGCATCCTTCTGAAGCCACCATGCTTGAGCACCTCATGTCTATCTATAGGTATTTAAAGACCTTAATTGCTGCGACTGTTCACTTATCGACGCCTTGCTCTTTTTTCATGCCATAAAGACTATCGACACCATCAACCATCATGTCGAAGCAGCGCAGTAATGACGACTGAGCTGCAGACGCAACTTTTCCTTTTCTCCATACAGGTCAGTCTAAACGCCATCAATGCAGCACTTGTAACTTCTTTTCTTGCTGGCAGCCACTAACCCTACAAACGGCACTTACCAACAGCCACAATCCATCTGATTGAACTAGTCTGAACCAATGCTGAGTTAACCCCAGTTTTGTCTCATGGCTTACACAAGTTTTGGGTGTGGTGCGCTAGGTTTACCCAAGTGGTACAATAAAACACCACACATTCAAGAAATAAATATTCACCGAATCATGACAAAGCAATTTCATGTAATGTGGAGAAAACTAAGAAAATAATTTTAAAATCAACGGGCTAAACATTTATTCTCCACACATAATAGGCTAGGGTTAGTCTTAGAGTACTTCCTTGGCTTACATTGTGGGTTCAAATTAGGAAGTCTCTTTTGGGCTGAAAAGAATTATATGGCATGCTCATGATATTTGCTAGCTGGTAATCTTATTTAACATGCATGCAGTGGTGACCTCATAGAACAACTTTCACATAGTCATCAACTACATACGCAACAACTCCACACATGGTAGCTTAGCATGCAAACTAGTCCAGCCAATCATCGAGGAAATTTAACTTGGAATGCAGACTAGGTAAGGGATGTCATATCTAGTTCAAGCCTTAGCTTCTCGTAGGGTTCCCTGTGTATTGCTTTCGTAAAGATGTCTGCAATCTGCTCCTCGGTTCTACAGTATTCCATAGCAATGGTGTCTTTCTTTACACAGTCAAGTAGGAAGTAATATCTAATTTCTATGTGCTTAGTGCGTGAAAACTGCACTGGATTTTTCGATATGTTAATAGCACTAGTATTATCACATAGAATTGAAACACATTTAACAAGAACACCATAATCACTTAGCTGTTGTTTTATCCATAACAGTTGTGCACAACACGCTGCAGCGGCGATGTACTCGGCCTTGGCGGTGGATAAAGCAATGGAAGACTGCTTCTTGGAACCCCATGAGATCAAGCATGGTCCAAGGAACTGTGCCATCCCTGACGTGGACTTCCTGTCTGTCGTGCAGCCAGCATAATCAGCATCTGTGTAGGCCACCAGACGTAAGTCTCCTCCCTTCGGGTACAGTAGGTACAGATCGTCCGTCCCCTTCAGGTACCTCAAAATCCTCTTTATAGCTTTAACATGTGTCTCTCTCTTCCTTTACAGGAACAACATTTACAGACATGCTCTGCCATCTCTTTCTCAAGACGCATGGCTTTGGTTAACCAGAGGTGATTCTCTTCTATGTCATCATGATGATCCTGTTGCATTTCTACCAGTCTGTCCTCCGGATCTCGATTTTTGGCTAAGACTTTGGCTATTGTTTCTGCAAGATCAGATTCAGAAAAGACTTTATCAACAAAGGAGTTAGTATCCATTACCTCACTAGATGTGGAGTGAGCCATTAAGCAAGCCTCCTTTGAACGCTTTCCATCGTCACTATCCTCATCCGAGTCTCCCCATGCAACAAACATAGCCTGAGCTGGCTTTGGGGTAGGTGGTTCTCCTTTGTTTTTGCTATAGCAATCTCTAGACAGATGCCCCTTCTTTTGGCAGTGGTGACATGTTCTGTCTTCTTTTTCTCCTCAGTTTCCCTCGTTTTCACTTGACGTAGCTCCTTTGTTCCCGCTGGAGGAGTTGCCACTGCTTCCTCCTACTCAGAAGTTTCGTCCTTTGCCAAAATTTGCCCTTGTGAGGGCTCTTATTAATAGGGCTATTTCATCGTCGTCTTCCTTAGGTAACTTTTTTTCTTGTGCGAGAGCTTTTTCTACTTTCAGAGCAATGGTCTGGGACATATCAGTCTGTCTCCTGGCCATCTTCCTTTCCACGATTCCTGCTTGACTCTTAAGGTTGGCTACTAGCTCTTCCAGTGTAGTGCCCTTTTGAGCCTGCAGTGCTAAAGTCACGTGGTCCCACTTTGAATTCAAGGCTTGCATGAACTAGTGCCTGATTGTCCATTCATGAAGCTTCTCGTTCAAGTATTCCAGCTGTCCGACTATGACTTGGAACCTGGTGTAGAAATTTTCCAGGGATTCATCCTTCATCTGCATGACGGTCTCATATTTCTTTGTGGCAGCTAGAATTCTGTTTCTTTTGATGTCTTCATTTCCACCATATAGTCTCACCAGTCCATCATTTCTTAGTCCCGATATATTTCTACAGGGTATTTTGGCGCTTAGAGAGAAAACACGCTAAGGAGAGGATTTTACGCTGAAAAGATATTACGAGTCATTCCAAAGTCAAGATCAGACGCTGAACAAAGAAATCTCAAGATCCTGACATTGAATTACTCAATTCAAATTCAACCGAGGAACAACCAAGTCAGACCGGAGAGAAATTGGACTGATAGTTTTGTGAAAAGACTGCACAAAAATCACAAAACTCATCCATGGACCAAGTGACCGGCGGCTTTGGGTGAAATGGATGACTCATGGGTGGCTTCTCCTCCTTCTCCTCCATGGCAACCGGCGGCTCTTGGCAAGAGGATGGCAAAGCCACCTCCCTTCCTCCCTTGCAACCGGCCACCGGCGGCTTAGGCTCCTCCATGGAGAAGTTGACATGTGGTGCCTTCTGCTCCACATGCTCCTCCCCTCCTCCTCCACCCTTGGATGCAACACCACTTGCCACCATCTTAGCCCTCCATCCTCCTCCCCTTGTGGCTATAAAAGGAGAGCTCCTCCTCCTCATTTGTAACATCCCACAATCAACAATTCACTTCTCTCTCTAAGTTTATGTTACTTTGTAAGTTTGGTTTATGAAATAATACTCCTGTTGGTTCTTGAGTATTATACTTTAGAGAATACTCTTGTTGGTTCTTGAGTATTCAGTAGGAATTGAGAATACTCATGTTGGTTCTTGAGTATTCCACCCCTTCTCCTCTTACTGTTTTCAAAAACCCCCGAGTATTTAGCTATGGTATCCACCTCTATGGATATTCGTAGCTAAACTCTTTATTCGGTTAAAGGGGCGTACTTGTATTATAAAATGTTTTAATTCTTTTAGTTTCTTTTCTCTGTATTCAAAACTTGTTCTATGTGCCATATATTATGTTAGAACTTCCAAGGTTGAGTGGATGCTTGGAATGGCAAAGCTCTTCCGTGGGGTTCGTAAACATACTCGGATAAGTGGATGCTTGGAATGGCAAAGCTTATCTGAGGAGTTAGACCTTTCTAAAACACCATTTGGTTGCTCGGGAATGAAAGACCAAATGGATGCACACAGGCTAATATACCTTGGAATGGGGTATTAGTCTAAGTAGAACAAGTGCTCTACGACTTTTGCAAAAGACTAGACGGTGTTGCAAGTTGAGTGCTTGGAATGGCCTCGATTCACTTTCGAACACTTTTGCAAAAGGCTAGACAGTGTTGCAAGTCGAGTGCTTGGAATGGCCTTGATTCATGTTTGAATACTTAGAAGGGTTACTAAAATAATAAACAGGCTATGATACAAGGCCCCTGAAACCGAATGTTTTCCTTGAATTACAAAACCCCCCTGTATTTACTTTTACGAATTGCTCGATCATCTGCAATCACCAACCGCTCATCTACCGGAGGACTCGCAAATCATGCATCACCCACTGTAAGTCTTTCTTTTTACTTTTCAGTATTTATTTTCTGTAATTTACTTTTCCGCACTCAAAACCAAAAACAACCAAAAAAAAGGCACTTAGTCATAACCGCTAAAATCTCAATCAAACCTAAAAAATGCTCCCATCCTGTACAAATCCCTTAAAGAACAACGTATCCCCCTAATTCCCTTGGATTCGACCCCTACTTACCACTTACTACCCAGTAGTGTAGTTGCGAGTAGCGGAAATTATATATTTATTTTGCACAGAGAACATTGCACCTTAACGACAGTGCAGTGGGCTCCGTCACTAATAAACAAAATCTAGAGTCCTCGACTCTGATACCACGTGTTGGATCGTTACTGTTAGCCATCCGTCAGACGGTAAGTCATGAAGTGCTTTTCCGTTAGATGGTCAGACAGCAGTGGAAATATAAATATAGATATGCTAGAAAATAAATAGCGAAAAGTAATTGCACACGATTTTAAGTGGAAACCTTATCACAATGGTGACAGGATGAAAACCACTACCTTTCAGATTTCTCCGAAAAGATTTTCGAATCAAATTATTTCTTTATTCAGATATGCTTGTAGGGTTTACAAACTAGGTCTCTTCACTAGACACTATTTGATGACCGCTACTCAACCCGACTCTCGAATAATCTGATTCAAACCTTGAATCTATGTGCGTGCAATCCCAGCAGTGTGCTCTTCAAATGCGAACGCTTGATTCTCCCCAAAACTGTCGACGCTTCTTGGGATAACCCTAATACCTTATATAGGATTTTAGCGGATCTCGGGATCTGAGCCCAGCGAATCGGCACAATCAATCTTTCCATATCCGTTGATTGATATCTTCCTGATTAGTCAAGATTTCGATTGCAATCTTTCCTAATCAGTTTCCTCATTAACTCGAACCTTCCAAAACTGTTCTGCAGAATATTGTCATGAATATTCTTCAATCAATCAAGTCCTTAATTGATCTTCTTGATTTCCAATCTTCAATCAGTATCGTCAATTAGGATCTCCAATTAATGTCTTCCGAATATTCTCCTTGAATCTTCAAACAATTATTTCCAATTATATCTTCAAGATTCAATCAATATGTTGCAGAATATTGTCCTTGAATCTTTGATCATATCGTGAAGAATATTTCCAATCATATCTTCAAGATCCTCAATCAATATCTCCAATCATATCTTCGAGATCTTCTTGATTGGGCGCACATCTTCAATCAATATCTCCAATCATATCTTTGAGATCTTCCAAGTTCCAATTCAATTAATACTTGTATCTATTCATGGATTTCTGCACACTTAGGCAACATATTAGCTAAGTGTTTGTAATCATCAAAACCAAAGGGTTCCAACACGAAGACAACTGTCATGAAATATAGATAATAATTTGACGGACAACCTCCTACGGATACAAGAAAGACTTGCGACGGAATATTGTTGATCGGAATAGCGACGGAATGTTGATGTAACATTGACGGATACTGAAGACGGAAACTGATTTCCGCCGGAACAAAGGCTGTCAACGTCACTGATTTCCGCGTAGGCGTGGTGAGAGAGTTTCTTTTAACAACTTAATATGCTTGATATTGAAATCATATATGAACGTACAGTGTTCCCATTTGGCTTTCAATGTGGGATATAAGGTTTCACTCATGTGAAATCTATAGATCCATCCCTACCAAAGTCTAGTTTCCATGAGTTTTGGTCCAGCTTTGGGCATCGATTTCTCATTCGATATAGCTTCGTTCTTGGAATTTCAACATTCGATTTCATACCTCTCAATTCAAGGTATTTTTATCTAATTTTATCAACATGATTTGAGGTGTCCTCTACGCTCAATTTTAGGTCTCAAATGTGGCGCACCACCATTTTCTTCACACCTTCTAACATACATATTTCAACAATCCCCCACATGAAGAAAATCGAGTGGTGAAAATGATAAAACAATAATCCTCGTTAATCAAACTCGACTCAATGTGGTGATAGCTTCTACGGATAATATCTGCACAGGATAGGTAGGTAACCCCCTTGAAACTTCGATTGGGATAACATGATCTCTTTACTGACTATTCAGTAGACGTGATGTCTTTGAACTGTTCGTCTTATAATGTAAACGAAATCATGTTTCCACAGATATTATCCTGATCATTATTCAGTTCTTACTAGTGGGCTCATTTTGGCCATGACACCCCTTTCCTGGTTCTGCAAGAGTTTCTAAAGAATTAAGCCCTTTGAATTCTCCTTTGAAGCGGCCCCACTTCTCTCTCAAATAGGTGATTCTTTCTCAAAGTAATCCTGAGTTACCCATTTGAATCTCACTATTCAAATTACTAGAATCATTAAAAGCTTCGAGCTTAGCCTCGTGCAGGAGTCACTATTTTGCCTGAGAATAGGATAGGGGTGTTACCCCCACAGTGACCTCACACAGTCTTAGCAGGTCAGTTGTCTCTTTGAACCAAGTTTTTGGAATCTCCAGTCGTCATGGTAAGGTTTTCCTTTGCCTTGACTTTTAATGCCCAAGGGCTTAAGCCTATGTTTTGATATTAGCAATCAAAAGGCTTCAGTCCCATTCCCTTTGTCACCTTCTCTACTTGGCCCCTATGTAACCCTTTGGTTAACGGATCCGATATATTTTCTTTGGACCTCACTTAATCAATGCTTGTGACTCTGGATGAGAAAAGTTGTCTGATGGTATTGTGTCTTCGACGTATGTGTCTAGACGTACCATTATACATGACATTATGTGCTCTACCAATTGTTGATTGGTTATCACAATATAAACATATTGGTGGCACAGAGGTTTTCCACCCATGAATATCATTCCTTAACCACTCTACTTCTTCGCCGCATTTATCTAATGCCACAAACTCAGCTTCCATCGTGGATCGGGTTATTAGAGTTTGTTTCGAGGATTTCCACGACACGACTGCACCTCCCAAAGTGAATACATATCCACTTGTGGCCTTTGAGTCTTGTATATCAGATATCCAACTTGCGTCAGCGTAACTTTCAATGACTTCGGGATATCTTGTATAATGTAAACCGTAGTTACAAGTAAATCGTAGGTACTTCAGTACTCTCACGATGGCTTTCCAGTGTTCTGATCCTGGGTTACTTGTATATCTTGCAAGCTTACTCACACTATAGGCAATATCAGGTCTAGTACAATTCATTAAGTACATTAGACTACCTATACTCTTGAGTATTCCAATTGAGAGATGTTCTCCCCTTTGTTTTTGGACAGGTGGTGGTTCATATCTATAGGAGTTTTATAAACTCCTACACTATCTTTCCCAAACTTGTCTAAAATCTTATCAACGTAGTGTGATTGGCTTAAGACAAATCCATCTGTCGTCCTTGTAATTTTAATCCCTAGAATTACATGGGCTAGACCGAAGTCTTTCATATCAAACCTTGAGTTTAATATGGTCTTAGTGGATTTGACCAGTTCTTCATTGTTTCCCACAATGAGCATATCATCGACATATAAGCACAAAATCACATATCCGCGTTCATTGTTTTGATGTATACACATTTGTCACACTCGTTGATTTTGAATCCGTTTGACAACATTACTTTGTCAAATTTCCCATGCCACTGTTTTGGTGCTTATTTCAGACCATACAGAGACTTAACTAGTTTATAGACCTTTCTCTCTTGTCCTGACACTTTATAACCTTCAGGTTGTTCCATATATATCTCTTCCTCAAGGTCTCCATTCAAGAAAGCAGTCTTCACATCCATTTGATGAATTTCTAAATTGCGCAATGCCGCGATGGCAATTATCATCCTAATAGATGTGATTCTTGTCACAGGTGAGAATGTGTCAAAGTAATCTAGACCTTCCTTTTGTTTATATCCTTTGATCACAAGTCTCGCTTTGTACTTTTCATCGGTACCGTCTACTTTCATTTTCTTAGTAAAAATTCACTTGGAATCAAGTGGTTTACATCCTTGAGGAAGATTAACTAACTCCCAAGTATGATTTTGCATAATGGAGTCTAGTTCACTTTTTATGGCTTCTTTCCATATAGGACCATCAATGGAGCTTATTGCTTCATCATATGTACGAGGTCCCGCCTCAACCATAAAGGTTAAAAAATCAGGTCCAACCAAATTTTCAAACCTAGCTCTTTTGCTTCTTCTTGGTTCCTCCACATTTGTATCCTCCTCGGATACTTTTTTTGTTGGTGATACATTTCAGTAGTATCTTCACCTATCTCATAAGGTGAACTGGGTCGCATTTCCTTATAAGGAAACACTTGTTCAAAGAATGAGGCATTCTTAGACTCCATAATTGTGTTCTTGTGTATATCAGGGTTTTTTGACTCGTACACAAGGAACCTATATGCAGTACTGTTTTGCGCATAGCCTATAAAGACACAATCAATTGTCTTTGGTCATATCTTCATTCTCTTATGACCGGGAGCCATTACTTTAGCTAAGCACCTCCACACTCGCAAGTATTTGTAGGAAGGGTTTCTCCCTTTAAATAATTCATAAGGAAATTTTTCTTTCTTCTTACGGGGTATCCGATTTAGGAGATAGTTAGCCGACAAAATGGCCTCCCCCCACATTTTCTGAGGTAACCCTGAACTAAGCAACATTGCATTCATCATTTCTTTGATAGTGTGATTCTTACGTTCAACTACACCATTCAATTGAGGTTAATAAGGTGGAGTAACCTCATGTATGATTCTAGTTTGTGCACACAGTGTCCCAAATGGTTCTACATATTCACCACCATGATCACTCCGTAGCCTTTTATTCTTTTTATTTAGTTGGTTTTCCACTTCCAACTTATACATGGCAAATTTCTCTATTGCTTCATCCATGCTCTTTAGCAAGTATATTGAACAATATTTTGAACAATCATCTATGAAAGTCACAAAATATTTATTTACACCTCTTGTTGGCATGAATTTCAAGTCACATAGATCACTATGTATTAAGTCAAGGGGTTCAGTACTCTTTCAACACTATGAAAGGATGTTCTTGTTAATTTTGCTTCAACACAAATTTCACACTTGTGTTCGGAATCAATTTGAAGTTTTGGTATACAATCCAATTTCATTAGATTCCTTATTGAGTCAAAATTCACATGACCTAATCTACCATGCCATAAATTTGACGATTCAAGAAAGTAAGCAGAAGAACTTTCTTTATTGATAGACTTGATGGCAATTACATTAAGTTCCACATGCCATCTTTCACATAACCACGTCCAACATACATTCCGTTCTTAGAAAGAACGACATTCTGAGACTCAAACACCATCTTAAAACCATGCACATCAAGCAACGCTCCAGATACTAAGTTCTTCCTAATGTCAGACACATATGAGACATTAGTCAGCTTCAGCTCTGAGAAGGCATTCTTGTCAGAACAAATGTGATGGGTTGCTCCAGTATCCAGCCACCAATCTTTGGGGTTGGAATCCACCAGACTCAGCTGAGAAGCTACTAGAAGCTCTTCATCCACCTTGGCGACATTCGCCTTCTTCTTCTTTTTCTGAGGCTTCTTACAGTCAGCAGCTCTGTGACCCTCTTTGTCACAGTTGAAGCACTTTCCAGTGAACTTTGACTGCACTTTCTTCTTGATAGTGCCACCTTTGGGTCCAAGTTTGCTGAAGGGCTTCTTCCCTTTGGAGCTACCACAATGCTCCACAATGTTGGCCCTCTCAGAAGGGAGCCTTATCCTCTTATCAGAGAGTCAATTATCCTCTTCATTCTTGAGGCGAATCACCAGGTCTTCCATAGACATTTCCTTTCGCTTGTGCTTAAGGTAATTCTTGAAGTCCTTCCACCCCGAAGGCAACTTCTCAATGACTGCAGCAACTTGGAATGGTTCATTGACCTTTATTCCTTCAGAGTTCATCTCATGCATAATCAGTTGCGGGTCTTGCACTTGACCGGTTGATGGCGCGTATTTATACGATTCATCGAATCAGCTAAACCCACCAAATTAGACATTTGATCATACGAACAAGTGCTTGTTAATGCTTTTTTGTGTATATAGGCTATTTTGGAGTCTAAAGAGAAAACATGCCTAAAAGGGGAGATTTATGCCCAAAAAGCACACCAAGCATTACTGGCCGAGAAATCACAACCAGGGCCCGAGGAATTCACCCAGGACCGAGGGACCCCAGCCAGGGACCCGGAAGAGCCAGTCAGGGACCCAGAGGAGTACCGGGCTCGAGTGCCGAGCGTCTGTGCCGAGCGCCGAGAAAATGCAGGACGCGTTCGGACGCTTGCGTCCGCGTCCAAGAAAACCAGGCCCGATGGGAAGAACTTAGGCCACGGCCTATGTCCGGCGGCGTTCCGACCAAACCATTTCGGCCATTCGATTTCTATGAAGAATGTCATCCCAAATCCACACTCAAAAGGCAAAGAACGCAAGGTCCAAAATTCAAGCCATCCTAGGCCAAGGGACCGAGTTCTAGGCCATCATAGGGCACGACCATGCTACGATCAAATTCAGCTTTAGCAACCTTCATGGACCCGACTTAAAATCACTCAAATATGCTAGAACCGTCGGCGTTTGGACAAGAACGCACTACCAAGGGCCCGAGCCCGGTCAAGGCCAAAATAGGGCAATTTAGGCCGATTTGGGATTTCGACCATGTTCCGAGCAGAATCTGGCCAAACTTCCTTCTTGAGATCATCTTAGAATGACTTTGTCGTTCAGAATACACTCTGCAAAATCCAAGAAGCTCCGACCAAAGCTCCGGCCAGATTCCGGCCATATTCCGGTGAACTCCGGCCAACCTCTGGTGATGCTCCGATCAAGCTCATATCTTCACCACCATGCTCCGGTCATTTCTTGCTCCGGCGAAGTCCAACTAAATCCAAACTACTTATTTCCCGGTTGGCCTTACTATTCACTTCGGTTGCCCTTTGGGAAGAAACTAAGCCTCAACCAAGTCCAAGTGACTTGCCCCAAGCCTCAACCAAGTCAAGTGGTTGCCCTTTTGGCTTCAACCAAGACCAATTCGTGGCTCATGGAAGAGATAAGAGCAAGTGGTGGCTTTGGCATGAAGTATCCCAAGTGGTGGCTCTTATCCTCTTCCACAACCCATGTGCTTTGCTTTTGGCTAAGCCAATGAGAGTGACTTGCTTTTGGGATATTTTCAAATGCAAAACTTAGTCCCCAAGTTTCCTCTTCTATAAATAGAGGCTTAGCCTTAGATGTAGAAGTGCCACAAACTTAGGGAGTTGAGAGCTTATCTTTCTTCTCCACTTCATTTTCAATACAAACACACTTTTGTTCTATGTTCTTCACTTGTTCTTGAGCTCCAAAGCTCTTACTTTCCAGCAAGCTCACTTACTTTCCCTTGTCTTGATTTGGAGCTCATCTCCTTTACTTTCTTGCACAAAAGTCACGGCTTTCCCTTTACTTTCTTGTTGCTCTCGGTCACTTGTTTTACTTTTTCTTATTTTCTTTACTTTCGTAAGTATGGTGCTTGTATTCCTTACCATGAATACAAGTAGCTAAGCATATTCGGTCAAGGGGTGTTCATACTTGTGTATGCATCTTGAGACTAGAACTTAATGCTATTTTGTGTCAACTAGTTCGGTGCCATTAATCGGTTGAACGACAAGGCTAAGTGGATGCTCGAAAGAGGAAAGCTTAGCCGAGTAGTTCAATCTTGATTAGACAACTAGGCTAAGTGGATGCTCGAAAGAGAAAAGCTTAGCCGAGTAGTTTACTCTTCCTTAAGTCGCTTGGTTGATCGTAACTGAAGATCAAGTGGCTGCACTTAGAACTAGAAGTCTATGTCTTGATTTTGGAGTAGATTGTGGTGTAAGTGCTAGAAATGGCCTTACTTTAGGGTTATATCTGGACCAAGGAATAACTCACACTTATGAACACAAAGTAAGATCTTTGACGTCTATGATGGTTGTCTCACAAGTAGAGACCCTAGACTGAATATCTTTCGTCCTTACTTACCTGTCATTTACATTCAGTACTTTACTTTTCTGTCATTTACATTTCAGCACTTTACTTTTCTGCACTTTACTTTTACGCACTTAATTTTACGCACTTTACTTTCAGTATTTACTTTACGCAATTTACTTTCCGCACTTTACTTTCACTACAGACGTTTTCAACATCAATCCAACATAACTTTGGCACGTATTGCGCTTGAAATACAGCGTGCGACAAACCAAAAGTATGTTGTTTGGTTGATATTGAACTCAACTGTTCCCGCAATTTACTTTTCAGTACTTACTTTCAGCACTTTACATTTCAGTCATTTACTTTTCAGTTATTTACTTTCTGTCATTTACTTTTCTGTCTAAAAAACAACCAAAAAACCCAACTTGTCTTTACTTAATTTTTCTTTTCTTTTCAAGAATAACTACTTCAGACTGACTGTCTTGGGTTCGACCTCTACTTACCGCTTGCTAATTCATTAGTGAGCCACTAAAGTAGTGGAACTATAAATTACAATTTGCCTAGCACTCAACGACGTGCTCTATCACCGGTCACAGTCTTCGAATCCACCATCTGGAATTCGAGGAAGCGCCCAATAATGTACTTCTTGGAGCCCACATTCTCTGTTCGATACTTCCGATCAAGTGACACCAAAATCTCCTTAGCTGAGCTTTTGGTGTAGTACACCTTGTACAACACATAATTAAGGCTGTTCAGCACATAATTCCGACACAGATATCTAGCATCTTTCCAGGCATTGTATGCTGATGTTCCCATGAATGGCATGGCTTTGGCAAAACGGCTTTAGACAGTTCGAGCTAGAGTTAAAGAAGAGTTCAATCACGCACTGGAACAGAAGTACAGCGTGCAGAAGACGCATGATCTGGATTCAGAAGATTCTGAAGATTGAGGATCTGGGATTGAGGATCTCTTCGTTTGAAGTCGGTCAATGAAGAAACAGATACTCAGGATATCATTCGAAGATTATCTTACCAGATTCAAAGACCATCGGATCATCCTTCAAAAGAGAATATCTCTTGAATATTTGAATAAAGATATGGATCCCCCGAAGATTTCGATGAGAGTACTTGATTGGAACACATCAGATACGGGATCAGATCTGTGCAGATTGGTTGAGAAGTTGTCAGGTGGCTTGGCGTAGAAGTCATCTTCGGAGATTGGTTTTGGTTGAATATTCTGCAAATATTCTGAAGTATCTCCGATTTATCATCAGGATATTCAGATCCGGATCTGTCTTCTCTAAAGCCTATAAAAAGGAGGCTAGGGCGTCCAGATTAACTCTCGCTCCTGCTGAGAAAATAAACACGAGAAAATCCTACTGATTGGAGGAGGAGCGACAGCCGATTGAGTTCTCCCTACTGGAAACTCATCGGTGTAAGAGTAGTCTTAGCAAGTGCAACTCAGACTACCTGGAAGCGATCGTACAAGCGCACACAACCAAGGCAAACAAGCTTTCGAAGGAAAGCATCCGAGCTTCAAGTGAAGGTCGAGCACGTTCGGACGGTAGGTCTGGACGAAGGGGATCGAGGGGAGTTGCTACAAACCTCGGTTGCAAATCTGAGAGACGGAGTGTTAGTGGTGAGGCCATTACAAACAAGGTGTTGTGTAATAGTAAGACCTCCTGTTACCCTAAACTCGTAATAAGATTTGTTGTCCCTTTTTCGGGTGTGGGAAACCCCCCAGAGTAGGCGAAGCCGAACTGGGTTATCAATCTGTGCGTGCTCCTGTCTTTCATTCTGTTTACTGAACTGTTGTGGATAGAGTTCAAGACATGTCTCAACTGCACCTTGAACTGTTGTGAAGAGAGTTCAAGGTCTGTCCGAACTCTACCGTGAACACTTGCTTGAACAGGGGATATAATTACAAATGGTATCAAAGCAAACACTCGACACACTGAGTGGGATCCTGGAACTGTTCAAGATTACTGAAAAACAGGGAAAGCCACCATCAAGCACCGTCCATGGCTGTATAAGAGATTCGAAGGCCTACAGAAGTAATAATGTGTGCATGGTTGCATTCAGCTCCTCAAGTAACATGGAGAAGGATCGCTGGTACTTCGACAGCGGATGCTCCGCACATATGACGGGAGACTCCAAGTTCCTTGCAAAAATTCGACCTGTTGTTACAAAACAGTTCGTCACATTTGGAGATGGTGGAAAGGGACAGGTGATCGGCTGTGGGACATTGAAGGTTCCGGATTTACCTGTCCTCAAAGACACTCTCCTAGTGGAAGGACTGAAAGTGAACCTTATCAGCATTAGTCAACTCTGCGACGGGGGATATCATTTCAAATTCACTCACAACTCATGCCATGTTCTCGATAAAGATGGAGGGATCCTGATGAAGGGAAGCAGAGCAGCCAACAACTGTTATCTCATCGGCTCAACTGGAACAGATTCTACAACAGCTTGCTTGTCCAGCCAAGCAGATGAGATGTCTCTTTGGCACAGACGTTTGGGTCATCTAAACCTCAAGACACTGAAGAAACTCGGCTCATCTGAACTCATCCGAGGAATGCCAAATGTAAAAGGAAATCTGGATGTGGTGTGTGGAGAATGCCAGATCGGGAAACAACCCAAAGCCTCTCATCCTAAGGTCTCACAAATCAGTACTAGCCGACCACTGGAACTGATCCATATGGACTTAATGGGACCAATGCAAACTGAGAGCTATGGAGGGAAGAAGTATGTGCTGGTATGTGTCGATGACTTCACCAGATTCACTTGGACAAGGTTTCTTCGAGACAAGACTGAAGCTGCTCAACAATTCATCGAACTCGCGACCTTGATCCAACGAGAGAGGGACGACAGAGGAGAAAAACTGGTGTCCATCAGGAGTGATAACGGCACTGAATTCAAGAATGCTACTATGAGAAACTATTGTATGGAACATGGAATAGCTCATCAGTTTGCTTCGGCAATCACGCCTCAGCAAAATGGAGTTATGGAACGGAAAAATCGTACCATTCAAGAGATGGCCCGGGTGATGATACATGCCAAGAATATTCCTCTGAAGTTTTGGTCCGAAGCCATGAACACAGCATGTCACATTTTAAATCGAGTTTCTATTCGCACTGGAACGGAAAAGACGTGCTATGAACTCTGGAAAGGAAAGAAGCCCACTGTCAAATACTTTCACATATTTGGAAGTGAGTGCTATATTCTGAATGACAGGGAGTACCGACAGAAGCTGGACCCAAAGAGTGATGAAGGATTTTTTCTGGGGTATTCCTCAAACAGCCGTGCATACCGGGTGTTCAACAAGCGGACAGGTTCAGTCATGGAATCAATTAATGTCAAAGTCAAGGATGAAGTGGTTGTACAGGCTGTCTCTGACGACAGTGACGATAGTTCCTGCACAGTACCTGAGACACAACCATCTTCCCAGCACACTGAAGGAGAACCTAACACTTCCAACAACACTAACGGTGACTCACCATCCACTGACATCGTCCCTGGAAGTTCCTCATCTGCCGAAGCCGATATCAGTAACACTCAGGAGGATGTCTCAACCTTGCAACCCTCCCGACGAATTGCCAGGGATCACCCGATCTCTGAGGTCATTGGATCACCACGTGATGGAATACAAACTCGCAGTAAACAGATCAACTTCCGAGAATTGGCTGCCTGCTCGTGTTTCCTCTCCTCAATTGAGCCGAAAAATGTAAAGGAAGCATTACTTGATGAGTATTGGGTCCTTGCCATGCATGAGGAATTGGAAGAATTTTCTCGGAATGATGTTTGGGATCTGGTTCCAAGGCCTGATGGGATCAACGTCATTGGGACAAAATGGATTTTCAAAAATAAATCCGACGCGTCAGGAAACATCACCAGAAACAAAGCTCGTCTGGTTGCACAAGGCTACACACAAATAGAAGGAATTGACTTTGAGGAAACTTTTGCTCCGGTAGCACGCCTTGAATCCATTCGCTTACTTCTTGCTCTGGCATGCCACTTAAAGTTTCGACTGTTCCAGATGGACGTGAAAAGTGCGTTCCTAAACGGGTTTCTGAATGAGGAAGTTTATGTGGCTCAGCCGAAAGGATTTGAGGATCCTCATCATCCTGATTCGGTGTATCACCTGAAGAAAGCCTTGTATGGTCTCAAACAAGCGCCCAGAGCTTGGTATGAACGCCTCACGGTCTTCCTCGTCGATCATGGATATGTGCGAGGGGGAGTGGACAAGACCCTTTTTGTTAAACACATAAGGTCAGATTTTATTATCGCACAAATCTATGTTGACGATATTGTGTTCGGATCCAACACCCAGAAACTAGTAGATCAGTTCGTAGAACAGATGCAGAAGGAGTTCAAAATGAGCATGGTCGGGGAGATGAATTACTTTCTAGGTCTTCAGGTGACTCAAAAGGAAGATGGTATTTTTATCTCGCAAAGCAAGTATGCCAAGAATCTGATAAAGAAATTTGATATTGAGAAGGCAAGTCACAAACGAACTCCGGCTGCTACCCACATAGAGATAACTAAAGACGAGGCAGGAACAAAGGTCGATCAGACGCTGTACAGGAGTATGATTGGAAGCCTCCTCTACTTGACAGCCAGCAGACCGGATATTACGTATGATGTAGGAGTTTGTGCAAGGTACCAGGCGGATCCGAAAGAAAGTCATCTCCTACAAGTTAAGAGAATCATAAAATATGTGTGCGGGACTATTGAGTTTGGAATCTGGTACACCAAGGACACCAACTCACATCTGGTTGGCTACTGCGATGCTGACTGGGCAGGAAATGCTGAGGATCGGAAGAGCACATCTGGAGGATGCTTCTTCCTGGGAAATAACCTAGTTTCTTGGTTCAGCAAAAAGCAAAACAGCATCTCACTATCTACGGCTGAAGCGGAATACATTGCTGCAGGAAGCAGCTGCACTCAACTTCTATGGATGAAACAAATGCTGTCTGAATACGGAATTACACAGAAGGAGATGACCTTGTACTGTGACAATATGAGCGCAATCAGCATCTCAAAAAATCCAGTACAGCACTCCAGGACGAAACACATAGATATCAGGCACCATTTCATCAGAGAATTGGTTGAACAGAAGGTGGTAACTCTAACGCATGTGACAACGGACAAGCAATTGGCTGACATCTTCACCAAACCACTAGATGCAGCTCAGCATGAAACGCTCAGATCCTCCTTGGGTCTGTGTGTCATCTCGAACTAAGTTCTCCAGTATGTGGTCAGTCACAGACGGAACTCCAGCTGAACTGTTGGACTGACCATTTTAAGAGAAAAGGCTGGAACAGATAGTCTCGCAGGAAAGTCGTACCTAGAAGGAATGGGACTCCCAGGAAATACGCTACATAAATCAGTGCTGTGAGGGGGAGAAATCTTGATTTGTCAGACTCTGAAATTGAGCAGGTTGTTGAACCTACTAGCAAGAGAAGTCTGGTTCTTGATGAAGAGTTGGATGAATGTTTTTGCAGAAAAGACTGCTGAGGTAGTCGATGAAGAGAAGGTGACAGAGAGGAGCATCAAGAGTCTGAAGATGTTGTCACTGATAAGTCAGCCCCATCTGAAGAAGACACTAATCTTGAGGAGATGTGCTTACTAGGTCTGCAACACTATCAGAAAATGAACAGGTTGAAGAAAAAGCATCTGTTGCACCAGCTGTGCCGGCCGTGTTGGAACATCCAGCTAATACAGATGTAGAGATACAATTTTCTGATCAGGAAGAGGTTGATGGCGCACGAGTCTCAGATCCATCTGAGGAGGACGATGTCAAGCTTGGTGCAATGGACAAGGACATTGATGAGGTTGTCCAGGATTTGTAGAAGGAACGAACTATCACTCACGACAAAGATGAGCCTGTTGAGTCTGTAGAGAATTTAGAGATCGACAAGGCTGCTGAGAAAGTGTCTGTTCTGACAGATCTTGAACAGCCAGCTAACCCGGATATGAAGATGTAAGAAGCTGATCTGGAGACACCAGATAATGGAGATTGTGAGGTCAATCAGGACTTAGTCTCATTGGCTGAGCTCAAGAAGTCCGAAAAGATGAGACCAATGAAGAAAGTGGTCATCCAAGCATGCTCGACTGAAGTAACTCCAAGACGGATGGTAAGAGAACAGATGCAGGGGGAGCAAGTGCATCAATGAAAAGGAAGAGAAGTGTTCCAAGGTCTGTTCCGACCAGTGTACCAACTGGAGTGACTAAGCATGAAGTATGGTTTGCCAGTACAGTCGCAGCAGCCAAGTGGAAAGCAGGGCAGAAAAGAAAGATCCTTCCTGAAAGGGTGCTTGATGAGAAGAAGTACAAAGGAGAGTAGATTTTTCAGCTCTTGAAGGAGACTGATCTGACTGTGGACCGTCCAAAGATGCAGAACACGCCATATCTACCAAGTCTCTGCACCAGATAATCTTCCCATCGCTTTTACAAGCTGAACATCAATCAGCATCCAGTTTTGAAGACAGACCAAGACAGACTATCAGGTGTTTCGGTAAAGTTGGTTGTTGATCACAAGCTGTTCAAGGGTCGACATAAGAATGATCTGAAGGACCCCGGGTTGAACAGGAAGAACGCACCTAAGTCTTCCATCAGGAGTACTGCTGGTGAGAAGCTGTCCCGAGTTGAACGTGGTCAACTACTGAAGGAGGTAGAGATCTTTCCGGAGGTCGAATAACTGCTGCGACACCATGGTCTGACAGTCTCATAGCATGTGTCACTGTCCTGGGCTATGCTCGAGGGGGAGTTGATGAGTCTTTCAGATGCCGAGGAGAACGGTTTGCTTGGCTGGACCCCTTGCCAGTTTGTGGCAAAAAGGGGGAGTGTTTTGAGGTAACTGTTCTGGTTCCTCAAGTTCTGTCTAAAGTATTGATTTGTTTTGCCAAAATGCCAAGGGGGAGATTTGTTGTTCCCATGAATGGCATGGCTTTAGCAAACGGCTTTAGACAGTTCGAGCTAGAGTTGAAGAAGAGTTCAATCACGCACTGGAACAGAAGTACAGCGTGCAGAAGACGCATGATCTGGATTCAGAAGATACTGAAGATTGAGGATCTGGGATTGAGGATCTTTTCGTTTGAAGTCGGTCAATGAAGAAACAGATACTCAGGATATCATTCGAAGATTATCTTACCAGATTCAAAGACCATCGGATCATCCTTCAAAAGAGAATATCTCTTGAATATTTGAATAAAGATATGGATCCCCCGAAGATTTCGATGAGAGTACTTGATTGGAACACATCATGGAGTCATCTCAACAGATCAGATACGGGATCAGATCTGTGCAGATTGGTTGAGAAGTTGTCGGGTGGCTTGGCGTAGAAGTCATCTTCGGAGATTGGTTTTGGTTGAATATTTTGCAAATATTCTGAAGTATCTCCGATTTATTATCAGGATATTCAGATCCGGATCTGTCTTCTCTAAAGCCTATAAAAAGGAGGCTAGGGCGTCCAGATTAACTCTCGCTCCTGCTGAGAAAATAAACACGAGAAAATCCTACTGATTGGAGGAGGAGCGACAGCCGATTGAGTTCTCCCTACTGGAAACTCATCGGTGTAAGAGTAGTCTTAGCAAGTGCAACTCAAACTACCTGGAAGCGATCGTACAAGCGCACACAACCAAGGAAAACAAGCTTTCGAAGGAAAGCATCCGAGCTTTAAGTGAAGGTCGAGCACGTTCGGATGGTAGGTCTGGACGAAGGGGATCGAGGGGAGTTGCTACAAACCTCGGTTGCAAATCTGCGAGACGGAGTGTTAGTGGTGAGGCCATTACAAACAAGGTGTTGTGTAAGAGTAAGACCTCCTGTTACCCTAAACTCATAATAAGATTTGTTGTCCCTTTTTTGGGTGTGGGAAACCCCCCAGAGTAGGCGAAGCCGAACTGGGTTATCAATCTGTGCGTGCTCCTGTCTTTCATTCTGTTTACTGAACTGTTGTGGATATAGTTCAAGACCTGTCTCAACTACACCTTGAACTGTTGTGAAGAGAGTTCAAGGTCTGTCCGAACTCTACCGTGAACACTTGCTTGAACAGGGGATATAATTACATATGCCATGAGTACTTGATGATCAGACTCATCCTCAGCAACCCCAGGTGTGTCCTCGATCAGATACCGGGCAAACCATAATTGGGTAAGATAAGAATGCATCTTTGGCTGCCGCGTATTAAAGTTCAATCCATTGAACTTCTCAGGCTTTTCAGCCGCCATTACCGTAGCAGGCACATGTGTCACCGCACCTTTTAGAACTAGACCCGCAGGTCCATTCCAGGCCATAGCCATCATCACAGGTGGGGTTGGAGTGGCAGCATGTGTCGATTCAGTAACCACAGCAGGAGGATACTGGCCACCATCCATGTTCACAGATTGGTTGTTTTCAGTCATTTCTACAATAGAGACAGATCTGTTAGTACGTTTGAAATAATACTCAGATATAGACAGTAAACAAATCTGCTTTAAGAATGTTAAATATTAATCTGAATATTATTCTAAATACACATGCAGTAGTAATGACAATTAATCTGAATGCGTATACAGTAATCTGAACATGGATATAAAACGAAGCAGATACACATAAAAGGACAGCAAACCGTAGTGATTTAGTCACGTCGTTGACGCTGTCCTTAAAGCCGATTTGCCTCCCGTAGGTGCTGGGTATTGCGGGAAAAAAGCTTCCCATGATAAAAGAATCTCAGCGAGAACTTAAGCACCAAAGCCTTGCTGATCGAACATATTCTGATCTTTCATTATCACTGATCGGGAACGAAAAAGAAGTCAAGAGGAGGATGTGTTGCTTTCGGTGGTTTCTCAGTGAAGGTCTGAATCTCATTATATAGTGTTGAGTTCAACTGACCACGGCCTTAAGAAGTGGGCTGTTGCAACTTCCCACGACCTTATCACGTCTAGGACGAAGATTGGGACTGTCCATGATGTTTCGAACCGCCCAACTGCTCAAGACTTGGTCTATGTTGACGTGTGATGGAAAAACCATTCTTGTCCGCAAATGCGGGCGCACACAAGCCAAGCCAAATTCGACGTCGTCGACCGAATGGTTCCCCCCCCTGGGCGCCCGCATAGGCGTTGTGAGAGAGTTTCTTTTAACAACTTAATATGCTTGATATTGAAATCATATATGAACATACAATGTTCCCATTTTGCTTCCAATGTGGGATATAAGGTTTCACTCATGTGAAATCAATCTACATATCCATCCCTACCAAAGTCAAGTTTCCATGAGTTTTGGTCCAACCTTGGGCATCGATTTCTCATCTGATTAGCTTCGTTTTTGGCATTTCAACATTCGATTTCATACCTCTCAATTCAATGTATTTTAATCTAATTTTATCAACACGATTCGAGGTGTCCTCCACGCTCAATTTTAGGTCTAAAATGTGGCGCACCACTATTTTCTTCACACCTTCTAACACACATATTTCAACAGTTCAATCTTACTAAATGAATCCTGAAAGAATTCTACAGCTTTTCTGCACATTTTTGTTTCCTCCATTATCCAATTACCATCTTCCGTTTTAATCCTCTTCACGTTATTCCTCTTTTTCCTTTTTGATGCTCTCTCATGGAAAAATTTTGTATTAGCATCCCCTTCTTTGAGCCACTCTACACGTGACCGTTGTCGCCAAAAATGTTCCTCGCGCGCTAGCCAGACTACCCTTGTAGATTAACCAAAGAAAGTCTGGAACTTTTGGACTCATTTTTTACAAACTGTGGAGAAAAATAATGGGTTGGAAGTCTTTACATTATCCATAGGTGGAAGAAAGATACTTATAAACTCAATCCTTCAAACTATCCCTCAATAATGAATGTGACCTTGCAATGAACACCTAGAGTAAATAGGCAATAAAATATAGTGTCACTACCTTTTCGCTAATTGCGCTTCACATGTGCTTATTCTTTGTTCTAGAAAAAAGTCCAAGTGTGAAGTGTTTTATAAGTTGAATTCTCACCTTATTATTCTTCGCACTTTCTAAGGACTTAAGATTCGTTTCTGAAACTTTTTGATGTCATTTAACCTTAGCCTTGACGTTTCAGGTATTAAATCGCTCTCTATTATGGTCGAGACGTTAGAAGATCGTGATTTGATGAAAAGTTGAGGCTTCGGGTCAAAAATCAGTGAGGGGCTCGAGATAACTCGCATGGGTCACATAACTATCCTTATAGCTCGGCCGAGTCACTCAAAGCTCGAGTAAAACGATAAAAATGAGTAGGGCTTTGTCAAAATGGCCCGGCCGAGTCATTGTGATAACTCGGTCAACTCGGGTTGATTTCCTCAACTCGCCCGAGTCACGCCTAACGAACCTTCCTCCCTTGCACCTTGACTCGTCTGAGTTGCTCTCTATCCACCTTGTGACTTGGCCGAGCTGCTCGAGTCACACCGGAAAGACTGAATTTTTAATCTTGGACTATAAATATAAGAATGAAATTTTGATGAAAGAGGAGCTCGTTTTTTTAAAAGAAAAAGAATCTAAGGCTAGAAGTGAACTCAACATAATCAATGAATTGCTTGGACGAGAAGATATAAAAGATCAATGAGAGAATTTAGAGTTGGAATTATCTCCTCTTTGGTTTCCCCTAATCATCTTTCTTTTTCCTTATAGTTTTTCCGGTGAATCATAGCTTTGATTTGATTGATCACAGTGATATGTGAGCAGTCCATTTGTTTTGGGGTCCCATGACCCTCCTTGGCACTCTATCATTATGTAAGCAATTTGATATCTAAAAGGATGTTTGATGTTTGATGTTTGATGTTTTCATTTTCACTCGATCTCAAATTTCATGTGATTGCTAGATGTTTGATAAAATGTCTAAATGATCGTATGTATCTGAACTTGAACCTAGTATTGGGAGAGCTAGTTGATGGTTTATATGTGGTGGAACTGATCCGTAACTTGTATATCCTATGAATGTGAATATGAAAGTGAATATGAAAGTATGGATGTTACACTAAAATTTAATGCCTACTTCACCTTATTTGACCTTGCTTATACCGAAGTTAAAGGTTGAATTAACGTTGTAGGGTGAATCAACAAACTTGGAAGAGTGAGATTTGAAATATGATAACTTTTTTTATAAAGAGATATGATAGCTTGAACTTGAGTAAGATGCAACGGAAATTGATCTTCCCAAGTCTTAGGCTAAGTCTATGGCAAATCATCATCCGAAATGGACAGATATAATTTGTGTTGGAGATTTTAGGTTTATATGTTGTAAATACATGTATGAAACCTGTAAGAATGTTTTGTGAAATAAACAAAGCTTTTTGGAATTCGTTTAAGCTCAGTTCAAGTTTTTCCTCAATGTGTTTCGCGTTCGGTCGTGACATTACAGGGCGCGTCCGGTATTGACATTATCATGTTAATGTCTATTGAGGACGCGGTGATGTAATGTCATGGTGGGACGCGCGACATGTTTGTGCCGCGTTTGGTTTAGACATTAAAGCTGTGTCGCGCCCAATTGTTAATGTCTCTACCAAACGGGATTGCAACGTCAAGGCCGGGCGCGCGGCACGACAGTTACAGGTTTGAATCGATGCGTTTATCGATCAAAAACTGGCATAAACAGATGAGGCTGAGATCGAAAAATGGACAGAAAAGGGATTGACGATTCTAGGTTGAGTTTTGCTCCTTCAATTAGTCGATCAATTTGATTTTGATCGATTCTTACTCGCTTCAATTGTTTATCATTCCCTGTGCAAATTCGCTTGTCATATCCCAGTACAAATTTTCTGGAAACCCTGATCGGGCAGAAATCTTGTATTTGGAAAGTGAAAATTTAGTCACGTTTCAAGTAGATTCCAAGATATATTACTGTTCATTGATTCAAGGCCCTGAAGAAGACGCATCACCTACAATCAAATACAAGAGTTTCTATTTGAATCAACAAGGATGTCTACTGCAGCAAGCGTGAGGGAAATGACTGCCAATTTCGGAAAGTTGGAAAAATTTGAAGGAGTGAACTTTTGAAGATGGCAGAGCAAGATGCATTTTCTGTTGACTACTTTGAAGGTGGTCCACATCCTCTCTACTCCTATTCCGGTAGTGAATGACGATGCTCCTATTAATGCAATCAGGAAGAGGAGCAAGTGACAGAATGATGACTACATCTGTCGTGGTCACATTCTGAACGGTATGTCTGATCCATTATTTGATCTTTATCAAAATGTAGAGTTTGCTAAGGAATTGTGGGATGCACTTGAGGCGAAATATATGCAGGAAGATGCATCGAGCAAGAAATTTCTTGTGAGTAACTTTAATAGTTACAAGATGGTCGATACTAGACCGGTGATGAAGCAATTCAACGAATTGACTCGCATACTTGGACAATTCACCCAGTATGTTATGAAGATGTATGATGTCATCTCGGTGTCTAGTATTATAGACAAGCTGCCACCTTCGTGGAAGGATTTTAAGCAAACGCTTAAGCATAAGAAAGAGGAGATGTCTCTTGAAGAACTCGGTGGTGAGTTGTGTGTAGAGGAATCTATATAGATGCAAGAGCATGTGAAAGAAAAAGAGACCATTGAGTCTTCATCAGTGCATATGGTGGAAGACAAGGGGGTTTTGGGAAGTTCAAAGGGAAGAAACGCTTCAATGAGAACTCCGGTAGCAAGTTCACTAAGAAACCTATGGGTTCTTGTTGGATTTGTGGTAAACCGGGACACTTCAAGAGTGACTGTAGAAAGGCCAAAGCTGAAAAAGGAAAAATGAAAGTGAAAGTTGGGGATAAGGGCAAAGAAAAATGCCCTTCCAACCTTCAAGAACAGATTTCTCTTTCGAATTATAATTTTGATGTGAATTATGTATCATTGATTGCTGAAGCATTTTATGTTCAGGATGATGAGGTAGCATGGTGGATTAACTCGGGTGCTACAAAGCATGTATGCAAAGATCGTCGTTGTTTCAAGACATATGAAATGGTGAATGACGGATCGGTTCTACATATTGGAAATGAGTCAACTGCACCAATATTGAGCCAAGGCAATGTAGTGTTAGAGTTTAGCTTGGGGAAAACCCTTGAACTGTAAAATGTATTGCATGTACCTCTTATTCGGAAAAACTTAGTTTCTGGCAGTTTGTTGAACAAGTTTGGTTTCAAGCAAGTGTATGAGTCGGACAAGTATGTATTGTCCAAATGTGGTGTGTTTGTTGGATTTGGCTACTTTTGTAATGGCATGTTTATTTGAATGTAAATAAAATCGTGAATTCTGTTTACATGACTTGTACAAGTGATGATATTACTTTGTGGCATGCTAGATTAGGACATGTTCACTATCAGCGTATGATGATATGTCTAAGGAAGGTTGATGTTCTCATGGTTGGCATGTCCTTGACAAAACATCTTTAGACAGTTCAAGCTAGAGTTCAATCAGATAGTGGAACAGAAGTTCAGCGTACAGAAGACGCATGACCAAGATACGGTCTAATCTGAAGATACTAAAGATTGAGAATCTTTCCCCTTGGTATCAGTCAGTAACGACACAGATCCTTCGAGAGGTCACTCTAAGATTTCCTTGCCACAATTGGAAACCTCCTGTCTAACTTGTCGAAGACGATATCTTATGCAGAAGCTGTCAGCGACGAGATTGAAGCAGATATCTTAATTGATTGAAATCCCGAAGATGTCGACAAAGCTATCTGATGGGAGCCAAACGACAGATTATCATCAAAGAACTGTGCGATCAAATATACACAGATTTGATAGCAGATCGGCTGAGGGAATATCAGATGGCTTGGGGTGGAAGTCATCTTTAAAGATAGATCGAATATTCAGCAAATATTTCGCAACATCTCCGAATTATTTGACGACATATTCTGATCGGTTTAGGGCTCTGCTCAAGCATATATATACAGTGCTAGGGCATCCTTATGTGTGCGCCTCCCGAGAGAAAAAAACTAAACACGAGAGTTCGTGAGATTGGGGGAGAAGCGACGGCTGGCTATTCCACATCGGAATATCAGCCCTGAAGCAACAGTCTGCACAGTGTGGCGTTCAGGCTGTGTTGGAGGATCAACGAAGTTCACACACACAACTATCAAGTTACGTCTTTGAGAGGAGACGACTGAACTTCCGAGAAGTTCAAGACTAGGCCGAGAGAGAAGTCTCGCCCTACCCAAAGGGGATCGAGGGGAGTAGCGACGAACCGAGATCGCAAATCCGAGAGACGGAGAGTTAGAGGCTAGGCGATTACAAACTCGGAGTTGTGTAAGAGTAAGACCACTTGTAGCTCTAATTCTCGTAATACGATTTGTGCCCCATTATAGGGTGTGGGAAACCCCCCAGAGTAGGCGAGGCCGAACTGGGTAACATACCGTGTGTGCTCTTGTTTCGTTTCTTTTACCTTGGTTCCCGGTACTGCTTGATATACTGCTTAAATAGTATGTTGGAACACTCTCTGGTAGAGTCCAAGGTCTGTTAACTGTGTGTGTGCTTCAGTTATCTTCACTAACCGCTGGATCTTTACGAGAGGTGTCCAAGGGGTGTCACAGCCATACCTTGAACTGTCAGTTGAACTGGTGTGCAAAGAGTTCATGGTCTGTTACAACAGTACCCTAGACACAAGCTTGAACAGGGGACATAATTTCAAATGGTATCAGAGCAAACACTCGACACACTGAATGGGATTCTGAAACTGTTCAAGATGACAGACACCAAAACTTACAGAAGTAAAGATGTTTGCATGGTTGCGTTCAGCTCTTCAAGTCACATGGAGAAAGATCGCTGGTACTTCGACAGCGGATGCTCGGCCCATATGACAGGAGACCCCAGATTTCTTATGAAGATTCAACCTGTAATTAAGAAGCAGTTCGTCACCTTCGGAGACGGAGGAAAGGGACAGGTAATTGGCTGTGGGACATTGAAGGTTCCGGATCTACCTGTCCTCGAAGACACTCTCCTAGTTGAAGGACTGAAAGTGAACCTGATCAGCATAAGTCAACTTTGCGACGGAGGTTACCATGTCAAGTTCACTCACAAATCATGCCAAGTCCTCGACAAAGATGGGGGAATATTGATGAAAGGAAGCAGAGCAGCCAACAACTGTTATCTCATCGGATCTGATGGAAAATAGCCTGTCAGTCTAGTCAAGCAGATGAGATGTCCCTTTGGCACAGACGATTGGGACATCTGAATCTCAAGACATTGAAAAAACTCTGCTCATCTGGACTCATCAGGGGAATACCAAATGTCAAAGGAAGTCAGGATGTGATGTGTGGAGAATGTCAGATCGGGAAACAGACAAAAGCATCACAGCCCAAGGTCTCTCAAATAAGCACCAACCGACCTCTGGAACTGATCCATATGGACTTGATGGGACCAATGCAAACTGAGAGCTATTGAGGGAACAAGTATGTCCTGGTATGTGTTGACGACTTCACTAGATTCACCTGGACAAGGTTCCTTCGAGACAAGACGGAAGCTGCTCAACAATTCATAGAACTGGCTACTCTTGTCCAACGAGAAAGGGAAGACAAAGGGGAAAAACTGATATCCATCAGGAGTGACAATGGCACATATTCAAGAATGTTACTATGAGTGCCTACTGTACGAAGCATGGAATTGCTCATCAGTTTGCGTCAACAATCACCCCTCAGCAGAATGGAGTGGTGGAACGAAAGAACCGTACCATTCAAGAGATGGCCCGGGTGATGATCCATGCCAAAAAGGTCCCTCTGAAGTTTTGGTCCGAAGCTATGAACACACCATGTCACATTATAAATCGAGTCACTATACGCACTGGAACGGAGAAGACCTGCTATGAACTCTGGAAAGGAAAGAAGCCCACTGTCAAATATTTCCATATTTTTGGAAGTGAGTGCTACATTCTGAACGACCGGGAGTACCGACAAAAACTGGATCCGAAGAGTGATGAAGGGTTCTTTCTTGGGTATTCCTCAAACAGTCGAGCATATCGGGTCTTCAACAAGCGCACAGGATCAGTCATGGAATCTATAAATGTCAGAGTAAAGGATGAAGTGTTCGTACAGGCGGTCCTGGACGACGCTGAGGACAGCACCAGCACAGCCCCTGCAACTCAACCATCATCCCAGCAGACTGAGCATGAACCGACTGAAGGATCGCCTGACAACTCCACTGAAGATCATCCCTCTGACGAAGCTGTTACTGCCAACCCCCGAGAAAATGTTACTACGCTACAACCGTCTCGACGAATTTCCAGGGATCACCCAATCTCTGAAGTTATTGGCTCACCTAGTGACGGAGTTCAAACTCGCAGAATTCTGAGCAACTCCAGAGAATTGCCTGCTTGCTCGTGTTTCCTCTCATCAATCGAGCCTAAAGACATAAAAGAGGCATTACTTGATGAGTATTGGATCCTCGCTATGCAGGAAGAACTGGAAGAATTTGCTAGAAACGATGTATGGGATTTGGTTCCGAGACCTGATGGGGTCAACGTTATTGATACAAAATGGATCTTCAAAAACAAGTCCGACGCATCGGGAAACATCACAAGAAACAAAGCTCGCCTAGTGGCACAAGGATATACTCAAATAGAAGGGATAGACTTTGAGGAAACCTTTGCTCCGATTGCATGCCTTGAAGCCATTCGCCTACTGCTTGCTCTGGCATGTCACTTAAAGTTTTGACTGTTCCAGATGGATGTCAAAAGTGCCTTCCTAAACGGACTTCTGAATGAGGAGGTTTTCGTCGCTCAACCGAAAGGATTTGAAGATCCGCATCACCCAGCATCAGTGTACCACCTGAAGAAAGCATTATACGGTCTCAAGCAAGCACCCAGAGCTTGGTATGAGCGTCTCACAGTGTTCCTCATCGATCATGGATATGTGCGAGGGGGAGTGGACAAGACCCTGTTCGTTAAACACACAAGGTCAGACTTTATTATCGCACAAATCTATGTTGACGATATTGTGTTTGGGTCCAATACCCAGAACCTGGTGGATCAGTTCGTTGAACAGATGCAGAAGGAGTTTAAGATGAGCATGGTTGGGGAAATGAACTACTTTCTAGGACTCCAGGTGACTCAGAAGGAAGACGACATTTTCATCTCTCAAAGCAAGTATGCCAAGAATCTGATAAAGAAATTTGACCTTGAGAAAGCTAGTCACAAACGAACTCCAGCCGCTACTCACTTAAAGATAACCAAAGACGAGGCTGGAACAAAGGTCGATCAGACGTTGTACAGGAGTATGATTGGAAGCCTCCTGTACTTGACAGCTAGTAGACCAGATATAGCATATGTCGTTGGCGTGTGTGCAAGATACCAGGCAGACCCCAAGGAAAGTCACCTCCTACAAGTTAAGAGAATCATAAAGTATGTATGCGGGACTGTTGATTTTGGAATCTTGTATACCAAGGACACCAACCCACATCTGGTTGGCTACTGCGACGCAGACTGGGCAGGAAACGCTGAAGATCGAAAAAGCACATCTGGAGGATGCTTCTTCTTAGGCAATAACTTGGTCTCGTGGTTCAGTAAAAAGCAAAACAGCATCTCACTGTCTACGGCTGAAGCCGAATACATAGCAGCAGGAAGCAGCTGCACTCAACTTCTATGGATGAAGCAGATGCTGTCGGAATACGGAGTTAAACAAGAAGAAATGACCATGTACTGTGACAACATGAGCGCAATCAGTATCTCAAAGAACCCAGAGAGAGATGTTCAGGCTGTGTTGGAGGATCAACGAAGTTCACACACACAACTATCAAGTTACGTCTTTGAGAGGAGACGACTGAACTTCCGAGAAGTTCAAGACTAGGCCGAGAGAGAAGTCTCGCCCTACCCACAGGGGATCGAGGGGAGTAGCGACGAACCGAGATCGCAAATCCGAGAGACGAAGAGTTAGAGGCTAGGCGATTACAAACTCGGAGTTGTGTAAGAGTAAGACCACTTGTAGCTCTAATTCTCGTAATACAATTTGTGCCCCATTATAGGGTATGGGAAACCCCCCAGAGTAGGCGAGGCCGAACTGGGTAACATACCGTGTGTGCTCCTGTTTCGTTTCTTTTACCTTGGTTCCCGGTACTGCTTGATATACTGCTTAAATAGTCTGTTGGAACACTCTCTGGTAGAGTCCAAGGTCTATTAACTGTGTGTGTGCTTCAGTTATCTTCACTAACCACTGGATCTTTACGAGAGGTGTCCAAGGGGTGTCACAGCCATACCTTGAACTGTCAGTTGAACTGGTGTGCAAAGAGTTCATGGTCTGTTGCAACAGTACCCTAAACACAAGCTTGAATAGGGGACATAATTTCAAAGGTTTAATACCTAAAGTTGATATGAATGTTTATAGATGTACTACTTGCATGCTTACAAAGATCACAAGGTTGCCATTCAAAAGTACTTCAAGAAAATCAAACTTGCTTAAACTTGTTCATAGTGACTTGGGTGATTTGCACTCTACTCCATCTTTAGGGAATAAGAAGTACTACATAACTTTCACAGATGACTATTCTAGATATTGTTATGTGTACTTGCTGCATGCTAAAGATGAAGCTTTAGACAAGTTTGAAGTGTTTAAAGCTGAAGTAGAATTGATGCATACTTTGATTAAGAGACTTAGAACTGACAGAGGTGGGGAATATTACGATCCTGTATATTTCCAGTTGAATGGTATCATTCATGAGACTACAGCCCCTTATACACCACAGCAAAATGGTGTGGCTGAAAGGAAGAATAGAATCCTAAACGAGATGGCTAATTCCATGCTCTCCTACTCTGATTTGAGTGATGGATTTTGGGGTGAAGCCATGTTAACGGCTTGTTATATACTTAACAAGGTTCCTAACAAAGGGAACAAAGTTACCCCATATGAGCTTTGGCACAAAAAGAAACCAAATCTAGATTATCTCCGAGTTTGAGGATGTAGAGCGGTAGTGAGACTACCCGCTCCCAAAATAAGAAATTTGGGAGAAAGAGGTGTTGATTGCATATTTATTGGATATGCTGAAAATTCTAAAGCATATAGGTTCTATGTGACTAGAACCAGTGATTCTATTTCGGCTCACACCGTAATTGAATTAAGGGATGCAATCTTTGATGAGAACCATTTCTCATCATTACCTAGACCTCGAGATATGATTTCTAGCTCCACAAGGGCTGAGTTGGAAGAGGATGTGAGCACATCTTCTAAAAGTACTTCGTTTGAGCCTCGTAGAAGCAAACGGGGAAAGATTGAAAAATCCTTTGGACCGGATTATCAAGTTTACTTGATTGAGGGTTCTAGAGATGATATTGAGTATCAATACTCGTATTGTTATCATATTGATGATGATCCTAGAACTTATGATGAGGGTATGAGGTCTCAAGATGTTTCCTTCTAGAAAGAGGCAATAAACGATGAAATGGATTCTATCAGGGGAAATAATACTTGGGTATTATCGGATCTTCCACCGGGTTGCAAGCCATTAGGCTGCAAATGGATTTTCAAAAAGAAAATGAAGGTTGATGGATCGGTTGATAAGTTTAAAGCTTGATTGCTCCGGTTGCTAGGATTTCCACTGTTAGGTTGTTGATTGCACTTGCTGCAATTAACAATCTGGTTGTACACCAAATGGATGTCAAGACAGCGTTCTTGAATGGTGATTTGGATGAGGAAATCTATATGAAACAACCGGAAGGATTCATTATGCCGGGATATGAAAACAAGGTTTGTAAGTTGGTCAAATCATTGTATGGGCTGAAACAAGCACCCAAGCAATGGCATCAAAAGTTTGATGAGGTAATCTTGTCTAGTGGATTCAAGTTGAATCAAGGAGACAAGTGCATTTACAGCAAATTTGACAACTCCGGCAATGGAGTAATCATTTGTCTGTATGTTGATGATATGCTGATTTTTGGTCCTGACCAAAAACAAGTAGATCTTACAAAGGACTTCTTATCATCAAGTTTCTCTATGAAAGATATAGGAGAAGCGGATGTGATTCTTGGCATTAGAATCAAGCGTGAGAACGAAGGACTAGCACTGACACAGTCTCACTTGGTTGAGAAAGTGCTTAACAAATTTAATTGTTTGAATTGTTCTCCGGTTAGTAATCCCATGGACCCAAGTGTGAAGCTTTTGCCTTATACGGGTGAAGCTGTATCACAACTTGAGTACTCACAAGTCATTGGTTGCCTAATGTATGCAATGACGAGTACAAGGTCGGATATAGCTTATGTAGTGGGACAATTGAGTAGATATATTAGTAATCCTAGTACTCATCACTGGGAAGCTATTAGGCAGGTACTCAAATACCTAAAGGGAACCATGAACTATGGCTTGAGTTATGCTGGTTTTCCCTCGGTTTTGGAGGGATATACTGATGCAAGTTGGATTACCAATTTAGAAGATCATTCTTCTACAAGTGGTTGGGTATTTTTGCTTGGGGGGAGGTGCCATATCTTAGGCCTCAAAGATGCAAACTTACATCAATAGCTCGACTATTGAATCTGAATTTATAGCCTTGGCGGCTACCGGTAAAGAGGCAGAATGGCTAAGGAATTTGGTGCATGAGATTCCTTTGTGGCCGAAACCAGTAGCACCGATTTCTATCCATTGTGATAGTAAGGCAACTTTAGCTAAGGCTTATAGCCAAATGTACAAAGGTAAATCGAGACACCTGGGCGTTAGACATAGCGCGGTTCATGATTTGATCACTCACGGGGTATCTCGATTGATTATATCCGAACACATTAAAATCTAGCTGATCATTTGACGAAAGGTTTGGCTAGGGACTTGGTACACAAGTCGTGTTTAGGGATGGGCTTAAAGCACATCTAAAATCTCTAATCGTAGGACACCCAATTCCCTCTTAGTATGACGCTAAGAGTTGAATTCAATGTGGAAAGCCTATTCTTAGAGATTTGAAGCACATGGTTACGTCCATCCCAAGGTATGTGCTTATTTCTTGCAAGAGAAAAGGAGGATGAAGTTCATCTTCTTAGTGGATATTTTGGAAAAGTGCATTGCAGGTGCATGCAAAAAGAATCCACCTATGTAAGTGTGAAGTGAGCCGCTTCAATTAGCTTGTGATTGGCTAAGGATGCACTTATGAAAGGATAGGGACACATGGCTGAAATAGTGTCAAGTTGTACTTGGAATGAAAGTAAACTTGTGTGTGTTTTATTTTCCCGTATTCAAATGGGTTAAAGGGTTCAATTCGTAGAACACCCTGATTCTCGAGTATTGGAAGATACTGCACTATGTGAAATTCAATCCTTATGGACATTTCACTTATGCACGGTTTTGTTCGATTGTGAATGTTTTATCATTCAAGAGTATAACCCTAAAATGGGGGAGGATTGTTGGAGATTTTAGGTTTATATGTTGTAAATACATGTATGAAACATGTAAGAATGTTTTGTGAAATAAACAAAGCTTTTTGGAATTCGTTTAAGCTCAGTTCGAGTGTTTCCTCAGTGTGTTTTGCGTTCGGTCGTGACATTACAGGGCGTGTCCGGTGACAATATCATGTTAATGTCTATTGAGGACGCGGTAATGTAATGTCATGGTGGGACGCGCGGCATGTTTGTGCCACGTTCGGTTTAGACATTAAAGCTGCGTCGCGCCTAGCTGTTGTCTCTATCGAATGCGATTGTAACGTCAAGGCCGGGCATGCGGCACGACGGTTACAGGTTTGAATAAATGCGTTTATCGATCAAAAACTGGCATAAACGGTTGAGGCTGAGATCGAAAAATGGACAGAAAAGGGATTGACGATTCTGGGTTGAGTTTTGCTCCTTCAATTAGTCGATCAATTTCATTTTGATCGGTTCTTACTCGCTTCAATCATTTATCATTCCCTGTGCAAATTCACTTGTCATATCCCAGTACAAATTTTTTGGAAACCCTAATCGGGAAGAAAACTTGTATTTGGAAAGTAAAAATTTATTCATGTTTCAAGTAGATTCCAAGATATATTACTGTTCGTTGATTCAAGGCCCTGAAGAAGACGCATCACCTACAATTTGTTGGCTTATAGAGTATGCTAGGGAGTGAAGTAGCCCTCGAAACACTTTTAAAATTGTTATGATTGCACAATTGAAGATGAGAAGAAAAAAATAAAGATCCGATGACACCAAGATTTGACACTACAAATTTTGGCTGAAAAATACGACAACAACGTACGACAATATAAGTTGTCGTACAAAACATACGACAATAGCTACGACAATAAAAAAATCATGCTACTAGTATAAGATAAATGTACGACAACACTATGTGCGACAACAAAAAATTGTCGTATAACCATCGTATCATTGCCGTACATTGCCGACAACTCCATTCTTGGCCCTGCATTTTCGGCCAATGTTGTAGCTTTTTGAGTTACACATTTCTTCCCCCATACGAAATCTCACATCTCCCTCTCTTTCTCTCCTGCACAAGTCTTCTTTCCCAATCGCCTCCCCGACCTGCGCCCTCAGCCAACCGCATCGCAGATGTGAAAATAAGTGAAGAAATCCACCGCCAAACCAAACATCCCCGCCTTGGAAATTTCCCTCTCCTCTACCAAAGTCCGCACCCGCACCAAAACCCAACAGCATATATCCGAACCCCACGCCGCCGACTCTGTAGCTGTGAAGAATCATCATACCTCCAGGCTCCAGCGCCGTAGTCGGAGACTCTTAAAGCTCAGCCCTTTGCAGCTAACCCGAGACTCAACTGGCAAGTCCAACTCGTGCCCTAATTTCAGCTTCGGTCGAGCTGAGTCGAAGTCGGGGTTGACGAATGGGAATGAGGGTTCTGGAAGCGAGTTTGAGAAGCCAGAAATTGGTGTGTTTGAGAGCTCTTTTGCTGAGAATGATTTGGATGTTGAAGCGGAGTAGAGCAGGTATACCATTTTTTGCCATTCTTCTAATTTGGGGCTTTTTAGTTGTGTTTGATCTTTTTCAATTATTTAGATGACTGTTTAGTGAGTTCATGATTTGCTTTTCTTTAGTTTAGCCATTTCCTTTGTGTGTTGCTTTGGTTTCAGCCATAGTTTTTTTCATTTTTTTTCTTTGTTTTTAATTTTGTTATTTATTTCATTGTTTATGTGAAAAGTAAGACTCAATTCCCTTCAACTCATATGTATGCATCATTTGGTTGTAGCCCTGCCATGTGACTCCAGTCCATAAGTAATGTATCTCACATCTTGATTGGAGTAGAAATTATAGTCTAAATGCTTACTGACATTGATGCAACGAGAGCAGTTACTGCTTTCTTATTCTATCATGGTGCTTGTTGTATCTTGTATGTGTTTAGTGGGTCATAGCTTTTACAGATATACTACATTTGATGATTTCCTCCCATACACAAGTTTTTTGTTGACAAATTATCTAGAGCCATGACTGTATCGCTTTAGTTTTATACTTTTAGTGGATGAGTGTTTGTTTGCGGATGAGATGTGAAAGACACTCTTTATGTTTTGTGACATGATTTAAACCAATTTTCTCTTTACTATGTGTTGTAGCTCATTACTCATTTGAATTCAAGAAGAAAAGCACTAATGTATGAAGTTTATGACGATAAGTTTCGGTGCTGGCCACAATTTGGCTTGTACATTATTGATGAATCTTGTTCTCTTATACATTTTATAATTGTTTCATAGTTGTTATTTTCTGGTATAGACTGATTAGTTAGATTCACAATTGTTCATATTCATTGGCCAGTGTACACGGTCAAGCTTTTAGTTTTGAGCCCAACTGATAACAACTTCTTTCCTTGAGCTATGACTCTAGCTCCCTTTGCCATCTTTCAGTTTTGCAGCTGATGGTTGTATCAAAAACATGTCTTCATCCAACTGCCCAATTGATAACAATTCTTTCTTTATGCTGTCGCACTTAAAATAAAATATGTGACACTAATCGCATGTTTAAAGTTATTTTCCAAAATGTCAACCATAGTGTTTCCTAAATTATATGATACATTAACCATAACAAACTCGTTTTATTTATTTAGTTACATATAAATTAATTGCAATTGCGGAGCACTCGGTTGAGAACCCCAAAAAATTTGAGAATTTGAGAATTAAAATCGCGTCATTAGATCATGATGCATCTTTAAATCTACATGTGACACATGTCCAAAAAGCAAAGTCAAACTTGGTGGCTTTAACTTTGCTTTAAATATAACTTTGAATATGCACATGAAACACGTATCACCACCAAAATGACTTGATGATACACCTTTGAAGGTGAAGATTGTGTTCTCAACTTCTCGAAGAAAAAAAGGAGTTCCATTTGAGCTCCTCTATATTAACATAAACATGAAGAAAGATGTAATAATTAGCTTATTCTAATATGTACAAATGAATGCAAGAAGATCGCTCAAATGAACATCCCTCTATATTATAAGACGCTGAGAACTTAATTAGCACCCTTAGAAAAAAAAATTGTGATTCGATTTTATTTGGGGCTCGAAATTTGATTAGGATAAGATTTTGGAAAATGAGATAAGATCGTTTTATTATTTTACTAGTAAAAAATTCTTGATTTTCGAATTTACTATGATAAAATGCTTGATTTTATTTTTTATTAGGAATATCAATTCACATTTAATGAGATTTGAAATGAAAGTTAATTGTTTTTGGCAAAATCAGTCTCCTAAAAATTGACAGATTATAAATATTAATTACTAAAAAATCTAAGCGGAAAAACAAAACAAAATAACACAAACACAAAACAAAAGAAATAAGAGTTCATCAAACAAAAACAAAATAAATAAGAAGAAAATGTTGGTTTAGGCTTGGCAGTTTTGCTATTACAGTTGAAACCAAATCGCCAGATTCAGTTCGTTCCCAAACCACCACCAAATCTCTATATAATCCCCACCACCACCACCACTCATCTCGCTTATCCTACAGTTTCCCATCTCTTCAATTTCACATTTTTTTTTTCTTACATTATTTTTCTTCAATTTAATTGGAAAAAAAACATAAAAATCTCTGCTGATTATTTCCTAGGGTTTGCGTGCTTCTGGGGTTTCACGATCCCAAAGCACGAATACTACTCTTTTAATCAGGCCTCGCCTTTCATCATCAAATTTTGATTCAAGGCGTGTGCTGCATGTATATATGATTTGTGTGTTCATGCACCTATTGATCTGCTGAAAATTCTAGGGTTAGGGTTCTCAATCCAATCCCCCATTTCTCTCTCAATTTCTATATTCCTGCGTGTTTTTCAATGCAAAAAATGTCATCTGCTCAAGTTTGTTTCCGCCCTGTTCGCGCCCAATCCAAACCATCTTCTATTGCGCAACCTAATGCTAAGAAGAGGAAGAGAGACCCCATCAAACCTAACGATTCCGATTGTGTACTACTAGAGCCAGTCATTTTGAATCCTGAGGTGGTGCAGCTTTCAGAAGCTGTTGAAAACATGATCAGGCGAACCCTGGAGGGGCTAGAAAATGGGAGTGGTCCGGTCAGGACCTCAGAAGGAACTGGAGGAGCTTATTTCATGAAAGACTCGTCAGGTGAAAAGATCGTCTCAGTGTTCAAACCAGTCGACGAAGAGCCAAATGCTGTCAACAACCCTAATGGCCTGAATGCGTCTTCGGTGGGTGAAGGGCTGAAGAAAGGCACTAAGGTCGGTGAAGGCGCGCTTCGGGAAGTTGCGGCTTATCTTTTGGACAAGAAAGGCTTTGCTGGGGTTCCTCCGACATTCATGGTCAAGTGTTTGAGCTCAGGGTTTAATCACCCGGAGGAGGAGTGCAAGGCTAAGTTTGGATCATTGCAGAAGTTTGCAGCGAATAATGTAGGAAGCTGTGAAGATATGGGGCCTGGTGCGTTCCCCGTGAGCGAGGTGCATAAGATATCGGTGTTGGATATCCGAATGGCGAATGCGGATAGGCACGCTGGAAACATTCTGATCAGCAAAGTTGTGGAAGATGGTCACACCGTTCTCATCCCCATTGATCATGGCTACTGTCTCCCTGAGAGTGTAAGTCATATGTTCTTAATTTGACTTCCATTTTCAATAAGGGCTATCTATTGTAGAGAACAGACATCGCTTTACTATTTTAAAAATAAAAAAAACGCTTATCTATATCTGAGTGAACAATAGACAGCGTTTACAATAACCGATGTCTATTGTGTTTTTCTGTAGCAGTGAGTTAATGTGGAGTGTTTTAAATCTGACTTGGCTTTTGTTCGTTTCGATCTAACAGTTTGAGGATTGCACATTTGAGTGGCTCTACTGGCCGCAAGCACGTCAGCCTTACTCTCCCGAAACCCTCGAATACATCGAAACACTGGATGCAGAAGAGGACATCTCGATACTAAAACTCTACGGATGGGACATGTCTGAACAATGTGCTAGGACACTCCGTGTCTCCACCATGCTTTTGAAAAAAGGCGCGGCGAGAGGACTGAGCTCTTTCGCAATAGGAAGCATCATGTGCAGAGAAAAGCTAGACAAACCATCCATGTTAGAGGAGATTCTCCAAGAGGCAGAGGGCTCGGTTAACGGGTCCGATGAGGCTGCGTTACTTGACTCCTTGTCGCGAATCATAGACCGATGCATCGCCCGATCGAGTCCCCAAGTAGGATGAAGAGAAGAGTGTTAAGTCAGCAAAAAGTATAGGTGCATGTACATTTGTATATATGTAAGGGCCGGGAGTATGGTATATGGCTGCAAAACGCATAAAGCCAACCACCTTGTATAGAGGAATTGTGTTGTTGAGAAGGGTGTTAACCGCTTCCACATCTAATTTATCAAATATATGAAGAAATATTATAGTAGACTATTATATTATATGTAACACATTTTACTCTCACAGCTTAAAATGCAGACAGACTTGGCAAAACTAATCGGATTTCATACTCGCACAATTATCGTGATACCATGTTGAGTTCAAGTAATCCAAACAGACTCGAATAATCATAATTCTAATATATGATATAAAGGGAGACAATTTGAAATTTTTCATTTTTTAGAATAGTTGTTTGGAAAATTTCATTCAATTAAATTAGCGGTTTGTTGCAAAGTCAAACCGAATATGTATGTGGCATCCACGTACGTTGACATTTTTTTTTATTTCAACACAAATCGCTAATAGTGTTAGCGATTTGTGCTGAAATAATAAATACCGTTTGTTTTAATAATAACCCACTATTATTATTAGCGGTTTATGTCTCTGCCGGAATAATAATATGATTAAAAACATTTAGGTTTAAAACTTAGGAAAGGGATCTGGTGCAAAGTACTAATTATTGTGCAAAATACAAACTCATCTTATCCCTCCATTTTATTTTTTAGATGGATAGGATTAATCGAAAATAAATTTATTTAATTACAAATTTTAATGCCTAAAGGGCAAATATGACATAGAAATAATGAATTTTTTTAACCGATTGATAAACTGACTCTCAATCATATCTATTCAAATCGGGTTTGATTGTCTAGGTCGTTCTCCCCTCGATTCGGATTCGGAGACGGAGGCGGAGGCGATAACGGATTCAACAGCTCCGCCGTGAGCGCCGAGTTGAACTTGGAAAAACCTGAATTCACCGAATCATGACCGTTCTAAGGACTGTACGCGTACTCCATCCCCACAGCAATACCCGGCGAGTATCGGATCTGATCCGGCGACGCCAGTTCCGTATCACTCCAGCCGTTACTCTCCGGCGAAGGTGAGGTTGCCACCGGAGGTATCTGCTGATCCGACTTGGCAGCTGTCTCCGCGGAGCAGTTAGCGGAAATGGTGGTTCGCGGCACTTCCGGCGTTTGAGCTTGACTTTAACTTGTTGATGTTGATTTTGTGAATTTGTTTTCACGGGAGGCAAATCTGTTTTATCGATTGGAAAATCATGGACGAATTTTTAACGAATTATAGTCCAATTTTGATGAATTATGTCATAGTTCGTCAAAAGTGTACTATAATTCGTCTAAGTTCCTCAGTTGAATCATCAGAATTAGTCATCTGGGCCAGTGAAGGGAGACTTGGATTCAAAAGAGTGCCTCTGCATAAAGGGCATGTGGAGTTTGACATCAGCCATGGATCAATGCAGTTGATGTGAAAAGCATGGATGTAGAGTGGGCGCAGCTTCAGCTTATCCTGATTTGAGAATTCTGACAAGCAGACTGCACACTCAAACTGCTGTTTCAACCCCATTACATCCTTGTAGTAGAAAACTGGTAAACTGTCAATGGAAGACTGATCCAAACCTGAATCATGTAACCGAAAGAGCTGCTGAAGCTGCCTTTGTAGCACATGAGAGGTTGAGGCTTGTTCACTGTTCGATTGCATTTTGGGTTGAGTTCCATTGATGTCGAAGATGATCCAGAATGTGAACAACTGAGTTCGCGAAGTTTTACACCCTTAATTTGATCGATTAAGTCATGACATTTTATAATTCGTCATGATCATTATATAGTTCGTCATGACCATTTTCGAATTATTCTTTTCGAAAACTGTCAATTGCATTTCGGGTTGAGTTCCATTGATGTCGAAGGTGATCCAGAGAGTGAACAACTGAGTTCGATGAAGTTTTACACCCTTAATTTGATCGATTAAGTCATGACATTTTATAATTCGTCATAATCATTATATAGTTCGTCATGACCATTTTCGAATTATTCTTTTCGAAAACTGTCAATTGCATTTCGGGTTGAGTTCCATTGATGTCGAAGGTGATCCAGAGTGTGAACAACTGAGTTCGACGAAGTTTTACTCCTTCAATTTGATCGAATTAAGTCCGATTTATTATAATTCGTCATGCCAATTTTATAGTTCGTCATGACCATTTTCGAATTATTCTGTTAAAAAACTGTCGATTGCTTTTCGGGTTGAGTTCCATTGATGTCGAAGGTGATCCAGAGTGTGAACAACTGAGTTCGACGAAGTTTTACTCCTTCAATTTGATCGAATTAAGTCCGATTTATTATAATTCGTCATGCCAATTTTATAGTTCGTCATGACCATTTTTGAATTATTCTGTTCGAAAACTGTCGATTGCTTTTCGGGTTGAGTTCCATTGATGTCGAAGGTGATCCAGAGTGTGAACAACTGAGTTCGACGAAGTTTTACTCCTTCAATTTGATCGAATTAAGTCCGATTTATTATAATTCGTCATGCCAATTTTATAGTTCGTCATGACCATTTTCGAATTATTCTGTTCGAAAACTGTCGATTGCTTTTCGGGTTGAGTTCCATTGATGTCGAAGGTGATCCAGAGTGTGAACAACTGAGTTCGACGAAGTTTTACTCCTTCAATTTGATCGAATTAAGTCTGATTTATTATAATTCGTCATGCCAATTTTATAGTTCGTCATGACCATTTTCGAATTATTCTATTCGAAAACTGTCGATTGCATTTTGGGTTGAGTTCCATTGATGTCGAAGATGATCCAGAGTGTGAAAAACTGAGTTCGACGAAGTTTTACTCCTTCAATTTGATCGAATTAAGTCCGATTTCTTATAATTCGTCATGCCAATTTATAGTTCGTCATGACTATACACGTTCAAACTTTTATTATTTGACAATTTGTCATAATTCTTGATGAATTATAGTTCACTTTTGACTAACTATGACATATTTGGTCAAAATTGAACTACAATTCGCTAAGAATTTATCCATGATTTTCCCCGTCATTCTCCATTAACAACGTCGTCGAAATTGAACATAATCAGATTATCAAAAAAAGAAATTGAACATAATCAGAGACGCAAAGCAGTAGCTAATAGATCATCATCAACATCATCTGCAGGTTGTCGGCGCAACGACGGGCTGCTCTCGTCAGTTTCTGCGGCACGACAAGCTGTTCGGCGCCGCAAGAGTGAAGCGGCGGAGGAGTTGAGGCGGCGTCGTCGGTGTCTGGAGTGAAACCTCTCGAATCGGTGACGAATTCGCCAACATCGATCTGGGTTTCAGATCTGGGGTACATCCGCACTTAGTATCATGACTGAAGTTGCAAAATATGATTTTGCTTGGTTGAGTGGTTTGGGGATTTTGGATCACTGATTTTATGGTGAGGGCAGGGTTTCAGATCTGAGTATATGGGTTTGTTCATCGAGGGTGAGGAGAGAGACTGTGGATTTTTGTTTTTGTTGTGTAGTCAATTATGCCCTTCAGTGAGTGTTACATGCTCAAAATATATTTATTAATTATTTTAATTTCATTAATTTACAACCATAGGATTTTGCAAATGAATGGTGCAGATGATTTTGTATTTTGTACCAGATTTTAGATTTGCACCAGATCTGGCCTCTTAAAACTTAATGAAAGCTTAATCCTCGCACCAAAAATATTAACACTCTTTAGATAAATCCTTCCCTTTTAGGATTTTATTTATTCCAAAAATTATATAAAAATATAGCTGAAATTTTTTCCCGAGCAATGTTAAATAGCTGAAAATACGGTTAATGCAAATTATAATATGAGATCTTTGATAAACAGTGAAGATTACTCATTTAGCCCAGTTGGAAAATCCCTCAAACAGTGTTAGATATGTAGAGTTCAAAACCTCCCGGCACTAAATTAATTTCTACTTTCTGCAGTAGCTCCGTCACTATGAAACAGAACTTTATTGAATTATTGGTTTCAAGTTCGGCGATAAGTAGGTTGTTGTTTTAGTCGAACATGCAAGGTGTTGGAAGAGTGGGGGAGCTGATAAGTTTGATACAACTACAGTTGCTTTTGGTACACTCTGTTCCTGTTAGATTTTCATGTACATTTACGAAAAGACAATCTGGCTGGTCGGTCCCAATATTAACTGGCCTGGCACCGTGTGTGGATAAGGATTATACTTTTTTTTTTTTCGTTCTCTTATTCTGGAGGAAGTCATGCGAAGCTTCATAAGACACCATCAAATCCCGAAACCAACGAGCCACCCCTGTAGCCCAAATTTCTGAAGCTGGGAAATTCCAGTCACAAATCAGTCACCAAGGATTCGTGCTTAATCCATACAAACGCACTATTATGTGTCAGCCATCCATGTCCAGCTAGACTATTCAAATACAGAAATATTTCTACATTTTATATCATCGGATCAGATGGTACATGATGTTCACTGCTAGTACAAAGATGCATGCTAAATACAGAGCTAAAAATCACTGAGTAGGCAATTAATAACGGAATGTCTTACTGTTTTTTCATTAAAAAAAGTCGGTATAACGCAAAACAAATAAACTGACCTCAATGTGGAGCAGAGATTTAGAACTGAAATTTAAAGAACATATTGCTGGCAGTAAAACTTACCAATGAAAAAGGTATGTATACTATAAACAGAACACAGCAGAAATATGAAGCCCTATGTCAGAAACTAACTTCCTTTTATGCTAAGCCCAATGTCAAAACCATGGCAGAAGCATTTCATACAAGTCCCTTCCCTATTGCTTAATCTACCAAAATACTAATAGCTTAGATATGATATATTACCCAAGTGAAGACAATTCCAGCTGACTGGATTCCTTGGCCAAAGCTGCAGTCACTCTTTCCCTAGTCAATCTGTCGCATCCATTTGACTTGATCACGAATGTGTGAAATACAATGTTGTCAACAGAAGCAATTTTGGAGTCTACAATGTTGATCTGAGCATCCGTTAATGCTTGAATGACTCCGTTTGCAGGGTGGACTTCCAGAGGGCAAGTTACCTTGACAAGAACTTCATCTAGTGAGGACTCAATTTCAACTTTGGGTGATCCATTCTGAACCCCTGTGTTTGAACTGCTCTCCATAATCACTGCATTACCTGTTACTGCAGTGTTCCCTAGCTTCATCTTTTCTAGTTCCAAGTCTTTCAGCTTTGCCTGTAGCTCAGTTATGTAGGTGATAGCATCACCTAACAAGGACGCCTTGTCCATCTTAGAGATATTTGGTACAACAGCTCGTAATGCGTAGAACCTTTGGTTCAGTTTTTCTCGCCTTTGCCTCTCTGCCTCCACGTGATTAAGAGGTTCATCTCTTCCATTTGCGGGCTTTCTACCTCGTTTCTTCGGTCTCTTATCCACTGCTTGACTGCTTCCAGCTTCCTTACATGATGCCTCTACATCTGAATGCTCCGACTCAGCACTAACTGGCTGCGATACAACAGGTTGTCTAGGGGATGCCGAGAAATCAATTTGCAACTGCATCTGCTTCTGAGGCTGATAACTGTTCAACCGGAAATCTTCTCGGGTGCCATTTACTAGCTCCTGTAAATTATTTGCCTCTGCAGCAGAAGTAAATATTCCTGTAGAGTTGCCTTGCCTATTGTTACAAAGTTGAGCCCAGCCACTAGAACCGTTTTGAATATTTGGAAACTGAATAGTACTCTGAATAGCGCATGCTGTCCACGGACGATCCTCATTCTTCCTAATTGCAAGCTTCTCTCTAAACAAGCCACGGCGGCCTGAATTGAGATCCTGGCCGAAAATCTTTGTATTCCCTTCAGCTTTATCCCCATTTTCTAACTTAGAGAAAAGAATGTTATCATTTGGCGACCTGTTGATCCTCACTTGAGAGCGCATGGAGAACAATGACCTCAACGACTGTACCCATTCCAAGCTCTCCGGTATAGACCTCACTGACCCTAATTCAATCACACCCATATCAGTGGGAACTAGCACAATGGTCTGAAATCCAGCAGACTTGGCAAGAAATGAACGCACACAATAATCCCCGGAAGATTTCGGCAAATCCTGAAGCCACAAATGCTTCCCTAATTTAACACACATGCCTGGTCCGCCTTCTCCCCTAGGAAAGGTAAAGTACATAGACGCCAAAAAGAACATCTCCGTATCTGTAACTCTATCCAGATGTAGAACAAAGTCATCCTCTTCAAACCCGCCAAGCACAGTGTGCAGATTCTGAATCACTCTCTTCCTCATCCTCTGCTGCGACTCATCCTCTAACCTATCACCAAAACCTCTCCCTACCCTAAAATCATCCCCATCCTTAGGCTCCCTGCAACACCCATCTCCCCACCCCAACACCATCTCACCATTCCTCGACCTTGACAACTGCCAAAAGATTGCATAGTTCCAGCTAAACTCACTCGAATTAGGCCTCTCCACTAGATCAGAAAGCTTGTTCTGCAGATTCTCATCAGCCCCTAACGCCGTCAGCTGCCCACCGTCACTCGACCCCAAACTGGTTAACAAGTAATCCATAGCTGGACTACCTAGCACCGATGCTATCAACGCCTTCTCCTCTTCACTCCACCCCATCCTCATCTCACTCTTCATCATTTCCAACCTCCAACACTTCAATCAAACAACCAAAAAAAAAACCCTAGCACATATATATAACAATAAAAAAGCCCTAATCCGCCCGGCTTAGGAACAAAAATCGGCACACCACACCACAACAAGCGCACCGCAATCTCTAGTTCCGACCAGCCAGCCGCTCAGATCCTTAAACTTCGAACCAACACAACATTCGCATCAACACAACCGCAAAATCAACCAACCAGTCATCCACAACCCTAACTCAGAAATCAATTGGCGGCGAATCCGACTTCAACCTCAGCCAATTGAATGTCGGAAAGGTAAGGTTTGAATCCGGGAACGGATCGGATGAGGAGAGGGCGGAGATATGGATGAGCAAGAAAGAAGAAGGAACGGATTTATTTATTTATATATTTATTCAAAAATATGATTTGTTTGTGAGGGGACGGGTTAAACCTTGGTTAGGTGATTGTGTGCGCTGGAGCGGTGGTGGGGTTAGAATTTAACCGTGGTTAGACGTGTATGGTTAAACGGTTTGAAATAGAGGTTGCGGAGAAAATGAAAGGAGTTGTGGGAGTCGGCAGCGGCAACTTTCATGTGTGTTTTTGTGTGGATGATGGAACCAGTGATTTCTAATGATAAAGAAAAATTTAAACAAAAACGAGTTTTCCGTGAAACATTGTTTTTGTGTTTTTATAGATAAAATTTTGTTTAATGTGTAAAATGGTAGTCAAAGGTTTCATCTTCTTCAAATTTCACAAGTGTGTCTGTGTCATATGCCTACTTTTACTCTTTCTCACATGTCACGAATTTAATTATTTAATTTTTGAATCAAAATTTTACTTAATTCATTTTATTTGAGTTTTTAATAAATGTTTAATTGACTGGATGACTTATAAATATTTAATAAATATTTTTGTTTCACCGTATTTTCAAGATACAAAAAGAGCATATGTATACAAGACATGAATTTCATTACGGTCAACTAGAAAATAATAATAAGAATTAAAAGCCAAACAAAATATGAAGAAGAGAGGTTGCGAGTTTGTACGAGTTGTGTAAAATGATGGAAGATCAAACAGGCCGGTGTTTTATAAAAATAACAGAACAAAATGAAATTATGACACAAGAATTCAATATTTGTATCATGATAGAGTTTACGGAGACAAAGAGATAACAATTGAATTAATTGAATTCTTGATGCAAATCAATAATCAAGAGTTCGATTCTCTCGAATATCATATGTTTATTTATATTTTATGAATGAACAATTCTTCCCTCGTAGAAAATATTAACGTGAATGGATAGAGATGTCTATTCTGACTTGTATTTCAATTGGAGAAAGATATATAAAATTAGTTTCGATGTATAGGTATTGCATCCAACCGTGAAAAGAAATTTAGATGTCACAACAAACTCCCAGGTGGTCCTGCAATATCTAAATAAATGTGAAAGCATTTCTCATGTGTCCATGTACGGAAAATTAAACCCAAAAAAAAAAATACTGTAGTCTTTAAGTGATAAAGATGAAATGCAACATGTGATTCCATGTGACACTCGCCCATCAATTCATGACAATTATAGTATGCACAATGCCACAACTTTGACATTTTTATCTCATGTCCCGCCACGTACTTTATTTTTATTTATTTTATCCTATTATTCAAATCATATATTACCATATAAAGACAGCTCGAAATCTAACCTGATCTTCTACTACTTGAAAACATACAAATTTCTTTGAATACCCTAAATATATTCATTTCGAATCCGAATAATTAGTATATAAAAATTAGGGCATCAATTATGAGTTGAAATTGATCCTTAATTATTAACTATGTGTTGAAATTGTTACTTAATTGATATATGTCAATTAAAAAATTTTAAAATTATTCTTTAATTGTTATTTTTTATAGTTCTGACTGTAATTTGTCAATAAGTAGTAGTTCGTACCCTTCTTTGTCATTTTTCCTAAATATTATTAAAATGAATTCTTGTTTTCAGATTTCAATATAATTTTTTTTATTTTTTGTAAAATGTGAATGGTGAGTATGAGTGGGAGGTGAGCGAGTCGCGCTAAATAACATTCACGTGTAAAAGCTGTTCCATTCCCGCGATACAAATGCATGATCATGAATGAAGCAAGCAAACGACTTTTCGGTCACGCGTTTTAAGCCGCTTTATTTAAATTGAATATTTAATTTAATAGACTGAGGTCGACACACGTTTCGACGAGTCTGTTTTGAATTGAGTTAGACACGTGGTTGGATCTCAGCCGTTGGTCAAAATCTGATGATTTTGGAATTGAAAGAGGTGGCGAGGAGCACGTGAATAGAACGTGAAACGATGGGTTAAGTAACAACGTGATGTGCATTTAAATTTTGAACTCTGGTTCAGCTAGTGGGTTGGTACTTGGTAGGTGGTTAACGAATAACGCGTGCCAATTGATTTTGGCGCTAGCGGTTTTTTAGTTCATTTATACGACAGCGTACAATTTGTTTTCGCCACCATAATAAAAAAAACATATTATCTTTTTTTTCATTCTTTTTCTTTCTCATCTTGTCATACATGATACATCATGACTATTTTGATCAAGTTCATCCCACTTATGATCAAATAAAAAATTCATCATCATTCTCTCATCAGTACATAAATTAGAGCTCATAAATATTAAGATTAATAAAAATATATCAAAGTGTATCTCGTTTTATAGAGCTCAAAATATTATGAATATTGATATTTATTTTAATTTTTTTACTTTGTAATTTAGAAGATATATTTGTTGCAAGATCGAAATAAAAATTGAACAGTTTCTTACACAGGACACGTGTCGCATTGCGATTCATTCACGTCTCATGATCAAATCTTTTTTTGATCATGAGATGATCTTTTTTTACACTTTGTCATGGGATGATCAAAACTATGATAAAAAAGATCATGGTGGGAATGCATATTTTTTTTATCATATCATATCTCATGACACTTTTCTATGATAAAAAAGATCAATGGTGGGGATGCTCTTACAGTCCATCTTACCTGCAAAGTAGGTTTTCGTATGCTCGTTATTGGGCCGATGTTCCGGTTGAATATATGGGATATTGAAGTTGGGCTTTCTTCTAGACCCGATTCTAGACATGTCCGGAAAGTAGTCAACTCTTTGATCTGGTCATATATTTCTATTTTCCTAAACATAGATTTTTTTTTTTGTGATAAGGTTTCTAAACATAGAATGAAAATACGATAATGTGATGTTAAAAATTATAATGTTTTCAATATTTATAAAACTATTAAGTACAAATTTTGTGCTCTTAACTATACAGATTTTTCGCCATCAAGGATGTGATTTATTGGTAGAATTTCAACCTTCATTTCACAAAAATGAAGATTCAAGTTCCATGCATGTCACTTTCCTTCCAAAATTTATGTGGACTGGCCTCTTTTTTCAAGTCTTAGCGCAATTTTTCTTTGGTTTGGATCTCGCTATTCTCGTACTCTCAAATCAGATCATAATAAATTTTGATAATTACTTAATTGGAATATAGTCATAGTCACGGTATAAGTCGTAGTTCTATGAATATGATCTAATTATCAAGAACTTCTTTGTTGCAAAAGTGTAACGAACGACCCATTTCTAGAAGCAAAGTAGGGAAAACACAAATTTACAATCAAGGTTCATACTTCATTCAACCTCCACACCCCGAGTTGTCCATCTCTCGTATCCGAAGAAATGCAACTACTAATAGATAAGAAATATTCTGAAATCTTTACTAGGCATAGTGACTATTAACAAGAATAATTATTTTTTTTGATTGAGGGTTTACATCTCTTACAACGCAAGCACTACATGAATATATCTTAAACATATTACATGACTACTTTTTAATTCGGGTACATATGAATCACTTAAGAGCACGGGCCACGCAAGGCATCCACCCGGATATTGATACTTGAAATCGTCCACTGAAATACAGGTCATAGGCACCTCCATCTTGGCGAACACACATCTCCAACCTCCATGTATCCATGAAGACTGGCGAAGGAACACCTGCACTGCAGGCACAACACATCCACAAGGGACAGACAACACCCCCGCGAAGGAGGAACAACACGTCCATGTCGAGGAGGGACGAAGAACACCTCCACGAGGGAGGAACAACGCGTCCACATATAAGCGGGACGAAAGCACTCCTCCACAAAAGTGGGGAGAATCATGCTACTTAAGAAAAGTTTTGCATTTAATTAAGATGAGATGCCGCGAAAGAGGTGTTGGTCGAGTTGGCTTGAACTCTTGAAAATTGTCAAGAGTTCAAGGGTTCGACTCTCTTGAGTAGCATTTATTCTCCTCAATTTTGTGAGGAGTGTTATTCATCCATTGTGGATGTGTTTTCATCTAATTGCAAGCTTATGCTCGTGGGTTTCAAAATGGGTGGTGCTTCAATGGATACAATTCAAGTATCAAATGCGGGTGGTGCCGTGCGTGGTCTGTGCTCCAAGAGTCGAATATCACATGTACGATAAGAAAAATTCTCATACAGTATATATAAGATATATTCGAATCGTGATCGATATGTATAAGATGTTAAAGAAACCACTATAAGAAACATTAAGATGAGATGCCAAACGTGTAATCATAAGTCAGTTTTATATGCCATTTTGGGGAAGCGTTCATTTGAGGTAGGGTTGATAGAATGAGGCAGTGAGGCACGATCCGAGCCACTCATCTCAGCCGTCAAACGCACGTGGCGTTGCCACGTGTCCCACTCACTCCATTTGCGTTCACACTACAAAGTAGTGTGAATGTGAGTGGGACATGTGGCGCGCCCACAAAGCACGGGATAAATGTGTGGCTAAGATCGTGCCTCACTTGCCTCATTCTAATTTAGGATGCCTCATTTGAACGCTCATATGCCATTTTGTACTTCATATATATAAGGTGGACCTCGCTTCCACTATGCCCACCAAAATTTTCACAAAACTAATTTAAATTTCTAAATCCACTTATGGATAGTCGTATGCTATAATTATATACACGTAAAATTCTCACGCCGCTCAATCATCTAAAAATTTATCATTGTTAAAAATAATATTTAGACATCACCCAATTACTGATTTACAACACTCAAATGGAAGTGCCTAGCAAAAGGGAAGCTATGTATGTTAATATGCCTAATCTCATTCCATTAGTAGACACTATATACTTTTCGACCAGCTGATTAGACCCCAAATGATAGATTTAGCTATATTTAATCTTTTTTTCTTGATAAAGTAAGTTTGATCATTGTTAAACATATAACAACACTAAGCAAAGTTCTTAGGACTAAGGACAAACACTACTTAAAGTGATGGCTCTAAAATTGCCTAAGATTATTTTTGCCACATGATGTCCAATGATATGCTCCTCAAATACTTAACTTTTTGGTTCATTGGGATATGTCATGATATAAGACGTAGCATCATATGAAGGAAAATTTCCCAATTTGATCAAAAATCAAATTTGCATTCCCTTTATACTCAATCTTCAAATTACATTTTCAATTTATTCACGTTTTTAAGGCGCCGTTGGTAACGGCGCCTTAGCTATAAGCCGCTCTTCGTAACATCGGTTTAAATCTCGTGGCATATTTAAGCAAATAAAGACTGATAAGCCAGATGACGTGGTAATTTAAACTAAGGCGCTGTTGCTAACAGCGCCTTAGGTTAAAATAACTCAATCGCGTTTCATTCTTCCCGTTTGGCTGAAATCGAAATTTGAAATCGACTTTCGTTTTGACATCACCCATGTTCTACGTTCGACATCCTCCCCTTCACCCTCGTCGACCGCACTCTTTGTCCCAATTCGAGCCTCTGACTTCTAGATTACATTAAAACGTTGTAAGCAACGGCGGCTTACTTTTGGACGCTGTATCGAACATCGGTTTCAACTTACTTGGCAATTTATGCCCAACTAGCTTTATTTTTTGACTTAAATATGTCACTAGGTCTAAGACGCCGTCCACGACAGCGCCTTAAGAAACATGAGTAAATTGAGAATGTAATTTGAAAATTGATTATAAAGGGAATGCAAATTTGATTTTTGAGCAAATTGGGAAGTTTTCCTCATATGAATTTATCTTTCGAAAATTATATTAATTTGATTCATAATATGTTAAAGTCGGAACTTATGTACGGTAAAAAGTAAAATAGGAAGGAAAAAAAACTTACTCAATTGTGCGCTTCCATTTCCTCCATGCCCAACTTCGACCTATAAAACTATTCTAATATTTGTGGTCAATTATTTTGGGGCACAAGATTGTACTATATATTTTTAAATTTATACACAAATGACATGTAGGGTTGTAGTTGAGTTGGCTCAACTCTTGGTTTTGTAACAAGGGACGGACCCAGGAATTTGGTTAGGGGGTGACAACCAAAATTTTTTTGTATTATGACAAAACATACTATTGTTCAAAAAGAATTACTACATTAAAATATTTTGCATGATGTTCCTCACTGTGTACATGACTGTCTTTCTCTGAAATTTCTGTAGTTTTACTTTTAAAGAACGAATCAATAGTTGATGTTTTCATCTATAAAATCAGAAAAATCAAAGATCAGAATCATAATGTAACTCAATTTATTTCAATGTCAAAAAAACACAAATCAACAAACCCTAATTCATGCAGTCCAAACTAGCGAAAATCAAAACAATACAAATCATAATACCAAAATCATCGCAGGGGACTTCAACATACATCTATTTATCGAAATCTTATGAATCAAAAAAGAAAAAAAAACCTGGAATACGATTAGACGAGAGAGGCTGACGACACAGGAGTCGTGATATTGATACTGAGAAATTTATAATGTAATACCTAAATTTGGTTATATTATATATTATATTATTATATATATTATATTATATTATTATATATATTATATTATATGAAAAATAAAATTTTGGAAAAATTTGGGGGTGACAAGTGTCCCCACGGTCGGTTGTAGTTCCGTCCTGTTTGTAACCAAGAGGGGAAGGGTTCAACCCCCATAATGCACCATTCCCATCTAATTTAGATGATGAATTTTCTCCCCCACCTAGCAATAGGTGTGTGGAGTGATTTTCTCCCTTTTACAGGAGATGTTGAAGATTTGTTGGTCCCTAGCAAGCAAAAGACTCAAGGACGATTTTCCTCCCCTTCGCAGGAGGTGTTGAGGTGCTGCAACCTTTGAAGATTTGCATCAAGTATGGGATGAGATGAGATGAGACGTCATATTGGCTTGTGCTTCATTTAAATATAATATACAAAATAATGTCATTGAAAGATGATATATTGATTTTGTATAACTTGTAATCCCTATCCCAAAAAAACTTATACACAAATGAAATTTTTAATTAAGCAATCATCAATCATAGTTGATTAAAGTAGGGTTGAGGTCATGATAAGTGACCACTCTACAAGTCTGCAGCCTCCACATGTGGCGTGCACTCACATCAATAAATAAAATGTCACTCTTTGGTTCAAAACTTTTGTTTATCACTTTTTATTAAACTCTAAGTTGTATTTTAGTAAGGAAAAGTATATATTGGTACATCCATTTACCAATCCTTTTAAAATTATAGTCCAAATTAATACAATTTTCAATAAGGGTCAAAAAAAGAAAATAAGACGTACTTTTAGACGTCGAACATCATAATTACATAAATTCTGTTGAAAATTACAAAATAATCGTTGTATTAATTAAACCCCCACTAAAGATAAACCATATGATTTGTCCAATGAGTTTGGAGCACTGAGAAGATTCCATCAAAAGATACCCAATGGACTTTTACTCAATCATAGCACAAATGGGAGTCTACATAAATATTTGTGTTAATTAGGTCATCAAAGTTGTTCAACCCCGTTAGCTGTCGGCAAATGTGATTAATTTAATTCACTCAAAATATTGAGTAATGAGGGATTCAACACAATCTAATCCAATTTGATTCAAATCTAACAATTATCTAATCTCTTAGTTTTGTTCCTTCCAATGTGGAAGAATCAAACTCCAAATGTTAATTAATTGCTATCCCTTAGAAGGATGCAGGGGACATTTATAATATATAGCTATTTTATACACGAGTCCCGCTCAAGGGTGGCAGTCCAGGATTATATTTTGGTTAGGATCATTAGGATTCATTTGTGCAGCCAACCTATTCTTTGAAAATGACGTAATTTTGATACAACATCAAAACTACGTCATTTCATTAATATAATCACTAAATTAATAATTGAATAATTTTTCAAATTACACCGTTTCGATTTAAAATTATACAGTTTTGTCTTAAAACACACTAAACTACGACGTTTCCTTAAATTGTTGTTAATAGCTTGACTGCACGGGATCTCATTGTAAATCACCATGTGTTATTTTCTGCATAATATAAGACGGAAGAGCGTTCAAATGAGGCAAGGCAAATAAGAATAAGGCAGGTGAGACACGATCTCAGCCATCCATCAACCCCCGTGCATTTTGGGCGCGCCACGCGGCAAATAGTAAACCCACTACCAACAGTAGTGTGAACGCGTTTGGCGGCTCAACTCACGTGGCTTCGCCACGTGTCACAATGGAAGGCCGAAATCGTGCCTCACCTGCCTCATTCTACCAAGCTGCTTCAACCGAACGCTCCCCATATAAGACGTGACTAAATGAATTATACGAATTTAAATTAATAAAATATTAGCTCAATGAAAGAATTACACAATCACAACAACAATAAAATCAAACTAAAATGTTGGAGAATATATGATTAGGATTCGCATGATTTAAATAATAAATACATTTTTCTTTGCTTGATACCCACCATTAACCCTCTTTTATGTTTCTTAATATAATGTTAATCTCACATCATTTTTCTCATCCGTGCACAAGTAAACGAATACACATTAATAAAATAAACCAATCCACCACCTCATTGACAGTTTTCGTTGAAGAAAGAAACAAAAAATAAATAAACATGAATCTCATATGGAATAAAATCTGGTGCAGCCAAGCAATTTACATCAATTTGAGTAAATGACGTAGTTTAATGTGTTTTAAGATAAAACTACGTAGTTTTCAGTCAAAACTGTGTAATTTTGAAAAATGATTCAGTTATCAATTTAGGGATTATATTAATGAAAATGACGCAATTTTAATGTACTATTACGCAATTTAGAAGGCTTAGGCGGACGGATTTTTGTTACGTAATGGCTAGATGATGCTATTTATTTCATTTGTAATGGTCCGTTTCAGTTATAAGAAAATCATCATTTTAATGTTGTTTTATCAAATTACGTTGTTTTCGAATGACTGTAAATAGCTTGGCTGCACGAGATATGAGTTCATCTCATATTGTAAATGAGAGTTTAAATGAAAACGTTTTAAAATTTTGAAAGTCTAAAATGTTATTTTGGACGGCATAATTTAATTTTTTTTATGGAAGGCATAATTTATATTTAATTAATATGAAATGGAATTAATTATAAAAAAACTCTAAATCTTAGGAAAAAAAATCATATGAGAACCATTAAAACTTATAACCCGAGGTTCAGAAAGATTTAGGAAATTAAATCTTTTAGAAATTTCCATTTATTTTAGCAAATTTCTTATTTTAGTTTTTAGCAAGTTTCTTAGTTTAGTTTTATTTAGATTTTATTTTCAAATTAGGGTTTTGTATTTTTCTATTTAAACCCTCTTTAGGGTTTCAGAAACACAACTTTTATTTGAATAAAAAACCTTAGCTTTTATTTGAATAAAAAACCTTAGCTTTTATTTGAATAAAAAACCTTAGCTTTTCATATTTTCTTCTGGTGGATTTCAGAGTTACCTCTTCTGGTGGATTCTAGAGTTTTATCTATTTTCTGGTGGATTTCAGAGTTTTTGTTCGAGTTCGCGCTTGTGAATGCGATTCTATCCAAGATTTAGCGCTTGCTATTCCTTTCGAGATTTCCGACTGCGTCACTATTGTATGGGTTTGAGGGCATATTTGTCATTTCATACATTCGTTTCACAGTTTAATCGGGTCGCATTGAACTTCGTCGATTTTATTATCAACCATTGGGTTATTTGTATAATTTGCATAATTTATAGTATATAATCCGTGCATATTAGTACTGATATTACGAATAAAGAAGGGCTTTGCATTACGAACTTTACTAATTAGACCACGAATTATATAAACTACGCTATATTCCCACTTAGTCATCATGAATTTTAGTATTGAAATCACAAATTTTTCGTCATATCGAAGCATATTGCTGCTAGGGTGGTTTTTTAGTCGTTGTCAGCTACACAGAGCTATTGTCGGCCGTCGTAATTCGTTGTTTCGTCAAGCGATTACGATCGAGAAGGTGTAGTGATATAGTTCACAGAGAGAATTTTTGGATTTAGGTCGTGGATTCTGTTGGTTTGGGACGGGATTATGGTTATCAATATTTCAGTTAGTCAATAATATCTTTGTTACGTCAGCAATCCAATTAAAAACAAATTATTAGTATTATTTTTTAACAAAAAGACGATTACAGTATTTATTCGACACACTCAATTATCAAATGAAATTTTTTGTCTCACCTTCACTCCATTTGTTGAATTATTCTTCAGTCAACAAAAACTAAGGTCCCCATTTCTTATTCAAAGATATATGTTGGTTCAATAATTGTAGTCTGGGACGGACCTAGGAATCGAGATAGTGGGTGACAATCAAGAAATTAAAAAAGAATTAAATAGTTTAAAATTTTTCTATTATATTAAAATAAAAACATCTCGTTTCCATATTATGAATTTTTTTGTTATTGAATTCGTGCTAAACATTTTTGTTATTTATTTTTCACCGTTGACAACCAAACAATCTGATAAGAAATCATCTTCCATCTTGTTAATTGCACATTTTTACTATATTCATTATAGAAAAAGAGCATTGAGCAATAGCAATTTAAATTGGAAGAGTTAGAATAAGAAATATCACTTTTTACAGTAAATAAATCATAATTGATTTCTTTGTCATCGCCATCCCTTAACATAACAGTTCCGTGCTAACAGGAAAAAGATTTATGAATTTATGATTGTCTAATATTAATTTGTAGGTGCGATGTCATGAAATGGAGCTTTGCTTGAATAATCTTTAATTTTATTATATATAGTTTAACCTAATTTAATTATGTGTATTTTACATAAATTTTATAATAAAAAAATTTGAATATTAATGGGTGACGAGAGCCACCCTTGTCAAAGGGTGGTTCCGTCTTGATTGTAGTACGCCACCCTTTATAAAAAAAATTGTAGTACGCCACTTATTTATTTATATTTTTGGGTTTAAGAAAACGTAGTAAATTTAAATAAGATGATAAATTCGTGAAAATGAATGCTGGGAATGTGATGTGATGGCATCCATACGACAATATACCAGAATGTCGTTTGCATCTAGTAGTGCAGACAAGTGATGTGCTTACACGTGGGCACCAATGCGACCGCGCCACGTGACTACTCCTTATCTGACATTATTCTTGACGTGGCATTCGGGTCCTACTCCCACTCCACCAATGTAGTGGTCATCATTTGACCCTATCTTTACCCTATCCTTTCGGATCTTCTACTTTATATGTATTCTGTCCTGTAATCCTTAGACAGGGTAAGGGTTATAGAAACAAATCATACCTTACACTTCTACCATGCCCTCCTATCATATTATCCAACCATGCTCTTGTATCCTACCCTATAATTTTCCTTAATATTATGAATTTTTTCCCAAATTATGCTTAAATTTACCTTATTTGACCCTACCCTAGCCGACCCTACCCTAGCTTACCCCAGTATTACCCTGACCATGGATGCCCTACGGACTTAGAAAAAGTGCTCTACCCTGTCCTGTACTGCAATAACATGCTTCAATGCATACCAATGATATTTACCAGGAATAGACATGTATAAGGGTGTAAATGAGCCCATACACTCGCGAGCTGCTCATGAACAAGCTCGGTCAAAGCTCGGCTCGATCTTAAACGAGCCAAGTACGAGCAAACCAGTGCTCCGCTGACAACACTACCTTGTCACGAGGCAATGTGTACAAAATTAATTTATAATTCCACTACTTTAGTGACTTCACTATTTGGGTGTAAAGCGATAAGTAGGGGCCTTGTATCATAGTCCGTTTATCATCGACCTCTAATGATCATACTAAGTATTCAAAGATTTATCAAGGCTATTTCTAGCACTCGACTTGCCACACCGTCTAGTCCTTTTCAAGACATAGAACTCTTGTTCTAGTTGGGCTAATTCCTCCTTTCGAAGTATCTTAGCTTATGTGCATCCATTTGATCAATCATTTCCGATCAACCAATTGGTGTTTAAACGAGGTTGAATTCCACAGATAAGCTGTGCTCTTTCGAGCCTCCACTTATCCACGGAAGTTCACGAACCCATGGAAGAGCTTTGCTCTTTCGAGCATCCACTCAACCAATAGCATTCTGACCTAATATATGGCACATAGAACAAGTTGAACACAAAGAGGCACTGAGAGAAGGGTCTAAAACATTTTATGATACAAGTACACCCCTTCAACCGAATGAAGGGTTTAGCTACGAATATCCATAGAGGTGGATATCATAGCTAAGTACTTGGAAAAGTAAAGGTTTTTGAAAGACAGGAAAGTAAAGGTTTTTGAAAGTAAAGACAAGGAAAGTAAAGATTGTTGAAAGTAAACTCAAGAACAAACTTGAACTCAAGAACAAACTTGGGACTTTTGATTCAAAGGAAAGTGTTTACAAGGATTGTAGTGAGATTTTCTACTAAAACTACAAGTGATCAAAGGACTAGAACATGGAACTTGGGACTACCAAAGGACTAAGGGATTTAGAACATGGGACAAGGCCCCAAACTAAGGCTATGGGACAATTCTTCAAGGAGGAGGAGTGGTATTTATAGGCAAGGAGGAGGAGTAGATGTGGAGAAGAGCTATCCACATGTCAAGAGGGGGGAGGAAGGCTCAAAAGCCGCCGGCCAAGGTGGCAAGATCTCCTCATAGCCGCCGGCCATAGGTGGCAAGATCCCATGGATAGCCGCCCATGTGGTGAGGAGGAGGAGAAGTTGAGTGGATTGAGATCTTTTGCCTCCAAAAGCCATCGATTCCCATATGACTTCGGTTGCCCTTTGGTTGCCTTTTTGGTTGCCCTTTGGTTGCCCCTTGGTTGCTTCTTGGTTGATATCAAAGGGTGAGGAACTTAGACTTGGTATTTCACTTGAGTTCTTGATCTTTGTTGAACCAAGTCCTTGAGACTTAGTTGTGGCTTGATCGGAGTACTGTCGGAGCATGGCCAGTTCTGACTTGTAATCCACTTTTAGCGTTAAGAACTCCATTTTAGCTCGTTTCATCTTTACTCCTTGAAATAGCCTGTAGAACAAAAGTGAAACTAACAAGTAAAAGTTGTCAAGATAAAGCGTCTAGTTTGGTGGGTTTAATTGTCTTAACGAATCATATAAATATGGTCCATCATCCGCTCATTTATGTTTGCAAATAGCTTGTTTATGTGCTCGTTTAAATACTCGATTAAAACTTACTTATATTTTTTGAAGCTTGTCAATGAGCTCGATTAAGGTCATTTAATATATTTTAAAATATTTTTAGTGAAAGTTCGATTGAAGCTCGTTAAATACTCGTAAAAAGCTCGGTTAAATCTCGTTAACAATAAATTATTATATTAAATTAATTTAATTAAAATACTCGTATAAATTTCGAGCTCGGCTCGAACTCATGAAAAATTAAACGAGCCGAGCTCAAACACAGTTTTAATGCTTGAAAATACTCGGCTCGAACTCGAATTCGTCAAATTTTAAACGAGCCGAGCATAAACAACCCGATACTCAGCTCGACTCGACTCGTTTACACCCCTAGACATGTATCTACTTAATAAAGAGACATCATAGCATAAATCAGGTCTGGTAACAATCATGGCATACATAAGAGAACCCAAAGCATTAGAATAAGGTATATTTTCTATTTCAAGCATTTCAGAATTATTTGAAGGACACTGAGATTTACTAAATATAAAGTGTGGAGCTAAAGGCACAACAACATGCTTACAATCAGCACAACCAAACTTGGCAACAATTTTCTACAAATATGGCTTTTGATGCAATTTCAGAAAGCATTTACTCTTATCTCTATCAATAATCATACCCAATATTTTATAGCATGACCCAAGTCTTTCATATCAAACTCAGATTTCAAATCAGACTTAAGCTTATTGATTTTATGCATAGATTTACTAATCAGTAGCATATCATCAACATACAATAACAAATATACATAGTCATTATCCAGTGAAGAGAAATAGAGACAGCTATCATAATTACTTCTAACAAAGCCAATACTCAGCACAAAGGAGTCAAAACGCATATACCATAGCTTAGGACTCTGTTTTAATCCATACAATGATTTCTTTAATAAACAGGCATGTTCAGGCAATTCAGCGTTAATAAAACCTACAGGCTGTCGCATATAAATCACTTCATCCAAAGTACCATGCAAGAAAGCAGTAGTAACATCAAGCTGTTCAATTTCAAGGTCAAAATTGGCAGCAAAAACAAGCATAACTCTGATTGTCTTAAACTTAACAACCGGAGAGAAAATTTCAGTATAATCTACCCCTCTTTCTGCGTAAATCCCTTGGCCACTAACCTGGCCTTATATCTAGGTTGGTCAGATTCTATCAGCCCCTCTTTTAATGTAAATAGCCACTTACATTCCATTAGCTTCTTAGATTTGGGTTTCTCAACTAATTCCTAGGTTTGGTTTATCCTATAGGATCTCATTTCATTCTCCATGGCAGCTAACCACTTATCCTTAGCCCTATAGCTCATAGCCTCATAATAACTCACATGTTCAGTTTCTTTCAGTTCACTAGCAGCAACTAAGGCATTTAATACTAAATCAGCTTCTGAATACCTAGGATTTGGTCTAGGTTCTCTTCTGGATCTATCTCTAGCAAGCTGATAGTCAGCAAGCTGCTCTTGTGCAGAGATAGGATGGTGCTCCACCTTATTTCCAGCATCCTGATTTTCTTCAAGGTTCTCAACCTGATCATCATGTTGCTGATCATGGAGTCCTTGTTGATCATCATTTTCAGGAGCCAAAGGTGGGTCACCATTCTGCCCACCAGCAGTGGATGGGAACAAGGGCAGCAAGCTAGACTCCACCTCATTAGAGGCAATAGGCTCACTATGCTGGGTAGGGGCTACTTGGGCTTGCTTACAAGGGAATACTAACTCATTGAACACAACGTCTTTGCTGACTATGATTTTTACCCCTCTAGTGTCTCTTTCCCACAGTCTATACTGATACCACTAAAATATATGCATTTTAGGCAACCTCTATGCTTACTATTTCGTTCGTTTTATCACGATTTCACTTGCTATTTGATGCCTTGTGGTTCATTTCAGGCGAATTACGGAGTTTAAGCCAAGAACACAAGTAGACATTGATTTTGGAGCAAAACCGAGCATTCTGGAGCAAAAACGAGCAGAAGTAAAGTCGGAGCACAAACCCTCAAATTATGTGCGGTCGCACACCCGCATCTGTGCGAACGCACAGATCAAGGCAGAAGCACAACAATGTTGTGCGTTCGCACAACTCAAATCAAGAAAGCACAAGTCAGTATTTTTGCCTACTGTGCGAACGCACACCTACATCTGTGCGAACGCACAAGCTAGACCAAAAGCACAACAATGTTGTGCGTTCGCACAAACTGAGGCCAAGAAAGCACAGAACAGAATTTCAGGCATCTGTGCGAACGCACAAACCATCTGTGCGAACGCACACGACGTAAAGGCTGCGTTTTTCTGCTGAACTATAAATAGAAAGTTAGGGTTTTTCAGCAAAGGTTCGATTTTTCTGGGCGATTTTCAGCTGGCTTTTGGACGAAAAACTGCTGGGAGAAGATTACATCCTACTTGATCATCATCAACATCTCAAATCGTGATCATCTTCCATCATTAGGGCTCCATATTGGTTCTTGATCTAAAAACTCTACACTCTCCATGTTTTTCTGTTTTTTCTACCATTGTTATGGGTTGTAATCTCACTATGAGTGAGTAGTGATATTGGTTGGGGTTCTATGAACCCCTAGACATGTTTGTAACATTGCTAATACTATGAATACCATTGATGAATGATTTTACACATGACTCTTCTTCATTTGAACTTAATGTTTTTGAATTACCTATGACATGTTTTTAACAAGTCCGAAATAGGAATTCTAGTTGATTTCATGCTTGATGTAGCTAACCCCTGAAAAGTATGATTTCAAATGATAGAATTGAAGAGACATTAGGATTTTAGTGTTACATGGCGATGCTTTAATCTTAATGAGAATGGCTTGAATTTAACAAGTGCATGATTTATTTAGCCAATAAAGCGCGAGTGTGAGGCTAGATAAATAATGTGCTATAGCACCAATAAAGCGCGAGTGTGAGGTGCTATGCGAGGTGTAACCTCTTGATGCTAGGTTGTAGCGCGAGTGGAACCTAGTATTAATGTTACATGGCTAAATTCTAAATGTGTGTGTTTGAGTCCATCAATGGTGTTCTAATTCGCAGTCACAATAATTGTCTAGGAGGGACTAGAATCCTAGTCATCTTTGATTGATTGTTCACCTGTTGCGTTGCTAAAATCTCTTTCAGGATAGTAAATCATTTGCTATCAACCTCTTTCGAGGACCAAACCCCCCCCCAAACCATTAGACACTCTAGGTCTAATCGTTAGCACCAATTAGTTTGTCACCTATCCTCTGGGTACGACCTCGGATTCCCCGAGTCAAAATATAAATTGTTTTGATTAACCGTGTTTGGCATAAGTATTTGATAATTCTTATTGAATATTTACACTGAATTACACTCGATCAAATGGCGCCGTTGCCGGGGATAGGTTAATTAACTAGGTGCTAATAGATTGTTTAGTTTGTCTATTCTTGTAAATATTTTTCTTTCTCTTTTACTTGTATATCCTTCTTTTTCTCTCATATCCCTTACTAACTTCGTTATTCTTGTTTTGCGAGGATGGATCACTATAACCAACAAGTCATGCACGACGATGATTATTATGAAGAGGATTTTTCCAATTATGCGCTAAAAGATCAACTTAGTGATTTGAAAAATAAAATTGATAGTGCGATGAGTATGGTTAAGGCTTGGGTTGACAAAAGGAAGTATGAAGATAATGAAGATTATTATGAAGATGATCAACCAAATGCCCATTGTGAAGACTATTGGATGAACAACCAAAACCGACAAGTCTCTTCTAATAAGGGATATTATCAAGAGGAGGAGCAACCATATTGGAATTACCAAGAGCATGACTATCAAACTAATCGTTATAATTTGGATGGGGATGACCAAGAAGAGGAGCAACCAAACGACTATTGGGAAAACTCTTGGAATCCATCGCATACCTACACTCAAAATTGGAATAATAGTCAACGCTTTGAAGAAGAACACTCCTACCCTCCATACCCTCAACCTCCTCAACGAAGAATGCCCAATGATTCAAGTTTCCCTCCAAGGCCTCAAGGGCTAAATAATTATCAAGGGAATTACCAAAGGCAAGGGTATGACTCTAACCAAAACCAAGGGCAAAACTCCTATTCAAACCAATGGCAGAATTCGTATTCAAATCAAGGCCAAGGCTCGAATCAAAATTCGCAATATTCCCAAGGGAATTATCAAAAGCCCTATCAAGCTAAGTCTAACATGAATGAGCAAGGAAATTCTCCCTCTAACTCTCAAGATAGCTCTATGATCTCTATGATGGCTCAATTGATGGAAAGTAACAAAGAGAGCAAAGAGAGCAATCGAAGAATGGAAGCAAAGCTAGATGAATTAGCGGCCGAAAACAAAAGACTTGCTAAAGAGAACACTCAACTAAAGCAAATAGGGGAACTTCCTTCTCAACCGGATGTAAATTCCCTAGAACATGTCGAAGCCATCACATTGAAGAGTGGGAAAGTATTACCTACCCCTCAAGGAAAATCTAGTCTCAATGGCAAAGAAATGAGAGGAGGAATTGCCAAGGAAAGTTTGGAAGTTGAACCTCAAGCTCCTACGGAGGAGGAGAAAAAGGAAGAAGAGCCGATTTTAATGAGGAAATATGTGCCAATGGTCCCTTTCCCTCAAAGGTTAAACAAAAGCAAGCTTGATGCTCACTTTCAAAGATTTGTGGAAATGTTAAAGAAGTTGTATGTCACTCTCCCATTCCATGAGGTAATCACTCAAAATCCCATCTATGCAAAGTTCTTAAAAGATATTGTGTCTGGTCGTAGAGTTTTTGAAGAACCTAGCATGGTAGCCTTGAACCATGAGTGCAGCGCCCTTTTCTCAGAACAAATACCTCTCAAGATGAAAGACCCCGGCCGATTCACCATTCCATGTTCTATTGGCGCCGCGAGTTTTGAACACCCACTAGCCGACCTTGGTGCTAGTGTAAGTGTCATGCCTCTAGCAATTTATTACGAGCTTGGGATATGGGGAATGAGAGATACCAAGATGGTGATGCAACTCGCCGATGGAACCACAAGGAGACCCAAGGGTTTAATCGAGAATGTTCCTATAAAGATAGACAAGTTCCACATACCTTGTGATTTTGTAGTGATGGACACGGGGAATAATGTCAACACATCCCTTATTTTTGGGCGCCCTTTCTTGGCCACCGCCAATTTTAAAGTCGATCTAGGGAAAGGAAAGCTGACATTGAAAATTGGAAGAGAAAAGATTAGGATAGAGAGGCCTATGGGTGGACAAGAGGCTATACAAAAGCCGTTTGATTTGGAAGAGCAAAAGAGTGCTAAGGCCGAGAATATTGAGGTCAAGAAGGTGACTAAAAAGGTCTTGCACAAGATGGTTGATCCCGATGAAGACCCTTCCGTTGATCATTATGAATCACCATCCGGTGACGAGTTGAAAAATAATGGAAAAGGAAATATATCGAAGAGTGAGAAGCTACCACGTTGGAAAAAGGCTATTAAGCAAGTTGCTTGCAACTCTTCAAAGAACCCGGATTGAATCCTCCACTTCACGCAATACCGCTAGAGAAGGGATCCCACTCGGGACTTCTCTTAGTGTGCTTCTAGTCACGAAAAGATTCGGCTCCGTCTTAGCCAAGACGTTAAACTAGGCTCGTAAGTGTCTTTCCCATGATCCTCATAGTGTTTAAGTTGATTGGATCTGCATTTGCCATGTTGTTTGAGCTATTCATGTGAAACGGTGAAAATTTGAACTATGATAGTGCGTGTGCGTGTATTTGATGATTGATGGGAGTTTGGGTCACCCTGTGGTGGTGTGCTTGATTGACTGGATGTTTTGATAAGGCATAAGTGTGGGGTTTCGAAATTTTGTGCAGAATGTTTATATACATCGTGAAACCGACTTAGATTTTTACTTCGAGAAATCTGTGCGCTCGCACAGACTTCTTTGTGCGTTCGCACAGCAGGCCAAATCCACGTCCATCATGAACGCACAACATTTGTGCGCTCGCACACAATTTCTGTGCGTCTGTTCCCATCTGTGCGTTCGCACAGATCCTGGTGTGCGTTCGCACACTCCCTATTGTGGCAAATTTTACAAGATTATGAATCAACTTGCTTAGTATTTCCATTTTTGCGATGATGATTTCCCTACCTTGTGTGTTTAACATTCTCATTATTTCATGTTCTCATAGAGTAAAAAGGGAACCTATAAATCGAACCTTTTGAGCAAGACCAGATCAACAAGCAAGCAAATCTCGATTCTTGAAAGGACTACCTCCAAACGAGAGAAGTTCTTCTTAACTTCCTCTTCGCTTTTAATTCTATAAATTGCTTAGGGACTAAGCAATTGCCAAGTGTGGGGTGGTCTATATTTGACATTGCATGTTCTATATGAGATGTCTTTGCTTGCTTGATGTGCTTTCCCTTGTTAAACCAAGGTAACTCATGATTAGAACAAAGAAAAACACTTGCACCATTGCACAATTCATCCAAAAATCTCAAATTATTAATGAAAACAAAAAGTCTAGGCAAGGCTACATTTTCAAAAAACTTCATCTCTAAATTCAACTAGTCGTGCATGATTTCACTTGATTGATCCTTTAGATGACTAATGGATTGGATTGTTGACTTTCATTCTTGAGGACCAAAGCATGTACTAGCATTTCTTTATCATTTATTCTAAGCTTTTTCTCGTCGAGACTAAAGAGTTGATCTTTGAAAGCATAAAATCGAAAAATTTCAATTCTAAAACCCTTGCATGCCATGATTGCCTTTAGGTGACCTTAGTGACCTTGTTTATCTAGTGGATTTTATCTTGTTGGTTTGTCATGCTCCATTTTTAACACTTAGCCCTTTGTCAAGCTCTAAGTGTGGAGTCAAAAGAGGGCGAAAAATGGCCCCAACGAAAAAATATATACTTCATTCTTATGGTCAAAAGAGGGCTAAGCCCCGACTAAAAACTCTCTCGATGTACACGAGAAGTTTTAATCAAAATATACAAATGCCGGGGGTTAGGGAGGTAAGTCCCCCCTCGAAAGCATTTGTAGGCCTAAGGCCATTTGAAAAAAAAGGAAAAGAAAATACGAAGCACTTAGATTTGACAATCGGCTATCCCGCCATTCTCTAGCATGAAAACCAATGAGTCAATTAATACTTACTAGCAAGAATTCACTAAGGGACGAGCCTCGTATTCTTTTATACTTAGGCATGAAATGATTTGCAAGGGTATACAAAAACTGTAATGTTGGGACTCCTCTTCTCTTATGACTAAGTGACCTTTGCGTCCTAGGCTTGAGAATGAGTTCAAGGCTCACAAGCCAATGGACTAGCCTCCTTGCTAGCATTGGTGAATGATCCAACAAGATTCTTTGCGACTATTAGATTGTTTTCTTGAAGTCACTAACATAGAAAATGACTAGAATCCTTGATTAAAGATTTATTAGTCCTTGCTTTGATTTGCTCGAATGTCTTAATTCATGAATTTCTATAAGGATTTGAAAAGGCTTCATGTAGTGATTGAAATGCACGCATCTAGTTGAATACATAATGAGCTTCATGAGAAATACCTTGCCTAGTACTTTGACATCTATGAACTAAAATGCATAATTGGATGATTGTTCTCTTTGTGGGATTTGTGAGTATTCCCGTTTCTGAAAACTCTCAGGAGACTACAACTCCTCCACTAGGGTAGCCTAGGGGTTTAAAGGCTTAGTGCATTCGCTAAATGCACTCGTGTCACCTACGAAAGTGGTTTATCATTAGTAGCTTTTGCCTTTTAGTATTTTGCTTGGTTTTAGAATCCGTATGGAGTTCTCCTTGGACGGATCCTTAGTAGTTGAAATTGCAATACTGATTAATGATCTATATGATTAGTTTGCTCGGGACGATCAAACGATAAGTGTGGGGTGATTTGATACCACTAAAATATATGCATTTTAGGCAACCTCTATGCTTACTATTTCGTTCGTTTTATCACGATTTCACTTGCTATTTGATGCCTTGTGGTTCATTTCAGGCGAATTACGGAGTTTAAGCCAAGAACACAAGTAGACATTGATTTTGGAGCAAAACCGAGCATTCTGGAGCAAAAACGAGCAGAAGTAAAGTCGGAGCACAAACCCTCAAATTATGTGCGGTCGCACACCCGCATCTGTGCGAACGCACAGATCAAGGCAGAAGCACAACAATGTTGTGCGTTCGCACAACTCAAATCAAGAAAGCACAAGTCAGTATTTTTGCCTTCTGTGTGAACGCACACCTACATCTGTGCGAACGCACAAGCTAGACCAGAAGCACAACAATGTTGTGCGTTCGCACAAACTGAGGCCAAGAAAGCACAGAACAGAATTTCAGGCATCTGTGCGAACGCACAAACCATCTGTGCGAACGCACACGACGTAAAGGCTGCGTTTTTCTACTGAACTATAAATAGAAAGTTAGGGTTTTTCAGCAAAGGTTCGATTTTTCTGGGCGATTTTCAGCTGGCTTTTGGATGAAAAACTACTGGGAGAAGATTACATCCTACTTGATCATCATCAACATCTCAAATCGTGATCATCTTCCATCATTAGGGCTCCATATTGGTTCTAGATCTAAACACTCTACACTCTCCATGTTTTTCTATTTTTTCTACCATTGTTATTGGTTGTAATCTCACTATGAGTGAGTAGTGATATTGGTTGGGGTTCTATGAACCCCTAGACATGTTTGTGACATTGCTAATACTATGAATACCATTGATGAATGATTTTACACATGACTCTTCTTCATTTGAACTTAATGTTTTTGAATTACCTATGACATGTTTTTAACAAGTCCGAAATAGGAATTCTAGTTGATTTCATGCTTGATGTAGCTAACCCCTGAAAAGTATGATTTCAAATGATAGAATTGAAGAGACATTAGGATTTTAGTGTTACATGGCGATGCTTTAATCTTAATGAGAATGGCTTGAATTTAACAAGTGCATGATTTATTTAGCCAATAAAGCGCGAGTGTGAGGCTAGATAAATAATGTGCTATAGCACCAATAAAGCGCGAGTGTGAGGTGCTATGCGAGGTGTAACCTCTTGATGCTAGGTTGTAGCGCGAGTGGAACCTAGTATTAATGTTACATGGCTAAATTCTAAATGTGTGTGTTTGAGTCCATCAATGGTGTTCTAATTCGCAGTCACAATAATTGTCTAGGAGGGATTAGAATCCTAGTCATCTTTGATTGATTGTTCACCTGTTGCGTTGCTAAAATCTCTTTCAGGATAGTAAATCATTTGCTATCAACCTCTTTCGAGGACCAAACCCCCCCAAACCATTAGACACTCTAGGTTTAATCGTTAGCACCAATTAGTTTGATCACCTATCCTCTGGGTATGACCTCGGATTCCCCGAGTCAAAATATAAATTGTTTTGATTAACCGTGTTTGGCATAAGTATTTGATAATTCTTATCGAATATTTACACTGAATTACATTTGATCATATACCCTTTAGTACCAGATTGATACCCCAAGAACACACACCTAAGGGATCTGGGGTCTAACTTTCCTTCCCTATTGTGCGCATATGCAGCACATCCAAAGATCCTAAGATGTCTAAGGTCAGGTTTTCTTTTAGTCCAAATTTCAACAGGGCACTTAAAACTAAGGCTCCTATTTGGGCATCTATTGACTATGTAGGTTGCAGTGGCGAGTGCCTCACCGCAGAAGGCCTTAGGCACACCTGAGGTAAATAGTAGGGCGCGAACCTTCTCTAAAAGAGTCCGATTCATCCTCTCTGCAACTCCATTTTGCTGAGGGGTGCCTTTACTGTTCTATGCCTCGGAATGCCATAGGACTTGCAGAAGGAGTTGAACTCATCATTGCAAAACTCTAGACCATTATCAGTTCTAAGAGCTTTAAGGTTACAGCTGCTTTGGTTTTCTTTTAAGGCTTTCCAATCCTTAAACTTACAAAAGGCATCAGACTTGGACTTAAGCAAAAAATTCCACACAAACCTAGAGAAATCATCAACAATACTCATGGAATAATTATTCCCCCATGTGTTTCATACCCCTCAGGCCCCCACAAATCAGCATGCACATAGTCCAACACATTCTTAGATAATTGCAAACCAGTAGAAAATTCATTTTATGTTGCTTAGCTAACACACAACATTCACAAAATGGCAGATCATTAATAATTACTTTATCTAATATACCTTGCTTTCCTAACTCAGTCAAGCCCCTATGACTAATGTGACCAAGCCTAAGGTGCCACCTTACAGTGTCCTCGTTCTCTGCCACATTAGCATAGGCAACATTGCAGCATATACCTTTCAGAATATACAAGCCAGACGCCTTATACCCAGTAAGCATACATTTGTTGTTCTTATATACATGCATACTATCATTTTCAGCAGTGTATGAACAACCAGAATCATCTGAAGCACCCAATGAAATCAAGTTTCTTCTTAAGCCTGGCACATATCTAACATTAGACAGTAACACATGCTTCCCATTATTCAAAGTAAGTCTAACAGTCCCTATCCCCTTAACATCACATGCATTATGATTACCCATAAACACCCTTTCACTCAAAGCATGCTCAGACATGTTTTCAAACCAAGTTTTATGTGGGCACATGTGATATGAACAACCAGAATCAAGGACCCATTCAAGCTGACCAGACTTATTAGAAACAGTTAAAACTTTAGCAGCATCAGTAGGTTCATCAACACAAGCAACATTAGTTTCAGAATTGCTAGCAATCTTATTCCTAGTCAAATACTTATGACAGTTCTTTCTTATATGACCCTTAATGCCACAATAGAAACATTTTCTAGATTCTGTTTGGGGATTACTACTCTTAGACTTATCAGATTTGGGCTTGCTATCATTCATCAGGAACCTAGGCTTACTTGGGTGACTATTATAGGATTTGTGCTTAACAAACAGGTTCATGCCAGACTTATTCTTATGGTTCTTTAACTCTAATTCTCTAGTGCGCAAAGCAGAACATAGCAAGTCATAATCAGGCACAGCACCAGAGTACTGGAAAGCATCTTTAACTACTTGAAAGTTATTAGGCAAAGCATTCATCAAGATCATGACAATACTTGTATCATCTAAAGCATGTGCAGTGTCATGAAGCAACAAAGTCAGTTTCAAAAGCTCGTCAAGATTGTCATCCACAGACTTAGCATTATCAAACTTAAATGCAAACGCAGAGGCTTTCAAGTAGGCTAGGTTGATTTCATCAAAAAAAAGAAAAAAAAGTAGGCTAGGTTGAGAGCATACTTGTTGGAATACAAAATGTCTAACCTAGTCCATACATCTAAAGCAGTGGTAGAGGTACTAACCTATCTGATCACATGATCAGTTAAGTTAAGAATGAGGAGGTTGAATGCCTCCTCATTTATTTCTACCGTCCTCTTCTTCTGATCTTCGCTCCATTTTGTCTCATCCTTTTCCAGTGCTATCGCCACCTTGTGGTGAGATAGCAGTGCCTTTATCTTCACCTTCCAGATGTTGAAGTCACTCTTGTCATCATAGGCAGTGACTTCAACACGTCCAGTCATCTTCAGTTACTGTAAGAAAACACAAGAAATATTTATCAGCGTAGATGAAGTTCAAGAAGTACTTCAAAATAACCAAGCTCTGATACCACTGTAGTGAAATGTATCAATCTACACTCTCAGTTTTATGCCAATTCTTAGCTAGTTCAATTCAGATTTAAGCATTTAAATCTTGACAAAAACGAAAAATAGCAAGAATAGAACGACACAACCTTTAAAGCCCGTGGTTCACCCAAAAATAGGGCTAATCCACGTTGAGCTCCGTCTGGGCTCGATATGCACTAGTCTTGGCGGCTGGAAGAAACCACAAACTGTTGGAGTCTGCCTTACGGCTACAAACACAGATCGACTTGGATCTGAACACTCACACCTCTCTACAAATCTCAGTTTCGAAGAAACTGACTTAGCTCTCAGATTCTCGCAGGAATCTCAATCTGACACTCACAACAACTCAACATGTACTAGACTATCGATTACAACGATGGATCTCACCGGAAATTACTCTAATCGAGCTAATCAATACAGAACCGTGTAGAGAGAAGACGAAGCACTCCCAAACTCTGTAAACCCTAGCTGCTGAAGAGAATGAAGATTCAGATGCATCCCTGAATGCGATGCCTTTATACCATTTTCGCTGGAGGATATCAGATCGGTTATAATTGTTGATTCGAAGTGACTCGCCTCAATTCCCAGGAAAGTTCTCTATTTCGGTTGTTTGGATTGTTGTATTGAGTTACAATACGTGCTCTGTAATATTAATTGACTCTAGGACTTGAATTAGGCATTTGATTGTACAAACTTTTTGGGATATTATTAATAAAGGGTAAGGGTTTAACTAATTTGGGTGTTCTAAGAATCTGAATTTGATCCTATAGACCATAAATTCATAATGCCATAGGGTTATCCTGACGACTGACCCTTATCCTACTCTGCTCGGTCCATTAACATATATGTACCATGCACACAAAGCCTTAGACAGGAATAGGGGTCAAGAAAAATAATAATCATACCGTGTCCTCCTATCCTATCTTCTTACCCTGCATTCTTGCCCTGCATACTCTATCATACACTGTCCCACCATATCATTTTTAATCATATTATAAGTTTCCCTACCCTACATTGTTCATCGAGTCAAAAAAAAAAATGATTTACCATATACTTACTGAGTTACTCTGCCCATACGGATACGAGTTACCTTTATCATGTCCGCTGCGACCTTAGTTACATATATTATTATTTTTACTTTCAAAATAAATAAACTGAATTATTATGACATTTGTATTTTGTGAAACAGAAAAAGGAAAAGAAAGAGAAAAAGTAGGGGATGGGGGAGAGGGAGGGAAAAAACACGAATCTATCCCCAATCCAAACTCAAATCACCCATATACACCAACTCAAACTCAAATCACCAATCTACCCCACTTTTTAATGATTCCGGTTTGTGTCGTATCGGAATTAGGGTTTTTGGCTAATTCCGGTTTATTTCCAACCGGGACTCTTCGGAAAACGGAGACGTGGCGTACCGGAATCGTTCCACATCAGATATTTCTACGAATTCCGGTATAGGACATACCGGAATTATCCAAAACGCTAATTCCGGTTTGTGTCGTACCGGAATCATTAAAAAGTGGGGTAGATTGGTGATTTGAGTTTGAGTTGGTGTATATGGGTGATTTGAGTTTGGATTGGGGGTAGATTGGTGTTTTTTCCGAGAGGGAGACAGAAAGAGAAATGTAAAGAAGCAGAGTGAGTACGGCAAAGCGTCAACGCAGACTGAGACCACAACGCTGCAACCAACCAGAAAAACTCTAGAGAGAGAAACTCATCTCACTAACAATACAATCACGGCGGCGGTGCCAGCCGAGAAGATTCGGTGAAATTGAAAAAGCTGAAACCGTTTCGTAACTGAAACCAAGTAAGAAAGAGAAGGAGTTAGCTACTGCTACGTACATCATCCCAAAAAAAAAAAAAAAAAAAAAAACTCATCCGTCTGACGTCATTTGCTACCCTCCGAATTCCAATCCGTTACGAGCTTCAATGGCGTGGTAGTAGTGGTGCTAGTTGATTAATCACAGCAGACGATCGTTTCGTTTGTAGCTCTTAGCAGCGTCATCCAAGCTGCTGTTGGTTTAATGGCGCAATTTTCAGGTCCGATTGCTTCCTTGAAAACCTAATCGATTTCGTCGATTTTTTGTTTTTCCTTTTTGGATTAAGTATGTGATTGAGCTAGGGTTTGTTCAACGAATTGCGATACATCGAGTGTTTAAAATTTATGTGCTGTGTGCTGGAACTGGAAGCGAGTTTTAGGCGTTGATTACCAAATAAATCTGTTTATTTGTTAGGGATGGTGAGGGATGATCTGTACATGGAGCTGTGGAAGCTGTGTGCTGGTCTGCTAGTTGATGTTCCCAAACAGGGAGAAACGGTCTACTATTTTCCTCAGGGTCACATGGAACAGGTAGTTACTAATTTATGCAGTTGGGTTCACTCATTTCTTATTGTGTTTGTTCTACTTAATTGTTTATGGATCTGGAAATTTGCAGCTGGAGGCGTCAATGAATGAGGAGCTGAAGCACAAAATTCCACTGTTTAACCTACCATCTAAGATTCTGTGCCGAGTTGTTAACATTCAGTTATTGGTAATCTTTGTCTTTTGGTGATCTGTGGAATCTTTGGGTTGATTTTGTGCTTCTGCTTTTGGTTTCTTGTTTCTTATGACTTTTGTTTGTGTGCTTTTACTGTATAGGCTGAACAGGAGACGGATGAAGTTTACTCACACATCACTTTACAGCCAGTATCAGATGTAAGTTCCAATTCTTGTATCTCATGCTTGTGAAAGTTTCAAAGCTACCAGCTCGTATGTGTAAGTTAAGTTTTGCTGGTCAGTGGTGTTAATGACTATATTTGCTGTGCGTTGATCTCTCTTGTAATAGATAAGTGAGGCTACAAGTCCATCGGAGAGTGAACCTGAGACTCCAAAGCCAATTGTACATTCGTTTTGTAAAATTTTAACAGCTTCGGATACCAGCACACATGGGGGCTTCTCTGTTCTTCGCAAGCACGCCAATGAGTGTTTGCCTCAACTGGTAAGATACTAATGATGCTTTGTTGCATATATTCAGTGTCCGTGTGTACTTGTTTAATTTTTATTTACAACCTCCTAGGATATGAGCGAAGTCACCCCGACCCAGGAGTTGGTTGCTAAGGATCTTCATGGTTTTGAATGGCGATTCAAGCATATATTTAGAGGTAAAGGGAACTATACGATTGGCCTATTACTCGTATTCTCTATGTTCATATTTTACTGTTTTTGTCAGGGCTACATGAGAGATTCTTGTGATACATGGTGATTTCACTTATAAGGCTTATCATGTCTAAAAATATTGTTTTCCAATGTGAACAGGTCAACCTCGCAGACATTTGCTTACAACAGGTTGGAGCACATTTGTTACGTCTAAGAGATTGGTTGCTGGGGATGCCTTCGTTTTCTTGCGGTCAGTTTGACTAAGATTAGAACAGTGGATGTTATGGCAGCTTAGACTATTGCTCATTGTTTTTCATGTGAGCAGAGGCGTTGATGGAGAGTTAAGAGTCGGGGTCAGGCGCCATGCCCGCCAGCACAATGTCATGCCTTCATCAGTTATTTCCAGCCAAAGCATGCATCTGGGAGTGCTTGCTACTGCATCACATGCTGTTACAGCTCAAACACTCTTTAGCGTTGTGTACAAGCCAAGGTTTGCTTCAATGATTGTTATCTTGTTCATTATACTGACAGCATTCCATGTTATTTATCAGTCTCGTCTATATATTATTTTGTAGGACAAGTCAATTCATAATAAGCAAGAACAAATATAACCAATCTGTCAAGAGTGGAATTTCAATGGGCAAGCGTTTTACAATGAGATTTGAAGGGGAAGATTCTCCTGAGAGAAGGTTTTTCTTCATTTCTATTCTTCTTTTTGTTCGAAAAGGAAGCCTTGTTCAGTTTACTTGTGGTCCATTGTATGACTGTATCTATCACTTCATTTGCATGCTTGTTTGTGTTGGCAGGTTTACAGGTACTATTATTGCCGTAGGAGACATCTCTTCAGAGTGGTCAGATTCAAAATGGAGGTCACTGAAAGTATGTGATAGGATTATGCGTGCTCTGTTTTTCTAGTACAATTGAGCTGTTTGCTTGACGTTTTTGGGAACCATTTTTATCTGCAGGTTCAGTGGGATGAGTCAGCAAGCATTCGAAGGCCTGACAGCGTCTCTCCATGGGAGATAGAGCCTTTTGAGCCTTCATTTTCAGTAAATCTTATTCAGCCAGTGGTGAAAAGTAAAAGGCCTAGGCCAATGGATCCTCCTGCTGGTAAACTACATGATGGCTTATATTTTCAGTATCCTCTTAGATAACTAGAGTCCTTGATCACTTTATTTAAAGATTGACAAGTGTTTGTTTATTGTTTTTAGCACACTTGGTTAAGTCAAATGCATCTGTCTTATGGTATCCCCAAACAAGCGCACGCTGCCAAATCGCTGATTCAGGCAACCCCCCTGAAGTCCAAGGTGGTGATAATCATAACCTCTCTTGGATTCAGAAGAGTTCAACAGAATTTAATACTGTCATCAATATTGGGGCTGGATACAGCTCAAGACTTGCACATGAAGGAATATGGGCATCTCAACGGTTTTTAAAAATGTATCAAAGTTCCACAGAGGATGATAAAACCACCAGATCAACATCCATGCTATCTGGTTGTACTAGTGTGGTCTCTACGAGGCCTAGCAATGTGTCAACACTTGATCAACTGGGAAATAGGAGTAACATGGAAACTACTTCTGGCTGTCGAATATTTGGAATTGACTTGAGTAAGAACTCGGAGAGAGAACCAGTACGTTTGGTTACTGCACCTGTCACTGTCAGTCCTGTAGTCCATGTGGTTAGTGAGGCTGATAAAAAGTTAAATAGCTTGATATCTAACAATGAACGGGTTAAAGTTCAAGGCGTCACAGATTTATCACAAAAAGAGACACCGGCAAAGAATAGCAGTGCAGGTTCCTATAGAACTCGAACGAAGGTAAAACCTTCATGATTCCCTGTGCAAGGTCCCTTGAGTTGTACACGAGTTCGTTTCAGAAATAGATGTACAAAACAAACATATTACTGATCGTCTTGATTCTTCTTCTTCTTCTTATTGGTAGGTCCGAATGCATGGAGTGGCTGTTGGCAGAGCTGTGGACCTCTTTACTTTAAATGGTTATGCTCAGCTTAGATATGAGTTGGAGAACATGTTCCATATTGAAGGAGAGTTAGGCACTGATAGTAAATGGGCAATTGTATACACAGACAATGAAGGGGATCAAATGCTTGTGGGTGATGACCCTTGGGGGTAAGTATTGCTTTTGACTCTCAGATGTACTTTTTACAACTTGCATATCGTTTTTCTGAAGTACCGTCTCCACTGTACATTCATCACAGAGAATTCTGTAAAATGGTACGCAAGATCATAATATACTCGTGCGAGGAGGTGAAGAAACTGAAACCCAAATCTAAAGTAGCAAGAGCAACTCTATCGGTCGAAGGCGATGGCATCATAATCAGCTCAGATCAAAATCATTTAAGTATGAATAAAGATTGACTGCTCCTTTACATAGTTATGGTCTGAGAACAACATAGCCAGTAAGGAAGAAGTTGCATAACCGTGTTTTTTTTTTGAAATCAAGGTTGAGTCTAGGTAGATGAGCTGGAAAATCGAACATTCTTTTAGGTTTGATTGGAGTAAGAAGACTCTTATTGTGCAAACAGACATAATCAGGCTTCATTGTAGTTGATGAGAGGGTTAGGAATGCAGTCTGTGAATACATATAATGTCTCTGGCTGTTTTATTTATTTATATGTGGGGGGAATGGGTGTTAAGGGTTAATTAGTTTTGATTAGTTGTAGCTGCTAATCTGTAAAAGTATGTCACAGACTTGTATTCTGTAATTGTTGCTTACGAATGCAACCACTATAATAATAATAATAATTTTCTTGCTTATTAGTGATTGTCCATCATCATGTAGAAGAAGAGTGAGGAATAAGTCCGTGATTTTGTAGTCCATGTTGTCTGCCGACAAATATTTATTTAATTCTGTGAAGGAGACATGTTTTATGGGAGTAGGTAAGGTAAAGTCCTCTCTCTGCACATTTTCCAATCTCCACTTTCTATCTTATTTTAGGAAAATATAATCAAAGATGTCTGTCTTTTGTCTTTGTATGAGAAAACTACAAAATACTTTGGATTCGAAAATCTGATTTTTTTTGGTTTTCGAATGATGTCATAGTCCTCCTACGTATACAAACTGTAGTAGACTGGTTATACACGAACACAAGCTTTAGGTAGGGAATGTACATTGATATTTGCAGTCTTACTCCACCCACGAGGTCGTGATCAGAACTAATGTTTAGGCATCTGTGGTTCAAAATTTCATCTATGAATGGTTTGATGCGTAACTCAAATGTAATTCGAGCACTAACAACTTGTTCCCCAAACTATCCATCTCAATTATCATCAACGGCTTTTATTTTCAATCATGCCTATCCGGCTACGCTGCTCTCAGTGGCTGCACCGTCCTTTATGTGTGGTTGCTTTATTACCTGTGACATTGTCTTGCCGCAGCAAGTCCTGGTCATTCAAATAGAGGGAAGATTCTTCAATCATGTCACATATTCCAAAGGTACTAACTACACTGCTTCTTCATACAAATTTCATCCCATCCTTAAAACTGTTTACTCCATTTTTCACCATGTGATTATTTATTACTCAATGCAAACATTGAGAAAATCAGGAAAAGGTCTCCCTCCATCTCCTCTAACTTTTTTGACAATTCCTACTTCACTGAGAGTCTGAGATATATAAATGAACTGTCCCTCCCCCTTCATTACACTTCTCTTCATCCTCCTGCAATTCATTACCTGATAACAGCTGGTTGTATTAGTTTTCAGTTGTATATAGTATGTCATCAGCTATGGTAGGATCAGCAGATGAACCAGATCAAGAGTGTGTGACAAGGCTCCCCCTCCATCTTCTTTCTTTTCCAGTCCACTCACTTGTTGATCATGATGACAACTCAGGCTGCTCAACTCCACCATTCCAAGTCTCAGTTTCAGTTCCATTCAAGTGGGAGGAGGAGCCTGGCAAGCCTATCCCGTGCACTGACTTGATCCACTTCACAGAACCCATTTCATTAAAGCTTATCCCACCTCCAAGAATGGCATGGGTTGACCCAAAAGTCACCAAGACACCCTCACCCACCACTGTTCTGGATGGATCTTGTTTGAGCAGTCCTGAGAGGGGGAAGCTGGGTCCTATGATAATGAGTAATAATAGAGAGAAGATGCTTAAGAAGAAGAGGCTGTTTGGGTCATGGTCTTGGAGAAGTGATAAGAGTAAGAGGAGTGGTAAGATGGGGAAGAGAGAGGGGCTTGGGGGTAGCTTTGTGTATTCTTCTTCTTCTTCTGCAGCAACCTCGTTTGATGATGGAATGGATTGTTGTAGCGAGTATGGAGGAGAAAGTGAGTGTGTTGCTGGTGGGGATCAGGTGAAGATGAGCAAGATCAAGAAAAGCAAGAGCTTTCTCAGTTTAACTCAGGTAAACAAAATACTACTGCACCCTCCACCACTCTCCATTCTTAGCTCTCTCCTTTTCAGAATTTTGGTTCCCGACTCTGGTGCAGGTCATGCCATGGAAGGTGAAGAAAGATCGAGCTTCAACCTGAGAAATGCACAGTTTGGGCAGTGTGATTTGGTCGCGCTGCCAGCCAAAGTTTGAGTTGTTAGTCAATTGATGTGTGTGATTCCAACCACATGTATAGAAACAAATTGCAGTAAACCCCAAGCTTGGCATTTGATCTTGTTTGATATTATAAGTATATATGAACACTGGAAGCACCCAGTTATCGACCATGAATCAATTCTTGCCTGAGCATGTACTCTTTCAGCATAGGTAGAAAATAAATGAATATCTTCTAGACAGTTGCTGTTGCACCCTCGCACTCACAATTGAAAACTGAAAGTGTGCAGGGCAGTCTTTTTGCGAAGTTTGCAAGATAGCGATACATAGAAGAAGATGACATTATGTTACCCGGAAGCACTCATGAATATCAGGGAAAGAGTGGCATGAAGCAATGAATGTTACAATACAACTTCGGTGCTTATTTGATGTTCGAGTAAAGAAACCAACCCAATGGGAAAACCGTTCCAGGAAAATGTTCAGTATCTAAGGATGCTCTGCTCCTATTGCTTGCCTGTCATCCCTGCTATCACCTGAATTTGAGCAAGTTAATAAAGCTCATTAGACAAAATTATATTGGCGCTCCATTGCCTTCCTTAAAAAAGAGTACATTAATGCCTTTTTCAACTTGGACCTTTCAATCGACAATAGCATGTGATTGCAGATTGCCTTAGCTATTTATTTGTGATCTAATTCTAGTAAACTGAAAACCAAAAAAGAGCTGCACTATCTATTTCCCACTAAACCCGGAAAACAGGCCACACTTTATTCAGCCAACTATATTACAAAGAATCAGTTGTCTATCAAAGAGCACCCGACTAAAAAGGCATCCGATAACAAGAACATCAGTCTTTCTTAACTAAACTGAACAATGCCATCGAGCATAGGAATTCTGATAACTAAACTAAACTTGGTTGTCTTGGGTATGCTTAGTTGACAATAAAGAAGAGAAGACACCAAACTTCTAAGGATGCAATGCAACCTATACTATTGGGTTAGCAGAGCTGTGAGGGATATGAAGAGTTCATAAATTGAAATGAAGGCAGTGGTAAGGATGTGGTGATAGGTCAGATACAAATAGAAGGAATAACTCACATCATTTAAGGCTGGAGGAGGAGATGGTTTGGTTGAGCCATAAGAATCCAAGATAGGTCTCACAAAAGCAGGAAGAAACAAGCCTGAAATATTCATGCCAATGACACCATTAGAAATCAATGATTCCAAATGGATATAATTCGTGCCATCAAGTGATGAATGCAATTCCATACAATATTCATATCCAAAAACATTTCAAATCAGTAAAAACTAGCGAAGATTATATAACTTGAAGAAAAAAAATATTACGTAATTCACACACACACACACACACTCACACCTAATTCATTTCGTCAATATCTCACTTCAACATAAAATCCTCAAACAGCCACATACCAACACTTGAATCAAATTGAAATCCTGATTTATGTAGTAGAATAAAGGCTAGGAGCATAAAACTGTCCAAACTAACATTTCAAATATGCAAGAAAATGATACAGAATTCACTCATACAGACAGACTGTCTGTTTAATTAAATTTTTTTTTGACGTAAATCGAAAACACAATATACATAACCTAATCTGGAAATGTTATGGTTTAATTAATGAGGTAGCGATCATACCGAAGCCGGCGATGAGGAGTGAGGCTGCGACGACTGGCTCCTCCGCAACAAAGACTCTCAATTTCTGCCCTAAAGCCATTCGATCCGTCTTCTCTCTTCTCTTCTGTGTGTTTAGTTATGATCACTTTCTTCGTCAAGCCAATCCTTTCGAGTCTCTTGGGCCGTTTGTACATAAACGTTGGGCTTTACCCGACACCTTTTTTTATTATTATTAATTAATCATAATTTTTAATATTCGTCAATCACATTTAACGTACGTTTTTCATCTGTATTTTATAAGATTTTTTTTAAAATTTTAATTGGAACTATAACGTCATAAGGGTATTATAGTAATCTATTTGATAATGCATAATCCCGACTAAATCTTTCTTACAAATCGTATCACAACACCTATCATTCGGTGAAACAATGAACTACGATACTTAACTCTATGCATTTGACAATGGTTAAGAAACCACCCTAGCAACATTACGCTTCGATATGACGCAAAATTCGTGGTTTTAATATTAAAGTTCATAATGAATAAGTAGAAATAATAGCGTAGTAGTATTTTTTACAAGGTTGTAAAAAATGCTAGGCGCTAGTCGAGCGGAAAGGGTCCTTGAAGATTAATCAGAGATTAATCGAGACCTAGGTGGGGATTAATCGATTTTACAATTTTATATTTTTCAATGTAAATGTATTAATATATTTGACTAAATGGACTTTAATTTGAATTCAATACTTTAGACAAACTGTTTAGTATATTCTTCTAAATTATAGGATCCAATTATAATATTCAAAACTTGAAAGATTTAAATAAAATGTTACTGTTCATCAGCTCTCCCCAAAAAACCCTAACATAGTCTACCACCGTTGAAGGCATTTGTCATGCCAGCAAGCTTTTTGTCTTTAAACATTCATTTCGAATGAGAATTTGGCTAAAACGCTTGTAAATCCGTCATAAATTCGTTCAATCGCTCAATGCACCGATTAATTAGACCGTTTTGAAGAAATCGGGGCGGGAGCACGAAAATGGCTGCCTAGGCGAGCAAGGCGGCCGATTTCTTGAACATTGATTTTTTATACGATTCATGGTCTCATTTCAAAGTTCGTGGAACTGTAGTTTTATTTTCTTGAAAGTAGTTTATATAACTTATGATCTAATTAGTAAAGTTTGTGATATTGTGATGTACTTTAAATTTCATTTTTGGAAGCGTGTAATGATACTTTTAGGTGTATCTGACAAGTGCACTATATATTATTCGTATTTCTGTACCACTGTTCGTTGACTACAAGTTTGTTGACCATGTCTTGAGTATAATTCGTGTTCTAATCCGTAAAGTTCGTGATTTTGTGATGTACTGTATTTTTTTTTGATGGGAGAGATGTTTTGAAAGCATTGAATTTTATTCTTGGTCTATCTGTCATATTATTTGTAATTCCAGTACCATTGTTTGTTGACTAAATGTTTTTGACCATGAATTTACTATAATTCGTAAACAATGCTTGATGAAACAGAAATACGTTTGATTACTCGGCTATGCTTAGGAACTCCGGAAAAAATCGAGTTCAACGATGTTCACGCAATGCAATGCTTTCCTAGGTTTTGTATACGGTTTTTTGTTGTTGTTGTTGATAAATATAGGTTTTGTATACGGTTATGACCCATGATTGTTTTTGGAAAACAAAACAAACGTGATTCACTTGGCAGTTCTGATTTCATAGGATTTGATTCATGAAATTAAAGATTTCAAGTGATAAATATACCCTCAAAACCATATAATCAAATTTTATTCAATTGAAAAATATGTTAAAAATAAGGACTGTTAATATAGATAATCTTACAATTACAATAGGTTGGCAAGTTTTATGAAAAGTAAATAATTCTCATATGATCATTTCCCTTATTCTACAACAAAACTAGCACTGATGCAGCAGCCAGCCGATTTCATATCCTGTCCGAACCATTAGCGATTGGCATCTTCTGGCCTGAGAGCATTTCGCAATTTGCCAAAATAATTTGTATACACCTGGATTTGGACCAAACCAAGAATTGAAATCAAATACATGGAAACAGCCAAAATATTCGCTTTTGCCCCATCTGACTCTTCCTGACAATTGAAACCAAATTCTTCGGTTTGACACCAAGTTTCAAGAAGAATGTTATCCCGTAGACCCGTGTGTGTGTGTTTGATTCAAAGAAACCATAGTTGTTTCTTGAATCATCTGACGATGACCAATCTCAATCCCAATGGAAGAACCATAAGAGGTGAAGAATTGGTTTGTACACTGCCACATGTCTTTTGGGAGACTTGAGTATTTGCATGGACTGGCTACTGACAATCAAAAGATAGGAAGTATTGTTATTACCATCTCATGTTCCACGCAACTGATCTTTTAATTGGGTAAACTTCACGGAGCCATCACCACCACATGTAAGGAAGCCATGAGTCACAACATTTATGTCTGTAACCCCAGCCTGCAATAAAACCAAAGACTTTATGATGAACACACGCGTGTGAGTGTTAACTGTATATTTTTTGCCATCACATTCATAGGATTTGTAGTTCAGTGACTATAGTTAAAGCTAACCCTAACAGCAAGACGAAAGGATGAACTGACCTGAATCACACCACTGTACCCCCTCATGCTTGGTTGAAGAAACGTGTGTCTTTCATGCAATTTCTGCCAGTGAAAGACCAGCCTAGATTTTTGAGCATCCCATAGTTTCACATCCCCATCTTTGCTTCCAGTCAAGAATAAACTAGTATTTGGTATGGCAGCTATTTTTGTAACAGACCCTGTATAAAAAAGAGATCAGCAAATCAACAATAGTTAGAAATTCTAGACATGAAATAACATAAAAATTAATTCATTTACCTATGTGAGCTTTTGGTATGTACCAAAGCATTCCGGTGGCATTCTGGTCCCCATAAATTTTTTTAGGTGAATTTGAAACTGAATTGGGATCCTGTTCTGTGTTATTAAACGTCTTGTTTCTTTTCATCTTCCCAGTTGCTACATAACGAAAATCATGAAGGCCAATATCACCATCTTTTCCCCCAGTGATGATTAAAGGTGATATACAGCCAGATCCTAAGCCATTATCAAAGACGGCAATGGAATGCGCACCACCTTCATAATAGAAAAGCAGAATGTTAATGAATTATTTAACCACAGGAAAGAATGAGGACATAAATGACAGATACCAAGAAAAAAATCTCCAGTAAGCCGACACATCTGAAGCTCCAACTGAGATGCCTAGAGATAAGGAAACATCAAGGGACTGTAACGGGGTTCATATTAGTCTTATTACCCATGCCTAAGCAACAATGCAGCTTACAGTTTTTTTTTTGATATATTAAAATACATCCATAAAGGATCAGTGTGGAAATTGGAATGGTTCACACAAAACAACTCTTACAGCCCACTTTAAGCCTTTCTCTCAATTACAAACCCTACTTACCAACAATTAACTCTGTGAGGCTGATACACCGAGACCTCTAGCAGACAGCGACCTGCCTCTACCGGTTGACGACGACCAAAAACCCGGTCAACGGAAACCAACTCTAACTCCAATGCAGCTTACAGTTGTTCAGTCTAAATTATTGAGATTTATTAGAGAAATTGGAACACGAGTGACCCTTATTCTGATTCTGTTGTGTTGAAGGTACTAGAGAGTTTGATTGTCCGGATACTCCTTGTCTCTTGAGTCTCGATTATTTAAATGTTGATCAATAGCTAAGAACTAATATTGACGGTTACTGCTAACATGAAGCCGGAAAATGAGTAAGAAAGCATAGTGAACCATCAAACCTTCATGACATCTGATCGAAGCACGAGATGTAGAAGGTGGTGCCAGTGTATCCCATATGACTGCGTTAAAACCGTCAGAACCATATCCCGATGCTGCTACAATTGATCCACTGGCGGTGATGTAAGTAATATCTCTGCAACCAGTTGTAACCATGTAAACCAAACTTGCCACATCAAGTAGCCCATTTCTGAACCTAGTTATTGAAAGGGGGCAACTAATAACTTAACAAGGATAGCACACCTTTTACTGTTATCAGGAAGTATAACATTTCAGGTTAGATACATAAATTATTGAAGCCATTTTATCTTGTTAGAGTAAATTTTATTAAAGAACTATGGAAGAGTTCCAAAAAAAACCAACAGGGAGATAATGCACAGGCTATACAATACTTACTAGTTACTACCCTGTTCTAAGTATTATATCAAATTGATGGTCTACAAAAATCTTCTTTCCATTCCCAATTTAGAAAGAAGCTTAGTATAATGGTTAAGTGCTCAAGAGGACAAGAGCATGTTTACCCAGAAATATAAACTCTATTGTTATTTTACTAAAAATATTCAAAGAATAGTCGATGCTCACTAATTTTTCATTAATTTCTCCATTGGTCCCTTAATATCTATAACACCAGTAAAACCTATCATCTTTATATTTATTCATTTATTTTAATCACGTGTAAAGGAAGTACCATAAGTCACTTCTCTAACCCAATAGAACCTGCTGAGCGCAAATTTCATGATAAATATGGAAACTCATAGACAAGGATTAGGCAAGACATACGATGCAAAGCCATCAAAACAGGAAAGTGATTCTGTTGGGAGTACGTTGCTTCTTCCACCTACTTCAAGCTGCCATGTACTGATTGTTCCATCCAGTGCAGCTGCGGAAAATCGGTGCCCACAGGCATCAAATTCCAAAGCTGATATGGACGGAATGGCATATGTGGGAGGGACACTAGCAGCAGGCAGAACTCCGTATGTTGCAGTAGCCCTGTCCTTGCCAAACTGCATTTATATTTCAAATTAGCTGAATGACCTTCTCATTGTTTATGAACAACAATGATAGCTATGTTCAGTGCGCGCCATAAGTAAAGATTGGAGACTGACAATCATGAATCAATCACAACAAAACACAGAAGAAAGCATGTCAATATAATTATATATATATATATATATATATATATATATATATATATATATATAATCACATGTCCATCTCTTGCCACACTACTTGAATAATGTGGAAGAGATGACTGTATTCGTTGCAAAAAATCTGTTTAACTTATTCGTTTGTGTTGAGTAAATATGGTTGATATAAACAAATTTCACATCACAAAGATGATATGGTCTGCTAAAATATTACCCAAAATAGATATTTCCATAGGGATAATCCATGCAGTCAAAAGAAAGATAATTGAGGAATGCATGGCAGCACAGTTCAAAATGGGATAGAATCGTGAGTATGGCCGCGTACCTCCCATAAGTAAATGTGTGTATTAGCAGATCCAACCAAAAAGAAGGGCCTTGAAGGGTGGCTGGAAAAGGCACGTGAAATAGTATTGTTAACTGTGGCAGGCGAGTCAATCAAAAGGTCCTCAACATCCCAACTCAAATAGTGTCCTTTATTTTGCCCTTTATCTCTTTCAAATTTTGCCGGGGAACTTCCACTACCCGCTGCGTCTATCACGTTCTTGCCGTCAATACTAGTATCAGAAGAGTCTGAGATAGATTTAGCCCATCCATGATGTGGCCAATCAGCCTCCGACCATAGATATTCTCTCTGATCTACGACATGAGATCCATCATTCCAATGAAAGAACAGTATTCCCTGATCAGCATTTGGAAATGGAATAGGCAGTCAGAGAAAACTAAAGAAAAATAAACACACATCATACAAAAATCATAGAAATTATTATCATAAGTTCCCAACTGTCGAAAGGAAGCAGGGGGACTCCACTCCAACAGTTTACATACAGAACGTCTCACAGTATGAGAAGACATCAATTCAAGTTTAACATACAACTTTCTTGAAAGGAAGTATAACACGTCAGGCCTTGTTAGACACAGACCCTACAAAGTGAAGGTTAAGGTAGCATGTATCGAGTCAAATCAAAAGGGCTTCTTTTAATAATCGAATGTTTCATCATGCAACAATAATACACTATGCTCATTTTAACCAAAACAAAAAGTGTAGCACATTGACATATGAAGTCCAAAGGTATTAATAAATGCAAGGCAGCAACAAGTAGATTTTTTCCAAGTAAATGGCCAGCGAACTTGAAGAATAGCCACCTTCTTATTGCTAGCAAGAGCCGCTTGCCTTTGATAAATGGAGTTGACACACACTGCCTGCCAAAATGTAAGATTGAAGTGTAAGCAAGCCACTACTGGAAATAGAAGCTGTCCAACATTCATAATCATTTAAGCTAGTCCACTAACAAGCTTTAGATAATCATGAAAGTCAACTGAAAGGGAGGGCCAGATGAAAACCTCAAATAACTCTCCGTTTCGCTTGTATATTTCTTTAGGTTTATCGAATAGCACTAATTCCTCTTTAGGGATCGTACTTCGGCGCCGAGAACTGAAAAAGGATGAACCATTTCGGAAAAAACCACCTGGTGAAACAGTCTCGCTACTGGCAGGGGTACTTGCATGGTCATGCTCTTGGGTGTTGGAAGCCTCTTTCTCAAACAGCATTTGGATGTCTTTGTATATGCGATTCCACCTCTTCAGAGGCTTAAGACTGTTCTCTCGTAACAAGTTAATATTTTCTTGAGCAAAACCCTCTGATATTATTTTCATATCAACCAAAATGTCCCATAACTTAGTGAAATCCCACAGTTTATCTTCATTGCTTACAGTAGGAGAGCCAGAGTCTAAGCGCTTGAAGGCCTCTGATTGTGACTGAATGCATTCTCCTAACCAGTCAAGAGTAGGCAGACCCTGCTGATTATCCAATTTACGCAGCAGCAAGGATCCAAGCAGTTTTGCATGATAAGAAGAAAGGTGTTCAAGGATAGACCCAAGCAATGGTGTCGTGATATTTGAGACAAGTTTGATCAGACGTCCGACACTGTCATCAGCAGATTCGGATAGAACAGAAATATGAGATGCAGAACTAGGGTCTTTGTCATTCGTAGACATGTCATCAAGCTGATGTCTCATGTGCGTGGAAATTTGTCGCCACAAGCAAACTCCTATAATTTGCCATTTTTCGTTCATTGTTATAGCAAACTTCAGCTCTTCACCATCTCCATTTTGAGTCTCTTCAGATCCCAGAAGTTCACATTCTGAGTCGAATTTTGGCGAGTGATCCATGAGCACTTGTAATATGTCGGTTCGAAGAGACTTCAGATTGCTCTTACAGACTTCATAAGGAACATGTTCGTTATAAGAGATCGCGAAAGTCTGCACCAGCAAGATAAGACCCTTCACATTCTTTTGCAACCACGCAGCCGCAAAATATATGAGGTATTCAAGAAAATCCAGAGCCAGAAAGGGCTTCCTTGTAACTCCATGGATACTAGAACTAGAACAAATTTGAAAACTAGATCTGAAGTTCCATAACGAGTGCAGGAGATCATGCATGTTAAAGCACCCAGCATCTGACTGGCAGGATGCAGTTTCACTACTTGATGCGCTGCCGGAGAAACTTGCCCTTGGTTGAGAGCAGGTCACACAGCAAGAAAGGGTAAATCGAGAAACCGAAAAAGAAATCTCCTTGGCAGACTTAAAGAGTAGCTTCGGCAAGCTAGGTAATGCCAACAAAAGTTCACTCATATTTTTTGAATGCCCCTGAGAAGCGTTCTCGAGCAGAATCGTGTGGGCCATAAAAAGTAGCCTATTGTTGCATAAGAAGAAAACCATCTGCAGAATTAGACATGAATGAGTATGGAAACTTCAAGAAGCAATCAATCAGAAAGTATCTCTCCTAAACTCTAACAGTCATATCATCATACCATGTCAACTAGAGGCGATGAGCTTAGAGCAAATTTTTGCTCAACAACCCCGACCCCTGAATGCAACTTACGCAAAAATGTTTTGAGTGACATCTCATACTGACAATTGTCATCCTCCTCGGATACAAACACTCTACCAGTTGCCAGATAGTTTTCTGGCCAGTTTGGATGCTCCTTCATTAACTTTGAAAAGTATTTCAAAGCTAATTCTAATTTAGTTTGCGCATCAAAATGACAAGATATTCCACCAGAAAGCCAGTTTGAGAATTTGGGCGTGGGTAACTGAAGTATATCATGGAAAGTATCAATACTCTCAGTATGAAATGACTTTTCTTGATTTATTCCCCCGGGAACTCCGTGAGAAGAAGAAGACAAGATCTCCAAACCTTCAAGCTGAAGGACAAAATGCATTAGTCATCATCAGGAGCCTCTACAAACAGGATACATGAAAGAATTAAAGCAAGGAGTTCTCTGTAGCTATAAGCACACAGTTTTATCTAAAGCAGCCCATGCATGTCATAATTCAAGCCACAGTGTTCAAAATTAAGTAGGAACTCACAGGAAGCCCACATCTGTTCAGAGAAATCGCAGAAATCAGAGTAGCCCATTTACTTAAAACCGCAGCTTTTTTCTCTCCCAAAGCATTCTTCATGCAAGTTTTAGAAGCTATTAGCATGCAGTACTGACCGATACTTGGATCGAGACAAGAAGCAGACGAGTAGGTAATGATCGGCTTAGAATCCCTTTGAGTACCCAGCATGGCCAGAAACGATTGAGAATAATTTCCAAGCTCCCACTGCAAAGTGTTATTTACAAGAATCATTTAAAGAAAGATTGTGCACCAATTTCATGTACCAATACATCACTTAGTTGACCAGATGTACTGTACCTCAAAAAGACTTTGAAGCCAGTAGTCGCCTTTTTCCATAGCAGTTGGCAACAGGTAGCTTGATACAAGATGGCTCTTCATTCTTCCCCCGTGCCCCTCGATAAGACGACAAATTACAAGAGCAAGCTGCTCATCCCCAAGATTTTTTGCACACACAGTGATAGCAGAAGATGTATCACCTCCGAGTAAGAAAAAAGCAATAGCTAGTTCCAGTTGGTGTCGTCCCATCAAAACATAAGCATTTTTAAGGGCAGCTGCTTTATTTTTCTCCTCCTGGTGGTATTATTATCGAGAAATAAGTATCAACCGTTGTTCTTGACTCAGATAACAGAAAAAAACATTACAACAAGTACAAAATCCCATCTGCAGAGACTTTCAAATAGATGCTCTTATGAAGGCAGTGCTAGCACACCCAAATTGTAATGTGCGAAAATACCTGAAAATTACGAGAGAGAAACCCAACCAGTGGCTTGTCCTTTTCATCCCTGCTGATTTTGAAAAGACCGGCTAAAACCTGAATTCTATTCAAGGCTACATAGAGAAGAGCACAATCTTTGGGGTCTTTATTCTTTAAGTATTGGAGCCTCGCAAGCTTTTCCATCTGCATCAATAAGAAAAACGTATGCATGCTAATGACTTCAGAGTGTATCATAGCAGTAAAACACACAATATATACTTCTACACAAATATTGTGTAAAAGAATTACAAGCTCCAAATACAAGGCTCGGAAATTTTTAAAAATTCATATTTTTCCAACTTTGTAAGCCCCATGGGGAAAAAACAACTCCCTGAATTCAACAAATGAACCAGTGACAAAGACTGTTTCAGTATGCATAGCGCACGCTGAAGAAAAGAAACTCAGTTAACTTTTAGAATACTGCAAAGTCTAGATACTATTACGTTTCATGAAGAGGAATAAATAAGTTAAAAACAAAGGCATTACAAATAAGTATCACCTTTGTACGCAACTGAGTTGCATCAGTAAACCAAAACCCAAAACCTATAGCACGCATATCGCTCCAAGAGGGCTCATTAGGTAACAAAGATCCAAACAAGTTTTCCTGGCAGTCTGAATGGAATGCCCAACAAATGATCTTGGAGTCAATCCTCAAGTCTCGTGTAGATGGCAGTATGCCAGATCTTTGACGAATAAGCATCATCTGGAACCTTACTGCAACCCAGAACCTTATGAGGAAAATGAAGTGGTAATTGACATGAGAAGAGATCCAATGGGTGATATCATATGACACAGATCTGACAGTCAAAATAAACAAAAATATTGCGCAGCCATGGCCCATGAGTATGTGAACTGGTATTACAAAATTTGACCAAAATCCCAGTAAAAATAGTATGATGACATTCTCTCCAACATTTTGAATACTGACGGTCAAAAACACATGGGAAGTGGGAACTATGTGGCTAAGCTGAATGCCAGCTGATATAACCACCCAATATGTGAAATGAAGAATAGAACAGGCCAAGTGAAATAGTATGCTACAAACCGAATATCCGTACATGAATTTTTATACGACTGAAATCTAATACCGACTTAAATGTGCAAAACGGAAAGGTTTAGATAATGGATGACAGTAAATTAAATAGTTATTTTATGAAGTATTTCAAACATCCACACTCTAACACATTAACGAAAAAATTAAGTACCTTCGTCCAGGATCATCTAAGCTTCCATACATAGAGGCAGAATGAGTGCTACTTATTTCATTTAAAAGATCCATAATCGCACAAGTCTGCAACTTCTCAATATCGGTCACGTATCCTAGAGTAAGGAACTTCTCCATTTGTTTATTGAACCCACTAATTTCCGAGTCTGAAGATGAAGTGGCTATATGAGGAACATCATATTCAGAACCGAAGGCAAATGCAGAAAATCCTGATTGAACCTTTGAAGAAGATCCGTCTTGGGCACTCCATTGACGTTCGTTGACAGTGGAGCTTCCTAAATTATGCCCTTCAAAAAATTCTGACAGTGGGATCTGTGGGGCAGGTGAAAGAGATTTTGTTTCGCTATTTTCGCGCTCAGTAAAATGCTCGATGAGAAACCTCAGGGCAAAACGTGCTCTTTTCCAGTTGCCTACACATAAAGGCATGATCTCTGAGAACCAAAGCAATTCAGCCTACCTGAACAGGCAAAGCTTAAGCTCAGGTTGATTCAAATGTATGTGTCATCTGAGTTTAAACTGAAGACAAACTCGGTCAAGAAACATCAATCTCATCTTTGAGTTACGTGATACGTCTAAGCATCCATCGATCATATCCCATGAATACGATATAGAATTATAAAATATTTAAAAATGAAGAGAAATAGAAACAATAGAAACACATCTAAGTGTATCTGTGTACAAAGTAGCATTGTGTTGGTAATATTTCAGATTTCCACTCAGAAAAACATCAAAGCCAAGTTCATGAGCCATTTGACTATGGCTTAAAAGTTATGTTGACAAACTGATCTTACGGCATATAAAATACTAATGATATCAGTTTGTCCTTGGACAAATATGCTAAAGTATGGAACAAAGCTATTTGTTACACCAGCTCATACAAGGACACAGTTTGGGGGAAAAATACAACAATAAGAAAGAAGAATGGATATGCAACTACTAGCATACTACATGAAACTTCAGGAAGTTGAAAAAGTGCAAAAGTTTGAGTGACTAAGAAGATACCTGCAAATATATTGGCAATTAGAGATTCAGGGTGATAAACAGGCAAATGCCTTGCCAATTTATCAGCTAATTCCAGAATGCTGGTGCGTGAACCAAGCTTCATATTAGGATTAGTATGGACAGTAACTTCTTCAGGGCATTCCAAGTTGTTTGCTCTGCTAGTTTCTCCTGTTGACGGCTCACCCGCCGTAAAAAATGAATGGTGTGTCGTCCGATTTTCTACATCCATGTCGCATAACCATTGCTCTAGTAAACCAAAATAATACTCATGAATTACCAGTGGTGCGCCTCCGGGTCCCCACAGAAAACCATTTACGGGCGGAGATATTTGAGTACTTGCAAGACATAACCAGATTTGAACTTTAGTTTGAGAACCCAATAATGACCGTCCACCATAACGGCTCTGGGTAAATAATTGGATCTTATTTGGCATGCAGACTCCAAGCAAAAACTGACCAGTACCAGAAGCTAACCATCTTAATGCCACAACATGATTATCAAGATGTATTGTATCCTCAAGCAAAATGCTACCTGATTCTAGAAGGTGTATGCACTCCCATACGCGGAGCACACTTGTAGTTGAATTACCAAAAGTGGTAATTGTTGCAATTTTCCTACCACAATCAGTCATTGAAAGGGCACTGACTGGGTTTTCATCAGAAGAAAAAGTGCCCACCAGCTCCCACTGACAAGTCAGAGATAATGTTTTGGTGAAATTGCTTCTCCATAATTTCACAGTACCATCTGAATTGCCAGTTGCCATATGATACACTGAGTATCTTGCATCATTAACAGAGTTGTGTTTCATATGTAAGCTATAGATAGAACTACCAGTACATACTGTTGAAATGCTTGTGATCGGATCACGTGCATGTAACTGTGGAAACTGTGATGCACAAGGGTTAACCAAAACACAATATTTTTTACCTGAAAGAATGTGTTCAAACCTCATTGAACTTTTTGAAATTTCAACAGATCCATTTTCACATCCACAGCTAGTTTTTGATGTATGAGAGGAATAAACTGTAACTTCCCAAGATAGAGCTTCAAAATTGTCCATCCATACCCCTAGAAGTATAAACTCACAGTTATAAGAGTCTTGGCTACAGGTAGATGGAAATGGAATTGCAGAAGTACATGTGGGACCAGCTGCATGATGATTATGACTAGGTACGGTACAAATATGATGACATTTAACTGCTTCCACTTCATCGTTAAGGAATTCAACGATGTAACAATCTATACCGCCAGCATGCCCCATTAATAAGATGAAATCTTCCTCCACAGCTGAAGGTGCCCAAACAATACTTGTATATTTTGGAGATAAGCTTCCGAAAAAGAGTTCCCCGCAAACTTTCCACGAAGGATTTATGTTTGGCATGCCAAATGTACACTGATTGTTAGTAGAAAGCGACCAAAACAATACTTTCCCTTTAGAATCTAAGGAAGCGGCAAAATGGTGACTGAGACAATTAGGATGGACTGCAACGTCTAAAATTTTTCCTGAATGACCATCTAATTCTAATATTTCATGGGCCTGGCAAGATAAGGTACTACTTTTATCATTCACCTTATTAGAATCCGTATATGCATCATTACTTGTTGCAGCATACAACATCGACCAACGAACAGAATTACCAGGAAGCAAATGAACCAATGAGCAGACAGTTGGAGGAGCAGATACATTATTTCTTGAGAAGATTACTTTATTGAATGGAGCCTGATTATTAGAGCTTGAATCAACAGCACTAGAACATGAAACCAAGTCAAGTCCAGGAACTTCTTGTCTTTGCCACAAGGACATCCACGGGAACCGCACAGGGGAAACAGAATCAAGATAACGGATGGCCCACAAAGTAAGTAGCTTCCCCGGACCTATTCCAACTATCCATTCACATGTATTGTCATTAACATCCCCGGGGGTTGGTGGTGAGAAACATACACTACCGCCCGGAGTTCTTAAAACACCTTGTGACTCAGTTGCCCACTCGACAAATATATCGGATCCTAAAGTTCCATCTAGGACATAGTTTACTTCAATAACGGCAGCAACACAAAAAGAATGTCTCAGTGTTTTCTGATAATTGATATCCTTCAATTTACTAACCTTTCCATTGTCAATTTCGCACCATAACCTTACAGTTCCATCCACAGAGCAAGTCATGAGCACATTCCACATGGGCTGCCTCACACCCGGATCTGGTTTTCTTCTTTTCTGAGGCCTCCACTGTATCATAGTAATAGGCTGAGGATGGTACAACTCAACTTTCGTATACTCAAATCTTTCGTTACTTTGACACAAGGAAACATATTTCCTGTCTTTACTGGCCATGGCACTGGATCCCTCAAGGTCTTCCCGATAAGCTGCCGCAGTTGCCAAAGGTCCTTCTATTGACCATGTTGTAGCGATCAAATCCTGAGGCAACTCATTCCTGAATTTCCAAACTACTCCCCATGACCTTCTAGTGTTCTTCCACAACACAAGCTCCACACCACCAGCAACTATCCCATCACCAGATGCTGTCCACTTCAGAACATCCACTTTGGTATCTTGAACAAGCACTGCATTCTGACTCCAGCCAAAAGAACCTGAATATGAGTAAAAATCAAATTGAAACATTATCAAATCCCAACTACAAACAGCCTTCGGCAAAATATAATCAACTAAAATCAACTTCTGGCATACCCGTTGAACACTCCGAGTCGTGCGAATACAGGGCGATGCGATTCTCAGCCGCTACAGCGACCTCTCCAGTACTCGGCGTGACCGGCGACCAAGCAACAGCGTTCACATATCCGGCCAAATCGAAAGTTTGACGCATAATCGGACCAATTAAGGTCTCAGAGGGGGATGCCGGGGACGGGAAGTGAGAGATCACAAAGAGGGAGGAAGCTCCGTACGCGAGCCATCCGTAGCCAGCGAAGTCCAGGAGGAAGTCGATGGCGGATCCTGTGAGGTTTGGAGCCGGAGGTATGACTTCGGACTTGAACATTTTAAGCGGGAGGTCGTCGAGGATATCTCCGGCGGCGAACGAGTCACCGGCGGCGGTGATTCCCGGCATCGCGATTTTGTGTGGCTTCAGTTTCAGATCGCCAACTGCTGTTGGGCTCAACGCTTCGACAAGTTGAAGCGTTTGTTAAATTACCAGGGCTATTCGAGTGTTGCCAATTTAACTTTCATGTGTTTTTTATTTTTCTTATTTTCTCTCAATTCCATGAAAATGCAATTTTTTTATAAATTTCTTTTGTCTAACCTGCTGGAGTTGCGAACGGAAGAAGAAAATTTATCAGAAGGTCACGTGACAGAGTTAATTGATTTTTTTTCTAAAAAATAACGAGACATCGTTTCGATGCTGGCAGTATTTATTTGCACAGCACCGAATATGAATCCATTCGAAGGTCGAGTCAAATTCATTTGTCAAACATCTTGCATAAGATTTTAGAATGACTTAAAAGTAACTGATACGGTGAGTATTTACTCTTGAACATCTGGACCAACTCCACTCCTCAAGCTTTGCCATTTTTTCAAAGGAATCTGTGAGTCGATTGGCCTCCCTTATTACGAATCTCAGTTTTTTTTAATTATGCGAGTCGTAGCTTTGAATTGGTAGTTTGGGACTTCTGCAACCTCTCCCACTTTCCTTGCTATTTGCTATACTTGCCATAATATAATTTTTTTTAGTAAACTCCCTAAGTATGGTGTGAACTAGGGATACACAAATTTGGACCGAATCGTAAATTCAGGCCGGGCCGGACCGTAAAAACTCTCGTCCGATCCACGGTTCATAATTTTGAGAATTTTTGGTTCACCGGTCCGACCCGGATCGTAAAATTCCGGTCCGGTCCGGGTCCAATTCGGACCGTAAATTTAAAGTGATTCGGTCCACTTTTCACACACACAAAATACGGTCCACCGGTCCGGTCCGGGTCAGACCGGATATGCATCCATGTTGTGAACCTGAATTGGTGCATGCACCCGCGGCTTGTACTCATTCGGTAAGTCTTGTGTAACGATCGCGCATTCATTAAACTGCTACAGTCCTCCATGCAAGGCCTTATCAGGGTCTATTTCCTTCTCAGATTATAATAAAGTCGTATTTCTTGTCATCTCTAAGAAGTCTACTTCCCCAGTCGGATTCCATAGCTGTCTCATTGAGAATGAGATACATGCAATAAGATTAATGTTGTAACTGAAAACAAAATTACTTAATCCAATTCGTTGTTAAGATTCAATGCGGAACCCTAAATTCGATTTGCGATTGAGAAATAGCAAGAAAAGAAATGACACAATGATTTTATAGTGGTTCACCTCTAGGTGAGAGGCTAATCCACTTGATCTCACTAGCTCAGTCCCAATCCACTATGTCAAGCGTCGGAATCGGCCAAACACCGCCGGAATCAAACAGTCTGATTACACACCTCCGCAGGAGCCACCAGCACCGATCTCTCTGTGGATCGATGCTAAACACTCGCAATGAACGAAAAATAACTCACAATCGCTCACTGAGTAAAAGCCCTCAAACAATTCGGAAATTGAAGGTCGTTTGGACGTCGAACGAAATCAAAAACGTATTTCTTCCGATGAACCCTAACTAAGCTCGAAACGCAGCTTTAAATACGAGATTCTCCAGATTGCATCTCAGTCGTCCGTTGCGCCTAATCTCGAGCGTCCATTTCGAATCCGACTCGCGCCACGGATTCGTCCTATGCGTCATGCTCCCGTTACTACAACGAACTCCACTAGCCCTTCAACGACGAATTCTGGTCTTTAGCAACGACTCATACTCCCGCCTGGTTTGAACGCATATTTAGCGACAGCTCCTTTTGACTTTCAGCGATGGCTTCATTGACCTTTAGCTATGACTTCCTGGAACCAGCAGGAAACATCTGCTTTATTTCCTTCAATCCTCCACCTAAAACAGCTTATCCATCAAGCCACTTTAGGCCTTCAACTTGATCCCAAACACATGACATAGTGAACTCAGGACTGAGCTCTTTCATTGCTCAACCTGCAGATTACTCCAAATGCAATAGTTTCAAGCAAAGCTTGAACTTAATGTAAGTGACTATTTTGGTTCCCATATCAGCAGAGTTATATTCAGTCCCTACTTTTTCAACAACAACATCACCATTTTCTACCTTATCTCTAACAAAGTGATACTTAATATCAATATGCTTAGACCTCTCATGGTAAATAGGGTTTTTACTCAAACAAATGGCAGACTGACTATCACATTTAATCACAGCAATCCCATTAAACAATTTAGCTTCACTAAGCATGCCCTGCAACCATATATACCCTCTTTCACAGCATCACACAATGCAATGTACTCAGATTCAGTAGATGAAATGGTAACTATAGATTGAAGTTGTGACTTCCAGGAAACACTGCAATCACCAAGAGTATAATATATAGCAGTTGTAGATTTTCTAGTGTCCCTATCTCCACCAAAATTAGTATCAACATACCCAGTCAATTTTAATTCATCCTGTCTCTTTTTATAACACAAGCCAACATCCAATGCGCTTCTTATATATGCAAATACATGTTTCAAAGACAACCAATTTTCAGGTCCTGGGTTGGACATAAATCTACTTAACAATGATATGTCATAAGACAAGTCAGGTCTAGAACTAATCATGGCATACATGACAAATCCAATAGCATTAGTGATCAGTCGAGTTTTCGACTTATTAATGGCCATAGTTCACTATCGCTTTGAGGCGTTTCCGACGATATTTTGATGTCATTTGACCTCTATCTATACGTTTCAGGTTGAAAACAAGTCCCCTTCAAGGTCAAAGCCTAAATACGAAAACTCAGGAAAAACTGAAAAATTTAGAGCAAAGTGTGCATGAAATGGACTCCCAGCTGACCGGCTGGAAATCTCCCTTGAACCAGCCGACCGGCTGGATGGAGGAGCAGAAGTTGGGAGCAATCGTCCACTTTGAGCTGGTCGGCTGGACCCATTAGCCGACTGGCTGGCTACAGATTTCAGAAGGATCACCAACCGCTCACTTTGAGTCGATTGGCTAGACTCGCTAGCCGACCGGCTGGATGAAAAACTTCAGTTGGCTCACCCAAGAACATATCCAACCGACCGACTGGAATAAAGCTTAGAACCAGCCGACCGGCTGACATCTACTATAGTGACGGATTTCACCCGAGGCCATAAATAGAAAGAGGGGGTTTTAACCTAAGTGTGGAGGTTTTTTGGGAGAAGAAGATTGGAAAAGAGGCTCAACCAAGGTCATCAATCATCAAAAGATCCAACTAAAAAGAAGAAGAGAAGATCAAAAGGGAGTTCAAGGATTAACCATCATCCTTCCTCTACATCTTTTCCATTCTACTTGTTGTGTGCTATAACCCATACTCACACCATGTTGTCTTACATGTGGTGTGAGTAGTGATCTTGTGTTTTGAGGGTCTTATGACTCTCTTTGGTACTCTTTGATCACAAATATACATTGATATTCATATGGATGATTGTTGATTTCATTTTCTCTTGTGTTATGAATGTTATAGACTCTAAGTATTTGTTAAAATGCCTAAGTGACAACTTAGACTAAAACTTGAACCTAGGACTTGGAAACCCTAAGGAATAGTGATAGGATGGAGGAAATGATCTATATCTTAAATCATGGAAATGAACCTTAGGATATGGATGCTTGACTAAGGATTGAATGTTTAATTCATTGGAGTTAGTCATTACGTGAATCATCAATTAATCCCATCTAATGGTGTCAAATTCATGTTCTCTATGCTCTTCATATATGACATGCCACTAAGTGTTTGATAAAATGCCTAAGTAATAGAGAATGTGATCCTATCTAGTATATTACGGAAAGTAAACACATGCATTTTGTTGTTAACTAGTCCTTCATGCCTATTTCACTTATTACCTTAGGAAGACATTTTAAGGATAATAGTGCTATAGAGTGAATCAACATCCTCGAATGAGTGAGGTTCTAATTAAGAGAGTTTGACTAGGATTAGATTCACATGAAAATTGGTCTATCTTAGTCTAAGCTAGGTTTTCTACAATGCATGGGTAGGAAGTGAACTAGTGCGTATGTTCATTGTATTTATCTCCCACCCATAGGATGATAATGCAATGGAATGAACCGATATCCTCGATTGAGTGAGGTTCGAGCTAAGAAGGTTCTAAACTATTTGAATACCATTAAATGTTTGAATATCATGTATGTGATCATTGGGAAATTGCCACGGAGGGGAGTAACCCCTCGAAACACCTCCTATATATCTTTTATCTCTAATTACTCGCCACATAGAATTTAGAATATACAAACCTTTATAAATTTTTGGTTAGAATAGCTGAACGGAAACACAATCTTAAATAGTGCATGTGCTTGGCTTGCTCCTTTGGGTTCGACCCGGTCTTACCGGTCTTTATAAATGTTTTGACCTACTACATTCGATCCTCTCTTCATTGATACTATTCTAGAGGCTAAAAAGAATCTAGTTCGTCAATTAGCATAAGGTACACTTTCCATCTTAGCAAATTCAATATCAGATTTAGGACTTTGTGACTTGGACAGAATAAAGTGAGGAGCTAATGGCACTTGCACAAGTTTACAATCAAGACTACTAAACTTGGATACTATCTTCTCTAAGTAAGGCCTTTGATGTAGTTTTAGAAAACATTTACTCCTATCTCTATTAATAACTATGCCCAATATTTTCTTTGCCTTTCCTAAATCTTTCATATCAAATTCTGAGCTTAACTGTGATTTCAGCACCTTAATCTTATCAACTGACTTACTTATCAATAAGATATCATCCACATATAACAACATATAGACATGACAATCATCAACAAATGCATAGTAGAAACATGGATCAAGATTACTTCTCACAAATCCCAGTTTCAACACATATGAATCAAACCTTTTATACCACAATCTTGGGCTTTGTTTCAAACCATACAATGATTTTTTCAAGTAACAAGCATGTTAGGATATTTTTTATCTATAAAGTCAGGAGGTTGCTTCATGTATATTTGCTCATCTAACTTTCCATGAAGGAAAGTAGTCTTAACATCTAGTTGTTCAAGTTCTAAGTCATTTATAGCAACCAATGCAAGCATGATCCTAATAGTCTTAAACTTAGGTGCTGTTTGATAGAGCTGAAAAAAACTTTATTTAACTTTATTTAACTTTACTGAACTTTATTTAACTTTATTTAACTTTACTTAACTTTATTTAACTTTACTGAACTTAAAAATAATAATTTTTTTGAATAAAGGTGTTTAATTTAAGTTTTTAATCATGTTAAACTACAAACTTAAAATCTGAAAAATTTAATTTAATTTAATTTAATTTTACTTTATTTAACTTAATTTAACTTAATTTAACTTTATTTAACTGAAAAACATGAAATTTAAGTTCTACAGAACAGCCCCTTAACAACTGGTGCAAATATTTCATGGTAATTAATACCTTCTTTCTGGGTAAAACCCATGGCAACCAGCCTTGCTTTGTACCTTGGTGGATCTTCATCCTTAATCCTGAACAGCCACATGCAATCAACCAGTTTATCATGAACCCATGTGTTGTTAGTCTTATGAGACTCCATCTCATCTAACATGGTTGTCTTCCACTTCTCATTATCCCTACCCTCAATGGCTTCCTGATAAGTATCAGGTTCATTCTTTATTTCCTTAGCAGCTATTAGGGCAGTAGATACCAGATCAGCTTGGGAATATCTAGTGGGCAACCTAGGCTCTCTTCTAGGCTTATCTCTAGCAAGCTGACAGTCAGCTAACACATCTTGGGTAGCAATCTCATATTCTTTCACATGATCTACATTTTTAGCATGTTCATTATGTTCATTCTAGTCATTGCCTAGTTCTGGTTAGGGCATATCTTATTCTAAATGGTGCTCTACTTGGTAAGGTTGCTCATGGTTTTCAGGAGGATATAAATCAAACAAGGTTCTATCAGGTGATGGTGCAGGAGAGCTCTCAATATTGGTTTCACTGTTATTTTTATATGGGAATGTGTTCTCATCAAAAATAACATCTCTACTAGTAAGTATTTTAATTCCCCTAGCATTCATATCCCACAACATATATCCCTTAGTACCCATTGACCTCTGATAACCTAAGAAGATACACTTGGTTGATCTAAGGTCTAGTTTCCCCTCCCTGTTATGAGCATATGCAACACATCCAAAGACTTTTAATTCCCTAAGGGCAGGCTTTCTACCGTTCCACAATTCCATAGGGCATTTAAAATCAAGCATCATATTAAGACTTCTATTAACAAGATAAATAGCAGTATAAAGAGGTTCACCCCAAAAAGACTTAGGTAAACCAGAAGTGAACAATAAGCATATCAATTTTTCAAGCAATGTTCTATTCATTCTTTCAGCCACTCCATTTTGCTGTGGAGTCAATCTAATAGTCTTATGTCTCAAGATGCCATGCACATTACAGAAATTGTCAAACTCAGCATTACAGAATTCCAAGCCATTATCAGTTCTCAATGCTTTAACCTTTTTGTTAGTCTGATTTTCCTCTAACAATTTCCACTCCTTAAATTTAGTGAATGCCTCATCCTTAGTTTTCAACAAGAAGGTCCATACTCTCATAGAGTAATCATCTACAATGCTCAGGAAATACCTATTCTCTCCATGAGTTTCATTAGACTCAGGTCCCCGCAAATCAACATGTAAATACTATAAAATTGCCTTACTTGAATGGACTCCACTGGTGAATTTCAGCATGTGCTGTTTGGCCAGCACACATGGCTCACCGAAGGGTAATTGAGTAACCTTTTCAGCAAGGATGCCTTGCTTATTCAGGCACTCAAGTCCCTTCTGGCTCATGTGTCCTATAGGATGCCACTTTACAGTTGCATCTTCACAAACATCAGGACAGGCTTCCTTAATTACATATGGTATGAACCATCAAGTATGTATACACTGCCAGTCTTATTTCCAGTTAGTACTTGCTTATCATTTTTAAACACAGTAATAACACCATTCTCAACAAAATAAGAGCAGCAAGAATCATCAAGAGAACCAAGGGAAATTAACATTCTTCTCTGGCCAGGGACATATCTCACTTTGGTTAAAGTAACCAACTTACCATTATTTAGTTTCAGGTTTATACTACATATTCCCATGACCTTACACACATTGTTATTTCCCATATATACATTTTCACTGGCAGTGTGAGCTAGGCCATCAAACCAGTTTTTGTTTGGGCACATATGAAAAGAACAACCTGAATCTAACACCCATTCACCACTTGAGTCCCCACTGGTGACAGTTAGGACTTCTGGTGATGAATTAGCATTATCAGATGTCATGTTAAGTTATTTTCAGAGTTCACAGGGTTCTTTGGCCTAGCTAACCACTTATGGCAATTTCTCCTGAAGTGACCCAGCTTCCCACAGTAATAACACTTAACTTGAGAAGATTGACCTTGTTGGGAACTATTATGATTGGCATTATTGTTTTTATCACTGTTAGTCTATCAGACTTAGACTTAGGCTGGAACCTATTTTTATTTGACTGAAATGAAGGCTTTCCAGACTTCACAAACAAACCAGAGGCAGACTTGGCTTTTTGATTCTTAAGCTCTAACTCCCTAGTTTTCAAAGCAGTACAAAACTTATCATATGAAGGCACATCACCAGTATATTGAAAAGCATCTTTGACAACATGATATGACTCAGGAATAGCATTCATCAATATCATTACAAGGCTAGTTTCATCAAGAGCATGAACTGTATCCCTAAGCATCAAAGACATTCTCAAGAACTCATCAAGATTTTCATCTATAGTCTTAGCAGAGTTCATTTTATATGCAAACAGTGATGCCTTCACATTTGACAAGTTAGGAGCTACTTGATTAGCATGCAATATTTCTAGCTTTTTCCACATTGCAAGAGGAGTTTTACATTCACATACCTTTCTGATTATATTGTCCCCAAGGCTCAATATTATCAGGTTGTATGCCTCCACCTCAATATCAGCCTTCCTCTTCTTCTCATCTTCAGTCCACTTTGTGGCTTCCTCTTCAAGGGCAACCAATCCCTTATGCTGGGACAACACTGCCTTCATCTTGATGCACCAGACATGGAAGTCTCCCTTCCCATCATAAGGCGCTATTTCAATCCTTGCTTGCACCATTTTCACCTCGCAAGCAACAATCAAGCAAGTATGAGTACAAGCAATGAAATTAGGGCAAGATCAATAACAACAACAGCCAAGAATCAATACAAAAGGCTCGGATACCACTGTTGTAACTCAAGACTAAATTACTTAATCCAATTCATTGTTAAGATTTAATGCGGAAACCCTAAATTCGATTTGTGATTGAGAAATAGCAAGAAAAGAAATGACACAATGATTTTATAGTGGTTCACCTCTAGGTGAGAGGCTAATCCACTTGAGCTCACTAGCTCAGTCCCAATCCACTATGTCAAGCGTCGGAATCGGCCAAAACACCGCCGGAATCGAACAGCCCGATTACACACCTCCGCAGGAGCCACCAACACCGATCTCTCTGTGGATCGATGCTAAATACTCGCAATGAACGAAAACTAACTCACAACCGCTCACTGAGTAAAAGCCCTCAAACAATTTGGAAATCGAAGGTCGTTTGGACATCGAATGAAATCAAAAACGTATTTCTTCTTATGAACCCTAACTGAGCTCGAAACGCAGCTTTAAATACAAGATTCTCCAGATTGCATCTCAGTCGTCCGTTGCGCCTAATCTCGAGCGTCCATTTCGAATCCGACTCGCGCCACGGATTCGTCCTACGCGTCACGCTCCCATTCGCTCTCGCTTTAACGAACTGCAACGGACTCCACTAGCCCTTCAGCGGCGAACTCCGGTCTTTAGCAATGACTCATACCCCCGCCTGGTTTGAACGCATCTTTAGCGTCAGCTCCTTTTAGCTTTCAGCAACGGCTTCATTGCCCTTTAACGACGACTTCCTGGAACCAACTGCTTTATTTCCTTCAATTAATTATCCTTATGAAAGCTATTTTAAATTACTTAGTTGCATTAATAACGATCCCGAATTATCATCTTCGGGTTCTTCCCATATTTGCTCCGGTAGGGTGAGCCCCAACTTATCGTGCAGCTGATTGGCTAGCTGGTTGAAATTTCCATGTCATGTTTTTTTTTAATGAATAGGCTGAAAAAGGGGAGTTTGTAAAGTTAGATATAGATAGAAATAAAGAACAAAGCAGTGCGCACGAACTGAAGTGGATAGCGTTTTAGCTCGAGTGAATATGACTTATAAATAAATAGAACTCTCTTAACTCTTCAGTTTAGAGAGAAGAAAAAAAAAATTCTCTGGAGTAGTAAGTTTTAATTAGATGTCTATCTCCATTTCAATCTTATAACTTAACGAAAATTATGAAATAGAAAAGAATAGAGATTACATGACCATACTCCATTGAGAATAGGTTAATTGATATATGCACCTATTTTACCGCTTATTGAAAAATACCACAATTAAAGATGTCATTTTGTGTACTTACGTCTCTTGTCATGTGTCCCAGCCTAATTGGAATTACGTCGAAAAAATCTAAGCTTCTGAGTCATGGTTTTGTAATTCAATGTAAGTTAATAATTCATTTCTCTATTAGGTGACGTGTGACAATTTCCTCGATTTGTAACATTCAAGGCATTATGAAGAAACAATCTATAATAATCAAACGTGCTTTTAATGAAAAAGAGTGTCATTAATATAAATGAAAAATCTGCAGATTCATTTGAGCACTCTTATATTCAGGAGTTAGGATCCTGAACCATCGCCTTGCGTGTGGTTTTAACCAGTGGCGGATCCAGCCGCTTTTGATAGGGGGGTCCCAAAAAAAATTTTTGTGGTGATAGTGATAAGAGAAATTAAATATAAAATATAATATATATTTTAATTGTTAATAATAAAATGTATATTACTTGAATTAATTTTAATCACTAAATATTCATTGTATTTTATCTTTATAGCTTAATGGTGAAAAAATAAGTCAATCAATATGAGGTTGAGTGTGATTTAATAATAAAACATACTATATTTAAATATAAAATCAAAAGATTAACCTTAGATTCATATATACTATTAGTTAAATTTAAACACAAAATGTTTATAGCATAGCTGGTATAGTTTGGGACATACAAATACATGAGGGTCGGGAGTTTATGGATCGATTCCTACTAAATGAAGGATTTTTTGCAAAAATCAAGAGGGGTCCTGGGCCCCCCTTGAAACCGCCCCTGGTTTTAACTATTAAGTGTGAAATTCATCTAATATATTTTCTCACCACTTGGATTGGGGACGAATGCGCACGTTGAGTACCCGGGACAGCCACCCCTGTGAAATTTTAAAAATCACATAACATCAGACTAAATTGGGTTACTATTTTGGATGATCTTTGTAGTTTCCCCTATGTGAATTTAATACTACGACCGACTTGCCTAAAAAAATCCTAGAAAATTATAGTTTCAATCAATCAAAAAAAAACTTGAGTTTCATAAAACTTATTTTAGTTTACCCATTCGAAATAATTCATAGATCCGTCCAATGTTATTAAACCCGGACTGAACCGGCCGGTTCGACCGGTTGGACAGGGAATCGATCACCGGACCGATTAGGTTATGTTATCGGACCGGTATGCAGTTGATCCGGTCAAGACCCGATTGACCCGGTTTTTCATTAAAACGGTGATTCAATCGGTTCGATTTGGTCTGAAAAATTATTTATTTAATTTTGACTTAGACAAGACTCGAACCCAGCCCACCACTTAATAGTTATTCTCTTTCCTTCCACTAGACTAAATATGATTTTTATTTTATTAATTGTTTCAATAATGTATATTCATTGATCAAATCTGTAAAATTTATTACTTATTATCAATTTAACTAGAAATTAAATTAGTCTTAGAAATCCCTTATTGTTGTGACTTGCAAATTAAGACTAAAATTGTTATTGTTGTTCTATTATTGTTGTATTATTGATTTGTACTTTATCAAATTCTAAATTTGTTATTGTATATTGTTGTAATCAGATCATAAACATGTAATATTTATTCAAGTCATAAATATATTGAATTATAATATTGTATATAAATATTTTATTTTTATTTGTTAATATGTGCGTCAATCCGGGTCAACTCGGTTGAACCATTGACCCATTAACTTTATCGGATCAATCAACGGATTGGTTTTAATAACACTGGATACGCTTCTCCGGGCCACGCCCCTATGAGCTTACTTACCATGTGCACAGCTGAATATATTTCATACAAATTCCTGAAGTAATACTGCCTCGTGATGGTCATGTATGGAATTCATGGAAGCCAATCAAGCCAACTGAAAACAAAGTCGGTTATGGGCCAAAGGTGTACAGGAGCCGGCACCTATTCCACCAGCATGTATATAAAAGTAACACCTTTTTCGATAAATATATAGCTGAAAGACAAATAAAGGAGGAGCTTTGCTCACATTATTTTTACTGTGGTAGGCTCAGCTACCAGCCCAAGGAGAACTGACAAGCAACTATCCCCAATGAGCATAGTATTTCCAGCTACCTGTGAGCTCTTATGATCTGTAATGCTGTTACAACCACCTCTCAAAAACAACACTACAACCAGTCATAGCAGAGACAGATAATTCGCAGATGAAACGGGTATATTTACCCACTCTTCCATGAGTAATAAGCGCTATAGTGTGCTTGGACAGCGGTCGTCTCCCTGCAAAAACATCTTGCTCAAATGAGTATTCCGTCGCAAGGGCTTAGGAGTGTAGAAGCCGGGAATGAAATACTCATTTTGGCAAGATACTTTTGCACGGAAGCTTTACAATTACTAGGTAATAATATCATGAAGGGGTGTGATTGGCGTCAAGTGATACATGCACGATATGCTGAAGGTAAGTTGATTATCTGCTCATACAGTGCCATTTTACAGATCGAGTCCATCATTTTTAGTGCAGAGCCACCCGATGAGAAAACTCCTTTATTTTTGTCATGGGTTCACATTCTCTGCGACCCAGGATCTCTGGCCATCTGCACTTCGAGTTGACAAAAAACTTGTCCTCTGATTGTTTTTCAAATTCAAGTAATCAACCTGCAAAAGTAGGGCTGAAGTGTTCTAATTTTTTATATATTATAAAACATCGTTTAAGGAATCAGTAGCTTGAAAGTAATGTACCTGATATGGGTCTAAAACTAGTAAGCAAAATGCGCTAACAGGGCCTGATGTAGGATCCAAATTAGCTTCTTGTGGCGTTTCTTCACCAATAGATGGAAGACCAGGATGGGGGCCAACATATTGAAGTTTTGATCTGGCTGAACTGGCAAACCAGGATCTCTCTCTTTCCTGGATTCCAGATATGAGTTTAGAAAAGTTTGTGTATAAGCTTGGCTCATACCATTATGAAGATGTGCTTGATTTATTTGTGCTCGATAAAAAAAATTCGATGTACACATGCTTGCACACATCACCCATCTCTAGAAATATAGAACTCATGAAGTGGTACAGATAAATCTGAAATGAAACCATGAACTCATCTCTGCTAGCAAGAGAATTTATGACATGTGGATGTGCAATCAGCAATTATGGTGAGAACTGGAAGGGTAAGAATAATAATAATTAAAGAAAGGGTCATGCAGAGTGCCTTTAGCCATCTTGTCCAAACCAGATGCTAAATTTTAGTTCTGTTAAATATTCATTCATCATTGATATTAGTGACCATAATGAAAATATTCAAACTAAAATAAAAATCAATGTCCATGGGTTACACATATGGAGATAAATTTTATGATCATCATCATGCTCTGCGATTATGTAAGATGTATGAAATTCCCGTATGAACTAAAAGACTAGATTTACCTGAAGCCTTGAAGTATCTGGGTAAGTTTCATCTACAACATCTACTCTTCCATTGATCCGAAATTGCTCCCAGGAATCAGTAAAATACCAGCAAATCTAGAGAAGCAGACACTAACTCTCAAAAGTTCCATAATTATAAACCAATCAATACCTTCAAAGAAGCATAAAGCTTTTACCCACTAAACCGAGAGGCGAGAGTCATTCCTCATTGGAAACACCACCATCTCATATATTCAAGAAACACACTTTCCACTATTTACCTCTTATTCTAATTACCTCAGCAAAGGGGCAGTGCTTCAGCTCTTCAATCTGCACAATTATTTAAGTAACATCAATCCAGATACCAAAAAAGTCATGACAACCCAAAAACTGTATCCATAGCAAAATATGCAAACAAGAATCAATGATGCCACTCGATAGCAAGAGAATGAACAACATACTACAGCACCACTGTCACATCTCTAAGCCTATCGCATCAATTAGTAACTGACGAATAGGTAACAGCCAAGGCTCACCCTCAGACCCCAGTTCAGTTCTACTCTGCCAGTCGCCCTATAGGAGCATTTTAGCTACCAACCATCATGATGAGCAACATTTTTACTCAAAAAAAGTACACTAACACCATACATTAGGCTCCTATTGGCACGAAGTCTAGTAATTGAAACTAATGATGCCATAAGATCAATTACCAAAGGCATAGGTACCCAATTTAAAAGGTCATCAATTGATAAAGAAATCATCACAGTGACTTGGGAACTGGGAGTCTTCATAAAACACAGAAGGCAAATTTTAAATTCGACAGCAAAATAAAAAATGAAAAAAAGAGAGCCACCTTACGAGTTCTGGTATCGGTGTTGATTTCAATCCTGTCAGAATCTCCTTCAAATCCCCTACATTTCAAAATCTGACAAACTGGATAGATCCAAATTGGAAGGCCTAACAAAACATGGTGATAAATACCTGAAAACAACCGTGCGATTGGAAGGCCTTCCATTTGGAGCAACTGTGGCCTGAGTCCCTCGCAGCAACCAAAATTCAATGAAATCATTTAATTCAACAATTATGCGAATATGGAAAGAATTCACCGAACTTACCAGCTGGAAGTATGATGAGTGGTTGAGGTTGGAGTTCGACTCCAACGCCCTGAGTAGAAGCTGCTTCCATGGCGCCGACGACACTACTGCGCTCATCTCGATTTCCGATTTACGAACTTGGCCGGCAACTTGGTTGTTGCGTTTCGGATGGAAAATAGGAGCTGATGGTGACGACGATGAGGACGCCAGTCGGGTCGAACCGAGCCCACTGATCCGTTGATTACATTATTGAGTATTGACCAACAATAGCACCCAATTAGGCCTAGGCCTAGGCCGGATTGCTCAACTGTTTCCTGTTGACCGGTTCTGCTTATCAACTTGCCTGACTGTTCAACTGTTTCCTATTGACTGGTTCTTCTGACCATCAACTCTCTAATGATTTCTTCTCATAGGTGGCTCCTCCAGCGTCATTCCTTGATATCGCAGTATCAGTCATCTCCTCAACAAGCTAGAGTCACTGCTCTTCTTCACTTCTTGTTGTATGACTAGAAACCAAGTCTACTTCAATCATAGACTTCACTTACCTATGCTGCTCATAGGTTCACCTCAAACAGGATCACATTCCAAATTGCCCATCTGCCAAGCTTCGCGTCATCGCCATTTTGAACTGTATGACAGCTACTGACTTGTTTCTAGTAAGTGACTCACACCCACAATGACAACAAAAATTGTTACCAGCACTTAACGTCATGAGTTCTCCATCATCCCACCAAACTTCGATAGTCAAACTCATAATTAAGAGCAAGAAGATGATCAATTCTCTATTTCTTGGGCTCACTCCCGGCCAAATCATAATACTCTCGTTGACATTATTGAAACGTCATTCCAAACACATTCTGAGACGGAAAAAAACTCACCTCATCATCACTCTCACCACATCTTTCCTCTTAAAATGTGGCTTCGTCGTCCTCGTTATGCTCATCTCAATTCTCAGCAAAGATCCTCACTCAGCGATTCAAGAGCACTTTGACACACCTCAACACATCTTGCAGCGTCCACCTGCAACACAAACCATTTAGGCATTTGAACAACCTCTCAGCAGACATAATATACTTCCAAAGGGAACTGCTCGGCCTTGGCGCTAGCTGAAGCAAACAGTAGATACCATCAAATCTACTCCACAAATATTCTGGCCCCTGAAGATCTTGTAGAAACCTTCCTCTCGCATTAGACCACCAGATTTAAGTGTATACGCAAAGGCATTGTTCATCAACCCATCAATGCATCCAGAGTCGCGCGATCCAGGTCTTTCCGGATCACATTCATGATCACAATCCACAAGCTGCTGCTTACCGAGGCTCTCACTATCTCCCAGTTGTTTGAGCCAATCACAATGCTTAACTCGTCGCCTCTTCGCCAGGTCTCCGCCGGCCAAGTGTCGACCCTTAACCAGCAACATGGCTGGATTCCATGGCTAAGCTAGTGCAGCTTTCCATCTCAATGACAACATGTACATATATCGACTCCCGCAGTGGCCTCTCTAAGAAAGTCCTTCGTCGCCATCTTCACTTCCGGTCCATAACCTCCATGCCCTCTGAGTGGCTCACCATTCAACACCATTGCACATCAGATACGCCATCATCCAATACTCCAACATCCTCTCCTTTAAATCATCTTCAGATTCTCTGCAACAATATCGAGACCCTGCTTCATCTCCTTACAGCAACACTGATCGATTCTCTCTGCACCAGATTGTTCTCTGACGTCCCGAGAGCATCAAAGAAGGCACACCTTTATTGCACTGAACAATCTGAGGCCCTGGTGCTGTAAACAGGCCGGTCTGACAGCAGCCAGAAACTACGATAGTGGGTGACAAACGAAAATACACAAGAGTAACCGTATTTCAAAAAATTATATAACATTAAAATAGCCCATGTTTTATTATCGTATAACGAAAATCATCTATTATTAAATTAGTGGTAAATATTTCTATTATTTCTTTCTTAACGTTCAGACAATCCGAGAAGAAATCATCTATCATCTTGTTGTCAGATGCACTCTTTACTATATTCTTTTTATAAAAAAATAAAACTCTTCACTATAATCGATTAGTATTTTTTTTAAATTAAATGAATTAATATTTGATGTTTTGATCTACAAAATTAAAAGAAATCAAAGAATATAACTATAATGTATTGGCTCAAAGCCTCAAATACAAACATACAACACAAAACCTCAACATAAACTTCTAACTTAGAACGTTTATATACTTACAAAGTTGACCTAATTTAATTATTTAATATAATTAACTATTTACACAAACAAACCAACCCCAATTCGTACAATTAACACTAGTAGTAATCAAAACAACACAAATAATAATTTTCAAAAACCGCCATAAATGACTTCACAATACACTTGTTAGTTATTAGATATAAAATCTCATAAATTGAAAAAATAAAATAAGCATGAAAATGGATGTGGGGACATTTGTTTTGTGCTTTTGTGATGCATTTGAATGTAAAAACTAACCAAATTCTAATAAGTTTTATAATATAATTAAAAATTAATTATATGATATACAAAATTTTGGAAAAGGTTGGGGGTGACATTTGTCACCCTTTGATCAATGTAGTTCCGCCTAGGGGTGGGCTCGGGTCGGTTCGGGCCCAAAATTTATGAAAATCGAACCGAAACCCGAAAATTCGGTTCGGTTCGGTTTCGGTCTTTTTGAAATTGAAAACCGAGCAAAGCCCGATTTTCGGTCTTCGGTTCGGTTCGGTCTTTTTCGGTCTTTTTTCGGTCTTTTTTTTGGGGTCATTTTCGGTCTTTTTTCGGGCTTTTCACGATTTTCGGTCTTTTTTCGGTCTTTTTTCGGTCTTTCGGTCCTTTTTCGGTCTTTTTTGTAAATTGACAGAAAAACATATATTCGGTTCGGTTCGGTCTTTCGGTCCGAGGAAAAATCAAAACCGAGACCGAACCGAAAAATGAGTATCGGTTCGGGTTTTTTTCGGTCCAGTTTTCGGTCCGATAAAAACCGACCCGTTCGATCTTTTTTCGGTTCGGTTCGGTTTTTTTTTCGGTCTTCGGGTCTGGACGTTCACCCCTAGTTCCGCCCCTGTCTGACAGATGTGTTATTACCTTCACTATAATCAACTGCTTCTGTGATCTGAAATCCAACTTCAAATACACTTGCCATGACTTGTTCAATTTGTAGCATCCACACTCAATCAACACCTTTGTAATAACAAGATTCACTTGCTTACTTAATTCAATCCACAAACACTTGGGCACAATTCAGTTATTTAGTTCCTTTTAGGTCAATAATCCAAATAGTTCAAATTTGCGGGAAAAACTCAGACTAATGACAAATGATATAACGAGGTTCGGCAATGCCTACTCCTCAAAATTGAGCCTCTTAGAGACCCGAGAACTATCTTATTATGCGCTTGGTATTTCGGATTACACAATCCTATCCGATATGCAAGACTTAGCCTATTTCTACCCCAATCCCCCGAACGGTGATTCAATCAACCAAGAAGATACACGGAGTAGGATCAGATGACTTCCCTGAATAGCAGAGAAGACTCGGACTCGTCGGACGGTTACCGGATTAACCAGACGCCGGAAGTCCTTGAAGCACCGTAGACACCACCGGTGCAACGCCTCAGTACTGATCAATTGAACGCCTCAAAAGCTTTCACACGGTCGCACGGGAACACTGTAGACTCGGGAACCTTCAATTTGATTATCGCTCGAAGAATGCTCGTCAATCGCATTAGCCCCAAATCGAAAACTTGCTGAACCCTAAAAATTTCCAGGAGCTGGACTTAAGTACTGAACTCAATTCCGCAATAAAATGACGCAGTTCCATACACATCCAAATCATTCTCGCGCTGGTCCAAAACGGTGGCGTTCCGTTTGAGCCCGAAGCCGTTTGTGCTAAACGACAACGTCTCGCCCGCAGTTCAAATTCTCGCGCCCAACGCGAACGATATCGTCCCACTTACCTGGACTTGGAGCTTTGAAGAAACGGCTGCTTTTCACTTAGGATCCAAACCTCAATTTTTCCCTCCTGGCCAAAACATCCACGTTTTGCCCTGTACCATGAGACTTCTTCCCAGCTTGCTCCAAACCAAACCCAGCTCTAACATAGACCTAGATTACATATTGGAGCTCAAACTCGACTTGCTAAGTCTTGCACTAGACGTACATTAGGATTACTAAGCTATTTTACAGCCCTCCTAAGCCTAATGTGCAATCTTATTCTACTAAGCGCATAATATTCTAGTTCTCAAGAGTCCCTACTCATCGGCCCTTGGTTCTTCATCAACTGACCTTCCCAATATGGAGTGACCTCCTGCAAAAATCAAACTTATTAAATGGCACAACTTTAGTACCAAAGTCAGCAGGATTCTAATCACCCAACATCTTCTCAAACACAAATTCCTTAGATTCAACCATGTCCCTAATGAAATGATATCTAACATCAATATGTTTCGATCTTTCATGGTAAACAGGGTCCTTACACAAACACAAAGCACTTTGACTGTCCATGAATATCACAGGCACAAACATAACACCTTGTATTTCATTCAAAACACCCTTGAGCCAAATTGCTTCCTTGGCTGCCTCAACAGCAGCTATATACTCTGCCTCAGTTTAGGATAGAGCAACTATGGACTGCTATTGTGACTTCCAAGTAACGCAGTTTCCAGCCAAAGTGAAGAAGAAAGATGTAGTAGATTTCCTAGTGTCTTTGTTGCTTGCATAATCAGAATCAACACAACCTGTTAAGTTGGTTTTACTAGCATGTTCACCATATATTAAGCCCAGATTTTTAGTACCAGATATGTATCTTAACAAGTACTTCATAGCCTGCCAATGTTTAGGTCATGGATTAGCCATATACCTACTCAAAACACTAATAGCAAAGCCTAAGTCAAGTCTGGTACATAACATAGCATACATGATAGAACCAACAGCAACATCATAAGGAATTTTGTCCATTTTCTGTTTTTCAAGATCAGTTTGGGGGCAGTCATTCTTAGATATATCTAAGTGCCCTTCTAAAGGTATAACAGTGGGATTAGAATCTTTCATAGAGAATTTATTTAGAACTTTATCAATATAGTCCACTTGTGACAACAAAATCTGTTTGTTCTTCCTATCTCTTATGATTTTTACCCCTAAGATTTTCTGTGTTTTACCTAAGTCTTTCATGTCAAAAACTTTATTAAGACTCTCTTTCAGTTTCATGATGACAGGTAGAGATGGACAAATCAGCAATAGATCATCCACATATAACACAACATAAAGAGGGGTAGCAGACTTGACATTTTTCAGATAGAGACATGAATCATACTGACTTCTTATGAAACCCAAAGACAACATACAAGAGTCAAATTTCCTATTCCATTGTCTAGGTGACTGCTGTAAACCATATATAGATTTCTGTAAAAAACAGACATGCTCAGGTTTTTGTTTATCAATAAAGTCAATTGGTTGTTTCATGTAAAGTCTTTCATCTAAGTCCCCATATAAAAATGCAGTCTTAACATCCATTTGCTCAAGTTCCCAGTCAAATACAATAGTCATGGCAATTAAGAGTCTCATTGTTTTGTATTTAACCACAGGAGCAAAAATGTCATTGAAGTCAATACCCTCTTTTTGTAAAAAAACCTTTGGCAACAAGTCTTGCCTTAAACCTAGGGGGTTCACCACTGTCATTCCTTCTTTTATTCTGAAGATCCATTTACATTCTATAGCTTTTACATTTTCAGGTTTGGGAACTAATCTCCAAGTTTGATTATCATGCATTGATTGTATTTCCTCATTCATAGCTTTCATCCATTGTTTAAACTCTTTACCACTCACAGCATCATCATAAGTATCAGGTATATCATATTTAACAATCTCAGTAGCCATCAAAGCATATTCATCAACATTCAGGATTTCAGACAGATTTGTAGAATATTTCCTATTAGGTATAATCCTTCTAGGGGTCTTATCTCTAGATAACCTATAGTTTGACAAATCAGATACATTTGCAACAGGCATATCATTATTTACAACATCAATATTATCAACACAACAACAATATGATCGTCATCCACTGTTGCATCAATATTTACAGAATTGTAAGAGATAAGTTCAGGGTTACCTCCCTCACTATTAGAGTGAGGGTGATGACTGCTTTCTACTCCATCAGATGCTTGAGTGTGAGTATGATCATCAGTTGATCCATTTCCTTGACCAGAAGACTCCAGTTCTTGAACCAGTTCATGGTCAAATGCCTCTTCATTTGGGTCATTCCCCTGCTCCCCTGCTGCTTGGGCATACCATTGAGGTATGAAACTAACTTGAGTGGCTTCTTGTGTACCTGTTTGCTCAGTAGAAGATGTTAGCTTGTTCTTAAAGTGGAAGTCAGTCTCATTAAAGGTCACTGAGATAGCAGTGATGACCCTATAACCACCTGGTTGAACTTCTAACAACTTGTATCCTTTAGTTCCTACAGGGTAACCTAGCATAACACATTTTAAGGCCCTCGGTTTTAACTTTCCCTGAGTTATATGAGCATAAGCAGTGCATCCAAATGGTTTTAGATAGTTTAGATTAGGCTTTTTACCAGTCCACATCTCATAAGGGGTTTTAAAATTAATAATAGATGATGGACTTCTATTAATCAAATAAGCTGAGGTTATAACTACCTCTCCCCACATGGAACTTTTCATACCAGAACTAAACAACAAACACCTAGCTTTTTCTAGCAGTGTTCTATTCATTCTCTCAACATTTCCATTTTGTTGTGGTGTTCTTGGGACAGTTAAGTTTCTTTTTATGCCATGGTTAGTGCAGAATTTGTTAAACTCTTTGTTACAAAATTCTAACCCATTATCAGTTCTAAGACACTTAACCTTATGGCCAGATTGACCCTCAACTAAAGCCTTCCAATCCTTAAAGCTATCAAAAGCATCACTCTTATTTTTCAGCAAATAAATCCATACCTTCCTTGTGAAATGGTCAATGATTGAAATGAAATATGACCTGCCATCAATAGTAGAAACTTGGGCAGGGCCCCAAAGATCAGAATGCACATATTCAAGAGGCTTAGACACAGTAAAAGAAGATATAAGGAATGAATGTGCTGTTTTCTTACTTAAGATACATGTTTCACAAAAACTCAGTTTCACTGGTTCAATGGGTATTAAACCAGCCTTATACAAAAAACTCAGCCCTTGATTTCCTATATGTCCTAGCCTATTATGCCATATCTGTGTTTCTATGAGTTTCTTATCAGATTTGGGAGCAGCAGATACATTAATTTCATTTGAGGAGATAACATAGTATAAGCCACCTTTAACAACATTTATCAAAACAATGCCATTTTTAATAACTTGTCGTATGCCATTATAGGTGTTGATTTCACATCCAATATCATCAAACATGGAATCAGACATTAAGCTCCTTCTCAAATCAGGTACCCATCTAACATTGGTGAGAGTCCTTATAGTACCATCATGCATTTTCAAGGGAACACTACATATGCCCTTAATGAGCAACACGGTTTGATCCCCTAACCTTACCTTACTTCACCTCCATTGCAGGGTTTTAAGCTGCTAAATAGGTGCTTAACTGGGGTAGCATGCATGGTGCAGCCTGAGTCCAAGATCCACTGGTCAGTCCCATTTCCATCACCGGCCATCATGATCTCATTGTGAAACTGCTTACCAGACTCAAACACATTAGAAGATCCAGATTCTTGTTATTTACCATTCTTATACTTTTCATCCCTCTTTTTCTTAAAACAGTTCTTGGTCCAATGACCAAGTTTATGACAATATTCACATTTCACATCGGATTTATCAGCATTTTTCTCAACAGGTTTTTCATGGGCGTTAGGCCTCACAGATTTGTTCTTGGTGAATTTCTTCTTAGGTTTTCCCCTAAACATCATCACCTCATTCTTTGATTCTTGCCTAGATTCAGTTTTAGAGCCATTTCTTATCTTAAACACTTTCAGTGATTCATTTTTCTGAACAACAGCTTCAATGATCTTAGCAAAGGTGATATCATCTGTACCATATTGTATAACATCTTTCAAGTTATCAAACTGAGATGGTAAGGCATTCAAAATAATGACAGCTTGGTGAGTTTTCGATTTTCTCTTTACATCTAGACAAGTCTTGAGTTAGTTTAAGAAAGTTATCTAAGTTCTCTTCAAGAGTCCTAGACAAATCCATCTTAAAATAAAACAATCTGCATAGCAAAGAAATCTTACTAGGCAATGACTTGTTAATGTAAATAGTATCCAAAGCATCCATAAGTTCCTTTGGGTTAGAGAATGTTACCACTTGTCTGATTATTTCATCACTTAGCCTCATCATAATCTCTGAGTGGGCTTGCTCCTGCATCTCAAGCTTTCTATCAGTAGAAGTCCCAGCAACCCATTCCTCAGTCACAGCCTTGATGCATTTTTCCTTAGTGAGGATGGCCTTCATTTTGACTTTCCAAATGGAGTAGTCTTGAGTGCCATCAAACAGTTGATGCTTTATATCAGTCATAGCTCAGTATAAGGTCACCTGAATAGCAGGTGACACACAAATCAGTTCTTGGCACAAGAAAGCCAAAAACAGGTGCTATATGTGACGATATCGCAATATGACAATGAGAGATATCAAGATAACCACAAGGGGATCAAGAATTTGCTCTGATACCACGATGTACTAACAAGATTCACTTGCTTACTTAATTCAATCCACAAACACTTAGGCACAATTCAGTTCTTTAGTTCCTTTTAAGTCAATAATCCAAATTGTTCAAATTTGTGGGAAAAACTCAGACTAATGACAAAGGATGTGACGAGGTTCGGCAATGCCTACACCTCAAAATTGAGCCTCTAAGAGACCCGAGAACTATCTTATTATGCACTTGGTATTTCAGATTACACAATCCTATCCTATATGCAAGACTTAGCCTATTTCTACCTCAATCCCCCGAACGATGATTCAAATAACCAAGAAGATACACGGAGTAGGATCAGATGACTTCCCTGAATAGCAGAGAAGACTCGGACTCATCGGACGGTTGCCAAATTAACCAGATGCCGAAAGTCCTTGAAGCTCCGTAGACACCACCGATGCAACGCCTCAGTACCGATCAATTAAACACCTCAAAAGCTTTCACACGGTCGCACGGGAACACTGTAGACTCGGGAACCTTCAATTTGATTATCGCTCAAAGAACGCTCGTCAATCGCATTAGCCCCAAATCGAAAACTTGAAGAACCCTAAAAATTTCCAGGAGCTGGACTTAAGTATTGAACTCAGCTCCGTAATAAAACGACGCAGTTCCATACACATCCAAATCCTTCTCACGCTTGTCCAAAATGGTGGCATTCCATTTGAGCCCGAAGCTATTTATCCTAAACGACGACGTCTCGCCCGAATTTCAATTTCTCGTGCCCAACGGGAACGACATCATCCCACTTACCTGGACTTGGCGCTTTGAAGAAACGGCTGCGTTTCACTTGGGATCCAAACCTAAGTTTTTCCCTCCTGGCCAAAACGTCAACGTTTTGCCCTGTACCATGAGACTTCTTCCCAGCTTGCTCAAAACCAAACCCAGCTCTAACCTAGACCTAGATTACATATTGGAGCTCAAGCTCGACTTGCTAAGTCTTGCATTAGACGTATATTAGGATTACTAGCTATTTTACAACCTTCATCAGGTACATCGCATTTGTCCAAGCACGCGCTTTCATTCATTATGCATCTGATGATGGATGTCATCTACCGCACTCTAAATATAATTGACGGATGCACAGTCATCGTGTGCAACACAAAAGATAAATTTATAAGTCAGCTACTCGTGACTTCACTATTGGGTAGTAAAGCGGTAAGTAGGGGTCAAACCCAAGGGAATTAGTGGATAGTTGTTCTTTAAGGGATTTGTACAAAAATGTAAGTGCGATTGGGGTTGATTGTGGTTTTAGTACTGAAAGTAAATTGCGTAAAAGTAAAGGTACTGAAAGTAAAGTGCGAGAAATTAAAGTGCTGAAAGTAAAGACTGAAAGTAAGTGCTGAAAAGTAAATTGCTGGAAAGTAAATGACTGAAAGTAAAGTGCTGAAAGTAAATTACTGGAACAGTCGAGTTCAATATCAACCAAACAACATACTTTTGGTTTGTCGCACGCTGTATTTCAAGCGCAATCCGTACCAAATGTATGTTGGATTGATATTGAAAGCGTCTGTAGTAAGCGAAAAGTAAAGACTGAAAGTAAATGTGCGGAAAGTAAATGACTGAAAAGTAAAGTGCGGAAAGTAAATGACTGAAAAGTAATGTGCGGAAAGTAAAGTGCTGGAACAGTCGAGTTCAATATCAACTGCAACACACTTTTGGTGTTTCGCACGCTGTGTTTCAAGCGCAATCCGCACCAAAGTTATGTTGGATTGATGTTGAGCAAGTCTATAGTAAGCGTACGGAAATGTAAAGACTGAAAATAAAGTGCGTAAAGTAAAGTGCGTAAAAGTAAAGACTGAAAGTAAATTGCTTAAAGTAAAGTGCTGAAATGTAAAGTGCTGAAAATAAAGTGCGTAAAAGTAAAGACTGAAAGTAAATTGCGTAAAGTAAAGTGCTGAAATGTAAAGTGCTGAAAATAAAGTGCGTAAAAGTAAAGTACTGAAAGTAAGTGCGTAAAGTAAAGTAAAGTAAAGTGCTGAATGTAAAGTTAGTTGCGAAAAGTAAAGTTAGTTGCGGAATGTAAAAGTTAGTTGCAGAATGTAAAGTACTGAAAGTAAATGCTACTGAAAGTAAATGGTACTGAAAGTAAACAATTGATATTGAGACTGAAAGTAAAGTGACAGGTTGTGTTCCCATTAATGGAAAGATCGGTTTTAGGGGCCTTGTATCATAGTCCGTTCATCATCGACCTCTAATGATCGTTCTAAGTGTTCAAAGATGTATCAAGGCCATTTCTAGCACTCGACTTGCCACACCGTCTAGTCCTTTTTAAGACATAGAACACTTGTTCTAGTTAGGTTAATTCCTCCTTTCGAAGTATCTTAGCTTATGTGCATCCACTTGATCAATCATTTCCGATCAACCAAGTGGTGTTTTAAAGAGGTTGAACTCCATGGAAAAGCTTTGCTCTTTCGAGCCTCCACTTAACCATGTATGCTCACGAACCCCACAGAAGAGCTTTGCTCTTTCGAGCCTCCACTCAACCATGATGTTCTAACCTAATATATGTCACATAGAACAAGTTTGAACATAATAGAAGCGTTAAGAAAAGGGTCTAAAACGTTTGCATGATACAAGCATACCCCTTCAACCGAATTAAGGGTTTAGCTACGAATATCCATAGAAGTGGATACCATAGCTAAGTGCTTTGAAAAATAAAGGTTTTGGTTTTGAAAACAAAGACAAGAAAGTAAGGTTTTGGAAAGTAAAACTCAAGAACAAACTTGAGCACTCAAGAACAAACAAGAGTACTCAAGATCAAAGCAAAATAAAGACAAGGAAAGTAAAAGAGGGTTTCAGTTTTTGGCAAAGTAAATGAAGAACAAACTCAAACTTCACTCAAGAACACTCAAGAACAAGAGAGAAGGTAGAGCTTTTGATTCAAAAGTAAAGTGTTTACAAGAATTTGTGTGATGGATTTTTGAGAACTTCTCTATCTAAGTAACAAGGGACATTGATTCAAGGAGGGGTGCTCCTCCTTATATAGAGATGAGAGGCGGTGGAGGAGTGAGTGGAGTGAGATATTTCCTCCTCCAACCGCCTCTAGTCCTCCCACAAGTCCGGTTGAGCTTGGTTGGCCTTCGGTTGGACTTATTTGACACCAAAGGGTGCACTTGCCTTGCACATGGGTGGGTGGAGCTTGATATGTGCCAAAGGGCAACTACATGAGCTTGGTTGAGCTTGGGGCAAGTCCTTTGAACTTGGTTGAGGTTTGGTTTCAAACCAAAAGATCAACCGATGTGAATAGTATGCCCTAACCGGGAAATAAGTAGTTTGGTTGGACTTCGCCGGATTTTTGACCGGAGTTGGGCTAAAATGACCGGATCAAGGTGGTGGTTGGATTTGGCTTGATCGGAGCATCACCGGAAGTTGATTGGACCATGGCCGGAGCTTGGCCAGAATTTTGGCCGGAGCTGCCGAAATTTTGGCCGGAGGTGATTGGGTGTTGGACCATGGATTTGGAATGTTGAGACGATTCTAAGACTGATCCATGAAGGATGTTTGGCCAAATTCTACCCGGAGCATGGTCATGGCCCAGGTTGAAGTTTTCCTCGGGCCCTCGGTCGACAGGGCCCGGGCGCTGCTCTCGGCGCGGCCCTGGTTTTCTCGGACGTGGGTCTCGGCGCTCTCGGATGTGGGTCTCTGCGCTCTCGGATGTAGGTCTCGGCGCTCTTGGATGTGGGGCTCGGCATGGGTGCTCAGCTCTCTCGGTACGGGTGCTCGGCGGGGTCCTGGTCTTCTCGGCACTCGGCACTCGGCACTCGGGACTTGGTTCCCGGCACTCTCAGAACTTGGGCCCGGTACCTCTTGGCAGGGTCTTGAGGTTCTCGGTACTGGGCCTGGGTACCCGACTGGGGTCCTCGGTCCTTGACTGGGGTCCTCGGTCCTCGACTGGGGTCCTCGGTCCTCGACTGGGGTCCTCGGTCCCTGGTTGATTTTTCTCGGTCCCCGACTAATGGACCATATTTATATGATTCATTAAGACAGTTAAACCCACCAAATTAGACTCTTTGTCTATTTAACTTTTGCTTGTTAGTTCCGATATTTATCTACAGGGTATTTTGAAGTCTAGAGACGATACGAGCTAAAAAAGAGTTTAAAGCTGAAAATGAATTACAAGTCACTCCAGGACACGACCAGATTCCGACTATACAACTTTCATGAACCTGACATGGAATCACTCAAAACATGTCCAACCGAAGAGCAACCAGAGTCAGACCGGAGCTGAAAGGGAGCTGATGGCTTTTGTGAAAAGATCACAAAACTCACACTCACTCCCCTCTTGCCACATGGGCGGCAGCTCAAGCCATCCTCCTATCCTCCCTTTCCATGTGGCCGGCGGCTAAGGGGAGGAATGACTCACCTCCGATGGCTTTTTGCTCCTCCACCCATCCCTTGCCATGTGTGAGCTCTTCTCCTCCCTTGTGACAAGTGTGTGGCTCACATCTTCTCCCCATGCCTATAAATAGAGACATCCCTTCCCTTTGTAAATCATCTCATTCCAAACCATCATCCATAAGCTCTCACTTCTCTCTAGATTTTGGCACAATCCTTGTAACACTTTCCTTTGATATCTAAAGCTTTAAGTTTGTTCTTGAGTACTCTTGTCGGTTCTTGTAGTACTCAAGCTTTTCTTTTACTGTTCTTGAGTTTACTCCTGTTGGTTCTTGAGTATTCTCCTTTTACTTTCCTTGTCTTTACTTTCCTTGTCTTTACTTTCCTTGTCTTTACTTTCTGTCTTTCAAAACCTTTACTTTTCCAAGTACTTAGCTATGGTATCCACCTCTATGGATATTCGTAGCTAAACTCTTCATTCGGTTGAAGGGGTGTACTCGTATCATACTATGTTTTAGACCCTTCTCTTAAATGCCTCTTTGTGTTCAAAATTTGTTCTATGTGCCACATATTAGGTTAGAACTTTCAAGGTTGAGTGGATGCTTTAACGGGCAAAGCTCTTCCGTGGGGTTCGTGAACATACTCGGGTAAGTGGAGGCTTTAACGAGCAAAGCTTATCTGAGGAGTTCAACCTCTTTTAAAAAACCATTTGGTCGATCGTAACTGAAGATCAAATGGATGCACATAAGGCTAAGATACTTCGAAAGGAGGAATTAGTCTAAATAGAACAAGTGTTCTAAATGATGTGGCAAGTCATGTGCTAGAAATAGCCGTGATACATCTTTGAACACATAGTATGATCATTAGAGGTCAATGATAAACAGATTATAATACAAGGCCCCTAAAACCGAATCTTTCCTTTAATTTTAATATCACCTGTTACTTTACTTTCAGTCTCATATCAACTGCTTACTTTCAGTCCATATCAACTGCTTACTTTCCGCAAGTCTTGTCCATCAAGCAATTACTTTCTGCACTTTACTTTTACTACAGACTTTATCAACATCAGCCCGGCATAACCTTTGGTACGCAACACGCTTGAAACACAGCGTGCGGCCAGTATCAAACGTGTGTCTGCGGTTGATCTTGAAATCGACTGTTCCAGCACTTTATCTTTCAGTACTAAAACCAAAACCAACCCCCCAACTGTTTTATTTACTTTTCCTTTTTGAAAAAACAACTATCCACTAATTCCCTTGGGTTCGACCCGTACTTACCACTTACTACCCAAAATAGTAAAGTCGCGAGTATCGGAGATATAAATTTATTTTTGCACAGAGAACATCGCACCTTAACGACAGTGCGGTGGGCTCCGTCAAAATTGGCGCTGTTGCCGGGGAGTTAGCTTTCTGACTAGTTGTTCTTTTCTTTTATACCCGTTTCTGCATAACCATGTCTCGCAAAGGAAACCACCATGACTATCAGGATGACGACGAGATGAACTTGTATGATAGAAACAATGAGGCGCCGCCTCCATTTATTGACGATCCGGAACAACTCATCAGAAACCAAAGAGCTCGTAATAGGGAGGCCTTTCGAAGAAACCAAGGACCACCCGATGACCGAAATGAAGCTGGTCCAGTGCAACCCCCTAGACATCCCCCACCTCGACAAGTACCAAGGCGAGAACCCATCTTTGATGACTACTATGGGGATAACAACTTCCGCGAACCTACTATGGGAGAACTGTCGGCACCGGATTTCAGAAATCAGCCATGGTGCATGTACGAGGGCCCTGAACTGGAAAACATTGCCATCAACACATCAGTGGTCCACAACTTGCCCAAGTTCTCAGAAACTCGTGGAGAATCAGCAACGACTCATCTCCAACGCTTACACGGCATTTGCCAAAATCTAAAACCCAATGGCGTGAATGTAGACGACTTCAAGTTAAAGGCGTTCTACTTTTCCCTCGTTGACTCGGCGAACGACTGGTTCCTTTCACTGCCTTCCGGTAGCATCAGAACATGGGCTCAGATGCAAAAGAAATTCCTGGACAAATACTACCCGGCGGGAAGAGCAATGCAAGTGAGGAGGCAACTGCAGAACATCAAGCAGGGGCCCAATGAAACCATGTACGATTACCTGGAGAAATTCAATCGCCTGGAGAGAAGCTGCTGCACCCTTGGACTGCCCGAGAAACTCATCATCGAATACCTCATTGATGGATTGAGACCCTTAGACAAAATGCTCCTGGATGCCTCAGCTGGAGGATCCATGATGAATCTATCACTGAGTGGCATAAGGAATCTCATCACCGATGTTGCTGAAAATGCCCGATTCAGAGAAGAGACAACTCGACAGGAAGAATTCTCCCGAACAAAGAATGTGGCAAGGGCTGAAGAAACACCGATGAACTCTATGCTAGAGGAGATGAAACAAATGAAGGAAATGATGGTTCAGATCCTACGAAGGCAACCAGCTCAAGTGAAACCTTGCGAATTTTGCGGTTCTACAAACCACAAGACTAACGCATGCCCAACATTAATAGTAGAAGAACCAGGAGAAGTGAACGCAGTGGTAGGATACCGAGGATACAACAATAGCAACGACAGAGCCGAACCAAACCGGCAGTATAATCAAGCAACCATTCCAAGCTGGCTAAATGACAACCATCCTCCGAGGGAGACACAACAAGCCGCACCGCAATTAGCTCAGTCATTCTACCAACCTCCCCACCGGCAGTACAACCAGAACGCTCCATCAGCAGGCCAATATCAACAGAAGGGACAAAATCAGTACCAAGCCAACTCGAGAAATCAGCAAGGACCAAACAAGTCGCTTGAAGACACAATGAAGGAACTCGCAGGAAGCGTAAATCAATTGGGTAATTCGTTTAACCAGTTCCAGGCAAAAACTGACGGGGCAATTTCAGATTTGACCAAACAAATGTCCCAGCTCGCCACTTCAATATCCGCACTTACTAATGAGCCTGGCCGACTACCTTCACAAACCATTCAAAATCCGAAGGAAATGTTAATACTGTGACCCTTAGGAGTGGGAGAAAGCTTGTCGCCAAACCTATGGAGCAAGAGGAGGACAAAAGGCCCGAGACTCTCAAAACTCTTGAGCAAGACGCAGCCGAGGAAGAGCAGGACGCAGTCGTAGAAGAAGGGGACGCGCCCGAAGAACATAGGCCTGGCCCGGTACCAACGGCCAGCCCGGTTCCAGCGTTCGAGGAGCACAAGGAGCGCCCGGTACCCAGAATCGAAACCCCCAAAATCAGCGCAACACTTCCATTTCCAGTACCTGCTCGTGTGCAAAAACAACATGTCATGGATGAGGACGTGTTTGAGTTATTCAGCAAAGTCGAAATCAACATCCCCCTCTTGGAAGCCATCAAGCAAATCCCTCGATATGCAAAGTTTTTAAAAGAACTTTGCACCAACCGGAGGAGGAGTACTAGATATGATCAAGAGCTGATGAGTAGGAACGTGTCGGCTGTCATACAACGAAAGGTGCCCCCCAAATGCGGAGATCCGGGAACCTATACCATTCCCTGCACAATTGGCAACATCCGGATCGAGAACTGCATGCTAGACCTTGGAGCATCAATCAACGTGCTTCCCTTCTCTATCTACTCATGCCTTAGGATTGGACCACTCGAACCCTCCGGTCTCACTATCCAGCTAGCAGGCCGATCTTGCAAACAACCTGAGGGCAAAATAGAAGACGTCCTGGTACAACTAGGAGAATTGGTATTTCCAGCAGACTTCTACGTCTTAAAATGGAAAATGGCGGACCAACAGACCACGCACCTATCCTTCTCGGCCGTCCATTTCTCAAAACATCAAAAATGAAGATAGACTGTGGAAGTGGGATGCTCTCAATGGAAGTGGAAGGAGAGACCTTTAGCTTCGACATATTCAGAGCAATGAAGCATCCCATGGAGTTTGAGGAAGTGCACACTCTCGATACTTTGGACGACCTGGTCCAAGAAGTTCAATCAGAACCAAGAGCAGATCCCTTAAAAACCATACTCAATGGAGCCGAAAGCTCATATGAATTGGCCGAAGGCTTGCAAGAAACGATGTCCCACTTAACAATCTTGGAGCCTCTCACACCAGGATATGAAGTCAACGAGGTAAAGTTATTCAAATCAAATACTTTTCTGCCCTCAGTAATTCAAGCTCCCAAAATAGAATTGAAGCCCCTGCCCAGACATCTGAAGTACTGACAGGCGTCGTTTGACCTGCAAATTTAAATTTATAATTCCTTGCGAAAGACTAGTGTAGTGGCAAGCAAGGGTCGAACCCTAGAGAGCTAGATTGGTTACTACTTTGTTCTGAAATAGGAAAGAAAAGGCAATTGGGTGAAAGTATGGATTAGGAAACAACTGTAAGTCACGAAAATAGCAAGGATGTAAATATCAAAGAGAATATTCAGATTAGGGTTTGATTGTGACTTGTTTTATCATAGACTTTCTAAGTATCTAATTCGTGTTTTGAGTGTGGTTGTCCCGACAAAGGTGACTTCCCAAGTAACCCGACAAAGGTGTTACGCCACGACCTAATTCCCCTAAGTTTAATAACCCGACAAAGGTGTTATTTAACCTAGACGTACTACCTATCTAAACGGCAAAGTATTAGATAGATGATTAATATAGAAATATGCGCAACTAGGTTTCACGACAAAGTATACGTCTAGTCTAGCAATATTTCATGGAATTCATGTACGAGAATCAGTAAAACATAGAATATAGCATTAAGAACCAAGTCACAAAAACATCGTCACAATGTATAAAACCCTAATCCAAATAGAGAATTTAGTTACACATAGCCATGGAAATAATGCAGAAAATAAAAGGACAAGAGATGCTTCACAAAAACCGAGTAGAATGAAGGAACCGAGTTTGGACGAGTGCTGGCCGAGTCACGGCCGTGCAAGGCTGAGTTGGGCGGAGCTGAGGGCGGCGCACGGAGGAGAGATTGGCGGAGCAAGGGCTTGGCCGTGTATGAGAGGAGAACTCGAGTAGAGCTTGTGGGACGAGTATTATGCCTTGAATGCTCCTCCTTATATAGAGTTTTGAAAACCCTAAAGTTCCCAAAATAAGCACAAGATAATTATGGAAATATTCCCATAATAATCTTGCTTTATCTTCAATCCATCTAGATCCTTCCTGAACGTTCCAAAACCCTAGCTTGTAATTTTGCCCTAGATGTGACTTGGGCTGGACGGATGTGACGCCAAAAGACGGGCCGAGATCTGACGTCATCCGCGGACGCCTCTTGTATTTCCTTCCCGCGGACGTCTCTAGAATTATCATAAAGCACAAGACCTCCGCGCCCTAAATGGTGAAGATGTCCGCGAATTGCACTGCTGAAAGTTCCAAAGTGCTTCGGTCTTCATTTCTTTCCGCTCCAAACTTCGTCAAATGCTGATAAGCCGGTCCATAATTCCTTGTGATGTTTTAGGCTTCAAAAGCCGCCTTTTGAGTGTGATTCCTCCTAGAGCTTCCAAATCACCTAAAACACGAAACAATACTAAAAAGTAACTGTTCGTATAATAAAGTGTAGGAATTGGTGGGAATTAATGACTCGATGAGTTGTATAAATACGGCTCATCAAGTACGCTTTCCTTGGGGATAATAACACACTCCCGGTAATCATCAAGAGTGGCTTGGAAGCAAGCCAGGAATGTAGTTTGATAAAAGTGTTGAGACAACACAAGTTGGCTATTGGATGGACTCTAGCCGACTTGAGAGGAGTTAGCCCGGCAGTATGCATGCACCGTATTCTACTTGAGGATGAAGCAAAGCCATCAAGAGAGCCTCGACGACTCAACCCAATCATGATGGAGATCGTCCAAAAGAAATACAGAAGCTTCTAGATGCGGACGTTATCTATCCCATATCGGATAGCCAATGGGTAAGTCCTGTCCACGTGGTCCCAAAGAAAAGTGGGATCACGGTCGAGGAAGATGCCGAAGGAAAAATGGTAACAACAAGGGTCAAGAACGGCTGGAGAATGTGCATCGACTACAGAAAATTGAACGCCGTCACAAGAAAAGACCATTTCCCTCTACCATTCATCGATCAAATGTTAGACCGACTGGCAGGTAAGCCTTACTTTTGCTTCCTGGACGGGTTCTCAGGCTACAATCAGATCCCCATAGCGCCTGAGGACCAAGAGACGACTACATTCACCAGCCCATTCGGCATATTTGCCTTCAGAAGGATGTCGTTCGGCCTATGCAATGCCCCGGGAACTTTTCAAAGGGTAGTGACCAGCATTTTTTCAGACATGATCGGAGAATTCATTGAAGTCTTCATGGACGACTTCACCATCTATGGAGACACATTTGACGCATGCTTAAGCAATTTGAGCACGGTTTTGGCACGATGTGTGTCCATGAACTTAGTGCTCAATTATGAGAAGTGCCACTTCATGGTAACACACGGAATAGTCTTGGGACATATCGTCTCACAAGAAGGCATGGAAGTAGACAAAGCAAAGATCGACCTGATCATGACTCTACCATATTCATCCACGGTCCGAGACATCCAATCATTCCTTGGCCATGCAGGATTCTACCGACGATTCATCAAAGACTTCTCCAAAACGGCATTGCCTCTAACCACTCTTCTCCAAAAAGAAGTCCCTTTTGAATTTACTAATGCATGCAAGGAGGCCTTTGATAAACTAAAGAAAGCCCTCACTAGCACACCCATCATTCAAACACCGGATTGGGAACGACCATTCAAAATCATGTGCGACGCAAGCGATTATGCCGTAGGGGCAGTGCTCGGCCAAAGAATTAACAAAAAATCTGTAGTCATCTACTACGCTTCAAGGACCCTAGATTTAGCCCAACGAAACTACTCCACCACCGAAAAAGAGCTCCTAGCCGTGGTGTTCGCTCTAGAGAAGTTCCGAGCCTACTTGCTCGGAGCAAAAGTAATTGTCTTCTCGGACCATGCTGCCATCCAGTACTTAATGAAGAAGAAGGAAGCCAAGCCAAGGCTCATACGGTGGATCTTACTACTGCAAGAGTTCGATGTGGAGATAAGGGACAAAAAGGGGATTGAGAATACTGTGGCCGACCATCTAAGCAGGATTGTCCGAAAGGAAGAAGAGGGGCACATAACCGAGTCATTTCCAGACGAGCACCTCTATGCAGCTCAACCAAGGTACCGTGGTATGCCTCGATCGTCAACTACCTTGTAGGAGGTACATTTCCTCCTTCTTTTACTAAAGCACAATGCATGAAACTTAGGCATGATGCTAGACATTACTTATGGGATGATCCTTATTTGTGGAAAATAAGAGCAGATCAAATACTTAGGAGATGCATCCCCGATAATGAAATAGTTTCTGTTATTAGCTTTTGCCATGAGTTTGCATGTGGAGGACACTTCGGGCCTAGGAGAACCTCTAGAAAAATCCTAGATAGCGACTTCTTTTGGCCAAGTATATTTAGAGATGCCTATGAGAAGTGTAAAAAGTGCGATAGGTGTCAAAGAGTAGGAAATGTGTCAGCTAGAAATGAGATGCCTCAAATACCCGTATTAGTCAACGATGTTTTCGACATTTGAGGTATTGATTTTATGGGACCATTCCCAATTTCATGCGGTTATACTTACATTTTAGTTGCTGTAGATTATGTTTCAAAATGGGTAGAAGCTAAGGCCACAAGGTGCGACGATGCAAAGACTGTCATAGATTTTTTGCGCACTAACCTGTTTTGTAGATACGGGGTACCCAAGGCCATAATCAGCGACCAAGGAACTCATTTCTGCAACCGCATGATGGCTGCCACCTTAAAGCGCTACCATGTCCACCACCGAACGTCCACAGCATACCATCCCCAAACCAATGGTCAAGCGGAGATCTCCAACCGCGAAATCAAAGGTATTCTAGAAAAAATAGTGCAGTCGGGTAGGAAAGATTGGAGTCAGAGGCTAGATGAAGCTCTTTGGGCTTATCGGACGGCATACAAAACACCAATTGGACCATATTTATATGATTCATTAAGATAGTTAAACCCACCAAATTAGACTCTTTGTCTATTTAACTTTTGCTTGTTAGTTCCGATATTTATCTACACGGTATTTTGAAGTCTAGAGACGATACGAGCTAAAAAGGAGTTTTAAAGCTGAAAATGAATTACAAGTCACTCCAGGACACGACCAGATTCCGACTATACAACTTTCATGAACCTGACATGGAATCACTCAAAAGAAGTCCAACCGAAGAGCAACCAGAGTCAGACCGGAGCTGAAAGGGAGCCGATGGATTTCGTGAAAAGATCACAAAACTCACACTCACTCCCCTCTTGCCACATGGGCGGCGGCTCAAGCCATCCTCCTCTCCTCCCTTGCCATGTGGCCGGCGGCTAAGGGGAGGAATGACTCACCTCCGATGGCTTTTTGCTCCTCCACCCATCCCTTGCCATGTGTGAGCTCTTCTCCTCCCTTGTGACAAGTGTGTGGCTCACATCTTCTCCCCATGCCTATAAATAGAGACATCCCTTCCCTTTGTAAATCATCTCATTCCAAACCATCATCCATAAGCTCTCACTTCTCTCTAGATTTTGGCACAATCCTTGTAACACTTTCCTTTGATATCTAAAGCTTTAAGTTTGTTCTTGAGTACTCTTGTCGGTTCTTGTAGTACTCAAGCTTTTCTTTTACTGTTTTTGAGTTTACTCCTGTTGGTTCTTGAGTATTCTCCTTTTACTTTCCTTGTCTTTACTTTCCAAAACCTTTACTTTCTGTCTTTCAAAACCTTTACTTTTCCAAGTACTTAGCTATGGTATCCACCTCTATGGATATTCGTAGCTAAACTCTTCATTCGATTGAAGGGGTGTACTCGTATCATACTATGTTTTAGACCCTTCTCTTAAATGCCTTTTTGTGTTCAAAACTTGTTCTATGTGCCACATATTAGGTTAGAACTTCCAAGGTTGAGTGGATGCTTTAACGGGCAAATATCTTCCGTGGGGTTCGTGAACATACTCGGGTAAGTGGAGGCTTTAACGAGCAAAGCTTATCTGATGAGTTCAACCTCTTTTAAAAAACCATTTGGTCGATCGTAACTGAAGATCAAATGGATGCACATAAGGCTAAGATACTTCGAAAGGAGGAATTAGTCTAAATAGAACAAGTGTTCTAAATGATGTGCCAAGTCATGTGCTAGAAATAGCCGTGATACATCTTTGAACACATAGTATGATCATTAGAGGTCAATGATAAACAGATTATGATACAAGGCCCCAAAAACCGAATCTTTCCTTTAATTGTAATATCACCTGTTACTTTACTTTCAGTCTCATATCAACTGCTTACTTTCAGTCCATATCAACTGCTTACTTTCCGCAAGTCTTGTCCATCAAGCAATTACTTTCTGCACTTTACCTTTACTACAGACTTTATCAACATCAGCCCGGCATAACCTTTGGTACGCAACACGCTTGAAACACAGCGTGCGGCCAGTATCAAACGTGTGTCTGCGGTTGATCTTGAAATCGACTGTTCTAGCACTTTATCTTTCAGTACTAAAACCAAAACCAACCCCCCAACTGTTTTATTTACTTTTCCTTTTCGAAAGAACAACTATCCACTAATTCCCTTGGGTTCGACCCGTACTTACCACTTACTACCCAAAATAGTAAAGTCGCGAGTATCGGAGATATAAATTTATTTTTGCATAGAGAACATCGCACCTTAACGACAGTGCGGTGGGCTCCGTCACCGACTGGCCCGACTTGACTTGTAATTCATTTTTGGTTTAAGAACCCCCTTTTTAGCTCGTTTCTTCTCTAAACCTCAAAATAGCCTGTACAACAAAAATGGAACTAACAAGTAAACGTTGTTAAGACAAAGTGTCTAATTTGGTGGGTTTAACTATCTTAATGAATCATATAAATATGGTCCATCAGATCACCCCACACTTATACTTGTTCGTCCCGAACAATGCTATTCGAGAGAGACACACAAAATCCAAGTAATAAGCTCTAAATAGGAAAGTGAGAATGTGGAACTGGATTTATCCTATCCAAGCAATACTTACTTGTTACCAAACTAAACCGTGTAAATACTTAGAAGAAACTTGATACTTGTACCTTCGAGCCGAGATACAAATTAATTCGGATGATTCGAGAGATAGCCCTTTTCAGGCTCCTGGACTGCATTCTCGGGACTGACTCGCACTATATGGTTAACTTGTAGCTTTCTCTAGCACGTGATTTGGTTCGGGTTTCAATGATCTGAGCTCTTTGACTTTGATGAGGGACAGCTTTTGAAGTGATTTGGTCTTTGGCCTTCGATTTTGAATTGGAGTTTCTTCACTTTTGTTTCGGTTAAAACCTTCACATTTTTTGCCTTTGGCTTTTGATTTGCTTCTTTGAGCTTTGCTCCCTTGTGATTTGCTTGTCCATTTTCTCAACCTTTTGGGAGGTTCAATCATCGCCCGAGAGCATATGGAAATACCTCCCCGCTCTTTCTCATCCTTGTCGTTTCGCGCGGGTCAAGATGAGGGCTGCTCATCTATTATCTCGACTACTAGGACTAGAGTTAGGACGCTTTGATTCCCGTCCCGCCTCTTGCATAAACGCTGCACGGCGGAGATGACTCTAATTTTCAATGAAACCCGAAGTGCAGCCTCCACTGACTTCGTAAACCATATAGCGAAATCCGATCCTTTGAGTGCTTGCCAAGCCTCTCTAGGGCATTTTATATCAACTCCACATCCCCTGTATATCTCAGCACAAAGGGACAATTAAGAAGTTACATCCTCAAGTTTTTATACAGTTGAGATTTCACAAGGTAAATGCTTGAATTTAGAGCTATCTTTTTCACATTCTCAAGTTCATATTTTCAAAAAGATAATATTAAGGGAAAAGGAATAGGAAAGCATGTTAAACTAATTATGTGCAAAGGCAGTTCTCACCCCACACTTTTGAACGAAGGCATGCCTCTCAGCATGACTTAGTTCAAAAGCTGATTGCAAGCAAATATTTACAAGAGAAGGAAATGACATAAGGAAAAGGGAAGAACTGAACTCCCTTTACGGTGTCGTTGCATGTCGAGGACATGCGAGCAAATATAATGGCTCGGAGTGGAATAATCGAGGGAGTTTGGCTGGGGCCTTGAACTCTCGGCGCTCCCCAAAGCTGATTCCTATACAAGTAGTCATTCCTTCTATACACAAAATGGGTGAGAGCGACTGACACGGTAAAAACTAAATGACAAAAATTAAAATGACTAAAAATAAGATAGATGTCGGGTTACCTCCCGACCAGTGCCTTTGTTTAACGTCGTTGGCTCGACGATTGGGGATCACAAGTTTGGATCCCATGGGCGGTTCAGGTCGTATTTCTGCGCAGTTAAGTCGACCTTGCCGTGGTAATGTTTGACTCGCTGCCCGTTCACCGTGAATCTGCTTCCATTGTCCATGCTTTCCAACTCAAGCATCCTGACAGATGCTTGTTGTCAGAGCAAATGTACAAATAAATTTATAAGTCCGCTACTCGCGACTTCACTACTGGGTAGCAAGTGGTAAGTAGGGGTCGAACCCAAGAGAGTCAGTGTGGATTAGTTGTTCTTTAATGAAGCTTATGCAGAAATTAAATGCGATTGGGGTTGAGTTTGAGTGTGATTTGAGAACTGAAAGTAAATTACAACAGTAGACTGTAAGGAAAGGATTCGGTTTTAGGGGCCTTGTATCATATTTGTTTATCATTGACCGCTAATGATCATACCAAGTGTTCGAAGATGAATCGAGGCTATTCCTAGCACAAGACTTGCAACATCGCGTAGGACACTTGAAATGATCATGCTAAGTATTCAAAGATGAATCGAGGCTATTTCTAGCGCAAGACTTGCAACACCATTTAAAACACTTGTTCTACTTAAGACTAATTCCTCCTTTCGAAGTATCTTAGCCTTATGTGCATCCATTTGATCTTCTGTTACGATTTCCCAAAATGGTTTTTTAGATAAGTCAAACTCCTTAGATAAGTTTTGCTTGTTACAGCTTCCACTTACCGAGTATGTTCACGAATTCCCACGGAAGAGCTTTGCTTGTTACAGCTTCCACTCAACCTTGGAAATTCTGACTATATATGGCACATAGCACAAGTTTTGAATACAGAGATACTCTAAGAGTAGAGTCTAAAACATTTATAATACAAGTACACCCCTGCGAACGAGTACAAGCTTTTAGCTGCTTGTATTCATGTCAAGGAATACAAGCAAACTATTGTCTTGAACAAGGGTACCGAATAATAAAATAACTTTAAAGTAAAAACAAATAATACTTGAAAGTAATTTTATACCTTACAATAAGCGGAGGAGAGGAGCTCCTAGGCAAGATCCAAGCGCCAAACATAGCTCCAAAATGAAGAACAATATTTATTGAAAGTGAAGAGAAGAGGGTTAAGCCCTCTATCTCTCTAAAACATTTGTGATTGTGGAATGGGATTGTGTGATGATACAAATGAGGAGGGGATGGCATGTATTTATAGCCAAAGGAGGAGGAAATGGAGGGTTGAGATAGTTTGCATCCAAGGGAGGAGGAGGAGGAGTGCATGGAAAGTTTGCTTGGAGAGCAAGTAGCCGCCCCTTGTGACTCACCATGGCAAAAAGCCATCGGAAGATATTTGTTCTTCAAAAGCCATCGGTTTGACCAAAATTTGACCGGAGCTTCTTGGATTTTTCGAGAGTGTATTCTGAATGAAAATGTCATTCTAAGATGATCTCAAGAAGGAACCTAAGCCAAATTCTGCTTGGAACATGGTCGAAATCCCAAATCGGATGAAATTGCCCTTGTTTGGCCTTTACCGGGCTCGGTGCCTTTGCATTGCGTTCTTGTCCAAATGCTGACTGTTCTACCATATTTGAGTGATTCCAAGTTGGTTCCATGAAGGATGTTAAGGCTGATTTTGAGTGTAGCATGGTCGCGACCTGGAATGACTCGTACTTCATTTTCCCCTTAAAAACTCCTCCTTAGCATGTATTCTCTCTAGAGTCCAAAATACCCTGTAGAAATATATCGGAACTAACAAGCAAAAGTTAAATAGACAAAAGGTCTAATTTGGGGGGTTTTACTGTGTTTATGATTCGTATAATTATGGTCCATCAGATCACCCCACACTTTTAGTTGTTCGTCCCGAACAATGCTATTAAAGGGCGGCACTCTAAGTTTGGTTTTAAAATATGAAAGTTAGACTGTGGGACTCGATTTATCCTAATTCATGCATCACTACTTATTACCAAATTAAACCGTGTAAATAAATAGAAGAAACTTGATACTTGTACCTTCGTGCTGAGATGCAAATTATTCTGGATGTTTCGGGAGATAGCCCTTTTTAGGCTCATGGACTGCAACCTCGGGACCGTCTCGCACTATATGGTTTCCTAGCAGCTTTCTCTAGCACGTGATTTGGTTCGGGTTTCACTGGTTTGAGTACTTTGATTTTTCTTTTGGCGAGGGACTGCTTTTGTAGTGAATCGGCTTTTGGGCTTTGATTTGACTCTTTGAGTACTTCACTTTTTGTTTGGTTAAAACCTTCACAATTTTGGGCCTTTGGCCTCTTGATTTGCTTCTTTGAGCTTTTTGCGTCTTTGTGACTTGCTAGTCCATTTTCTCAAGCCTTTTTGGGAGGTCCAATCATCGCCCGCAAGCCTATGGAAATACCTCCCCGCTCCTCTCATCGTTGTTGTTTCGCGCGGGTCAAGATGAGGGTCGCTCATCTATTTTCTCGGCTACTTTGACTAGAGAGAGGACGGTCTGATTCCCGTCCTCGCCTTTTTTCTTTTTTGCATAAACACTGCATGGTGGAGATGACTTCAATCTTCACTGAAACCTGAAGTGCAGCCTCCACTGACTTCGAAAACCATATAGTTTGATTCGATCCTTTGATTGCTTGTCAAGCGTCTCTAGGGCATTTCTATCAACTCCACATCCCTAGTTTATCTTAGCACAAAGGGATAAATGAGAAGTTACATTCTAAGTTTTTAAACAGTTGCATTTTCACAAGGTTAATGCATGAATTATGATCTATCTTTTTCAAATTCTTAAGTTCATATTTTCAAAAAGATACTATTAAAAAAGAAAACATGTTTATGTACACAGGTGGTTCTCACCCCACACTTTTGAACGAAGGCGTGCCTTTTAGCACTACTTAGTTCAAAAGCCATGCAAGCAGACAATTATGAGAAGGAAATGATATTAAGGAAAGGTAAGATCAGAACTCCCTTTAAAGTGTCGAGTGAATGACATGGCATGAGGCTGGATAATCGAGGGAGTTCGACTGGGGCCTTGAACTCTCAGCGCAAGCCCGGTAGTTCACGGAAGCTGCCTGGCTGATCCGATCGTGCTCCAAAAACCAATTCCTAAATAGTCAAATCATTCTATGCACCAAGTGGGTGAGAGCGACTTATTGATAAAAACTAAAAGACGGAAAATAAAAAGATAGAAAGTAAAATAGTGTCGGGTTACCTCCCGACCAGTGCACTTGTTTAACGTCGTTGGCTCGACGATACCTCAATCATGGATCATAAGGTCGGATCCCAAGGGTGAGTGAGGTCAAACTTCTTCTTGGCAGCCCTTTTGCTCCGAGAGGGTGAGGTTTCTTTGACCATAGCTGCTGGTCCAATGAGTCGTGCTTGCTTGTTACTCCTTCCTGGTTTCCATTCTTTCGGCCCATGTTTTTGCCGCCTCTTCATGTTGGAATAGTTGGCACCTTTGTGAGTTTGGAAATTTGGTTTTGTGCCATTAAATGTAGGCGACATCAAGCATGCACCTCTGCCAATCCTCTTCATTGTGGTAGTGATGGATGGTTGTCCTGGAACGAGGGAGTTTTCAAGCGGTTTTCCTTGTTGAGTCGTGGTGAATGGGACTAAGGCTTTCTCGGACAGTTCGGCAATGAGGTCCGGGACTTCCTCGGGTGCTCCGAGCGCAAGGACCCAGCCTGGCTTGATTTCTTCGGCCGCTTTGGTAGTGATGTTCGGGACTTCTATTGGCTCGGCAGTTAGGACTGTGATTTCCTCGGATGGATTGGAGATAAGGACCGGGCCTGATTTGGGCAGCTTGTTAATGAGGTCCCAGAGCTGGTTTGATGCTTCTTTTTGAGCCACCCATGATTCTTCATTCTTTGTCGGCTCCTCGGGTTCAGCCGTCTTTTCTATTGCCCATGATTCGGTTTCGGCCGTGAATTGGTGCATCGAGGCACTCAATTGCTGTATGTCTGCGGCCAATTGCTGGGTGCTAGCTGCCAGCTCGTTTTCTGCTGCCCATACTTCAGTTTTGGCCCTGATTTGGTGCATTATGTTGTCCATTTCTTCGCTCCGCATGGCTTGATCTTGTCTTTGTCTTAACCTTGCGGCCAAATCATCTATTAAGTTCCAAAGATCATCCACGGTTAAGTCCATCACTAATCCTCCCGCTGCATCATTTAGCCAATTCCACTCTTGTGGCGTCATCCCACTGAGAAATTTTGTTTAAAGATCGAAGTCGGTGAATCCATGGTGCGGGCAGCTCGTCACAATGGAATCGAAGTACCATAAGTACTCGTCCAACTTCAACCGTGAGGAGAAGAGTAGCACTTGTTGTCCTTCCTCAAATGAGCGTCGGAGGGTGAATTTGTCATGATACAATTTGGTCCGCGCTTTGTAGTTCGTTTGCCCTTCATAGGCCTCAAGCCGCAACTCCTCAAGCTCACACAGATTAAGCTTCATATCCAGACCGGCAGCCTTCAAATCCGGATTGCAATGCTTGAGCGCCCAATAGGCTTTATGTTCTAATTCCACCGGAAGGTGGCATGCCTTCCCATAAACTAGCCGAAAGGGGGAGGTTCCAATTGGCGTCTTGTATGCTGTTCGATAAGCCCAAAGAGCTTCATCTAGCCTCTGACTCCAATCTTTCCTTGCCGGCTTCACCATCTTTTCTAAAATACCTTTGATTTCACGGTTGGAGATCTCCGCTTGACCATTGGTTTGGGGATGATATGCCGTGGATGTCCGGTGGTGGACATGGTAGTGCTTCAAGGTGGCAGCCATCGTGCGGTTGCAGAAATGAGTTCCTTGGTCACTTATTATGGCCTTGGGTACCCCGTACCTACAAAACAGGTTAGTGCACAAAAATTCTACGACAGTTTTTGCATCATCGCACTTCGTGGCCTTAGCCTCTACCCATTTCGACACATAATCTACAGCAACCAAAATATAAGTATAACCGCATGAAACTGGGAATGGTCCCATAAAATCAATGCCCCAAATGTCGAAAACATCGTTGACCAATATGGGTACTTGAGGCATCTCATTTTTAGCTGATACATTTCCTACTCTTTGGCACCTATCGCATTTTTTACATTTCTCGTAGGCATCTCTAAATATACTCGACCAAAAGAAGCCGCTATCTAGGATTTTCCTAGCGGTTCTCCTAGGCCCGAAGTGTCCTCCACATGCAAATTCATGGCAGAAGCTAATAACAGAAGCTATTTCATTATCGGGGATGCATCTCCTAAGTATTTTATCTGCTCCTATTTTCCATAAATAAGGATCATCCCATAAGTAATGTCTAGCATCATGCCTAAGGTTCATGCATTGTGCTTTAATAAAAGAAGGAGGAAATGTACCTCCTACAAGGTAGTTGGCGATTGAGGCATACCACGACACCTTGGTTGAGACGGCGTATAGGTGCTCGTCTGGAAATGACTAGGTTATGTGCCCCTCTTCTTCCTCTCGGACAATCCTGCTTAGATGGTCGGCCACAGTATTCTCAATCCCCTTTTTGTCCCTTATCTCCACATCGAATTCTTGCAGTAGCAAGATCCAACGAATGAGCCTTGGCTTGGCCTCCTTCTTCTTCATCAGGTAACGGATGGCAGCATGGTCAGAATAAACTATCACTTTTGCTCCAAGCAAATAGGATCTGAATTTTTTTAGAGTGAATACCACTACCAGGAGTTCCTTCTCGGTGGTGGAGTAGTTTCGTTGGGCAGAATCTAGGGTTTTTGAGGCGTAGTAGATCACAACCGCCTTCTTATCAACCTTTTGGTCGAGAACTGCCCCCACGGCATAATCGCTCGCGTCGCACATGATTTCGAATGGTTGTTCCCAATTTGGCGTTTGGATGATAGGTGTGCTAGTGAGGGCTTTCTTCAGATCATCAAAGGCCTCCTTCCATGCATTGGTGAATTCAAAAGGGACTTCTTTTTGGAGAAGAGTGGATAGAGGCAACGTCTTTTTGGAGAAGTCTTTGATGAATCGTCGGTAGAATCCTGCATGGCCAAGGAATGATTGGATGTCTCGAACCGTTGATGGGTATGGTAGAGTCATGATCAGGTCGATTTTTGCTTTGTCCACTTCCATGCCTTCTTGTGAGATGACATGTCCTAAGACTATTCCGTGAGTAACCATGAAGTGGCACTTCTCATAATTGAGCACTAAGTTCATTGACACACATCGTGCCAAAACCGTGCTCAAGTTGCTTAGGCATGCGTCAAATGTATCTCCATAGATAGTGAAATCGTCCATGAAGACCTCGATGAATTCTCCAATCATGTCTGAGAAAATGCTGGTTACCACCCTTTGAAAAGTCCCCGGGGCATTGCATAGACTGAACGACATCCTTCTGAAGGCGAATGTGCCGAATGGGCAGGTGAATGTAGTCTTCTCTTGGTCCTCAGGTGCTATGGGGATCTAGTTGTAGCCCGAGAATCCGTCCAAGAAACAGAAATATGGTTTGCCCGCCAGTCGGTCTAGCATTTGATCGATGAATGGCAGAGGGAAATGGTCCTTCCTTGTGACCGCATTTAATTTTCTGTAGTCGATGCACATCCTCCAGCCATTTTGGGCCCTTGTTGTCACCATTTTTCCTTCGGTATCTTCCTCAACTGTGATCCCACTTTTCTTCGGGACCACATGAACAGGGCTCACCCATTGGCTATCCGAGATGGGATAGATAACGTCCACATCTAGTAGCTTCTGAATTTCTTTCTGGACGATTTCCTTCATGATAGGGTTGAGTCGTCGTTGAGGCTCTCTTGATGGCTTTGCTCCATCCTCAAGTAGAATACGGTGCATGCATACAGCCGGGCTGACTCCTCTCAAGTCTGCAAGAGTCCATCCAATTGCTAGTTTATGCTGTCTCATCACTTTTACCAAACGATGCTCCTGGCCTGCTTCCAAGCCACTCTTAATGATCACCGGGAGTGTGTTGTTTTTTCCTAGGAATGCGTACTTCAGATGCCCAGGCAGGGGCTTCAATTCTATTTTGGGAGCTTGCATTACCGAGGGTAAAAAGGTATTGGATTTGAATAGTTTTACCTCGTTGACTTCATATCCTAGTGTGAGAGGCTCCGAGATTGTTAAGTGGGCTAGTGTTTTATGCAAGCCTTCGGCCAATTCATATGAGCTTTCGGCTCCATTGAGTATGGCTTCTAAGGGATCTGCTCTTGGTTCTGGCTGCACTTCTTGGACCAGGTCGTCCAAAGTGTCGAGAGCGTGCACTTCCTTGAACTCTATGGGATGCTTCATTGCTCGGAATATGTCGAAGCTAAAGGTCTCTCCTTCCACCTCCATTGAGAGCATCCCACTTCCACAGTCTATCTTCATTTTTGATGTTTTGAGAAATGGACGGCCAAGAAGGATGGGTGCATGGTCTGTTGGTCCGCCATTTTCCATTTTTAAGACGTAGAAATCTGCTGGAAACACCAATTCGCCTACTTGAACCAGGACGTCTTCTATTTTGCCCTCGGGTTGTTTGCACGACCGATCTGCCAGTTGAATAGTGAGACCGGTGGGTTCGAGTGGTCCAATCCTAAGGCATGAGTAGATAGAGAAGGGAAGAATGTTGATTGATGCTCCAAGGTCTAGCATGCAGTTCTCGATCCGGATGTTGCCAATTGTGCATGGAATGGTGTAAGTTCCCGGATCACCGCATTTGGGGGGCACCTTTCGTTGTATGACGGCCGACACGTTCCTACTCATTAGTTCTTGATCATATCTAGTATTCTTCCTCCGGTTGGTGCAAAGTTCTTTTAAAAACTTAGCATATCGAGGAATTTGCTTGATGGCTTCCAAGAGGGGGATGTTGATTTCAACTTTGCTGAACAACTCAAACACGTCCTCATCCATGACATGTTGTTTTGGCACACGGGCAGGTACTGGAAATGGAAGTGCTGCGCTGATTTTGGGAGTCTCGGTTCTAGGTACCGGGCGTTCCTTGTGCTCTTTGGATGCTGGAACCGGGCCAGGCCTGCGTTCTTCGGACGCGTTCCCTTCTTCTTTGGTTGCGTCCTGCTCTTCCTCGGATGCGTCCTCATTTTTCTCGGCCGCGTCTTGCTCAAGAGTTTCGAGAGCCTCGGGCCTTTTGTCCTCCTCTTGCTCCATGGGTTTGACGACAAGTTTTCTCCCACTCCTAAGGGTCACGACATTAACATTTTATTTCGGGTTTTGAATGGTTTGTGAAGGAAGTCTGCCTGGTTCATTAGTGAGCGCGGATATTGAGGTGGCGAGCTAGGACATTTGCTTCTTCAAGTCCGAGATATCTCCCTTTGTCTCGACTTGGAATCGATGCATCGAGCCCACGAGTTCCTTTGCCACATCATCAAGGGATTTGTTCGGTCCTTGTGGATTGCTCGGGCCGGCTTGGTACTGATTTGGTCCCTTCTGCTGATACTGACCCGTCGGGTACTGGTTTGGTCCTTTTTGCTGATATTGGCCTGCTGATGGAGCGTTCTGGTTGTACTGCCGGTGGGGCGGTTGGTAGAATGACTGAGCTAATTGAGGTGCGGCTTGTTGTGTCTCCCTCGGAGGGTGGTTGTCATTCCGCCAAGTTGGGTTGGTTACTTGATTATAATGCCGGTTTGGTCCGACTCTGTCGTTGCTGTTGTTGTTGTTGTATCCTTGGTATCCTACCACTGCATTCACTTCTGCCGGTTCCTCTACTATTAACGTTGGGCATGCATCAGTCTTGTGGTCCGTAGAACTACAAAACTCGCAAGGATTCACTTGAACTGGCTGCCTTTGTAGGATCTGAACCATCATCTCCTTCATTTGTTTCATCTCCTCTGGCATAGAGTTCATCGGTGTTTCGGCCTTTGCCACATTCTTTGTTCGGGAAAATTCTTCCTGCCGAGTTGTCTCCTCTCTAAATCGGGCATTTTCAGCAACGTCGGTGATGAGTCGCCTTATGCCGCTGATGGACCAAAGTTAGACGAGTCAGAAACACAGTAAAACCCCCTGAATTAGACTGTTTGTATGTCTAACATCTACGTGTTAGTCCCGATATATTTCCACAGGGCATTTTAGAGACTGAAGTGAAAACAAGCTAAGGAGAGGATTTTAAGCTGAAAAGATAACAAGAGTCAATCCAAGGTCAAGATCATATGCCGACTGAAGAAATGTCAAGGATCCTGATGTCAAATTGACCAGAATAAATTAATCAGAAAAATCAGGAGTGAAGTCAAGACATCCCGGGGAAGGAACACATTGACAGTTTTGTGAAAAGACTGCACAAAACTGTACAAAACTCACATTGGGACAAGGTGACCGGCTACTTGCACAAGAGGTGGCCAAAGGAGGAGCTCCTCCCCCTTGAGCAACCGGCGACCGGCGGCTGAAGGAGGAGCAACCGGCGGCTCAACACCTCTCCTCCTCCACCACTTCCCTTCCTCCACTTGGCGCCACCCCATTCCTCCACCCAAAAGCCGCCGGCCTCCTCCCCTTCCTCCACATGCCACCCATCTCCTCCCTTGATTTTCTCCTCCAATCAAAAACCACCACTTGCCACCCATCACCACCCTTCCTCCTCCTCCTCCATGGCTATAAATAGGAAGCTCCTCCTCCTCATTTCACACACCAATTCTCAATTTCACTTCTCTCTCTAGAAGTTGTAATACTTGTAACGTTGTAATCTTGCTTTGGAAATAAAGGATAGCTCCCTTGGCGCTTCAACGGTTGTAAGTATCTCTTAGTATTTATTTAATCAACTGTTGTCTTTAATTCCTTAGTATAATGTTTAGCGCGATGAATAGTAGCTAAACTAATAGTTCGGTAGACGGGGCGCACTTGTATTATAAAATGTTTTAGACTATTAACTTAGTGTCTCGAATTAGTAATCAACACTGATTCTATGTGCCATGTATAAAAGTTAGAATGTCTAAGGTATAGTAAACCATTTGGGAATGTGACCATAGGGGTCCAAATTCGTAAACTCTTCCTTAGATATTCGTGATCACACTCGGATAAATAAACCATTTAAAAACTGGGCCAAGGGGATTAAATGAATAAACTATTCGAAGAGGTCGACTATCAGAAAAACCATTTGAAAACTGGGCCAAAGGGATTGAATGGATGCACATAGGCTAATATAACCGGGAATGGAGTATTAGTCTAAATAGAATTAAGTGTTCTACGTCCTTGGAATAGGCTAGACAGTGTACGCAAATCGAGTGCTTGGAATGGCCTTGATACACCGTAGAATACTTAGACGATTCACTAAAGGTCAATGATAAACATGATATAATACAAGCCCCCTGAAACCGAACATTTCTTTTAATTATAAACTGTAATTTACTTTCCAGTATTAAAATCAACCAACCAACCAATCAATCAATCAAAATAGCTGGTAGCTTTAAAACCAACCAACCGACCTTAAACACGCTCTCCCGTTAAACAACCCCCCTCAAGAACATCTATTCCCCTGATTCCTTTGGGTTCGACCCCTACTTACCAAGTACTACCCAGTAGTATAGTCGCAAGTAGTGGACTACTATAAATTTATTTGTACAAATCGCTTCGACGACGAGCGGTTCTGTCAAATTGGCGCCGTTGCCGGGGAATCAGCCATCGGATAGTTGTTCTTTCTCTCCCCTTTCTTTTTTCTTTCTTTTCTCTATGACAGCACCCATTACGCATGCATGGACAACACGATTTCTACCCCTGTTCGGAGGAACGGAAGAAGAAGACCCTGTACAGCACTGCCGAAACTTCCACCACGTCTGCCACCACATCAAACCTGAGAACGAAGTGTTAGAGGAATTTAAGCTGAAATGCTTCAAATTCTCTCTAACCGACTTCGCCACGATATGGTACTACACATCCACCGCTTGCAGTGCAGAACGTTTCGTAGACCTCTGCGTTCCGTTCCTGAAAGAATTCTCCCCACCATCTTTACGCCAAGAAACCCGTGAGAAGATCATGAGCCTTCAACAATCCCGGGATGAGACTTTGGACGAATACTACATGAACTACGATGCCATCGTCTCAAGCTGCCCGCACCATGGATTTACGAAGAAAGTTCTTCTCCAAAAATTCCTTCGTGGGATGAGGGCTGAAGAGCTGGGAAGAGTTAACGAAGCTATGAAAAGGTCTGCAACAAACTTCACCGTTGCAGACATGTGGTACCTTATAATCGGCCTGGCCGCTGCCACAAGACGAGCACCCCAAGCCGACGAGGAAATGCAGACAGAAGAAGCTGACCCAGAGGCTAATGAAGGAGAAACCACCGAGCCGTCAGAAGAGACTCCCGAACCATCCGAGGAATCAGACATGGAAAGCACCGGAAGCAACAAAGTAGAAGTCCAGAACACTACCGACGAGCTGCCTATTCCATACCCGACTATCATTACCCAGGCAGCTGAGACTATCTACGATCAGTTCTTCACGAACCAACATAACGAGGCAGAACCAAGCCTCATGAGGCCTTCCCGACTTTTCCCCTTGATCAATGAGAAAGTCGCAGCGAACTATGCGATCCAAGAAGAGGCTGAAAAGCGGATGGGAAAAGGACCTATGCAGAGTAACCCCCCGATGGAGCATTGCTATGCCGCAACTGGACTAGGCAGTCCCAAATACAAAAACTTCAAAAGGCTAGTAGTGAAAAGCCCATCACCCCCTCCGGGGTATTGGAAGGAAAAAATCCCGAAACAAAGGAGTCCTGACCAAAATACAACATCCGGCAAGAAGTCAGGAAGAAACAACACAGGAATGGTGGCAAAGTTTGACCTCAGCCACCCATGGGACCCAAACCAATGAACCACAAACGAGGTATCGTCGAGCGAACGACGTAAAACAAGTGCACTGGTCGGGAGGTAACCCGACACTATCTTACTTTTCCGCACTTTAATTTCTGTCATTTAAATTCAGTATTTAGTTTTAAGCTTGCATGACTTTTGAACTAAGGCACGCCTTCGTTCAAAAGTGGGGGGTGAGAACCACCTATGTACATAAATAACATGCAGCTGTTTTTTTTTCTTCTTTTTTAATAAGTACCTTTTTGAAAATATGAACTTAAGAATGTGAAAAAGATAAATCATAATTCATGCATTAACCTTGTGAAAATTCAACTGTTTAAAAACTTAGAATGTAACTTTTCAATTGTCCTTTGTGCTGAGATAACTAGGGATGTGGAGTTGATATAAACTGCCCTAGAAAGGCTTGGCAAGCAATCAAAGGATCAGATCAAACTATATGGTTTTCGAAGTCAGTGGAGGCTGCACTTCGGGTTTTCAGTGAATAATTGAAGTCAACTCCGCCAAGAAGCATCTATGCAAAGGCGAGGACGGGAATCAGACCGTCCTCTCTCTAGTCAAAATAGCCGAGAAAATAGATGAGCGACCCTCATCTTGACCCGCGCAAAACGACAAAGACGAGAGGAGCGGGGAGGTATTTCCATAGGCTTGCGGGCGAAGATTGGACCTCCCAAAAAGGCTTGAGAAAATGGACTAGCAGTCACAAAAAGACAAAAAACTCAAAGAAGAAAATCAAAAGAGGCCAAAGGCCCAAAATTGTGAAGGTTTTAACCGAGCAAAAGTGAAGCACTCAAAAAAGTCAAATCAAAGGCCAAAGGCCAATTCACTACAAAAGCAGTCCCTCGCCAAAAAAGAAGAAAATCAAAAAGGCTCAACTCACTGAAACCCGAATCGAATCATGTGCTAGAGAAAGCTACAAGAAAACCATATAGTGCGAGACGATCCCGAGGCTGCAACCCAGGAACCTGAACAGGGCTATCTCCCGAGACATCCAATATAATTTGCATCTCAGCACGGAGGTACAAGTATTAAGTTTCTTCTATTTATTTACGCAGTTCAATTTGGTAATAAGTAAGCAATGCATGAATTAGGATAGATCGAGTATCACAGTCTAATTTTCATATTCCAAAGCCAGACTTAGAACTTACGCCCTTTAATAGCATTGTTCGGGACGAACAACTAAAAGTGGGGGGTATTCTGATGGACCAAAGTTAGACGAGTCAGAAACACAGTAAAACCCCCTGAATTAGACTGTTTGTATGTCTAACATCTACGTGTTAGTCCCGATATATTTCCACAGGGCATTTTAGAGACTGAAGTGAAAACAAGCTAAGGAGAGGATTTTAAGCTGAAAAGATAACAAGAGTCAATCCAAGGTCAAGATCATATGCCGACTGAAGAAATGTCAAGGATCCTGACGTCAAATTGACCAGAATAAATTAATCAGAAAAATCAGGAGTGAAGTCAAGACATCCCGGGGAAGGAACACATTGACAGTTTTGTGAAAAGACTGCACAAAACTGTACAAAACTCACATTGGGACAAGGTGGCCGGCTACTTGCACAAGAGGTGGCCAAAGGAGGAGCTCCTCCCCCTTGAGCAACCGGCGACCGGCGGCTGAAGGAGGAGCAACCGGCGGCTCAACACCTCTCCTCCTTCACCACTTCCCTTCCTCCACTTGGCGCCACCCCATTCCTCCACCCAAAAGCCGCCGGCCTCCTCCCCTTCCTCCACATGCCACCCATCTCCTCCCTTGATTTTCTCCTCCAATCAAAAACCACCACTTGCCACCCATCACCACCCTTCCTCCTCCTCCTCCATGGCTATAAATAGGAAGCTCCTCCTCCTCATTTCACACACCAATTCTCAATTTCACTTCTCTCTCTAGAAGTTGTAATACTTGTAACGTTGTAATCTTGCTTTGGAAATAAAGGATAGCTCCCTTGGCGCTTCAACGGTTGTAAGTATCTCTTAGTATTTATTTAATCAACTGTTGTCTTTAATTCCTTAGTATAATGTTTAGCGCGATGAATAGTAGCTAAACTAATAGTTCGGTAGACGGGGCGCACTTGTATTATAAAATGTTTTAGACTATTAACTTAGTGTCTCGAATTAGTAATCAACACTGATTCTATGTGCCATGTATAAAAGTTAGAATGTCTAAGGTATAGTAAACCATTTGGGAATGTGACCATAGGGGTCCAAATTCGTAAACTCTTCCTTAGATATTCGTGATCACACTCGGATAAATAAACCATTTAAAAACTGGGCCAAGGGGATTAAATGAATAAACTATTCGAAGAGGTCGACTATCAGAAAAACCATTTGAAAACTGGGCCAAAGGGATTGAATGGATGCACATAGGCTAATATAACCGGGAATGGAGTATTAGTCTAAATAGAATTAAGTGTTCTACGTCCTTGGAATAGGCTAGACAGTGTACGCAAATCGAGTGCTTGGAATGGCCTTGATACACCGTAGAATACTTAGACGATTCACTAAAGGTCAATGATAAACATGATATAATACAAGCCCCCTGAAACCGAACATTTCTTTTAATTATAAACTGTAATTTACTTTCCAGTATTAAAATCAACCAACCAACCAATCAATCAATCAAAATAGCTGGTAGCTTTAAAACCAACCAACCGACCTTAAACACGCTCTCCCGTTAAACAACTCCCCTCAAGAACATCTATTCCCCTGATTCCTTTGGGTTCGACCCCTACTTACCAAGTACTACCCAGTAGTATAGTCGCAAGTAGTGGACTACTATAAATTTATTTGTACAAATTGCTTCGACGACGAGCGGTTCTGTCAGCCGCTCAGTGATAGATTCATCATGGATCCTCCAGCTGAGGCATCCGGGAGCATTTTGTCTAAGGGTTTCAATCCATCAATGAGGTATTCGATGATGAGTTTCTCAGGTAGTCCGAGGGTGCAGCAGCTTCTCTCCAAGCGGTTGAATTTTTCCAGGTAGTCGTACATGGTTTCATTGGGCCCCTGCTTGATGTCCTGCAGTTGCCTCCTTACTTGCATCGCTCTTCCCGCTGGGTAGTATTTGTCCAAGAATTTCTTTTGCATCTGAGCCCATTTTCTGATGCTTCCCGAAGGCAATGAAAGGAACCAGTCGTTCGCCGAGTCGATGAGGGAAAAGTAGAAAGCCTTCAATTTGAAGTCTTCTACATTCACCCCATTGGGCCTTAGATTTTGGCAAATGTCATGTAAGCGTTGGAGATGAGTTGTCGCAGATTCTCCATGAGTTCCTGAGAACTTGGGCAAATTGTGGACCATTGATGTGTTGATGGCGATGTTTTCTAGTTCAGGGCCCTCGTAAATGCACCACGGCTGATTTCTAAAATCCGGTGCCGACAGTTCTCCCATAGTAGGTTCACGGAAGTTGTTGTCCCCATAGTACTCATCGAATACGGGTTCTCATCTTGGCTCTTGTCGATATTGCGGGGGTGGTGGATGTCTAGGGGTTGTTGCGCTGGACCAGCTTCATTTCGGTCCTCGGGCGGGCCTTGGTTTCTCCGAATGGCCTCCCTTTCACGAGCTCTTTGGTTTCGAATGAGTTGCTCCGGCGTCGAGAATTGGAAATGGATGCAGCGCCTCATTATTTCGATCGAACAGATTTATCTCGTCGTCATCCTGATAGTCATGGTGGCTTCCCGCACGAGACATGATTATGCAGAAGCGAGTTCGAAATTTAAAAGAAAAAGAGAGAACAATTATCCGATTGATAATTTCTAATTCCCCGGCAACGGCGCCAATTTTTGACGGATGCACAGTCGTCGTGTGCAACGCAAAAGATAAATTTATAAGTCCGCTACTCGTGACTTCACTATTGGGTAGTAAAGCGGTAAGTAGGGGTCGAACCCAAGGGAATTAGTGGATAGTTGTTCTTTAAGGGATTTGTACAGAAATGTAAGTGCGATTGGGGTTGGTTGTGGTTTTAGTATTGAAAGTAAATTGCGTAAAAGTAAAGGTAATGAAAGTAAAGTGCGAAAAATTAAAGTGCTGAAAGTAAAGACTGAAAGTAAATTGCTGGAAAGTAAATGACTGAAAGTAAAGTGCTGAAAGTAAATTGCTGGAACAGTCGAGTTCAATATCAACCAAACAACATACTTTTGGTTTGTCGCACGCTGTATTTCAAGCGCAATCTGTACCAAATGTATGTTGGATTGATATTGAAAGCGTCTGTAGTAAGCGAAAAGTAAAGACTGAAAGTAAATGTGTGGAAAGTAAATGACTGAAAAGTAAAGTGCGGAAAGTAAATGACTGAAAAGTAAAGTGCGGAAAGTAAAGTGCTGGAACATTCGAGTTCAATATCAACTGCAACACACTTTTGGTTTGTCGCACGCTGTGTTTCAAGCGCAATCCGCACCAAAGTTATGTTGGATTGATGTTGAGCAAGTCTGTAGTAAGCGTACGGAAATGTAAATACTGAAAATAAAGTGCGTAAAGTAAAGTGCGTAAAAGTAAAGACTGAAAGTAAATTGCGTAAAGTAAAGTGCTGAAATGTAAAGTGCTGAAATGTAAAGTGCTGAAAATAAAGTGCGTAAAAGTAAAGTGCGTAAAAGTAAAGACTGAAAGTAAATTGCGTAAAGTAAAGTGCTGAAATGTAAAGTGCGTAAAAGTAAAGTGTGTAAAAGTAAAGTACTGAAAGTAAGTGCGTAAAGTAAAGTGCTGAATGTAAAGTTAGTTGCGGAAAGTAAAGTTAGTTGCGGAATGTAAAAGTTAGTTGCAGAATGTAAAGTACTGAAAGTAAATGGTACTGAAAGTAAACAGTTGATATTGAGACTGAAAGTAAAGTGACATGTTGTGTTCCCATTAATGGAAAGATTCGGTTTTAGGGGCCTTATATCATAGTCCGTTCATCATCGACCTCTAATGATCGTTCTAAGTGTTCAAAGATGTATCAAGGCAATTTCTAGCACTCGACTTGCCACACCGTCTAGTCCTTTTCAAGACTTAGAACACTTGTTCTAGTTAGGCTAATTCCTCCTTTCGAAGTATCTTAGCTTATGTGCATCCACTTGATCAATCATTTCCGATCAACCAAGTGGTGTTTTAAAGAGGTTGAACTCCATGGAAAAGCTTTGCTCTTTCGAGCCTCCACTTAACCATGTATGCTCACGAACCCCACGGAAGAGCTTTGCTCTTTCGAGCCTCCACTCAACCATGATGTTCTAACCTAATATATGGCACATAGAACAAGTTTGAACATAATAGAAGCGTTAAGAAAAGGGTCTAAAACGTTTGCATGATACAAGCATACCCCTTCAACCGAATGAAGGGTTTAGCTACGAATATCCATAGAATTGGATACCATAGCTAAGTGCTTTGAGAAATAAAGGTTTTGGTTTTGAAAACAAAGACAAGAAAGTAAGGTTTTTGAAAGTAAAACTCAAGAACAAACTTGAGCACTCAAGAACAAACAAGAGTACTCAAGATCAAAGCAAAATGAAGACAAGGAAAGTAAAAGAGGGTTTCGGTTTTTGGCAAAGTAAATGAAGAACAAACTCAAACTTCACTCAAGAACACTCAAGAACAAGAGAGAAGGTAGAGCTTTTGATTCAAAAGTAAAGTGTTTACAAGGATTTGTGTGATGGATTTTTGAGAACTTCTCTATCTAAGTAATAAGGGACATTGATTCAAGGAGGGATGCTCCTCCTTATATAGAGATGAGAGGCGGTGGAGGAGTGAGTGGAGTGAGATATTTCCTCCTCCAACCGCCTCTAGTCCTCTCACAAGTCCGGTTGAGCTTGGTTGGTCTTCGGTTGGACTTGTTTGACACCAAAGGGTGCACTTGCCTTGCACATGGGCGGCTAGAGCTTGATATGTGCCAAAGGGCAACTACATGAGCTTGGTTGAGCTTGGGGCAAGTCCTTTGAACTTGGTTGAGGTTTGGTTTCAAACCAAAAGATCAACCGATGTGAATAGTATGCCCTAACCGGGAAATAAGTAGTTTGGTTGGACTTCGCCGGATTTTTGACCGGAGTTGGGCTAAAATGACCGGAGCAAGGTGGTGGTCGGATTTGGCTTGATCGGAGCATCACCGGAAGTTGATTGGACCATGGCCGGAGCTTGGCCGGAGCTGCCGGAATTTTGGCCGGAGGTGATTGGGTGTTGGACCATGGATTTGGAATGTTGAGACGATTCTAAGACTGATCCATGAAGGATGTTTGGCCAAATTCTGCCCGGAGCATGGTCATGGCCCGGGGTTGAAGTTTTCATCGGGCCCTCGATCGACAAGGCCCGAGCGCTGCTCTCGGCGCAGCCCTGGTTTTCTCGGACATGGGTCTCGGCGCTCTCGGACGTGGGTCTCGGCGCTCTCGGATGTGGGGCTCGGCACGGGTGCTCGGCTCTCTCGGCACGGGTGCTCGGCGGGGTCCTGGTCTTCTCGGCACTCGGCACTCGGGACTTGGTTCCCGGCACTCCCGATACTTGCGCCCGGTACCTCTTGGCAGGGTCCTGAGGTTCTCGGTACTGGGCCTGGGTACCCGGCTAGGGTCCTCGATCCTTGTATGGGGTCTTCGGTCCTCGACTGGGGTCCTCGGTCCCTGGTTGATTTTTCTCGGTCCCCGACTGGCCCGACTTGACTTGTAATCCATTTTTGGTTTAAGAACCCCCTTTTAGCTCGTTTCTTCTTTAAACCTCAAAATAGCCTGTACAACAAAAATGGAACTAACAAGTAAACGTTATTAAGACAGAGTGTCTAATTTGGTGGGTTTAACTATCTTAATGAATCATATAAATATGGTCCATCAATAACTCAACAACTTTCCTAATGAAATCAGCAACTTCTCTCCTATTACTTAGCTTCGTCACCTCCAAATTCAGATCCGCATAATTCTGATGCAGCATACATCGATCCGCCATTGCTCGTCACCCGTGCTCTTGGCGTTCTTCACATCTGCTTCACCCAGACCCATGTCGTGCACTCAAATCTCAATTACTTGATTTGATATTCGTCTCCGCTTCTCGGATGCGCTGCTCGACTTCATCGCCCCTTACTGCTAGTCGCCCAACCGCCGTCTGAACCGTCATGTAACCATCTGGAACCCCGGTGTTCGCTTCATTTGCTATTTTAGAAGCATCAGTACATCACGATCTAAACTCTACTAACACAATTGAATCGTTCTGAGCAGACTCAACACACTCAACTTCACCTTTTCGAAAAACCCGCTTGCGCCTTTCTCCTTCGCGTCTGCATTTCTCCCCTTAGTTGTCTCACTTCCTACTCCCCTCATTAGCATGACAGCCACTGCCGCCGGACGATGGATCGATTTGCTCCTGATACCACTTGTTGGGATTTAGAGAGGAGAAATTGGAAATTCTACTCGTTATTTATTCAAGAAGATACTGGCTATTAAATAGCCTTACAAAACCTTAAACAAATAAACCAACAATCCCACGTTTACACATTCCAATGACGTGGGCAGACTAAATAAAACAGTAACTGAATCCTAAATTATAGGATTTAACCTTATCTTCAACACGGGTACGGGTCAGCCCCGTCCGAAAATGTTAGGGTCGGGTGGGCTTTAAGCATATTTTTTTGTTAATATTGAATAGTTAGCGGGCAGGGTCGGGTCGGGTGGCAACCATATTTAGCAGCCCCTCGAAACGTTAGAGCCCTATCCCTGAAAAGGCATCAAAGGGTCGGGTTGGGTCTACCCGAGAATAACCTGAGACCAAGTTCTACCATTAGATGGGAACTTGCATCACCAATCAACTGTGCATATATTTACACACAATATGAGGACTGAGATGCTTACCAAACAAGAGCATATCTTCTCGATAATGAGGCATTTACCCTGTCCTTGATTGATAGGGCAGGGCTTCGATTCGGGTCCTTCTCGGGTTAGGTAGGGTGCCGAATCGGGTGGGTTTCGGGTCGACCCTGGGACTTTGAAGCCTTAGGGCCATTTGTCGAGGCCTACACCCAATGGATCTTTAAAACAAGGAGCCGATCCATTAGAAGCCTTTTATTCATCAGAAATGAGAAATTATTATGTTCGTCTATCACGTAATATCTACAGTTCAGATTAAACCAGATTATATTCAAAATTAGTTTATAAATCACGATTAAATACAAATCAAGGGTATATCTATCAAATTACATATCTAAATCATCGTCATCAACAACAACAGCAACTCTACATAGATTCGGAAAGACGGCAAACGTAACTACACGCATTCACCAAATGACTTTATGTATTTCACTATGAAGAACAGACCCTTGCAACACTCCTCTGAATGGGAAATAGAAGATTGTGTCTCAAAAACTGGGTGTAGATTACTATTTGCAAAGCTTTATCAACCGAGATAAAGTGAACACAAATTCAATTGGCAATTTCACATCCAAATCTTCTCTGCTTTATTCCGGTTTCATCTTCTCTGTTAGATACTTGCTCGAGCATAAGTCATTTTCACCACCACAAACCCTTTTGATAGGATGTGTTACGCATATTGGGAAAAGTCAATCCTTTAATTAATCGGCAACAATTCGTAGCACTCGAAGAACAAGATTCATGATAAAATTCGTAGTCACAAAATTAAAATTTGTAGCTTTTGCTGATCAACATTTGGTTCTAGAGTCGTGATAAATTCGTAATTACTAAATAAAAATTTGTAACTTTTGCTGAACAACGTTGGTTCTGGATTAATGATAAAATTCGCAGTTACTAAAGCCAAAATTCGTAGCATATTTGTCCCTAATTCGTAGCATACTTGTCATCAGTGACTACTTCGAATTTTGTTTGTAATTGATACAAATTTTAGACATCAGTGACTGTAAAATAGTTAGTAATCCTAATGTACTTCTAGTGCAAGACTTGGCAAGTCGAGCTTGAGCTCCCATATGTAATCTAGGTCTAGATTAGAGCAGCTAGGACTTGGAGGAGGAGCTGAGGAGAAGAAGGCAGGCTGGTCTCTAACAGCAGGGCAAAACGTAGCCATTTTGCTCATGAGGGAAAACAGAGTTTGGACTTCAGGATGAAACGCAGTCATTTCCCTAAGGCACGTGTTCAAGTAAGTTGGACGGTGCCGTTTCGCTTTGAGCGCGAAGGTTTAGATATCGGATGAGACGTCGTCATTTTGGACCAAGGACTTTGAGCTCAAGTAGAACGAGGCCGTTTTGAGCGAGCGCGAGGAGAAATTTGGACATGCGTGGAACTGCATCGTTTCAACGCATCTGAGCTCCGGTACTTAAGCTAAGTATTGGGAAATTATTGTTCATCCAGACGATTGGGGCTAAAGCGATTGACGAGTGATATTCGAGCGATCATCCGCGATTAAAGTTCTCCGAGTCTTCTATGTTCCCGTGTGACTGTGTTGAGGCTTGATTGGCGTTCAATTGATCAGAATTGAGGCGCTGCACTGGTAGTGCTTCCGCCGTCAAGAGCTCTTCGGTGTTCGGCTATTCCGGATGACTTTCGATGCTACTCAGTCTTCTCTGCTCTTTAGGGAAGTCTTCTGATTCTACTTCGTGTCACTTCTTAGTTGATTAAGTCACCGTTCGTTGGTTTGGGGTAAATAGGTCAAGTCTTGCATATAGGATTGTGTAATCCGAAATACCAAAGCGCATAATAAGATTGTTCTCGAGTTGCCAAGAGGCTCACCCGAGGAGTACGCATTGCTGTCAATTGGTAGTGGTGTTTGACCCTCGTTAAACCCTTGTGTCAGTAGTTTAGGTTATTATTCTGCAATTGCCTAAAATTGACTAAGTGACTAAAAAGATATCAAGAATTGGATTTGTGCATAAGGTTTTGGTGTTTGAATTGAGTAATTGGTGAAACCTAATATTACATTGTGGTATCAGAGCAAATTATTGATCCTCATGTAGTTATCTTGACATATTACCCTGTGATTTTGTGATATATCCCCATATATCATCTGTTTTGGTCCTCTTGTGCCAAGAACTGATCTGCTTGTCACCTGTTATTCAGGTGACTTCGTACTGAGTCATGACTGACATGAAGAATCAGATATTTGATGGCACTCTAGACTACTCCATTTTGAAGGTCAAGATGAAGGCCATCCTCACTAAAGAGAAGTGTATTAAGGCTGTGACTGAGGAATGGGTTGCTGAGACTTCTGCTGATAGGAAGCTTGAAATGCAGGAGCAAGCCCACTCAGAAATCATGATGAGGCTAAGTGATGAAATCATCAGACAAGTGGTAACCTATTCTAACCCAAAAGAATTAATGGATGCCTTGGATACTATCTTTATTAACAAGTCTCTACCCAGTAAGATTTCTCTACTATGTAGGCTTTTTAATTTTAAGATGGATTTGTCTAGGACTCTTGAAGAGAACATAGATAACTTTCTTAAACTTACACAAGACTTGTCTAGATGTAAAGAGAAAATTGATGAAACTCATCAAGCTGTCATCATATTGAATGCCTTGCCATCTCAGTTTGAAAAGTTAAAAGATGTTATACAATATGGTAGAGATGATATCACTCTTGCTAAAATCATTGAAGTTGTTTTCCAGAAAAATGAATCACTAAAAGTGTTTAACATGAGGGATGGCTCTAGAACTGAAACTAGGCAAGAATCTAAGAATGAGGTGATGATGTTTAGGGAAAACCTAAGAAGAAGTTCTCTAAAAACAAGAATGTGAGGCCTACTGCCCCTGATAAACATGTTGAGAAATTTGCTGATAAATCTACTGTGAAATGTGAATATTGTCATAAACTTGGTCATTGGACTAAGGACTGTTTTAATAAAAAGAGGGATGAAAAGTACAAGAATGGTAATAAACATGAATCTGGTTCTTCTAATGTTTTTGAGTCTGCTAAGCAGTATACTAATGAGATCATGATGGCTGGTGATGGAAATGAGACAGACCAGTGGATCTTGGACTCAGGCCGCACTATGCATGCTACCCTAGGTAAGCATCTCTTTAGCAGTTTAAAACTCTGCAATGGAGGTGAGGTAAGACTAGGAGATCAAACTATTCTGCTCATTAAGGGTATAGGTAGTGTTTCCTTGAAAATGCATGTTGGTATTACTAGAACTATCACTAATGTTAAATGGGTTCCAGATTTGAGAAGAAGCTTGATGTCTGAATCTATGTTTGATGATATTGGCTATGAAATCAACACCTATAATGGCATAAGACAAGTTATTAAAAATGGCATTGTTTTGATAAAAGCTGTTAAGGAAGGTGGCTTGTACCATGTTGTCTCCTCTAATGAAATTAATGTCTCTGCTGCACCTAAAACTGATAAGAAGCTTATAGAAACAAAGATATGGCATGATATGCTAGGACACATAGGAAATCAAGGGCTGAGTTGTTTGTATAAGGCTGGAATAATTCCTATTAAACCAGTTAAACTGAATTTTTGTGAAACATGCATACTAAGTAAGAAAACAGCTCACTCATTCCCTAGATCTTCTTTTACTGTCTCGAAGCCTCTTGAATATGTGCATTCTGATCTTTGGGGCCCTACCCAAGTTTCTACTCTTGGTTGGGCTTATTTCATTTCTATTATTAATCACTTCACAAGGAAGGTATGGGTTTATTTGCTAAAAAATAAAAGTGATGCTTTTGATAGCTTTAAGGATTGGAAGGCTTTAGTTGAGGGCCAATCTGGCCACAAGGTTAAGTGTCTTAGAACTAATAATGGATTAGAATTTTGTAACAAAGATTTTAACCAATTCTGCACTAACCATGGCATTAAAAGAAACTTAACTGTCCCCAAAACACCACAACAAAATGGAAATGCTGAAAGAATGAATAAGACACTGCTAGAAAAGGCTAGATGGTTGTTGTTCAGTTCTGGTATGAAGAGTTCTTTATGGGGAAAGGCAGTTATAACCTCAGCTTATCTTATTAATAGAAGCCCTTCTTTTGTTATTGGTTTTAAAACACCTTATGAAATGTGGATTGGTAAAAAGCCTAATCTGATCTATCTAAAACCTTTTGGATGCACTGCTTATACTCATGTAACTCAGGGAAGTTAAAGCATATGGCCTTAAAATGTGTTATGCTAGGTTACCCTGTAGGAACTAAAGGATATAAGTTGTTAGAAGTTCAGCCAGGTGGTTATAGAGTCATCACTGCTATTTCAGTGACATTTAATGAAACTGACTTTCACTTTAAGAACAAGCTAACACCTTCTACTGAGCAAGCAGGTGCCCAAGAAACCACTCAAACTAGCTGTATTACTTGGAAGTCTCAACAACAATCCATAGTTGCACTGTCCTCAACTGAGGTAGAGTACATAGCTGCTGTTGAAGCAGCCAAGGAAGGAATTTGGCTCAAGTGTGTATTGAATGAAATTCAAGGTGTTGTGTTTGTGTGATATTCATGGACAGTCAAAGTGCTTTGTGCTTGTGTAAGGACCCTGTTTACCATGAAAGATCTAAGCATATTGATGTTAGATATCATTTCATTAGGGACATGATTGAATCTAAGGAATTTGTGTTTGAAAAGATATTGGGTGATAAAAATCCTGCTGACTTTGGTACTAAAGTTGTGCCATTTAACAAGTTTGATTTTTGCAAGAGATCACTCCACATTGGAAAGGTTAGTTGAAGAAGATACATGGGCCAATGACTGGTAACTCTTGAGAACTAGATTATTATGCGCTTAGTAGAATAAGATTACACATTAGGCTTAGGAGGGCATTTGTAAAATAGTTAGTAATCCTAATGTACGTCTAGTGCAAGACTTGGCAAGTCAAGCTTGAGATCCCATATGTAATCTAGGTCTAGGTTAGAGCAGCTGGGACTTGAAGGAGGAGCTGAGGAGAAGAAGGCAGGCTGGTCTCTAACAGCATGGCAAAACGTAGCCGTTTTGCTCAGGAGGGAACACAGAGTTTGGACTTTAAGATGAAATGTAGTCATTTCCCTAAGGCGCGAGTTCAGGTAAGTTAGACGGTGCCGTTTCTCTTTGAGCGCGAAGGTTTGGATATCGAACGAGACGTCATCGTATTGGACAAACGACTTCGAGCTCATGTAGAACGAGGCCATTTTGAGTGAGCACGGGGATAAATTTGGACGTGCGTTGAACTACGTCGTTTCAATACAGATGAGCTTCGGTACTTAAGCTCAATCCTGGGAAATTAGGGTTCATCCGATCGATTTGGGGCTAAAGCGATTGACGAGTGATATTCGAGCGATCAACCGCGATTGAAGTTCTCTGAGTCTTCTGTGTTCCCATGCCACTGTGTTGAGGCTTGATTGGCGTTCAATTGATCAGAATTGAGGCGCTGCACTGGTAGTGCTTCCGGCGTCAAGAACTCTTCAGTGTTCGGTTATTCCAGACGACTTCTGACACGACTCAATCTTCTCTGCTCTTCAGGGAAGTCATCTGATTCTACTCTGTGTCACTTCTTGGTTGATTAAGTCACCGTTTGTTGGTTTGGGGTAGATAGGTCAAATCGTGCATATAGGATTGTGTAATCCAAAATACCAAAGTGCATAATAAGATTGTTCTCGAGTCGCCAAGAGGCTCACCCGAGGAGTAGGTGTTGCTGTCAATTGGCAGTGGTGTTCGAACCTCGTTAAACCCTTGTGTCATTAGTTCAGGTTATTATTCCGCAATTGACTAAAATTGACTAAGTGACTAAAAGGATATCAAGAATTGGATTTGTGCATAAGTTTTGGTGTTTGAATTAAGTAATTGGTGAAACCTAATATTACAGTGACTGTGAATTTCGGTCATCATAAATTAAAAGGCAAAATTCGTGGCATATATGTCACTAATTAGTATAGAGACGATCTCAAAATTCGTAGTTTATATATTTCGTATTCCAAGTAGTACAATTCGTGATCACTAAACGGACAAACCCAAAACTGAGCACTGGCCAACCAATTTAACTCAGCATGGAATGAGTTGCAAAAAGAAAAAAATTAGCCAAGTACTTCCAATATCCAAACTTTATGCATCACAAAATCATTTTAAGTTTGCATCGCCCAAACATCCCCATGTTCGATTCTCTATTCAACTAACATTTGGTGAAGGTGGAGGTGGAGTAGTGGGCTGATGTGGGACTCTTCGTTGGGATGTTGACGAGCGGCGCATTGTGTTGCGAAAAGCTTGTTTTTTTTGTAGTATGTGCCTTTATTGATTAGGGGTCGTTTTAATTGTTGGCGATGTAGGGAGAGAAAGTGGTGTTTGCTTTAGAGTGATTGTGCATGAGGGCGGGCGATGACGACGAAGAAGCACTGATTTTTGATCGAGGAGTTTAGGGTTTTTGTTCATGAAATTATAAACTTAATTAAATTAAATGACCAATATGCCCTTAATACCTTTTAAAAATATTTTTTAAATCTTAAAAACAGTAATTATTAGAATCGTTGATATTAAGATTGAACGGTTAAGATTATTTCTCATTTATCATGAAATCTACCACTTCTTATTTGATCATAACTCCTTTAAAACAAATTATGAAATTTTGTCTCTTAATTTATAATCTTATATATATTCAACGGGAAAATATCATACGAGAATTGTTATTTTTTACGAGAACTTAAAATTTATTGTAATCGTTGGATTATCTATATCAAGGGCCTTGATTTTTAGCCTATTTTTAGCTGAGTTAAATATGATTATATGTCCCCCAAAAAATGATTATATGGTTTTGAGGGCATATTTATCACTTTGTAGCTTCGTTTCACAGTTTAAAATCGTGATCGCGTTAAATTTTGTCGTCAGTTTTATTCTCGACTATGCGTTATTTGTAAAGTTCATAAATTATAGTATATAATTCGCACCTATCATTTGGCGCTTTAAAAATATATAGTAAATCACAATATCACGAACTTTGCTAATCGGAAGAATTATTATATATTGTGGTGGACTTGCTATTTTCTAGAAAATTTAAATCTTCTAGAAGACGACACTCGTTATGTCTGTTTTAAGAAATATGATAGAGAAACTTTTAGAACTTTACTCTTGATAGTATGGTTCATTTGGTATTATCGGAACTTGTTTTGGCATGACAAGGAAGATTTCTCCCCAATAATTGTTGCTTTGCGTATCAAATTACTTGCAAAGCATTTCAAGGGAAGGCATAATACTTTTGACTTTATTAACAACAATGGAAGTATCAACAGAGAGGATCCTCAAAAAAAAATCTTTAAAATCATTTATGCAATAGTTTTTTTTTTTTTTTGATGGGAAGGTATTAATGCAATAGTTAGAGGCTCAAATGGTTGTATTATTTTAGCTCGAACAGCTTTTGTGTAAATACATGTAACATAACAATAGTCTCGATGCAGGACTGACGATGCTTTTGCAGGCTTTAAGCTAGTTGCGAAACTCAGACGTTATTTTTGAATCAGACATAGTAAAGTTATTGAAATTTTGGAAAGTTACCAAGTACCTCTCCAAAATCTCGCTGGCTGAATTAAGGAATGCTTCAATTTTTAAAAAGTCACAACGCTTGGTACCTCGATTGTATTAAGAGAGAGGTAAATAAGCTAGCCGTCCGACGAAAACTAAACTTGAGAATCGGAGCTGGTTCATGCTAAATTGTTATCCTAGGATTAATATTGATTTTGTCTAGCTTCTTCGGTCCTTGTAATCTGGATTCATATCTGGTGTGGTGAAACCAAAAACAGTCGATCGAACGATGCAGTTTTGATAAAACAATATCAAAACTACGTAGTTTTATTAATATAATTCCTAAATTGATAACTGAATTATTTTCAAAACTACGCAGTTTTGACTCAATACTATACAGTTTTATATTAAAACACATAAAATAACGCTGTTTCATAAATTTACTATTTGTAGCTTGAATGCACGAAATCTTATTTGTTTTAATTTCCTTATATTCAATGAACTCTGAGAAAAAGACCCCGTTTGTTCTTTTTATAACATAAAAAGGCTTATGGGCTACTCAATACCGTTCTCTATCAGCCCCCACTAGATCACTTTCAGCGAAGCCCAAAATAAGTAGATTATTGGGTCGGGGTCACAGTTTAACTCGCCAACGGCTGAGGATAGCAGAGCTGCGAGCAACGCTGACGACGACCGAGTTAGTATGACGTCATTATCATTTTATAAAGGGATCACATTTCAACTGAGTTCGAGTGTGAGATATATTTTAAATTTAATTTCCGGTAATTCACTGATTGACGTTGACGGATTATGATGCAGTGGAACTACTGGTGGGAGGTGCGAGGTCCCCATCGCAATGGTTACCTGAGCCACCGGTAGAAGGTAATGTTGAAAATTTTTAATTCGGAGTTGATTTTACAATTTATGAACCGCGGAATTAGGGTTTTGTCTCGTTAAATCAGATTTAAGCAATGGATCTAAATCTAATATCAATACAGCCTGTCTCCATTACCCACCGCTGTAATGCTTGGATGAGTAGTTTAATTGGATTATGCTTGCTCAGGTCATGACACATTAAGCCAAATCACTTTTGTAATTTTGGGAGTTTTAGTTGTTTATGGGTTTTGATTAGTTTAGAATATCTTCATCTGGGTTGGATTCCATCTAGATAGGAGACGAATATTTTTGTGAAGCCATTGCCTGAACAGTATGAGATAGTGGGTGATTATGTGTGTAATTTGATGCAAGACTTAGAACTAGAACTTTCATCTGGCATGGGGATTTTCCACTTTCGTACTTAGTTAGGTACGGTGGCTGTTTTTAATGCCATAAATTGGATGCTTTTTGTGTCATCTTTTGTATTTACTGAACTATAAGAGATAGTTTCAACCTTCAGGCAAGGGTGAGGTTAAAACATTGTACAGTAAATATATGTCATTCTGCACAATGTAGCTTTCTAATCATTCACAGGGCTATTAAATCTGGAGATAGATTCAGGTTGTGTAATTGGATTGAATGTATACTCTATGCCATTTATTACAATGTTGCGGGGAGATTTAAGATTAAATCTTGAATTCCATGAACAAGGTGTGTTGATACACTTGTTTTGCAACCATGCATGTTAATGTATGTATAATGCGAAGATAATTTTTATTATAATCTGGTGTGTTAGTTATTACACCTTTAGTTTCTTTTGATAGTTGAGCCAGCTTTTCATATCACAAGTCTTTGGTGCAGCCATCCATCTTTGTGTAAGATAAGTGATTTTGATTCAACTGAAATGTATACGTACCTTTCAAAGTAGTAGTAGTTAACTGTCCATAAAGGAGAATAGATCCCTTAAAGTTTTGTAGATTTTTGCTTGACCTAATTAGTGAGTATACTAACTCAATTATACAGCACAAAGAGCCTGGGCAACCTATAAAAACAAACGACATGATGGGGGATATATGGTTAGTGTCAATTAATGTTAAGTTAAAATGAATAATATTTCCGATTTTACATAATGCTCAAAAATTATTTACTGGATCACTTGCTATATTTTCTGAAGAAGATCTTTAAATCATGTATCATACTTCTGTAGCTGACAAGGATCTCAAAACTGATGGATATACAAATGTCACATGCAGCATGAGCATGACATGGGGCTTGCTATGCTCAACATGATTTAGGGTAGGGTTTAGGGTTTAAAAGTGTACATAATGTGCTATTCCAAGGTATCTTTTATATATATCTTGATTCTCTTTTTTTTTTGATGGGATATCTTGATTCTATGAGCTGCTTTAGAAAGAAAAAAACGAAAAGCTGCATTAGAACGTATTAATTAGAGTCTGATGCTTTCATATATGTGCATTAGAGTCAATTTTATTTATTATGTTTATCATTTGTTATTAATTATATATGATCATGGCGCATCAGAGGTGGGCTGATGGTAGAGGAGATGAACACAAATTCCTCATACCCAGGTTCGAATCCTGGTTGGAAGCACCTACTTCGTCGATTTTTCGTGACAGTCTAAGTCGTCCTATAAGTTGAAGTTGGTCATCCTTTTTCAACGAGAACTCTTTTTTATTTTCTTCCTCCAAAACACCTAGAGCACAAGATGGAAATCATTGGTCACTAGTGCAAATATTTTTATATGAAGCTTCTTGTATTTTCCCTAATGTATGGGCTGGACCATGTATATATATGCTAGAAATGTTAACTGAGCTGATGCACCTTGCCAAAAAGAACTTTGTTTCCTATTCATATACAAACATTCAAAAAAAGAGGTCACTAAACTGCAATTTCTGTGAGCTGTTTATTGTTGCCAGTCTCTTTGTTGTTACTCAACAATTTAGATGGGGAAAGAAGAATCAGGCAAATTAGGATGGAGGATAAATGTGCAAGGAGGAACATCAAAGACATTAGAGCCAAAGATAGGGCTAATTAGCAAGATTTGGTTAGGTTTGAATGGTCTGGCTGTAGGTATTCTGTCCCGAATCCGAAACTTTTTAGAGAAGGCTTGGAATATTGGAGTTGCAGAGCCTAGAAAAGTTATGCATTGCCTCAAAGTAGGCCTCGCTCTTACCTTTGTATCACTCTTTTACTATATGAGACCTCTCTATGATGGCGTTGGAGGGAATGCTATTTGGGCAGTTATGACAGTTGTGGTAGTGTTTGAATACACTGTTGGTAAGCATTCTTGAGAAATTGAAAATGCTACATTAGTCTCTCCTTATAATTTCAGAAACTATATAACTAAACTTGCATTTTGTTACTCATTGTTGTAGGTGCAACTCTCAGTAAATCCATCAACAGAGCTACTGCAACTTTTCTTGCTGGGTCTCTTGGTCTTGGCGTTCATTGGATAGCCACACAATCAGGACCGAAGTTTGAGCCTATAATACTCGGTTTCTTTGTATTTATACTGGGTATGTATATTTTTCCTTTACACAATCATATCGGTTGAATTTTATAACATACTCAAGTTCTCAATATTCATAACTTTTCTTGGACTACAGCTTCTGCAACAACCTTTTCCAGATTCATACCGTCTGTGAAAGCACGCTTCGATTATGGCGCTCTTATTTTCATCTTGACTTTCAGCTTAGTTTCAGTCTCCGGATATCGTGTTGATAAGTTATTTGAGTTGGCTCATGAAAGGCTGTCCACTATAGCCATTGGTACATCCTTGTGCGTCCTCATCAGCATGCTGGTATCTCCTGTTTGGGCCGGCATGGAGCTTAACCTTCTCATTAATAAGAATCTAGAGAAGCTGGCAGAGTCATTAGATGGTATGTCAACAAATAGACTTGAACCAAAAGTATCCTTTTCTGCTTGATTTCTGTTGCACTAACATCTGATTTTGTCGTATGACAAACAGTTTGCGTACCTGAATACTTAAGAGAGAACAGTGATCAAATTAAAGATGATGAAGACCGCAATAGGAAACTACAAGGCTATAAATGTGTACTTAATTCAAAGGCCACAGAAGATTCAATGGTATGTTTCTTTTCTAATATAATCAGTGACATTTTACCATGGCGAAGAATTCTTTTTTGACACAGTTATCAACTAATTTACCATCAACAGGCCAATTTAGCTAGATGGGAACCTCCCCATGGCAGCTTCAGTTTCCGACACCCATGGAAACAATATCTCAAAGTTGGTGCCTCGATGCGTAGCTGTGCCTATTGTATCGAGACTCTGACTGGCTGTGTTGATTTTGGAGCTCAGGTAATTGAGACACAACATTCATTTTCGGAACTTGATAAAACCATAAGAATAGTGGTAATCCACCGCTTTTTTTTAACATTGTCTGCTCTTTGTACTTATGATCGGCCTTTTGCGTTTCAGACATCTGGTCTCCTAAGCAATCAGATCGGAGATGTCTGTGTGAAACTGAGTTCTGCATCCTCGAACGTCCTAAGAGAATTATCAAGTACGGTCAAATCTATGACAAAATCACCCAAGGTAGATTTCTTAGTTGGAGAGATGAACTTTGCCATTCAAGAACTTCAACGAGCAACCAGAACTTTTCCTCATCTGCTAGCTCATTCTTCCCCACCACAAATAATCGAGGCTTCGCACGACTCCCCTAGTGACCACATCAAAAAGTCTGAGGAAACGCCAATAATGCAAGTCCTCCCACTGGCCACCCTTGTTACCTTGGTTATAGAGATTGCAGCAAGAATTGAACAAATAGTTGACACAGTTGATGAACTGTCAACCCTAGCCGAGTTTAAAAGAGCAGCAGGTACAAAACCAGGACGTGTCCAACCAGAAAATGAGCTGATTTCTTTCAACCAAAATCAGGAAACGATAGCAGCCTTTCAGAAGGTTTAAACATCCTGCCGAAGAAGCAACTTGTGTTTAATCTACAATAAAAGTACGTCACATAATGCTTATGAAGATAATAAACAGGATTCTACTCCCCTCCGGTGAAATTGATGATTGTGTAACACAGTTAACTTCGACTCTGATACTCATCAACTACGATAACTCTTGCTATCATCTACTTGGAATCAGTAAATGTAACAGCTACAGCAGCAAGCTTTTGAATTCACAATAATAATAAGTTTTACGACAGCAAGCTATCTTTTCTGAAGAACATAACATGGTTGATATTCACATACCTCTACACCAAACTTTTACAAGGTTCTCACAGGTTGAAATAGTGCAAGAAGTAGGATAGTACATTGCTCTTACACTAGTTATTATAGTATAGTAACAATTTAAGAGAAACTGGTTATATGCAATGTATTCACCTGCCTCTCAACGCTGAATACTTCAAATGTAGGTGGCATAATTGCCTGACATTGGCTAATAAGAAGCTCAAGTCTCAGCACATTCTTCAGGAATATGATCCACCTTTGCTATCTCCTCCACCGCCACTTTCATAACATCAGTTCTAACGCCAATATCTGTAGCATATCTGCTCAAACAGTACATTCCAGCGGTCACTGTAGCCACACCAATAGGGCTTGGGATAAGCAATTTTAGCGGAGAGGTGAGAAGGGCTGCGAACGGGGCTCCGATGACAGAAGCAGCTTGACCGCTGCTTCCAACTCCCTGTCTGTCAACTATGATAAGACCTGTTTTGCAGTAAAGGGCAAAATCCTCACAGTTGTTCTGGAAAACGTCATAGTTTCCGAATCCATTTTGAAGAAGATACATAGCACGATGGACAGCTACGTCTGGAGGGTCACATACCGCGGTGGTGCATGTACCGCCTCTTACTTTAGCGATGAAAGATGATGGAGTGACTCCATATTCAAAGCAGTAGAGAGTGCCGTTACGTAGGAAGCAGTCTAGGCAGGTGAGGACTACTCCACTTTCGGGTTGCCTGAAGCCGCAGTCAGGGAAGATTGGACATGAAGGGGTGCTTGATTTTGGATCATACATGTCGCTAAGAGACCTAATGCTGGGTCCTGTTTCTCGCCTTGGAGCAAAATGAACCACTTTGCTTCCCCCAACGTATATACCTACAAAGTGCATACTCATTACTGCTATGCTTAATTGCTTAACATAGTAAATAAACAGTATATTGCAAAAATAATTGTAATATATAGAACATGGCCCATAAAAGAACATTGCCAGACAATGCATTCGGATTACCGATATCAAAAAAAACTTATTGCACATTTCAATAGCCTTATTATAAGTCATGTAAGAAGGTTGTGCATCACGAAACAAACTTAATCAAAGATTCCAGACCAGAATGCAAGAGAGGCATATTATGCAGATGCCCATAGCTCGTTTGTATTATCACAAGGCTCTTCACTCTAAAAGAATCACCATTTCCCCCTAAGGTATTTTCACTAGCGGGCAACTGCATAAACTAATTGTAGGATTAATAACTAATCCTCCCAGGATCACAATATAGTGGCACACAATTCTCACTAATTTTGGTGGACTGTAAAGGAAGATAACAACTGATTTATTGTACTCAACGGAAATACACTCGTACAATTAAGCTAGGGAAATACAAACTTAGCCAGTACTGGTTTCCTGACTAAATGTGAATTTAATCGCACAAAGATCAGGCTAGCAGTATAGACTAAATAAGCAAAGCTTTGTAGAGAGAAGATGGAGGATTGTGAGATGTTTTTTTTTTTTTCAAGGGAAGGGGCTTCTCTATTTATAGCCAAAGGGAAGCTTGGAGATGAAGACACTTGGCAAAGGATGGGGAGAAGAGCAAGGAGAGCCATACACATGGGGAGGGAGTTCTAGCCGCCGCCGGCTTTGGGTGTGGAGGAGACACTTGGAGCTTTGTGTCATCCAAGACATACACATGGATGAGCAAGGAGCCGCCGGCTGCATGGATTATATATTCAACACTCCTCCTTAATCCATGATCTTGCTACTCCAAGCATATAACGAAATAACTCAAACTTATCACTTGAGAGACCTTTGGTAAAGATGTCTGCAACTTGTTCATCAGTCTTGCAGAACTTTAACTCAATCTTACCATCTTTGACCAACTCTCGAATATAGTGATACCTGATCCCAATATGCTTGCTTCTGCCATGAAATACTGGGTTCTTGGCTAATGCAATAGCCGACTTGTTGTCACACATAATCCTCGTGGGGCCCTCTTGCTTATGTTTCAGGTCTTCCAGTATCCGTCGAAGCCAGACTGCTTGACAAGCTGCGGTAGTTACTGCGATGTACTCCGCTTCAGCTGTAGAAAGAGCAACAACCTGTTGCTTCTTTGACGACCATGAAACCACTCCATCTCCTAAATAGAAAGCATAACCTGATGTACTCTTCCGAGTTTCCACATCACCGGCCCAATCACTGTCTGTATAACCTGTCAGACAAAATTCTTCTGTGTGAGAATACATAATCCCATAATCAATAGTACCACTGATATATCGGAGTATACGCTTTGCTGCTAGCAAGTGCGACTGCTGCGGTTTCTCCATGAACCGACTGATAAGTCCAACTCCGTACACTATATCTGGCCTAGTTGAAGTCAAGTATCGTAGACTTCCAACTATACTCTTGAAGTATGTGGGATTCACAAGCTCTCCAGTACCTTCTTTCATCATCTCCATCCTCTCTGCAACTGGTGTTCTGACCGCCTTCATTCCCTCGAACTTAAACCTCTTCAAAATATCTTTGGCGTACTTCTTCTGTGAAATGAAGATTCCACTGTCCGCCTGCTCAACCTCGATGCCTAAAAAATAAGACATTAGTCCCATGTCAGTCATCTCAAACTGACGAGTCATCGCTTCTTTGAACTCGATGAACATCTCCTCCGAACTTCCTGTGAATATCAAGTCATCCACATACAAGCATGCTATCAACATCTGTCCTTCAGTACTCATCTTGATGTAGAGTGTATGCTCGTAAGGACACTTCTGAAATTCGTTTTCCAGCATATACGTATCAATCCTCGCGTACCATGCTCGCGGGGCCTGCTTCAGTCCGTATAGTGCTTTCTTCAGCTTGTAGACATTGTTATCTTTCCTTCTCTGCACATAGCCTGGTGGCTGATCAACATACACCTCTTCTTCTAGAACTCCATTCAAGAATGCTGACTTCACGTCCATCTGGTGTATCTTCCACCTGTTTTGTGCTGCAAGTGCTATAATCATTCGAATGGTATCCATTCTAGCAACTGGTGCAAATACCTCGAAGTAATCGATACCAGGCTTCTGCCTGTATCCCTTCACCACTAGCCTTGCCTTTAACCGGTCCACCTGACCGTCGGGTCTGCACTTCGTCTTGTACACCCATTTCACTCCAATCGACTTCTTACCAACAGGTAAAGTCGTCAGCTCCCAAGTATCATTCTTCTCAATGGAAGCTATCTCTGCATCCATAGCTTGAATCCACCCTTTGTCTTTTGCTGCTTCCTCGAACGTTACAGGATCACAATCTGCAAATAGACAAAAGTTCATCATGGTTTCATCAGGTGTGTCTGGCTCATCATCTCGGTAGACCACATAGTCATGATATCGAACTGGTGGTCTTCTCTGTCGTGGTGGTAAACTGCTAGACTTTGACTCAGTTGATTTCTTAGGTGAATTAACAACTGGCGCACGCCTATCTTCTGTAGGCTCCTCCTCAATATCGACACGAGGTTCTCTAGCATCCGTTTGAGACCAATCCCAGGTCTCATCTTCGGCAAACTGTACATCTCGGCTGATAATCAACTCTCCCGTGTCAGGATCATAACACTTATAACCCTTCGTATCAGCAATGTACCCGATGAAGATGCATCGCCTACTCTTGTCGTCCAGCTTCCTCCGTCGCTGATCTGGTATATGGGGATATGCAATACACCCAAATACTCGTAGACAAGATACATCCGGCTTCACACCACTCCAAGCTTCATCTGGAGTCTTTCCTTGAACCGCCTTCGTGGGACATCGGTTCAGTAAGAACACTGCACAAGATACCGCTTCTGCCCAATAAGGCTTCGGTAGCTCCTTGGCCTTTAACATGCTTCTGGCCATCTCAAAGATTGTGCGATTCTTCCTCTCAGCAATGTCATTCTGCTGAGGTGTGTAGCTTGCAGTCAACTGCCGTCTGATTCCTTCGGCTCTGCAATAGCTTGAGAATTCATTTGAAGTAAATTCTCCTCCTCTATCTGATCTCAGCGTCTTCAAGGTGTAACCGCTTTGTTTTTCAACAAAGGTCTTGAATTCCTTGAACGTCCGGAAAGCCTCCGACTTTTCTCTCAAGAAATAGACCCAAGTCTTTCTTGAAAAATCATCAACAAGTGCCATCATGTATCGCTTTCCGCCAAGAGATTCTACCTCCACTGGACCACATAGATCCGTGTGAACCAGCTCCAATGGTTGGTTCGCTCGTCTCGCCTTTCCAACTGGAAATGGCTCTCTGTGCTGCTTCCCTCGCAAGCACGCCTCACATGGTTGACTAGGAATCTGAATCGCCGGTAGTCCTGTCACCATTTTCTTTGTCGCCAATAATTTCAGTCCGTTGAAATTTAAATGGCCAAATCTGAGATGCCACAGCCAACTGCTGTCTCTCACCATCGTCTGGAAGTTCACTTCAACTCCCTTCTTAAGAATCCACGGGAACATTCGATTCTTTGTCATAGGGACCTTTGCAACGATCCTCCGGTCTTTGCCTTCAATTGTGCAAACGCCATCTCGAATAGAAATGGAATGACCTCTCTCCGAGAGTTGCCCCAAGCTAAGTAGATTCCAACATAACCCGGGTACATAAAACACATTTGTAATAGTTACGTATGTACCGTCATTTGTCTGAATTTGGATGTCGCCTTTGCCCATGACTTGGATTTGCGACTTGTTTCCAAAATTGACTTCAGCACGAGCGGATTCGTCTAAGCGAGAGAATAACTCCTTTCTCCCGCTCATATGATTGCTGCATCCGGAGTCAAGATACCACATGTCTGTGTAGCCTTCACAGGTCTCCTTCGTCTTGCACGCTAGAACCATGTTTCCATGCGCCTCGGAAGCATAAGCTTGCTCCACTCGCTCATTTGCTCGGCATTCAGACTTGTAGTGTCCGAACTTCTGACATTTGTAACACTGGACTCTGGACTTGTCACGCCCTCCAGTATCACCACCTCGAGCTTGCTGAATATTGCTGCTACTGGCTTGGTCTCGTCCACCGTTATAATTTCGGCCTCCTCCTCGGCCTTGTCCACGTCCTCGACCTCCACGGTAACCTCCGCGAGTTCGTACTTCGACTCGGCTTTGCAAAGCCTGCTCCTGACTAGAGCCGTTCGCCTTCTGGTTTATCCGTTGCTCGTGTGAACCCAGCGAACTCATGAGTCGATCAATCGACATCTTTGATGTGTCGTTTCCTTCTTCAATAGCTGCTACGACATGTTCAAATTTAACGGGTAACGAGCGTAATACCTTTTCGACGACTCGTTGTTCCTCCAGCGCTTCCCCGTTAACTCTCAAATTGTTAACGACCGCTTGAACCCGTTCACAGTATGTTGACACGCTTTCCGAGTCAGTCATTCGTAGTGACTCGAAATCTCCTCTCAGTGTCTGTAGACGCATCCGCATGACTCTTTCATCGCCTTTGTAAGCGTTCTTTAAAATAGTCCATGCCTTGTGGGATGTCTCTGCCTCTGATATTTTTTCAAATATCGGTTCCTCCATAGCTTGAAAGATCGCAAATAACGCTTTCTGATCTTTCTTACGAGTATCCGCCAATAAATCTCTATCTTCCTTTTCAAGCTTGTCAAAAGCCTCTCCGACTACTTCGGTGTAGCCCGTCTCGACCAAACTCCATAAATCTTGGGACCGGAAAAAAGCCTTTAATTGGATAGACCAATTTTTGAAATTCCGCCCGTTGAATTTCGGTATCAGAAGTGGAATTGTGTTCGACATAATTGAACCACAATACTAAAATATCGCTCCTGATATTTTGTACGCAACACTCGCTCTGATACCAATTGTAGGATTAATAACTAATCCTCCCAGGATCACAATATAGTGGCACACAATTCTCACTAATTTTGGTGGACTGTAAAGGAAGATAACAACTGATTTATTGTACTCAACGGAAATACACTCGTACAATTAAGCTAGGGAAATACAAACTTAGCCAGTACTGGTTTCCTGACTAAATGTGAATTTAATCGCACAAAGATCAGGCTAGCAGTATAGACTAAATAAGCAAAGCTTTGTAGAGAGAAGATGGAGGATTGTGAGATGTTTTTTTTTTTTCAAGGGAAGGGGCTTCTCTATTTATAGCCAAAGGGAAGCTTGGAGATGAAGACACTTGGCAAAGGATGGGGAGAAGAGCAAGGAGAGCCATACACATGGGGAGGGAGTTCTAGCCGCCGCCGGCTTTGGGTGTGGAGGAGACACTTGGAGCTTTGTGTCATCCAAGCCATACACATGGATGAGCAAGGAGCCGCCGGCTGCATGGATTATATATTCAACACTAATAATCACTTTCTGTATCAAGCACCAAAATATGGAGACAGTTATAGTTAATTGGATCAAAGTCATCCATTTTAGTATCAAGTATTGACGGCAGTCAAAAGAATCTTAAATATCCAAGAATGCCAATGTACAAGTCTACAAGTCAAAAATTGTCTTTAACATCAAGACTACGTATCTAACTCATGGCAAGCGGCAAACCATGAAACAAAAATCAGACAACCATCAGCACGATTCGATTAGGCCCTCCAGACAAACCCAATTTTCTAATATAGCACGGACAAAAGTCACAAAAGCATTATATAATAACAAAGTATAACAAACTGGAACTGGAACCACATCAAAGATGAACAAAATTACCATGGTGAGAGTATGCAAAGACAGCTCTGTAAGTGTAGATGTGATCTCCTGGCTTGATCTCACTCCTCTCCACCCTGTTAGTCAGTAACCCCATCTCCACACAATTACCTAATCCTCACAACCAAAGTCCCAACCTTTCTGACTTACAAAGGCCTTATCCTCCAATTCTTCAATCAAAATTCCAAAACTGAAGGAATTAAACACAACCAACCAAATGCGAGTCTGATTGGATGCCCTAAATCTGAAAATCTCTACACCTCCATAAACAACCCAACAATGTGAAATTAGTCATAGGATGAAGATTACGAAAATGGGGGTTGATGAGATCTAATCAATTTCCAGAAAGCTGATCCCCAATGCGCCTTCGTTAGGTCATGCTTTTTTGTAGTCGTTGGGTTTTATTCTTTCTTAGGATGCTTTTCATGTCACGGTCGAAGAAAAGTATGTCCCGTTAACAAGCGATTTCCAAACTCAAACGGCATCGTTTCATTCCTTTGCAAATAAAATAAGAAAATCTGTAACAAGCCCATTCCTACAAGTCAACGACCGTTTCGATACGATTGATTATAAAAAATAAATTAATCAATTTGGCTTCGCCCGGGTTCGAACCGGAGACCTTCAGTGTGTTAGACTGACGTGATAACCAACTACACCACGAAACCAATCTTGGGGGCTTACTGTTTTGTTACTAATATAGCGTCTTTTGTTTGAGTTGATGATATGCATGGACGTGTGTCGCTGACGCGAACACGAAGGCAACAAATCAACACAATTATACAAAGTGTGCGTTGCGAGTGTTACTAGTCTCGTGAACTTTCTGCCGCAACTGGAACCAGGGGGCTTGTATTGAATCTCAAACCAAAGCCGCCACTGTTTTATCCCTCCTGACCCTGATTCATTCATCTCGAGCTCGTCATCAGAATCTGCTGCCACATTCTCGGCATCCCTCCTTTACATAAACTGAAGGGGTTGTAGCCTTGTTGGAAAGGTTTAATCTTGCTCCATTTGGGGTTCGCGGTTTGTGGCTTAAGATGACGAAAGTTGGTTCCTTGATTTTCTACCGTATTTATTGCCTTCAGTTGTATCAGAGTCCAAATGGGTGATCGTTTGTGTTGATCGCTTTGAGTAACTATCAGCAGCAATTGTGTTTTGTTTTTTGCACGGAAGGTGTTTGATTGTTTGCCTTGATGGAGGGTGAGAGCTGTGAAGAGAGTGATTACATTGAGATGGACCCAAATGGTCGTTATGTCCGGGTATGATTATGTTTTCTCTGACTCTTTACTCATACTTATTTTTGTTAGAAATGATTGTGACTGAAGTGCTTGTGCATATTCATTCCGGTCTATTTGTATTGGTGTCACTATCTTTTCCTACGAAAATTTATGTTGATGTGCATATCATGTGTCCTTCGAAATGTTGATGAATCCACAAGTACAGAAGCTTTTCAAATTTGGGGTTTGTTTGGTTTTATGTTGGTTTATTGATGTTTGTTACTCTTTTAATCATTGCAGTCTGAAGAGGTCTTAGGCAGGGGGGCATTCAAGACAGTGTATGCATCCAAAAGCTATATTTTCTATTTTATTTTTTTTATTTGTCTGTGTATCATTGTTGATACGAGACTTGGTTTATAGATCAGATTTGATAAAAAAAAATTCAGAGTTTTGGAAACTTGGTTGGTTATATAGAGGCTTCGATTTTTGGCATGTGCAGCTATAGGGCCTTTGATGAAATCGATGGAATAGAAGTTGCTTGGAACCAGATGAGGATTGATGATGTGATTGCTTCGGTTAAACATTTGGAAAATCTTTACTCTGAAGTTTATCTGCTTCAGTCCTTGAAACATGACAACATTATCAAATTCTTTAGTTCCTGGGTGGATGAGGAGAAAAAAAGTGCTGTCATGATAACTGAGCTCTTCACGTCTGGAAATCTAAGGCAGTGAGTTCCCTTTATTGGTACATATCTTTATAGAAAACTTTCGTAGTATTTTTTACATTAACTACTCTGTTAATATTCATTAGATATCGCAAGAAGCATAAGAATGTTGATTTGAAGGTTATAAAGAAATGGGCAAAGCAGATTCTCCATGGTTTAGTATACCTTCACAGTCACAAACCACCCGTTATACACAGAGACTTAAAATGCGACAATATATTTGTTAATGGAAATCATGGTGAAGTCAAAATTGGAGACCTTGGATTAGCAACTGTCATGCAGCAACCAACTGCTCACAGTGTTATAGGTAAGCATTTCTTTCTTCAATATGTACTCTTTGTTTACGGGTTTTTAGGGTTTTCTTTCTTTCTTAACCATTGCTTACTTATTCTGCATCAGGAACACCTGAGTTTATGGCACCTGAACTTTATGAGGAGGAGTACAATGAACTAGTCGACATATATTCTTTTGGGATGTGCATATTAGAAATGGTTACTTTCGAATATCCATACAGTGAATGCAGGAACCCTGCTCAAATATACAGGAAGGTTACCTCTGTAAGTAATCTGTTCTCAGGATTTCTATGTGCGTCCTTCCGGTGAATCAATTCAGGTTATGAACTAGTTGTTATTTTTTTACTTACAGGGCATTAAACCTGCTTCACTTGAAAAGGTTACTGATTCTCAAACCAAGGCATTTATAGAAAAATGTTTGGTTCCAGCATCTGAACGACTTTCAGCTGAAGAGCTACTAAAAGATAGTTTTCTTTGTTACGAGGATTCAAGAGGGCTTATTCTCAAACCTTTGCTGTTTCCAATCCAATTACCAAAAGCTGATGATTCACCCAAATCAGAACGATTTCATTCCATGGAAGTTGATTCTGACCACAAACAGCTGTCTTTGGGCTCTACAGAAAGTCCCTCTGGTACAGTTTTGGAACTCCAGAGGATGAACGAGCATATTGAGTTTAGGCTGAGGGGTAAGAAAAATGATGACAATGACAATTCCATATCACTAACCTTACGCATTGCGGACTTACACGGTGAGTGGATACCCTATTGTTTGTTACTGTTCCCAATGATAATTCAGTGTCATAGCAGCTGAGCGGCTATCAATCTTTTATTTGCAGGACATGTTAGGAATATAAATTTTCTCTTCTACCTCGACACAGACAGTGCTTATTTGGTTGCAAAGGAGATGGTTGAGGAGCTGAACCTTATGGTTCAAGACATTCCTTTTATTGCTGAGTTCATTGTTTATTTGATAATGAAGATATCACCTGGTTGGAAGGGCTCCTCACATAGTGCTATAATATCACCAAAAGACATCTCCCCAGTTATTGGCAGTCACATAAATTGTACTGATTTTCCATGGGGGTCGGTCATAACAAGTGAAAAGCTCTCCAATTTGGTTGTGGAACAACAAGTACCAGGTACGACAAATGAAGGAGACAACTTTTGTACGAACAAATCTCTGGTCTCCACTCACGCAGACTACGAAAGGAACTCACCAGATTCCGCAATCACATACATGTTTCTTGAAGATGCCACTGATAAAAACATGGCAACTCCAAGCCACACTTCCTCTGCTCATCCATCTTCATCCTTCAACGAGTGCAACTTTTATGGAGATGAAGCATCGTCGCCAATGGAGCCAGGCTCCCGTTTAGCAAAGGCATTTCAAACTCATACTGTCTCCAGCCTAATGAGCTGCTATTCGTCACTATCACTCTCTGAAAAAGACATGGACACAGAGCTAAAGACAGAACTGGATGCAGTTGAGTTGCAATACGGACGCATGTTCATAGAACTAGCAAGGATGAAGGAAGAGTCTATAGCGGCTGCAAAAAGGAGATGGATGACCAAAAAGAAGATGCATGATCACCATTGACAGTCATTAAACCCACTCAAAATTGCTGAATAGTAAATACCCAAAACTCCTATGTACATAGCTGATAGCTCCAAGATTTATAAAGAGCTGTAAAAAGACTAGCTCAATTTGTAACCTGACCTCAGATATCTTTAATGAAAACAATTTAATAAAGATCTCAGCTGTCTTCCTTCTGTTTTCTCAAACTTCACCGCCTGTTTTGATGTTGAACCGTTTTTGTGATTGCTGTCTGTGTATGATTTTTTTTTTTTAAATTAAAAAGGGATTGGAAGTCTGTCAGACGACCACATGACCATCCAGGACCTCCGAGAAGGATACCCATAACGATCATCTACTGCAAATATAAAATATATTTTAATTGTTAATAATACTTTTTATATTATTTGGAGTTAACTTTAATCAATAAATATATATTATATTTTATCTTTATAACTTAGCGGTCGAAAAATAAATCAATCAATATGAAAAAAAAAGTAAATAATATGAAGTTAAGTGTGATTTAATAGTAAAATATACTTTAATTGAAATGTAAATCAAAAAATCAACCTCATATTCATATTTAATATTAGTTAAGTTTAGACATAAAATCTTCACAGCTAAGTTGGTATTGTTTAGAACACAAACATGCATGAGGGGCTGAATCATTTTTTACAAAAATCAAGAGGGTTCTTGGCCCCCATGGAATCGCCCCTGATCTAGCCGTTAATCACGCTCTGGTCGAGTGGCTATATATCCTCGTCCTATAGAACAGATCATGTTCAAGTAAGGTCTGTGTATGATTGAATCCGATCTACTTGAACTGAAATTAACTTATCTGAACTTAACTTAATTTTGACATCCGGCAGAATTTATATTTATTTTGTTAATATTTGAACTTATTGTTGAATATATAATTATATATTTAGTGATGATGATGATGATGATGATGATGATGTTAGTAATTATTTTTAGGAAACAGATCAAATAAAAACAAGGGTTATAAATAAAAACAAAAAACCCAATTAAATATTGTCACGTGTATATTTTGACCAATCGTAATTCGGGACGCTTTTTGTAAATAAAAAAATTAAAACGGACTTATTTAAAAATACATAACATATGCTAGGGTATAATCATCCTGAAAAATTTACACAGTAATATCCAGACTTAACTTAAGTCTGAATATTATTGTTTTAAGTCTGGATATTGTTGTTTAAGTCTGGATATTGCTGTTTTAAGTATGGATATTACTGTTTTACGTATGGATATTGCTGTTTAAGTCTTGATATAGCTGTTTTAAGTCTGGATATTGCTGTTTAAGTCTGGATATTGCTGTTTTAAGTCTGATTATTAAGTCTGATCATTCCAAGTTAAGTCTGATCATTCCGATTAAGGCTGATTATTATGTCTGATCATTCCAAGTTAAGCCTGATCAGTGCAAGTTAAGTCTGATCATTGCAAGTTAAGCCTGATCATTAATGTTTAATTTTGGATATTGCTATTTTTAGTCTGATTATTAAGTCTGATAATTCCGAGTTAAGTTTTATCATTTCAATTATGTCTGATTATTATGTCTGATTATTAGTCTGATCATTGCAAGTTAAGTCTGATCATTGTTGTTGTTTAAGTCTGGATATTACTCTTTTTAAGTCTGATTATTAAGTCTGACATTCCAAGTTAAGTCTGATCATTGCAAGTTAAGTCTGGATATTGTTGTTTTAAGTCTGATTATTCCAAGTTAAGTCTGATCATTGCAAGTTAAGTCTGATCATTGCAATTTAAGTCTGGATATTGCTGTTTAAGTCTGAAATTGATGTTTTAAGTCTGATTTTAAGTCTGATCATTGCAAGTTAAGTCTGGATATTGCTGTTTAAGTCTGGATATTACTGTTTTAAGTCTGATTATTAAGTATGATCATTGCAAGTTAAGTCTAAATATTGATGTTTAAGTCTGGATATTGCTGTTTTAAGTCTGATTATTAAGTCTGATCATTCCAAGTTAAGTCTGATCATTCCAATTAAGTCTGATTATTATGTTTGATCATTCCAAGTTAAGTCTGATCATTGCAAGTTAAGTCTGGATATTGTTGTTTAAGTCTGATTATTAAGTCTGATCATTGCAAGTTAAGTATGGATATTGTTGTTTAAGTCTGGATATTATTGTTTTAAGTTTGATTATTAAGTCTGATCATTCCAAGTTAAGTCTGAAAATTTCAAGTTAAGTCGGTTCATTTTAATTAAGTCTGATCATTTCAAGTTAAGTCTGATCATTCCAATTAAGTCTATTATTATGTCTGATCATTCCAAGTTAATTCTGATCATTCCAAGTTAAGTTTGATCATTCCAACTAAGTCTGATTATTATGTCTGATCATTACAAGTTAAGTCTGATCATTGCAAGTTAAGTTTGGATATTGCTGTTCAAGTCTGATTATTAAGTCTGATCATTCCCATTAAGTCTGATTATTAAGTCTGATCATTCCAAGTTAAGTCTGATCATTGCAAGTTAAGTCTGGATATTGCTGTTTAAGTATGGATATTATTGTTTTAAGTCTGATTTTTAAGTTTAATCATTCCAAGTTAAGTCTGATCACTCCAAGTTAAGTCTGATTATCTTGTCTGATCATTCCAAGTTAAGTCTGATCATTGCAAGTTAAGTCTGATCATTGCAATTTAAGTCTGGATATTGCTGTTTAAGTCTGGATATTGTTGTTTTAAGTCTGATCATTCCAAGTTAAGTCTGATCATTGCAAGTTAAGTCTGGATATTGCTGTTTAAGTATGGATATTGTTGTTTTAAGTCTGATTTTTAAGTTTGATCATTCCAAGTTAAGTCTGATCATTCCAAGTTAAGTCTGATTATCTTGTCTGATCATTCCAAGTTAAGTCTGATCATTGCAAGTTAAGTCTGATCATTGCAATTTAAGTCTGGATATTGCTGATTAAGTCTGGATATTGTTGTTTTAAGTCTGATCATTCCAAGTTAAGTCTGATCATTCCAATTTAAGTCTGATTTGAAATTCGGTATATGTGAAATGACTATAATGCCCATCCGTGTTATATCCAAGATTTTGACGAAATTAGACACGTGTCAGCTTGAAATCCGATTTTTAGTTTTCATATATAATAGTAATTTTTACCTGAACCGCACTCTTATTTTTATTCCTTAAATAGAATTGGAAAAGTTGTTTTTAATATATTTTTGCAAAACTTAAAATTACACATTTTCAGTTCTCTTGAAGATTGGATTAGTCATTTTCATTATCTAGAGTGAGCCATGGGCGGATCCACATTGAAGCTAATGGGGGCAGCTGCCCCACTCATTTTTTTCAATTTCTCAATTTTAGTAGGATAATTGGCTTAATGCATTAATAATTTTAACATTTGCCCCCAATGATTTTTATACCATGCCCCCAATAATCCAAGAATAAATTTAAATTTATTATAATACTCTTAATTATGTAATAAATTTACTTAGTTTCAGTCCACTTTCAGCCGAGTTAAATATAGATTAAAACTCACTTAAAAGAAAAATCAAATTTTATTAACAATAACTCGTTTTTCACCCGTATCAAATCCTGCATAGGCGAATTTAACAAAAAAAAATTCTCGAAAAGCTCCATTGCGACAAAAGCACTTCTGAAGAATTTTTTTTGCCCCCAGTAAAAAAAATGCTGGATCCGCCATTGGAGTGAGCAAAACTATACAGCTGGGTTTTGTTTTATTCTCAGTAGTCAAACCACTTGATAAAACGTATGGAATCTGATGTTTCAAGCACACAAGGCAAGCAACCAGATACCATTTCAGAGTAGGTTGCATGGTTATAATGTATTACACTGGGTGGTTGGGTGATCTTGGTATGAAGGGAAGGTTGGGAACATTACTACTTCATGGCTGTGTGGCTGGGTGGTTAGGAAGGTTGATGATGAAATGATTTATTATGACTACTTGTTGAATATTATAAAGAGACAAGAGCAACATTGTTGAATTTGAAAAACAGAGCTGATTGACGTAGCGAATCAGAAATCGACGGATCTCATATCGTTTCTCAGGTACAAACCATGACTTGTTTGAAGCTGTGTGATTCGAGTTTGTGCTTAAGGTGATGATGATTTGAATTTTTGGGAGTTTTGGATATTCTTTTTTTTGAATTCGGAGTGTTCCATTGATAACGTGCTTTTTATTGTTTTAGTTGTACGAATATGGCACCTTGGAGTACTGAAGAAAGTCGCAGGTTTTTCACAATTTTAAATGAGTATAAAAATGTCGATAACATTAGAACTTATGACTGGAAAAGGATTGAATGCATTTACAACTCACAAACCACGAATACGAAGACTGTGAGAGAGCTTACGAACCATTATAGAACTTGTAAAGGAAAATGGATAGCTTGTATTGCAATGAATGAGATGGCAGGAACAGATTTCACTGATGAAGGATTGCCTACTGCATAGGATCTTATAGCGAAAAATTTACGGCATTCTATGAGGTATAATTTGCAATTTTTGAACCATTTATTTGTCAACATTTTTAATATTGCTTCTAAGATTTGTACTTTATATTTTTTATGTTGCAGACTCACGGATACTATGGGAGGTATGTGACCAGGAACAAACTGTCAGATACGGATCTCTGGGGTCTAGTATTTTCAACAGCATAACAACCGCCATTAATATTAAATTGCTTATCTCAAGTAAAGTAATTGCATATTAAAATTGCAATTCGTATGAACGATCATTTGATAATTTGCATTAGGGTAAACTACAAAAATATGACCTGAACTACCATGTCATTTCAAATCAAGTACCAAACTATCAAAAGTTTCAATTTAAGTACTGAACTATTAACTCATTTCAAATCAAGTACTGAACTATCAACACAGTTTCAATTTAAGTACCGAACTATCAATTCTTTTCAATTCAAGTACCGAAACATAAAATTATTGTTGTTGATTTAATATTTGAATATTAAAAATATAAAAAAATCATAATATAATATTACGTTATATAATTTTAATGATGAGTATTTTTAGTTCACTTATCACTTATAGTACGGTATTACTTATATAATAAGTATTCATTTTAACAAATATTTTAATTGATATAAATATCTTTACTAAATTAAAAATTATTTATCTGTTAAATTTACATGCATTTATTTTTGGGTTGTGTGTTTCAATTCAATTATTTGAACGTGAGTCGCGTGAATTGTTAACCAATCGAACGAAATCGATTAAATTGAACATTCAAAACTCACTTGCGATGATTTTCGACATCAATGGAACAATAAAAAATAGCTGAAACGAACAATCGACTTTCCTGGGAATATGAAGAACAGTATTTCGACCTGCCGCGCGTTTTGCATTGACATTACCGCCGCGTTTTGCATAGACATTAGCTCTAATGTCCAAATGAAACGCGGTGCAGCCATAATGTTTACACTAAACGCGGAGGGGAAGTTTCGCGCGTTTTTCCTCTACGTTATGACCGCTGCGTTTTTCATAGACATTATCTCTAATGTCCAAATGAAACGCGATGCAGCCATAATGTCTCTATTAGACGCGGCAGGCACTGATCATGCAAACAAATGGCGACTTGGAAAGCTTGAACGTGGAAGTGTTTGATACATGTGTTGCGTCTGTGTTAGAATTTGATGAAAACCTAGTGTTTTTTTATGGAAACAGCGAATTCCTTCATCTGGAGGGTCAAATTCGCGTTTTACTCTTCTTTCAATCGTTTTTGTTATATTGTTTTTGGTATTGAATAAACAGTCTTCGCCAACGAGGTTTTGATTTATAGTTCCTTGCATTACACACGCTGCATCAGAGAGAATAAAAAAATTCAAAAAAAATAATTTTTTATTCATGAATAGTAAAAAAAAGTTTTCCGCGGGATGGCATTGCTGTGCAGAATATGCAGAAATGCTGGTACTGTTCGCTAAATAATAATAGAAATTATTCCTTGAGAAAGTTTTCGAGGAGATAATATGCTACAACGAGTGCGGATGCCCTTACGCAACATCGTTGACAAATCAGAGTGAAAAGCAAGCTTTGAATATGCGTAAGGAAAAGCCAGATCTTGAAGGTTGGCAAAATTTACTGGGTTGTTGACAAAATTTAATAAAAGCACTCGTTACAAAAATCAGCCACGCTGCTCCCGTTCTCTATTCTTCGCAGTCAGATTTGGGCGTGTCCAAAATCGAAAAATAGATTTGCCCCACTTTGCGAATTCATCTCGTTCCTCAGGTATATATACCCACACTCGTCAGTCTCTTTCGATTCCGTTTACAAGATTGGATCTGGCCAATGTTCTTCTTTTTCGGATTCCAGTTTGCTTTTGATGTTCATTTGAAAATGCAGCGACTCATGAAAGTGTCTTTGATGTTCAATCGGTTCCTGCTCAATCGTTTTCAAAGTTATCTATGAAAATGCAGTGATTCTTTGTGAGTTGTTTTTGATGTTCAATTGTTTCCTGCTCAATCTTTGATGTTCAGTTTGTTTGTGCCTGGTTTATTGGGTGTTTCAAGTTTATAGTTTTGGATGTGTGAACTTCCGAGTTTTGGATTTTCTGTTTCTCTATTTGTAGTAAGAATATGGCACCAAAAAAAATTGGAGTACCGGAGACATATAAAGATGCCGGTAACAATACAACTGTATCAAGAGAATCACATTGAAGTTGTACTCGGAGAGAATCAGGATATTCAGTATCGAGGTCGTAAAGGAGACATATAATGTAATTATAAATTTGAGAATATACTAAGAACAAAAACTTCGCAGGTAAATATTATTTAGTTGACTCTGGTGATCCGAATACACTAGGGTATCTGGCTCCTTATAAACACATCATATGCCAAATTTCAGACATGGTCAGTCGCCAAGTGGGATTTATGAAAATTCAATTATCGACATTCATCTTACAACTATTGAGAGAGCTTTTGGTATTTTGAAAACCACATGGAAGATACTTCGGACTATGCCTCTATGCCTCAAGTTTCAGACAAATTTCAAATTGCTATAATTTTGACCACATTTACGTTGCACAACTTTATTCGCATGCATACACTGAGATACCTATTCAATTACATGAGGAGGTGCAGCCGTGCAGGGTACATCAGATTCGGACTTATTCGGATTATTACGAAAAGCCTAGTTGAATGAAGTGCAAGATATGATAACACTGAGAATGCGACCCTGCATTCCCAGCCTTACAATACATAAAACAGTAAACAGGTAATCTTCCTTCCTCTAGTAAGCCTCCGACTCTGCTCCTCACCTTGGCCTCCTGATTGGTGACCGGCTGCTCATGAAAAAAAAAACAGAAAATGAGACACTAAAAATTATGCAAGTCATTATTCAAGTACTAAAAAATATGTGCATGCCTGCGGTATCTGCCATTGTCAGGGCTACGATGCCTCCCAACATCAGGGCTACGGTGCCTGCCAACATCAGGGCTCCGGTGCCTGCCATAGGCTGCTGGAGCATCATATCGATCATAAACTGGACTTCTTGGTCTACTGTATTCAGGGCTGGGACGGTTCCTTCCATAGTCAGGGCTTGGGCGGCTTCTGCGATACACAGGGCTTGGAGAACGCCTGTATGGACTGTCCCCGCGCCTGCCACCTCTTCTAGGAGGGCTGTCATATTTATTGTCCCTCTCACTGTCATCTTTCAGAGCATACTCCACTGATACAACTCTGTCCATAATCTTGCTGTAAAAAGTGAATGGATGTTAAGAAACTTTGACAAGTTAAACAATGCTAACCAAAACAATGACATTAACAAAAGCATTGCATACCTCATGTGAGTGCACTCAAGAGCTTTGGTGGCATCTTCCTGTATTTCAAATTGAACAAAGGCAAAGTTTCGCCTAATACGCACATTGAGGATCTTTCCATATGGCTCAAAATGCCTCTCTATGTCACGAACACCAGTGCGCACTGGATCAAAGTTAATGACAAACAAAGTCTTAGTGGGTCTTTGATTTGCCACTGACTTGGAGCCATCACGGGGATTTCCGCGTTCACCCTGTTGAAATTCAAATATGGGGCAGTGGGGCACCATAACATTAACAGGCATGCTAGGAAAATATCTAAGCAGGCTTAAAGAAAATGAGAAATAGAAATATTACATACCCTTGCCCATTCGACAGATAATCGGCGCTTGTCATAACCAAATGGCATCTGATCCAGACCACGGATAGCATCCTCAGCATCGCGTTCATCCTCAAAATACACAAATGCAAACCCTATCATAACAAATCAGAGGCAGGTGTGGCAGTCAGAAGATCACATATGGCCACTGAAGGAGATTGCATAGCAGTCGAATCATGAAAATCTTTTCCTCCAACAAGAACAAGTGACATATAACACCATGCATCTGAAAAGCTGATGATAAGGAAGAACAGGCAGTGACGAAGAACTAAATCAGGCAGGCGTACTAAAGGTCTAAAGTCCAGTATTTCATGGATTCATCACCATTGACAGCATGGTTGAATAATAGTTGGCATGGCATGAAAGATTAGAGATGATCCTTCTGTAATCTCTGTAGGATGTCAAGGCAGGGAAGACAAGGCATGCAAGGCAAACTTAAAGTGTCCCATTATTATCAGTATTGGAAGTCACGTTAGCCTAGGCAGTTAAGCAGACAAGAGGCATTTGGTTGTTGAGGGAAAGAAATGCATGATGTTGCCAACTGATGGTTGAAAGAAACGAGCTGGAAGTGGTTTCCTTTGCAGTACTAGTAAATTTGTAATAAGTAGAGCCACTAGATACAAGCTCATTTCCCTTAGCAAACAATCCTGCGTCAAAAGAAATATTTAAATACCAAGATTACCAAAAGATAGCAACTTTGAGCTCATTTACCCGCATCAGGATCTAAATGGCTGACTTACCATTAATGAGCAGTACAATGAATCAAATCTCTGAATTTCAAAGACAAGAAAGAAAAAACCCGGGAAAAGTATAATCCTAGAAAACCTAAAATGGATCCTTCAAGCTTTTCCCACTAAAAAATTTCCTAATCTAGCCTGACTTTATTTTATTACTAAATCAAAGCTCTACTCACAAAGCTACATACAGACTCAACAAATTTACCACCCCGAAAAACAAGTAATGAAAGCTCCAATAATTGTCAGTAAAATCAAAATTGCAAAATTTAAAACTTGCAACACATGAAAAAGAAAAAAACATATAACATCCAAACCCTAGACCAGTAAAGGTGTACCAGATTTCATGTCGACACGCTCGACCCTTCCATACTTGGAAAAAAGGCGCTCTAAATCAGACTGACGAGTCTCGTACTCGAAATTCCCACAGAAAACAGGCCTCATCTTCTCCGACAAACGATTTCGAAACCTGAAAATCAACCAACAAACGAAATCATAAGTATGTCGAATTGCACAGACAGAAGCGGCTTATTAACGACTTTAGACTGCTCGGAATCTGCAGAATGCACGGACTGAAACGAGTGAAAAGATGAAGACTTACCAATCCGACGAGATGAAAACCCTAGAAGAAAATTGTAATGGGCGAAGATGAAGATGATTCTGAGCGAGAGGAATGGTTCAAATAGCTGAGAATCGTTTCCGGTCCGACCTACAATTCTGTGGGGTTAATTTTAGATATGCCATTTTCTGAGTTTCATATTTCACAGATGCCATAGGTTTGAGTTTTATTTCACAGATGTCATAGCTTCCATTTTTGTGCACATGTGGATGCTGAGTTGGATAAAAATGGGCCACATAGAACATAAAATTGATGGTGTGGCAATGACGTGGAAAAAAAATTAATAAATTAATATAAAAATTCAAAAACTCAAAAAATTTATAAAAATGAATATGTTTAAATTTGATGTTTAAAAGGAATATGTCCAAATAAAAATTTATTTGTAGCAGAAATTTACAAAAAAAATAAAAATATATTTCATTTTGTGTTTAATTTTTTTTAAAGTTTCTAATTTTTATTTATCAAATAATTTATATTCCTTTTTATTAAAAATTGTATTTTTATAAATTTTTGAGTTTTTGAATTTTTGTATGTTCCCCTACAAATTTATCTAACAAACTGATTCATCACAAACAGATAAGATAAAATTCAAACACTCAAAAAATTTATAAAAATCCAAAAAAGGAATATAAATTATTTGATAAAAAAAATTAAACACAAAATGAAATATATTTTTTTTTTTTGCAAATTTCTGCTACAAATAAATTTTTATTTGGACATATTCCTTTTTAAACATCAAATTTAAACATATTCTTTTTTATAAAATTTTTGAGTTTTTGAATTTTATATTAATTTATTATATTTTTATTCCACGTCATCAATTTTATGGTCCATGTGGCCCATTTTTATCCAACTCAGCATCCACATGTGCAAAAAAATGGAAGCTATGGCATCTGTGAAATAAAACTCAAACTATGGCATCTGTGAAATATGAAACTCAGAAAATGGCATATCTAAAATTAACCCCAATTCTGTTTAGTTTACGGTTCGTCTTTAGTTTAAGGTAAATGGGTTAATTAGCAATGTTACTTTATTTTTTTTGCAATTTAGTCCAAAAACACTAAAATGAAAATCGGAATAATTCAGGCCACGATTTGAAATGACATGGTAGTCCAGATAACCTTTTTGTAATTAACCCTTAGTTTAATTGAACCGGGTTGTTGAAGTGTTTCTCTTGGATGAAGTTGGATCACAATTTCCTTTCCTTTTCTTTTTTTTTTTTATAAGAGTTGGATCACAATTTCAGTTTTCGAACTGCTTACATTTTCAAAATTACTTCCTTATAAAAAAAATCTTTTTTTTTATTATCAAAATTACTTAAGTTTCAGTTTTAAGGTATGTTTTTTTCCTTGTATGAGACAGGTACAAAATACAAACCATATCTGTATCTTTGTTTGTTCAAAGATATTTGTATGGTCCGTATGGACCACCTCGATTTCTCTAAGCTACTGATATATATCATTTATGGGATACCGGCAAAACGTTAGGGTGTTCTTCCCTCAGTGTTCACGAAGGCATTTTCGTATGAGACCGTTATGAGACGTATTCGTCCCCTAGGAAGTGTAATATACTTGACCAGTTCTGGAGAGCATTAACGGCTTCTTTTCTCGTCTCTATGTTTTCATCTGATAACAACGGCAAAAATAAACTCAGTACACAGCTGTTTAACTAGTTCTGATTTTACTGTGATCACTAGGGGTGGGCGCGGTGCGGGTTGGTACGGTTTTAAGGGTAAATCCGCAACCGCACCGCATAATCTGGTTTGGAAATTTTTCAAACCGCAAACCGCATTACAAAAGTAAAAACCAAATATGCACCGCACCACATTATGTGGTGCGGTGCGGTTTGGTTTAAAACCCGCATTACAAAAGTTTAAAACTTATATGCTTCTGCTACAATTATTTGACTTGTTTATCTACAACAACAAAGCTTCAAACATTAAAATCGGATGTTACAAACAATGCTGAAACATTCAAATGACAAAAGATGTACAAATCAAACCCTAAACATAAGAGCCAACCAAAATTTAATTAAATTTTGTGTTTTGGGTATGGGGTTGGGCCTGAAATTATATGATTTGTTTTTTAAACGTATTAATTTTGATTATTTAATTATTTAATTATTAGATTATTTAATTATTTAATAATTAATTATATATGCGGTGCGGTGCGGTGCGGTGCGGTTTAAACCGGGTTGTTTAAGATAAAGAACCGTGTCCGCACCGCTTTATTTGGTTGCGGTGCGATTTTTGACAAATCGATGTTTTCCAAAAGCGGTGCGGTTAACCGAACACGCTTTTGCGGTGCGGAACGGGCGATTTTTGCCCACCCCTAGTGATCACTGAAAATTCCATTTCACCCATGGTCTTCGTTATTAGCACTTTGACATCTTCAGGCCCTGTTTAGGAAATTGAGACATTAATTCCACATCTGAAACACCACAGACCGAATTAGTTTCATCTGTAAAGGTTTGCCGTTGATGTATATATATATATCGAAATTGGCTGGCACAGGGCGGAAGCGGTGTGCCGCAGAACTGTAGCTTCCGAGCTCTCTTCGCTAGGGTTTGTGGAATTTCGCCAGAGAGATTGAAGAAGAGGCGTCTGAATTACGAATTACGCAGTGAATAAGTTTAATAATATTATTTTAGGTCAATAATGCCCTTTATCGTCTTTCAATTTTAACGGAGAATTAACTCCTGTTAAGTTTTAAATACAAATCTTAATCGTAGATCTTAGAAAATGAACGCATCTGATTACTTTATACTTTGTACTCTAAAAGCACTTCCAACCTGAACCGTCCCCTATATATATATATATATATAAAAGAAACCTGATGATAAAAGCTGAAGCAACGGTTTTAAGTAATTTGCCTTCGCCATTTGTAGATTATGTATGATGTTTGGACATTCCAAAAGCTCCTGGGCTCGTTTGGCTTCTTGAATATCGTCGCTTCTTGACATGGTATAACCAGGAGCAGAATACATCCGTGAACCTTCCCTAATGAGTCCAGTAACCAGTCAGGCTCAATGCACGACTGATATCTTTCATTGTAGCCTCCAAGCGCTATAAGACAGTGTAGAATCGGACATGTTTTTGCAAAGCGACTCGTTCAGGATAGGAAGCATCATGTTCAGATGAGCTGATACTAATGCAAAACTTTCTTGTTCAATGAGAACATCTTTTGCAGGCACACACATTTCCATGACCGCCTAAATCGTTTGAGTGACTGATACTGAAATCGGGCCAGACGACACACTCGTGACCATCTCCGTAGTCATTAGGTATTACAAAGTGTAAGCAGCAATGTTGTCTTTCATACTGTATAACAGAAGAACAGTACCCAAAACTGAAGTGTGACCAGCAGCGGCAGCAGCTTAAACCTAAAATCTCGTCTCAAAATCTTATGCTACACCACTAAACAATGAAAGAGGTATTCCTTTCAAAACAACAATTTCAATCAAAAAATCTCAGTGACTGGTCAAAGTCAAACAAAGTCTCTTCAAAACCATATCTGTAAAATGAACACTATAAATCACAACATCAAAAACACATAAATCAGTCAGGTGAAATAAGGGTACCCGCTTCTCAGAAACCAATCAACAGTATCACGGGAAACTGCCACACATGCCAAGATCACCAAGGACGAAGTTGGAACTAATGTTGACCAGACCTTGTACAGACAGCTTGCTCTATCTGTGACTGACATGACAGCAAACCAGACATTACCTATGTTGTAGGTGTGTGCCAGAGGTACCAGACAAATCAAGAGAGCAGAAGATTATGATAGGGGATCAGGTGCAATTATGTATTCCCTGGATCGTCTCGGAAGCTTCGAATAGTGATATTAACCTTGGATTCTACTTGAGTCACGAACTTTCTGTTGCTTTCCTAATTCAACATTTCACCCAGGTAGGGGTTTACCGAAATGCTTGAATTGAGATAAAACAAGTGAATGTGTAAAGGAATAAGAAGTCGATTGAGTAAAGATCGAAAGTGATCAAAATTGAAGGAGAGAATCTATTCCCGACCAGAACCCCATCACCTTCATTGTGTTTTCGTTCTATGTATTTCCAGGAGAGAAAACCTCCAAGATCATGGCCAAACTGCCAATAAAACCGTCAAAAACTGACGCAACTGCTCTGAACTGCCAAGTCATGCGTTCGCATGAAAATATCATGCGTTCGCATGCTGCAGTCCAGTCGCATGAAATTATCATGCGTTCGCATGAAATTCATGCGATCTCGATCGAAGCACAAAACACATGCGTTCGCATGAAAATATCATGCGTTCGCATGCTGCAGTCCAGTTGCATGAAATTATCATGCGTTCGCATGAAATTCATGCGATCTCGATCGAAGCACAAAACACATGCGTTCGCATGAAAATATCATGCGTTCGCATGCTGCAGTCCAGTCGCATGAAATTATCATGCGTTCGCATGAAATTCATGCGATCTCGATCGAAGCACAAAACACATTTTAACAAGAGTTTTAAATGATACATTTCATTTACACAACACTCTTACAAGGTTTTATACATGTCATACATTGTATAAACCTAAAATCTCCAACAATCCTCCCCCATTTTAGGGTTATACTCTTGAATACCACCAGTATTCATTCCGATCAAAACATTGTGCATAAGTGAAGTGTCCCACGGATTGAACTTCACATAGTGTAGAATTTTCCAATACTCGAGAATCAGGGTGTCCCACGGATTGAACCCATCTCCTCATATGAGTACGGGAAAATTAATACACACACAAGTTTACTACTATTCCAGTACACCTTGACACTATTTCAGCCATGTGTCCTTATCCATTCATAAGTGTATACATAGCCAAGCACAAGCTACTTGAAGCGGCTCACTTCACACTTACATAGGTGGATTCTTTTCGCATGCACCTGCATTGCACTTTTCCAAAAGATCCATTGAGAAGATATACTTCAGCCTCCCTTTCTTTGCAGGAAATAAGCACAAACTTGGGATGGATATAACCATGTGCTACAAATCTATTAGAATAGGCTTGTACTTAACTCAGCTCATAGCGTCATACTAAGAGGGAATTAAGGTGTCCTACGATAAAAGATTTAGATGTGCTTTAAGCCCATCCCTAAACATGACTTCTTAACCAAGTCATTCGCTAATCCCTTTGTCAAGTGATCAGCTAAATTTTTCTGTGTCCGAACATAATTGTATCCATTCATAAGTGTATACATAGCCAAGCACAAGCTACTTGAAGCGGCTCACTTCACACTTACATAGGTGGATTCTTTTCGCATGCACCTGCATTGCACTTTTCCAAAAGATCCATTGAGAAGATATACTTCAGCCTCCCTTTCTTTGCAGGAAATAAGCACAAACTTGGGATGGATATAACCATGTGCTACAAATCTATTAGAATAGGCTTGTACTTAACTCAGCTCATAGCGTCATACTAAGAGGGAATTAAGGTGTCCTACGATAAAAGATTTAGATGTGCTTTAAGCCCATCCCTAAACATGACTTCTTAACCAAGTCATTCGCTAATCCCTTTGTCAAGTGATCAGCTAAATTTTTCTGTGTCCGAACATAGTCAATCGATATCACCCCGTGAGTGATCAGTTCACGGACCGCGCTGTGTCTAACGCCTAGGTGTCTCGATTTACCATTATACATTTGACTATATGCTTTAGCCAAAGTGCTCTTACTATCACAGTGGATAGATATAGACGCTATCGGTTTCGGCCACAGTGGAATCTCATATACTAAATTCCTTAGCCATTCTGCCTCTTTACCAGCAGCTGCTAAAGCTATGAATTCGGATTCCATAGTCGAGCTGGTGATGCAAGTTTGCTTCTTCGATGCCCAAGATATGGCACCTCCCCCAAGCAAGAATACCCAACCACTTGTAGAAGAGTGATCTTCTAAATTAGTAATCCAACTTGCATCAGTATATCCCTCCAAGACTGAGGGAAAACCAGCATACACCAAGCCATGATTCATGGTTCCTTTTAGGTATTTAAGTACCCGCCTAATTGCTTCCCAATGTTGAAAGCTAGGTTTACTAGTATACCTACTCAATTTTCCCACTGCATAAGCAATATCTGGCCTTGTACTCGTCATAGCATACATAAGGCAACCAATGACTTGAGAGTACTCAAGTTGTGAGACTGCTTCACCCTCGTTAGGTAAGAGTTTCACATTTGGGTCCATGGGAGTGTTAACTGGAGAACAATTCAAGTAATCGAATTTCTTGAGCACTTTCTCAATGTAGTGAGATTGTGACAGTGCAAAACACTTGTTCTCACGCTTGATCCTTATACCAAGAATCACATCCGCTTCTCCCATATCTTTCATAGCGAAACTAGATGATAAGAAATCCTTAGCAAGGTCTACTTGATTTTGGTCAGTACCGAAAATCAGCATATCATCCACATACAGACAAATGATTACTCCATTACCGGATTCGTCAAATTTGCTGTAAACACACTTGTCCGCTTGATTCAACTTGAATCCACTAGACAAGATTACCTCATCAAACTTTTGATGCCACTGTTTGGGTGCTTGTTTAAGCCCATACAATGATTTGATCAACTTACAAACCTTGTTTTCATGTCCCGGCATGATGAATCCTTCCGGTTGCTTCATATAGATTTCCTCATCCAAATCACCATTCAAGAACGCTGTCTTGACATCCATTTGGTGCACAATCAGATTATTAATTGCAGCAAGTGCAATCAACAACCTAATAGTAGAGATCCTTGCAACCGGAGCATATGTATCGAAAAAATCAATACCCTCCTTTTGCCTAAAGCCTTGGATAACCAATCTGGCTTTAAACTTATCCACCGATCCATCAACCTTCATTTTCCGTTTGAAAATCCATTTGCAACCTAATGGTTTGCAACCTGGTGGAAGATCCGATAATACCCATGTATTATTTCCAACAATAGAATCCATCTCATCGTTTATTGCCTCTTTCCAGAAGGACACGTCTTGAGACCTCATAGCCTCATCATAGGTTCTAGGTTCATCATCAATATGATAACAATAAGAGTATTGATATTCAATATCCTTTCTAGAACCTTCAATCAAGTAAACTTGATAACCCGGTCCAAAGGATTTTTCAATCCTTCCTCGTTTACTTCTACGAGGCTCAAACGAAGTACTATTAGAAGATGTGCCAACATCATCTTCCAACGCAGCTCTAGTAGAACTAGAAATCAAATCTTGAGGTCTAGGTATCGATGAGAAACGATTCTCATTAAAAATTGCATCTCTTGATTCAATTATGGTGTGAGCCGAAATTGAATCATTAGTTCCAATTACATAGAACCTATATGCTTTAGAATGTTCAGCATATCCAACGAAAATGCAATCGACACCTCTTTCTCCCAAACTAGTAATTTTGGGAGCCGGTAGTCTCACTACCGCTCTACATCCCCAAACTCGGAGATAATTCAGATTTGGTTTCTTTTTGTGCCAAAGCTCATATGGGGTTACATCATTCCTTTTGTTAGGAATTCTGTTAAGCAAATAACTGGCCGTTAACATAGCCTCACCCCAAAATCCATTACTCAATCCAGAGTAGGATAACATGGAATTAACCATTTCCTTCAGGATTCTATTCTTCCTCTCAGCTACACCATTTTGTTGTGGTGTATAAGGTGCTGTAGTCTCATGAATGATACCATTCATCTGGAAATATACCGGATCATAGTATTCCCCACCTCTATCAGTTCTAAGCTTCTTAATCAAATCATGCATCAGTTCTACTTCAGCTTTATACACTTTAAACTTGTCTAAAGCTTCATCTTTAGCATGCAACAAGTACACATAACAATATCTAGAACAATCATCAATAAAAGTTATGTAGTACTTTTTATTTCCTAAAGATGGAGTAGAATGTAAGTCACCCAAATCACTATGAACCAGTTCAAGCAAGTTTGATGATCTAGATATACTTTTGAATGGCAACCTAGTGATCTTTGTGAGCATGCAAGTAGTACATTTATCGCCATTTTTGTCAACTTTAGGTATTAGACCATCCTTAGACATTTTATTCATGCGCTCATAATGTACATGTCCTAATCTAGCATGCCACAAAGTCAAGTCATCACTAGTAGAAGACATGTAAACATAATTCACCACTTTATTTACATTCAACATAAACATGCCATTACAAAAGTAACCAAATCCCACAAAGACACCACACTTCGACAATACATATTTGTCGGATTCATACACTTGCTTAAAACCAAACTTGTTCAACAAGCTACCGGAAACTAAGTTTTTCCGAATTAAAGGTACATGCAATACATTTAACAACTCAAGGGTTTTTCCCGAACTGAACTCTAACACTACAGTTCCTTGGCCAATAATTGGTGCGGTTGACTCGTTTCCCATGTAAAGGACAGCTCCTTCTTTCACCGTTTCATATGTCTTGAAACTATGACGGTCTTTGCACACGTGCTTGTTAGCACCCGAGTCAATCCACCACGCCACTTCATCATCCTGAACATAACATGTTTCAGCAATTAGTGACACATAATTCATTTCAGAATTACAAACAGAATTAGAGAAATTACCTTGAAGATTGGAAGGGCATTTATCTTTGCCCTTATCCCCAACGTTCATTTTCCCTTTTCCTTTCTCATTCTTGGCCATCCTACACTCATTTTTGTAGTGTCCTAGTTTCCCACAAATCCAACAACAACCCTTAGGTTTCTTGTCAAATTTGCTACCATGTTTCTCATTGAAACGTTTCTTCCCCTTGAATTTCCGAAGACCACCCTTGTCTTCCACTACATGCACTGAAGAGGACTCAATAGTCTCTTTCTTATTTGCATTCTCTTCTTGAATCCTAATTGATTCTTCCACTTGCAACTCTCCACCGAGTTCCTCAAGAGACATCTCCTCTTTCTTATGTTTAAGCTTGTGCTTGAAGTCCTTCCACAGTGGTGGTAACTTATCAATGATGCTAGATACTGCAATGGAGTCATCCATCTTCATTTTGTTCTGAGCAAACTGCCCCAACATGTGAGTCAATTCATTGAATTGCTCCATCACTGGTCTAGCATCGACCATCTTGTAACTGTTAAAGTTACTCACAAGAAATTTCTTGCTTGATGCATCTTCCTGCATGTATTTTGCTTCAAGAGCATCCCACAATTCCTTTGCGGATTCCACGGTTTGATAAAGATCAAATAAGGGATCAGTCATACCATTGAGAATATGACCACGACATATGTAGTCATCATTCTCCCATTTACTCCTTTTCCTGATTGTATCAACCGGAGCATCATCACCGACTTCTGGAATAGGAGTAGACAGAACATACACCACCTCCAAGCTCGTCAACAGAAAGTGCATCTTTTGTTGCCATCTCCTGAAGTTCACTCCTTCGAACTTCTCCAATTTCCCAAAATTTTTCATCATCTCTTTCACCGAAGCAGCAGACATCATGAAAATGTTGAATTAGATTGTATTCCCTGGATCGTCTCGGAAGCTTCGAATAGTGATATTAACCTTGGATTCTACTTGAGTCACGAACTTTCTGTTGCTTTCCTAATTCAACATTTCACCCAGGTAGGGGTTTACCGAAATGCTTGAATTGAGATAAAACAAGTGAATGTGTAAAGGAATAAGAAGTCGATTGAGTAAAGATCGAAAGTGATCAAAATTGAAGGAGAGAATCTATTCCCGACCAGAACCCCATCACCTTCATTGTGTTTTCGTTCTATGTATTTCCAGGAGAGAAAACCTCCAAGATCATGGCCAAACTGCCAATAAAACCGTCAAAAACTGACGCAACTGCTCTGAACTGCCAAGTCATGCGTTCGCATGAAAATATCATGCGTTCGCATGCTGCAGTCCAGTCGCATGAAATTATCATGCGTTCGCATGAAAATATCATGCGTTCGCATGCTGCAGTCCAGTCGCATGAAATTATCATGCGTTCGCATGAAATTCATGCGATCTCGATCGAAGCACAAAACACATGCGTTCGCATGAAAATATCATGCGTTCGCATGCTGCAGTCCAGTCGCATGAAATTATCATGCGTTCGCATGAAATTCATGCGATCTCGATCGAAGCACAAAACACATGCGTTCGCATGAAAATATCATGCGTTCGCATGCTGCAGTCCAGTCGCATGAAATTATCATGCGTTCGCATGAAATTCATGCGATCTCGATCGAAGCACAAAACACATTTTAACAAGAGTTTTAAATGATACATTTCATTTACACAACACTCTTACAAGGTTTTATACATGTCATACATTGTATAAACCTAAAATCTCCAACAAATTAGAGTACCGTGGTGCCCCTTATGTGCTACAACGTTAATTGGCACCTCTTGTAAATGTGCACTAGAATTTGCCGGGCATGTCGACGGTCGCTGGTACAGTAATCTTAAGTAACCATTATATTTTCGTTTTTCTTTTTTACGGTGGAAATTTTCATTATATTTTTATAAATCATCTAAAAGTTGTCGGAAATATTTGCAAATATACAATGGTAGGATATTCGAGAACAGTATATTTGGGGAAATAATAAGAATTATTTAAATTGTAGAAGACAAATAATTAATTAAGTAAAAGATAAATTAACAACAAAAAACCAAAATCGAATAAGTTGAGACGCATTATTCGATCCTTTTCTGAAATCGCAGTTGCCCTCCCATTGGTGCTACCATTCGCTTGACAACTGCTTTCTAAGATCCAACAACTTCATAACAAGGTCTTGGTACCACCAGACATAACTGTCGACTCTTTCTTCAATCACAAGGCGAATATAGTGCCCGACATGAAAAATCATCTAAATAGTATGAGGGTTGAGATCTGGTGAGAAGTAACTTTAAGGTGAGAAATAAGAATTATTCTTGTCCATTGATTTTTGCAATCCAACAGCCAAGATCAATTTAGTTTTTTAATAAAAAATAAGGCAGTTTATACGTACAGGGTTAGTATCGTCCAAACCAATTTCATAAACTGCTCCGAAAACGAAGCTGCGGCAAACTCTAAACCTAACACATCTTGCTGCGAAAACGAAGCTGCGGCAGCCACCACTAACCGCCGCAAACGACGCGAAGGACGACATAAGCAACGAGTGCGAAGACGAGTATCATGGCTCGAAAAACCGCAACCGAAGAAGTCCATCGGCGATCTCCGCCGAAGCAACCGATTGAAACGTCGGGTGAGTTTCCGATTTCAATTTTTGGTTTCCCTTTCTTGATTGTTAACAAGCGATTCGATTTGTCGATTAGGGTTTTCTAATTTCACTGCAAGTTGTCGGAGTAAAAGCCGATCATAATCCGTATCTTAACTCTGCTAAATCCGTATTCATAGGGTTGATTTTGGAAAGGGGATGAAACATCGCCTTGTTTACTGAGCGTTTTAGTATGTCTATTAGGGTTTGCTAATTTCACTTCTAGTTGTTCGTGTAACTGCCTATCATAATCCGTATCTTAACCCGCCAAAATCCGTAGCTTTAGATTTGGTTTTGGAAAGGGGATGAGACGTTGCTGCACTTTTTTTTGGTTTAAGGGTAATGATAGTTGCATTCATTTTGTCATTAATAAGAATGCATCTATCAAATATAACTTCATATCATAATCCGTAGGATAACTATGAGAAGATTAATACGTTGCCCGGTTGGTTAACAGTCGATTTTGTATCTTGAATAGGGTTTGTTGTACGAATTTTTGGAAATTTGGGTATGCTAAGTTCAATTCAATTTGGCAGAAATAACTACTTGTCATAATCCGTAGCATAACTTAGCAAGATACGTAGCATATATTGTGTTTTGATTAGTTGGCAAATATGCTCGTTGTGTATTTTGATTCTTAGCAATCAAACTCAAACAAGCTAATGTGTTTTGCAGGACATATGGAGGAGTTTGCTACTGCAAAGTCAGCTAGAAAGGTAAATTCTCATAATCTGTAGCATACGGATCAAGTTGAGGTGAGATATATTGAGTTACTGATTGATTGATTGATCAACTTCTAATGTGTAGCTGTGGATTGAATTGGTTGCTTTGCTAATGTGTTTTGCAGGACATATGGAAGGACTTTGCTACTTCAGAGTCAGCTAGAAAGGTAAATTTATATTTCTACATATAAAAGATCGTTTGCAAAACAATTATTTGACCACCTATACTGGTTATGTGACTTCTTTTTTTATGCTTAATGCAACTTTGGGTAATGTAACTATGAACAATTATTTCTAGCTTGGTACATGTGCAGGAGTGAAAGAATGATATTTATTTGTTAATGGTTATCAGTCTCTAGCTAACAGTCCATTAGCCTGCTACCTCTGCTTTGTTATTCTTGTTGTAGACATGCTGAGGAGATGTGGTACATTCATTGGTTGGAGTTGAAATTATATCCATGATTTTGGATGAACTAGTAGCATTGTTTTGTTATATGACTTTTTTTTCCGCTGGCTTTCTTGTTTGTTAATATAAGATATTGTAATGTTGATATTTGTTTTTTTTAATCTTTAATACATCAGGCGGTGAAGTTGAAAGCATTTTCAAAATTTGAGAATACGCAAGAAGCTCTTTCAGCAGGAACGTTATTAATTGGCAGCAAGCCCAGCTCTTTCAGCACAAGGCTTATTATCCGTAGCATTAGACGCATAATTCGTAACACAAGGCTCATTATCCGTAACATTAGAAGCATAATCCGTAACACATGGATCCGTAACACATATGTACTACGTATTTTTGGCCAGTATGGCCACTTTGTACTGCAGATGTTATGTACGACGTATATTGGCTAGTATGTTGGCCAACCTCTTTTATTGTAATAATTAGATTTAGGGCAATGTATGTTGCACATGTGTATCACACAGGGTATGTATAATCCGTAGCATCACGATCATAATCCGTAGCATCACGATCATAATCTGTAGCATCACGATCATAATCCGTAGCATCACGGTCATAATCCGTCACATTGTAATCATAATCCGTAGCATTGAAATCATAATCCGTAGCATTGAAATCATAATCCGTAGCATTGAAATCGTAATCCGTAAGTTATAATAGTTAAGTTAATGTGTATCACAGAGGGTATACATAATCCGTATAAGTTGTAACATTGTGTAATCATAATCCGTAACACGATAATCATTATCCGTAGCATTATAAGTATAATCCGTAGCACAGTTAACAATTGACATGACTTAATAGCCAAATCGAGCTTTTATATACAATTTTAAAAGAGACAAATGAGCTACTTTTTACCCCTTGAATAAAAAGAAACAACTAAATAAATCCAAACAAGAATAATCTTCTTCTTCCCATCTTCTCATAATCTTCTTTCTTGAAACGAGGATAATGCATCTGAAAGTCTAATTAGTCCAGTTCCCAGCTACTGTATCATTGTATGTCTACACACTTTTTACAGATCCTGAATTCTCCACAACCCAATTCGCACACATTCCCAACGCCGAATCATGCAAAACTAAATGCACAGGTGACAACTGCAAAGAATCAATCACTTGTCCCAAAACTCTCCCAACCTCTTCGGAACCTAATTCCAACACCTTAACACTCTTCCTACTCATCACCAGCTTCTCAATCTCCTCATACGGAATCTCTCCAGTATCCACCATCTGATCAAACGCCCAAAACACTCCCTTCGCTCTGATCAAGCTGTAAATATTCCACAGCTTCCCAAACACTCCTTTTGCCACATTGTCAACCTCAATCGTGTACTTCTCAGAAAACCCCGAACCAGGCAGATCAACCGCCACAACACGCACACCTCTCAACCCTAACTTCACCACCACTTCACGAAAATCATACGAACTCAACCCCAGTCCGTGCACTATTAACACACTCTCATCCAAATCCGATTCCGATCGCTTCTCTAAAGCAAACACATCGATCGGCTTGTGGTTAGGGCTCGTCTGGACTTTCACGGTCCGACCATCGGCGTAGTGCTGGCGCAGGTGATCCGGCAGGCAGAGGAACCACGTCTTCGGATCTCGTGAATTATGAAATGACGAAAGGAACGCGAAGAAGAAAGTGACGAGTGAGACCGCGAGAGTGAAGAAAAACCAAAAGTTGAAGGGGTTATGGTTTATGCTTCTCGTAGTAGTACGAAGAACAGTATCGGGTTTCCTAGATTTCGAATTCGATGCTGACGCCGACGACCCGGCTTGCTGCTGCTCGACCTTCTCATCTTCCTCGGTGATTATCGCCATTGTTGATCACTAGACGCTCCGATCTGAAGCAGCGAAAAAGAATTAGGTGAGAGTGAATTTTTTCTTCCAATAATACCCTTTAAACATAATTAATAATTAATTAAATGCTAAATATGTTGTTTATTAACAGCCATTTGATCTTAAATTCAATGGACAGGATAAATTCTCATTTCTCACAAAACTACCCCCTTCTCACCTGATCTTTTTCCATAGTATGAATAGTTATTTGTGAGTATATTTTCTTTTTCGGGTTCCTTATGTTTTTGGATCCCGTCTTTCCCTTACTATAAAAAAGAAGTATGGTATTATGTAAAGAACAATTTTTTCTTTGGGAAGTTTTTGGAGAAACTCCCTCTCTTTATGGTCTCGGTCTAAATAAATTTTTTGGTCAGTGTAAATTTGTTTGGTTTGGTACACAGATCTTCAAATTCTTTAAGTTTTTTACCATTAACATAAATTTATACAAATTTCGGACAATAATGAAATTAATTGAAAAGTATATAATAATAAAAGTTTATAAGTTAAATTATCAGACATTCACCCTAAACCTGAACCCTACATCCATCCCATAATAAATGATTTATACATATTTTTAATCATGAAAGGTCTTGAAAAAGTTAACAAAAGTTTAAACTTGTAACGAAAATATGTAATGTGGCATATCACATCCAAGCAGTGTTATTAAAACCGACCCGTTGGTCGAATTGATCAAGTCACTGGGTCAATGTGTCAGTGGTTCAACCGGGTTGAATCGGTTTGACCTGCACATTTAAAAAATAAAAATAAAATACTTATATATGATAGAGGTCGGATCTAGTGCAAAGCCCAGATCTGGACAAAATACAAAAGCATCATCACCACCCTTCCTTTGCATAATCATGTGGTGTAGATTAATGAGAATAAAATAATTGATAAATGAACTTTGGGCGTGTATCACTATTTGAAAGGGCATAATTGACCAAATATATATTTTATATTCAAAATCAAATCGGTTTAATATCCCTGAAATTAAGCACACGACTACGCAGAATTCGGAAACCCAAATTTTCAAAACAATTCGGCAAGTATAAAACAATCGAACTTAATCGATCAAATTGAAGGAGTAAAACTTCGTCGAACTCAGTTGTTCACACTCTGTATCATCTTCGACATCAATGGAACTCAACCCAAAATGCAATCGACAGTTTTCAAACAGAATAATTCAAAAATGGTCATGACGAACTATATAATGGTTATGACGAACTATAAAATGTCATGACTAATTATACAATGATACTGCCGAATTCTGGACGAATTTTAGTTTACATACACTCTGGATCATCTTCGACATTAATGGAACTCAACCCAAAATTAAATCGATAGTTTTCGAACAGAATAATTCGAAAATGGTCATGAGGAACTATATAATGGTTATGACGAACTATAAAATATCATCACTAATTATACAATGATACTGCCGAATTCTGGATGAATTTTTGTTTACATTTGACGAATTATAGCATAATTTATCGAAGTGTATTACAATTCGTCAGAATTCTTAACGAATCATAGTCCAATTTTGACGAACTATGACATAATTCGTCAAAATTGGACTATAATTAGTTAAGAATTCATCATCATCTCCTACCCTAAACCCTTCATCACATGCATCGCTCCCGCACCAACCTCTCCTCCATTCAATTCGACATCTCCTCTGGTAGACGCGACGCCCGCTGCTGTGTGCCTGTGTCGCCTCCTCGACGCGACGCCCGCTGCTGTGTCGCCTCCTCGACATAACATGCAACGCTCCCGCACCAACATCTCCTCGACGCCTCCTCATGCCGTGTCGCCTCCCCCTGCCTTATCGCCTCCTCCCCCGCCATCCGTGTCACCTTCGCCTCCCGATTTTGTATTTTTCAGATCTGGGTTTTGCACCAGAACCGACCTCCTCATTAGTAAATTAACAATAATATGTTAATGGTATACCATATTCGGCCATGTTCATATTAAAATTTGAATTTAAACAGATTTATACTCAATTAATCCTGGTCATCCAAATAATAAAATGAAGGATTGAGATGATTTTGTATTTTGTACAGTAATTTGGGCTTTGTACCGGATCCTTTCTCATATATGATATTATAATTTAATATATTTATGACTTGAATAAATATTACATGTTTATGATCTGATTACAACAACATACCATAACAAATTGTCAAATTTAGAATTTGATAAAGTTTAAATCAATAATACCACAATAATATAACAACAATAACAATTTTAGTCTTAATTTGCAAGTCACAACAATAAGACATTTCTAAGACTAATTGAATTTCTAGTAAAATTGATAATAAGTAAATTTTTTATATAGATTTGATAAATGAATATACATTAATGAAACAAATAATAAAACAAGAATCAAGTTTAGCTTGCTGGAAGGAGAGATGATAATTATAGAGGAAGAGTCTTGTCCAAGTCAAAATAAATAAATATTTTTTCAGACCAAATCGAACCGATTAAACCGATCAAATCACCATTTTAATGAAAATTCGAGTCAATCAGCCGGGTCAACCGATTCAACCACCGGGTCAACTGGTTCAACCACTGGGTCAACCGGGTCTTGACCGGGTCAATTGCAAAACGGTCTATGTATTTTGTGATAGAAACATTTTTAAAAGTCGCACATGAAATCTGAATTTGTGCATAAGAATATCAGATTTGATTTCTTGAATAAAATAGAATTGTGGTTGTTTTGTGGATGCTTAGATCCAGATCTGAATTCTCTAATGTTAATGATTTGATATTGGCGAAATGGACTGGAATAATATGCAGCTTGATATTCGATGGTGATTTTTAATAAGTCTGATAGTTAGGTATGTTGTTTATGACTTCTAGGTGACTCTTACTTGATTTCATCATGATATAAAATGTATTGAAGGTTACGCGATGCGGATTCGAGGTAAGTAATATAGACCCGTGTTGGTTATTCCTTTTGATCATATCTTGGATTGTCATGTCTTGCTGTATTCTTCTCTTTCGAGTCATTGAGGCTTTTGCAGCTTTGCCATTTGAAATCATGTATCATGTCAGTTATTTGTCTTGTCTTTGTACAATCCGAAGGCCCACAGTCCGTCAGCATTTCTATTGCCCACCGCGGGGTCAAGCGCGGCAAAGGACTGAGCCCATCGCGGGGTCAAGCGAGGAAAAAGACCGAGCCCACAGCGGTGTCAAGCGCGGTAAAGAACCGAGCCCACAACGGGGTCAAGCGCGACAAATGACTGAGCCCACCGCCGGGTCAAGCGTGACAAAGGACTGCTACTCAAAGGACTGTTATTTAAAGGACTGATATGATTGGATTGTGAAGCCTATTCTGTATTATGAAATTCAGATTGTTCTGTTTCATTATCTGTGTAGCCATTTCTGAAGTCTGTTCTGTTTCGTTATCTGTGTAGCCATTTTTGAAGTCTATTATGTTCTGTTATCGGTTGTATCCCTTTTTACATATACTTCTAAAAATGGTCTTGTTTATTCTGTCTGTTTTGTCGTGGGTTAATTCTTTTGACATGTACTCCGGAAGGTAATCTTGGTTTATTCTTTATGTTCGTCTTTTACTCATGATTCGGCTAGACATGGTCTATATTGCTTATTGAGCCGTGGAACTCACCACATCTATATCTTTATTTCAGGTATGATTGATCAGCTTGCTTGGGAAATATGTGTGTCAGTGAGGACGTTTAGTATATTTGTTCATTCATACGTAAAATTAAAAGTTTATATTTATTAGTTATTAGTAACGTTTTCGCTACTTAGTTTCATTTAGTCATTTAACATTGTTGGATAATATGCATTTTTTAAATTCATTTCAGTAAATATTATGTCAGAGACTTCGTGCGTTTCAAATATGATTTTAGGGAATGCATAGCCGATGTGATGTCATTTTGGAGTTTACGAATTTTAAAGCATTACACCGACACTAAATCTTCTACCAAAGAAACTCCAATACATAAACCATTTTAGTTAACCAATACATACCTTTTCTTATTGCTCTCAAGTCTTAACTTGTTTTCTCACACAAAGGTTGTTGACCTATACATGAATCTTATTTGAACTACTGGCCTTTAATTGAAGTCCACCATTCCCATCTTTTGGGCGGCTGGTACCTCACCTCAATCCATCCACACCTTATCTCCCAAAATCACTCCTTTCTGCCACCCCCTCATTTCAAACACATTTTTAAACATTGTTCAACTCCAAATTAGCTCATCTTCTCCAGCTGCTTCTGCCTAATCTCTTCCCCTTTTAAGCTCATCTAACACCATTTGAGCCACACCCTGAAGCAAAGATCAAAGCTTTACGATGGATACTGATAGAATCGATATGGAGAACGAGCGGCTTACAGCTGAGATGGCCTTCAGAGACAACTCTTCCGCCATCATCAAAATCCGCCGCAAGCTGCCAGACTTTCTGCGGTCTGTGAAGCTCAAATACGTGAAACTGGGATATGGGTATTCCTTTAACTACCCTACTGTTCTTCTTTTCCTCGTTCTGCTGCCGGTTTTCATGGCGACGTTGGTTCAATTCACCGGCCTGAGATTCGACAAGGTTTCCCACACGTGGACGAGGAAGGAGGCGCTTCTCGAATCATCTACTGGACTGGCTGGTTCGGCTGTTGTGTTATTCCTGTTGGGCCTTTATTGGGCCAATCGGCCCAGTAAAATTTACTTGGTCGACTTCGCTTGCTATAAACCGAACGACGATTATAAAATGTCGGTTCAATCGTTTATCGAAATGACGGAAGAGAACGGTTCTTTCGAGGCGGACACGATTCAATTTCAGAAACGGATATCGACCCGGTCTGGTTTGGGCGATGAGACGTATTTACCGAAAGGAATCACGGCCCGACCGCCTAATTTGACGATGGCCGAGGCTCGGTCCGAGGCCGAGTTAGTCATGTTTGGTTCAATCGACGATTTATTAACAAAAACCGGGATTAAACCGAGCGAGATTGGGATATTGATTGTGAATTGTAGTTTGTTCTGTCCAACACCTTCCTTGTCAGCCATGATCGTCAACCATTACAAGCTCAAGCCGGACATCCTCAGCTACAACCTCGGCGGAATGGGGTGCAGCGCCGGACTAATATCAATCGACCTAGCTAAGAATTTACTGAAAGCGAACCCTAACACCTTCGCGCTGGTCGTCAGCACGGAGAACATCACGCTAAATTGGTACTTTGGGAATGATAAATCAATGCTTCTATGTAACTGCATTTTCAGAATGGGCTGTGGTGCAGTCCTCTTATCGAATCGGTCAACAGACCGGTCTCGGTCAAAGTACGAGTTGGTCCACACGGTTCGGACGCATAAGGGTGCGGATGATAAATGTTACAACTGTGTGTACCAAAAAGAAGATGATCAAGGGACAGTAGGGGTTTCATTGGCTAGAGAACTTATGGCGGTGGCCGGCGAGGCGTTAAAGAGTAACATAACGACGCTCGGGCCATTGGTGTTACCATTCACCGAACAGCTCATTTTTTTCGCAACATTGATGAGGAGGAAGTTCCTCAAGGCCAAAATCAGGCCGTATATACCTGACTTCAAGCTAGCGTTTGAGCATTTTTGTATCCATGCAGGCGGCCGAGCCGTGCTGGATGAAGTACAGAAGAATTTGAGCCTGAGCCAGTGGCACATGGAGCCGTCGAGGATGACATTGCACCGATTTGGAAACACGTCGAGTAGCTCGCTGTGGTATGAGTTGGCTTATACGGAAGCAAAGGGTCGGGTGAGGAGAGGGGACCGGGTTTGGCAGATTGCGTTCGGGTCGGGTTTTAAATGTAATAGTGCCGTTTGGCGCGCTTTAAAGGTTGTTCCGGTTGGTGCGAATGTTGGGAATCCTTGGGTTGACTGCGTTGACCGGTACCCGGTCAAAGTTGTGGAGGCCTGATTCTGATTTGTATTTATATATTTTTTAATGATTTCCTTAATTTCTCCCTTTTTGAAATTAAATTCTTGAAAGTATACATTCCGTTTCAGCAGTTACACAATACAATTTTTTTTTTCCTGGAAAAAATGATTTTCTAATTATTTTCACTAATTTGTTATTAGATGATGATATATTTGTTCACTCAAATCCACATAACCTTTCAAATAAAAAAAAATCCACATGAGTAGAGGTAGTTACAAAAGTTTTGGAGGCGACAACTCGCAGAAACCTAGCAACAAAAGGAATTTCTTTTCTTTTAGGTTTGTCTAGTGAGTTTGTAAGTATGACATACATTTGAGTTATAATTTTAAAAGTTGTCCAATCTCTTCAATTTTCCTACAAGATCCAGGACTCAACAACTTCTTTGAGTGAGGTCAGCCATATAAGATCGAGACTGGACATGTGACAGGAGTAGTTGATTTGATCTGTTATAAGCTTAACCTGATCTGATCGTCCAGGGACGGATCCAGGAATCGAAATAGGGGGTGACAATCAAGAAATTAAAAAAATTGAATAGTTTAAAAAAAAATTTATTATATTAAAATAAAAACATCTCGTTTCCATATCATGAATTTTTTTGTTATTGGATTCGTGCTAAACATTTTCGCTATTTATTTTTCATCGTTGACAACCAAACAATCTGAAAACAAATCATCTTTCATCTTGTTAATTGCACTTTTTACTATATTCATTATTGAAAAAGAGCATTGAGCAATAACAATCTAAATTGGAAGAGTTAGAATAAGAAATATCAATTTTTACAGTAAATAAACCATAATTGATTTCTTTGTCATCGTCAACCCTTAACATAACAGTTCCGTGCTAACAGGAAAAGGATTTACGAATTTATGTTTGCCTAATATTAATTTGTAGGTGCGATGTCATGAAATGGAGCTTTGCTTGGAGCTTTGTAGGTAATTTTTTGTTGTTGAATAAAAGTGTATTCATTCAAAAGGGAAGTACAAGGAGCAAACATACTAACCGACTACTGCCTGTGTTACACCCAAGTTATAGAGACAGCAGAACAGTCTAAAAACTGACCAACATCATAAAACAAACCTGTTCCTAGTGAAAAAAATAACCAACAGAACAGACTAACAAACAATTAGACCAATACAACCAGCTATGAAACCAGACTTCAGCCTCCAAAAATTGACCAACACCACAAAACCTACTAAACTTTTAAAAGAAACAGTTCAACTCAGTTAACCATAAATGAAAGTCCAGACTGTTGTGTTTAAATGAAAATGTAAAATATTGAAACTCAAATGCTGTAAAAAAAAAAAAAAAAAAATCAAACTTGATACTCAAAAAAGGACGAACCTATATAACAAATTCCTAACTGCAAACAGGTTCAGATAAAACCATGGAAGCATTATGTTTATGTGGGTCAGGACATGAAGAGCTAGCTGTTGAGTTTACATGGTGGGACTCCAAGGTAACATGGAAAATTGCAGGAAAGGGAACACTGGGTGTACTGCTACAGGGCTGAATATGATTAATGAAAAGTCTAGCTTGATGAATACAACGCAACAACACATACAAGCATTATGAGTAAAGCTTGATTAAAAGTTAATTTGGAGACAATCGAGTGCTTAAGTTACATTACAGCTTTTACAACATCAGGCCGAGGCTTGAGAGAGCTTTGTTATGAATTATATCACCTGAGCCATCTTCTGATGTCACTGGTTGAAGGTGGAGAGATTTCACAGCCTGTACTTCCGATTCCTTGGCTTTCAGTATAGCATGATGAATAATTGGATTGTTGTTCGATGCCAAAATGTGACCCACTTTTGAAACTAGGACTCCTTAATTGCTGTCCATAACTATATCCAGGATTGGATGGATCTGGGACAGGGAATGAAAGGCGTTTCTTCGCTAGTGAACCCATTCGGTCTCGCTCTGGCGTTGAGGGTCTCTGCCTCGGAGCACTCTGGGAGCGAACACGAGCCTTGGCCGATTCTGTTGACGCCATGTAATTAGGCAATGTGGTATGACTGGTGCCGCTACTGATGACGCTGGCTACGCTTACACCACTGCCCCCTTGCTGGCCTAATCCACAAGTGTAGTGATAATTCGATCTTAAGCTCGGTGTTTGAGAATAACTTCTGTCATCTCTCTGGATGCGTGGACTGGCTGACCGAACTTGGATTGGCCTACTTTTTGACGGGGAAGGAGTCACGGGGGAGCGGTGCAGGTTGTGAAGTGGAGATGGCATACCGTGTGAGCTTGACGGCGGCCTTTGTAGTTGGGGATGTTGGTAAAGGTAATGGTTAGGTCTTCTAGTGTTAGCTGCTAAGTATGAATATGGTTGAGAAGTGTCCATCTCCACTGTTTTTACCAGGTCTCTTTGATCAAGGGAAGCTCTTGCCTTGGTCTCCCATGGTTTTGTGGCCATCCACCGATCTAGCCACTTAGGTCTCTCTTCAAGGTCATCTTCTTGGCCGATAGACGAGGTCCTAGAACTTCTCCAAATCTTCATTCATAATAAGCAAACACAGTAAACAATTTAGCTATACATTATGCATACAAGTACAGACGAAAATACTTATATAAAAAAAAAACTTACTTGCTGAGAAAATGCTTGGGACAGGTTCTTCTCACGCCGCAAAGCTGCATCCTTTCTGCTCTTCAGCATAGCTTTTACTTCTTCGATCGTGTGAGGCCTATCGTCCCAATCATCTGCAGTGCTGCTTCCATCTCTAGACTGTCAAAACACAAGCAATTCATGACATGTTACAACGAAATTTAAAAAAGGCCAAGAGATAATGTAACAGTAAAACAATGTATGAGAATCACGCACTAGGGATTTTCTCTCTGCAATATCCTGTAGATACCGAGACTCTAACAAGCTGTTGGTGTCGCTGAATGCAGATTTCCTGCTTCCATCATGAGATTGCCGAACACGTTGATCCAGCACTCTGGCTTGAACACGCACCAAGGCTTGCATACACCTCAAAGTCATCTTCGCTTGTTTCCTTACATTGTGACCCCTCACCAGCGCTTGCAGCTTTACAAGCCCTTTTAGCGCACGAAGCGCCCTCCTAGCCTGCACTTACGCAAGACAAAGATTGAAACTAAGAAAACTGTGTACTCAAACAGTTCTCCTGCTATCACCAAATACTTCAAACATATGAGACTAACAATATAAGACCAACTTGAACAATCTCAGCATCAAAATAGAAGTACAGTAGTGTCTGTTACCAGATATCCTCTGAAAGCTGTTTGAATAACTGTGGCAGCATAGTGGAATCTAGCATGAATATTGGGAGGAGTAATGTGCCGATTAGTCCGAGTATTTGCCATGACATTATCACCATCTGGTTTAGGAGCAGCGCCCTGCTTTGGCTCCACAGCTGCATTCTCTACAAGTATAACACCAGCACTGGACTTGGACAGGTGCTCTTGTTGGGTCTGAGGAGCTACAGCCTCTAGATTTGAGGATTTCCTGAAAAGCCATCTTTTTTTCTCTCTTTTCTGCAGCATAGCAAAACCATTAAATCAGATCAGAGTTCAGAATGTTCCTAAGATAGATTCCAGAAACAGGAGTACACGGAAAAGATGTATTACAGTTTTATCATCTTCATCTTGGTGATCTGGATCTTCTTTCTTTCGGATGTTTCTCTTTTCAGACTCTCCTTTAGTAGGAGATCTGAAAGCCCTCTTAACGGCAGTCAACCATGAGCCACCACTACCTTTCTTCCCCATAGACAAAATTGGAGCTTCTGCACACTATCTGCATTTACAGCACAACCTGCACAAGAGAAGGACAAGGCCACAAAACCCAGTCATGAGAAGAAGATGCTGAAGAAGGTTATGAGCAGCAGGAAGCAGATGGGGTCTACTCCAGTTAGAATATCATCATCTTGTGTAACAAAGCAATCCATGATATGAAGGATGAACACAACCAAAGCTATAGTCTAGGCACACCTTTATTGCAAAAATGATGTCCTGCATCTGCAAGACTGCAACTGAGAATCAATGTAATGGTCTGCTTGGCTTATCTTCCCTGACCTGCAAAACAGGCATCAAGGAAATGATTTGAACAGTGCTGAATTGAATTTGGTGATAAAGATGCACAAGTGTTGCCATTTCTTGGGGTGCGGAGCATGAGGGGTGTTGTCAGGCTGTCAGAGAGGCTGCCACCACAATAACTGGTTGTGAAAAATATAAAATTTAAACACTCCACCAATCTTGACTGTTACATGGGGTAAGTGGGTCTGAGTCAAATCAATTAAATATCATATACCTAAGCAAGTGTGACAGAGATGATGACCCATTGCACATACATCAAAACCCAGCTAGCCTGGCTTTTATGCAGATAAGTAAAAGAAAGGAAAAACTATTAAAGGAAACACAGAAAACAATTAGTATATTTCAATGGCCTCACGTGGCCAAGAAGATCACTCTGGAATGGGATGGCAATGGCTTGAAGCATGAGCCTCAATATAAAATGAGTAAGAGTAAGCTTGCCTATCAAACACTTTACTGAACAATCATCAACTCCACAATGAAGACTGGAAAGCTCAAAAGATGATAAACAAAGTGGGCTAGTGGCTAAAATCAGAAAGAGACTTTAAACATGGCTTTAGAATATATATGGTAATTAAGTAGTTGGACCACCATTGTCCATGGAGTCTCTGGTCAACTTTTTGAGATTCTGATTCTTAGTTATTTCTACAACATCATTCCCAAAGGACATTTGCAGGGTTACAATGACAACAGTGTTTCTAGTGGTTTTGGAGGGTTGCCTAGTTGTCTAAGATAAATGGCAGTGTGTGTTTTGAGTTTGAGGTCAAGGCAGTGTACACTGTAAAGTACTAGGGTGCAATTAAAGTGGGATCTGGCAGAGGGCTGGTTGGATATTTCATCCTTTTCCTGTAAAAGTAGTTTTTGTAGGACAAACATGTGCCTCATCTTGGGCTTGGAACAAAACCAAGTTCATCTGCTGCTGCAAAAATGGTGCTCAACTTCTGAAAAATTAAAATGGTGCTTAATTTATGGGAAAGGAAGACCATCAACAAAAGCAGAAACGCAGATAAATGAATCAATCTGAATTCTGAAATGCAAAAAACTAAATCTATCAACAACAACAAAAAGAAATGCAAAAAACTAAAGCACCACCAAATTGATCAAAGAAAGATTCATATCTCAATTCTCAGCTATTAAATCAATCAAGCTAGAGACATCAGCTGCGGGATGAACTCTTCATCCCAAATTATCAAACAAACAACATGCTTTTTTCCAATCACTGGGATGCGTAATTCAAAGCTAAATTTGATTGACCACAAACATGTAAAAAAAACCCTAATTTGTGAAACAGGTTGATACGACATTCAGAATCTATTAATCTCAGCAGATGATTGTGCTTTTCGGAATTGATGATTACAATAAATTTACCAGGAAAGAAGTGAACTCCCAAAGCTTCTACACGGTGAAAAGTCGCCGTCGAATTTGTGGAACTGTTTGCTGGAAAAGAAAAAACTGTGGAACTATTTATTTACACGGCAAATTTATAAAATTAAGGTTTTTTATAATAGTAATTTGTCGGGGTTTTTTTCGAAATTGATTTCATTAAAAATAAAGGATATACACCTCCGGGCAACAATAGACTATAGAGCCAAAAATACTGGATAAAACAATTAGACAAAAATAAAGCAACTCTACACTGGACAGCAAAACAGTTCTGCCAAAATCAACTAAGCGCTTAAACAAAATAAAAAAACTTAAAACATGTGCATACTCCTAATCAAATTATGATAACTCTTATTCTTCTTTGTAATCTACACAGTTTCCATTTTTATTTGAAGACCTTAAATAGTTTTCTTCGTTAAAAAGTTAGTATCAACTGGAGGATCCTCTTGCCTAAAAATAATAAGATTACATCATAATAATATTATATTATATTCGGTGACGGATGTACAACATTTTCAAATGGGAGGCAACATAAATATAAACATTTTTTTTGATAAACAAACCTTGAACACTAAAGATAAGGACAAGAGACTATCTATTCTACCATTACACTTTCGTTAAAGGCCTGTTTGATTGAGCTTAAATTTATGTTATGTTAATTTAATTTATGTTATGTTAGCTGAATTTAATTTAATTTAATTTATGTTATGTTAATTTATTTTAATTTATTATAGTTTATACACACCTAACATTACATCATCATCATGTCACCATCATCATCATATTACTATTCATCATCATCATCATGTCACCGTCATCATCATGTCAACATCATCACATGACATCATCAACATCTTGTAACCATCATCTCATCATGTCATCATCATCATCATGTCACCATCATCATCATGTCACCGTCATCATCATGTCAACATCATCACATGACATCATCAACATCTTGTAACCATCATCATCATCATGTCACCATCATCATCATCAAATCACATCATCATCATCATCATCACCATCATCATCATCATCATCACCATCATCATCATGTCACCATCATCATCATCATCATCATCATCATGTCATCACCATCACCATCATCATGTCATCATCATGGCATCATCATGGCATCATCATCTTCTCACCATCACCATCATCATCATCATGTCATCATCATACCATCATCATATTACTATTCATCATCATCATCATCATATTACTATTCATCACAATGACTATTCATCACAATGACTATTCATCATGCATCATATCACCATCATCATCAGCATATTACTATTCATCATCTTACTGTTCATCATATTACTATTCATCAACATCATGATTCATGACGATGATCATAGTATTATTCATCATCATCCTCATCATATTACTATTCACCATCATCATATTACTATTCATCACCATGATGATGATGATGATGACATGATGGTGATGATGATGACATGATGATGATGATATGATGATGGTGGTAATTTATGTTATGTTAATTTAATTTATGTTATGTTATGTTAATTTATGTTATGTTAGCTGAATTTATATTAATTTATGTTATGTGGTGTTAAAATGGTTTATATAATACAAATTTAAAGTCCAGAAAATAGGCCCTAAGTCTACTAGACAAATAGGAAGAGGAACATTAGAATTCCAGCTCCAACGCAATGATTGTGTGCAAGATCATTTCATTCACTTAGTGTCCAACAACTATGTCTTCCCATCATGATGCAGCAGTTAAGCACGTCCAGTACTAGATGATCTTCATTGCTTGGCTTGGCAAGATGAATTTGGTCAACAAGATTTGTGTAGTCTACTTCAAATATTACCTTGCGCCAGCCCCACTTTTTAGCTTTCCATTGCATTCGCAGCGCCCATGCTTCCACCTCCAGAGCACTCCTAATATTTTTTATAGATTTGCTCTATACCCTGAGAACAGTGCCTTCTGAGTCTCCGCAAATGAAACTCTTCCTCCCTATTTTGTTTCTGATCCCCATGCCCTGTCCGCATTTATCTTGACATAACCTTATGTGGAAGTAGTCCCCATGTCTTGACTAACAGTTAAGTAAGAAAACCTTTTATCCTTGGGCTCCTGATATGTTTTCTTTACCTTATGCGCAACCCAAATTTGCTGTCGCCACAAAGAACAAACTGGAACATCAAATTGGGACAAGAACTGTGCCTAATATAAGAAGCCACATTCCTGTGGGTCGAAACGTCTATAGCATACTCAGTAGGCGGTATGGCTGGATGGGTAGGGAACACGAGGTCAGGAAACATCTTAGACAAATCTCCCCAGCTTTGCTGCTTGTGTACGAATATGTTGGGATATATCAATAAGTCCTTGTCAGCAAACAAAGTGGCTTCTTCCTTTGTGAGTATGTTTCTACAGTGCTCACATATAAATGTTCCGGCACGGATGACGTCAATGACCTAACTCCCCAACAAAGTTCTAGTAACCTGAACATTTCCAAATGTTTAGTTAGTCCATGATTGGTTACGCGGTAGTGGCAGGGCTGCGTACACTTGCAGAGTTTCCCATATTCAAAGATAATAGGCTTCTATTGTAGGAGGACCACCTTTCTCCTTATCATATGGCAGAGACCAAACTAGTATATACATGTCACCCCCAACATTTGTTTTAGTTTTTAGTTTTTTTTAATTTTTTTTAATTTTTTTAATTTTTTTAATTTTTTTAATTTTTTAATGTGTAATATAGTTAATAATTATATACTAAATGTTAGTTTAATTACTTATATTTAAAAATACAATCCTAACATGAGAATACTATTCAGAAGACTAAAAAGTAAATAATTTAGTATCGTTTTGCTATCCTTGTCACTCATAGGATTTCGTCACGAATCCATGTATATTGATTTTTTAATTGGTTTTTGAGAATTAGATCAGCATACTGACTTATGCAACATAGTTTGTTTCTAGCTTACAACGTACATATGCAATAAGACATTTCACACATACACGTCTGCAACGAGACACTTGTTGCGACGTTCTAAAGCATCAAATTCAATATATGCTGTATTTTTTTCCTGTTTCGTATGGGGTAAAATTACGTAGTATTATATTAGTTTTGGTCTAAATCATCTTATACCGCTTGTCACCCCTTGTTAGAATTTCTATGTCCGTACCTGGTATAACACCACCATTTTTCCTAGCGCATACACAATCTTCTCCGCATATGGCTACACATGTAGTGGCTTTGACAGTCGGGGGATCAGATATATGATTTTCAGCAAGATCAAAAATTGCACTACCCAAAGGTAGGTCCAGATTCTCTCACAAATTTGAACTTATATACTAAAAATCTAGATTTCCCATAACCAACCAAGGTCAACTACTTTATAGAGACCATCGTACACATAAATCTTGCTAGCCCTCTTTTTGTTTGTGATGCATCTCATCACTCTCAGTTCAATACCATACTTCATACTATTTTGAAGGGCCAAATTCCCACTTTCTGACTCTGAAACTGCTTGTTGGAATTATCTTTCCGCCTTGACCGCTGTAAACTATCACATCATCTCCCAAAAACTTATTGTCTTCATATGCATTAGTAACCACAATGCTTGTTGCAATTGGATTTTCATCCAAACCTTGAGCAGCAGGTATATAGTCAACTTCGACCAGCCGGAGCAGGAGGTCGGGTGGGATTCGCTAAATAAGTCTCCAGTTTTCTAAATTTGTTATAAGTATTTTATCGGTGCTCAGTGTTGGTGTGTGGTTATATTAGTTTGTGTTTGTAAGTTTTTATCTTATCTAGTTGGGTAGAATTAAGATATGTATCGGAGGAAGTTATGTGCTGGTGTTTGTTCCTATTTTCTCTCTAGTTAGCAGTTATCTTGATTGTAAGCTTATCAAGCCAACTTGATTGAATGAATAAAAAAGAACTTTCACTGTAACATTTTTACAAAATTTGGATTTTATACCATCGCCGCGGATGCATGTGCGTTGTACTAACAGATACTTATGTACTACCAACGTAGCTACCGTAGTCTAGTGAAACAATTAATATTAACTCTCTTATTAGGTCATATACTATTAGCATAGCTACTACGACCTAACATCAATTGTACTTGATCTGGTTAACTACCTCAAACACATCCATATTTTTGGTGTTAAACCTAATTTCGTTCATACAAGAAAACATCCATTCAATGTATAACGTGCAAGAACGATAAAATTAAGCATAGTAGAATTGAATAACTTGAATGACAACAATGGAAAAGCGTTTCTATAAATCATATGAAGAGTTGGGTACAGCATGAGTGACAGATCGCTCGTCGTCAAAGCAATTTGTGCAAATAAATTTATAATAGTCCGCTACTCGCAACTATACTACTGGGTAGTACTTGGTAAGTAGGGGTCGAACCCAAGGGAATCAGTGGGATAGTCGTTCTTTGAGGGGGGTTTATCCAGCGAGAGAGCGTGTTTTAGGTTGGTTGGTTGGTTTTAAAGCTACCAGCTAATTGATTGGTTGGTTGGTTGGTTTTAGGACTGGAAAATAAATTACAATTTTACAATTAAAGGAAAGCATTCGGTTTCAGGGGCCTTGTATTATATCCTGTTTATCATTGACTTTTAGTGACTCTACTAAGTATTCAAACGGTGTATCAAGGCCATTCCAAGCACTCGATTTGCGTACACTGTCTAGCCTATTCCAAGGACGTAGAGCACTTATTCTATTTAGACTAATACTCCATTCCCGGTTATATTAGCCTATGTGCATCCATTTGATCAATCATTCCCGATCAACCAAATGGTGTTTAAGATGAGTCAAACTTCTCAGATAAGCTTTGCCATTCCAAGCATCCACTTATCTGTACAAGTTTACGAACCCCGCTGTAGAGTTTTGCCATTCCAAGCATCCACTCTACCTTGGACGTTCTAACCGAATATATGGCACATAGAATAAGTTTTGAATACTAAGGAGAGACGCTAAGTTAATAGTCTAAAACATTTTATAATACAAGTCCACCCCTTCTACCGAATGAGGTGTTTAGCTACTATTCATCACGCTAAACATTATAACTAAGGAAATAAAACAGTTGAATAAATACTAAAAATAATACTTACAACCGTTGAAGCGCCAAGGGAGCAATCCTTTATTTCCAAAGCCAAACTTACAATTACAAAACTTAGAGAGAGAAGTGAATATTGATTTTGGATTTTGAGGTGTGTTCTAAATGAGGAGGAGGAGCTCATCCTTATATAGCCATGGGAGGAGGAGGAGATGGCCACAAGTGTCCCATGGTGATTGGAGGAGAAAATGGATGGAGGAGATGGCCAACACATGGAGGAAGGAGAGGAGGAGCAAGGAGGAGCCGCCATATGTGGAGGAGCAAAAGCCGCCGGTCATGGTGGAGGAAAGCCGCCGGTAGCCGGTGGTGGAGGAGGAGGAGGGGTGGCTTTGACCACCTCTTCTTCAAGTGGCCGGTCACTTTGCCCATGTGTGAGTTTTGTACAGTTTTGTGCAGTCTTTTCACAAAACTGTCAATGTGTTTCTTCCCCGGGCTGTCTTGATTCCTCTCCTGATTCTTCTGATTAATTTGTTATGAGTGATTCAACGTCAGGATCCTTGATATTTCTTTAGTCGGCATATGATCTTGACCTTGGATTGACTCGTAACATCTTTTCTGCTTTAAAAGCTCCTCTTTAGTGTGTATTCTCTCTAAGCTCTGAATTACCCTGCAAAAATATATCTGAACTAACAAGAAAAAGTTAAATAGACAAAATGTCTAATTAAGGGGGTTTAACTGTGTTTATGATTCGTATAATTTTGGTCCATCAGATCACCCCACACTTTTAGTTGTTCGTCCCGAACAATACTATTCAAGGGCTGTACTCTAAGTTGGCTTTGAAATATGAAAATTAGACTGTGGTACTTGATGTATCCTAATTCATGCATTACTACTTATTACCAAATTAAACTGCGTAAATAAATAGAAGAAACTTAATACTTGTACCTTCGTGCTGAGATGCAAATTATATTGGATGTCTCGGGAGATAGCCCTGTTTAGGCTCCTGGACTGCAATCTTGGGATCGTCTCGCACTATATGGTTTTCTGGTAGCTTTCTCTAGCACGTGATTCGGTTCGGGTTTCAATGGTTTGAGTACTTTGATTTTCTTTTGGCGAGGGACTGCTTTTTGTAGTGAATCGGCCTTTGGCCTTTGATTTGACTCTTTGAGTACTTCACTTTTTGTTCGGTTAAAACCTTCACAATTTTGGGCCCTTGGCCTCTTGATTTGCTTCTTCGAGCTTTTTGCCTTTTTGTGGCTTGCAAGTTCATTTTCTCAAGCCTTTCTTTTGGGAGGTCCAATCATCGCCCGCAATCCTATGGAAATACCTCCCCGCTCCTCTCGTTTTTGACGTTTCGCGCAGGTCAAGGTGAGGGTCGCTCATCTATTTTCTCGGCTACTTTGACTGTCGTTTTGCGCGGGTCAAGATGAGGGTCGCTCATCTATTTTCTCGGCTACTTTGACCGGAGATAGGATGGTCTGATTCCCGTCCTCGCCTTTTGCATAAACACTGCATGGCGGAGATGACTTCAATCTTCACTGAAACCCGAAGTGCAGCCTCCACTGACTTCGAAAACCATTTAGTTTAATCTGATCCTTCGATTGCTTGCCAAGCCTCTCTAGGGCAGTTTATATCAACTCCACATCCCTAGTTATCTTAGCACAAAGGACAAATGAAAAGTTACATTCTAAGTTTTTAAACAGTTTGAATTTTCACAAGGTTAATGCATGAATTGTGATCTATCTTTTTCACATTCTTAAGTTCATATTTTCAAAAAGATACTATTACTAAAAAAGAAAAAAAAAACAGCAAGCATGTTATTTATGTACACAGGTGGTTCTCACCCCCCACTTTTGAATGAAGGCGTGCCTTAGTTCAAAAGTCATGCAAGCTTAAAACTAAATACTGAATTTAAATGACAGAAATTAAAAGTGCGGAAAGTAAGATAGTGTCGGGTTACCTCCCGACCAGTGCACTTGTTTAACGTCGTTGGCTCGACAGTACCTCGTTGTGGATCACTGGTTTGGGTCCCATGGGTGGCTCAAGTCGAACTTCATCACCGTTCCTGTGTTGTTTCCTGTTTTGACTTTTCCTGATTTCTTGCTTTGGTTAGAACTCCATGGTTTCGGTAGGTTCTTCTTTTCATAACTCCGAGAAGGTGAGGTTCCCTTGACCATAGCTGCTGGTCCGTCGAGCCGTGCTCTCTTGCTTTTCCTTCCGGGTTTCCATTCTCTTGGCCCATGTCTTTGCCGCTTCTTCATGTATGGCCGGCATCTTTGCAAGTTTGGAAGTTCAGCATTGTGCCATCAAACATTGGCGACCACACGCATGTCCCCATGTTAAGCCTCTTCTTTGTGGCAGCGACGAATGGTCGTCCTAGAACGAGCGAGTTTTCAGGGCTGCTTTGTTGAGTTGTGGTGAGTGAGAGCTCCATTGATGGCGTGTCTTGCCCTTGATTTACCTCCAACTCGCCTTGCACCTCAGCGTTAATTACTTCATTTTCAGGGGCTGTGATCCGCATACAAACCGAAGGGAAAAGTTGGGGAACTTCCACCATAAGGGCCAGGTCTTTCTTTGATAGTTTGATAATGTGGACCAAGCCTGCCTTAGGTGCTTCGATAGTGAGGATTGGGCATGTTTCGGGTGCTTCGAGCGCCAGGACCGGGACTGCCGTGCTTTCCTCGGATGGATTGGTGATAAGGACCGGTTCAAGTAGCTCGGCTGGTTTGGTAATGAGGACTGGGTCTGATTTGGCTGGTTCCTCTTCGGTTATTTGTGAGTCCTCATCCTCAGTTGGTTCTGTGGGCTCCAATATTGGCTCCTTTAGAGCCGCCTCCACGTCCATTACTGCCCTTGTACTGATGTCTTCTCTCGGATTTGTTGCGGGCAAGCTCGTAATGGGTGTGGTGTCGGGCTCGTTTTGCACTGAGTCCACTTCCATCGTTGGTGCCTTATCTTCAGTTTGGTGCATTGGCCCTTGTTTTGTGCTCTCTACCAAATCTTCTATGAGGTCCCAAGTTTTAATTATGGTTAACTTCATGATTGAGCCTCCCGCTGCATCGTTAAGTCTTTTCCGCTCAATTGGCTTCATGCCATGAAGAAACCTTTGGAGAAGAACAGAGTCCGTGAATCCATGGTGCGGACAGCTCTCCACAATGGAGTCAAGGTACGCCAAGTACTCGTCCAAAGTTTCATCCTGGGATTGCTTTAGGTTGTTGATCCTCTTGCGGATTTCAAGTTCGAAAGCTGGCTGGGCTCTTGGGCAGGGAGCGGTGAGATAATTTGGCCGGGGAAATTCTTTTAGAAATTTGGCTCGAAGATTTTCATAACAGACATGAGTAATACCACTCTATTGCCGAGTCAGTTAGAGAAAGTTTGAAGCATTTCAGCTTAAACTCCTCTAACGTCTCATTCTCAGGTTTCATGTGACGGCAGATGTAATGAAACAGTTGGCAATGTATCGCAGAATACTCTTCAATGGTACCTCTGAATTTGGGGAGACAGCTAAGCATTTCACACATAAGGTTGCTGCCCCCATCATACATAGTGGGTTGCGTCATGAGGACATGGGGAGGGTAAGGGAAAGAACAACGTATCCGACGGCTAATTCCCCGGCAACGGTGCCAATTTGACAGATCGCTCGTCGTCAAAGCAATTTGTGCAAATAAATTTATAATAGTCCGCTACTCGCAACTATACTACTGGGTAGTACTTGGTAAGTAGGGGTCGAACCCAAGGGAATCAATGGGATAGTCGTTCTTTGAGGGGGTTTATCCAGCGAGAGAGCGTGTTTTAGGTTGGTTGGTTGGTTTTAAAGCTACCAGCTAATTGATTGGTTGGTTGGTTGGTTTTAGGACTGGAAAATAAATTACAATTTTACAATTAAAGGAAAGCATTCGGTTTCAGGGGCCTTGTATTATATCCTGTTTATCATTGACTTTTAGTGACTCTACTAAGTATTCAAACGGTGTATCAAGGCCATTCCAAGCACTCGATTTGCATACACTGTCTAGCCTATTCCAAGGACGTAAAGCACTTATTCTATTTAGACTAATACTCCATTCCCGGTTATATTAGCCTATGTGCATCCATTTGATCAATCATTCCCGATCAACCAAATGGTGTTTAAGATGAGTCAAACTTCTCAGATAAGCTTTGCCATTCCAAGCATCCACTTATTTGTACAAGTTTACGAACCCCGCTGTAGAGTTTTGCCATTCCAAGCATCCACTCTACCTTGGACGTTCTAACCGAATATATGGCACATAGAATAAGTTTTGAATACTAAGGAGAGACGCTAAGTTAATAGTCTAAAACATTTTATAATACAAGTCCACCCCTTCTACCGAATGAGGTGTTTAGCTACTATTCATCGCGCTAAACATTATAACTAAGGAAATAAAACAGTTGAATAAATACTAAAAATAATACTTACAACCGTTGAAGCGCCAAGGGAGCAATCCTTTATCTCCAAAGCCAAACTTACAATTACAAAACTTAGAGAGAGAAGTGAATATTGATTTTGGATTTTGAGGTGTGTTCTAAATGAGGAGGAGGAGCTCCTCCTTATATAGCCATGGGAGGAGGAGGAGATGGCCACAAGTGTCCCATGGTGATTGGAGGAGAAAATGGATGGAGGAGATGGCCAACACATGGAGGAAGGAGAGGAGGAGCAAGGAGGAGCCGCCACATGTGGAGGAGCAAAAGCTGCCGGTCATGGTGGAGGAAAGCCGCCGGTAGCCGGTGGAGGAGGAGGAGGAGGGGTGGCTTTGGCCACCTCTTCTTCAAGTGGCCGGTCACTTTGCCCATGTGTGAGTTTTGTACAGTTTTGTGCAGTCTTTTCACAAAACTGTCAATGTGTTTCTTCCCCGAGCTATCTTGATTCCTCTCCTGATTCTTCTGATTAATTTGTTATGAGTGATTCAACGTCAGGATCCTTGATATTTCTTCAGTCGGCATATGATCTTGACCTTGGATTGACTCGTAACATCTTTTCTGCTTTAAAAGCTCCTCTTTAGTGTGTATTCTCTCTAAGCTCTGAATTACCCTGCAAAAATATATCTGAACTAACAAGCAAAAGTTAAATAGACAAAATGTCTAATTAAGGGGGTTTAACTGTGTTTATGATTCGTATAATTTTGGTCCATCAATGAGATTCGTGGGATCTCGGATTAAAACGACTACTCATGATTCATGGCTATAAACCACAAATATATGATGATCAAAGAATAAAAACGAGGAAACCGTGTTTGATGAAGCGTAGCCTCGAATATTTGTCTTTCTTGAGCTCTTAGTCGTCCTCCTTCTCTAATTTAGGTAAAAACCGATCCTCAAAGTAAGCGTACTCCAAATATGGTCCGAAACTACTATTTATAGGACTCGGGTTCTTCGGTCCTGTGTCACTTGTAAGTTACACGGGCTCAAAATCTCCTCTGAGTTGTGCCTCATCCTGTGTCACTTGACCAATGCAGGTGACACGGGACTGTCCTTATCTTGTTTTTTTCAAGGTCTAAATCTTTGAATCTGCTCTTAGTGTAAACTAAAAAGTTGTATCCCATTTGGAAATCATATGCATTCTAGGCATGCAAAATAAGTCGGAAAGGTCAGTCTGCCTTTTTTGTCCTTTTTTGCCCAAATCTTCACCAAATGCTTTGTTATACTTCTGATCAATCCAATAGTCCTATATATGTGATATTTGACCTGAAACACTAGAAAATAGATTAAATAACAACAAAATGTTAGGAAAACAAACCTAATCCATCATCGAATGAAGTGAATAATAGCTCTATAATTTGTCTGATCAAAATACTCCACGCTTAAGATTTTTTCGTCCCGAACAAAAATTTAGCGTATGCATCAAGCCTTTAAACCCCTATGCTGCCGTAATAGGACGAGTATAGTCTCATGAAGGTTTTCAGGAAAGGGACTACCTACAAATCCCATGTACAACAACTTATATGCATGAAATGATGCTCAATAAGTCATAGTAAAGTCATGTCATACCTCGGATTCATCGTATTACCCCAACATCAAATCAAACAAATTCATCAAAGTGGTCTGACAATCATAGTTTAAACGAGATATGCATTCAAACAGCCAGTACACACGGCTAGCAAATGACTAATCTCTAGTTCTAAATAGTTCTATGGCAAAGTATCAAGAGCAAGAATAGTTACACAAATCATATTCGCCATTCACTTATGCTATCTAGGGATAGTCCACGGGCTCTTAGCGCAAAACTCATTCTCAAGTGCTAAGGATTATGTAATGACCCGTAAGAGAAGAGGAGTTTGGCTTAAGAAATTTTCTGAAAATTAGTACGAAAATCACGTTAAAGTTTCAATGCAAAGCAAGAGGATTGTTCTGTAACATTCTAGTACATCAATTCTAATACAAGTCATAACTGCACGCATTGAAAATGTGGAAGTACACTATATCAAGCAAAATGGGTATAAATTTCACTGCTTTTTTTATTTTCATAGATGACTTTTCTCACTTTTCCCTTGATAATATTTTTTTTCTTTCAAAAATAACTTTGCTTTTGTTAAAAAATTGTGTGAAGAAAATAGTGGTGCGCACTATTTTACTTTCAAATTAAATAAATTAAATTTGATGGTCCTTATGACACATAGTAATGGTGTGTTAAGTGGTGTCATACTAAGAGGTTTTCCTATAATAAAAATCATTAAGATGGTTTTTGATGACACTAGAAATAAAGGCAGTCATAAGGACATGAGGCCTTTATGACTTGGACTGTTACTAAAACTAGTGTTCTCTTATTTAAGGAGAAACATTTCTTTTGGGGAGAAGAAAAAAGAGAATCACACAATACAATTCCAGCATTCCTCTCATGAGGGTTTCATGTCGGCTGGATTTTCCTTTTCATTTGAGTAATCCTTTAAGTGCGCCAAGGTGATAGTGGAAGACACAAATTGGTGCCAAGTTTCAACTTGACAGTTGTTGTATCCTGGGAGGCAGTACTCGCTCAAGACTCCAAACACCCAGTGGGAGAGCAATAATGCTTTAAGGAAAGCGTCGTCTATGCGCATCAACAACAATACATTTTGGTTTGATCGTATCATTTCAGTTTCATATTCGTTGTTATTTTGTATGAATATGAATTACATTCTATTAATCTGTCTATACACATTATTCCCACTGTTATTTTGTATTTTCCAGATTATTCCTGCAGCTCCAACATTTTTTTGCTCTAAGTTTTTGGCCAGCTTTGCAAGTGGAAGAAGAGGCACACGTACGGTTTTGAAGGTTAGATACTCTCATTTTCCATGCCATTTATTTGAATATTTTGTTTAGTGTTTGTTTGGTCAGATTTATATTTAAGCTTCAGTTTGGTGCTATATATAACACGGTTTTCAGTCAAATTCATCATCAGCAGCTTGCTTTAATTACTTCTTGATCATTATTGCATATATACATATTAGACATATTGGGTTTTGGCTGAAATGGTGAAAATGGAAGAGGATGAAAAAATTAGGCAGGGACAGGGAGTTGGTTTTTGGCTTAAAGTATGTAATATATAAGTTTAAATATTACTCACAATGTTAACTCTTTTGTATATGCTGTTTACAATTTGTAGGATATCATGGACAAGAGTTGGATGTATTTGTCGGACAAATGTGATCCAAGATTTACTCAAGGGATTATGGCTTTCATAGACTTCTTCAAACAACGCAAACCTTTTAGTACTACACATAAATGTCCATGTAGGCGTTGTAGGTTGCACCATGAGAAGTTATCTTTGGATGAAATCCAAACACATTTGTTTCGGAATGGTATAATGCAAGAGTACACAACTTGGACCTCTCATGGGGAAGAACAGTGTTCATCATCATTATACGCAGAACGACTTCAACATGTTATGGAAAAGAGTCGTGCGACGACGGTTGATGAAGAAAGTGATGCTTATTACATGGATCCTACAATAGAGATGCTTAACGACGCTTTTCCCAATTTTCCAGATCCACATGATGAGGACCTTGAAAATGTGTATTTGGGTAAGGATGCATATGATAAGTACCAAAGGCTTTTAGCGGAAGCACAAACTCCTATCTATGTTGGGAGTGACAAGACTGTTTTGGAGACGATTTTAAGTGCGATGAAAGTTAAAGTTGATAATCGATGGTCCGACAAGAGCTTCAATGATCATTTGAGGATCACTCGAGAACTCCTTCCGAATCCAAATAATTATCCTGGTTCTTATCGTGAGGTAAAGACACTTTTGAAGAATATGGGTATGGGATATGAGGTCATTCACGCATGTGAATATGGTTGTGTTCTCTACTATAAAGATTTTAAGAACCTAGAGCATTGTCCGGTGTGTCACGAATCTTGATACGTGAATGGAGATGATGATAGCAAGATTCCAAGAAAAGTGGTACGATACTTTCCTTTGACTCCAAGATTATAACGCCTTTATATGTCACCTCATATAGCTAAGGGGATGAGATGACATGGGGCAAGAAAAGTGAAAAAAGGTCTCATTAGACATCCTGCAGATAGCAAAGCATGGAAAGAGTTTGATATAAACTTTCCTGATTTTGCCCAAGACGTTAGAAATGTGCGTCTAGGATTGGCTACAGATGGTTTTAGTCCCTTCGGAGCAGCGGCTCTTTCTCATAGCACTTGGCCAATTGTATTGATGCGTTACAATTTGCCACCTTCATTGTGCATGAAAAAGGAATTCAACATTCTAGCTATGTTGATTTCGGGTCCGAAATCCCCGGGAAAGTGCTTGAATGTGTTCATGCAACCCTTGATAGATGAATTGAATATGTTGTGGAACACCGGAGCAGTGACATTCGATCGACATATTAGATATTCATTCAACATGAAAGCTGCGGTCATGTGGACAATCAGTGACTTTCCGGGTTTGGGAATGTTGGGAGGACTAAAGTCTAAAGGATACAAAGCTTGTCCTTTGTGTTTGGATGAGATTGATTCCCAACATTTAGTGGGGAGAATGTCCTACCAAGGCCATCGCTGATGGCTCGATAGAAATCATAAATGGAGGCATTTGGCTACTAAATTTAACGGGGAAGTGGAATTACGAGACGCCCCATCTTCTTTAACAGGAGAAGAGACTTTTAGTTCTGTATGTAGCCATGAGTACCCCATACTTAGCTTGCATCCGAATTTGAAAGCTAGAGGTACCAAGGAGAAGTTGTGTTGGACTCATGTGAGCATTTTTTACGATTTACCCTATTGGAGCACATTCAGACAACCTTATTCGTTGGACGTGATGCATATAGAGAAGAATGTATTTGACAAAATCATTGGCACTATTCTTGGTCTCCAAGGGAAGACAAAAGATGACATTAAGGCTCGAGAAGTTTTGGAAAAGTAAGGGATTCGGAAGGAACTGTGGGCGAAGAAAAAAGGGTCATCTTCAAGAAAAGATAAGGTGTCACAAGCACCTTATACGGTTTTACCTAATGAGAGGGCTGAGATATTTGAGTTCATCAAGGATGCTAAATATCCGTACGGTTATGCTGGTAGTTTGAAGAACAAAATCAATGTTGAAGATAAAAAATTTAATGGGTTGAAAACACATGATTGCCATGTAATGTTGCAACGTCTACTTCCAGTGTTCATTCGACCTTACTTGCCACATTACGCAGTGGAGCCCCTTATATCATTATCACGATGGTTTTAGAAGTTATGTTGCAAAGAGTTGATGGTCAGAGACGTAACTCAAATGAAAGACGATATCATTATGATTCTATGCAAATTGGAGATGGTTTTTCCACCTGCTTTCTTCACCATCATGGTGCATCTATTGATCCATCTACCCAAACAAGTTTTGCTCAAGGGACCAGTACACTACAGCTGGATGTATCCTATTGAGAGGTTGATATCTGTTAAATATTAACTTTGATTACACATGTATTTATAAACTAACTTCGATTATTTCCTCTTGCAGACAATTAGGTGAGTACAAGCGATCGGTTCGGAATAGCAGATATCCAGAGGGATGTATCGCCGAGTCCTACGTTACACACCGTATTGCAAATTGTATATGATGACTAACCTAACCGAGATGGACTCACCAAATGAAGCTCCATCATATGTCCTAAATGTTTACTCTCCTCTGATCAAGGTTAGTGGTCATTCTCCTCGGATCAAGTTGAATAAAAAACAACTTGACATGGCCCATTGGTGTGTTCTGGAGCACTGCGACCAAGTAGGAGAATATCTGCGAAGGCATAATGTGAAGTTTGAGAGAGAGTGTCCAAACAGAACAAAGAAAGAACGTGTTAAGCATTTTCTTAAGTATTTTTGTGATGGGGTATGAATGCTAATTAAAGTGTATGTTTACTTTATTTAATTTGTCATCCATTTTCTTTATTTCACTTTAGCTCACTCTTTAATGTTATAATATGCAGATGGAAATCTTGCGAAAGGAATCTAGTCAACACTATTCTCTCGAGTTGCACAGTTTAGCCCGAAAGCCTCAATCATATGCGTGCTTCTCTCAGTGTTATGTTAATGGTGTCAAATTCGTTGTTTGGTCTCGGGATAGGAATAAGAGGACTCAAAATTCTGGGGTAATGATAGAAGATGGTGACTTGACCTATTATGGCATTATTCAAAACATTATTGAGCTCCGCTTCGCTAATGGAATGCCTGTAGTTCTTTTCGATTGCACATGGTTTAACACGGATCCGAAAGATAGGGGAAGCACTAAGATGGACTATGGACTTTTATCTGTAGACACTTCCTCAACTTGGTATGAAGATTGGCCTTATTGCCTAGCCACTACCGCAAGACAAGTTTTTTACTTGGATGATCTAAAAGCCGGCGACAATTGGAAAGTGGTAAATGTTGTTTCACATAGAGGGACCTATAGTGATACTTCCCTTGCACTCGAAGATGAAAATGAAAGAGACACAATATTAATACCGGAGGAAGGAGACAATCCTTATCAGGAGCAAATGGCCACTAATATCACAAGAGATGTTGAACCTTATGACAACTCCATAGATATTCCTCACATGGTGGATATTCCAAGAGAAAGGAGGCAGTTGTACTTGGATGATGAGGGAGATGATATGTTTGCATCAGGGGAGGATGATGATCAAAGTGTAGGTGATGAAGATAATAATGGTATGGAGTCGGATGAAGAACAAGCTAATGATGGTATGGAGTCGGACGAAGAACAAGCTAATGATCCAATGCAAGAATCAACCGATGATGAGAATTGAGTTGTCTGATCCAAATGCAGTGATGATTTATATGTTTTTTTCTTAAGTTGCGTTTTGTTAGAACTGCTTCTGTGATACAATGCAACAATTGGGTTTAAGCTACATTTTTACATTTTTTGTCGCGTATACATATGATGTGGGTCAAAAATACAAAGCCCAACATCGTTTATTTCCTTCATTCTCGTGTTATTTTCCAAACCCTAACTCCTTCTCGTGTTCACAGCCGCCGCTTCATACTCACCCTAACTCCTTCTCGTGCTCAACCCTAATTCACCCTTCACGCTGATTCACGCCGTTTCACGCCGATTCAAGATTCCTCGTGCTCACAACCGCTTCCCTCTCACCCTTATCTCCTCCTCAACAATGGCTAGGTCAAAGAACAAAGCCATCAGACGTCCAGACAAAGCCGAAGTGACGAGCTGCCAGAAATCCATGAAATTGCGGTCTCCATCAGTGCGTAAGCCATCCGGCAGGTTCAACTCACCTCCGAGGAAGCCAACAACTGGCTATATTGAGTCTGAAACTCCACCAAGGTCCTCTGCCTCCCAGCCTGACTTTGGTCCGAATGTGGTCCACACTGAGCGTTCTCGAGCTATTCTTGCCGGGATGAAGCGGTCCAGACGGCTTCGGAAATTGGATGCCATTAAAACACCACCTGAGCTTTCCAGAGCTGTTCTTCCACCCATTCGGCAGACTCCTCCGCGTGCGGGGAAGAAGACATTCCTCCTGCCACACCCGACTACGACCAATCCTACTAAACCTGAAAAGAAGAGACAGAAGCAGTCCAACAAACCACCTAAATCGACTGAGAAAATAGCACATCCAAACCGGCCTACACCACCTGTTGTACCTCCCAACCGCATGTCAGCAATGAACCTCCAGCTACCTCAAACAATACACCACCATCTCCCATAGGAAACCCTACACCACCAGCTCCTAATACACAACATGTAGTACCTCGGAGGTCTCCTAGATGCTTGTCTAAGTATGCTGGTCGAGCCAATACTGAAGGCTGCAATAATCCACCTCCCATGCCCAATTTTAGTCCACCACCTGCGATCCAGCCGGCCTCCCCTGCACCCACTCCAGTACAAGCCATATCCAGGTCGGATGAGCCCCCACCGATGGCCTTCTTTGAACCCACAGCTCCTGAGTTTCATCCCAACCATTCATTCGATAACTATAGTGCATCGGATGATGAGGCCGAGGAAACTGTGGATAATGTTCCAAGTATCAGATGCAAGAGCATTGGTTTTGTGCAAACATGTATTTTTTTTATGCGTGAAAGTTTAGGTTTTTTATAGTTCATTAGGTAATTATTTATGCTATTTTCCTCGTCTTTTACAGGGGATGAGCGCGGATAAAAAAGGAAGGTCAGGGGGGTTGTCAATGGGACAACGGTGGCCACTTATAAGCAAGGTACTAATAAGGGACAGCCGATCAAGGTGGAGTTCCTTCCTGATGGAACTGGGCCAGCAAACCAAACAGTCAATAGCCTACTCGTTCACGAGATCGGTAGTGCAGTGAGAGACAAGGTTCCTATGCTTGCCTCGTCGTTCAAAAAGCTTGCAGAGAAAGATAGAGAAGTAGTGTATGATCACTTGTATGTAAGTACAAGCAACTGTTCTTACTTCTCATTTCATGCAAGGTGTGTCTTTATAACTTAAATTCATTGTTTTGTTTTTTTATTGTAGCCCAATTTTGTTATTGAACGTAAAGATGACCAGCTGTGGAATCACATTTTCAATAAAGCCAGCGAGAGGTATCGTGATTGGAAATGTGATTGCAAACAATTCTACCTGGAATATGGAACTGAGGTAATTCCCAAGGAGTTTTTGGAGCGCCGTGACCAATGGGCATGGCTTCTGAGCCACTTCACTGTACCAAAAAATGAGGTTAAATATGCCTTCATTTTTTTTCCATCAATGGACATTATATTAATTCTATAATGTATTTATATGTTTATCTTTAACTGGTTTGTATTTATTCAGTGAGCTTTAACTTGTTTTAATTTTTGTTATGAAAGGAGAGAGGAAAGACAATGTCAAGGGTGCGCAAGGAGTCTGTTCGCATCAACCACCACTTTGGAAAGGTCCTGTTCTATCAGAGGGCTGCAAAACTCGCTGCACAGGGAGAGAAGGCACACCTTATAGCTGCATATGACCAGGTCTACTCTGCTGACCCAACCGATGCCGCCTTGGCAGTTAAGTTTCCATTTATTTGGTAATATTTTGTTGATATATATGTTGGTCAATGTGAGTTGTCTGTTGTTCTATATTGTTCTTCTAAGTTGTCTGGTGAATGTGGTTGGTTCTTATATGTCAAGCTATTGTTCTTGTTATATGACATTATTTATGTTTATTGTGGTTATTTATTGTTCTTGGTCCTCTGTGTTACAAATAATGTTGGTTTTTTCCCATAGTCACATGAGACTTTTGTTGTGATAAATGAGATTGAATCAGAGTTTGCTTTGTCCATCTGCCTTGTGATCACTTTTGAGTATAATAGTGATATAAATGTAAATTGGCTTTGTGAAGTGGTTTTGTATATCACTGCCATTGTATTTACATTTAACAATATATATTTATATGTAGGCACAAATGCGAGACAGGGTTCGTCAAGTGATGGGAGACATGCATGGTGATGAAGCTGGTGATGGCATTGTCCTCGATGACCAAGAACCTTGATGGACCATATTTATATGATTCATTAAGACAGTTAAACCCACTAAATTAGACTCTTTGTCTGTTTAACTTTTGCTTGTTAGTTCCGATATTTATCTACAGGGTATTTTGAAGTCTAGAGAGAATACATGATAAGGAGGAGTTTTAAAGCTGAAAATGAATTACGAGTCATTCCAGGTCGCGACCAAATTCTGACTTTCAAGAACCTGACGTGGAATCACTCAAAATAAGTCCAACCGAAGGTCAACCAGAGTCAGACCAGAGCTAAAAGGACCGATGGCTTTTGGGGATGAGATCACAAAACTCACACCCACTCCTTCTCCTCCACCTAGCCGGCGGCTAAGCCATCATCCACTCCTCCTTTGCCACATGGGCGGCGGCTAGAGGAGGAGATGACTCACTCCGATGGCTTTTGCTCTCCCTCCCATCTTGTGACATGTGGTCTCTTCTCATCCACGTCCCTTGCCTCTCCTTAGCCTATAAATAGAACCCTCCTTGCCCTTGTAAATTCATTCCAAAATCACAAACATCATCCATCACAAAGCTCTAGCTTCTCTCTAGATTTTGGGCACTAATCATGTAATCACTTTACTTTGAAATGGAAGCTTGGTCTTGAGCACTCTTATCGGTTCTTGTAAGTACTATCTTCTTTACTTTACTGTCTTTTCAATTCAACAAGTTTACTTTCCTGTCTTTACTTTCAAAAACTTTATTTTCTGTCTTTCAAAACCTTTACTTTTCAACGCACTTAGCTATGATGTCCTATTCCATGAATATTCGTAGCTAAACCCTTCATTCGGTTGAAGGGGTGTGCTTGTATCATACAATGTTTAAGGCCCTACTCTTAGTGCCTCTATGTGTTCAAAACTTGTTCTATGTGCCACATATTAGGTTAGAACTTCCAAGGTTGAGTGGATGCTTTAACGGGCAAAGCTCTTCCATGGGGTTCGTGAACATACTCGGGTAAGTGGATGCTTTAACGGGCAAAGCTTATCTGAGGAGTTCAACCTCTTTTAAAAACCATTTGATTACTCGTAACTGAAGATCAAATGGATGCACATAAGGCTAAGATACTTCGAAAGGAGGAATTAGTCTAAATAGAACAAGTGTTCTAAATGATGTGGCAAGTCATGTGCTAGAAATAGCCTTGATTCATCTTTCAACACAAAGTATGATCATTAGAGGTCAATGATAAACAGACTATGATACAAGGCCCCTAAAACCGAATACTTTCCTTTAATTGTAATATCAACTGTTACTTTACTTTCAGTACCATATCAACTGTTTATTTTCTGTCTAGACTCGCACTTTACTTTTCAGTACTAAAACCAAAACCAACCCCCTAACTGCTTAATTTAACTCCCCCTTTTAGAAAAAACAACTATCACCTAATTCCCTTGGGTTCGACCCGTACTTACCACTGACTACCAAAAATAGTTAAGTTGCGAGTATCGGAGACATAAATTTATTTTTGCACAGAGAACATTGCACCTTAACGACAGTGCGGTGGGCTCCGTCAAACCTCTCCCGGTTGCTACCCAGATTGACATTATAACTCGAGTGGTGGGGCAGAGGCATGTAACTTACGTTTCTGGAGCTGGTAAAGCCTTCAAGAGGCCACCCCTCCCTAGAGGGGAGGTCCAAGGAACGCCGAGCTGAAAGACCAAATCCAGAAGCAAACGGATGAGATGGAGGAAATGAAGAAAGAATTTCATGCGAGGATTCGTGTTCTTGAGGAGCTGGTGGTACGTGGTGGATCAGCAAACCTAGCAAACAATAATGCTTCAGAAGGTGCGACGTCTTATGGACCTGTTGTTTAATTACATGTTGCTAATGGTGTAAAACTGTTGTGCTCTTCTGGCCGGGTACACACACCTGAACATCTGTGTGTACCCTTTTGTTATTGGCCGGAATTTTTTTCGGTTGGCCGGAATCATGTTCTGTAAAACAATTTCCTTTTTTGGTATGAAGACTGGAACTTGTATCTTAATGTCACAAATAGGTATCCACTTTCTTAACGTAAGCAATTTTATACGACAATAGTAAATTAAAAATTAAAATTGTCTGTCCCTTAACGCGACAATATAATTTCATGATTGTAACGTAAGTCAGTTTATACGACAACAATATATTTAAAGTTCTAAGCGTATGTTCCTTAAAGCGACAAATATGTTTTCACGTTTGTAACTTAAGGGCGTTTACGCGACAAATATATTTTCAAGTTTGTAACGTAAGGGTAGTTATACGACAAACATATATTTAACTTTCGTAGCGTATGTAGTTTTATACGATAATAAGATTTAAATTTTTGCAGCGTATACACGTTTACGAGACGAATTGGAGAACCTACCTTCTGTAAATTCGATCTTCTAAGTCAGATAAACCGACAAAATTTGGAATGGAAATGTAGCGTATCGAGTCAAACTCGTTCTAATGTTTTTGGGACATATAGAAAATAATGTCGCATAAAAGTTACAGTTAACGCGACATTTCGTCATTTTTTTTGTCGCAGGGACATTACGCTACTTGGATTTTGCGACCAACTTTACGCGACATTATTTTGTCACATAAACTTTATGCGACTAATATAGGGGTTTATGCGACGCAAAAAAAATGTCTCCTAATCTGTAAAATGGTGTAGTGTCAATCAGGTATGATTTTATTCAATTGATTAATTAAATTGGAATATGGATAGGCTATGGACCCCAATTTGGCTCAGTTCATATGCAATGAATTGAACTAATTTATTTTAATTCAATCATATTTGACTGAAATTATGAGCTTTTGGATTCAATCATTTTAGTATGGTTTGAATATTTAGCCAAAATATGGTTACGGTTGATTTGGATTAATTCCTATTCCATTTAATTGTTTCCATTTGATGTGGTTCATGATCGGCCACACTTGATTTTTGTCCATTTCAGATTTCTATATCATCAGACATGGAATATCACGGTGGCTCCCAGTGTAGGGGACGACATATGAAATGGTGTCACACTATTTGGATAATGGCTACGGTCAGGAAATACACTTGCGAATCTAGTTCCAGAAATATACTTACGGGTATAGTTCTAAACGGTTGAGTGGCATTAAAGCCCGCCGTGGTGCTTGACGAATTTGGAATGTGTATCCAATTGTCATTTTGATTTAAAAGCACAAACGAAATTTGCATTGAAGCAAATGTGATCCTTTCATAGTATTGAAAGTGATGTGGAACCCCTAATCCATAGTGAGCTATGTGATCTGAATGATGTGGTGGTAACAAGTATTTTAGGACTTTCTATGATGACGGTACAAAATATTTTTATGAATATTTGTTTGACAGCAAAGTTGTGACAATTGAAAAATATTGTCATGTTGAGTTAAATACCAGCTTGATGAGTTGAGTATCTTGATGAGTTGAAACTATGATCATAGAGGTGAACATGATCACTCCATCATACTCGCTTAAGTAGAATAGTGTTCGAAGTCAAAATTACTGCACTCTTAAAAAGATGATGAGGGTGATGCTGGTAAGCATTGAGTTACCACAAGGAATGTGGGGGGAGGCAAAATTATCAGTAAATTATCTTTTAAATAAGATACCTCGCAAGAAGGATAAGTCTCCTTATGAGTTATTTAAGGGCACGACCACTACACCATTTGGTCGCTTATGTAACATATTTTGTGACAGTGACATAAGAGCCAGTCGCATAAGTATCCTTAGGTGACTGAGTAATACAGGTCTGTGACACAACAAACTTAATACGACTATATCTTATGTCGCACACATAAGTTAGTTACATAAGGAAGCTTACGCGACTGGAGCTTAAGTCACATGACTAACTCCGTTGCTTAAAGTATCTTAGACGACACAATCTTAGGTCACATGACTAACTCTGTTACTTAAAGGATCTTATACGACTCCATCTTATGTAACTGAACCGATGTAAGATGTATAAGTGCCACATACGATATCCAGATTTGAAAATCGTTGACTGTACGGGAGTTGACCCTGCCTTACCCGCATTAAAGAAGATAGGTGCAACAATTAGTGTCGTAAGAGACTGATATATTCAAAGTGGGTCGCATAAGTGAACCGCATTAAATGAACGAAGGTCAACTTCATCACCCACTTTTTCTTACTTCTTTTCTCTGGTTCTTCTCACCCACGGCTGAAACCATCTTTGGAGCTCCATAGCCGGCGAAAACATTCAGGTATGCACACAAATTGTAATTTGAGTTCGTTTTTGGTAGTGATTAATATGTTTGGCATTCGTTTTTGTAATTTCATGAGTTCGTATTTGCTTGGCATAATATATAAATTCCATCATGTTCCTCCTCTATAGCTCCCAACCGTGCTTGAGCTTGAGACGATGCATTCACAGTGATTAATGTTTTGTGTTTATTGTTTATGAAGGTGGTTTTGAACATGGATAAAAGTTGGATGGGGTTACAAAGGGGTGATCAACGATACATTAAAGGGATTGTTGAGTTTTGTGATTTTGCTAAACAAAATGGAGAAAATACCCACTTATGTCCTTGCAGAAGATGCTTGTTGGTTAGAGGACGAATTCCATCGAAAGAGATGTTTGTGCATTTGATCAATTATGTGTTTATGAAAGGTTACACTACTTGGACATCACATGGTGAACAGAGTAACAAACCTTCAGCGTTCACATTGAGACAACAATGGCTTGTAGATCGGAATCATGGAGAATCAAGTAGTGGTGGGATGATGCATCATGATTAAACAAACCCAACCATAGAGATTATTGAAGATCAGTTTCGTTTTAGACATTTGGATGAAGAGGATGATAATATGAATATGAATTCATTTAATGATGATTCAGGGAGTTGGAGGGCTTATGAAAGCTATCACAATCTTATAGGCGAAGCACAGACTCCTCTGTACAGAAATTGTGAGAAACATGTTCTTGAAACAATTCTGAGGGCAATGCAAATGAAAGTGGAGAGTCGACTGTCGGACAAAGGGTTTAACAAAATGCTGAAAATCACGAAAGAAATTCTTCCTCACGATAACATCTACCCTGGTTCTTATAAAGATGTTTAAAAAGTTTTGAAGAGCATTGGTTTGGGTTATGAGACCATCCATGCTTGCGAGCATGGATGTATATTATACTACAAAGAGTTTCAAGATCATGTTATTTGCCCAGTCTGTGGTGAGCCAAGATACGCGCAGCGTGGTAGTAGAAGCGACGTTCCAAAGAAGACGGTGAAGTATTTCCCTTTGACTCCAAGATTGCAGCGCTTGTATATGACACCACACACTGCAAGGCAAATGCGATGGCACGCTGTAAGAAAGGTTAATGTCGATGAGTATATTCGACACCCTGCAGATGGGGAATCATGGAAAACATTTGACAAGGACTATCCTGAATTTGCAAGTGAGATTAGAAATGTGAGACTTGGATTAGCAACTGACGGTTTTAATCATTTTGGAGCATCGGGCCTCTCTCACAGCACATGGCCTATTGTTCTTATTCCTTACAATTTGCCACCCCATATATGTATGAAGAAGGAGATGAACATACTTAGTATGTTGATTTCGGGACCGAAGTCTCCTGGAAAGTGCTTAAATGTTTTTATGCGGCCTCTTATTGATGAGTTGAAGGAGTTATGGGAACAAGGTGTTTGTACCTATGACCGGCATGATGGGTCATCATTCACTATGAAAGCAGCTGTTTTGTGGACTATTAGTGACTTCCCAGGTTTAGGGATGTTGGGAGGCCTTAAGACGAAAGGGTACAAAGCATGTCCTTCATGTCTAGATGAAATTGATGCCACCCATCTTTTTGGAAGGATGTCATATCAGGGACACCGAAGATGGCTACCAAAAGATCATTCTTGGAGGTTTGCAGCAAATAGATTTAATGGTAAGGTTGAGTCTAGGGATCCACCAAAATTGCTATCTGGACCTGAAGTATTCCATCAGCTTATGTGTCATGAATACCCCACTTTGAACTTACATCCACAGTTTAAGCCAAGAGCTACAAGTGAGAAGCTTTGTTGGACACATGTGTCTTCATTTTATGAGTTACCTTATTGGCATACATTGATTCAGCCATACTCACTTGATGTGATGCATATTGAGAAGGACGTTTTTGATAATATAATTGGCACGATTCTTGGACTTGAAGGGAAGACCAAGGATGATATAAAGGCAAGAAAAGGGTTGGAAGAGCTAGGGGTAAGAAGAAAGTTGTGGTTTAAGCCAACAACCTCTGGGACTTCGAGAAAAGAGAAGGTGAGTAAGGCACCTTACACTGTCACTCCGAGTGAGAAGTTGGAGATCTTAGAACTGATCAAAGATGTTAAGTATCCATCTGGATATGCAGGAACCTTAAAGAGTAAGATTAATCTCGACGACAAAAAGTTTATAGGCTTGAAGACACATGACTGTCACGTTATGTTACAGCGAATGTTGCCAGTTTATATTAGACTTTATTTACCCCCAAATGTAATTAGCCCTCTTATAGCACTGTCGCACTGGTTTCGGAGACTCTGTTGCAGAGAGTTTGAAAAGGAAGAGGTGCATCGACTGAAGGTCGACATAGTTCACATTTTGTGTCAGTTAGAGCGCATTTTTCCACCGTCTTTCTGCACAATTATGGTACATCTCATGGTCCACTTACCGGATCAGATTTAGCTTAAGGGCCCGGTACACTATAATTGGATGTACCCCATGGAAAGGTAATTTATTTACATTTTAGACATATATATAGTTATGTGTGATCAAACTAATTTAAATGTGTAATGTTTTTATTGCAGGCAGCTTGGTCAATACAAGAAGTACGTGAGGAACACGCGGTATCCAGAAGGTTGCATTGCTGAGCAGTATGTGGCCCAAGAATGTGTAATGTATTGCAAACTGTACATGGGGGAAATTGGGGACAAATCAGATCATGAGGAGGTTGAGGAAGAGTATTGCAACATATTAGTTGTTTCACACGTCATAAAGCCTATGGGTTACCTTAGAAGGATGCAGTTCGACAACAATGCCATCGATGTCATGCACTGGTGTGTCATGGAGAATTGTGAGGAGGCCAACGAGTATATTAACAGACATGTTGACATTTTCCATCGTACAAATCCTAATGGTGACAATGATTCAAGAATTGATGATTTCCATTCACATTTGCTTGATTTGGTAAGCACTTGTTAATAATATTTGTTGAATGCTACGTTTACCTATGTATAGATCCGTAATGAATTAATTGTTTATGTACAGATGGTTGAATTAAGCAATGAAGGAGATGCCTCATATTCCAGAGAGCTTCACATCCTTGCTTGCAAACCACAGTTTCATTATTGTTACACACATTGTATCATGAATGACCTAAAATTTGTTGTTTGGGATAGGGACCAAGGTTTAAAGACCCAAAACAGTGGAGTTATGGTTCTAGCCGGTAAGAAACTATATTTTCTAAATGTTAAGTCGTACATGTTTGTGGGCATTTCATTCGTTTAAAATAATCTGATATTTTATTACCTTTTCAGGAAACGTTAAGTACTACGGGGTTCTTCAAAAGATCATTGAACTTAAGTATGCTGAAGGACTACCGGTAATCATCTTCCAATGCAAGTGGTTTAACACCGATCCGATAGAGGGAAATATTAAGGTGGATCATGGAATAATCTCGATTGACACTTCATCCACTTGGTATAACGATGCTCCTTATTGTCTTGCAAAACATGCACAACAAGTGTTTTATGTGGAAGATCCAAAATTCGGAGATAATTGGAAAGTTGTCAATGTCGTTGCTCAAAGAGGTACTTATAGCAGTTCTTGCATAGCTCGGAATGATGAAAGTACACAAGTTCCAGACAAAGCGTACCAAGAAGATGATATAACAAACATACCCACAGTATACATGTACAATGATATTGATCATGAAGATGAATATGACGAAGGGTTGGAGATGCCAAGAACAAATCCTGCTTTATACTATGACTTCGACATACAAACTGATGATGCTGCTGCTGTAGAGGATGAAGATGATGAAGAAGGTGATTTTCAAGAAGATGAAGAAAGTGAAGTAGAAGAATACCAAAGTGATCATGAGGGAAGTGATGAAGTTGATGATGAGGAGTATGGGGATGATCTATCTGATTAGTCAATGTGCTTCCAGTATATTTTGTATTTGTAAGTTATGAATGTTTTATGTTTCGTGGTGTAAGGATTGATAGATGTATTTTGTATTTAGAAGGAATCTGTTTGAACTTAGGCGACTGAGTTTATACAAATCAGTCACTTATGAGACCTACAGTATTATGTGGGAAAACTATTTGCCTGGGAGGGACTTGCGAAATTTTTTGGGCAAAACTATAATTTTCAAATTTTGAAGTAACAAACTTATGTTATTGATATAGTTGCTCCGTCGCCTAAGGATAACCTGCATCTCATCCGTACACGTGTCCTACACAGGTCGACGTGTTGGGCGGTAAACAACAATGTCTCATTTTCCTTAGGGTTTTCACCCATCTTTTTCTCATTCCACACATACTGCCGCATCTCTCTCCACTTTACCATCTTCGATTCAGTCTCTCCGCGCGCCAATGCCTCTGAAGAAGAAGAAGACCCTCGGGGATGTCGTCGAAGCCTACAGCATCCGTCCAATGAAGTTGCGTTCACCTGCTAAGAGGAAGCTGGCCAAGGTACACACGCCAGAGCCGGCAGCAAAGAGAGGAGCGGTGACGAAGACGATGAACCTTGCGGAGGTGGTGACGAAGACGAAAGCTGCCAAACCACAGAAACCACCGCGTAAGGAGGCCCCTGCACCTGCTGAGAAAACGTCTGAGCCTCAAGCAGGCCAAAATGTTAATGCAACGACTGATCCGCCGCGCATGGAGGCCACTACTCCTAAGAAGAAAAGTAAATCCATCCAACTCCAACTCCATCGAAGCCCTAGATGTTCCTCGAAGATCCGAGTACACAAACCTACCACTGATGATATACCACCAGAGATCGCTCCACCCACTGCTAATCCAGCACCCACTCATGATTCCAACCTTAAAATCGCTCCACCCGCTGTCAATTCTAAATACCCCACTCGTACACTTAGTTCTGCGTCCCTACCGCCCCGTTCAACTCATTCCGCCCCATATCCATCCCTGACACCCTCCCCTGCATCTACTGACAAAGAATCGAATGCCATAGATAAAGACCCTATTGGTGAAGACTCTGTTGATGAAGACCCTGCTGATGACGAAGTCCATGTTGATGAGGACCCTGTTGATGAAGACCACAATGTTGATGAAGACCCTCTTGATAAAGACCCTGATGATGAAGGCCCTCATGCAATTGTTGATGATGAGGACATTGATGCAATGGTTACTGATGAACCGGTTGAAGAACCCTTGAGCATCCGTTGTAAGAAGTCCAAATCCACTGGTAATATTATGCATTTAACTTCAAAATTTCATTTTATGCTGCTGTTTTGATGAATTAGTCCGTTATTGTTTCATATTGGTATGTATTTTGATATTGGTTTGTGATTCAAATGTCACAGAAACTGCTGATGAATGTGAACCTGGCAAGAAGCGAAAGCGCCGTGGTGTGGTTTGTGGCGCCAAGATAGCAGACTTGGTCCACAGGCTCGGGACCAGGATCAAAGTGGAATGCACTGTAGAGGCTAATGGGCCTGTTAGTGTGAAGATTCACAGCATGGTGACTCATCAGATTGGGAGTTGTGTAAGGGAGAAAGTGCCAATTGTAGCCTCAACATATACCGAATTGGACCCCAAGCACTGGGAAATAGTCGGCAATTACCTAAGCGTGAGTTTAATTAGTTTAGTAATAATTAAGCATCACTGTCGAACTCTTTATTTACAGAGGGTGTATACTTACATGTTTACTTTAATGTTTTTTTTGTGGACACATTTCTTCCTACCCAAGGATGACACTTTGCTCTGGGAGTTTATAACAAGGACAGCCAACAGTCGCTATAAAGACTGGAAATCAGATTGCCGCTCTCACTATTTGGCCCATGGAGAGAAGACCCCCAAGGAGTTCACACATAGAAAGGATGAGTGGAAATGGCTTGTGCAGCACTTTCAGGAGCCTGGTCAGTAGGTTATGTTTTGTAACTTATCCTTTACTCTTTTAAAAAAAAATTAACTTCACTGTTTTTTGTCTTACTAATTGTTACTTTGTTATGTAGGCTATATCTGCAAGAATGAAAGATGCCAGGCTCAAAAAAATGAACCATCATTCTGGTAAAACTCCATTCTGCATCCGAGCATTAAAGCATCTGGAAAAGGGACACAAAGCGCCCTATGTTGCTGCGTATGAGGAGGTTTATTCACAGGAGGCTGAAAGCGGTCCTTTAGTGGTAACTTACTCAATCCTGTTGTACAATTTCAAAGTGTTAATGCCACATATTTTATAGTAGGACTAATTTCAAGAGTATCCTACTGAAAATGGATTGGTGTTCTGTAATGTCACTATCTATTTTGTTTTATGTTATGTGTTGGTTATGAATTTTAATGTTATGTGGTTTTATCATATTATTAATATATATCATGTTATTTGTTCACGAAGATGAAAGTGTATAACTATATTTAAGTATTTGGTTTCTTTACACATCAGATGTTCTTTTTTATAAATTGTTTTCTAATTTTACATAGGAGCAAATGTGTGCCGAAGTCAAGTTGCTCACCCATTACCATGACCATGATTCTGATGACCCGGACAGCGTTATTGCTGATGATGAAGCCCTTCCAACAGACAAACAACCAGAAATTATTTATAAGGTTGTTGGGCAAAAGAAAGGGACTCAAGTGTCCGGTGTAGGTGGTAATATAAGGAGGCCTCCTCGCCTTAGAGGCGGTGCGTCTAACCACATGCTGAAGGAAGAGCTCTTAAAGGCAAAAGAAGAGGCTGTCAGAAGGGATGCTGTGGTTGAGCATCGGCTAAAGGCACTTGAAGAAATGGTCCGACAAGGAGTGGGGGTTGCTGGGCATGGATGCAATGTCTCTGATGGTGCGAGCTTTGATATGGGTGTCTTCTAGTTTCGTGCATGCTTGACATTTGAAACTAAACTTTTGTGTAATGTTTTGTGTTGCTCGTTGAACTTGTGATCCTTTTTGATGCTGGAAAAACTGTTTCTAGCATTATTGTGTAACAATTTAGACCATTTGCTAAAACAGGTGGTTTCGGAATGTACGTGAATTTGTAAAATGCTTAGTTGTTCTTACACGACTGCAAGTTAGTACAATACTATGGTGATATAAAACTTATGCGACAGAAAAAATCACATTAACTATACTTAAACGACTCATTCTAACAAAAAAATTTACCTTACGCGTCACGTTGTACTACCATTAAAAACCATAAAGCGACTGACATTGTACAAGAATTACTTAGGCGTCAGACATATTAAAGTAATTCGTGGTCTGTAAGTGACACTCATATATTCTAACGCTACTGATGTACCTCCTTGCGCGGCTGTCGTATGTTGGTCACTAAACATATGTTATACGACAGATGTCGTTAGTCAGTCGCAAGTTCACTTATGTCGCATCCGTTATATGACTAAGCCTTATGTCACTGACTACAGTCGCATAAGACCTTATGCGACTGAAAAAGTCCTTGCGCGGCTATTTTAGGTCAGTGATATAAGCGACAAAATGGCGTAGTGGACGCTTTCTTATAAATGCTTGCTGGGCTAGAGAAGAAAGTTTGTGAAATTCTCCTTCGCCTGAAGCAAGTGTCAAAACAGTGGCATTTGAAATTTGATAACGCAATGATGTCAAATGAGTTAAAAAGATTAATACTTGTGACACATTGAGAACACATGAATACGTGACTTTGTGTCTTCATTTTAATGAAGCAATGAAATATGTAAAAGTCCACTAGGTCATATTAAACTCTAAGTTTTATATGAAAGATTTGAGGCTAGCCGATGTAATTTAAGGCGTTAAAATTACACGGAGGTCTGACAGACTTATCGTAAGTCAATCATACTACGTTGACAAATTCTTGGACAAAATTAGAGAAGACAGTCCAAAATTCTTGTTGATGTTGAATCAACACATGTCTAAGAATAAAGGTGATTGCATCTTCCAAGCGGGATATGCTACAGTGAGGCAGTATAATGTACTTGATGAGAATTACTAGACAAGGCATTGCTTACAATGTGAATAGACTGGTGAGATTCACGAGTACTTCATGAAACGTACACTGGAAGGCTATCATGAGAGTACTTATGTACTTACGATTTACTCGTAATTATTATCTACACTATGTCAGGTATCCGGAGGTCATTGAGGGTTTCACTGACCTCAGTTGGATATAAGATATATAACATTCCAAGGCAACGAGTGACTTTATGAGATGTGCAAAAGTGCCTTTGAAACCCTCCAAACAAATTATTATAACCAAATCCATTTTGGAGGATGGTAAGTCTCGACATCATCGACGACATAATACCATCAGACAACTTCTCTGCACATGAGTCATTACAATTGACTATGTGAGGTCCAAAGAGAATATTGCGGATCCACTGACCTAATAATTAAGTAGGGGCCAAATAGAGAAGTTATCCAAATGAATGTGACTCGAGCCTTTTGATTGTTGATATCAAAATATAGGCTTAAGCCCTTGCAAAATATAGCCGAGGCAAAGGAAAATCCAACCATGATGACTGAAGATCTCAAGAACTTTGTTCAAAGCAAAAACCTAATTGCTGAAACTGAGTGTGGCCACTGTGGGGGTTGACTTCCTTTCTTGGAGGTTAACAACTCTATCCCATTCCTTACTGTACAGTGACTCCCGCACGAGGTTGAGCCTAAAAGCTCTTAATGATTCTGGAAAAAATCGGATGGCTGAGATTCCGACAAGTAGTGCGGAACTACTCGAATAATCACATAGCGCGCTACGCGCCTATGCGATGTGAAAGAATCACCTATGTGCGTAGAAGTGGGGCCAATTCTTAAGAGAATTAATGGAGCTTAATTCTTGGATAAATCTCACAGAACCAGGCAGGGGTTTCACGGCCGTAACGAGCCCAAGCATGAGAACTGAGATTGTGTTAGGAATATATCTGTGGTAAATATGTACTTCACTTGCATTATACGACTTACAATTCAAGGACAACACGTCTACTGAATAGTCAGCAAAAAAAGCATATCTCTCCGATGGAACTTTCAAGGGCTCGGCATACCTATCCTATACAGATATAGACCGCAGAAACTATCACCACGTTGATCGAGTTTAATTTTGGTTTTTTTTTCACCACTCAATTTTCTTCATGTGGGGTTTGTTGAAAAATTGGGTAAGTGTGTGAAGAAAATGGTGGCGAGCACCATTTGGTAGTCAAATTAAATTTATTTAATTTGATATTATAATGGTCCTTGATGATACACAATAATATTGTAGGTCAAGCCAAATGTTTCTTGACAATTAAAACCATAAATTTGGTTTCGATGACATTGGTTACAAATGTCGTCATAATGACACGTTTATGACTTAGACCGTTACTAGGACTAAGGTTCTCGTATAAAAGGAGAAACATACTAGTTCATTTGACGAAGAATAAAAATGAAATCACACAAATATACTTCCAGCATTCCTCTCTTGAGGGTTTTATGCCGGCATGTTTTTTCCTTTTCTTTTGAGTGCGTCAAGGTGATAGTGAAAGACACAAAATCAGTCTGTGAAACATTTAAAAACCCCTTATTTGTGAAACAGGTAGATAAGACATTCAGAATCTATTAATTGCAGCAGATGATTGTGCTTTTTGGAATAGATGATTACGATAAATTTATCACCTACGAAAGAAGTGAACTCCCAAAGGTTCTACACGGTGAAAAGTCGCCGTCGAATTTGTGGAATTGTTTGCTGGAAAAAAATAATTGTGGAACTGTTTGCTGGAGGTCTGTTTTTTTGTTGGGAAAAGTACAAAAAGAGGCCCCGAACTACCACTCAATTCCAATATGAGGTCTGAACTACCACAATTTCCAATTAGGGGGCAATTCAATAAATCCGTTAAAGTTAACGGATGAAATTAACTCCGTTAGTCAAAGTAAAATTAAATATTTTTTCTTTAGTTTAATCTATGTATTTTTCATTGTAAATTTTTAACTTTTAATTTTATTATAATATTTTATTTTTCTTTAAATTTCATACTACAAATGAACATTATTTTGAAATTAACTTTCTATATATATATATATATACTTAATTTATATTCTTTTTATTTTCATTTTCTTATGAAAATAAGTCAAGAAATAATAATTTAATTTGTCATACATGTTATATGGTAAATTGTCAAAATATAAATTTAAAATAGTATAGCCACCCATCATGCATATAAGGGAAAAAACTTGAAAATTTAACAATATGAATCAAGAAAAAAATTATTTTATTTTTATTCATACATGTTATAGGATAAATTAAAAAATTGTAAATAATTAATTTAAAAATAATACTCATTCGTAGTATGAAATTGAAAGAAAATTAAAATATTACAATAAAATTAAAAGTTAAAAATATACCATGAAAAATATATATATAATTAAAGAAATAGTATTTACTCATACTTTGACTAACGGAGTTAACTACACCCGTTAACTTTAACGGATTTCTTGAATTTGCCCCCTATTTGGAAATTATGTTAGTTCGGACTTCAAATTGGAATTGAGTGGTAGTTCGGGACTCCTTTTTGTACTTTTCCTTTTTTTGAATTTATATTTCTGATTTATAATTTCAGTTCATTTAAATTAATTTTTTTCATAATATTAATTTGTGAGTTGATAAGGGATCAATGAGTGATAAATGACATCACAATAATGTCATATTATATTCAGTGACGGATCCAGAAAATTTTCAAACCGGAGACAACATAACTATATTCATTTTAAAATATTTTTTATGAATAAAAATTCAGATAAATATGGAGCCTTGCTTGAGGTGTCTACTTCTTCAAAAACAAAAAATGACAGACACATGGAGGGGGAGGGGAGGTGTAGAGTTCTTTTGTAAAGAATAAAAATTATATTTAAAATTATACATGATACAATCTTCAATCGAGCATTTAGCTACACCCAGTAGCGGATCTAGCGACTTTCGAGAGGGGATCTCAATTTTTTTTTCTGATAGCTCTGTTGATAGAGCTGGAGTCTAATGTACAAGCGACCGGGGGTTCCAATCCTCTCTTCTAAAGTTTTTTTTACAGCATTCCAGAGTGGCCTCGGGACCCATGACCCCATGGAACCGCCACTGACTCGTAATGCACGTTTGTTTTTGTCAAACAATAAACAAATGGTGGAGAGTTCTCCTTACAAAGATCAAATTTCAATTTCAAATTTATAAATGTCACAATCTTCAATCAAGCACTGAGTTACACCGCTGACTCGCAATTCTTAATGCACGATTTTTGTCTTATTAGAACATACTTATAATACGAACACTTACATGTTTTGTTACAAGTTTCACTTGACTTCATGTCAGATTTTAATATTTATATAATAAATTTTATTTTGAGTAACTGTATATTTTTATAGGAACCTAAATTATTTACGCTCATATTGTACAATTAAATTATACTAGTTTTTGTATAAAAAAAACTAGTTTTAAGAAACTATCAAATTATTCAACTTAAATTTATTTTATTATTAGTTGGGGGCGTAATATCAAAATGAGGGGGCAAAATGTAAAACTTATTGAGACATTAACCTAACTAATCTAATATTAAGTAAATTTTCAAAAAATCATTGGGTGCGGCCGCTTCACTTTACCATAACATGCATCCGTCCATGAATACATTAATTCAAGTTTCATTGAAATTAAAATGTAAATATGCTCCGTTCGTTCATGTAATCTTTTTCTTTATTTTCAGTGCTCTCGTACATAATGACAACCACTATCATATATCACAAATGATTCATCTGTGCTTTTCGATGTACACAATGAATATGTTAAAAGCAGCTGACTGTGCATCAACTCGTTTGATGGCACAAATATTCTCAGTGTCTGCATCCGGATTAAGTTGTGTAACGCAAATGTAGCCAAAATCATATCGAATTGGCACACATATGAAACTTTAGGCATAGCCTGAACTAACATCCATGTAATTTTCAAATCACTGAAAGCTCTCTCAATAGTTGTATGTAGAGATGAATGCCAATAATTGAAATTTTCATAAATCCCACTTGGCCGCTGATCATTTCTTAATATTGACATGATGCCGAATGATTTAACCTTTATACAAGCCAAAAATCATATTGTATTCGGCAGGGGCGGATCTAGAAATTTTTCGGACCAGGGGCAAGATAAATATTTTTGGACCGGGGGGCGGATTCAGTAATTTATTTTCATACTAGCGGGGACATATAATCAAAATGACCAGGGGCAATATGTAAAAATCATTCAAAAATACAATGCATTAGCCTAATATTAAAGAAAAATCGGAAAATCGACCCGGGGCAACTGCCCCTCCTCCCTCCTTAGTGCATCCGCCCCTGGTATTCGGATAACCAGAGTTAACCAAATAATATTTACTAGTAAGTGTTTGATTAACATTAGGCTTCCCAAGTTAATAATTAAATCATATGTTAGATGATAGTGTATTGATGGAAATATTTCATGCCTAACAGGTTGCGGAAAATAATATTTCGATTGAGTTACCGAATCCTTTCATACCGTATCGTGAACCCTTCCTTTCCATCCATATATTTCAAGTTTTTACTCCTTTACAACCTCATTCTCTAAATTGTATATCATATATCTATCATAAACTACCTCTCATCATTTTTACTAATATAATTATACTTTAGTTCATTGATATTAAAACCGATCCATGGATCGACCTGGCCAAGTCACTGGGTTAATTAATGGGTCATTGATTCAACAGGGTTCACACGAATTGACCAGCACCCCTTAAAAATAAAAATAAAATAATTATATATGACATTATAATTTAACATGTTTATGATTTAATTAAATATAACATGTTTATGATCTACATGCAACAACATATCATAACAAATTTAGAATTTGATAAAGTATAAATCACTAGTAAAATAACAATAATAATTTTAGTCTTGATTCGTAAGTCACAACAACAAGGGGTGGAGCCATGAAATCTCCTTTAACAATATCATGTAAAAAAATACTGTGATATCCATTAATATTGAAAAATGTAAGATCTCGAAATCAAAATGTTTAAATATGGACAAAGCGGACGTAAAAAATTAAAATTAAAGCTAATTGATAATATATCACTTAAGTGATCTAAACATGTTGGATAATTGCATTTCAAAATTTTCGGTTCATTATACAATCATATTATGTGAAAATTTTAAAATTGTATCACACATCCAATCGAAGTCGTGATTAAAACAGAATTTAGGTATTTCTCAAACTCAAATTAACACCGGTCTAGTATAAGCAGAAAATTAAGTTATATTATACGATCCTGATAGATTATTAAACTAATTGAATTTCTAGTTAAACAGATAATAAGAAATATTTTTTATAAATGTGATAAATAAATATAGACATATGAATAAATTATAAAATAAAAATCATGTTTAACCTGGTGGAAGGAAAGGGGATAATTATATACGAGTGATGGGTAAAGTCTTGTCAAAGTTTAAAAAAAATTAAACATTTTTTTAAACCAAATTGAACCGATTGAATCGGTCCAGTCACTGGGTTATTTAAAAATCATCCAGTTCAACCTGGTCAATCGACTCTTGACTAGATCAATTGCACAAGCGGTCCGATTACAAAACCAGATCGGTGCGGTGACCTGTTTTCGATCCAATCGTTGAATTGGCTAGTTCGGTCCGCGTTTAATAACATTGCTTTAATTTTGTAAAATCATATGATATTTATAAATTTTTTTTATTAATATCAAAGATTACTAACACTAATATTTATTCCATAATTAGTGTTCTAAAATCAATTTATTCTCGAAATGGTCTTTCAGAGGATATGTGTTTGGTGCTCTGATTCAGAGTATTTTGTGAGAAAAATGTTTAAAAAGAATAAAATAGAATATCGGGTAACTGCTGTTGTTTTGTGAATACTTAGTTCCAAACCTGAATTTCATGTTAATGATTTGATGAACTTGAATAATTTGACCGATGCAAGGTCGTCGTAAAATTCTATGGCTCGACGTAAGTTCTATGGCTCGACAAATTTGACGACCAAAAGCCAACTTCCACAATGATGACGTGTGATGTCAAAAGATCCATTTTATTTATATGGTCAAAAGAGCCATTTGACATCACACATGACACGGGAACTTTGTGACGTGGTTGAGACTTGCGAATTAGGATTAAGATTGCTTTGTTGTTTTATTATTGATTGCTCTATTTGAATTCTAAAATTTGCATGGTAATGATGTTGTATTTGGATCATAGATAAGTTGAATTTAAATCATAAACTAGTTGAATTATAATATTATATATATCTGTCTATTATTTTGTTTACTTTGAGCGAATCAACCCGATTGAATCACTAACCCATCAACCCGATGACTTGACCGAATCGATAACCGTGTCCATTTTCATAACACTAATTAAAACAGTAGTAATCAAAATAACGAACATCAACGAACATTTTTAGAACACAAACAAAAACACAACTCATGTTTGAATAATACTATCACCATCTCTAAAAGTATTTTGCTCTAAGCAACAAAGAAGATTGTTGGATCGTTAGTTTAGCCTTCTGTGTGAGGGAGATCACTACGTGGTATCTCTCAGACAGATGTCAGCGGAAAGTATCTTAAGTGCAGGAAATAAAGTGCGGAAAGTAAGTACTCACAGTCTTATAGTGGAAACCTTATTGCATCTGTGCAACAGGCTGAAAACCACTTACCTTTTGGATAATTCCAGAAGGATTTCAAGATCGATGTTATTACTTGACGAATATACTTGTAGAACGTTACAATCTGTCTCACTCAGTGACAGTGAACCTGTTCTACTCAATTCGAATACCAAATAACTTGATCTTACTCTCGAACGCACACAGCAAGTACTCCGCCGACTATCAGGATTGATTGCAACTTCTGCTCTCCGGTTGCACTCTCTTAACAGCCGAACTTCAACCACTTGAGCTGCCCTCTCTTTTATAATACTCCAGCAGATCTGATCTCCATCAGATATTTGATCTTTATCTTACAGATTTGATTCTATTAAGGGGCTGTTCTTTTGCACTTCGATACAGTTTTATTAAGTTCAGTACAGTTAAATTAAACTCGATACAGTTTAATTAAGTTCAGTACAGTTAAATTAAACTCGATACAGTTTAATTAAGTCCAGTACAGTTAAATTAAATTCGATACAGTTTAATTAAGTTCAGTACAGTTAAATATACTTTAAATTAATTTAAGTTAAAAAAATTAATATAATTTTTTCAAGTCAATTTAGTTTTTATAGTTTCCAACCCTATTATTTAAAATATTTAAAATATTTTTAATTTTTAAAATAAGTTTTGGAAAACCGTAAGATATATATGATCTAACGGTTTTTCAAGTTTGTGTACACACCTCTTCGAAAACTATTGCATTCGTTTTAAAATGGAAGTAAACTTTTTTGCACTTGATATGAATTTGAAGAACATATGGAAATAAACATATGAATACAATATATATTTTACATAAAAACGTACAATGACATTCATGTGCAGTACCAATGGAAACATTTACATATGATCAACTTCCTCCATGTTCATTTCTACTACATCATCTGGACAATCCTCAATAATTTGAAACGCTATTATGTTGCGTACTTGATTCATCTGCTCTGTTTATCAAATAAATTTGAATCAACTCTTCCCAGCACGGTCTCATTAGCTAAAATGTGTATTGAAAAATTAAGCATGTGAATGAAGTTGTGCAAAGTGAAGGTAGCTGTAATTATATCATTTTGGCGCCCATCTGACACTTGAGGCATGACTCATGTGCAATACTTTATTACATAATATTATATTTTATACTTTCTAAAATATAATCATAAAAATATACCTAAATTATACTGAAAAAATACATATATATATATATGTCAATTTCAATAAAATTAAGTTAAATTAAATTCGATATAGTTGAATTAAGTTCAGTACAGTTATATTAAACTCGATACAGTTTAATTAAGTTCAGTACAGTTAAATTAAACTCGATACAGTTTAATTAAGTTCAGTACAGTTAAATTAAACTCGATACAGTTTAATTAAGTTCAGTACAGTTAAATTAAACTCAATACAGTTAAATTAAGTTCAGTATAATAAAGTTTCAGTTCAATAAAGCTCAAAAGAACAGCCCCTAAGATATTACCATATCTTAACTAAATCAGTTATTTCCTTTCCATATCCAAGTCATAATCTCTTGAATATATCCAGCTTGTATATTGATATATCTTGCTCATTAATGGTCTGATTTCGTATCCGTTCGCTGCTGGGCTTTGCTTCCGGCCCACTCCGCATCGCTAATCCAAGTACGATCTCGGTACTGATCTCGTCCTCACGCAGATCTCTTCTCCCTCGCAGCGCTAAGCTCTCTCAGGGATGTCCAATCATCGTTTCTCTCAGATAGTCTGGACCTTGCGACATCACAGACAGATTTATGATTTCTGCATACTCAAGTCAAATATTAACTAAGTGTTTGTTATCATCAAAACACAAAGGGTCCAACAAATTCCCCGTTTTTTATGATGACAAACACTTCTTCACAAATGAGAAATCACACCCAGCTATGACAAGGAAATCGCATCTACAAATTCCTACAGCAGCTACTTCAGACTACTTCAGATTTCAATTTATTCACTAAGTTTTTATTTAAGTCGAGCAAGCGTAGTTCCCCCTCAGATAGACATCCGCTTAAATTTGGTAATGATTTCCCCCTTAGTGAATGCACACATATATCTCCCCCCTATTGGCATCATCAAAAAGATTTGCACGCAAGGACACAGAGTGAGGGAGAGAGAAAACATTGCATTCGTGCTAGCAAGTCATAAGTGTGTCACGCGGACACCACACATCCAAGCAAGGAAATCAAAATGCAAGGATAAATCAAACATGAAATTCAAAAGAAAAGTTCAAGAAAGCAGGGATAAATGTGGTAGGGTTGACAAAGATGGGGGCCATGAGACAGTCTAGACTAAGCATCATTCTGGTACAGAACTTCAGCTGCTCCACAATCTCGACAGCAAGATTCATGATCTATTCTGGGAAACCCTCAATCACAGCAGCCGTAGCACCCAAGTCTTTCACCCAATTCTCCTCTGGGATTTTCAGAGCTTTCTCTGCTGCCACCTCCAGGGCTGCTAACCTCCCCTTCACGTCCTGAACCTCAGACTTAAGCTCCCTTAACAGTTTCATCATCTCACCCAGACCTTCAGTGGGGAGGATAATTTCTTGACGCATAGGGTCAGCAACGGGAGACATCTCAACAACAGCTAGTTCTGCAAGTGGTGGCGACTGCGCGCTCGGTTTGGTCCATCCTTCATCTCCAGAATACTACAGACCCAGCTTGATGAAGTGCTCATCACCCAAAACAGTGAAAAGTGCTGTCTCAGAGGCAGGATTGTAGATCTCCCAGTACTTCAAAATCTCCTTCACAAGCTGGGGGAAGGGCAGACCATTCGAGAGATTCTCCTTGCTATACTCCATCTGACGCATCACCTGAAAGGGCAAATTAACTGGCTTCCTCTGCATAATTTGGTCCACAAGCAACATGTCCTGAAAGACGACCAGATTATGCTTTGGCTTCCTCGGGGTGATCTTCGACACAAGGATCCTGTGAAGAATCATGGGAAGCACATCCATATCGGTCATCTCGTTCTGCCCCTTCGTGGTAGGATCCATCCCAAGCCTTAGCAGCACATCGGACTTTGCTACAGAGCTCAGCCATGTGCCCTTGGTGAACTCTGCGTACCCACCCTTTGGTACCTTTAGAATGGTCGCCAACTCCCTCGGGTTCAGCGTATACACTTCTCCTCCCATAGTCATAGACAATTCCAGATTTCCACTTGGTTTCTCTGGCATCTTAAGCTTTGAATAGAACTCCTTGACCAACCTTTCATCAACGAAAACCGGTTTCTTGAACAACTCACCCCAACCCTGGGCCTCCAGCAACTCCTGAACCACTCCAAGCTTATACTCCACAAGCCATTCACGATCAAGAACCAGTTCTGGGGCAATAGTCCTCCCGGCCTCCTCTAATTCTCCTGCACTCCCATCTGAGTCGCCATTGTCATCAATCAATGGTGCTGTCTGACGAGTGGACCTGAGACTTTTCTGGGACAATGAAGGAGTAGATTGCTTCGAGCGCTTACCAGAAGACCGCTCAGCAATTGAAGACCCCTTACGAACACGGCCCTGGGGTGAGAATCTTCCTGAAACACTTCGAGCAAAATCACTTCTCTACCCACAGCAGTGTCGATTGGGGTTGAGACGGACGGAGTGGCGAACTGGAGAATAGTTTGGAGGTTCTAAACATTTACCCTCTGAGCAATTAGTTGAGCAACTAGCGCGGCGGCGGCCTCAGGAGTGATGGGCGAGTTAGGGTTTGGAGAGGCCATTGTGATCTGTAGCAACCTAATTTGGGTGAGAGCAATAGTGAATGTCTGAGATCGATGAGCCATTACAATCGGCTTCCTCTCTTTTTATACCCGCTGCAAACCCTAGAATTAATTTGGGACAATCGAATGCCCAAACGTCGCCTCCTCTACTTTTTAGCAGAGATATTGCTTCCCACTGATTTTTTGTTATTTCCAAAAGAACCAAACATTGCCTCCCTTCCAAAATTGGTTCCGCATAAACAACTACTTAAATGCACCCAACTACATAATAATTTAGCCCAAGAGTGAGAGAGGCTGCACGTGGCCCCATCTGGAGGCGTGCGTTGGACGCAATAACTGCTGCAGACCATCGGGACAGTTGCATGTCATATCAACTATTCATTTCTCTGTGCTGAGAGCCAACTGAGTGAAACTCTTCCCAATGCACAACCAACGTTATCTGACTGTCACAGATCTCCGTATCTCCACAACTATTGCAGAGATTGTTTCCCAGCCAAAGTTGAACCTTCCCAAGTGATAACTCAATCTGACTTGTCTCATGAGTACACAAGGTTTTTGGTATGGTGTGCTAACTTTACCCAAATGGTACAAATAAAACCACACACAATCAAGAAAAAAATAAAATCATCCAAGCAGATTTTAGCAATTTCTTACTTCATGTGGAATAACTCCAAGAAAACAGAACAACAAATCAATGGGCTCATAGGAACACTCCACATGAAGATAGGCTAGGGTTGGTCTAGAGTACCTCCTGGGCTTATAATGTGGGATCAACTATGGAGGTCTCTTTTGGGCAGAAAGAATTCAGAATTTCATGTTTTTCAATCCCTAATACAGTCATCAATCACATAGCTAGCATGCATGAATACAATGTGAACACAACCTAATTTTCACTAGCATAGAACATTCATGTTAAATTTTCCATCAGACGTGACTTACATGCATCTAGTCTAGCCAATCATCGAGGGAGCAACATATGAGCACAGTTCTAAGAATGTGAAATCATACCTAGTTCGAGCCTCAGCTTCTCGTAGGGTTCTGACGGGCGTCGTTGTACCCGTCAAAAATAATATTTTTTCTTTATCTCCGACTAGCAAGTGGTAAGTCGGGTCGTATCCACAGAGATCGGTATAAGAATCTGTTCACTAAGTAAAAGCGTGACAATGGGGGGTTTTGAAATTCAACAAGTAAATAAAAACGCAAGTAACAATGATCACTTATCAAGAGAGCAATCGTTACGCAGATTCAAGTATATAATATCAAAGAGCAGTGCAAGCTAGAACCTTTGACTGTGATGCAAGACTAAATCATTGACCAAACCGTGTTAAATTCTAATGTTCTACAACTTAGAGCTCCCCGCTAGGTTGTAATCCCCGTTCTTATTCTAGTACTTAATCTCGCGCTAGCGATAATCAAGACCCTAACTCGCTAGAGTTGCATGAAGATTTAAACAAGTTGTCCTAGGGTTTTTAATCCTAGTGGTATATTACTCGTGTCCTAGTTTGCTATCCCCGCTAGGTTGCTAGTAAACTTTGACAATTGGAATCAACAAACAAACAGAAGCTCCCCCGCTAGGGTTCCACTTATGCTAGCACATCAATTCCATAAACACTGCATAATAATATAACGCAAAACATAGAAATCAATATAGGTCTCAAGTCAAAACATCACAATGTCGAGTTCTAGCCTACACATTTGAGTTTAGCTACTCATCGCGAAGGAATACATCATCAAGTTGTTTGAATAGAATGAAATGAAATTACTAATGATGAATTCTCCACCAAGCTGCAGCTCAACTCTAACACTTGAAATCAGCACGTAACCAAGCTATCTTCTCCTCTCTATTTCGTCCAGAACCAGCTTTTTTTCCACACTGAAACTCGAGGTCTGGCCGCCTAGGGTTTCGCTCGTCTTATTCTATTATTATCCTTCCCGAGATGCCAAATCCAAAATTACGAAATTTGACTGCCAGCTGTCACGCGCGGACGTCTCTTGATTTATATTCCACGGAGGTCTCAATAATTATGGAAATTCAGAAGACCTCCGCGCCTGTTAGTGCTTCAGCCCTCCGCAGTTTTGCGCTCGCACAAATCAGACTAGTGGCATGAAAATAGTGTGCGTTCGCATGGCCCTGACCAGGTGTCTTCCGCGGACATCTCTTGCTTTATTATTCGCGGACGTCTTAACAATTAAGGAAATGCAGAAGACCTCCGCGCGTGATATTCTTCAGACGTCCGCGTGATTCATTGACTCAGACTTTGAGCATATCGGACTTCATTTCTTTCCACGCCAAACATCATCAAATAGGCTCCCTTTAGCCGATATTCCTTCCATGGTCTCCGAATGTACCTGCGAACGAAAACTACACACATGTAGTGAAATAATATACAGAAAACCACTAAGAGACGGGGTTTTAAAATATAAAATAGTCGTACAACTACGACTCTTCAAACTACTCCACACTTGAACTTGTTCGTCCCGAACAAGAACAAAGCCATAGAACGAATTGCAATGTACTAGTCATGCTAATCCTTACATCTCAATCTCAAATCCAGCAATTAATCTTATCATGCTTAAGATTCTAACAATGCGAGTATAGATAGATTTTTTGATACTTGTTACCTCGCGAGTTTCAATCCAAACGACCTTGGATGTTTGGGAGATAGTCCCCTATAGGTACCACAGACATTTCATTCTTTTCTGAGTTTTGGTCTTTTGAATCGAGTCAGCGACTTTCTCTGACACATGATTTATTCACTGCTTTCATACCGTTGAGTCTTGAATTCTTTAACTTGTATGGACTTTGATAAACGACACATCTTTGCTTCAATCAATCAAATTTCTGATTTTTTTCCTTTTTTCTACATGATGGTTCGCCTTCAGCTTTTGAATTTGTTTCTTGTCCACATAATCATTTGCACCCTTGAACCACTCCAATCATAGCCTCCGGATAACAGCATAGGAGTGCGTCCCGCTCTTTTCTCATCCTCGTCTTTTCTGCATGAGGCAAGGTAGGGGTTACCCACCCATTCCCAGCTACTTCGACTAGAGATGGACAGTTTGTTTTCTCTATCCCGTCACCACTTCGAACGCATGAATAAACTTGTATACTTGGTGACGGAGCTACTCTCAGGACTAGGCTAGTGAAGCGTCAACCTCCACCGCTTTTCTCATTCATCAGAACCAAAAACTCAGAACTTCCTGCAATTTGCCGTACCTTTCTAGGACATTTCTGTCAAGTCCACATCCCTGCATATCACAACTCACAAGAACAAAGCATCGAATTTTTTTGAAATTTCGCATGTTTAGTCAAATGAGCACAATAGTCATAAAAAGCTGGAAATAGGATTTTGACATATCAGAAAGCATAGCAGTGCATCATCAGTTCATCACGACACATAACATGAAACATAAAAAAAATTAAAAATAGACTCGACACACAACCGACTCTATAACATCCCACCCCACACTTAAATTGACCCGTGTCCTCACGGTATCACGGTACAACTCAAGAGATAAGACGGACAAACAAAACAGACTCAAATAAAAATAAAAGACAATAAATAAAAAAGCGAAAGGAACTGGTACTCCCCTAATAGTCTGGTGTTGGTGATTGTGCTCTGCGACGCACCGCGGACGTCTTCTTCTTTTAATGCCGCGCACGTCTCTTGAATTAGCTTTATTGTTCAGGCGTCCGCGCAGATATTTAATAAGATGTGCGCGAATTACACTGATGTAGAATTCCTTTCTTCATTTAATCACCTGAAACCACTAGAAATAAAAAGGACAGGCACTCGGGGCGCATTATCAGATTTCCAATTCCACTAATTAACATACTCCTAACATGTGTAAAGTAAAAACACACACCGGGTTGCCTCCCGGTAAGCGCCTTTGTTATACGTCCTTGGCTGGACATTACCTCTTTTGGGATCACAAGTTAGGACCAAGGCTGCTCCAAATCAAACTTACTGCTCAGCGTGCTCCTCTCCTCAGCACTTCCACGAGTTACCCATTTCTCAATGCTCAGCCCGCCATCAGGTGGCTTCGATCTCCAGTTCTTTTCTTTAGGTGTCCACCGCTTCTGCGCAGCCACCCCACACTTTTGTTTCTTAACTCGCTTTTTATCTGGTGGGTGTGTTTTCCTTGTTACCTTCAGCTGCTCACTGACACCCTGAATCACACGCAGCGAGTCAGCAGTTATTATATTAAAACAAGTCTTACCTGGTGTCTCTGGTTGTTTTCCCGCACAAGGCTGGTGGTCATCCTCAAAGACACGAAATTCAGCCATCTTGCCACCATATTTGAGGATTACAGTACCCTCAACAACATCAATCTTTGCCTTCGTCGCAAACAAGATAGGTCGTCCTAGAATGAGTGTTGGCGACTCCTTAGTCCGGGTATCCTCCATCTGCAAGACATAAAAATCTGTAGGCACAACAACTTCTCCAACATTCACGGTTAAATTCTCAAGCAAACCATAGGGATTAACACATGACTTGTTGCCTAACTCAATAGTTAACTTGATCGGTTTCACCGGTCCAAGTTTCAATGAACAGTATAAATCATAAGGCATCACATTAATAGACGCTCCCAAATCAATCAAACAGTGGGGAATAAGCGTGTTACCAATGCCACAGGTCACCGTGAAGGCACCTGTGTCTCTAGTTCGATTGGTCAATGCTCCTTGTGGCCCTCGCTTCAATTCTTGCATTTGTGCGTTGGTTTTCGTGTCCTCATACCCCTTCTGTTGAATTTCATCGTTTATAGCTTCGTGACGCTCAATAACCTGCATGGGACATGGCGATGGCACAAGAGGGTTAGAATTCAAAATCTGGAAATCACTTACTTGGAATTCCGCGCACGTCTCTTGATTATTCTCCGCGGAGGTCTCTTCATTTTGTTGAAATTCAGCAGGCGTCCGCGCCTTAATTGTTGAGACATCCGCGTTCTCCACTGAGGTAGAATCCAAATTTTGCTCTTTTTCTTTTCCTTCAGCCTTTATCATGATCACACTCACATTTTGCCTTGGATTGGGGATTATTTGCGAAGGCAGCTTTTTGTCTTCACGCCTTTCGTATACATCTTCGGCAATTTGAGACACTTGCTTCTTCAGCTCATTAACGTCTCCAGCTTGTTGCACCATCTTTTCACTGAGTTATTTGAACATGCCTCTCACTTCATCCCTAAATTCCTTGATCGGGCTGTCTTCTCCTTGTCTAATCTGTGGTGGTTTGTATGGCTGCTTTTGTGGGTACGAGGATTGCCCCGCATCGTAATTGTTGTTCCTTTGCCAACCACCATCATTTTGCCTTGGCTGCCATTTGTTGTTGCCTTGATATCCATCGTATCTTCTTGGTGGCAAATCTCCCTTGTTCATGTAATCCACTATATTCACGTCTTCTGTTCTTTCCTGAAAAATAGCGTTATCATTATTTATTGAATTAAAAGTGGACTTGTTTACCTTACACTCCACTTGTTGATTGCTTTGTGGTTGTCGCGTCATCATTTGAGCCATCATATTCTTCAGTCCCTGCAATTCAAAATGTACATTCATGTTAGCAACTGGTGCAGGATTATATGTTTCTTCTAAATACCTTGTGCTCTCGGCAACTTTCTCAATCAACTCCCATATCTCCTCGGGATACATGTCAAGGATAGACCCTTGAGCGGAGGCATCTAGCATTCTTCTTTCCATGAGAAGCATCCCATCCATGAAGTATTCAAGCAGCATGAAATCCCATCCGGAACCGATGCTGTTTTCATGGACATGCAAACTCCATGAAATTCCTTCAAGTGCCTTAGGGGGTTCTCATCGGGCATTCCTCCAAACTTGGGCAAGTGGTGTATCACCCCACTCTTTATCTTGATGTCTTCTGCGTCCTCATCCAACCTTATGCACCAAGGTGCCTCATCAATATACGGCGCACATACTCCTCTCATAGTGCGTCCCAAATCCCGATGCCTAGCTAACTGTCCATAATGGTTTCCTCCACCGAGGTATTGTCGATCCAACTCCTCCTCATAATCCTCGTGTCTAGCTGCACGATGTCTATCAAACTCATTCACAAATTGCTGATTTCTGTGGGGTGGTAATCTTTGATTAACAGCGGGCAGTCCTTGCCGCTGTTCTTGCATGTTGTCTCCTAGTACACTACTTCGCTCTTCATGATCACGTTCAACACTTCTCTGTGACATTGTTACTTAAACAGAGAATAATCAAGTGACAAAGTAAAAGACAATAAAATAAAACTAAAAGAAATAAAAACTTAGTGAGATTCTTCGTTACCAATCCCCGGCAACGGAGCCAAAATTTGACGGGCGTCGTTGTACCCGTCAAAAATAATATTTTTTCTTTATCTCCGACTAGCAAGTGGTAAGTCGGGTCGTATCCACAGAGATCGGTATAAAAATCTGTTCACTAAGTAAAAGCGTGACAATGGGGGGTTTTGAAATTCAACAAGTAAATAAAAATGCAAGTAACAATGATCACTTATCAAGAGAGCAATCGTTACGCAGATTCAAGTATATAATATCAAAGAGCAGTGCAAGCTAGAACCTTCGACTGTGATGCAAGACTAAATCATTGACCAAACCGTGTTGAATTCTAATGTTCTACAACTTAGAGCTCCCCGCTAGGTTGTACTCCCAGTTCTTATTCTAGTACTTAATCTCGCGCTAGCGATAATCAAGACCCTAACTCGCTAGAGTTGCATGAAGATTTAAACAAGTTGTCCTAGGGTTTTTAATCCTAGTGGTATATTACTCGTGTCCTAGTTTGCTATCCCCGCTAGGTTGCTAGTAAACTTTGACAATTGGAATCAACAAACAAACAGAAGCTCCCTGATGGACCATAATTATACGAATCAAAAACACAGTAAAACCCACCAAATTAGACTGTTGGTCTATTTAACTTCTACTTGTTAGTCCCGATTTATTTCTACAGGGCATTTTAGAGACTAAAGTGAAAACACGCTAAGGAGAGGATTTTACGCTGAAAAGATGATAAGAGTCAATCCAAGGTCAAGATCAGACGCCGAACGAAGAAATCTCAAGATCCTGACGTTGAATTACTCAAATCAAATCCAACCGAGGAATAATCAAGGACAGCTCGGGGTGAAATTGGACTGATAGTTTTGTGAAAAGACTGCACAAAAATCACAAAACTCCTCCTCCTCCATGGGTGACCGGTGGCTTGTGCAAGAGGTGGCCAAGACCACCTCCTCTCCTCCTTGGACAACTGGTTACCGGTGGCTTCTCCTCCTCCCCACAAGGTGACCGGCGGCTTTTGGCTCCCCCCATGTGTCACCTCCTCCTTGCTCCTCCCTTCTCCTCCCTTGGATCAAAAACACATGCCACCCATCTCCACCACCCATTCTCCTCCTCCATGGCTATAAAAGGAGAGCTCCTCCTCCTCATTTCATCATCCACAAAAATTGTAACTTATCTCTCTAAAAGTTTTGGTTACTTTGTAAGTTTGGTTTATGAAATAATACTCCTGTTTGTTCTTGAGTATTATACTGATTAATAATACTCCTGTTTGTTCTTGAGTATTATACTTTAGAGAATACTCCTGTTGGTTCTTGAGTATTCAGTAGGAAATTGGGAATACTCCTGTTAGTTCTTGAGTATTCCACCCCTTTCCCTCTTACTGTTTTCAAAAACCCCCGAGTATTTAGTTATGATGTCCTTTTCCATGGATATTCGTAGCTAAACTCCTCATTCGGTCGAAGGTATTTTCTTGTATTATATAATGTTTTAATTTCTTTTAGTTTCATTTCTCTGTATTCAAAACTTGTTCTATGTGCCATTTATAGTCAGAGTTTCCAAGGTTGAGTGGAAGCTGTAATAAGCAAAGCTCTTCCGTGGGAATTCGTGATCATACTCGGTAAGTGGAAGCTGTAACAAGCAAAGATTATCGAGGAGTTCGACTTATCTAAAACACCACTTGGTCGATCGTAACTGAGAGATCAGGTGGATGCACAAAAGGCTAAGATACTTCGAAAGGAGGAATTAGTCTGAAGTAGAACAAGTGTTGCTTTAAACGATGTTGCAAGTCTTGCGCTGTGAAAGGGCCTCGATTCATCTTTGAATACTTAGAAAGGTTACTAACGGTTATTAATAAACATGTTATAATACAAGGTACCTGAAACCGAATATTTTTCCTTGAATTACAAAAAACCCCCCTGTATTTACTTTTATAAACTGCTCGATCAACTACAACCATCAACCGCTCATCTACCGGAGGAATCGCAATCACGGATCACCCACTGTAAGTCTTCTTCCCTTAACTCTTTTACTTTTAGTATTTTAATTTCTGTATTTATTTTCTGTAATTTACTTTTCCGCACTTAAAACCAAAAAAACCAAAAACCGTAGCTTAGTTGATCGCGCTAAAATCTCAATCAACCTAAAACACGTTCCCCGCCAGTATAAAGAACAACGTATCCCTCTAATTCCCTTGGGTTCGACTCCTACTTACCACTTACTACCCAGTAGTGTAGTCGCGAGTAGCGGAAAATATAAATTTATTTGTATAGAGAACATTGCACCTTAACGACAGTGCAGTGCGCTCCGCCAAATTGGCGCCATTGCCGGGGAATTAGCCATCGGATTAGTTGTTCTTTCCCTCCCATGTCCTCATGACGCAACCCCCTTCATATGCATGGACAACACGACATCTGCCACTGTTCGGAGGTACGGATGGAGAAGACCCAGTACAACACTGCCGAAACTTTCACCACGTTTGCCACCTCATAAAACCTGCAAATGAAATGTTAGAAGAATTTAAGCTTAAATGCTTCAAATTCTCTCTAACTGATTTCGCAACGATCTGGTATTACACGTCAACCGCTAGTAGTGCAGTACATTTCGTGGACCTCTGCGTTCCATTCCTGAAAGAATTTTCCCCTACATCCTTACGACAACAAACCCGTGAGAAGAGCATGTGCCTGCAACAATCCCGAGATGAGACCTTGGACGAATACTACACGAGCTATGACACCATCGTCTCAAACTGCCCGCACTATGGATTCACGAAGAAAGTTCTGCTTCAAAGATTTCTTCATGGGATGAAGGCCGATGATCTGACAAGGATTAACGAAGCAATGAGGAGATCAGCCAGGAACTTCTCCCTGGCAGACATGTGGAACCTCATAGATAACCTGGCCGCAGCCACAAAACGAATGCCCCAAGCTGATGGAGGCATGCAGATAGAAGAGGCTGGACCAGAGACAGACGAAGAAGAAACTCCCGAGCCATCAGAAGAAACTCCCGAGCCATCAGAAGACTGGGATATAGAAAGTGTCGGGAGCAACGAGGAAGTGTCAGCAATGGAAGAAGTCCAGAATACCACCGACATGCTGCCAAAGCCATACCCAGCTATCATCACCCAAGCAGCCGAAACCATCTATGACCAGTTCCTCTCAAACGGACACGACGAGACAGAACCGAGCCTTAAGATGCAAGCTTCCCAACTTTTCCCCTCGATCAATAGGCAAATCGCTGAAAACTATATGATCCATGAAGAGGCTGAAAAGAGGATGGGAAAAGGGCCTGAGCAGAACGACTCCTCAATGGAGCATGTTTTCGCCATAACTGGACAAGACAGCCCTAAGCATAAGAAAACCCGGTTCAAGAGGCTAGTGGTCAAAGGTCCCTCACCTTCTCAGAGACGTTGGAAGGAGACACCATCAGAACAAGGGGAACTGGACCCAAGCACATCTGCTCACAAGAAATCGGGTAAAGGCAAGGCAAGAAGCAACACAGGAACAGTGGCAAAATTCGACCTAAGCCACCCATGGGATCCCAACCAGTGATCCAGGAATAAGGTACTGTCGAGCCAACGACGTTAAACAAGTGCACTGGTCGGGAGGTAACCCGACACTATCTTACTTTCCGCACTTTAATTTTCTGTCTTTTATTTTCTGTATTTTACTTTTTCAATAAGTCGCTCTCACCCACTTGGTGCATAGAAGATTTGACTATTCAGGAATCGAACTTGGGTGCAACATTAAGCCAGTCAGGGCTACGCTAAGAATTCAAGGCCCCAGCCGAACTCCCTCGATTATCCGGCCTCGAGCCATGTCGTTCACTCGACACCTTAAAGGGAGTTCTGTTCTTCCCTTTTCCTTAATATCATTTCCTTCTCGTAATTGTCTGCTTGCATGGCTTTTGAACTAAGTAGTTCTGAAAGGCACGACTTCGTTCAAAAGTGTGAGGTGAGATCCGCATGTGTACATAAATAAATAACATGTTTTTTTTTAGTGTATCTTTTTGAAAATATGAACTTAAGAATGTGAAAAAGATAGACCAAAATTCATGCATTTACCTTGTGAAAATTCAACTGTCTAAAAACTTAGAACGTAACTTCTCATTTGTCCTTTTGTGCTGAGATAAACTAGGGATGTGGAGTTGATAGAAATGCCCTACAGAGGCTTGGCAAGCAATCGAAGGATCGAATCAAACTATATAGTTTTCGAAGTCAGTGGAGGCTGCACTTCGGGTTTCAGTGAATATTGAAATCATCTCTGCCATGCAGTGTTTATACAAAAAAAGAAAAAAGGCGAGGACGAGAATCAGACCGTCCTCTCTCTAGTCAAAGTAGCCGAGAAAATAGATGAGCGACCCTCATCTTGACCCGCGCGAAACGACAAGGATGAGAGGAGCGGGGAGGTATTTCCATAGGCTTGCGGGCGATGATTGGACCTCCCAAAAAGGCTTAAGAAAATGGACTAGCAAGTCACAAAGACGCAAAAAGCTCAAAGAAGCAAATCAAGAGGCCAAAGGCCCAAAATTGTGAAGGTTTTAACCGAACAAAAAGTGAAGTACTCAAAGAGTCAAAATCAAAGGCCAAAGTCCGATTCACTACAAAAGCAGTCCCTCGCCTAAAGAAAATCAAAGTACTCAAACCAGTGAAACCCGAACCGAATCACGTGCTAGAGAAAGCTAAAAGGAAACCATATAGTGAGAGACGATCCCGAGGTTGCAGTCCAGGAGCCTAAAAAGGGCTATCTCCTGAAACATCCAGAATAATTTGCATCTCAGCACGGAGGTACAAGTATCAAGTTACTTCTATTTATTTACGCAGTTCAATTTGGTAATAAGTAAGTAATGCATGAATTAGGATAAATCGAGTCCCACAGTCTAATTTTCATATTTTAAAACCAAACTTAGAGTACCGCCCTTTAATAGCATTGTTCGGGACGAACAACTAAAAGTGTGGGGTGATCTGATGGACCATAATTATACGAATAAAAAACACAATAAAACCCACCAAATTAGACTGTTGGTTTATTTAACTTCTACTTGTTAGTCCCGATTTATTTCTACAGGGCATTTTAGAGACTAAAGTGAAAACACGCTAAGGAGAGGATTTTACGCTGAAAAGATGATAAGAGTCAATCCAAGGTCAAGATCAGACGCCGAACGAAGAAATCTCAAGATCCTGATGTTGAATTACTCAAATCAAATCCAACCGAGGAATAATCAAGGACAGCTCGGGGTGAAATTGGACTGATAGTTTTGTGAAAAGACTGCACAAAAATCACAAAACTCCTCCTCCTCCATGGGTGACCGGTGGCTTGTGCAAGAGGTGGCCAAGACCACCTCCTCTCCTCCTTGGACAACCGGCCACCGGTGGCTTCTCTTCCTCCCCACAAGGTGACCGGCGGCTTTTGGCTCCCCCCATGTGTCACCTCCTCCTTGCTCCTCCCTTCTCCTCCCTTGGATAAAAAACACATGCCACCCATCTCCACCACCCATTCTCCTCCTCCATGGCTATAGAAGGAGAGCTCCTCCTCCTCATTTCATCATCCACAAAAATTGTAACTTATCTCTCTAAAAGTTTTGGTTACTTTGTAAGTTTGGTTTATGAAATAATACTCCTGTTTGTTCTTGAGTATTATACTGATTGGAAATAATACTCCTGTTTGTTCTTGAGTATTATACTTTAGAGAATACTCCTGTTGGTTCTTGAGTATTCAGTAGGAAATTGGGAATACTCCTGTTGGTTCTTGAGTATTCCACCCCTTTCCCTCTTACTGTTTTCAAAAACCCCCGAGTATTTAGTTATGATGTCCTTTTCCATGGATATTCGTAGCTAAACTCCTTATTCGGTCGAAGGTATTTTCTTGTATTATATAATGTTTTAATTTCTTTTAGTTTCATTTCTCTATATTCAAAACTTGTTCTATGTGACATTTATAGTCAGAGTTTCCAAGGTTGAGTGGAAGCTGTAACAAGCAAAGCTCTTCCGTGGGAATTCGTGATCATACTCGGTAAGTGTAAGCTGTAACAAGCAAAGCTTATCAAGGAGTTCGACTTATCTAAAACACCACTTGGTCGATCGTAACTGAGAGATCAGGTGGATGCACAAAAGGCTAAGATACTTCGAAAGGAGGAATTAGTCTGAAGTAGAACAAGTGTTGCTTTAAACGATGTTGCAAGTCTTGCGCTGCGAATGGGCCTCGATTCATCTTTGAATACTTAGAAAGGTTACTAACGGTTATTAATAAACATGTTATAATACAAGGTACCTGAAACCGAATATTTTTCCTTGAATTACAAAAAACCCCTCTGTATTTACTTTTATAAACTGCTCGATCAACTACAACCATCAACCGCTCATCTACCGGAGGAATCGCAATCACGCATCACCCACTGTAAGTCTTCTTCCCTTAACTCTTTTACTTTTAGTATTTTAATTTCTGTATTTATTTTCTGTAATTTACTTTTCCGCACTCAAAACCAAAAAAACCAAAAACAGTAGCTTAGTTAATCGCGCTAAAATCTCAATCAACCTAAAACACATTCCCCACCAGTATAAAGAACAACGTATCCCTCTAATTCCCTTGGGTTCGACCCCTACTTACCACTTACTACCCAGTAGTGTAGTCGCGAGTAGCGGAAAATATAAATTTATTTGTACAGAGAACATTGCACCTTAACGACAGTGCAGTGCGCTCCGTCACTCCCCCGCTAGGGTTCCACTTATGCTAGCACATCAATTCCATAAACACTGCATAATAATATAACGCAAAACATAGAAATCAATATAGGTCTCAAGTCAAAACATCACAATGTCGAGTTCTAGCCTACACATATGAGTTTAGCTACTCATCGCGAAGGAATACATCATCAAGTTGTTTGAATAGAATGAAACAAAATTACTAATGATGAATTCTCCACCAAGCTGCAGCTCAACTCTAACACTTGAAATCAGCACGTAACCAAGCTATCTTCTCCTCTCTATTTTGTCCAGAACCTGCTTTTTTCCACACTGAAACTCGAGGTCTGGCCGCCTAGGGTTTCGCTCGTCTTATTCTATTTATATCCTTCCTGAGATGCCAAATCTGAAATTACGAAATTTGACTGCCAGCTGTCACGCGCGGACGTCTCTTGATTTATATTCCGCGGAGGTCTCAACAATTATGGAAATTCAGAAGACCTCCGCGCCTGTTAATGCTTCAGCCCTCCGCAGTTTTGCGCTCGCACAAATCAGACCAGTGGCATGAAAATAGTGTGCGTTCGCATGGCCCTGACCAGGTGTCTTCCGCGGACGTCTCTTGCTTTATTATTCGCGGACGTCTTAACAATTAAGGAAATGCAGAAGACCTCCGCGCATGATATTCTTCAGACGTCCGAGTGATTCATTGACTCAGACTTCGAGCATACCGAACTTCATTTCTTTCCACGCCAAACATCATCAAATAGGCTCCCTTTAGCCGATATTCCTTCCATGGTCTCCGAATGTACCTGCGAACGAAAACTACACACAGGTAGTGAAATAATATACAGGCAACCACTAAGAGACGGGGTTTTAACATATAAAATAGTCGTACAACTACGACTCATCAGGTTCCCTGTGCAATGACTTTGTGAATATGTCCGATATATGTTCCTCAGTTCTGCAGTATTCTATTGCTATTGTTCCCTTTTCTACACAGTCTTGCAGAAAGTGGTATCGAATCTCTATATGCTTAGTGCGTGAAAACTGCACAGGATTTTTTGAGATATTAATAGCACTAGGTTTATCACACAGAATTTTAGCACAGCAGTGAAAACACCATAGTCACTTAGCTGTTGCCTGATCCATAGCAGCTGCGCACAACAAGCAGCATTGGCAATGTATTCCGCCTCAGCGGTGGAAAGTACAATAGAAGACTGCTTCTTTGAAGCCCAAGAGATGAGACACGGTCTAAGATACTGAGCCATCCCTGATGTGGATTTCATGTCTGTCTTGCAGCCCGCATAATCTGCATCAGTGTAGGCCACCAGGCGTAAGTCTCCTCCCCTTGGATAGAACAGGCACAAATCATCTTTTTCCCTTCAGATATCTCAGTATCCTCTTCACAGCTTTCACGTGGGTTTCTCTGGGATCTGCCTGAAACCTTGCACACAGATAAACACTGAATAAGATATCAGGTCTACAAGTAGTAAGATATAGAAGTGAACCAATCATCCCCCTGTATAGAGTTGGATCCACTTGTGGTGAGGACTCATCCTTTGTCAAGGCATCATTTGGAGACATCGGTGTGGCACTCGTCTTGACGGATTCCATTCTGAACTTCTTTAGAATCTCCATTACGTATTTATGCTGATGGATCCGGGTGCCATCCTCTCCTTGAGTTACTTGAAGTCCAAGAAAGTACTTCAGCTCTCCAACCATGCTCATCTCGAACACGCTCGACATCAAATCTGTGAACCTCTTGACAAGTCTAGGGTTAGTTGAACCAAAAATGATATCATCCACATATACCTGAACCACTAGAGTGTCCTTCCCTTCCTTCAAAAGGAAGAGAGTCTTGTCCACCTCTCCTCTGGCATATCCGTGGGACAGTAGAAACTGTGATAGTCTCTCATACCAAGCGCGGGGTGCTTGCTTCAACCCATACATCGCCTTGTCTAGGATATGGACATGATCAGGGTGAGTGTGATCCTCAAACCCTGGTGTCTAGCTCACATATACCTCCTCTTTCAGAACTCCGTTCAAGAAGGCCGTTTTCACATCCATTTGTTGTAGAGTGAGGCCATGGTAAGTAGAATAAGCAATTAATAGTCTGATTGCTTCTAACCTTGCAACTGGGGCGAATGTCTCATCGTAGTCTATCCCCTCTTGTTGGTTATACCCCTTGACCACCAGGCAGGCTTTGTTCCTTACTACGACTCCCTTGTTGTCCCTCTTGTTTCTAAAGACCCACTTCGTCCCTATTACATTCTTATCCTTCGGCCTGGGAACCAACCGACATACCTTGTTCCTCTCGAACTGATGTAGCTCTTCTTGCATGGCGTTGACCCATTCTGGATCCTTGAGCGCTTCAACTATTGTCTTAGGTTCTGCAAGAGAGACAAAGGATGCAAATCCACAAAAATGACACAAATTATCTAGACTTACCTGATTATGCGATGTGTAACATTGATCGTCCCTAAGCCTTGCTGGAGGCTGTATAACTCTCTCATGGCTTGTAGTCCCGGGTTCCCCCTCAGTGTCTGCAGGAGGAAGATTGTCAACAGCATCTTCCTCGTTGGGGGGGTTCAACGTTGTTTCCAGCCACAGGGACATCACGGACCTGCTCTTGAGCTAGCATCTATGCCTGAGCATTCTCAGCTGTTGTCTCCACCGGTTCCTGACCTGTTATCTGAGTAGCTCCTTGAGATAGTTTTATAGCCTCAACCAGAGTTGGTTCCCAATTAGGGTCAGACCTATCTAAAAATTGAAGTTCTCCATCGTCCTGTGAGGAGGGACCTTTCACCAGGTGTCCAGCCATGATGCGTTCATCAAATGTTACATGAATGCTCTCCTCCACCTATTCCATCCTCGGGTTGTACACTTTGTATGCTCTGCTGTGGCTCGAATAGTCAACGAATACACCTTCATCGCTCCTTGGATCGAACTTGCCCAGATTGTCTTTCCCATTGTTGTGCACATAGCACCTACATCCAAATACTTTCAAATGGACAATATTGGGTTTCCTTCTCCGCAGCAGCTCGTATGGCGTCTTCCCTATCAGAGATCGTAGAGATGCTCGATTTAGTATGTAGCTGGCGGCATGAACAGCCTCTGCCTAGAACCCCTTGGGTACACCACTGGCAATCAACATCGTCCTAGACATATCCTCCAGTGTCCTATTCTTTCTCTCCACCACGCCATTTTGCTAAGTTGTCCGCGGTGCAGAAAAGTTGTGATCTATTCCACCAGTCCTGCACAGGGAGAGAAACTGGGAGTTCCAAATCTTGGTTCCATTGTCAGTACGAATAGACAACAATTTTTTACTCAATTTATTTTCAATCAGTTTCAACCATGTGACAAACTCAGAGTATGTTTCATCCTTAGAGTTTAAGACAATGGTTCACATATACCTAGAGTAGTCATCCACGATAACCAATATAAACCTGTTTCCTCCACGGATGATGACATTCACTGGACCGCACAGATCCATGTGGATCATGTCCAAGGGAGCTGACGTACTTACTGATTGTTTTGACTTGAACGAGGTACGTACTTGCTTGCCCGTGGCACATGCACTACACACCTGATCAAATGAGCTCTCCACCTTGGATAGTCCAACCACCAGTTCATTCTGATGTAGTTTGTGAATCAGCCTCATGCTTGCATGCCCAAACCGTTTGTGTCATAATAGAGTGTCCTCAGCTATACTTGATAAGCACAGTTCCACCTAAGGGACGAAATCTGGATCCACTGTGTAGATTTCGTTCTCACAAACACCTTTGAGGATAATTTTTCCTGTCTTAATGCACTTCACTACACAATCATTAGAGTTGAATATCACCTGATTTCTACCATGTTGACACAGGTGTGATATACTCAGCAAGTTGTATCTCAAATTTTCAACTAGACTTACTCGTCGGACTTTGATAGTTTCTGAAATTTTTACCTCTCCTGTTGCAACGACCTTACCTGTGCTCTTGTTTCTGAAGATGATGCTTTCTTAGAAATAGTCTTGGAGTGAGATGAACCACCCTGGATCTCCTGTCATGTGCCTAGAACATCCGTTATCCAGATAGCAGGGTCGGGACCTCGCTCTTACCTGCAAGAGAGAGATCAATTTTTACGAACCCAGAAAAGCTTGGGCTTACTGAGTTTTGGAATAGTTTTAGCAATAGGAATTTTTTTACAGAACAAGAATCGTCATTGTCCGTCAGATTAATTTTTCTTCTGGGGGTTCTTCTGGGTCATCCGTAGATGGTTGTGTCATGGTGTGAACGAACCCACTCAACTCTGTCTACCCTCCTGTGGGAAGAGATCTCTCTTATAGGGATGTGAGCAGTACTGACTTTTCTCTGTCGGTTTTCCTCTGGAGATATGCATGTGGTATTTTCCCAATTGTAATTCCTTTCATAGGTTTCTCTCAACCTCTTACAATCTCGTCTGTAATGGCCGGAGTGACCACAGTGCAAGCAGACACGATAGTACAGACCACCAGTGTTTTATTTCTCTCTAAGGGCATGGATCTCCTGTTTCTCCATGCCTGAAAGTCAAACATGACTGGTCGACGACTGGAGCTCTGCTTCTTCCAAATTTCAAAGGGTTTCATAGCCTTGTAGGGCACAGATTCACTATCGTAGAGGTGACTTTCCTCCAAAGAGGTGACTTCTCTTCCTAACTGTCTCGTGGCTCTTGGTTTTCCCCCTTGACGGGAGCTCTCACCAACTTCAATTATTACTTCCTTTCCCTTAACAGTCCTTTTATCTTCTACCTCTTCGTCAGTACCTTTCTTTCCTTCACCATATCCAAGTCCTGGTCTGACAAACCTTCTTTTGTAATTTTCTCTTTCTTCTTCAACCCTCTTGGTTTCTAGTTCTCGCAGCCAGATCTCTTTTCTTTCAGTCTCCTCTCGTCTGAGATCTGCCATTGTCTGACCTAGTCCTTATTATCCAATTGGAGCCTGGCCAATTCTGCATTTAATTCTTCCATTTTAGTTCTGATGTCTATCAGCTTGGTGTCGTCAAGTCTCATGCACCTCAGCTCATCACTTACATCATTGATTTGTTTGTCCCTTCCGTCACATGTGGGACACTTGCAGACGTGCTTCTCCGTCTCCCTCTCAAGTCACATAGCTTTGGTTGACCAGAGGCGATTATTCTCCATATCGTCTTCGTGTTCATCTTGCATAATCTCAAGCTGTTCTTTAAGACTTTGATTCTTTTCAAAAAGTTTGGCAATAGTCTCTGCAAAATCAGATTCAGTGAAAACCTTATCCACAAAGGAATCATGTTCGTGTACCTCATTGTTCGTGGATCGCGCCATTAGACATGGCTCCTTAGCTTGCTTCCCATCGCTGCGTTCCTCATCTGATTCACCCTAGGCAGCGAACATGGCTTGAGCTTCCTTTGGAGCAGATGGTTCACCCTTCTTTTTGATGTAGCAATCTCTAACAAGATGCCCCTTTTTCTGGCAATGATAGCATGTTCTTTCTTCCTTTGCTCCTGCCTTTGTCCTGCTCTCTTCTGAGGTAGCTCGCTTGTTCCCCCTTTGGTTATTTCGTCCTCCGCCAGAGAGACCTCTGTTCTGCGCTCTCCTTGTGTTCGCCATCTTGAAGGCCCTCGAGAGAAGAGCAATCTCCTCATCCTCACCTTTAGATGGCATACTCACATGGGCTATATCCAAAGCCTTCTCAACTTTCAATGCTATAGCTTGAGATTTGCATGCTTGTCTCCTAGCCATTTTTCTCTTTGCTATCCTAGTTTGGCTTTGCAGGTTCGCCACAAGTTCTTCCAAGGTGGTGTCTTTGATGCCCTTCTGAGCCTGGAGGGCTGTAGTCACTGTATCCCATCTGGAGCTTGCATGAACAGATGAATTATTTTCCACTGTGGAAGTTTCTCATCTAGGGAGTTCAGTTGTGCGACGATTACTTGAAATCTGGTGTAGAAGTCTTCCAGAGATTCATCCTTTCACTGCTCGACTGTTTCGTAGTCTTTCGTGGCTGCCAGAATTCTGTTCCTTTTTATATCCTCGTTTCCCTCGTACAGTCTGTCTAGACCATCCCACTACTCCTTTGCAGTTTTGTATACAGCCATCTTCACCTGATCTCCTAGTGAGAGGGCTATGTACAGAACCTTCTTAGCCCTGGCATTCTGCTGGAGAGATTTGTAGTCAGCATCAGTGTACTTGTCTTTCTCTTTCTCTTTCGGTTTGGCAGGATCTGTCACATCCAGAATAAGGAACTTACCCTTTTCATATACTTGCCACAAATTTCCATCCATAGAGCAGACATGAGCCTCAAAATGATCCTTCCACCAGTCAAAATCTCCCGATTGAGCAGCGGTGGCTTCCAGAAGGAGTCGTTCATGGAAGACATGATTTCCTGCAAAGGCTAACACGCAAAATCTAGAGCCTGGCTCTGATACTAATTGTTGGATCGTTAGTTTAGCCTTCTGTGTGAGGGAGATCACTACGTGGTATCTCTCATACAGATGGCAGTGGAAAGTATCTTAAGTGCAGGAAATAAAGTGCGGAAAGTAAGTACTTGCAGTCATATAGTGGAAACCTTATTGCATCTGTGCAACAGGCTGAAAACCACTTGCCTTCTGGACAATTCTAGAAGGATTTCAAGATCGATGTTATTACTTGACGAATATACGTGTAGAACGTTAGAATCTGTCTCACTCAGTGACAGTGAACCTGTTCTACTCAATTCGAATACCAAATAACTTGATCTTACTCTCGAACGCACACAGCAAGTACTCTGTCAACTATCAGGATTGATCGCAACTTCTGCTCTCCGTTTGCACTCTCTTAACAGCCGAACTTCAACCAGTTGAGCTGCCCTCTCTTTTATAGTACTCCAGCAGATCTGATCTCCATCAGGTATTTGATCTTTATCTTGCAGATTTGATTCTGTTAAGATATTGTCATATCTTAACTAAATCAGTTATTTCCTTTCCATATCCAGGTCATAATCTCTTGAATATATCCAGCTCGTATCTTGATATATCTTGCTCATTAATTACCTGATTTCGTATTCGTTCGATGCTAGCCTTTGCTTCCGGCCCACTCCGCAACACTAATCCAAGTACGATCTCGGTACTGATCTCGTCCCTCAAGCAGATCTCTTCTCCCACGCAGCGCCAAGCTCTCTCAGGGATGTCCAATCATTGTTTCTCTCAAACAGTCCGGACCTTGCGACATCTCAGACAGATTTGTGATTTCTGCATATTCAAGTGAAATATTAACTAAGTGTTTGTTATCATCAAAACACAAAGGGTCCAACAAAGATTTAAAGGCGATGACCATGATCTCAAAAAATACAATTCTAAAATCATAAGATTTTGTGGATTGAGATCATGTAATTAATTTTGTAATTAACTAATATGCCCTCAATTAAAATTTATAGTAATTAAATTATTGTTTTATTTGTTAAATTTATGAATCGTAGATGATTTAATCGAACGGATAAGAAAGACTTTAAATTCTGACCAAAACTTATAGATCTGATATGATGTTTCCTTAAAAAAATTTAAAAAAGAGTAACTCAAACTCAAGATAAGACCAGTTTAAAAAAAATAAAAAAGAATCTGCATTGACTCGGTTCAAGTTCATAGACCAGCAAAGCTCGACTTTGGCTCAACCCATTTCAACTTGTGGACCGAAATCACCCATCAGCGATTGACGACCACGTATCAAAACGATGCCATTTTAAACAGGTGTCAGTTAGTTTACGGTCCATAAAACTTGTGGCTGAAAATCAACGAGAATTCTCAAAACATATGTCGAAAAGCCAAGGGAACGCTTAAACACCAACCAATAATTTTCCGCCACGTGTAAACAGAGTCAATCAGCTCCTCTTTTTCGCTGCCTTCTTCTCTCTTCCATTCGCTTCAGGATTCATACTGACCGCAGATTCAGATTGAACCATAGTTGCTCTGAAAACTGCTCATCTAGAAAGCCGAGTTGGATTTTGTTGTGGCTGAAATAGCGCATGAATCTCGCTCCGAAACTCCAAACTGATCGATATCATGGCTATTTCGCGCTTCAAGTTTCTGCTTCACTCTGAGTGTTTATCCTGATCGAAGAAATCGGATTCTGACTTATAGCTTTTTCAGGCAAGTGTCTGATGATGTTGCTTTGTAATGCATGAATGGAGGCGTGATCTCAGTCCAAACAATTTTGCTGCGCCATGGCCGTCTCTGAAGGTGTTAGTCATTTCAAGCTGGATTTATTTTGTGATTATTTTTTTTAAATTTTTGCTAGGATTTATTTCAGATTCTGAGTTATATGATATTGCTGGAAAGTTTGATACACTTTAACTGATTATATTTGCTGTTTGGTTTTATCTGGATTATTCTCAAGGTTGTAGGATGTTCAGAGGTGGATTTGGTGATGAATCAGAGAAAAAGAATTGATAGTGAAGTTGTTTGGGATTGGGAGAAGCGTCTCCTACGCTTTCTGTTGGCGGTGATATTTGAAATTGATTAAACAAGGATGTCTCAGTACTGTAATTGCATCTTAGAGCTTAAAAGCTGGTTGATGTGATTCTAAGTGTTCGTTTTCACTTTAGGCAGATCTCTATTGATTGGTATATTGTGTTTTACTCCAGGAGCTGAATTACTTACCACGGCTCAGTCTTTTCATTCATCTGACTGAAAGAAATGAAAGAAGGTTATTTTATACAATGTTTGTCCAAGAAGATTTGAAGTGGCGGTAGGTTCTGCGAGTTAAGTTATGGATACTTATTCATCTGGGGAGGAGATAGTTATCAAGGTCTTTGTACTGAACTCTCACTCTCATTTGTGTGTTATATATTTTACATATTTGTTGAATGTATTTTTGCCTGAAAATATGCAGTCAAGAAAACCATACACAATTTCCAAACAGCGGGAGAGGTGGACAGAGGAGGAACATGATAGATTTCTAGAGGCGTTGAAACTATATGGGAGGGCATGGCAGCGAATCGAAGGTCATTTCATGCTCCTAAACGAACCTAGATATTATGATATATCAATTTTTTCAGTATAGAAAAAGGATTGCCTTATGAACTAAATAATCTGTTGACATGGCAATAAGGAAGTAGAAAGCAAGAAACATCAAATACCTTGTTAAAAATAAACTTTGTTTTGTAAATTGTAATATTTGTAGATATTATTTTTATTTATTGCCTATTGGTAGACTCCATTTATGTTTCAGATGCGCTAGTTTGGTTCACTGAAATACCCTCACGGGAATCATATTTCTGACAATGCGTTCTTATGAGAGATTTTGGCTTGCACTTCTATCTTAGCACAAATCATTTACAAAGATATGCCTTGACTCATTCTGACTTCACTAATGTGTGGCGTGCAGAACATATAGGAACAAAAACTGCTGTACAGATCAGAAGTCACGCACAGAAGTTCTTTTTAAAGGTCCGAGTATTGCTCTTTTTTTCTTCTATTTTTTGGCAGATCACATTCACTTGTGAAAATCCTTTCAAGTATGTTTTTTCTATTCTGAAAATCCTTTCAACCTCATTGCTTTATTGCAGTGGAGTTCTGTATGGTAAAATTATTCTTATTATCTGTCACTTTATTTTGTTGCATGTATATGCTCGTGTATGACTTCTTTTACACTTCAATGATAGTTACTGCATGAAAAAACTGTCATGAGTTGATTTTTAGAAAATGTGGGGAGTTAGTACCTTTAGCCATCTATCAGGTCTGATTTCATCATATATTGTCCCGTTTATATAAATACATTCATATAGTGTTCGACCTGTTCATCGCACCCACAATTGAAAAAAGGTAGATAGCAAGATATTAAGTATGGTGCTAGCCCAATTTAGTAACTTAGATATATGGTTGGGATGTTCATTTAGGGTAGAGTTGGCTTCTTATACATACCTCTGCCAAAAAGACTCGTTTTATGTCGTCATAACATATGTCATTGGATTTTCTCCAATGATCTTTTGCTTATATAAACAAATCGAAAAGTTGACATGGCCATGAGAAACGCTAATTGCTTGAGTTCCATTGTCTGCTTATTCCAAGTTATGTTGAATTCTTTTATGAAGCCCACGGCATAGTCAACAAGTTGGTTGCAAGTTTATTTTGTTCCTAGCCCCATTTGATAGTACTGCAGTAAAATTATGTCTCTAGATTGCATACTGTTTCTTCTAGTCACCAATTTAATTGTATGATCATGGATGTTTTTTGTGGTCAGGTTTTCACTTGTCAGTTCGTCCACTTTTGCTGGCTCATGCCGGCTGTTCTAAAGTAATTTCCTTCGAAATGTTATGCCTCTGTTTGCTCATATTTATCCATCATAATTCAGCTAGAAAAGGATGCATCTGGAAAAGGGGCTCCGGTCAGTAAAGTACTTGACATAGATATACCTCCCCCACGTCCCAAAAAGAAACCTAGCAATCCATATCCAAGAAAGACCAATGCCCTTGCTACAACTGTACCAATGGAAGGCAGTGATGGGAAAATAAGTCCAGTGGACTCGCGTCCTGTCAAAGAACTACCTGAATCTCAGAAAGGAGCCTTCCGGGGGGTGAGCATCTAGTTTTATTTGTCTTGTCTCAAAATGGAAGTATCCAACCCTGCATCATCATTGTTTACCATAATTTTCAAACTGATTGTTGTTATATCTTGATATGAGCAGATGGGAAGACAAGAAAACTTGGAAACACCCTGCACTTCTATGTCACTCGCTCCTCCTTGTAGTATGTCTTGCGATAAGCCCAAGTCTGCTTCAACACTATGGGCACAGAAAATTCCATGTGCTAAAGAGGAGTCTGCATCTTTGGTAAATAAAGTCAACCATGGTGATGAATTAATGAATGAACCAAATCAACACACTGATAGAGCTGGCGCTGATAAGAAAACTGTGACACAAGATTCCAGTGAAATTGCATACTTCAAAATATCGCATCCTTCACCTGACAAAGCTGTTGACTGTGTGGATTTGAAACATGACAATTTTCAGACTCGGTCGACCATTAGACCAAATCACTCCAAAAGTTCAGATACATCACCACCTAGAGAGTGCAGGCATAGTGAAATGGCATCTCCTAATCCTCCCAACCCCACATTGCTTCTAAATGATGAGGATGGTTATAGATCTTATCTCCAATTTGCTTCTGCCTTCTCAAATATGGTTGTATCTACATTGCAGCAAAACCCAGTAGCATATGCTGCAGCAAATGTTGCTGCAGCTGCATTCCAGCCATATTTTAATATAGAAGCTGGTGGAGAATATTGTGGAGCATTTCCATCAAAAGTAAGCGACACTGGTGGAGCTTCTCCAAGTATTGCTGCACTCACTGCTGCCACTGTTGCAGCAGCAACTGCATGGTGGACTTCCAATGGACTGATTCCTTTCTGCGCCCCTCAACAAAGTCTCACTCACAACCAGAGTTGCTTTACCACAAACAATGTTGTCCCTTCTTATGTAGCAGCCTGGACCAAGACGCGGACAAATGAAAGGAACCATCAAGATCGTATTGCCGAAAAAGTTCAGCAAGGAGAAGTTGTCAACTCCCCAATATTTCCTGGAAGAAATTCAGCTTTTAAGCCGCTTATTCTGGTGCCCGAGAAACCTGAAGAAAGTCGAATCCTACCCCATAGCGAGCAAGTATCACCATCTGAAGTGATCAATAATGATAAATCTGCAGCGACAGGTGTTGAGAATCAAGGTTCTAATTCTCCTGTAGAAGATAGAAAAAAATTGGATCGCTCTTCCTCTGGCTCCAACACAACCTCTAGCACTGAACTAGAAACAGATGTTTTGGAGAGGCATGACAGAGGAAATGAGGAGACTAATGGAGCAGATGATGTACATTCTGTAGGCGATTCTTCAAATCGTCGCACCAGAGTTGCAGCAAATACTAACGATTCTTGGAAAGAGGTCTCTGAAGAGGTAATTATACGATGAAAACTCACTTAGTAATGTTTATGTTTTAATATGTTTCAAAGTAATATATTATAATGTTTTGCTCGCAAATCAGGGTCGAGTTGCTTTCCGAGCTCTTTTCTCCAGACAAGTGCTGCCACAGAAATTTCCACCTTCACAAGATCAAATTAATTCTGACACCCATAGCAATAATGACCAAGGTGTTGAGCTAAAGCTGGGTGGATTTGCACCGCCTGTTGACCTTAGCAGTAATGTATTTGAATCTTGCTGTAATGACCAAGAAGACAAAATCAATGGCAAGCCGAGGCCTGAATGTGAAAGAAAAGAATTGCAACATTCCATATGTCTTGGAAATACAGGAACCTATAGTGCTGGATTTAAACCTTACAAGCGGAGTTCCTTTGAGATAGATGACATCAGTGTGCCGAATAGTTGCAGCCAAGGCAAAGAGAAGAGACCCAAGATGATATGCTTGGAAGGAAGGGAGGCTTGATTTTGATTGTGAGACGGGGCATACACAATAGAGCATGACCAACTTGAGCTCCCCTAATATACGATTCAACCTTCTCTTGCTTTCCGTTTCTCAAACTCCAGCTTTGGTCCACCAGAAACTTGTCATGTGCACGTGTTAATATTACTTTTGGACTTCATTCTTTTTGTTGTACGATCTCATGATTACAGGTAAAGTACCAGTTACTGGTAGCAACAGGCATGCCGATAACAGAAAAAATGGCTTGTTGTTGGACCTGTCTCTGCATAGGGTTACAAGGTAACATCTGTCATCATTAACTTACATGCAGTGTTAGTCAAATAAATTGTCAACTCATTGTAATTTGTAGTCGGAAGAAACAATGGGAGGTATTAAAGGACAGTAACAGAGCCCAGATGGCAAAGTATAAGTACCTCATTTGGTTTACTAGTTGTCAAACTTGTCATACATGTACTGTTGTAATCCTATTTTACACATGGTAAATAATAAGCCTGTTTTGCAACATAGAATATTAGTGTAAGGTTGCAGTGTGTTACATTTGTAGAGTGACCAGATACCACATTTAATAGCATGTCACCCAAGTGACTTCACAAAGACTATTTACTAGGCATTTTGTTGTTGTTGATAGAAAGACTATTTACTAGGCATTTTGAGCAGCAGAATCTCTTGTTTAGAAGGGGGACTTATTAGAAACACTTGGTCAATCTAATTCATTGAGTAGTTTTTATTATCCACAATCAACATGCTTACACTCCACTTAGTCTGCAGCATCAGCCATCAGCCATCAGCCATCAGCCATCAGCCATCAGCCATCAGCCATCAGCATATGTCAACTTGTGAATCTGGACATATGAGTAACTAGTAGAAAACAAAAAGGTAAAATAAAAGGAAATTACATACTAATCCGCATTGCAAAAACTTACATTCTGGGACTATTTGGCCGCGCGGATGAGTAGCATATCCGGAGGGTGTCTGTCTAATCGGCCTCAGAAATGTGAGACCTGCATTGCACTTAGGGTTGGGCGTGCAGACCCGAAAAGATCGAACCCGAACCGAACCGAAAAAAGCCCGAACGGACCGGTTCTTCTCGTACCAAAAACCGGATCAAAAAAAAGACCGAACCGAATGGTGATATACAGTTCGGTCTCGGTTTTGCTTTTTTCTCGGACCGAAAGCCCGACCCGAACCGAAAATATGTGTTTTCTGTCAATTTACAGAAAAAGATCGAAAAATCGTGAAAACCCGAAAAAAAAAACCCGACACGAACCTGAAAAAAAAACCAAAAAATCGCCAAAAAAACCCGAAAAAGACCGAACCGAACCGAAACCCGAAAAATCGGGCTTTGGTCGGTTTTCACTTTCAAAAAGACCGAATCCGACCCGAACCGAATTTTCGAGTTTCGGATCGATTTTCACCAAATTTAGGACCGAACCGAACCGAGCCCAGACCTTATTGCACATCCATTCATCAGAGATACAGTTCAAGTCATTTTCTTGTCTTCATTTTCATCTAATCAAATGGTTGCTGTGACTAATGTCTACATGCCATATTTGTAAAGCATGAGATTGGATGAAGAGGAATGGCTTGATAGGATTCGCGAGGAAGGTATTCCTGAAAAGGATATCGGCGCCTGAAGCTCTATCAAATCGTCCAGGCCAGAGCTTTTCAGGCAGTGTGTGCTTTGCATTGAGAGGCACTAGGGTTGCGTTTTTTCTAGTTTGATGACGTGTAAGGGCGGTGGATTCGCGCAGTTAAGGGTGAGCAGAGAAGTGTCAGAGGCATATCGGGTAGCAGAAGGCTGAGTGGTGTTCAGGGTTCCGTGCGAGAAGCTCTTAGTGTTTGTAGGGGTAGTTCCAGTGTTGGTCCTAGCGGCGTAGTGGGGCTCTTGAGAGACTTGTGAAATTGAGGGACTTGTCCACATATTGACATTGGCAACTGGAAAAACAAAACCCATCTGCAAAAAGTTTCAGGATACTGATGTGGAGATTACATGGAATATCCTTGGTGGCACAAATGTAGCTCTGACTTCTTTTCCATCTGCTTCCAAAATCCAAATTTGGCTTTGCACCATGGAGAATCCATTCAGGCAAACTTACGATCATCTTTACTTGGCTATTGGCTAGGGCTTTATAGTATAACACACCCCTATATAGCTGGTAGAACCAAGCCCGCAAAATGAGAATGGCATTGAGTTATCTGCTCCTGAAACATGTCATGCTGCTAAGTAGATTCATCCCAACAGTCCCCTCAACATTTTCACTACTTGCTATGAAAATCTGCAGCTTGATAAGTGAGTTAAAATTTACTGTAATACACTGTGCATGATGAACGTATAGCCTCTGCATGTGTATTGCTTCCCATGTGCCCTTCTTTCATGCATATTTCAGGAAAGCATGTTATAGATAGTAGAAAAGCTTCAAAAGATTCTTGAAACATATCAGTGGGCCAAAATTGCACAAAAGATAAGTGATATCACATACCATGTGCACAAAGTCACCAACTTTAGAGAAAAGGCAACTGCGAGTGTAGAACGACGTGAGCAATCCCATTTTCATATACCCTTTATCAAGTGGAAAGTAAAAGCTGGGTTAGGGAGCACATGCTCGTAGATCAGATAACTCCGTGTGGTTAGGCTGCAACTGGATTCCAACTGATTCTGACCATTCGTGGCAAATTCTGTTTAAAAATTTAGAGATACTAAATATTCCCAACTTCTGGACTACTTGACATACCCAACTGATTTTGCTTTTCTTGAATACTAATTCCAAACCCTAATTTTAGTCTCAATTTCCAACTGGTTGGTAGTTGGAAAAACGTGGGTGTTCGCTTAAGGAACTACACGAAGCAGCCAAGTGATGACAGCTAGGATTGCAGATAAGATTTGGATCAGCTGAATCATATACACATCACCAGAAACACTTTACACCAAATGGTTGAAAAAATTCAGTCCTTAGTAGAATACACAGTCAAGTTAATCTAAAATATCCATAACTACTATGGTCGGCTATGATCTATGTTTTTTGGCATGAATGCCGAACAAGTCATTGCTTTTTGCCACACAAAGACATATGTAGATACCATACATTAAAGTTAACAGAACTTGGTGTGGTCTGACTAGGACGATGAGATATTAAACTATTTCGCTTTGGATTACTTATCATCATCATACTTTACTTTCATCTAAAGCAATGACATACTGATCAATTTAACCCTTTTTTTTCTCCTCTTGTGACTCTTGCTGACACCAGACATTTGCAAAAAAAACAAAGACATGTTCTTTTGTGCCTCCTCTCACCCACATCAGCATCTTTTCAAAGATCAGAAATCATCACTCTTTTTTATTTATTCATAAAACCCGTAAAGGTTCAAAAAGATACACTGAGGTCCAGAGGACCAGAGCACCTTACAAAACCCTCTCTAAATTCCAAAAAGAGCTCTCGCTAACACTCTCGAAGCACTCTAGAAATCATCACTCTTTCACTCATATTACATGTCATTTACAAACTACTGTTCCATAAAAACAATAACAAGTTACACTACTCTGCCTTGGTTGTTTCGGGTGCCGACTGGATCATGCAATATAAGAAAAGACACATATTTGAAAACAAATACTCATTTTCATGTCCAGGATAGCCGACTAACTCCTATAAACCAATACTTACATCAATACTCATTTTGCATCCAACATAAAAAGTAACACTCGAAGGATCCAACAAATCAGGCAAATATTCTTTAGTCTCTTATATCCAATCTTAAACTAACCCAAATTCATATGCTTTCCAAGCAAGAAAGCATCATATCAAATATTGCAGACACCCACAAATCCACGTCCAACATTGTTATGTCATCAATGTCCTCACATTTTTCCCCATCCACAACTCACCTTTAAATTTTTCCTTAACACCTTCAACAAAGCTTTTCACATGAAATTCCAATAATCAACAACAAAAAAGGTTTAAGAAAGGAAAAGAAAAGTTAAAGAAGAAAGTCATCACCAGTCACTAGCCATACCCCACCTTCGCTTTCTCGCCTCTATAAAACCAGCGGATTCGGTCTCCATCTTCCTCCCTCTTCCCCTCTCCCTCTTCCTTCCCCAACTGCCTAAACAAATTTCCAAAATCATCAACGATGACTTTTACGATCGATGAATCGAGCCTCTTCACAAGCCACCACCTCTACAAAGCCGCGCTGGTCTTCGCCGTCGTTCGATGGATCATCACCTGGATTCTAAAATTCATCGACTCCGACAGCGCCACCTCCTCCGCCGAACCAAGCTCGGCGCAAATGATCCGCGACTCGATGGAGCTCACGACGTACGGCGATCTCGCGGCGGCGTGTGACGAGCCGTGCGCGGTGTGTTTGAATCTGTTCGAGGAGGAGGACGCGGTGAGGAGGTTGAGATGCTGCCACGTGTTTCACGCTAAGTGCATCGATGAATGGATCGAGCATGATCACGTGAATGTCACGTGTCCTCTGTGTAGGGCTGCCTTAGTTGGATCTGATGGGCTGAACTTTGAGCCGATGAAGTCGGAGCCGAGTTGGGCCGTGGAGCGGATGCTTTATATATTTGAAGATGATGATTTGCATATGTGAATTTAGAGAATATTTTTCTTTTTATAAATATTTTCCAAGATATACGATTTTTCTAGAGAAAAGTAATGTAGAATTGATGTCGAAGAATGTATATAAAGAGTCGTTTAGTTGGGAAGAATGTATATTGATTGATTGATGATTTCTCTTTCTCCTTCTACATTGTTCACGAAATGACGAAATCTGATCACAGAATAAAAATCAACATTTCGGAGGTGTAATACGATTTAGCCAAATGATGACGATTGACAGTAGGGGGTGATCGTGGGACGGTTAGAACGGGTTTGGTTCGTCCCTAACCCGACTCGAAATAATGATCGGGTTAATTAGGTCAATCCGAACCCGACACTGAATATTCATCGAGTCGCACATGATAACCAAAACTCGTTGCAAAAATACATTTATAATATAAGTATTGAGTAGGTAAAACAAAATAGTCTAAGAAAAAAAGAAACTAAGCTAAAGTATATTACTCGTGCACATTATTGTAATAAAATATTATTAAGCACATAGTGAAACAAAATTCAAGTATAATAAATTTCGGTAAACTTTTATTTTATTGGATATTAATAGGGACGGGGTAATCCGTTAACTAACCCGATCCCGACTAATTTAGTACCGGGCCGGGTTCATATTCGTCCAAATTTCAATCGAATTGGGACGGATCACTGGGTCGGGACAGGTTGTGCTCATCCCTAATTGACATTGTTCAAATTTATTTTATAAAAAGTTCACTAGGACATGACCACATGTTTAAAATTTTAATCCATAAATCCACATTAATTTAAAAATGTGCCTGAAAAATGATCGTTTGCCTTGGTTCCTTGTAAGATGGCGCTCAAAATTTTGATTCAGAAATAAAATTCAGCACTGACGAATTAAAAATGTGCTTTTTTTTATTATAGAAATTAAAGAGGATTATTTGATAGAAATTAAAAATGTGCTTAATAATTAAAGAGGATTATTTGCCTTTAGTTTTTCATGTAAATTTGGAAAGATATGAAAATGGATAACTTTGGGGTCAAATGTTAAATATTAAAAGTTGCGCATTTGATTCAGCAGGGAATAAATGCACCAGTCTACTCATCTTCTAAGGCAAACGGGACCGGCGAGATCATCAAAACGGCTGATTTCGCAGCTCTCATTTCGCCCATGTCCAGATAGATAGTCGTCGTTCTCGCAGAAATTCACTCCGTCATTATCTCGATTTCTCTCCGGCGAGCCGATCAACAGGTTACATTTTCTCTTTTTGTTCAAATTTCGTAGAATTCTGATCAATGTAATGGGATGAGAATGAGATACAGATTTCGACCGCAATGCTGGCTGATTGAAATTTATGAATTGGAATTGTGTGCTTATTTGGTACTTTTCTGTTTAGACTGATTGAGTTTAAGAGTTGGATTTGGTACTAGAAGAAAAGGCAGAGCCGGCAATCTTATCAATTTTAGGAAAATGGGTGGCGCTGCTGATGGTTTTGTTACTCGGGCATTTGAGTCTATGCTCAAGGAATGCTCGGGAAAAAAGTATTCAGAGCTCAAGAAGGCTATTCAGGCGTATTTAGGTTGGTTTCGTGTATATATTTCTCTATGAGTTTGATTTAGTCTTTGATTTAAGCGTGACTTATTGATTTATTCGTGTGAACTTTCAACTGAAGATGACATAAAAGCAGTAAAGAAGCAACCACCAGCTGATAAACCAAAGGAAGATGCACAACCAGCTGGCCATGTAAGGTAATGTTTGTTATTAGAGACGTGCCAATTTCATATCTGGTGCACAGAGTGCGTAATGTATATTGACAACCAAGATGCTTCTGTATATCATATTTGGAATGTTAATAGTAAGTATGGATCGGAACAATTTTGTTTTAGACATTGACGTACTATTGTGACTTAAGTGTATACAAGCATCTTGATGAAAATATATGAGGCGCCAACGCAAATGTTAGAGATGCTTCAATGAAATATCTGTGTAGTATCGTTGTGCAATTATGTATCTCTGTAAGTGTAAACTATAATAAATTCAGACTTTTCTGTTACTATATCTTCTGTTCACTGAATTACTATTTTAGCTTGTCAGAGGCTGATGCTGTAGCTACAGAAAATGGCACTGGATCTGATCATGTACAACAATACATCGATGCTGGAGCACCTAATGCTGATACGTCAGTAACTTCAGGTGGTCGTGGTACCATCACAGCAGCTTTGTCAAATGCAGGAAATGTCCTCGAAGGAGCTGAAGCGGAGCTGGTGTTGAATCCACTCCGGCTTGCATTCGGGACCAAGAATTTGAAAGTTCAGGAACCAGCTTTGGATTGTCTTCATGTATGCTTATATTTTAATGACAGCTCACTCGGTCATTTTGTCTTTTATGAATCCTAGTAAATTTAAAAAGCTTCTTTTTTTGTTACTATTTTATTATGTTTTCACAGAAACTTATTGCATATGATCACTTAGAGGGTGATGCTGGCTTAGAAAGTGGCCGAAATTCTGCATTGTTCTCAGATATTCTAACCTTGGTCTGCAGCTGTGTTAATAATTCTTCGTCTGACAGGTATTTCTCTTCATACACATGTCATTGTTTGATCTCCATATTTTGTTAATTTATTCATTTTTAATATCTAAGAAGTGGCATGCAGCACCGTTTTACAAGTATTGAAGGTACTTCTGACTGTCGTATCATCGGAAAAGTTCAGAGGTATTATTCCATTCCAATTGCTAAGATGTGTGGATGTTTTAGCTTTGATGGTAATTTGCAGTGGATTATTTCCTTTTTATTGTCTGTTGGCTTTGATGTCACTCACGTTTTGTCTATTTGACTCCAAGAAAATTGAGATGCATACTCAACACAAGCAAGAATAACACTGAGTAACAACTCACATGATCCATTATGCGTTTTACATGCTAATGATTGTTTCTTTAACTTTTTAGAATAAAACTTCTGATCCTGGTGTTAGACACACCCTGGGCAAGTAAAAAAATGGGAATATGGTTTCTGCTTCTTTTGTATGTGATTATGATTAAGTATATAGTTACTGACATCCGTTCAACTGCAGTGCATGATGAACCGTTGCTATGGGTCATTAGGGTATGCTACAATATTGTTATCAATAGGTATTTTTGTCTTGCCTACAATGTCCAATGAAGTGTTTTTAAAGCATACTCTAATTGTTGCAATCATTTGTAGCAAAAGGCCCATCAATCAAGCCATGTCAAAAGCAATGTTGACGCAGATGATTAACATAGTTTGCAGAAGAATGGAAAAAGATATTGTAAGTCCGGACTCTCCTATCTCGTGTTTCCTTTTCTAAAATGGTGAGAAAACATGTAAGTTTCTAAGTTTTAAATTGTTTACTACAGGCCCCTCCTGTTCCATTGAGAAAACATGAAATACCTGATGGGAACTCATCTAGTGACCCTAATGAGAAAGAAATGAATCTTGGCGATGCCATTTCGATGAACCAAGCCAAAAAAATGTCAATTGCTTCTGTTGAGGAACTCCATACCCTTGCTGGAGATTCTTATATTAAGGTGCTTCTGATTTTCATTTTATTTGAACATCATTTAAGTAATCCATATATCTTATCATTCATGTATTATCCACTGTCCCTGATGTTCTCTCTCTCTCTCTCTTTTTCTCTGAATCGTAAAGGGTTTAGAGGCTGTTCTTGACAAGGCAATGCATTTTGAGGACAGTACAAAGACAAAAAGGTCGGAACCATTCTTCAGGTCATTTGATTTTGTGCAAATATATATCTACTCTGTGTTATTATTGTAATTATCTAAAACTTTGCTTTTGAAGGGGGTTTGATCTGGAGAGCATGAGTATTGGCCACCGTGATGCTTTGTTGCTCTTTCGTACTCTTTGCAAGGTTAGCACTGCTTTCATATTATTGAGCTAGTATGTATGAAACTTCTTTAACTTGTAGATATTATGGTTTCAGATGGGTATGAAGGAAGACAATGATGAGCTTACAACTAAGTCGCGGATTTTATCTCTCGAGCTCCTGCAGGTAAGTTTAAATGTTATTTTGACACTTGATGAATCTATCAACAAATTTTTGGTAGAAAATCGGATGAAGAATTTAATCAGATTAAGACTTGAGATGGATGGAAAAGATCAAGATCATTTACATTAAGTCGCTCACAGACTCGAGTGCAATTGTATACAAGAGCTTTCTATTGTTACACTATTAAATATTTTCTCATGTTTTTCCCTGCTGTTGCGGCAGCTGTGAAATAGGCTTTGTATGTTGAACCCTGTCATATCTGGTTGTAGCTTGCACATGCAGTCTTCTTTTTTTGAAATGAATCACCTTACTTCCAAAAAACAAATTTTTCATAGAATCTCCTGCCTTTGCTTGTCGAAGAAACTTTGCTTGGTGAAGAGATGTTCATGATTATTTTTGCAATGTGATTTGCACATTGATGGGAAGGGGATAAATTGATAAGTCTATTCAAGCCCCAGATAAACTTTTGTTCCAACTGTTCACATAACTAGTGATGGTCAAACCTTGGGGGAACATAGTATATTTTGCTTGATTCAGTTTTCAGATCTAAGCTAGATCTTTTTCACTATTTCTTAAAATACGGTGGCTTATCTGCACACATGGAGTCCCTATATTATGTTTCTATTCCCTCTTAGATATGACTTTTTTTTTAATGTTTTCAGGGCCTGTTGGAAGGAGTTGGTCACTCTCTTACAAAAAATTTCCATTTTATTGACTCAGTCAAAGCATACCTATCATACGCTTTACTGCGAGCCTCAGTTGCTCATTCTCACAAAATATTTCAGGTATGAATGTTAATGCATATGATTTGTCTATCATGCTCATCTGATGGTTTACCATCACATTGGTTATACTTGATTTTCTTTTGCCAGTATGCTGCAGGGATTTTCTCAGTGCTTCTGTTACGGTTTAGAGAAAGTCTGAAGGTATTCCATGCTAATTGTTATTTACAAAATTAGCTGTTTATTAATTTGTTTATATTGTTTCAATACAATAGATGACTTGACACTACTACTGCCCCTTGCCCCAACGTGGGATTGCTCTTCTTCTTCAAGTTTTTTTTTCTTGTAATTTTCAGATGCATTTTAATCCATATGACATTTTTATTTATCCATATTCAGGGCGAAATTGGAGTTTTCTTTCCCTTGATAGTTTTGCGTCCTCTGGATAGCTCAGACTTCAATCACAAAATGAGTGTTCTAAGGTGTAATTCTCTTTCTCGTTTAGTTGAAGCTTTTGTTAAGAAAATCATCAAAGCTTTAGTTATAGTCTTACAGTTTCACAAATGCATTCCTCCATTACCTCCATGTTCATGATATGCTTAAGATGCATTTAGTTCTCTGGATGCATAATTTAAAAAGTGTTACCTTTACAGAATGCTTGAAAAAATTTGCAAAGATCCTCAGATGCTTGTTGATATCTACGTCAACTATGATTGTGACCTTGAGGCTCCTAACATGTTCGAACGCATGGTATCTCCCCTTTAAAGTCTTGCAGTCTCATATCCACTTAAGATACACATATCCACTTGAGACATTATTATTATTTTGTGCACATAGGCTACCGCCCTTTCAAAAGTAGCTCAAGGAACTCAAAAGGCAGATCCATCATCTGCTGCTGTTGCTCAAAACAATTCAATAAAAGGATCAGCACTTCAGGTACTGCTCCAATTACTTGCATATAGTATGACAGCGCATAATGTGAAATACAATAATAGTGATACTTATGCGGAGTCAATAGGCATGTTAATAAAAATATGTATACCTTCACATCAATATTTATTATGTGAATCCTTTTTGTTATTTTCAGTGCTTGGTAAATGTTCTGAATTCATTGATTGATTGGGAGAAATCAGTCAAAGAAAAGAGAAAACAGAGCAAAAGTTCTCAACCTATCGGAGTTGAGGTATCATCTATGGATTCTGCTGACACAAATAATAGTGACGATATGCTTGGTAATTTTGAAAAGGAAAAGGCTCATAAGTCTACACTGGAGAGTGCAATTTTAGAGGTTGCGACGTCTAAAAGTTGCTTAGATTGGTCTTTTTTTTTTACTTGCAAACCTGTAGACTGGAACTGACTTCAGTAAACTACTTTGCAGTTCAACAGGGGACCTGTTAAGGGCATAGATTATCTGATCTCAAATAGGCTAGTGGAAAATAAACCTACCGCTATTGCACACTTTCTGAAGAATACCCCTAGTTTAGACAAGGTGAATTGTGTGATTAAGTATTTTCTAGCTTTCACAATCAAAATGGAACTGTAACTATTTTCTATTTTGCAGTCTATGATAGGTGACTACTTGGGTCAGCACGAGGAGTTTCCCCTTTCTGTCATGCATGCGTATGTGGATTCTTTGAACTTTTCTGGAATGAAATTTGATACTGCAATTCGAGAATTACTGAAAGGATTCTGCCTTCCTGGCGAGGCTCAAAAGATTGACAGGATAATGGAGAAATTCGCAGAACGGTATGAATACAGTTATCTTCCTAAATAGTATATTTTTCCCCAGTTGGATGCTTTGATCCAGATTTTAATTAATGAATTTTAGTTATGAAATTGCATGGCTTCATTGGAAACATATCGGCCAACTCAGTTCTTATATAAGCTCACAAATGAGTGCTTTGTCATTGAGTTTTTGTAGAGTAGTGTTGTTAGCGTGTCATTTTCTGATTCCTGACTGAAGCTGTGATTTCTTATTCATAAGTTGCTTACGCGATACTCTAACAGTTGCAGCAGGGATACTGGTATATTCTTGTCAATTCTTAATGGCTTGAAACTTTGACATCACTTCCTTTTTCATCTTTGTTACGTTTGTTACAGTGATCTTCATTAGAAGGATGTTATGCGACTCGTCTGAAAACTGATTATGTTTAGTGTTATATTTGGTAGCTTTTGTGCAGACAATCCTGGTCTTTTTCAAAACGCAGACACTGCATACGTTCTTGCGTATGCTGCGATTATGTTAAACACTGATGCACACAACCCGATGGTGTGGCCCAAAATGTCCAAGTCTGATTTCGTACGTATGAACGTCACTGATTATCTCGAAGAGTGTGCTCCTCAGGAGCTACTTGTGGGTATATATGATTCCATTGTCAAAGATGAGATAAAAATGACAGTTGACACTTCAAGCTTCGGAAACAGAAAGAGACTGAAGTCTGAAGGTGAAGAAGGAAGCCAGATTGTCAGAATACTTAATTTGGCTCTTCCTCGTAGCAAAATTTTGGGTGACTCTAAGTCTGAGAGTGAGTCCACCATTAAGCTGACACAAGCTCAGTCCGTTGGGCCAGGTGCAAACAGAGGGGTTATACACACATGTAAGCAGATCAAATTTCTAAGGCCTATGATTGAATCTATCGGATGGCCATTGCTTGCTACCATCTCTTTTTCCATGGAGGAAGGTGAAGACAATCCCCGAGTTGCTCTTTGTCTGGAAGGATTTAAAGCAGCGATACTGCTAACAAATGTCCTTGGCATGGATACAATGCGTTATGCCTTTCTGGCTTCCCTTATCAGGTTTTTTTTTTCTCTTGTAAAGCATTCGTTAATCATGTGAGTTTTAATAGCAATTTGTTTGTGCCCAGATAATACATAGCTTTGGCCCACGTTAGTTTCCACATAGTAAAGTTTGCTAAGACTCTTTGGGTTCTTTATATGTTATAGTTGAATTTTGAACTGCTAAAATTATTATAATTTTTTCATTACAGGTTCACCTCCTTGCATGCTTTAAAAGATATGCGTATTAGAAATGTAGAAGCTGTGCGGACTCTACTTGATATATGTGATGCTGACCCTGATTCTCTTCAAGATACTTGGATGGCAGTATTGGAGTGCCTTTCTCGTCTTGAAAATACCACATCCGATTCTTCCATGGGTGCAACTGTCATTCAGGGATCAAATCAGATATCAAGGGATGTCATTCTCCAATCTTTAAGAGAGTTGTCAGGAAAACCAACTGAACAAGTATATGTATATAGTGTTAAATTACCCAGTGATTCAATAGTGGAGTTCTTCAATGCTTTATGTGGTGTCTCAGCTGCAGAATTGAAACAATACCCTGCACGTGTTTTCAGCTTGCAAAGACTAGTTGAAATGAGCTACTACAACATGACACGCATACGCATGGTAAGTCTGTATCTCGAAATATTGACACTGTAAACAATTGTTATGCCATTGTTGTTTCTCATTATTTTGGCCTTCTACTTAGCTAACTCCATAGTCTGAATGTAATACAGCTGAATATCTCAATCTTCTTGACAAATACACATTTCCATTTTATTTTCTATATCCATGATATACTACATCCATCAGTCATCTACTAAGTTGCAGTATGTTCTTGGTATCTTTTAGGTGTGGGCAAGAATCTGGCATGTCTTGGCAAACCATCTTATATCTGCTGCAAATCATCCTGATGAGAAGATATCTATGTATGCCATAGACTCACTAAGGCAGCTTGGCATGAAGTACTTGGAGCGAGCTGAGCTAGCCAGTTTCACTTTTCAAAACGACATTCTGAAACCTTTTGTTGTTCTCATGCGAAATAGTCAAAGTGAAACCAGAAAGAGACTGCTTGTTGACTGCATCGTACAAGTGATTTTTCTACTTCAATTTGTTCTTCCTTCCATAAATCGAATACCAGAAGAACAGAGAAACCATTCATGGGTTAACTTGAATGTCATATTCAGATTCATAGTGGTTATTTGATGACATGCTTACCACCATTAAATTAAAACTAACAAGAGTTGCTTGCTGTAGATGATAAAATCTAAAGTGGGGAGCATAAAATCGGGGTGGCGAAGTGTGTTTATGATATTTACAGCTGCTGCAGATGATGAAATGGAATCAATTGTTGAATATGCGTTTGAAAATGTTGAACAAGGTAAAATATTGTTGACATTTCTGCTTGCCTCCATTCACACTAGTCTCGACATTCCACTTTTTTTATGTAGTGAAAAGTTCTTACTCTGATGCGGGCATTTGGCATGTGCAGTTATATTGGAACTCTTCGACCAAGTAGTTGGTGACTGCTTTGTGGACTGTGTTAATTGCCTTGCAAGGTTTGCTAATAATAAAGGCTCTCACAGCATAAGTTTGAAGGCCATTGCCCTTCTTCGTATATGTGGCGATCGTCTCGCTGAGGTTTGTTTTTACTTCAGAATGAATTCATGCATTCAATCAAATCGCCTTCGTTTCACTTCCCTGATTATGCCATGCATAAATATATCATACAAATAACTTAATGTCAATTTATATCCAGGGGCTTATACCAGGAGGTGCTTTGATGCCTAGTGATGCAAACTCAGAAGCAAATTTTGACGTGACTGAGCATTATTGGTTCCCTATGCTGGCTGGGTTATCTGATCTAACATCAGATTCTAGACCTGAGGTCAGAAGCTGTGCCCTTGAGGTTCTATTTGATCTATTGAATGAGAGAGGGAGCAACTTCTCTTCCATATTTTGGGAAAGCATTTTCCATCGTGTCTTGTTCCCTATTCTTGATCATGTGAGACAAACTGGAAAAGAGGAATCTGCGTCTTCTGGAGAGGATTGGCTTCAGGAAACCAGTGCGCACTCGCTGCAATTGTTGTGTGACCTTTTCAACAAATTTTACAAGGTACGTGCTGATGACCAGTTAGATGTTAAATCTCCCTTTATCAAACGATTTTTCTCATGCAGATTATAATGTAAAATATTATGTTATAGACGACTGCATACGATTCAAGGATTTGAAAAGATTGAACATTAAGGTTATATGATAAGTGACAATTATTAAATTGATAAATGGAATAATGATTGATTATGTGCGTCATTATTATGCTAGATGCTTACCTGGATATCTTGTGAAGTCTTCAGTTTCATGTCAATTGCATGGACGCGATCCCTTTTAATAGAATGTGGTGAATACTTAAGTCACACATGCAATCTTTTCTTCGTTTGATTTCTAAGGGTTCAGAACTTCAGATAACAGATTATTCAAATATTTTGCTCATTTTTCAAATCAACAGTAAATTTGATCTATTCTTGTTGGCATCAAGTGATCTGAATTCCCTAGTTGCATATCATTAAGCTTCTTAGATTACTGGAAATAAAAAATGCAGAGGACCTGATGTCTCGTAATTATTAATTAATGCCATGGATGGCATGGCACCCTAAAAGAGTCATGATGGTGACCTGTTAGCTTTTGTGTCATTTTTCAGGAGGTTTGTTTTATGCTGCCATCACTGTTAAGTTTGCTACTTGATTGTGCCAAAAAAACCAATCAAGTGGTGGTTTCAATATCACTGGGTGCATTGGTTCATCTTATAGAAGTTGGAGGGCAACAGTTTGGTAAGAGCGAGTGGGACACATTGTTAAAGGGCATAAGGTATGAATACTCTAAGAGCATATATCATATGCTTATGCAGAAATCGTATATGGAGTCTACTACATATTAACTGTGATTTGGATTCATAAACGGCTCCATAAATAGGCATGTAAGTACTGGTGATGCAGTTAACCAGTAGATCAGTATATAATTGGGGTTGAGGTGAGGGCCACAGTTATGAAACAGAAACCTATGTAAATTTGTTTGGGCTACCATGCCTAGTGTCTAGGTCCAACATTAGTTTGTTAAGCACCTTGGCAAACTGCATTCATGTTCAATGAATAATTTGTATTGGAATGCAGAGATGCTTCATACACAACACAACCTCTCGAGCTGTTGGATGCTTTTGGATCTGATAATTCTAAGAACCATTCCATTTTGAAAATAAATGTGGAGCCGGTTGATGACAGAAGGAACGTTAGTCACAAGTCTGATGCCAGTGACTACAGGGCAACTTCTCCGATTGGATCTCCGAGTGCTGGTTTGAATTCTTCCGTAGTGTTGAGTGGCAGTCAGAGTCCCGGATCTGAAGGTTTGTTTCAATTTGTTTCCATCGATGCTCTTTGGTCATTGCTCACTGTTTCTACTGAGTATGAAGTCTTCTATCCACCACTTACTAAGAGTACAATCCCTCAAGTAGGCCAATTTGATTAACCCCTTACCAAAGTGTACTTGTTGCTGTAGGCATAGCTTCACCTTCAGGAAGAGTCCTGAAACCAGCTGAAGTGGATGGTCTCCCATGCACTAAAACATTTGGTCAAAGAATAATGGGAAATATGATAGACAGCCTCTTTATGAGAAGCCTGACCTCGAAACCCAAGGTTCAATCTACCGAAGCTCCATCACCCACTTTGCCATCCAAGGTACTATGCTATCACAAATGGTTTCCCTTAATTTCCTAAACTGGTAATAGCTATGGGCATTTGAATGTACTGAACAGCCCATGACGAATTACAGAGTTTTGCTTTGAATTTCCAAAACCACAACAAAATTTGTTCCTGATGCGCCTCTAAAATTGTCTTGTTTGTATAGCTTAATGATGTTTCTGAATTTGATGGAAAAGAAGAAGAAAGCCCACTTTTGGAAACTGTGCGCAGAAAATGCATAACTCAGCTATTACTTCTTGGTGCCATTGATAGCATTCAGGTTTCAGATTGTTCAATTTCTTTCACTTTTCTTAATTTGTCAAACTACCATAAGAAATATTGCACTCACCTACTGCTAAATTTTTTTTATCTGAAAATATGCAGAGGAAATATTGGAGCAATTTAACGGCGTCACAGAAAGTTACTATTATGGACATCATATTTTCTATGTTGAAGTTTTCTGCTTCATACAACTCTTACACAAATCTACAAACAAGGTTGAATCAAAACCCAGCTGAAAGGTACCGCAAAAATAGGTTCATTTTCTCATTTGGACTTGTGGTAGATAGACCTAAATTCGGCATGCATATCTGCAATTAGAATGCCTGTATTGATTCTGAAGTAATTGTTGTGACCACCTCTACATACCAGGCCTCCATTAAATCTCCTCCGTCAAGAGCTGGTTGGAACATGCATATATCTGGATATTTTGCAGAAGACAACTTCAAGAGTTGATTGTAAAGGCGACAACATGGAATGTAATGGTTCAAAAGATGAAAATGCATCCGCAAATGAGCGCTCTGATGCAGACGGGAAACTTGAAGGAGTGGCTGAAGAAAAGCTGGTGTCTTTCTGTGGACAAGTTTTGAGCGAGGCATCTGAAATTCAGTCTACTTTAGGAGAAACTATAGATATGAACGTCCATAGAGTTCTTGAACTACGGTCACCAATTATTGTTAAGGTATGTCATATCATATCTTCCCTTTACTTTGATATGACTCACACATATTGGGCATTTCATGGCCATCTGCCGATTCATGTATCATGTTGTATGTTCAGGCTCATTATGGTGGCCATTTCTGATTCAGGTGCTTAAAGGGATGAGCTGTATGAACAACAAGATATTCAGGAAACACCTGATAGAATTCTTTCCTGCAATCACCAGACTTGTATGCTGTGACCAGGTAACTCCAAACATAAATTCGAGTTTTAACTTTTAAGCCCTATGAACCAAAAGAAAGTTCAAATTACCTTTGATTCTGTTCCACGGGAATCAGTTTGATACCAGCATACTCTTGGTATGAAGGCACTTTCCATAGACTAGACTAGACTTGTTAAAAATTAATATGCAACTTGATTTATGAATACTTTGTAGTGTGGACCGTGGCTGCCATAATTAGTTATGAAAATACCAGCTAATAAAACTCATATATGTTCTTTCTCAGATGGATGTTCGAGGTGCCCTTGGTGATCTTTTCAATGCTCAGTTACGTGTTCTGTTGCCTTAGAAGACCAGTTAATTTATGTTGGCATTGGATCGATGTTTTGACTCCCAACAGCAACAGGAGATTATATTCCAGACTTGACAACAGAATGATGATCCATTAGAACACTGAACACCTCGAATGCGCAAGTGTCATCGTTTTTTTTCTCAATGCTATTTTACACTTGCAACAAAGATGACCCGAGCCAATTTTGTATTTTTGGTCTAGGATTTGGTTCGTATAAAAACTTTATTTTATAATGATATTCAGAATCATCATAGTTCGATTCGAACTAAAAAAATACAAGGATGGATTTGATTAATTGCGAACATTAACATTTAAACACATTTTTAATATATCAAATAATGGCATAAGGGCAATTAGGGTCATTTACGAACTAATTTGGTTAACAAAATATTTTCTCTGTATCCAAAACACACTTATGGGCAAAGAATTTCAAGCTTCTACCCAACTCGCCATCAGCATCACCTTATCCTTGTTAATTTGTTGGCTCCTGTACTCCTCCATCAGGTAATCTAATCATCTTCTTTTTCTTAATTTCATCATCTTCTTTCCGATTTTTGCATCATTCGTTGTTCCGTGACCGATTGTGATTTGTGAGTCATCGATGCCCAATCTTTAATCTTATGCATATTTGATCTGATTTCTGTTTGTTGCGGTTTAGTTTGACCTATTAGTGTGTCGACTGTCGAGACTGTGACTGCCTATGCCTATCTATTGAAGAAATTAACTCAGTGCCTCATTTATTCTCTCAAAGTTCATCATTCGAATCTTTTTATTCATTGCATGGAATAAAGTGGAAATGGTAGGTTTTGTGTTGATTGCTTCAAGTTTTATGTGAACGGAAATATTCTTTAAAAAAACTTGTGTTTTGGAGTCCAGATTAGGAGCAAACTTGCTTTTGCAATATAACACTATTTGATCTCATTAAATCGGATTGTCTTGGCAAATCGAATTATGAGTATATCACACTATCCATAGAATGTTCAACAAAAAAATATCATGCAACAAGACATGTAACTCTGTAAGTAAGTTGGTGGGGGGTGGTTTCTTGCCAATGCCAAGAGAGTTATTTGGTATATATTTACATGTTGTATTTTTAATTGTGAACATGGGTCTCACACTGGATTAGCTAGATGCAATGCCCTTTATAGAAGAGAAAACTGAGCAAAGCCATGTTTCTCCTGAGCAATTAGAAGTTGTTTGTGTTGAAAATGCTTTAGAGCAACTTGTTGTAGACGAGTTACAAGGAGTTTTAGGAAGAAAGCCTGTTAAAAAGAAGAGAGCAACAAAGGCAATGTATTTGAGTTGCCTATGATGAATATATGGATGGTAACAACACTAGAAGGGCTAGGTGCAATATCGTGGGATTACATATGTTTACATTATTCTTACACAGTTGGCAACAATAATGTAAAGCGACATTTCAGTAGTCGCGGAAAATAAATTCAGCTAATATGGTGAAAGATGCACAAACCCAGCTTACCATTAAGGATATGAGTGATAATAGTATGAAATGCAAAAGTGGAACCATGATGCAAATGTGTTATGGGAGGCTATTGTTGAAATGGTGATTAGAGATGAGATGCCATTAAAATGTGTAGAGAATGATGACTTAATGTATTGTTTGTTGCTTGTCCTCAAATTAAGATACCCTCACATAGTACAGTTCAACGTGATTGTTTTAAGCTCTACACTAGAGAAGGAGAAAAAATAAAAGCGTTTCTAAGAAAATTTTGTTAGTGTTGTAAAACAACTTCTAAACCTTAACAAGACACTTGATATAAGATTATTTGTGAGAGGGATAAGGGAGAGCTTTTAGGATGAGTAAGAATATGGAAGCTTAAGTTATCATTTCTCATTGCATTTGCATCCCTTTTATATCAAAAGGGAGGGAACCAAGATCCATATAATGTGGATCTCACTTTTCTAATGTCAATACATTAGCCTAATATATTGACTAAGTTACACATATCTTGACCCTAATGAGTATTACACTTGATATTCATAACACTCCCCCTTGGGATACTCATTACGTGTTTATGCTGCCTCGTTAAAAACCTTACTTGGAAAAACCCAGTGGGATAAAAACTAAGATAAGGGAAAAAGAGTGCAACCATGTAGAGCTCCCCCTCATCTTGACATGGGTGATTTCTTCATAAATCTCGTAGATTTCGCATTCCGATGTCATGAACATGATTTCTGAGTACCGAAGTTGGGAGAGCCTTTGTAAGAAGATCCGCTGAGTTGTCACAGGAACGAACATACTGAAGGCTGATAACATTGCTCTTTTCCAGCTCTTGGGTAAATGAAAAGAACTTCGGAGAGATATGCTTCGTTCTGTCACTTTTAATAAATCCTTCTTTCATTTGGCAACACATGCAGCATTATCCTCATAAAATGTGATTGGATCATTTGCTAGTAGAAGACCGCTTGTAGTTCTGATATGTTGTGTCATGGATCTCAGACACACACATTCACGACTTGCTTCGTGTAATGCGATGATCTCAGCGTGGTTTGATGATGTTGCAACGAGTGTTTGTTTCTGAGAACGCCAAGAGATTGCAGTTCCTCCACATGTAAATACATAGCCAGTCTGGGACTTCGCTTTATGTGGATCTGACAAGTAACCTGCATCTGCATACTAATCAAAACTGGTTTTGTATTGTTAGGATAAAATAATCCTAAGTCAATCGTTCCTTGAAGATAACGAAACACATGCTTGATTCCATTCCAGTGTCTTTTGGTAGGAGCTGAGCTAAACCTGCCTAATAAATTAACAGCAAAAGCTATGTCAGGTCGAGTGCAATTAGCAAGGTACATAAGAGCTCCAATCGCACTAAAATATGGTACTTCTTGACCAAGAATCTCTTCAGATTCTTCACATGGACGAAATGGATCTTTGTCTACATCAAGGGATCTAACGACCATTGGGGTACTTGATGGGTTTGATTTATCCATATTGAATCTCTTTATTATCTTTCTCGTGTAATTTGATTGATGCACAAGTATTCCACTTTGCATATGCTCAATCTGTAATCCGAGACAATATCCCGTTCTCCCAAGGTCTGTCATTTCAAATTCCTTTTTCAAGTAAGAGATTACTTCATGAATCTTATTCAAATCATCGACATAGACAGCGATAATCACACACCCAAATGTTGTTTTCTTAAGGAAGACGCAAGGGCAAAGGGGCTCATTGACATATCCCTTTCGCAACAGGTATTCACTTAACCGGTTGTACCACATGCGTCCGGATTGCTTTAACCTATATAAAGATCTTTCTAGTTTGATCGAATATCTTTCTCTGGGCATTGAACTTGATGCTGCAGGCATCTTGAACCCTTCAGGGATTTTCATGTAAATATTAGTATCAAGCGATCCGTATAAATAGGCTGTAACAACATTCATAAGGTGCATTTTTAATTTTTCATGGACTGCTAGACTGATAAGGTATCAGAACGTAATTCCATCCATCACAGGAGAATACGTTTCTTCAAAGTCGATACCAGGTCTTTGAGAAAAACCTTGTGCAACAAGGCGAGCCTTGTATCTCACAATCTCATTTTTTTCGTTTCTCTTTCGGACAAATACCCATTTGTATCCAACGGGTCTCACACCTTCAGAAGTGAGCACTATTGATCCAAACACCTTGCACTTGTCAAGCGAGTCTAGTTCAGCATCGATTACCTTTTTCCAATCAGCCCAATTGTGTCTGTTTTTACATTCAGTCACTGACTGAGGTTCAGGATCCCCATTATTTTCGTCCATGACTTCACATGCCAGACTATAAGAGAATGCATTATTGATGGCCACATTTCGGTTCCATCTTATACCAGTATTGGCATAATTAATCGAAATTTCTCGATTCTCCTCGTTGTGTATTTCTACAGGAGTATGTTCTTCCATTTTTGAGTCATCTTGTATCTCTACTTTTTTTTCTTTTCAGAGGATTTTTATTTTAGAACCAGGTGGTCTTCCACGCTTTAGGCGTGTTGTGATTTCATGAGTGACTTTATTTTCAAGCTTCCCTTTCGGGACTTCAATTTGAACTGGAGCATTCTTAGCTGGTATGTGAGATTTAGTCACTCTCTTTGTGTCTGTAAATGCATCAGGAAGTTGATTTGCTATTTCTTGCAAATGCAAAATACTTTGTACTTTCCCTTCACAATCCTTTGTGTAAGGATCAAGATGCAATAATGTCGGTACAGACCAAGTAATTTTTTTTCCAACTGTTTTCTTTCTCCCCCTAATGTTGTAAACTTTTCCTCATCAAAATGAGCTGTGCAAACATTACCAGTTTGAGGTTTTAGATATTTAACAATAGATGGACTTTCGAAGCCTACATAAAAGCTAAGACTTCTCTGTGGTCCCATCTTTGTTCTTTGGGGTGGTGCAATAGGCATATAAATAGCACAACCGAAAATCCTTAGATGGGATATATTTGGTTCCTAACCGAATACAAGTTGTATTGGGGAGTACTTATGATATGCACTCGGTCTGATGCGAATTAATGCCGCAGCATGTAATATTGCATGACCCCGTACCGAAGTAGGGAGCATTGTTCTCATTACCAAAGGCCTAGCAATAAGCTGAAGGCGTTTGATTAGTGATTCAGCCAGACCATTTTGTGTATGGATATGAGCAACAGGGTGCTCAACCGTAATCCCAACTGACATACAATAATCATCGAATGTCTGAGATGTGAATTCACCAGCATTATCAAGTATGATCTTCTTGATTGTATGATCAGGAAATTGAGCTCGTAATTTGATTATTTGAGCAAGCAATTTTGTAAATGCCATATTGCAGGTTGATAACAGACATACGTGTGTCCATTTGCTAGAGGCATCTATCAATACTAAGAAGTATCGAAATGGTCCACATGGTGGGTGAATATGCCCACATATATCACCTTGAATTCGTTCAAGAAACATAGGTGATTCCGCTTCAACCTTTCCCGGTGAAGGCCTTATGATCAGCTTTCCTAGAGAACAAGCTTTACATGGGAAAACATTTCCTTGAGGGATCTTTTGAACCTTCAATGGATGCCCTTGTGAATTTTCAAGTATTCTTCGCATCATAGTTGAACCAGGATGACCCAATCGGTCATGCCATGTGGTTAGTGCTGAAGGTTTGATAACTACCATATTTGACTCAATTGCATTCAAATATGTATAATGCAATCCGGTAGGGAGCATTGGTAGTTTTTCTAAAACACATTAGTTCCAGATTTATGTGTTGTGAGCAACATATATTTCATGCTATTTTCAGTTATAGACTGAGTATCAAATCCATGAGAATATATATCATTGAAACTTAACAAGTTTCGTTTGGACCTTGGTGAAAATAAGGCATCATTTATCGTAAACTTTGTGCCATTCGGCAATGTAAAGTTTGCCTCGCCAATTCCCTCAACCATGTCTGCAGGATCTGATATTGTATTCACAATTATTTGTGTTGGTTTTATCTTTGAAAAATATCTTTTATCCTTCAGGATAGTGTGCGTTGTCCCACAATCAAGTATGCAAATTTCTTCAATGTTAATCCCTTTGTTAGCTTGATGATTATCTTTGTCCATATTAAAATTTTAAATAAAAACAAAGAATATGTTAAGAAAGGTAATGGATAAAACATTGTACTAGTTTATTTCAGATCTTAAAAGAAAACATGCAGATAAACATCGGACAACTTGGCTTCATTCCCAAAAAGGGGATTACATAGTCCCATCATCTGTGTGCTCATTGAGGTTGTCACCCAGACTCACAAAATCGGATGCATCAAAGTGGGTGGAGTCATTTATCGGGTTCTCAATGAAGTTGACTTCCTTCCCCTTCTCCTTTTCCAATTTCTGATAGAGCTTGCATAAGTGCTTTGGAGCTCGACAGACTTTAGCCCAATGACCTTTGGTATCGCATCTGAAACAAGTAGTTTCATAACCTTTCAAGGGGCTGGGGTCATTTTCTCTTTTGTAGGGATTCTCATGATTCCTCCTATCTTGATGGTTCTTGTGGCTATATTTGGTGATCTTATAAGGTGAATTATGAAAATAACCACCTCGATCTCGCCCATGACCTCGACCTCGCCCACGACCTCGGCTATGCTCTCGACCCTGAAGATGATCTCTATGTTCAGTTCTGTCGAACGAACAGCATTCGCTTCAAGAAATGCCGTTGAGCCAGTCGGGCGAGATTGATGGTTCTTTATGAGCAGCTCATTATTTTTCTCCGCGATGAGGAGACAAGCAATCAGTTCTGAATACCTTTGGAAACCCCGCACACGATATGTTGTTGTAGGGTCACATTTGATGCATGAAATGTGGAAAAAATCTTTTCCAGCATTTCATCATCTGTTTTTATATCTCCGCAGAACCTCAAATGGGTTATAATTCTAAATATTACAGAGTGGTATTCACTTACTTTTTTAAAGTCTTGGAACCATAAAGCGGTCCATTCATCGCGGTAAATTGGGAGCATCACAACCTTTTGATGGTCATATCTCTCTTTGTGATTTTTTCATAGTTCACATGGTTTTTTACTGTGAGGTACTCATTTTTTTAGACCCTCATGTAAATGACGGCGAATGAAAATCAAAGATTTTGCCATGTCTATTTCTGAGGGTTTATTTCCCTCCTTGATTGTCTCAGTGAGACTCATTGATTGCAAATGTATTTCTATGTCCATTGTCCAGGACATGTAATTGGTCCCAGCAATGTCAAGGGACTGAAGTCTAGTTTCACCAAGTTTGCCATGATGTTAACTAAAACAAAATAAGTAATTATTATAAATTCAAGATATACAAGTCTACAAATAGTGTAAAGAAGAAAAAAACATACATTATTACAAGCATTTTAAAACAATGATAAAATTCATCCGTCGGAACATCTCCGGTGAGGACACAAACAGTAATTACAAAAATAATTATGAAAACAAAAACTAGCATTAGACGAATCATTTTATGGCAAGGTTTTCTTGAGAAGATTATGTAGTAGAAGAGAGAATGAATGTGATTTTGTATGGTGAATGAACTCGAATTTATAGGGAAAAAACTAGCCGTTATGTTACCGTTGAGCACTAAGAGTAAATTAACAATGTAATGTCATCAAATAAATTATACAGTTCAAAGAAAATGAAGTATTTAAAGTAAAGATAGTTACTTTGCAGATCACAACACTTTACTATGGGGCGGTAATCTGCATATCATAATAATATGTTGTTATACATTAAGAAAGTAAAACAAATTGTAAGAAATATTTAAAGTAAAGATAGTTACTTTGTAGATCACAACACTTTACTATGGGGCGATAATCCACACATCATAATAATATATTGTTAAACATTAAGAAAGTAAAACAAGTTGTAAGAAGTAGTAAAACATACATAACCGTCGTCGTAATAGGATTGAATTCCAAAGAAAACAAAGCAAAAAAAAAGTAATGGAATTCTCAGTTTTTTTTTCATCCAGAAAAGCCCAGATATCATGTCACAATCTGGAATTGTGAAAGAGGTAGAGTAGAGCTCCCCTTGAGGTAGTGAACCCCTTATGATATCCAAGTAGAACAGATGAAGAACTAAGCGGAAGTTGAGAGACAAGTGAGGAAAACACTTAACCTTTTATCGAATCTTTGTTCAAACTTACGGTATGGAAGTGGAGAGCGTTCGTGCTGATAACGTGTTGTAAAACAACTTCTAAACCTTAACAAGACACTTGATATAAGATTATTTGTGAGAGGGATAAGGGAGAGCTTTTAGAATGAGTAAGAATATGGAAACTTAAGTTATCATTTCTCGTTGCATTTGCATCCCTTTTATAGCAAAAGGGAGGGAACCAAGATCATATAATGTTGATCTCACTTTTCTAATGTCAATACATTAGCCTAATATATTGAATAAGTTACACATATCTTGACCCTAATGAGTATTCCACTTGATATTCCTAACAGTTAGCATATATATGTGACCACATATACTTGGGCATACTTTTTTTTGATGGGTAAGTAGTACAAAAGTTGGACAATGCCAAAACACTGACTCAATCTAGTACCTAAAACAAACTGAAGCCCGGCCGATGACGGCAACCCATCCCATTACTAACAATCACCAGACAGGTGGGAAGACACCACCGAACAGGCGGAAAAACACCACCAGAAGACGGTGGGAAGACACCACCCAAAAAAGGTGGAAAACACCATCTACCACGATGGAAGACACCACCAAAAGGTGGAAAATACCACCAAACCAGGTGGAATCCCCATAAAACTAAACACAAGATAACCGCTAAACTACTCCCTAAACAAAACGAAACTGATGCCGAGCCTTTAACGGGGCCAACCACTCCAGCAACGAAGACAAGTCCAATCCACCCGTGCCCGCCAGAGCCTCACCTTACCAGATCCGACCTAAAAGGCCAAAACCAGGGTCCGACAGGGCCCAAAAACCCCATAGAATCGTCGGCCAGCCCCCACCAACCTCCATTGGCAAACACCAGCAGCCACGCCTTCACAAACACATCCACCTCCACCCAAAGCTACCAGCGTTGCCGTACGCGTCGCAACCGCCCCCCTTGGCTCCTCCGGCAGAATATGCTTCTCCCAACGGACCAACACAACCTTTTGCAAACACTAAACTAAACAACATCTAAAATGCAAACGAAAAAGCTAACCCCATCCTCCCCCGGTAACCAACCATTCCGTCAAACACTAACCTGCACAACCCAACAAACCTTCGCTACGAGCATATCTGACCCCGTCGCACCGTATCCGAAGCAACCCCGGTCGACCACATCACCGCCACCTCATCCCCGGTTGACTCCGACAGCGCATAGGACGCGGAGGCCATATCAAACCCATGAGAGGACTGCCAGCCGGCGCATGGATGGAGGGAAGGAGCAGCGGCACCAGGGGGAGAAGAAGAGAGGCGGAGATGTGTGCTTAAAAAAGTTAGGGTTTTTGGTCTCTTGAGCGGCGATGCGAGAAAATTCGACTCGCTTCAAGTCCAAGTGGGTTTTGATTAAAATAAATAAAGCAAGCTAATTACTTGGACATACTTACACATCGTTAACTATATGTGGGTTATTGCCCATTTTGGAGTTTGCAAAAGAAAATTATTAGTTTTTGCAAAATTAGTAGGCATAGAATACAAGACATGTGCAAGGCATTTGAGCATTGCTTGAGTTATTGGAATATGGTTAAACACTTTTAACTGCGCAGTTGATAATGCTTCTGCAAATGATGTTGTTCATATGTCTAAGATGGCAAAAGAAAAGGGTTGTATTACTGAGTGCAAGTATATCCATATGAGATGCAAGTCTCACACTCTGAATTTGATTGTGCAAGATGGTATCAAGCAATGTGGTGAACATGTTGATAAGCTTCGAACTGTGATGTGAGAGGTTCTCTTGCTAGGCTACATGCTTTCAAACAACTAGCTGAGAAGTGTAAGGTGGATTGCAATAATTTTTTGAGGTTCAATGTGTGTATAAGGTGGAACTCCACTTATGATATATTGATAAGTGACATTCTTATAAAACCGTATTTTCTCGAATAGAAATTCCTCGTTTTGATGATTCAGATTTGGCTAGTCAATCTTACTCCAATCATAAGAGCTCATGGGATCCAAATCTGAATCATCAAAACGAGAAATTTCTATTCTAAAAAGACAACATTATAAGGTAGGGCACTAATCAACATATCATAAGTGGAATTTTACTTAGTACACACATCAAGCCTTAATGAATTGTTATAATCCACCTTCAATTTCAGAGTTGGTCGTTTGAAAGCAAGCAACCTAGCAAGAGAAACTCTAATATACTTAATCACATCTTGAAGTTATAAACATGTCACCCCATTGCATGATACCATCTCGCACAACCATATTCAGAATGTGTGTCGTGCATCTCATATACATATACTTGCTCTCAGTATACAACCATTTTCTTTTGCCGTCGGACATTAATTAAGCACAAACATCCTCATTTGAATAAGTGTTATCACCTGGTTAAAAACTTCTTATCCAAATTTTAATAACCCATGCAGTTGTTAAGTGCCCTACACATGTCTTGTCTGACTACAAATGATACAAAAATTAATAATCTTCTTTTTTTAAATTTTAATCGTTGTCAACAAAATGGGTAGTGTCGCATATATAATTAACCATGTCTAATGATATCCAAGTATCCGTAGTCACACATACTCGTTACCAAGAATTTCTTTCATCTTTTCTCTAATACATAACTTAAAAACAATCATGTTAAACTGTAGTGTGTGAGGGCATCTTAAACGGAGGAGAAAACAACAAAATATGTATTTTTAAGTTGGTCTTCTCTACACATTAAAATGACATCTCATATCTAATCACCAACGCCAATAGTCTCTCTTAACATATTTGCATCATAACTCTAATTTTACATTTTTCATGCCTTTATAACCCATATTCGCAAAGACAAGTTAGTTTACCTTTTCCCATATTAGTTGGATTTTTTTTACAACTATAGAAATGTGGCTTCACAAACCTGTAGACATTTGTATTTGATTCACAAGCATATGCAATCCCACAGTACTTGCAACTAGTCTTTCAAGTATTGTTATCAGCTACATATTCCTCATAGGCAACCCAATACTCCGCTCCGCCTTTGTTGCTCTCCTCTTTTTAACGGATTTTCTTCCAAATCTATTTGTGATTGGTTAACACCAACATCTTCGAGTTGCTCTGGAGAATCATGACTTTGCTCAGATTCCACTTACGAAAGAGGCAAGGCATCTAGCTGATCCAATGCGTGCCATCTGTCCACAACAACAATATAATTGATTTTACAATGGGTAAATTAAATAACTCTTGGCAAGACACTCTCACCAACTTAATAGAGTTACTGGTATGAGGATACTTTCGTTGACAATTCTATGGATAGTGATATACATATAATCTGACTGCAAATAATTCAGTTTAACAAAATCAAATATTTATATTCCAAAAGCAGTACAACATTACTTTGTGAATTAGATATATACGTTAATTTTATCATTTACCTCATGAGTTTGGTCCCTACAGACCTGTATGGAGTTGTTTCTGGAAGAGGATAGTTACAATGGGCATGGCTTATGCAGCTTCATAAACGCCCTAACAAAATCAGCAACTTCTGGTAATATATCTCAGCCAGAAACATCATTCTTTTGGCTTTTCTATCTACCAATATAAGTCGGTATCAGCACAAGCCTTAATAAAAATTCTTAATTCACTAAAACAAAAAGTTATTCCAGCTTAATTGGAGTGGTTTCTTGTGTGACTATATTCAAAACACAGCAAGTTCAGAAACACACCAACCAGTTGAGCACAACACCATCACAGCTCATGGAATAACTATATAAATAAAGTAGCAGGCAACATTCTCCAAAAGTGCGACAAATCCGCAAAATCAAAGCTAGATCAAACATAGTTTACTTTGAGCAGTCAGCTAAACTTGGGCTGGGCTTGTATAGTTAGGTAAAAGGATAGTAGGAACTTGGAACTAAGCTCCATAGTGTCTATCGATATTCTAGTTACTATAAGCCGGCTGTCATGGTGGTATAAAATTAACATGGTTTACTGGCTTCTAATGGGACAATAAGTCGCTATTGCAACATTCCAATGCTGGCAACTTCCAGCCTCTCAATTATGCTAATCCAAAATTTAAGTATGTAAACCCCAATCGTAATCTCATCAAAGCAAGTAGTAGCCAAGTACACCATGGATTTATCAAACACCATCTCCAATACCTATTCGAATGAAGAACATATAACCGAAGCAAGATACAGAAAAAAGTATCTCAGGAAAGTGATTACCATTTCATTACTGTCTTTCCTGCTGCTGTTACTGGTGGCAGGTATCACAGCCGGCACTCTTATCCCAAGGAGAAAAAAGCCTGCTCCTCCATCCGCTCAACCATCTACTGACCAGTCCATTGTATACATCTGCAGCATCACTCAGTACCCTGAGTCATGTAACTGGAGCCTCTCATCTTTCTACCACAAGTTCAACAAATCCATTTCTAAACAGTTGGGCATCCAAGATCTGGTCAAGCTATCATTGCAAGTCTCTCTCGACGAGCTCTCGCGTCTGTCCTCCGCTCTCACTGCAGATGAAAAATTCAACATTAATGGTCAAGAAAATCCAGTATGGGAGAAAGCACTGAACAACTGCAGAAGCTTAATCAAAGACGCAATAGAACACATCAAAATGTCAATACCGTCGACCTCACTAGAATCACTCACGTCCAATAACAACCACATCCGAACCTGGCTGAGCACCGCCATTACCAGCCAGGAAGCCTGCACGGACGGCCTCACAGAGTCCACAAACCAATCGACACTCCTCCACTCCTTCACCGATTCAATTCGTAACTCCAAGCAGTTCACCAGCAACAGCCTCGCCATCGTCTCCAACATCCTAACCCTAGTTCCTCTCCTTCACTTTCCTAAGCGAAACCTACTTCAAACCACCAGTTCAAGCCGATCACTTCCACCACCGAGTAACCTTACTCTAAACTGGTATCAAAATCCGGATCCTGACCTGGTGGTGGCGAAAGACGGAAGCGGCAACTTCGAAACCATCACCGAAGCTGTTGCGGCGATTCCGAAGATGAGGAAGAAGCGATTCACGATTTACATCAAGAAAGGCGAATACGTTGAGAATGTCGAACTTAACAGAGATCTCTGGAACGTTTTGATGTACGGCGACGGCATGTTCGACACCGTCGTCTCCGGTAGCCTCAACGTCGTCGACCACACTCCGACCTACTCCACCGCCACCTTCGGTATTATATTATTTAAACCCCAAGTCCTTAATCATTAATAAATTCAAAGTAAATAATTAGCATCGACCGATAAGCTTATTTGGCTCAATTGGACTTTATCGGCCCATTTTGATGTTTGGCTCTAATTGGGCTTTTGTGTAGCGGTAAATGGGCGTGGGTTCGTGGCGAAGGATATGGGCTTTAAGAACACAGCAGGCCCAAAGAAGTTGCAAGCAGTGGCAGTTCGATCGTCGTCGGACAAATCAGTGTTCTTCAGGTGCTCATTCGACGCGTACCAGGACACACTGTACGCCTTGTCGAACCGCCAATTCTACCGCGACTGCGTCGTGATTGGAACCATCGACTTCATATTCGGCAACGCTGCAGTGGTGTTTCAGAACTGCAGGATCCGGGTCAGGCAGCCGCTTCCGGGTCAGTTCAACGCGGTGACCGCGCAGGGGAAAACCGACCCGAATCAGAATACGGGTACGTCGGTGCATAAATGCAGGATCGATGCGTATGATGAGGTGTTGACGGCGCGAACGTATCTGGGTCGGCCGTGGAAAAGTTACTCGACGGCGGTGGTGATGGGGACCGAGATGGATGCGTTGGTGGATCCGATGGGGTGGAGTGTGTGGCTGCCGGGTCGGGACCCGCCCGAGACGGTGTTTTATGCGGAGGGTGGGAATACGGGTCCCGGATCGGGTTTGAGTGGACGGGTGAAGTGGCGAGGGTATGAGAGGAATATGAGTGATGAGGAGAAAGAGGAGTTTTCTGTGAAGGGGTTTATTCAAGGGGATGAGTGGTTGCCTGAAACTGGAGTTAAGTATGAATAAGGAAGGGATCATTTGTTTTTTACTAGGATTTTTGTTGTTAAACCTAAACTTCCATAGTTGGACATTTTTTAAAAGGGAAACTGACTAACAGGGTCATGAAATATCACATATTGATAAATCACGATCTGAATTATAAAAATTGATAATTAAGAGCAATTTCAAAAAAAAATTATCTCCATATAACATTTAACTGACGGAATATCACTCCGTCAATTAATAAAGTCATTTAAACGAATGAATTGAAAAAACTTTTATGCCCTTAATTGTAAAATTGAGGATTAAAATATTGTAAAATTGTCCTAAATTGTTAATTTTTATAGTTCATCCCGTGATTTATCAATGAGTGGTAGTTCATACTCCCTCTCTATTTGTCCTAAACTTTCATCCTTTTGATTCAGAATCATATAGGGAAAATGACAAATAGGGGGTACGAACTATCATCCATTGACAAATCACGGTCCGAACTATGAAAATTGACAATTAAGGGCAATTTCAAATTTTTTTGATCATCATATAAGTATATAACACTTAATTGATGAAATATCATTTTGTCAATTAACAAAGTTAACTAAACAAATGAATTGAAAAAACAGTCTTGCCCTTAATTGTGAAATTGAACATTAAAATATTTTAAAATTGCCCTTAATTGTCAATTTTCATAGTTCGGACCGTAATTTGTCAATGGGTGGTAGTTCATACCCCCTATTTGTCATTTTCCCAATCATATATCCATCTTGGTTTGTGACATGAAATATTGCAAAACAACACCCGAGTCAAACCTTTTTAAATGAAACAGAATTGGGCAAAGTATCAAAATCCCATCAGATGATATGTAAGCTTTGGTAATGATAAGATTGAGATCCACAACCTAGAGCAAACATCCATTGCTTATTTTACATAATGGCATAAAACATAGAATAATATAAGCAAACAATTCCATAGAATAATATGAGCAAACAGCTTCGGATTTTTGTTGTTAAACTTAAACCTAAGCTTCCATAGGTTTGACATTTTTTAAAAATGAAAACAAACAATCACAGCGTTTTAGTGACAACTGAACGTCATCAATTGAGATTTTACAATTCCATGTGAAATTTTTTTTCTCTCAATAGAACAGCATTATAAGTAAAGAAATGTATGTTTTCAGATGTAACGACCTGTTACTTTTATGTACAATTTAAGAGAATGAGGGAGCCTAATAGCGTATTTTGGCGTGGAGTTCATCAAGGGCGGCATATAAAGGCTCTCCGGCTCTTGGAGCTTCGACATTCCCCAGTAGGATGTCATGGGTGGTGAGATATGGATCGCCATAGAAGCGTAGATTTGCATCCATTCTTGTTGATACAATGTTTCCTTCAAGCGACACTCCCACAAATGCACCTGGAGTTTAATTTTTCTCAGTCTTACATTTTCGGTCATTTGAAGCTAATGCAAATTCAACAAAACATGCAGAGAAATTTGATCCGTGGTCCCATTTTGAATATAGGAAATTAAGCTTCATTCAGATAAATTAAATACCTTTGCTACAGCTGTACGTATAGCACATGCCAGATCCTCTATCTCCTGCACGAAGATCTGCTTCCACCACTCTTCCTACAGGCCCTGCAGCAGCGCTGCAACCAGCACCAAAAGAGAAATGCATGCGACTACAAAACGTCTTGACAGCTTCTATGTCACGAAGCACAATTATGAAGTCCGTGAGCTCAACGCCAATCTAGAAGGATCATAAAAACAGTACATTAACCAATGCAATGGATAACCGCACCAAGATCAAGATTTCTGATAAATGCATGTTCGTGTGTTTAATGTGAGCACATGCTAAAACAGTTAAAAATAATAATAATAAACATGAGACAGAAAGTGCGATCAATGATGAAGATACAGAAGGTAACTGGCTATGCTGGCTGTCCAAGCAGAAGAAATAGAAGTCCCAATCAATAACTAGTTATATCATATATGCTGCCAGTGAAATTAGGAACTGACTTTGAGATAGACAATTGAAATTCATAGAATGAACCTAAACACTGTCACTAGAGAGAATAAGAACCTGAGCGCCCCATCCCAAACCAACACAACATATAGCTGATGGTGCAGACCATGATACGTCTGATTTTCGAACAACAACCAGGCCAGTTCCAAGCTTGTAAGTGACCAGTGCACCAGCTTTAGCAACAGTCAATATAGCAAGACCTATTGCTCCTTTGAGAACTGCTGAAGGTATTGATCTTTCTGGGTTCAACCTGGAAACCTGCCCAAATCTTGGATGCATTAAGCTTCATTACTCAAAACCAACAATGGCCAAAGCCCTTAAGATCATCTACTGATTGGTGAATATGTAGAAAGTAACATTCAGAAACATTACATTAGATATTCTACAAAGATTAGATATTTCTGTAGCCTCCGACAAATAAATAAACTATGATATTTTTATCATCCCGCACACATAAATTGCACCATATAGTCTGGTCCAGAATTTCTATTATGCCCACCAATTTAAATCCAAGTCAAGTATTGATCACTATTCCACTCGAGTATATAAGAATAAGAACAAGTGTCCCATACCTGGCAGAAATTCCTCAAGGTGATAGATGCTTTGTAAATCTCGTGTTCCATGGACAAGCCAACGGGAAGATTTAGCCAACCTCTAGCAGATGTCCAATCCATAACATCATGTTTAGCAACCTGTGTAGCATTGCTAATGGTGTTTATCAGGACGCTCTGTAGTGGGTCAAGTCTGTCATAACAAGTGTCGCACACCCTTTGTGGATTCCTCTCCCTGAACTTGACAGGCAACAAGCATCTCCCTTTAGAACATAACCTGCAGAAAATCCCCCCGCAGAACCTGCAATGATGTCTTCCACGAGTGACAGCTGTAAAAGGAGCATCACACTGCATGCAACTTTTTGCAGAGCTGTCCCTAAGCCACTCTGGAGGTTCGGCCTCCAACACCTCCTTGTATGCACTATAGTCAATTGCAGAGGGCTCACAAAGCGGAGGGGCACTAGGGATGTAGACTGAAGAGTGCAAATAAGTATCCCCATTTTTCTTAGACCCGAGAAACGACACATCTGGTGCTGGCAACTGCTTGACTCTACTCTGCCCATCTGACTTATTTTGCCCAGTGACGATCGCAAATAACCCAGTCAAAACATTCTTCAAATTCACTTCTGGTGGCATATTACTACTTTGGGGAACATCATACTCAGAAACATTGTCACCCGAATCATAACCACCCCCAAAGAAGTCTTCAGATAAATCAGGATAACTAAATGGACAATCTTTCTTCAAGGACTTGGCCTCCTGCATTGACCAAGAGTCATCTTCATCATCATAATGGACTCTGTGGCCATCCCCCTTCACATCAGATATGGATGAATATGAAATCAAGTGATCAGGTGCACCCATCAATTATTGCCTCAACTCTACCACCAATTACCACCCAGTGGACAAGTTCCTAAAATTCAATAAACCAAAAGTCAGCAACTAAACATCTTATAATCTAATCATCCATTCATGATGGCAGTTACCAAATAGAAACAAAAAGATTACGAAATCCCAATTAACTTCCTATTATACGCCGCCTTACACAATCGAATCTTACAATTCTTCCTAATATAATTTCTAGGGTTACACCAAAAATCAAAATCACCTCAACTCCCAGCACACGAAATCGAAATAGCGCTTAATTCTTCGGCACCTCAAACTTCACAAACAACGGCGTTGAACGTAATGATCCAATTCCGATCAGATGGACGCGATAAGGCTTCCAAGGAACCGAAAGCTAAACCCTAGAAGTCGTTTTAGATCGGAACATTGGATTGTCGTTTGTAATCGTCAATCCCAAAATTACAAAATGGAGTTTCGTGCACGGCTTCCCAATTGAGTCCTTAAAATATTGGTAAATTCGAATTAGTACCCTCGGAGTTTTAAATATATATATAATTAAGGGAAAAGTACAAAAAGATACCGAACTACCGCCTGTTTTCAATTTTTTGTCCGAATTATTAAAATTTCCAAAAAGAGTACCGAACTACCATCTGTTTCCAACTTTTTGTCCGAACTATTAAAATTTCCAAAATAGGTGCGAACTATATAAAATTTTTCCAAATTTTTGTCCGAACTATTAAAATTTCCAAAATGGGTCCGAACTATATAGAATTTTCCACATTTTTGTCCGAACTACTAAAATTTCCAAAATATGTGCGAACTATATAGAATTTTTCCAAAGGTAAAACCTAAAATTATTATCAAATTTTTTCCAAATGTGCCCTTTATTTTTTTACTGCCTTCCCAGACGGATATAATTTTTTGTAATTTCTGCACCTTTTTAATTTATCAAATATCCTCACTCGAATGTAGATTTATCCAGAATTTAATTCTATTATTCTATATATGATTTTTGACTGCCTTCCCAGACTGTGCATATTAGTATGTTGAGACTGCATATTAAATCCACAAATCATATAGAGAGAGATGCTAAGATTTGAGACTGCATATTAAATCCACAAATCATATATAGAGTGATGCTAAGATATCCACAAATCATATATAGAATTACATTCTAGATAAATCTACATTCGAGTGACGATTCTTAATAAATTAAAAAGGTGCAAAAAATGAAAAAAATTATATCCGTCTAGGAAGGCAGTAAAAAATAAAGGGCACATTTGGAAAAAATTTGATAATAATTTTAGGTTTTACGTTTGGAAAAATTCTATATAGTTCGCACATATTTTGGAAATTTTAGTAGTTCGGACAAAAATGTGGAAAATTCTATATAGTTCGGACCCATTTTGGAAATTTTAGTAGTTCGGACAAAAATATGGAAATTTTTTATATAGTTCGCACCTATTTTGAAAATTTTATTAGTTCGGACAAAAATTTGGAATTTTTTTACATAGTTCGCACCTATTTTGGAAATTTTAATAGTTCGGACAAAAAGTTGGAAACAGATGGTAGTTTAGTACCCTTTTTGGAAATTTTAATAGTTCGGACAAAAAATTGGAAACAGACGGTAGTTCGGTACCCCTTTTTGTACTTTTCCCTATAATTAATTAGTAGAGAATGCTCAAATGGAAATTATTCTATTTTTCAAGAATTTTTTTGGGATAGGAATTACAAGTTGTACAAGAATATTACATCATCTTTTCAATGATACTATTTAGTACATTCTACCAAACTGAAGCACGAGCCTAATGCGGCGTCTCATCTTATCCTTCAAAGGTCGATGCGCCTTGACCTGCTAATTGCCGACTCCACACGGAAGAAGTCATCTTCAACACCTCCGCGAAAGGGAAGAAATCCACCTCCTGCGAAAGGGAGGAAAACATCCACACATCTATTGCTAGGTATTGCTAGGTGGGGAGGAAAACATCCACACATCTATTGCTAGGTATTGCTAGGTGGGGGGTTGAACTCCTCACCTCTTGGTTACAAAGCTAGAAGTTGAACCAACTCAACTACTACCCCACATGCCTACTTTACAAGAACTTGATAACGCAATCTTCATCTTAAAATGTGCATCATCAAGTAATTGTGGTAGCGGCACGTGTTCTATGTGCATACTCAAACTTGCATTTAATGTAAAGTAAATTCCCCGACTTTGGATCTGAGCCTAGAAATATACGTTTCGGGTTGTGTACTGATGGGGTCAATCCACATGGAAATCTTAGCAGCCAGCATAGCACGTGGTCTGTGATATTGGTTATGTACAACCTACCTCCTTGGTTGATCATGAAGCGCAAATATATGATGCTTTCTTTATTGATTTCGGGGCCTCGTCAGCCAGGAAATGATATTGATGTTGATTGATGATTTGAAGCTTCTTTGGAATGACGGTGTCCGCACGTATGACGCATCAAAACAAGAGTATTTTACCATGTGTGTCATGTTGTTGTGTACGATTAATGACTTCTCTACTTATGGTAACTTGTCGGGTTACAATGTTAAGGGTTACAAAGCTTATCCCGTTTGTGGGGAAGATAGAAATTCACGTCATTTAAGAAACTGTCGCAAGATTGTTTTCATGGGACATCGTCAATTTTTACCGACTTCGTATCCTTATAGATGAAAGAAGGCTGCCTTTAACGGTGAAATAGATCACAGAGTTGCCCCGCAACCTGCCTCTGGCTTTGAAACATTTGAACGGATTCGTGATTTTCCAATTTATTTCGGGAAACCAAATCAACGCAGCAAACTTGGTCCATGGAAGAAACACTCTATTTTTTGGGACCTCCCGTATTGGACGTCGCTTGATGTGAGACACTGTATTGATGTGATGCATGTGGAAAAGAATATTTGTGACAGCGTGATTGGTACATTATTGAATGTACCCGGGAAGACGAAGGACGGAATCAAAGTACGGTTGGATATGGTTGATATGAATATACGCACACAACTTGCCCTAGAAACGCGAGGACAACGAACATATTTGCCTCAAGCTTGTACCACTCTTTCTAGATCCGAGAAAGCGAGCTTTTGTGGTTGTTTAAAAGGAGTTAAAGTCCCTTATGGTTTCTCATCAAACATTTCTAGCTTGGTGCCAATGACGGACCTCAAACTGATTGGTTTAAAGGCGCACGACTGCCACACTTTGATGCAACAGCTTCTTCTTATAGCAACCAGAGGAATATTGCCTCCAAAAGTGAGGGCAGCTATTGATAAGTCAAATTCTAGACTTTCTTTCTCCTACCTTTACTAGATGTTTTGATTCGTTCCGAGTCTCTTTCGATGTCATTTAACCCTCGTACTTGCTATTTCAGGTGAAAACCCGATCTTATGGTTCTCGGACTTAAGAATATTAATTCTCGAAGAAAACTGAAGTTTCGGGCCAAAATGGAGGAAATCCCATGCAAAGCACTCAGCGCTCACCCGGGCCAAAGGATGCTCGCCCGAGCTCCATCCGCGCAGACTGGGTCTTGCCATCCATCAAGGACAACGCCAGCCCGAGCGCCTAAAACCCCGGCCGAGTCTTCGCTACACCACGCTCGGCCTCTTCACAAGCCTGTCCGAGCTTACCCCGAGTCTCTCCTTCATCAAGTGATCCACGCTCGACTGAGTGCCCACAAGACCGGACAAGTCTTCTCTACATCATACTCGACCTCACCTCAAGCTCGCCCGAGTCTTCAAAGGCCCACCTGAGTCTCTACAAGCCATCCGAGTCCCAGCACATCTCCACCCTCACGCTCGGCTAAGCGCCATAAAGACCCAGGCGAGTCTCGCCTAAAAGACAGGATTTTTAACCCTTGGCTATAAATAGAAAGTTTGTTTTTGAACCAGCTCCATCGAGGGTTTTTTGAGAGCACAAGGTTTTTGGAAGATCATCAATCAAGTTTGGAGCTACTCTAAGGATAGAAGGGAGACTTTCATCCTAGTTTCTTCATCTTATTTGTTTCTACTTCATCATCTTTGTAAAAACTACTTTTGATCATTGTTGAATATGACTAGTCTCTTTTAGTTTCTAGGGGTCCTATGAACCTCCTTGGTGTATCAAACTCTATCATCCATTGATTACATGTATGAATGAAGCTTTTGTTATGGTTGTGAATCTACTTGGATAGAATGTCAACTCTACACCCTCTAAGTATTTGATAAAATGCCTAGGTGGTCTAGAAATATGAATTTGAGGTCGAGTGTTCGAGAGAATGAGACTATGAGTTCTAGAATGAAAGTAGATTCACCCTTGCCAAGTGACGATCACTAGCGTGACTAATCTTAGCAATCGAGATAGGCTTGGTCTTCATCGCTCTTGGATATTGATCATTCAACTAGCGTTGATGATTGAGAAACTGGAGTTGGATGTGAGCTAAAAACATCGGGAGATTGAAGCTCACGTGCGAGGTGCCTTTTCCTTGAATCAAATAAAAACATCGAGAGATTGAATTTGATTTAATAGACGCACACCTTAATCTAACCATTACATTGCTTGTTCTTGCATAAAATTGTGCGGTTGTGCCTATTGAGAGTCTAGTACACCAAGGAGGGAAGTAGTACCCTAGGAATGCCTTTTAAACCTTTGAAAACACCCTTTTTCATTTCATTCTATTATTGTTGCTTGGTAATTGATAATCACATTTCAAACAATCGTTTAGGAAATAGACTTATCAGAGTGAAATTGAAATAGTGATCTTGAGTTTACACTTGCTCCTTGGACGACCCGGTACTTACTGGTTTATAAATTATTTTTGATCAATATATTGCTTTCGAATCACATAAATTTGAAACGCATAATATTGCAACGTTCAGCTGTTCGAAAATTGTGTGTGATATTCAGTTCGTTATGTGCTAAGGTTATTGATCATCCGACGAAACTTGGTACTCTTCAAGACCAGATAGTGGTTACCATGTGTCAGCTTGAGATGTACTTTCCACCCTCATTCTTCGATATAATGGTGCATCTTACATTTCATCTGGTTCGTGAGGTTAAGATCCTTGGACCAGTTCATATGAGATGGATGTATCCTTTTGAGCGGTACATGAACATCATAAAAGGTTACGTGAGAAACAGAAATCGGCTCGAGGGTTCTATAGTTGAAGGCTATGTTGCAGAAGAAGCAATCGAATTTTGCAGCAACTATTTGTGAAACACTAGCCTCGTTGGTATACCACGACCCCATCATTTTGATCGTTTTCACGGTAAAGGCACAATAGGTCATAGAATCATGACCATGCCATTTAAAGAGTTAAATATGGCGCATTCCTATGTGCTCCAACATATACAAGAGATCACTCCATTAATTGAGCGTCATTTGACAATGCTACGTAATAGATACAGAGGGTAAACCCAAACAGTGGTGCAGAAAGAACACCATATATCGTTTATTTCTTGGTTGAAGACAAATGGGGTCGCAGATGATTGCACTGACACGAGCAGTGACAACAACGATTTGATTAGGTGGCTAAGTGTTGGACCTCGCCCTAACGTTCATTCATATAGGGCTTATGACATCAATAGTTTTTGTTTCTATACCAAAAGTCAGGATAGCGTTGTCCAGAATAGCGGTGTTACATTATTAGCTGAAACTACGCATGTGTCTAGCTCTAGAGACAGAAATTTAGTACAAATTCTATTAACTACTATGGAGTTGTTGAAGAAATATGAGAATTGGATTACGCACACTTTCGTATGCCCGTATTTAAATGTAAATTAGTTTAAGAACTTGACTTTTAGAGTAGCGTTCAAATGAGAACCCCTCAATATTTCCAGAATTTGTCTCAATCTCCGCTTTTGAAAATATATGATCAAGTCGTCGTGGTGTTGTCATGTCTTCTACTTGCATTTTAAAAGATGCAAAAACTTAAAAATCTAGCTTCCAAGTTTGATTCCGCTAGAAGGACATGTGTAAGATTGAAATTGAAAGATGCAATTTGATCCACTTGTCAAATTTAGATTCTCAAGTTCTTAGATTATTAGAGAGTTTTTAAACGATCGCTCCCCAACTTTTGAAGTAAAAAAATCAAACATGTTAACTCAAATTAAATGCTTAAATAAAATTTATAAATGAGACATCGAATAGAACTGAAATGAATATGCTAAATTTTAAATTCAACTTAACAACCCATTACCCTTTTTTTTGAAAAAGCTTAACAACCCATTACTTAATTATGAAAGATCTGAATCACAAATAAGGGTGTGGCTTAGTGGTTGAATCTCTACCTTGCATTCATAATGTGCTATGTATGTATTGTTTTCCTTAACGTGTTTGATGTAAATCCACAATCAAAAAATTATGAAAGATCTGAATCGAGTAGGAACATTATTTATTCATAATCTCCCAATAAGGAATGCAATATTAATTAAGCAATTATTATATTTTTATTAAAGGTAATATATAAATAATGATAATGATAATGCTCGTCTCTCTGAAAGTTGCCACCCAAAAACGTAAATTCCGACTTCCAACCACCACACGTAAACCCTTCCTACCCCAGTTATCATTTCCGGCACTCCACTCCTATCCAATAAATCTCCGCTCGATAGCATCGATCTATTATTCCCATTCATCAAGACAATATAAATGTCATCCTCATTATTATTCATGATCATCATCACCGTCCTCATGTCCGCCACCGCATACGGCGGCAGAAGCAGCAACATCAGCATTGATCCGCAGCTGGTGGAGGCGGAGGCGGGAGCGAAGGTGATCAGCGTGATAAAGGACGGGAGAGGGCAGTTCGAGACGGTGACTGATGCGCTGAATAGCATTCCGGAATGGAGTAATACGAGGTGGATTGTGTGCATCGGGCGCGGAGAGTATTGGGAGAAGATCACGATTCAGAAATCAAAGCCGTTTGTTACTTTGTACGCCAAGCCGTGGGACATGCCGGTGATTGTGTTTAATGGGACGGCGGCTGATTTCGGGACGTGGAATAGCGCCACCTTCGCTGTTGAGTCTGACAACTTCGTCGCTGTTAATATCGTCTTTAAGGTTTGATTAATTATAAACAACTTCTTCTTTTTTATCAAAAAAGAAAATTTTAAAAACAACTTTTATTTCTAAAAGAAAATATTTGAAAAATATAATAGAAAGATTAAGGATCTCGTGCAACCAATTTTTTTTATTTAAAAAAATAGAAATCAATGACACGCTTTGGTTTGTTCATTTAGATGAATTAGATTAAATCCCGCATTGTATGATTGGTTTTTTTTGGTGACTACTTATAAATCATTTTGATGAACTATGTCGTAATATTAGTTTTTCGGAGACGAATTATAGGACACTTTTGACGAATTTTATAGTTTGCACCAAAAATAGATATAGCAGAAAAACTAAAAAGAAAATATGTTTTGACAAAAAAAAGTTGTGAAAGTATTTATATCTTATGTTGTGATATAAATAATGTGACGAGAAACGGTGTGGCTTATGGGAATGATATAGTAGAATTCAGCACCGGAACCAGACGGGAAGCGGATAGGAGCACAGGCAGTGGCGATGAGGATTTCTGGGGACAAAGCTGCATTTTATGGATGCAAGTTTATTGGGTTTCAGGACACATTGTGTGATGATCATGGAAGACATTTTTTTCACAAATGTCACATACAGGGCACTATTGATTTCATATTCGGCGATGGAAGATCAATTTATCAGGTAACAATTATTCAACATTTATAATAATTAATATATAAATTAGTAATTAAAATTGTTCAGTTCAATTTAATTTGAGTACTGGCCAATATTTGTTGCAGGAGACGACGATAGAGTCAGTGGCGAAGAAGAGAGGGGTGATGACCGCTCAGGGGAGGGACAGTGTGTATGACAACAGCGGATATGTATTCTTGAAATGTAAATTTACAGGAAGTGGGAAGATGCAACTGGGAAGGGCGTGGAGGAAGTGGTCGAGGGTTGTAGTTGCTGACTCGTACATGGACAGTGTAGTCGACCCGGCTGGGTGGTCCGACTTTGGGGACCCTGATAGTGATCAGTAAGTCAAACTCAAACATGCATTAATTCATATATATGGATACCAAGTAGTTAAATAAAATCTGACTCTTCCCGATAAATGCAGGACTGTGTATTATGGAGAGTATAAAAATGAAGGACCTGGGGCTGATATGACGAACCGAGTTAAATACGCAAGGATGCTGTCGGACGAGGAAGCCAATCAGTTCGTGACTTCTGATTTCATCGATGCTAAGACATGGCTTCTCCCACCTCCTTAAGCTCATCTTATCGCTTGTTTGTTGAATACAACCATTAAATTGGTATATATATATACAGTAAAGTTGTGATTCTGATACAACACACCAAAACAGCACAATAATAAACAACATCACTGTGTTCAAATCATACTGTACAACTACAACACACATATTATGTTTATGCTTTGAGACATGGGGTTTTACCCAGTTCAGACAGTTACATATTTGTGAGCTCCAGTAAAATAATTCTTCATATCAATATACAATATTATTGAATACATAACTTGTTTGAAAGATGATTAATAATTGCAATACGAACTCGCAAATTTAAAATTATTTGCGCTCAAACATGTTCTGTAAAAACACCGAATATTTAGAGACGAACTCAGAATCTATACCAATTGAGGTGTCAGGTTGCGATCTACTACAATATTTAGAGTGCACATCATTAATTTCAGGACAGGTTACAAGTCACATTAGAAAATTTTTGTAACTACATCTGCTGCCTACAATCATATATTTATTCTCCCAGGTTTCCTGAAGAATAAGTGGACTTGTGACTCTAGTGATAATGAACACAAACCAGACTTGACGTTGAAGAAAGCCAAACACCTACCGGTAAGACCTCCAGGAAGCCCACCTAGGATGCCTCACTCTTTTATAGTCTCCTCTCTTTTACCTGCAAATCACCAGAGAAATACTTGATCAAACAAATGTTCGGTTATAACATCAGCCAACAAAGAGCCTTAATTAGATGCAATCATGCAAACTATAAAGACAATGAGATTAACGTTGTCTAGCAGGAAGCACTGTGAAGCAAGTGTCTGGGTCTTAAAGGGATACCAACCGTAGTACAAGTACAGGGATCCCGTCCATGGATTCTTGATTATGATTTGCAGATTTTATGATAAAAATTAACTCCATAAAAGTCTATATAAGATCATAATGCCACGCTAAAAAACACATGATCTTGAACAAGAAATGAACATGAATGAGAATATATACCGGTGCTGACGATGTCATCCGAATGTTCCGTCTGATGGCTCTCCATACACTTGAGGAGATATTTGAAAGTCTCGACATCACTAGGAAGCGTAAGCGCACCATCATGATCAAACCCATATTCTTCCTCAGCCTTCTCTAACAAAACCTTGAACAAATGATGACTGAGGTAGCCAGTGGGAACAATAAACCTTCGATGCTCGGGGCCAACATAAACAGCCAAATACCCTTTTGGAACATCATGAAGCACCTCAGGACTATGACAGGTTTCCTCATCCGAATCACATGTCAACATCACACCCTTTAACCTTCTATTAACCAAGGGCGGTATCCCTATTGAGCTAGGACTCTTGCTTGGATCTCTGGGGCTGTTGGGTTTGGGACTAAGCGTAACTGATTGCCATTTCTGCACAAGCTCCTTCAGCCTCACAATCTGCCATATCCCTGTTACCTTCGCACCACCACCATTTTCATCCATTGTTACTATCCTTGTTTGTTCTCCCTGATCACAGCGCTGAATAGATAATATTCCCTGTCTTCACACCAACCTGTCTCATCAGATCTTCTAAACTACAGACATCAGCACCCAAGATCATCATCATTATCGGAAAACATCAACGGGCACACTCTCATGTTCACAGATTCCAAATCTATCAAAAACTAATAAAACTAGGAGTACCAAAAAAAATCTTTCAAATTCAATCTTCGACAATTCATTGCATGCACAGAACAAAAAAAGAACAAGGTTCACGGAGACCCATCTGCATTGGAGAATCACCCCAAAAAAAAAAAAACTTATTTCCTAAATCATTCAGAAACCAAATCAATACAAACATTGGGATCAGACGCTGGTTATTTATAATTTGGGTTAACAAAAATTGTAGGACAAATAGAAACACGATTTGAATAGAATACCTGGAAATCGGAGGAGACATGAATCAGCGGAGAAATCAATGGAGGGACCGCATCTGAAAGAGAACAGAGCCAGCTCTGGGTCGGAGAAGAAAATGGGGGTGGAGAAAGTGTAGAACTTCGGTTCAAAAAAGGTATAAGAGGAGGAGAGAAGGGTAAAGGAAGGATTTCTGGAAGTGTGACTTATACGGCCATTGCTGATCGCTGAAATTCCTCTGTCGCGTCCTTTCCGGAGGTGGCGCGAGAAGGTTTCGGTTTAGGGATTTGTGGGTAAGGCTTATTTAGATTGGGGGCTGATGTGAAAATATGATAAAAGTAGGAAATTGAAAGTTGAACCAGACAGATCGGTTCCACCGGTCGGACCGCTGTGATTTTGATTTGAACACATCTAACTGCATTTTGAGATCAAATGAGAAATGACATCTTTTGTGAGAAATGAAAAATTATAATAACCGTCCGATATATCATCAAACGAATATGATTTTATCAATTTATTTTCATTTATTTTCGGAATAAATACGAGATTGGGGGTGTATTAGTCATTTGATTTATCTAATTTTAATTAATTCCTAGAAAGTCGCACACGTTCGTTTGGTTATTTTAATTAATTCCTATTTTATCTCACATTATTTTGTCTATCTAATTTTAATTCATCTCAAGAAAGTCGCACACGTTCGTTCGGTTTCTTTAATTAATTCCTATTTTGTCTCACACCGGAAATTCGGTTATTTTAATTAATTCTTATTTAAATAGAAAGATACCCATTTTAAATAGAAAGATACGAATTTACGCATTATAAAGTTACACATTTTAATTCAACTACGCATACGCATTTTGGTTTGAAGGGAAGAAAAAGATTAAAAAAAGAGGTAAAAGGAGGAGTTGGATATGATTTGGTTCAGTTACGAAAGCAACGTGTGGAAGCAATTGGGACCCATTCGAAGAAGAGAAGAAGCTGAAGAGCAACAACACTGACGCTCCATCACCCGGTCAATCACTATCTCGCTCCTGAAATCAGCTACTTGTGCCGATGAAGATGAAGCCGGTGGCAGCGAAAGTGATGGAACTAATTAACCAATCCAGTAGTTGCGGAAGAATATGCTCGGATTCAAATTGCCAGTTAGGGTTTTAATTCTGATTTTTTGTTGGTCTAATTTGCCCTTAATGATGTATTAATTGTGAAATAATTACGAATTTTGAAATAAATCTTGTTTAATCTTAGCCCTAGATCTATTAGGATGGATGATTGAAATAATTTCTCATTTCTCACCTAACTTGCATTTCTCATGGAAACCGAACTCTACTACTCTATTTTCATTAAGAAACTTGGATGTGTGAGCATGTGCAGCCTTCAATAATAGAGCAAGTGGTTCTCTACCGACTGCTCGATTTATCAACACTACACATGTTCTTAAAGGAATTTTTTCTTTTCTATTTTGCCTTGTTTTTGAATTTCGACCTTAACAATAATGCTTTGTTTCGAGTTTGAGTTTCATGTTTACGTTGTTTTTGTTCCGATCTTCAATTAATCGGGACTGATAATACCTATCTGCTTCAAAACACTTACGTGATCATACATGACTGGAATATGAGGCTTAGGCTCTGTTCTTTTGCACTTCAATACAGTTTTATTAAGTTCAGTAAAGTTAAATTAAGTTCAATACAGTTTAATAAAGTTCAGTACAGTTAAATTAAGTTCAATACAGTTCAATAAAGTTCAGTACAGTTAAATTAAGTTCAATACAGTTCAATAAAGTTCAGTACAGTTAAATTAAGTTCAATACAGTTTAATAAAGTTCAGTACATTTAAATATACTTAAATTAATTTAAGTTAAAAAATGTAATATAATTTTTGTCAAGTCAATCCAATTTATTTATAGTTTCCAATCCTATTATTCAAAATTTTAATTTATTTTTAATTTTTTAAATAATTTTTAGAAAAGCATAAGACATATATGATCTAACGATTTTTCAAGTTTGTGTTCACACCTCTTGGGAAACTATTGCATCCGTTTTAAAATGGAAGTAAACTTTGTTGCACTTGATATGAATTTAAAGAACATGTGAAAATAAACATATGAATACAATATATTTTTTTACATGGGAACGTACAATGTCAGTCAAGTGTAATTTTACATATCATCATCTTCATCCATGTTCATTTCCACTACATCATCTGGACAATCCTCAATAATTTGAAACGCTATCATGTCGCGTACTTGATTCATCTGCTCTTTTCGCTGTTGATGAAATAAATTTGAATCTGCACTTCCCAGCACGGTCTTATTAGCTAAAAATAAAGTTTGAAATTATATAATACAATTATATAATATTATATATACAATTATATAATATTATATATACAATTATATAATATTAAATTATAAAATTATATAATATTAAATTATGTACTTTGTAACATATAATCATAAAAATATAGTTTGAAAAAAAATTAGTTGTACAATTTTAAAAAAATGCAACGTTTAGGGCTTCACGCAATTTTTTTTAGCAAGTATAATTTTATAAAAATAAAAAATAAAAAACATATATATTTATCAGTTTGAAAAAATAATGAAACTTTTTTGAGCAAGTTAATTAATGAATTATATAATTTTATCATTTTGAAAAAATGATGACAAATACACATATATAAATATACTACACATATATATAATTTTTCAATTTTAACAAATTAAGTTAAATTAAATTCGATACAGTAAATTAAGTTCAGTACAGTTCAGTAAAGTTAAATAAAATTCGATACAGTTAAATTAAGTTCAGTACAGTTTAATAAAGTTCAATAAAGTTTAATTAAGTTCAGTACAGTTTAATAAAGTTCAATACAGTTAAATTAAGTTCAGTACAATAAAATTCCAGTTAAATTAAGTTAAAAAGAACAGACCCTTATATGTGAGTTGTTTTTATGAAGATCGATATTGTCAGTACCATTCTCGATGAAAAATAAGAAAATCGATCAATATTGGCAATGTTGGTCTCATGAGAAATCCGAACTCAAAACACGATATTGAAACTCAAACTCAAAACCAAGAAGAAAAAAAGTTTCTCGTATTAAATCCATACCACCATTACCTTATATACAGTTTTATTAAAACCGGACCGGACCGGCCGGTTCGATCGGTTGGACCGGGAACCGGTCACCGGACCGATCCGGGTCTGTAATCAGACCGTTCTGCAATCGAACCGATCAAAACTCGGTCAAGACCAGATTGAACCAGTGGTTGGACCGGCTGGATGAACCGGTTGACCCGTTGATTGACTCAATTTTGCATTAAAATTGTGATTTGATCGGTTTAATCGGTTCGATTTGGTCTGAAAAAATATTTATTTATTTTGACTTGGACAAGACTCGAACCTAGTCTTCCTCTATAATTATCCCCTCTCATTCCACCAAGCTAAACATGATTCTTGTTTTATTATTTGTTTCATTAATGTATATTCATTTATCAAATCTATAAATATTTTTACTTATTATCAATTTAACAAGAAATTCAATTAGTCTTAGAAATCTTTTATTGTTGTGACTTGCAAATTAAGACTAAAATTATTATTGTTGTTCTATTATTGTTGTATTATTGATTTGTATTTTATCAAATTCTAAATTTGACAATTTGTTATGGTATGTAATTGTAATCCAATCATAAACATGTAATATTTATTCAAGTCATAAATATGTTAAATTATAATATCATATATAAGTATTTTATTTTTATTATTTAATTTGTGCGGGTCAAACCGGTTCGACCCGGTTGAACCACTGACCCATTGACCCAGTGACTTGACCGGTTCGATCACCGGTCCGGTTTTAATAACACTGCTTATATATGTTGTCAGTGACACCATTTTCTTTAGAAGTTTTCCCAGTTTGAACCTTGAAGGGCCTCAAACAGTACACCATTTTGCATATTAGAGCACATTTTTTTCCTGTCACATAAACTGCTAAAATTGTCGCATACACTTTATGAGATCGCTCGTGTGTCGCGTAAAATTGGTTACAAAAGCCGAGTAGCGAGATGTTTACGTGATAACCAAAATTAGCACTAGTCGTGTTATTTTAAACGCTTATGCGGCATTTATTTCACTTAGTCCCGTAATCAGTGAGTTGAGGTCCACTCTTAATGCGCGTATAAAAAGAAACATCGTGGTGTAAAAGACCATTGACGACAACTATTGAACACATAGTTGTCGTATAAACAACATTTCGCGATTCATGTTGCTAAAATAGACGTCATATAAAGCTTGTTTTGTGACGAATATTATAGTTATAGTTGTCCAATAAACAGCATTTCGCGACTCATGTTGCTCAAACAGACGTCGTATAAATCGGGTTTCGCGACTACTATTAAATGCATATATGTCGTATAAACACATTTCCCGATTAATGCGAGTCAAATACACGTCGAATAAAGCTTGTGTCGCAATTAATATTGACGTATATATGTCGTATAAACGTTCCTTTGTGACAAATGTTAAGCAGTTAGATGTCGTATAAATTCTTTTTCGCGACCTATGTTGGACACTTGGATGTCGTTTAAAAGTGGTTTCGCAATTCGTATTGAATTTATAACTTTCGCATAAAAGAGCATTGTCGACCAAATTGTGACATATAATTGTGGCAAAAACCAGTATAGGAGGCAGACATGGCAGCTAACATTATGGCCAAAACACAAAATAGTTTTGATTTTATAATACAAAATATCACTCAGACATCAAACAACCATTTTGGCCAAAAAACTAGAATCCAAGCCAACAAAATACAACAGGGTACGCACAACAATAGTTTAGGTGTGTGTGTACCCAAGCCAACACATAAAAGTTTCACACAATAATAAGAATTCACACCTCAGTTATTAGCATTAGGACCATAACCGGTAGCACCTTCTGAAGCATTTTGGCTTGCCAGATGATGGGACGTATTTATACGATTCATCGAGTACACTAAACCCACCTTAAACGACACTTTGTCCTACGAACATATGCTTGTTAATGTCGTTTTGTGTATATAGGTTATTTTGGAGTCTAAAGAGGAAACACGCTTAAAAAGGGGAGATTTGTCCCAAAAAGCAGGCCAAGTCATTTCTGGCCGGGCCAGACCCAAGGGCGCCCGAGAAAGCCAGGCCATCGCCCAGGCCGCGTCCGAGAAAGCCAGGCCGCGCCTGAGCAGAACTTCAAACCAGACCACGACCCCTTTCCAGCCAGAATCCGACCAAGAGACCTTATTGGGCTCGGTTTGTATTCACTTCAACATGCCATAACCGTGGTCCAAAGAGCAAGAACGCAAGGTCCAAATTTTGGGTCCGTCCAAGGCCAAAAAGCCGAGTTCTAGGCCATTCTAGGGCACAACCAAGCTCCGGCTGCGTTCCGGCAAAACTAGCTCGAGCATTGGTCTTAAAATCACTTGCCCATGCCAGAACCATTGCCCAAAATCTGAGAACGCATTGCCGAGGACTCAAGCCCGCTCAAGGCCAAACTAGGGCAATTCCAGCCGTTTTAGGATTTCGGCCATGCTCCGGGCAGAATCTGGCCAAACATCCTTCACGGGCCTGTCTTAGAATTGCTTTGTCGTTCCAAATCCATGGTCCAAAAGACAAGGACCGCCGGCCAAAATTCTGGCCAACTCCGGCCAAACTCCGATCAAGCTCCGATCGAGCTCCGATCAAGCTCCGGCCAAGTACAACCATGACCCAACCAAGTTCCGGCCAAGAACCAACCAAAGTCCCAATATTCCGGTTGGCCTCTACTATTCATTTTGGTTGAGTTTTGGAGTTCGGTTTCCTCTACTATTCAAGTCGGTTGGCTATGGACTAAGGCAACCCAAGTGACAAAGGGCTGCTGGCCTTTGGCTTCAACAAGTGCCAAGGTCGGTTGGCTTGTGCAAGTGCATTGCCAAGTGGTTGGCTCTTCTCTTCTTCCTATCCAAGTGGGAGTGCTTTTGGGATATTTCTCTAAACCAATCCTTATCTCTTCCCCTAAACCGACTTCCCTTGTCTATAAATAGACCAAGAGGTCTTAGAATATCCTCATGTACATACTTAGAAGTGAGAGCTTCTCTCTCATTCCCACTTCAATACAAACCTCTCTACATTTTACTTGTTTTTGTTCTTGTTCTTTGTACTTGTTCTTGAGCTCCGAAGCTCTTTACTTTCCATCCAGCACTTGATTTGGAGCTCCTCTCCCTTTACTTTTCTTGCACAAAGGCCACGGCTACTTGTATTCTTTGACATGAATACAAGTAGCTAAAGCTTTCTTTTACTTTTCTTGTACTTGTCTTTACTTTTCTTGTTTTCCTTTACTTTTGTAAGTATGATGCTTGTATTCCTTGCCATGAATACAAGTAGCTAAAGCATATTCGGTCAAAGGGTGTTCATACTTGTGTATGCATCCTGAGACTAGAACCTAATGCTAATTTGTGTGTCAACTAGTTCGGTGCCATTATTCGGTTGAACAACAAGGCTAAGTGGATGCATCGAAAGGGCAAAGCTTAGCCGAGTAATTCAATCTTGATTAGACAACAAGGCTAAGTGGATGCATCGAAAGGGCAAAGCTTAGCCGAGTAGTTTAATCTTCCTTAAGTCGCTTGGTTGATCAGAAATGAGAGATCAAGTGGCTGCACTTAGAACTAGAAGTCTATGTCTTGATTTTGGAGTAGATTGTGGTGTAAGTGCTAGAAATAGCCTTACTTTAGGGTTTAAGTCTTGAAAAGGAATAAACCCACACTTATGAACACAAGTAAGATCATTTAACGTCTATGATGGTTGTCTCACAAGTAGAGACCCTAGACTGAATATCTTTCGTCCTTACTTATCTGCACTTTTACTTTCAGCACTTTACCTTTCAGTATTTACTTTACGCACTTTACCTTTCAGCACTTTACTTTTCTGTCATTTACATTTCAGCACTTTACTTTTCGCACTTTACTTTCAGTCTTTACTTTCAGCACTTTAAATTCAGTCATTTACTTTCTGTCATTTACTTTATGTCATAAAAACCACTAAAAAACCAATCTGTCTTTACTTTCATTTTCTTTCTTTTCAAAGAACAACTATTCCACACTGACTCTCTTGGGTTCGACCCCTACTTACCCCTTACTAATCCAATAGTGAGCCACTAAAGTAGTGGAATGATGGAGCGCACTGCACTGTCGTTAAGGTGCAATGTCTCTGTGCAAAAATAAATTTATAAGTCCGCTACTCGTACTCTACTATTGGGTAGTAAAGCGGTAAGTAGGGGTCGAACCCAAGAGAATTAGTTGATATTTGTTCTTTCGAAGATGGAAATTAAGACAGTTGGGGGTTGGTTGTGATTTTAGTACTGAAAGTAGCGTGGGTTGGTTGTGATTTTAGCAATGGAAAGTAAATGACTGAAAGTAAAGAAAGTAAATACGAGACTGAAAGTAAATACTGAAAAGTAAAGTGCTTGAAGGACAAGACTTGCTGAAAGTAAATGCTTGAAGGACAAGTCTTGCGGAAAGAAATTGCTTGAAGGACAAGACTTGCGGAAAGTAAGCAGTTGACATGGACTGAAAGTAAAGTTGCTGAAAGTAAATGACTGGAAAGTAAGCAGTTGATAGTAAGACTGAAAGTAAATGACAGGTGATGTTTGAATTAAAGGAAAGATTCGGTATCAGGGGCCTTGTATCATAGTCCATTTATCATTGACCTCTAATGATCATACTAAGTGTTCAAAAGTGTATCAAGGCCATTTCAAGCACTTGACTTGCCACACTGTCTAGCCCATTTCAAGGCATAGAGCACTTGTTCTATTTAGACTAGCACCCCATTTCAAGGTATACTAGCCTATGTGCATCCACCAGATCAATCATTTCCAATCAACCAAGTGGTGTTTTAAGAAAGGTTGAACTCCACGATTAAGCTTTGCCATTTCAAGCATCTACTTAACCGTGTATGTTCACGAACCCCATGGAAGAGTTTTGCCATTTCAAGCATCCACTCAACCATGTGCGTTCTAACCGAATATATGGCACATAGAACAAGTTCTGAACACAAAGAGGCACTAAGAGAAGGGTCTAAAACATTTTATGATACAAGTACACCCCTTCAACTGAATGAAGGGATTAGCTACGAATATCCATAGAGGTGGATATCATAGCTAAGTACTTGGAAAAGTAAAGGTTTTTGAAAGACAGTAAAGTAAAGTTTTCGAAAGTAAAGACAAGGAAAGTAAGAGGGAGAATACTCAAGAACCAACAGGAGTAAACTCAAGAACAGTAAGGAAAAGCTTGAGTACTTCAAGAACCGACAAGATTACTCAAGATCAAACTTCAATATCAAAGTAAAGTGTTTACATGATTGTGCCCAAAATCTAGAGAGAAGCTAGAGCTTATGGTGTGAGGTGTGGAATGAGGATTGTGGGATGATGATACAAGGAGGAGGGCTTGGTATTTATAGGCTAAGGGGAGGAAGAGATGTGGAGGAGGAGAAGACACTTGGCAAGAGGAGGGTGGAGAGCTCAAAGAGCCGCCGGGGTGAGGTGGAGGAAGCCATGAGCCGCCCCCATGTGTCATCTCCTCCTTGAAGCCGCCGGCCATGTGAGGTGGAGGGGAGTGGGTGAGAGCTTTGTGATCTTTTCCCAAAAAGCCATCGGGTCCTTTCAGCTCCGGTCTGACTTTGGTTGCCCTTCGGTTGGACTTGTTTGAGTGATTCCAGGTTAGGATCATGAAAGTTGTACAGTCGGAATCTGGTCGTGTCCTGACTCGTAATCCATTTTTAGCTTTAAAACTCCTTTTTAGCTAGTATTATCTCTAGACCTCGAAATAGCCTGTAGAACAAAAGTGGAACTAACAAGCAAAAGTTAAATAGACAAAGAGTCTAATTTGGTGGGTTTAACTGTCTTAATGAATCATATAAATATGGTCCATCATGGAACTATAAATGTAAATTTTGCAGCGCACAATGACGTGTTGTCACCAGATTTGCTGAACCATCTCTCACCACCAAGTCCTCGAGCACATGTATCCTTTCTTGAAATTCAGCCTTCATTTCTTGAAATTCATCTTTTTGCTTTTGCAGTTGTTCTTTAAGGTCAGAGTTTCTTACACCTCCTCTAGGTAGGGGTGGTCTCTTGAAGGCTTTACCCGTCCCGGATACTGATGAGTCGAATTCTCGACTATAATTCCTCTATTTTTATTAGATGTTTTGATTCGTTCCGAGTCTCTTTCAATGTCGTTTAACCCTTGTACTTGCTATTTCAGGTGAGAAACTGATTTTATGGTCCTTGGACTTAAGAGTATCAATTCTTGAAGAAAATCAAAGTTTCAAGACCAAAATGAAGATTTCTCATGCAAAGTGAATGAGGCTCGCCCGGGCCAAAAAGAGCTCGACCGAGTGTGCTTATGGCCAAAGTTCTCTGCCAAAATATGCCCGACCGAGCTCGAGGAAGCTCGACCGAGCCCTCTCCTTTTCACCCATTTCGCTCGGCCGAGCATGCAGTGGCCCGCCCGGGTCTCCTAGCAAACTTCTCATATGTCCAAGCGCGAAGGTGCCCGAGCCCCGAAAGGCTCGTCCGAGCCTCACCTCCGTGTGCTGGCACCGCCGAAGTACGCTCGCCCGGGCCTAGTCGCGCTTGCCCGGGTGCCTCGGCCAGTCCCTTTCCCCTGCTGCATGGAGCTCGACCGAGCTAGACCGGGCACACACGAGCTCGCCCGAGCATAATCTCAAAGACTCGATTTTTACTTTCGAGCTATAAATAGACAGTCTGAGTTTTTGGCACATCTATCAAGGGTTTTTGGGAGAAGCAAGGATTTTTGAAGATCATCTCATCAAGTGGAAGCACTCTAAGGATATAGGGGGATTCTTCATCCTAAATTCTTACTCTTCTTTGTTTTGTCTTCATTTTCCTTGTAACAACACTACTATTGTTTGTCTATGAACATGAGTAGTGAGTAGTCCCTTCTAGTTTATAGGGGTCTATGGACCTCCTTGGTGTGTAAAACTCTATCATCTATTGATTACATGTATGAATGAAGCTTTTGTTATGGTTGTGAATCTACTTGGATAAAATGTCAACTCTATGCCCCCCAAGTGTTTGATAAAATGCCTAGGTGGTCTAGAAATATGAATTTGAAGTTGAGTATTCTAGCGAATGAGACTAAGAGTTCTAGAATGAAGGTAGATTCACCCTTGCTAAGTGATGATCACTAGCGTGACTCATCTTGGCATTGAGATAGGCTAGATCTTAAACCGCTCATTGGATATTGATCATTCAACTAGCGTTGATGATTGAGAAACTTGAGTAGGACGTGAGCTAAAAATAGCAAGAGATTGAAGATCACGTGCGAGGTGCTTTTTCCTTAAATCAAGTAAAAACATCGAGAGATTGAATTTGATTTAATAGACGCACGCCTTAGTCTAACCCTTAAATTACTTGTTCTTGTATGAAATTGAGCCCATTAAGAGTCTAATACACCAAGGAGGGAAGTAGTACCCTAGGAACGCCTTTAAATCCCTTGAAAACAACCTTTTCATTTCATTAATCATTGTTTGGTAATCGATAATCACATTTCACACATTCGATAGGGAATAGACTTATTTTAGTGAAATCAAATAGTGATCTTAGGTTTACAATTGCTCCTTGGACGACCCGGTACTTACCGATTTATAAATTGTTTTTGACTAGTATTTACACTTTCGAATCATATACATTTGAAGTGCATAATATTGCAAAGCATCAAAATGGCGCCGTTGCCGGGGAGCAACACATTAACCTAAGGAACTAGAGTAGATTTTACAAGATTCGAACTATTTCACTTGGTTTTCTTGCTATTACTTGTGTTTCATTTGTGGCCTAGCGGACTCCTTTGTTCTTGTAGGCTTTGGTTGAATGCAAACGAGGTCCAAAAATAAGGAGAAAGCGAACGCTAATTTTGATCAAACTTTGCAACAATACTTGGACCAAGAGAAAGCCAAAGGTCAAGGCACTCGAAAGAAAGGGCAACCTCCTAAACAAGGACCACCACCCATGGCACAATTACCTTGCAATGAGGAGCCCAACGGGGAGAAGCCCCTAAAAGACTATTCCACTCCGAGCCTAACCGGTTTCCAATCGCCGATAGCTCCACCGGGAGTTAATACTCCTAAATTTGAACTCAAGACGGCGTTGATAAACATGGTGGGCAACAATGCATTCTCTGGGATAGGAAATCCCAATGCTCACTTGACATCTTTTCTCGAGCTTTGCGAGACATTCAAGATGAACAATGTACCAAAGGAAGCCATATATCTAAGGCTTTTCCCTTTCTCTTTAACGGGGAAAGCTAAGGATTGGCTATGAAGCCATGAAGGTAACACTTTCACGACATGGGACAAGCTAGCCAAGGCCTTCCTCCTTCAATACTTCCCACCGGCGAAGACCCAAAGGCTAAAGAACTTGATCAACTCGTTTGTGCAAGGGGAAGATGAAACATTCCATGAGGCATGGGAAAGATTCAAGGAATTCCAAAGAGAATGCCCCCACCACAACATAGATAAGCCAACCCACATTCAAATATTCTATCAAGGCATGGACGCCGATTCAACAAGGCAAATGGATCAAGCCGCGGGTGGAGCATTTATGAAAGTTCATCCCACCCAAGGAGGGTTGATCATAGATAAAATTGCAAGGAACTCTCACTTATGGGGAAGTGAGAGGACATATACCCCCAAGAAGAAAGGCAAAACAAGAGAGGTGGATGAAGTAGACTCGAAAGAGGAGGTTCGTGCCCTCAACAAGAGGATAGATGCTCTAGCCACTTCACTTAGTGCGCTACATGTGAAGCAATCTCAAAAGCAACCTCGTGTATGTGCCATTTGCATAAGTCCCTCTCATAAAGAAGATGATTGCCCTCACACTTTCCCTCAAGAAGAAACCCAAGATGAAGAGGACGTCAATTTCTTGCAAAGGAATCAAGCAATCTATGGGAGAGACTGGGACCATCCCAATTTTTCATACAAAACAACCGAACCAATCGAGTATGATCCCAATTGGTGCCAAAAGAGCAACCCTCCTCCCAGTTTCACCCAAAAGAACCAAGATTATCAAAGGCAAGGTCAAGGCTATCAAAAGCAAACATATCAAGGAGAATCTAGCCAACCTCAACAACAATCTCAAACCCAACAATCACTTACGGAAGAACCTAGTATGGCTCAATTGCTAGCTTCACTCGTTGCGGGTCAAAAAGAGGGAATTAAAGATCGAAACAAGTTAGTTCAAGATCAAATCAAAATGGCTGACGATCAATTCAAGACCTCTCAAGAAAATAAGTTCATGTTCCAATCAATCAACCAAAGGTTAGATGAGATGTCCACTCACCACAAGATGTTGGAGAACCAAATTGCCCAATAAGCTAGTTCATCCACGAGATATCAAGGGAAACTTCCCTCTAAGTCGGATTTTCATCACAATGAACACGTAAATGCTATAACCTTGAGGAGTGGAACCGCCTACACATCTCCTCCGCCCAAGGAAAAGGACACTAGCCCAAGAATGCCTATTATAGTTGAAGAAGGTGAAGAGGAGGTTGAAGAAGAGATCACCTTGCCAAAAGAAGTTCCCTCCACGAGCTCAACAAAAGAAGTCGCTAAAAATGCAACTAAGGAGCTTTCCCCTTACAAGCCTCCAATGCCATTCCCTCAAAGGCAACTAAAAAAGAACAATGATTTGCACTTCCAAAAATTTGCGGAGATGATGAAGAAGATCAATGTGACACTACCAATCTCCGAGGTAATATCCCAAATGCCCCTTTATAGTAAATTTCTTAAGGATGTTATCTCTCATAGGCGTGAAATTTCTGAAATTAGCTCAGTAAATCTAAATGCGGAATGTAGTGCTATTGTGCAAAATCCCATGCCTAAGAAAGAAAAAGATCCGGGGTCGTTTTCAATTCCTATTACTATTGGTGAAGTTAACATAAGCAAGGCATTGTGTGATTTAGGTGCTAGTATTTCATTAATGCCCTACTCCCTTTATAAGAAACTTGATATGGGGACTCTCGTGCCTACTTCCATTAGTCTACGCCTTGCGGATCGTTCCTCTAGGATCTCGAGTGGAATCCTAGAGGACGTGCCTGTGAAGGTGGGAAAATTTTACATCCCTATGGACTTCTTTGTCTTAGAAATGGAAGAGGAGCGAGAGATCCCAATCATTTTGGGAAGGCCATTCTTGAAAACTACTAAGGCAGTGATAAGTTGCATAAATGATTCGCTAGAGTTTGAAATAGGGGGAGAGAAAATCAAGTTCTATCTAAGGCAAGCATGTAGTGCCCCTAGTAATTCATTGGATTACAAATTGCTTGATGTGTATAATGATTTTTCTTGTGATGAACTAACTTCTATTGAGCATGAGCTATTGAGTGATGAAAGCATAGGTGATTCTATGATGGATTTGTTGATGATGGATGAGGAGGAACAAAAAGAGGAAAAAGATGATGAGAAAGAAAAAACGGAGAAAGGAGACGGTAAGGGACCTTGTGGGATAGAGCTTAAGGCTCTACCTATAAGTCTAAGGTACGAATTTCTAGGTCCCAACTCTACTTTTCCCGTAATAGTGAATGCCTCTTTGAATGAGCTTGAAACCTCTAGGCTTTTGCATGTGCTTAGAAAGCATAGGGGGGCTATTGGTTATTCCGTTGATGATTTAAAAGGGATTAGCCCCGATATATGCATGCATATGATTACATTGGATGATGATGCTAGACCAACCAGAGAGAGGTTGAGGAGGTTAAACCCCACGTTGGGGGAAGTTGTCTTTAAGGAGATAACTAAATTAAGGGAAGCGGGAATCATTTATGCCGTTCCCGACTCGGAATGGGTGAGCCCAATCCATGTATTCCCAAAGAAAGTTGGCTTGACGGTAGTCAAGAACGAAAAGAATAAGCTAATCCCTACACGCACCATCACAGGGTGGCAGATGTGTGTTGATTACCGCAAGCTAAACAAAGCCACCAAAAAGGATCACTTCCCCCTTCCTTTCATTGACCAAATTCTTGAGAGACTAGCCAACCATGAATATTTTTGTTACCTTGATGGATATAGCGGATTCTTTCAAATCCCTATTCATCCTCAAGATCAAGAGAAAAACACCTTCACATGCCCCTATGGAACCTATGCGTATAGACGTATGCCCTTTGGGCTATGTAATGCGCCGGGAACCTTCCAAAGGTGCATGATACCCATCTTTTTCGAATTTATTAAAATACAATGGAAGTATTCATGGATGACTTTTCGATTTATGGTTCCTCTTATGACTCTTGTCTAGAGAACCTTTCAAAGGTTCTTGACAAATGCATTGAAACCGATTTAGTCTTGAATTGGGAAAAGTGTCATTTCATGGTACAAGAAGGAATTGTGCTTGGGCATCTTGTCTCTAATAGGAGAATTAAAGTGGATAGGGCCAAGATTGAAGTAATTGAAAAAATTCCACCCCTAGAGACATTAAGGGAATTCAAAGCTTCCTTGGGCATGCCGGGTTCTACCGACGTTTCATTAAGGATTTCTCTAAGATTTCCAAGCCATTAACCGATCTCTTGCATAATGATACACCGTTTGTATTTGATGATCCTTGTGCTAAAGCTTTCGAGAAGCTAAAATCTGCCCTCACATCCGCTCCTATAATCTAACCTCCCAATTGGGAACTTCCCTTTGAGCTTATGTGCGACGCAAGTGACTATGTCATTGGAGCCATTCTAGGGCAAAGAGTAGACAAGAAGCTACATGTGATCTATTACACGAGCAAAGTCTTGGACCAAGCTCAATCAAACTACTCCACAATGGAGAAGGAGATGCTAGCTATTGTTTACGCCTTCGAGAAATTTAGGCAGTACTTGGTGGGATCCAAAACCGTAGTCTATACCGATCACGCCGCCATCAAGTACCTAATTTCTAAGAAAGATGCCAAGCCTAGGCTCATAAGATGGGTACTTCTACTTCAAGAGTTCGACATAAAAATCAAAGACAAGAAGGGAGAGGAGAACTTGGTTGTCGATCATCTTTCTAGACTAGATCCCTTGAGGGAAAAAGCTTCAAGTGAGGAATTGCCTATTGAGGACTCTTTTGTTGGTGAAAACTTGATGAGACTTGAAAATGCACCTACTCCATGGTACGCCGACATAGTGAACTTCAAGGTTTGTGAAGTGCTTCCTCCTAACATGAACTATTGAAAATAGCTACGCGTTAGATGAGCTCAACTGTACCAGCAATATGTAGCACACACTGTGGTACAGTTGCTTACACAGAATAAGATAATCAAAATGAAACGCAGAACAGTAAAAGACACAAAGCACTTGGTGACCCAGTTCGGCTCAATGTAGCCTACGTCTGGGGGACTTCTCCCAAGTCCAAGGAATAATCCACTATCACGGTATATAGTATAGATTGACGTTTGAACAGCCTTTCAAACTACTGATACACCTATACTACTCTCCAAGTGAATTGGGTGATCTAACCTTCCCTTAGATCCGAAGACTCCCGTCTTGCACGTCCAGACCTCCTCCCGAGGCTGATACAGTCGAACCTACCACAGCAGATTCTCCTGGCAGTGTTTGTCGTCTCTTGTGTGAGTCGAACAGCGAGCACAGACTTGTACAACGCAGCGACGACACCTCTTAAACTCTGAAATAATTTAGGCGCAGCAGTAATGTATGAGTTCAAGAAAGTAAAGCAAGTTGCTTACCAACTTGCGACCTCAATCCTTCTACGAAAGCACGATGACTCGTAGATTAGAATGATGAATTCCGCTCTCTGATTGGCGGCTCCTCTACATGGCGTTTCTCATGTTTTGTGCGCTACAGAATAATGAACCCTGGCCTCTCGACCCGTGTGAATCTAAGGATAAGAAAAGCCTAGATTTGATTTCCAAAAAACCCTAGATAAGATAGGGATTAAATCCGTTGAGATATAATCTTGATCTGTGTATCTTTATCTCTTAAGAATCGGTTTTGATGATGTGGCAGTCGAATAGATTTGATTGAGATCCATCTGTCTGAAAAACTAGGAGCTGTGCTGATTTTTCGGAACTGAATGATAGATCTTGCACAGATGCTAGCACATATCACTTTGAAATCTTCTTGCACAGATTTGTGTTTTGCCTTGATGGCACTTTATACTCCAACAATCTCCCCTTGACATTTGAGGCAAAACACTTCTTCTGCATGACCTCTTTTCAACCAGTAGTTGAAACTGGCACAGTTAGTGTCTAGAATAGTCTCGCCTGAATACTTCTTAACACAAATCAACAAATCATTTGCAGCACACATCATCACAGCCCAGCGTCCCATCCACAGCCACAGCCACGCATCTCTACTCATGCAGATACTCCCCCTTTTTGTCACAAGTGGCAAGGGACCGTTGCACAGACTACTCCTCTTCATATTCAGTATCCTGGAGCTGAGCACGCTGAAATTTCATTCGTTTGATATCGCTTTCGAGGAACATATACTGGCAGCTGGATTGTTTCTGGGGGTTTCATAGATGCACTGCTTGGCCTCTTTCCTCCTACCCCAATGTGTGTCACGCACTTCTTCAGATGCACTCTGCATCTGTATCTTTGCTTACTGATGGACCACAATTGTATGAATCATAAACACAGTTAAACCCACCAAATTAGACTGTTTGTCTATCTAACTTCGATGTTTTAGTCCCGATACATTTCTACAGGGTATTTCAGAACTTAGAGAGAATACACGCTAAGGAAGAGCTTTTAGCACAGAAAAGATATCAGGAGACAATCCAAGGTCAAGATCAGACGCTGAATGAAGAAATCTAAAGATCCTGACTTGGAATCATTCAAAACAAATCAAACCGAAGAGAAACCGAAGACAATCCGGAGCTGGAATACACCGATAGTTTTGTGCAAACTGCACAAAACTCACAACCACTCTCCTCATACCACATGGACCGGCGGCTTTCTCCTCACATCCACCCCTCCTCCTCTCCCACACCACCACATGTCACATCCTCCTCCATCCACACCAAAAGCCGCCGGCGGCTTTGCCTTCTCCTCTCCCCTTGTGACACTTGTCTTCCTCTCCTCTTCCCCCCATCTCCACCCTTGGATGCCAAACCACATGCCCTCATCTTGGCCCTCCATTCCCCTCCCCTTAGCCTATAAATACCAAGCTCTCCTCCTCATTTCAAATCATCCCAAAATTGTGTAAAACACTTCTCTCTCTAAGTTTGTTACTATGTAAAGTTTGGTTTGATATCAATAAAAGTTCAGTTTGTTCTCAAATACTTTAGTTCGATCTTGAGTACTCCTGTTGGTTCTTGAGTACTCAAGTTTTCAGTTACAGTTCAAGAGTTACTCCTGTTTGTTCTTGAGTAATCTCTTTCTCTTCTCTCTTTACTCCTGTTTGTTCTTGAGTATTCTCTTCAATATCCTAGTTATGATGTCCAACTCCATGGATATTCGTAACTAAACTATTCATTCGGTTGAAGGGGAGTTCTTGTTTTATAAAATGTTTTACTTCGTTTAGTTTCTTTTCTCTGTATTCAAAACTTGTTCTATGTGCCATTTATAAGGTCAGACTTTCCAAGGTTGAGTGGAAGCTACGAAAGGGCAAAACTCTTCTGTGGGAAGTCGTGAACATACTCGGGTAAGTGGATGCTACGAAAGGGCAAAGCTTATCTGAGGAGTTCGATCTATCTTTAAAACCATTTGGAAACTGGACCAAAGGGACCAAATGGATGCACAAAAGGCTAAGATACTTCGAAAGGAGGAATTAGTCTGAAGTAGAACAAGGGTTTACAAACAGTGTGGCAAATTGAGCGCTACGAAAGGGCCTCGATACACGTTTGAATACTTAGAAGGGTTACTAAAAGAATGAACAGGATATAATACAAGGCCCCCCAAGACCGAATACTTCTCTCGCAATTACAAAACCCCTTTGTCTTTACTTTTATTGTTCAATCAACTGCAACCATCAACCGCTCACAATCCGGAGGACTTGCAATTCACGAATCACCCACTGTAAGTCTTCGCTTTTAATTTCAGTATTTACTTTTCTGTAATTTACTTTTCAGCACTCAAAACCAAAACCAACTAAAAAGTCACGTAGTTGTTAGCACTAAAACCTCAACCAACCTAAAACACGCTCCTTCGCTGAACAAATCCCTTAAAGAATAACCTATCCCCCTAATTCCTCTGGGTTCGACCCCTACTTACCAAGTACTACCCAGTAGTATAGTTGCGAGTAGCGGACTATTATAAATTTATTTGCACAAATCGCTCTGACGACAAGCGGTTCTGTCACTTACCTTTTGAGACTCCACATGACTCAACTGAATCACTTTCTACTTGCTCGTCTTTCGCCAAGTTAGCCATCAATTCTGCTTGAATTTGCGTCACCAAATCTACAACAAAAATCGAGCCACTTCTGACCACTACTTGGTCCCCAACAATCGGCACTCTCTTCTTCACCAATCGGAATCCCAACCGGACATCATTAACACTAGATTGGTTAGCAACAGACTCAGAAGACGTACCTTTAGGTGTCACTGAAGAAACCCCTTTGACTAGAGTCTTGGCCTGTTCAGACTTCTTCTCCGGCGATGTGCCGATCTGTTCAGTCTCCCCCTCGATGGTAGATGCCTTCACCAACAATTGTCGGTAGTCACCTTGGTGGAATCGATGGCCTTGTCAACCGCCTCCTTTGAATCTCCGTCAGAAAGACAGTCTCAGGTGGCGTCGGGATGACCTCCTGTTTCTTCAAGGACTCACCTTTCACGTCAGCACTGAAGATAAGGAATACTGCTCTGGCTAACTTTTTAAGGAGCTTGCACAGTTTGATTTAAACACATAGCTCCCCCTTACTACCTGGCACATCAGCAACACTTATAAGAGTTCTGCTCAGCTGACTGCCCCTGGTGTCAAAGCCTTCTAGTTTTTCATGACACAAAGGCCAAGTGCAGACCTTAGTGTCTCAAACCTCTCAGTATCCAAAGGCTTTGTCAAAATATCCACTAGTTGTTTCTCTGTTGGCATGTGGAACAGACTGATGATTTTATCTTCAACTAGCTCTCTAATGAGATGGTTTCTGATGTCAATGTGCTTTGTCCGCGAATGCTGTACTGGATCCTTAGAAATGCTGATTGCACTCATGTTGTCACAGTATAACGTCATAGTGTTCTGATCCAGTCCCACTTCCTTGAGCATCTGCTTCATCCAGATCATTTGAGCACAACAGCTCCCTGTAGCCATGTATTTCGCTTCAGTAGATGACAGTGAAATACTGTTCCGCTTCTTGCTGAACCAGGATACTAGGTTATTGCCCACGAAGAAGCATCCACCAGAAGTACTCTTTCTGTCCTCAATATTACCAACCCAGTCTGCATCTGAGTATCCAACAATACAACAACTTGTATCTCTAGTGTACCACAGACCATAATCAGCAGTACCACTTATATATTTGATGATCCTCTTCACCTGTAACAAGTGACTTTCCTTCGGATCGGCCTGATACCTGGCACAGATTCCCACAGCTTGACAGATATCTGGTCTGGTCACAGTCAGGTATAGCAAGCTCCCAATCATGCTTCTGTACAGGGTCTGGTCCACTGAAGCTCCTGCATCATCCTTAGTGATCTTCACATGTGTAGCAGCTGGAGTTCTCTTGTGGGTAGCCTTGTCCAGTCCAAACTTCTTCACTAGATTTCTAGCATACTTGGCCTGAGTCAAGAAAAACCCTTCTTTCGACTGTACAACCTGCAGCCTCAAGAAGTAGTTCATTTCACCCACCATGCTCATTTTAAACTCGTTTTGCATATGGGCCACGAACTCATTCACCATCTTCTGAGAGTTAGAACCAAACACAATGTCATCGACATAGATCTGAGCAATGATAAAGTGTTTGTTATCCTTTTTCACGAAAGACGGTGGGGAATTCAAGAAAGGATTGGTCCTCGAAATTGGATGATGCTCTTTGGGCATATAGGACCGCGTTCAAGACACCTATAGGGATGTCTCCCTTTAGGCTCATTTATGGGAAACCTTTCCATCTTCCGGTTGAACTAGAGTACAAGTCATTTTGGGCGGTTAGAGAATTGAATTTTAACTTGAAAAGCACCGGAGAAAAGAGGCTATTGGACTTGAATGATTTAGATGAAATAAGACTAGAATCATATGAGAATGCCAAGATCTACAAGAAGAAGCAAAAGAAATGGCATGACAAGAAGATTTTGAGGAAGTAGTTTAAGGAAGGGGACCAAGTCTTACTATTCAACTCAAGATTGAGGTTATTCCCGGGAAAGTTAAAGTCAAGATGGACGTGTCCATTCAAAATTCAAAAGGTGTTTGAGGACGGGCATGTCAACTTGTTCAACTCAAGAGGGGAAATTTTCAAGGCCAATGGGCAAAGACTCAATCTCTATCATGGAGCCCCCTAGATCCCGAGAACACCACAATCACCCTACATGACTTGACCAATTGAGGCCTCCTCAGTGCATTTCTAAATATTCCATGAGGAGATTCGGCTCGGTCTTTGCCAAGACGTTAAACTAGGCCCTCCCGGGAGGTAGCCCGTTGTAAGTGTTCATTTTTTGTACTCAAATTCTAGATGCTTGGATTATCAAAAAAAAATCTAGATGCTTGGTATGATCATTGCACGTCTTGAGAAGTTCACTCAAACCTAAGTGTGGAGTCAAATTTCGAGTTGAGAGTGCATGAGTTCGGAAGGAAGGCAAATCATTCCCAAAAATTGATCAAGGACAAACGCTCGCTCGAGCTGGCTGAAGCTCGCCCGAGCTTGCCGATTATCAAAAACATCTGGTGCATTTCGCTCGACCGAGCGTAGGATTGCTCGCCCGAGCCTCGTTCATCTCCTCGCCTCTGCCGAATTTTGATCGGTCGAGCTTTAATTCTCCCACCCGAGTTGGTCCTCATTCGTTAGCTGGTTAACCAAATGCTGCCCGAGCCTTGAGCTGCTCGACCGAGCTTCGTGCCTTCCCTTCCCATTCTCACCTCAAGCTCGCCCGAGCTCTCCAACTCACCCGCCCGAGCCCCGCACTTCCCCTCGCCTCTGCTATTTATCGCTCGCTCGAGCCTCCCTTTGCTCGCCCGAGCCTCCTTCCTATTATAAAAGCCAAATTCCTTCTTCCCCAATTCAAAATCAAACTTTGCCCTAAATTCACTTCGCCCTAAATTCACTTCGCCCTCCAATTCGCTCCCCGAATCCGCCGCGTCTCCCCCTCCGATCCCGACCTCCCTCTGCACTGATTAACTCCGTGCCTGCCGCTCGCTTGCGCTGTGTCTTTCTGCTGCTGCGCCATGCCTCATCAATCGCCAAATCTCCGCCGACCATCAATGGCTCAAACGAACGAAGGACCGGGCAGCACGCCTCAAGCTCCAACCAAGGCACCTCCTCCTCCTCCAAGCCGTCGAGCAAGCCCCATGTACCGACCAAGGATGCCCTCTCGTCTCAAGGACCTTCCAAAAGCTCGGCTGCTAAAATTGCTCCATCCAAAGAGCCCCCGACCTCCTCCAAACCGAAGAAAAAGCCCCATGGGACTTCCTAGGCCTCTGTCACGGCAACTACCACCTCCGCGGGTCCACAATCTACCTCTAAGGCAAAGAAAAAATCCCGGATGGCCATAGCCGACTCCTCACCATCCAAGGATCCAGCCCCTAGCGAAGGACATCTCTCGGAGCATTCATCTGACGAAGTCCTTCCTCGTCCATCCAAGAAAAGGAGAGCTGAGCAACATTCCACATTGGCCGAGCCTCCTCCATTGCTTCTTGAGCCTAGCCCGTCCTCCACCCTCCCTTTGGCTCCTCCCACTGCCCAAGTCGAGTCCTCTGAACCTATTCCCTATCCATTCGATAGGACTTTAGCCTTCAAGAACAAGAAACATAAGGACAACTTGGCATTGATCACGAAGAAGGGCAAGGAACCATTAGTCACGCTATACCCCCACTTGAAGACCCTTAGCGACTTGGGATTACATGATGAGGTACACTCTCGCCTTACCCATTGCGGTTTAGGTATATTATTCACTGATGATCCTGGGATGTACCCGAAGCTTGTGAGAGAATTTGTTAGCTCTTTTGAGGCGGTGAGAAATAATGAAAAGCAAATCACGCATTGGAGGTTTGTATTGGGTGGAAAGCAGAAGAGAATGACCAAGGATGTTGTTTGTGAAATGTTGGATTTCCATTGAATGGGGAGAGTGTCACCAAGTATCCCGAGGTGGAAACGTACTTGTTTTGGAAGAAAATCTCGGGTAGGGATTAATGGTTTGCTTCGGGTTATGCATCCACTATTATTGAGAATAAAGTGTGGAGGATCATTCACCGTTTTATTGCTATGGTGATTAATGTGCGAAAAGATGGGGCGAGGATGGTGACTAACCAAGATCTAGACTTCATGCTAGCAATCGACCAAGGGAAGGTCCTAGACTGGTTCTCCATAATTGGAACAAGGTTCGAGGATGTCGTTAAAAAGTCCTCACAAGTGTTGGCACTTGGTGGTGGCTCGTTCATTACTCACTTAGCCCTGAAGTGCGATTTCATCTTTAGTGGTAATGATTGCCCACCGCCGGTGAAGAAGAAACTTGATGTGGAGGCAATGAATGATATGACTATGCTTAAAGCCGATTTGAAATATTGGGTACATTCCGACGAGCCTCACAAGAACCCACTCCGAAAAAGAGCTAGAGCAAAGAAAAACAAGTTCAATGCAAGGAGGAGAGAAAAATTTCGTGGTGATAACTATCCATTCCCCGACGCCCGTAGCTCCACCACATCATCATCATCTTCTTCCGCACCTCCTTCTCATGAGCCTTCGGTCCAAAGTCACCCTCTCCCGAAGAAGGTCTCTCCAAATGAAAGACTTGAGACCATCTCTTTGGATCTTGAGTACTTAACAACATTTGTGCGCGAGAATTCTCAATGGGTAGCCACCACATTGACGGATATATGCCGTGCTTTGAACATCATGCCTTCCACCACTCCTTCCTCATTCCCGGGGTATTCTAGTCCCCAAGCCACCACTCATTCACCCATCATTCCTCCAGCCACATTTGCCGAAGCTAGTGCCCCTGCACCTTCCAATAATGAGGAGCCACCACACACCATCGCGGAGGTTGATGAAGGGGTCACCGCTCAAGTGGAGGCTATTGAAGAGGTCACGGGAGCTGAGGATGGCACTGCACCATTGGGAGATGAAGATGTCAATGCTTCATAGGCTACCGTGTTTATCATTTTTCAGATTTCATTATTTCAGGATGCTTTACTTTAATGTTTGACATTGTGATGTTGTTTTGGACGTTTAAGTCGCCATTGGGCGCAATTTTGAGATGTTTGACTTTTGGATATTATCTTATATTTCATTCCCTTGTTTTGGATATTATCTATATAATTGCATTGGAACTAACTTGTCACTTACCTCTTTATGTCCCTCATATTCACAAATCTTCATGTCTCATCCAAGTTAACCTTCCATTGTTGTGCCTTGCCATTAAAGGGACACTTATCTTTGCCAAAGAGTCGAACAATAAGGGAGAGCTACATTCTACAAACGAGGGGAGTTTCCTTTGCGCCTTTACCATTATTTTATTACCTTTTGCGCTTAGGGACTAAGCTTCAACTAAATGTGGAGTGTTTGGGTTAGGCGCATAGTTCACATGTTTATACCATGCATATCTTTTGAAAATGAACACTTGCATCATGCCTTATCCCAACTTTTCTTGAGTGTTATACTACTAAACGCTTGTGACTATCAATTCTCAACTTCTATAAGTCACATCTGGCTTGCATTTCCCTTTTACATGATTTAGAGCCCAAAACCAAGCTAGCTCTATTGAATGCACATTCTCGTGAATCAATTTTCATTGCTATCTTGTGCCTATCTAGCAAAGTATTTTTCGGGCATGCTTGGAAAAGTTTTTGGCAAGCACTTTGAAATCTTCATGAAAAACTTAAATCTCTCGATTGCTTTTAGGTGACTTCCATATTCACATTGGGCATATTGTCAAGTTTTAAGTGTGGAGTCAAAAGAGGGCAAAGCCCTATTCAAACAAAAAAGGTCAAAGAGGGCAAAGCCGCGACTAAAAACTTTCTCGAAATACAAGAGAAGTTTTGCTTCAAAAATATACAAATGTCGGGGGTTGGGAAGAAAAGTTCCCCCTCGAAAGCATTTGTAGCCCAAGGGTCAAATAAAAACCACTTAAGCTTGACTTTATGCCTTTCCATCATCTCTTACATGTGTGAGTTCATCACGTGCATTGTGTGCTAGCAAGTTGAGCTTTAGGACGACCCTTGTGATTTCACGTAAGCTATTGGTTGGTTTATGCTTGTTTTAAGAACTCTAGTTGTCAAACTCCTCTTTCCTTATGGATTACGACTTTAGCGTCTAAAACTTGGAAATGAGTTTATATCGTGAGCCCGTGGACTAGCCCTAGCTAGCATAGGTGATCGAACGACATTTTTGTGCAAAAATCTTTAACCATTTTTTCAAAAGCCTTGCTTCAAAAATGAATAGACGTCTAGGTTAGGCACTTGATAGCGCTAGGATTGACTTCCTTGAATGTGCACCCTCATGTGAACTTAAACGGTTTGAAAACTCTTTTGAAATGTACAGTGATTGTGATGCTAGCTTGAAATGTGAAGTAAGTTTTGAGAAATCCACGCCTTAATTGTTAGACACTCTTGCTTTCACTCTTATGGGATAAATGCATGTGGGATTTGTGAGTATTCCCGTTTCTGAAAACTCTCACGAGACTATAACTCGTCCACTAGGGTATCCTAGGGGTTTAAAGGCTTGGTGCATACGCTAAATGCATCTGTAACACCTACAAAAAGGAGTTGTTGCTAATAACGAGTGTTGCTTTAGAAAAACATATCTTCATCACCCTTGTTACTCTTGACTTGTTCTTATTGTTTGCTCCGGACGATCAAACTCTAAGTGTGGAGTGTTTTGATGAGTCGAATTCTCGACTATAATTCCTCTACTTTTATTAGATGTTTTGATTCGTTCCGAGTCTCTTTCGATGTCGTTTAACCCTCGTGCTTTCTATTTCAGGTGAGAAACCAATTTTATGGTCCTTGGACTTAAGAGTACTTGAGATCACTCTTGAGATCACTCTTGAGATCACTCTTGAGATCACTCTTGAGATCACCGAAGGGGTGATTTCACAGAAGGGGTGAAACTACCGCTATGAGATCACTCTTGAAATTCACAGAAGGGGTGATTTCTTGTTTTGGTGAAGAATACTTGAGAAGACCAACAAGAAGAGATTTAGATCGGCTTCTTCGTAAAGGAGAGCAACGTGGTTTTCCAGGAATGATTGAAGTATTGATTGTATGCATTGAGAGTGGAAAAATTATCCTGCTGCCTGGAAGGCTCAATATCAAGGTCGGAGTGGAAAGGCGACTCTCATTCTCGAAGCAGTAGCGTCGCAAGATCTATGGATTTGGCATTCTTTTTTTGGAATTCCAGGTTCATGTAATGATCTTAATGTCCTATATCGTTCTCCTATTTTTGATGAAGCATTGCATGGCAGGGCTCCAGAAGTGAATTATAGTATAAATGGCCAACTATACAAGATGGGATATTACCTTACTGATGATATATATCCTCAGTGGGCTACTTTTATTCAAGGAATTACACTTCCACTAACAAATAAGCAAAGATTATTTGCTGATCGTCAAGCAGCAGTGCGCAAAGATGTTGAGCGTGCGTTTGGAGTTTTACAATCTCAATTTGCAATTATACGCAAACCATCACTTGCTTGGGATGAAGATATTTTGAGCAATATTATGGTTGCTTGTATCATAATGCATAACATGATAGTTGAAGATGAGCGAGAATCATATACTAAATATGATGATCCCGGAGAATTCAATGAAGATCAACTGCAAGCTAGAGCAAGTACGAGCACATCAGCGAATATTGGGAAGCCATTCGAATTTGTTAACGAACGTCCATTCGACATGACAAAATACTTAACTTCAAGGGCTGCATTACGTGATAGAGCGACTCATATTTCTCTTAAATCAAATTTAATAGAGCATATTTGGCAACGATATGGGCATGATGTGGATCAATAGGCCTCGAAAAGAAACTAAGTTGTAATTTTTAAAATTATCTTATATATTTAAATATTAAGTTATTTATTATTCATTTATTTATGTTTATATTAATAATTTAAATTACAAAATTGTATATTAAATAAAAGGATGAGAGGGAGGGATGGTATGATTTTTTTGATCATGAGTGGGATGCATGTGATTGAAAAAACCATGAGGGATGATTAGATGAGAGAGAAAAATGATGAGTGACGGATGCACAGTCGTCGTGTGCAAACGTCAAGAATAAATTTATAGTCCGCTACTCGCGACTTTACTACTGGGTAGCAAGTGGTAAGTAGGGGTCGAACCCAAGGGAATTAGGGGGATAAGTTGTTCTTTGAGGGATCGTACAGGGAGGGAGCGTGTTTTAGGTTGATTGAGGTTTTAGTGCGGAAAAGTAAGTGTTTTTTGGTTGGTTTTGGTTTTTAGTGCGGAAAAGTAAATGACAGAAAAGTAAATACTGAAAATAAAAGGAAGAAGACTTACAGTGGTTGTTGCGTGATTGGCAAGTCATCCGGGAGGTGAGCAATTGATAAGGCAGTTTATACTAAGGAAGTAAATGCAGGTGGTGTTTAAATCTAAGGAAAGCATTCGGTTTTGGGGGCCTTGTATCGTAGCCTGTTTATCATTGGCCTTTAGTGATTGATCGTTCGTGATATAGGGTAAAATATTCAAATGAGATTCAAATACTTATTTGCTAGTCACGTGATCAAAACATTTATAAAAGCTCGGGAAACCGAGATCGAACCCAGAGGATAGGAGTTTAAACTTATGATGCTAGAGATTAAAATAGATGTCTATGGTTTGGGGGGGGGAATTCTTCTCCAAAGAGGTTGATAGCAAATTTCACTATCCAAATTAAAGTTTGATTAACAAAAAGGGATTAACAATCAATAAAAGATGACTAGGGATCCAATCCTCTACTAAACAATCATTGTGACGGTAAATTAGGACATTATTGATGAACTTCTCATGCACTCACTTAGAATATAGGCATGCAACATTAATACCAAGTTTAACTCTCGCTCTAACTTAATATTAAGAGGTCACATCTCGCTCAATACCTCAAACTCTCGCTCTATTGGCATTATAAAGTAAGATTACCTACCCTCAAGCCCTAGCTCTATTGGCTAGATAATCATACACGTGTCAAAAATCATGCCATTCTCATTAGAATTAGAGTGTCGCCATGTAACACAAAAACCCTAATGCTTCTTCATTTAGTTCATTTGACATCATGCTTTTCAACACTAGTTACATCAAACATGAAATCAACTAGGGTTCCTATTGAGGACTTCTCACAAACACCTTGTAGGCACCCATTAACATTAAGTTCCAATGAAGAAGAATCATGTGCAAAAATCATTCATCAATAACATCTATAACATTTACAAGGTCACAAACATGTTTAGGGGATTCATGGATCCCCAACCAAGGTCACTACTCACTCATGGTGAGGTTACAATAAAAAACAATGACAAAAGTGTAAGAATCCATATGAGATGTAGAGTTTAGAGCTTCTAAACCAATGGAGAATCAAGAGTAATGGAGAATCCTTGTGGTTGGTATCCTTCTTCACTTAATCAGCTCGAAATCCGTGCCAAAACCCTTGGAATTTTCTGTGTCGGTGCCTTGGAATCCGTGACAAAATCTGTCTCCAAAAGTCCCACGAAACCCTATAAAATTCTGGGTTTTATAGCACTGCCGGTATATGCGATCGCATATGTGCAACTGTGCGATCGCACATCTTTTCTGGAGGTCGGTGGTATGCGATCGCACATATTTTTGTGCGACTGGACTATCATATGCGATCGCATGTTCGAGCTTGTGCGATCGCACATCTTTCCTTAGCTGCTTTTGCGGTTTCGGCTTCCATTTGTGCGATCGCACATTCGTCTCTGGTTTTCTTGTGCGCTCGCACATCTGCCCAAGTTCTGATTGTGGCTTTAGGATGTGCGATCGCATAGAGGGCTTTGTGCGATCGCACATATGCGCTTTCTGCGTTCCGACTCCTAATTTGCCCACTTTAGCTCCGGAATGCTCGGTTTTGCTCCAAAATCAAAGCTAACTTGCGTTCTCAGCTTAAGCTCTGTAATTGGCCTGAAATGAACCACAAGGCGTTAAATAGCAAGTGAAATCGTGATAAAACGAACGAAACAATAAGCATAGAGGTCGCCTAAAATGCGTATATTTTAGAGCTATCAAATCACCCCACACTTAACGTTTGATCGTCCCGAGCAAACTAGTCATATAGGTCAACAACAAGAAGGCATTTTGCTCAATCATGATCGGCTCAAAGAGACTCCATATGGTTACGAAAACTAACTCAAAAGATTAAGAAACAAATCATACTACTAACTAACCACTTTCGTAGGTAACACGAGTGCATTTAGCGAATGCACCAAGCCTTTAAACCCCTAGGCTACCCTAGTGGAGGAGTTGTAGTCTCCTGAGAGTTTTCAGACACGGGAATACTCACAAATCCCACAAAGAGAACAATCATCCAATTAGGCATTTTAAGGTCACAATTTTCAAAGTACTAGGCAAGGTGTTTTTCATGAAGTTCAAAATGTATTCAACTAGATATGTGCATTTCAATCACTACATGGAACCCTTTTCAAATCCTTATAGAAATTCATGCATCAAGACATTCAAGCAAATCAAAACATAGACTAATAAGTCTTTGATCAAGGATTCTAGTCGTTTTCTATATTAGTGACTTCAAGAAGACAATCTAATCGTTGCAAAGCAATCTTGTTGGATCACTCACCAATGCTAGCAAGGAGGCTAGTCCATTGGCTTGTGAGCTTTGAACTCATTCTCAAGCCTAGGACGCAAAGGTCACTTAGTCATAAGAGAAGAGGAGTTCCAACAATAAGGTTTTTGTAAACACTTGCAAACCATATCATGCCTAAGTACAAAATAGTACGAGGCTCGTCCCTTAGTGAATTCTTGCTAGAAAGTATCAATTGTCTCGTTGGTTTTCATGCTAGAGAATGGCGGAATAGCCGATTGCCAAGTCTAATTGAAACATTAAAGGGGGGTAGAAGCCGCACTAAGCACTTTCGAGGGGGAACTTACCTTCCTAACCCTCGGCACTTAGCACATACTTCTTTAAAGTTCTTCCTAATGGTGATCAATCATAAGGAAGGGATTTGGGGCTTATTTCATATGATTTTTTTTTCTTTTTTTTTCTTTCCTTTTTTTTTCTTTGCCCTCTTTTGACCCCACACTTAGAACTTTGACAAAGGGCTAAGTGTGAAAAATGGAGCATGACAAACCAACAAGACAAATCCACAAGATAAGCAAGGTCACTAAGGTCACCTAAAGGCAATCATGGCATGCAAGAGTTTTAAAATTATATTTTTTTCCGATTTTATGCTTTCAAAGATCAACTCTTTAGTCTCAACGAGAAAAAGCTTAGAATAAAAGATAAAGAATTGCTAGTAGATGCTTTGATTCTCAAGAATGAAAGTCAACAATCCAATCCATTAGTCATCTAAAGGATCAATCAAGTGAAATCATGCACGACTAGTTGAATTTAGAGATGAAGGTTTTTGAAAAGGTAGCCTTGCCTAGACTTTTTGTTTTCATTAATAATTTGAAATTTTTGGATGAATTGTGCAATGGTGCAAGTGTTTTTCCCTTTAAGCATAAGTTGCTTGGATTTTAAACGTGAAAGCATATCAAGCAAGCATAAAACATCTCATGTAGTATAGACAATGTGAAACATAGGCCACCCCACACTTAGCAATTGCTTAGTCCCTAAGCAATGAATAGAATAGAAAGCAAGGAGAGAGTTAAGAAAAACTTCTCTCGTTTGGAGGTAGCCCTTTCAAGAGTAGGGAGTTGCTTGCTTGTTGAGTTGCTCTTGCTCAAAATATTCGATTGATGAGCTCCTTTTTACTGTATGAGACATATTAAAGAATGAGAATGTTAGGTGCACAAGGTAGGAAAATCATCATCGAAAAAGTGTAAATGTTAAGCAAGTCGACTCAAAATTCCGTCAAGAGATCACAATAGGAGGTTGTGCGAGCTTGGCTTTTTGAACTAAGGGTTAGTATGCGATCGCATGACGTGATATGTGCGATCGCACAAACGAGACAGTAGCATAAATATATTATGCGATCGCACAAGGGAATGTGTAATCTTGAAGAAAAGAGGCCAAGGGTTGAAATGCGATCGCATAAAGTGATATGTGCGATCGCACAAAGAAGACAGTGGAGTAAAATCATGCGCGAGCGCATAAGATTTGTGCGGCCTTAACAGAGTTGAAGAAGGGTTATTGCGCGAGCGCACAAGGGTTTATGCGAGCGCACAAAATTGCTTGGAGAAAATTCTAAGCTGAATTCAAAACGATTATCAATGCTCCTGCACAAAATTTTCGAGACCCCGCACTTAAACCCAATTAAATCATCCAATCTATCAAGCACAATATCACAGGGACACCCCAAAGTTCACCAATCATCACATAGAGGTTCACGCACATTCACACTTCAACCTTTCAACTTTCCACATGAAAATCCAATCAACATAGACAATATCAAGAGCATAGGAAAAAGACACTTACGAGCCTAGTTTAACATCTTGGCTAAGACGAAGCCGAGTCTTCGTGTAATAAAATAGGAAGCACACTAAGAGAAGTCCCGAGCGGGATCCCTTCTCTAGCGGTATTGTTGAGAAGTGGAGGAGTCAATCCGGGTTCCTTGAAGAGTTGCAAGCAACTTGTTTAATAACCTTTTTCCAACGTGGTAGCTTCTCACCCCTTGATATATTTGCCTTTCCGTTCTTTTTCAGCTCGTCGCCGGGTGGTGATTCATATTGATCAAAGGAAGGGTCTTCATCGGGTTCAAGCATGTTGTGCAACTTTTTCTTATCAACTTTCTCTCCCTTAGCAACTTCGACTCCCTCCTTCCCTAGCTTTTTCTCAATACTAGCCACTTGTTCTTCTTTTGGCTTTTCTATCTTTACCTTTTCTCCACCAATCTTTAGTGTCAATTTCCCTTTTCCAACATCAACCTTAAAACCGGCGGTTGCCAAGAAGGGGCGTCCAAGGATTAATGATGAAGTGAAGTTTTCCCCCATATCAATCACCACAAAGTCGCATGGAATGTAGAATTTGTCGACTTTGATTGGGACATTCTCCACTAGGCCCCAAGGTTGCCTTGTAGTCCCATCCGCGAGTTGTAGTGTCATTTTGGCGGATTTTACCCCTTTCAACCCAAGCTTGCGGTAGGTGGCAAGAGGCATAACGCTCACACTAGCCCCGAGATCGGCTAGTGGACTTGAGAAGTTCATATCCCCTATTGAGCAAGGGATAGTGAATTTTCCGGGATCTCCCATCTTTTGGGGGATTTGCTTCGAGAAGAGGGCACTACACTCATGGTTTAGGGGGTGGGGTTCAACTTCTTCAATGGTCCTCTTCTTGGATAAGATCTCTTTAAGAAACTTGTTGTATAAAGGTGCCTTCTTGATGAGCTCGTGAAATGGTATGTAGACATATAGCTTTTTCAACATCTTGGTGAAAACCTCATACTCTTTATCCAACTTTGAGGGCTTGATGAGTCTTTGAGGAAACGGGACCGGTGGAGAATAAGGCTTGAGTTCTTCCTTTCTCTCTTCACTTTCTTTCACCTTTACGGTTGGAGGATTAGGGACCTCTTCATTGAATTCTCTTTCTTCGGCTCTAGCTTGGCCAACGGGTTTTGGAGGCATTTGAACGGCTTTCTTTGGTTTAACACCCTCCAATTTCTTCCCACTCCTAAGGGTCACCGCCTCACAATGTTCCTTCCTCTCTAGAAAATCATCCTCAAATGATCCCTCAATGTAGACGGCATTGCAATATTCCTTTTTGTCGTGCTCGGGCCGAGCCGGTAGCTTCCCTTGTGCCTTAGTTGAGGAATCGGCTTGTTGAGCTATTTGCATCTCCAACATCTTGTTGTGAGTAGAAATTTCGTCCATTCTTTGGTTCATGGTTTGGAGTGTTTGGAACATCATTGTGCTATCTTGAGCGGCTTTTGCTTGATTTGCCACAAGATTTGCTAAGATATCGGTCATGCGTTTATCTTGTGTACTTTGATGAGTCGGGGCTTGTGGTTGTTGAGAGTTCATTTCTTGATAATCCCCTTGTTGTTGGTGTTGGTAATTTGCTCTTGGTTGGTAGGGAGGTTTTTGTTGTGCTTGGCTAGATTGCCCTTGTTGGTTTTGCCTTTGATAATTTCCTTGATTTGCATAAGAATTTTCCCCTTGAGGCTTTGGAGGAAAATTGTCATTAGCCACTCTCCTATGAGGAGGCTCATAGCTTCTCGTGATGGGGTTGGAATTTTGAATATAATTTCTTTGTTGATTCACATAGTGGGCTTCCTCATACCCGTCATCATCTTCATATCGTCCATCGGGACAATTTTTTGTAGAAGGCCTCGTGCTAGAACATAAGAAACAAGATTGTTGAGCCGGATTCTTCTCTTTTTCATTTCTTGGTTTGGACACCTCCAAAGAATTTACCATGCTCATCATGGCTTCCATTTTCTTCGACAAATCATTTATTTGGTCCTTTGTCGCATAATTTGAAGAGTCTTCCCTAGACTTGGCCATTTTTTTATGGTCCACTCCTTGGTATCTATCGGAGTTTATAGCAATTTTGTCCACAATTTTGAATCCTTGAGTCGCCGGCAATTCCATGATAGCACCTCCACTAGCGGTATCCATCTGATTTTTAGCTTCCTTGCTCATACCCAAATAGAGATATCGCATAAGATCGGCTTTTCTGAAGTTGTGGTGAGGGCATTCCCTCAAATAATGTTTGAAACGGTCATATGCTTGATGAAATAACTCATTGTCTCTTTGGGAGAAAGTCAATATGAAATCCGTGAATTTCTTGGTTCTTGATGGAGGGAAGAACTTGTTAAGAAAAGAAGTTGCTAGATGATCCCAAGTTCTAAAGGTTCCCGGCTCATGGTTTTGCAACCATTCCTTGGCGTCTCCATATAACGAAGAGGGAAATAACTTCAAGTAAACATATTCAATGGGCACATTCCTCGGCTTGTAAGTTCGGCAATACTCTTGGAAATTGGCCAAATGAGTGGAGGGGTTCCCAACTCCTTGATATTGATCATGAGTTACCATATGCACCAAGGAGGACTTCACATCAAAATCAAAAGCGTCCTCATCCGGAGGCATAATAACCGAACCGTTTCCCTCGAGGGTGGGAGTCATGTAATCTCCCACGGGCCTTTCGTCCTCTTCCTCTTCATCATATCTATAATGTCTCTCCTCTCTACGAGGGACATGAGGATTCCGGATAGGACGTCTCTCATTCTCATTATAATTGTCATCTCTAGCTTGAGGATCCTCTACTTCTTCCCCATCAATTCTACGATTTTGGACATTTCTTTGAAGAACCGGACGGTTCTCATTCTCCTCTTCCATAATAACTTGTTGTCTTTCTTGGATAATAGGGGGAATAGCACGAATAACCGGAGGTAAAGGTGCAATAGGGGCAATCGGGTTCTTTCGGGGTCTACCTCGTTGTTTCTTTGTGGTTGGTTGAGAAGGGTTAGAAGAACTTGATGTTGAACCTAGAGCCACGTGTTTCTTTCCTTGAAACCTTGTGTTCATTCAAATGCCTACAAGAACAAAAGAAATTCTTAGCAATGAAGGGCAAGGGAAACAAACACAATCAAGCACAAAGCAAGCAATAGCTACCAAGTAAGGAAAAGCAAACAAACTAAATAATCAAATAGCACCTAGTTGATTAACCTATCCCCGGCAACGGCGCCATTTGATCGTTCGTGATATAGGGTAAAATATTCAAATGAGATTCAAATACTTATTTGCTAGTCACGTGATCAAAACATTTATAAAAGCTCGGGAAACCGAGATCGAACCCAGAGGATAGGAGTTTAAACTTATGATGCTAGAGATTAAAATAGATGTCTATGGTTTGGGGGGGGGGAATTCTTCTCCAAAGAGGTTGATAGCAAATTTCACTATCCAAATTAAAGTTTGATTAACAAAAAGGGATTAACAATCAATAAAAGATGACTAGGGATCCAATCCTCTACTAAACAATCATTGTGACGGTAAATTAGGACATTATTGATGAACTTCTCATGCACACACTTAGAATATAGGCATGCAACATTAATACCAAGTTTAACTCTCGCTCTAACTTAATATTAAGAGGTCACATCTCGCTCAATACCTCAAACTCTCGCTCTATTGGCATTATAAAGTAAGATTACCTACCCTCAAGCCCTAGCTCTATTGGCTAGATAATCATACACGTGTCAAAAATCATGCCATTCTCATTAGAATTAGAGTGTCGCCATGTAACACAAAAACCCTAATGCTTCTTCATTTAGTTCATTTGACATCATGCTTTTCAACACTAGTTACATCAAACATGAAATCAACTAGGGTTCCTATTGAGGACTTCTCACAAACACCTTGTAGGCACCCATTAACATTAAGTTCCAATGAAGAAGAATCATGTGCAAAAATCATTCATCAATAACATCTATAACATTTACAAGGTCACAAACATGTTTAGGGGATTCATGGATCCCCAACCAAGGTCACTACTCACTCATGGTGAGGTTACAATCAAAAACAATGACAAAAGTGTAAGAATCCATATGAGATGTAGAGTTTAGAGCTTCTAAACCAATGGAGAATCAAGAGTAATGGAGAATCCTTGTGGTTGGTATCCTTCTTCACTTAATCAGCTCGAAATCCGTGCCAAAACCCTTGGAATTTTCTGTGTCGGTGCCTTGGAATCCGTGCCAAAATTTGTCTCCAAAAGTCCCACGAAACCCTATAAAATTCTGGGTTTTATAGCACTGCCGGTATATGCGATCGCATATGTGCAACTGTGCGATCGCACATCTTTTCTGGAGGTCGGTGGTATGCGATCGCACATATTTTTGTGCGACTGGACTATCATATGCGATCGCATGTTCGAGCTTGTGCGATCGCACATCTTTCCTTAGCTGCTTTTGCGGTTTCGGCTTCCATTTGTGCGATCGCACATTCGTCTCTGGTTTTCTTGTGCGCTCGCACATCTGCCCAAGTTCTGATCGTGGCTTTAGGATGTGCGATCGCATAGAGGGCTTTGTGCGATCGCACATATGCGCTTTCTGCGTTCCGACTCCTAATTTGCCCACTTTAGCTCCGGAATGCTCGGTTTTGCTCCAAAATCAAAGCTAACTTGCGTTCTCAGCTTAAGCTCTGTAATTGGCCTGAAATGAACCACAAGGCGTTAAATAGCAAGTGAAATCGTGATAAAACGAACGAAACAATAAGCATAGAGGTCGCCTAAAATGCGTATATTTTAGAGCTATCAGTGATCCTACTAAGTATTCAAACGTGTATCAAGGCCATTTCAAGCGCTCGATTTGCACACACTGTCTAGCCCATTTCAAGGTCGTAGAGCACTTGTTCTATTTAGACTAATACCCCATTCCAAGGTATATTAGCCTGTGTGCATCCATTTGATCAATCATTCCCGATCAACCAAATGGTGTTTAAAAGAGGTCAAACTTCTCAGATAAGCTTTGCCATTCCAAGCATCCACTTATCCGAGTATGTTTACAAACCCCACGGAAGAGTTTTGCCATTCCAAGCATCCACTCAACCTTGGAAGTTCTAACCTAATATATGGCACATAGAACAAGTTTTGAACACAAGAGGCACTAAGAATATGGTCTAAAACATTTTATGATACAAGTACACCCCTTCAACCGAATGAAGAGTTTAGCTACGAATATCCATGGAAGTGGACATCATAGCTAAGTGCTTGAAAGTAAAGGTTTTTGAAAGACAGTAAGTAAAGTTTTAGAACGTAAAAGACAGTAAAGGAAAGGGGTGAGTACTTCAAGAACCGACAAGAGTACTCAAGAACAGTGAAAAGTAAAGACAAACTTGAGTACTTCAAAAACCGACAAGAGTACTCAAGAACAAACTAGAATACTCAAGAACCAACAAGAGTATTATAGATTAAAGCAAGTGTTTACAAGAATTGTGCCCAAAATCTAGAGAGATAAGTAACTTGTGGATTGTGGGATGTGTAGAGAGATGAGCTCTCCACACTTTTGGATGCCTTACAAAGGGAAGGGAAGATGTCTATTTATAGGCTAAGGGGATGAAGAGATGTGGAGGAGGAGGAGACACATGTCAAATGGAGGGTGGAGGACACAAGAGCCATTGGATGATGTCATCATCTCTTCTAGCCGCCCCCCCCCCCCCCCCCCATGTGAGGAGAAGGGAGGAGTAGCTTGTGGAAGAGAGGAGAAGGGGAGTAAGCCGCCGCCCATGTGGCATGAGGGGAGAGGTTGTGAGTTTTGTGATCTCATCCACAAAAGCCATCGGTCCATTTCAGCTCTGGACTGACTCTGGTTGCTCTTCGATTGGACTTGTTTTGAGTGATTCCACGTCAGGTTCATGATATTTGTACAGTCGGCATCTGGTCGTGACCTGGAATGACTCGTACTTTATTTTCAGCTTAAAAACTCTTCCTTAGCCTGTATTCTCTCTAGACTCCAAAATACCATGTAGATAAATATCGGAACTAACAAGCAAAAGTTAAATAGACAAAGAGTCTAATTTGGTGGGTTTAACTGTGTTTATGATTCATACAATTATGGTCCATCAAAGGGCGACAAACCGACGGAGATCTCAGTTTCATGCTCGGCTTGCGACTAGTTACCTCCGCATCGTCCGGACGTCTAATGGCTTTGTTCTTCGATTTCGCCATGCATAGAGTTGAATAGAGGAGCGGCTGCTTTGAAACAAAACAAAAATGGAGGGTTGAGGACGAAATCAAATGTGGGTGCGGTGGATAGGAAACGATGGAGTAGTAGTTAGGGTTTCTGGGGAGATAGACGAAAGAATGAGGTGAAGTGAGGATTTTAGGGGTTTCATCAATTGGGCCTTGTATATTTCGGCCAATACTTATATTTATGTGACATTTGTATTACAAAATAGTCGCATAAAGTTTTACGAATTTTGAGATTTCATCTTCCCTCCAACGATATGTACTTTTCCCCCAAAAATTGAAATTGTCTTTAGCGACCTTTCATCTATATTTGTGCCTTAAACTAAACAGAACTAAATCAATAAAATGCAACTCCCCTGTTTTTCATTAACAAACACAAAACAACATGTTGGCCTGTTTTTCATTACCAAATCAACATTCATCAAATCAATACTCAACACTTAATCATCATCGGTTGTGTCTTCCATTGCATAATTGTCTAGCATTAAATCGTCACTTCCAACCACATCATCTTCTTCTTCTTCAAACGACATTTCATCGTCTTCGTCACATGTACCATCATCATCATTATCATCTTCCTCTTCGCACATATCGGTTTCTTCATACAAATACAATTGTCTCCTTGCTCTTGGAATTTTAGGATCAATATGTTCCTCACTAGAATAACGTTGCGGACCCAAATTAGTGGGCATTTGCTCTTGATAAAGATCATCCTCTTCGACCGGCAAGAAGGTTGTTGAGCACATTTCATTTTCATCTTCTCTTGCTAGGGAACTATCACTAAATAGCCCTCTATGTGATACAACATTTACAACCTTCCAATTGTCACCCGCTTTTAGATCATCCAAGTAAAAAACTTGTCTTGCCGCAGTGGCAAGAAAATACGGCCAATCTTCATACCAAGTTGTGTAAGTATTAACGGAAAGAAGTCCATAATCCCTCTTAGTGCTACCCCTCTCTTTGGAATTAGTGTTAAACCATGTACAATCAAAAACGACTACTGGCATTTCATTTGCGTACTGTAGCTCAATAATGTTCCAGATAATCCCATAATAAGTTAACTCACCATCTTCGACCATCAGACCAGAATTTTGAGTCCTTTTCTTTTGATCCCGATCCCAAACAACAAACTTCACACCATTAACATTACACTGAGAGTAGCACGCATATGATTGAGGCATTCGTGCTAAACTATGCAATTCATTAGAATATGCTTCGCTACTCTCTCTTTCCAAGATGTCCAGCTGCGATATGAAAACAATGTTCATTATTTAGAGAAAATTATTTATAAAAGTAAATGACAAGTTTAATAAAGTAAATACACAACTTATAGGTAAATCATACCCATCCACGAAAATAATTTATAAAATGCTTCACACGTTCTTTCTTTGATCTGTTTGGGCATTTCAGATCAAACTTATCTTCATGCTCCACAACACACCAATGAGCCATGTCAAATTGTTTCTTACTCAACTTGATTCTGGGACAATGACCACTAACTCTGATAAGAGGAGAGTACACATTGAGGACATATGATCGAGCTTCGTTTGATATGTCCACCTCATTTGAATCGTTCATGTATAATTTACAATACATTACACACTCATGTGTAATGTACTGCTCAGCGATACATCCCTCTGGTTATCTTGTTTTCCGAACCGATCTCTTGTACTGAGCTAATTTTCTGCAAAAGGGGTTGCACAAATTATTCAATTCATCTATCAGGGGTTGCATGAACACATTCAAACACTTGGCAGGAGATTTTGGACCGAGATCAACAAAGCAGGAATATTAAATTCCTTCTTCATGCACATTGAATTGGACCACGCCTAGCAGCGGCGAGAGCTGTCGGCGCCTGGTGGTCGCGGCGGTTGCAAACAAAACAGCTGAGGGAGGAGAGGAAGACTACTGATGCAGCGTTGAAGTGCGTGAACGTATGTAGGTCATCCTTAGGATTTCTAAACATCCTTGGGCCTTGGTTCAGCAACCGCACGGAGTCTATGATCAGGAATGATGCCGGTGTAAGGACTCTGGTTCACTCTTGGACATGGTAATGCGTCCATCATTGGTTTATACGCAGTGAACTATAATTTTCGGCATTTGTCAACTTCAAATGATGCGTGCATCAGACTTTTGCCTTTCAAATTAATCATGTGAGCATTTTTTAGTAAGTTATGAATTACGATAGGACGTTGATAACTTTTCGTCTGTGCTCATTTCCTCGCTACATGTGTAAATCGCAGAGTTCCTACTTCGGTTGATTTATCTAGTGGTGACCATGGAATAATATCCACAGTAAAGTTTTTAACAAAATAATCATGGAAGAAGAATATTGTTGTCAAAAAAAAATCTTCATGTATATTGAAGGTGGTAAATTGTAAGGCATCACCACGATTGGCCATGTGCTATGAGAAAGAGTTGTTGCTCCAAATGGATTGAAGCCATCTGTGCTTAATTCAAGACGCACATTTCTAGGGTCTCGTGCAAAGTCGGGATGTTTTTTTATCAAACTCTTGCTATGCTTCGCCATGTACGAGATGTCTAATATGACCATTTTTTACTTTTCTCACCCGAAGCCACCGCATCTCTTTAGCTATATGCGGCGACATATAAAGACGTTGTAATCTTGGAGTTAACAGAAAGTAGCGTACCACTTTTCTTGGAATCCTTCTCTCACCATCGCCGTCTAAGTATCTCAACTCATCACACACCGGACAATGTTCAAGGTCCTTGTATTCTTTATAAAATAGAACACAACCATATTCACATGCGTGAATAATCTCATATCCCATCCCCATATTCTTCAAAAACCTCACTATACGAACCGGGATAATTATTTGGGCTCGGAAGGAGATCTTGTGTGATTCTCAAATGATCGTTAAAGCTCTTATCGGACCATCCATTGTCGACTTTCACTTTCATTGCACTTAAAATTGTACCCAAAATAGTTTTGTCACTACCTGCATATATAGGAGTGTGTGCTTCCGCAAGAAGTCTTTGATATTTATCATATGCCTCCTTGCCTATATTATCATTTTCAAAGTCCTCTTCATGTGATTCTGCAAAAGGGAGCATCGTTAAGCATCTCTAATGTCGGATCCATGTAATAAGAACCACTTTCTTCAACCGTGCCACAACTCTTTTCCATAACATATTGTTGTCTTTGTGTCATGTATAATGAAGATGAAGCATCGGCATCTACTTCTCCATGAAAAGTCCAAGTCGTGTAGTCTTGCATTATACCATAACGAAACAAATGTGTTTGGATTTCATCCAATGACAACATCTCATCGTGCAACCTACAATGCCTACATAGACATTTGTGCGTAGTTCTCCGGGGTTTGTGTTGTTTGACAAAGTTTATGAAAGCCATAATCCCCTCTGCAAACCGCGGATCACATTTGTCGCGACAAGTTCATCCAACTCTTGTCCATGATTAACCTATATATATGTATAACCAAATATGAGACAAAGTATAAGTGGGTTGCTATATGCCAAAGAAAATAGCAGGGGAAGGAAATATTAAATCATCTCCAAATAGCTAGCAAGGGACATCAAAAATGCAGAAAAATGTCCATGTATAGAGCAGGCGCTGATTGGGCACAAAACTGCAAAAAAAATATGGCCATGGATATATATAGCAAAGGCCATCAAAATGCAAAATATAGGGGGCGTTCGGTTGAGGCAGGGGTATAAGAATGAGGCAGTGAGGCACGATCTCGGCCGTCTGTGGAGTTGATCGGGCGCACGTGGTGAAGCCACGTGGCAAGAGCCGCCAAACGTGTTCACACTGCTTTTACTATTTGCATAGTGTTTTACTATTCATTGCCACGTGGCGCGCCCATAATGCACGGGGGGTTGATGGATGGCTGAGATCGTGCCTCACACTGCCTCACATTTGGGAGGCTTGCCTCATTTGAACGCTCCTCTATATATATGACCATTTATCAAAAACGCCCAAAACACTTTCTCCACCACCCTTGCAGCTCTTAATTTTCAGCTCATATCTACCTCCCCAAAACACTATGACAGAGTACTTAAGGTTGAACAAATTAAAACTCTACAAATTTGAAGAATGAAAAAAATGACAAGTACCTTCAAAAAGTGAGCCTTTCATATGTAGATCTTCCCAAAACCTAAGAAGAAGCGCTTTGCTGGAGCTGCCAGAGGATGTTCTCGACATATGGGGTGTTTTGCAGTTTAATTTCAGAGGTTTAAGGTAGGTAAAGTCGAAGGCAGAGTACATTTGGAGTTCTATTTTCTGCATTTAATATTTACGTTTACGCGACATAGGCTGATTAAAACTGTCGCGTAATCCACAAACGGTAGGTCGCCCTTTTCAATAACGAGTCAATTTCGAACTCAAAGGGTTTCTTCAATGTCAGCACCTCCTTTTGCCGTACTAATTTTAACTATTACCTGACATAATTTGTACACAAACGTCGCTTAATCCACAAATGGTATGTCGTCTTATTTAATGCCGAGTCAATTTGACACTGAAAGAGGCTGTTCAATGCCATCACTTGCTTCGCCAATCTAATTTTCCTTATTACGTGACATACTTTTAGTTGTCGCTAAATTTATGTCGCATGTAATATATAACGTGACTTATATTTTGTGTCGCTTAAAACTATGTCGCAATTATATGATAACGGGACATAAATGTTGTGTCGCTTAAAAATATGTCGCGTTAATTTGTTTATGTGACAACGTGTTTTGCGTCGCATTAAATTGTGTCGCATATTTATGATATGGCGACAAACAAGTCAAATCGTAGTCGCATATAGAGTTTTATGCGATGAACCTTTTGCGACGAGGTTCAAACTTTGTCCCGTAGAATGTAAAATGATAAAGTAGGAAACTGAAAGTTGAACCAGACAGATCGGTTCCACCGGTTGGACCGCTGTGATTTTGATTTGAACACATCCAACTGCATTACTACTCTATTTTCATTAAGAAACTTGGCTGTGTGAGCATGTGCAGCCTTCAATAATAGAGCAAGTGATTCTCTACCGGTTGCTCTATTTATCAAAACTACACATGTTCTTAAAGGAATTTTTTTTCTTTTCTATTTTGCCTTGTTTTTGAATTTCGACCTTAACAATAATGCTTTGTTTCGAGTTTGAGTTTCATGTTGACGTTGTTTTTGTTCTGATCTTCAATCAATTGGGACCGATAATACCTATCTGCTTCAAAACACTTACGTGACCATACATGTAATATTTTAAACTCAACTTGTATACAATATTAGGGTTCAATTCATGTAATGTTGTTCAAACACAAAACAAGAAAAAAGGGAGCACACAAGAATATTAACGTGGTTCGGGCAAGCCCTATTCCACGGGACCTCAACACAGTGAGATCCGTCCCAATCATCCAATAAGCAATCAACCAGTCAAGTACAACAGCACAAGTTCAGATTTAGGGCAAAAGCTAGAACTAATCTAATCGGGAATCCTAAAAGACAAAGGTTAGGGAATGGAGGGATTAAAGCCCCCTCCGAGGCCCCTGGGATGTGCAGAAACGTTGCAGACGCCGCGCACAGGAAACCCCCTTGATTTGACCAACTCCGATTGATCTTCCTGGATTCTCCAAGCTCAGACTCGAACTGGCTAGACCACCTTCAGTTGAGAGACCGTCGACTAATTCATTGAACCACTGAATTAGACGATGTCCGACCACCCTTCTGAGACTTCTCCTGACTCGAATCGCTCCATCGCTCTCTAAATTGCTCCATCGCTCTCAAGTTCTGGGTTTTTGTCTGAAGAACCCTAATTCCCAATTTCAAACCTTATAACCCCACTCCTCTGTTCGTCCAATACGCTACGTTCAAGCAGTAACGAACATAACTGCCTCCAGGCTGGAAAATGACGACGTCCACTTAATTTGGTCTTCAGCTCAAAATGACGTAGCTCGAGTAACGAAAGAAACGAACTCTCGCGCCTCAGCTCTCTTCTCTAAACGCTGTCGTTCTATTAACTTCAGCTCCTTCTTTTAATCCAAAAGCTGTCGTTTCCTTTGAAGCTCAAATGCACTTGCTTCCTGCTTGACCAAAACAACGTAGCTTTATCCTGGCCTGAGATAAACTTCAGCAGAGCTGTAACTCTTCTTCAGTCTTCCTCAGATCTTCAATCTTCAATGGCATGGGATTCAAAGGTGCTAAGCATGGCTAGATTACCTAATCTTATCCTAACAATTGCCCTCCTAATCTAGATGTGCTGAGTACCTAATCTAAATTGATTGCAATATTGGATCATTGGAAGGATCATCACCCATGAATCATTGGTCCAACCCTTCATCAAGGGTCACATTGTGCCTCCTCAATGTGCAGGAAGTTCCTGCAAAATTCAAACTTGTTAGTGGGCACAACCTTGGTTCTAAAATGTGCAGGCTTGACAACACCTAAGATTTTTTTCATTTCAAACTCTTTCATTTCTATCTTATCTCTTATGAAATGCAACCTTACATCTATATGCTTGCTTCTCTCATGGTAAACAGGGTCATGACATAAATGTAAGGCACTCTGACTATCAGTAAAGACAATAGGCACATAGCATTCATTTTCTAATTCAAGTAAAAGACCCTTAAGCCATAATGATGCTTCCTTGGCTGCTTCAGTAGCAGCTATGTACTCTGCCTCAGTGGAGGAGAGTGCCACAACTGACTGGAGCTGAGCCTTCCATGATATACAGTTCCCACACCAAGTGAAGAACAGACCACTTGTGGACTTTCTATTATCCCTATTGCTAGCATAATCAGAGTCAACATAGCCAAACAATTCAGATTTCAATCCATATCCAGAGTAAACCAAACCTAATGACTTAGTTCCACACATGTATCTAAGTCAGTATTTCATGGCCAACCAGTGAGGTTCACCAGGATTAGACATGAACCTACTTAGAACATATATGCCAAAGGCCAAGTCAGGCCTAGTGCATAACATACAGTACATGACTGATCCAACAGCCACATCATAGGGGATATTAGTCATTTTATCTTGTTCAGTTTTAGTCTTAGGACAATCATCTTTTGTTAGCATTAAGTGCCCTTCTAAGGGTACTGCAGTAGGTCTAGAACAATTCATAGCAAACTTATCAAGCACTTTTACAATGTAATCATGCTGTGACAAATACATTTTCTTGTTCTTCCTATCTCTGTTTATGCTTATGTCTAGGATTCTCTTAGCAAGTCCCAAATCTTTCATGTCAAAATTAGCTCTAAGTTCCCTTTTTATTTTCTCTACTTCAGTTTTAGAATTACTCATAATGAGTATATCATCAACATACAAAAGCAGATAAATATTCAGTTCAGGTTTTGGCCTTTTCAGGTATAAGCAAGCATCATACTTACTTCTAATAAAGCCTAAAGCTAACATGCATGAATTAAATTTTATGTTCCACTGCCTTGGTGATTGTTTTAATCCATAGATAGATTTTTGAAGCATGCAAACATGATCAGGACTAGTTTTATCAATAAAACCAGGAGGTTGACTCATATACATAGTTTCATTTAAGTTCCCATGTAAAAATACAGTTTTAACATCCATTTGATGCAATTCCCAATCATAAACTGTTGTCATAGCAAGTAACAATCTTAATGTTTTATATTTAACCACATGAGCAAATATTTCATTGTAATCTATGCCTTCCTTTTGATTATAACCCTTAGCTACTAGTCTTGCTTTGAATCTTGGAGGATCAGTTGGTGTACTGCCCTCCTTGATCCGAAAGACCCATTTACTACCAATAACCTTAGCATTTTCAGGTTTAATGACTAGTTTCCAAGTGCCAGTGTTATGCATAGATTCAATTTCCTCACACATAGCCAATTTCCACTTATCACACTCTTTACTAGTTAATGCATCATGAAGAGTTTCAAGAGTAACATACTTCACATCACTAGCAACAAGAAGAGCATATTCAAACAAGTTAACAGATTCAGCCATGTTCACATATTTCCTGTTGGTTTTCTAACTCTAGGAGTTCTATCTCTTGCTAATACATAATCAGTCAAATCAGGTGCATCATACTCAGAACTTTCAGTCACAAGATCACTACCAGATGATATATGGGTGTCAACCATGTGACCTACATTATCAGAGATATGGATGGAATGACTTATCTGATCCGCAAACTGAGGAGGAGAGTATTCCACAATTGGGGAATTTTCCGCAGAGTTGTCCACTTCTTGCGGAGAATTGGGAACTTGAGTTTGAGGAGGTGTTTCCAAATCTGGAACAGGTGGGAACACCTCATTTGCTTGATGGTTATGTCCACCATCATCTTGGTTATCCTCATTAGCATCAGGAGTCCACCAGAGATGTCCACCAGGGACAAAACTCTGATCAGTGGTCTCAATGTCTTGGTCAGTACTAGAGGTACCTGCACCAGAAAAATCAACAGTTAGTTTAGCCTTGAAATGATACTCATCTTCATTAAAAGTCACAGAACTAGCAGTTATGACTTTATAAGGACAATGCCTAACTAACAGCAATTTATAGCCTTTCACACCCAAATGATATCCAAGCAAAACAGCCTTCTCAGCTCTAGGATTGAGCTTGCCCTGCACAGAATGTGCATAGCAAGTGCAACCAAAGGGCTTTAAATGGCTTAAAGATGGTTTTCTACCAGACCATAGCTCTTGGGGGATTTTAAAATCAATGGATGAACAAGGAGATCTATTCACCAAGTATGCAGCAGTCATAACAGCTTCACCCCATAAAGATTTCTTAAGACCAGAACTGATTAACATGCATCTAGCCCTCTCTAATAATGTTCTATTCATCCTCTCAGCTATACCATTCTGCTGAGGGGTCCCTGGTACGGTTAAGTGCCTCCTAATGCCATGGTTTTTACAGAAATCATTGAAATCATTGTTGCAGAATTCCATACCATTTTCTGTCCTTAATCATTTAAGTTTAGAGTTAGTTTGGTTTTCAACAAGAGATTTCCAATTCAGAAAATGATCAAATACTTCAGTTTTAGATTTAAGCAAATATATCCAAACTTTCCTAGAGAAATTATCAACCAATGACATAAAATACAATCTACCACCAACTGTGGGCACTTGGGCAGGGCCCCAAGATCACTATGAACATATTCAAGAGGAGCAGTAGCAATCATGTTAGATCTTTTAAAAGAATGAGCAATTTTCTTGCCTAAGATACAATTTTCACAAAATGGCAGATTCACTGGTTTTTTAGGCAACAAACCATGTTCAAACAGTTTATGCAAGCCTTTATTTCCTATGTGGCCTAGTCTAGCATGCCGTAGTTTTGTACATTTAAGGTCCTTGTCATCTGATTTAGCATGGTTAACTTTAGGTGGAGAAACAAGATAATATAAGCCACCAGTTTTAGTAGCTTTACTCACAACTGTCCCATTTCTAGAAATCTGTCTAATTCCATTTGCAGAATTAATTGTGCAACCTACATCTTCTAAGGCTGATTCAGATATTAGATTTCTTCTAAGATTAGGAACCCAACTTACCTTTTGCAGAGTTCTAACCTTACCATCAAACATTTTAATAGGGACAGTTCCTACACCTTTTATTTTCAAAACAGTTTTATCACCTAGTTTAACCTCTCCTCCATCATACAAATCTAGTTTATCAAACAAGTGTTTATGAGGAGATGCATGCATTGTACAACCAAAATCAAGGATCCATGAATAATCAGTAAAAGCACCAGAACTAACAAGGCATTCATTATCATATCCTGACCCAGACTCACACACATTGGACTGACTAGTTTGTTGCTCATTTTATTGTTTGTTTCCCTTATATTTTCCACTCTTAATATGATCCTTTTTCTTTTGGCAGTGATTAGCATAATGACCAATATTATTGCAGTAAAAACATTTTACTTTGGAGCCTTGTGGCACCATTTATGTCATTTTTATCAGGCTGCCTAGGGACATTTTGGGAGTTGTAATTAGGTTTTTCAGACCTATTACCCTTAGAGGAAAACTTCTTTTTACTCTTAAACATCATCACTTCATTCTTAGCTTCTGTTCTATAACCAGACCTAGTCTTAAAAACCTTTAAAGTCTCATTCTTCTGAGTTATCATATCAATGGTTTTAGTTAGAGTTAACTCATCCCTAGCATATTGAATAACATCCTTAACAATATCAAACTGATGGGGAAGGGAATAAAGGATAATCACAGCAAGATGTTCTTCTTTAATTGTATCTTTACATCTATCTAAGTCTTGGGTAATTCTAAGAAAGATGTCAAGATTTTCTTGAATGGTCATATGAACATCCATTTTAAAAGTGAACAATCTGCCTAGAAGTGAAATCCTATTAGGGAGAGATGTGGACAAGTATTTTTCTTCTAACTTTTCCCAAAGTTCCTTAGGATCATTTATGGTCATAACTTGTCTAGCAACATTGTGTGTTAGCCTCATAATAATTTCAGAATGAGCTACATCCCTTATTTCTTTCTTAACATCATCAGTGGTGTTAGTTGCCCATGTATCCTTTAAGGACCTATAGCATTTTTCCTTAATAAGAATAGCTTTCATCTTAAGTTTCCACATAGAAAAATCAGTATTGCCATCATATGGCCTAAGTTTAGAGGGATCAGCCATGACACACAGCAGGCAGCAAGAAAGACAGACCAAACAAGGGAAAAATCACAAAAACAGGGGAGCACTTTGATCAAACAGTCAAGCAGACTATGCAGCACAAAGAATGACCCCAAGAGCTATCACACACAGCAGAATAATGTGGTCTAGTGCCCGTCCAGGTTCAACAAGCCACAGGGCGGAACCGACAAGGACACCAAACACAATTATGACCCAAGAATCGAATTTGGCACCAAGATCAACAATGATAGATGCCAAATTTGCTCTGATACCACTTGTAATATTTTAAACTCAACTTGTATGCAATATTATGGTTCAATTCATGTAATGTTGTTCAAACACAAAACAAGAAAAAAGGGAGCACGCAAGAATTTTAACGTGGTTCGGGCAAGCCCTACTCCACGGGACGTCAACACAGGGAGATTCGTCCCAAATCTCAATCATCCAATAAGCAATCAACCAGTCAAGTACAACAGCACAAGTTCAGATTTAGGGCAAAAGCTAGAACTAATCTAATCGGGAATCCTAAAATACAAAGGTTAGGGAATGGAGGGATTAAAGCCCCCTCTGAGCCCCCTGGGATGTGCAGAAACGTTGCAGACGCCGCGCACAGGAAACCCCCTTGATTTGACCAACTCCGATTGATCTTCGTGGATTCTCTAAGCTCAGACTCAAACTGGCTAGACCGCCTTCAGTTGAGAGACCGTCGGCTAATTCATTGAACCACTGAATTAGACGATGTCCGACCACCCTTCTGAGACTCCTCCTGACTCGAATCGCTCCGTCGCTCTCCAAATTGCTCCGTCGCACTCGAGTTCTGGGTTTTTGTCTGAAGAATTCTAATTCCCAATTTCAAACCTTATAACCCCGCTCCTCTGTTTGTCCAATACGCTGTGTTCAAGCAGTAACGAACATAACTGCCTCCAGGTCGGAAAACGACGACGTCCACTTAATTCGGTCTTCTGCTCAAAACGACGCAGCTCGAGTAACGGAAGAAACGAACTCTCGCGCCTCAGCTCTCTTCTCCAAACGATGTCGTTCTATTAACTTCAGCTCCTTCTTTTAATCCAAACGTTGTCGTTTCCTTTGAAGTTCAAATACACTTGCTTCCCGCTTGACCAAAATGACGTAGCTTTATCCTGGCCTGAGATAAACTTCAGCAGAGCTGTAACTCTTCTTCAGTCTTCCTCAGATCTTCAATCTTCAATGACATGGGGTTCAAAGGTGCTAAGCATGGCTAGATTACCTAACCCTATTCTAACAATACATGATTGGAATATGAAACTTATATGTGAGTTGTTTTTATGAAGATCGATATTGTCAGTACCATTCTCGATGAAAAATAAGAAAATCGATCAATATTGGCAATGTCGGTCTCATGAGAAACCCGAACTCAAAATACGATATTGAAACTGAAACTCAAAACTAAGAAGAAAAAAAGTTTCTCGTATTAAATCCATACCACCATTACCTTATATATGTTGTCAGTGACACCATTTTCTTTAGAAGTTTTCCCAGATTGAACCAGCTTGAAGGCCCCAAAGGCTGGTATGACCTGCACGAAATCACCATCTCTTTCTCGCTGTAAATATTATGAGATATTCACAATACCCGAATTAATTCATTAATCATATTGACAACACTTTAATACCATTCAGTTTCGAATCTTGATGAGGGAAGAAAAAAAGAAGATAGACTACACTCGTCATGTCTTTCGTTTGATTGCTTCTTAGTTCTTACTTCTTACCAAACCAGACTTAAGTACTGCCAGACGATCGACTCTCTAAATATTCTCTGCATCCACAGGTTAGTTTCAGTTCATTGTAGTTGGTAGAATTCTAGATTCACCTACCTGGGCATCTTTATTTTTTCCTAATCACTTTACGGCTATTGAAGTACAATATTAACAAATGGACGTACCACAGATCATGCCTACTACTGTAATAGTAGATAAAAACATTTACCAAAACGACAGTACTACAGAACATGCCTATACAGTATACGTACAGATACAATACTTAAAATCTGATATGAGGTAATCTAATGTTGGGATCATAATGTAAATTATGTGATGTGTATGCTATTATAATTTATAAGTCGTATATTAAAATGATCTATTTTATAATTGACTTTAGAGTATAATTAAAGTCATGATCATAGAAATATAGTGTGTGTAGTTACCGGTTTGATAATTACACTTCTTTTGAGGGGAAGAATTTGTAATTATCGAAGCAGTTATGTACAACGTTATATATGGTAGTGGCCCCCGGTCTTACGCACTTAATTTCAGTATCATTCTTCTCTCGAAATCTTACTGGTAAAGGGTTGTGTGGAAAGGCTGAAAGATCCACTACGGTGATCATCAAAGAGTTCAGAGTCATCAACGGAGGTTTGTTCATTTTCTGTATTTTCTGTATACTTGATTAACACGATTTGGTATTATGATCTTTGGGTATGAATTTATTCTAACAGGGTTTATATTGGGTATGAAAAGTATAAAGCTAGAAAACTGCTTTGCCTCTGACTTTTTTAACATTCATATTGCTGTCTTCAACAAGCCACATTTGCTAATTATATAATATTTATATTAACAATACTAGTGTCATATGAGTACTTAGGTAAGCTGTTGGGGTATTCTAATTGACCATGATTATCAGATTATTTATGTAAGCTATGATCAACAACAATAGAGAAGGCTGGATTTAGTTGGTGCTCACTGATAAAATTGTTAACTACAATTTGTTTGATGTTAGCTGATGTCTGGAGTGATCTCATGAGCATCTAGAAGGTTCAAACAGTTGACCGAAAACAAAGGGCCGATTCCTCCCTCCTGAGCAAGTTACATGAGTCAGATTTAATCATCTCTCCTGCCATAAAACATGTGTTAGAGTTTCAAATGACAAAAGAGACGGATGTCTTGAATGGTACATGTATGCAGAGAGTCTATATCAGACATCAATGTATATCTCAGCGAACTCAAATCATTTTCCATCCTAATACATTCAGCCAGAAAACAGATCCCACTGATTTCAGGGTAAATTTTGCGCGAAAAAACAAATCGTAGAATGATGTTCCATTTCCCAACTGTGGCAATCAAATACGCAGCTCTATTAGATAATTTCTCTAATGTTTCTACACTGATTTTCAAACTATAACTTACCGCTTTGATTCTTCACCAAGTTCTGCTGTTATACCAGTTAATCAAATCAATTTAGTTAAAGTATTACCGGCTAAGGTTTCTTATAAGTTGAAATATTCTCTGATGACCTTTAATAAACTTACTCATCTGGAATAAGGGTTTTAAAACTGGAAGCATATAGTAAGCGGCCATTGAGATATTAAATTAGTTCATGAGATGGAAATAACTAATCGTGCCTAGTTGACATCTGTGGCTGCTACCTCTCTGTATGATTTCAACTTCTTCCGCATTATACCGAATAAATTCAAGATCGACTAAATGATATGTTTGATTTTCTAAATTCTTAAACAAATAATTTTGCAGATTACTTCAATTGTGATACACAAAGAAGGATAAATAATAAGAAATTAAATGAAGAAAACTAGAATACAGAATCGCAGTTCATGACGATGGCTTGAAAGCATGCCTTCCACATTGCATACCTAACCAAGGTTATTAAAGGTGTATATTTTTGTCAGTTATACATGAATGGATGATTACAAGGTCCACAGTTTTGAATGTGTCTAGAGAAGAGCAGTTGGGCTATCTTACTCAGTGTCTCATTTATCACCCACAAATATGCAGAATTCTCTACTCTACATTGCCATTTTTACTCCATATTCCCTCATTCCAAATTTAGAATCAGATGGAACCAACAGAAAAAGTGTTTACGTCTAATAAATGGATGTTGAGTCATTCACCTGTGTTAACACCGTCCAGTTTGAGCTGAGCCACACAAAAGATAAACCAGTTCCAGCTTCAGTCTCATATGCGACCTTTGCTCTTCTAGGCAACAAGTATTTATAATGACTTTGTATTAACCTGTATTTACAATTGAAACAAATCATGACTATACTGGTTGCTTAATCAATAATGCATCAAACTAACTAATCTTTAAAATATTTGAAGTTTGAGCTAGTTGCTCCTTAACTGCAACATGCAAGTAATAATTAGTAATCTACAACAGACATGAAACTTCAAACCACTATGGGCAGACATTCAGTCTATTCACAATCAGCAATCAGCATATTAAATCTACTAAACAAAGTGACAAACTGAGATAATAATTACCCGAACAAACCTGCACGTCTCAGAGGTGGCAACTGCATTAAGGATCACATTCTCAACCATAGCCGCCCTTCAGTGATGGAGAAGCTATAACTGGCTTGATTCTAAAACCAGAGGCTCTCCTCTTCCAGCCTAAATTAAAAATAAAATAAAATCATTCATTATCTCTGCTTAGCTAGCTTCTCTAGCTGTTTTAAGCATTATTTATTAATTCTGTAACGACAAAGGCCTTGTAATATAATGACAAGCTTTATATTATAATCTACACGTAACAGGCTCTATCTATATCTCAGTAGGTAACTGCATAAATACATACATTAACATATAATACTAGTTGAACAAATAGCTACCAAAATTCATACGTTATCGGCAGGGTTTCAAAATCTTGCTAATATTTGAAGTAAATTTGTCTCAACTACTCTCAGCTAAAAGCACCTCAAACAAGGGTAAAAGTTGTTGAATCTGTGAGGCCGAATGTTTTTATTTTTTACCACCTCATCATTCTCTTATTAATCTTATCATCCATCCATCTCCAAGTGTATGAAGCATCAAGAAAGAAAGACATGGGGTGTGCATGATATGGTACTTGGTTAGGAAGCACAACACAGGAGTATTCAGATTGAGAAATTTGAAACAGTTAAATCACCTCAGAATAGGAGTTATGAGGACTCCTTCAATTGGCAGCTGCTCCAGAAAATCAAACTACTCTCGCACCTCAGTCGAAATTCCAGACAACTATGGCGTTGGAGGTGCAATGTTACCTGTCTTCCTCCACGATCTCGGCGCAAACGATCATCATGATTTGGTTGAGGTGACTTTGGAGCTTGAGCCAGATAACTCAGTTGTTCTACGCAGCGTAGCACCGGCATCAACAACAGGAAACTCCCCCATTGCCACAGATAGCAACCTGGTTACCGAATTTCTAACAAGGAGTCTATCAGCCACATCGAAATTACGTCGTAAATTCTCATGGATAAGATCACCTTCAACGAGAACTACAAACTCAGAATCATCAGAGGTAGAAGGACCAACGCTGGCTATCTCTGCTCGCGATGCACGAAGACTCACTGCACAGCTTCAAAGGACACGATCCAGTGCACAGCAAGCGCTGAAAGGGCTTAGGTTCATCAGCAAAACCACTATTGCCGGAGCATCCTCTGATGCCAACCAACTTTGGAAGAAAGTGGAGTCTAGGTTTTCTGCCTTGGCCAAGGACGGTTTACTGTGCAGACAAGACTTTGGTGAATGTATAGGTACAAATTTTAGGCTTCTTTCTCTGGCAGACGAACGAGACACGGGCTGATATGTGACTGTTGCAGGAATGCATGACTCGAGGGAGTTCGCAGTTAGAATATTTGACGCGCTGGCAAGAAGGAAGAGGCAAAGGTTGCAGAGGATCACCAAAGATGAACTTTATGACTTCTGGCTGCAGCTTTCAGATCAAAGCTTTGATGCTAGACTTCAGATTTTCTTCGACATGTAAGAAACTTCAACTTGATTGATCTTCATTATTGTACCACTACCGTTGACTTGTCTTGAATCAAATCAATCTGCAGGGCTGATAGCAACGAGGATGGAAGAATAACCAGAGATGAAATCCAGGAGGTGAATATGTCATAATATTTTTCAAGATTTGCCTGACAGCATAAAATTGGCATAGCTTACAATCAAAACTCAATGGATTCTCTCCTCTCCAGCTGATAATGCTAAGCGCATCAGCCAATAAATTGTCACAATTAAAGGAGCAGGCAGAAGAATATGCTACCTTGATCATGGAGGAGTTGGACCCTGAGAACCTTGGTTACATAGAGGTAATTCTCTGCCACAAGATTGACTTATGTGTAGCCCTCTCTTGTGCTGTTGAATTGACAAGTCCACGGTATTACAGCTATGGCAGCTAGAGACGTTGTTGCTGCAGCGAGATGGATATATGGACTACAGTAAACCACTGAGCATGACAAGTGTAGGCAAATCTCATAACACGAGTTCATTCATGCCTAACAATCTTCTGCGGAAGATGATTTTTGCAATTAGATGTAGCATAATGGAGAACTGGCAGAGGACCTGGATTTTGGTGCTCTGGGTGCTGGTAATGGCGGCACTCTTCTCATGGAAGTTTTACCAGTACAAGAATAAAGCAGCTTTCAAGATTATGGGTTACTGCTTGGCCACGGCTAAAGGAGCGGCAGAAACTATAAAGCTCAACATGGCCCTCATCCTTTTACCTGTCTGTCGAAATACAATAACTTGGCTTCGATCTACCAGAGCCAGGTTGTTTGTACCTTTTGATGACAACATAAATTTCCACAAGGTAAGAGGTCAAATTGCTCCATTTCAATGTAAATGGAGCTACGCATAAGCATGTACATCAAATAAAACATTGTTTTACAGTATAGAGATACCTTAAGGAGCTATTTATGGTAAACTATACTTGCCATTAGGTTTGGGGAATGAATCCTCATGGTTGAATCAGTGACTGTTCAGTCAATAGCTGTAAGCAGTAAAATAGGGATGAACTGATATGAAATTTTCCTGGGAAAAATAGTCCTGGAGTAACTGATTTTTCCTCTTAATATCATCCTAACAGGTGGTTGCATGTGCAATCGCTGTCGGGGTCATCCTCCATGCAGGGAATCATTTAGCATGTGATTTTCCTCGCCTGGTCCATTCGAGTCCTGAAGAATTTGCTCCTCTAGCATCCATGTTCAACAACAAAAAACCAAGTTATGGGGACCTGCTAACTAGTATAGCAGGCGTCACTGGCATTATCATGGTGGTATTTTTGGTCATTGCATATACACTAGCAACTAACCGGTTTAGGAGAAATGTTGTGAAGCTGCCCTCACCATTAAACAGAGTAGCTGGCTTTAATGCATTTTGGTATGCTCATCACTTGACGGGGCTTGTTTATGTCTTGTTATTCATTCACGGCAGTTTCTTATTCTTAGTCCAGAAATGGTACCAAAAGACGGTGAGTAATAAGTTGGCACTCTTTTTTCAAGTATTCAGATCATCTTTATCTATAAGCAATCAAGCTTCTGATCAACTCTTATAATTTACCTTCTCTACAGACTTGGATGTACATCTCTGCTCCATTGTTGCTCTATACAGCAGAAAGAAGCCTGCGGACATGTAGATCAGAATATTTCTCAGTCAAGACTATGAAGGTATTACGCACGAAAGTAACAAAAAACAAGAGTGTCAAAAGGCATATTACAGACCACTATAAATGTTTACAACTGTAGCCCTGTACTGGTTGCACATCTCTTTTTGATATGTACTTGTGCTTATCCATTGTTCAAACCTACTCATATTGCTATTGGGGTTTTCCAGGTATTAGTTCTTCCTGGAAATGTCTTGAGATTAGTCATGTCCAAGCCACAAGGATTTAAATATGAAAGTGGTCAGTATATCTTTCTACAATGTGCAGCGATCTCCCCGTTTGAATGGTGTGTGTGAGCAGTCTACTACGTAATACACAAATTTGTTTCGTAAACAAAAATGTTCACTTATCTACCATTTAATGGGTATACAGGCACCCATTTTCCTTGACTTCGGCCCCGGGAGATAATTACCTCAGTGTCCACATACGAATGGTTGGGGACTGGACACGAGAACTGAAGAAAGTCTTCACAGAAAGTCGTAATTCATTGCCTGAGCGTGCCAAGTTTGGCCAAGTAGCTAAATATGATCAAGACGGGTAATATTATTAGTAGGTGAATGTCTCTCTTACCAAAAATGCAGATGTGATATCTACTTTGAACCATCCACTAAAGTATTTATCAATGTAGTGTACCTAAGCTGTTCGTAGATGGTCCATATGGCGCACCTGCACAGGAATACAAAAACTATGATGTCCTACTACTTGTGGGGCTTGGAATAGGGGCAACACCTTTTATAAGCATAATTACGGATCTTTTAAACAATGCAAGAGCTGATGAACAAATGGTACATTAGCATTAGATAGTTTTTCAATGTCCACATCTCAAATAATCTTCTCTTGAAGTACATTATCTGTTTTTGCTCAGAATCCAAGCATAGATGGGAAGAAGAAATCATTGAAGACTACAAGAGCACACTTCTACTGGATAACCAGGGAACCTGGATCTTTTGAGTGGTTTAAAGGAGTGATGGATGAAATTGCAGAAATGGATCTCAAAGTAATTCATGTTTTTATTTGATTTAATATTTCCTTTGTTTCTAAACACCTCTGCAGAGTGTTACGCTCCTTTTTTCTCCATAAACCTCACTGTGGTGGTATGTTACTCATTTCTATTTTTATCAAATTGACAGGGTCAGATTGAAATGCACAACTACCTGACAAGTGTTTATGAAGAAGGAGACGCAAGATCTACCCTAATAACAATGGTACAAGCTCTCAATCATGCCAAGAATGGTGTTGACATTCTATCGGGTACTCGGGTAAGACACATTTTGCCAAGCTTTATATTTTTCATCAGAAACTAACTCTAAACACTAAATAAGATTAGAATGAAAGAGAGAAAAGCAGTCAGTATCAGCACCATATTGTTTGTTAATCTGACTATTCTCGGATCCTCTATATTGTTTCTGGACAAATATATACAGGTCAGAACACACTTTGCGAGACCAAATTGGAGAGAGGTGTTCATAAAGATAGCTTCAAAATATCAGTTCGCCACTGTAGGTAAAGAATATGCACCTTAAACTTGCTCATCCATAACCTTCCATCTTTTTGTAAGGTCCTCGCCAATAACAGCATCCTACATAGATCAGATATCAGAAATGATTCAAAAAAAAATCTCATAAGAAGAGAAGAAAAAACAAATAACAACAAATAATTGGAAATCATAAATTAATTTTGCTAATTTCGCAGGGGTCTTTTACTGTGGAATGCCAGTCTTAGCAAAGGAATTGAGGAGTTTATCACAAGAAATGAGTCACAAGACAACGACACGTTTCGAGTTCCACAAAGAATACTTCTGAAAACTTATATACCTAGTTCCTAATCTCACAGGTGATCGTTTCTCTGAATTCAGGGAGATCATGACAATTACATATACCATTCTCATACACATTTGTATATCATGTAGTCTCCAATATAAGAAAAAAATAATAATGAGAATAAAAACTGTAAAAGAGAGTTCCAAGGTGTTGGAACTAAATTTTATTTTCCATATAAATAGATAATATGAGTCTCTTTCGTTTTAAAAAGTTACATTACGCGACACAATTTCACAGCTCTCATGAGATGGTAAGCTCCGAGGAGCTACCAGTCAAACTCACTCCACCAAACTAAAGGCAATGACTTGCGCAACAAACAACTACAGCGGAATCCAAGAATCGCATACCAAAATCCACACAATCAACACTTACATCGATCACAGATAATCGATTCATCGAAGTTAGCTAATAGATACAACTTAAGACTACAACAAACATGTCCGCGATTCGGCTCACAAAATCACAAGCTTACACAGAAGGCTGTTGTTAACAGAGAAAAAGTGTGAAGGAGTTAAAAATTGAAACCTCTTATACGTCCGGCGATAGGAGTGATGATCGATCGGGAAACCGAGCGGAGCATCGGCGAGAACTTCGCTCCCGAAATTCAAACGTCTTCCGAAAACAAAACCAAGCCTTCACTCCTCGACTCGAAGTGGTTGATCTCATCAAACGGTGTCGTTTGGAGAAATAGCTATTTTGGGAACAGGCCTTGTTTGGCTGTACGAATAGCAGAAAACAACAATGTAGAGAGAGAGAGAGAGGCCTGGCGCCTGGCCAGCAATTTCCCACGCCAAGAAAATCCAATCCATCTCGCATCTCCATCTTCATTTCACCATTGATTAATTTGATCATTTTCATTTTCTGCTTCCTTATCACCCTAAAGAAAAGTTACAATCTTTGGGCATCAGATATGGCGTCTCTCTCACTTTCACTCCCCCTGTCCACCAAACCTTCCACTCTCTCAAACCACCTCAACTCCAAAACCCCAAAACCTCCAATTCCACAGACCCTCATGCTCGGTCCTGGCTCATCGCAATCCCAGTTTTACGGCCTCAAGCTCTCAACTTCCTTATCTTACAAAACCCCATCAGCCCCTTTTCAAAGAAATTCAATCTTTGCTAAGGTACATTGCTTTGTCTGAGTTTGATGTTTATGTCAGGGTTGATGTGGAGTTTTGGAGATTAGGGTTTTCTGTTTGTGTGTTTAATGGAATGCAGGTTACGAAGGGAAAGACGCCGCCGCCATTTACGTTGAAGGATCAGGAAGGGAGGAGTGTCAGTTTGTCCAAGTTTAAAGGGAAGCCTGTGGTTGTGTATTTCTATCCTGCTGATGAAACTCCCGGATGCACCAAGCAGGTAATTTTTTGAAACTCCCGCCGCCATGTGGTTGAATTTTGTTTTGGTTCCGTGTTTAGTTGGTGTCGATATTTCTTCATGCTTTATCTTTATATGATAGACTTCAAATTGATTTTTGATGATGTTCGGGTTTTGTAAATTTATATTTCTTGGTGCCTTGGCTGCATCATATCATTTGTAAAAATTCCCCAATTGCTATATATCACAGTTCACAACATATGTTTTTAAAAAACAATGTTTCTGCTGACTGGATGCCTACATGGCATTCGTCGGCATTTATGTGTTAAGTTTAAAAAATACCATCGATTTGACCAATTGTTTCTTGGTCAAACCATCACACAGGTGGCGATATGCTGTCAATATGAAATTGAGCAGCAGCGCTTCCCCTCATCCATATTCCCTTTTTATCTGCAAATTATGGGTCCAGTCAGCAAAATATTTGATTATTGAAACATACCGTCACTTTTTCTTGAAGTAGCGTGGCATATGGGGAATCATTTTTGGTGTGTGGCCTTTTAAGAAATTTTTCTTCAAATATCGTAGTTGAATCATATGGTGATAGTAATTGTATCACGTATTCTGTGTTTGGCGGTGTTGGGTCCTAAAATGTTGTGTTTCCTTTAGGGGCTATTGAAAATCAATATTCATTTTTCTGTTGAAAAAGTAATGACAATGCATTCCATTTTTTGGGTTTGTTGCATTTTTATTGCTTCTAGTGTTTGGCAGCATAATGAAGACAGGCTCTTAAACTTGTGTGTGATGTGATTATTCACTGACTTTTTTCGATCTTAGGCATGTGCGTTCAGGGACTCGTATGAGAAGTTTAAGAAAGCTGGAGCTGAGGTTGTCGGAATCAGTGGAGACAGTGCAGATTCTCACAAGGTATACCTAGCAAAAAAAATTAAAAGTTTGTCGACACCTCTGACGAGATTCATTGTGCTTAACACTTAGAAAAGCATTTTTGATGTACGCAGGCGTTTGCCAAGAAATACAAACTGCCATTCACATTGTTGAGCGATGAGGGCAACAAGGTCAGAAAGGAGTGGGGAGTGCCCTCAGACTTGTTTGGAACATTACCTGGGAGAGAGACATACGTTCTCGACAAGAATGGTGTTGTTCAACTCGTGTACAACAACCAGTTTCAACCTGAAAAGCACATTGATGAGACATTGAAACTGCTTCAGAGCCTCAAGTAAAAGAGGCTTGGTGCTCGAGGTACTTGTCATCTCTGTTATTAAATTTATTTTACTTTGTGGATAGACTTTGTAATTTGTATCATCTTGTTTATAAATCTTGTCGCAAATCGCGTCCTAAGTATCCCTAAGCACAGCTTGTGGATCAAACTTCCTCTACTTCCGCATATTCAATAATGAAATGCTGAGACTTTTATCCTCTGTTATTCTGGTTTAGAGAATCAAAATTTGATTTGAGAAATGTTAAACACACCGAAACGCGGTGTACACTGACCAATAAAATGATCGAAATATCCTTCTTTTTCTTTGTAGAGATTGTTGATTTTATAGTAAATGTAAATGTGAAGGGTTTGTATCTTAAACCATACAATAATAGAGAGCTAAGAATTTGTTGCTATTTCTTATATTAAAAAAGACAGGTATTGTTTAAAAGTATTGAACTATAAGAGTAAAGATCACATGTTACGGTGAGAAATGAGATTTGATCAAATAAAAATAGAGATTTGATCAAATAAAAATCACATTTAAATATAAAAACTATATAAACAATCTAAAAATTTGGCACGTCGACCAATCATAATTTGGAACACTTTTTGTAAATAAATTTTTTTTAAAACGGACTTATTTAAAAATACATAATATATGCGAGGGTATAAATATCCAAAAAAAAATAACGTTAAGTGTGAACATTATCTAACTCTAAGTCTAAACATTATCAAATAACTCTGAATTTTATAATTTGAATTAAAATTAATTAATTACAAAATTACCAAAAAAATATTTTACCTCTCAATTACGAAATATCACATGTCAACTTTTAAGGAAGTTTACAATTTTTATAAATAAATAGGATTTTTACTCTACCCATGTAAATAACTGTAAAATCTTATTTTGTATTTAGTATTTACACAATATGCTCTTTGTTTGCAGCTGTAAAGCTGTTGGTTAATGGAGCAAATGACGCTTGAGGTTCAGTAATGGCCAATGGGCCAGTTAAACCGAAGCAAACCGAACCGAACCGAACCATGCTAAGAAAAGCTACAAGGCAAGGCCAGTTTAATAAGCGTCAGCTTGTGGGCGTTAAAAATAGAACACTAGGGAATGATCAATGATGGACATAGACGGAAGGCTTGGCAAACTAAAAATAAGTGCATGTCCTGGAGCAGAGATATAAAATACAGAACGGAAAGATTAACACGATCAATTGAGTCTGGAATTGGTTGTGATTTGAGTTGAATTTTTTTTGTGTGAATAAAATGCAAAATGACACCGTACATACATTGTTTAATTCTCTATTAAATTTTATATATATATTTTTTATGGAAATTTTATACCGGATCCTCCGCAATTTTATATACATTTAATGAGAGAATATTTGTTAATAAAGAAGCATTGATAAATGATGCATTCACTACTCATTATCATTAAACTTTGTGGGAGATGGAGATGCCGGATGAGTGTACCTTAAGTGTATGGTCTGTGACCAGCGAAGCTAATGACATATCAGTTATCACAACTCAATTATAAATCTACAATAGGTGGTTCACAAGTGGCAGCAAATTGCGACAAATGAAGGGCACAAGACGAATTGGAGCATACATTTGGTGATTCATATCTTTAAACAGCTCTAGTCAATTTAGCCACTCAAAAGCTGCTCACTCACTGATTTCATATATATGTACTATGTAGACGAGAGCTCCTTAACAATGTATATGGAGGTTTAACTTATTCTTCAATTAAACCATGTCAGATTGAATTGGACATTCTGTACCATCTTGAAAAAAAAAAAATTATGGTCCTTCCTTTATCGAGCTTCTACATGGATCTGCTCTCTCATCCTTGATTACACACGAATTCTGTTGTGACTGGAAACTGCAACATTGCGATATAAAAATAGAACAGCAAGGAGAAGGCTGTGAGTTCAATTTCTGTTTTGCAATATCAGATTTGACAAGATATGAGAACGAAATACATCACCTGTGCTATTGTGACTTGCTTGTTCTGTACATGACTACTACTTGTAAGGGGCAAAAAGTATAGAAGAGTTGTGGCCGCCAAACCCAAATGAGTTTGATAGAGCTACCTTTATTTCAAGTCTTTCCTTCTTCGCTCCTACCAACACTTTTGTATCCTGCCATAATTTCAGCGGAGATCAACTCTCATATCAAACAAACTGACCGACTGACAGCAGTGAACAATATGATAGTTGGGCATCTTTATAGACTTATATTTTTCATAAATTATCATATTTTGGCTAGCTGCTATGGATCCCGAATGTTCTGTCGAAACAATATGGTAACCTATATCTATGTTCATTTTGGAAATAAATAAAGCCATGGACAATATCATACCACGCCTTCATCAGGGTCCTCGAGATTGATATTTGGATGAATCCATCCTGTCCGTATTGCCTGTGTAACACCATTGCTTGTCAATTATCTTAAGGGAGGTGATATACATTGGTTAACAAACATACAACAACTGAGTCGATAAAACACTTTCTCAGACAGCCATCTGACTTAACTCTTAGACACAGAAAGAGAAAAGTGTATGATCATGTAAATTAATGTGCAACTTCAAGCAACAAAATTTGATCACTGGTCCCAAAGAGCCCGACTTAGAAAAGGATATGTGAACACAGAAGTGTCAAGCTGTTGGTTCACCTGAACTGTCGCAACAGCTTCCACTGCACCAGCAGCTCCGAGTAAGTGCCCAATCATAGATTTTGTCGAGTTGACTCTCAACTAATAACATATAAGAAAATGTTAGTATGGAATATGCCCCAAGTCAAAAACATAAATGTGACGAAAAAAATATGTATGCCAAGTACCTCTGGATTTTGTCCAAAGCAACGCATCAAAGCTTGATATTCTTTTAAATCTCCGGCTGGTGTTGAAGTAGCATGTGCATTAATGTAGTTCACAGCTTCCCTAGATACTCCAGAATTTTTCAATGCTTTCTCAATGCAGAGAATAACACCAAGTCCTAATTGACATCGGATACATATTAAGAACACATACAACAACACAATGATTATAAAGAAGTCCATATTCAGCTTGGAAGGGAGTTGGGTGTATGAATATTGGATACATGTCTTAGTGACATCATGTTTTAGAGCTCAATTATTTAGTCCACCATGCTGCACTTGAATTATGAGTTATGATTTGAAATATAAATTAGCCATCAGTACATTTTACTAATGCAGTGATAAGATTTTGCCTTTATATACATACAATATGCTGGTAAAGTTAAAAGACAATAACTGTTACTTGGATTTAGAGTCAGCCATGTATCACAATGCAATCTGGGCCGACATTCAACCTAACACAAACTTATAGAAGGGCAAATATGATTATGTGAATAGTGAAACAATCTGACTGCACGGACACGGATATAACTTTTCAATTTTTCTTTTCAAAACATGTTTCATAGGCATAATGGCAGATCCCATTAACAAATAAGAGCCTGAATCCTAGAAACTGTTACAAATGATCCACAGAATTACCTTCTGGGTGTGGTTCAGTCATGTGATAGGCATCAGAAGTGAAACTTCCCCCCAAAAATTCTGCATATATGGTTGCACCTCTACTCTGCAAAACCAAGAGTTACACATGAATATTATAAGAAAAGTAGTGGAAAAGAAGATTATTCACATTAAAGACTTAAAGAGCATAGAAAGAACATATAGGAGATTTGTTGCATTTGCCACACCTTAGCATGTTCCAGTTCTTCCAGTAAAAGAACTCCAGCTCCTTCTCCCATGACAAACCCATCACGAGTCTGTTTCAGATATACAATATTAAAGATTTACTAAATAAAAGTAATAACTACTGAATATCATATGATCAGAAAACTGAAACCAAATGAGAGTACGTTAATGCATATTTTTAAAAATGTAACAAATAAATAAAGAAAGATGGTAACGAGGAGAGTACTGCACTTGGCTAATTTGAATCTAATATACAAGGTACATCACACCTTCCCACTCGAAAGAACATATGACTACAAAGTTGCACTGGTTACAAGTGGATTATACAGATCCAATAGTTTGAAATGTAAATAGTACCGAGTCCCAGGGGCGTGAAGCTTTGGCGGGTTCAGCATTTCTTTGTGAAAGAGCTCTACACGCTACAAAACCCCCAAGGCCTAAACAGCAACAAACAGCAATGACACACTAAGGACAAATAGTAGCATAATATGAAGAGAAAAAAAAAGTTGGATCATAACCGATCGATCTTCATGCACTTACCAATGGGTATAACAGCTGCATCCGAACCACCAGAGAGCATCATATCCTGCCAGTAAAATATATTATTGGAATGCAAGAGTCAACTATTGACATTCTCAAAACCAATTCACCAGCCCAGATGATGATTACACAATCAATATACACGATGTCTTACTAAAGAAGATCACATACAGCTTCTCCTCTGATTATATGATTAGCAGCATTAAGTATACAGAAGTTGCTGGTGGCACAAGCAGTTGATATTGAATAATTGGGGCCCATCCACCCCTGAAATTCAGTAAGAAGACACGGATATGAGTTCGTTACGTGTCATTGGTATTTCTCAATGGATCAGCTACTCAATGATAATATATTTGTGCTGACCAGATCCATAGCAAGCATGGCAGATCCCATGTTTGTAGTTGCAAAAGGAACACAAAAGGGATTCATCTTTTTGTATGACACTCGTAAAGCTTCTATGGCATCATAAAAGACCTGTTCAAAAAAAGAAAGGAACGGATTAGCAATCGATAATGCATCGAGATCATAGTTCTAGCTGGGCAATAGGATGTCCCAGGGATTGGTTTTCGTGATAGTGTACATTGAACCACGTATGTAAATGTAAAAGGTAGGCTCTAGCATACAGTTATATGCTGGAATTCAACAATAAATCAGCAGAGGCCTCATGCATTCCATGCTTATTAACTGGCATGCTTATCTAGCTACATTTGCAATATGACCGTAACATATATATTTTCTCTTCGCCAGCATACATAGACAATGCTAATGCTATTTAGATTTTACCTTCATCCCACCCATGCCAGAGCCAATCAGGACTCCACACCGTGTTTTATCCAGTTTGTCCATTTCATCTACTGTTAAGCCGCCATCTACTAAGGCTTTCTTGCCAGCAGTCATCAGGTAAAGCATGAATTTATCCATCCTCCTGGAAAACTTGGGTGCTACCCATCCATCTGTGGAAAACTCCTTGATCTCTCCAGCAATTTTCTGAGACATGAAAAAGTATCAAGCGGAATTCTGAAGGGCGTACTTTCACAGTAGAGTGAGAGATATATATATATATGAGAATTACTGTGGGGAACTGGGCGCAATCAAAAGTCTCAATCTCACTTATGCCACTAACTCCATCAAGCAGATTATTGTAGAAGACATCTGGTTCATGACCGACCGGGCTCACTACACCCAGCCCTGTAACAACCACTCGTCGTTGCGTAGAAGAATGCTTCTTTTTGCTTGTTACTTCCTCAGCGGGCTGCACGGCTACAGTCATGGCCTCTCCTAAACAATGTACATGCTACCAGGTCAGTCCATGAAATAAGCAAATGAGAACAAATCCAGAGTAATTGCAGGATAAAGTCACACGGAAGTCCTAGCATGATCACACAAGCTTAAGTCTTAATAAAAATAAAATCATTCAAACAACACTTCGTCAGCTTGTTCAAATGTTGAACTTCAAGTACACCATTAATCTATCCTCTTATAGCTGCAATTAACTGGCATAAACCTGTTGGAACTATCAACCTGCCTGGACTAATAGATCGCTATCCCAATCCCCTTGCTGAAACATTTTGCATTCAAAAAGGACAGAAGAACAATCCAAAACCAACTCAATCAAAGAGCATAAAAAATCCATTTCAAATCTAAGAATATGCCAATGCGAGTATACGAATCAACTCAAGCATACAGACAAAGCAGGAATCAAAATCAACATAACAGCCGAACGACGTTACCAGAACGAACGGCACGATTGGCAGCACGGCGCTGCTGCCGATTAAAACTAACATCCGTCGATCCAAAGAGCGACGAAATGCCAATCCCGGAAAACTCGTTACACGGCTCCAACGAGCTCATGAGCCCCTGAAAACTAGATCCACAGAAAGCCGAAATGGAGGAGGAGTAAGTGCGGGAGTGACAGTCACTGGCAACGCATTTAGCGAGAATCTTCCGCTTACGAGACCAAGAGCTGGTGGATTTCTTGAGCATCGAGTTGGTCGCCGGGAGATCGAAGTCGGAAGCGGAAGATGAGGACATGCAAGCGGCGACTAGCCATGTGCAGAAGGGTGACGTTATAGTCGATGCCGCCATAGATGAACCGGAATCGAGCGATGAAGAAATCGGCGCAACGGGATCAGATGGAGCAGAGGTGAGGTTGCAGAGAGACGATTGATGAGGAAGTGAGTGGTCGGAGGTTGATGACCTTGAGGGTAGGGTTTGGAGAGTGCCAAGTGGACGCCAATCTCAAGCGTAGTGATAGTGAATCTCCCTCTAGCGAGCTTGTTCTTCTTTCGCTTCGTCTCGCTCGTCTCGCTCGTCTCGCTCGTCTCGTCACTCTCTCTCTCTCTCTCGTCGTCTGTCTTCTGTGTATTTATCAGCGGAGTGTGTGTGTATTTTGTTATTGGAAATAAATAAAGAAAAATGGAAAAGCATGGCTTGTCCAATATTTAATTATAAAATTATACGAAGTCGAATATAATAATTTATATTAAAATACTACTTCATCGGTCCCGCTATATTATATTTGTCAACTTTTACTTTCTTTTTAACTATAATCCAATAATTAATCTCAATTAATTGGTGATCCATGTGGTCAAAACCACAAATTCATATTGGTTGAAATAATGTTTAGTTATAAATTTGATTATACTTTGTATCTCAATAAATACACTTTGTATCTTTTTATTTGCTCCTTAATTAATATGTGATATGTCAGTTATCATTTTGGACAAACATTAAGAGACGTAAGGAGTATAATTTAGACTTTAGAGGTAGGGCCATATGGGAATCCAAATTCCAAACAACTGAACAAGTAAAAACAAAGTTGGTTGGAATTTGGATTACCCTATAGCCCTACCACTAAAAAAAAGTTGCATATGGAGGTAGTAGTTGAGTTGGCTCAAAACTTGGCTTTGTAAACAAGAGGGAGGAGTCCAACCCCAAATGCACCAATCCCATCTATTTTAGGTGTGGAATTTTCTCCCCACATAGCAATAGGTGTGTGGACTTTGTTGGTCCCGAGCAAGCAAGGACTCAAGTACGGTTTTTCCTCCCTTTCGTGGAGGTGTTGAAGATGACTTTGTTGATCCCGAGCAAGCGAGGACTCGGGGACGGTTTTTCTCCCTTTTGCGGAGGTGTTGGAGATGACTTCTTCCGTGTGGAGTCGGCAAAGCAGGTCAAGGCGCTGCGACCTTTGAAGTTTGAAGATTTGCATCAAATGGGATGAGTTGAGACGCCGCATTAGGCTCGTGCTTCAGTTAGATATAATGTACTAGATTGTGCCATTGAAAGATGATATAATGATCTTGTACAACTTGCAATCCCTATCCAAAAAAAAGTTTAATTAATTCGATTAAATCTAACAATCTGAGTACGTTTATTTCCACTTGAGTAAAATATCAAATGAACTATTTGGACGAGTAAAAATTTTGGGAAATTTTCCAATTTACTCAAAATTTAAATTTGACTTCCCTTTATACTCAATCTTCAAATTTCATTCCAATTTACTCACGTTTTTTAAGACGGCGTTGGCATATATTCAAGCCCAAAAATGAAGCTGATTGGGCACAAATTGCCAAATTAGCTTAAACCATTGTTTCTCACAGCGTCCAACACTAAGTCGTCGTTGCCGAGAGCGGTTTTTATTCAATCTAACAGCTTAAATCGCTGTTTCTCACGACGTCCATCACAGGATTGAAACAACACAGGTTGAATCAAGCATCTCTCAAGATCATCGACAAAAAACATCCCCGACAACAACATATGCACTGATTGAATCAATATCAGCAACAACTTTAACCCTTCTACTACAACAACCAAGTTCAAATAAAGAGAGGTGAAGGAGCTTGCCGAGAGGAGACGAGTGATGACAGTCGACAGGAGTCACGGATAGAGGCGGATGATGGCTCGGGCGGGACGGCGACCGGTGGCATGGACGAGACAATGGATTACGGTGGAGACGACTGAGAATTGCAGGCGATTGAGAGTGATTTGAATCAAATGTTATTTTGACCTAAAGCGCTGTTTCCAACAACGCTTTAGGATTATGTGGCTTATTTTGCTAAGTCAGCAATGTTTATGGCGTAAAATAGCCACGAGTCGAAAGTGCGGTTGCCCACAACGGCTTAACCCTAAAACGTTGTTGGCAACTGCTGCTTAAGAAAAGTGAGTAAATTGAGATTGAAATTTGAAAATTAAGTAAAAGGGGAAAGCAAATTTCAATTTTAGGTAAATTGGGAAATTTTCCCATAAAATTTCGTATGAAAATTTGAGAGTGACAAATTTTAAATTTTACTTAGCGAATTAGTCCAATTCTAAATTTGGAAGCTTAATTTTCTGTTTTACTATTGATAAAAAGCTCTTCACAACCGGCCTTTGCCTATAAGACGTTGTTTGCCAAAACATCTAAAGTCTACACTCTACTGTCGTTTTTACTTGACCCGATGTTGAGTAAGTGTGTTGAGGTGGTAAATTTTTTAAGGAGATGTTCGTAACAATTTTTTGTAAAAAGTATTAAATTCTATTATGATTGGAAAGAAATGTACAACCCCCAAACTTATGTCATAAGATGCATACAGGAGGTTTGAACGATGTTCGTAACAAAGCACAACTAAAATTAAATGTTTCAACCCTGATTGCAGATCAATTGTCCGTTCTCATGTTTTCTCACAATCAACTCCCATAGAAATCATCCTCTCATTCCTCGTCATCCTCAGATGTAACCGTCGCCGTCTGTCATCCTCCACAACTCGTTCGTCGTCGCCGAACCTTAACTGACGTCAATAACAACAGTTTTCACTCTGATGTTTTTCTAAATAACGCTTTATACTTATGTTGGCTTATTGTAGTGAATATAATCGATATACACATATTGTTTCTAAGGGCGCCCAAACATGTAAAACATCCTTGCTAACCGTGTTGTGTAGAAAGCGAGTAAAACAGAATATAAATTGCCAAAATGAATAGATTGAAAACCAATTTATTCAATATGAGCAAATTGAAAAAAAAATTCCAACATTTCTTCATTTAGTGGAGTTGGTCATAAAATGGGCACAAAATATCGGGAAATTTCTCAAAATGCTCAAAATTGAAATTTGTCTTCTAATTGTTCTCAAATTCCAAATTTAATTTCCTTTTATGCTCGCTTGTTTTAAGACGTCGTTAATAACGACGCTTTAACATTATGTCGATGTAGATGACAACTTAGGCCCTGTCCACTTTGACTTGTTTTTTTTACTTGTAAGTTAAGATAAGTTAATATCAGTTAAGATCAGTTAAGATAAGTTAATATCAGTTAAGATCAGTTAAGATCAGTTAAGATAAGTTAAGTTACTTTTAACATACCACCATACTGTTTATCATACCATCATACTATTCACCATCATCATACCATCATCATCATCATACTATTCACAATCATCATACCATCATACTATTCATCATACCATCATCATCATCATACCATCACACTATTCATCATCATACCATCATCATCATCATACTATTCATCATACCATCATCATCATCATACTATTCATCATACCATCATCATCATCATACTATTCACCATCATCATACCATAACACTATTCATCATCATACCATCATCATCATCATACTATCATCATCATACCATCCTCATACTATTCATCATCATACCATCATCATCATCATCATACCATCACCATCAACATCATACCATCATACTATTCATCATACCATCATACTATTCATCATCATCATAAAATTACTATTCATCACCATCATCACCCCATCATCATCAGTATATTACTATTCATCATCATAAAATTACTATTCACCATCATAAAATTACTATTCACCATCATAAAATTACTGTTCACCATCATAATATTACTATTCATCATCATCACCATCATCATAATATTACTATTCATCATACCATCGTCATCATACTATTCACCATCATCATAATATTACTATTCACCATCATCATAATATTACTATTCATTAGTCAATATAAGTTTCAGTTAAGTTAAGATAAGTTAATATCAGTTAAGATAAGTTAATATCAGTTAAGATAAGTTAATATCAGTTAAGATAAGTTAAGATCATTTAAGATCAGTTAAGTTTCAGTCAAAGTGGACAGGCCCTTAAGCAACGTGATTATTTTGTCAGCCAAACATATCTACATAAGCGTAGGACGATGTTCCTAACCACGTTTTTGTTCAGAGCTCTAAGGGAAAGTGGTCTTCTGTCAAGTCGAAGCTCGCCGATCTCCAAATCCAGCTAACTAATCTCATCAATTTCCCAAACTTATTGTCTAATCTGCTATTCCTAGAGCTCGTGCAGTCCGTTATTGGAACATTGGAGGAGGGTTTAGCGCTGGCGAGGAGGTGTCGGAGTGAGGATTTGAAGGAGGGGAAGCTGGGGACGCAGAGCAATATCGATTATAATAATCGCGAGGCTCAATCGGTATATTAGGGATGGCGAGATTATCATCAAGAGTGGCGTGTTGCAGGACGACGTTGTCTCCGGGTCGTCGAAGATGGAGGCGGTGAGAGTTGATGCGAGGAATTTGGTAAAAGGTTGCAGATTAGGAACGCTAAGTCGAAGAATTTGACGATGAATTTGCTCTTAGGGCTTTTGATGGAAGATGATAAGAATGTGTTGATTGCTGTTGCGCAAAGAGTTGTGAGTTGCTGGCGAGATCGACATGGTCGATGTCGGAGGCTTTCAGTTTCATGGCGGTTGCGGGGTTTGTGTGAACGAAACGCTGCTACGAACAGTGCCTTAGGCTAAATAGTCACGAGGCCTAAAGTGTCGTTGACAATAGCGATTTAATATTAAAGCGTCGTTGTCAACCACACCCACATCTTAAAAAATGAATAAAAAGAAAAGCTAAAGTTGGAGTTTTAGTACAATTGGAAGTCGAGTTTCATTTTGAGCATGTTGGGGGAAATATTCCCAAAATATCACTATTTTTATCAACTTGAAAAAAATTAATAATGCACATTCGTTTGGTTTAGTGCATTAAGCATAACTTAATTTTAGCCATCCAGTTATTGAACTAACCATCTGGCTAGTCTCTTAAAAACATAATCGTCAACGGTCTGTTCCGTTTCGTTTCGTTAGTTCTGATTTGAATAAGTTGAGGTCTTCACGTGGCTAGCGCTTGCTTGTCTAACCACAAATTTGTTTTATTCTTCTTTTTCATCAGTACTTAGACTATCCACAATGGTTTAAGCATTCAACACCCTACTTTTTAACTTTCCAACACTCCACATCATTTTTTTCTCTCTTCCACCTAATAATTCAACAACTATTCAACTTTTACACTCTACAATGGGCTTGTTTAATAAAATTCAACACCCTTCCAATTATTGAAAATAGTCTCTATTTATAGAGTACAAAAAGAAACGTTTTTTTTCTGTGTCCAAATCAAATGAAACTAGTCTCTATTTATAGACTACAAAAAATGATGAATTTTGATATATAAAAAATTAAAAAAAATTAATTTACTATGCAATAATTGACCACAAATAATTAGGATGAGGATAAAAAACAAAAAATCACAACAACCAATCAAAAGGCGCCATGTGTCAGATTCAACTAGTTGAATTCTTTCAACACCCAATTAATCCAAATGGATTCAACACCCATTTTCAACTCATCATTGCAACAATTCAACAGTTGAATTTTTGTTTCAACACCCCCATTGTAAATAGTAGGGGAGAGCAAAATTCGGTAATTACCGTCGGTAAATTTACCGTTACCGAATCAATTCGGTTCAGTAAAACGGTAAATCGGTAAATTTACCAATGGTAAAACGGTAAAAATAAGTCGGTAAACGGAATAAATTCTGAAATCGGTTAATTTACCGTTTTACCAAAAAATATAAATAAATAAATAAATATATTATATATTATAAAGAAAAAAATTAAAAAAATGTTTATATATATTAAAAATCAACATATATATTTATAAGATTTATAATATATATTTAAAAAATAATAATTTTCGATAAAGTCGGTAAATTTACCGATTTACCGATATTTCGGTAAAACGATAAATCGGTAACGGTAAACGGAATAGACTTTTACATTTCGATAAATCAGTAAACGGTAAAACGGTAATTTACCGTTTGCTCTCCCCTAGTAAATAGTCTTAATAACCATTTATCAGAACTATAGTCTGTCTTTGTCAGTAACAATAACTTGCTTACTAAACAATAGAAGAAAGCACATTAATGCCCTTATATTTATATATAACAATCAGGAAAATGATCCGGTAAAAAGTTGTTTTTTTGGTACAAAATACAAACTAATCACAGCTCGTGATCTTGTGATTTGAATGAATTAGATTAAATCTTAATTTTTGTTGCATTTTCTTGATGACGATTTATAAAATGAAATTGACGGCCTATGTTGTCTTTTTCATTTTTCGGCTTGAAAAGTGACGAATTATAGATTAATTTTGACGAACTTTGTATTTTGTACCAAAAATCAACTTTGTACTGATCAACAATCAATCCAATTCAGCTTTGTTAGAAGGAAATATAATAAATAGGGGATGATCCAACCTCCTGTGATGAAGGACATAGATACTTAGATTACATATACTACATGTCCTGAAATTAAGATCCATTTGATGCATCTTTTAGTAAAAATTAATAGATAAACTCAACTGAGATCATTCAATTCAGAATTCCGTTGTACTCTCTCCGTCCCTTAATGTTTGTCAAAAAGAACATCTGACACGTTAAATAAGGAGAACAGAAAATGTACAAAGTACAATCAAATTTACAACTTAAATTTATTTCAACCAATAGGAATTCAAGGTTTTAAGTACCACGTATCACCAACTTGAAGATGATTGGTTGAGATTAATTTTTGGGATTGTAATTACAAGGAAAGTGGATAAACATTAACAGACACTAAAAAAGAAAAGTGGACAAACATAGTGGGACGGAGAGAGAGTACGTCGTTGTCCGTCACAACCTAAAATGATAACCTCTTCCACTTTCAAATGAAAAACAGATCAAATGTTATTTCACATGGGGCATCACACAAACAACATGAACCAAAATATAGAAGTCCGGGCATTTTATAATGCAATGTGAATCAGGAACCGTGTCATTTCACTTCCTTAAAACATGGAAAAAGGAAGCACAGATTCGGATGCCAAGTCGTGATAGGTGATCCAATGACAGCCTTAAATCTGAAGGCACACATTATGTTTTTTCAATAGTTTTGCTCAAATTACTCTTCATCCAAAAAGTGAGTCTACAAGCACTTGCACACAAGTTCACACAAGTTCAGATTAGTATCTTATACCCGACAATTTATAAATCCCCGATGCCAAAAGCCTACTTAAAATTAGAGTAATGAACAATGAAGGGATACTCAACTACTTTCTCCAACCTTTTCCTCACAACCTCTATCAACCTTACTTAACCTTATTTTCTGCACAACAAAAAAACACACTTAGATGGCTAAGGTCATCAACCACCACCACCAATTAATTATCAGGAATTTAACTGCAAGCTGAGATGTTGACATTGTATTATTTAAAACTGTAAGTGAAAAGAGAAACTCAGACACGTAAGTACTTACTACACGGAGAGGAGGCGTCGGATAGGTCCCCCGCTCATGTACTGCAAGTCTGCAACATACCAACTTTACCTATACGTGACATTAGCAAGGACGATAGTCCGTAAAGATGGTTACTTCCCAGAGATTAATATAGATGCCTTTTTCGTAGAGTTGAGCTAGTAGGGATTCTGTAGCTCTCAGATACATCGCTGATGATTTTATTACACAAAGAGAACCTTATATTGAACATAAATTTCAGGTTCCTTTTTAACATTTAACATGGTTGCATAAAATGGAACATCGTTGTAAAACCTAACATTGAAAAAGTTACATCGTCAAGTTGCGAGATAACCATTAGTACCACTGGAAGAAATGACGATGAGATGTCTGTTTCCTTGGTATCAAGCAATTCAATTTTTTGAATGGAAGTGGGTACAACCCAGGTACATAAACTGATAAACATATTCAAAAATAGAGAAAACGGCCAAGTAAAGACACGATAAAGATATGACATGATATACAACAGAAGGAGTGAATACAAGCAAAGCCACATAGATGACATAACTTGTCTTTGTTGCCGGCTTCAAAATTTTCCATTACGTCCTTACATAGTCCAAAAGTAGTTGCTTTCCATATTTCCATCACTATCATGTACACATTTCCAGGCTAGAAAACAAACATTCAAAGCAGAAGAAAATTAAAAGATAAGCTCACACTGTGCCATTACATATGAGACGTATGGCTGTAGAATAAAGAAGAAAAGTCATTATTTTACCAATAACTATTGCATTAATCATCTCACCTTACTCTATTTCTGATTTTTGAGATTGATTTCCCTCAATTAGACTCTGTACTCTCTGCATCAGATATAAGAAGTTTATTTAATCAAATTATTTAAACAGGGAACAACAAATGAGAATGATGATAGCTTTTAGGGTTCCTACCTTCACAGAATTGTCAACTTCTTCAAGTTTTTGCAATATCATATTATCCGCAGGATACGAAAACGAGTCATACTTAAGTGACTTTGAAGGTGATATCTGTAAATAATAATAAATAACTGTTATATACTAACCTTTGCCTAATAATGAATCAGAGATACAGGGAAAAGTGTTGTATATTGAAGGTGAAGAGCCATCTCAAAAGTAGACCAGAGGTCCAGAACAACAAACACAGTGCTTTTGATCATCTTAACACGAAGACCACTGGTATTTGTAATTTAGTGGAATACCCATGCTGAAGAGGAGACACCGAGCCTCAAATTGGGAACATCATCAATGGTAGAGGTTTGTCTAGAGTAAGAGTCATTTCTAATTTGTGAAAGACGAGTTAGAACAGCCTGTTAATTGAGAAAACAGAAAAATAAGTAAGCCTAAGGGATATAAACTCAATCACAATCAGACCTTTCCTATGAGAAATCATGTAAAGATAGATAAAGATGCAGAGGTTTCAAATAGAGGTATACCCTACCTTCCTAAAAGCTGCTGGATTCATAATCCCTTGGATTTTAACATCATCACTCGGGGGCCTTCTGACACCAACATTTTCAATTCTGATAGAGTAGACACCAAAAAGAGATTGCAAGTATCCTGAGTATCAAACCAAGTGTTAATAAAACAAAAGATATTCCGGGAAATCATAATTTCCTTTCGTAACTGTAGAGAGGCGAAACAACCAAAAAAGATAAAAATAAAAGCTCAACAGTATGACTCCTTAACCATCCTATCAGTCATACTCAAGTATGCGACACTTAACATTATACATAACACCTAAATAGCATATTTGTGGTACTTGATTCAGTTTATAGCTTTCAGCTTCATCAAAGAGCTTATAGCATATTTAGCATCTGATATGCCTATACTAATAAATAAAATACAAATAATACAACTTCAAGTTAAAAAAAATTGATCTACAGCTCATAATTGACATACCTTGTTCAATAACAACATCAGCAACCGAAGGCAACAGCACATGCTTCTCTTTCTTCAACACTCCAAAACAAGGAAATGGTACCGGTCTTGTCACCTGAGCGGAAAAAAGTATATGAATACCGAAGGGCGAAGACTAATAAACTGCTGGCAGTTAATCCAAGTACAATACTTACGAACTGTAAAAAAAGATTAACAAAATAAAGAAATTTAAAGCATGCACTTCCTATGAGAATTTTTTTAACACTACCTTGTATACAATAGAATTCGGGGTGACAAACAGCTTCCTTGACTTAATGTCCTTCTGCAGTATGTATCTCCTGACGGGTATGTACAACAACATAAACAACCCTATTCCCCATGCCAAGATCAGAAGAAGAGAATACAGAACCCATTGTGTTGTCTGATACTTGACAAATTTCTCCTCCATTTCCTCAAATGAAGCTGTATAAAGAACAATTTCATCTTCAGTATCTACACTGCCAGTTTCAGACAGCAAGCCCTTCTCCAAGCTGTCTATCTCCACAACTCCATCCTCAGTTCCCATCTACAACAACTACAAACAGTTAACAAAAAAGTTCCAAAATTTCACAAAATTCATAACAAGTTCGAAACTCTGTCAGCAAAGGGAAACATTTCATTGCCCATTTCTAAAATGTCTATATCTCATCATATCTATCCATTACTCATAAGCCATATCCTCAAAATTGAACAACATCAACAGTCAAATTCCTCAGATTGAATCAGAAACTACATTATAACAAGATAAAAAGCCCTAGCCCCAATTCTAACATGTCAAACTCAAATCTTTAACTACGAAAAATTCCTCGATAAAAATTACTCACCAGATCGATCAGCAGCTTCGTCACTAACTCTCCGCAATGCCGACCGACTCAAATCAAACAGCGAAGCAAACAACGACATGAAAAATCAAAAATTGAATATTCAGGAAGAACGGTAAGTAAGAAAATCAGAAGCAGAATAAATCGTGTGATCGTAATTGGACCGGCTCGATTGGGCCTGAACGGTTCGGCCCAACTCGACGAAGACACAGCTTCCTCCTCTTCAGGCGAAATTTTGTTAAACCCTAGTGAGAGAAAAAAACCAGGAGCGGTTTGAAATGCGTTAAACGGAAAAATTTATCGACGATGAAGAAATCAGTGACGAAGAAAGCTGTGGAAAAGAAGAAGGAGAGTAATGAGAAGGAGATTTTCGCTGCCTGCAGCTTTGCAAGCCTCGGACTTGAACCAACCCTATGCGACCAGCTGCGAGGTATGCACACGCTGAAACGAGATATAGCTTGAATTAGGTGATTGTTTTGTTGATTGATTGATTAATTGGCTGGTGCGGTGGAATTGTTTTGATTTTTGGTAGAAAGGATGGGCTTTGAAGCGCCGACGCTGGTACAAGCTCAAGCTATCCCTGTGATTCTCGCTGGACGACATGTGTACGGTTCTCTGCCGCATTGTGGTTATCTCTTTGTTTAAATTTTAAATTTTTTGTTTTGTTTTGGATGCAGACTTGTTAATGCTGCCACTGGGACTGGGAAAACAGTGACTTATTTGGCTCCCATTATACACCACTTGCACAAGTTTAGTCCTCGGATTGAACGTTCGGATGGGACTTTTGGTATGTGTATGTTTGACTGTTTGTATAATGTTTGTGCGAACTCGATGTTGTTGTTTCCCGACTATATTGATATGGGCTATCCTATGGCATTGGACACAGCATTGGTCTTAGTACCAACGCATGAACTATGCATGCAGGTGTATGAGATTTTGCAGAAGCTATTGCATCGGTTTCATTGGATTGTTCCTGGTTATGTGATGGGAGGGGAAAGCAGAAACAAGGAAAAAGCTAGGTTGCGGAAAGGTAAATTTATTGGCTGGAATTTGTTTGAGCTGAGGAAGAACAATACGAGTATTTCGATGTGTTTTTCGTGATGATACTTCTATTCTTAGTTTGTGGGATTTTGGTTTTCAGGAATATCTATCCTAATTGCAACTCCTGGGCGTCTTTTGGATCACCTAAAGAACACATCATCATTCATGCATGCAAACCTGCGCTGGATAATTTTTGATGAAGCGGATATGTACAAAGCCGTTCTTTAATATCTCTTGTAATGCTAGTTATTTTTTGTGAATCGTGACTCATTTAACAGTCGCTGACAGGATTTTGGAGTTAGGATTTGGTAAAGCTATCGAAGAAATACTGGACCTGTTGGGTTCTAGAAAAAATGATTCTGTTAGCAGCCAGAAATCGACTTCGAGATTTTCCAGCTCTGAAAGGCAGAATGTGCTGTTATCAGCCACTTTAAATGAAAAGGTCAATCGTCTGGCTAATATCAGTCTAGAGGATCCAGTTATGGTTGGCCTTGATAACAATAAGTTGCCTCTCAAGTCATCCGTTCAAAAGCTTGAATCTAGTGATTCTGATAGTGATGGCGAGACAGAACATCCAAGTTCAACATTAACCACTTCAAATGGAAACTACAATCTTCCAGCTCAGTTAGTACAAAGATACGTGAAAGGTGAATTGTGGAATATTTTACTTATTTTTGACAAATGTTCCATTGCAATTCCAGAGATTTGATTCTTCTTTCTCCAGTCCCTTGTGGTTCGCGACTAGTAGTGCTCCTTTCCATACTGAAGCACCTTTTCGAGAATGAATCTTCTCAAAAGGTATGGTTTCTTTTGAAATTTTCTTATCATTATCTACTATTTTATTTGTAATTCGTTCATAATTATTGAGCCAATGGAAACGAGGAGGACCAAATTCGAAGCTCCAGAATTGATGAAATAAGACTAGAAAAAGGCTTTAAATATGAAAATGAAGGCACACAAATTGCTTGTTAATTATGACGCATCCAGAACTAATTGATTTCCGTGGTGCAGTATTCAATAAAATTGACGATTGGGGTCAAATTTTCTGGTGTGCTTGCAGGTTGTGATATTCTTTTCAACATGCCATGCAGTGGATTTTCACTTTTCTCTATTAAGTGAATTTTGCTGGTCATCAAAAACAGATGAAGAGGACAAACTGAGACAGAAGTTTATGAAATGTAAAACCTTTCGGTTACATGGAAATATGCAGCATGAGGATCGCAGGACAACATTTAATGCCTTCAAGACAGAGAAACTAGCGCTGCTTCTATCCACAGATGTTTCTGCTCGGGGTTTAGATTTTCCGAAAGTGAGATACATTATACAGTACGATTCGCCTGGAGAGCCAACTGAATATGTTCATAGGTGACTGCTCTTTGTCTTCTACGCTTCATCTCTTTTATGATTTATCTATGCCTGCTTATAATGCCACTTGTAGCATGATCATACCTGAGTTACATAGTTTCAACTCTGTGAGTGAACAACTGCGATGTGTTTTTTCTTATTCAGTTCTACAAAGATAGTGGTCAATCTTAGATGCCTCTGTGCTCTGTTCCAGCATTTTGAAATAGCAATCTTTTTTTTTCTTGGCTCTTTTTGAGCTCATTTATTTATAGCTTTCTTTGTATATAAATTGATCTTTGAATGTGTACTAGTGTTTATTTGTCGTGCAACCTTGAATGACATTAGAAAAATAATTTAGGGTTGGGAGAACTGCTCGTATGGGTGAGAGAGGGGATTCGTTGCTTTTTTTGCAGCCCAGCGAAATGGATTATTTGAAGGACCTTGAGAAACACAGTGTCTCTCTATCAGAATACCCTGTTCTAAAAGTGCTCGACAGTCTCCAACTGCACGGTCAAAGACCTCAGATCAAAAAGGTGATTGCTTTAGAGTTGCATCCCTGGCTGGCAACTTTGCAGAGAGCACTTGAATCTTTTGTAGGAAACGAGGTATTTTAGTTGAGATTCACCTGTTCTCTAATGATTGTATCACTCTTTTCTTTTTCACATGAAAATTGTTTGGTTGATTGGTATTTCGGTTGCCATATCATTTGTAACCTCTATATTTGCCTATGTAGTAACTCTCGTCTTCTGAATCTCAGCCAACACTAAAGCAATTAGCTAAGGATGCCTTCTGCTCTTGGGTTCGTGCATATGCTGCACATCGTGGAGAGTTGAAGAGGATCTTTGTGGTCAAGATGCTTCATTTAGGGCATGTTGCAAGAAGCTTTGCATTGAAAGACCAGCCATCGTTGGTCGGTAGAACGCACCAGCTGCAAGAGAAGAAGAGGAAGAAGAACCAAAAGATGGGAGGACTCACAAAAAGAAGAAAAACGATAATCAAGAAGTGAACTTTCACAAGCATGCAAAGTAAATCATCGCAAGTAATTAACTCAGACAGGCAGCTTATCTGTCCTAGACAAGGCTTTCCAAGAACGAAGAAACTGGTAACAATCCTGCTTTTGAAGATTTGCAACTTGACTAGCTTATGATTTCGTTCTCCTTTTTCATCAGTTACCATATGATAGATTTTTTAGACCACAAGCCTCGCAAGCTACAAAGAGAGAAAAATGGCACAGCAAAGATGTCGACTTTCATGTTCAACCTCAATTTATGTAACAGAACTATCAAGTATTACCCCTGTTGTTGGATTCTATATAAAGGCTCATTTATCAGAAAAGGGCTTTAAAACATGTTACATTGAGTTTCAGAGTTATCTTATCTCACTCGAAATCAGCAAACAAGCAACAACGATAACAACGATCACATTCAAAATCCACAATACATGGATGATCGAAGGTACACATAATTAAGGGCGACAATCTAGTTAAGCAAGAACAGCCATAACATCTGTGGCTCTAAGAGCGATGTAGTTGGAACCATCGGCACCCTTGAACTCATTCCCAGCATATTTTGAATACAGGACTGTGTTGCCAGTGGTGATGGTTAATGGCTTTCTATTCCCCTCCTCATCAAGAGGTCCAGGACCAACTGCTATAACCTGCTCGGCAACAGTAATGTTATTTCTCATAATAACTTTAAACACAAGAAAAATTATGTTAAAACAGATAATTCATACCGTCCCAATAGAAGGTTTCTCTTTTGATGACTCTGTCAGCAATAAACCTCCTGCTGTCTTTTCCTCAGCTTCAGCAACCTGAGAGCAGCATTGATAGAGACATTATAAGTAAAGATAGCAAACAAGTTAAATATGTCCTCTCTATATGCAGACGATTTTGTTGCATAAAATTAACCTTAATCAAGATTCTGTCATTAAGTGGTTTCAGATCCTTCACATCATCAGTCTCTAGAATACCAACAATGTCATCCTCTTTCAAAATAAGATGGTTTTCACCATTGAATTCCACTTCAGTTCCAGCATATTTGGAATATACAACCTTAGCACCATTCTGCACAAAAGGAACATAGTAAGACTTAGACCAGCTGTGTGATCTTGTAAACTCGTATAGCTCAAAAAAATTCTGAACTTTAATCACCTCCACACTGATATCTATTTTGTTCTTCCCGATTGTCCGACCCTCACCAACTGCAACAACCTCGCCTCCTTGAGGTTTGGTTTGAGCTGCTGTAGGAAGAAAAATGCCACCTGTGGTCTTCTCTTCAGCAGTTTTGATCTTCACCAAGACTCGATCACCCAATGGCTTCAATGTGGTGTACTTCAAAACCAAAATTCAGTACATGAAGTCAATGTACATGAACATACTCGATGAAGCAAAGCAAAGTCCTCACAATATAGTATACAAATGATTTCATCGAACTGCACAATAACGACAGAAAGAAAGCGTGGTGTGGTATATCATCAACAATAATTTATCCAGGAGTGAATTTCAAACTATCAACCCAAATTCCACATGAATGGAAGCGAGAAGAGCACAAAACAAATATCTCAAAGAAGCTCGAATACTCTAAAGTAACATTATAACTGAAACCAGCGAGTAAATTATCATATGTACCGAACATGAAACCAGTTCCTAATTCATACAGTACAACAATGGTTTTCAATAAGTGGAGTAAAACACAAAAAAAGCGCAGACATTAAGAAGTCCAAATACCTTAGGCGCCACAACAGTTGCAGCTTTCACAGAAAGGCCACGGAAAAACCTCCGAGACAAGCCCCCGCGCCTTAATTGGTCGCAAGATGCAATTTTGATTGGTGAAGCTCTAAGGCCATCAAACGAAGGCACGTTCCTAGTCGAAAGAGATGAAGTAGTGAGCTGTGCTGCCGCCATTTCTGTACCCAATTCCAACAATCACAACAATCAATAAAACTACACAAATAACACCTCCCAATTTTGAAAGCACGAGGAAACTGGAAATAATGGGAACAGTGTGAAGCTCGTACCTTTGATTACAAATTCACCAGTTGAGTTGGTTGGTAGTGCGGATTTGAAGGAGATGAAGCAACCCTAGTAGGAGAAGGAAGCTAGTTTTATTGAAGATAAGAAGAAGAAGATGCTTCTGGAATATTTTCAGCTTCGCTTCAAGGATTTTCAATTGGACCGATAAACAACACGGTCTAAGATATTGATTTGGGTTCAATTTTACTCAATTTATATTGAAAGTCTCAGTCTCTTAGACTCTCAGTTTCAGATGGACTTTAAGAAATAAATACTTGGGCCAAAGACATCATCCGCCACGTTGAGGGAGTGTTTAGTCTGCTTGCATTTTCAATGATAAATGGAGGTCCATTTTACATTTGGAATATCATCTCTAGCAGTGCAACAATTTGCTATCAAAATAAAAAACGGCATAGTTTTATCGCTTTTACATCAAAACTGTGTAGTTTTGAATAGGATTCAGTTTTCAACTTAGAGGTTATATTAATGAAACTACGTAATTTTGGTATTGTTTTATCTAAACTACATTATTTTCAAATTGTTATTTTTAACTTGACTGCACGAAATATGAATCTCCATTTTAAGTCGTCAAAATGTAACCAACTTGATTGGCCAATGTTGGAACGTTAGTTGAAGTTTAGCCTTCTGATATCATTGACTGACTTTGCAGCTGTGTCTGTCTCGGATTTTAGATGTCGGTGATTAGAGGGATTATCGGTCCCCTATTAGTTCATGAAACATGAATGCTTTGGAGAATTTTTGTCTGTGTATTATGCCTCTAAAGGGCTGAATATAAAGGATTGTACAGAGTAATTAATCTACATTAAATTACACAATGAATGGAAAGAATAGGAAACAAATCATTTGGAATAGGAAACATATCGTTTCAATACTACCCCTCAAGTTGGAGCATGGAGATCGATAATGTCCAACTTGCCTAAAATATAATGAAACTGCGCTTTGCCCAACACCTTAGTAAAGATGTCTGCCGGCTGTTGCAAGGTAGAAACATGACTCACCTTGATTGTACCAGCAACAACAAGGTCTCGAACAAAATGACAATCCACCTTAATATGTTTTGTCCGCTCATGAAAAACTGGATTAGTAGCAATATGCAACGCAGCTTGACTATCACACATTAATCGAACTGGGGAATGGTGTTCTACGCCAAGAGAGCGCGGTAAAGAGTGAAGCCATATGATCTCGCTGCATGTAGAGGCCATGGATCTATATTCAGTTAAGCTGAAGATCGAGATACTGTGACGTGTTTCTTAGTCTTCCAGGAAATGGGAGAACAACCCAATGTGATGAAGTACCCTGTGACGGATCGTCGTGTAAGGGGACAAGATGCCCAGTCAGAATCACAATAAGCTGTCAATTGTCAAGCACTCTCTTGGGACAGATGTAGACCTTGACCAGGGTGACCCTTCAAATAACGAACTATTTGGATGGCGGCTAGCCAGTGAGACTCTTTCGGTGACTGCATGAACTGAGACAAAGTATGAACAACATAGCAGAGCTCCAGATGAGTGATAGTTAGATAAACTAGACGACCAACCAAACGTCGATACCTCTCTAGATTATCAAGATCAGGTCCTTCAACGGATGCTAGCTGATGACGTGAATCCATAGGAAACTCACACGACTTGGATCCTAATAAACCGGACTCGACAATAATTTCAAGAGCATACTTCCCTTGAGAAACAAAAATACTTGTCGAGTTCCAAGCAATCTCAAGGCCCAAAAAATATTTTAGAACACCCAAATCCTTCATATGAGAACATCTGCTAAGATAGGTCTTGAATGTAGAAATTAATCTGGCATCATTTCCTGCAATGATGAGGTCATCCACATAAACAAGGACATGTAATACCTTATCATCACGTTGTTTTATTGAAAATAGTGAGTAGTCAGTACGACTTTGTACATAGCCAAAGGTCCGCAGGGCAGCAGCTAGCTTGGAGAACCAATTGCGAGGTTCTTGTCGTAAGCCGTAGAGAGATTTACGAAGCTTGCACACATATCTAGAAGGAATAACAGAATACCCTTGTGCTGAATGCATATACACTTCTTCATTCAGATCACCATGAAGAAATGCATTGTGAACATCCATCTGATGCAATTTATAACCTTTGACAGCAGCAACAGACAAAAAAACTCGCACGATGCTCATCTTAGCAACGGGTGCGAACGTCTCAGTAAAGTCGATACCCTCAACTTGTTTATTTCCAAGAACGACCAAACATGCTTTATAACGCTCAATTGTACCATTAGAATGGTACTTGATATGAAACACCCATTTGCAGCCAATAGCTTTTTTTTCTGGTGGCAGTAAAGATGGCTCCCACATTTCATTTTTCTCAAGAGCATCAAGCTCGTTTTGTATAGCGGCACGCCAGTGAGCATACTTTATAGCCTCCTTATAGGTTATTGGTTCATGACTTGCGGTAACAACTGCAAGAAAATGAGCATGAGGTGTAGAAAATCTAGCACAAGAAATATAAGCTGATATAGGATATGGTATACCTGTGGACGATGAAGAAGGAGCGATGAGTGATGCAGAGGTGGGGTTTTCAGATTGTAAAATTGTATTGCAAACATAATCACGAAGCAAGACGGACGATTTAAGAGACCGAGTTGAGCGACGAGGCTCAGAAATAATGTCTGCATTTACAGCATCTGAATCCAAAGTTATCTGAGCATCAGTGATTGATGTGGAGCTCCCCCTGACTTCGATAGGCGGTGAAGAGGCTTCAACATCAGTAATAGGAAGGTCATAGGCAGCTGGAGAGAGCACCTTTGGACTTTTCGTAGTAATAGGAAGGTCATAAGCAGCCGAAAGTGAAGACAAAACTGATGACGAAGGGTGCCCGAGTCGCTGATGCCAAAGTGATGCAGAGTTGACAGAAGAAGCCGAACAATAACCTGAGGCCGACTGGAAGGTTCGTAGCCAATAAAACCCACCCATTGCTTACCGACTCTAATCACCATCCTTGTATTGCGGTCCTGAATGACACATAGACAATCAGTCAGTATAGCAAAAGACTGTGAATCAGTAAGTAACTGAGCAAGGGAAATCAGATTGCAGCCAAGGTTAGGAATAAATAAAACATGCTGAAGTGAAATCGAGGAAGCAATAGAAAAAGTCCCAACTTCAGTGGCGGCTGCAAAATTATTATCAAGCAATTTAATAGACACTGTAGAGACAGGAGTGATATACTGAAGTAACGATTTGTCACCCGTCATATGAAACGAGGCACCGGAGTCTAAAATCCAATTTGAAAACATACCAGCGGACTGAGTTGAAGAACCTAAATTGTTGTTCAGCGATGCAAACAAATTTACAATGGACTGCCATTGATCCAGTTGGATAGCATTACCGAGAGTTGCTCGATCCTGAGCATCGGGTTGAAAACCAGATAAGTTCTTATGTTGCACGTGTTGTTGTGCCGCATTCGCTCTTCCACCACCACGCCCACGACCTCTGCCAACGTCACTGCAGGCGGCAGCTCCTGAGTCTTGACCTATATTATTTCCATCATACATGTCTGATGTTCCCATGAATGGCATGCTGTTGGCAAAACGGCCTTAGACAGTTCGAGCAGGAGTTCAGGGGGAGTTCGAACACTTTCTGGAACTACAGTACAGCGTGGAGCAGACGCAAAGATCTTCCGGAAGGTTCTAAAGATCGAGGATCTTTTGGATTCGAACTGAAGTCGGCCAGCGAATATTCAAGTGAATATCTACATATCAGATCTGATGATGGCGTGGCTGACTTGGGGAGGAAGTCTTCGGTTATTCCTCTCACCGATTGGATAAAGATATGCATCGAATATTTAGGAATATCTTCCTAAATATTTGATGAGATATCTAGAGCAGATTTTGGAGATCGTCCTGACATATAAATACATGGGTAGGACGTCCATAATCTGTATCGCTTTCAAGATCAAATATACACGAGGAAACCCTACCGATTGGAGAAGAAGAAAGCGACCGCCGAGTGTGTTTTCCTCACTGGAAATACATCGGTGTAAGTTCAGTCTGATTTGTGCCATTCAGACTGACCAGAGTTATCACGTTCAGCGCACGAACAGAACGACCTGCTTTCGAGAGAAAGCGACCGAGCTTCAGGAGAAGATCGAGCACGTTCGGACAGAAGGTCTGGACGAAGGGGATCAAGGGGAGTTGCGACGAACCTTGGTTGCAAATCTGAGAGACGGAGGAATAGAGGCTAGGCAATTACAAACCCGAGGTTGTGTAAGTGTAAGTCCCTGTGGAAAGCTCTATACTCGTAATAAAGATTTGTTGTCCCTTTTTCCGGGTGTGGGAAACCCCCCAGAGTAGGCGTAGCCGAACTGGGTTATCAATCTGTGTGTGCTGCTGTTTTACTATTCTGTTCGTACTGCTTATTGCACTGTGGTGGAAAGAGTTCAAGGTCTGTTGAAACACAACCTAGAACACTTGCTTGAACAGGGGATAGAATTCCAATTGGTATCAGAGCAAACACTCGACACACTGAGTGAGATCCTGAACTGTTCAAGATGACTCTGAAGGTCAAGATGACTCTGAAGGAAGGGCAAAGCATCACCAGACCTCCGCTGCTAGATGGATCAAACTTTGCCACCTGGAAACCCATAGACGAGGAAAGATTGGTGAGCAAAGTCCTGAGATCACTCCCTCCAAGATTTGCCATGAAGGTGACGGCCATTGAGAAAATGCATGACATCTCCAAGTTAAAGCTGGACGAGCTGACAGGTTCCCTCAGAACCTACGAGATCAATCATAATTTCCTAACCGGAGAAGTAAAGGGAATAGCACTGAAGGTGGACATACCAGAAGACAAACCGGATGGTGAATGCACTACTGAGCAACTGGCAATGATGGATCAGAACTTTGGCAGAATGGTGAGGAAAATCAACAGACGCGGTCCAGAACAAGGTCAGTCCTCATCTACCAATTTCCGTAACTGGAAATCCAGTAGGTCAAGATCTAGTGACATGAGACAAGAGCCGTCTGACAAAAGAAAAGAGGAGATCCAGTGCCATGAGTGCAAAGGCTTCGGGCACATTCAATCACAATGCGCCAACACTCTCATAAAGAAGAAGGCAATGGTGGCCAACCTCAGCGACAGTGAGTCAGATGAAGAGGGAAGTGAGACCAACAACTTTGTGGCCTTCGTCACTACACTAGGAGAGTGCAGCAACTCCAGTGAAACTGTTTCAACTCAGTTGGAACTCCCGGGTGATGACCTCTCAGACAGTGATGATGAAGAACTCACGCAAGAGTCTCTGGCTCAGACATATAAGGATCTGTCCGAGAAGTGGCTACTACTGATCAAAGTCAACAAGAAGCTGAATGACACAGTTGCAAGTGTCACTATTGAGAAGGACCAGATCTAGCAGGAGGCTGAGACACTAATCACACTGAAGATAGAACTCGAAGTCACAGTAGCCTCCCTGACTACTCAACTGGCTGAGATGAAACAAGAGAGGGCCAACTTGCTTGGCAAAAATGTGAAACTCATGGGTACAGTTTCAACACTGAAACTCGACATGGAGAAAGATCGGGAGACTCATCCAGTCGGCATGGCAGGTCTAAGGACGACCATCACAGATCTGAGACGCAAGGAAGTGTTCCAACTGCGGAAGACCGAACAGCTGGAACTTCAGTTAGAGTCAGAAAAGATGGATCACTCGGATACTAAGAAGGAGCTCAACGATCTCAAACGATCGGTAAGAATGTTGAATTCTGGCACTAATGACCTTAATGATACTTTAGAGTCTCAACGGATGGAGTCTGGTTATCGTGGCTTGGGGTTCACTGAAGAAAGTTCCTCAAAAGGCACCACATTTGTTAAAGCAAAGCAAGTGACGGAACCGTCAGCTGAACAGAAGGTTAAACAGTCTAAGGGAAAGAATATTGCTGATATCGGAAAGACTGATGGAAAACCGCGCAGGACTCACACACGAAGTCGTGATCACTCACCCTTAATGCATAGGATGGACACACGCACTTGCTGGTATTGCCACCAGATGGGACACATCAAATTGAAGTGTCGCCTGTTTCTTGCTGAACGATGGACATACCAACAATGGACCAAACCCCGACAACATCAGGTCTGGACACCAAAGGCAAACCAAACTGCTTGCATGATGGCGTGCTTCTCAAGCTGCACAGAGCTTGACAGTTGGTATTTCGACAGCGGATGCTCTGCCCACATGACAGGTAACTCTCAATATCTAACACATATTAGACCTGTTGAGAAGATGTGGATTGTCATCTTCGGGGATGGTGGAAAGGGTCAGGTGATCGGCTGTGGGACATTGATGGTTCCGGATCTCCCTGCACTTGAGAACACCCTTCCTGTCAAAGGACTGACAATGAACCTCATCAGCATCAGTCAACTGTGCGACGATGGAAATTATGTGTCATTCTCCAGCTACTCATGCCTTATTCTCGACAAGAATGGAAATACACTGATGAAAGGGAAAAGGGATGCCAAGAACTGCTACTTCATTGGGATGGGACTAACGTGTCCAAAGGACGTCCAAGCTTGTGGAAAGCATCAGATGGTTCCACATTGTGCAAACGTCAAACATAGATTTCTGCGATGGGGAGTAGATAAGACCCTACACACAAGGTCTGATTGGAGCTGCGCACAAATCCATGTTGACAACTGTTCCAGGAAACTGGTGAAACGGAAGGTGACACAGTTTCAGAAACATGCCTGGAGTCACACAAGGAGAGATGAATATGGAGGATCTCAGAAGATGGTCACTCAGAGATATATGAAGACCCATCTCAACTCATATGGCATCTCACGGCTCGGAACACCCAGATCCTCTGTGGGTCTTTGTGGTGTTGATCACTGAATGCATCCAACGGTGGTCAGTCATAGTCAAAAATCCAGCTGAACAGTTGGACTGACCACCTAAGGAAGGAGAGCTGGAACAGATGGCACAATGCTTGAAGATGAATTTTTTGAATATTCTCGAAGATTTTTCATACCGTTATTTGGAACGAGAGTTGACTGATTTGGAAAGTGGAATAGGCGGAGTATATTTGAGAAGAAGGAGAACATGCAGACTTCCAAGGCACTGGCGGCAAAACCTAAGATTCTGAAATCAAAGGCTCCGAAGTCGAAAAAGGCGTCGTCTTTACGATCTGACACCGAATCTTTGGCCGTAGCAAAGAAGACTGGCGGAGGAGCAACCGCTGAAATCCCTCAGTTGGACATGGTGGATACGCCTAAACTAATCGATGCTGGTTCAACACAAGTACTTTTACCGTATGAGGTATGCCCTAAATCTCAGACTGTTCCTTCCACAAATATTTCTGCTGTTGAAGATATTGTGTTGGAGGAAGTTGTGAATGTGGGTGGTGAAGCCAGTAGGGCTGATGTTCATCAAGATGGCACTGGGCCCATAAAAGAAGGAGAGCCCGGTATTTCTGTGTTTAAAGGCGCTGGTGTATCAGGAGTATGGAGGGCGAAAATCCATGCTTCTGGGTATATTCGTCCGGGAGGTTTTCTTGGAAAGAAGGGGACTCACCTAGTTGTTTCTCCAAGACAATGTCTGGCCAAGATCAGTTCAAGCAGAGGGAAGCTCTATGCTATTTCTAATAAGGAGGCAGAAAAGTGTCTTGATTCCTCAAGAAAAAGGAAGGTGGTGATTGATGAAGCATCTATTGATGGCTCTGATGAGAAGCTTGGAGTATCGGAGGGGGAACAAATCGGTGAACCTTGCTGAGACTATGACAGAGGAGATTAATCCATCAGAGAAGAAAGATGTATTCAAAAAGGCCATTCTAGAAGAATCTGATCCTACTGAAAGGGATGAAGAGTTGGAAGAGCTATTCAAAGACATTGATAATGTCATGGAAGATTTTGGAAAAGAGAAGGATCGGGGAATGGGAAGTTCCGAGGAAGATCAGCATGCCCAGAGTGTTGGGGCAGAAGAGTCAGCTACCGAGAAAGTTGCAAATGTTCCAACTATGGAACCGAGTGTTCAGACTGAAGCTAAAACTGCACCAGCTCTAGAGGATGTTCTGGCTAAGGAGACAGTGGCTGTACCTGCAGACATTCAAGGTGATCGTCATATGAAGGAGGATGATACATCAGTTCGTGGGGTGTCTACAAAGCCAGTGTCAAGGGAAGTTACTATTTCGGAAGATGACCAGGACCTTGTCCCTATTGTCAATCTCAAAAGGACAAAGAAGGAAAAGAAGAAGGTAGTTTTTGCAAAGACTACAAAGGGATCAGTTCAGAAGGTTGCTGAGGACAGCATTGGTGCAGGGGGAGTCGGCTCTTCTAAGAAAAGGAAGCACGATGCTGCGGTTCCCGTCTTTGAAGATGCCAGGAGATGCGAAGTCCCAGCCCTGAGTCTGAGACTGTTCCAGTGGGAAAGGTCAAGAAAGGGGCGTGGTTCGTTAATAGAGACACTGTATTGAAATGGAGCTGTGTGCTGAAAAGGAAAATCATTTCCAAGAGGTTGCTAGATGAGTCCCGATACAAGGGAAAGGAAGTGATTGAGGTGCTCCAGGAATCTGATCTATTCTGGACGTTGGACAGATGCAAGCCGTTCAACGAGAAATTGGTGCGTGAAGCCATGGTAAACCTTCCTCCTGGGTTTGGGGTCATTGGAGAAGCAGATTATGGGGTCTTCTTAGTTAGAGGAAGAAGGATCAAGATTGATCCTGAGCTGATCAATGTATACTGTTCCATGGACGACCCAGCTGTTGATGAAGAGGAATCAAGCTTTGAGAACATAGTGAGCACCATCAATGCAGGCTCTGTTCGGTGGAGGCCTGAGTCAGTTCGATGCTATTTTTCATTGCTGTTTCCAATTGGAGTCCGTCTACTCATCGCTCTACTGTCAATAAGGACATGGCCCAACTGATTTATCAGATAGGGAATAAGCTGAAGTTCAACCTGGGCAGAGTGATGTTCAAACAGATTGCTGAACATGCCACTTTGACGAGAACACTGCACCAGCTTTGCTTCCCATCTCTGATATATGAGCTGATCATCCATCAAGCTCCAGATTTGAAGGCCTCGACTCACCATCTCTCAAAGGCACCCAACAAGTTCATCGTTGACCACAAGCTGTATAAGGGCCGTCACGTGAATGACCTCAAGGAGGTCAACCAGAAAGGACAAGATGTTGCGGAATCGAGTCAAGGGGGAGCCAGAATGGGTCGTGATGAGAGGAGCAAGCTGCTCACAGATCTGAATGCCATCATTGCCGCTGATAAGGAACAACGCAGGCGCATCAACATCTTGCTCGTGCCCTCAGCTACCCGAGTGATGATGAATCTGGTGATGCAGATTCTGAGGACGACACTGATGATGAGTCGTATGTATGAAGGTTGATTTGCTGTTCGAACTCGATTGGACCCCTTGCCAGTTTGTGGCAAAAAGGGGGAGTATGTTGAGGTAACCGTTCTGGCACCTCAAGTTGTGTCTAAAGCATAGATTTGGTTTTGCCAAAATGCCAAGGGGGAGATTGATGTTCCCATGAATGGCATGCTGTTGGCAAAACGGCCTTAGACAGTTCGAGCAGGAGTTCAGGGGGAGTTCGAACACTTTCTGGAACTACAGTACAGCGTGGAGCAGACGCAAAGATCTTCCGGAAGGTTCTAAAGATCGAGGATCTTTTGGATTCGAACTGAAGTCGGCCAGCGAATATTCAAGTGAATATCTACATATCAGATCTGATGATGGCGTGGCTGACTTGGGGAGGAAGTCTTCGGTTATTCCTCTCACCGATTGGATAAAGATATGCATCGAATATTTAGGAATATCTTCCTAAATATTTGATGAGATATCTAGAGCAGATTTTGGAGATCGTCCTGACATATAAATACATTGGTAGGACGTCCATAATCTGTATCGCTTTCAAGATCAAATATACACGAGGAAACCCTACCGATTGGAGAAGAAGAAAGCGACCGCCGAGTGTGTTTTCCCCACTGGAAATACATCGGTGTAAGTTCAGTCTGATTTGTGCCATTCAGACTGACCAGAGTTATCACGTTCAGCGCACGAACAGAACGACCTACTTTCGAGAGAAAGCGACCGAGCTTCAGGAGAAGATCGAGCACGTTCGGACAGAAGGTCTGGATGAAGGGGATCAAGGGGAGTTGCGACGAACCTTGGTTGCAAATCTGAGAGACGGAGGAATAGAGGCTAGGCAATTACAAACCCGAGGTTGTGTAAGTGTAAGTCCCTGTGGAAAGCTCTATACTCGTAATAAAGATTTGTTGTCCCTTTTTCCGGGTGTGGGAAACCCCCCCAGAGTAGGCGTAGCCGAACTGGGTTATCAATCTGTGCGTGCTCCTGTTTTACTGTTTTGTTCGTACTGCTTATTGCACTGTGGTGGAAAGAGTTCAAGGTCTGTTGAAACACAACCTAGAACACTTGCTTGAATAGGGGATAGAATTCCAATGTCAGATGACTTACGAAAGCGAGGTGTCGAGCCCTCTGGATAGCCGTGTATGCGATAACACGTGGTCACTACATGCCCGTTCTTTCTATAGTGTGTGCACTAGAGTGTGTGAGTGTTGCAATGGAGTGGCTCAATAGAGGGTTGTTGAACTGCAAAGGCAACAACATCAGTGTGAGGCTCTCGTGACTTAACAACAGACTTATGATGCTCTTCCTGAATCACCAAAGCATAAGCACAATTTAGAGTAGGGAGCGGATCTTGAGCCATTATGTTGGATCGCAATGTGCAAAACTGATCATCATCAAGGCCCATAAGAAACTGATGCAGACGTTCTTCCTCTCGTTCTCGAGCAAGGTGAGATGAAATTTGACAAGTGCAGTTCCCGCAGCTGCATGACCTGGGCGTCACATATGTCACTAATTCATCCCAAAGCTTTTTAAGCTTGCCATAGTACACACTGACTCCTTGACCTTGCTGACGACACTGGGCGATGTCTGAGCGAATCTGAAGAATTCTCAGTCCATTCCCAACTGAGAATCGTTATTGTAGATCAAGCTAGAGTTCTCGAATGGTGTCACTATAGGTAATTGAGGAGCGCAAAGTGGGATCGATGGACTGAATAATCCAGATCTATTGGTTTGGAAATACAACCATTCAAGAATCCCATTTTATGTTTGGCGCAAAAGGCATTCTTCATAGCAATAGTCCATTCTTCATAATTATCTCCTTTCATCATCACAGAACATATGGAGAGGCCTGGATAATCAGACGGATGGAGATAAAATGGTGACTCAACGTCATTGATTGGTCGTTTTGGCTTGTACAGGTCAAGACGAGGAACATCGGTGCGTACGCCACTGTTTTCGAACACATCAGTGGTGGATTCAACATTGCCTGCCATGGTCAAGAAGAGACTGAAACAGAGCAAGAGATGAAAAGAAAAAAATTATCCCTGCACTGATACCATGAAACGGGAATGCATTAGAGAATTTTTGTCTATGAATTATGCCTCTAAAGGCTGAATAAAAAGGATTGTACAGAGTAATTAATTGATGAGTCGTATTTATACGACTCGTCGAATCAACTAATCCTATTTATTTCGACACTTTTATATTTGAACAGTTACTTTTTAGTATGGTTTTGCATCTCAGGTGTTTCGGATGCTCTAGGATGAAACGCACATAAAAGACGGCATTTTATGCCAAAAACATCACAATGGCAGATCAGACCTTTGGACGCTCGATGGAGTGCTGGGAATGGACCGTTAATCATAAAAATACGAGCTACATACCGTTGCGTAGGTGACTCGATTCCCTACAACTCTCTAGTTCACACCGAGGGCAGAAAAGGTCATATAGAAGGTCAAATTTAGAGTCGAAGTCAAAACTGGCGCGCAGAAGGAGAATCAGACTCGGTGTGGATCGCGTTCGAAGAAGACATTAGCAATACCGATAACGCCAAAGCCTAACGCGACCAGTACCGATAACGTCAAGGCCGAAAGCGCCCGAGGACGTCATCAATGCGTTTTGATGACGACAGCAAGGCAGAAACTTGGAAATTGAGCCCAAAAATAAACTTGGAAACCCTATTTTTTGCTATAAATAAGATCTTTGGGTTAGGGTTTCCATCACCAATTATCCTACGACATTCGAAGACGGCTCTGGAGGAGAAGATGAAGCTTTCGACGAGAGAGCAGAATTTCTTACTCATTATGTGTTTAATTTCCATTATGTGTAGCTAAATCCTTAATTCAGTTTAAGGTTTCGCATATTGTGACTATGTTTTGAGACTTATTCTTAATGCAATTTCTTGTTTCTCTTGTTCTTGTGCTTAATTTCAAGGATTGAATTGTGAAGCTAAGTGGATACTTGTCATGGTAAAGCTTAGCCAAACAATTCAGTCCCTATCGTTAATACTTGTTTGATACTTACCCGTAAAGACAAGTAGTAGCACCTAGATTCGATAACACCTTTCCCAGACTATTGAATTTAGGAGAACTAGAAGTCTAACGCCTTTCCCGGGTTAGATTGTGGTGTATCGCCTTTACGGGATACTTTGGGTTATAACTTAAACCGGAGTAACCACACTTAGAAACTTGAAATTCGATTATTAGCAGTCAATGATAAATATGTCACAATAGAAACCCTAAGCTGAATGTTCTCTCTTATTGGAAGTCTTCTATTATTTTTCTCCTTTGCACTCTTTACTGCTAAAACCCCCCTTCTTTACTTGTTTTCAGATACAACTTCAACAATCAGCTCTCTTGGGTTTGACCCTGCTTGCCGCTTTACTAGTTTCACGCAGGAGATTATAAATATTAAGTTTGACGCGTCAGATGACGCGCATCAAATTTTGGCGCCATTGCCGGGAAGCTGCGCTTCGGTGAAGCTGTTTCTTTTTTCTTTTTATTTTTTAGTTATTTTTTGTGCTTTGCTACTTGTTCGCAATGTCTCGTGCAGGTAGCCAGATTGGTTATGACGACAACAACAACAACGAGATCACTCCGATTGTTGAGAACATGCCTCCATTCTATGAGGATCCGGAGCAATTCTTCCGTGCTCGCAACCGTGTTAATAATGCCATAAGGGCTCAGCAAAATCAGAGAGTTCATGTTGCACAGAATGCAAGGAATGGTGATGGTGCGAGGCAGCTGCCTCCACTGCAACCGCCACAGCCGCCAATCCACAGGAGGCCGGAAGATGATGAAGAATACTACTACGAGCCTACCATGAAGAAGCTGTCTACTCCTGATTTTCAAAATCAGCCGTGGTGTATCGACGAAGGGCCAGAACTAGCTGAAATAGAAATCAAGACTGCAGTAGTGCACCATCTGCCTAAGTTCTCAGGACGACAAGGAGAGTCAGCCACCAAGCATCTGCAGAGCTTTCATGGCATCTGCCAGACTCTTCGACCATACGGAGTCTCAGTGGAGGACTTTAAATTAAAAGATTTTCACTTTTCTTTAACTGACGCTGCTAATGCTTGGTTTTTGTCTCTTCCCCCAGGTAGCATCAGGACATGGGACCAGATGCAGAAGAAATTCTTGGCTAAATACTACCCAGCTGCCAAGGCGATGCAGGTTCGCAAACAGTTACAGGATATCAGGCAGGGGCCTAATGAGTCAATGTATGACTATCTGGAGAAATTCAACGCCCTTGAACAGAGCTGCTGCAACCTGTGAGTGCCTGAGAAGCTGATAATCGAGTACTTGTTGGATGGGTTGAGGCCACTCGATAGGATGCTGCTAGATGCCTCAGCTGGAGGCATGATCATAAATTTATCCCCAGTTGGAGTGAGAAACTTGATCGCGGAAGTGGCTGAGAACGCAAGGTTCAAAGAAGAGGCCTGCAGGCAGGAGGAGTTCAGCAGAACCAGAAGCGTTGCAAAGGCTGAGATACCGTCAAACCAGGTAACTGAGGAGCTGAAGCAGATGAGAGAGATGATGCAGAAGCTCATAATGAAGCAGCTGGTCCAGGTGCAGCCTTGTGAGTTTTGTGGTGCGAACAATCATAAGACAGATGCTTGCCCGACTCTACTGGAGGATACATAGTCCAATGTCAATGCAATGGGTGAATTTTAAAATTACAACAATCATGTACCCCAACAGGCTCAGCAGCAGTTCTACCACCCACCATACCGTCAACAGCAGGGAGGCTACAGTAATCAGAATCAATATCAGCAGCGAGGGCAGAACTATAATCAGGCCGGCTCTAGTAATCAGAGTTCCAGTAAGTCTCTGGAAGATGTGGTGAAGGAGCTGACAGCTAGCACTTAGTAAATAGCCCAGGCCGTTTCAAAGACCGATGGAGCCATTGCAGAGCTAACAAAGCAGATGTCTCAGATAGCCCAGCCCATTTCTGATCTGAAGAGAGATCCAGGAAAGCTACCGTCGTAGACTGTGCCCAATCTTGAGAGGGAATGTCAGCACATTGGCAGTAGTGGATGTGGACGCGGCACTAAAGGAGTCCGCATATTGGGTGAATAAGTTACTCGCGCTCGACGAGCACATTAAGGTGAAAATGAGTCGGAGTCAGTGAGGATCGCGTCCGAAGAAGACATTAGCTCGACGCTAATGTCTGAAGTGAACACGCCCATAATGTTAAGGCCGGACGTGCCCATAACATCTATAGCGAACGTGACCCACACTGATATGCACCCCAAAACTGACCCTTTGCCTTCATTTTCTATACAGGTAAGAGCTCAGGAAGAGCATATGATCGACAAGAATAGGCTAGGAGACGAGTTGGAGGCGAAGGATGGGTCGGAGAAGACAATAGTGGCGCAGCCACTCGCCACGAGTCAAGAGGCACCGCTTGGAAAGTGTAAGGACCCAGGTGCCTTCACAGTCACCTATGGTATCGGTGAGACTCAAATACATGATTGTTTAATTGATTTGGGTGCTGCCATTAACGCTATGCCATATTCGCTATATTGTTCACTGAAATTGGGACCTTTGAAGCCTCCTAAACTATTGGTAGAGTTAGGGGATAAATCTTGTATTTGTCCAGTTGGTTTGCTAGAGGATCTAACCCTACATGTAGGTGACCTTGTTGTTCCTGCAGACTTTTATGTTTTGCAGATGGGAGATGCTAGAAATGACGATCCTCTAACAGTTATTTTGGGACGACCATTCCTCTTTGCCACTAAAACCAAGATTGACATGGACACAGGCTTGTTGTCACTTGCGTTTGGTGGCAAGACATCAGATTTTTATATTTATGAGGATGATGACCGTCCATGCGCGAAGAAACCATCGGACATCGTGCATACACAATATCTTGGTGCCCTACCTCCGAACCTACCATATGAGACTACGCATGCAGCAAATGAAGTAGCCATGAGCAGAGTGTCCTCGTAGACTCAAGAGGATGTAAGGCAAACCCGCCTGATCGATGGAGAGCAGACACGAGCACACCATTGTATGAGAATTTTGGGCAGACTAAAGGAGCATCTGAGGTGAAATTTGACCTCACACGCCCATGTGATCCTAACTTGTGATCCCTAAAGAGGTATCGTCGAGCCAACGACGTAAAACAAAGGCGCTCGCAGGGAGGCAGCCTGGTAAAATTTTTGTTTTTTTTCTCGTTTTTATTTTGTTTTTGTTGTTTGAGTCTTGAGTCATGTTTTCACATTGTCTTTTGGGAAAAGAGACATTTTTCATGCAGAAACAGGTGCAACTCAGTGCGGATCGCGTCAGCCCTAAACAGTAGCTGGCCTCGTTCGGTGTTAACATTAAGTTAACGTCTGTATCGGACGCGGTACGTAAAGTCTGAAGAGGACACGATTGACCTTTGACCATCGTTGACCGAATCGTTTGACCAGAATTCTCATCATCACGTGACGAAATGAGGGGAGTGCTTGTTCACTTTTATTCTCTATTTGTTTTCCCTACGTTTGTGTGTCTTGCATTGTTTGTGTCTTTGAATTTAAGTCGTACCGTGAGGACACGGCTTAGTTCAAAAGTGTAGAGTGGGAGAGTCAGTCAGTCTGTTGTGTCAGCATGTTTATTTTTCTTGCACTTGCACTAACTATGTCAGCACGTTTCCCTTTTAAAAAAATTTATTTTGAAAGTATGAAATTTCTCTATATTTCTTGAATATGCAGTATTGAATTTTGATGATGTGAAACTGACGACGCTGATTAGATGTGTTCCTCTCGTGAAATCTAAATTGTGCGTTTACATGTGAATTTAACCCATTACGTGTCCTTTTGAGTTGAGATAAACAGGGATGTGGAGTTGATAGAAATGTCCTAGAGAGACTTGACGAAGCATTCAAAGGACCGAATTTCGAGTTATATGGTTATGTGGATTTCGTGGAGGCTAGCAATTCGAGATTATGTGGTTTAAAGTTTGCTCCGCCACTGCAGCGTTTATGTAGGTAGGCCGGACGGGAAAATAGACCATCCTATCTCTAGTCCGAAGTAACCGGGAAAAAAGGTGAGTGACCCCCATCTTGACTCGCGTCAAAAAGGATGAGGATGAGAAAGAGCGGGGAGGTATTGCCATATGCTCGCGGGTGAAGATTGGACCTCCTTCAAAAGAAAAGAAGGAAAAGGACAAGCTATTCACAACAAAGGAGCAAAGCTCAAGCAAAATCAGTCAAATTGTGAAAATTCTACATGCATAAAGTGAAGTACATCATTCATACATCAAGAGCCAAAGGCAAAAGAAAGTCACTACAAAAGCTGTCCAACAAAAAAAAGAAAAAAAAAGCTCAAAACCCTGAAGCTCGAATGAATCACGTGCAAGAAAAAGCAATGCAGTATAACCATATAGCTAGAGTTCGGAACGGCAAATGCAGATCATGGGTCTAAAGAGGACTATCTCCCATTCATCCGAATTGGTTTGAATTTCAGCTCAAAAGGTAACATGTATCAAGTTAAGTCTATATTGAGCATGATGATTTTAGTAGCGATTGAGTTATGCATAGAAAAACGAGTCTAGACTAGCAACTCATATTCATGTAGCATCTATTCAGGACGTCGAAAAAATTGTGGTGTTACATTTATTTTCCTTCTATGACTTAGTTCTTGTTCGGGACGAACAAGTTTAAGTGTGGGGTGGTTTGATGAGTCGTATTTATACGAATCATCTAATCAACTAATCCTATTTATTTTGACACTTTTGAAATCTTTCCCTAGTAGTTGAGATGTTGTTCTGGTCGAGTGCAGAACAAATACTAGAACAACTTATGAAAATTTAAATGCAGTGCGGAAAATAAACGACACTCAAAGTTGTTACCCAGTTTGGCGTTAACGAGCCTACGTCTGGGGGCTGTATCTTAGCATGGTGGATAGCAATTCACCAATGATGAGTATGCAAGTACAGGTATTACCGTTTACAGACTCCCTCTTAAACAACCTGCGCCTCGAGCACTCTAGCAATTGCAAACTAGGTCTCCCCTAGATCTGAGCTTCTCCTTCGTATCCACCAATGTGATCCTCCGTGAGAATCGGCACCGTCTCCTAAATGCGCAACAGAACACCAATGCGTGTAGCTTTGAGTATTGTTCTACGATCAGTCTACCGAGCACTAGAACAGACTGAATCTGAGCGCCGTGAGAAATCAGTGACGATTAGTTCATCGGCCAATTTCCTCCACCTCCCTTCAATGAATGTGAGCATGAGTAATATCTCCGTAAGTGCTAAGTATTGTGAATACCTCAGCCCTCTATAAATAGGACGGTAGAAACCCTAAACCGAATAAGTTTCCTATCATCAACCGCCTATCTCATTAGGAAATCTTTCCTAAATCTATTAGGAAACATTCCTAATATCTTGCGCATCTCTTGTAGATAATCTTCTAATATATCTTCAACTTTGTTTAAGAAACTTCTTTGATTATCTTCTTCGGCAAGTAAACTTCAAGCGCAAGACTTCCCTAATTCTTCTCAACCAACTTGTTGACATGCATGAATATATTTGCATCCACCGACTCCAAGATATGCATCATATCTTCAATATGTCACAACACCGACTTTCCTAAACTACCTTAGGAAATCTCTGCGACGTCTGAGTTGTTCCACGTCGGTTGAAACAAGTTGCCTAATCTGAATTAGGAAACTTCCATCTTCTGTCCTTCCATATGCAACCGCCTTGATCTCCAATGGTCGACTGTGTTTCCTAATCTGAATTTAGGAAACATTTCATCTGCTCTAACTTGTTCCAGGATAGTTGACTCTTTAAGTCTTGAACAACAGCTTGAACAACTACACTAAGTTTTGCCAAACTACATGCCATAAATCTAACAATCTCCCCCTTGGCATTTTTGGCAAAACAACTACCTGTAATCTACCTGTACTACTATTACAGTTGAATCTTTGAAGGAGGTTTCAAACTCCCAAGCTGTGCTACTAACTAATAGCTACCAACTGAATCTTTGAGGAGATTTCAAACTCCGAAGGATATTAGCACTCGACGAATCTTTTAAAGAGATTTCAAACTCTGAACATGTGACTAACAAAGGGCACAAGCGAATCTTTTTAGGAGCTTTCAAACTCCCAAAACTACTCCCTTTTTTGCCACAAATAGACAAGGGAGACCAAAACAATAGCCATTGTCACCGACGGCCACAAGTCTACCTCTTTTATCAGGCTCACAATTTCTTTGGCTGCATATTTGTCAGCCTATAGCACCCACTCAGCCACAATCTTCCTCTTTTGAACAAAATCCCACTTCTTAACATGGTTGTCTGATGCAAACCAAACACCTTCCACAACAACTCCAGACCCAAACTGGACTTTCTTCCCCTTTTCTTTAATCTTGCCAGTAGGAGAACTTGTCTTAGCTTTCTTCACTACCGACGAAGCAACCTTCTCTTGACCAGAAGCATCAACTTCAACTGACTTTTCTACTGGGGTAGGAGCAGAAGCCTTCCTTTTCTTTGATGCTTTCTTCTCAGTAACTGGGGGAACTACTACATCAGCATTTTGACTCAGAACTGCTTTCTTTGTCTTAGCTGCTGGCTTTGACTTGGTGACTTGTTCCTTTCTTATTGGAACATTTTTCTGTACCTCTTCATCTTCAGAAGACCCACTCAGCTCCTCCATCACTTCATCCATATTAGTTTGATCTGGTTGATTGACTGCACCTTCTTTGACAACTTTAGAACTGAATTCTTCTCCAACATAGTTCTTGACAGCATCAAACAAACTCTGTAGAGATTCATCTACTTCGTTGGACTCATTCTTGGAAGGCTCTTCTTCCTCATTAATTGGCATCTCAACATCTGCTTTTGTAGGCTCAGCCTGCTCCTCTGTAGCAGAACCACCATCATCATCTGGGTCTTTCTCATCATAATTCTCAACAGAAGCTTCACTCTGCTTCTCTTGATTATCTACCTCCTCTTCAGCACCAGATTTATCTGCATTAGTTACTTCTGTATCCTTCTCTGAATCCTTTTCCTTAGAGTCATTACCCTTCTTCTTTGGATCAGCCTTGGAGGATACTTTACCATGCTTCTCAACAACGGGCACCTCATCCTCATCAACTTCATCACCTTTTTCACCAGACTCTTCCTCATCTGAATAAGAACTGACTACTCTACGTTTCACAATCTTATACTTCTCCTTTTCTGTAGTTTTCTTTGTGGCAACAACCTCTCTCCTAGTTCCCTTCTTTCTAGGGCTAATCTCTGTTTGAACCAGAATTACTACTTTCGTCTTTTCCACAATAACTTTCAAGACACCACCAGAAACAAGAAGACTACTCACAATATCAGGCGTTAGGATTTTGGAAGTTACCTCTTGTGCTTTCTTCATGGAGAGAACAACAGGAACTACCTTCTTGGGGTTTTGAACAGGAACCGATTTAGGCATCTGCATCTCCTTTCCCAGATTATCAGTTGCCGTCTTCTTAACAGGTTTCTTCGTTTCTGGCTTTTCTGCCACAGTCGCCTTCTTTGTCATCAAAGCTTTAGGTTTCTCTGGGACAGTCACTAGTTTAACAACGATATATTTTGATTGTCTTGTCACTCTCTGGTTTAGGGTTTCCTTCCATGATCTTCGTCTTTTCAACTTCTTTAGATGCTTTCGACACTTTGTTCTTCCTTGTGTCCACCATTGTTGTGATTCGTCAAACTTTGTCTAAGGTTTTGTCAGGAGAGAACCAGCGGAACATGAACGGTTTGAAGGAAATTTTGATTTTGGAAATAAAAAGAAACCCATTTTGGCATGCCATATAACTTCTCGAATCTCCCCAGGCCGCGTCACTTCACACCATTTAAAATATTTGAAAATATTTGGAAAACCAATCTTTTCTTCTCGCCCGAGAAATCTTCTTCCTGCCTGTCCACGTCAGCCCTTAAAATATCCTGTTCAAGCTCTGGCTGACAACTTGTTCTGGAATAACTTAGTTGTCAATGACACACAAAACCAGTGAGAGTCCAAGTGCCTCTAACTGTAGGTCTTTCAAGATTTTGGTGAAGATGTCTGCTCGCTGCTTCATCAAATCTTGTTATACCCTGTAGTTTTTCAGCATCGACGTCTTCCACAACATCTGGGTGCAACAATCTTCAACATGTGATCTTGCGTGTTTGACATAAGGTTGCTTCCTTTTCTTCGTGTCTACTCCCCGTCAGACATAACCATGGTTGAGACAATCTTACCATGCTTTGGGTGCCTTCACACGATCAGGACGGGATTTGAGCTTTCTTCTAGCCTCCTTCATATGTGTAGACTTGATAGTGGTTAGAAGTAAACCCAACCGGTTTTAGAGACTGCACTTGTTTATCTTGAGTTTTTATGCCTTCAGTCTTGCTCAGCATGTATGTTGTTTCAGTAGTGGATCTACCAAGATTCAGCAAGTAGCAGTTGTTTGAGGCTCTCCTTCCAGTGAGGACTGGTTCATTCTTGTTATTCTGCACCACACACTTGTCCTGTGAGAACAGGACACGATGCTCCCCATCGCACAACTGGCTTATGCTGATCAGATTCGCCTGTAATCCTTTGACAAGAAGAACCTCCTTTAATATAGGTAGGCATGGAACCTTCAATGTTACTCTTCCAAGAACTCTGCATTCTACGCCATCTCCAAACGTCATAGATTTGCCTTTGAACTTTTCTACCTTGGTCAGAAACTCAGGATTGCCAGTCATGTGTCTAGAATAACCACTGTCAAAGTACCATCTTTCCTTCTCCAGATGACTCGTGGAGCTGAATGCAACATGACATACCTCACTTCTTTGCTTAGCTCTCCAAACTTGCTTCATGTGAGGTTTCTGAACTTGACCCAACTTTCTGAGAAACTTGTGGAGTTCCGGGCATCTTGGCTTGAAGTGTCCTACTTGATTGCAGTAAAACCACATTGGTCTGTCTTGCCCTTTTGAGGGGTTCCGGGTCACTCTTGTTCGAGGATAATGTTCAGATGGGACATGATGTAGTTGTGGCTCAGCATTAACAAACATTGTCTTTCCGAAGCCAGAAGCACTGGAGAACCCTAGCCCTGTGCACCCACCGCCTTGCCGTTGAGCTCCCAGTATGTCGTCTAGATTTTTAGTCCCAGAGTTAAGTATCTTGACCGACTTCTTCAGATTGTTCAGCTCCTTTAATGTCTCCGCATGGGTTTCTTTGTCTGTCTCAATCACTATTTTCAAGGCATCAACAGTATTAAGAAGAATTACCTCTTGACATTTTAAGGCAGCATTCTCCTTCTTCAAATCAGTTATGATTTCTGGATGTTTGCCTTGACTCCCTTCAATCTGAACCTTTAGAGATGAGATAACTGCTAGTAGTTCAGCCTTCTGTGCAACAAGTTCAGCTTGTTCACCTTTTGCTCTAATCAGCTGGGCTTGAAGGTCGGTGATTGTTTGTTGATGCTCCACCTTCTGAGTTACAAGAATAGCATCTTCTTCCCATAGCTTTTCCTTCTCTTCTGTCAGGTTTGTCAGATTGATGCGGTGTAACTTGTTCCGCTCAACTTCATTCAGCCATTCCTGGAACAACTTTGTGTACTTGTTCGCACAGTCTTCATCAGTGATTCCTTCATTATTGCTGCAGCTTGAGTACTGTGTATGATCCTCCGATGATGACTTTGACTCTACTTCTTTGCTTGTTTCTCCTTCCTGGTTGACGTAGGTAGCAAGGGCTACAAAGTTATTTGACTCACCTTCCTGATCAGATTCATTGTCACTCCAGCTGACCGCATATGCATTCTTCTTTTTCTGGGTGTTGATACATTCTGCCCAAATGTGTCCATAACCTTCACATTCTCTACATCGGATCCCCTTGCCTTTGTTGTCATGGTTGGAGTCTCCAGATTGGTTCCCCTTTTGGAATTTACCATCCTTCTGGAATCTTGAGCTAGATGACTGACCGGGATCAGTCCCTTTATTGTACTGCCTTCTGATGGACCATAATTGTATGAATCATAAACATAGTTAAACCCACCAAATTAGACGCTTTGTCTATTTAACTTTTGCTTGTTAGTTCCGATATTTATCTACAGGGTATTTTGAAGTCTAGAGAGAATACAGGCTAAGGAGGAGTTTTAAAGCTGAAAATGAATTACGAGTCATTCCAGGTCACGACCAAATTCTAACTTTCAAGAACCTGACATGGAATCACTCAAAACAAGTCCAACCGAAGAGCAACCAGAGTCAGTCCGGAGCTGAAAGGACCGATGGCTTTTTGGGATGAGATCACAAAACTCACTCCATCACTCTCCTCCCTCCATGTGGCCGGCGGCTAAGCCACAAGCCTCTCCTTCCTTGCCATGTGGCCGGCGGCTTTGGGAGGCGATGATATCACCCGATGGCTTTGAGCTCCTCCTCCCATCTCTTCCTCCCATCTCTTGCCAAGTGGATGCTTCTCCTCCACATCCATCCCTCTCCTTAGCCTATAAATAGAGATGCCCTCTTCACTTGTAAATCATCCCACAATCCCATCCCATTTTGTGTGCAAGAAGCACAAGTCACTTATCTCTCTAGCTTGTGAGCACCATCCTTGTAATCGCCTTACTTTGGAATCGAAGCTTTAGCACTTTCAACGGTTTTTGTAAGTACTCTTTTCTTTACTGTCTTTTCAATTTAGCAACTTTACTTTCCCGTCTTTACTTTCCAAAACTTTTACTTTCTGTCTTTCAAAACCTTTACTTTTTCAAGTACTTAGCTATGATGTCCTGTTCCATGGATATTCGTAGCTAAACTCTTCATTCGGTTGAAGTGGTGTACTTGTATCATACAATGTTTTAGACCCTTCTTTTAGTGCCTCTTTGTGTTCAACTTGTTCTAGGTGCCTTATATTAGGTCAGAATTCCATTGGTTGAGTGGATGCTCGGAAGAGCAAAGCTCTGCCATGGGTTCGTGATCTTCCGTGGATAAGTGGAGGCTCGGAAGAGCACAGCTTATCTGTGGAAGTCAACCTCTTTAAAACACCATTTGGTTTATCAGGAATGATGATCAAATGGATGCACATACTAGAACAAGAGTTCTTTGTCTTGCAAAAGACTAGACGGTGTGGCAAGTCATGTGCTAGGAATAGCCTTGATTCACTTTTGAACACTTAGTATGATCATTAGAGGTCAATGATAAACGAAAATATGATACAAGGCCCCTGAAACCGAATCTTTCCTTTAATTGCAATATCATCTGTTACTTTACTTTTCAGTACTAAAAGCAAAACCAACCCCCTAACTATTTATTTAATCCCCCCATCCGAAAGAACAATTAATCCACTAACTCCCCTGGGTTCGACCCGTACTTACCACTTACTACCAAAATAGTTAAGTCTCGAGTATCGGAGATATAAATTTGTTTTTGCACAGAGAACATCGCACCTTAACGACAGTGCGGTGGGCTCCGTCAAAACTAGCGCCGTTGCCGGGGAATTAGCCTTTGATTAGCCGTTCTTCTCTTTTTCTTTTCTCTTTCAAACTCGCTTCTGCACAACCATGTCTCGTGAAGGAAGCCACCATGACCATCAGGATGACGACGAGATGAATCTGTTCGATCGAAACAATGAATCGCCGCCACAATTTGTCGATAATCCGGAACGAATCATCCGAAACCGAAGAGCTCGTGATAGGGAGGCCATCCGAAGAAACCAAGAACCACCCGAGGACCGAAATGAAGCTGGTCAGGTGCAACCCCCTTTACGTCCCCTACGCCCTCAACCTCGACAAGTGCCAAGGCAAGAAACTGTCTTCGACGACTACTATGGGGATAACAACTTCCGTGAACCTACTATGGGAGAACTCAATGCCCCAGATTTCGAAACACAGCCATGGTGCATTCACGACGGCCCTGAACTAGAATACATTACCATCAACGCATCAGTGGCCCACAGCTTGCCAAAATTCTCAGGAGCTCATGGAGAATCTGCCACAACTCACCTCCAACGCCTACATGGCATTTGCCAAAATCTAAAGCCCAATCGAGTGAATATAGAAAACTTCAAGTTGAAAGCGTTATATTTTTCCCTCATTAACTCGGCAAACGACTGGTTCCTTTCATTGCCTTTGGGAAGCATCAGAACATGGGTTCAGATGCAAAAGAAGTTCCTAGATAAATACTACCCAGCAAGAAGAGCAATGCAAGTAAGAAGGCAACTGCAGGACATAAGGCAAGGACCTAATGAGACCATGTACGACTACCTGGAGAAATTCAACCACCTGGAGCGAAGCTGCTGCACTCTTGGACTACCCGAGAAGCTCATCATCGAATACCTGATTAATGGATTGACTGCCTTAGACAAAAAGCTCCTTAATGCTTCAGCTGGAGGATCCGTGATGAGACTATCATTGAGCGGCATAAGGCGACTCATCTCTGACGTTGCTAAAAATGCCCGGTTTACAGAAGAGACCACTCGACAAGATGAGTTCTCCCGAACAAAAAACGTAGCACGAGCCGAGACGTCAGAAAACTCCATGACAGAAGAGATGAAACAAATGAAAGAAATGATGATGCAAATCCTGTAAAGGCAGCCAGTTCAAGTAAAGCCTTGCGAGTTCTGTAGTTCTACGGACCACAAAACCAACGCATGCCCGACATTAATAGTAGAGGACCTGACAGAAATAAACGCAGTGGTAGGATACCAAGGATACAACAACAACAACAGCAATGATAGATCCGGACCAAACCAGTACCCGACAGGCCAATATCAATAGAAGGGACCAAATCAGTACCAAGCCAGCTCGAGTAATCAGCAAGGACCGAACAAGTGGCTGGAGGACATGATGAAGGAGCTCTCAAGTACTGTGCAACAATCCTCGGGCACTGTGCAGTAGTTTAGTACTACTGTGCATCAAAACCAGGTGAAAAATGACGAAGCAATAGCCGACCTGAAGAAGCACATGTCCTAACTCGCTACCGCAATGTCCGCACTCATTAACGAACCAGGCAGACTACATTCACAAACCGTCCAAAACCCGAAGGAAAATGTTAATGCTGTGACCATTAGGAGTGGGAAAAAACTCGTCATCAAACCCATGGAGCAAGATGAGGACAAAAGCCCGAGGTTGCCAGGAGAAGAACAGATAAGGCCCGAGGCTCTCGAAACTCTTGAGCAAAACACTGCCGATGAAAATGAGGACGCATCCAAGGAAGAGAGGGACGTGACCGACAAAGAAGGGAACACGTCCGAGGATCGCAGGCCTGACCCGGTTTCAGCGTCCGAGAAGCACAAGGAGCGCCCGGCCCCAAAATTAGCACATCACTTCCATTTCCAGTACCAGCCCATGTGCCAAAACAACATGTCATGGATGACGACGTGTTTGAGTTATTCAGCAAAGTCGAAATCAACATCCCCCTCTTGGAAGCCATCAAGCAAATTCCTCGATACACTAAGTTTTTAAAAGAGCTTTGCACCAACCGGAGGAGGAGTACAAGATATGATCAAGAGCTGATGAGTAGAAACGTATCGGCCGTCATACAACGAAAAGTGCCCCCCAAATGTGGTGATCCGGGAACCTACACCATTCCATGCACAATTGGCAAAATCCGGATCGAGAATTGCATGCTAGATCTTGGAGCATCAATCAACGTCCTTCCCTTCTCTATCTACTCATGCCTTAGGATTGGACCACTCAAACCCAACGGTCTCACTATCCAGCTAGCAGACCGATCTTGCAAACAACCTGAGGGCAAAATAGAAGACGTCCTGGTACAAGTAGGAGAATTGGTATTTCCAGCAGACTTCTACGTCTTAAAAATGGAAAATGGCGGACCAATAGACAACGCACCTATCCTTCTCGGCCGTCCATTTCTCAAAACATCAAAAATGAAGATAGACTGTGGAAGTGGGATGCTCTCAATGGAAGTGGAAGGAGAGATCTTCAGCTTTGACATATTCCGAGCAATGAAGCACCCTATGGTATTCGAGGAAGTACACGCTGACGGAGCCCACCGCACTGTCGTTAAGGTGCGATGTTCTCTATGCAAAAACAAATTTATATCTCCGATACTCACGACTTAACTATTTTGGTAGTAAGTGGTAAGTACGGGTCGAACCCAAGGGAGTTAGTGGATTAATTGTTCTTTCGGATGGGGGGATTAAATAAAACAGTTGGGGGGGTTGGTTTTGGTTTTAATACTGAAAAGTAAAGTAACAGATGCTATTGCAATTAAAGGAAAGATTCGGTTTCAGGGGCCTTGTATCATATTTCCGTTTATCATTGACCTCTAATGATCATACTAAGTGTTCAAAAGTGAATCAAGGCTATTCCTAGCACATGACTTGCCACACCGTCTAGTCTTTTGCAAGACAAAGAACTCTTGTTCTAGTATGTGCATCCATTTGATCATCATTCCTGATAAACCAAATGATGTTTTAAAGAGGTTGACTTCCACAGATAAGCTGTGCTCTTCCGAGCCTCCACTTATCCACGGAAGATCACGAACCCATGGCAGAGCTTTGCTCTTCCGAGCATCCACTCAACCAATGGAATTCTGACCTAATATAAGGCACCTAGAACAAGTTGAACCCAAAGAGGCACTAAGAGAAGGGTCTAAAACATTGTATGATACAAGTACACCCCTTCAACCGAATGAAGAGTTTAGCTATGAATATCCATGGAACAGGACATCATAGCTAAGTACTTGAAAAAGTAAAGTTTTTGAAAGACAGAAAGTAAAGGTTTTGGAAAGTAAAGACAGGAAAGTAAAGTTGCTGAATTGAAAAGACAGTAAAGTAAAGAAAAGAGTACTTACAAAAACCGTTGAAAGTGCTAAAGCTTCGATTCCAAAGTAAGGCGATTACAAGGATGGTGCTCACAAGCTAGAGAGATAAGTGACTTGTGCTTCTTGCACACAAAATGGGATGGGATTGTGGGATGATTTACAAAGGGAAGGGATGAGCTCTATTTATAGCCAAGAGAGAGTGAGAGATGTGGAGGAGAAGCTAGCCACTTGGCATGGAATGGGAGGAGGAGCTTGATGGACCATAATTGTATGAATCATAAACACAGTTAAACCCACCAAATTAGACTCTTTGTCTATTTAACTTTTGCTTGTTAGTTCCAATATTTATCTACAGGGTATTTTGGAGTCTAAAGAGAATACCGGCTAAGGAGGTGTTTTGAAGCTGAAAATATATTCCGAGTCATTCCAAGGTCACGACCAGATGCCAACTGAAGAAATATCATGAACCTGACATGGAATCACTCAAAACAAGTTCAATCAAAGAGCAACCAGAGTCAGTCCGGAGCTGAAATGGACCGATGGCTTTGTGAAACCTCACAAAACTCACAAAACCTCCTCCCCCCTTACCTTATGACCGGCGGCTTTGTGAGTTTGATGACTCATGGGGGGCGGCTCCTCCCCCTCATGAGTCACCACCGGCGGCTTTTGGATGCTCCATGGGATTTGTGCCAAGTGTCTTCCTTCTTCACCACATCCTTCTCCTTCCCAAGCCTATAAATACCATGCCTTCCCTTTGTAAATCCCAACACACAACACAAATTCACTTATCTCTCTAAGATTTGGTCACTACTCTTGTAAGCTTTTGTTCTAAATCTATAATACTCCTGTTGGTTCTTGAGTATTCTAGTAGTTTTTGAGAATACTCCTGTTGGTTCTTGAGTATTCTCCTTTACTTACTGTCTTTCAAAAACCCTCGAGTACTTAGCTATGGTATCCACCTCTATGGATATTCGTAGCTAAACTCTTCATTCGGTTGAAGGGGTGTACTTATATCATAAAATATTTTAGACCCTACTCTTAATGCATCTTTGTGTTTGAAACTTGTTCTATGTGCCATATATTAGGTTAGAACTTCCAAGGTTGAGTGGATGCTTTAACGGGCAAAGCTCTTCCGTGGGGTTCGTGAACATACTCGGGTAAGTGGATGCTTTAGCGGGCAAAGCTTATCTGAGGAGTTTGACTTATCTAAAACACCATTTGGTTGATCGTAACTGAAGATCAAATGGATGCACATAAGGCTAAGATACTTCGAAAGGAGGAATTAGTCTAAATAGAACAAGTGTTCTAAACGATGTTGCAAGTCTTGTGCTAGAAATAGCCTCAATTCATCTTTGAACACTTAGTATGATCATTAGCGGTCAATGATAAACGACTATGATACAAGGCCCCTAAGACCGAATACTTTCCTTAGATTTAAACACCACCTGCATTTACTTTCTTAGTATAAACTGCAATATCAACTGCTGACGTTCCGCAAGACTTGCCGATCACGCAACAATCGCTGTAAGTCTTCTCGTTTATTTTCAGTATTTACTTTTATGTCATTTACTTTTCCGCACTAAAACCCAAAACCAACCAACCAATCACTTAGTTGTTAGCATTAAAACCTCAATCAACCTAAAAACACGCTCCCTCGCTGTACAATTCCCTCAAAGAATAGCTTATCCCCCTAATTCCCTTGGGTTCGACCCCTACTTACCACTTGCTACCCAGTAGTGAAGTCGCGAGTAGTGGACTTATAAATTAATATTTGTACATTTGCTCTAACGACGAGCATCTGTCAAATTGGCGCCATTGCCGGGGAATTAGTTACCTAATCGGATAAGTTCTTTGAATCAATACTTGCTTTATAACAACCATGTCTCGCGAAGGAAGCTACCATAATTACCAGGATGACGACGAGATAAACCTGTACGACCGAAATGCAGCTGGTCCAGTGCAACAACCCCTAGATATCCACCACCCCATCAACCTCGACAAATGCCAAGACAAGAACCTGTCTACAAGAACTACTATGGGGATGTCAACTACCGTGCACCTACTATGGGAGAACTCAATGCCCCAGAATTCGAAACGCAGCCGTGGTGCATTCGCCAGGGCCCTGAATTAGAAAACATTGCCGTCGACATGCTCGTGGTCCACAATTTACCAAAGTTCTCAGGAACACGTGGAGAATCAGCAATGACTCACCTCCAGCGCTTACATGGTATTTGCCAAAACTTAAAACCGAATGGCGTGAATGTAGATGACTTTAAGTTAAAGGCGTTCTACTTTTCCCTCATTGACGCGGCAAATGATTGGTTCCTTTCATTGCCTTCCGGTAGCATCAGAACATGGGCTCAGATGCAAAAGAAATTCCTGGACAAATATTACCCGGCAGGATGGGCGATGCAAGTACGGAGGCAACTACAAGACATCAAGCAAGGACCCAATGAAACCATGTACGATTACCTAGAAAAGTTCAACCGCCTGGAGAGAAGCTGCTGTACCCTTGGACTGCCTGAGAAACTCACCGTCGAGTACCTCATTGATGGATTAAGACCCTTAGACAAAATGCTCCTGGATGCCTCAGCTGGATGATCCATGATGAATCTATCATTAAGTGGCATAAGGGATCTCATCACCAATGTTGCTGAAAATGCCCGATTTGGAGAAGAGACAACTCGGCAGGAAGAATTTTCCCGAACAAGGAATGTGGCACAAGCTGAAACACCGATGAACTCTATGCCAGAAGAGATGAAACAGTTAAAGGAGATGATGATTCAGATCCTACGAAGGCAGCCAGTTCCGGTAAAACCTTCCGAGTTTTGTGGTTCTACGAACCACAAAACTGACGCATGCCCGACATTAATAGAAGAGGAACCGGCAGAAGTGAATGCAGTGGGAGGATACCAAGGATACAACAACAACAACAATGACAGAGCTGGACAAAACAGACAATATGGTCAAGCAACCAACCCGAGCTGGCGTAACAACAACTATCCTCTGAAGGAAACACAACCAGCTGTCCCTCAACTAGCTCAGTCATTTTACCAACCCCCCCACCGACAGTATAACCAGAACGCTCCATCAGCAGGACAATATCAACAAAGAGGACCAAATCAGTACCAAGCCGGCCCGAACAATCAGCAAGAACCAACCAAGTCGCTCGATGACACAATGAAGGAGCTCGTAGGAAGCATAAATCAATTGGGTACTTCGCTACACCAATACCAAGCAAAAACTGACGGGGCAATTTCAGAATTAACCAAACAAATGTCCCAGCTCTCCACCGCAATGTCAACACTCACTAATGAACATGGCAGACTTCCTTCACAAACCATCCAAAACCCAAAGGCGAATATTAGCATGATAAAGAGGTCAAACGAAAAGGCGACACTGGGAGAAGTAGCACGATCCCCAATTACAAACTTACAAATAAGCACTTCACCCGCAGGCGTCGTCCTGATTGGAACCAAGAGGAAGACCGACCCAATGATGGCAAAACATGGGTCACGCATGCTGACAATGGGCGGTATGCATTCACCATTTGCATAACACCACCACCGATCATACACTCTGACATACCAGCATCTGGATGGGATGACAATGACAATTTAAAGTGGGACTCCCCAACTAATATTTATGCTTCAAGGCAAAATATTTAACTAGAAAATCAGGAGTTTAAGGGGCCCGATTATACAAATCCTAAGCCAAAGAATGGGCAGAATGGCCCGACAATAGAAAGAGCCCTCACTTCAGATCATGAGTCACAACCGGAAAGAAATAAAGACCCAGGGGCCTTCACAGTCACCTGCGGTATTGGTGAGACACAGATTCATAAGTGCTTAGTCGATCTAGGGGCTGCTGTCAATGCCATGCCTTCCTCCTTATATTACTTATTAGGACTTGGTCCATTAAAACCGCCCAGGTCAAATATCGAGCTAGGAGATAAATCGTGCATCCGTCCGGTTGGAGTGCTAGAAGATATAAAACTCCATGTGGGAGAGCTCGTCGTTGCTGCAGACTTTTATGTAATACAAACGGGAGAGACCAGCGAAGACGACCCCCCAACAATAATATTGGGACGACCATTCCTCTACGCTACTAAAGCAAGGATCGATGTGGGCAAGGGCTCATTATCGCTTAAGTTCGGCGGCAAAATTGCAAATTTCTACATTGATAATGGCCGAACGGATACAAAGAAACCGACAGACATTATACCTATCTCAGATCTCGGTACACAGATTTCTGACCTGCCAAAAGAGACCAAAGGAGTAACAAGACCAGCAGCTATGGTCAAAGGACCCTCGCCTTCTCAGAAACAATGGAAAGAAAAAACACCAAAACCATGGAGTTCTGACCCAAGCAAGAAATCAGGAAGAGTCAAAGCAAGAATCAACACAGGAACAGTGGCGAAATACGACCTGAACCACCCATGGGATCCAAACCAATGATCCCCATGCGTCGAGCCAACGACGTTAAACAAAGGCACTGGTCGGAAGGTAACCCGACACCTATCTTACTTTCTGTCAATTTTATTTTCTGTCATCTAGCTTTTTGCTCTCACCCACTTGGTGCATAGAATGAAATGACTATTTAGGAATCGGTTATGGGTGCAACATCAAGCTAGCCAGGCCTATGCCAAGAGTTCAAGGCCCCAGCCAAACTCTCTCGATTATCCAGCCTCGAGCCATGTCATTCGCTCGACACCTTAAAGGGAGTTCTGTTCTTCCCTTTTCCTTAATGTCATTTCCTTCTCATATAATATCTGCTTGCATGGCTTTTGAACTAAGTCATTTCGTAAAGAATGCCTTCGTTCAAAAGTGTGGGGCGAGAACTGCCTGTGTACATAGTAAACATGTTTTCCTTTTTCCTTTTCCCTTAATATTATCTTTTTGAAAATATGAACTTGAGAATGTGAAAAAGATAGATCTAAATTCATGCATTTACCTTGTGAAAATTCAACTGTCTAAAAACTTAGAATGTAACTTCTCATTTGTCCCTTTGTGCTGAGATAAACAGGGGATGTGGAGTTGACATAAACTGCCCTAGAGAGGCTTGGCAAGCACTCGAAGGATCGAATCTTACTATATGGTTTTTGAAGTCAGTGGAGGCTGCACTTCGGGTTTCAGTGAAGATTGAAGTCATCTTCGACATGCAGCGTTTATGCAAAAAAAAGGCGGGACAAGAATCAAACCGTCCTATCTCTAGTCCTAGTAGCCGGGAAAATAGATGAGCGACCCTCATCTTGACCCGCGCGAAACGGCAAGGATGAGAGAGAGCGGGGAGGTATTTCCATATGCTCGCGGGTGATGATTGGACCTCCCAAAAAGGCTTGAGAAAATGGACTAGCAAGCCACAAAAAGGTAAAAGCTCAAAGAAGCTAATCAAAGGCCAAAGGCCAAAGTTGTGAAGGTTTTAACCGAACAAAAGTGAAGTACTCAAAGAGTCAAATCAAAGGCCAAAGGCCGATTCACTAAAAAAAAGCTGTCCCTCGCCAAAAAGAAATAAAAAAGGCTCAACTCAGTGAAACCCGAACCGAATCACGTGCTAGAGAAAGCTACAAGGAAACCATATAGTGCGAGACGGTCCCAAGAATGCAGTCCAGGAGTGACGGATGCACAGTCGTCGTGTGCAAAGGTCAAGAATAAATTTATAGTCCGCTACTCGCGACTTCACTACTGGGTAGCAAGTGGTAAGTAGGGGTCGAACCCAAGGGAATTAGGGGGATAAGCTATTCTTTGAGGGAATTGTACAACGAGGGAGCGTGTTTTTAGGTTGATTGAGGTTTTAGTGCGGAAAAGTAAGTGTTTTTTTGGTTGGTTTTGGTTTTTAGTGCGGAAAAGTAAATGACAGAAAAGTAAATACTGAAAATAAAAGAGAAGACTTACAGCGATTGATGCGTGATTGGCAAGTCTTCCGGAACGTCAGCAGTTGATAAAGCAGTTTATACTAAAATTGAAAGTAAGTGCAGGTGGTGTTTAAATCTAAGGAAAGCATTCGGTTTCGGGGGCCTTGTATCATAGCCTGTTTATCATTGACCTTTAGTGATCCTACTAAGTATTCAAACGTGTATCAAGGCCATTTCAAGCACTCGATTTGCACACACTGTCTAGCCCATTTCAAGGTCGTAGAGCAATTGTTCTATTCAGACTAGCACCCTATTTCAAGGTATACTAGCCTATGTGCATCCATTTGATCAATCATTTCCGATCAAACCAAATGGTGTTTAAAAGAGATCAAACTCCTCAGATAAGCTTTGCCATTTCAAGCATCCACTTACCCGAGTATGTTCACGAACCCCCACGGAAGAGTTTTGCCATTTCAAGCATCCACTCAACCTTGGAAGTTTTGACCTAATATATGGCACATAGAACAAGTTTTGAATACAAATAAGAGGCACTAAGAGTATGGCCTAAAACATTTTATGATACAAGTACACCCCTTCAACCGAATGAAGAGTTTAGCTACGAATATCCATAGAGGTGGATACCATAGCTAAGTACTCGAGGGTTTTTGAAAGACAGTAAGTAAAGGAGAATACTCAAGAACCAACAGGAGTAAACTCAAAAACTACTAGAATACTCAAGAACCAACAGGAGTATTATAGATTTCAAACAAAAGCTTACAAAGTAGTGCCCAAATCTAGAGAGATAAGTGATTGTGAATTGTGGGATTGTGGATGATTTAATACAAGGAGGAGGCATCTCTATTTATAGGCATGGAGGAGATGGGAGATGGCAACACTTGTCACAAGAGGAGAGGGAGAGCAAGGAGATGAAGACACATGGGGGAGGGGGGAAAGCCGCCGGCGGCTATGAGGTGTGAGTCTGAGGTTTGTGGAGGGAGGAGAATGAGTTTGAGGTTTGTGAGTCTCATCCCAAAAAGCCATCGGTCCTTTCAGCTCCGGACTGACTTTGGTTGCCTTTCGGTTGGATTTGTTTTGAGTGATTCCACGTCCGGTTCATGATATTTCTTCAGTCGGCATCTGGTCGTGACCTTGGAATGACTCGTAATATCTTTTCAGCTTAAAAACTCCTCCTTAGCCTGTATTCTATCTAGACTCCAAAATACCGTGTAGATAAATATCGGAACTAACAAGCAAAAGTTAAATAGACAATCAGTCTAATTTGGTGGGTTTAACTGTGTTTATGATTCATATAATTATGGTCCATCAGATCACCCCACACTTTTAGTTGTTCGTCCCGAACAATGCTATTAAAGGGCGGCACACACTATCTAAGTAAACTTTTAAAATATGAAAGTGAGACTGTGGGACTAGATTTATCCTAATTCATGCATTACTACTTATTACCAAATTAAACCGTGTAAATAAATAGAAGAAACTTGATACTTGTACCTCCGTGCCGAGATGCAAATTAATTCGAATGTTTCGGGAGATAGCCCTTTTCAGGCTCCTGGACTGCAACCACGGGACTGTCTTGCGATATATGGTTTCCTTGTAGCTTTCTCTAGCACGTGATTCGGTTCGGGTTTCACAGATGAGTTGAGCCTTTTTGATTTTCTTTTTGGCGAGGGACAACTTTTTTGTAGTGAATCGGCCTTTGGCCTTTGATTTGACTCTTTGAGTACTTCACTTTTGTTCGGTTAAAACCTTCACAATTTTGGGCCTTTGGCCTCTTGATTTGCTTCTTTGAGCTTTTGCCTTTTTGTGGCTTGCTAGTCCATTTTCTCAAGTCTTTTTTGGGAGGTCCAATCATCGCCCGCGAGCATATGGAAATACCTCCCCGCTCTCTCTCATCCTTGCCGTTTCGCGCGAGTCAAAATGAGGGTCGCTCATTTATTTTCCCAGCTACTTTGACTAGAGATAGGACGGTTTGATTCCCGTCCCGCCTTTTTTCTTTTTGCATAAACACTGCATGGTGGAGATGACTCTGACTCAACTGAAACCCGAAGTGCAGCCTCCACTGACTTCGTAAACCATATAGCAAAATTCAGTCCTTCGATTGCTTGCCAAGCCTCTCTAGGGCATTTTCTATCAACTCCACATCCCCTGTTTATCTCAGCACAAAGGGACAAATGAGAAGTTACATTCTAAGTTTTTAAACAGTTGAATTTTCACAAGGTTATTGCATGAATTATGATCTATCTTTTTCACATTCTCAAGTTCATATTTTCAAAAAGATAATATTAAGGGAAAAGGAAAAAAGAAAAACATGTTATGTACACAGGCGGTTCTCACCCCACACTTTTGAACGAAGGCGTGCCTTTCAGAAAGACTTAGTACAAAAGCCATGCAAGCAGACAACTGTGAGAAGGAAATGACATTAAGGAAAAGGGAAGAACAGAACTCCCTTTAAAGTGTCGAGTGAACGACATGGCATGAGGCTGGATAATGGAGGGAGTTCGGCTGGGGCCTTGAACTCTTGGCATAGGCCTGGCTGGCTTGATGTTGCACCCATAACCGATTCCTAAATAGTCATTTCATTCTATGCACCAAGTGGGTGAGAGTGACTTAATGGTAAAAACTAAATGACAGAAAATAAAATTGATAGAAAGTAAATGACTGAAAGTAAGATAGGTGTCGGGTTACCTCCCGACCAGTGCCATTGTTTAACGTCGTTGGCTCGACAGTACCTCATTCCTGGATCACTGGTTTGGATCCCATGGGTGGCTCAGGTCGTATTTCGCCACTGTTCCTGTGTTGCTTCTTGCCTTGACTCTTCCTGATTTCTTGCTTGGGTTAGAACTCCATGGTTTTGGTGTTTTTTCTTTCCATTGTTTCTGAGAAGGCGAGGGACCCTTGACCATAGCTGTTGGTCTTGTTACTTTTTCGGTCTCTTTTGGCAGGTCAGAAATCTGTGTACCGTGATCTGAGATGGGTATAATGTCTGGCGGTTTCTTTGTATCAGTGCGGCTATTATCAATGTAGAAATTTGCAATTTTGCCGCCGAACTTAAGCGATAATGAGCCCTTTCCCACATCGATTCTTGCTTTAGTAGCGTAGAGGAATGGTCGTCCCAATATTATTGTTGGAGGGTCGTCTTCGCTGGTCTCTCCCGTTTGTATTACATAAAAGTCTGCAGTAACGACGAGCTCTCCCACATGGAGTATTACATCTTCCAGCACTCCAACCGGACAGATGCACGATTTATCTCCTAGCTCGATATTTGACCTGGGTGGTTTCAATGGACCAAGTCCTAATAAGTAATATAAGGAGGAAGGCATGGCATTGACAGCAGCCCCAAGATCGACTAAGCACTTATGAATCTGGATTTCACCAATACCGCAGGTGACTGTGAAGGCCCCTGGGTCTTTATCTCTTTCCGGTTGTGACTCATGATCTGAAGTGAGGGCTCTTTCTATTGTCGGGCCATTCTGCCCATTCCTTGGCTTAGGATTTGTATAATCGGACCCCTTAAAATTTTGCTTCGAAGCATAAATATTAGTTGGAGAGTCCCACTTTAAATCGTTATTGTCATCCCATCCAGATGCTGGTATGTCAGAGTGTATGATCGGTGGTGGTGTTATGCAAACGGTGAATGCATACCGTCCATTGTCAGCATGCGTAACCCATGTTTTGCCATCATTGGGTCGGTCTTCCTCTTGATTCCACTCAGGACGACGCCTACGGGTGAAGTGTTTGTTGGTAAGTTTGTAAGTTGGGGATCGTGCTACTTCTCCCAGTGGCGCCTTTATGTTTGACTTCCTTATCATGCTAATATTTGCCTTTGGATTTTGGATGGTTTGTGAAGGAAGTCTGCCAGGTTCATTAGTGAGTGTTGACATTGCGGTGGGGAGCTGGGACATTTGTCTGGTCAATTCTGAAATTGCCTCGTCAGTTTTCACCTGGTATTGGTGTAGAGAAGTACCCAATTGATTTATGCTTCCTGCGAGCTCCTTCATTGTGTCGTCGAGCGATTTGGTTGGTTCTTACTGATTGTTCAGGCCGGTTTGGTACTGATTCGGTCCTCTTTGCTGATATTGGCCTGCTGATGGAGCGTTCTGATTATGCTGTTGGTGGGGGGGTTGGTAGAATGACTGAGCTAGTTGAGGGACAGCTGGTTGTGCTTCCTTCTGAGGATAGTTGTTGTTATGCCAGCTCGGGTTGGTTGTTTGACCATACTGTTTGTTTTGTCCGGCTCTGTTGTTGTTGTTGTTGTATCCTTGGTATCCTCCCACTGCATTCACTTCTGCCGGTTCCTCTTCTATTATTGTCGGGCGTGCGTCAGTTTTGTGGTCCGTAGAACCACAAAACTCGCAAGGTTTTACTGGAACTGGCTCCCTTCGTAGGATCTGAATCATCATCTCCTTTAACTGTTTCATCTCTTCAGGCATAGAGCTTATCTGTGTTTCAGCTCTTGCCACATTCTTTGTTCGGGAAAATTGTTCCTGCAGAGTTGTCTCTTCTCTAAATCGGGCATTTTCAGCAACGTTAGCGATGAGGTTTCTTATGCCACTCAATGATAGATTCATCATGGATCCTCTAGCTGAGGCATCCAGAAGCATTTTGTCTAATGGTCTTAATCCATTAATGAGGTACTCGATGATGAGTTTCTCGGGCAGTCCAAGGGTACATCAGCTTCTCTCCAGGTGGTTGAACTTTTCCAGGTAATCGTACATGGTTTCATTGGGCCCTTGCTTGATGTCTTGTAGTTGCCTCCTTACTTGCATTGCTCTTCCTGCCGGGTAATATTTGTCCATGAATTTCTTTTGCATCTGAGCCCATGTTCTGATGCTACCGGAAGGCAATAAAAGGAACCAGTCATTTGCCGCGTCAATGAGGGAAAAATAGAACGCCTTCAACTTGAAGTCGTCTATACCCACTCGATTGGGTTTTAGATTTTGGCAAATGCCGTGTTAGCGTTGGAGGTGAGTTGTCGCATATTCTCCATGTGCTCCTGAGAACTTGGGCAAGCTATGGGCCACTGATGCGTTGATGGTAATGTATTCTAGTTCAGGGCTTTCGTAGATGTACCATGGTTGCGTTTCGAAATCTGGGGCATTCAGCTCTCCCATCGTAGGTGCGCGGTAGTTGTTATTCCCATAGTAGTCGTCGAAGACAGGTTCTTGCCTAGGCATTTGTCGAGGTTGAGGGTGTGGGGGATGTTTAGGGGGTTGCACTGGACCAGCTGCATTTCGGTCCTCAGGCGGTCCTTGGTTTCTTCGGGCGGCCTCCCTATCACAAGCTCTTCTGTCTCGGATGATTTGTTCCGGATCGTCAACAAATGGAAGTGGCATCTCATCATCTCGATCGTACATGTTTATTTCTTCGTCATCCTGGTAGTCATGGTGGCTTCCTTCACGAGACATGGTTGTTTTGAAGCGAGAATCGATTCAAAGAACTTATCCGATTAAGTAACTAATTCCCCGGCAACGGCGCCAATTTTGACAGATGCACAGTCGTCGTGTGCAAAGGTCAAGAATAAATTTATAGTCCGCTACTCGCGACTTCACTACTGGGTAGCAAGTGGTAAGTAGGGGTCGAACCCAAGGGAATTAGGGGGATAAGCTATTCTTTGAGGGAATTGTACAGCGAGGGAGCGTGTTTTTAGGTTGATTGAGGTTTTAGTGCGGAAAAGTAAGTGTTTTTTGGTTGGTTTTGGTTTTTAGTGCGGAAAAGTAAATGACAGAAAAGTAAATACTGAAAATAAAAGAGAAGACTTACAGCGATTGATGCGTGATTGGCAAGTCTTCCGGAACGTCAGCAGTTGATAAAGCAGTTTATACTAAAATTGAAAGTAAGTGCAGGTGGTATTTAAATCTAAGGAAAGCATTCGGTTTCGGGGGCCTTGTATCATAGCCTGTTTATCATTGACCTTTAGTGATCCTACTAAGTATTCAAACGTGTATCAAGGCCATTTCAAGCACTCGATTTGCACACACTGTCTAGCCCATTTCAAGGTCGTAGAGCACTTGTTCTATTCAGACTAGCACCCCATTTCAAGGTATACTAGCCTATGTGCATCCATTTGATCAATCATTTCCGATCAAACCAAATGGTGTTTAAAAGAGATCGAACTCCTCAGATAAGCTTTGTCATTTCAAGCATCCACTTACCCGAGTATGTTCACGAACCCCCACGGAAGAGTTTTGCCATTTCAAGCATCCACTCAACCTTGGAAGTTCTGACCTAATATATGGCACATAGAACAAATAGTAAACCCACTACCAACAGTAGTGTGGACGCAAATGACGGCTCAAATGACGTGGTGAGCAGAGCGCTCGGTTGAGGCAGGGTTGGTAGAATGAGGCAATGAGGCACAACGTGAGCCAATCATTCTGATGATGTGGCAGTGGAAAAGTATTTGTTGGTGGGAATTATTAAAGGGGTAATTAGGAGATTTACATTTTCTGCTGAAACCCAACTGCCACATTTTGGATTTCTCTCACCTATTTGTTTTTTTGAGTTTCTCTCACCTGATTCAAACGAAACCCAGACCAAATTCGACGAATGAATCTGCTACTTCGATTGAATTAGCGCGGATCGATGATTCAATTAGGGTTTTTTCGTGCTTCAAAACTCACTCAGAATCAATTGGGGTTTTTCGTGCTTCAAAACTCACTCAGAACCCAGACGGGATGTCGTTGAAAGGGTTTGATTACGAGTTGATTTTGGGGCTGTGTTGTGAGATGCTGGTTGACTATGTGCAGATCCGGTTGCCGAGGTGTTACTGGACCGTTTTGGAAGAACAAACCATCTTCTTTCACTTATTTTCGATTTTGTGTGTTTTCGATTCCAAAAACTTACTGCAGATTTGGGTATTGCAGTGGATCGATTCCGACGTCTCCGGCCGAAACCCAGTATCATCTCCACAGTTTTGATTTGTGCATCCAAAACATCATGTTCCCGTTTTTTTGATGTCTGCGTTTTTTGTCTCTATTTTCGATTTACACAAAGACAACAATTTTCGATTTAGGTTACTGTCGATTTTTGATTTAGGGATCTAGGGTTTCTTTGTTGTCGAAGAACAATGCCGACAATCCATTTTCTTTTTGTGCTTTCTACTCCATTAGTTTCTTTGAATTTTTGCAATTTTATTGTCAATGTTTGTTGAGCTAGGTTGAGATTTTAAAGCCATGTGTAGATGATTTGCAGCTTCATTGTTTGATAAAATGAGTCAATGGATTGCAATGCTGATATATGACTTGTTTGAAATGCATGAGTTGTTTGCCATGTGTTTTCTCTAGTGGATTCGAATGTGGTGATTTGTGAAAGAACTCACTGATGATGTTACACAAATCATGTACCAGAACTTGGGATGAAAAACTCGCAGCAATATGTTACGAGTGGGAATAAGTCAAAAGGCGGATGGTTAATTTGTGTGTTTTGCTAAACAATGCAGGGTGCTGAGTTGATGGCCAAATATAAGGTTAAATTTTCAAGAGGAGTTGCGGTTGGCTCGAACGAGGAGCTTAAGAAGGCTATTTTCTGTGTTAAATCATCAGCCCCAAATCTGAGCATGAGAAAAAACACATGTGGAACTAATGAAAACATAGCTAACAAGGAGAACACTGCAATTGTCTTAGTTGTTGGTGCTGGTGGGATGTAAAGAAGAAATGCTTTTCAAACTAAGCTTTGGTTTCTTGTGTAGTTCCTTGTGACTTTTTGTATATCCTGCTTGTAATAGAAAGCTTGCATTTGACAGAGCACCTAAATTTTGATTTTTGGGGTAGTTGTTTCTGTTGTAAGAAGCTTTTGGTGTTGGCAAATGTCTGAAATCCAGCTCTGTGATGTGTAACGAAGTGTGTAATGACATATCAAATAAAGAAATTGATTGTAATTTATTCTGAAACGAATGTGCAGATGTGTTACCAACAAGGGTGTAATGACATATCAAATAAAGAAATTGATTGCAATTTATTCTGAAACGAATGTGCAAATGTGTTATTAACAAGGGTGTAATGACATATCAAATAAAGAAACTGATTGCAATTCATTCTGAAACGAAGGTGCAGATATGTTATTAACAAGGATGTAATGACATATCAAATAAAGAAATTGATTACAATTTATTCTGAAACAAAAGTGCAGATGTGTTACCAACAAGGGTGTAATGGCATACGAAATAAAAGAATTGATTGCAATTTATTTTGAAACGAATGTGCAAATGTGTTATCAACAAGGGTGTAATGACATATGAAATAAAGGAATTAATTGCAATTTATTCTGAAACGAATGTGCAGATGTGTTACCAACAAGGGTGTAATGACATATGAAATAAAGAAATTGATTGCATTTTATTTTGAACGAATGTGCAGATGTGTTACCAACAAGGGTGTAATGACATATCAAATGAAAAATTGGAAATCGATTGCAATTTATTCTGAAACGAAGGTGCAGATGTGTTACCAACAAGGGTGTAATGACATATCAAATAAAGAAATTGAATGCATTTTATTCTGAACGAATGTGCAGATGTGTTATCAACAAGGGTGTAATGAAATATCAAATAAAGAAATTGATTGCAATTTATTCTGAAACGAAGGTGCAGACGTGTTACCAACAAGGGTGTAATGACATATGAAATAAAGAAATCGATTGCAATTTATTCTGAAACGAATGTGCACATGTGTTATCAACAAGGGTGTAATGACGTATGAAATAAAGAAATTGATTGCAATTTATTCTGAAACGAACGTGCATATGTGTTACCAACAAGGGTGTAATGACATATCAAATAAAGAAGTTGATTGCAATTTATTATGAAACGAATGTGCAGATGTGTTATCAACAAGGGTGTAATGACTTATCAAATAAAAAAATTGATTGCAATTTATTCTGAAACGAATGTGCAAATGTGTTATTAACAAGGGTGTAATGACATATCAAATAAAGAAACTGATTGCAATTCATTCTGAAACGAAGGTGCAGATGTGTTATTAACAAGGATGTAATGACATAACAAATAAAGGAATTGATTACAATTTATTCCGAAACAAAGGTGCAGATGTGTTACCAACAAGGGTGTAATGGCATACGAAATAAAAGAATTGATTGCAATTTATTTTGAAACGAATGTGTTATCAACAAGGGTGTAATGACATACGAAATAAAGGAATTGATTGCAATTTATTCTGAAACGAATGTGCAGATGTGTTACCAACAAGGGTGTAATGACATATGAAATAAAGAAATTGATTGCATTTTATTCTTAACGAATGTGCAGATGTTTTACCAACAAGGGTGTAATGACATATCAAATAAAAAATTGGAAATTGATTGCAATTTATTCTGAAACGAAGGTGCATATGTGTTACCAACAAGGGTGTAATGACATATCAAATAATGAAATTGAATGCATTTTATTCTGAACGAATGTGCAGATGTGTTATCAACAAGGGTGTAATGACATATGAAATAAAGAAATTGATTGCATTTTATTCTGAACGAATGTGCAGATGTGTTACCAACAAGGGTGTAATGACATATCAAATAAAAAAAATTAGAAATCGATTGAAATTTATTCTGAAACGAAGGTGCAGATGTCTTACCAACAAGGGTGTAATGATATATCAAATAAAGAAATTGAATGTATTTTATTCTAAACGAATGTGCAGATGTGTTATCAACAAGGGTGTAATGACATATCAAATAAAGAAATTGATTGCAATTTATTCTGAAACGAAGGTGCAGATGTGTTACCAACAAGGGTGTGATGACATATGAAATAAATAAATCGATTGCAATTTATTCTGAAACGAATGTGCACATGTGTTATCAACAAGGGTGTAATGACGTATGAAATAAAGAAATTGATTGCAATTTATTATGAAACGAATGTGCAGATGTGTTATCAACAAGGGTGTAATGACTTATCAAATAAAGAAATTGATTGCAATTTATTCTGAAACGAATGTGCAAATGTGTTATTAACAAGGGTGTAATGACATATGAAATAAAGGAATTGATTGCAATTTATTTTGAAACGAACGTGCAAATGTGTTATCAACAAGGGTGTAATGACATATGAAATAAAGGAATTGATTGAAATTTATTCTGAAACGAAGGTGCAGATGTGTTACCAACAAGGGTGTAATGACGTATCAAATAAAGAAATTGAATGCATTTTATTCTGAACGAATGTGCAGATGTGTGATCAACAAGGGTGTAATGACATATCAAATAAAGAAATTGATTGCAATTTATTTTGAAACGAAGGTGCAGATGTGTTACCAACAAGAGTGTAATGACATATAAAATAAAGAAATCGATTGCAATTTATTCTGAAACGAATGTGCAAATGTGTTATCAGCAAGGGTGTAATGAGGTATGAAATAAAGAAATCGATTGCATTTTATTTTGAAACGAACATGCAAATTTGTTATCAACAAGGGTGTAATGACATATCAAATAAAGAAGTCGATTGCAATTTATTATGAAACGAATGTGCAGATGTGTTATCAACAAGGGTGTAATGACTTATCAAATAAAGAAATTGCTTGCAATTTATTCTGAAATGAATGTGCAAATATGTTGTCAACAATGGTGTAATGACATATCAAATAAAGAAGTTGATTGCAATTTATTATGAAACGAAAGTGCAGATGTGTTACCAACAAGGGTGTAATGACATATCAAATAAAGAAATTGATTGCAATTTATTCTGAAACAAAGGTGCAGATGTGTTACCAACAAGGGTGTAATGGCATACGAAATAAAAGAATTGATTGCAATTTATTTTGAAACGAATGTGTTATCAACAAGGGTGTAATGACATACGAAATAATGGAATTGATTGCAATTTATTCTGAAATGAATGTGCAGATGTGTTACCAACAAGGGTGTAATGACATATGAAATAAAGAAATTGATTGCATTTTATTCTGAACGAATGTGCAGATGTTTTACCAACAAGGGTGTAATGACAAATCAAATAAAAAATTAGAAATTGATTGCAATTTATTCTGAAATGAAGGTGCATATGTGTTACCAACAAGGGTGTAATGACATATCAAATAATGAAATTGAATGCATTTTATTCTGAACGAATGTGCAGATGTGTTATCAACAAGGGTGTAATGACATATCAAATAAAGAAATTGATTGCAATTTATTCTGAAACGAAGGTGCAGATGTATTACCAACAAGGGTGTAATGACATATTGAGGAGCCGTATTTATACGACTCATCGAGTCAACAAATCCCATCAATTCCAGTACTTTTATATGCGAACAGTTACTTCTTAGTATTGTTTCGTGTTTTAGGTGATTTGGAAGCTCTAGGAGGAATCACACTTAAAAGACGGCTTCTGGAGCCAAAAGCATCGCAAAGAATTATGGACCAGCCTTAGCACACTTGAAATGAGGAATGCCCGGACCAAATCCCAGCTCACAAGACATTCATGCGAACGCATGGAAATCACATGCCACTGGAGAAGGTTGTGCGATCGCACAAGTCATGCATGCGATCGCATGCGCCCATGCGCCGCGGAACCCGTCCCAGCCGAGAGGCCATCCGATCGAGTCCTCGCCCGTGCGTCCGACTGGCTGTCCGAGAGGCCCTCCGACCGTGCGTCCGAGCATCCATGCGCCATGCGACCGGGTGCCCGACTCCCATGCGATCGAGCGGCCGACCGGATGCCCGACCTTGCGCCCGCATCATCCCTCGCAGTCGATCGGATGCCCGACCTCCAGCGCCCATGCGTCCGATCGAGTGTTCGGCCGTGCACCCAGTGTGAAGCCCGCACAGCTGACCGTGTACCCGACTCCCCATCCGACCGTCTGTCCCAGCGCCTGTCCGACCTCGAAATCAAATCAAATCTCGGTTCGTGATTATCATCTTATCCGTGGCGGTTTATGAGGCGATTGTGGAACACCCTAGAAGCTTCTAGATGAGCCTAGATGACTTGCACACGAAGTTACTTGATAATGAAGCTAAGTCGGTTGATGGATTTTTTGGGAATATTTCCTAATCTAGATTTGGGCGTGGCCGAAATACATTCAGTTTCCTAAGGATTCGGCCGAAATTTGGGGGGAGCAAGGCCCATCACAACTCTATAAATAGAAGAGCAACTCAGCCTTTCAAATCATCCCAAAAATTGAAAGCTCTCATCCCTCAATTCCAATTCGAAGAGTTATCTTCTCACATCAAGAGCTCTCCTCCTCCCTCTCGGCGCATCAGTCCTCCTGGCCCAATTCTCAGTTCATTCTCTCGGCTATAGAGAAGTCCTCTTTCCTTTTATTATTGTCTTGTTTTAATGGCTATGTGTAGCTAATCCGATTGTTCAGGCAAGGGTTTTGACATTGTGACAATTGTTTTTGAGACTTGAAACTTAATGCTTATTTCATTATTCTACTTGACCTTGTGCTGTTTATCTAGATTTGTATTGCGAAACCAAGTTGATACTCGGAAAGGTAGGCTTGGTCGAGTAATACAAATCCCTTATTTGCTGTTTGTTTGATACTAGACCGTTGAAAACAAATAGCGCACTAATTTGATATATCTTGGAATGGAGTATTGAATTGCTAGGTCTAGAATTCTACAACCCGGAAAGGAAGTAGTTTGTGGTGTAGGCGTCCGGAAAGACCCTACTTTAGGGTATAACTTGGAAGGGAAGTAATCACACTTAGAAATTAGAAATCTAATATTTAGAAGTCAAGGATAAAACAAGTCACAATTAAGAAACCCTAGTCTGAATATCCTCTCTCATTGATACACACGCAGTTTGTTTCCTATTGCACTTATTTCCTAAACTGTTTGCTCACAACCAATCGTCTTTCCTTTCTTACAGAACAAGTAGTAACCATCTAGCTCCCTAGGGTTCGACCCTTGCTTGCCACTATCCTAACCCACAGTCTAGAGTAAGGAACATTATAAATAAAAATTTGCAGGTACAACGACGGCATGTCAAATTTTGGCACCGTTGCCGGGGAGCTACGCATGGTGAAATTTGTTCTCTCTTAGTTTCTTAATTAGTTATTTCCTTGTCTTTTAGTTTTCCTCTTGTGCTTTGCTACTCGTGTGCCATGTCTCACGCAGGTAGCCAGGTAGGTGATAACAATGAAGAAGTCGAGCAAGTCGTCCGAGACGGAGCACCACCGCACCACAACGGGCCAGGCCCGGTACGACAGGATGGCGAGATCAGGGGGGCTGCCCCGGGACAACTTCAACATCAAGTCCAACCACCATTCCAACCTTACCCTCAATACCAACCACAACCATATCAGCAGTACCCACCACCTCCTTATCAGCCATACCCGCAATATCCACAATACCCACCAATTCAATACCCACCACCTCAGCAATACCCACCACCTCCACGGCCTCTACGACAACCAGCAGCCAGGGAGGATGATCACGAGGAAGACTTCGATGCAGAGCCGACCATGGGAGAGCTCTCGGTCCCCAACTTCAGAGACAAATCTTGGTGCATCTACGAAGGACCAGACCTCGCTGCCATAACCATCAACACATCAGTCGTCCACTACCTGCCCAAATTCTCAGGAGCCAAAGGAGAGTCGGCCACAACTCATCTACAGCGCTATCACGGGATATGCCAGAACCTCAAGCCACACACCGTCGAAGTCGAGGATTTCAAATTAAAAGCTTTCTATTTCTCACTAACAGACTCGGCTAACGATTGGTTCTTGTCTCTTCCTTCAGGTATTATTTACACATGGGATCAGATGCAAAGAGCATTCCTCGCCAAGTACTACCCAGCAAGGAGAGCTATGCAAGTCCAAAGGCAGTTGCAGGATCTCAGGCAGGGACCCAACGAGACCATGTACGAGTATGTGGAAAAATTCAACGCCTTCGAGAAAAGCTGCTGCAACCTTGGACTCCCAGAGAAGCTGCTTGTAGAATACATGCTAAATGGCCTTCGCAAACTTGACAGAAAGCTCCTAGATGCCTCGGCTGGAGGCAACCTTATGGACCTATCCCCAGCAGGTGTGAGACGAAAGATCATGGCAGTAGCAGAGTGTGAACGATTCCAAGATGAGTCCAACAAAGAGGAAGAGTTCATCAGGACCAGGAACGTTGATGGACCATAGTTGTATGAATCATAAACATAGTTAAACCCACCAAATTAGACTGTTTGTCTATCTAACTTCTACTTGTTAGTCCCGATATATTTCCACAGGGCATTTTAGAGATTAAAGTGAAAACACGCTAAGGAGAGGATTTTATGCTGAAAATATATTAGGAGTCAATCCAAGGTCAAGATCATATGCCGACTGAAGAAATCTAAAGGATCCTGACATGGAATCAATCAAAACAAATCAAACCGAAGAGGAATCAAGTCAGACCGGGGCCAAAATACACTGACAGTTTTGTGAAAAGACTGCACAAAACTGTACAAAACTCACATATGGGCAAGATGACCGGCCACTTGAAGAAGAGGTGGCCAAGGGAGGAAAGCCACCCCATTCCACCACCTCCTACCGGCGGCTCCTCCCCCCTCCTCCCAAGATGACCGGCTACTTGACTTGGAGGTGGCAAAAGCCACCTTCCCTCCTCCTCCACCACCGCCTACCGGCGGCTTCCACTGCCCTCTCCTCCTCCTCCATGTGGTGGCTTCTCCTCCCTTGATTTTGCTCATCCAATCTCCATGCAACAAGTGTCCTCGTCTCCTCCTCCTTCCATGGCTATATAAGGAGGAGCTCCTCCCCTCATTTTCATCATCCAAAAATTGTAAAAACACTTATCTCTCTAAGTTTGTTACTATGTAAGTTTGGTTCAGTTTTGAAATAATACTCCTGTTGGTTCTTGAGTATTTAGTAGGAAATTGGGAGTACTCCTGTTGGTTCTTGAGTACTCCACCCCTTTCCCTCTTACTGTTTTCAAAAACCCCCGCGTATTTAGCTATGGTATCCACCTCTATGGATATTCGTAGCTAAACTCTTTATTCGGTTAAGGGTTCACACCCTTGTGCCAACATCTTGAGATTTTTGCACTCAATATTGTTTTACGCTTCTCTAGTCTTGGAGATCGAGGTTGAGTAACACCTTTGTCGGGTTATTCAATCTTAGTCTTTGAAATCTAGTTAGAGTAACACCTTTGTCGGGTTATTCGAGCTAGAAAAAAGACTAGAAACCTAAGGCTTTGTCAAACTTGTTGTGGAGTACCACCTTTGTCGGGGTATTTGGGTTGTCACCTTTGTCGGGACAACCACATAACAACTTGACAGGTTAAGGGTGTGGAGTACCACCTTTGTCGGGGTATTTGGGTTGTCACCTTTGTCGGGATAACCACACGTAGAAGTGTAAAAGAAATCTATTGAAGTCAATGATAGATGTGTCACAAGAAGAGTCCCAAAACCGAATGCTTTCCCCTGATTCAAAACACCATCTGCATTTTACTTTCTTAGTATAAACTGCTCACCTACCGGAGGACTTGACAATCACGCATCACCCGCTGTAAGTCTTCTTTGTATTTTCAGTATTTACTTTTCCGCACTAAAAACCAAAACCAACCAACCAATCACTTAGACGTTAGTATTAAAATCTCAATCAACCTAAAAAACGCTCCCTCGCTGTTCAATCCCCAACAGTATTCACTATCGTGACAAACCCGTAAAGAACACATATCCCCCTAATTCCCTTGGGTTCGACCCCTACTTACCACTAGCTACCCCGTAGTGAAGTCGCGAGTAGCGGACTTTATAAATATTATTTGTACATTTGCTCTGACGACAAGCATCTGTCAAACGTCTCAAAGGTTGAACCCCCATCTAGTGCAATGGCTGAAGAGATCAGGCAGCTCAAGGAGATGATGCAACAGGTGATCAGGAGGCAACCGGTCCAGATCAAGCCATGCGGCTTTTGTGCAGCCACAGATCACAAAACAGACGAGTGCCCGACCATCTTAGAGGACGACCAGGCTGAGATCAATGCAGTAGGTGACTATCAGATCTATGGCAACCGGGCTGGACCAATCCGACAGTATGTCGCATCCACAACCAATCAAGGAACCAACGGGCAGCCCTGGAAAAGCAACAATCATCAGCATCAGGCCCAGAGAGAACCAGCACGACAGGGCGCACCTCAGCTGAACCAGCAACCCTACCAACCTCCACACCGTCAGTTCCAGCAGAGTGTGCCTAATCAGTATCAACAGCGAGGACCGAACAGCAACCAGGCAGGCCCAGGTAACCACGGCCCCGAAAAGACTTGGGAGGACGCAGTAAAGGAGCTGGCAGCTAGCAACCAGCGATTGACCAACACAGTCCAGCAGTTCAAGGTAAAAACCGACGGGGCAATAGCCGACTTATCAAAACAGGTATCTCAGCTCGCCACATCGGTCTCCACATTTATAAATGAGCCGGGACGGCTACCATCGCAGACTGTTCAGAACCCAAAAGGGAACGTCAATGCCGTGACACTCAGGAGTGGAAGGGGAACATCATCAGCACCCGGACCATCTGAGGACGACAGCCCACCAGCCGACGAGGACTCTCGGCCAAGCCCGATACCCATGCCCGAGGAGTCTCAACCAGACCAAAGCCCGGTGCCTAGCAACTCTAATGTTACTGTTCCTCTACCTTTTCCTGTGCGGGTCTGAGCTCCCAAGCAGTACGTCATGGACAAGGAAGTATGGGACCTATTCAGCAAGGTGGAAATCAATATTCCCCTTCTCGAGGCTATCAAACAAATTCCTAGATACTCGAAGTTCCTAAAAGAGCTCTGCACCAACAAGAGACGAGTCACTCAGCCCGATCAGGAGCTCATGAGCCGTAATGTCTCAGCAGTTATTCAGCGCAAGGTGCCTCCAAAATGCGGTGATCCAGGCACCTACACCATTCCTTGCACGATCGGTAACATTAGGATAGAGAATTGCATGCTTGACCTTGGCGCATCTATTAATGTTTTACCATATTCTATATACTCCTGTCTACGCATTGGCCTTCTAGAACCTGCAGGTCTCACTATACAGCTGGCGGACAGGTCATGCAAGCAGCCTGAGGGCAAGATTGAAGATGTGCTCGTACAGGTAGGAGAGCTAGTATTCCCCACTGATTTTTATGTGCTCAAGATGGAGAACTACGGCCCAACCGATCATGCACCCATCCTACTGGGCAGACCATTCCTGAAAACGTCAAAGATGAAGATAGATTGCGACAGTGGCACTCTCTCCATGGAAGTTGAAGGAGAGGTGTTTAGTTTTGACATCTTCAGGGCTATGAAACATCCGATGGAGTACGAGGCAGTCCATGCCTTAGACACACTGGACGACCTTGTCCAGGAGGTGCATCCAGAGAGAGGGACCGACCCACTTGAGCTAGCACTCGAACAGGCTGTGTACTCACATGAGGATTCCTACGAGCTCACCGAGACCATCATGGATGCCCTCGCCCAGCTATAGATTGCCCAGCCGCTCACATCGAGGTACGAGGTTAATGAAATTCGTTTATTTAAGTCTAAGGTGTGTTTGCCTTCTGTTGTGCACGCACCTACAGTTGAATTGAAGCCTCTTCCCGGACACTTGAAGTATGCGTTCCTAGGGGAGAACGACTCATTACCAGTCATCACCAAGAGTGGGCTCGAGGTAGATCAGGAGCGACAGTTGATCAGGGTGCTGACCGAGCACAAACTAGCCATTGGATGGACACTAGCTGACATCAAGGGAATCAGCCCGGCAGTTTGTATGCATCGGATCCTGTTGGAGGATGGAGCTAGACCTTTGAGGGATCCTCAACGCAGATTGAACCCGATCATGATGGAGGTGGTCCAGAAGGAGATTCAGAAATTGCTAGATGCAGACGTGATCTACCCGATCTCAGACAGTCAGTGGGTGAGTCCGATACATGTTGTGCTGAAGAAGACGGATTACAGTGGAGCAGAATGCCAAGGGCGAGATGGTCAAGACTCGAGTCAAGAATGGATGGCGCATGTGCATAGATTACAGGAAGCTGAACGCCGTTACGCGCAAGGATCACTTTCCTCTTCCATTCATTGATCAGATGCTCGACCGCTTGGCAGGTAAGCCTTATTTTTGCTTTCTAGATGGTTTTTCAGGCTATAATCAGATTCCCATAGCACCCGAGGATCAGGAGAAGACGACCTTCACATGTCCATTCGGTACGTTTGCTTTTCGCCGGATGTCCTTTGGCTTGTGTAACGCACCCGGTACTTTCCAATGGGTCGTTACTAGTATTTTTTCTGACATGATAGGCTCGTTCATAGAGGTGTTCATGGATGATTTTACGGTACATGGTGACACTTTTGATGCATGCTTGGATAATTTGAGTACAGTTTTAGCACGATGTGTTTCTATGAATTTGGTGCTCAATTATGAAAAGTGTCACTTTATGGTTACCCATGGAGTAGTACTCGGTCACATAGTCTCACATAAGGGTATAGAGGTAGATAGAGCTAAGATAGATTTGATTGTTACTCTGCCCTATCCATCCACGGTGCGTGATATTAAATCATTTTTGGGACATGCTGGTTTTTATCGTAGGTTCATAAAGGATTTTTCTAAAAAGGCGCTGCCTTTATCTAACCTCTTGCAGAAAGACATTCCTTTTGAGTTTACAGATCAGTGCAGGGCAGCATTCAATGAGCTGAAACAGGCCCTCACCAGCACGCCTATCATCAGAGCTCCGGACTGGGCACAGCCATTCGAGATCATGTGCGACGCGAGCGACTACGCAGTAGGAGCAGTTCTCGGCCAAAAGGTGGACAAGAAGCCCGTGGTGATCTACTACGCTTCGAGGACACTGGACGTGGCCCAGAAGAACTATTCGACCACAGAGAAAGAACTGCTAGCCGTGGTCTTTGCCTTAGAGAAATTCAGATCATACTTGATCGGTACTAAAGTTGTTGTCCATTCTGACCATGCAGCTATTAGGTACTTGATGACGAAGAAGGAGGCAAAGCCAAGGCTCATTAGGTGGATCCTGCTCCTACAGGAATTCAACTTGGAGTTTAGGGACAAGAAGGGCATAGAGAACACGGTGGCCGACCACTTGAGCCGACTTGTCCGAGAGGAAGATGCCGGGCAGATTACCGAGACATTCCCAGACGAGCACTTGTATGCTCTTACAGGTAAGACGCCATGGTACGCTTCCCTAGTGAACTACCTGGTCGGAGGTAAGTTCCCACCCTCTTATTCTAGGGCACAGTGTTTGAAATTGAAGCATGATTCGAAATATTATGTGTGGGATGATCCGTACTTGTGGAAAATTGGTGTAGATCAGATTCTTAGACGGTGCATTCCTGATGATGAGATTGCTTCTGTGATTAGCTTTTGCCATGAGTATGCATGCGGTGGCCATTTCGGCCCTAGGAGAACGGCTAGGAAGATTTTAGACAGTGGATTCTTTTGGCCGCATGTTTTTAGAGATGCCTACACTCATTGTAAGAGATGTGATAAATGTCAGCGTGTAGGTAATATTTCGGCTAGGAATGAGATGCCCCAGGTACCCATACTTGTGAATGATGTTTTTGACATATGGGGCATCGATTTCATGGGTCCTTTTCCGGTGTCGTCTGGTTATGCCTATATTTTAGTTGCGGTTGACTATGTGTCTAAATGGGTAGAGGCCTAGGCCACTAGATGTGATGATGCTAAAACTGTCATCGACTTTTTGCGCACTAACATCTTTTTCAGGTACGGAGTACCTAAGGCCATTATCAGTGATTAGGGGACACACTTTTGCAACCGGATGGTGGCATCAACTCTGAAGCACTACCACGTTCACCACCGGACTTCCATGGCATATCATCCCCAGACGAATGGGCAAGCGGAGATCTCCAACCGCGAAATCAAGGGAATTCTGGAAAAGATGGTGAGCCCGAGCCGAAAGGATTAGAGCCAGCGGTTAGATGAGGCATTGTGGGCATACAGGACAGCTTACAAGACACCGATAGGCACCTCGCCTTTTCGGTTGGTCTATGGGAAAGCATGCCACTTGCTGGTCGAACTAGAGCACAAGGCATATTGGGCACTGAAGAAGTGCAACCCAGACTTGCAGACAGCCGGGCTCGATAGGAGATTGCAGCTATGTGATCTTGAGGAGCTGCGCCTCGAGGCTTACGAGAGCCAAACAGACTACAAGGCGCGGACCAAGCTCTATCATGACAAGTTTATCCTTAGGCGCACTTTCGAGGTTGGCCAGCAGGTTTTGGTCTTTTCATCACGCCTACGATTGATGCCCGACAAGTTGCGATCGAGATGGACAGGCCCATACACAGTAACGAGAGTTTTCAACTACGGGTCGCTCGAGCTAGAGTGCTCAACAGACGGCCGACGCTTTAAGGTCAATGGGAAACGGGTGAAACACTACCACGGAGAGATCGAAGCGCCCGCCCAGGAGTTTGACTTGGCCGAACCCACCACAGATGCATAGATGAGGTACCGTCGAGCCAACGACGTAAAACAAAGGCGCTCGCAGGGAGGCAGCCCGACACTTTTACTTTTTAGCTCTTTCACTTTATGTCATTTATTTTTCTATGTTTTGATTCATTATTGTCACATTGTACTTGGGAGAGAAGATGATTTTCATGCAGGGAACAGTTCATGCGAGCTCGCAGAACAGATCATGCGATCACATGAATATTTCATGCGACTGGTCGAGACCATGCGACCGCTTAAAGATACCACGAGCGCATGCCAAGGACAGCCCCATATCCATGCCACGACACCATCAAGGGAGTATTGTTCCATCTTTTTTCTTTTCCATATTGTTTGCATGCATGTGAGTCTAGAGTCTAAGTCGTGCCGTGAGGACACGGCTTATTTCAAAAGTTTGGGGTGGGAGAGTCAGTCATCGAGTCAGCATGTTTACTTTCCTGCGCCTGCATAGAGTCAGCACGTTTCCCAAATTTTTAAAATTTTTGTACAGGTTTCTTCTCTATTTCCTAGATTTGCGATAGTGAATATTGATGATGTGAAATAGATAGAGCCGATTACATGCATGTCTTTGGTGAAATTAGAATTGTGCGATTACATGTGATCTTAATCCATTGCGTGCCTTTGTTAGTTGAGATAAACAGGGATGTGGAGTTGACAGAAACGTCCTAGAGAGACTTGACAGAACATTCAAGGGACCGAATTCGAGTTATATGGTTATGTGGATTTCGTGGAGGCTAGCACTTTGAGGCAACATGGTTACGACTCTGCTCCGCCACTGCGGTATTTTTGCGGTTGGTTGGGACGAGAATACATCACACCGTCCAAACTCTAGTCCAAGTAGCCGGGAAAATAGACAAGCGACCCTTGGCTTGACTCGTGTCAAAGGACGAGGATGAGTGAGAGCAAGTAGGTTCGAGCAAGTCACAATCCGCACCACAAAGTAACAAATCCACACTCATTGTGAAGTTTTACACCGAAACCAAGTGAAGGGTCCAATGATTTATCAAGCCGAAAACACTATAAGATTTCCGAAAAGTACTCAAGCACCTTGAAGCTCAAATCAATCACGTGCAAGAAAAAGCAATGAAGCGTAACCATATAGCAAGAGTCGGCCCGAAGAGTGCAGTTCATGGGTCTAAAAAGGACTATCTCCCGAGACATCCAAATTGATTTGCATCTCAGCCCAAAGGTAGCACGTATCTTTACTCCATGTTTTCGCACAAGGCTTTTAGTAACAAGTATGCACAGAAAGGTGAAATCTAGATTAGCCGAATCGTATGCATGTAGCAATATCTAGGATGCCAAAGCTTTGTGATGTTTACATTTATTTTTTTCCTCTTATGACCTAGCCCTTGTTCGGGACGAACAAGTTTAAGTGTGGGGTGGTTTGATGAGCCGTATTTATACGACTCATCGAGTCAACAAATCCCATCAATTGCAGCACTTTTATATGCGAACAGTTACTCTTAGTATTGTTTCGTGTTTCAGGTGATTTGGAAGCTCTAGGAGGAATCACACTTAAAAGACGGCTTCTGGAGCCAAAAGCATCGCAAGGAATTATGGACCAGCCTTAGCACACTTGAAATGAGGAATGCCCGGACCAAATCTCAGCTCACAAGACATTCATGCGATTGCATGGAAATCACATGCCACTGGAGAAGGTTGTGCGATCGCACAAGTCATGCATGCGATCGCATGCACCCATGCGCCGCGGAATCCGTCCTAGCCGAGAGGCCATCCGATAGAGTCCTCGCCCGTGCGTCCGACCGGCTGTCCGAGAGGCCCTCCGACCGTGCGTCCGAGCATCCATGCGCCATGCGACCGGGTGCCCGACTCCCATGCGATCGAGCGGCCGACCGGATGCCCGACCTTGCGCCCGCATCATCCCGCGCAGTCGACCGGATGCCCAACCTCCAGCGCCCATGCGTCCGATCAAGTGTCCACCCGTGCACCCGGTGTGAAGCCCGCACAGCCGACCGTGTACCCGACTCCCCATCCGACCGTGTACTCGACTCCCCATCCGACCGTCTGTCCCAGCGCCTGTCCGACCTCGAAATCAAATTAAATCTCGGTTCGTCATTAGCATCTTCTCCGTGGCAGTTTATGAGGCGGTTGTGGAACACCCTAGAAGCTTCTAGATGAGCCTAGATGACTTGCACACGAAGTTACATGATAATGAAGCTAAGTCGGTTGAAGGAATTTTTGGGAATATTTCCTAATCTAGATTAGGGCGTGGCCGAAATACATTCAGTTTCCTAAGGATTCGGCCGAAATTTGGGGGATTCAAGGCCCATCACAACTCTATAAATAGAAGAGCAACTCAGCCTTTCAAATCATCCCAAAAATTGAGAGCTCTCATCCCTCAATTCCAATTCGAAGAGTTATCTTCTCACATCAAGAGCTCTCCTCCTCCCTCTCGGCGCATCAGTCCTCCTGGCCCAGTTCTCAGTTCATTCTCTCGGCTATAGAGAAGTCCTCTTTCCTTTTATTATTGTCTTGTTTTAATGGCTATGTGTATCTAATCCGATTGTTCAGGCTAGGGTTTTGACATTGTGACAATTTTTTTTGAGACTTGAAACTTAATGCTTATTTCATTATTCCACTTGACCTTGTGCTGTTTATCTAGATTTGTATTGCGAAACCAAGTTGATACTCGGAAAGGTTATGCTTGGTCGAGTAATACAAATCCCTTATTTGCTGTTTGTTTGATACTAGACCGTTGAAAATAAATAGCGCACTAATTTGATATATCTTGGAATGGAGTATTGAATTGCTAGGTCTAGAATTCTACAACCCGGAAAGGAAGTAGTTTGTGGTGTAGGCGTCCGGAAAGACCCTATTTTAGGTTATAACTTGGAAGGGAAGTAATCACACCTAGGAATTAGAAATCTGATATTTAGAAGTCAAGGATAAAACAAGTCACAATTAAGAAACCCTAGTCTGAATATCCTCTCTCATCGATACACACGCAGTTTGTTTCCTATTGCACTTATTTCCTAAACTGTTTGCTCACAACCAATCGTCTTTCCTTTCTTACAGAACAAGTAGTAACCATCTAGCTCCCTAGGGTTCGACCCTTGCTTGACACTGTCCTAACCCACAGTCTAGAGTAAGGAACATTATAAATACAAATTTGCAGGTACAACGACGGCCTGTCACATATGAAATAAAGAAATCGATTACAATTTATTCTGAAACGAATGTGCACATGTGTTATCAACAAGGGTGTAATGACGTATGAAATAAAGAAATTGATTGCAATTTATTCTGAAACGAACGTGCAGATGTGTTACCAACAAGGGTGTAATGACATATCAAATAAAGAAGTTGATTGCAATTTATTATGAAACGAATGTGCAGATGTGTTATCAACAAGGGTGTAATGACTTATCAAATAAAGAAATTGATTGCAATTTATTCTGAAACGAATGTGCAAATGTGTTATTAACAAGGGTGTAATGACATATGAAATAAAGGAATTGATTGCAATTTATTTTGAAACGAACGTGCAAATGTGTTATCAACAAGGGTGTAATGACATATGAAATAAAGGAATTGATTGAAATTTATTCTGAAACGAAGGTGCAGATGTGTTACCAACAAGGGTGTAATGACGTATCAAATAAAGAAATTGAATGCATTTTATTCTGAACGAATGTGCAGATGTGTGATCAACAAGGGTGTAATGACATATCAAATAAAGAAATTGATTGCAATTTATTTTGAAACGAAGGTGCAGATGTGTTACCAACAAGAGTGTAATGACATATGAAATAAAGAAATCGATTGCAATTTATTCTGAAACGAATGTGCAAATGTGTTATCAGCAAGGGTGTAATGAGGTATGAAATAAAGAAATCGATTGCATTTTATTCTGAAACGAACATGCAAATGTGTTAACAACAAGGGTGTAATGACATATCAAATAAAGAAGTTGATTGCAATTTATTATGAAACGAATGTGCAGATGTGTTATCAACAAGGGTGTAATGACTTATCAAATAAAGAAATTGCTTGCAATTTATTCTGAAATGAATGTGCAAATATGTTGTCAACAATGGTGTAATGACATATCAAATAAAGAAGTTGATTGCAATTTATTATGAAACGAAAGTGCAGATGTGTTACCAACAAGGGTGTAATGATATATCAAATAAAGAAATTGATTGCAATTTAGTTTGAAACGAATGTGCATATGTGTTATTAACAAGGGTGTAATGACATATCAAATAAAGAAATTGCTTGCAATTTAGTCTGAAACGAATGTGCATATGTGTTACAACAAGGGTGTAATGACATATCAAATAAAGAAGTTGATTGCAATTTATTATGAAACGAAAGTGCAGATGTGTTACCAACAAGGGAGTAATGACATATCAAATAAAGAAATTGATTGCAATTTAGTTTGAAACGAATGTGCATATGTGTTATTAACAAGGGTGTAATGACATATCAAATAAAGAAATTGCTTGCAATTTAGTCTGAAACGAATGTGCATATGTGTTACAACAAGGGTGTAATTATATATCAAATAAAGAAATTGTTTGCAATTTATTTTGAAACGAATGTGTAAATATGTTATCAACAACGGTGTAATGACATATCAAATAAAGAAATAGATTGCAATTTATTCTGAAACGAAAGTGCAGATGTGTTATCAACAAGTGTGTAATGACATATAAAATAAAGAAGTTGATTGCAATTTATTCTGAAGCATTTCATTTATAAAAAATAAACAAAGGATGAAGGTTACATTACGCGAATCGAAAGTACATCTTTCAACGAAGGTGCATACTGGTGATAATAATAATATCATTAGGATAAATGAAAGTGCATCATAACCAAAATAAGGTATATTGAAACATGGTAAAAATACTGCATTCTTGCACAACGTTTTTGATACTTTAATACCAATGTACACATGGAATTTTTTAAAACTAGAATGTACAACATTTTGCTAATTTAATACCAGTTTAATTTTAATACCACTTCACAAACACTACACTCAATTAAATTTGAATTACATACAAGCTAAAAAGTTGAAAAAAATTGAAAGCCACAACTTTTTGCAGCGACTTCTCACAAGGAGGAACACCCCACAACCATCCATGCTCACAACCTTCGCAATCTTCTTTTTCTGCAACAAAATTCAGTAAGTGTTTATCGAGATTTGTATTATCAACATTTTTCTCCACGGCAGACACTGTTTCATAATATATATGCATTTTATTAATGAGGTAAAGAACACTCAAATTTTGATGCACCAGCAATCCAACTCTGCCAGAGACATCCAAAATGCCCATAACCTCATCCATGATCCAACTGTCGCTCAGTAGCAACAATCTACAAATTTCCAACCCCAACGTTTCACACCTTTACTTCTAAACATTTAACTTCGAGACCGACTCTATCAGAACCAAAAATATAACAAACCAAAAACAGATCAAACATTCATTTTGGCAATAGGATGAATACCAGCATAAAGAAGATTTTGGCACTGTGTAAGCCAGGCTCCACCTATTATCACAACCGTCGTCGCCCATCTCCAGCCACCGCATCCTGAGATTTTCGAAAGCCTGCACCGGCTATATTTACATCGTCGCTGAAACTAGCATCGAAACCCCGTCATCCCTCACTTCCTGCACAAAAACAAATCTAACATCAAAGTTCTAAACTTTTAACACCAAAACTTTCAACCAAAAAAGTCTCAAATAAAGAAACAACTAGAAACAGATAAAAGAGGTTTTTAAATCTTCCCTTGCCTAAAATCTAAAGAACAGGAAAAATCTATGAAATTCTCAATTTCATAAACTAGGGTACAATCACAGGTTAATATTGTGATAAGAGTTAAGAGTTTTCTCAACTACAACCTAGCTTTTCTCAGCCAGTCAGTCCAATTCAACCTCGACTAAACCGAGATATAAAATGGCTACTAGTCATCACGAACATTTCCAATCAAAATCAATTAAATTCAAATCAGTCAAACCCTAAATCAAATATCTGATCTTCTAACCCACAACAATCACCATATCACATTCACAACCTAATTTCGAAAATCCAAACACCATGAACTTCAAAGCTTTACAAGCAAAATCAGATCAAGAAAGGTATTCAACAAGCCAAAATTGCTGAATTCCAAATGCTCACACCGACCACACAATCATCCTGAATTCCACAAGCTGAAATAAACAAGCCATCTACTTTAATCTATTTTTAACCTAACCAGCACGATACGCCCAAAGCACAAAGCCAATCGATCCGTCGTTCCTTGGAGTCTGATCGTGAAACTCATCCTCACAGCCATCATCTTCGTGTTCGACGGACTCGTTCGGCCAGATTATCCACCCACCTCCGCGCCGCCTTCTATCGCCAGAACCTCAATCACAGTCGCTTGAAGATTCTAAGGATTTTCTCAGGAGTCAAAAAATCAACGGTTTGCGCCGGTGTGGCCTTCCTGCCTCAAATGCCAACATCACAACCTCAGCGGCGTCGAGTTTGTCTCAAACCTCCTCGCAGGCATTGAAATCGCTAGAGAAAGCTTTAACTAGGTATAGATCTGAATCTCGGTGATTCTGGGTTTCAAATTTTGAGAGAGACACAAAAGCGGACGTAATTTCAGATGAGAGATGATGATATACAGTAGAAGTGATGGAGTGTTGTAATACAAATACCAAAAATGCCCTTCTAAAATTAAATTATAATGAATTTGTTTTTGTAAAATAACAAATAAAGGAATGTGTAGTGGGACACGTGTCGATTTCTAAAGGTGGGTGAAAATGGATGTGTGGTTGAGAGGCTGCCTCACTGCCTCATTCTAATTTGGGTGCCTCATTTGAACGCTCCTATATATATATATATAGGAGCACTCGGTTGAGGCAGGGTTATAAGAATGAGGTAGTGACGCACAACGTGGACCACTCATTGTGATGACATGGAAATGGAAAAGTATTTGTTGGTGGGAATTTATTAAGGGATAATTTTGGGTTTTTGTATATGAGACTGATGAGAACTTTTCTCTCTCCTTTTCGGGATTCTCTCTCCTTCTTTGTTCAACAAATTTCTCTCAGCAAACGAAACCCAGATGATGGCGTTACACAAATTTCTCTCCGTTATTTCGGTTTCTCTCTCCTTCTCCATTCTCAATCCGCGACTCTATCGTCCTTTCCTTTTCAGACGTGCTCCATTTCTGTTGGATTAGGATTGTCCGTGTTGCTCGCTAATCGTTCAGCTAGGGTTTGTGATTTGTCTGAGAGATGAGCGTGGAGGCTTGGGACGGTGGTGGCGTTAGTGAAAGGCAGTCGAAGGCTGGACCACCCTTCGTTGATTTGTGCCATCGTTTCCATGTATTTTTGAACCATCGGTGTTTTGCAGGCGTATCGGTCAATTTCACGCAGCCGGTATTGTGCAGGCGGGTCGATAAATTTCGCTCAGGCGGTGTTGTGGAGGTCGATTTCCAGTCGGAATACCCATCGTTTTCGATTTGGGCATAACGAAATTTTGTTAGCAACCCTGCAGTATGTTGTTGTCGGTTGGCTGTGATTCTTTGGATAGCCTTAAGGTAACAGTTCTTAACCTTGTAGAACAATGTTTTGGGGTCAAATTAGGAGCTCTTAGATCTGATTTTTAGCTTACCCTGTTTATATTTTTTTCTTCATTTTGGATCTTGTATGTACTTGTATATTTATGCACTTGACTTGTTAAGCTGTGTGATGTTATTGTGTTCTAGTATGTTTAACAAGTAATGACACCAAAGAAAGACATACATGAGTCAGCTCGAACAAATTAAAGATGAAACTCGTGAGGCCTTCCTCATGTGACCAACAAGACTGCCTATAACAATGACCAAAACAATTTCTAATTTCTGACGTTTTCTTTTGGAATTAGTGTGTTGATGCATCTGGTAAGATTTTCACCTATTGTAAATTTGGAATTAGTGTGTTGATGCATAGTTGTTAAATTTGCAGTTCAATTTCTTCCGCAAGACATATCGATGTTAGTTTTCATGTTTTTTCAGAAAAGGTTGTTTTCAAATACTATAATTTGTCCCATTAAAAAATACTATAATTTGTTTATGATTTCATGAGCATCAGATCCGATTTATGTTAGTTAATCTGCTTTGACATGTTAATTTTCATGTTTTCATGAGCATCATATTTGTTTTTTGTATTAATGTTTTTGTTGTGCTCGTCATGTTAATTATCATGGGCACCCAGTACTAAAATTTTCACGTTAATTTTCATATGCCTCATTGCTTGTTGATACATAAATTTTGAGGTGTTTTCCTATTTATTTCCCATGTTTGTTGATATCAAGTTCAGTTAGTTCTCTTCTATCCAAAAAAAAAGAGTTGAGTTAGTTATCTGCTACTCTTATCATGCAGATAGTTGCATCTGTGAAAGAAGCCCAGCCTCGCGGAAAGATCAAGAAGGAAAGATCAAGAAAGGACAAGTTGTGCGCGCTGCTGTGGTCCGCGCTGCTATGCCGCGAGGCAGATGCGATGGCAGCGAGTTGAAATTTGATGACAATGTGTAGTTTATGATAATTTCTATTGAATGTTTTTATTAATGAATCAATTTGTCAAAAACATAGTAATGAAGGTGCATTCAATTGTGTTATTAAGAAACGAGCGTGCATTGAACCAGGACATTGTGTTAGAAACAAGGGGGTAATGACTTATGTATTATTTTAACAAGGGGGTAATGACTTATAAATAAGGGGGTAATGACTTATGAAATAAGGGGGTAATGACTTATGAAATAAGGGGGTAATGACATATGAAATAACGGTGTAATGGAGAAACAAGGGGATAATGACTTATGTATTATTTTAACAAAGGGGTAATGACTTATGAAACAAGGGGGTAATGACTTATGAAACAAGGGGGTAATGACTTATGAAATAAGGGGGTAATGACATATGAAATAACGGTGTAATGCCATATGGTATTCGAAATAAGTTGCAATATATTTTGAAACCAATGTTCATATGTTTTATCAACAAGGGTGTAATGACTTATGAATTAAGGATGTAATGCCCTAATTTGGGGTAATGGCAACGAATGTTAATATGTGTTATCAAAATGACATATCAATTTATTTTGAATATCATATGGCATTACACCCTTAATTCATATGCCATTACACCCTTATTTCATGTGGTATTACACCCTTGTTTCATATGCCATTACACCCTTGTTTCATATGCCATTACCCTTCATATGCAATTACACCCTTATTTCATAAGCCATTACACCCTTATTTCATAAGCCATTAAACCCTTATTTCATAAGCCATTATACCCTTAAATCATATGCCATTACACCCTTGTTTCATATGCCATTACCCCAAATAAGGGCATTACACCCTTATTATATAAGCCATTACATCCCAAATAAGGGCATTACACACTTGTTTGATATGCCATTACCCCCTTTGTTGATAACCCATATGCACCTTAGTTTGTAATCATTTTATTTTATTTGATATGTCATTACCCCCTTGTTGATAACACATGTTAACATTCGTTTCCAATTTATTTTGAAACGAATGTTAATATGTGTTATCAACAAGGGGGTAATGGCATATCAAACAAAGGCATGAGGTATGCAGTATCTTCTTGCTGCTGCTGCATCTAGTAGTGATGCCGACAATGCCTCCATCTCCGGTCTTTAATGAAGCAATCATAAGACCTGACCATACCTGCCGAATCATACACAACATCACTTGCCAACTTATAAGTAAAAACAAGGCATGGAGTTGATTCATGACCACTAGAAACCATCAGCTCCAGCCTCATCCTTACAAATTCAAAACAACGATCATGCTACGAAATAACACAACAACATGGAACCAAGACGAAAACACAACACTGTTAACCAATTAAGCTCAACAATTAAAGAGCAAGAATGAAAACTCAAAACGAAATGTCTTTAAAACGACCCGCCAGTGAAACTACACAAGCAACAAATCAAACCTTACGTTCAAAGTGGTAACGAAAAACTCGCCAGGACCAAGTTGCAAGAACTTAACGCCCTGCGTTTTGACCGGAACTTCAAGTATCAAAATCAAATCCTTAGAGAAGACAAAACATCCTAACATAGCAACCCTAACAGCCAACACTGATACAAACATTCTCTGCTGCAGCTCCTCCAAATGATCAAACAAACTCATCTATTTATCATCGGGAATAACCTCCAAATGATACACATTGTTAAACAGTCCAGTTCACATTTGCTATTTCTGAAAGATTTATTTTCCATACCTGGGAGGAGCATTGGGAGGAGCATACTTTGAGCGATTTACTCAAGTTCCCATTTGTTGATTCTGTCAAGTCTCCAGAAACTTCTGACAACATCAAGATCAATGAACTCAAGGCTGATAACAATTCCCATACAACTCTAACTTATATTTTCATCAAAATTCAATGAAAAATAAAACAAACATGAACTACCTTCAGGATTCTAACCATCATCACTCGACAACAACGTCATCGTCGCATCGTCTGCTGCGATAATTACAACTGCTCTCGACAATAAGTTTTTCTTTACCTTTGGCGCAACACCAGCGACGAGTGAACCTCCTAATTGTCAATAAGCCGGCAACTATGTGCTCTGATTTGGGCCTCAACTGCTTCGCTAGTGCCACAAAGCAAACATCTTTTACACCATTCCGGATGACTTGCACTTCATCTTCTTCTTTAATCAATTATTTCCCTCAACACAAATCCAAAATTCAGATTTCAAAACAAAAATCAACATCAAAGAGTCCAAATTTTGAAACACACGGTCAATAATACAAGAACAGTCAATAATCTAAACATCTACAACCCAGTATTAGTTGCTATTTTACTCAAGGCAAAAGAAATACACAAAACATCATTGTATGAAACCTGATTTTAAAGCCAAGTGCATAGACATTTAAAAATAAAACTTACAAGACAATACATAAAATGTATTAGAAAAGCATAAGGCTAGTACCAAAGTTGATCATGTCCGACATGCTTCATACTAATATGTAACTAGTTAGAAAATTGAAACGCAGAAGAAGAACAAAACCAAACCCATATCAATCTGCGACAACAACCGTCAATCCACCTTTGGCATTTAGTTTTGCAGTCCGTTACCCTAACTTCATGAGAATCCCAGATTCAGTATTTGGATCTGACCAAAACAAGTTACCACATCTTGAGTGTAAATCACACACGCATACCCACCTTGAGTGGATCTTCGATCGGCGATGGAATGATGAGCGGTTCGGAGGCCTCTTTGGCCATAGTGAAATTCTCTTCGGTTCGGGGTCGATGATGTTGGATGAGAGAGAATCGAAATCGAGAACTTCGTCCAAAAGAAGATTCGTTGGTCAAAGAACGAAAACGCTTAACCGACGCCGACCTCCCCAAAAATCAAAATAAAAAACTGGACCCAGTAAGGACTGATGCAGTTGACTTGATGACGAGTTGGGCAACGGTGAAGCCGGAGATGGGTAGGGTTTTGATGGTCGGCGGGGAAACAAACTCAGTAAATTCAACGAGAGAGATGAGATGAGAGAGAACTGATGCGATAGTGTATATTATAGGAGATAAAGTCCAAAATGCCCTTCTAAAATGAAATTATAATGAATTTGCTTTTAGAAAATAATAAAAAAACGTTTGTGTAGTGGGGCAGGTGTCATGTTTCTATTGGATGGATAAAAATGATGTGTATGAATGAGTGTTTAAAATGCTGCCTCACTGCCTCTTTCTTATTTTGGCTGCCTCATTTGAACGCTCCTCTATATATATAGGAGCGCTAAAATATTACCCCCTTCTTAGAGTGTTACCCAATTACTTGCTTATGATTGGTTGAGGGGAGGTGCCACGTCACAATCCACTACCAATGCCACCTCACAATCCACTCACATGTCCAATGAGCCCCGTGCTTTGTGAGGTGTCACCTCCTCTCAACCAATCAGAATCGAGTAATTGGATAACACTCTAAGAATATATATATATTGCGTTCACACTACTGTTGGTAGTGGGTTTACTATTTGGACACATGGGGCACCACAAATACACGGGGGGTTAGATGTGTGGTTGAGATCGTGCCTCACTTGCCTCATTCTAATTTGCTTGCCTCATTTGATCGCTTCTATATATATAGGGGCGCGCTCAAATGAGAACCACTCTTAGGCTAAGAACATAAGAACATATCTCAGCCACTCATTTTGATGATGTGGCAGGGAATAGTACAGAAATAGTATTATGATTTTTACTGTTTGGGTAGTGAATTTTACTGTTTACTTTTTACTGTTGATAGATTTTGGTAGTGGGACACGTGGCGCACCCATAAAGCACGGGGAGTTTGGTAGTGAGACACGTGGACCAATCACAATGTGTTCTTATGTTCTTAGCCTAAGAGGGTGTTCTCATTTGAGCACTCCTCTATATATATATAGAGGGCGTTCAATTAAGGACACCTCTAGAAATGAGGACGTAGGGATGACAGATGCTCATCGTCAGAGCAAATGTACAAATATTAATTTATAAGTCCGCCACTCGCGACTTCACTACTGGGTAGCAAGTGGTAAGTAGGGGGTCAAACCCAAGGGAATTAGGGGGATAAGCTATTCTTTGAGGAAATTGTACAGCGAGGGAGCGTGTTTTTAGGTTGATTGAGGTTTTAATGCTAACAACTAAGTGATTGGTTGGTTGGTTTTGGTTTTTAGTGCGGAAAAGTAAATGACATAAAAGTAAATACTGAAAATAAACGAGAAGACTTACAGCGATTGTTGCGTGACCGGCAAGTCTTGCGGAACATCAGCAGTTGATATTGCAGTTTATACTAAGAAAGTAAATACAGGTGGTGTTTAAATCTAAGAAAGTATTCGGTCTTAGGGGCCTTGTATCATAGTCGTTTATCATTGACCGCTAATGATCATACTAAGTGTTCAAAGATGAATCGAGGCTATTTCTAGCACAAGACTTGCAACATCGTTTAGAACACTTGTTCTATTTAGACTAATTCCTCCTTTCGAAGTATCTTAGCCTTATGTGCATCCATTTTATCTCCAGTTACGATCAACCAAATGGTGTTTTAGATAAGTCGAACTCCTCAGATAAGCTTTGCCCGCTAAAGCATCCACTTACTCGAGTATGTTCACGAACCCACGGAAGAGCTTTGCCCGTTAAAGCATCCACTCAACCTTGGAAGTTCTAACCTAATATATGGCACATAGAACAAGTTTCGAACACAAAGATGCATTAAGAGTAGGGTCGAAAACATTTTATGATACAAGTACACCCCTTCAACCGAATGAAGAGTTTAGCTACGAATATCCATAGAGGTGGATACCATAGCTAAGTACTCGAGGGTTTTTGAAAGACAGTAAGTAAAGGAGAATACTCAAGAACCAACAGGAGTATTCTCAAAAACTACTAGAATACTCAAGAACCAACAGGAGTATTATAGATTTAGAACAAAAGCTTACAAGAGTAGTGACCAAATCTTAGAGAGATAAGTGAATTTGTGTTGTGTTGGGATTTACAAAGGGAAGGCATGGTATTTATAGGCTTGGGAAGGAGAAGGATGTGGTGAAGAGGAAGACACTTGGCACAAATCCCATGGAGCCTCCAAAAGCCGCCGGTGGTGACTCATGAGGGGGAGGAGCCGCCCCCATGAGTCATCAAACTCACAAAGCCGTCGGTCATAAGGTAAGGGGGAGGAGGTTTTGTGAGTTTTGTGAGTTTTGTAAGGTTTCACAAAGCCATCGGTCCATTTCAGCTCCGGACTGACTCTGGTTGCTCTTTGATTGAACTTGTTTTGAGTGATTCCATGTCAGGTTCATGATATTTCTTCAGTTGGCATCTGGTCGTGACCTTGGAATGACTCGTAATATATTTTCAGCTTAAAAACTCCTCCTTAGCCGGTATTCTCTTTACACTCCAAAATACCCTGTAGATAAATATCGAAACTAACAAGCAAAAGTTAAATAGACAAAGAGTCTAATTTGGTGGGTTTAACTGTGTTTATGATTCATACAATTATGGTCCATCAAGGGACAAATCTAAAACCATTAGATCAAATGATCCAAAGGTGCATAATGAGTCAAAAAGTGCTTTTTTGGAGTTATGCACTTTTGTCTTTTAGGTAAAAGATAAAAAGTGCATAATGACAAATAACTTTAACTTTTTGGATTTGTTATGCACCTTTGGATCATTTGATCAAATGGTCCAAATTTGTCCCTACGTCCTCACAAAAAACACATGTCCTCATTTGAACACTCCTCTATAGAGAAGTGATCAAATGAGGCAAGCAAATTAGAATGAGGCAAGTGAGGCATTATCTCAACCACACATCTAACCCCCCGTGCATTTGTGGCTCGCCACGTGTCCAAATAGTAAACTCACTACCAATAGTAGTGTGAACGCAAATGGCGACTCAACTCACGTGGCTTCGCCACGTGTCACAATGAGTGGCCCAGATCGTGCCTCACGTGTCTCATTCTACCAATCCTGCCTCAACCGAGTGCTCCCCCTCCTCTATATATATATAGGGAGGGGCGTTCAATTGAGGACACCCAAAATTTGTAAGGACGTAGGGACAAATCTCATCCATTAGATCATCACCCATCTAACCCCCCGTGCTCTTTGGGCGCGCCACGTGTCCCACTACCAAAAATCCATCAAAAGCAAAAAGCAAATAGTAAAACTCACTACCTATTCTGCATGTGGCGCGTTGTGGTTGGTTGTCCTCACGTCCTCACCAAATTTGATGTCCTCAATTGAACGCCCCCTATATATATAATAATTTTTCAATTTCAGTAAATTAAGTCAGTAAAGTTAAGTTAAATTAAACTCGATGCAGTTAAATTAAGTTCAGTACAGTTAAATTAAGTTAAATAAAATTTGATACAGTTAAACTAAGTTCAGTACAGTTAAATTAAGTTTAATACAGTTTAATTAAGTTCAGTACAATTTAATTAAGTTCAATATAGTAAATTCTAGTTAAATTATGTTAAAAAAATGGCCCCAACCGTGTTATGTACCGCCACTCTTTTATTTCAAGAGAGTATAAAACGGCACCGTTGATGCTAGCTGGATGTGGGATGCCAATAAAACTATATGTATAATTGCATTGAAAAGGGATACGGTTCAAAGGGTTATTTTTGTAAAAATACAAACCAATCACAGCTCTTTATTTGGTCATTTGGACGGATGTGATTAAATCTTGTATTAAATCCTGTTTATGGTTAGTTTCGGTGACAAATTAAGAGCAGGTTTTGACGAACTTTGCATTTTGTACCAAAAATATGTTATGCCCCTGCTCTTTACTATAACTGCATTATAATACTGAATATTTCTATCGGTTGAAGAAAAAATATTACATCTTATTTCTGATGTTCCCTTGAGTGGCATGTATTTGGCAAAACGTAGATTAGACAGTTCAAGCAGGAGTTCAGGGGAGTTCGAACATATCCTAGTACTCATGTACAGCGTGGAACAGACGCAAGGATATTTCCCAGAAGGATATTGGACAGCGAAGATATCGTCAAGTTAAAGTCGGCCAGTGACTTATTCGAACATGAGATATTCGAATGAATATCTACATTGAAGGCGGCGTAGCTTACTTGGGCAAGAAGACTTCGTATATTTTTCCAACCGATTTGAGAAAGATATACATCAAATATCTAGGAATATTTCCTAAATATTTGATGGGATTATCTTGTGCAGATTAGGGTCTCGTCCAAGCATATAAATACAATGCTAGGGCGTCCTTATTCTGCATCGCTTTCAAAGATCAAATATACACGAGCAAACCCTACTGATTGGAGAAGAAGAAAGCGACGGTCGTTTGTGTTTCCCCACTGGAAACTCATCGGTGCAAGAGCAGTCTTAGCAAGTGCAACTCACACTGCCTGGAAGCGATCATACTGCCGCACACAACAAAGGTGAACTAGCTTTCGAGAGAAAGCATCCGAGCTTCTGGAGAAGGTCGAGCACGTTCGCACAGAAGGTTTGAACGAAGGGGATCGAGGGGAACTGCGGTGAACCTCGGTTGCAAATCTGAGAGACGCAGTGTTAGAGGCTAGGCAATTACAAGGTGTAAGCGTAAGTCCATGTGTAAGCTCTAAACGCGTAATAAAGATTTGTTGTCCCTTCTAGGGTGTGGGAAACCCCCCCCAGAGTAGGCGTAGCCGAACTGGGTTATCATTCTGTGCGTGCTACTATTTTTGTTCTGTCTACTGAACTATTGTGAAAGGAGTTCAAGGCATGTCTCTACTGTACCTTGAACACAAGCTTGAACAGGGGATAGAATTTCAATTGGTATCAGAGCAAACACTCGACACACTGAGTGGGATCCTCAACTGTTCAAGATGACTCTGAAGGAAGGACAAAGTATCACCAGACCTCCACTACTTGAAGGATCAAACTATGCCACTGATAGACCATAATTGTATGAATCATAAACGCAGTTAAACCCACCAAATTAGACTCTTTGTCTATTTAACTTTTGCTTGTTAGTTTCGATATTTATCTCTAGGGTATTTTGAAGTCTAGAGAGAATACAGGCTAAGGAGGAGTTTTAAAGCTGAAAATGAATTACGAGTCATTCCAGGTCACGACCAAAATCTGACTTTCAAGAACCTGACATGGAATCACTCAAAACAAGTCCAACCGAAGAGCAACCAGAGTCAGTCTGGATCTGAAAGGACCGATGGCTTTTGGGATGAGATCACAAAACTCACTCCATCACTCTCCTCCCTCCATGTGGCCGGCGGCTAAGCCACAAGCCTCTCCTTCCTTGCCATGTGGCCGGCGGCTTTGGGAGGTGATGACATCACCCGATGGCTTTGAGCTCCTCTTTCCATCTTGTGACATGTGGTGGCTTCTCCTCCACATCCATCTCCTCTTCATGGCATATAAATAGAGCCCTCCCTTGCCTTTGTAAATCATCCCACAATCCCATCCTCAAACACCACAATCACTTATCTCTCTAGGTTGAGAGCACAATCCTTGTAACACTTTACTTTGGAATCGAAGTTGGATCTTGAGCACTCTTATCAGTTTTTGTAAGTACTCTTTTCTTTACTTTACTGTCTTTCAAAGTACTTTACTTTCCTGTCTTTACTTTCGAAAACTTTACTTTACTGTCTTTCAAAAACCTTTACTTTTTCAAGTACTTAGTTATGATGTCCTGTTCCATGGATATTCGTAGCTAAACCTTTCATTCGGTTAAAGGGGTGTACTTGTATCATACAATGTTTTAGACCCTTCTCGTAGTGCCTCTTAGTGTTTAACTTGTTCTAGGTGCCATATATTAGGTCAGAATTCCATTGGTTGAGTGGATGCTCGGAAGAGTAAAGCTCTGCCATGGGTTCGTGATCTTCCCTGAATAAGTGGAGGCTCGGAAGAGCACAGCTTATCTGTGGAAGTCAACCTCTTTAAAACATCATTTGGTTTATCAGGAATGATGATCAAATGGATGCACATACTAGAACAAGAGTTCTTTGTCTTGCAAAAGACTAGACGGTGTGGCAAGTCATGTGCTAGGAATAGCCTTGATTCACTTTTGAACACTTAGTATGATCATTAGAGGTCAATGATAAACGAAAATATGATACAAGGCCCCTGAAACCGAATCTTTCCTTTAATTGCAATATCATCTGTTACTTTACTTTTCAGTACTAAAACCAAAACCAACCCCCCCAACTATTTTATTTAATCCCCCCATCCGAAAGAACAATTAATCCACTAACTCCCTTGGGTTCGACCCGTACTTACCACTTACTACCAAAATAGTTAAGTCGCGAGTATCGGAGATATAAATTTATTTTTGCACAGAGAACATCGCACCTTAACGACAGTGCGGTGGGCTCCATCAGTCACCTGGAAGCCCGTGATGAGATCCTTTCTGAAATCTCTAGATGAAAGGGCTTGGAAGGCAGTACTGAAAGGTTGGACTGAACCCATGATGAACAACCTCACTGGAGAACCGGTTCCGAAACCAGAAGCTCTGTGGACAGAGGAGGAGGACAAAGCATCTATGGGAAATTCAAAGGCTATGAATGCAATCTTCTCTGCAGTAGATGAAGGAAGCGTGGGATATCCTCCAAACAGCCTTTGAAGGAACAGACAAAGTTTGCAACTCTCGCATGCAGGCTGTCACAACCAGGTTCAAAGAGATGAAGATGAAGGAGAGTGAAACCATCACTGAGTACAACACTAGAGTTCTGGAACTGTCCAACAAAGCGTCTGCACTAGGGAAACCCATCGATGAAGAAAGATTGGCTAGTAAAGTCCTAAGATCACTTCCCCCGAGATTTGCCATGAAGGTCACGGCCATTGAGGAAATGCATGACATCACCAAATTAAAGCTGGACGAACTGATGGGTTCTCTCAGAACTTATGAGATCAATCATGATATCCAGACCGGAGATGTGAAGGGAATCGCCCTAAAAGTAGACATGACAGAAGACAAACTAGATGCTGGCTGCACCAATGAGCAACTGGCTATGATGGCACAAAACTTTGGAAGAATGGTGAGGAAAATCAACAGGCGTGGTCCAGAACAAGGTCAGTCTTCATCAACTAGCTTCCGAAACTGGAAAACCGATAGATCAAGGTCCAGTGATGAGAAGCAAGACTCCTCTGACAAAGGAAAGGAAGAGATTCAGTGTCATGAATACAGGGGTTTCGGTCATATTGCTTCACAATGTGCAAATACTCTCATGAAGAAGAAGGTAATGGTCGCTAGCTTCAGCGACAGTGAGTCAGACGAAGAAAAAGAAGGAGATGAAACCACCAACTTTGTGGCTTTCGTCACAACTCTGGGTGAATGCAGTAACGCCAGCGGAACAGTACAATCTCCGTTGGAACTCCCAGCTAAAGACCTCTCAGACAGTGATAATGAAGAACTCACGCAGGAATCTTTGGCTCAGACATATAAAGATCTATATGAGAAGTGGTTGCTACTGATCAAAGTCAACAAGAAGCTGAATGACACAGTTGCAAGCGTCACTATAGAAAAGGACAAGGTCTGGCAGGAGGTCGAGATACTGCTTACACAGAAGGTGGAACTCAAAGGCACAGTAGACTCACTGAACACTCAACTGGCTGAGATGAAACAGGAAAGATTGTGTCTTCTTGCTCAGAAAACAGAGCTCCTGGGTACTGTCTCTTCACTAAAAGTCGACATGGAGAGGGACCGTGACACTCATCCTGTAGGCATGGCGGGTCTAAGAAAAACCGTCACAGATCTGAAGCGCAAGGAGGTGTTCCAACTAAGGAGGATAGAACAGCTGGAACTTCAGCTAGAATCTGAGAAGATGGATCATTCAGACACTGAGAAGGAGCTCAATCACCTCAAACAGTCAGTAAGGATGCTAAACTCTGGCACTAACGACTTAAATGATATTCTCAGATCTCAGAGGATGGAGTCTGGACATCGAGGCCTGGGATTTACGAAAGAAGGTACTTCAAAAGGCACTACCTTTGTTAAAGCTCAACAGGTGTCGAAACAGCTACCTGAATAGAAGGTGAGACAGTCCAAAGGAAAGAACCTAGCTGATCACAGGAAGACTCATAGCACACCAAGTGGTGGAAAGACTCGTGGAACACCCGTCCAACGCCGTGATTTCTCACCAGTGAAGCGAAGGGGAGAGTGGCGCACTTGCTGGAGTGGCGCACTTGCTGGTACTGTCACCATATGGGACACATCAAACTGCAGTGTCGCCTGTTTCTCGCTGAACGACGGGCATACCAACATCAGACCGTACCTTGATAGAAACAAGTCTAGGTTTCAAAAGTAGACCAGACCGTTTGCATGGTGGCCTGCTGCTCCTAACGCTATACAATGCAAGACAGTTGGTACTTCGACAGCGGATGCTCCGCCCACATGACAGGTAACTCTAAATACCTCACTCATATTAGACCTGTTGAGAAGATGTGGTTTGTCACCTTCGGGGATGGTAGAAAGGGTCAGGTGATCGGCTGTGGGACATTGAAGGTTCTGGATCTCCCTGTACTAGATAACACCCTCCTTGTTGAAGGTCTGACAATGAATCTTATCAGCATCAGTCAACTGTGCAACGATGGACACTATGTGTCATTCTCTCGCGACTCATGCCTCGTCCTAGACCAGAATGGCGGAATTGTGATGAAAGGGAGAAGGGGTGCTAATAACTGATATACTATAGGGATGAGTCTAATGCGTACGATGGGTCTAGACTGTTTACACGCCAAACTTAGATCTATGCGAGGGGGAGTGGATAAGACCCTGCACACAAGGTCTGATTGGAGTACCGCACCAATCTATGTTGACAATTGTACCTGGAAACTAATGGACCAAAAGGTGGTACAGTTGCAGAAGGAGTTCGATCAGAAGGTGTCACAGTTACAGAAGGTGTTCGTACAGCTGCCTAAGAAATATGCCTGGAGCCGGACAAGAAAATGTGAACACGGATGGCAACAGAGGGGCATAACTCCGACGCATATGACAACGGACGTAGGATTGACCAAGACTTCCATCGACGCACACGGCATTTCATAGTTTGGAACACCCAGATCCTTCTCGGATCTATGTGTTGTCAAACACTAACTGCATCCAAAGGTGGTCAATCAGAGTCGAAACCCCAGCTAAAACAGTTGGACTGATCACCTAAGCAAGAGAGCTGGAACAGAAGGCATGGCTCGTAAAGACATCTACTTTATTTGAATATTCTCAAAGATTCATCATGCCGTTTTTGGAACGGGAGTTGATTGATTAGGGAAGTTGAAAAGGCTGGAGTATTATTTTTGAAAAACTGTTCATTGTTCTCTCACTCTCGTCCAAACCCTAGAACGGCATTCGGCAATTTCTTCTCAACCGCTCACCCCTCAACAATGATGGTAAACACCAGAAAGTCAGCGAAGACCAGCGTCAAATCCACTGAGAAGAAGAGAGAAAGCATGCAGTCCTCGAAGTTTCTGGCGGTGAAGCCTCATGTTCCGAAATCAAAAGCTCCGAAGGAGAAAAAGGCGGCACCTTTACAATCTGACACTGAACCTTTGGCCGAGGCAAAGAAGACTGGCGGAGGAGTAACCGTTGAAATCCCTCCGTCGGTCGTGGTGGATTCTTCAATCGACTCTGGTCCGAGTCAGGTTCTTCCCCAAACTGAGGTATTCCCTAAATCTCAGTCCGTCCCTTCGGTTTCTGCAAATATTTCTGTTGTTGAAAAGATTATGGTGGACGGAGTTGTGAGTGTGGATGGTGAAGCCAGTAGGGCTGTTGGTGGGGAAGCCAGTAGGGCTGAAGTTGGGGATGAAGCCAGTAGAATGGTTATTAAAAATAAAACTGTCAAGATTGTGGAAGATAAGGTACCCAGCAAGATGGCTGGAGGATCAGCATCATGGAGGGAAAATATCTTTGCCTCTGGATATGTTCCTCCAAAGGGTGGTCGCAGGAAAAAGATTAAGCGGGCATGTGACTCTCCCAGAAAATATCTAGCACAGATAATTGCTACTAGAGGTCGGAAAATTGCTATGTCAGCTGAAGAAATGGAGAAGTTCATTGAGACCTCGGGGAAAAGACAGTTGGTGATCAATGATGGGTGTGTTGGTGAGCCCCCTAAAAATCTTGAAGGTATTATTAATGAATGTTCCGGTGAGCAAGCTGAGACTGTGTCAGAGGAAATTGATCCATCAGGGAAGGCAGAGGTGGTGAAAGAAGCCATACTAGAAGAATCTGATCCTACAGAAAAGGATGAAAAGTTGCAGAAGATATTCAAAGACATTTTTGATGTCATGGAAGATTTGGAAAAAGAAAAGGATAGGGGAGTGGCAAGTTCAGAGGAAGTTCTGCGTACCCAGGCTGATGGGGCAGAAGAGTCTATTGCCGAGAAAGTTACAAATGTTCCAACTATGGAACCAAGTGTTCAGACTGAAGTTGAGACTGGAATTGTTCCAGAGGAGATGGTACTAAGGAGTCAGTGACTGTATCAGTAGTTGTTCGAGATGATCTCCTGAGTGATCATATGGAGGAGGAGGGTGCATCTGTTCGTGAGGATACTGCGAAGCGAGTGTCAAAGGATGGTACTCGTTCGGAAGATGACCAGGACCTTGTTCCTCTTGCCAATCTCAAAAGGACAAAGAAGGACAAGGAAAAGAAGAAGGTAGCTTTTGCAAAGTCTACAAATGGATTAGTTCAGAATGTTGCTGAAATCGGCATCGGTGCAGGGGGAGTCGGTTCATCCAAGAAAAGGAAGCATGATGCTGCGATTCCTGTCTCTGAGGATGCTGGGAGATGCGAAACCCCATCCCCTGAGTCTGATACTGCTCCAGAAGGTGTGGTCAAGAAAGGAGTTTGGTTTATCAATCGTGATGCGGCTTTAAAATGGAGTTGTGTGCTGAAAAGAAAGATCATTCCTGAGAAGGTTTTGGAGGAGTCCATTTATAAAGGGAAGCAGGTGATCGAAGTGCTGAAACAATCTGATCTGTTTTGGACGTTGGATAGGTGCCAACCCTTCAACGAACAGTTGGTTCGTGAGGCCATGGCAAACCTGCCACCACAGTTCGGGGCTGTCGGAGAAGCAAATTATGGGGTCTTCTACATTACAGGAAGGCGGATCAAGATTGATCCTGAGCTGATCAATGTATATTTCTCCATGGACGACCCAGCTATAGATGAAGAGGAATCAAGCTTTGAGAAGATTGTGAGCACCATCACTGCAGGCTCGGTTCGGTGGAGGCCTGAGTCGGTTGTGCATACTGCGGATCTTTCTACGTTCTATTCCATGCTGTTCTTCATTGCTATCTTCAACTGGAGGCCTTCTACCCACCGCTCTACTGTCAATCGGGACATGGCTCAACTTCTTTATCAGATAGGGAATAAGCTGAAATTCAACCTAGGTAGAGTGATGTTCAAACAGATCGCTGATCATGCTACTTCGATGAGAACATTTCACCAGATTTGCTTTCCGTCTCTGATATATGAGTTGATAATCCATCAAGCTCCAGATTTGAAGGCCTTGACTGACCAACTCTCAAAGGCCCCCAGCAAGTTCATCGTTGACCACAAGCTGTTTAAAGGGCGTCACGTAAACGATCTCAAGGAGGGGAACCAGAAAGGAAAAGATGTTGCGGAGTCGAGTCGAGGGGGAGCCAGGATGGGCCGTGATGAGAGGAGCAAGCTGCTCAAGGACTTGCATGCCGTCATGGCTGTGGACAAGGAACAGCGTAGACGGATCAACAAGCTTGCTCGTGCCCTCAGCTACCCGAGTGACGATGAGTCTGAGGCTACAGCTTCTGAGGATGATTCAATTGAAGAGACGTCTGCATAAAGGTCCACTGAAAAAAAACTATCTCTCTGAACTATTTGTTTTAAACTTTCGTATTATGTGCTTGTTCTGGCACTGTTTGATTGGCTGTTCGAACTCGATCGGACCCCTTGCCAGTTTATGGCAAAAGGGGGTGGTATTTTTGAGAGGACAAATCTTGTTGTTCCCTCAAGATTGTCTAAGTCTAGATAGTTAGATAGATCTAGTTATCGAGTAGATTTGGTTTTGCCAAAATGCCAAGGGGGAGATTGATGTTCCCTTGAGTGGTATGTATTTGGCAAAATGTAGATTAGACAGTTCAAGCAAGAGTTCAGGGGGAGTTTGAACATATCCTAGTACTCATGTACAGCCTGGAACAGACGCAAGGATATTTCCCGGAAGGATATTGGATAGCGAAGATATCGTCAAGTTAAAGTCGGCCAGCGACTTATTTGAACATGAGATATTCGAATGAATATCTACATTGAAGGCGGCGTAGCTTACTTGGGCAAGAAGACTTCGTATATTCTTCCAACCGATTTGAGAAAGATATACATCAAATATCTAGGAATATTTCCTAAATATTTGATGGGATTATCTTGTGCAGATTAGGGTCTCGTCCAAGAATATAAATACAATGCTAGGGCGTCCTTATTCTGCATCGCTTTCAAAGATCAAATATACACGAGCAAACCCTACTGATTGGAGAAGAAGAAAGCGACGGCCGTTTATGTTTCCCCACTGGAAACTCAACGGTGCAAGAGCAGTCTTAGCAAGTGCAACTCAGACTGCCTTGAAGCGATCATACTGCCGCACACAACAAAGGTGAACTAGCTTTCGAGAGAAAGCATCCGAGCTTCTGGAGAAGGTCGAGCACGTTCGGACAGAAGGTTTGAACGAAGGGGATCGAGGGGAACTGCGGTGAACCTCGGTTGTAAATCTGAGAGACGCAGTGTTAGAGGCTAGGCAATTACAAGGTGTAAGCGTAAGTGCATGTGTAAGCTCTAAACTCGTAATAAAGATTTGCTGTCCCTTCTAGGGTGTGGGAAACCCCCCAGAGTAGGCGTAGCCGAACTGGGTTATCATTCTGTGCGTGCTACTGATTTTGTTCTATCTACTGAACTGTTGTGAAAGGAGTTCAAGGCCTGTCTCTACTGTACCTTGAACACAAGCTTGAACAGGGGATAGAATTTCAATCGGTATCAGAGCAAACACTCGACACACTGAGTGGGATCCTCAACTGTTCAAGATGACTCTGAAGGTAAGACAAAGCATCACCAGACCTCCACTACTTGAAGGATCAAACTATGCCACCTGGAAGCCCGTGATGAGATCCTTTCTGAAATCTCTAGATGAAAGGGCTTGGAAGGTGACAGCACTGCCTTGTCGCGAGGCAATTTGTACAAATAAATTTATAAGTCCTCTACTCGCGATTTCACTACTGGGTAGCAAGTGGTAAGTAGGGGTCGAACCCAAGGGAATTAGGGGGATAAATCGTTCTTTGAGAGATTGTACAGGCGGGGAACGTGAATTTAGGGTTGATTGAGGTTTTAGCGCGAATAACTACGTGACTTTTTGGTTGGTTTTGGTTTTTAGTGTGGAAAAGTAAATAACAGAAAAGTAAATACTAAAAATAAAAGGAAGACTTACAGCGGTTGTTGCGTGATCGGCAAGTCTTGCGTAACGTCAGCAGTTGATAGTGCAATTTATACTAAGTAAGTAAAGTGCAGGTGATGTTTTAAGTCAAGAAAAGATTCGGTTTTAGGGGCCTTGTATCATAGTTGTTTATCATTGACCGCTAATGATCATACTACGTGTTCAAAGATGAATCGAGGCTATCTCTAGCACAAGACTTGCAACATCGTTTAAAACACTTGTTCTATTTTAGACTAATTCCTCCTTTCGAAGTATCTTAGCCTTATGTGCATCCATTTGATCTTCAGTTACGATCAAACAAATGGTTTTTGAAATAAGTTGAACTCCTCAGATAAGCTTTGCCCGTTAAAGCATCCACTTACCCGAGTATGTTCACGAACCCCACGGAAGAGCTTTTCCCTTTAAAGCTTCCACTCAACCTTGGAAGTTCTAACCTGATATATGGCACATAGAACAAGTTTTGAACACAGAGCGGCACTAGGTGCAGGGTCTAAAACATTGTATGATACAAGTACACCCCTTCAACCGAATGAAGGGTTTAGCTACGAATATCCATGGAAGAGGACATCATAACTAAGTACTTGAAAACGTTTTTTGAAAAGACAGTAAAGTAAAGTTTTCGAAAGTAAAGACAGTAAAGGAAGGGGGGTGAGTACTTCAAGAACCGACAAGAGTACTCAAGAATAATAAAGTAAAGCTTGAGTACTCAAGAACCGACAAGAGTACTCAAGAACGATCTATAATATTCAAGAACCAACAAGAATATTATAGATTGAAAACCAAACCTACAAAGTACCAAAACTAGAGAGATACGTGTTTTTGAGATTTGAGGATGATTTTACAAGTGAGTTTGGCTTGTATTTATAGCCAAAATGAAGGTAAATGGAGGGCTAAGATGGCTTTCATCCAAGGGAGGAGGAGGAGGAGATGAAGATGTGGAGGAGAGGAGGACAAGTGTCAAGCTCCCATGGTGGAGCCAAAAGCCGCCGGTTGGAGGTAAGGGGAGGAGGAGCCGCCGGTTGGAGGTAAGGGGAGGAGGAGCCGCCGGTCATGGAGGGAAGAGGAGGGGAAAGCCACCCCATGAGTCATCCTTCTTCACAAGGTAGCCGGTCATGGAGGAGAAGGAGTGAGTTTTGTGACTTTTGTGCAGTCTTTTCACAAAACTATCAGTCCAATTCCGCTCCGGTCTGACTTTGGTTGCTCCTCGGTTGGATTTGTTTTGAGTGATTCAATGTCAGGATCTTGAGATTTCTTCATTCAGCGTCTGATCGTGACTTTGGACTGACTCGTAATATCTTTTCAGCGTAGAATCCTCTCCTTAGCGTGTTTTCTCTCTAGAGTCCAAAATACCCTGTAGAAATATATCGGAACTAACAAGCAAAAGTTAAATAGACAAAAGGTCTAATTTAGTGGGTTTAACTGTGTTTTTGATTCGTATAATTATGGTCCATCAGATCACCCCACACTTTTAGTTGTTCGTCCCGAACAATGTTATAAAAGGGCAGCACACTAAGTAAGCTTGTAAAGTATGAAAGTTAGACTGTGGGACTCGATTTATCCTACTTCATGCATTGCTTACTTATTACCAAATTGAACTGTGTAAATAAATAGAAGAAACTTGATACGTGTACCTTCGTGCTGAGATGCAAATTATTTTGGATGTTTCGGGAGATAGCCCTTGTTAGGGTCCTGGACTGCATTCTCGGGACCGTCTCGCACTATATGGTTTTCTTGTAGTTTTCTCTAGCACGTGATTCGGTTCGGGTTTCAATGGTTTGGTCTTTGATTTTCTTTTGGCGAGGGACAGCTTTTGTAGTGAATTGGCCTTTGGCCTTTGATTTGACTCTTTGAGTACTTCACTTTTTGTTCGGTTAAAACCTTCACAATTTTGGGCCTTTGGCCTCTTGATTTGCTTCTTTGAGCTTTTTGCTTCTTTGTGACTTTCTAGTCCATTTTCTCAAGCCTTTTTGGGAGGTCCAATCGTCGCCCACGAGCATATGGAAATACCTCCCCGCTCCTCTCATCCTTGCCGTTTCGCGCGGGTCAAGATGAGGGTCGCTCATCTATTTTCTCGGCTACTTTGATTAGAGATAGGACGGTCTGATTCCCGTCCTCGCCTTTTTTTTCTTTTTGCATAAACACTGCATGGCGGAGATGACTTCAATCTTCACTGAAACCCGAAGTGCAGCCTCCACTGACTTCGAAAATCATATAGTTTGATTCGATCCTTCGATTGCTTGCCAAGCCTCTCTAGGGCAGTTTATGTCAACTCCACATCCCTAGTTTATCTCAGCACAAAGGGACAAATGAGAAGTTACGTTCTAAGTTTTCAGATAGTTGAATTTTCACAAGGTAAATGCATGAATTTTAGATCTATCTTTTTTACATTCTCAAGTTCATATTTTCAAAAAGATAATATTAAAAGAAAAGGAAAAGAAAAACATGTTTATGTGCACAGGCGGTTCTCACCCCACACTTTTGAACGAAGGCATGCCTTTCAGCAAGACTTAGTTCAAAATCCATGCAAGCAAATGTTATATGAGAAGGAAATGATATTAAGGAAAAGGGAAGAACAGAACTCCCTTTAAGGTATCGAGTGAACGACATGGCATGAGGCTGGATAATCGAGGGAGTTCGGCTGGGGCCTTGAACTCTCAGCGCAGGCCCGGTAATTCACGGAAGCTGCCTGGCTGATCCGGTCTTGCTCCAAAAACCGATTCCTAAATAGTCATTTCTTCTATGCACCAAGTGGGTGAGCGCGACTTACGGAAAAAACTAAATGACAGAAAAATAAAAGATAGAAAGTAAGATAGGTGTCGGGTTACCTCCCGACCAGTGCACTTGTTTAACGTCATTGGCTCGACAGTACCTCATTCCTGGATCACTGGTTTGGATCCCATGGGCGGCTCAGGTTGAATTTTGCCACCGTTCCTGTGTTGCTTCTTGCCTTGCTTTTCCTTGATTTCTTGTGAGACGATGTGCTTGGGTCCTGTTCCCATGGTTCTGGTGGTTTCTCCTTCCAACGTCTCTGAGAAGGTGAGGGACCCTTCACTACTAGTCTCTTGAACTGGGTTTTCTGGTGTTTAGGGCTGCCTTGTCCAGTCATTGCGAAAACCTGCTCCCTCGAGGAGTCGTTCTGCTCAGGCCCTTTTCCCATCCTCCTTCTAGCCTCTTCAGGGATCTCATAGTTTTCGGTGGTGTTTTGGACTTCTTCCGTTGTTGGTACCGCCTCGAGTTCCCATGAAGGTTCGTTGCTCCCGAAGCTTTCTATGTCTGATACTTCTGATGGCTCAGGAGTATCTTCTTCGTCTGTCTCTGGTCCAACCTCTTCTATCTGCATGCCTCCGTCAGCTTGGGGTATTCGTTTTGTGGCTGCGGCCAGGTTATCTATGAGGTTCCACATGTCTACCAGGGAGAAGTTCCTGGCTGATCTTCTTATTGCTTTGTTAATCCTTGTCAGCTCATCGGCCCTCATCCCACGAAGAAATTTTTGAAGAAGAACTTTCTTCGTGAATCCATGGTGCGGGCAGCGTGAGACGATGGTGTCATAGTTCGTGTAGTATTCGTCCAAAGTCTCATCCCGGGATTGTTGGAGGCCCATGATCTTTTCTCGGGTTTGTTGTCGTAAGTATGGAGGGGAGAATTCTTTCAGGAAAGGAACGCAGAGGTCCACAAAATGTACTGCACTACTAGCGGTTGATGTGTAATACCAGATCGTCGCAAAATCAGTTAAAGAGAATTTGAAGCATTTAAGCTTAAATTCCTCTAACATTTCATTTTCAGGTTTTATGTGGCAGCAAACGTGGTGAAAGTTTCGACAGTGTAGTACTGGGTCTTCTCCATCCGTACCTCCGAACAGGGGAAGATGTCTTGTTGTCCATGCATACGTAGTGGGTAGTGTCATGAGAAGGGGAGGGAAAGAACAATTTATCCGACGGCTAATTCCCCGGCAACGGCGCCAATTTGACAGCACTGCCTTGTCGCGAGGCAATGTGTACAAATAAATTTATAAGTCCGCTACTCGCGACTTCACTACTGGGTAGCAAGTGGTAAGTAGGGGTCGAACCCAAGGGAATTAGGGGGATAAATCATTCTTTGAGAGATTGTACAGGCGGGTAACGTGATTTTAGGGTTGATTGAGGTTTTAGCGCGAATAACTATGTGACTTTTTGGTTGGTTTTGGTTTTTAGTGTGGAAAAGTAAATAACTGAAAAGTAAATACTGAAAATAAAAGGAAGACTTACAGCGGTTGTTGCGTGATCGGCAAGTCTTGCAGAACGTCAGCAGTTGATAGTACAATTTATACTAAGTAAGTAAAGTGCAGGTGATGTTTTAAGTCAAGAAAAGATTCGGTTTTAGGGGCCTTGTATCATAGTTGTTTATCATTGACCGCTAATGATCATACTACGTGTTCAAAGATGAATCGAGGCTATCTCTAGCACAAGACTTGCAACATCGTTTAAAACACTTGTTCTATTTTAGACTAATTCCTCCTTTCGAAGTATCTTAGCCTTATGTGCATCCATTTGATCTTCAGTTACGATCAACCAAATGGTTTTTGAAATAAGTCGAACTCCTCAGATAAGCTTTGCCCGTTAAAGCATCCACTTACCCGTGTATGTTCACGAACCCCACGGAAGAGCTTTGCCCGTTAAAGCTTCCACTCAACCTTGGAAGTTCTAACCTGATATATGGCACATAGAACAAGTTTTGAACACAGAGCGGCACTAGGTGCAGGGTCTAAAACATTTTATGATATAAGTACACCCTTTCAACCGAATGAAGGGTTTAGCTACGAATATCCATGGAAGAGGACATCATAACTAAGTACTTGAAAAGGTTTTTTGAAAAGACAACAAAGTAAAGTTTTCGAAAGTAAAGACAGTAAGGGAAGGGGGTGAGTACTTCAAGAACCGACAAGAGTACTCAAGAATAATAAAGTAAAGCTTGAGTACTCAAGAACTGACAAGAGTACTCAAGAACGATCTACAATATTCAAGAACCAACAAGAATATTATAGATTGAAAACCAAACTTACAAAGTACCAAAACTAGAGAGATAAGTGTTTTTGAGATTTGAGGATGATTTTACAAGTGAGTTTGGCTTGTATTTATAGCCAAAATGAAGGTAAATGGAGGGCTAAGATGGCTTTCATCCAAGGGAGGAGGAGGAGGAAATGAAGATGTGGAGGAGAGGAGGACAAGTGTCAAGCTCCCATGGTGGAGCCAAAAGCCGCCGGTTGGAGGTAAGGGGAGGAGGATCCGCCGGTCATGGAGGGAAGGGGAGGGGAAAGCCACCCCATGAGTCATCCTTCTTCACAAGGTAGCAGGTCATGGAGGAGAAGGAGTGAGTTTTGTGACTTTTGTGCAGTCTTTTCACAAAACTATCAGTCCAATTCCGCTCCGGTCTGACTTTTGTTGCTCCTTGGTTGGATTTGTTTTGAGTGATTCAATGTCAGGATCTTGAGATTTCTTCATTCAGCGTCTGATCGTGACTTTGGACTGACTCGTAATATCTTTTCAGCGTAGAATCCTCTCCTTAGTGTGTTTTCTCTCTAGAGTCCAAAATACCCTGTAGAAATATATCGGAACTAACAAGCAAAAGTTAAATAGACAAAAGGTCTAATTTAGTGGGTTTAACTGTGTTTTTGATTCGTATAATTATGGTCCATCAGAAGGCAGTACTGAAAGGTTGGACTGAACCCATGATGAACAACCTCATTGGAGAACCGGTTCCGAAACCAGAAGCTCTGTGGACAGAGGAGGAGCACAAAGCATCTATGGGAAAGTCAAAGGCTATGAATGCAATCTTCTCTGCAGTAGATGAAAACGTCATCAAGCTGATCATCAACTGTGAAGTAGCTAAGGAAGCATGGGATATCCTCCAAACAGCCTTTGAAGGAATAGACAAAGTTTGCAACTCTCGCATGCATGCTGTCACAACCAGGTTCAAAGAGATGAAGATGAAGGAGAGTGAAACCATCACTGAGTACAACACCAGAGTTCTGGAACTGTCCAACGAAGCGTCTGCACTCGGGAAACCCATCGATGAATAAGGATTGGCTAGTAAAGTCCTAAGATCACTTCCCCCGAGATTTTCCATGAAGGTCACGGCCATTGAGGAAATGCATGACATCACCAAATTAAAGCTGGACGAACTGATGGGTTCTCTCAGAACTTACGAGATCAATCATGATATCCAGACCGGAGATGTGAAGGGAATTGCCCTAAAAGTAGACATGACAGAAGACAAACTAGATGCTGGTTGCACCACTGAGCAACTGGCTATGATGGCACAAAACTTTGGAAGAATGGTGAGGAAAATCAATAGGCGTGGTCCAGAACAAGGTCAGTCTTCATCAACTAGCTTCCGAAACTAGAAAACCGGTAGATCAAGGTCCAGTGATGAGAAGCAAGACTCCTCTGACAAAGGAAAGGAAGAGATTCAGTGTCATGAATGCAGGGGTTTCGGTCATATTGCTTCACAATGTGCAAATACTCTAATGAAGAAGAAGGCAATGGTCGCTAGCTTCAGCGACAGTGAGTCAGACGACGAAAAAAAGGAGGTGAAACCACCAACTTTGTGGCTTTCGTCACAACTCTGGGTGAATGCAGTAACGCCAGCGGAACAGTACAATCTTCGTTGAAACTCCCAGCTGAAGACCTCTCAGATAGTGATAATGAAGAACTCACGCAGGAATCTTTGGCTCAGACATATAAAGATCTATATGAGAAGTGGTTGCTATTGATCAAAGGTCAACAAGAAGCTGAATGACACAGTTGCAAGCGTTAGTATAGAAAAGGACAAGGTCTGGCAGGAGGTCGAGATACTACTTACACAGAAGGTGGAACTCGAAGGCACAGTAGACTCACTGAACACTCAACTGGCTGAGATGAAGCAGGGAAGATTGTGTCTTCTTGCTCAGAAAATAGAGCTCCTGGGTACTGTCTCTTTACTGAAAGTCGACATGGAGAGGGACCGTGACACTCATTCTGTAGGCATGGCGGGTCTAAGAAAAACCATCACAGATCTGAAGCGCAAGGAGGTGTTCCAACTAAGGAGGATAGAACAGCTGGAACTTCAGCTAGAATCTGAGAAGATGGATCATTCAGACACTAAGAAGGAGCTCAATCACCTCAAACAGTCGGTAAGGATGCTAAACTCTGGCACTAATGACTTAAATGATATTCTCAGATCTCAGAGGATGGAGTCTGGACATCGAGGCCTGGGATTTATGAAAGAAGGTACTTCAAAAGGCACTACCTTTGTTAAAGCTCAACAGATGTCGAAACAGCTACCTGAAGAGAAGGTGAGACAGTCCAAAGGAAAGAACCTAGCTGATCACAGGAAGACTCATAGCACACCAAGTGGTGGAAAGACTCGTGGAACACCCATCCAACGCCGTGATTTCTCACCAGTGAAGCAAAGGGGAGAGTGGCGCACTTGCTGGTACTGTCACTAGATGGGACACATCAAACTGCAGTGTCGCCTGTTTCTTGTTGAACGACGGGCATACCAACATCAGACCGTACCTCGAAAGAAACAAGTCTAGGTTCCAAAAGCAGACCAGACCGTTTGCATGGTGGCCTACTGCTCCTCACGCTATATAATGCAAGACAGTTGGAACTTCGACAGCGGATGCTCCGCCAACATGACAGGTAACTCTAAATACCTCACTCATATTAGACCTGTTGAGAAGATGTGGTTTGTCACCTTCGGGGATGGTAGAAAGGATCAGGTGATCGGCTGTGGGACATTGAAGGTTCCGGATCTCCCTGTACTCGATAACACCCTCCTTGTTGAAGGTCTGACAATGAATCTTATCAGCATCAGTCAACTGTGCAACGATGGACACTATGTGTCATTCTCTCGCGACTCATGCCTTGTCCTAGACCAGAATGGCGGAATTGTGATGAAAGGGAGAAGGGGTGCTAATAACTGATATACTATAGGGATGAGTCTAATGCGTCCAATGGGTCTAGACTGTTTACACGCCAAACATAGATCTATGCGAGGGGGAGTGGATAAGACCCTGCACACAATGTCTGATTGGAGTACCGCACCAATCTATGTTGACAATTGTACCTGGAAACTAATGGACCAAAAGGTGGTACAGTTGCAGAAGGAGTTCGATCAGAAGGTGTCACAGTTACAGAAGGTGTTCGTACAGCTGCCTAAGAAATATGCCTGGAGCCGGACAAGAAAATGTGAACACGGATGGCAACAGAGGGGCATAACTCCGACGCATATGACAACGGACGTAGGATTGACCAAGACTTCCATCGACTCACACGGCATTTCATAGGTTGGAACACCCAGATCCTTCTTGGATCTATGTGTTGTCAAACACTAACTGCGTCCAAAGGTGGTCAGTCAGAGTCGAAACCCCAGCTAATACAGTTAGACTGATCACCTAAGCAAGAGAGCTGGAACAGAAGGCATGGCTCGTAAAGACATCTACTTTATTTGAATATTCTCGAAGATTCATCATGCCGTTTTTGGAACGGGAGTTGATTGATTAGGGAAGTTGAAAAGGCTGGAGTATTATTTTTGAAAAATAGTTCATTATTCTCTCACTCTCGTCCAAACCCTAGAACGGCATTCGGCAATTTCTCTCTCAACCGTTCACCCCTCAACAACGATGGTAAACACCAGAAAGTCAGCGAAGACCGGCGTCAAATCCACTGAGAAGAAGAGAGAAAGCATGCAGTCCTCGAAGTTTCTGGCGGTGAAGCCTCATGTTCCGAAATCAAAAGCTCCGAAGGAGAAAAAGGCGGCACCTTTACAATCCGACACTGAACCTTTGGCCGAGGCAAAGAAGACTGATGGAGGAGTAACCGTTGAAATCCCTTGGTCGGTCGCGGTGGATTCTTCAATCGACGCTGGTCCGAGTCAAGTTCTTCCCCAAACTGAGGTATTCCCTAAATCTCAGTCCGTCCCTTCGGTTTCTACAAATATTTCTGTTGTTGAAAAGATTATGGTGGACGGAGTTGTGAGTGTAGATGGTGAAGCCAGTAGGGCTGTTGGTGGGGAAGCCAGTAGGGCTGAAGTTGGGGATGAAGCCAGTAGAATGGTTATTAAAAATAAAACTGTCAAGATTGTGGAAGATAAGGTACCCAGCAAGATGGCTGGAGGATCAGCATCACGGAGGGAAAAGATCTTTGCCTATGGATACGTTCCTCCAAAGGGTGGTCGCAGGAAAAAGATTAAGCGGGCATGTGACTCTCCCAAAAAATATCTAGCACAGATAATTGCTACTAGAGGTCGGAAGATTGCTATGTCAGATGAAGAAACGGAGAAGTTCATTGAGACCTCGGGGAAAAGACAGTTGGTGATCAATGACGGGTCTATTGGTGAGCCCCCTAAAAATCTTGAAGGTATTATTAATGAATGTTCCGGTGAGCAAGCTGAGACTGTGTCAGATGAAATTGATCCATCAGGGAAGGCAGAGGTGGTGAAAGAAGCCATACCAGAAGAATCTGATCCTACAGAAAAGGATGAAGAGTTGCAGAAGATATTCAAAGACATTTTTGATGTCATGGAAGATTTGGAAAAAGAAAAGGATAGGGGAGTGGCAAGTTCAGAGGAAGTTCTGCGTACCCAGGCTGATGGGGCAGAAGAGTCTATTGCCGAGAAAGTTACAAATGTTCCAACTATGGAACCAAGTGTTCAGACTGAAGTTGAGACTGGAATTGTTCCAGAGGAGGTTGGTACTAAGGAGTCAGTGACTGTACCAGTAGTTGTTCGAGATGATCTCCAGATTGATCATATGGAGGAGGAGGGTGCATCTGTTCGTGAGGACACTGCGAAGCGAGTGTCAAAGGATGGTACTCGTTCGGAAGATGACCAGGACCTTGTTCCTCTTGCCAATCTCAAAAGGACAAGGAAGGACAAGGAAAAGAAGAAGGTAGCTTTTGCAAAGTCTACAAAGGGATTAGTTCAGAATGTTGCTGAAATCGGCATCGGTGCAGGGGGAGTCGGTTCATCCAAGAAAAGGAAGCGTGATGCTGCAATTCCTGTCTCTGAGGATGCTGGAAGATGCGAAACCCCATCCCCTGAGTCTGATACTGCTCCAGAAGGTGTGGTCAAGAAAGGAGTTTGGTTTATCAATCGTGATGCGGCTTTAAAATGGAGTTGTGTGCTGAAAAGAAAGATCATTCCTGAGAAGGTTCTGGAGGAGTCCATTTATAAAGGGAAGGAGGTGATCAAAGTGCTGAAACAATCTAATCTGTTTTGGACGTTGGACAGGTGCCAACCCTTCAACGAACAGTTGGTTCATGAGGCCATGGCAAACCTACCACCACAGTTCGGGGCTGTCGGAGAAGCAAATTATGGGGTCTTCTACGTTAGAGGAAGGTGGATCAAGATTGATCCTGAGCTAATCAATGTATATTTCTCCATGGACGACCCAGCTGTAGATGAAGAGGAATCAAGGTTTGAGAAGATTGTGAGCACCATCACTGCAGGCTCTGTTCGGTGGAGGCCTGAGTCGGTTGTGCATATAGCGGATCTTTCTACGTTCTATTCCATGCTGTTCTTCATTGTTGTCTTCAACTGGAGGCCTTCTACCCACCGCTCTACTGTGAATCGGGACATGGCTCAACTTCTTTATCAGATAGGGAATAAGCTGAAATTCAACCTAGGCAGAGTGATGTTCAAACAGATCGCTGATCATGCTACTTCGATGAGAACTCTTCACCAGATTTGCTTTCCGTCTCTGATATATGAGTTGATAATCCATCAAGCTCCAGATTTGAAGGCCTTGACTGACCAACTCTCAAAGGCCCCCAGCAAGTTCATCGTTGACCACAAGCTGTTTAAAGGGCGTCACGTGAACAACCTCAAGGAGGGGAACCAGAAAGGAAAAGATGTTGCGGAGTCGAGTCGAGGGGGAGCCAGGATGGGCCGTGATGAGAGGAGCAAGCTGCTCAAGGACTTGCATGCCGTCATGGCTGTGGACAAGGAACAGCGTAGACGGATCAACAAGCTTGCTCGTACCCTCAGCTACCCGAGTGATGATGAGTCTGAGGCTACAGCTTCTGAGGATGGTTCAATTGAAGAGACGTCTGCATAAAGGTCCACTGGAAAAAAAACTATCTCTCTGAACTATTTGTTTTAAACTTTCGTATTATGTGCTTGTTCTGGCACTGTTTGATTGGCTGTTCGAACTCGATCGGACCCCTTGCCAATTTATGGCAAAAAGGGGGAGTATTTTTTAGAGGACAAATCTTGTTGTTCCCTCAAGATTGTCTAAGTCTAGATAGTTAGATAGATCTAGTTATCGAGTAGATTTGGTTTTGCCAAAATGCCAAGGGGGAGATTGATGTTCCCTTGAGTGGCATGTATTTGGCAAAACGTAGATTAGACAGTTCAAGCAGGAGTTCAGGGGGAGTTTGAACATATCCTAGTACTCATGTACAGCGTGGAACAGACGCAAAGATATTTCCTGGAAGGATATTGGACAGCGAAGATATCGTCAAGTTAAAGTCGGCCAGCGACTTATTCGAACATGAGATATTCGAATGAATATCAACATTGAAGGCGGCGTAGCTTACTTGGGCAAGAAGACTTCGTATATTATTCCAACCGATTTGAGAAAGACATACATCAAATATCTAGGAATATTTCCTAAATATTTGATGGGATTATCTTGTGCAGATTAGGGTCTCGTCCAAGCATATAAATACAATGCTAGGGCGTCCTTATTCTGCAACGCTTTCAAAGATCAAATATACACGAGCAAACCCTACTGATTGGAGAAGAAGAAAGCCACGGCCGTTTGTGTTTCCCCACTGGAAACTCATCGGTGCAAGAGCAGTCTTAGCAAGTGCAACTCAGACTGCCTGGAAGCGATCATACTGCCGCACACAACAAAGGTGAACTAGCTTTCGAGAGAAAGCATCCGAGCTTCTGGAGAAGGTCGAGCACGTTCGGACAGAAGGTTTGAACGAAGGGGATCGAGGGGAACTACGGTGAACCTCGGTTACAAATCTGAGAGACGCAGTGTTAGAGGCTAGGCAATTACAAGGTGTAAGCGTAAGTCCATGTGTAAGCTCTAAACTCGTAATAAAGATTTGCTGTCTGATGGACCATAATTATATGAATCATAAACACAGTTAAACCCACCAAATTAGACTGTTTGTCTATTTAACTTTTGCTTGTTAGTTCCGATATTTATCTACAGGGTATTTTGGAGTCTAGAGAGAATACAGGCTAAGGAAGAGTTTTTAAGCTGAAAATATATTACGAGTCATTCCAAGGTCACGACCAGATGCCGACTAAAGAAATCTCAAGATCCTGACATGGAATCACTCAAAACAAGTCCAACCGAAGAGCAACCAGAGTCAATCCGGAGCTGAAATGGACCGATGGCTTTTGTGAAAGATCACAAAACCACACAAACTCTCTCCTTCCTCCACATGGCCGGCGGCTTCGTCCTCAAAAACCTCTCCTCCTCTCCCCTTCCTCCACATGGAGGGGAGGCTCCTCCTCAGATGGGCGGCTCCCCTCTCACACTCCCCCTCCCCCTCCCATTTTGTGCCATGTGTTTCACTTCTCATCCACATTTCTTCTCCTCCTCTCCCATCTTGCCAAGTGTTGGCTCCTCATGGATCCTCTTAGCCTATAAATAGACTACTTCCTCCCATTTGTAAAATCATCCCATAATTTCACAAGTCTTTAGAGAGATAGAGGGCCTAACCCTCTTCTCTTCACTTTCAATAAATACTTTGTTCTTCATTTTGGAGCTACTTTCCCTTGCTTGGATCTTGCTTAGGAGCTCCTCTCCTCCACTTATTGTAGGTACAATATTACTTTCCGTATATTTTGTTCTTACTTTAAAGTTATTTTCCTTTTCGGTATCCTTGTTCAAAGCCATAGTTTGCTTGTATTCCTTGACATGAATACAAGTAGCTAAAGCTTGTATTCGGTAGAGGGAGTATTTATATCATAAACTGTTCTAGACTCTATGCTTAATGCTACTTAGTGTTTCAAAACTTGTTCTATGTGCCACATATTAGGTCAGAACTTCCAAGGTTGAGTGGATGCTTGAAATGGCAAAACTCTTCTGTGGGGTTCGTGAACATACTCGGGTAAGTGGATGCTTGAAATGGAAAAGCTTATCTGAGGAGTTTGACCTCTCTAAAACACCATTTGGATTGATCGGAAATGATTGTTCAAATGGATGCACATAGGCTAGTATACCTTGAAATGGGGTGCTAGTCTAAATAGAACAAGTGCTCTATGACCTTGAAATGGGCTAGACAGTGTGGCAAATCGAGCGCTTGAAATGGCCTTGATACACTTTTGAACACTTAGTAGGATCATTAAGGGTCAATGATGAACGATGATATGATATGAAACCCCTAAACCGAATCCTTTCCTTACAGTCTATTATCAACTATTGTAATTTACTTTCAGTTCTCAAAGCACACTTAAACCCAACCCCAATCGCATTTAATTTCTGCATAAGCTTCATTAAAGAACAACTAATCCACACTGGCTCTCTTGGGTTCGACCCCTACTTACCACTTGCTACCCAGTAGTAAAGTCACGAGTAGCGGACTTATAAATTTATTCTTGACGTTTGCACACGACGACTGTGCATCCATCAAAATTGGCGCCGTTGCCGGGTAGTTGTGAATCGGAATAGTTGTTCTATTTTGTTTTTTCTTTTTTGTTTTATCATGCAATTCACTAAGTCTTACTACTACGGAATGGAGCCTTGAAACAATGAGGATTTTCCCCACCACCCTTCGAACTTGAAATCCGCGAGAAGATCAACAACATAGAGCAATCCCGGAATGAAACTTTGGACAAGTACTTGGCGTACTTTGACTCCATTGTGACGAGCTGCCCACACCATGGAATCACCAACCACGATCTTCTTCAAAGGTTTCTCAATGGGATGATACCACAAGAGTGGAATTGGCTAAATGATGCAGCAGGAGGCTCGGTGAACAACTTAGAAATAGATGATCTTTGTAACTTAATAGATGATTTGGCCACGAGGTCAAGACAAAGAAAAGATCAGGCCATGCGGCGCGAAGAACTGGACAACATAATGCAACAAATCAGGGCCAAAACTGAGTTATGGGCAACAGAAAACGAGTTGGCAACTAGCACCCAGCAATTGGCCGCAGACATACAGCAATTGAGTGCCTCGATGCACCAATTCACGGCCGAAACCGAATCATGGGCAATTGAAAAGACGGCTGAACCCGAGGAGCCGGAAGAGAATGAGGACCAGCGGATGACCAAAGAAGAACCACCCGAGACATACCCGGACCTCAAGGACGAGTTGCCCATATCAGACCCGTACCTCAGTATGATTGCCCCCGGAGACCATATGAATGACGAGAATGAGGACCCATGGTTTCCTGAAGAAGAGCTCCATTCAGATTATCCCTGGGAGTTAGAAGAAGAACTGCCCAAATCAGGCTCGGTCCTTATCACCAATCCATCCGAAGAAATCATAGTCCTAACTGCCGAGCCAACAGAAGTCCCGAACCTCACTGCCGAAGCAGTCGAAGAAATCAAGCCAGGCCCGGTCCTTGCGCTCAGAGCACCCGAGGAAGTCCCGGACCTCATTGCCAAACTGTCCGAGAAAGACCTGGTCCTCACTGTCGGAGCACCTGAAACAGACCCAGTCCTCATGGTCGAAGTGCCTCAACTTAACCCTTCGTGTTTTATGCCGATCATAGCCACCGAAGATCATATAATCAATAATGATGAGGTGCAAAGGGAGTTAGAGGAGGAGCATGAGCCAAAAAAGCCGACAAAGGAACTCTCACTCGTCACAAGCCAAGGAAAGCCGCCTGAAAACTCACTCGTTCCAAGACAACCATCCATCACTGCCACAATGAAGAGGATTGGCAGAGGCGCATGTTTAATGTCGCCTACATTTAATGGCACAAAACCAAACTTCCAAACTCGCAAAGGTGCCAACTATTCAAACATGAAGAAGCGACAAAGACATGGGCCGAAAGAATGGAAACCCGGAAGGAGTAACAAGCAAGCACGACTCATTGGACCAGCAGCTATGGTCAACAAAGCCTCACCCTCTCAAATCAAAAGAGCTACCGAGAAGAAGTTCGACCTCAAGCACCCATGGGATCCCTACTTATGATCCAGGAATGAGGTATCGTCGAGCCAACGACGTTAAACAAAGGCATTGGTCGGGAGCTAACCCGACACCTATCTTACTTTCAGTCATTTAATTTCTGTCATTTAGTTTTTTCATTCTCACCTTTCCTGTATATATTTGCTTGCATGACTTTTGAACTAAATCTTGCTGAAAGGCACGCCTTCGTTCAAAAGTGTGGGGTGAGAACCGCCTGTGTACATAACATGTTTTTCTTTTCCTTTTTCCTTAATATTATCTTTTTGAAAATATGAACTAGAGAATGTGAAAAAGATAGATCATAATTCATGCATTAACCTTGTGAAAATTCAACTGTTTAAAAACTTAGAATGTAACTTCTCATTTGTCCCTTTGTGCTGAGATAAACTAGGGATGTGGAGTTGATAGAAAATGCCCTAGAGGGGCTTGGCAAGCATTCGAAGGGCTAAATTTCGCTATATGGTTTTCGAAGTCAGTGGAGGCTGCACTTCGGGTTTCAGTTGAGTCAGAGTCATCTCCGCCATGCAGCGTTTATGTAGAAAAAAGGCGGGACGGGAATTTATCTACAGGGTATTTTGGAGTCTAGAGAGAATACAGGCTAAGGAGGAGTTTTTAAGCTGAAAAGATATTACGAGTCATTCCAAGGTCAAGACCAGATGCCGACTGAAGAAATATCATGAACCTGACATGGAATCACTCAAAACAAATCCAACCGAAGAGCAACCAAAGTCAGTCTGGAGCAGAAATGAACCGATAGTTTTGTGAAAACCTCACAAAACTCACAAACCACTCTCCTCATGCCACCTAGCCGGCGGCTCCTCCCTCACAAACTCCTCTCCTCCTCTCCTTGCAAGCCACATGGGCGGCGGCTAAGGAAGAAAACTCCAAGAGGACCGGTGACTTTGGGCTCCTCCATGGATCTCATGCCATGTGTTGAGTCTTCTCCCCCCATGTGACAAGTGTATGGCTCTCCTCCATCCTCCATGCCTATAAATAGAGCTCCTCTTCTCCTTTGTAAATCATCCTCATTTCAAAACATCATCCATCACAAAGCTCTAGCTTCTCTCTAGATTTGGGCACTACTCTTGTAAACATTTGTTTGAAATCTATAATACTCCTGTTGGTTCTTGAGTATTCTAGTAGTTTTTGAGTTTACTCCTGTTGGTTCTTGAGTATTCTCCTTTACTTACTGTCTTTCAAAAATCCTCGAGTACTTATCTATGGTATCCACCTCTATGGATATTCGTAGCTAAACTCTTCATTCGGTTGAAGGGGTGTACTTGTATCATAAAATGTTTTAGGCTATACTCTTAGTGCCTCTTCTTTGTATTCAAAACTTGTTCTATGTGCCATATATTAGGTCAGAACTTCCAAGGTTGAGCGGATGCTTGAAATGGCAAAACTCTTCCATGGGGGTTCGTGAACATACTCGGGTAAGTGGATGCTTGAAATGGCAAAGCTTATCTGAGGAGTTCGATCTCTTTTAAACACCATTTGGTTTGATCGGAAATGATTGATCAAATGGATGCACATAGGCTAGTATACCTTGAAATGGGGTGCTAGTCTGAATAGAACAAGTGCTCTACGACCTTGAAATGGGCTAGACAGTGTGTGCAAATTGAGCGCTTGAAATGGCCTTGATACAGGTTTGAATACTTAGTAGGATCACTAAAGGCCAATGATAAACAGGCTACGATACAAGGCCCCCGAAACCGAATGCTTTCCTTAGATTTAAACACCACCTGCACTTACTTTCAATCTTAGTATAAACTGCCTTATCAACTGCTCACCTCCCGGAAGACTTGCCAATCACGCAACAACCGCTGTAAGTCTTCTTCCTTTTATTTTCAGTATTTATTTTTCTATCATTTACTTTTCCGTACCTAAAACCAAAACCAACCAAAAAGACATGTACTTGTTAACACTAAAACCTCAATCAACCTAAAACACGCTCCCTCCCTGTACAATCCCTCAAAGAACACTTATCCCCCTAATTCCCATGGGTTCGACCCCTACTTACCACTTGCTACCCAGTAGTGAAGTCACGAGTAGCAGACTTATAAATTTATTCTTAACGTTTGCACACGACGACTGTGCATCCGTCAAAATTGGCGCCGTTGCCGGGGAATTAGTTACTTAATCGGATAAGTTCTTTGATTCGATACTCGCTTCAAAACAACCATGTCTCGCGAAGGAAGCCACGATAACTACTATGGGGATGACAACTACCGCGCACCTACTATGGGAGAACTCAATGCCCCAGATTTCACAACGCAGCCGTGGTGCATTTGCGAGGGCCCTGAACTGGAAAACATTGTCGTCGACATGTCTGTGGTCCACAATTTGCCAAAGTTCTCAAGAACTAATGGAGACTCAGCAATGACTCATCTCCAACGCTTACATGGCACTTGCCAATATCTAAAACCCAATCGAGTGAGTATAGACGACTTCAAGTTGAAAGCATTCTATTTTTCCCTCATTGACACGGCAAATGACTGGTTCCTTTCTTTGCCTTCCGGTAGCATCAGAACATGGGCTCAGATGCAAAAGAAATTCCTAGACAAATATTACCTGGCAGGAAGAGCAATGCAAGTAAGGAGGCAGCTACAAGACATCAAGCAAGGGCCCAATGAAACCATGTACGATTACCTGGAAAAGTTCAACCACCTGGAGAGAAGCTGCTGTACCCTTGGACTGCCCGAGAAACTCATCACCGAGTACCTCATTGATGGATTAAGACCATTAGACAAAATGCTTCTGGATGCCTCAGCTGGAGGATCCATGATGAATCTATCATTGAGTGGCATAAGGAACCTCATCGCCAACGTTGCTGAAAATGCCCGATTTAGAGAAGAGACAACCCGGCAGGAAGAATTCTCCCGAACAAAAAATGTAGCACGAGCTGAAACACCGATGAGCTCTATGTCAGAAGAGATGAAACAATTAAAGGAAATGATGATTCAGATCCTATGAAGACAACCAGTTCCAGTTAAGTCTTACGAATTTTGTGGTTCTACGGACCACAAAACTGACGCATGCCCGACAATAATAGAAGAGGAACCGGCAGAAGTGAATGCAGTGGGAGGATACCAAGGATACAACAACAACAACAACAACAACGACAGAGCCGGACAAAATAGACAGTATGGTCTAACAACCAACCCGAGCTGGCGTAAAACACAACTATCCTCAGAAGGAAGCACAACCAGCTGTCCCTCAACTAGCTCAGTCATTCTACCAACCCCCCACCGACAGTATAACCAGAACGCTCCATCAGCAGGCCAATATCAGCAAAAAGGACCGAATCAGTACCAAACTGGCTCGAACAATCAGCAAGAACCAACCAAGTCGCTCGATGACACAATGAAGGAGCTCGCAGGAAGAATAAATCAATTGGGTACTTCGCTACACCAATACCAGGTGAAAACTGACGGGGCAGCTTCAGAATTGACCAAACAAATGTCCCAGCTCACCACCGCAATGTCAACACTCACTAATGAACCTGGCAGACTTCCATCACAAACCATCCAAAATCCGAAGGCAAATATTAGCATGATAAGGAGGTCAAACATAAAGGCGACACTGGGAGAAGTAGCACGATCCCCAACTTACAAACTTACCAACAAACACTTCACCCGTAGGCGTCGTCCTAAGTGGAATCAAGAGGAAAACCGACCCAATGATGGCAAAACATGGGTTACGCATGCTGACAATGGACGGTACGCATTCACCGTTTGCATAACACCACCACCGATCATACACTCTGACATACCAGCATCTGGATGGGATGACAATAACGATTTAAAGTGGGACTCTCCAACTAATATTTATGCTTCGAAGCAAAATATTAAGGGGTCCGATTATACAAATCCTAAGCCAAGGAATGGGCAGATTGGCCCGACAATAGAAAGAGCCCTCACTTCAGATCATGAGTCACAACCGGAAAGAGATAAAGACCCAGGGGCCTTCACAGTCACCTGCGGTATTGGTGAAACCCAGATTCAAAAGTGCTTAGTCGATCTTGGGGCTACTGTCAACGCCATGCCTTCCTCCTTATATTACTTATTAGGACTTGGTCCATTAAAACCACCCAGGTCAAATATCGAGCTAGGAGATTAATCGTGCATCCGTCCGGTTGGAGTACTAGAAGACGTAATACTCCATATGGGAGAGCTCATCGTTGCTGCAGACTTTTATGTAATACAAACGGGAGAGACCAGCGAAGACAACCCTCCAACAATAATATTGGGACGACCATTCCTCTACGCTACTAAAGCAAGAATCGATGTGGGCAAGGGCTCATTATCGCTTAAGTTCGGCGGCAAAATTGCAAATTTCTACATTGATAATAGCCGCACGGATACAAAGAAACCGCCAGACATTATACCCATCTCAGATCACGGTACACAGATTTCTGACCTGCCAAAAGAGACCGAAAAAGTAACAAGACCGACAGCTATGGTCAAGGGTCCCTCGCCTTCTCAGAAACAATGGAAAGAAAAAACACCAAAACCATGGAGTTCTAACCCAAGCAAGAAATCAGGAAGAGTCAAGGCAAGAAGCAACATAGGAACAGTGGCGAAATACGACATGAGCCACCCATGGGATCCAAACCAGTGATCCCTAAGCGTCGAGCCAACGACGTTAAACAAAGGCACTGGTCGGGAGGTAACCCGACACCTATCTTACTTTCAGTACTTTTATTTTCTGTCATTTAGTTTTTACCAATAAGTCGCTCTCACCCACTTGGTGCATAGAATGAAATGACTATTTAGGAATCGGTTATGGGTGCAACATCAAGCCAGCCAGGCCTATGCCAAGAGTTCAAGGCCTCAGCCGAACTCCCTCGATTATCCAGCCTCATGCCATGTCGTTCACTCGACACTTTAAAGGGAGTTCTATTCTTCCCTTTTCCTTAATGTCATTTCCTTCTCATAGTTGTCTGCTTGCATGGCTTTTGAACCAAGTCTTACTGAAAGGCACGCCTTCGTTCAAAAGTGTGGGGTGAGAACCGCCTGTGTACATAACATGTTTTTCTTTTCCTTTTCCCTTAATATTATCTTTTTGAAAATATGAACTTGAGAATGTGAAAAAGATAGATCATAATTCATGCAATAACCTTGTGAAAATTCAACTGTTTAAAAACTTAGAATGTAACTTCTCATTTGTCCCTTTGTGCTGAGATAAACAGGGGATGTGGAGTTGATAGAAAATGCCCTAGAGAGGCTTGGCAAGCAATCGAAGGACTGAATTTCACTATATGGTTTACAAAGTCAGTGGAGGCTGCACTTCGGGTTTCAGTTGAGTCAGAGTCATCTCCGCCATGCAGTGTTTATGCAAAAAGAAAGAAAGGCGGGGCGGGAATCAAACCGTCCTATCTCTAGTCAAAGTAGCCGGGAAAATAAATGAGCGACCCTCATTTTGACCCACGCGAAACGGCAAGGATGAGAGATAGCGGGGAGGTATTTCCATATGCTCGCGGGCGATGATTGGACCTCCCAAAAAGGCTTGAGAAAATGGACTAGCAAGCCACAAAAAGGCAAAAGCTCAAAGAAGCAAATCAAGAGGCCAAAGGCCCAAAATTGTGAAGGTTTTAACCGAACAAAAGTGAAGTACTCAAAGAGTCAAATCAAAGGCCAAAGGCTGATTCACTACAAAAAAGCTGTCCCTCGCCAAAAAGAAAATCAAAAAGGCTCAACTCAGTGAAACCCGAACCGAATCACGTGCTAGAAAAAGCTACAAGGAAACCATATAGTGCGAGACAGTCCCGAGAATGCAGTCCAGGAGCCTGAAAAGGGCTATCTCCTGAAACATCCGAATTAATCTGCATCTCGGCACGAAGGTACAAGTATCAAGTTTCTTCTATTTATTTACACGGTTTAATTTGGTAATAAGTAGTAATGCATGAATTAGGATAAATCTAGTCTCACAGTCTCACTTTCATAATTTAAAAGTTTACTTAAATAGTGTGTGCCGTCCTTTAATAGCATTGTTCGGGACGAACAACTAAAAGTGTGGGGTGATCTGATGGACCATAATTGTATGAATCATAAACACAGTTAAACCCACCAAATTAGACTGTTTGTCTATTTAACTTTTGCTTGTTAGTTCCGATATTTATCTACAGGGTATTTTGGAGTCTAGAGAGAATACAGGCTAAGGAGGAGTTTTTAAGCTGAAAAGATATTACGAGTCATTCCAAGGTCAAGACCAGATGCCGACTGAAGAAATATCATGAACCTGACATGGAATCACTCAAAACAAATCCAACCGAAGAGCAACCAAAGTCAGTCCGGAGCAGAAATGAACCGATAGTTTTGTGAAAACCTCACAAAACTCACAAACCACTCTCCTCATGCCACCTAGCCGGCGGCTCCTCCCTCACAAACTCCTCTCCTCCTCTCCTTGCAAGCCACATGGGCGGCGGCTAAGGAGGAAAACTCCAAGAGGACCGGCGGCTTTGGGCTCCTCCATGGATCTCATGCCATGTGTTGAGTCTTCTCCCCCCATGTGACAAGTGTTTGGCTCTCCTCCATCCTCCATGCCTATAAATAGAGCTTCTCTTCTCCTTTGTAAATCATCCTCATTTCAAAACATCATCCATCACAAAGCTCTAGCTTCTCTCTAGATTTGGGCACTACTCTTGTAAACATTTGTTTGAAATCTATAATACTCCTGTTGGTTCTTGAGTATTCTAGTAGTTTTTGAGTTTACTCCTGTTGGTTCTTGAGTATTCTCCTTTACTTACTGTCTTTCAAAAACCCTCGAGTACTTATCTATGGTATCCACCTCTATGGATATTCGTAGGTAAACTCTTCATTCGGTTGAAGGGGTGTACTTGTATCATAAAATGTTTTAGGCTATACTCTTAGTGCCTCTTCTTTGTATTCAAAACTTGTTCTATGTGCCATATATTAGGTCAGAACTTCCAAGGTTGAGCGGATGCTTGAAATGGCAAAACTCTTCCGTGGGGGTTCGTGAACATACTCGGGTAAGTGGATGCTTGAAATGGCAAAGCTTATCTGAGGAGTTCGATCTCTTTTAAACACCATTTGGTTTGATCGGAAATGATTGATCAAATGGATGCACATAGGCTAATATACCTTGAAATGGGGTGCTAGTCTGAATAGAACAAGTGCTCTACGACCTTGAAATGGGCTAGACAGTGTGTGCAAATTGAGCGCTTGAAATGGCCTTGATACAGGTTTGAATACTTAGTAGGATCACTAAAGGCCAATGATAAACAGGCTACGATACAAGGCCCCCGAAACCGAATGCTTTCCTTAGATTTAAACACCACCTGCACTTACTTTCAATCTTAGTATAAACTGCCTTATCAACTGCTCACCTCCCGGAAAACTTGCCAATCACGCAACAATCGCTGTAAGTCTTCTTCCTTTTATTTTCAGTATTTATTTTTCTATCATTTACTTTTCCGTACTAAAAACCAAAACCAACCAAAAAGACACGTACTTGTTAACACTAAAACCTCAATCAACCTAAAACACGCTCCCTCCCTGTACAATCCCTCAAAGAACACTTATCCCCCTGATTCCCTTGGGTTCGACCCCTACTTACCACTTGCTACCCAGTAGTGAAGTCGCGAGTAGCGGACTTATAAATTTATTCTTGACGTTTGCACACGACGACTGTGCATCCGTCAGAACAGTAGCAGCATTTGTGCATATTCTGTGCAACAATGTCATCCTGCGGAGAACTTCCTATTACTATTTATGAATAAAAAATTATTAATTTTTGAAAATTTTCTCCCTCCGATTTGTTCTTATGTGAATTATTCAATAATGTAGCCAGAATTTGGTAATCAATAGTTGAAGTGATTTTTCATGACATCAATTTAAAAGGAATTGAAATTACATTAATGCAAAATACATAACTGAATGGAAATAACATTTTAAGGAATTGAAATACACGAACTAAAAGCTCGGACGGTAACAGTCTGAATAATCTCCGGAAGCATCTTGGTCATTGTTAAGTTCGTCTTCCTCGTACTCTCGAAGAATGGCAGCCTTCCTCTTCGAAAAATATCTTTTGAACTTTGGAGTCATCACATCTGTATTCATTTGCATGATCTTCGTTTCTTCCTCCATTTTTGTAAGATTAAAGCTTTTTCTTGCAATTTGAAGTCATTCTCCATTTGCTTTTGGTTCAAATCGAAAAATTTCTTTTGAGTTTCTGCAATGGTCATCAAAGCCTCATTTGTGAAAGGATTTGCTACTTTCTTACCTTTTCTTCTAGCTTCCTTGGCCGCCTTCACTTCAGGCGGCCTAATCGGACTCGTGGAACTTCCAGGATTACTACTTTCGGGTGTACAAAATCATGAAACTTCAGTGGACGGAATTGGAGGTACGTCAAGTGTATGCTCTTCTTCGACTACCGGACTTGCTTGATATGGGTAAGGAGGGGGTAGTTGCTTCAATAATTGCAAATGTTGGATGATTATTTACTTGTTCCCAACAATCAATATGTATGAATGTTTTCTACCTTTTGGCCACATAGAGTACTTGTGCTTTCCTTATCTATCATTTTAAAAATTCAAAATTTAAAATCATAATCAATATATTAGAATATAAAAATTGCATTTAATAGTTTACATATAAAAATTGCATTTACCTCATCTTGCAAAATGCATCCTGATTCCGGATTTCTTCTAGCGTACGAAATACAAGAGCTCCAAAGAACCAAATTTGGCTTCAGCTTAGCGAAACGTGATTGAAGAGCAGAATGAGACCTAGGATCGATCGTAATTATTTCATCCTCTCCCATGACCCAATTTGCTTGAAAATCGGTGTGAACTTTTTTCCACAACTTATCAACTTTTTGTCTGGTGCCGGTAATTGGATCAATTGATTGACGGCAATAAGATATGCAGAGTTGCACATCTTCGGACATAGACCAATTGCTAGACATGTTATGAGAGAAATGAAAAAAAATATTATTGTGAGCAATTTTGGTGTGAATTGTTGTTGAAATAAATGGTATATTTATAGGGAATTGTTGATGAGATTTTTTTTTGAAATGTTGCCGTTGAAATGTTACCGTTGAAATGTTACCGTTGGTGAGATGTTGCCGCGTCTAACCGAGACGTTACCAGCTGCGCCTACTTCAGACATTAGTTCATAATGTCAATGTGAAACGCGGCGCTAATGTAGGGACAAGACGCGCAGCGCTCGCTGCGTCCTATGTACACATTAAAATTCATCGCGTTTGGTTTAGATATTATGGCTTAATGTCAATGTAAAACGCGATGCTAATGTTGAAGCCAGACGCGCGGAATTAAGGAAGTACTGTTCATCATCTTCTTCAATTGATTGTTCGTTCGGCCGGTATTTTAATCTTCAGTTGATGTCGAAAATCATCTAGCAACTGAGCGACAATGTTTTCAAGTTTCAATTTGATCGATTTTGTTCGACACACGACACTCACGCGCAAAGCTTCACTCGCGGAGAACGTCCGCTCAGGCATTCTCGTCCAGCCTTTCTCGGAGGACGTTCTCGTCCAGAAATGCTCGCCTAGCATGCGATCTCCCCAAACATTTAACGATGCACAAGAATGTCGCCGAGAACGTCCCCAAATTCTCCCCAAGCATTCGACCGCTGCATATGCCCTTATTGGGTGGAAGAAAAAATATTGCCCTTCATTTTAAAACAATTATTAAGTTGAGTCGATCATAAATTCATAGTAATCGTGGGACGGTTGTTCACGCATCCGAGATTTGACTCTACCTAGTCAATCTTTCAGACAGAAGTCCAACTTTTTCCTTACATTAACCTTTGAGCAGGGCCAAGGTAGCTGAAACATACACTTCGAATCTCAAATCTGAGCCCAAGTGGCACAAGTTGGGCAATATGATATTGATTTTCGTTTTGCGCATGGGAAATGTTGTTGGTGGCTGCTATTGGATTTGTTAATAATATTGTTAGATCTTATTAGAGATGCTCAAATTGGGATCGGACCGGAAAATCGGACCATAATTTTCATTATTTCTGGTCCACTGGTCCGGGTCCAATCCGGACAGTAAAATTAAGGGGATTCGGTCTGGTCTACTTTTCACCAAAAATCCGGTCCACGGTTCGGTCCGGTCTCGGTCCATATATACCCCGATCCGGTCCACAGTCCAAAGTTTTGAAAAATTCTGGTCCATCAGTTCGGTCCGGACCGGTTGTGCATCCCTAGATCTTATGACATGTAGTTTGGCAAAACTCTGTGAAGAGTTGTTCAAGCTGTTGTTCAAGGAAGAGTTCAAAACAGGCTAAGGCAACTGTCCTAGAACAAGTATAGAGCAGATGAAATATTTCCTAATTCAGATTAGGCAACATACTAAACCGACAAAGAGCAAGACGGAAGCAGACGGAATGTCTGGAGGAATGTTTCCTAATTCAGATTAGGCAACATGTTCAACCGACGTGGAACAAGATGCAGCAGATGTTTCCTATAACAGATTAGGTAAGTCGGTGCTATGACTCTTTGAAGATATGATGCATATCAAGAAGTCGGTTGAGAAAACTTGCGCTTGAAGATAACTTGGCAAAGAAGATAATCAAAGAGTTTCTTAAACGAAGTTGAAGATCTATGAAGGATTATCTACAAGAGATAAGCGCAAGATATTAGGAATGTTTCCTAAAAGATTTAGGAAAGATTTTCTATAGAGATAGGCGGTTGAAGATCAGAAATCCTATTCGACTAGGGTTTCTACCGCACTATATAAGGAGGGCTGATGCATTCGTATCAGTCAGCACTCACTGAGATATTTTTCACGCTCATACTCACTGAAGGGAGGTGGAGGTAAACAGCTGGCGAACTAATCATTCATATTAATTCACGGCGCTCGGATTCAGTCTGTTCTAGTGCTTGGCAGACTGATCGTAGAACAACTTGACACTACACGTACTGGTGTTCTTACTGCGCATTCGGTGGAAAGCGCCGATTCTCACAGAGGATCATAGTGGTGGAATCGGAGGCGAGGCTCAGATCTAGGGGGAGTCCTAGTTGGCGATTACTAGAGGATTAGATGCTCAGGTAGTTTAAGAGGGATTCTGTAAACGTAAGCTCATGTACTCACAATACTCATTATTAGTTAATTGCTATCCATCGGGCTAAGGAGACAGCCCCCAGACGTAGACAACGTCACACTCTGTAACAACTTTGCGTGTCGTTTATTTTCTATACTGCATTTATTTATGCATAAATTGCTCTAGATATTGTTCTGTACTCGACTAGAACAACATCTCAACTACAAAGAAAAAAATTCAAATATGATACGTTTACTAATTATATTCTAGTAGTAGTTGTTAAGTGTGCTGAAAACTTTTTGTCCCTACCACGTTTCTTCCACCCACCCAGACTACACTGTTATCGTATGGAAGTGTTTTTTTTTTCATTCCTAGATTAAAACTTTATTCTTATTCAGTAGTTCTTTATTAAAAAGTATCCAAAAAATCTGAACTCAAAGTTCTCATATTATTGATCTGTTTTCAATTTTTATGTATGTGATTTTCATCGAATAAAATATTTTTCTAAAAAAAAGTTCTTATATTGAAATTCAATATACATATAAAAGCTGCAAAATTTGCAGTTCCACAATTTGCAAATGTCACAAGTGAACACATGAAGAAAATAAAAACACATGAAACTGGAACCATTGGGACTTGGTGAAGAGAGATTGTTGAACTCCATTAATAGAACAGAAGCTTTAGTATCTTAAACCCTTTTACTTACAGAGAAACTAAGGAAATAGGCGGTGAGAACCGAATAGAGAAGTTAGATTAGATCTAAGACTTCTGAGCTTTATAGCTGGGGCTAAGTAACTGAAAACTATTTGCGATAATTTTTTAGTAATATCCATTGTAGCTTAGCTAATGTGCGCCTAATGGTGATACGAACAGCTTGATTTATGGTGTTGTTCTTCATCAATTATGAGCCTGCTAATCCTAGCCATGACTTGTCTGCAGGCATAGAAGGAGAAATACCTCCCTTTGTCATGTTGTTGGCAGTGTATGGCGAGCGCGCCATGATCCTATCTTTTCTCTTTTCCAGGAAGCGAGCTAATGACTGCTTTCTAGCAATCGGTATCTCTGTGACAAAAGGCAGAGAATAAGTCAGACTAGGAGTGCTCCACAGTGCATTTGAGAATTTATATCACTGACTGAAGGTGTTGAAATAAGCGGAGATGGGCTCCTTACCAACTAGAATTGGCTGCGAAAATTTTGTGATGCTTTCATGTGGTGTGAGACTCAATCCAGCAGTAGAGGCCGGGACACCATTGGCTTGGGAGCCTGCAATACTTGCTAGATGCATGACTTTCATAGCCTTACTGGCAGGCATGTCATTGAACACCATCACTTGCCCACCATAGAAGATTGTCATTGCAGCACAACTGCTCAATAAACAATCAAACCCCACAATCAGTTAAAGACAACGTCAAGCCCCAATTAATTCATCTGAAGAGACAACAATTATACTAAACAGACCAACAACTACAACTTTCAGATCTATCTCGACCTCACATTTTTCGTATTCAGAAAAAAATGTTGGACAGAGGATTGGGATATACCTGTCTTTTGCGGCATCCTGTATACCAGCTATAACGCTACCTTGAGGGAACAAGTTCAATGATGAAAGACTTCGAGGTAGGGCCTCCGTATTGGGAGCTGTAGCAGAGGAGATCCCAAAGCCTGAAACAGAAGAAAACATGTTCCAACCTGCTTACAAGCAAAACTGATCTACACTAAAACTGAATTGAAGCAGAAAAATAACATATCCCAACTGGACTGTAAAAATGCTCTACAGCAGCCTGCCACCTCACATCTATTTTTCCAGTAATGCTAACCTTAATTTCCTGACACTAAACTCACATCTATAACTGAAGAATTCTAAGCACAAAGACGACCAAAATCCATGAGCCCAAAAATCCAAATCGGAATAATTTTTTTTCTGAAACATGCAGCGATGATCAATCACAACAATAATTCTTCAATAAATGTTTTCCACGAACATCTATATAGTACTATTTGGAACTCAAATCTCGGAAAAGTCGCTGAGATCTCTCTCTCCTGAAAGCAAATTTGGACTCCACAAATTTCTTCATTTCCGATAATTTTAACGGAAAATCACAATATATAAACTGAAGCCAAACCTGAGATACGCTAATTATTGCAAAAAAATATAAAGAGAAAAAGAACGCTTACCGCTGTCGCCGCCGGCCAATGCAAACCCGCGGCTCACATCTCCGAGCGAGCCGTTCTCCTTCAAATACTCTCTCAGCCGATTACATGTCACGGTAAACGATGATTTCTCCGGCGATGTTGTTCTGTTGCCGGACGCCTTGTCAGAAAATTCAGACGAGTTCGACATGCTTCAACTCGAAGCTTCTGCGTTTCTCTCTCTCTCTCTCTCTCTTCAAAAACAACAACAACAACGGTGCGAAGATGACCTGCAGGAGATGGAATTGTATAATGAACTTTGAAGCAAAACTCACCATTCTATTTTAATAATTTATTTTTATTTTTATTTTTGTTAAAGCACGAGAAGTATGTGAAAGGTACTGTATTAAATGCGCTTTGTCTGCATTTCATCCACGTGCTGCTTTTAAACCAAACTAAAAACCGTCACTTAAACTACTAGAATGCCCTTAATACAGAGTCAAACTGTTTACTGAGTTTAGGGGTATATTAGTAACTTCAAGATGGTTTCGAGGGTGTGACGGAGTCAAGGTTAACGGCAGTCACGTCACAGTCGAGGATTCCGATAACGTGGTGGAAACAAGTCCACGCGAAATTCGCTAAATGCCACTGCACGTAGCTTGGTCGAATCAAAGCACGACACGTGCGATTTTCGAGGTCTTTCTTCCGCATGAAGACTTTACGCATTTGGTAGGAGTATTATTTTATTTGGAATGAATATAATTATAATTTGTTGCCAACCAATCACGTTTGGATTCAAACTCCTGAGTATGTATGATCAATTTTAAGTTTGTATCAAAATGAAATTTTTTTCATTTGATCCCTTCTTTAATGGCCACCCTTCTATTTTTAATAGTCATTTTTTTTTTTTGAATAATTTTAATATAGTCGTTTATGATAATACTTTCTTTCTTTTTTCTTCCAAAAATTCCCAATCTCATTCCTCCAACAACCAAGACACCAACTCTGTCTGTGCCCTGTGGATACTTCATCGGAAAATAAAAAAAACTCTATCTGTCTATAACATCACATACTATTTTATTTTATATTTTTGGGGAAAATGAAATAGCTGGCAAGGTTTGGGGCGGCTAAGAAGTATATTTATGAAAAAGCAGTAGACATGTGTTTCTTAAATGCTCCAACCTACCTACCTTTTAAAAATAAAAAGCAATGGCCTTCAATCCATATTCTTTACGACACATCAACCTACAGCTGCAAGCTTCGCCTAACTTTTGCTTCCCCAATTTTGACACATTAAAATCATGCGTCTTTCATCTACATTTTCTTAACACGACTCTGGTTTCAATGCAAAACTCTATGTTATTTACATTATAATCAGCAATTTTATTCGAAATAATTATCGGCAAAACTCTATGTTATTTTCATAATCATCAACAAAACAAAATTAGTGGCACACAAGATAACTTATAATTGAGGGATGAAGAATGAAGTTCAACTATAAACTTCATCTTTTTATAATATAATATTACCTCACGTTTATTATTTCGGAATATTCGGCAAAGTGGCAGACCAAAAGATTTATAGTTTATACAAAAAGATTTATATTTGAACCATTCTCTATAATTGAGTGATCAAATAGGATAGAATATAGCGAAAAAGAGTTTAGTCGAGTGGCTTGTACCCTTGACAATTTGTCAAGTGATTAAGGGTTCAATTCCCTTGAGTAGCATAATTTTCTCCACTTTTGTAATAGAGTGTTTTCCTCCATCGCGGAGGTGTTGTTCGTCCCGCCTCGACGTGGACGTGTTGTCCCTCCTTCGCAGGTGTTGCTTCGCCAGTCTTGCATGCATTCGTGGAGACACGTGTTTGCTCGTGAGTTCAAGTTAGAAAGTGCATTAAGTCCTATTCTTCAACGGACTATTCAAGTATTATTTCGGATTGGTGTCGTGCATGATCATGCTTCAAAGTCTAGTAATTCATATGTATCCGACGATGTATTCGAGTGGTACTTGATTTGTATGAATTGTAAAACTAAAATAAAAAAATAGGATGGACGATGAAATTTTTTTCCGATTACAGTCGGAAACCGAGCAAACAAGACCCGGTACAAACTGGCCACACAAGCGAAGAGGAACCTCGGCCAACTTCTACGAAACCCTTGAAGCTCAGGCCAGACGCATAAACAGGTGACTGCACCTGGAGACGAAAAAACCAAATTCGGGAAAGAAAAAATACAAACAAAGTACACCTGGCTGGTGGACATTTACAAACTATGCGACTAAGCAGAGAGGACACTATAAGACACAAAAAGGGCATAAAAGCCGTAGAGCCACCAGCAACCAAAAAACACCAAACACCACGCCGGAAGCACACCACCCATCATTAGCTCCAAGCTCCCACCACTGCACCTGCCACGTCGAAAAGCCTCCACTGCAGAACAGTAGCCAACGCTCCGGTACAACCCTCCAATCCCAGCTCCGTACCCTTGCACGCCAAGGGCGCCGACACCGACAAAGAAGGTCCTGCAGCGCCCATCGTGACCCACCTGGAGAGGAGCCAGAGGAGGAGGGGACTTACCGACGGGGTTACTTGGTGGGGTGAGGTGGCGGTTGTGAAGTTAGGGTTTGGATTCAGGGTTTTGAATTATAAAATTATTCTCAATGAGTGTCCCTCAATCAACTATTAAGTTAAAAAAATCAGATATCTAAATCAAAATAAGCGTTTAATTTTAGATACTAAATGCAATGGACTCAAATGAAAAGCTGAACTTTCAAGTTCAAAACAACATACCTTAAATTTACGAACCCTTAAAACACATACGGATAGAAAAATTACAAAGATTTTATAAAAACAATATTTTCAGACTGGAATTGAGCTTATTTCAGTATTCACAACGATGCGAATCCTCAGTCTGGTGGACAAGTAAAGTAATCTTGTGCTAATGTCATAATGAAACACACAAACTGAGGATGACAAATTACTCCTAACATCGTACCTGTGGCTATGGTGTCCTAAACACCGTAAGACGAGTAATTTGAAGCAGTTTACCGAGCTCCATTCTTCACCTTTTGTGCATTTCCCCCTTGCAATCGAAACTCCTTAGAGATATGCTTTATGCTCCACGGTGAAATATCAGGTTCGAGTGACTGACTGACTGACATCTGATAATGAGCAAGGTTAGGAGGCAGGTGTACTTAGATATCATAGTCAATGTCAGTGTTGTTTTGAGCGGAGGATCGGCTAACAAGTTGCTCTTCCTCATTGTATATGTCCAAGTTTTCACACGGAGCTGGGAAAACGGTTCCGATGACCTGGCCTTGAACAAAGGCACACTGGAATATATGCTTCTTTTTGTATGTTATTCCTATAGACATATCTCTGAACGTAACATTGCGTATTGGGATATCTTCACTCCCATGGATTCGTACAGGCACGCGAACTCCATACCCATGGACCCCTATGTAGCTGATGTCCTCGATGATGGGGAAGGCTTTCGGGTCATAACCTTCGTCAGGGTGCTCGTTGTAGTCTGTCTTGATGACTATTCCAACGCGAACGTTTTCAAAGGTCAAGTTTCGGTAGTTTATGTTCCGCACGTATCCACCCCTTCCTGCAGCTGTTTTTATGCGAACTGCTCTTCTCGAGTCCCATACTAGGATGTTTTCAACCGTTACGTTTGAGACCCCGCCTGACATCTCACTGCCTATCGATACACCAGCACTGCATAAAAAAGGTTCCCCAGCCAAAACCATTAGCACCGCTCTCCGAAACTCCATAGCGAAATATTACTAATACTATTAATCGATCCACACTTTGCAGAAAAGACGGATTTGATAAATGAATATGCATATTAAAATCAATGGCATGTAAATTTCAACTGTAAAAAATTACTAATTTTCACCTGACCATAGATCGTATAACGAGGTTTCTAATGACAATGTTTGTTGAAGGACGGCCATATGCAATCCCATATTGGTCCCAACCACTTTTTATTGCAATGCCATCATCTCCCACACTTATGTAACAGTTCTCTATCAACATGTCGTCGCAAGAATCTGTTTGCGGAATATATATAAGCTTGTCACTTCATAAACCATGAAATGAAAATGGGATGAAATCAAAAAAGACATCAGCAGAGCGTAATTCCTAACAGAAACAGACATCAAAAGTAAACAATGGCGAAGTGCACAAGCATACATAGTAAACTTCAGTAAATAACTCGAGACTAGTCTTAGCCATTTACATAAGCTTCAAAACTTTATAATACTTCTCGTGCAAGTAAAACTACACAGAATCCTTAACAGGGCAATTTTTATCGAACATCACAAGATGCACCAGCATCTAGCGATTTCTATGGAATCACCAGTATATTCAATTTTCCAGAATGAGTTAATCAAAGAGGAATTGAGCAAATTGATAGGCACATTCTTCACTGGCAAGTTTCAATGAGTATAAGAGTACTTGATTTTTATATATAAATATTCTGACAATGAGATGCTTACCAGGATCTATACCATCGGTGTTTGGGGCTTGGAATATTGGAGCCAAAATAGTAACATCTCGTATAGTAATATTTTTGCAATCATATGGATGCAAGGTCCAAAAGGGAGAGTTTTGAAGCGTGATGTTGGTGATAACAATGTTGCTAGACCACATAATCTGCACAAGAGGCCCCCTTGTGTTGTTAAGAAGCTTTTGCTTATATTTGATCCACCATGATTGACCCTGTCCGTCAATTGTACCGTTATGGCCTGTAAATCGGAAACAACGCCAATGACAAAATGCAACAAGGATGCTCATCGCTGAATGCGGTCTATGACAAAACATATAATTCTATCGCTTCTGAACAAATGAAAAAAGTGAACACTAACCGCCCCAAAAATAATGGAAGCCGCCATTTATATGCATTATAAGTCACAACTTCTATATATGACAAGCTGGCAAACTCAACAAAGTCACATCCTGCCATTACCTGTAATGACAACATCCTTCAGATTTTGTCCGTGAATCAAACTCCCATAGCGAGGCCCGGGGTGCTCTCTTCCATAGCCATAAGATGGCAAGGGAGGCAACAATGGCCAGAGTTTTTCATCCTAGAAAGTTCACCCAACATAACATAAACAACAATTCTCAATTTTAGTAGTCGAAGAGTCGATAAATTCACTTCACATCTTAGTATGGCACGAGAATCAAACATCTAAATTCATCAACATTTTGCATCAAGCAAGTTAAACTCCAAAGTACACACGACACGATGGTCATCATAAGTCAACACTCCATTTGGTTAGCCATGAAAAATTAAAGGTAGGAAAAGAATACAAAAGAAAAACAAAACTTAGAGTAAGTTTTCATTCGACAATTCACTTTCTCATCAATATTTTATTTTCTTTCCATCAAGTTTTCCACACTCTAAACAGAGCATAAAGACGCGGCCTTTCCTATTCCAAATCCGAAAACCAATTGCCAACTTTATACATAACAATGATTTTAAAATTTTAATATTAAAAAAAATGCACCAATAAATAAAAACCAAAACAAAAATCTAAAACTCACTTGAACACCAAGAATGACAGCACCTTCAGCAAGAAACAAAGTCATGTGACTAGTGAGATTAAACGGCGCCGTCAGCCACTTCCCTGAAGGCACATTAAGCTGCCCACCACCACCGTTCATCCCCACTTTCTCAATCGCCGCCACAGCTCTCTCGAACGCCTCCGTGTTCAACGTCACCCCATCCCCCACCGCACCGAAATCAGTCAAATTGAACACCACAGGCCGCAAATTCGGCAACGGCCGAATCTGCGGGATCGCTCTAAACTCCAGCATCCCATCAATCGCATTCCTCTGCCAGACGAACACAGACCCGAATGCCGCGATCCACAATACCGTAAATAGGGTTTTGTAGTTTGATATGAAAGTGGGGATCAGCCGCTTCAGCTCCGCCCTTTGTTGCTCAATCCTTCCGCTTATGCCCAAACTCTCCACCATGGCTCGGATCGATTGGGTCAGAACTCAGATCGGGAGTTCATACTGGACTGAAATAAAACGGGGTTGATTAATTGAGTGCCAAAATGGGGTTTCGCAGGTGCTTAAGGTGCAGTTGGAAATACGAATTAGGTAGGATTGTCGTTGCCGGAAAATGACTGTTTACGAGGATCGGAGTCGAGTGATTTGCAAGGCAAGAAAGGAGGAGGAGTGGATTTGCTGGCATTTCAATTTTCTGGGGGAGTCAAATGATACAGTGACAGCAGGTTTCACCAGACATTCGTGCCCCACACATAATTACGTCACTAAAGAGTAAAGACGCTAGATTTAATTTATATCATTAAAAGGCAATCTGGAAAGAAAAAAAAGGCAATCTCGAACTAATAACGATTTTTTTTAAAATTACAGTCGAATTATTGAAATTGTCAATTTAGAAACCAAAATTTGTATACAATTCTTAGTTGTTCCTATCAACTAAAAGTAATGAAATGCAATTTTGAATTATATTCGAGTTTAGGGGAATCATATCCACTATTTTTTTTTGATAGAACAAAGGCGTACAAAGACCAGAAAATAATTCGACAAATGAAAATAAACAACAACAATGAAATTGGAGCCACCAAACACAGAAAATATGGAAACGTAATCCGTGTAAAGCGTATACATCCTTCAGTTGCTGTAATATCTTCACAGACGAGAGGCTTCCAGATCCAAAATACGCCAAAATGGCCAAACAGACGAAGCGGCTAAGTAACCAACTTCAAAGCACCAATCAAGCTCCGGCCACATTTCTTCAACGAAATCCAGCAAGACAGGAGCCTGCCACTCCAGCTGGAAACCGCCAACCTACGGCACACCCAAAGCAGGAAAAGCACCGGTCAAAAAAATCGGAGGAAAAAACCAAAAAAAACAAAGAAACGCCCCATCACCAAAACTCAGACCGAAAAAATGGCTGAGGAACAAAACTCTCATAAGCGAGACCACTTAAAGAGACAAGGGAAACTTGAAAAATAAGAGAAATATAAACACACAAAAAACAAACTACACCACAACCCCTCCAACCTGCCCCATCACCACCCACCACCAGCGCCACTCCGCAACCGCACAAACGCCTCAAAAAGAGCGGAGGAGAAGGCCGCCACGGAGGGACGCATCAGTGGGGGAGTAGACGAGGAGGAAAGGACAGGCGTGGGAGAGCAGGGGAAGAGAAGAGGCTGAGGGTTGAGGGTTGAGGAGGTGCGGAAGCTTCTGGGAAGGGAAGAGAGAATCGAGAGCTTCTGGGAGCTTCCCGATACACAAAGGAATATGTTTACTGTGGGAATCATATCCACTATAGCGCAACAAAATGCTACGAAACTCAAAACGACACAGTTTCACTATAAGTCACAGTTCTTATTTCAAGTTTAGGATTGTGCGGCTGTAGTGAGACTAGGACTACCAAGCCCAACACATGGAATTTTGGTGAAAAATGAGTTAGAATTGTTGAAATTGCTAACTCATATGGATTACATTCCATATTGACTCAAAAGCTTAGGCTTGAGAGTCATGGTTTAGTAAACATATATAAGCTAGCAATTCTTCTCCTCATTTAGCAATGTGGGACAATTTCTTCAAGTGCACATTCCCAACAATCTCCCCCAATTGGAGAAATTGTACATGCTCCCCTCAATCAATGTTCGACTACGTCACTAGTAGCCACTTCGTAGGTGCGTATACGAGTGCTCTATGCTCCTTGTTGTAGATGTCCGTGAGACCTCTCCTCTTCCACCAGGGTGCTCTACGACTCTTCTTTGTAGGTGCCCAACCTACTGTACGTGCCCCACAGTGAGCAAAGCTTTTTTTTAGCGGCTCCCACTTAACTCCAAGGGTCTAGCGCACCTTGCATTCTTTATGCGGGCCAAATTATTGAGTACCAACACTTGAGCACTTCGGGTTCCTCGCACATGTCCCGTTATTCATTGCCCTTAGCCCGGGTCGTAACACGAGCTCTAATACCATGTTGAAATTGCTAACTCATATGGATTACCTCCCTATATTGACTCAAAAGCCTAGGCTTGAGAGTCATGGTTTAGTAATCATATATAAACTAGCAATTATTCTCCTCATTTTAGAAATGTGGGACAATTTCTTTAAGTGCACATTCCCAACAAGAATATATATTTATTGACTATGCCGAGTATTCTATAGCTTTATGAATTCTATGTTATAGAACCAAATAAGTTTATATCGACCCATATAGTTATTAACTCCAGAAATGCCATTTTTGATGAAAAACAACTTTCATCGGTATGCATGACAATAAAGTTGACTCATGAACCTAGATGCAAGTCAGGAATCAATTGTCACTTCAAAGGATCAAATTTTAGAAATTGGGAGTAAAAAAGTAAGAAAAGAAAAATCTTTTGGTGGAGATTTCTAAATTTTCTTAGTGGAAGGAACTACAAATGAGATTAGTTCTCATGTCGTATTGTTATGATATTGAGAATAACCATAGAACATCTGATGAGGCAATGTAATCACACGATGTGTATTTTTGGAAAAGGGTCATAAATGATGAAAGAGATTCCATAATGGGAAATAACACTTGAATTTTAGCCAGTTTACCATCTCGGTATGTAAATGGATCTTCAATAAGAAGATGAAATTAGATAGAACTATTAACAAGTTTAAAGCTAGAATGGTTGTTTAAAGCTTTAGACAAAAATATAGAATCGGTCACTTTGATATCTACGCACCAGTTGCTCAAATATCAACAATTAGATTGTTGATTGTCCAACTATTCACACAAGTTGATTATACATCAAATGGGTGTGAATATTGCATTCCTAAATGGGGAATTAGAGGAGCAAGTTTATATGAAGCAACATAAAGATTTTGGTATGCCTGGTCAAGAGCATAAGGTGTGTAAATGTATTAAATCATTGTATAGGCTTGATCAACCACCAAAATAATGGCATCAAGAGTTTGACCAGGTTGTGTTAACCAATGTATTCATTCTAAATCAATCGCATAAGTGCGTGTACAGTAAATTTGACAAGTCCAGAAATGCAGTCATAATTTGTCTTTATGTGGATGACATATTACTTTCCGGCACTAATATAGAGCACATATAAATTTTACAAAAAAAATTTTTGTCATCAAAGTTCTCCATGAAGGACATGGGGTGGGTGATGTTTTCCTTGGAATTAGAATAAAAACAAATTGAGGGAAGTCTGTTATTAATACAATCTCATTATATTGGGAAAGTGTAAAGAAATTTAACTACTTCGAGTATAATCCTGCAAGCACTCCATTTGTTTCTTCATGAAATTTAACTACGTCCGTGAATACTCCAGAGTTATTGAGTGTTTGATGTATGCCACGACAAGTACAACACTTGATATTGCGTTTGCAGTGGGTAAGCTTAGTCGTTATACTAGTAATCCTAGTGTGCACCATTGGCAAGCGGTTCATAGGGTATTCGATATCTCAATGGGACCATAAATTTTAGTCTTATGTGCTTTGATTTTCCCTATGTATAACAAGAATAGTCAGATACAAGTTGAATTTTGAATGAAGATGATCACATGTCTACAAGTAGATGTGTATTTTTACTTGGCTGAGGTGTCATTTCCTGAGGCTTCTAAAAAATGAATTTGCATCACTAGTTCAACAATTTGTGTGGTGGGGTACCCAATTCGTATTTACTAGTGTTAGAAACGAATTCAATACAGAAAGCCCACGCCTGAAAACTGATGAACGCAATAGAATATCCTCAATTGCGTGTGCAATACCTACAAGTCACAGATTGAAGATAAAATCATCTTAGTAGCTCCTTTGCAAAAGTGTTGATTATAGCCTGCAAGTGCACGATATGATAATATTACGTCTAAAGGATCGACCTAAATGGATGTGAAGTGTTTTGGCCGCTTCATGAACTTTAGGGTTGATTTCATACACGTGCATGTATGAATAAGGACTCATGGCCACAAAAGAGTCAAGCTAAACTATTAACTTGTGAAGTAGCTCATGTGTGTGTTATTTTCAGGTATCCAAAGAGATTGATTGGTTCAATATTTTAGACACCTTCCTTGTGACATCTTCATTTATGTGTGAGCTGATATGAAAACTTTTTGAGCAAGTAAAGAGTCACATTACAATGGGAGGATTGTTTGTACTTTTAGTGTTCTATAAAAGATTTCCTTACTAACTCTTTATCTTACTCAATCCTATATCAGATCAAAACATAGAATGAAATAACATTATACCTGCTTTGTCCAAGTAAGTCTTCTTCTCAATACACCTTTATGCTCTCCGACTCAGGGGCGGACCCACCCCAATGCTTAGTGGTGCTATAGCCCCACCATAAAAAATCCACAAATATTTTTTTTTAAAACAGTAGATATTAGAGAAAGCAAAAAAGGAAACCCTAGCCGGCTAGGCGCCTCCAATCTGCAAGATCTCATCCCCATTCGGCCATTCCCCCCAAAACTCCCAATCCGTAGTAGCCTCCCCTCCAATTAATATAGCAGCAAGCCACCTCCAATCTGCAGCACCGGATAGGAGACAGCGAACCAGCAACATGTTCGTTTCATTTTTTTCTGTTTTCTTTTTTATCTTGTTGGCTTTTTTCTGATGTATAATGTATTGATATTTGAATTGAAAGCTTGAATGGTTTTTTGTGATGTATTTTGCTCGTGATGTATTGTTGCTATTTTCTTTCTTTTTTTCAATTGAACATTCTGATATTCTTTTTCAATTGTTAGCAAGTCAATCATTTTTTCAGCAAATGAGTAGTAGACGATATTTGTTGTAAATTTAATTTGTACGACTAATGACAACGTTATTTGCTATTTTTTACAACCTTTTGAGTTGAATGTTGTTATCGGATGCAAAAAAAATTCAGTCCCACTAAAAATTAATTCCTGGGTCCGCCCCTGCTCCGAGTATATAGGACTCGGTTTTCAGAACTTGTATGCATAAGAAGGGACAAAAGGACATTTATTGGCTCTGAAGTGATAAGGTTTCATCCATAAAGAAATCGTCATTAACTGCCATTTTCAATTGTTAATAAACTGTATTCAAAATTCATACTTATCTAATAAAACATGTAACCTTATGTTTAATACAATTTCAAGTTCTAAAGCATATATAATGCTTTCAATCTCCCACTGAACTTGATATGTATTAAAACTTACAGTTTTACATGAACTCAAACTGTAGGTGCGTATTTGAGTTCAATAATATTGTAGATAGTTTTGAATTTCAAGAATCTTGTCAATAGTATCTGTATACAATGAATCTAAGAACAAAATGATGAATAGAATAGGCATCAATGTTCATAAACCACTCTGTAGACAAATTAAAATCACATGAATTCTATAGTTGAAACATATATTTGTGAAATGATGCATTTAAACACAAATACATTCATTTGAGCAATTGCTAACTAAAACAGTACAACTTAATGCAATTTCAAATGATAAAATCAAATAGTATAAATGCACTGAAATATCATTTCGGAACTAAAATTTTAAACTAAGATGCATACCAAGTGTTGATCCGTAAACTCAGAAATATGCATCAATAATCCTGGAAATCTCTCCTTCAGTCAAGCTTCTCCTTCACTCCCCATATTTTCTGCATGCTTCATAAACTCCGAGACTGGTAAAGCTTTTGTTAAAGGGTCTGCAAGCTGTTCTTTGGTACCAATCTTTACAACTTCAATTTCGCCTTCTCTAACACTCTCCCTTACAGCAAAATACTTAACATCAATATTTTTAGAACCTGATGACCTTTTATTGTTCTTTGAAAAGAACACAGCTGATGCATTATCACAATACATCACTATAGGTCTCTCTATAGACATCATCAAATTTGATTGAGAAATAAAATTTCTCAACCATAAAGCATGCCCAGATGTAGCCCTGATACGGGAACGGGTACGGATACGGATATGGGGTACGGCAAAATAAAGAATTAAAGGATACGAATACGGCTTAGGTACGTCAAAAATTAAAATTCCAAATATATAAAATTTAAGATTGCGTAAGTACTACAAAATAATAATAAAAATAACCAGTTTGTTTATGAAAAAAATACAAACACCAATCTGACAACTTGTACTACATACTTGTTTATTCTTGTACTACTTGTGACTTACCTGCCTCACATGTTTGTTTTTAAGTAAAAATAATAGAATAATTATAAAAGTTTATTACTACCGGGAGAAGAAGATGAAGACAACTGCAGAAGCGTTGCGGAGCTGCGACTGCGAAGAGGGATGCGAACAGGGCTAAGGAAGAAGAGACTAAAGATGCAGACGAACGATGCTGGCAGTTGGGTTTTCCAATTTCTTCGATTAGGGTTTTTAAATCTGTCGATTGGGCCTTCGATTTCGTCGATTAGGTTTTCGTTTTCGCCGATTCGGTTTCCAAACTCGTCGACGGGTACCCGAGACGTACCCGGGTTCTGATTGAGCCGAACCGAACCATGCCGACGCATCCGGTCATATGGGTACGACATGGGACGTATCCATGTCGTACCCGTCGCGAATCTGAGCAGAGATGGAGACGGGTACCGGAGACGTTGCCTGAGCCCAGTAGCCTCAAAAATAGCAATATACTCTGCCTGAAATGTAGATGTTGCAGTAATAGTTTGTTTTTCCGTTTTCCATGAAATCGCACCTCCTGCTAGCATAAATATGTAACCTGAAGTTGATTTCAAATCATCTAGATCAGATTTATATGATGCATCTGTGTATCCTTCTACTTCAAGCACTTTTCCTTCAATTCTTTTATAAAGCAGCATATGATCTCTAGTCTTCTTCAAGTATCTAAGTACTTTCTTTCCTGCTATCCAGTGTGCATGACCGGCATTAGACTGAAATCTTGATCACAAATTCACTGCAAATGAAATGTCCGGTCTAGTACAAATTTGAGCATACATCAAACTTCCCACAAGTCTTGCATACGGTACATTCTGCATTTCTTTTGTCTCCAGTGCAGTTTGTGGACATTGGCCTTTGTGTAATCTATCACCTTTAGATACAATTTTGCATTCCAAATCTCTGCAGTATCTTATCAACATAATTCTTTTGAGACAAGCCCAAACTATATTGATTTCTGTCTCTTGTGATTTCAATGCCCAAAACATAATGTGCTTCTCCCATGTCCTTCATATCAAACTGACTTAAAAGAAATGATTTTGTTTCTTTCATCAAACACATACTGCTACTTGCAAGTAAAATGTCATCTACGTAGAGAAGCAGTATATAAAATTGCTCCCACTGGTCTTTACATAAATGAATTCATCAAGCTTGTTTTCTGAAAAACCAAATTTAGAGATCACCTTATCAGACTTCAGATACCATTGCCTTGATGCTTGCTTGAGGCCATATATCGATTTCTTGAGCTTGCATACCTTGTTTCCATTTTCTGTGAAACCATCCGGCTGTAACATATATATTTCCTCGTGTAGATCTCCATTTAGAAAAGCCGTCTTAATGTCCATTTGGTGAATTTCAAGATTAAAGTGAGCAATTGACAGAGCCTTGTCGTGAGGCAATGTGCAAAATAAATTTATAAGTCCACTACTTGTGACTTCACTATTGGGTAGTAAAGCGGTAAGTAGGGGTCGAACCCAAGGGAATTAATGGATAGTTGTTCTTTGAGGAAATTTGTACAGAAATTTAAGTGCAATTGGGGTTGGTTGTGGTTTTAGTATTGAAAAGTAAATGACTGAAAGTAAGGAAAGTAAATACAGAACTGAAAGTAAATACTGAAAAGTAAAGTTCTAGAACAGTCGAGTTCAATATCAACCGCAAACACACTTTTGGTTTGTCGCACGCTGTATTTCAAGCGCAATACGTGCCAAACTTATGTTGGATTGATGTTGAACAAGTCTGTAGTGAAAGTAAAGTGCGCAAATGTAAATACTGAAAGTAAGTGCGGAAATGTAAAGACTGAAAGTAAGTGCGGAAAGTAAATTGCTGGAACAGTCGAGTTCAATATCAACTGAACAACATACTTTTGGTTTGTCGCACGCTGTATTTCAAGCGCAAAAGTTATGTTGGATTGATAATGAAAGCGTCTGTAGTAAGCGGAAATGTAAAGACTGAAAGTAAATGACTGAAAGTAAAGTACGGAAAGTAAGGTTAGGTACTGAAAGTAAAGTTAGTGACTGAATGTAAAGGTACTGAAAAGTAGTTAGTTGCGGAAAGTAAAGTTAGTTGCTGAAAGTAAAGGGTACTGAAAGTAAACAATTGATATTGAGACTGAAAGTAAAGTGACAAGTTGTGTTTTAATTAAGGGAAAGGATTCGGTTTTTAGGGGTCTTGTATCATAGTTCCGTTCATCATTGACCTCTAATGATCATACTAAGTGTTCAAAGATGTATCAAGGCCATTTCTAGCACTCGACTTGCCACACCGTCTAGTCCTTTTCAAGACATAGAGCACTTGTTCTAGTTAGGCTAATTCCTCCTTTCAAAGTATCTTAGCCTATGTGCATCCACTTGATCAATCATTTCCGATCAACCAAGTGGTGTTTTAAAGAGGTTGAACTCCATGGAAAAAGATTTGCTCTTTCGAGCCTCCACTTAACCATGTATGTTCACGAACCTCATGGAAGAGTTTTGCTCTTTCGAGCCTCCACTCAACCATGAATGTTCTAACCTAGTATATGGCACATAGAACAAGTTTGAACACAAAGAAGCACTAAGAAAAATGTCTAAAAACGGTTTTATGATACAAGAACACCCCTTCAACCGAATGAAGGGTTTAGCTACGAGTATCCATAGAAGTGGATACCATAGCTAAGTGCTTAGAAAAGTAAAAGTTTTGGTTTTGAAAGACAAAGAAAGTAAAGGTTTTGAAAAGTAAAAACTCAAGAACAACAAGAGTACTCAAGAACCAACAAGAGTACTCAAGAACAAGTAAATCTAAGACAAGAAAAGTAAAGAGAGGGCTCGGTTTTGGACAAGAGGGTTTCGGTTTTGGACAAGGAAATAAAGAGGGCTTGGGATCAAGAACACACTCAAACTCAAGAACAAACAAGAGCTTTTGATTCAAAGTAAAGTGTTTACAAGGATTGTGAGTACAAAACTAGAGAGATAAGTAACCAAGGACAAGTGACATGAGGTTTTTTGTGTCTAGGAGATATGTTTCCAGGAGGGCTCTTCCTCCTTTTATAGCCAAATGTGGCGGTTTAGAGGTGGTAGTGGAGTGGGATATTTCCTCCCAAAAACCATCGGTTCTCCCTCAATTCCGGTTAGACTTTGGTTTGCTCTTCGGTTGGACTTGTTTGACACCAAAGGGTGCACAAGCCTTGCACATGGGCGGCTATGGAGTGGATTGATCCAAAGGGCATCCACTTGAGCTCTTGATCTTTGTTGAGGCTTGGAACAAGTCATTGGGACTTAGTTGTGGCTTAGTTTCTTCCCAAAGGTTAACCGAAGTGAATAGTATGCCATAACCGGGAAATAAGTAGTTTGGTTGGACTTCGTCGGATTTTGACCGGAGTTGGGCTAGAATTACCGGAGCAAGGTGGTGGTTGGATGTGGCATGATCGGAGCATCGTCGGAAGCTCGCCGGAGCATGGCCGGAAGTTGGCCGGAGCTGCCGGAATCTTGGCCGGAGTAGATTGGGTCGACGACCGTTGATTCTGAACGACAAGATCAATACAAGCATGTTTCGTCAAGGAAGTTAAGCCGGATTTTGGCCGGAGAATGGCCAAAATCCCACAACATTCGAAATTGTCCTTGATTGGTCTTGACCGGGCTCGGGTACTTTGCCTTGCGTTCTTGTCCAAACGCCGATGGTTCTAGCCTTTTTGAGTGATTTGAGTCCAGGTCCATGAAGGTTGTTCAGGTTGAATTTGATCGTAGCGTGGTCATGTCCTTGAATGGCCTAGAACGTGGTCCCTTGGCCTAGGATGGCTTGAATTTTAGACCATGCGTTCCTTGCCTTTTGAGTGCTGATTTGGAACGACATTCTTCATAGAAATCGAATGCTCGAGTTGGTTTTGTTGGAACGCCGCCGGAGATAGGTCGTGGCCTGAAATGAAGCTCGCGTCCGGCTTTGGTCTACCAGGCTTGGCACAGGCGCTCGGGCGCGCGCCCTGGTTTTCTCGGCACTCGGGACTTGGTTCCCGGCACTCCCTGCACTTGGGCCCGGCACCTCTCGGCAGGGACCCGAGGTCCTCGGTACGGGCTCCCGGGCGCGTCCGACATTTCCAGGACGCGGCCCGACATTTCTTGGTCCCGGCTGGGCTCTCTTGACTTGTAATCCATTTTTGGTTTAAGAACCCCCCCCCCCCCTTTTAGCTCGTTTTCTCTCTAAACCTTAAAATAGCCTGTACAACAAAAATGGAACTAACAAGTAAACGTTGTTAAGACAAAGTGTCTAATTTGGTGGGTTTAACTATCTTAATGAATCATATAAATATGGTCCATCAGCAATCAAGGACATAATGATTCTGAAAGAGTCTTTGGTTGAGACTGGTGAAAAAGTCTCATTATAATCAACACCTTCCTTTTGATTATAACCCTTCGCCACCAATCTTGCTTTGTACCGCTCAATCTTCCCTTCAACGTTTTTCTTTATCGTGAATATCCACTTACAACCAATGGGCTTATAATTTGATGGCTTATCAACCAAAATCCATATACCATTTTTTATGGGGAAAATCCGTACACCATTTTGAGACATACTATTAATTTCATCCTCCATTGCAGCCTTCCATTTATCTGAATTTTCAGATTGTATTGCTTCTTGAACTGATGTAGGATTATTTTGATTATCGATATCCTCTTTAACTATAATCAAATAAACAAGATAATCATCTGATAATGCAGATTTCCTTACTCTGGTAGATTTTCTTACTGGCATAGGCTGTTGTTGCACATCTTCATGTATCCGCAGGTTTTGTTCTTGCACATGAATCTCACTTACATTTGCATCGGCACGAACCTCCGGATCTCTTGAAACTATATTATCTGTTTGCTCAACTTCTGGAACATTGGTAATTGTTAAAACCGAACTAGTGTTACAGCTATTACCTGTAAGAGATGAATCAACCAAATTTTCAGTTTCAATGGTAGTTGAATCTGTTGCAGCTTGATACATGAACCAGGTCTGAAAAGCTGCATCAGTTTCATTTTTTATCTGCGATCCATCTACATCTTCAGTCACTTTCTTTACATCATTTGCAAATATCTCATCATAAAATACTGCTTTATTTGATTCAATAATTCTGGTGGCCCTCTTTGGACAGTAAAACTTGAATCCCTTTGACTTTCACTATATCCAATAAAATATCCACTTACCGATTCGGAATCAAGTTTACCATTTTCAGCATCATAAACTCTGATTTCTGCATTACAACCCCATACGTGAAGATGATTTTAGGCTAGGCTTGTATCCACACCATAACTCAAATGGAGTTTTAATAAAAGCCTTGCTGGGAGTTCTGTTGCATATATAATTTGCTGTTTTCAAAGCTTCTCCCCATAGAAATTTTGGAAGTTTGGATCTGACAATCATGCTTCTCACCATAGACATTAGCGTTCTGTTTTTCCTTTTTGAAATCCCGTTCTGTTGCGGTGTATGCGGAGTGGTGTATTGAACTACTATGCCACATTCCTGCAAAAACAAAGCAAAAGGACCCTTTCTTTGGCCTTGTTCAGTATATCGACCATAGTAATCACCTCCTCTATCAGTTCTGATACACTTAATAAATCTGCCAGTTTGCTTTTCCACTTCAACCTTATAGATTTTGAAAAATTCCAAAGCTTGTGATTTTTCAGACATTGAATATACATAACAATACCTTGAAAAATCATCTATAAAGGTAATATAATAACAATTTCCACATATCGTATTGATTGTAAAAGGATCAAAATATCTGTATGGATTAAATCAAGAACTTGTTCGGTTCTCTTTGATCCCTTTTTGCTTGAATTGGTCATTTTTCCTTTTAGGCAATCAACACATGTTTCAAAATCACTGAAATTAAGACTAGGTAAAATTTCTTGCTTAACTATTCCATCAACCTTTGTTTTGAAATGTGACCAAGTCTTTTATGCCATAAAAAAGATGACGAATTTGTAAATTTCCTTTTTGATGTAGATTTGTTAATTAGGAAAACTTTCGTATTAGTTTCAGTAGATATATTAAAACAATTGAAACGCCAGTAACCTTGGATTAGATAAGCATCACCAAAACACTTGGAATAATAATAAAACTGTATGAATTTATTATTATTATTACTAGAAAATTTAAAACTTGAATCTGACACAAATTTAGATCCAGAAATCAAATTTCTAGTGATACTTGGAATACAATACACATCATTAAGTTCTAAAATAAAACCATTTTTGAACTGCAGTTTGACAAGTCCTACAGCTTTTACAGTAACTCTTTGGCCACTTGTTGTGCACACCTTTGTCTCATTCCTTTTTGGGATTGTTACACTGGATAATCCCTGTAATGAGTTGACATTATGAATAGGTGAGCAAGTGTCAAAGTACCAGGAATTATCAGTTGAAAAATCATTTGACTCTAAACTGAAAATAGATTTTAAAACATTATTACCTTTCTTTTTTAACCAAGCTTTGAAACCCTCACAATCTTTCTTAAAGTGACCTTGTTTCTTACAAAAGAAACACTTCATGCCACCTGCAGATTTACTTTTCACATTATGATCAGATTTGAAAGACTTAGAGGTACCTTCAGATTGCTTGAACAGATTGTCGCTGAATTTCCTCTTATGCTTTGCTTTTGACATGAGGTTCACATCAAGAACTTTTTCCTTCCCTTTCTTCATAGTTTCCTCTTCAACTTCCACACATAAGGAAATAAGTTCATTAATAGTCTACTGCTCTTTCTGAGTTTTGTAAAGTGACTTCAAATGGTTGAAGTGATTAGGAAGTGTATTCAGCAACATATGCACTAAAAAAGATTCCTCCACATTCATCTTTAAATCTTTGAGTTTCGCAACAATGTTTGAGCCCTTCATGATATATTCTCGAACACTTCCCTTGCCATCATACTCCATCCCCATGAGAGATTTCATCAATTTTCATGTTTCTGCTTTGTTGGAAGTTGTATATTTTGCAGCACTGGACTCCATAAAATCTTTGGCTAACTCTGCATCTGGAAAGCTTCCTCTCACACTGCTGGCCATACTATTCTTGATCACAATGAGAGCCATCTTGTTATGCTTGAACCACTTCTCATAGTTATCCTTAGCCTCCTTATTTGCATTTTCAGGTAATGCTGCTGGTGGATTCTCCATAAGTACATGATCATAGTCTAAAATTCCCAAACTTAGTTCCACGCAGCCTTCCATTTGTGGAAATTATTTCCATCCAAAAGCTCAATGTTATTGGCACTCATAGAAAACTGCATGGCTGCTTTGTCAAAAATAGATATTAGACTAGTAAAACTGAATATTAGAATAATCTGAACACCCATATATTATCAATTTATGCAAGCAAAAATATTTATACTTTATCACGATAAGATTCTGACATGCTTTGTGATGTACTGATATCTAATGATAATAAATCAATATATGCAATACTTATTTGTGAGATTTTTGAAATTAAACAAAGTAAACTCAATATCTTTGAAATTTGAAGTTTCCAAATTTGTTTAATTGCTAAAAATCTGTTACTTGATTGATGCATACAATATCATCATGATTGTGATATAAGAAACTATTTTGATAGTATAATATTATCAAAATCAGATCTGTTGGCAAAACAATTTCTGCTGTAACCTGTATCAGTGGATTAGAAGACATATATAGACATGCAATTAAATCTCAAAAAACTCTTAATGCGGATTACAAATATTTTGCCCAAAATTCTTGCTTTTCATACTTCAATCATGTAACTGATCTGTATATAGTCGCTCTTGATACCAATTGAAAGATTTCCTTACTAAATCTTTATCTTACTCAATCTCTATATGAGATCAAAACATAGAATGAAATAACATCATACATGCTTTGTCCATGTAAGTCTTCTTCTTAATACACCTTTATGCTCTCTGAGATATGAGACTCGATTTTCAGAACTTGTATGCATAAGAAGGGACAAAAGGACATTTATTGGCTCTGAAGTGATAAGGTTTCATCCATAAAGAAACCGTCATTAACTGCCATTTTCAACTGTTAATAAACTGTATTCAAAATTCAGAGTCCGATTCCCATGAGAAGAGGTTTTATGGTGAGAAATGAGAACAGATCTGAACCTCTCATTTAATTCAAATCTGTAGCTGATATAAATCTAAATATAAATCATAATTCGTAATTAAATTATGGTTACATAGCATGTTAAGGGTAATTTCGGAACCAAAATATCATTAAGAAACCTAATCCCATTAATTTCGCAAGACAAATAACCTAATCAGACAACAAAAACAAGGCCGTGTATTCTCTCTTCTCGAAGGCTCGCGAAATCTCCCCAGATTCTGACCGAATTGGAAGCTTTCCGGTCCAGATCTGCCGGCTGCGGGACGGGGCTGCGGATGTCGACCTGATGTTCGGCCTGTGCCGTCGTTGCCGCTCCCCCTTCGGCCGGCGTCAGCTCTGCGGTCTCCGGCTGAGTCATGGGCGACGGTGCTGTGGGGTTTGGCTGCTTTTGTGTTGATCGATTGGGGTTCGCTGCTTGGTCTTCTCTGGACGTCGGTGTGGATTTCGGGCGGCTTGTGGTCTGTTGGTGCGGTGGCTGGCGTCGGCTCCGGTTTCTCCTCCCGTTGCTATTGGTGGTGAGTTTTTGGCTAGTTTTTCACCGGTAAGTACATAGTCGTGTTTTTACTAAATTCCAGAGCTGAATAAAGAGACTGGTTATAAATCGTAGTATGACACACATTATTCGTAGTTGTTGGAAACAGAGCGGTCGCTTTTGATTCAATTTCTACTTCATTATTATTCGTAGTATGACACACATCATTTGTAGCTGGTGTATACTGTATAAGCAAATCCGATTGTGTTCCACTTATGCAATCAAAAATTTATTTGTAGGGATTTTTGGGTATAAGTGTCATTGACTTTCACATATTTATTCCATTCTAGGAACAGAATAATGTACTCGTGCAAGGAGGTGAAGAAACTGAAACCCAAATCTAAACTAACAAGAGCAACTCTATCGGTCGAAGGCGATGGCATCATAATCAGCTCAGATCAAAATCATAATTATGAATAAAGATTGACCGCTCCTTTACATAGTTATGCTCTGAGAACAACATAGACAGTAGCAAAGAAGTTGCAATTTTTTTAATCAAGGTGGAGCTTGGGTAGACGAGCTGGAAAATCTAACGGTTCTTTTAGGTTTGATTGAAGGAAGAAGACTCTTATTGTGCAGACATAATCAGGCTCATAGTAGTTGAAGAGAGGGTTATGAATGCAGTCTTTGAATACATATATGTCTCTGCTGTTTTTTTATAATACGAATTATGTATTACATGGTACGAATCATGTGTAAGAGGTTACAAATTATGTGTTACATGGGTACAAATTATGTATTACAGTGTATTACAGTGTACGAATTATGTATTACAGTGTACGAATTATGTATTAGATTACGAATTACAGGTTACAAATTATGTATTAAAGGGTACTCACAATGATCAGGGTGCAAATTATGTATTACATGTACGAATTATATGTAAGAAGTTACAAATTATGTATTACAGCTACTCACCTGAAAGATTGTAATGAATGTCATTTTCACATAAATTATTATTACGAAAGATAAAACTAGTACTACAAATTATAAATCTGGTAATATAAATTATAAATCTGTTATTAAGAAAGATAAATGTGTTACTACAAATTATAAATCTGGTAATACAAATAATAAATCTCGTACTACAAATTATAAATCTGGCTACAATTTTAAAAACCAAAATTCGTAGTTCGACAAGTCTTTACAGAATTGGCACCAATTGGAATTTGAAAGATCCACGTCTTCCCCACAAATAATCTCAAGCTTCAACCAGGTAACCAACTCTTCCGAGAATATCAACCATACACAAATAACGCTCAATGGTTGGAAAAAACACCATAATTTACGCTCATACGATCAAAAATTTCCCACCCTTGGTCAACCAGGCAATTTTAACCTTGCTCCGAATTTAGAAGGCATCAAAAAAAAATTAGTGTAGTTCATGTAGAAGGGCTTGTTGCAGTAGCAATGCGCACATCCTTTACATTTTGATAACCTGGAAGATTGTAATGAATGTCAATTTCACAGAAATTGTTATTACGAAAGATAATACTGATACTACAAATTATAAAACTGGTAATACAAATTATAAATCTGTTATTGCGAAAGATAAATTTGTTACTACAAATTAAAAAAAGTACACAAAAATACGCAACAATAAAAATCATCAGGAGTTAGAAATCAATGCTCGACAGCTCGAGTATAATGGATAAAGGCAACATAAACATAACAGGTAAATTTTGTAACATGAACACAGTCAAAATACAGTCAGGCATATACCAGCTTCGAGGACTCCATCAATGAGATAATCAGCATCATTCTCATTAAATTTTCCAGCCTTGCTTCCATTTCCATTAGACGATGAGCTAAAGCTGCAGCACACTACACTAGTAGTATTGCTCCGCCGCAAATGCAGCTTGGTGAGAGAGAAAGCTAGCCTTGCTCCTTTTTCCTAATACTCCACACAATCCAGTTCCATGAAGCTTGTTAGTAAATGAATCTACAAGTCCATCTTGCTTTGGGCGCACAGATGGACATATCACAGGTCCTTGTAGACTTGTCATCCAGACGAAAACCTAAAATCAGAAATCAACATATGAATCAAACAAGGCGATCAAATTACAGTAAGATGGATGGATCAATCATTCATTCAACCAAAACCGAGAAAAAGTAAAAAAGGTGTTGGAAATGAATCAGATCACGATCATCCGGTTCGAATCAGAATCGAATTGTACGGATGAAGCAGAGCGGATGAAAGTAAGAAATGAATCGGAGGCCAGAGAGAGTACTGACCGATGACCTGTGTGGATCGAGACGAAGACGGAAGAAGAAAGAAGGATCGGATGAGGTGGGGGAGGAATCAGAATTCTGGTTTGAGAAGAGGAATCAATCGATCGCGCCTAGGGTTTGAGAAGAAGCCGAGCACGCAAAGCCGAGATTTCTGAAACTCAGATTAGTACTCACACAAAATCGAAGCAGTTCCGAATTAATCGATCTGCGTCGCCAGTCCGGTTGCGAGAATGAATGTAGATCGGACGGATCAATTCTGAAAAAAAAGGATCCAATTTACACAATTATGTTTTTCTGTCCAAAATACCCTTCATGAATTAATGTAAATTTAATTAAATATCAAAATTACTGTTTATTTTTAACAGTTAGATGTGTAATTTGAAGGCTGATATTAATTCTCAGTTCTCACCGTAACATACACTTCTCATGTGATCTTTTCTCTCAAAATTCATACTTATCTAATAAAACATGTAACCTTACGTTTAATACAATTTCAAGTTCTAAAGCATATATAATACTTTCATTCTATCCCGCGTCACCCATGTCATTCTTTTGACATACGGTTATACGAGATGGACCTTTTGAAAATTTCAGCCCGTGTCGCCCGTTATATTCTTTTGACACAAGATGATACGGCCGGGTCGCCCGTGTCACCAAATTGACACTACCGACACAGGTGACAGGACACTCGAATTGTTTGAAAGGCGGTTGATATGAAGGGATGTAATGGTTAACGTTTTTGTTTGTCACCTGAGTTGGACAGACTTTTTTTTGGGGATCGAAGTTAGACAGACTTGATGTAATCTTTTATATAAATTCCAACGAACTATATGCAATTTGTCCAAACATAGTAATACATCAGTCTACTCTTTCTTACAAAATAGCATCAGTAAGGCCACAATCCACCGCAACCGACCGTGTCATATGATTCGCAACCGGTTAAATTTCCAGCACTATATCTGCAAATTGTCCAAGAGCAAAATTACCAACACATACAAATTAACTTAAGCTTGGCATAAAATTGAAAAAAAAGGTACTTTTTTTTATCCCTCAGTGTTCAGTAATTCGGACTTACAATCTGAATCTGTTTTGATCCATTTACTGTCCTTGTTCACCACAGTAGCTGTTATCTCATTCCTGTGATCATGATCCTCACACCTCGAATCTGATGGTTTGTTCCGTAAGCATTTCTTTTTTGCCAAAACTGTAGCGGACGAGCTCTGTGGATATATTTTCTTGTGAAGTATTGCTCTCAGAATCTGCAGACAATTATTACGCTTCGTGTTAAATCAGCAGGAAGACTTTGAAATATTGACTTTAGTTTTTTTATCGATCTTTTTGTCATTGAGGTACCTTATCTATTCTGGATTCTGGCATGGGATTTAACCCTGGACTCGGCAAAAAGCCTCTTTTATACATTTTCATAAAAAGAATGGCAAATGACTTCTTGCCAATCTCCTTTTTCAATCCATTAGTGCGAACTTCCTTGCTCTTCCCACGACTGAGCGCAAAGCTAATGCTACGCTCTATCCCACTCAGATCGCTCGAATCTTCAGCTTTGATATCATCATCGTCATCTTCTTCAATCATTGAGCATAAATTGTCTGACATTTTCAGGACTTGTTCGGGTGTTACGGTACTAGTTGCATCTGTTTGAGTATCAGTTAGGTTCAGCTTCTGATCATCCTTTTCTGCATTTTGGAGATTTTTGTTTAACCCAAATGTTCCGATGGCCAGCAGGCCGCTACCAGGCCACCAGTCACTAAATTCCGCTTCATTATAAATTTCCTGCGGCACATGATCTGAAAAGAAAATCAACATCAGCTTCATAAATTCATCAATATCAGCTCTTGAAATTAATTACCAAATCAAACTTACTTAATGTAACAGTAGATGAAATTGGATTACCAGGATTTTTCGCGGCGCAGGAGGCTGCCTGTCCCTGCATCTTCCTCTGCATCCAACTGAATATCTACAAATACAAATTAGTCAAGAACATTATTTCTACTAAAAGTTGGCATTTCAACACAAAATCACGACCCCGTTGGGGCTTCAGTTACCTTCATTTGAGCCGAGTAAGAAAGAAAAAAAGGTACAGACATAATAGTGAGAATTTCTAGGTGCAAAGTATGGAACTTCACACAAAAACAATTTGATGAGATTAGAAAATGTGATCTCAAAATTAGAGAGGTAGTAGAGAGGAGTTAGGGAGTCGAGTATATATAAACAAATTATTTACAATTGGAACTTATCCAGCACAGCTGTTTTTGCTCAAAATGGTTCAAATCCCAATTTATTTACTTTACCTTGTTGCTTAATTTTTCAAATGTTGTTGAATGATATATTCATTTGAAACTTCCTCACATTAAAGAGAAATAGAAATATGAGAAGTTTATACTTAATTTGTAGTATCATTCATACTTTTAAACGGCCAACAGGATGGTGGTTTGTTCATTTGTAGATCATATAATACAACTTGATTTTAGCTCAAACGCTTTTTTTGTTGTTGATAAATAGCTTAAATGCTTAAATTTGTGAATCATGATTTTATATTATTCATAAATAAGGTAGATATTGCTGACCAGTACTGTATTAATTATCAGCGCATGACACAAACATGCCGTTTACACATGTAATGTCATGTGACAGCATTCACATTAGTAACTACAACGTTCTACAATATTCCTAGATGGCTAGGCGCTTTTGTTTAGTTGTTCTATTGTTTTTGTCTTGCTATTTGGTTTGTGGTGTTGTATGATTTCTGATTCCCATAATAATAATAATAATAATAATAATAATAAAGAGTGTGTGACATCCACAATGACATATGTATTCCTCTTCGATCATGCGTGAAGTGAAGACATGTACTAAAGACATCAGGACTCGTACTGACATAAATTTATGGAGCGGACACAACTTTATAGAGTGGACGATTTAGTTGAATACTGATCTTGTAAATGAAAAAGTTAAGGGTCCAAATTTCTCTGTGACACTTTTTCTTCTATAAAGGGCGAGCTAAGGTCCATAAATGATGTGTGGTTGTGCTTCAAATGGTTTGGAAATAGATACATATACATATACTCAAAAAAATATCATGCTCCAGATGTATTTCTTGATTTATGACATATAAACTCTTGAGTAAAGATCAGGTACAAAACATATTTGTGTGTGCAAAATGTAAAGTTTGTCAAAATTGGATTATAATTCGTCGCCGAGTAACCAAAAATACGACATAGTTCGTCACGAACAATTTATAATTCTTCACCGAGAAATTAATCATAAATAGAATTTAATATGCGATTTAATATCATTCATCCAAATGACCAAATAAAGGTCTATCATTGATTTGTATTTCTTACAAAAATATGCCTTCTGCACCGTTTTTCAATCATTAAAAAAAACCTACTGATTTGACTATTTAAATACTGTCCAACTCAGGAAACCCTAATACTAGTAGGGTTGCAAATTAAATGCATTATTGCTGAATGCTGTTGATCATACTTGCAACACTAAATTTTTGCTGCTTGTGCTTGTTAGTTCTCAAATTTAATGAAGTATTGTACCCCTACAATAGGCATGCAATCATAAAAAAAGTGATGGAATCCCATGTTAAGGGCATCAGTTGTGAATTGTGATGATCTTTAATAAAGACCGGGTTGCAGGATTTTTTGATTTTTCCCTAATTGATTCTTTAATAGATGCACAGTCGTTATGTACAAACGTCAAGAATAAATTTATAATAGTCCGCTACTCGCAACTATACTACTGGGTAGCAAGTGGTAAGTAGGGGTCGAACCCAAGGGAATCAGGGGAATAGATGTTCTTTGAGGGGGTTGTCCAGCGAGAGAGCGTGTTTTAGGTCGGTTGGTTGGTTTTAAAGCTACCAGCTAAGTGATTGATTGATTGGTTGGTTGGTTGGTTGGTTGGTTTTAGTACTGGAAAGTAAATTGCAATTTATAATTAAAGGAAAGCGTTCGGTTTCAGGGGCCTTGTATTATATCCTGTTTATCATTGACCTTTAGTGACTCTACTAAGTATTCAAACGGTGTATCAAGGCCATTCCAAGCACTCGATTTGCGTACACTGTCTAGCCTATTCCAAGGACGTAGAGCACTTATTCTATTTAGACTAATACTCCATTCCCGGTTATATTAGCCTATGTGCATCCATTTGATCAATCATTCCCGATCAACCAAATGATGTTTAAGATAAGTCAAACTTCTCAGATAAGCTTTGCCATTCCAAGCATCCACTTATCCCTACAAGTTTACGAACCCCGCTGTAGAGTTTTGCCATTCCAAGCATCCACTCTACCTTGGACGTTCTAACCGAATATATGGCACATATAAGTTTTGAATACTAAGGAGAGACGCTGAGTTAATAGTCTAAAACATTTTATAATACAAGTGCGCCCCTTAGACCGAACTACTAGTTTAGCTACTATTCATCGCGCTAAACATTATAACTAAGGAAATAAAAACAGTTGAATAAATACTAGAAATAATACTTACAACCGTTGAAGCGCCAAGGGAGCTATCCTTTATTTCCAAAGCCAAACTTACAATTACATAACTTTTAGAGAGAGAAGTGAATTTGGGAATTGAGGTGTGTTACAAATGAGGAGGAGGAGCTCCTTTTATAGTAAAAATGGAAGGAAATGGATGGATGAGATGATAGGCATGTGTTTTTGATCCAAGGGAGGAGAAGAGGAGGAGACATGTGGAGGAGCCCAAAAGCCGCCGGTCAAGGGAGGAGGAGCCGGTGGTGGAAGGGGAGGAGCTCCTCCCTTGGTCACCTCTTCCACAAGTGGCCGGTCACTTTGCCCATGTGTGAGTTTTGTACAGTTTTGTGCAGTCTTTTCACAAAACTGTCAATGTGTTTCTTTCCCGGGCTGTCTTGATTCCTCTCCTGATTCTTCTGATTAATTTGTTATGAGTGATTCAACGTCAGGATCCTTAATATTTCTTCAGTCGGCATATGATCTTGACCTTGGATTGACTCGTAACATCTTTTCTGCTTTAAAAGCTCCTCTTTAATGTGTATTCTCTCTAAGCTCTGAATTACCCTGCAAAAATATATCTGAACTAACAAGCAAAAGTTAAATAGACAAAATGTCTAAATAAGGGGGTTATACTGTGTTTATGATTCGTATAATTTTGGTCCATCAGCGACACACTTTCGAGAGCACTCCAAGAAGCGATTCGGTCAAATTGAAAGCTCGACGACGACGCTGCAAGTACGATGTATGCGGTGGTGAAGACTCAACGTTCGACTCCTAGTGTAGAGAGCAGAGCGACGGGACTCGACCAGTTGGACTGCGCAGCTCAGTTTCAATCCAGGGCGAAGCTTCGACCTTGGGTCTTCTCAGGGAAGTTCCTTAGAACTTGTTATTGCTTGAATCACAGTGCTATTATCGTGTGTTGAATGTGTCATTGGACTGGATTTACTTGTTGTATTTGTTTGGTTTTGGATTGAGTCAATCCTTGTTTGTAAACCTAACATTTGGTCCCCAATATTAATAAAGATAAGGTTCAACTAGCATAAATCTTGTAATCGATCTCTACAACGTGGTATCAGAGCCGGATTGATTGATCTTGATCATCATTTGTGCTTGTTTACCTTTCTTTGTTAACCCTTGGACTTGATTCTCTTTTGGGATGGCTGATGCCATGAAAATCAAGCCCTTCGATGGAACCTCTGATTTCAGTATGTGGAAGATGAGGATGAAGGCTATATTGGTTAAGGAAAAATGTTATAGGGCTGTGACAGAGGAATGGATAGCTCCCACCTCTGATCAACAAAAAATAGACATGAAAGAACTTGCTTATTCTGAAATCATGATGAGATTAACAGATGATGTAGCTAGGAAAGTGATGCATCATTCTGAACCTAAAACATTGTGGGATGAACTAGATAAAATGTATTTGGCTAAATCTCTCCCCAATAGGATCTCCTTGCAAACAAAATTATTCACTTTTAAGATGGATGTGTCTATGAGTTTGCAGGAGAACTGTGACATCTTCTTAAAATTAACTCAGGATTTGAAAAAGTGTAAGGATGAAATTAAAGAAGAACACCTCTGTGTCATTCTCTTTAATTCAATTCCATCTCAGTTTGACACCCTTAGGGATGTTATTCAGTATGGAAGTGAAGAGGTAATAGTCTCCAAAATTATGGAAGCTATTACTTCAAAGAATGACAGTCTAAAAGTTTTTAGGACTAAAAATGGTGTTAAAACTGAAGTAAAATCTGAGGTAATGATGTTTAAGGGAAAGAACAAATTTAAACCAAAGAAAAAGAACCACAATGGATCTCAGAATAACAATGATTCTCAAGAAAAGAAATCCTTTGATAAGTCTTCTCAATCTTCTCAAAACAACAATAATCCTCAAAAATATACCCCTGTTAAGTGCAACTATTGTGGCAAGTTGGGTCACTATGCTAGCTCTTGTTATAAAAGAATTGAGGATAAAAAGAATAAAGGAAAAGATAACCAACAATCTGGACAGTCCAATATATGTGAAAATGATCCCCAATATGAAAATGAATTGTTCCTCATGTCTGGTGGGCATGAGGATGATTCATGGATTCTTGATTCTGGCTGCACCATGCATGCCACTCCACACAAACATCTCTTTAGTTCTCTGAAGCTTTGTGAAGGTGAGGAGGTCATGCTAGGTGATGGTGTTGTGAGAACTCTCCAAAATGTTAGATGGGTTCCCCATCTGAGGAGAAGCTTAATGTCAGAATCTGCTCTTGATAAACTTGGATGCAAAATAACAACCTTTAAGGGAGTTAGAGAAGTAATAAGGGATAACAGAATTGTGATGAAAAGCATTGAGAAAGGAGGGTTATACCATGTTATTTCTTCTTCTGAAATTAATCTTGTTGATGAACATAAAATTCTGTTAGACTCTAAAATGTGGCATTCAAGGCTTGGACATATAGGGAATAAAGTACTGCATTATCTGTCTAAATCTGGTTTGATTGATTGTAAGCCTATTGATCTGAAATTCTGTGAAACTTGTATTTTGGTAAAAAAATCTGCTCATCCTTTTGGCAAATCCTCTTTTGTTGTCAAAAAACCTTTGGAGTATGTCCACTCTGATTTGTGGGGACCTGTCCAGGTCTCAACAATAAGAGGAAGGTCATATTTCCTTTCAATTATTGATCAATACTCTAGAAAAGTATGGGTCTTTCTTTTAAAAACCAAGGATGAGGCTTTTGAAAAATTTAAGGATTGGAAGATCATGGTTGAGAGTCAAACAGAACTTAAGTTTAAATGTGTAAGAACAGATAATGGGTTGGAGTTTTGTAACAAGGGATTTAATGAATTTTACACTAAGAATGGGATTAAAAGACACTTGACTGTGCCTGGTACTCCCCAGCAGAATGGGACTGCTGAGAGGATGAACAGTACCCTTTTAGAGAAAGCTAGATGCATGATGATTAGTGCTGGAGTTAAACCAACTCTTCGGGGAGAGGCTGTGATCACATCTACCTATTTGATTAACAGATGTCCTTCCTCAGCCATTAATTTCAAAACTCCCCAAGAGCTTTGGACTGGGAAACCTCCCAACATCTCCCACCTCAGGCCCTTTGGCTGTACAGCCTGTGCCAAGGTGTCTGATGGTAAACTCCAGCCTAGGGCTGTTAAATGTATAATGCTTGGGTATCCTGAAGGAGTTAAAAGTTATAAATTGTTAATGATACAACCAGGAGGGTACATAGTCATAGTGTCACATTCTGTTACCTTTGATGAACTGAATTTTCACTTTAACTCTAAACTAAACCATGCTATTGAGTCTCATGGCACACCTAAAGGTGTGACCAATTTTATTACATCAGGTTTTAACTTGAACCAGGGAAATGATGATGGAAACAATGGAGATCAAGCAGTTGAGATGGGACAGTCACTGGACATTAGTGATGGATTGCAGGAGGTAACAGATGAGGGAAGCAATTCCCCTGCTATTTCAGGTAATGAGCTACCTCACCAATTAGGTGGGGGAGCTAGCACTGTAAGTCATTCTCCCTCAAACTCAGCTTCAATACCTCTGGACACTAGTGATCAAAATATTGCTATAGGATCATCTGATTTAAGCATGAATATGTCCTCTGCTGCTATACCTGAATTGCCAAATCTACCTGATGATTTATATGTTGATCATAGTGTGAATGTGCTTGAAAATGTGCATGAAAATGTTGATGCCATGCCTGATATTTTTGAGTCCTCTGTGCATGAAACTGAGCCTAGTATTGGTAACGATCAATTAACTAGAGACAGGGAACCTAGGACTAGAATTCCTAATAAAAATACAAGGCCAACATAGCTGAGTATGATGAGAAACATGATGAAAAGTGCTGCAATATTGTTGAGTTTGCTCTAATGGCTGCTGAAAAAATTAAATATGTAATACCTGATACATATAAGCAAGCTTTGTCTAGTAATGAATCTGAAAAATGGAAAAATGCTATGATAGAAGAAATTCAATCCATGCATGAAAACAACACTTGGAAACTTGTACCTAGGCCTGCTAATGTGAAACCTTTGGCATGTAAATGGATATACACAACTTCATTTTCAGTGCTCTCTTGCATAATGGTAGACACTATCGTATCTCGCACTTGTTTGTCTGTGCTTTTCGATGTACACTGAATAGATTAGAATCAGCTGTACCGTACACCAACTAATGTGATGGAATATGTATTCTCAATGTATCCATACGAATAAAGTTGTGTAACGTAAATGTGTGGCCAAAATTATATCAATTTGACACGCATTTGAAACTTGAGGCATAGTATGAAATATTTTCCATGTAGTTTTCAACACGCAGAAAGTTCTCTCAATAGTTATCTGCGGAGACAAATGACAATAATTAAAAGTTTCATAAATCTCACATGGTTGCCGACCAATTTATGTACAATGACATCAAACAAAATTAAATACCAATTTCTTTTTATAGATTCAACAATAAGATGAAATGGTTTAACATTGTTCCGGACAGCTGTGTTGCTCAGCAAGGATGGTTTAAGGAGAGTTTGAATCTGCTGCAATGCCACATGGAATGGAAGATTGTCTTGATCCGAAGAGAGGCAAACATCATCGCAGACCAATTGGCTAAGCATGTTATGAATCATAATTGGTGCTGGACGAGGCTAGACTGCTGTCCAAGATTTTGGATTGTTTATCTAGTAATTGAGTCCTCTGTTCTCTTTTGTAGCTATGGTGCTTAGGTCATCACAAAAAAAAACAATAAGATGAAACATTAATCAAATAAATATATTTATTGTGGCTGTTAACTTAAGTTAAGTTCCATTAATTTGAATTAATTTAATTAAGTTCAATTCAGTTTTAATACAAAGGAACGGACCTAAGTGATATATGTCAGATGAGCTCATTAGGACATAAAGGGGCTTAATTGGCGAATAAAGGTCGTGACTATTGGTTGAAAAGAGGTGTAAAGGGAACTAGTTAAGAAAGAGAGATCAGAAATTACCTTTGGCAAACAATGGAGGCAATTCTGAAAAAAAAAGTCCAAAGATGCTCATCTTAAGAGAGCCATTTGATCCCAACAGGTATATTATTATTTTAATATTGATAACGTCTCAAGGCTAGTTGAATCGAATATATAATACAACTTGAACCTTGGAAAAAACTCAGCAGATGTTTTCTAGGTACATTTCACATGGTACATAAATCAGCACATGGGTTACACTCAGTTGCGCACACATGTACATGTCCTATAAACAGACATCCATATGTATCCAATACCGCCATCACTATACATAGCTGCTGCAACTGCTCATATTAACACCATAGATATAGCCAAAGCCTTCTTGCAAGGACATACATGGAAAAGCCAAAGCGTGAACACCAGGATAAGGGCTGTGGGTTCATTAGCCTCCATCTTGTCCAGAGCAGCATAGCTCGCAGCAGCTAATGCATCCGAGACATGCAAAAGAGGTGATAATCTGCGTAAGTACAATGGCACATTGATTGTTGATCCGCGAACACGCTTGAATGCAGCACATGCAGCAACAGGCTCCACACACTTTGCTACAACAGTTGGAAGCTGCCAGGACAAACTTTTCTGCAGCCTCGGGTAATTTTGGCTCTTCACGTCCAGGGAGACTGTTGTCAGCGGTTGCTGACAAGTTGCCGAAACCCAGGCCAAGGTGCCGGAGCAATACCACATTTACGTCTCCTTCGTGCTTTGCCTTGTTTACTTTACTCAGAGCCTGATGGTAATGTAACTTCGGTTAGCTGGCATACGTAGCTTATACTTATGACAAATGTACTTCGCTTTGAACACACAAACCTCTTCTATTTGAGCAGGTTGTATAGCTTTCTTCTCTCCCAGAGTTTCGGCCAGAGCCATACGAGTGTATTCAGATGTGACACCAGATTGGATGCTCATCCTAACGACCTGTTTGAAAGGGTATTTTGTCAGTTTGTGAACCTTTATCATATTGACATGCACTGCACCACAGTGAGTAGCTCCAGATATCTTGTTTCACAAGTTACATCTACATTTACAAATTGATCGACTAATTGAAAGTGTCCTCAAGCAGCTTACCTTGTCCTCGAGTTGTTTATCATTTAAAAACCACGCTTGAGAAGTCAAAAGATCGATTTGTTGCCTTGCGAACACCTATAAAAAAGAAAGTACAGAGAAAATCTTAACCCGAAGGTGCCATGAGATTGTTGTGAAAAAAATCATCAGGAATAGAGATGATTTTCTAATCATGTCAACTAACTACTAGCAATTCACATAGATTAAATACGCATCAATGAGCAGAAACATAAACAACCAATATAAAAACAAATTCATAACTGTGATGTTAGTCAAGAAGCAAAGGGCAGTTGATACACTCACCTTGTCGATTGGTACATCTTTGGCATTCTCTACTTTCAAATCCAAGGTGAAATTACTCATGTCTGCCGCAGTGCCTCCAACTTTTACAGTTTCAGGGAACTTTCCCCGATATCTGCCTGATAAAATCAATGGGCTTGCAGACAACATATCTGGTAGAGGAGCAGGATAGACCTAACAGAAGTCCAAATAAAACTAGTTTCAGTAAAACGCACTCTGAAATGCGAAAGCGGGGAAGAAGTTCCACCATTCCAACATGTCGCTCATCTATTCCCTTTCGCTACTTGTACGGCAAACGACTATATAATAACAATAATAATTATGATTATAAAGATAATAATAATAATAATAGCAGTAGTAATAATAATTAATGTTAATAACAATAAAGTGCTTTTGAAAACAAAACGTGTGCTCAAAAACCTATCAAAGTAACCTCGTAGTCAAGATCGTCATTGATGTCAAGGCTTATATCTGCAAGGATTACAGATAAGGCATTTGAAAAGAATCTCTCCATGCGAGGCTCTACTGATTCTGGTCGTACAAAAAGTAGATTATCAGACAGGATACTTAACACATTTGCAGAAATGATAGGTATACTTCGTGATTCGTAAAATAATATTTAATGCCACACATGATAACAGATTGCTTGTTCCTTGAAAGCTCCAAATATGGTCACAAGTCGGTAGCCATAGGCTGCCATACTAGACTTACCTAAAACATATGCCATATCGTGATAGCCCCTGCCAAGTATTGCAAGCATTTGCAAGAAATAATGATTACAAAAGGAACCTGACAATCAAAAATTGAAATAAATTACTGAGAAGGATGCTGGAGTTAAAATATGACTTCGCGTTATGTCATTAAAAGAGTTCAGTTTCAATAACAGTTAAATATATTTACATAACATCAAGCACCAACCCCCTACCTATGCCAAATGTGTGTATACGAGGGTGTAGAGATGCTTTTTTCTTTAGACGACTTTTCAGTGTCTCACAAATGTGTTTCTCATCTTCGACAGTACCATCCGTGACTAGCAAAATCATAGGCAATGAGTTGCTGGCATCTGATAACAAATCCATGGCCTGAGATAAAATTTACCACGCTACACTATTAAAGATCATAATAACATACATGACATTTTGACAGATTTAAAGTAGTTGACTAATGAAACTACCTTCCCAAGAACCAGTTCAAAGCACAAGATGATCAGACCAGTTATCACATGACTAAATAATTTGGTGTTCTTAAAGTTGCATACTTAACTAAGCAAAACAATCTGATAATTCGGACATGCATGCATTTTCAAGAGAATTCAACATATTATTTGATCAAAAGATATGAACAGTACTAAGACCTTTGTTAATGGGGCTAAGATGTTTGTGCTCCCCCCTGCAACGAAATTGATGTCAATCCACTGTGCGGCATTTTCAATAGCTTCTTTAGTGGCCAGCTCCATTGACGATGAAAACAAAAAAGTCTCTCCGTTGAAAGCTATAATATTAAACTTGTCTTCTGCTTCAAGCTTGGATAGGGCAGCAGACAACAACATTTTAGCATCCTCAATTGGCTTTCCCCGCATACTTCCACTAATATCAATAACGAAAACCACTTCCTTTTGGAAAACCTACAATGTCAACACAAAATATTTCAGACTTTTTTTTTTGATAGATTAAAATGGATCCATGAAGGATCAATGTGTTTTGTTAAAAACACAGCACAACTCTAAGGCCCACTTAATATCTCTCGGCCCACTCTAACACAACTTCTGTTGAATATATAATCCATGGTGACCTCCAACCGGCGGCTCCTTGCTCATCCATATGTATGGCTTGGATGACACAAGCTTCCATGTGTCTCCTCCACACACAAAGCCGCCGGCGGCTAGAGCTCCCTACCCATGTGTATGGCTCTCCTTGCTCTTCCTCTCCCCTTGTGCCAAATGTCATCATCTCCTCAACCCTCCATGGCTATAAATACAAGCCATTCCCTTCACTTGTAAGCATCCATAATCATCTCACAATCCTCCATCTTCTCTCTACAAAGTTTTGCTTATTTAGTCTATACTGCTAGCCTGATCTTTGTGTGATTAAATTCACATTTAGTCAGGAAACCAGTACTGGCTAAGTTTGTTATTTCCTAGCTTAATTGTACGAGTGTGTTTCCGTTGAGTACAATAAATCAGTTGTTATCTTCCTTTACAGTCCACCAAAATTAGTGAGAATTGTGTGCCACTATATTGTGATCCTGGGAGGATTAGTTATTAATCCTACATTTGGCCTCAGAGCGAGTGTTGCGTACAAAATATCAGGAGCGATATTTTAGTATTGTGGTTCAATTATGTCGAACACAATTCCACTTCAGATACCGAAATTCAACGGGCGGAATTTCAAAAATTGGTCTATCCAATTAAAGGCTTTTTTCCGGTCCCAAGATTTATGGAGTTTGGTCGAGACGGGCTACACCGAAGTAGTCGGAGAGGCTTTTGACAAGCTTGAAAAGGAAGATAGAGATTTATTGGCGGATACTCGTAAGAAAGATCAGAAAGCGTTATTTGCGATCTTTCAAGCTATGGAGGAACCGATATTTGAAAAAATATCAGAGGCAGAGACATCCCACAAGGCATGGACTATTTTAAAGAACGCTTACAAAGGCGATGAAAGAGTCATGCGGATGCGTCTACAGACACTGAGAGGAGATTTCGAGTCACTACGAATGACTGACTCGGAAAGCGTGTCAACATATTGTGAACGGGTTCAAGCGGTCGTTAACAATTTGAGAGTTAACGGGGAAGCGCTGGAGGAACAACGAGTCGTCGAAAAGGTATTACGCTCGTTACCCGTTAAATTTGAACATGTCGTAGCAGCTATTGAAGAAGGAAACGACACATCAAAGATGTCGATTGATCGACTCATGAGTTCGCTGGGTTCACACGAGCAACGGATAAACCAGAAGGCGAACGGCTCTAGTCAGGAGTAGGCTTTGCAAAGCCGAGTCGAAGTACGAACTCGCGGAGGTTACCGTGGAGGTCGAGGACGTGGACAAGGCCGAGGAGGAGGCCGAAATTATAACGGTGGACGAGACCAAGCCAGTAGCAGCAATATTCAGCAAGCTCGAGGTGGTGATACTGGAGGGCGTGACAAGTCCAGAGTCCAGTGTTACAAATGTCAGAAGTTCGGACACTACAAGTCTGAATGCCGAGCAAATGAGCGAGTGGAGCAAGCTTATGCTTCCGAGGCGCATGGAAACATGGTTCTAGCGTGCAAGACGAAGGAGACCTGTGAAGGCTACACAGACGTGTGGTATCTTGACTCCGGATGCAGCAACCATATGAGCGGGAGAAAGGAGTTATTCTCTCGCTTAGACGAATCCGCTCGTGCTGAAGTCAGTTTTGGAAACAAGTCGCAAATCCAAGTCATGGGCAAAGGCGACATCCAAATTCAGACAAATGACGGTACATACTTAACTATTACAAATGTGTTTTATGTACCCGGGTTATGTTGGAATCTACTTAGCTTGGGGCAACTCTCGGAGAGGTCATTCCATTTCTATTCGAGATGGCGTTTGCACAATTGAAGGCAAAGACCAGAGGATCGTTGCAAAGGTCCCTATGACAAAGAATCGAATGTTCCCGTGGATTCTTAAGAAGGGAGTTGAAGTGAACTTCCAGACGATGGTGAGAGACAGCAGTTGGCTGTGGCATCTCGGATTTGGCCATTTAAATTTCAACGGACTGAAATTATTGGCGACAAAGAAAATGGTGACAGGACTACCGGCGATTCAGATTCCTAGTCACCCATGTGAGGCGTGCTTGCGAGGGAAGCAGCACAGAGAGCCATTTCCAGTTGGAAAGGCGAGACGAGCGAACCAACTATTGGAGCTGGTTCACACGGATCTATGTGGTCCAGTGGAGGTAGAATCTCTTGGCGGAAAGCGATACATGATGGCACTTGTTGATGATTTTTCAAGAAAGACTTGGGTCTATTTCTTGAGAGAAAAGTCGGAGGCTTTCCGGACGTTCAAGGAATTCAAGACCTTTGTTGAAAAACAAAGTGGTTACACCTTGAAGACGCTGAGATCAGATAGAGGAGGAGAATTTACTTCAAATGAATTCTCAAGCTATTGCAGAGCCGAAGGAATCAGACGGTAGCTGACTGCAAGCTACACACCTCAGCAGAATGGCATTGCTGAGAGGAAGAATCGCACAATCTTTGAGATGGCCAGAAGCATGTTAAAGGCCAAGGAGCTACCGAAGCCTTATTGGGCAGAAGCGGTATCTTGTGCAGTGTTCTTACTGAACCGATGTCCCACGAAGGCGGTTCAAGGAAAGACTCCAGATGAAGCTTGGAGTGGTGTGAAGCCGGATGTATCTTGTCTACGAGTATTTGGGTGTATTGCATATCCCCATATACCAGATCAGCGACGGAGGAAGCTGGACGACAAGAGTAGGCGATGCATCTTCATCGGGTACAGTGCTGATACGAAGGGTTATAAGTGTTATGATCCTGACACGGGAGAGTTGATTATCAGCCGAGATGTACAGTTTGCCGAAGATGAGACCTGGGATTGGTCTCAAACGGATACTAGAGAACCTCATGTCGATATTGAGGAGGAGCCTACAGAAGATAGGCGTGCGCCAGTTGTTAATTCACCTGAGAAATCAACTGAGTCAAAGTCTAGCAGTTTACCACCACGACAGAGAAGACCACCAGTTCGATATCATGACTATGTGGTCTACCGAGATGATGAGCCAGACACACCTGATGAAACCATGATGAACTTTTGTCTATTTGCAGATTGTGATCCTGTACCGTTCGAGGAAGCAGCAAAAGACAAAGGGTGGATTCAAGCTATGGATGCAGAGATAGCTTCCATTAAGAAGAATGATACTTGGGAGCTGACGACTTTACCAGTTGGTAAGAAGTCGATTGGAGTGAAATGGGTGTACAAGACAAAGTGCAGACCCGACGGTCAGGTGGACCGGTTGAAGGCAAGGCTAGTGGTGAAGGGATACAGGCAGAAGCCTGGTATCGATTACTTCGAGGTATTTGCACCAGTTGCTAGAATGGATACCATTCGAATGATTATAGCACTTGCAGCACAAAACAGGTGGAAGATACACCAGATGGACGTGAAGTCAGCATTCTTGAACGGAGTTCTGGAAGAGGAGGTGTATGTTGATCAGCCACCAGGCTATGTGCAGAGAAGGAAAGATAACAATGTCTACAAGCTGAAGAAAGCACTATACGGACTGAAGCAGGCCCCGCGAGGATGGTACGCGAGGATTGATACGTATATGCTGGAAAACGAATTTCAGAAGTGTCCTTACGAGCATACACTCTACATCAAGATGAGTACTGAAGGACAGATGTTGATAGCATGCTTGTATGTGGATGACTTGATATTCACAGGAAGTTCGGAGGAGATGTTCATCGAGTTCAAAGAAGCGATGACTCGTCAGTTTGAGATGACTGACATGGGACTGATGTCTTATTTTTTAGGCATCGAGGTTGAGCAGGCGGACAGTGGTGTTGGATCGAAGTGTTAGCGAAATACGATAATCTATCAGACGGAAGTTAAAAGTTATCTCTAAGTTATTTTCCGTTTGACGATTAAAGTAGCAGCGGAATAATAAGCAGAAAAGTAATCAACAGAAGGAACAACACAAGGATGTATAGTGGAAAACCTTATCAAAACTATGATAAGATTAAAAACCACTACCTTTCAGTTTCCACTGAAAGGATTTTCGAAATCAGATTATTCCTTTTATTCCCGATATGCTTGTAGGGTTTACAAACTAGATCACACAGATTCTATTTGATGACCTCTACTCAACCGGATGGAATAATCGATTTCGACCACAAACCTCAGTGTGTGGCTTCAGCAAGTACTCCTTCAGTCGGTCGTTCTTTCACTCAGAAGATACGCCGCTCTATGCTCTGGAAACTCGCTTCTTTCTCCTCAGAAATCGTCGTTCTGCTCTCTGGAGGTGCTGCAGCTCTTCTCTCTGGAAATCCGCCGCTCAGCATCCACTAGACATCTTGTCAAACCCTAGCTCTTTAAGTAGGGCCTTCCGTGTCTTGTCATCTGGGCCCAATGCCCTGGCCCATCTGAACTCTATTCAATTAGACAAGATTCCATCCTGAATCTGCTATCTGGGCCTAATGATCTGGCCCAATCCAACTTTCCAGACCTAATGGATTTCCATCCTGAATTTAATCTGTTTCTCCACTAAACAGAACTTGCCACAACTGATAACCATCCTATGGCAATTCGATCTTTGATATATCAGATGGATTTCTGCACACTTAGACAAAACATTAGTAAGTGTTTGTGATCATCAAAACCTATGGGTTCCAACAAATTCCCCCTTTTTGATGATGACAAACACTTCTTCAATAAAACAGAAATCCATCACAGGTAATTCAAATCATCATTAATCTATCAGATAGATTCAGCACTAATCCAGCAGATAGATTTTTTCAGTCAGTTTCTGTTAGACAGACACTTCTACGAACTCACAACAGTTCCCCCTTAAATGGGCATTAGATTTGAATTTCAGTAGTGACTTCCCCCTCAGGTAGTGCACTCATGTTATCTTCCCCCTTTTGGCATCATTAAAAAGATCGCAAGTAAATATACCAGGTAATGGAAGAAAACTGCATACTTCATTTTCTAAAAGGCAAAAGACCCCTGAGGGAACACACATAGCAGGAAGAAAATTCAAATACTGTCATGCAGACGCAGAGCATGACAACGAAAGAAGGTTTCAAAAAACATAAGGCAGTTGAGGTGGGGATTGCAAAAGAAGGGGGTTCAACCATGAGACAGACCCTGGGTTATTCTTTAACTAAGACCTTCAACTGGTCAACCGGTTCTGTGCCCACGAACCTCAGCTGACGGTTCAGCTCCATTATCTCCTCCTTAATCTGAGGTCCTTCACCCGGTCTCAAGAAGCAACTTTGCTCCTCAGGTCCTTCCCCCAGTCAACCTCTGATCCCTTCAGCACCTTATCTGCCATGGACTCCAGACTAGTCACTTTTTCAGCCAACACCTCTACCTTCTCTGACAAGGCCTTCAGAACCTCAAGCAAGGCTGGAAACCCCTCTTCTGGATACAAAGGTTTCTAGTTCAAGGGCTCGACCACCAGAGGTGCAGCTGGCTTTGGATGTGTAGTGACTATCCGAGCATTCTGTCATCCCTTTTCAGCATCAAACTCCCCGTTGATATTATCAAAGGTCACCATATCAAGAGCCGTAGATATTACACTCTCTACTTCTGGCTGATAGACGACAAGATGGATCAAAAATTTCTTCACAAATCTAGGGTAGGGTAATCCATGCTTATTACTCGCAGCGTTTCATATACTGTAAAATCTGCTTGGGAAGGCTGATAGGCTCTTTGGCTCTTAACTTGTCAATCAGGAGGAAATCCTGAAAGTTGACAATTCCGCCAGCTGGTGTGTAGCTAGAAACTCCCTATCGATTACCAATTCCGCCACCACGGATCTCTTTTCCAGATAGCCTCTGCAAAGCCTCAATCACGTCGGGTGACCCCTCATCTGGATGCAACGGATGCTGTTCCAGAGGATCAACCTCCTGAGGTGCAGCTGACTGTGGGGTGGTTATTTGAGCATTCTACCATCACATGGCTTCATTAAACGTCCAGCCAATATTGTCAACGGCCTCCATACCAGGAACAGTAGACATAACATTCTCCACTTCTGGCTGATGGATGCCAAAGATCCGCCTTTGCTTTTCTTCTTTATACTGTGAGAAGCCCTAGAATTCCTTTTTCAATTGGAATTTTAATCGGCATCCTAGAATCTCGCAAGATTTAATTTGATTTCCAAAAGAACCTACACATTTGAGTCTCTTTCCAGATTCAGATTTAGGCAATAACCAAACCGCCTCGTGCAGCTCCCAAATTTGAATTTGCTCCACAGTTATCTACCACATGTCCATCTGTAGGTATTAAGTGTTGCGGACTGTTCACGTACCAACACTTTGCTGTTTTTCCACGCCATAAAGACAACAGCAGCATCCATCATGATGACGAACGAGCGGCAGACGCAGCTCTTGCTGTTCTCCATACATGTCAGTTTAATCGCGATAAATGTAGCACTTAGAATTTCTGTTCGTGCTGGCAGCCGCTAATCCTCCAAACGGCACTTCAATCTTGAAAAATTGAATTTAGATACGCCGAATCAATTTGCGGATAAACTTCTCTCCAATTTCAAAGAGTAATTGCCAACTGCCTCGTAACTCCCCAATTTTAGTGGATTACTTCCACGTGTCCAGCTGGGAGAAAATCTGCTTTAATTGCTTTGACTACACACCTTTTGGTTTGTTCATCTTCCCATGTGATTATGGCAGTCTGCTCTGCAGTTTCTTATCATACCTTTCTGTCCAATCACCATAAGTGCTTCATTTCTGCTTTAAGGCTAGGAGCAATTAACCTTTTCAACCTTTATTCACCAACATTTGCTTATTGAACCAGCCACATCCACTGATTGAACCAGTCTGAATTAGTTTGGAATTAACCCCGGTTCTATCTCATGGTTTTTACAAGATTTGTGGTGCTCTAGGTTTACCCAAGAGGTACAATAAAAACACCACTCAATTATGAAACAAGCAATTCACCAAGTCAAATCAAAGCAATATCATGCGGTGTGGAGATAGCAAAAGAATATGTGATGTTTCATAAGCAAAGGGCTAAACAATCAACAATCAGTCTCCACACATTATAGGCTTGGGTTGGTATTAGAGTACTTCCTTGGCATGTAATGAGGGTTCAAAATAGGAAGTCTCTTTTGGGCTACAAAGAATTATGTGCCATGCTCAGATTCTACTGTCTAGTAGTCTTATTTATCAAGCATGCAGGGTGAACTCACAGAGAAACTTTCACACAGTTTTCAATTTCATAAGCAGTAATTCCATACCATGGAACCTTAGCATGCAACCTAGTCTAGCCAATCATTGGAGAAATCTAACATGGAATACAGACTTGGTAAGGGATGTCATACCTAGTTCAAGCCTTAGCTTCTCATAGGGCTCCCTGTGCAGTGCTTTCGTAAAGATGTCGGCAATCTGCTCCTCAGTTCTGCAGTAATTCATGGCAATAATTCCTTTTTCTACACAATCACGCAGAAAGTGATATCTGATTTCTATGTGTTTGGTGCGTGAAAACTGCACTGGATTTTTAGAAATGTTAATTGCACTAGTGTTATCACATAGAATAGAAATGCAATCAAGATTGACACCAAAATCACTTAGCTGTTGTTTTATCCATAGGAGTTGTGCGCAGCAGGCGGCGGCAGCAATATACTCGGCCTCTGCAGTGGATAGAGCAATGGAAGATTGCTTCTTGGAGCCCCATGAGATCAGACAGGGTCCAAGGAATTGTGCCATCCCTGAGGTGGATTTTCTATCTGACTTGCAGCCAGCGTAGTCAGCATCTGTATAGGCCGTCAAGCGTAAATCCCCTCCCTTGGGATAGAAAAGGCCTAGATCATCCGTTCCTTTTAGGTACCGTAGAATCCTTTTCACGGCTTTGATGTGTGTCTCTCTGGGATCTGCCTGAAATCTGGCACATAGACAGACACTAAATAGAATGTCAGGCCTACTAGCCGTTAGATATAAGAGAGAGCCTATCATTCCCCTGTATAGGGTTGGATCCACTTGAAGGGAGGACTCATCCTTTCCCAAGGAGTCATTGGGTGACATCGGTGTGGCACATGGCTTTGCGGATTCCATCCCAAATTTCTTCAGAATTTCCCACACATATTTCTGCTGATGGATCTGGGTTCCATCTTCATTCTGAAATACTTGAAGCCCCAGAAAATATTTCAACTCTCCCACCATACTCATCTCGAACTCACTTGACATTAGATCTGTAAACCTTTTCACAAGCAAAGGGTTAGTTGATCCGAAAATAATATCATCAACATATACCTGAACCACAAGAGTGTCTGCTCCTTCTTTCAGAAGGAATAGCGTTTTGTCCACCTCTCCTCTGACAAATCCATGTGATAGAAGGAACACAGACAACCTTTCGTACCAAGCGCGAGGAGCCTGTTTCAGCCCGTACAATGCCTTGTCCAGGATATACACATGATCAGGATGATCGTTGTCCTCGAATCCAGGAGTTTGACTTACATACACTTCTTCTTTTAACACCCCATTGAGAAAGGCCGTCTTCACATCCATCTGTTGCAAGGCGAAGCCATGGTATGTTGAGTATGCAATAAGCAATCTAATTGCTTCAAGTCTGGCAACTGGAGCGAAGGTTTCATCGTAATCTATTCCCTCTTGTTGATTGTAACCTTTTACCACCAGACGGGCTTTGTTCCTTACAACTGTTCCCTTATCATCCATCTTGTTCCTAAAGACCCATTTTGTTCCAATTACGTTCTTATCCTTAGGTCTAGGAATCAGACGCCAAACTTTGTTTCTCTCAAATTGGTGCAACTCCTCTTGCATAGCATTGATCCATTCTGGGTCTTTGAGCGCTTCCGTCACCGTCTTCGGTTCTGCAAAAGAAACAAAAGACGCGAATCCACAAAATTGATGTAAATTATTACGATCTACCTGTTCCTGAGATATGTAGCATTGATAGTCTTCAAATCTGTCAGGTCGACGAACCATCCGTCCATAACGAGTGGTTCTGAATTCCCCCTCAGTATTTGCGGGTGTGGGTTCAGCAGCTATTGCTCCATCTCCAGGAATCTCTTGGTTGGCTTCCACCACAGGGTCATCATTTTCATTTCCACCCGGTGGATCAGTAATTTCCTGATGATCTGCCTGATTGACTGGTAGTTCATTATCTGCCTGGTGGATATCCATGTGAGGCACTTCAGCAGGGGGTGCTTGAGGAGGTTCCCAGTTGGGATCTGACTCATCGATGAACTGAAGCTCCCCAGCATCAAGCATAGCCGCTGATGAGGAATCCCGTATCAAGTGACCAGCTATCACTATTTCGTCGAACTTCACGTGCACACTTTCCTCAACTTGTTCTAACCTCAGATTGTAAATCTTGTAGGCCTTGCTGTGACTGGAATATCCAACGAAAACTCCTTCATCGCTCCTCGCATCAAACTTACCCAAGCTATCTTTTCCGTTGTTGTGGACAAAGCATTTGCACCCGAAGACCCTTAGATGGGAAATGTTTGGCTTTCGTCCACGCAGAAGTTCATAAGGCGTTTTTCCTATCATGGCTCGAAGTGATGCTCTGTTTAGAATATGGCAAGCAGCATGCACTGCTTCTGCCCAGAAGCTTTTTGGAACCTTGCTGGCAATAAGCATCGTCCGTGACATGTCCTCCAAAGTCCTGTTCTTTCGTTCCACCACGCCGTTTTGCTGTGGTGTCCGTGGGGCGGAGAAATTATGATCAATACCTTTATCCCTGCACAACGAAAGAAACTGCACATTCCGGAACTCAGTTCCGTTGTCAGTACGAATGGAGGCCAATTTTCGGTTTAGCTTATTTTCTATCAGCTTTAACCATGCTTCAAATTCAGCGTAAGTTTGAGATTTTGTGCATAGAAAGATAGTCCAAGTATACCTGGAGTAGTCATCGACTATGACCAGAATATACCTGTTTCCACCACGACTAATCACGTTGACGGGGCCGCATAAATCCATGTGGATCATGTCCAGTGGTGCAGATGTGCTTACAGCTTGCTTTGATGGAAACGATGTTCGTGTTTGCTTTCCTGTAGCACACGCACTGCATATCTGCCCAAAGGCGCTTTCCACCTTGGGCAATCCGACGACCAGTTCTTTCAGATGGAGCTTGTGCAATAATCTCATGCTCGCGTGCCCGAATCTCTTATGCCATAAGATGGAATCTTCGGTGATGCTTGCAAGGCAGAGTTCTTCTTCAGGAGTGAATTCTGGATCAACAGTATAGATTTCTCCCATACGAATTCCCCTTAGAACTGTTTTACCTGTCTCATTGCATCTTACTAGACAGTCATTAGAGTTGAAAATAACATGATTTTTTCCATTTAAGCACAACTGAGATACACTTAGCAGATTATATCTCAAATTTTCAACCAAGCTCACCTCCCTTATTCGGATAGTGTCCGAAATCCTTCTTTTCTTCTTCAGCTTTCTTAGCTTGCACTTCTTTAAGCCACTCCTCTTTTAAGACATCCTCCTCGCGTATGAGGTTTTCCACTGTTTGAAGCAGCTCCTCATTGTTTCGCCTGAGGTCCATCAACTCATCATTCAGCCTTTCAACCTCTGTGTTGAAGTCAACTATTTCAGTATTTTCTATCCTCAAGCGTTTCAGCTCGTCACTTAGCTTGCTAATCTGTCTTTCTCTTCCATCACAGGTACGACACTTGCATATATGCTCTGCCATTTCCGTCTCAAGGCGCATAGCTTTGTTTGCCCATAGATTGTTCTCTTCTATGTCAGCATGATGCTCCTGTTGCATACTAGATATTCTGTTCTCCATTTTTCGAATTTTCTCGAGGAGCTTGGTTATTGTTTCTGCAAAGTCAGATTCAGAAAACACTTCATCAGTAAAGGAGTCAGTATCCGTTACCTGGTTTGACGTGGAATGAGCCATCAAGCAGGGCTCCTTGGTACACTTTCTATCATCGCTGTCAGAATCTCCCCAAGCTGCAAACATGGCATGGGCTGGCTTTGGAGCAGGTTCTTCTCCTTTCTTTCTGCTGTAGCAGTCCGCGGACAGATGCCCCTTCTTTTGGCAGTGGTGACATGTTCTGTCTTCTTTTTCTCCTCGGTTTCCACTTGACGTAGCGCCTTGGTTTCCTCTGGAGGAGTTACCACGACTTCCTCCTGATGGACCTCTGCTGAAGTTCTGTCTTTTGCCGATATTGGCCATCGTGAGGGCTCTTGTTAATCGGGCTATGTCATCGTCCTCCTTATTTGGTGACTCATTTCCATGTGCCAGATTGAGAGCCTTTTCTACCTTCAAGGCTATGGCATGGGATTTGTCCGATTGTCTCCTAGCCATCTTTCTTTCCGTGATTCCGGCTTGGCTCTGAAGGTTGGCAACCAGTTCCTCTAGGGTGATGTCCTTAATCCCCTTTTGAGCTTGCAACGCCAAGGTCACGTGATCCCACTTTGAGTTCAAAGCTTGCATGAACTGGTGTGTGATTTTCCATTCCGGGAGCTTCTCATTCAAGTATTCCAGCTGTCCAATGATGGCTTGAAAACGAGTGAAAAAATCTTCAAGAGATTCATCCTTCTTCTGCACAACAGATTCATAATCCTTTATAGCAGCCAAGATCCTGTTCCTCTTGATATCTTCGTTCCCTCCATATAATCTCACCAATCCATCGTACATTTCCTTCGCGGTTTTGTACATGGCCACTTTAATCTGATCTCCCGGAGAAAGAGCCATGTATAGGACCTTTTTTGCTCTAGCATTCTTTTCAAGCTTCTTATAGTCCTCATCCGTGTATTTATTCTTAGTCTTGAGCATTCTGCTCTGTAGTGTCCAGATTGTCCACAATGCCAGCATGATCTGTGGCATGGAAGATCGGCATACTTGCTTCTGCCAGGTGGATTAGAAGTCTTCATCTTTCTAGCGTGGAAGTCTATCTTTGAAGGCTTACGACTCTGACTCATCTTTAGCCATATTTCACAGGCTTTCCTTGCCTTATGAGGGACAGAGTCTGTATCATGGAAGTGGAGTCCGTCCCGTGGACTGGCTTCCCTTCTAGTCTGTCTGATGGTCTGAGGCCTTCTATTCTGCCGAGAGGATTCACCTTCTTCCACCACCACAACGCCTTTTCCTTTAGTAGCCTTTTCTTGTTCGAATCCAAGGATAACATGAGTGCACTACCTGAGGGGGAAGTCACTACTGAAATTCAAATCTAATGCCCATTTAAGGGGGAACTGTTGTGAGTTCGTAGAAGTGTCTGTCTAACAGAAACTGACTGAAAAAATCTATCTGCTGGATTAGTGCTGAATCTATCTGATAGATTAATGATGATTTGAATTACCTGTGATGGATTTCTGTTTTATTGAAGAAGTGTTTGTCATCATCAAAAAGGGGGAATTTGTTGGAACCCATAGGTTTTGATGATCACAAACACTTACTAATGTTTTGTCTAAGTGTGCAGAAATCCATCTGATATATCAAAGATCGAATTGCCATAGGATGGTTATCAGTTGTGGCAAGTTCTGTTTAGTGGAGAAACAGATTAAATTCAGGATGGAAATCCATTAGGTCTGGAAAGTTGGATTGGGCCAGATCATTAGGCCCAGATAGCAGATTCAGGATGGAATCTTGTCTAATTGAATAGAGTTCAGATGGGCCAGGGCATTGGGCCCAGATGACAAGACACGGAAGGCCCTACTTAAAGAGCTAGGGTTTGACAAGATGTCTAGTGGATGCTGAGCGGCGGATTTCCAGAGAGAAGAGCTGCAGCACCTCCAGAGAGCAGAACGACGATTTCTGAGGAGAAAGAAGCGAGTTTCCAGAGCATAGAGCGGCGTATCTTCTGAGTGAAAGAACGACCGACTGAAGGAGTACTTGCTGAAGCCACACACTGAGGTTTGTGGTCGAAATCGATTATTCCATCCGGTTGAGTAGAGGTCATCAAATAGAATCTGTGTGATCTAGTTTGTAAACCCTACAAGCATATCGGGAATAAAAGGAATAATCTGATTTCGAAAATCCTTTCAGTGGAAACTGAAAGGTAGTGGTTTTTAATCTTATCATAGTTTTGATAAGGTTTTCCACTATACATCCTTGTGTTGTTCCTTCTGTTGATTACTTTTCTGCTTATTATTCTTAGTCTTCTCCACTGGTTTCTCGGGATCTGATGTATCAAGAGGGATGGTGAGTGGACCTGTCTCGAAGATGCTCCAGAGCTGTCCATCCAGCGAGCAGACGTGAGCCTCAAACTGGTCTTTCCACCAGTCAAACTGTCCGGGCTTCAGCAGTGGTGGTTTCCAAAACGAATCACTTATAGACGACATACTTTCCTGCAATGCTAACAACCAAATCTAGAACCTTCGGCTTTGATACCACGTGTTGGATCGAAGTGTTAGCGAAATACGATAATCTATCAGACGGAAGTTAAAAGTTATCTCTAAGTTATTTTCCGTTTGACGATTAAAGTAGCAGCGGAATAATAAGCAGAAAAGTAATCAACAGAAGGAACAACACAAGGATGTATAGTGGAAAACCTTATCAAAACTATGATAAGATTAAAAACCACTACCTTTCAGTTTCCACTGAAAGGATTTTCGAAATCAGATTATTCCTTTTATTCCCGATATGCTTGTAGGGTTTACAAACTAGATCACACAGATTCTATTTGATGACCTCTACTCAACCGGATGGAATAATCGATTTCGACCACAAACCTCAGTGTGTGGCTTCAGCAAGTACTCCTTCAGTCGGTCGTTCTTTCACTCAGAAGATACGCCGCTCTATGCTCTGGAAACTCGCTTCTTTCTCCTCAGAAATCGTCGTTCTGCTCTCTGGAGGTGCTGCAGCTCTTCTCTCTGGAAATCCGCCGCTCAGCATCCACTAGACATCTTGTCAAACCCTAGCTCTTTAAGTAGGGCCTTCCGTGTCTTGTCATCTGGGCCCAATGCCCTGGCCCATCTGAACTCTATTCAATTAGACAAGATTCCATCCTGAATCTGCTATCTGGGCCTAATGATCTGGCCCAATCCAACTTTCCAGACCTAATGGATTTCCATCCTGAATTTAATCTGTTTCTCCACTAAACAGAACTTGCCACAACTGATAACCATCCTATGGCAATTCGATCTTTGATATATCAGATGGATTTCTGCACACTTAGACAAAACATTAGTAAGTGTTTGTGATCATCAAAACCTATGGGTTCCAACAAGTGGAATCTTCATTTCACAGAAGAAGTACGCCAAAGATATTTTGAAGAGGTTTAAGTTCGAGGGAATGAAGACGGTCAGAACACCAGTTGCAGAGAGGATGGAGATGATGAAAGAAGGTACTGGAGAGCTTGTGAATCCCACATACTTCAAGAGTATAGTTGGAAGTCTACGATACTTGACTTCAACTAGGCCAGATATAGTGTACGGAGTTGGACTTATTAGTCGGTTCATGGAGAAACCGCAGCAGTCACACTTGCTAGCAGCAAAGCGTATACTCCGATATATCAGTGGTACTATTGATTATGGGATTATGTATTCTCACACAGAAGAATTTTGTCTGACAGGATATACAGACAGTGATTGGGCCGGTGATGTGGAAACTCGGAAGAGTACATCAGGTTATGCTTTCTATCTAGGAGATGGAGTGGTTTCATGGTCGTCAAAGAAGCAACAGGTTGTTGCTCTTTCTACAGCTGAAGCGGAGTACATCGCAGTAACTACCGCAGCTTGTCAAGCAGTCTGGCTTCGACGGATATTGGAAGACCTGAAACATAAGAAAGAGGGCCCCACGAAGATTATGTGTGACAACAAGTCGGCTATAGCATTAGCCAAGAATCCAGTATTTCATGGCAGAAGCAAGCATATTGGGATCAGGTATCACTATATTCGAGAGTTGGTCAAAGATAGTGAGATTGAGTTAGAGTTCTGCAAGACTGATGAACAAGTTGCAGACATCTTTACCAAGGGTCTCTCAAGTGATAAGTTTGAGTTATTTCGACATATGCTTGGAGTAGCAAGATCATGGATTAAGGAGGAGTGTTGAATATATAATCCATGGTGACCTCCAACCGGCGGCTCCTTGCTCATCCATATGTATGGCTTGGATGACACAAGCTTCCATGTGTCTCCTCCACACACAAAGCCGCCGGCGGCTAGAGCTCCCTACCCATGTGTATGGCTCTCCTTGCTCTTCCTCTCCCCTTGTGCCAAATGTCATCATCTCCTCAACCCTCCATGGCTATAAATACAAGCCATTCCCTTCACTTGTAAGCATCCATAATCATCTCACAATCCTCCATCTTCTCTCTACAAAGTTTTGCTTATTTAGTCTATACTGCTAGCCTGATCTTTGTGTGATTAAATTCACATTTAGTCAGGAAACCAGTACTGGCTAAGTTTGTTATTTCCTAGCTTAATTGTACGAGTGTGTTTCCGTTGAGTACAATAAATCAGTTGTTATCTTCCTTTACAGTTCACCAAAATTAGTGAGAATTGTGTGCCACTATATTGTGATCCTGGGAGGATTAGTTATTAATCCTACAACTTCCACTAACTCACTAACCCTACTGCTGCAAAAAAACCTCTGACGACACGTTCCGACGAAACACGACTGAACCACTTGAAATTGACGGTGATATCCTCTTAATAATGAGCATAACTCAATAGTCAATACCACTGATGTTGGTACAACTTCTACTATATCAAGACTTGACCTACTTTTTGGGTTACTAGGAACTGAATCGCTGATACTACTGATAGCGCATAAGATATATATATATATATATATATATATAGAGGAGCGCTCAAATGTTATGGCCAAATTAATGTGTTATGTGTTACGGAGCTTCTGATTGGTTATTGAAAATCAAGGAACCAATCAGAAGCGAGGAACACCGTAACTACGGTGCACCCTCACCCATAAACCCCCCGTGCTTGTGAGGTGCACCATAAGACCCGTGTTCCTCGCCTCTGATTGGTTCCTTGTTTTTCATCAACCAATCAGAACACCGTAACACATAACACATTAGTAAGCCATAACATTTGAGCGCGCCCCTATATATATATATATATATATATATATATATATATATGTACAAATTGATACATGTCTGCAAATTATCGGATTCATATAACCATCTAAAAATGTCTTAGTTTCATACCATCTATGAGCTAAAACTTACAGAAGATTAGGGGTCTAAAGCCTAAACATAATTCTGTAACAAAAGCATAAGGCAGCTAGTAAACACATATCGCAAGAGAATATACGCACCTTCTTGCTTTCCTGTGTCCCGGGATAAAGTTGAAAACAGAACATCTCTCTCTGATCAGCATCGTGTACTGGTGGAGATTGTAGAAGCAGGTTGCCAAATGTGTGTCTAGAAGACATCTGAAAGACCACAATGATGATCATACAGGTGTAACAAGCAGCACGAACAAATAAACTAGCAACAACATAAGGACATTTTTGTGGTTCAACTATATTCATTCTACTAATCTTATTATATTTCTTTGAAATGGAATATGTTAATTCGTGCCATACCCCGTATGAGAAAATGAAGTTGTTGCTGGACCATGTGAGGACATCTGATTCATAAAAGAAACTCAGTTTTCCAACTTCACGACTTCGTTCCTGAAATGTCAGGATGTGATATGAGAACATACAAGCGCATTTTACCAAAGCAACATGTTAATGTTAAGACATTCCTCACAAAGTCCTGCAAGGAGCTGTATACCTTCAATGGATGACTTGTTGACTTGCAGATGACTTCAGTTCTAGTCCCAGCATTCACACTCAACTGTATCTTCTCCTTTTTAGGCATCTTCTTCCCAGCAGGAGTTACGAATTCCGGAAAACTGAACGGCACATTTAGAGTGTATTGCCCATCTTGATAGAGTAACTTTTGAGACCAAGTAGTTGTAATAGAGATGTTGGAGCCTCCATCAACCTTTTTCCAAAGCAAACATTTATTAGCATAAACTAACCCAACTTCAGCACTCGATTACAGCTGACGTAAAAATACTCAATCGTATAAACCTCCATTTTCTTCAATACCTGTGGAACTGTCAATGTAAAGATATGGGGCTTCAAGAAGCCTCCTTTTTCATCATGCCGCACGCCTTTATAATTTTCCAGTCCCTCCTTTTCAACTGTGCCAATCAAATGAGTGGAAAATGACCTTTTAGGAACTTCAACCTCTACACTTAGAATTGAACCCTGTTAAGCATTCAGCATAACACCCATCAAGAAAATCAAATTACCTTCTAATCATATCCCATGCAACAAAAAATTAAAAAAACCTAAAAAAAATTTCAAAAAAAAAACTGGCACCTGCTCTCCCATGGGAATAGCAATCCTACAACAGCAGCTCCTACTCCCCATAACACAATGCACCCGCCAAGTCCCTGTAACCGAAACAAAAGCCGTATCCATGTAACAATTAACCTCCATAGCAACCTGGTTCATCTGAAGCGGAATCAACGCTGGCGGATCGCACCGACCATGAACGTAAGGCTGGTAGCTAGGAATATCAGGATTATCAACAATACTAGGATCTGAGATAACCGCATACACCATCGGCGATGTAGGTAGATACGCCTCAGCAGACTTAAGCATCGTCGGCGGCTTCGGCGGAGCCACTGACCTGTCTTTCCCAAAGTAAATCCGCTTCGCTAGACGCAAGCCGTCTTCCACGGCCTTTCCGAAATCCTCAGCCATACCGGGAATCTAGAGGATCCGGAGAAGGAAGAGAATCCAAAAAAGACAAACCAAATTGGAAAAGCCGATAGGCGATATCAATTTGAAACCTAAAAATTGGGGATTTGGGGTTACTGGAATCGAGGGTTTAGATCGGAAGGAGGAAGCTTTCGGATTGAGGTTTGGTTGAAATTTGTGTTAATTGATGAAGCGGAGAAAGAGACGGAGGGAACAAGCTCCTTTCTTGGGCACTGTTCCAAGAATTGTAGTAATTCTGTAACATTGCTTGATGTGAAATTCAAGCCAATGAAAATTCGACACGTGGATGCCGGCCGACCCAAATGCCAACGGATAGTTTTGATTTGTTTCTTTCTTCGGGTCAATTCCAACCTGGATTTTGTTATGCTGACTCCCCCTATCTGCAAAATCTCAACGAAAATTCAGTTACACAAACAATCAACGGTAAAAATAAAATAACACTTTTCAAAATTAAATATATATGACTGAACACTATTTATAACCAAAATTGAACATATTGAATATGCAAAATCCTTTTATGTATCTCATTTCTGACTAGTAAATGATGCCTGTGGTCCACAAAATCAGTGGCTAGTGAATATTTGGAGTTAGGACACTGTAATATTACCCCGAAACGGGAGTCAGTAGTTTGAATTTCTGCTGCAGAAATCACTCTGGCCGGAAGTTATTAAATGTGCTCAAAGAGAAGCTCGTTCCATGTGTCTGGGACGCCTGGTAAGCACCAATGAAGACAGTCCTGCATGCCGGGACTGGGTCTAATACTGTACTTTGAGATGTGAGCGTCGTCTCTGACTTGCGAAATAGAGGTTATATCCAAGAGTGTTACATTTGTACCCTTCATGGCCGAGAAAGGAAAAGGATCCTTTGATTCGTCCTGAGAAACTTCTTTTCCTGTGGATGAGGGGATTATATTGTCGCAGGTTCCACCAGTGTTCCAGTCACCGTTGATGAAATGCCTGGGTGAAATTGTGCGGTAGAAAGCTTTCAAGGTTGGATGTTTTGGTAGCTGAGAGTTCACCCAGTGGACTATGCTATGGATGGTTAAGTTCTTTGCAGCTTGCATGTCTTCAGCAATCTTCTGATCTGTGTTGGGTTTGCCGTTTATGTACATGATCCAGCGGTTAGCTTTCAGCTTGTCAAGATTCCAATGGTGTCCAGTGTTTAGGACAAGGATATCGAATTTGTGAAGGAATTTGCTTACGAATGCTGGTGGGCGATCAAGGTGCATGGCGTAGTCTGTCCTGGCGCTTGAGTTTAGTGGCTCCAAGTTGCTAAGGCTTGCTGACCAGTAGTAAAGTATTGTAGTATTGGTGCTTGGGAACCGGTAAGCCCATCCATCTGGACGTTTTGCATGACGTGCTTTGACAAGTCCGTACTCTTTTCCAACATCTTGAACATCTGGTCTATCTTTACCACCGGTTGCCATGCACATGAGGGATTGGAACTGCTGACGGGCTAAAGAATCTCCAATGAAAGCAACTGTTTTGTCCTGCATTCTGCCATCAGTGGTCATTGAAGTATATTAATAGAATAAAGCTAGCTTGTCAAGAACATGTAGTTACTAACGAACAACGCTACGTATACTACTAATCAGTGTGTATCCTAAAAATAGGTGAAATACATTTTCACCCTTCAAAATATAAGCTTAAAGCCAGAATAATTTTAGTTTTTTCTTAGACTTGGAAGAATGGTCACCTGGCCATTAGTACACGAGAAATGATCAGTGCAAAAAACATTTTCCATAACTATATCATGTGCTAGATTGTAAAATGCAGAAAACAAACACTAAAAATTAAGAAGCATTGAAACCATCTAACCATCATCAACATCAATGTTTCTGCCATGTTTATACTTAAATGTATGATCAGATTTATTCACTTTTTGTTTCTTTTTTCTGCATCGGTGTAATTTCTCTTAAAACTTTATTATTTGTGGACTTTGGACTAGGATATAAAGGAGTACCTTGCCAAGAACTTAGTTGCAGTGAAGTCTTCCATTTCGCAATCTTTTGGCTTCCACCGCAGCTTCTCGTAAGAAAAATCTGGACGACGGTTCAGCCGACAAGCCCACATTCCCGATAACCATCTTGTGCACTCAGACCCAGAATAAAAAGGCCTAGTATCATCTACAACCCATTTCCCTTGAAAGTAATTACATCCTGACACACAGTCATATAAATCATGTGAAATTCTGAATTACCATGTTGTGGGACTAATTTTTCACTTCAGAATCAAAGCCTAATGAAATAGTAAGAAAGGGGATAACAGTGCGGGCTTCCAAATAAAAGATTTTAAAGATGGATACATGATGCTATAAACTTGATCAGACACTTCTCAGTACCTTTCTTATTATGAGATATCACACTTCTATTGTCTCTATTGCTTATCCATAAAGTTAAGTCATCAGAGCTAGGAGGGTTCGTGTAAAAGACACTTGGTACTTCTTTTGTATTACCCCCTGTAGCTGGAGAACGCCTTCCTTCTTCCGTATTGACTTTAGGGGGGCTTTCTTCTTTTGCTGCATCAGTAAATTCTTACTTGCCTCGAGAAACAAAAAATACTTGCCTTGAGTTGAAAAATTACAATGTCCAACGCAAAACTAAGGTGAGCCCATGCCATACAGGCAGCAGGGGTGTCAAACCGGCAAACAAATTTAACAAAACTGAGCTATAAGAAACCGAATTCCAATCTCACCACATAGGGAGCAAATATTCTAAGCGATTAGACTAAATTTATTAACCAGAATTACAAATTAAAAAAGTTTCGGCTCTGACAAACCTGGAGAAAAATCCCATAACTGAGTTGAAAGAACAGATGTTAGAAACGGAGGTCTCTCCCGTGTCCAAAGTAAAATAGACACGCACGCAAAAGCAAAAAGAACACAAGATGCCTCCTTTACTCGGAATCCATACACACATCCGTTCATCCTCTATGTATAAACCAGACCTCTAACCTTCTCTAAAACGTCATCAAGCCGCTGCAACAAACGAGTCCATAAAACATTTCAGGTGAATATTCCATTTCAATTACATCAACCGAGCAATGATTAGGACCCACATTAACGTTTTTTTACCACTCTATATTATTGACCTAAAAGAACAGCTGTTTGAAATTCAAGTCATTCCAACTGTTGTAAAGTTCCATTAAATGTAACAATACAAGCGCCAAGAATCCGCATCAGAGTGTCAATCAACATTCAATTCAACTCAGCTCTAACACACTACAACAGGAATCCAACATAATATGCTCAATACAGACAATATCATCATTAAACTTCATCATCAACATCATGATCCAACTACAAAAATCCTAATTAAAAAACTGCAACACACAACCCAAAACCAGATTCAACACCTTGCATTTCTTAAAAGACGAATCAAATTCACAATCATGCTTGAAACTCATTAAATTAACAACTCGTAATAGATGGAAAAACAAAAATTGACCTCGGTTGACCGGAACTACCGAATCATTGGTATGAATCAGATTGCGAAACAGAAAGCTGCTTTTAGAATGAAGCCAATCGGACCGGCTCCACGCTTTCCCAACCCGCCGGAGACAAAGAAGAGCCGTCGGACCTTCAGATTAAGCAGCGCACTGAATCAGATTTGTGCAAACAAAATAATTTTATTTTAAAAGAAAAAACCTAAATTCTTACATAATACGAGTTAAAGTGTATATTATATTGTAATCAACATTGAATTATTTATTAACTGCAAAAAAAACATTGCATTATTTATTTAGTTTGATTTTGGGCAGAACCTCATGTTAATACCCATCACTATGATTATGCTAATTTTCACTTTTAAAAGGTATATTTACCCTTTAAGTCCTGTTTGCTTGCTTCCGTTTGAATCGTAGGTCATCTATGATATCACATGGAGGTGCGTCATCTTAAGACTTTCATGGTAATTCTGGAGTCCTGGAATTGCGTGTGCTACTTCTTTTTTCATATTTCATTTTTGCTTTGCAGACATGATCATACATACATTCAGGGGTGGAACTAGCATGTGTCCAGGGTGACCGGATTGGTTCAAAAAACTTTTGTAGATAAATTATTTAAAATACATACAATTGAATTAATTTAAAAAATATACAATAAATTTAAAAATTATCACAAAAATAATAAAATTGACGTTAGGCACTCTATAGATCTTTTCCTGTCGCATTGCCATCGTCTGTGGCACACGTCGGAATCCATTGTGAATTTCGAGAACTAATTCAGATGATTATCACTTCGTCACTGATATAGTAAATTGTTTAAATCAAGACTCTTTATGAGTTTGGGACTGATTTTGTAATTAGGATTTCATTACAAATCGAAATTTGGGGATTCGGTCGTTGAAATAGAACTATTTTTTACAACGAACTATTTTTAATAATACGATCTACTTTCAGGTGTCACCCCCTATCTCAAAAGTTGGCCGCCCCTACATACATTTCACTTTTATGCTTCATTAGTTGGCCGCCCCTGCATACATTTCACTTTTATGCTTCATTTACTAGTAAAGTGTAGATATATAATTGATAGTCATTGTCCTAGTCGTGTTTGTACTTCACTAAATCATTTTTATGTTTCCCTTGCCGCAGGCTGAGCTGCACGTAGAAGCATCCATAGTGAGAAGCGATAGAAATCTGACGGTCATTGCAGTTGAATTCAGATTCAAGAACCCCTGAAAGCTAGACTACATTGCCCACTCCACATTGACTGCACATGCCCCCATAGCAATTCATGTACTAGTATAATTGTATACACACTACTCCAACTCAAGTTTTGGATGGGAACCTGATCTGATGAAACGTCATTTTATATACGTTTTTGCTGTTTTTACTTCAAAAAGCACCAGTGGTCTAGTGGTAGAATAGTACCCTGCCACGGTACAGACCCGGGTTCGATTCCCGGCTGGTGCATTGAGCTGTGATGAGTCTTTGCGGCGCAAGTGATGGTGGGTTCCATCACATATCTCTGATCAGAGAAGAAAAAGCTGCATCTGAGCTCCAAATCTTTTTTTTAATGGTCTGCTGCTTCGCAGTAAGTGATAATGAGCGCGTGCGGGTTAAAAAGAGTATCTGATTCAGAAAATGCATCCGGTGCAATATATGCTTTGTACTTGATCTTCACTTAATTATTTTGAATTCTCATATAAAACAAAAATGTATCAGAATAAAATTTAAATAAAGCTTCTATTAGATTATTTTATATAATCTAATATTGGGATCATAATACAAATATAATATGATGTGTATGTTATCATAATTTATAAGTCATCTATTAAAGTGATATAGTATAGAAGTGACTTTAGAGTATAAATAAAGTTATGATCATGGAATTATAATATGAGTAGATACCGATTTGATAATTACACTTCTTTTGAGGGGAAGGATTTGTAATTATCGGAAATATAGCAGTTATGTACAACGCTATATATAGGTAGTGGTCCCCGGTCTTACGCACTTAACTTCAGTATCATTCTTCTCTCGAAATCTTACTGGGAAAGAGTTGTGCGGAAAGGCTGAAAGATCCACTACGGTGATCAGTGAAGAGTTCAGAGTCATCAACGGAGGTTTGATCTTCTTCTGTATTTTCTGTACGCTTGATTAACACGATTGGGGTATTACGATCTTCGGGTATAAGAAATTATTCTAACAGCTCCAACATATGCTAATGATAAAGGTTGTAAAAAATGATAGGCGCTAGTCAGGCGGAAAGGGTCCTTGAAGATTAATCGGGGCCTAGGCGGGAATGAATCGTTTTTACAATTTTGTATTTTTTTTTTAAAATTTTAAATAATTAATAATCATATAAATATTATTATAATATATATTTTATTTTATGTTAATATATATATAAAGCAATCTGATAATAAAGATATTTTAATAGTTTATCAAATATTAAAATGATATATAGACATATGTAAACTATGTAAAAATAAAGGATCTTTTTCATTTTGATCAAGAAGTTGATCATCTGGTTAACGCTTAGGCGGATTTAAGGCGGCGACTAGGCAGGTCTAGGCGGCGACTAGGCAGATCTAGACAGCCGCTCAACTCCTATAAATCGCGTGACCTTTCAAACCTTATAATGATCGATTAATCGGACGTATTCGTGAATTTCACCTTCTAGGCAGGGATTTTTAGAACACTTCTAATGATACATAAGAATGGTTATATACATGATTAATTTGTGGAGCCTATTCATCCTGATTATAAGTGCAAAATTTATGAGTCACAAACAGTGTTCTAAAATCTTCCGTTTAGTCCGTCTAGGTTCCGCCTAGAAGATAAAAATTATAAATTTGCCCCATTCATTATAAATCAATCCATCAAAAGGGCACCCGATTTATTGGCATTTAGCAGACTTGGTGATCAAAACTAAAAACTTTCTTTATTTTTACAAAATTTACATATTTTTATATCTTTTTAATATTTGATAAAGTATTAAAATATTTGATTGCTTGATATGTGTCAAGATCAAGTACAAAGTAAAATTTTGGTACAAAATATAAAATTCGTCAAAATTATTTTATAGTTCGTCACTTTTCGAGCCAAAAAATGAAAAAGACGAGCCGAAAAATGAAAAAAGACGACATAGGTCGTCAGTTTCATTTTATAATTCGTCACCAAGAAAAACATCAAAAAATCAAGATTTAATCTCATCCATTCAAATCACAAGATCAAATGCTATGATTAGTTTGTATTAATTTGTACCAAACAATTAACTTTGTACCGGATCCTTACTCTGCTTGATATACATATTAAAGCAGAATGCAATATTTTGCGTAATACTATTTATCTGATTATTAATTAATTAAAAATACGTAAACGATTAATCCCCGAAACTCCTTCTGCCCTACCAGCGTCTAGCATTTTTTCTTAGAGCATCCCCACCATGACTAAAAAAAACATGTCATTCATCTCTCATTTAGTCATCACTCATGATCTATTTAGGCATGCACATCCCACTCATGACCAAACATAAAGTTCATCATCATTCTCTTTTATTTCTACATAAATACAAGCATAAAAATATCAAAATGCATCTCTACTTATAGATCTTCAAAAATTATGAATATTGGTGATAACTTTATTTTTAATACTTTGTAATTTTCAAAATATATTCGTTGCAACATCTGTATTTAAACTGATAAAGTTATGACGCGTGATAGGTATCGCATTACTATTTCAACTATCATGGCCAAAACTAAAAAAAAATCATGAATTTGATCATGGGAGATGACCTTTCTTATGACTAAAAAAAATCACCATGAGAGTATGATTTTTGTTTAGTAACATCCCAAAATTCTTTTTTGATGCCCCCCCAAAAGATGATGGTGTGCTGCTCTTATAACCTTGGTCACAAAGCTAATTATGTTTTGTAAGAGTAAGACCAATAGTTCCCCCGATTATAACTTGTATAATGACTGAAAAAGGGTTTGGACTTTGGGGCTGTGGGGAGCGGCGATGATGAGGAGTTGGATATTTTTGCAGCTCCTCTTCAGATTCTATTAGGAGCGGGATTGAAGATTCTGGAATGTCGTTGGATGACGAGGAAGTGGAGAGCGGCCGATTCAAATTATAGGATAATTTGGAGAAAATGCTGCTTATGAGGTAAGTTTAGTTTGATTCAAAGTTCAGTTATCTATTTCAGGAACTATCTGGGGTTTGAAAATCAGGTATTTTTGGTAGTAAATTTAACATCTTTTTTTGTTTCTTCTTATGTACCCTTAATGAATTTTTTTAATGCATCTGTTTCGAAGTGAAGACTTGTAACATTCGGAGGGAACATTCGCAAAGTTTAGCAAGCTTCTTCACCCATAAGTCTGGTGATCCCAGAAGAATTCCTATGACTTCAAACTCATGTTGGTTGGCCTGTTTGAAATATTAGTATATATATAATTTATACGTTGAAATATAATTTATATGTTTGTTATTTTTTGCATGTTCCATGCAATTAGTGTATGTCTATATGTTATTAAAAATAAGGGCTAACGCCCCACGGGAAATTTCAGCCTGATGTTGTTATTTTCTGCCTGATCCATGCAAGTGTACGTCTATATGTTATTAAAAATAACGGCTAATGCCCCACGGGAAATTTCAGCCTGGTGTAATTGTTGTGCTCTTCCGTCCTAGTGTGTCTGTATGATATATATTTATTGTTTTGAGATGCAAGTGATGTGAGAAAAGGATTTTTTTTTTTTTTGTCTCTCGCCGGCTTTGCTCTAGTTGGTCGTTGGAATCATATTTTGATGTAAAAAATCCCTTAGGACTTCTGGGCATTTCTGCCTTTTTCCATTTATTAGCGCATCTGGGAGTATCTAGTCGAATGTTTTACAGAATTCATATTGGTAATAGAATTTAGGGGCTGGAAAAAAGCTTCGGATGTTGTTTTTTTTGATAATACTCGATGCTTGCATATATACTTTAGTTTCGGGGTTGTTCATTCATCAGTTAGTACGTTTCACCAGGCTTGCACTTAATATTTTTTTTCCTTTTTATGTGATGTATTTTAGGAAAGGAATATTTAAGCAGTTTTATCATCAATGTCATTCACCAGTCCAGCCAATGCAGTTTCATCACTGTCAGTTAAAGAATTTGCCAAACCAGAAAACATATCTTCAAAGAAGCATGTCAATGAACTAAGAAGTAAACCCTGCAGGGGGGCTCTTAAAAAAACTTATACCTAGCAGTTTATGGGAACAGCAGAGACAGTATAGATAACTTCCGTAAATCCACTATCACTACAAATTTTTGAAATTCAACCGGCGAAAAAATCAGGCGAAACTCCGGCTGCAAAATGCAGCCCCGGATTTAATAAGGTGAAAATGCGGTGACAATTCGAGGAAACAAAAAATTATTTGACAATGCGGGGAATACCAAGTCCGGCAGAATATATTTGCCGCACCGTTACCGGATTTAACTGGCAGTAATCCGGCGACATTCAGTCGGGATGATTTGTTTGGCGTAAAGTCCCCGTAATATAACCGGATAATATTCCAGCAATATTCCGGGGCTAATTCGTGGGTATGAATTTTTAACCGTACATGCACCGGATAGTGGCCTTAATTCGCGTTCTAATATTACCCGAAATCTCCCCGTATATTCACTGGATACTGTAATTTCAGAAAATATTAATTTTCCGACCGTTTATGCACCGAATTATCCTCGTAATTTTTCGAAATAGCAAAACAGATCTGGATTCGGAGTTCCACAATTTTTCGGCCTAACTTCCCAAACTTGCCCAGCACCGACGCACTCGTCCGCTTCTCAATCGATTTGCGAATCATCCATTAGCAGGCATGGCATCGTCTGGTGAGTCAGTTGAATCTGAATTTGGTTAGTTTAGCTCTTCGTATGACTGTGTATGACGGTTGCTGGATTCATTTTTATGGTCGCGACTGTGTATGGCTGATTGGTTAGTTGCTAGGGTTCAATATCGGCCAAAGTAATTCCAGGCGTAATGTATCGTTTGGTCTATATGTATGAGTGTTTGTTGTTTGTGATGAATATATGTTGTGAATTTGGTTGTCTATGGCGCTGCAGGTCAGAGACGTAATACATTACCTTGTCCATCCAATAGCGCTGGTCGAGGTAATGGTCGAGGTAATGGACGAGGTGCTGGAAATGGTAGGCCTCAGACAACTGGGGGATGTCAAGTTTGACATCTGTTCGACCTCCTCGGTGGCAACCAACTCTGTCACCAGGGGATAGTACACGTCCAAGTGGGGACTACATACCACAACAAGTCGTGGCGTCGCCTCCCCATATCAATGACACCCAGATGAATGATCAGCCGCAACAAGAACAGTACGATTGGGACATGACAGGCCTTTTTGGAATGTTGAATGATCAGGGGACTGGGAATGTGGGGAATCAATCCGACGATAACGTGCCTGACTCTCAGGTTCCTAATGCAAGTGGTGAAGCAGTCGAAAGGGAACATGCAAGTGGTGAGCATAACACTATTTCTGATTCGCAGACACCTTCTAATCCTGTGAATGCATCAGATTGTGGTCAAATGCAACGGGGACTGATATGAAGGGGAGGGAGCTCAACTGGCGGAGGATTGGATGAAGACTATCCTATTGAAGATGATAGGCCGTTTATTATTCCAGCAGGGGATGACAGGTTAGTGTACAAATCACCCTGTATGCGAGAAATGTCGTTATGACTGTGACGGTATAAATTCTTTTGAAGCACAAAATATTTTTTGTGATTTGTAGTTTTGACCCATCTGCTTGTATTAAACGGATTGGAATGGAGTGCATTGGGGCGTACTTTAAAGTTGGGTGGACGACACTTGAAACCTGTGATAGGGATCAAGGTTGTCAAGTCGACAAGTCGAGTCGAGTCAGTAGGGTTATCACTAGTCGACATATATAATTCATATATATATAATATAAGAGGTGAAGGGAAAAAATGTAAAATTTAGGCTTACGGATCATAATCTTGATTCGCCATCTACAAAAAAAAAAGAACAACATTTAGCTTTTAAAAGCAGTATCTAAACATACAGCTCTGGCATATTTAGAAACATTTAAATCTGTTGCAGCAGATGTTTTTTTTCATATTGGGCCTAGTCGAGCCCAAAATTGTTACTTTTACTAACTAGTCGCTGCATAAGTTGAGCAAGTCGGCCGACTAGTCGACTAGTCGATGCGTAAGTCGAGCAAGTCGACCGACTTTCTCACAAAAACCAAGTCGAGCTTCCTAGTCGACCAGCGAAAAACGACTTGCTCGACTAGTCGCGACTAGTCGAGCGACTTAACAACAGTGATAGGGATGCAGTGGACTGATGGTTTGAGCATTTTAAGGTACCAACAAAACAATAAGATAATATTACATGATGTTATGTGACTTGAACAAAAATGTTAATTACTGATGTCTCATACTACAGCGAGTATACATATATGTTTAGGTGCATAGGGAAGTTAGAGTGTAGGGGAACCAGTTGTGAATGTCTGAATATGATCACAAGTGCATATATTGCTGTTCGTATTGATGTTAGTAGTCATATTGCTCTTAATGGAATTTAGGGCCCGTTCTATAGGGGTTGGATTTGGGGTGTTGGGAGATTAGATTAGATTAGATTGTGTTGGGTGAGATTAGGTGAGATTGGATTGTATTGGGGTGTGTTAGGTGGGATTGGATTGTGTTGGGTGATGTTAGATTAGATTGTATTAGATTGGGTGGGTGGAGTGAGTGGGTCCCAGTTTATAAAATAATATTATGAAAATGTTAGATTAGATGAGTGGAGAGAGAATATGTGAGTGAAGAGTAATTAGATGAGTGGAGATTATAAAAAGAAAATATATTTTATAATAAATATATTATGTGAGTGGAGAGTAGATTAGGTGAGTGGAGATTGTGTTAGATTAGATTGTGTTGGGTGAGATTGGGTAAGATTAGATTGTGTTGGGTGAGATTGGATGAGATTGGATTGTGTTGGGTGAGATTGGGTCGGATTGACCCAATCCCTATAGAACAGGCCCTTAGTAAAATGGTTGTCATCCGTCATATTGCTGTGATCATCAGTGCATTATTGCTGTGATCATCAGTCATTTCTATTGCATTATTGCTGTATTCTCTGCCAATTATTTACCGATGAATTGAATAGAAAATGGTATTTGTTAAAATGCTTAATTTCTGAATATGATCACCAGTGCATTATTTGCTGTTGGTATTGCTATTGGTTGTCATATTGCTGTTTCTTTACTTGCTAAAATGGTACTCATCAGTCATATTGCTGTGATCATCAAATGCATTATTACAACAAGTCATCATGTGCATTATTCCTGTGATCATCAGATACTGTAAATTGATTCTATCATCGGTGCATTATTGCAGTATTGCTGTTATCATCGGTCATCAGTGCATCATCGGTTATATTGCTTGTAATGGTATTGGTTAAAATTGGTTGTCAGATTGCTGTTGGAATTGATATTGCTATTGCTGAATTCTGAATGTGATTCTATATTAAAATTGGTAGTTGAAGAGATTGTTGCTAGAGTTGTGGAGGAGCGTATACGGGGCAACAGCTACACTTGATCCATCCTCGCAGTGGTCCTGTACCCAAAGTACGCCTAGTGTGACTTCACAAAGACCACATGAGCGGCCAGTTGAAGAGATTGTTGCTAGAGTTGTGGAGGAGCGTATACGACCGGAGTTATCTTAGATCCATGAACGCATAGGCAACCAGCAACAGCACCCTCAAGAGATTGATACGCGACTGTCGCGTATCGAGGAGACTAATACCACTTTGGCTGACCAGATGCGCATGATCATCCAGCTCCTTCAGAACAATAACCGCAGGCCGCCAAGTCAGTAATGAGGTGTACAAGCTACATTCTTCTTCGCACTGTTATGTTACGAATTTTTATTTGGCATAATGACTGTTCGATGTACCAGGTGTAGAAGCTACTGTGTTGACATTAATTATTACAAATTATTTCTTACAAAATTAATTTTTTTACGAATTAATTAAAATTATTTGAAAAGTAAAATTAATTAAACCAAAAACAAAATTGTAATTTCGAATTTTCATATTCGCGCCTCACCTTCTTGCCGCACTACTGCCGGAAGCAGGCAGGAATATGTTTACCGAACCAATGCCGGAGTTTCCCCAAATATCATGCCCCGTATTGTTGCCGGACAATCATGTATACGGACAATGTCCAGAAATTTCTCGGAGAGTCCCCGGATTCATTTACACTATGGCATTGCCGGATTCTGCCCGAAATGTTACCGGCATGCTTGCGCCGGATTACCAACGTAAATTTACAAGATTATTCTATAGCCGAAATGACCCCGGAATTTTCCCAGTTTTGCCACGTAAAATTTCCCCGGATTTGCGCGTTGCCTCAATTCGGGGGTGCTTTTGCCGGGGACTCATTTTTGGCCGGAATTTAACCGGTTTTTTCAAAAAATTCGGCAACTGTACGGGGCTTATTCGGTACTATGTGGTCGCCGGTTCAAATGGAAAAATTTGTAGTGTATCTGCATGCACTGCACTGCACCCACAAAGTAAGAAAATTTCAAAAAGCTTCTTGACCTCTTATTTTATTTCACCTCCCTGAAAACAATGTTTACCTTGGCGCTCTTTTTCTGTATTCAATTCCTTGGCATAGTTTTTGATGCCACCAACATGGTTGCCATTGATAAGGAAGTGCCTTCTTAGTGACACTTAGCTCTTATCATCGATCGTTTGCTAAACCACTCTGAAGTGTCTACGCCTTACATACTAAGTAGTTGTTCATGTAAATGATTTATGTCCTTTTGATACTAAAGAGTTTTTGTTGTTGTATTCCTTTGGTGCAACCCTTCCTATCTGATATTAGGTTTCAACTCCTTTCTTATATATGCTCGAGTTTCATACCAGCTTATATGGTAAATCATGTATGCATTGGGGATTTTTAATAAATGAAGCAAAACATTCATTATCTGTTGACTGCTGTTACAAGCTGTAGGTTTTATTTTTCAGAGTACTGTAATGAGAATTTCAAGGTCTAATGGTAACACCCTTTTGATAGTTAGCATCGTTTGCATATAGGAAGCGGGAAAGGAGCGAATTTTTTTTTTTCAGTATTCTTATTTTGATTCTTTTATTCTTTTGGGAGAAGAAGCGGAAGCGGAAAGAATGTGGTTACATGTTTTCCTGGTTTGTTTTTGAGTTTCTATGATCTTTTTTCTAACTTTTTTGGGGTTTTCATCTATTGAATTTTAGGGAAGGCTGTCTGTCATCTATATTTAGTGAACTAGCATTGAAAGTTACAAGTCACATATATTTGTTCTTTGATTCCGTGATAAAGGAATGAATCTGGTGGCATTTGGTAACAAATCAAGCATAGTTATTGCTTATCTTCTTAAGGTATTGCATTTGACCCCATATTTTTAATATACAATGCCCCAGTTACCTCATTTTCATCACAAAAGGTTCAATATTAATTACATAGAAAAATAAAATAATAATAATTGTCAAAGTCCAGTTGCGATAAATGCAGAGCGAAAGGCAGGTTTATTTTTCGCTTTATCATTAAAGCTGAGTTTTGAATATTTTGAGGCTAAAGTTAAATGCAAAGGCATTAATTTTTCTTCCACGCATACATGCCTTTTTTCGGATTCAAAAAAATCAACGCTTTCCCTTTTGACCCAGGATTTGACTTCTTTGTCCATCAGCGACCTGTATAAATAGTGTCTCAGACCTTCAAAGTTTTATGCCTTTGGTAGAGAAATCACATTTCAAATTTTCCTGGCTTTGAAAACCTTTGCTCAGGTATCCTTTGGTGTCAATTTTGTCCATGTCTAATTCATCTCAATATTTTTTTTTTCTTGAATTCCCTCGCTTAATTGATTTTCACAATAAGCTGCGACAAGGACTATACTCAGAACTGAGTTGACTACTATATCTGCTTTAATAACTTCATCACCGCAGTTCCCTGTTATACCTTCTGTTCTGTTTTTCCTCTTCTGGAATCTGGCTGGCTGTCCCCAAGTTTTACTCTAAAATTTCATAGATTGTCTGATTTATTCGAAATGATGAGAATTTATCGTGCATGTTAGCACATATATTGCTTAGAGATTTAACCATGATGCTTTATTATTTCCTCTCAAAGATGAATACTCCACAATTTTTATTAAATTACTTTGTATCTCTGTGTTATCTGCAGGTTCGCCGATTGCTGCAATGGGTGTTGCCCCGTCCGCTCTGCTCCCGCCTATCAACCGAAAGAGCTTCCTAATTCCAATCCCTCCTCCCCCCGCACATGACAGGACCTTGTTCATCATGTTCTCCAAGGGATTCAAAGTCACCAAGGCTGAACTCCAGGAGTTCATCACCCTTTGCTTTGGCGACTGCATCGACACCCTAAACATGCAGGAGACCCAGGGCGATGAAAAGCCAGTGCTTGCTCAGATTGTGTTCTACAGTCCCGAGACAGTTGATGCAGTCCTGAATGGTGGTACGAAGGCTAAGTTCATTGTCAATGGGAATCATGCTTTTGTACGGAAGCTTAAGTGAGATATGCAGCGGACGCTGTATCTCCTGCTCCCCCTTCATTTCCATATGCATGAGTCATCGAGTCTAAGTCAGTCTGTCGGTACAGACTCAAGTGTCAGTCCTTTTTCCTACTCGTATTTAATAAGCAAAACTGAGGCCTATGATGTGCCTCCTTCATACAATAAAAGTATTTATTCTCATGTGTCAATCATTCTACTTCTGCCATATTTTCATTCAGGAACTAAATTAGTAGTGTTGTCCTTCAGGACCGATTAACAAACACAAACGCAATAACAATCAAACACAAACACCAGAATATACCCTGGTTCGGAATGGCCGGGGTGACTAAACCTAATCCAGCAAACCACGACCGATCTTTTATTGAATTGATGCAACCAGAGTCTTCGCCACACCCGTTCGAGCATCGTGCATCCAGCAATTACAAGCTTGTGCCCTCAATCGCTATCTATCGCTCACAACTTCTATCGAGTTCGTAAGAACCCTAAATCCCAATTCTGGGATTTAAACATACACAGCTTAGAGCCTCGCACTCAGGTCCTCTAAGTTTCTAAGGGTTACAAAACGACCCCTTTAGTTCTCAACTATACAAGCCCAACACCTAGCCGTTGGAGTAACGGATTTAACTAACAATTAAATATCTACTCTAAACGACGTCGTCTACTTCAATGGCCTTCAGTCTTCAGTTTGAACTTGCTGATCGAGATGCTCCCTTTGACCTCCGCGATCTCCGCCTTGCTCCGTCGTCTGGCCCGTCCGTCACCTTTGGTTGCTTGTCATGATCTCAGACTCATAATTTACAATCTCCACCTTGAGTCAGAGATCATTCAGATCAGTCGTGGCCGAGCTTCATCAGCCCTTCTCCACCAGCTTTATCAGATCCAAGCAAAAGAGGAATTTAGTGCTCGAAACTGTTTTGGTTAGCATATCAGCTGGGTTTTCTTCGGTGTCAATCTTCACCATCTGCACAGCTCCAGTCTCTATGATGTCCCTCACGAAATGGAGCTTCACGTCGATATGTTTGGACCTCTCGTGGAAGACTTGATGCTTTGACAAGTGTATGGCCCCTTCACTATCGCAGCAGATCTTCACGCAGTCTTGACCTCTTCTCAGCTCAGCCAACACTCCCTTTAGCCAGAGTGCTTCCTTCACTGCTTCGGTCACTGCCACAAACTCTGCTTCAGTTGTCGAAAGAGTCACCATTGCTTGCAAACTTGCCTTCCAACTCACTGCAGTCCCATAGACTGTAAACACATATCCAGTTTGGGATTTCCTGGTATCAATGCTTCCTACAAAATCAGAATCTACATATCCCACCACAGCTTCATTTTCATTGTTAGCTTCACCAAACAATAAACCCTTTCCCAAACACTACAAAGAAAAATGCTTATTATCAATAGCCGATTCTGTTGCTTTTACACTTTTTCCGTAAGAAATATTATTAAAATTGACGAAATATTCCGTTGGAAAGTTGTCGATTATAAGGCTTCGATTTTATCATATCCGTCAATTTTAACATCATTTACAACGGATATTTTTGTTGATTATAATAAATTAAAAGAGTGAAAAAAATCAAGAAAATCGACGCATAATCCGTTGATTTAAAGGTTGTAGCAATTAATTGTATTTACTATTATACCCTTTGCATGATTTACGACGGATTTATTCTGTTGATTTTAAAAGTTGTAGAAAATAAATGTATTTACTATTATACCCTTTTCAATATTTCCGACGGAATTACTGTATTATTTTTGACCAACCTTCTGTTGATTATAAAAGTTTAAATATTCTAAAAAATGCTCAAAACCAACAAACTATTTGTTGGTTTTATTGTTTGTCAATAATATATTCTCAATGCAAATTTAAATTATACCCCCTTAATTAATGTCATCTTAAAAGCCACAGAATATCTGTAAATTTTAATTTGTGAATATTGTAGTGTCATAATTTTTTAATTAATAATAATTTATATAAATATTTTTGAAAACGGATCAAATAAAAACCACGTTTATAAATAAAAACTACAAATCCATACAAATATTGCCACGTGTAAATATCGACCAATCAGAATTCACCCCGTTCGGGGTTCTTTTTGAAACACACGCAGACTTATTTAAAAATACATAAAAGAAAGGAGGGGTATAATCGTCCTAAATATTTGCTACAGTAATGATCAAACGTAAAGATGTTAATGATCAAACTTAAAATTGGTAATGATCAGACTAAAAAAAGATAATGATCAGACTTAAACTAGTAATGATCAGACTTAAATCAGTAATGATCAGACTTAAAAAACAATGATCAGACTTAAACCAGTAATGATCAGACTAAAAAAACAATGATCAGACTTAAAAAAATAATGATCAGACTTAAAAAAACAATGATCAGACTTAAACCAGTAATTTGATCAGACTTAAACCAGTAATTTGATCAGACTTAAAAAACAATGATCAGCTTTAAAATTGATAATGATCAGACTTAAACAGTTAATGATCAGACTTAAAAAAACAATAATCAGACTTAAAAACCAATGATCAACTTTAAAATTGATAATGATCAGACTTAAATAAGTAATGATCAGACTTAAAAAAACAATGATCACACTTAGAAAACAATGATCAGACTTGAAGCAGTATTGATCATACTTATATAGACAATGATCAGACTTAATATTGATAATGATCAGACTTAAATAGACAGTGAATCAGACTTAAAATCGACAATGATCAGACTTAATATTGATAATGATCAGACTTAAATAGACAGTGAATCAGACTTAAAAATAGACAATGATCACACTTAATATTGATAATGATTGGATTCAAAATTGATAATGATCAGACTTAAAATTGACAATGATTGGACTTAAAATTGATAATGATCAGACTTAGAATTGACAATGATCAGACTTAAAATTGATAATGATCAGACTTAAAATTCATAATGATTAGATTTAAAGATGGTAATGATCAGACTTAAAATTGGTAATGATCAGACTAAAAATTGATAATGATCAGACTTAATATTGATAATGATCAAACTTAAAATAGACAATGATCAGACTAAAAATTGATAATGATCAGACTTAAAATTGATAATGATCACACTTAAAATTGGTAATGATGAGACTAAAAATTGATAATGATCAGACTTAAATAGACAGTGATCAGACTAAAAAATAGACAATGATCAGACTTAATATTGAAAATGATTAGACTTAAATAGAAGATGATCAGACTTAAAATTGATAATGATCAGACTTAGAATTGATAATGATCTGACTTAAAGATGGTAATGATCAGACTTAAAATTAAATGAATGATCAGACTTAAAATAGATAATGATCAGACTTAAAGACTTAATGATCAAATTAAAAATAAAATGAATGTTTAAGTCTGGTCATTAACCGTTTAAGTCTGATCATTGTTTTTTAAGTCTGATCATTAACTGTTTAAGTCTGATCATTACTGTTTTAAGTCTGATCATTGGTTTTTAAGTGTGATCAAATTTTTTTTAAAGTCTGATCATTGTTTTAAAGTCTGATCATTAACTGTTTAAGTCTGATCATTAACTGTTTAAGTCTGATCATTGATTTTTTTAAGTCTGATCAGTAACTGGTTTAAGTCTGATCATTATTTTTTAAGTCTGATCATTAACTGTTTAAGTCTGATCATTAATTGTTTAAGTCTGATCATTACTGTTTTAAATCTGATCATTACTGTTTTAATTCTGATCATTGTTTTTAAGTCTGATCATTAACTGTTTCAGTCTGATCATTACTGTTTTAAGTCTGATCATTGTTTTTTAAGTCTGATCAATTTTTTTTAAGTCTGATCATTGTTTTGTAAGTCTGATCATTCACTGTTTAAGTCTGATCATTGTTTTTAAGTCTGATCATTAAATGTGTTAAGTCTGATCATTGTTTTTTAAAGTCTGGTCATTAACTGTTTTAAGTCTGATCATCAAATGTGTTAAGTTTGATCATTGTTTTTTAAGTCTGATCATTACTTGTTTTAAGTCTGATCATTGTTTTTTTAAGTCTGATCATTAACTGTTTAAGTCTGATCATTAACTATTTAAGTCTGATCATTAACTGTTTAAGTCTAATCATTATCAATTTTAAAGCTGATCATTACCAATTTTAAGTCTGATCATTACTGTTTTAAGTCTGATCATTGTTTTTTTAAGTCTGATCATTAACTGTTGAAGTCTGATCATTGTTTTTTAAGTCTGATCATTGTTTTTTAAGACTGATCATTACTATTTTATATGTCTGATCATTTCCAAGTTTAAGTCTGATCATTAACAACTCGAGGACTAAATTGAAAATAACATTATTAGTTTTATACCCCTCCGTGTGGAATGACTATAATACCCCTCAGTGTATTTGTTCGGGATTTCGACTAAATGGGACACATGTCAGCTTAAAATTCGGTTTGTAGTTTTTATATATAAAGTCGATTTGTACCTGAACCGCATTCAATATTTTTTACCATAAATAATTCAAAAAATAAGGTCATTCTAATGAGAATAAAATAAAATAAATTTGTTTGTACTGAAACCATAATAAAGTCACTCCGACAAACGAAAATAAATACATGATGGCCTAGCTAATAATTAAAATGAAAGCGTTGCTTCTAGTTGTGGGTATCTTCAACACCATTAGGAGTCTTGTTGCATTCACTTGTCCACCTATTTGTTTTTCCTGTAACATACATTTAAATAAATTAATTTAGCATAATTTTAAAAATATACATGAAATAGTCTAAAGTCATATGTAAATTACCTTAAGTGAATGATGGACTTTTGAGAAAATACTTTCTAGTGTTGTTACCACTAGTCTCATAACTTCTTCTTTTTTCTCTTTATCGATAGGACCCTCGGAGTTTGAAGTACTTCGACTCATGAAATCTTCAGCCAAGCATTCTACTTGTTCATGTGATACTGGAGATTCTTTGAATAATGCACCCGAACTAGCACTTTGCAAAGTTTCGTTCACAACTTGGAAGAATAGGTCATTTGGAAGGCTGCCATATGTTGATTGCAAGGGTGGATTTGCAGCATCATTTCCATTCAAACAACTTGTCAATAATTCGTTAGCCGGGATGCGCGGTTCACCTAGAATGCGGTTCTTTTTTACTGGTCCTACCGCTTCAATCCACCACTCAAGAGGTTCCTCCTCTTGCTCTCCCAATGTCCGAGACCGCACTTCTTAAAATGATTTGTATCGCTCCTGCATGAGTTAATGCACATATTAAATATGAATGACATGTTAAGATATCTATAAACAAGAAATGACTAATGCTTAGATGATCACTGAGTTAACATGACACAAACAGTAATGGAAAACTAGTCTATTCAACATAAACTATTAGATGGATGATCACTAGTTGACTTTATTGCAAAGATCAATCTCCCTGAGGTCCAAGCAAACAAACACACAAGAGAGACCAAATTAACTATAAAATGCACTTCTCTCAAATCCCATCAAATAATCACACAAGATTAACTATAAAAACGCAGAGAAGGCCAACAATTGCCTAACAATATAGCTTTGGCTGTTGTGAAATTCATTAACCACTTATAGATAAACACAATTAACAATAAAGTTAGAACACATGAAGTAACAAATGAAAACTCACAGCAATTGCTCTCGCTTCTTCTGAAGTATAAGCTTCAGTCCCTTTGTATTTATAAGTGGATTCAAAGAGTTCTAACCGTGTAGGATCACGCTTTCTTTTCTGAGCAAGATCCTGAAATATATATGGACAATATTCAAGTCTAACAGAAAACATGATTATTAAAAATTCTATTTCATGTATGCATATAGTGTCCATCAAATTATTACTTCAAACAAAGTTTTGTGCACATTCAAACTAATTTTTGCAAAAAGTTTCAGGTATACCTTCTTAATTTTTGCGAGAATGTGGAACCAGTACAATGATACAAGACCTTTTTACTTCGATTTCTCTTGTTTATCTGAGACTTGGAAGCATGATCTGATCCTAGAAAATGACTGCATAAAGAGTTCCAAACATCAGTAGAAAAATAAGGTGGCTGCTGATCAATTATTGATTTTCCATTTGTAGCTGCCATCAAGAAAGCTCTTTTTTTTCTTCAGTCTTCATCCCACGCATTCTGTTATCCACATGAGTCAGTACATTCGTGTCTCCTTGACTATTGCTTATTCCGTCTTCATATATGTAGTACCGCTCTATTCAGAAGATTAAAATTACACAACTTAATAGATTGGTAAAAAGGAACATGAAATATCAGCCAAGATTAAAATTACACAAATCAATAGATTGGTAGTACCTCTTTTCAGAGAATTTAACTACACTTCCTACTATGGTATTACCAAGTAAAACATATATGCCATTCAGCCGTATTCCTTTCATGAGCAGTGCACCCTTAGTGATTTTCATAGACCCATTTTCAGCTTTAAAGGTAGATCCCTAATTATCTAGCATGCCAAGGGAAATTAAATTTCTCTTGAGTTCAGGTACATACCTTACCCCAGAAAGAAGCACTTCATGTCCATCTTCCATCCTCAACCTTACTGATCCAATGCCAGTCATGGTGCAGGACTTGTTTTTTCCAAGGTGGACAATTTCTTGCTTCTTTTCTTCCAAATCATGGAACCATGATCTATTTGGTGTCATATGGTAGGAACATCAACTGTCTAGTATCCATTTGGTGCTTGGATCACCATCTATAACTGCTAGGAGATCAGCGCTTTCATATCCATCTTCTACTAGAGCAGCATCAGCATGTTCTTCCTTCTGTCCACCACCATTCTTCTTTCTTTCTGGGCAATCCCTTCTAAAGTGACCTTCCTTGTGACAGAGGTAACATTTGAGCTTCTTTTAATCAGTTCTTTGTGCCTGGAGAATAGTTGGCTTCTTCTGGAATTTGTGCTTGGCACTTTTCTTCTGAAAACTTCACTTAAAATGCTTCCCATGAGCTACCAGCCCATCAACACTATGATGTTCCCTTGAGTGGCATGTATTTGGAAAAATGTCTTTAGACAGTTCGAACAGCTATTCAAGGAGAGTTCGAACGCATCCTGGTTTTCAAGTACAGCGTGGAGCAGACGCAAGGATGTTTTCTGGAAGGTTCTAAAGATTGAAGATCTTTTCGAACTGAAGTCGGCCAGTGAAGATTTCGAGCTTCAGATATTTAGACGAATATCTTCTCATCCGTTTGAAGAAGGATGGCTGACTTATCGTGGAAGGAGTATCAAGATCTTCCCAAAGATTGGATTAAGATATACATCGAATATTTAGGAATATTTTCTAAATATTTGATGAGAATATCTGAAACAGATTTGGATCTCGCCCATGCATATAAATAGAATGCTAGGGCATCCATATCTGTGTCGCATTGTTCGGGACGAACAACTAAAAGTGTGGGGTGATCTGATGGACAATAATTGTATGAATCATAAACACAGTTAAACCCACCAAATTAGACTCCTTGTCTATTTAACTTTTGCTTGTTAGTTTCGATATTTATCTACAGGGTATTTTGAAGTCTAGAGACGATATGAGCTAAAAAGGAGTTTTAAAGCTGAAAATGAATTACAAGTCACTCCAGGACACGACCAGATTCCGACTGTACAACTTTCATGAACCTGACATGGAATCACTCAAAACAAGTCCAACCGAAGAGCAACCAGAGTCAGACCAGAGCTGAAAGGGAGCCGATGGCTTTTGAGAAAAGATCACAAAGCTCACCACTCACCCTCCTCCACCTCACATGGCCGGCGGCTTCATTGGGAAGAGGACATGTGGCCGGCAGCTTTGCCTTGTGCCACCTCACTCCGATGGCTTTTCTCTCCTCCACCCTCCTCTTGCCAAGTGTCTTCTGCTCCTCCACATCTCTTCCTCCCCTTAGCCTATAAATACCCATGCCCTCCTCCTTGTAAATCATCCTCAACACAATCACAAGTCACTTATCTCTCTAGATTCTACAACACAATCCATGTAAACATTTCTCTTTGATATCGAAAGCTTTAAGTTTGTTCTTGAGTACTCTTGCCGGTTCTTGTAGTACTCAAGCTTTTCTTTTACTATTTTTGAGTTTACTCCTGTTGGTTCTTGAGTATTCTCCCTTTACTTTCCTTGTCTTTACTTTCAAAACCTTTACTTTTCCTGTCTTTCAAAACCTTTATTTTACTAAGTACTTAGCTATGATATCCACCTCCATGGGTATTCGTAGCTAAACCCTTCATTCGATTGAAGGGGTGTACTTGTATCGTAAAATGTTTTAGACCCTTCTCTTAGTGCCTCTTTGTGTTCAACTTGTTCTAGGTGCCTTATATTAGGTCAGAACTCCAATGGTTGAGTGGATGCTCGGAAGAGAAAAGCTCTGCCATGGGTTTGTGATCTCCGTGGATAAGTGGAGGCTCGGAAGAGCACAGCTTATCTGTGGAATTCAACCTCTTTAAAACACCATTTGGTTTATCAGGAATGATGATCAAATGGATGCACATACTAGAACAAGAGTTCTTTGTCTTGCAAAAGACTAGACGGTGTGGCAAGTCATGTGCTAGGAATAGCCTTGATTCACTTTTGAACACTTAGTATGATCATTAGAGGTCAATGATAAACGGACTATGATACAAGGCCCCTGATACCGAATCTTTCCTTTAATTGCAATATCACCTGTCACTTTACTTTCGGTACCATATCAACTGCTTAATTTCTGCAAGTCTTGTCCTTCAAGCACCTTAATTTATGCAAGTCTTGTCCTTCAAGCAATTTATTTCTGCAAGTCTTGTCCTTCAAGCAATTACTTTCTGCAAGTCTTGTCCTTCAAGCAATTACTTTCTGCAAGTCTTGTCCTTCAAGCACTTTACTTTTCAGTATTTACTTTCAGTCTCGTATTTACTTTCTTTACTTTCAGTCATTTACTTTTCAGTACTAAAATCACAACCAACCCACGCTACTTTCAGTACTAAAATCACAACCAACCCCCAACTGTCTTACTTTCATCTTAGAAAGAACAACTATCCACTAATTCCCTTGGGTTCGACCCGTACTTACCACTTACTACCCAAAATAGTAAAGTCGCGAGTATCGGAGATATAAATTTATTTTTGCACAGAGAACATCGCACCTTAACGACAGTGCGGTGGGCTCCGTCAAAATTGGCGCCGTTGCCGGGGAGTTAGCTTTCTGATTAGCTGTTCTTCTCTTTTTCTTTTCTCTTTCGAACTCGCTTCTGCACAACCATGTCTCGTGAAGGAACCCACCATAACTATCAGGATGACGATGAGATGAATCTGTTCGATCGAAATAATGAAGCGCCACCACAATTTGTCGATGATCCGGAATAAATCATCCGAAACCGAAGAGCTCGTGATAGGGAGGCCATCCGAAGAAACCAAGAACCACCCGAGGACCAAAATGAAGCTGGTCCGGTGCAACCCCCTTTACCTCCCCTACGCCCTCAACCTCGACAAGTGCCAAGGCAAGAACCTGTCTTGGACGACTACTATGGGAATAACAACTACCGTGAACCTACTATGGGAGAATTGAATGCCCCTGATTTTGAAACGTAGCCGTGGTGCATTCACGAGGGCCCTGAACTAGAATACATTACCATCAACGCGTCAGTGGCCCACAGCTTGCCAAAATTTTCAGGAGCTCATGGAGAATCTGCCACAACTCACCTCCAACGCCTACATGGCATTCGCCAAAATCTAAAGCCCAATCGAGTGAATATAGACAACTTCAAATTGAAAGCATTCTATTTTTCCCTCATTGACTCGGCAAACGACTGGTTCCTTTCATTGCCTTCGGGAAGCATCAGAACATGGGTTCAGATGCAAAAGAAGTTCCTTGATAAATACTACCCAGCAGGAAGAGCAATGCAAGTAAGAAGGCAATTGCAGGACATAAGGCAGGGATCTAATGAAACCATGTACGACTACCTGGAGAAATTCAACCACATGGAGCGAAGCTGCTGCACTCTTGGACTACCCGAGAAGCTCATCATCGAATACCTGATTAATGGATTGACTCCCTTAGACAAAAAGCTCCTTAAAGCTTCAGCTAGAGGATCCGTGATGAGACTATCATTGAGTGGCATAAGGCGACTCATCTCTGACGTTGCTGAAAATGCTCGGTTTACAGAGGAGACCACTCGGCAAGATGAGTTCTCCCGAACAAAAAATGTAGCACGAGCCGAGACGTCAGAAAACTCCATGACAAAAGAGATGAAACAAATGAAAGAAATGATGATGCAAATCCTACAAAGGCAGCCAGTTCAAGTAAAGCCTTGCGAGTTCTGTAGTTCTACGGACCACAAGACTGACGCATGCCCGACGATACTAGTAGAGGACCCGGCAGAAATAAATGCGGTAGGAGGATACCAAGGGTACAATAACAACAGCAATGACAGAGCCAAACCAAGCCAACAGTATGGCCAAGCAACCAACCCGAGCTGGCGAAACAACAGCTATCCTCAGAAGGAAACACAACAAGCTGCCCCTCAACTAGCTCAGTCGTTCTACCAACCTCCACACCGACAGTACAATTAAATCACCCCACCTACGGGTCAGTATCAGCAGAAGGGATCAAACCAATATCAGGCGGGCCCGAGTAATCAGCAAGGACCAAACAAGTGGCTGGAGGACATGATGAAGGAGCTCTCGAGTACTGTGCAACAATCCTCGGGTACTGTGTAGCAATTGTCAGGCACTGTGCAGCAGTTGAGTACTACTGTGCATCAAAACCAGGCGAAAACTGACGGGGCAATTTCAGAATTGACCAAACAAATGTCCCAGCTCGCCACCGCAATGTCCGTGCTCGCAAATGAACCAGGCAAACTACCTTCACAAACAATCCAAAACCCAAAGGCGAATGTCAGCATGATAAGGAAGTCAAACATGAAGGTAGCACTGGAAGAAACAGCACAATCCACAACTTACAAACTTACGAACAAACACTTCACCCGTAGGCACCGTCCTGATTGGAATCAAGAAGAAGACCGACCCAATGATGGCAGAACGTGGGTCACGCATGCTGACAATGGACGTTATACATTCACGGTTAGCATGGCACCTCCACCGATTACACACTTTGACATACCGGCATCTGGCTGGAATGACAATGACTCTAATGGTCTCAGATGGGATTCCCCAACTAACATCTATGCATCAGAGCAAAACATTTACCTAGAAGATTGGGAGTTAAAAGGGGCCGATCATAAAATCCAGAGCCAAAGGATGAGCAGAATGGCCCGATAATGGAAAAATCCCTCACTTCAGATCAAGAGTCACAACCGGAAAGGGTTAAGGACCCAGGGGCCTTCACAGTCACCTGTGGTATTGGTGAAGCCCAAATTCACAAGTGCTTAATCGATCTTGGGGTTTCCGTCAATGCCATGCCTTACTCCTTATATTACTTATTGGGGCTTGCCCATTGAAACCACTGATGGACCATAATTATACGAATCATAAACACAGTTTAACCCACCAAATTAGACACTTTGTCTAGTTAACTTTTGCGTGTTAGTTCCGATATATTTCTACAGGGTATTTTAGAGCTTAGAGAGAATACATGCTAAAGAGGAGCTTTTAAAGCAGAAAAGAAGTTACGAGTCAATCCAAGGTCAAGATCATATGCCGACTGAAGAAATATCAAGGATCCTGACGTTGAATCACTCATAACAAATTATACAGAAGAGGAATCAAGACAGCCCGGGACAAAACACACTGACAGTTTTGTGAAAAGACCACAAAACTGTACAATACTCACATATGGGCAAAGTGACCGGCCACTTGATGAGAAGGTTGCCAAGGGAGGAGCTCCTCCCCTTTCCACCACCCACCACCGGCGGCTTTTAGCCACCATGACCGGCGGCTCCTCCTTGCTCCTCCTCCTCCTCCATGTGTTTCCATCCAAGCCACACATCTCCAAAACTTGCTCTCCACTCCTCCTCCATGGATGATTGCCATGTGGTGGCTCCTCCTTCCTCCTCCTTGGATGATGCCATGTGCTTCCATCTCCACCACCCATCTCCTCCTCCCATGGCTATAAATACAAACCTCCCCTTCACTTGTAACACACACCAAAATGTGGAGAGCTTCCCTTTCTACAAAATCTCTCTAGAGTTTGGGCACTAATCATGTAATATTACTTTGGAAATAAAGGATAGCTCCCTTGGCGCTTCAACGGTTGTAAGTAATTCTTAGTATTTATTCAACTGTTTTTTATTTCCTTAGTTATAATGTTTAGCGCGATGAATAGTAGCTGAACTCTTTATTCGGTTGAAGGTGTGTACTTGTATTATAAATGTTTTAGACTTTACTCTTAGTATACCTTTATGTTCGATACTTGTTCTATGTGCCATATATCAAGTCAGAGTTTCCAAGATTGAGTGCCTGACAAGCAAAAAGCTCTTCCGTGGGAATTCGTGAAGATACTCGGTAAGTGGAAGCTATAACAAGCAAAACTTATCGAGGAGTTCGGCTTATCTTAAAAATCATTTGGAAACTGGACCAAAGGGACCAAATGGATGCACTTACGGCTAAGATACTTCGAAAGGAGGAATTAGTTTTGCTTAGAACAAGTGTTTTAAATGATGTTGCAAGTCTTGTGCTAGGAATAGCCTCGATTCATCTTTGAACATTTAGCATGATCATTTCAAGTGTTCTACACGACGTTGCAAGTCTTGTGCTAGGAATAGCCTCGATTTCGAATGCTTGGTATGGTCATTAGCGGTCAATGATAAACAAATATGATACAAGGCCCTTAAAACCGAATACTTTCCTTACAGTCTATTATTGTAATTTACTTTCAGTTCTCAAATCACACTCAAACTCAACCCCAATCGCATTTAATTTCTGCATAAGCTTCATTAAAGAACAATTAATCCACACTGACTCCCTTGGGTTCGACCCCTACTTACCACTTGCTACCCAGTAGTAAAGTCGCGAGTAGCGGACTTATAAATTTATTTGCACATTCGCTTTAACGACGAGCGGTCTGTCAAATTGGCGCCGTTGCCGGGGAGTTGTGAATCGGAATAGTTGTTCTACTTTGTTTTTTTTCTTTTTCTTTTATCATGCAATTCACTAAGGCATACTACTATGGAATGGAACCTTGGAACAACGAGGAGTTTTCCTCACCATCCGTCGAACTTGAAATCCGTGAGAAGATCAACAACTTGGAGCAATCCCGGGACGAAACATTGGATGAGTACTTATGGTACTTCGATTCCATTGTGACGAGCTGCCCGCACCATGGATTCACCAACTTCGATCTTCAAACAAAGTTTCTATGTGGGATATTGCCACATGAGTGGAAAGGGCTAAATGACGCAGCAGGAGGATCGTTGATGGGCATAACCGTGGATGATCTTTGGATATTAATCAATGATTTGGCCGCAAGGTCAAGACCAAGCCAAGATCAGGCCGAGCCACTCAAGGACGGTATAACGGAGCTGGCATCTAGCATCCAGCAGTTGGAAAACACAATACAACAAATCAGAGCTAAAACTGAATTATGGGCGGCAGAAAAGGAGCTGGCAGCTAACACCCAACAATTGGCCGCAAACATGCAGCAATTGAGTGCCGCGATGCACCAATTCACGGCCGAAACCGATTCAGGAGCAACAGAAAGGACGGCTAAACCCGAGGGGCCGACTGAGGATGAGGACCCACAAATGACCGAAGAAGAACTGCCCCAATCAGACCCGGTCCTTATCACCAATCCATCCGAGGAAATCACTGTCCTAACTGCCGAACCTACAGAAGTCCCGAACCTCACTGCTGAAGCGGCCGAAGAAATCAAGCCAGGCCCGGTACTTGTGCTCGGAGCACCCGAGGAAGTCCCGGACCTCATTGCCGAACTGTCCGAGAAAGACCTAGTCCTCACTGTCGGAGCACCTGAAACAGACCTAGTCCTCATGGTCGAAGTGCCTCAACTTAACCCTTCGCGTTTCATGCCGATCATAACCACCGAAGATCATATAATCAATGATGATGCGGTACAAGGGGAGTTGGAGGCAGAGCATGAGCCAAAAAAGCCGACAAAGGAAATCTCTCTCGTCACAAGCCAAGAAAAACCACCCGGGAACTCAATCATTCCAAGACAACCATTCGTAGCTACCACCAAGAAGAGGCCTCACATGGGAACATGCCTGTGGTCGCCGATGTTTGAAGGCACAAAACCCAACTTCCAAACTCGCGAAAGTGCCAACTATTCAAACATGAAGAAGAGGCAAAGGCATGGGCCGAAAGAATGGAAACCCGGAAGGAGAAACAAGAAAGCACGACTCAATGGACCAGCAGCTATGGTCAAAGAAGCCTCACCCTCTCAGAGAAAAAGGACAACTGAGAAGAAATTTGACCTCAAGCACCCATGGGATCCCTACTTATGATCCAGGAATGAGGTATCGTCGAGCCAACGACGTTAAACAAAGGCACTGGTCGGGAGGTAACCCGACACTATCTTACTTTCTGTCATTTTATTTTCTGTCATTTTATTTTCTGTCATTTAGTTTTTTCAATAAGTTGCTCTCACCCACTTGGTGCATAGAAGAAATGACTATTCAGGAATCGGACTTGGGTGCAACATTAGGCCAGATAGGGCTACGCTCAGAGTTCAAGGCCCCAGCCGAACTCCCTCGATTATCCAGCCTCGTGCCATGTCGTTCACTCGACACCTTAAAGGGAGTTCTGTCTTTCCTTTTCCTTAATAACATTTCCTTCTCGTATAACATCTGCTTGCATGGCTTTTGAACTCAGTCTTGCTGAAAGGCACGACTTCGTTCAGAAGTGTGGGGTGAGAACCACCTGTATATATTAGTTAATAAATAATATCTTTTTGAAAAATATGAACTTAAGAATGTGAAAAAGATAAATCATAATTCATGCATTAACCTTGTGAAAATTCAACTGTTTAAAAACTTAGAATGTAACTTTTCATTTGTCCTTTGTGCTAAGATAACTAGGGATGTGTAGTTGATATAAACTGCCCTAGAGAGGCTTGGCAAGCAATTAAAGGATCAGATCAAACTATATGGTTTTCGAAGTCAGTGGAGGCTGCACTTCGGGTTTTCAATGAAGATTGAAGTCATCTCCGCCATGCAGTGTTTATGCAAAAGGCGAGGACGGGAATCAGACCGTCCTATCTCCGGTCAAAGTAGCCGAGAAAATAGATGAGCGACCCTCATCTTGACCCGCGCGAAACGACAGTCAAAGTAGCCGAGAAAATAGATGAGCGACCCTCACCTTGACCCGCGCGAAACGGCAAAAACGAGAGGAGCGGGGAGGTATTTCCATAGGCTTGCGGGCGATGATTGGACCTCCCAAAAGAAAGGCTTGAGAAAATGGACTTGCAAGCCACAAAAAGGCAAAAAGCTCGAAGAAGCAAATCAAGAGGCCAAAGGCCCAAAATTGTGAAGGTTTTAACCGAACAAAAAGTGAAGTACTCAAAGAGTCAAATCAAAGGCCAAAGGCCAATTCACTACAAAAGCAGTCCCTCGCAAAAAGAAAATCAAAGTACTCAAACCATTGAAACCCGAACCGAATCACGTGCTAGAGAAAGCTACCAGAAAACCATATAGTGCGAGACGATCCCGAGATTGCAGTCCAGGAGCTTAAAAAAGGGCTATCTCCCGAGACATCCAATATAATTTGCATCTCAGCACGGAGGTACAAGTATTAAGTTTCTTCTATTTATTTACACAGTTTAATTTGGTAATAAGTAGTAATGCATGAGTTAGGATAAATCTAGTTCATAGTCTCACTTTCATATTCAAAGTTTTTACATGGATTGTGTGCACGCCCTTGAATAGCATTGTTCGGGACGAACAACTAAAAGTGTGGGGTGATCTGATGGACCATAATTATACGAATCATAAACATAGTTAAACCCACCAAATTAGACACTTTGTCTAGTTAACTTTTGCTTGTTAGTTCCGATATATTTCTACAGGGTATTTTAGAGCTTAGAGAGAATACATGCTAAAGAGGAGCTTTTAAAGCAGAAAAGAAGTTACGAGTCAATCCAAGGTCAAGATCATATGCCGACTGAAGAAATATCAAGGATCCTGACGTTGAATCACTCATAACAAATTATACAGAAGAGGAATCAAGACAGCCCGGGACAAAACACACTGACAGTTTTGTGAAAAGACCACAAAACTGTACAATACTCACATATGGGCAAAGTGACCGGCCACTTGATAAGAAGGTTGCCAAGGGAGGAGCTCCTCCCCTTTCCACCACCCACCACCGGCGGCTTTTGGCCACCATGAGCGGTGGCTCCTCCTCCTCCTCCTCCATGTGTTTCCATCCAAGCCACACATCTCCAAAACTTGCTCTCCACTCCTCCTCCATGGATGATTGCCATGTGGTGGCTCCTCCTTCCTCCTCCTTGGATGATGCCATGTGCTTCCATCTCCACCACCCATCTCCTCCTCCCATGGCTATAAATACAAACCTCCCCTTCACTTGTAACACACACCAAAATGTGGAGAGCTTCTCTCTCTACAAAATCTCTCTAGAGTTTGGGCACTAATCATGTAATATTACTTTGGAAATAAAGGATAGCTCCCTTGGCGCTTCCACGGTTGTAAGTAATTCTTAGTATTTATTCAACTGTTTTTTATTTCCTTAGTTATAATGTTTAGCGCGATGAATAGTAGCTAAACTCTTTATTCGGTTGAAGGTGTGTACTTGTATTATAAATGTTTTAGACTTTACTCTTATTATACCTTTATGTTCGATACTTGTTCTATGTGCCATATATCATGTCAGAGTTTCCAAGGTTGAGTGCCTGACAAGCAAAAAGCTCTTCCGTGGGAATTCGTGAACATACTCGGTAAGTGGAAGCTGTAACAAGCAAAACTTATCGAGGAGTTCGGCTTATCTTAAAAATCATTTGGAAACTAGACCAAAGGGACCAAATGGATGCACTTACGGCTAAGATACTTCGAAAGGAGGAATTAGTTTTGCTTAGAACAAGTGTTTTAAATGATGTTGCAAGTCTTGTGCTAGGAATAGCCTCGATTCATCTTTGAACATTTAGCATGATCATTTCAAGTGTTCTACACGACGTTGCAAGTCTTGTGCTAGGAATAGCCTCGATTTCGAATGCTTGGTATGGTCATTAGCGGTCAATGATAAACAAATATGATACAAGGCCCCTAAAACCGAATACTTTCCTTACAGTCTATTATTGTAATTTACTTTCAGTTCTCAAATCACACTCAAACTCAACCCCAATCGCATTTAATTTCTGCATAAGCTTCATTAAAGAACAATTAATCCACACTGACTCCCTTGGGTTCGACCCCTACTTACCACTTGCTACCCAGTAGTAAAGTCGCGAGTAGCGGACTTATAAATTTATTTGCACATTCGCTTTAACGACGAGCGGTCTGTCAACCACCAAGGTCAAATATCGAGTTGGGAGATAAATCATGTATCCGACCGGTTGGAGTGCTTGAAGATCTAATACTCCATGTGGGAGAGCTCGTCGTTGCTGCAGACTTTTATGTAATACAAACGGGAGAGACCAGCAAAGACGACCCTCCAACACTTATTTTGGGACGACCTTTTCTCTACGCCACCAAAGCATGGATCGACATGGGAAAGGGCTTGTTATCACTAGCATTTAACGGCAAAATTTCAGATTTCTACATCGATAATTATGATGGCCGCCCAAGGACAAGGAAACCACTAGACATTGTACCTATCTCGGATCTCAGAACACAGATTTCTGACCTGCCAATAGAGACCGTAAGAGTAACAAGACCAGCAGCTATGGTCAAAGGTCCCTCGCCTCCTCAGAAACAATGGAAGGAGAAACCACCAAAACCATGGAGTTCTAACCCAAGCACATCATCTCACAAGAAATCAAGAAAAGTCAAGGCTAGAATCAACGCAGGAGCTGCGGCAAAATTCAACCTGAGCCGCCCATGGGATCCAAACCTGTGATCCCCATGCGTCGAGCCAACGACGTTAAACAAAGGCACTGGTCGGGAGGTAACCCGACACCTATCTTACTTTCAGTCATTTATTTTTTGTCATTTAATTTTTACCGCAAGTCGCTCTCACCCATTTTTTGTATAGAAGGAATGTCTAATATGTAGGAATCGATTTTTGGAGCAAGATCAGATCAGCCAGGCAGCTTCCGAGAAATTACCGGGCCTGCGCTGAGAGTTTAAGGCCCCAGCCAAACTCCCTCGATTATTCAGCTCCGAGGCATGTCGTTCCACGACACGACACAATAAAAGGGAGTTCAGTTCTTCCCTTTTCCTTAATGTGATTTCCTTCTCTTGTATATATTTGCATGACTTTTGAACTAAGTCGTGCTGAAAGGCACGCCTTCATTCAAAAGTGTGGGGTGAGAACCACCTTTGTATATAGTTAATTAACATGTTTTCTGTTTTTCCTTTTCCCTTAATATTATCTTTTTGAAAATATGAACTTGAGAATGTGAAAAAGATAGATCTAAATTCATGCATTTACCTTGTGAAAATTCAACTGTTTAAAAACTTAGAATGTAACTTCTCATTTGTCCCTTTGTGCTGAGATAAACAGGGGATGTGGAGTTGATTTAAACTGCCCTAGAGAGGATTGGCAAGCACTCGAAGGATCAAATCTAACTATATGGTTTTCGAAGTCAGTGGAGGCTACACTTCGGGTTTCAGTGAAGATTGAAGTCATCACCGCCATGCAGCGTTTATGCAAGAGGCGGGACGGGAATCAAACCGTCCTATCTCTAGTCCTAGTAGCCGGGAAAATAGATGAGCGACCCTCATCTTGACACGCGCGAAACGGTGAGGATGAGAAAGAGCGGGGAGGTATTTCGATATGCTCGCGGGCGATGATTGGACCTCCCAAAGAAAAGCTGAGAAAATGGACTAGCAAGTCACAAAGAAGCAAAAGCTCAAAGAATCTAATCAAAGGCCAAAGGCCAAAATTATGAAGGTTTTAACCGAAACAAAAAGTGAAGAAACTCCAATTCAACATCAAAGGCCAAAGGCCAAAGGCCAAAGGCCGATTCACTACAGAAGCTGTCCCTCGCCAAAAAGAAATCAAAGTGCTCAACTCAGAGAAACCCGAACCAAATCACGTGCTAGAGAAAGCTACAAGGAAACCATATAGTACGAGTCGATCCCGAGAATGCAGTCCAGGAGCCGGAAAAGGGCTATCTCCCGAAACATCCGAATTAATTTGCATCTCGGCGCGAAGGTACAAGTATCAAGTTTCTTCTAAGTATTTACACGGTTTAGTTTGGTAATAAGTAAGTAATGCATGAATTAAGATAAATCTAGTCCCACAGTCTCACTTTCATATTTAAAAGTTTACTTTGATTGTGTTCCGCCCTTAATAGCATTGTTCGGGACGAACAACTGAAAGTGTGGGGTGATCTGATGGACCATAATTGTATGAATCATAAACACAGTTAAACCCACCAAATTAGACTCCTTGTCTATTTAACTTTTGCTTGTTAGTTCCGATATTTATCTACAGGGTATTTTGAAGTCTAGAGACGATACGAGCTAAAAAGGAGTTTTAAAGCTGAAAATGAATTACAAGTCACTCCAGGACACGACCAGATTCCGACTGTACAACTTTCATGAACCTGACATGGAATCACTCAAAACAAGTCCAACCGAAGAGCAACCAGAGTCAGACCGGAGCTGAAAGGGAGCCGATGACTTTTGAGAAAAGATCACAAAGCTCACCACTCACCCTCCTCCACCTCACATGACCGGCGGCTTCATTGGGAAGAGGACATGTGGCCGGCGGCTTTGCCTTGTGCCACCTCACTCCGATGGCTTTTCTCTCCTCCACCCTCCTCTTGCCAAGTGTCTTCTCCTCCTCCACATCTCTTCCTCCCCTTAGCCTATAAATACCCATGCCCTCCTCCTTGTAAATCATCCTCAACACAATCACAAGTCACTTATCTCTCTAGATTCTACAACACAATCCATGTAAACATTTCTCTTTGATATCGAAAGCTTTAAGTTTGTTCTTGAGTACTCTTGTCGGTTCTTGTAGTACTCAAGCTTTTCTTTTACTGTTCTTGAGTTTACTCCTGTTGGTTCTTGAGTATTCTCCCTTTACTTTCCTTGTCTTTACTTTCAAAACCTTTACTTTTCCTGTCTTTCAAAACCTTTATTTTACTAAGTACTTAGCTATGATATCCACCTCCATGGGTATTCGTAGCTAAACCCTTCATTCGGTTGAAGGGGTGTACTTGTATCATAAAATGTTTTAGACCCTTCTCTTAGTGCCTCTTTGTGTTCAACTTGTTCTAGGTGCCTTATATTAGGTCAGAACTCCATTGGTTGAGTGGATGCTCGGAAGAGCAAAGCTCTGCCATGGGTTCGTGATCTTCCGTGGATAAGTGGAGGCTCGGAAGAGCACAACTTATCTGTGGAAGTCAACCTCTTTAAAACACCATTTGATTTATCAGGAATGATGATCAAATGGATGCACATACTAGAACAAGAGTTCTTTGTCTTGCAAAAGACTAGACGGTGTGGCAAGTCATGTGCTAGGAATAGCCTTGATTCACTTTTGAACACTTAGTATGATCATTAGAGGTCAATGATAAACGGACTATGATACAAGGCCCCTGATACCAAATCTTTCCTTTAATTGCAATATCACCTGTCACTTTACTTTCGGTACCATATCAACTGCTTAATTTCTGCAAGTCTTGTCCTTCAAGCACCTTAATTTCTGCAAGTCTTGTCCTTCAAGCACCTTAATTTCTGCAAGTCTTGTCCTTCAAGCAATTACTTTCTGCAAGTCTTGTCCTTCAAGCAATTACTTTCTGCAAGTCTTGTCCTTCAAGCAATTACTTTCTGCAAGTCTTGTCCTTCAAGCACTTTACTTTTCAGTATTTACTTTCAGTCTCGTATTTACTTTCTTTACTTTCAGTCATTTACTTTTCAGTACTAAAATCATAACCAACCCACGCTACTTTTAGTACTAAAATCACAACCAACCCCCAACTGTCTTACTTTCATCTTAGAAAGAACAACTATCCACTAATTCCCTTGGGTTCAACCCGTACTTACCACTTACTACCCAAAATAGTGAAGTCGCGAGTATCGAAGATATAAATTTATTTTTGCACAGAGAACATCGCACCTTAACGATAGTTGGACCGACCACTTAAGGAAGGGAAGCTGGAACAGAAGGTACACTTTTAGAAGATGAATATTTTTAAATAGTTTGGAGATCTTTTTCGTGCCGTTATGAGGAAAAAGGAGATTTTCTCGAAGGCTCAGTTTGGGAAGTTGAAAAGGCTAAACATGATTTGAAAATCAAAATTACTTCATCTGCTGCTCTTGCTCTCTCGTTTGAAACCCTAACGCAGCCGACCCTCGCGATTTCTTCCAAAGCTTCATCTTTTCCGCAACAATGGTTAACACCAGGAAGACCTCCAAGTCAGTTATCAAGATGTCATCGGAAACAAAGAAGATGGACAAGAAACCGTCCGATGCTCTGGCGGCAAAGCCTCAAATTCCAAAATCGACGAAGTCGAAGATACCGATGAAGAAAAAGGCGTCGCCTTTGGTCGCTGAAACTATGGCATTGCCTGGTGTCAAAATTTCTGAGGAAGAAGCAGTTTCTTCAAACCCTAGAGTTGGGGCGGTGGAGAGAAAAGGTCCAGAACCTGCTGCAAAGCAGAAGGAAGTGCCTTCGCAACCAGCGGAGAAAAATACTAATCAAACTAGTGCTAGTTCGACACCAACAAGTCTCACTCCTCCACCTGCTATGTTCTAGTCTGAGGTAATCTCAAACCCTAATGCTCGATTTGTTACCTCTGTACCTGTAGAAGATGCGGTTATTGAAAATAAGATGATGGAAAGAGAAGTGGTTGTTGGGGTTGATAAGAGTGCTGAAGCCAGTAAGGCTGTGATTAATAAGGATGCTGTCAAGGTTGTGAAAGAAGGCTCATCAACCATGCCTGTGTCCAAGGCACCCGCTGGACCAAGTGTGTGGAGAGACAAGGTACATGCATCAGGCTATGTAAGGCCTTAAGGGCGTCGCGGGAAAGTGGTCTCTCGAAGAAAAGGCTCACCAAGGAAGTTTTTAGCTAAGATCTCTGCTGTGAGAGGCCATCAGGTCGATATGTCAACGTCTGAAACTGTTCCTCCCCTCGAAAACCCTGGCAAGCGAAAGGTGGTTCTGAATGAAGGTGCTAAAGAAGGTTCAGAAGAGCTGGCTGTAGGTTCAGTATGAGAGCAGATAGCTAAACAAGTTGCTGATAATCCTGCTGAGTCAGACCCATCCGATAAAGATGATGATCTTGACAAGATTTACAAGGACATAGATGAGGTGGTCCAAGAATTGCAAAAGAAGGAGGTTCCAGTGCCTATTGTGGGAAGACCAGATCAGTCTTCAGAAGTTCAGGACGTAGGGGTTAAAGATTTAGCATCTTTCAACAATTCCTCTACTGCGAAGGAGGCAAGTGTTCCAGCAAATGATGTGGCTGGTAGTCAGCAGGGGGTTGAGACAGTCGTTCCCCTAGAATCCTCTGCCCCTGAGGCAGCATCAGTGGAGGAGACACTTGAAGCTCCGGTTAATATGGAAGCTGGACTACATGGTGATCATATGAAGGATAAACGTATGGAAGTGGAGCTCCCAGCCATTCCTAACGCAGTTATAGAGGATGCTGCTCAGGCAGTTCTCAAGGCAGTCACCCTCTCAGATGATGATCAAGATTCTGTCCCTCCTGCTGAACTCAAGAATACAAAGAAAGTAAAAAGTAAGAAGAAGGTTCTGTTTCAAAATCCAGGTGAACAAGAGGTCGCCAGCAAAGCAGAAGGAAACTAATGTGCAGGGGGGGCAGATGTCTCCAAGAAAAGAAAACGTGAGTTTCCAATACCCGTTTCAACAGATGCTAGCCAATGTAAAACAACCAACCCCGCTTTAACAGATGCTCCAGATGGAATTGTCAAGAATGGTATATGGATCGTTAATAAGGATGCAACAAAGAAGTGGAAGTCTGTTCTGAATAGAAAGATTATTCCAGAAAAGCTACTTAAAGAGAAACGTTATAACGGAAAGGAGGTTGTCAATGTACTGAAGCAGACATGCCTGATAGGGACCGTGACCAAGAGCAAACCGTTCAATGACCAGCTGGTTCGTGAAGCAATAGCCAACCTTCCACCATAGTTTGGTATAGTTGGTGACAAGGACTATGGGGTAGTCTACGTTCGAGGAAGAAGAATTGGAATCAACCCTCTTCTCATCAACACTTATTTCCAGATGGATGATCTAGAAGTTGATGATGAGGAGCTTGACTATGACAAGATAGCTGACACTATTACTGCAGGTTCATTCCCTTAGTGGCCGGAGACTTCTGCTATTCCTACGGCAGATCTGAAAACCTTCTACTCAATGGTCTTTTTCATTGCCATTGCCAATTGGATGCTGACGGAGCCCACTGCACTGTCGTTAAGGTGCAGTGTTCTCTGTGCAAATAAATTTATATTTTCCGCTACTCGCAACTACACTACTGGGTAGCAAGTGGTAAGTAGGGGTCGAACCCAAGGGAATTAGGAGGATACATTGTTCTTTGTGGGATTTGTACAAGATGGGAGCGTTTTTAGGTTTGATTGAGATTTTAGCGGTTATGACTAAGTGACTTTTTTGGTTGTTTTTGGTTTTGAGTGCGGAAAAGTAAATTACAGAAAAGTAAATACAGAAAAGTAAAAAGAAAGACTTACAGTGGGTGATGCGTGATTTGCAAGTCCTCCGGTAGATGAGCGGTTGGTGATTGCAGATGATCGAGCAATTTATAAAAGTAAATACAGGGGGTTTTGAAATTCAAGGAAAACATTCGGTTTCAGGGGCCTTGTATCATAGTTGTTTATCATTGACCGCTAATGATCATACTAAGTGTTCAAAGATGAATCGAGGCCATTTCTAAGCGCAAGACTTGCAACATCGTTTAAAACACTTGTTCTACTTAAGACTAATTCCTCCTTTCGAAGTATCTTAGCCTTATGTGCATCCATTTGATCTTCTGTTACGATTTCCCAAAATGGTTTTTAAGATAAGTCGAACTCCTCAGATAAGTTTTGCTTGTTACAGCTTCCACTTACTGAGTATGTTCACGAATTCCCACGGAAGAGCTTTGCTTGTTACAGCTTCCACTCAACCTTGGAAATTCTGACTATATATGGCACATAGAACAAGTTTTGAACACAAAGATGCACTAGGTGTAGGGTCTAAAACATTTTACAATACAAGTACACCCCTTTAACCGAATAAAGAGTTTAGCTACGAATATCCATGGAAAAGGACATCATAACTAAATACTCGGGGGTTTTTGAAAACAGTAAGAGGAGAGGGGGTGGAATACTCAAGAACCAACAGGAGTATTCCTAATTCCTACTGAATACTCAAGAATCAACAGGAGTATTCTCTACAGTATTATAATACTCAAGAACGACAGGAGTATTATAATTTCAAACCGTTATAATACTCAAGAACCGATAAGAGTATTATTTCATAAACCAAACTTACAAAGTAACACAAACTTAGAGAGAGAGAAGTGAAATGTTGATTTTTGGATGATGAAATGAGGAGGAGGAGCTCTCCTTTTATAGCCAAAAGGGGAGGAGATGGGTGGTGGAGATGGTGGCATGTGGCTTTGCATCCAAGGGTGGAGGAGGAGGGGAGGAAGATGTGGTGGTGGAGCCAACACATGTCACATTCCCATGGTGGCACAAAGAGCCGCCACCCCCTTGTCTTCTTCCTCCAAAGCCGCCGCCCATGTGGCTTGCAAGGAGAGGAGGAGGGGTGTTTGTGAGGGAGGAGCCGCCGGTCCCACAAGGAGGAGAATGGTTGTGAGTTTTGTGCAGTCTTTTCCCAAAACTATCAGTCCAATTTTGCCCCGGCCTGACTTTGGTTTTTCCTCGGTTGGATTTGAATTGAGTAATTCAATGTTAGGATCTTGAGATTTCTTCGTTCAGCGTCTGATCTTGACCTTGGAATGACTCGTAATATCTTTTCAGCGTAAAATCCTCTCCTAGCGTGTTTTCTCTCTAAGCACCAAAATACCTTGTAGAAATATACCGGGACTAACAAGTAGAAGTTAGATAGACAAACAGTCTAATTTGGTGGGTTTTACTGTGTATTTGATTCATATAATTATGGTCTATCAGATGCCGACCTCTCATCGTTCGACAGTCAGCAAGGACCTGGCACAGCTGCTCTATCAGATTGGGAACAAAATGCAGTTTAATCTGGGCAGAGTCATGTTCAAACAGATTACGGATAATGCCACATCATCACGAAGCCTTCATCAGATTATGTTCCCGTCCCTCATATATGAACTGATCCTCAATCGGGCTCTAGAATTGAAGTCTCCTCATGATCGTCTCTCAAAGGCCCCGTAAAAATTCATCGTGGATCATAAACTCTTTAAGGGTTGCCATAAGAATGATCTCCATGACTCGGGACAGAAGAGGAAAGACATCCCAGAATCGTCAAGGAGAGGAGCTAATGGGGGATTGAGGATGGCTCGGACTAGGCAAGACTCACTTCTGAAAGAACTGGAGATCATCCTCACCATTGACAAGGAACAACGTACACGTATCAACAACTTGGTGCGCATGCTTTGCTACCCCAGTGATGAAGAAGAAGAAGATGATGCGGCAACTGGTAGTGACTTTGATGATCTCTCGTCTGCATAAAGGTCCACACCTACAAACTCCTTAAACTTTTTTTAACATTCGTATTGCTTGTGCTTGTTCTGGCACATTTTTTCGTACTGTTTGATCCGAGATTTGACCCCTTGCCAGTTTATGGCAAAAAAGGGGAGTATTTTGAGGTGGCCAATTTTTGTTCCCTCAAGTATGTCTAAAGTCTAGATAGTTAGATAGATCTAAGTCATCTAGTAGATTTGGTTTTGCCAAAATGCCAAGGGGGAGATTGATGTTCCCTTGAGTGGCATGTATTTGGCAAAACGTCTTTAGACAGTTCAAACAGGTGTTCAAGGAGAGTTCGAACGCATCCTGGTTCTCAAGTACAGCAAGGAGCAGACGTAAGGATGTTTTCCGGAAAGTTATAAAGATCAAAGATCTTTTCGAACTGAAGTCGGCCAGTGAAGATTTTGAGTTCAAATATTCAGACAAATGTCTTCTCATCCGTTTAAAGAAGTATGGCTGACTTTTCGTGGAAGGAATATCAAGATCTTCCCAAAGATTGGATTAAGATATACATCGAATATTTAGGAATATTTCCTAAATATTTGATGTGAATATCTGAAACAGATTGGATCTCGCCCATGCATATAAATAGAATGCTAAGGCATCCATATATGCGTCTCTTTTAAAAAGAAAATATACACGAGTGCATGTTGCCGATCAGAGAAGAAAAAAGCGACGGCCGACTGTTCTTTCCCCACTGGAAAAACATTGGCGCTGACAAAGCCTGTTCAGTGTGCTGTTCAGGTTGTCCGAGATTGAGCTTACCGCTGCACACTCCAAGTGATCACAACCGGCTTTCAGGAGAAAGTCACCAAGCTTCGGGAGAAGATCGAGCACGTTCGGACAAGGTGTTCGGATGAAGGGGATCGAGGAGGAGCCGAGATCATAAATCTGATTGAGGTAGTGATTGAGGCTAGGCATCTTAATTCGGGAGATTGTAAGAGTAAGTCCACGAATAGCTCTGTACTGTTCAATAAAGATTTATATCCTTTTAGGTGTGGGAAACCCCCAAGAGTAGGCGTAGCTGAACTGGGTATCATTCTGTGTGTGCTCCTACCTTGTTCTGCTTGCTGCACTGTTCCAAAGGGGTTCAAGGTCTGTCTCAAACAGTCCCTTGAACAATAGCTTGAACAGGTTATAGTATTTCACACTATCATGGTTGGCTATGGACTCAATCTGTTTAGACTTCAGGGCTGCTAGGACCTCCTCCATGGACAATGTTTCTCCAGCATACTTCATTGTTTCCATTAGAGTAGAGTATTCTGGGGGGGCAGGGCCTTCAAGATCATAATTGTCTGATCTTCGTCCTCCACCTTCTCTTTTATATTCTCAAGATCAATAATAATCTTGGCGAAATCATCCAGAAATTCTTCATTCGGCTTGCTATTGTCCATCTTGAATCCGAACAGTTTTCCCTTCAAGTAGATCTTGTTTGTTAGAGTCTTTATCATACACAAAGACTTGAGCTTCGTCCAAATCCTAGCCGCAGTTTTCTCCCTCGACACCTCCCTTAACACCTTATCATCAAGATGCAAGACCAGAGTACTGTACGCCAATTCTATAGCCTCCTCCTTGTCCTCTTGAGACATTGAAGCAGGTAACTTGTTCTCACTTTTCAACGCCTTCGATACTTTCATCTGGCACAGAATCGCCTGCATTCTCGTTTTCCAGAGCGAGAAATCCCCCTTCCCATCAAACCTTATCATTCCTGACTTTAGTCGATGTCATTGCGCTGCTTTCAGCTCTTGATACCAATTGTTGTTCTTTAGGACCGATTAACAAACACAAACGCAATAACAATCAAGCACAAACACCAGAATTTACCCTGGTTCGGAATGGCCGGGGTGACCAAACCTAATCCAGCAAACCACCATCGATCTTTATTGAATTGATGCAACCAGAGTCTTCGCCACACCCGTTCGAGCTTCGTGCGTCCAACAATTACAAGCTTGTGCCCTCAATCGCTATTTATCGCTCACAGCTTCTATCGAGTTCGTAAGAACCCTAAATCCCAATTCTGGGATTTAAACATACCCAGCTTAGCGCCTCGTAGTCAGGTCCTCTAAGTTTCTAAGGGTTACAAAATGACCCCTTTAGTTCTCAACTATACAAGCCCAACACCTAGCCGTTGGACTGACGGATTTAACTAACAGTTAAATATCTACTCTAAACGACGATGTCTGCTTTAATGGCCTTCAGTCTTCAGTTTGAACTAGCTGATCGAGATGCTCCCTTTGACCTCCGCGATCTCCGCCTTGCTCTGTCGTCTGGGCCGTCCGTCACCTCTGGTTGCTTGTCTTGATCTCAGACTCATATTTTACAAGTAGAATTCATAATTTGTGTGTTTCATGTCAATACTAATCTTCTCTGTGCCATTCAAGAGACGTATTCCCGGTATCTATATCTAAGAAAATGTTATATAGTTTGATTTATCGGTAAATTTACCGTTTGTTCGTTAATTCATGTATATTTAGTAAGTTCGCTTTGAAACTACTCCAGCCTTCGTTTTAAATTACATCTACACGATTATATTCATTAAATTTCGTATAGTTTGTCCAAGAAAACTATTGAAAACTTTCTTTTCATGGATCCAAAAATATCATCAAGTATGAATTATCATCACATTCATACTAGTACCTGATAATATATGAACACAAATCTGACCTGGAAGTATTTCCAAGGTATTTCATACCCGTTCCGAGCCCGACTTAGCCAAAAATTTAAAGGGTATAAAGGGCCTTAGGACTTGTGAAATTTCAGTGAACCCGACCCGCGCCCAACCCCTATTTGTTTTGCTATTTGTTCAGGTTAGGGTTCTGTAAACTGAGGTTCGTGTTTACTATATATGGCCCCAACCCGGCCCATTGCTGATCTCGATGCTTAAACTCTCTCGAGATTTTTTTTGATACAGCCAAAGATTGGCAAGAAAACAAATGTTGAGTTGCAAGCGGAATTGATCGAAGCACTCAATGGATCGAAGAAACGAAAAAGAAAACACGACACAAGCAATAACCGTGGTTCGGGACCTTTTGTTCCTACTCCAGCACCAATATGAGAGTTTTTATTAAGCCAAATGGCAATTGAACGTACAGAGACGATTGTAACAATCCCTTGAACGAAATACAACAATTGGAATGAATCGAATTTGCCAGAGAATGAAATCCCGAAATCGGAGCTCAAGAACCCTAATTTTGGATTACCAGAAAAACTGAATCTGAGAAGAGAGGAAATGAGACGTTGAAGACGAGCCAAAATGACTTTGTTTAAATACACTCACGGACTCGGCCAGAATGACGACGTTCGCACGCTCCTCTTCGCGCTCGAGTAAAACGCCAGCGTTTTCCTTACGCGCGAACCCAGCATTTGTCCACAGCCCCGAACGACGTCGCAGCCTGAGAAACCAAATAACCTGATTTCTTTTGTAATTCTCAGCCTCCCTTTCCTGCAAACTTAAACCCAGCAAAACAACACTTCAACCACACTAAAACTTCAACACATATAATCCCACCATTTGCTTAACAAATACCAGTCAACATAAATGAGGATCAACTTTTACAATCTCCACCTTGATCTTCCATTTACCTTGACTTATCCATTACCCTCTTGTATTGGCTCCCTACAGCTAGACTAATCAGCCATGTGAATTAGGTTCGGGCAAAGCCTGAATTTGTCCCAATTCACTGGTTTAGTCAACATATCCGCAGGATTGTCCTCGGTTGGAATTTTCTCAATACTTACCTCACCTGATTCCACAAAGCTCCTCACAAAATGCATTCTTATATCAATGTGCTTTGACCTTTCATGGAAAACCTGGTGTTTAGACAAGTGAATGGCTCCCTGGTTGTAATAGAAGACCTTGACAGTTCTTTGAACTAACCCAAGCTCACTCAGCAACCCTCTCAGCCACAAAGCTTCTTTAACAGCCTCAGTTATGGCAATATATTCTGCCTCTGTTGTAGACAAGGCCACCACTGATTGAAGAGTTGCCTTCCAGCTTATTGCAGTACCAAACACTGTAAAAACAATACCAGACTGGGACTTTCTTGTATTTATACTTGCAACATAATCTGAATCACAATACCCAATAATAATCTCTGATTCATCCTTAGATCCACCATAGAGAAGACCCTTCCCAGAACTACCTCTTGAGTATCTTAAGATCCACTTGACTGCATGCCAATATTCTTTACCAAGAGATGCCATAAATCTACTTACCAGACTGACATCATAAGCCAAGTCAGGCCTGGTGCAGACCATGGCATACATGAGTGACCCAACAGCACTAGAATAGGGAACATCTTCCATTTGCTTCTTTTCTTCATCAGTTTGAGGATTCTGCAGTCTATGTAACTTGAAATGCAGAGCCATTGGTGTTAATACAGATTGTATTGCTCATCCCAAACTTGGTTAGCACTTTCTCTAGATAGTCTTGCTGACTTAAGAACAAGGTCCTTTTGGCCCTATCTCTGATTATTTGCATACCAAGAATCTTCTGAGAAGATCTCAAATCTTTCATTTCAAAGGTTGAATTAAGCTGATTCTTCAACTGCCTAATCTTCCCCTTATTTTTACAGGCTATCAACATGTCATCTACATATAAGAGTAGGTATACTCTATCTTCTGCCTTTTCTGCGTTGTTCACATAAATGCACCAATCATATGCAGACCTCAAATAACCTTGACTGATCATAAATTCATCAAATCTTCTATACCACAATCTTGGAGACTGTTTAAGACCATATAGTGACTTCTTGAGCAAACCGACTATTTCTTCCCTATTCCCAACTATAAAACCATCAGGCTGCCTCATATAAATTTCCTCATCGATTTTCCCATGAAGAAATGCAGTCTTCACATCTAATTGTTCCAACTCAAGATCAAACTCAGCTACCATTGACAAAACAACTCTGATAGACCTATGTTTCACAACTGGACTGAAGATTTTAGTAAAATCTATACCTTTCTCTTTGTGTGAATTCCTTTGCCACAAGTCTAGCTTTCAGACTAGGCTTTTCCACATCAGGTATACCCTCCTTCTTGAAAATCCATTTACAGCCCACTAGTTTTTCTCCCTTAGGTCTATCAACCCAATTCCATGTTTCATTCTTCATAAGAGAATCCATTTCTTCCTTCATTGCTTGAATCCACTGAGCTTTATCAAGTGATCTCATCATTTCATGATATGAGGTAGGCTCCTCATCTGATATTTCTGCAGCAACATTAAAGGCAAATGCCACCATATTGTTCATCCCAATTTTGACATTTGGCTTTATAGTACTTTTTGCTCTATCCCTTGTTAACATATAACTAGTGAGATCTTCTTGTTGGTCTGCCTCATCATCATGTGACTCATCACTGCTAGAACTCATTCTGGTTTCTTCAGTTACTTGGTCAGGAACATTAGCAGTAGCCTTTCCTTGAGGCTCCACCTCAATTTCCAACTTCTAATTTTCAGTTGGCTTTTCCTACTCCACATCCTTACCATTTTAACTGAATCTTTGTAAGGAAAAAATGACTCATTGAAGATTACATCTCTGCTGATAATTATCTTTTCCCAATATTTTCCAGGCACCATAGCTTGTAACCTTTGACCCCATCTGGGTAGCCCAAAAACATGCATTTAAGGGCCCTTGGTTCCAACTTGTCCTGCCTTTTGTGAGCATATGCACTGCACCCAAATACTCTGAGTTTTCCATAGTCTTTAGCATGATCACTCCACATTTGCATTGGAGTCTTGAAGCTGATTGCTGAAGAAGGGCATCTATTTATCAAATAGCAAGTTGTGGACACTGCCTCTGCCCAGAATACTTTAGGTAATCTAGCTTGTATCAACATACACCTCACCCTCTCCAATATAGTCCTATTGTACCTCTCAGCCAGTCCATTTTGCTGAGGGGTACCTTCCACTGTGTGGTGCTTGGAAATCCCAGATTCTTTGAGTAAACTCAGGAACTCAGTTGATAAATATTCCAAATCATTATCTGTTCTCATCATTTTGATCTTCTTACATATCTGGTTTTCAACTAAAACTTTCCATTATTTAAACACAGTTAGCACATCATTTTTCAACTTCAAAACATATACCCGCACTCTTCTAGTATAATCATCAATAAAAGTTACAAAATATCTCCTACCACCATATGAAGGAACTCTAGAAGGACCCCACAGGTCTGAGTGTATGTATTCTAATTTATCAGTTGTTCTGTGAATGCCTTTACTAAAACTAACTTTGTTAGCCTTACCAAGAATGCAATTTTCACAAAACTTTAGTTTACCCAAACATTCATCACCCAAACAACCATTTTCATGCAGTTTCTTAAGCCCAAGTTCACTAACATGTCCCAATCTCAAATGCCATAGGTTTACTTTATCATCAGATTCATCAGCTACATTATTAACTGATCTAGTAATTGTGCTGCCCAGTAAAACATAAACATCATTTGATCTCTTACTTTTCATTACAACTAAGGATCCCATGGATATTTTCATTATGCCTTTTTCTGCCTTAAACACATATCCTGATTTATCTAAAGTACCTAATGAAATTAAGTTTCTTTTGAGATCAGGGACATACTTGACATCCTGGAGGACTGTCTCCTGCCCATCAGTAGTCTTGATCTTAACAGAGCCAACTCCTTGCATTCTGCAAGCCTTGTTGTTCCCCAGCAACACCATTCCTCCATTCATCTGTTTGAACTCTTGGATCCAGGACTTATTAGGAGTCATGTGGTAAGAACAACCACTATCCAGAATCCAGCCCTTTGCTCCAGCAGCATCAGTTGCAACTAAGACATCAATACTCTCATAGCCGTCTTCCTCCACAACTGCTGCCTAGGCCTTTTTATTATTTTTCTGAAAACCTTGCTTCTTTTTCTCAGGGCAGTCTCTCCTAAAATGTCCCTCTTTATGGCACAGGAAACACTTTAGCTTCTTAGCCCCAGACTGATGTTGAAAACCTTGTTGTTTTGGCTTGAAACCACCTTTTCCCTTCTTCTAGAAATTCTTCTTTTTAAACTTTCTCTGTACACTTAAACCTTCAGCAGCTGCATTGGATGAATTCTCTTCCATCTACTTGGACTTCAAGGCTGATATGACCTCTTCTAAAGATTGTGATTCTCTAGCATATTTCATAGTTTCCACAAATGAGAGATATGAAGGAGGCAGGGCATTAAGCATCATAATGGCCCGATCTTCATCATCAATGTCGACTTCAATATTCTCTAAGTCAAGTATAATCTTTGAAAACTCATCTAGACTATTGATGGATGCACAGTCGTTATGTGCAAACGTCAAGAATAAATTTATAATAGTCCGCTACTTGCAACTATACTACTGGGTAGCAAGTGGTAAGTAGGGGTCGAACCCAAGGGAATCAGGGGAATAGATGTTCTTTGAGGGGGTTGTCCAGCGAGAGAGCGTGTTTTAGGTCGGTTGGTTGGTTTTAAAGCTACCAGCTAAGTGATTGATTGATTGATTGGTTGGTTGGTTGGTTTTAGTACTGGAAAGTAAATTGCAATTTATAATTAAAGGAAAGCGTTCGGTTTCAGGGGCCTTGTATTATATCCTGTTTATCATTGACCTTTAGTGACTCTACTAAGTATTCAAACGGTGTATCAAGGCCATTCCAAACACTCGATTTGCGTACACTGTCTAGCCTATTCCAAGGATGTAGAGCACTTATTCTATTTAGACTAATACTCCATTCCCGGTTATATTAGCCTATGTGCATCCATTTGATCAATCATTCCCGATCAACCAAATGGTGTTTAAGATAAGTCAAACTTCTCAGATAAGCTTTGCCATTCCAAGCATCCACTTATCCGTACAAGTTTACGACCCCCGCTGTAGAGTTTTGCCATTCCAAGCATCCACTCTACCTTGGACGTTCTAACCGAATATATGGCACATAGAATAAGTTTTGAATACTAAGGAGAGACGCTAAGTTAATAGTCTAAAACATTTTATAATACAAGTGCGCCCCTTAGACCGAACTACTAGTTTAGCTACTATTCATCGCGCTAAACATTATAACTAAGGAAATAAAAATAGTTGAATAAATACTAGAAATAATACTTACAACCGTTGAAGCGCCAAGGGAGCTATCCTTTATTTCCAAAGCCAAACTTACAATTACATAACTTTTAGAGAGAGAAGTGAATTTGGGAATTGAGGTGTGTTCTAAATGAGGAGGAGGAGCTCCTTTTATAGCAAAAATGGAAGGAAATGGATGGATGAGATGATAGGCATGTGTTTTTGATCCAAGGGAGGAGAAGAGGAGGAAGGAGGAGGAGACATGTGGAGGAGCCCAAAAGCCGCCGGTCAAGGGAGGAGGAGCCGCCGGTCAAGGGAGGAGGAGCCGCCGGTTGCCGGTGGTGGAAGGGGAGGAGCTCCTCCCTTGGTCACCTCTTCAACAAGTGGCCGGTCACTTTGCCCACGTGTGAGTTTTGTACAGTTTTGTGCAGTCTTTTCACAAAACTGTCAATGTGTTTCTTTCCCGGGCTGTCTTGATTCCTCTCCTGATTCTTCTGATTAATTTGTTATGAGTGATTCAACGTCAGGATCCTTAATATTTCTTCAGTCGGCATATGATCTTGACCTTGGATTGACTCGTAACATCTTTTCTGCTTTAAAAGCTCCTCTTTAGTGTGTATTCTCTCTAAGCTCTGAAATACCCTGCAAAAATATATCTGAACTAACAAGCAAAAGTTAAATAGACAAAATGTCTAAATAAGGGGGTTATACTGTGTTTATGATTCGTATAATTTTGGTCCATCAAATCACCCCACACTTTTAGTTGTTCGTCCCGAACAATGCTATTAAAGGACTATACTATAAGTTGGCTTTTGAAATATGAAAATTAGACTGTGTTACTCGATCTATCCTAATTCATGCATTGCTTACTTATTACCAAATTAAATTGCGTAAATAAATAGAAGAAACTTAATACTTGTACCTCCGTGCTGAGATGCAAATTATATTGGATGTCTCGGAAGATAGCCCTTTTTAGGCTCCTGGACTGCAATCACGGGATCGTCTCGCACTATATGGTTTTCTGGTAGCTTTCTCTAGCACGTGATTTGGTTCGGGTTTCAATGGTTTGAGTACTTTGATTTTCTTTTGGCGAGGGACTGCTTTTGTAGTGAATCGGCCTTTGGCCTTTGATTTGACTTTTTGAGTTCTTCACTTTTTGTTCGGTTAAAACCTTCACAATTTTGGGCCTTTGGCCTCTTGATTTGCTTCATTGAGCTTTTCGCCTTTTTGTGGCTTTGCTAGTCCATTTTCTCAAGCCTTTTTGGGAGGTCCAATCATCGCCCGCAAGCCTATGGAAATACCTCCCCGCTCCTCTCGTTTTTGCCATTTCGCGCGGGTCAAGGTGAGGGTCGCTCATCTATTTTCTCGGCTACTTTGACTGTCGTTTCACGCGGGTCAAGATGAGGGTCGCTTATCTATTTTCTCGGCTACTTTGACCGGAGATAGGACGGTCTGATTCCCGCCTCGCCTTTTGCATAAACACTGCATGGCGGAGATGACTTCAATCTTCACTGAAACCCGAAGTGCAGCCTCCACTGACTTCGAAAACCATATAGTTTGATCTGATCCTTTAATTGCTTGCCAAGCCTCTCTAGGGCAGTTTATATCAACTCCACATCCCTAGTTATCTCAGCACAAAGGACAAATGGAAAGTTACATTCTAAGTTTTTAAACAGTTTGAATTTTCACAAGGTTAATGCATGAATTATGATTTATCTTTTTCACTTTCTTAAGTTCATATTTTCAAAAAGATACTATTACTAAAAAAGAAAAAAAAACAGCAAGCATGTTATTTATGTACATAGGTGGTTCTCACCCCCCCACTTTTGAACGAAGGCGTGCCTTAGTTCAAAAGTCATGCAAGCTTAAAACTAAATTACTGAATTTAAATGACAGAAATTAAAGTGCGGAAAGTAAGATAGTGTCGGGTTACCTCCCGACCAGTGCACTTGTTTAACGTCGTTGGCTCGATAGTACCTCGTTGTGGATTACTGGTTTGGGTCCCATGGGTGGCTCAAGTCAAACTTCGCCACCGTTCCAGTGTTGCTTCTTCCTGACTTCTTGCTTCCAATACCCCGGAGGGGGTGAGGGACCTTTCACTACTAGCCTTTCGAAGTTTTTGTATTTGGGACTGCCTAGTCCAGTTGCGGCATAGCAATGCTCCATCAAGGGGTCATTCTGCAGAGGTTCTTTTCTCATCCTCCTTTGAGCTTCTTCATTGATCGCACAGTTCGCAGCGACTTGCTCATTGATTAAGGGGAAAAGTCGGGAAGGCCTCATGAGGCTTGGTTCTGCCTCGTTATGTTGGTTCGTGAGGAACTGATCGTAGATAGTTTCAGCTGCCCGGGTAATGATAGTCGGGTATGGCTTGGGCAGCTCGTCAGTGGTGTTCTGGACTCCTACTTCGTTGCTTCCGGTGCTTTCCATGTCTGATTCTTTAGACGGTTCAGGAGTCTCTTCCGACGGTTCGGTGGTTTCTTCTTCATCAGCCTCAGGGTCAGCTTCTTCTGTCTGCATTTCCTCGTTAGTTTGGGGTACTCGTCTTGTGGCAGCGGCCAGGCCGATTATAAGGTACCACATGTCTGCAATGGTGAATTTTGTGGCAGACCTTCTCATAGCTTCGTTAACTCTTCCCAGCTCTTCAGCCCTCATCCCACGAAGAAATTTTTGGAGAAGAACTTTCTTCGTAAATCCATGGTGCGGGCAGCTTGAGACGATGGCATCGTAGTTCATGTAGTATTCGTCCAAAGTCTCATCCCGGGATTGATGAAGGCACATGATCTTCTCACGGGTTTCTTGGCGTAAAGATGGTGGGGAGAATTCTTTCAGGAACGGAACGCAGAGGTCTACGAAACGTTCTGCACTACAAGCGGTGGATGTGTAGTACCATATCGTGGCGAAGTCGGTTAGAGAGAATTTGAAGCATTTCAGCTTAAATTCCTCTAATACTTCGTTCTTAGGTTTGATGTGGTGGCAGACGTGGTGGAAGTTTCGGCAGTGCTGTACAGGGTCTTCTCCCTCCGTTCCTCCGAACAGGGGCAGAAATCGCGTTGTCCATGCATGCGTAATGGGTGATGACATAGGGAAAAGAAAGAAAAAGAAAGGGGAGGGAAAGAACAACTATCCGATGACTGATTCCCCGGCAACGGCGCCAATTTTGATGGATGCACAGTCGTTATGTGCAAACGTCAAGAATAAATTTATAATAGCCCGCTACTCGCAACTATACTACTGGGTATCAAGTGGTAAGTAGGGGTCGAACCCAAGGGAATCAGGGGAATAGATGTTCTTTGAGGGGGTTGTCTAGCGAGAGAGCGTGTTTTAGGTCGGTTGGTTGGTTTTAAAGCTACCAGCTAAGTGATTGATTGATTGATTGGTTGGTTGGTTGGTTTTAGTACTGGAAAGTAAATTGCAATTTATAATTAAAGGAAAGCGTTCGGTTTCAGGGGCCTTGTATTATATCCTGTTTATCATTGACCTTTAGTGACTCTACTAAGTATTCAAACGGTGTATCAAGGCCATTCCAAGCACTCGATTTGCGTACACTGTCTAGCCTATTCCAAGGATGTAGAGCACTTATTCTATTTAGACTAATACTCCATTCCCGGTTATATTAGCCTATGTGCATCCATTTGATCAATCATTCCCGATCAACCAAATGGTGTTTAAGATAAGTCAAACTTCTCAGATAAGCTTTGCCATTCCAAGCATCCACTTATCCGTACAAGTTTACGAACCCCGCTATAGAGTTTTGCCATTCCAAGCATCCACTCTACCTTGGACGTTCTAACCGAATATATGGCACATAGAATAAGTTTTGAATACTAAGGAGAGACGCTAAGTTAATAGTCTAAAACATTTTATAATACAAGTGCGCCCCTTAGACCGAACTACTAGTTTAGCTACTATTCATCGCGCTAAACATTATAACTAAGGAAATAAAAACAGTTGAATAAATACTAGAAATAATACTTACAACCGTTGAAGCGCCAAGGGAGCTATCCTTTATTTCCAAAGCCAAACTTACAATTACATAACTTTTAGAGAGAGAAGTGAATTTGGGAATTGAGGTGTGTTCTAAATGAGGAGGAGTAGCTCCTTTTATAGCAAAAATGGAAGGAAATGGATGGATGAGATGATAGGCATGTGTTTTTGATCCAAGGGAGGAGAAGAGGAGGAAGGAGGAGGAGACATGTGGAGGAGCCCAAAAGCCGCCGGTCAAGGGAGGAGGAGCCGCCGGTTGCCGGTGGTGGAAGGGGAGGAGCTCCTCCCTTGGTCACCTCTTCAACAAGTGGCCGGTCACTTTGCCCATGTGTGAGTTTTGTACAATTTTGTGCAGTCTTTTCACAAAACTGTCAATGTGTTTCTTTCCCGGGCTGTCTTGATTCCTCTCCTGATTCTTCTGATTAATTTGTTATGAGTGATTCAATGTCAGGATCCTTAATATTTCTTCAGTCGGCATATGATCTTGACCTTGGATTGACTCGTAACATCTTTTCTGCTTTAAAAGCTCCTCTTTAGTGTGTATTCTCTCTAAGCTCTGAAATACCCTGCAAAAATATATCTGAACTAACAAGAAAAAGTTAAATAGACAAAATGTCTAAATAAGGGGGTTATACTGTGTTTATGATTCGTATAATTTTGGTCCATCAACTATCATCAAGATCCTTATCTTCGCTAATCTTGAAACCAAAAAGTTTACCTTTGAGGTAGAGTTTATTGGTCAGCGTCTTGGTAATATACATCGACTCCAGTTTGAGCCATACTGCCGCAGCTGTCTTCTCCTTGGCCACCTCCCGGAGTACTTTGTCGCCGAGGTGGAGAATTATAGAGATGTAGGCCAACTCCTTGGCTTCATCGATTTTGTCTTGTGTCATTGTAATCGGAAAATCCTTCTCGCCTTCCAGCGCCTTTACCACTTTCATTTGAACGAGGATCGCTCGCATGCGCTGGCGCCACAGACTGAAGCCTCCTTTCCCGTCGAACCTATCAATCTCGATCTTCATCGAACCCATGGATGCACCCCAAGATCTAGATACCAATTGTGGAGTTGCAAGCGGAATTGATCGAAGCACTCAATAGATCGAAGAAACGAAAAAGAAAACACGACACAAGCAATTATCCTGGTTCAGGACCTTCTGTCCCTACTCCAGCACCAATATGAGACTTTTTATTAAGCCAAATTGAAATTGAACGTACAGAGACAATTGTAACAATCCCTTCAACGAAATACAACAATCGGAATGAATCGAATTTGCCAGAGAACGAAATCCCCAAATCGGAGCTCAAGAACCCTAATTTTGGATTACCAGAAAAAATAAATCTGAGAAGAGACGAAATGAGACGTTGAAGACGAGCCAAAATGACTTTGTTTAAATACACTCACGGACTCGGCCAGAACGACGACGTTTGCACGCTCCTCTTCGCGCTCGACTAAAACACCAGCGTTTTCCTTACGCGCGAACCCAGCGTTTGTCCATAGCCCAGAACAACGTCGCAGCCTGAGAAACCAAATAACCTGATTTCCTTTGTAATTCTCAGCCTCCCTTTCCTGCAAACTTAAACCCAGCAAAACAACACTTCAACCACACTGAAACTTCGACACATATAATCCCACCATTTGCTTAACAAATACCAGTTAACATAAATGAGGATCAACTTTTACAACAAACAACAAGAGGTCTTTAAAGGAAGCTAGATAAAAAAACAAGGTTTGAACAACTATCCAGCCTCTACCAGCGCCAGCTGAAATTTTGAGCAAAACTTACTATTCAATCAGTACTGACATTCGCCTCTCAAAGATGGTTTTTTTCAATAAGCCTTTTGACTGAGAATTATTTCAGTGTGAAATACTGTTGTCTGTTCAAGCTATTCTTCAAGGTGGTTTTCAGACGAACCTTGAACACTTTAGCAAATAGTAGCTGGGACAGTTTATAAACGAGACACACAGTGTACTTCTCAGTTCGGCAACAGCCTACTCTGGGGGCACCCCACGCCCTAAAGGGATATAAATCTTTATTGAATAGTGTAGAGCTATACGTGGACTTACTCTTACAATCTCCCGAACAAAGATGCCTAGCCTCTATCACTGCTTTACTCAGATTTATGATCTCGTCTCCCCCTCAATCCCCTTCGTCTGAATTCCCTTCCGAACATGTTCGATCTTCTCCCGAAGCTCAATAACTTTCTCCCGAAAGCCAGCAGTGGTCACTGATGTGTACAGCGGTTAGTTCAACATGAACCGTCTGATCAACACACTGAACAGACTGTATCAGCGTCGGTGATTTTCTAGTGGGGAAAGCTCAACCGGCCGTCGCTCTTCTTCTCCGATCTCACGAAAACTCTCGTGTGTAATTCTCTCCAAAAGCGATGATATTCTGGACTCCCTAGTATTCTTTTTATAGACTTCGGGAAATCCAGATCTAATCAGAATATCCTATCAAATATTTAGGAGATGTTCCTAAATATTTGATGGATATTCAATCCGTATCCAATCTTTGGATGTTACTTTCGCGCCAAGCCATCCGATATTCTCTCAACCAATCTGCAGATATTCATTCGAATATTTGATCTTCTGTGATGACTTGTCGATTGATTCCAATCAGATAATCTCATCAATCTTCTGGATACGCAAATCTTCGTGCGTCTGTTTCATGTTGTACTTCAGTTTCATTGGAAGGTTGAACTCTTCTTGAACTCCTGCTTGAACTCTCTAAATGCGTTTTGCCAAAATCATGCCATTCGTAGGAACATCAATCTCCCCCTTGGCATTTTTTGGCAAAACCAAATCTGCTAGAGCTATCTATCTATTTAGACTTTAGAGACCCTTGAGGAATGAACCAACCTCCTCAAAATTACTCCCCCTTTTTGCCACAAATAGGAAAGGGGTCCAAACAGTAGTTTAAACAGTATGAAGGAAATGTGCTAGAACAAGCACTTGAACTAAAAAAAATTAAACTGTATCAGAGTTCAAAGCAGTTCAGACAAGGACCTTCAGGCGGACGAGATATCATCGGAGTCACCATCGTCTGTTGCAGCTTTAGAATCATCATCCTCATCGTCACTGGGGTACCTCAATGCTCGTACCACGTCGTTAATGCGCTTTCTTTGCTCTTTGTCCACCGTGAGAATGATTTCTAGTTCCTTCAGTAGCTTATCCCTCTCAGCATGAGCCATCTTCAGACCATTAGCACCCCCTCTCCTTGAAGACTCTGGGATGTCCTTCCTTCTTTGGCCCGGATCCTTGAGATCATTCACATGTCGGCCTTTGAAAAGCTTATGATCTACGGTGAACTTTTGTGGAGCCTTGGAGAGACGATCATGAGGAGTCTTCAGTACTGGAGCCTTGTAGATGATCAATTCATATATGAGAGATGGGAACACAATCTGGTGAAGGCATCGGGTTGACGTGGCATGTTCAGCAATTTGTTTGAACATAACCTTGCCCAGATTGAAAAGCATCTTGTTCCCAATTTGATACAGCAGCTGCACCAGGTCCTTGCTGACTGAGGAACGATGTGAGGTCGGCATCCAATTAATAATGGCGATGAAGAAGAGCATGGAGTAACAAGTTGTCAAATCTGCGACTGGGATGGCTTTGTCTCCCCAGCACGGATACGAACCAGCCAAAATAGTGTCTACAATCTTGTCATAGTCTGGTTCTTCTTCATCTACCGCTGGATCATCCATGGAGAAATAAACGTTGATGAGATCCGGGTCAATTTCAATTCTTCGTCCTCGAACGTAGACCACTCCACAGTCTTTGTCTCTGACCACACCAAACTGCGGAGGAAGATTTGCAATAGCCTCTCGGACCAACTGTTTGTTGAACGGTTTGCTCCGACTTAGGGTCCAGATCAGGCACGTTTGTCTGAGGACATGGATGACCTCCTTCCCATTATAACACTTCTCATCAAGATTTTCTCTGGGATTATCTTCCTCTTCAGAACTGACTTCAACTTCTTCGCAGCATCCTGATTTACAAACCATATGCCATTCTTGACAATACCAGCTAGAGCCTCTTCAGAAATAGGGGTTGGAACTTCACATTTCCTAGCATCTTCTGAAATAGGAGTTGGAACTCCACGTTTCCTCTTCTTGGTTGCATCAGTGATAGCGCGTCGTTGAACGCTGCAAAATTTACATTTATAGTTCCACTACCTTAGTGGCTCACTATTGGATTAGTAGAGCGGTAAGTAGGGGTCGAACCCAAGAGAGTCAGTGTGGAGTAGTTGTTCTCGAAAAGAAAAGAAAAATGAAAGTAAATACAGGTTGGGTTTGAGTGGTTTAAACTGAAAGTAATACTGAAAAGTAAATTGCTGGAACAGTCGAGTTCAATATCAACCGCAACACACTTTTGGTTTGTCGCACGCTGTATTTCAAGCGCAATACGTGCCAAATGTTATGTTGGATTGATGTTGAAAACGTCTTTAATGAAAGTAAAGTGCGGAAAGTAAATTGCGTAAAGTAAATACTGAAAGTAAAGTGCGTAAAATAAAGACTGAAATGTAAAGTGCGTAAAGTAAAGTGCAGAAAAGTAAAGTGTTGAAATGTAAATGACAGAAAAGTAAAGTACTGAAAGTAAATGACAGGTAAGTAAGGACGAAAGATATTCAGTCTAGGGTCTCTACTTGTGAGACAACCATCATGGACGTCAAAGATCTTACTTTGTGTTCATAAGTGTGGGTTATTCCTTGGTCTAGATATAACCCTAAAGTAAGGTCATTTCAAGCACTTACACCACAATCTACTCCAAAATCAAGACATAGACTTCTAGTTTTAAGTGCAGCCACTTGATCTTCAGTTACGATCAAAGCGACTTAAGGAAGAGTAAACTAATCGGATAAGCTTTGCCATTTCAAGCATTCACTTAGCCTTGTTGTCTACTCAAGATTGAACCACTCGGCTAAGCTTTGCCATTTCAAGCATCCACTTAGCCTTGTTGTTCAATCGAATAATGGCACCGAACTAGTTGACACAAAATAGCATTAAGTTCAAGTCTCAAGATGCATACACAAGTATGAACACCCTTTGACCGAATATGCTTAGCTACTTGTATTCATTGTAAGGAATACAAGCACCATACTTACAAAACGAAAGGAAAACAAGAAAAAAGTAAAGACAAGTGACCGAAAGCTTTTGTAACCAAGAGTAACAACAAATAAAAGAAGCCTTAGCTACTTGTATTCATGTCAAGGAATACAAGTAGCCGTGAGCTTTGACAAGGAAATGAAAAGGAAACCGAAAGTTTTGACAAGGAAATAAAAGAAAGCTTTAGCTACTTGTATTCATGTCAAGGAATACAAGTAGCGATGGCTTTTGTGCAAGAAAGTAAAGGGAGAGGAGCTCCAAATCGAGTGCTTTCTGGAAAGTAAAGAGCTTAGGAGCTCAAGAACAAGTGAAGAACATGAACAAAGTAAAGAGTGTTTGTATTGAAAATGAAGAGAAGAGAGTTAAGCTCCCTTCTCTCTAAGGACTTGGGAATTCGAAACTTGGACAAGGATTACATGAGGCAAGTCCTCTATTTATAGGCTAGGGAAACTTGGGAGCTAAGTTTAGATGTGAAAATATCCCAAAAGCAAAGGCATTTGATTGGTTCTTCTAAAAGCCATCACTTGGGATATTTCAAGCCAAAGCCACCACTTGCTCTTATCTCTTCCATGAGCCACGAATTGGTCTTGGTTGAAGCCAAAGGGCAACCACTTGACTTGGTTGAGGCTTGGGCAAGTCACTTGGACTTGGTTGAGGCTTAGTTTCTTCCCAAAGGTCAACCGAAGTGAATAGTAAGGCCAACCGGGAAATAAGTAGTTTGGATTTAGTTGGACTTCGCCGGAATGTGGCCGGAGCAAGAAATGACCGGAGCATGGTGGTGAGGATATGAGCTTGATCGGAGCATCACCGGAGGTTCGCCGGAGGGTGGCCGGAATATGGCCGGAGCTGCCGAAATTTTGGTCGGAGGTGATTGGGTGTTGGACCATGTATTTAGAATGTTGAGGAGATTCTAAGACTGATCCATGAAGGGTGCTAAGCCAGATTCTGCCCGGAACATGGTCGAAATCCCAAAACGGTCGAAATTGCCCTACTTTGGCCTTGATCGGGCTTGAGCTGGTTCCACTCGGGCGTTTTGTCTGGGAAGTGAGATTGTCCGAGTCATTTGGCATTTAAAATACTTTGGTTGGGTCAGATTTGCCAGATTCCATGGTTTGGTCGAGCGACTTGGTTTCAGTGCCTATGCCCGCGGGGCCTTTGCTTTGGAATTGGGCCAACTACCAATCTGTTCGGGCATTCACCTTGGTTTTCCAACATTGTCCACCTTATTTTCCATTTTGATCACTTTGCTCGAGGTGGATTCGTCAGATCAGCTCGTTTGCCCGGGCAACTTGAATTCAGAGCTAGACAGCTCGGGCGTGGCCTGGGCGATGCCTGGGCGGGGACCTGGTTTATCGGACGCGGGCCTCAGCACTTCCTGGACGCGGGCCTGGTCTTCTCGGTTCTGGTTCTCGGTCAGGGACCTGAGGTTCTCGGTACTGGGCCTGGGTGCCCGGTTGAGCTCTCTCGGTCCTCGACTGGTGTCCTCGGTCCCTGGTTGATTTTCCTCGGGCCCTGGTTGCGACTTCTTGGCTTGAAATGTTTGGAGTGCTTTTTGGGCTCAAATCTCCCTTTTGAGGCGTGTTTCCTCTTTAGACTCCAAAATAGCCTATATACACAAAATAACATTAACAAGCACTTGTTCGTATGACCAAATGTCTAATTTGGTGGGTTTAACTGATTCGATGAATCGTATAAATACGCGCCATCAATCAGCTCCCCCTGCAACCTGGCTCCCTTCTGCTTGACTGGTGACCTCTTTCTCAGCTGGATTTTGAAACACGACTTTCTTCTTTCCCTTCACCTTCTCAGCTCTCTTGAGTTCAGATAACGGAATGGAGTGCTGAGCTTCTTCCAGAGGGATGTCTGACTTGGGATCTGTCGAGACAGCTTCCTCTATTTCTATGTCTGGAAAAACCAAGGTTTCCACCTCAACTCGAGCATCTGAATCAACCCTCACTTGATCATTAATAGGTACACCACTTGGTACAACATCTGGAATCCCTTTAGGATGAGAAGCTTCAGCCATGTCTACATTAATCTGCACATCTGTCTGATGAGATACATGTTCAGTCTGAGTTTGCACACCAGCTGGCTCTCGAACTAACACTTGCTCTGGGACAGAGATCACTTGAGGCTGGACTGTCTCAACTCCTTGCTGAGCCTCTAAATCAACACCAACGACTTCACTTGATTTCCCGGCAACTTGACACTGTTCCAGTGTCTGTTCCACTTGCACTGTTTCCCCCTCCTTCTGCAGATCTTGGACCACCTCATCAATGTCCTTGTAAATCTTATCGAGATCATCATCCTTCTCAGACGAATCTGACTCCTCAGTCTCAACACTTACTTGATTCGCTTGCTCCTCACCAACTGGACCTGCATTCTGCTCTCCTAAACCTTCTTCAGACTCCTCCTCAAGAACAACCTTTCTCTTGCCGGAAGACTCGAGAAGTTGCTCAGTTTCTAAATCTGACATAGCCACCAGATGACCTTTCACAGCAGTGATCCTGGCTAAGTACTTCCTTGGGGAGTCTTTTCTATGGGTAACCACTTTCCTCCGAAGCCCTGATGGCCTTACATAGCCGGATGCATGTATTTTGTCTCTCCACACACTTGGTCCAGCATTTATCTTGGACACAGGCTTGTTCAGTCTGTCATCATTCACCACTCCTAGGCCATTCTTCTCGACCTCACCCCTACTGGCTTCTTCAAACCCATCAACCACTACATCTTTTCCCTTATCCTTCTTTGTGTTTTCAACAATCACATTTTTCAAAGGCACAGGATCAAAAACTAAAGCTTTAGGGTTAGAGATTACCTCAGATTGAGACACAGTTGGCGGTGGAACTTGACTTAATGATGTCGAACTAGCATCGATTGGTTTAGGAGTCCCCTACGACGCTTGCAAGGGCACCACCTTCTACTTCGCACCAGGTTCTGGTCCTTTATGTTCCACTGCACCGGCTCTAGGGTTTGCTGAGACTGGTCCTTCAACTGTCACTTTGACATTGGCTTTTGGAGCAGTTTCGTCAACTAAAGGCGTCGCCTTTTTCTCCATTGGCATCTTTGGTTTCTTCGATTTGGAGATTTGAGGTTTTGCTGCTGGTGCTTTAGACGTTTTCTTGGTCATCTTCTTCGGTTCTGGTGAAGTCTTGACAACGGACTTGGATGCTTTCCTTGTGTTCACTATGGTCGCCGGAGAACTGAAGCTTTGGGAGATTTCGCCGAGGGTTGCTGTTCTAAGGTTTTGGAAGCGTGAGCAAGACTGACAACAGATGAGATATTTGATTTTCAAATCAACCACGGCCTTTTCAACTAAAACCGTCTTTGTGAATATATTCTCTTTCCTTATAACGGCACGCAAATATCTCCGAAATATTTTAAAAAATATTCATCTTCTTAATATGCACCATCTGTTCCAGCTCTCTTCCTCAAATGGTCAGTCCAACTATTTTGCTGGTGTTCTGCTTTTGACTGACCACTTCCTGGAACTCTTAGTTTTTAACAACACATAGACCCAAGGAGGATCTGAGTGTCTCAAATTGTGTGGTATCCAGCGGTTTGGTGAAGATATCAGCCAATTGCTTGTCCGTTGTCACATGCTTTAGTGTCACCACCTTCTGTTCCACCAGCTCTCTAATAAAATGATGTCTGTTGTTAATGTGCTTTGTCCTAGAGTGATGTACTGGGTTTTTGGATATGCTGATGGCACTCATATTGTCACAGTACAGGGTCATCTCCTCCTGTTCCACTCCGTATTCAGATAACATTTGCTTCATCCACAGTAGTTGAGTGCAGCAACTTCTTGCAGCTATATACTCCGCTTCGGCTATAGAGAGCGAGATGCTATTTTGCTTTTTACTGAACCATGAGACCAAGTTGTTCCCTAAGAAAAAGCAACCTCCAGAAGTGCTCTTCCGATCTTCAGCGTTACCAGCCCAGTCAGCGTCGCAATAACCAACCAGGTATGGGTTGGTGTCCTTGGTGTACCAGATCCCAAAATCAACATTTCCGCACAAATACTTTATGATCCTCTTCACTTGCAAAAGATGACTTTCTTTCGGATTCGTCTGGTACCTTGCACACACTCATACGACATAAGCTATATCTGGTCTACTGGCTGTTAAGTACAAGAGACTTCCAATCATACTCCTGTACACAGTCTGGTCGACCTTTGTTCCAGCATCGTCTTTAGTGATCTTTAAGTGAGTAGCAGCTGGTGTCCTTTTGTGCGTTGCCTTCTCAAGCTCAAATGTTTTAATCAAATTCTTGGCATACTTGCTTTGTGAGATGAAGATGCCATCTTCCTTCTGTATCACCTGGAGTCCATGAAAGTAGTTCATCTCTCCAACCATGCTCATCTTGAAATCTTTCTGCATCTGTTCCACAAACTGCTCCACCAGCTGCTCCACCAGCTTCTGGGTGTTGGACCCAAACACTATATCGTCAACATAGATTTGTGTGATAATAAAATCTGACCTTGTGTGCTTCACGAATAGGGTCTTGTCCACTCCCCCTCGCACATATCCATGGTCGACGAGAAACACGGTTAGACGCTCATACCTTGCTCTGGGCACCTGCTTGCGACCGTACAAAGCCTTCTTCAGTTGGTACACGTGGGCAGGGTGATGTGGATCCTCAAATTCCTTTGACTGAGCAACGTAAACCTCCCTATTCAGAAAATCATTATGGAACGCACTCTTCACATCCATCTGGAACAGCCAAAACTTTAAGTGACAGGCCAGAGCAAGGAGTAGACGAATGGCTTCAAGATGTGCGATATGGGCAAAAGTCTCATCAAAGTCGATCCCCTCTATCTGAGTGTAGCCTTGTGCCACTAGGCGAGCCTTGTTGTGTGTGATATTACCTGTGGCGTCTGACTTGTTCTTGAAGATCCATTTGGTGCCGATGACATTCACACCCTCAGGTCTTGGAACGAAGTCCCACACGTCATTTCGAGCAAACTCTTCCAGCTCTTCTTGCATGGCCAGGACCCAATACTCATCAAGTAGTGCTTCCTTTATGTTCTTCAGCTGTATGGCAGACAGAAAGCATGAGCAAGCAGCTAGTTCTCTGAAATTGATCTCCTTGCCACGAGTCCTCATTCCGTCACTTGGTGCACCAATTATTTTAGTAATCAGGTGATTTAGGGCGATCCGTCAAGAGGGTTGTAATGCAGCAACATCCTCTTAAGTACTGACATCTTCAGCCTCGTCAGATGAAGAGATTACAGTGCGATTATCCTCTATTGGCACTCCTCATGACTGATCAGTTTCAATCGGCTAAGACGGGGAGTGAGACACAGGTACTATTCTAGCGATAGGCTCAGCATCGTCTGAGAGATCTTGCTCAATCACTTCATCCTTTACTTTGACATTGACCGACTCCATTACTGAGCATGTACGCTTGTTGAACACCCGGTATGCTTTACTGTTCAAGGAGTATCCTAAAAAGAAGCCCTCATCACTCTTTAGGTCCAGTATCTGTCTGTATTCACGGTCATTCAGGATGTAGCACACACTCCCAAAGATGTGGAAGTATTTCACAGTGGGCTTCTTCCCCCTTCCAAAGTTCATAACAAGTCATCTCCGTTCCAGTGCGTATTGTAACACGATTGATGATGTGATACGCAATATTCATAGCTTCTGACCAGAACTTAAGAGGAATTTGCTTGGCATGGAGCATCACAGGAGTCATCTCCTGAATTGTACGATTTTCGCATTGTACTACTCCATTCTGCTGGGGGGGTGATGGCAGAGGTGATTTGATGTGTTATGTCATGTTCAGCACAGTAGGTGGCCATAGTGTTGTTCTTAAACTCTGTGCCGTTATCACTCCTGATAGTCACCAGACTTTCTCCTTTGGCCTCCCTTTCTTTCTGAAGTAAGGTAGCGAGTTGAATGAACTATTGTGCAGCTTCAGTCTTTCTCAAAGAAATCTAGTCCAGGTAAATCTGGTAAATTCGTTCACACACACCAGAACATATTTGTTGCCGCCATAGATCTCAACTTGCATCGGACCCATAAGATCCATATGGATCAGTTCCAGAGGTCAGCTAGTGCTGATCTGCAAGGTGTTGGGGTGTGAAGCCTTTGTCTGTTTCCCTATTTGACATTCTCCACAGATTACATCTATGTCACCTGTCACAGTAGGCATTCCTCGGATGAGTCCAGTTGAGGAAAGTTTCTTTAGGGTCTTGAGATTCAAATGACCCAAACGTCTGTGCCATAGTGCCATCTCATTCGTTTGGCTCGTCAAACAAGCTGATGTAGCAACTGTTCCAGCCGACCTTATGAGGTAGCAGTTGTTGGGTGCCCTACTGCCTTTCATTAGTGTACCTCCTTCCTTATCCATGACTTGACATGAATCGTGAGTGAATTGCACATGGTACCCGCCATCACACAGTTGACTAATACTGATTAGGTTCACATTCAATCCTTCAACGAGGAGGGTATCCTTGAGTACAGGAACCTTCAATGTCCCATAGCCGATCACCTGACCCTTTCCTCCATCACTGAAAGTGACAAACTGCTATTTCCTAACAGGTCTAATGTTTGTAAGGTATTTAGAATTACCTGTCATATGAGTAGAGCATCCACTTTCAAAGTACCATCGATCTTTTTCCATGTGACTTGTTGAGCTGTAAGCAACCATGTACACGGTCGTGCTTGTTTTTGGCACCCAGACTTGTCACATTCGAGGTCTAGCCCTGACCTCCATGGCCTTCCGCTCTGCGAGAAACAGGCGACGCTTAGGTTTGATGTGTCCAATCTGAAAGATGTACCAGCACGAGTGAGTGTCTTTCTTCTGTTCTGAGTAGGGTCTGGTGTGAGCATTGCGAACCTTTTTCTAAGTCACAGGCGTTTTTCCTTGGTTCTGTGTCATCTTCTGTCTAGGGTGCTATCTAGCCACTGATTTTGCTTTAATAAATGTTGTACCTTTTGAGCTACCTTCTTCCATGAATCCCAGTCCTCGGTGTCCGGACTCCATCCTTTGAGACCTGAGAATCTCGTTTAGATTCTTAGAACCAGAGTTGAACATCTTTACCGACTGTTTGAACTAGTTGAGCTCCTTTATGGTAGTTGAATGTTCCATCCTTTCTGATTCATGCTGGAGTTCCAGCGATTCTAATTGGTTTAAGAGGAACACTTTCTTGCGTTTCAAATTTGCTATCGATTTCTTTAGACCTGCCATGCCTACTAGATGGATGTCACGATTTTTCTCCATTTCCACTTTCAGAGAAGAAACAGTACCCAGGAGTTCTGTTTTCTGTGCAAGTACAGTCATCCTTTCCTGTTTCATGTCAGTCAATTGAGTTTTCATTAAATCAACCTCACCTTGGAGTTCCACCTTCTGTGTAACTAGTATCTCGACCTCCTGCCACATCTTGTCCTTTTCAATAGTTACACTGGCAATTGTCTCGGTAAGCTTTTTGTTGAGATTGATCACCATCAGCCAATTCTCGTAGAGTTCTTTGTAAGTTTCAGCCAGAGTCTCCTGTGAGAGTTCTTCATCATCACTATCTGAGGAGTCATCAGCTGGTTGTTCGAACAGGGGGTCATGCTAACACTGGTTTCACCGCAGTATTCCATGGTGGCAACAAAAGCAACAAAATTGGTAGTTTCATCTTCCTCCTCCTCATCAGTCTCGCTGTCGCTAGAGATTGCAACCATCGCCTTTTCTTCTTGAGAGTGTTGGCGCATTCTGCCTAAATGTGACCGAACCCTCTGCATTCGCGGCATTGTATCTCTTTCCCTTTTTCAGAGAAGTCCTACATATTCTCACTAGTCCTCGTCTTCCCTTTTTTCCAGTTACGAAAATTGCTCGAGGATGACTACCCTTGCTCTGGGCCACGTCTGTTGATCTTCCGTACCATTCTGCCAAAATTATGAGCCATCATAGCCAGTTGTTCAGTGGTGCATCCAGAGTCAAGCATATCTTCGGATACTTCAGCTTTGAGGGCAATTCCTTTCCCGTTTCTGGTTTCGACTTTGTGATTCATCTCGTACGTTCTGAGTGACCCCATGAGCTCGTCCAGCTTTAGTTTGGAAATATCATGCATCTCCTCAATGGCAGTGACTTTCATGGCAAACCTCGGAGGGAGTGATCTCAAAACTTTGCTAGCCATCCTTTCTCCATCAATTGGTTTTCTCAGTGCAGCAGCCTCGTTGGACAGGTCTAGGACTCTTGCATTGAACTCAAGAATGGATTCACTGTCCTTAATCTTCATATCCTCAAACTTAGTTGTCACTATCTGCATTCGAGAATTCCGAACTTTGTATGTGCCTTCATAAGCTGTTTGGAGAATATCCCAAGCTTCCTTTAGCGACTTCACAGTTTATAATTAGCTTTAACACGTTCTCGTCCACTCCAGAAAAGATTGCATTCATAGCCTTTGAATTTCCAACAGCTGCTTTTTCATCTGCATCCGTCCATAGGCCTTCTGGTTTAGGAACAATTTCTCCTACAAAATTTTCCATCGTGGGTTGTGTTCATCCAATCAAAACAGCCTTCCAAGCCTTTTCATCGAGAGATTTCAGAAAAGATCATCTTGGGCTTCCAGGAGGCATAGTTTGATCCTTCAAGTAGCGGGGTCAGGTTGTGCTTTGTCCTTCCTTCAGAGTCATCTTGAACAGTTCTAGGATCGCACTCAGTGTGTCGAGTGTCTACTCTGATACCAATTGAAATACTGTTGTCTGTTCAAGCTACTCTTCAAGGTGGTGTTCAGACGAACCTTGAACACTTTAGCAAACAGTATCTGGGACAGTATATAAACGAGACACATAGTGTACTTCCCAGTTCGGCAACAACCTACTCTGGGGCTTCCCACGCCCTAAAGGGATATAAATCTTTATTGAATAGTGTAGAGCTATACGTGGACTTACTCTTACAATCTCCCGAACAAAGATGCCTAGGCTCTATCACTGCTTTACTCGTATTTATGATCTCGGCTCCCCCTCGATCCCCTTCGTACGAAATTCCCTTCCGAACGTGCTCGATCTTCTCCCGAAGCTCGGTAGCTTTCTCCCGAAAGCCAGCAGTGCTCACTGATGTGTGCAGCGGTTAGTTCAACACGAACAGTCTGATCTGCACACTGAACAGACTGTATTAGCGCCGGTGATTTTCCAGTGGGGAAAGCTCAACCGGCCGTCGCTCTTCTTCTCCGATCTCACGAAAGCTCTCGTGTGTAATTCTCTCCGAAAGCGATGATATTCTGGACGCCCTAGCATTCTTTTTATAGGCTTCGGGAAATCCAGATCCAATCAGAATATCCTATCAAATAATTCGGAGATGTTCCTAAATATTTGATGGATATTCAATCCGTATCCAATCTTTGGAGATTACTTTCGCGTCAAGCCATCCGATATTCTCTTAACCAATCTGCAGATATTCATTCGAATATTTGATCTTCCGTGATGACTTGTCGATTGATTCCAATCATATAAATTCGTCGATCTTCTGGATACGCAAATCTTTGTGCGTCTGTTTCATGCTGTACTTCAGTTCCATTGGAAGACTGAACTCTTCTTGAACTCTCTAAAAACGTTTTGCCAAAATCATGTCATTCGTAGGAACATCACATTGTCATGAGTTTTTGAAGTTTCTAAGAAGACAGTGTATATTTAGAGAAGAAAAATGAAGCTGCAAAAAAGCTGCAACAGTCCAAAAAGCTATGTGACTTGCAGGAACAGGGAGGAGTGACAGCCCAGCAGCGAGCAACTTCCCACCTGCTGCTGCAACAAAATAATCATTACTATTTTGAATGGCAGTCTTATCTCATGAGCTTCTATCCATCTGCTCTGCTAGAGGGACTGTATCTGTCATCATGTCAGTAAAAAAAACACATCAGCAATACAGTCATGTTCATGCCATGTGTTGAACAGTTGAAGCATCTCATCATCTGTGGCTGCTCTGAGATGCATTGAATAAGCCCAAAGCAAAGCCTGATGGGGTTTACACATGTTGCAGCAAAATCAGAAAGGTCCTCCTGCACACACCACATGGTCCCCCAGGAGGAAATAAGTATATTGACAGACATACAGACAACAAAGGAGGAGCCAGAAAACTCTCTCTGCCATCATATCACTCATCTTTCAAGTAGCCTTCTTTTATTTATTGAAGCTTGATTTTTGGAGATGATGAGCAGCATGTATCCCTTCACTGCAACTCAGTGGCAGGAGCTTGAACTCCAAGCATTAATCTTCAAATTCATGGTGTCTGGACATCCAATCCCACCACATCTCATCTTCAACATCAATGGAAAAAGATGCTTCACTAATCAGCCTCAGCACAGTAAGTACTAACCCTTTACCAATCTTTGTAAAGGTTTGAACTTTGAACTGTTTGTGACATTTTTAATATTGGGTTGCAGCTGGATGGAGTTGTTTTGAAGTGGGCGTGAGCAGAAAAACAGACCCAGAACCAACCAGGTGTAGAAGAACAGATGGGAAGAAATGGAGGTGTTCTAAACAAGCATCATCTGGAGATTCAAAGTACTGTGAGAGACATATGCATAGAGGCAAGAGCCGTCCAAGGAAGCTTAGGCCTCTTCAAACTCAAAATCAGTCCAAGTCCAACCTCTCCTCAGTAACTTCAGACATGAGTTGCAGCCATCTCAGCAACTCAAAATCAGTCAAAGATATCACATTTCTGGCCATTGATTCTTGTTGGAAGCTTGACCATTCTGATTACAAATCAACAAGTAACCAGAAATTGTTAACTGATGATGAAGATGTGAATTTGATTGACAGAAATGAGAAACGGCAGAGGACCAAGTATTATCAGTTCATGGATGAGTCACCTCAATTGAACAGGGATTCACTTCCTGGGATCTCAACTCCATCATCAAGCTGTAGGTTGCTTTTATAGCTTGTATAGAAATTGAACTCTATGTTGAATTTTTTTTGGTAAGGAGGAACTCCATGTTGAATTTGATCACGAGTAATTGTAATTGATTGTTTGGCCAAAATTGTACTTACGATTTTTGGTGGTTGAGGGGGTCAGTGTTTGCAAGTTTTATGGTTGTTGTTGGCCCCCAAGATCCCAGGACCAGGAAGTGTTCAATTCTGACTTTGGCACTATAGCTTGCATTAATAAAAAAAAACTTCAAGATTCTTCTCAACTTCTCTCATCTTCTCGACTCTTCCAAAGAAAAAAATTCAGCATCGTCTCCGACATCGTTTTTTAGCTCAATCCGCCGGTGATGCAGCTCTTAGGGCTGATTTTCTCGTCGTCATCCACCACTGCTTGATCCACCATCCCTTTCTCCTCTCGGTCTCCCTCCCCACGCCTGTCCTCTCCTCCCCACCCATCCCTGCCTTTCCTTCCTCCCTGCCGACTCCTTTTTCCTTTTCCAGGTCGGTCTCTCAGGCTATGACCGTTTTGGTCTTCGTCGCTGCTGCGGCTCTGAATGCGAGGGTGAAGGCGTTCAGCGCTGGGGACGGTGATGGAATTTTGGGTTGGAGTTTTGGGGCGATTTGCGTTGCTTTCGATCTTCGGTGGTACGCTCACTTCCCTGGGCGTGAGGCAAAGTGGAGCAGCTCACTGTTCCCAGCTCGTCGAATCTTCCTAGCTTTCAAGTCCTCCTTTATGCCTTTTATTGAGTTGAGGTGGCGTGCTTCCCTTGGCTGAAAGTTGATTTATGAAGATACATGTGTAGCTTTATCAACAAAAAAAGAAAAGAAAAGATACATGTGTAGCCTCTTTGGCCAGAACTACATAGTTGATTGGAAGTTGGCTGATGACGAACTATTCTTTTTCACCTCTAAATAGTATCAATGAAGAGAGGATCGAATGTAGTCAAAACATTTATATTAACCGGTAAAGTACCGGGTCGAACCAAGAGGAGCAAGCCAAGCACATACACTATTTAAGATCGTGTTTCCATTCGGCTATTCTAACCAAAATGTATAAAGGTTTGTATATTCTAAATCCTATGTGGCGAGTAATTAGGGATAAAAGATAAGTAAGAGGTGTTTCGAGGGGTTACTCCCCTCCTTGGCATTTCCAATGATCACATACACGATATTCAAACATTTCATGGTAGTCAAATAGTTTAGAACTTTCTTAACTCGAACCTCATTCATTCAAATATATCGGTTCATTCCATTGCATTACCGTCCTATGGGTGGGAGATAAATGCAATGAACATACGCACTAGTTCACTTCCTACCTATGCATTGTGGAAAACCTAGCGTAGACTAAGATAGACCAATGTTCATGTGAATCTAATCTTAGCCAAGCTCTCTTATAGCTTGAACCTCACTCACTCGAGATAATTGGTTCATTCCATAGAACTATTATTCTTGGAATCTCTTCCTAAGGTAATAAATACTATGAACTCGGGGACTAGTTAACAACAAATGCATACATTAGATAGGATCATGTTCTCTATTATCCAAACTAGATTCAACATGTTACTTAGGCATTTTATCAAACACTTAGTAGCATGGCATGCATGTAGTGCATAGAGAACATGAATTTGACACCATTAGATGGGATAAATTGATGATTCGCTTAATGACTAACTTCAATAAATTTAACATTCAATCCTTAGTCAAGTATCCATATCCTAAGGTTCACTTGCATGATTCAAGATATAGATCATTTTCTCCATCCTAGAACTATTCCCAACGGTTTCCAAGTCCTAGGTTCAAGTTTTAGTCCAAGTTATCACTTACGAATTTTATCAAACACCTAGAGTGCACAACATTCATAACAGAAGAGAAAATAAAATCAACAATCATCCATATGAATACAAATGTATATATGTGATCAAAGAGTACCAAGGAGAGTCATAAGACCTTCAAAACACAAGATCCACTACTCACACATCATGTAAGACAACATGGTGTGAGTAGGGTTTATAGCAACAACAAAGAGAGTAGAAGATGGATAGAAGTAGGATGGTTAATCCTAATGTCTTCCTTTGATCTTCACTTCTCCTTGGTTGGATGATGATTGATGACCTTGAATGAGCCTCTTTTCCAATCTTCTTCTCCCCAAAAACCTCCACACTTGGTCCAAAACCCTTGCTTTCTATTTATAGATCCGGCTGTCAAAATCTGAGTTTTTTGATCCAGTCGGTCGACTGGCTTAAGCTTGACACCCAGTCAGTCGACTGGATGGGTGAAATTTGATGAGCTCCTGAAGTTTAATCGAGTCGGTCGACTGGACTTCTCATTCGACCGACTGGGGCCTTTTTGGTGGTCTTCCCGTCCGAATTTGGTCTTGGCGTCAACTAGAGAGTTGTAGCCCTTTGAGTTAGCTTTCCAACAGGCTTTGAATCAACCAATTCGGACACTGTATGCTCCCTAGGCGTCCAAAACAAATCGCAAAGGTCAATATGCTCGGTTTTTCCCCGAAACTCCTTGTTTTGCGCCAAATCTTCTGTTTTTCAACCAATCTTCATATATAGGCCTTGACCATGGGGGAAACTTGTTTTCTACCTGAAATTTAGAGATAGAGGTCAAATGACATCAAAATAACATCGGAAACGACCCAAAACTATAGTGAATAATGGCCATAAATCAGTCAAAACTCGACTGATCAACACTCCACACTTAAGTTTTGTTTGTCCCAAACAAAGTATGAGAATATGTCAAGGTCATACAAATGTCGAAATGCTAGTGGTGCTATGTTTTTCGTATATTTGCCTCACTAGATTTCACAAGGTCTCGATCATTATTCCTAATCATGTTATTCAAAGGAAAATGAAAGGTATGTACAATCTAACTAGCTCCTTTTCGTAGGCGTTACTGACAGCACGTTGTTGTGCGCTGCAAAATTTACATTTATAGTTCCAATACTTTAGTGGCTCACTATTGGATTAGTAGAGCGGTAAGTGGGGGTCGAACCCAAGAGAGTCAGTGTGGATTAGTTGTTCTTTAAAAAGAAAAGAAAAATAAAGTAAAGACAGGTTGGGTTTGAGTGGTTTAAACTGAAAGTAATACTGAAAAGTGAATTGCTGGAACAGTCGAGTTCAATATCAACCGCAACACACTTTTGGTTTGTCGCACGCTGTATTTCAAGAGCAATACGTGCCAAATGTTATGTTGGATTGATGTTGAAAACGTCTGTAATGAAAGTAAAGTGCGGAAAGTAAATTGCGTAAAGTAAATACTGAAAGTAAAGTGCGTAAAATAAAGACTGAAATGTAAAGCGCGTAAAGTAAAGTGCAGAAAAGTAAAGTGCTGAAATGTAAATGATAGAAAAGTAAAGTACTGAAAGTAAATGACAGGTAAGTAAGGACGAAAGATATTCAGTCTAGGGTCTCTACTTGTGAGACAACCATCATGGACGTCAAAGATCTTACTTTGTGTTCATAAGTGTGGGTTATTCCTTGGTCCAGATATAACCCTAAAGTAAGGCTTTTTCAAGCACTTACACCACAATCTACTCCAAAATCAAGACATAGACTTCTAGTTTTAAGTGCAGCCACTTGATCTTCAGTTACGATCAACCAAGCGACTTAAGGAAGAGTAAACTACTCGGCTAAGCTTTGCCATTTCAAGCATCCACTTAGCCTTGTTGTCTACTCAAGATTGAACCACTCGGCTAAGCTTTTCCATTTCAAGCATCCACTTAGCCTTGTTGTTCAACCAAATAATGGCACCGAACTAGTTGACACAAAATAGCATTAAGTTCAAGTCTCAAGATGCATACACAAGTATGAACACCCTTTGACCGAATATGATTTAGCTACTTCTATTCATGTCAAGGAATACAAGCACCATACTTATAAAAGTAAAGGAAAGAAAAGCCGTGGCTTTGACAACAAAAGTAAGAGAGGAGCTTGAAATCAAGTGCAAGGAAAGTAAAGGAGAGGAGCTCCAAATCAAGAACAAGACAAGAAAGTAAAGAAAGCTTTTGGAAATCAAGAACAAGAGCAAGAACAACAACAAAGTAAAGTGTGTTTGTATTGAAGTGATGAAGAAGAGAGATAAGCTCTCAACTTCCTAATGTGAGCATATCTGATTTCTTAGGCTAAGGCCTCTATTTATAGAAGAGGAAGACTTGGGGGCTAAGTTTGGCTTGAAAAATATCCCAAAAGCTAGCCATATGATTGGCTCTTCCATATAACACCCTGACAGCACTGCCTTGTCGCGAGGCAATGTGTACAAAATTAATTTATAAGTCCGCTACTCGTGACTTTATTATTGGGTAGTAAAGCGGTAAGTAGGGGTCGAACCCAAGGGAATTAGTGGATAGTTGTTCTTTCGAAAATGGAAAATTAAATAAGACAGTTGGGGGTTGGTTGTGATTTTAGTACTGAAAGTAATGTGGGTTGGTTGTGATTTTAGTACTGAAAAGTAAATGACTGAAAGTAAAGAAAGTAAATACAGGACTGAAAGTAAATACTGAAAAGTAAAGTGCTGGAACAGTCCAATTCAATATCGACTAATCAACATACTTTTGGTATGGACTGATATTGAAAGGGTCTGTAATAAGTGACAAAAAGTAAATTACTGAAAGTAAATTGCTGGAACAGTCGAATTCAATATCTACTTAATCAACATACTTTTGGTATGGACTGATATTGAAAGGGTCTGTAATAAGCGATAGAAAGTAAATTGCTGAAAAGTAAATTGCTGGAAAGTAAATGTGCGGAAATTAAAGTACTGAAAGTAAATGACTGAAAATAAGCAGTTGATAATGAGACTGAAAACAAAGTGATAGGTGATGTTTTAATCAAAGGAAAGATTCGGTTTAAGGGGCCTTGTATCATAGTCCGTTTATCATCGACCTCTAATGATCATACTACGTGTTTAAAGATGTATCAAGGCTATTCCTAGCACTTGACTTGCCACACCGTCTAGTCTTTTTCAAGACATAGAACTCTTGTTCTATTATGTGCATCCATTTGATCAATCATTCCTGATCAACCTAATGGTGTTTAAAAGAGGTTGAACTCCACAAATAAGCTGTGCTCTTCCGAGCCTCCACTTATCCACGTATGTTCACGATCCCCATGGAAGAGCTTTGCTCTTCCGAGCCTCCACTCAACCAATGGTGTTCTGACCTAATATATGGCACATAGAACAAGTTAAACACGAAGAGGCACTAAGAGAAGGGTCTAAAACATTTTATGATACAAGCACACCCCTTCAACCAAATGAAGGTTTAGCTACGAATATCCATAGGGGTGGATATCATAGCTAAGTGCTTAGAAAAGTAAAGGTTTTTGAAAGACGAGAAAGTAAAGGTTTTGGAAAGTAAAGACAAGGAAAGTAAAGGTTTTCGAAAGTTAAACTCAAGAACACACTCAAACTCAAGAACAAACTTGGAGCTTTCAATATCAAAGTGAAGTGTTTACAAGGATTGTGGGATGGATTGTAGAGAGATTTCTATCCAAACAACAAGTGATCAAAGGACCCAAACTAAGGCTATGAGATTAAAACTTGGAACTGGAACTTGGGACCAAAGACATTTTTTCAAGGAGGAGGAGATGTAGTATTTATAGGCAAGAGGGAGAAGAGAGGAGCCAACACATGTCAAAGGGGGAGGGCTTAAAAGCCACCGGCCATGAGGTGGCAACACCCCAAAGCCGCCGCCCATGTGTCACTCTCCCATTGAAGCCGCCGGCCTTAGGTGGAGGAGGAAGTGAGTTGAGTGGGTTGTGATATTTTGTTCTCCAAAAGCCATCGGTTGCCTCCCAACTCCGGTTAGACTTTGGTTGCCCTTGGTTGCTTCTTGGTTGACATCAAAGGGTGGCTAGGTTGTGGCTTGTGCCAAAGGGCATTCACTTGAGTTCTTGATCTTTGTTGGAACAAGTCATTGGGACTTAGTTGTGGCTTGATCGGAGTACTGCCGGAGTATGGCCAGTTTTGACTTGTAATCCACTTTTAGCGTTAAGAACTCCTTTTTAGCTCGTTTCATCTCTACTCCTTGAAATAGCCTGTAGAACAAAAGTGAAACTAACAAGTAAAAGTTGTCAAGACAAAGCGTCTAATTTGGTGGGTTTAACTGTCTTAATGATTCATATAAATATGGTCCATCAGATCACCCCACACTTATACTTGTTCATCCCGAACAATGCTATTTGAAAGATGCGCCCACAATCCAAGTAAAAAACTATAAGAAAGTGAGAATATGGGACTAGATTTATCCTATTCATGCAATACTTACTTGTTACCAAACTAAACCGTGTAAATACTTAGAAGAAACTTGATACTTGTACCTTCGAGCCGAGATGCAAATTAATTCGGATGTTTCGGGAGATAGCCCTTTTCAGGCTCCTGTACTGCATTCTCGGGATCGACTCGCACTATATGGTTTTCTTGTAGCTTTCTCTATCACGTGATTTGGTTCGGGTTTCAATGATCTAAGCTCTTTGATTTCTTTTTGGTGAGGGACAGCTTTTTGAAGTGACTTGGTCTTTGACCTTTGATGTTGAATTGGAGTTTCTTCACTTTTGTTTTGGTTAAAACCTTCACAATTTTGGCCTTCGGCCTTTGATTTGCTTCTTCGAGCTTTGCTTCTTTGTGACTTGCTTGTCCATTTTCTCAACCTTTTTGGGAGGTCCAATCATCGCCCGCGAGCATATGGAAATACCTCCCCGCTCTTTTCTCATCCTCGCCGTTTCGCGCGGGTCAAGATGAGGGTCGCTCATCTATTTTCTCGGCTACTAGGACTAGAGATAGGACGGTTTGATTCCCGTCCCGCCTCTTGCATAAACACTGCATGGTGGAGATGACTCTATTCTCCATTGAAACCCGAAATGCAGCCTCCACTGACTTCGTAAACCATATAGTGAAATCCGATCCTTCGAGTGCTTGCCAAGCCTCTCTAGGGAATTTTATATCAACTCCACATCCCATATATATCTCAGCACAAAGGGACAAATGAGAAGTTACATCCTAAGTTTTTATACAGTTGAGATTTCACAAGGTAAATGCATGAATTTAGATCTATCTTTTTCACATTCTCAAGTTCATATTTTCAAAAAGATAATATTAAGGGAAAAGGAAAAAAAGAAGGCATGTTAACTATGTACAAAGGCGGTTCTCACCCCACACTTTTGAACGAAGGTGTGCCTCACAGCACGACTTAGTTCAAAAGTCAATTGCAAGCAAATATATACAGGAAAGGTGAGAATGACTTAAGGCAAAAACTAAATGACATAAAATAAAATGACTGAAAGTAAGATAGATGTCGGGTTACCTCCCGACCAGTGCCTTTGTTTAACGTCGTTAGCTCGACGATACCTCACTCCTGGATCATAAGTTTGGGTCCCATGGGTGCTTGAGGTCGAACTTCTTCTCGGCAGCTCTTTTGATTTGTCCAAAGAACACATATGGCAGCGGGCTCAGTTCTGCTCTTCCTTGATCCGGAGGCTTCTTTTTCACATATTCTCGAGAAGGCGAGGACTCTTTGACCATAGCTGCTGGTCCATCAGGTTGAGCTCTCTTGTTCCTCCTTCCCGGCTTCCATTCCTTTGGCCCATGTCTTGGCCGTTTCGTCATATTTGAATGGGTGGCACTTTTGCAATTCTGGAAGCTCGGTATTGTGCCATCAAACATTGGCGACCACACGCATGTTCCCATGTGAAGCCTCTTCTTAGTGGCAGCTACAAATGGTCGTCCTAGAACGAGTGAGTTTTCCGGGCTCGTGATGAGTGAGTGCTCCATCTTCGGCTCTTCTGGCTCATGTTTTGCCTCCAACTTCCCTTGCACCTCACCATTTATCACTTCATCTTTAGGGGCTGTGATCCGCATACAAACCGAGGGGACAAGTTGGGGGACTTCCACCACAAGGGCCAGGTCTTTCTCGAGTAGTTCTTCAGTGAGGACCGGGCCTGCCGTGATTTTCTTGGTCAGTTCGGTAGTGAGAGCAGGGTAAGTCTTGGTCAATTCAGTAATGAGGACTAGGTCAGTTTCGGGTAGCTCGTCAGTGGCGTTCGGGACTTCCTCTTCTGCCGGCTCGGTAGTGAGTTTCCATGAAGTCTCTTCCTCATCCCACACTATATCGGTTTCCGGTTCTAAGTCTTCTGATGGCTCGGGAGTGATATCCCATGTGGGCTCCTCCACGGTGCTTTCGGCTTCCGACTCGTCCATCATGGCCTCTGTCAGCCTTGTGGGCTCCAATGTTGGCTCTTTTAGTGCCGCTTCCACGTCTATTACTGCCCTTGTAATGATGTCTCCTTCCGGGTTTGCTGCGGGCAAGCTTGCAATGGGTGTGGTGTCGGGCTCGTTTTGCACTGAGTCCTCGTCCACCATTGGCGCTTTATTATCAATTTGGTGCATCGGCCCTCGTTTTGTGTTCTCTGCCAAATCATCAATGAGGTCCCAGATTTGAGTCATGGTTAGCTTCATTACCGAACCTCCCGCCGCAATACTAAGCCTATTCCATTCAAGTGGCATCATCCCACCAAGAAACCTTTGCAGAAGAAACAAGTCTGTGAGTCCATGGTGCGGGCAGCTCGAAACAACGGTATCGAAGTACGTATAATACTCGTCCAAGGTCTCGTCCCGGGATTGCTCAAGGTTGATGATCTTCTCGCAGACTTCAAGTTGGAAGGATGGCGGTGTAAATTCCTCTAGGAAACGGGCTCGCAGCACAAGATAATCATTTTCATAATCTGCACAAGACGAGTCATACCAATATAGTGCAAAGTCTGTTAGGGAAAACTTAAAACACTTCAGTTTAAATTCCTCTAATGACTCGTCTTCAGGCTTCATGCGGCCACAGATGGAGTGAAATTTTTGGCAATGTTTCACAGGGTCCTCTCCGATGGCACCTCCAAACTGAGGGAGATACCGATTCATCCATGAAGACATCGTGAATCATGAAATGAAAAAAGGAAAAAATAGAAAAAAGAACTACTATCCGAGTGCTAACTCCCCGGCAACGGCGCCAATTTCACAGCACTGCCTTGTCGTGAGGCAATGTGTACAAAATTAAATTATAAGTCTGCTACTCGTGACTTTACTATTGGGTAGTAAAGCGGTAAGTAGGGGTCGAACCCAAAGGAATTAGTGGATAGTTGTTCTTTTAAAAATGGAAAATTAAATAAGACAGTTGGGGGTTGGTTGTGATTTTAGTACTGAAAGTAATGTGGGTTGGTTGTGATTTTAGTACTGAAAAGTAAATGACTGAAAGTAAAGAAAGTAAATACAGGACTGAAAGTAAATACTGAAAAGTAAAGTGCTGGAACAGTCCAATTCAATATCGACTAATCAACATACTTTTGGTATGGACTGATATTGAAAGGGTCTGTAATAAGCGACAAAAAGTAAATTACTGAAAGTAAATTGCTGGAACAGTCGAATTCAATATCTACTTAATCAACATACTTTTGGTATGGACTGATATTGAAAGGGTCTGTAATAAGCGATAGAAAGTAAATTGCTGAAAAGTAAATTGCTGGAAAGTAAATGTGCGGAAATTAAAGTACTGAAAGTAAATGACTGAAAATAAGCAGTTGATAATGAGACTGAAAGTAAAGTGACAGGTGATGTTTTAATCAAAGGAAAGATTCGGTTTTAGGGGCCTTGTATCATAGTCCGTTTATCATCGACCTCTAATGATCATACTACGTGTTTAAAGATGTATCAAGGCTATTCCTAGCACTTGACTTGCCACACCGTGTAGTCTTTTTCAAGACATAGAACTCTTATTTTATTATGTGCATCCATTTGATCAATCATTCCTGATCAACCAAATGGTGTTTAAAAGAGGTTGAACTCCACAAATAAGTTGTGCTCTTCCGAGCATCCACTTATCCACGTATGTTCACGATCCCCATGGAAGAGCTTTGCTATTCCGAGCCTCCACTCAACCAATGGTGTTCTGACCTAATATATGGCACATAGAACAAGTTAAACACGAAGAGGCACTAAGAGAAGGGTCTAAAACATTTTATGATACAAGCACACCCCTTCAACCGAATGAAGGGTTTAGCTACGAATATCCATAGGGGTGGATATCATAGCAAAGTGCTTAGAAAAGTAAAGGTTTTTGAAAGACGAGAAAGTAAAGGTTTTAGAAAGTAAAGACAAGGAAAGTAAAGGTTTTCGAAAGTTAAACTCAAGAACACACTCAAACTCAAGAACAAACTTGGAGCTTTCAATATCAAAGTGAAGTGTTTACAAGGATTGTGGGATGGATTGTAGAGAGATTTCTATCCAAACAACAAGTGATCAAAGGACCCAAACTAAGGCTATGAGATTAGAACTTGGAACTGGAACTTGGGACCAAAGACATTTTTTCAAGGAGGAGGAGTTGTAGTATTTATAGGCAAGAGGGAGAAGAGAGGAGCCAACACATGTCAAAGGGGGAGGGCTTAAAAGCCACCGGCCATGAGGTGGCAACACCCCAAAGCCGCCGCCCATGTGTCACTCTCCCATTGAAGCTGCCGGCCTTAGGTGGAGGAGGAAGTGAGTTGAGTGGGTTGTGATATTTTGTTCTCCAAAAGCCATCGGTTGCCTCCCAACTCCGGTTAGACTTTGGTTGCCCTTGGTTGCTTCTTGGTTGATGATGGATGCACAGTCGTTATGTGCAAACGTCAAGAATAAATTTATAATAGTCCGCTACTCGCGACTTTACTACTGGGTAGCAAGTGGTAAGTAGGGGTCGAACCCAAGGGAATCAGGGGAATAGATGTTCTTTGAGGGGGTTGTCCAGCGAGAGAGCGTGTTTTAGGTCGGTTGGTTGGTTTTAAAGCTACCAGCTAAGTGATTGATTGATTGGTTGGTTGGTTAGTTTTAATACTGGAAAGTAAATTACAGTTTATAATTAAAGAGAAATGTTCGGTTTGAGGGGCCTTGTATTATATCCTGTTTATCATTGACCTTTAGTGAATTATCTAAGTATTCAAAGATGAATCGAGGCCCTTTCGTAGCGCAAGACTTGCAACATCGTTTAAAGCAACACTTGTTCTAAGCAAAACTAATTCCTCCTTTCAAAGTATCTTAGCTGTAAGTGCATCCACTTGATCTCCCAGTTACGTTATTGACCAAGTGGTGTTTTAGATAAGTCGAACTCCTCGATAAGTTTTGCTTGTGACAGCTTCCACTTACCGAGTATGATCACGAATTTCCACGGCAGAGCTTTGCTTGTGATAGCTTCCACTCAACCTTGGAAACTCTGACTTGATATATGGCACATAGAACAAGTTTTGAATACTAAGACTAGACGCTAAGTTAATAGTCTTAAAATATTTTATAATACAAGTGCGCCCCTTCTACCGAACTACTAGTTTAGCTACTATTCATCACGCTAAACATTATAACTAAGGAAATAAACAGTTGAATAAATACTAGAAATAATACTTACAACCGTTGATGCGCCAAGGGAGCTATCCTTTATTTCCAAAGCCAAACTTTACAAATACATAACTTAGAGAGAGAAGTGTTTTTTTACAAGTGAGGGATGATGAAAATGAGGGGAGGAGCTCCTCCTTATATAGCCATGGGAGGAGGAGGAGATGGAGGCAAGTGTTGCATGGTGATTGGAGGAGAAAATGAAGGGAGGAGATGGCCACACATGGAGGAAGGAGAGGAGGAGCAAGGAGGAGCCGCCATGTGGAGGAGGAGCAAAGCCGCCGGTCATGGTGGAGGAGAGCCGCCGGTAGCCAGTGGTGGAGGAGGAGGAGGGGTGGCTTTGGCCACCTTTTGCCCAAGTGGCCGGTCATCTTGCCCAAATGTGAATTTTGTACAGTTTTGTGCAGTCTTTTCACAAAACTGTCAATGTGTTTCTTCCCCGGGCTGTCTTGATTCCTCTCCTGATTCTTCTGATTAATTTGTTATGAGTGATTCAACGTCAGGATCCTTGATATTTCTTCAGTCGGCATATGATCTTGACCTTGGATTGACTCGTAACATCTTTTCTGCTCTAAAAGCTCCTCTTTAATGTGTATTCTCTCTAAGCTCTGAATTACCCTGAAAAAATATATCTGAACTAACAAGCAAAAGTTAAATAGACAAAATGTCTAAATAAGGGGGTTATACTGTGTTTATGATTCGTATAATTTTGGTCCATCAGATCACCCCACACTTTTAGTTGTTCGTCCTGAACAATGCTATTCAAGGGCTGTACTCTAAGTTGGCTTTGAAATATGAAAATTAGACTGTGGTACTCGATCTATCCTAATTCATGCATTGCTTACTTATTACCAAATTAAACTGCGTAAATAAATAGAAGAAACTTAATACTTGTACCTCTGTGCTGAGATGCAAATTATATTGGATGTCTCGGGAGATAGCCCTTTTTAGGCTCCTGGACTGCAATCTTGGGATCGTCTCGCACTATATGGTTTTCTGGTAGCTTTCTCTAGCACGTGATTCAGTTCGGGTTTCAATGGTTTGAGTACTTTGATTTTCTTTTGGCGAGGGACTGCTTTTGTAGTGAATCGGCATTTGGCCTTTGTTTTGACTTTTTGAGTTCTTCACTTTTTGTTCGGTTAAAACCTTCACAATTTTGGGCCTTTGGCCTCTTGATTTGCTTCATTGAGCTTTTTGCCTTTTTGTGACTGCTAGTCCATTTTCTCAAGCCTTTTTGGGAGGTCCAATCATTGCCCGCAAGCCTATGGAAATACCTCCCCGCTCCTCTCGTTTTTGCCGTTTTCGCGCGGGTCAAGGTGAGGGTCGCTCATCTATTTTCTCGGCTACTTTGACTGTCGTTTCGCGCGGGTCAAGATGAGGGTCGCTCATCTATTTTCTCGGCTACTTTGACCGGAGATAGGACGGTCTGATTCCCGTCCTCGCCTTTTGCATTGTATGGCGGAGATGACTTCAATTTTCACTGAAACCCGAAGTGCAGCCTCCACTGACTTCGAAAACCATATAGTTTGATCTGATCCTTTGATTGCTTGCCAAGCCTCTCTAGGGCAGTTTATGTCAACTCCACATCCCTAGTTATCTCTGCACAAAGGACAAATGGAAAGTTACATTCTAAGTTTTTAAACAGTTGAATTTTCACAAGGTTAATGCATGAATTATGATTTATCTTTTTCACATTCTTAAGTTCATATTTTCAAAAAGATACTATTACTAAAAAGAAAAAACAGCAAGCATGTTATTTATGTACATAGGTGGTTCTCACCCCCCCCCCCCCCCACTTTTGAACGAAGGCATGCATTAGTTCAAAAGTCATGCAAGCTAAAAACTAAATACTGAATTTAAATGACAGAAATTAAAGTGCGGAAAAGTAAGATAGTGTCGGGTTACCTCCCGACCAGTGCACTTGTTTAACGTCGTTGGCTCGACAGTACCTCGTTGTGGATTACTGGTTTGGGTCCCATGGGTGGCTCAAGTCAAACTTCGCCACCGTTCCAGTGTTGCTTCTTCCTGACTTCTTGCCGGATGTTATGTTCTGGTCAGGACTCCTTTGTTTCGGGATCTTTTCCTTCCAATACCCCGGAGGGGGTGATGGACATTTCACTACCAGCCTTTCGAAGTTTTTGTATTTGGGACTGCCTAGTCCGGTTGCGGCATAGCAATGCTCCATCGAGGGGTCATTCTGCAGAGGTGCTTTTCCCATTCTCCTTTGAGCTTCTTCATTGATCGCACAGTTCGCGGCGACTTGCTCATTAATTAAGGGGAAAAGTCGGGAAGGCCTCATGAGGCTTGGTTCTGCCTCGTTATGTTGGTTCGTGAAGAACTGATCGTAGATAGTTTCAGCTGCCTGGGTAATGATAGTCGGGTATGGCTTGGGCAGCTCGTCAGTGGTGTTCTGGACTCCTACTTCGTTGCTTCCGGTACTTTCCATGTCTGATTCTTCAGACGGTTCAGGAGTCTCTTCCGATGGTTCGGTGGTTTCTTCTTCATCAACCTCAGGGTCAGCTTCTTCTGTCTGCATTTCGTCGTCAGTTTGTGGTACTCGTCTTGTGGCAGCGGCCAGGCCGATTATAAGGCACCACATGTCTGCAATGGTGAAGTTTGTTGCAGACCTTCTCATAGCTTCGTTAACTCTTCCCAGCTCTTCGGCCCTCATCCCACGAAGAAATTTTTGGAGAAGAACTTTCTTCGTAAATCCATGGTGCGGGCAGCTTGAGACGATGGCATCGTAGTTCATGTAGTATTCGTCCAAAGTCTCATCCCGGGATTGATGAAGGCTCATGATCTTCTCACGGGTTTCTTGGCGTAAAGATGGTGGGGAGAATTCTTTCAGGAATGGAACGCAGAGGTCTACAAAACGTTCTGCACTGCAAGCGGTGGATGTGTAGTACCATATCGTGGCGAAGTCGTTTAGAGAGAATTTAAAGCATTTCAGCTTAAATTCCTCTAATACTTCGTTCTCAGGTTTGATGTGATGGCAGACGTGGTGGAAGTTTTGGCAGTGTTGTACAGGGTCTTATCCCTCTGTTCCTCCGAACAGGGGCAGAAATCGCGTTGTCCATGCATGCGTAATGGGTGATGACATAGGGAAAAGAAAGAAAAAGAAAGGGGAGGGAAAGAACAACTATCCGACGACGGATTCCCCAGCAACGGCGCCAATTTTGATGGATGCACAGTCGTTATGTGCAAACGTCAAGAATAAATTTATAATAGTCCGCTACTCGCGACTTTACTACTGGGTAGCAAGTGGTAAGTAGGGGTCGAACCCAAGGGAATCAGGGGAATAGATGTTCTTTGAGGGGGTTGTCCAGCGAGAGAGCGTGTTTTAGGTTGGTTGGTTAGTTTTAAAGCTACCAGCTAAGTGATTGATTGACTGATTGGTTGGTTGGTTGGTTTTAATACTGGAAAGTAAATTACAGTTTATAATTAAAGAGAAATGTTCGGTTTCAGGGGCCTTGTATTATATCCTGTTTATCATTGACCTTTAGTGAATTATCTAAGTATTCAAAGATGAATCGAGGCCCTTTCGTAGCGCAAGACTTGCAACATCGTTTAAAGCAACACTTGTTCTAAGCAAAACTAATTCCTCCTTTTGAAGTATCTTAGCTGTAAGTGCATCCACTTGATCTCCCAGTTACGTTATTGACCAAGTGGTGTTTTAGATAAGTCGAACTCCTCGATAAGTTTTGCTTGTGACAGCTTCCACTTACCGAGTATGATCACGAATTTCCACGGCAGAGCTTTGCTTGTGACAGCTTCCACTCAACCTTGGAAACTCTGACTTGATATATGGCACATAGAACAAGTTTTGAATACTAAGACTATACGCTAAGTTAATAGTCTTAAAACATTTTATAATACAAGTGCGCCCCTTCTACCGAATTACTAGTTTAGCTACTATTCATCACGCTAAACATTATAACTAAGGAAATAAACAGTTGAATAAATACTAGAAATAATACTTACAACCGTTGAAGCGCCAAGGGAGCTATCCTTTATTTCCAAAGCCAAACTTTACAAATACATACCTTAGAGAGAGAAGTGTTTTTTTACAAGTGAGGGATGATGAAAATGAGGGGAGGAGCTCCTCCTTATATAGCCATGGGAGGAGGAGGAGATGGAGGCAAGTGTTGCATGGTGATTGGAGGAGAAAATGAAGGGAGGAGATGGCCACACATGGAGGAAGGAGAGGAGGAGCAAGGAGGAGCCGCCATGTGGAGGAGGAGTAAAGCCGCCGGTCATGGTGGAGGAGAGCCGCCGGTAGCCGGTGGTGGAGGAGGAGGAGGGGTGGCTTTGGCCACCTCTTGCCCAAGTGGCCGGTCATCTTGCCCAAATGTGAATTTTGTACAGTTTTGTGCAGTCTTTTCACAAAACTGTCAATGTGTTTCTTCCCCGGGCTGTCTTGATTCCTCTCCTGATTCTTCTGATTAATTTGTTATGAGTGATTCAACGTCAGGATCCTTGATATTTCTTCAGTCGGCATATGATCTTGACCTTGGATTGACTCGTAACATCTTTTCTGCTCTAAAAGCTCCTCTTTAATGTGTATTCTCTCTAAGCTCTGAATTACCCTGCAAAAATATATCTAAACTAACAAGCAAAAGTTAAATAGACAAAATGTCTAAATAAGGGGGTTATACTGTGTTTATGATTCGTATAATTTTGGTCCATCAGATCACCCCACACTTTTAGTTGTTCGTCCCGAACAATGCTATTCAAGGGCTGTACTCTAAGTTGGCTTTGAAATATGAAAATTAGACTGTGGTACTCGATCTATCCTAATTCATGCATTGCTTACTTATTACAAAATTAAACTGCGTAAATAAATAGAAGAAACTTAATACTTGTACCTCCGTGCTGAGATGCAAATTATATTGGATGTCTCGGGAGATAGCCCTTTTTAGGCTCCTGGACTGCAATCTTGGGATCGTCTCGCACTATATGGTTTTCTGGTAGCTTTCTCTAGCACGTGATTCAGTTCGGGTTTCAATGGTTTGAGTACTTTGATTTTCTTTTGGCGAGGGACTGCTTTTTTAGTGAATCGGCATTTGGCCTTTGTTTTGACTTTTTGAGTTCTTCACTTTTTGTTCGGTTAAAACCTTCACAATTTTGGGCCTTTGGCCTCTTGATTTGCTTCATTGAGCTTTTCGCCTTTTTGTGACTGCTAGTCCATTTTCTCAAGCCTTTTTGGGAGGTCCAATCATCGCCCGCAAGCCTATGGAAATACCTCCCCGCTCCTCTCGTTTTTGCCGTTTTCGCGCGGGTCAAGGTGTGCACGCCCTTTAATAGCATTGTTCGGGACGAACAACTAAAAGTGTGGGGTGATCTGATGGACCAAATTTATACGAATCATAAACACAGTAAACCCCCTTAATTAGACATTTTGTCTATTTAACTTCTACTTGTTAGTCCCGATATATTTCTACAGGGTATTTTGGCGCTTAGAGAGAATACAGGCTAAGGAGAGGATTTTACGCTGAAAAGATATCAAGAGTCAATCCAAGGTCAAGATCAGCCGCTGAACGAAGAAATCTCAAGATCCTGACATTGAATAACTCAAATTAAATCAAACAGAGGAATAATCAAAGACAGACCGGAGCGGAATTGGACTGATAGTTTTGTGAAAAGACTGTACAAAACTCACAAAACTCCACCCTCCTCCTCACGTGGGCGGCTCCTCCCTCACACCTTCCCTCCACCACTCCCACACCTCCACATGGCGGCTCCTCCTCCTCTCCTCCCAAAGCCGCCGGCGGCTAGAAGCTCCACCATGGAGAGCTTGCAATGTGGTGGCTCCTCCACCACATCTCCATCCCCTCCTCCTCCTCCCTTGGATGCATAACCACATGGAGCCATCTCCACCCTCCATTCCTCCTCCCTTAGCCTATAAATATGGAGCTCCTCCTCTCATTTGTATCATCACCACCATAATTCACAACTCCATAGTTAGAGAGAGAAGCCTCTCTAGATTTTGGGCACTAATCATGTAATTTTACTTTGGAATCAAAGCATGATCCTTGGCGCTTCAACGGTTGTAAGTCTTTTTATTTATTTAAATTGTATTTATAAACTCGTGTTTATTTCCAAGTTCATAGTTATGATAACCACTGCCATGATTAGTAGCTAAATTAATTATTCGGTTTAAGGGTGTTAGCTTGTATTATAAATGTTTTAGACTTTACTCTTAGTATACCTTTATGTTCGATACTTGTTCTATGTGCCATATTTCAAGTCAGAGTTTCCAAGGTTGAGTGCCTGACAAGCAATAAGCTCTTCCGTGGGAATTCGTGAACATACTCGATAAGTGGAAGCCGTAACAAAGCAAAACTTATCGAGAAGTTCGGCTTATCTTAAAAAACCATTTGGAAACTGGACCAAAGGGACCAAATGGATGCACTTACGGCTAAGATACTTCGAAAGGAGGAATTAGTTTTGCTTAGAACAAGTGTTTTAAATGATGTTGCAAGTCTTGTGCTAGGAATAGCCTCGATTCATCTTTGAACATTTAGCATGATCATTTCAAGTGTTCTACACGACGTTGCAAGTCTTGTGCTAGGAATAGCCTCGATTTCGAATGCTTGGTATGGTCATTAGCGGTCGATGATAAACAATTATAATACAAGGCCCCTAAAACCGAATACTTTCCTTACAGTCCATTATCAACTGCTGTAATTTACTTTCAGTTCTCAAAACACACTCAAACTCAACCACAATCGTAATTAATTTCTGCATAAGCTTCATTAAAGAACAACTAATCCACACTGACTCCCTTGGGTTCGACCCCTACTTACCACTTGCTACCCAGTAGTTAAGTCGCGAGTAGCGGACTTATAAATTTATTCTTGACGTTTGCACATAACGACTGTGCATCCATCAAAATTGGCGCCGTTGCCGGGGAGTTGTGAATCGGAATAGTTGTTCTATTTTTTTCTTTTTTCTTTTATCATGCAATTCACTAAGGCATACTACTACGGAATGGAACCTTGGAACAACGAGGAGTTTTCCCCACCACCCTTCAAACTTGAAATCCGCGAGAAGATCAACAAAATAACGCAATCCCGGGACGAAACATTGGATGAGTACTTATGGTACTTCGATTCCATTGTGACGAGCTGCCCGCACCATGGATTTACCAACTCCGATCTTCAAATAAAATTTCTCTGTGGAATGTTGCCACATGAGTGGGACCAGCTAAATAATGCAGCCGGAGGATCAATGTGGGACTTAACCGTGGATGATCTTTGGAAATTAATAAACGATTTGGCCGCGAGGTCAAGACCAAGCCAAGATCAGGCCGAGCCAATCGACGATGGTATAACGGAGCTGGCATCTAGCATCCAGCAGTTGGACAACATGATGCAACAAATCAGGACCAAAACTGAACTATGGGCGGCAGAAAAGGAGCTGGCAGCTAGCACCCAGCAATTGGCCGCAGACATGCAGCAATTGAGTGCATTGATGCACCAATTCACGGCTGAACCCGAGGAGCCGACTGAGGATGAGGACCCGCAAATGACCGAAGAAGAACTGCCCCAATCGGACCCGGTCCTTATCACCAATCCATCCGAGGAAATCATTGTCCTAACTGCCGAGCCTACAGAAGCCCCGAACCTCACTGCTGAAGTGGCCGAAGAAATCAAGCCAGACCCGGTACTTGCGCTCGAAGCACCCGAGAAAGTCCCGGACCTCATTGCCGAACTATCCGAGAAAGCCCCAATCCCACTCACCACGACTCAACAAGGAAAACCGCCTGAAAACTCACTCGTTCCAAAAAAACCATCCATCACTGCCACAATAAAGAGGATTGGCAGAGGCGCATTCTTGATGTCGCCTACATGTAATGGCACAAAACCAAATTTCCAAACTCACAAAGGTGCCAACTATTCCAACATGAAGAGGCGGCAAAGACATGGGCCGAAAGAATGGAAACCCGGAAGGAGTAACAAGCAAGCACGACGCATTGGACCAGCAGCTATGGTCAAGGAAACCTCACCCTCTCGGAGCAAAAGGGCTGCTGAGAAGAAGTTTGACCTCACTCACCCTTGGGATCCGACCTTATGATCCATGATTGAGGTACTGTCGAGCCAACGACGCTAAACAAGTGCACTGGTCGGGAGGTAACCCGACACTATCTTACTTTCTGCACTTTATTTTCTATCTTTTTATTTTTTGTCTTTTAGTTTTTATCAATAAGTCGCTCTCACCCGCTTGGTGCATAGAAGATTTGACTATTCAGGAATCGGACTTGGGTGCAACATTAAGCCAGTCAGGGCTACGCTAAGAGTTCAAGGCCCCAGCCGAACTCCCTCGATTATCCAGCCTCGTGCCATGTCGTTCACTCGACACCTTAAAGGGAGTTCTGTCTTTCCTTTTCCTTAATAACATTTCCTTCTCGTATAACATCTGCTTGCATGGCTTTTGAACTCAGTCTTGCTGAAAGGCACGACTTCGTTCAGAAATGTGGGGTGAGAACCACCTATATATATTAGTTAATAAATAATATCTTTTTGAAAATATGAACTTAAGAATGTGAAAAAGATAAGTCATAATTCATGCATTAACCTTGTGAAAATTCAAACTGTTTAAAAACTTAGAATGTAACTTTCCATTTGTCCTTTGTGCTGAGATAACCAGGGATGTGGAGTTGATATAAACTGTCCTAGAGAGGCTTGGCAAGCAATCGAAGGATCAGATTAAACTATATGGTTTTCGAAGTCAGTGGAGGCTGCACTTTGGGTTTTCAATGAAGATTGAAGTCATCTCCGCCATGCAGTGTTTATGCAAAAAGAAAAGAAAAGGCGAGGACGGGAATCAGACCGTCCTCTCTCTGGTCAAAGTAGCCGAGAAAATAGATGAGCGACCCTCATCTTGACCCGCGCGAAACGACAGTCAAAGTAGCCGAGAAAATAGATGAGCGACCCTCACCTTGACCCGCGCGAAACGGCAAAAACGAGAGGAGCGGGGAGGTATTTCCATAGGCTTGCGGGCGATTATTGGACCTCCCAAAAAGGCTTGAGAAAATGGACTTGCAAAGCCACAAAAAGGCGAAAAGCTCGAAGAAGCAAATCAAGATGCCAAAGGCCCAAAATTGTGAAGGTTTTAACCTAACAAAAGTGAAGTACCTCAAAAAGACAAATCAAAGGCCAAAGGCCGATTCACTACAAAAGCAGTCCCTCGCCAAAAGAAAGAAATCAAAGTACTCAAACCATTGAAACCCGAACCGAATCACGTGCTAGAGAAAGCTACCAGAAAACCATATAGTACGAGACGATCCCGAGATTGCAGTCCAGGAGCCTAAAAAGGGCTATCTCCCGAGACATCCAATATAATTTGCATCTCAGCACGGAGGTACAAGTATTAAGTTTCTTCTATTTATTTACACAGTTTAATTTGGTAATAAGTAGTAATGCATGAGTTAGGATAAATCTAGTTCATAGTCTCACTTTCATATTCAAAGTTTTTACATGGATTGTGTGCACGCCCTTGAATAGCATTGTTCGGGACGAACAACTAAAAGTGTGGGGTGATCTGATGGACCAAATTTATACGAATCATAAACACAGTAAACCCCCTTAATTAGACATTTTGTCTATTTAACTTCTACTTGTTAGTCCCGATATATTTCTACAGGGTACTTTGGCGCTTAGAGAGAATACAGGCTAAGGAGAGGATTTTACGCTGAAAAGATATCAAGAGTCAATCCAAGGTCAAGATCAGCCGCTGAACGAAGAAATCTCAAGATCCTGACATTGAATTACTCAAATTAAATCAAACAGAGGAATAATCAAAGACAGACCGGAGCGGAATTGGACTGATAGTTTTGTGAAAAGACTGTACAAAACTCACAAAACTCCACCCTCCTCCTCACATGGGCGGCTCCTCCCTCACACCTTCCCTCCACCACTCCCACACCTCCACATGGCGGCTCCTCCTCCTCTCCTCCCAAAGCCGCCGGCGGCTAGAAGCTCCACCATGGAGAGCTTGCCATGTGGTGGCTCCTCCACCACATCTCCATCCCCTCCTCCTCCTCCCTTGGATGCACAACCACATGGAGCCATCTCCACCCTCCATTCCTCCTCCCTTAGCCTATAAATATGGAGCTCCTCCTCTCATTTGTATCATCACCACCATAATTCACAACTCCATAGTTAGAGAGAGAAGCCTCTCTAGATTTTGGGCACTAATCATGTAATTTTACTTTGGAATCAAAGCATGATCCTTGGCGCTTCAACGGTTGTAAGTCTTTTTATTTATTTAAATTGTATTTATAAACTCGTGTTTATTTCCAAGTTCATAGTTATGATAACCACTGCCATGATTAGTAGCTAAATTAATTATTCGGTTTAAGGGTGTTAGCTTGTATTATAAATGTTTTAGACTTTACTCTTAGTATACCTTTATGTTCGATACTTGTTCTATGTGCCATATTTCAAGTCAGAGTTTCCAAGGTTGAGTGCCTGACAAGCAATAAGCTCTTCCGTGGGAATTCGTGAACATACTCGATAAGTGGAAGCCGTAACAAAGCAAAACTTATCGAGAAGTTCGGCTTATCTTAAAAAACCATTTGGAAACTGGACCAAAGGGACCAAATGGATGCACTTACGGCTAAGATACTTCGAAAGGAGGAATTAGTTTTGCTTAGAACAAGTGTTTTAAATGATGTTGCAAGTCTTGTGCTAGGAATAGCCTCGATTCATCTTTGAACATTTAGCATGATCATTTCAAGTGTTCTACACGACGTTGCAAGTCTTGTGCTAGGAATAGCCTCGATTTCGAATGCTTGGTATGGTCATTAGCGGTCGATGATAAACAATTATAATACAAGGCCCCTAAAACCGAATACTTTCCTTACAGTCCATTATCAACTGCTGTAATTTACTTTCAGTTCTCAAAACACACTCAAACTCAACCACAATCGTAATTAATTTCTGCATAAGCTTCATTAAAGAACAACTAATCCACACTGACTCCCTTGGGTTCGACCCCTACTTACCACTTGCTACCCAGTAGTTAAGTCGCGAGTAGCGGACTTATAAATTTATTCTTGACGTTTGCACATAACGACTGTGCATCCATCACTTAGTCCCTAAGCGCAAACAATAAAGAACAATGAGATAAAGGCGCATAGGAACTCCCCTCATTTGTAGACGTGCCCCAACAATAGAAAAGATGACACTGTGTTAAGCTTGATTGTTCATGATGCAAATAACTTCCTTGATGACAAGAACAAATGAGAGGTTAAAAGCAACAAGTGACATACAAGGTCATGCAACACAAGTATGAGCAAGAGAGCATCACAAGTCACATGGTAACATCGTAGCATAAGTTACATAGAATTTAAACAAGGAAAGCAATCTACATCCTCCATCATGTGCACAAGGTGTCTTAAGTGCCAAGAAAATATGAAACTAGAGTCATAGCATGATATAACAAAATAATTCCACTCTAGTCAACTCCAAGAAGGCATATGAACACTAAGGGGTGACATCATCATACATTGAGAAATCAAGGGAAAAGTGGAGGGGATTGGCAATGTGAAGTGGAATTGGAGTGAGTAGACCTCACTCTACACTTAAAATTTGACCCACTAATCGTACATTTCACATTTCATATTTAGAGCCTAAGTCACTCAAAATCATACTAAACATTTAAATATGAAGAACGAGAATGAAACAACTTACAAACCGGGTTACCTCCCGCGAGGGCCTAGTTTTTCCCATCTTGGCAAAGACGTAGCAAAGCACCCCATAGAATCACTCGTTGAGAAGTCCTTTGCTAGGATCCCTTCTCACGGGGCCTTGGATTTGGTCGTGTCAATCCACCTTCAAATCCCATTTGAATTTCTTCCCATCAAGCCTACAATGGACTTTCCTTTGGGAAGTTGACCCCTTCAATAATGAATATCCCCTAAGAAATAAGGGGTCATGGGAGCTTTTTCCAAATGATCTCTCGGAATAGGGCAAGAAGCTCCAAAACTTGTCTCGAGACTTCGTAATGAAGAAAGGGTCTTCAAAATTTGTCTCGAGCTTGATGGGCACACCCTCCTTTAGTTTCTCAATGATTTCCATGGGTTTCCAATCCTCAATAACCCTCTCTAAGCTTGTGTTTTCTCGTATGCAAGGTTGTCCTTTACTTTCTTCCATGTAGACCTCAACAAAGTCTTTGCACCCTTGAAGTCCTTTTTGCACCATAAGCTCTTCCTCTATCTTATTATCATCAAGAAGTTGGGATTCACATTTAGGCTCTTCTATAGAGGGAGGGAGGAATTCTTCTTCATCAACAAAAGATATTTCCTCAATGTAAGAGGCATCATCATTGAAGAATTCCTCATCGGAGAGCGTTAATGGGATGGCGAGCTCTTGTGTGTTCTCATCCAAATGATCATGAGATGTGCTAGTAGTGAAGGATGCTTCACTTTTGCATTCCATCTCGTCTTCGTTACAAGATTCACCATCCCTATTGTTGTAATGAGCTTCGGTGGCGACTCTCCAAAATTCATCCTCCGCTTCTTGATCCCATTCTTCCTTTGAGACTCTAAATTTAAGAACTTCTTCTTCGGAGACCTCCTCTTTCCCATCCAAGTTCTCATTGTCCATTGCTTGTTGTGCCACCCTAGCTTGAAGCGTATTGATGTGAGCATGCATATCTTGAGTGGATAGTTCAATCTCCATCATTTGAGCTTGAAAGTCTCTATGCATCTTCTCTTGATTTTCAAGGAATGTGTCAAGCATTGATTCTATATTGGAGGGCTCCCTTGAAGGTTGAGGGTTTGGAGGGTAGGAGTCTTCTACTTCAAAGCGTTGGCCATCATTTCAATTTGGAGTGGAGTAATTTATTTGATAGCCAAGCTCTTGAAAATAAGAATATGGACGTTCCTCCTCTTCATAGTATCCTCCATTAGCAAAGACTCATTGGTTGTAGGGGTCCATCCTCGCAAAAAAAGATAGAGTAAGTTAGTAAGGGATATGAGAGAAAAAGAAGAATATACAAGTATAAGAAAAAGAAAAAGAAAAATATTCACAAGAATAGTCAGAACTTCCACACAATCTAATCTAGAGATGTGCTAACTAGTTGCTCCCGGCAACGGCGCCATTTGACAAACTATTCTTTTTCACCTCTAAATATTATCAATGAAGAGAGGATCGAATGTAGCCAAAACATTTATATTAACCGGTAAAGTACCGGGTCGAACCAAGAGGAGCAAGCCAAGCACATATACTATTTAAAATCGTGTTTCCATTCGGCTATTCTAACCAAAAATGTATAAAGGTTTGTATATTCTAAATCCTATGTGGCGAGTAATTAGGGATAAAAGATAAGTAAGAGGTGTTTCGAGGGGTTACTCCCCTCCTTGGCATTTCCAATGCTCACATACACGATATTCAAACATTTCATGGTAGTCAAATAGTTTAGAACCTTCTTAACTCGAACCTCACTCATTCAAAGATATCGGTTCATTCCATTGCATTACCGTCCTATGGGTGGGAGATAAATGCAATGAACATACGCACTAGTTCACTTCCTACCTATACATTGTGGAAAACCTAGCTTAGACTAAGATAGACCAATGTTCATGTGAATCTAATCTTAGTCAAGCTCTCTTATAGCTTGAATCTCACTCACTCGAGATAATTGGTTCATTCTAAAGCACTATTATTCTTGGAATCTCTTCCTAAGGTAATAAATACTATGAACTCGGGGACTCGTTAACAACAAATGCATACATTAGATAGGATCATGTTCTCTATTATCCAAACTAGATTCAACATGTTACTTAGGCATTTTATCAAACACTTAGTAGCATGGCATGCATGAAGTGCATAGAGAACATGAATTTGACACCATTAGATGAGATAAATTGATGATTCGTTTAATGACTAACTCCAATAAATTTAACATTCAATCCTTAGTCAAGCATCCATATCCTAAGGTTCACTTGCATGATTCAAGATATAGATCATTTTCTCCATCCTAGAATTATTCCCAAGGGTTTCCAAGTCCTAGGTTCAAGTTTTAGTCCAAGTTGTCACTTAGGCATTTTATCAAACACCTAGAGTGCATAACATTCATAACACGAGAGAAAATAAAATCAACAATCATCCATATGAATACCAATGTATATATGTGATCAAAGAGTACCAAGGAGAGTCATAAGACCCTCAAAACACAAGATCCACTACTCACACATCATGTAAGACAACATGGTGTGAGTAGGGTTTATAGCAACAACAAAGAGAGTAGAAGATGGATAGAAGTAGGATGGTTAATCCTAATTTCTCCCTTTGATCTTCACTTCTCCTTGGTTGAATGATGATTGATGACCTTGGATGAGCCTATTTTCTAATCTTTTTCTACCCAAAAACCTCCACACTTGGTCCAAAACCCTTGCTTTCTATTTATAGATGCGGCTGTCAAGATCTGAGTTTTTTGATCCAGTTGGTCGACTGGCTTAAGCTTGACACCCAGTCGGTCGACTGGATAGGTGAAATTTGATGAGCTCCTGAAGTTTAATCGAGTCGGTCGACTGGACTTCTCAGTCGACCGACTGGGGCCTTTTTGGTAGTCTTCCCGTCCGAATTTGGTCTTGGTGTCAACTAGAGAATTGTAGCGCTTTGAGTTAGCTTTTCAACAGGCTTTGAATCAACCAATTGGACACCGTATGCGCCCTGGGCGTCCAAAACAAGTCGCAAAGGTCAATATGCTCAGTTTTGCCCCGAAACTCCTTGTTTTGCGCCGAAACTTCTGTTTTTCAACCAATCTTCATATATAGGCCTTGACCATGGGGGAAACTTGTTTTCTACCTGAAATGTAGAGATAGAGGTCAAATGACATCAAAATAATATCGGAAACGACCCAAAACTATAGTGAAGAATGGCCATAAATTAGTCAAAAACTCGACTGATCAGCTGACGAACCACTTCTTCTGTTTGGGCCTCATTGGCATGCACTGGTCCTTGGAGCACATCAGGCGCGAAAGGAACAAAGCAGCATATAGATTAACTAGCCATGCACGACTCACTTGGGATGTTGGATGCTCTTGTTCAGTGTTTGTTGATTAATTATTTTGTTGTTGTTGTTTTAGTTTAAGTACCTCCCTAAATTCAATGGATCTGGGGTTGTGGTGTTGTTTCCAAATCAAGTTTTTGTGTGCCATACTTTTTCCATAAAAAACAAAATTTGATGATCAAGAAAAAAAAGTATTGAGCTTTCAAACACCCAACAAACAAGTATTTTTGAAATTTATCTTCAGATAAAATCACATTATGAATTTTGTAATGTAAAATAAAGTCAACAAATCGGATTTTTAGTGAAACCAACAAATTGACTAATTATATCATTCTGGTGCGTAGATTTCATCTACATAATTTTACTGATATGTAGTTTACATGTTTGCATTGATTTTTTTTTTCTTTTCTTAAATATAGAAAAGGATCCGGTGCAAAGTTAATTTTTTGGTACAAAATACAAACTAATCATAGCTCTTGATCTTGTGATTTGAATGGATGAGATTAAATCTTAATTTTTTGGTATTTTTATTGGTGACGAATTATAAAATGAAACTGGCGAATTATGTCGTCTTTTCATTTTTCGGCTTGAAAAGTGACGAACTATAAAATAAACTGACGAATTATAAAATAATTTTGACAAATTTTGTATTTTGTCCCAAAATTTAACTTTGTACCTGATCTTGACCCCTAAAATATATCCTCTTTATGGTTCAAATAACTTCTTCTAAGAGCATCCTCGCCATGATCTTTTTGATCATAGGAAAGTGTCATGAAGGATGACTAAAAAAACATGTTCCCCACCATGACCAAATGTGTTATACAAATGATCATCTCTTGACCAAATGCAAAAAAAAAATCATCTCAGGACCAAAAATTAGATTTGGTCATGAGTCATGAACCAATTATAAGGCGACACGTGTCCTGTATAAGAACCTTTCAGAGTATATTTTGATCTTGCAACTTCGAAATTACAAATTTAAAAAAATCAAAATAATTACCAATATTCATAATTTTTTAAGATCTATAAAACGAGATACACTTTGATATGTTTTTATTAATCTTATTATTTATGAGCTACAATTTATGTAGCGATGAGAGCAAATGATGATAAATTTTTTGTTGGTTATGAGTGGGGTGCACTTGATCAAAATAGTCATGACACATGATAAGATGAGAGAGAAAATAGATAGGAGAGAGAATGATGATATATATTTTTTTATCACTGTCAAGAATGCTCTAAAGAATATTTGGGCGTTCGGAAGGTACCTGCAGTTAAGGCCCATTAATGGCCCAGATAAAAAAAATGCCAAGCGCCTCGTGATTGATCTGACCTCGAGCCGGATTTAGCGAATCGTCGATTGGGTCGCTGATCGACCTCTGCCCGATCGATTAACAGTGAAGTTATTCATCGCAAGGTAACCTTCAGCTGTAAGCTTGTTCAATTTCACGTTGTATGAAGTTCGACAAATTTAAGTAATTGAAGAGTTTGGATAATTATGTGCAGAAATTGTTCAAAATGGCATTTTCCTGTAAAATTGGGAGCATTTTGAAGCAAAGTGTTTGCGAAAACGCTCCTATGTTCAATCCCGTTCGTTGCATGTCCGCCTTGAAGAAATTAATCGGAGGTATTTTTCTAATTTTAATTCTTTTTTGGTTATCATTTTGTGTTCCTTATTTATGCTGTCAATTGGGTAGAGTGAGCCCCAAATTTTGAGTGTTGGTAATTTATTTATTTTGTTGATTTATTTTATAGGAAAAATGTCTGGGAAGACAGCTGGTAGGAATTCTCATGGGCGAATTACTAGTTTTCATAGAGGGGGTGGAGTGAAGCGTCTGCACCGAATTATTGATATGAAGCGAGGCGTCTCCGATATGGGAGTTGTGGAAAGGGTTGAGTATGATCCTTATCATTCTTCTCGCCTTGCTTTAGTAAGATGGGTGGAAGGGGTGAAGCAGCCGCGACTGAGGAAAAGCAAAGCGCAAAAGTCTGTTCAGTCTTCCACATATGTGAATCCACTAACCTTAACATCCTCAGCAGGCAAAGTTGGCGCTTCTGAAGTGATGAACCCTTATGTAGTGGTTGGAATTCCAAACAGGAGTGCTCCATGGTCGAAAAACAATTTCACTAATGACGGTATGGTTTGCACTAAAGCTCGTGCCAGGGACATTTTGTTCTCGACGCTTACACATCAGAAGAGTAAGGGAGAGACTACTACATCCATTTCATTCAGCAACTCTCTGAGTTTCCTGAGCATAGCGGGAGCAAAGTTTGCTTTCTTCGCACGGGTGAGAGACAGTACTTGAAGAAGCCAGTACTTATCTGTGATCGGCAATAATTTTCTTACATTTTCTCCGACGGTCACCAGGCGCCACTAATTGCATGGTTCCTGATAAACCCGTCGAACGACTGGACAATGTAAGTGTAATTCAGTTGCATTTAATTTTTATGGCTTATGGAAATGTACCTGGTCAGGTTGACCTATACTCCGTATTTATAATGTTATGCATTCGATCGAAATTTGTAGTAACTTAAGTTGAAAATCGAGCTGCCAGCCTTATTTAGTAGTACAAATTATTTAACATCATATGAGAATAACTAGAATGTGACTGTCGAGTGAGTGAACTTAAATGAAATATTATTGGAAATGCAATTGTGAAATTCATAATATTTTTGAGAAGCGGCCGTGCCCACATTTCAATTGAATAAGAATAAAACAAACCAGAAGAACGAATACGTCACCGTTTAGGCGGCTGCGGGTGGAATCACGACGAAATCAACCGCAACAACCTCATCGACGAACTCGCCAATTTTCTTCCTCTGCTCCTCCAAAATCTCCACCGCCGCATCGGCCTCCTCCAAATCCGTTAATGTCGGATAAATCGCCAGCGAGGCGATCGAGAATCCCTTGGCCCTGTCGGGTGAAAAATTCTCTCCGCAGCTGCTCTGCTGGATTTTACCAAACAATTTCTTCGTTCCTTTCACGACCTCGATAGCCTCCGCCTTGACCGACTCGGCTAGTCCATTTTTCAATTTGAGGAATGTGACTCGCATTGCGGAACCTGGTGGAGTGACGATCGGGTGGAACGATGGAGCGTGCGAGATCCAGTCGACGGCCATGAGGTCGTCGCAGATCGGGAAGATGAATTCACGAACGACGCGGATGTGGTCTGGGTGAGAATTGTAAGTTGAGAGGTCTGATTTGGAGCTGTAGCGGCTATGGAGCATGTGAGTGAAGGTTGGGGCTGAGGGAGAGGAGGCGTTGCGGTGGATCGGGCCGGCGGTGAGGTGGAGGACTTGGTTGAGTGATTTGAGGCTGTTGGCGCCGTCCAACATGGCGGAGAGCTTGGCGGGAGGGGTTTGGGGTTTTAGTTTGAAGAGGACGACGTGCTCGATGGTTTCGGTTGATGACATTCGGATGATGGAGCAGCGACTGTGGCGGCGATTGGGCTGGGGGAAGGCGGAGGGGAGTGGTTGAGAGGCGAAGAAGAGTTTTGAGGTAAGGTATGAGGAAGTCATTTTCAGGAGAATAGAGCGTTGACTGGGTTTGACTTTTGGAAAGGGGCATCTGACAATTCGGACCTGCTTCAGTTATTTATAGTGTGACTAATAGGGTTTGTTCATTCACCAACTCTTTTTATTCTGAACAGGGTACACATGGAACTTAAAATTTTAAAACTACACTACAACATGTCCAAATGTCGACTCAAACTTGTTAGAATCCCTCTGCCCAGACTGGAATGGAGTACACCAGAATGCCTATCCCAAACGACGGAATGATGGTAATAGCGGAGTAGGCATAAGCACGCCACGGCTGAGTGCTATTTCTCATGGCATGGAACTCAGCCATGAAAGTTGAAACTGTACTCATACAACCCAGTAAACCAAACTGGATGCCATTTGCCACGGTATCACAATTTTTGGTGTTTACCTGGATCATCAAAGATGAGCTATGTTAGAAACAGGATCTTTACACTGATAGAGGCTCTGTGGAAGTTTGGTTTGCTAGTTATGTTAACGGGCTTACAGCTGCTTTCACTGTCGCAAGAGCTGCCATCATAGAAGCTGCAGCAACATTTGCTGTTAGCGTACCAAAAGGAACCCATTTGTAATGACCTTTCTTTCCTAATCCACGGCCATTAAATCGAGCTAAGGTCCACCTGATCCAGACCCCCGGAGGTGCCAGGAAGCAAGCTAGCCACAGTTGAGCCTCAGTACCCCCATTGCTGAACTCTCTTGCTTCTAGAAGGCCACTAACAACCCATAATATGCATAGTACTAGCAGTAACGCCATTATTACTGCCAAGTGACTCTTGTAGCTCTTTACCCTCCATTTATTAGTAGATTTCATGTTCAGTTTTCCAAGAAGCCATTTGAATCCTTTGGCAGTTTCAACTCCAAAGATGATTGAATAGGCAACAAGAAATAAACCTGCAGAGAGCAAAATGAGAAATATACCTTTTCTTCTCTACCAAATTCTCTCTTAAGTGAGGGATAAACCTGACTGGGAAAAACTAGTTAGACCAGGAAACTGTGTTCTTGCCTATGAAAAAGCCGAGTGAAGCAAGAACCCAATGTCCATGCACACTAAGATCAAGCATCTTCTGATTCCAACCACTAAAAGTTGTCAGGCTTCCTAAATAACCAGTTGTAAGTCCGATGGCTAGGTGTTCAGACATGGCTGATATATCTCCTTTCAAAACAATACCCCACCAGCCCATCAAGAAGGAACCAACCTGTAAAGAAAAGTCACAAGCCCGTGTATTGTCAGTCTGTTAGTTATTGTGCACACTCAGTGGTCTAACACAGCAAAGTAATATCTACTCACTTAAAAAAATGTCAGGTAACCAGATGAGTGAACATCAAAGTATGATCTAGAACCTGCTTCCTCATGATATGTCAGGCAAGAGTATGATACTGATACTGGATTTTTTTCACATAAGAAAACTGCACCTCATTTCAAAAGCACAATTTACTTGGTACATTCTGTACCTTAAGAAATTAATTTTAAGATCACTAGATTAGAACTTAAGCAAATGCAAGGAAATCCTACAAGTGAGGTTGAGATTGAGAGACATACCATATTGGAAGGAAGGTCAAGATATAATATGCTTCCATTACTTGTCACACCAGCAACTTCAGGGCCAAACAATTTTTGTAATAAATGCCTTGTTATCACCTACAAATGCAACATGAAGAAAATAAGAAATACAACCATATATATCGACTACACTTGGGAAGTGAAAACACAGGTAACTGAATAAGACAAGATGATAAAGAAATTGAACATATCAAGCTCGCTGGCTGCTGCTCACCCCAAAAATACCACAAACTGATAAATGAAGAAGACAAGAAACATAATCCAGCGAGCGAGGAAGCTCTTTCTTCACATCCTACACGTATGGGTAAAAACATCAGTTTGTTGCAAACAGTTACTAAGCGGATATTTGACAAATCAAAAAAAGCACCATCAGGAACTCACTTGGTTTTTTTCAATGCTAGGAAGAATTGAATCAGTGGGAAGAGAAGACTTCATTTCCGATGACAATGGAGAAGCAGCAGGTCCTACACGCGATGGGCATCGCTCATGGTACTGACTTTTATCCAGTTGTGTACACTCATCTTCGACAATGATAACATGCCCATCTTCAGAAACGAAAGAGTGTAAGCTGCCACAATTGCTGAACCTGTTGCTTTGAAGTGCCCGGTCACCAATATCGCCTGCCTCTGAGAGACTTCTGTTTTCCTCATCATCAATGGAAGCACTATTTAACAACCCTGTAGGGAGTTTTTCAAAACCAGATTCTGCACTGTTCACTACATGACCTGACCTGCTTCGCACAGTACTGAGGTCACTTGTTACATTCTCCATGGCCTCCGCAACCCCTGATCGTACACATTATTGTCACAAATTTATCCGTGGAGAATACATCAAACAGATCACCTCAAAGGAACACACACACCCTCAGAGATATCAAACAATTAATCTTTCTAAGTCTCCAAGTACTTGATATTAGAAAAGAGTATATCATATTTCAAAGAGACCCCCAGCGCATTATAACTCAAGTTTTTTGAGTTACTAGAGGTATAAGCAGAGACTAGATTAAACGGAAATTTTTGTATCGTTTTCCAGCCTCACCAATCACATTACCTTTAAATATGTCCTCCACTTGGAGAACAAAATAACAACAAACACAAACTACCAAAAACCACAGCCGAATCAGAACTCAAAAATCCTCTATCAACTACAGAATCTTCAACGTATAATCACACTCTGATTCCCACCAATAGAGATCCTAACCTTAAGCTAATGAAAAAAATATAATCAATAGATTTCTGTAGTCCAAAAGTTACTTTTTCTTTCAAACATCTTTTTAAATTAAACTAATCATCAAAACACTCTAACATACTATTCCGTGGAAATCAGAAACCATACCGCGAAAATCGGAGCCTCGGAGCAGCGATGTCGAAAACTAGGGCACAAATTGTGGCATTGAACGAAATTTCGCAGTGTGGAAAGGAATCAAACTTTCACGTGAATGCGAAAACAAAGGTGTATGGTTTATAATAAACGAGTTCGTTAGCGATCGAAATCAAACGAGCTGTCTCTCTCGTAAATGATGACGCCACCGCGCAAACTGGTCGAGGAAAAGACAGCGGCAGGAATCGGATTAAGGCGGTGGACGCTGACAAGCGGGTCAACGTCGGCTTTCGCTCTGTTATTTGCCATTCCATTCAAAATATTGCCTTTTTTTTATGGTCAAAATATTGCCTTTTATTTTTGAGAAAATGACAAAAATAGATATGAGCTAAACACATTAACAAATTATAGTCCCGAAAAAAAAAATTATAGTCCTGAAATATAAAAATTGATAATTAATATACTCTTTGTTATTTTTCCCAAAATACTTATATGACGGAATATCATTCATTCAATTAACAAAATTAACTAAACGAATGAATTGAAAAAACTTGTTTGCCCTTAATTGTGAAATTGATGATTAAAATATTTTAAAACTGCCCCTAATTGTCAATTTTCATAGTTCGAACCGTGATTTGTCAATAATTGGTAGTTCATACATCTCTTTGTCATTTTCCCTTTATTTTTTATTTTTCAAAAAATATAGTTTCTCTAAATTATTTTGTTTTGAATATAATAATTCTTTTTTTATCAGAAAATATAAGGATACCTAAAATGGGTGAATAATTTGTGTTTGCTTTCAATTATAAAATTACTTTAAAATAAAAAGAATACGATTTAAAAAATTCACAATACACTAGTAACGTTTATAATAAAGATATTCTTATCTCAAATTAAGGACGATTCATATTAGAAAGCGACGTGGTATTGGTTCCATGTATCGCAATCTTCTTATGGGGTAGTATAATTATAAAGTCCCAATAAAAAGCCCAATAAGAGCTGTCAATGAACTAAGCGGAGGTTGGTGCGGGGTCGCGTCCTCCGATTGGTTGATTAAGCTTCGCACGTCGGATGGAGAGGAGAAGAAAAAACCCTAGAAATTTGACAATGACAGGTGGGAATGTGTTAGAGACCCGAAAAATCAAAGTTGCCCAAAACTCTACCCAACAAGTCGGATTGACCAATTCTCGGATTAGATTAATAAATAACTCGAAAACGACCCTCGAATGCAAGGAATCGTCGAAAGATTACAAGGCCTTTTGGCTAGTCTCGTCACAATGACTACAATCGAGTCTCTAACTCAAAATTTCTATGCAGAAGCGTAAAAGAAATGACAAAAGATGCCTCAAGATCTTCACGGAATGCTTACATGTTGAGAAATGGCGTTGTTTTATAAGGCTTTGGCTGAATGGGTGCGTGGCCTTGGTTTCGCCTGCTCGGCCTTGGTGTCCTTTGGCTGGTTCATGCTTTTGTCCAGGTCCATCTGATGAAATTATTACGGGTTCCCAGGTCCATGACTTTCAATCAGATTCGTGCCCTTGAATAAATGCTGCCCAACAGGTTCATGGACCTCAGAAATGATGAGTCCTTCATCAATAGGCGCGTTGCTTGGCCTCTTCAGAAGCATCTTTTCAGTCGGGTCTTTTGCACCCTCGTCAGGTCTTGGGTGCTCAGCTTGCTGGGACTTGGCTGAACAGGCGAGGTTCTTCATGCTGCCTCTTTGGCTGAGTCACACCCATTTGATGGGTCATTCGAACTTGGTCTGTTGGGATGCCTTGACATGGTCTCGTAAGTCCTTGAGGGTGACTTTCGCCAGTCGCACCTCATCGAGCTCGATTGGCATCGTGTTGGATGTTTGCACAGGTCCTCGCCTGGGTTCTCGCCTAGGTCCTTGCGCCTGGGCATTACTGGATCCTTTCGCCTTAGTATGACTTGGTTGAGTGTGAAGGTCTTCTGCATCCTTAGATTGGTTATCGACAGAATTTCCAAGGACCATATGCAAGAACACATCAGGTCCCGCCCCTCAAGAAACGACCTTGTCCTCAAGGTCGACATAGTCCTCTTGGACCTCCAAGAATGCTAGTCGCGGTTCTTCCACTTTTCTTGAAAGTGTGTCGGTTGTCTTTAGTCCTTCTTCCGAGACTATATTATTTGAAATTATTTTGCATAGCTCCACTATCCAATAGAGCGTGTACCTCGCGATTGCCAATGTTGTCCATGAGTCTCATACATCGATTTGGCGTATTTTCCACCAAGAGTGTTGAGTGACACTTCAGCCTCCTTGGATTTGTCATGCTCCTCTACGAATGCTTCAATGTTCCTCAAAGACTTCTCAGCGCATCAATGTATAGGACCCCCATTGTTCCCCGCAATGAAAGCACTTGTTGCTTGGTTGTCTGTACCTTGCTCGATTTCTGTTGCGTGTCATGGTTGGTCTAGTTGCCTTGCTGGTGGACCTTGCTACTGCTGTTCCCTCGGATATGGTGGCCTTGATGTCCTACACTCTGTTGGTTGTAATTCTTGACTTGGTTGGCTGGCCTCGAGTTGAACGATGTCCCTCGGTTGTACTTGCCGCCTTCCTTCTCTTCAACCAATTGTGTTAAGGTCATTTCTTGATACAAGTCCGCCGGTTGTTAAATTTTGACCGCTGCTCGAATATCTCGCTTAAGGCCCTTTATGTAGTTGGCCATTATCGCATTCTCAGTGATGCCTTCTATCGCACCAGCGAGTTCCTCGAACTGCTCTTGGTATTCCATCACGGACTTAGTTTACATAAGCGAGAAAAATCTCTCGTGGACGTTTTGGCTGGCCAACCCACGATATCGCCTTACTATTACTGCCTTCAGTTTCACCCAAGTATGGACTAGTTGCATTTTGCGAAACCAACAGTGCCATTTGAACGTATTCCCTTCAAGGCACATTATTGTTGTTATAAGTTTATCGTTGCTAATTACATCATTAATAAAAAAGTACCTTTCAACTTTAAAAAGTCACTCGTTGACGTCGATACCGCTAAATATAGGCATATCGAGTTGTCTCATCCTAGGGTCACCTCGCATTGGAATCCTCCAAACGGGCCCTCGAAATCTTCATCATCTTCCTCGGCAGGATGGTCCCCAAGTTACTCGTGAACGGAGGGCTGGATTACCACGCTCCTCTCGTTCCTCTCTATCAGTTGGGTCTTCGATGGGTAAAGGCCTTACGTACCCAGGCATGCGTACATGATTCTCCAGGCGTGCGGTCCCTTATCTAGGCGTAACATTTAGCACAAGTGCTCTCCCTCGAACGTTCCCTTCATCATCACTACTGACATTGACCTCGGATTCGAAGTGTCGGGTCCCAATCTCCTTAGGCGGCTTGCTTGGCTCGCCTTCGCACGAGCATTAACGCTAGGAAGGTTGCCTTGCGAACTATCTTCGCCAAGGACGTTTGACAGTTGCATTGTGAATTATCACTGAGGTTTTTGTTGCCTTCTTCTTGGGCGGTGATAACAGGTTGTATTGGTACTGACCTTTCTAGCAGTACTTGCAACGCCGCCTCCTTTTTGTTGAAACATGCATCCATCTTGGACTCTAACTTGACAAAACGCTCTTCATTGGCTGCCTTAAAAGCCTCAAATTCAGCCTTTTGTGGGCTGACTTCCTTTTCACTTTGGAGTGAGTTCTCTACATCTTGAGACGATTTGTCCGATGTAGACTTCCTCCTCGTTTGCAGTTTTCCAGATTATGTGGGCTCTGATACCAAAATGTTAGAAACCTGAAAACCCAAAGTTGCCAAAAACTCTACCCAACAAGTCCGATGGACCAATTGTCGGATTAGATTGATAGATAACTCGAAAATGACCATCGAATTCAAGTAATCATCGAAAGATTACAAGGTCCTTTGGCTACACTCGTCACAATGACTACAATCGAGTCTTTAACTCAGAATTTCTATGCGGAAGCGTAAAAGAAATGACTAAAGATGCCTAAAGATCTTCACGGAATGCTTACATGTTGAGAAATGGCGATGTGTCCTTCTATTTATAAGGCTTTGACGGAATGGGTGTCTGGCTTTGGTTGTGCCTGCTCGGCCTTGGTGTCCTTTGGCTGGTTCATGCTTCTGTCCAGGTCTATCTGATGAAATAAATGCGGGTTTTCATATCCATGACCTTCAATCAGATTCTTACCCTTGAATAAATGTTGCCCACCAGGTTCATGGACCTCATAAATGTCGAGTCCTTCATCAATAGGCACATTTCTTAGCCTCTTCAGTCGGGTCGTTTGCTCATTCGTTAGGTCTTGGGTCCTCGGCTCGCTGGGCCTTGGTTGAACAGCCGAGGCCCTTCATGGTGCCTCTGCGGCTGACTCGCACCCCTTCGTTGGGTCCTTCGGATTTGGTCTGCTGGGATGCCTTGGTTGGGTCGCCCAAGGCCTCGAGGGTGACTTTCGCCAGTCGCACCTCGTCGAGCTCAATGGGCGCCGTGTTGGATATTGGCGTAAGTCCTCGCCCAGGTCCTTCACTATAAGAAAATGTGTTATAAGCTACGATTTAAATCCAACGGAATATAATTTGTTGATAGTATGTATAAAACCTTTAAAAATTCTGTTGGAAAAAATTCGTTGGAAATTTATGAATTATAAGCGACAAATTAAATTCAACGAAAATATATTATTGATAATATATATATAACCTGTGAACTTTGGTTGAAAATAAATCCGTCGAGATCTATATGTTATAAGCTACAAATTAAATTCAACAGAAAATATGTTGTTAATAATACATACATAAAATCGTTGAAATTTGGTTGGAAATAAATCTGTTGAGATATAGTGTTATAAGCTACAAATTAAATTCGACAAAAAATATTTTGTTGATATTATATATATAAAACCTTCAAACTTTGGTTGTAAATAAATCCGTTGCGATTTATGTGTAATAAGCTACAAATTAGATGCAACGGAAGATAATTTGTTGATAATATTTATATAAAATTGTCAAAATTGAGTTAGAAATAAATTCATTGAGATTGATTATTAATATGATATTAACTATGAAGATAATGCTCCTAACAAAACTACTTTACCCAAAGAATGTCTACTACAAAAAAATTTCATTTACAACAAATAATCACACAAAATTAAAAATGTAATAACAAGTTTACAATTGTCACTTGTTCAGTTAGTATGACGACCAAAATCAAATAGATTCGTCATATAATTAAATACACTGAACTGTAGATTGATTAAAGTTGTGACACAAATGAAAGAACAATTGAACGCATATGGTAGCATTTGATCTCGTATAATTTAGTAAAAATAAAATTCAACAAAAATATTGTGCATTGGGTTATGATTTTATTATTTTGATTAAACTTCAACAGGTAAGTTATTATATAGTTTAGTGATTCATAAATGAAGTATATAGAGGTCAGATCTGGTGCAAAGCCCAAATACCATACAAAATACAAAGTAATTGAGATCATTGATCAAGTTAATCCAATGATCCCAATTAATTAGGATAAACACAAATTAATTTATTTTTATCCCTATTAATAAGCTCATTAAGGGTAAAATAGACATGATTTTTCTTTTATTTCTCTCTCATACTGTTCATTACTGTTCGTAACTGTTCATTACTGTTCGTAACTGTTCATTACTGTTCGTACTGTTCATGACTGTTCGTCACTGTTCGCTACTGTTCATTACTGTTCGCTACTGTTCATTACTGTTCGCTACTGTTCATTACTGTTCGTCACTGTTCGCTACTGTTCGTACTGTTCGTACTGTTCATCATCATCTACAAATCGCGATCGAAAACGAACTAATCGAAATCAAAATTGAAATCGAACTAATTGAAATCAAAATCGAAATTGAAAACGAAGAAGAAACGCAGAAATCAAAACGCAGAAGAAATCGACAAAGAGAAAGGCAGAAGAAATCGAAAACGATTCCGAACAAATGGTCATAACGAACTATAAATTGCAGATGACGAACTATAAATTATCATGCCTAACTATCGATGATACTACCGAATTGTTGACGAATTATAGTCCAAATGTGATGAATTATGTCATAATTCATCAAAATTGCACTATAATTCGTCGAAATCTTGACGAATATAGTCCAATTTGGACGAACTATAACATAATTCGTCCAAAAATTGGATAACGAACTATAAATTAGTGATGACGAACTATAAATTATCATGCCTAACTATCGATGAGACTGCCGACTTGTTGACGAATTATAGTCCAAATGTGATGAATTATGTCATAATTCGTTAAAAGTGCACTATAATTCGTCGAAATCTTGGCGAATATAGTCCAATTTGGACGAACTATGACATAACGAACTATAATTAGGCCTTGACGAATTATAAAATTCTTGAACAAATCGATGAACATAACTGAGTTCAATAACATCATCATCACATCTCCACACCACCAGCAACTACAATTTCCTATCTTCCGCCTTCGTCGGTGGTGGATCAAGTGGGAGAAACAAATCAGACACTCCGCCACTCCCCTCCACTCCTTGCCGCCCTAACGACATCTCCGTCCTCGTCACCAGCGCCGACCCACGCTGCGGCGATGGAGTTCTCGGCCTTGACAATATCAACACCTACTATGATCCATGGATGAGCATCGTCGAAGGATGATGGAAATTTCAGATCTGAAATTTTAATCGAAAAGAGGAGAGAGACAGTAAAGAGAGAGAGTGTTGATGTGTATTCCAAATATACCCTCATCTAATATTAATTTGAATTTTTATTTATTTATTTTCATTTAATCTCATCCATAGAAATTATAAAATCAACGGATGAGATTAGTTTGTATTTTTTACAATAATATGGGGTTTGCACCTGATCCTAACGGTTAGATGAGTGTGTTATGGTTGAGAGAGCTAGGGTTTAATTCCTAGCAAAAGCAATATTTATTTAAAATTTCTAAGCGTTGATCGAGAACGGGGGGCCTCCGATTAGGAGGAGGTTATCCGGCCTAAGAGCTCCGGCAAGGTGGTGGCCTCCGTCGAGGAGGTGGTGGTCCGCAGGGGGGAGCTCCGGCAAGGTCTCGGCCTCAGGCAAGGAGGAGGCCTCTGGCGAGGAGGTGGTGGTCTGGCGAGGAGGAGGTTGTACGGCAGGGAAGCTCTGGCGAGGAGGTGGTGGTCTGGCGAGGAGGAGGTTGTCCGGCAGGGAAGCTCTGGCGAGGTGGCGGCGTCCCGCGAGTGTATAATTGTATATACATTTATTACTTACCACCAGTGTTATTAAAACCGACCCGTGGATCGACCCGATCAAGTGACTGGGTCAGTGGTTCAACCGGTTTGACCCACACATATTAAAAAATAAAAAATAAGTATTTATTTATGATATTATAATTTAACATATTTATGACTTGAATAAATATTTCATGTTTATGATCTGATTACAATAACATATCATAACAAATTTAGAATTTAATAAAGTACAAATCAATAGTACAACAATAACAATTTTAGTCTTAATTTGTAAGTCACGACAATAAGGGATTTCTAAGACTAATTGAATTTCTAGCTAAATTGATAATAAGTAATAAATTTTATAGATTTGATAAATGAATATACATTATTGAAACAAATGATAAAACAAGAATCATGTTTAGCTTAGTGGAAGGAGATGGGATAATTATAGAGGAAGACTAAGTTTGAGTCTTGTTCAAGTCAAAATAAATAAATATTTTTTCAGACCAAATCGAACCGATCAAATCACCGTTTTAATGAAAAATTGGGTCAACCAACCGGATCAACCGGGTTTTGACCGGGTCGAATGTAAACCAATCAAATTACAAAACCGAACCGGCCGGTCCGGACCGGTTTAAATAACTATGCTTACCACCTTTAAAAGCAACGGAATAATTTCGTCGTAAATAATGAAAAGGGTATAATAGAAAATACATTCAATTGTTACAACCTTAAAATCAACGGATTATGCGTTGATTTTTTTAATTTTTTCACTCTTTTAATTTGATACAATCAACGGAAATATCCATTGTAAATGACGTTAAAATCGAACGACGTGATAAAATCGAAAGCCATATAACCAACAACTTTCCAACGGAATATTCCGTCAATTTTAATAATATTTCTTACGGAAAAAGTGTAAAAGCAACGGAATCGACTGTTGATAATAAGCATTTTTCTTGTAGTGTTGTCCAGGTCCTCGCGCCTGGGCTCTGCTGGGTCCTTTCGCCTTAATCTGACTTGACTGTGTGTGCGGGTCAGAATTTTCAAGGACCCATGCAAGAACTCATTAAAAGGTTTCGATCATTTTCATTTTGACGTCAGAACCGAAGCTTCCATTTGAATGATAAGTTGGCGAATTCACGCTTATACTTTTTTTACATGTTCGGGCAACTCAATGCAAAGAGAAATCTTTGGTCCTTATACAACTTTCAGACTAGAGAATTTTAATAAGTTTTAGTCTCAAAAAGATATTCAATTATTTGACTAACACAACTACACTGAAAAAACTTTTAGTACCAAGTGGAACTCAGTACTAACGATATCTTAAGGTAGGTGTCAAGCATCCCACATTGGCTAGGGTGAGTTGGTCTCATGGGTTTATAACTAAGTGGCAATCCTCCCTTCACAAGGTGCCTTTTGGAGGTGAGTTAGGCCCAATATCAACATGGTATCAGAGCCACCCCTAGACCAATGGTTTGGGGCGGTACCCGGCCATATGTTGCCCATAGTCCATTTGTTGTGCAGCCCATTGGGCTGCGGGGGTGTGTCAAGTATCCCACATTGGCTAGGGTGAGTTGGTCTCATGGGTTTATAACTAAGTGGCAATCCTCCCTTCACAAGGTGCCTTTTGGAGGTGAGTTAGGCCCAATATCAATAGTAGGAAACAGATGCAGCATCGACAAACTCTTTTCTGACCGAGTATCAGGGAGACTTGGAGCCTACTTGGCTTGGGGGTGAGAAGAAATAAAATCAACAGCAAGCTTGACTGGACTAATTTTATCTGCTTCATTGTCAGGGATTTTGTAAGGATTGTAATTTACTTGACTGGTACATTTTGAGCACAAATCATTAGGTTTAGTTTAGGCTTAAGCAAGCATCAAAAGGGCAGTAGAGGCACTGGTGCAGGACTTAGCCATTTCTGATGAAATGAGGAGCAGCTTCAAAACGGCAACATTTTATGGAAGCGGGAGGCATTCTCAAATGGAATGACGCAGTATTGCGTAAGGCGCCGAAATCAGTTGGAAGCCGTTGGAGACTACACGTTGACGTTTTGGACAAAACGGAAACTTCGGCTTTAGTGGAACGGTGTCGTCTCAACGAAGCGCGTAACGGAAATTTGAGGATTGACGAAACGCAGCGTTTCAAGTCGGCTTCAGCTGGAATAAAAGGAAGCTCAATTTGGGATTAGGGTTCATTCCGAAATTCAAATTGAAATTCCGATTCGAGCGAATCTTCGAGAGCGAACATGAGATTGCATTATTGCCAAACGATTCGAGTTGTGCGAGCGTCAATCGTGATTCGATTAATCACTGAGGATTGACTGAGGCTTGGCAGAAACATGGAGGTGTCTAACGCCGTGGAACGAGACTGACGGAGCGTCACCGGTCGTCGCTTCACAGGGGCTATCGGAGGGGGCTGAAATCCCTCCAACATTCATCTCTACGGTTTTGTTTTGATTGCTTGCTTGAGTGTTGATTGTATAGACTGTTTGATTTGTGCTTGATTGAACAATTGGAGAGTTACTCCATTGCATTGTAATTTTTCATTCAATTAATAAAATCATCCATTCCCTTATAATTCATATAACAGATCTCAAACCCAAATTTCTCTTCCAGTGCCATCATGACTTCCACTGCATCCAAGCTATCCAACTCCAGATCATTTTGGAATTGGGCTTCGGGGGTCACCTTGGAAGGATCAATCTTCAGGAAATTCTTCACGACATTGATCACGCGGTCTGTGACCTCCGACTTATCCAAAAATGAGCCACGAACATCGTCAGAAAAACATCGTCGAAAAAGCACACCAAACGGCGCCAATACTCCGTCGCTTTGCGGCGTCAGTTGAGCTTTAACTCAAAGGTATTTAAGCAGAGCGTTCCTCGCCGCCATTGATGAAGCTCGACAAAGCTTGAATTCACGCTTATACTGAGGAATTCAAAGTTCCTCCTCAAAAATCGTGCAATCATTACTAACGGTAAGATGATTTGATATATTTTTGTATTTTCTTATTGTTCGTTTGATGGATTAAGGCTATGTCCACTTTGACTTGATTTTTTGACTTGTAAGTTAGGATAAGTTAATATCATGCACTATCAGTTAAGATCAATTAAGATCAGTTAAGATCAGTTAAGATAAGTTAAGTTATTTTCAGTCAAGTTAAGTTAAGTTAGTTGGACCACCCCCCACCACCACCGTCGGACCGCCGCCGCCCGCCGCCGGACCGCCGACCATCGCTGCCGGACCTCCGGCGGGCGGCGGTCCGGCGGCAGGCGTCGGTGGTCCGGCGGCGGCGGGCGGCGGCGGTCCGGCGGTGGTCCGGTGGTGGTGGGGCCCTTCTGTTAAGTTAAGTTAATATAAGTCACTATAGTTTCAGTTAAGTTAAGATCATTTAAGATCAGTTAAGATCATTTAAGATAAGTTAATATCAGTTAAGATCAATTAAGTTAAGTTAACTTTCAGTCAAAGTGGACGCACCCTAAATAGGTGATATATATGTGTTAATTTTTTATGTTTGTTGGTTGTGTGTTTGAGGAATGTCATATTGTCATTGTGATGTGGTTTGATCAAGTCCGTAATGGGCAGGAGATTCTATTGTTTTATGGTATGAAATTGTGATATTTCTGATTATTTGTGGTGTTTTTGCTAGGGGTTAATCCTCTGTATGGACTATGGACTATGGACTATGGAGAATGTTGCGCATGCAATCTTTTTTTGTTTGTGTGTTTATGGGTTTGAAATTTGTAATTTTGATCACTGCTCATTTTATCATGTGAAACCTCTTTGATGTACTGGCAATCTTTTGATCCACAGTGTGTTTGGGTTTACTTGCTGTTGTGAGGTGATTTTTTTCGATGCATTGCCTTTCTAAGTATTCTGCAACGTTAGCAATTAGCTTGATTGAACATGAGCATATTAAAACCAACTTGATTAGTTTATATAAAATGTGCAAGACTCTTCATTCTCGTCCATAATTGTAAGTACTATACAAGAAATCCGCCTCCTAACCTGCCTAGGAAGCTGATTTCTTGGTAGGAGACAAAATATTTCTATTGAATTTATAAAATTTTGGTAATTTGAAAGAAAAAACCCCCTAAAAGGCAAATTACTGATTTGTTTGAGTTGTTTTGCTGTTGTTGGTAAAACGTTGATCATATTGATATGACGATTTTTTTAGGTAACAAATACTATATAATATTTCTTTCAATGGTATTTTTATAATTTTTCGTAATCAACAAAAATAAATATACAATCGATTAATCCCCGATGAGCCTTTCCATCAATGTAGTTCCTAGCATGTTTTATAACCTTTACTCAACCAACATTTTAATATACGTTTGGAGATATCATTATCATGATTTAAAAGATGGTCTTGCTGGTGAAAGGGGCTTTGGTCAAATGGCTTGATCTCTTAACAAATTGTAAAAAGGTCAAGAGTTCGACTCTCCCAAGTTCCTTTTCCTCTCCCCTTCCTCGTTTCGTCTCGCGCGTGGATGTTTTCTACATCTCTCGTGGATATCTTTCCTTTTCCCGCCTCGCGGTGTGGATGTGTTCTCCCTTCCTCGTGGAGGTGCTATTCGACCGTCATGATGGACGCGTCGTGTCTTAAAATGGTAAAGGTACCCAAGGTGGCATGTGCTCCAAGTGTCGAAGAATGTACCGATTTGGGTGGATGTGCAGATCCATGGTAAAGGTGCCGACCAGATAATTTTGGATTCGATCAAGATGCTTCAGAGAGATATATATGTACTAGATGATAAAGTTGTCTTCATATACATTGTAATGTTCTTATACCCACCCATTATTTTTTTAAAAAATGGCCTTGCTGTGTGAGTAATAGTAGGTTTGATGTTCTATTAATTTGTCCAGTTTCCAACTTTTGCTGGCTTCATGTGCGTGTGACAGGAAGCTTCCCATTTTCTTTTCTTTTTTTTATAAGTTGTAAATTACAAAGGAAAACCGAGGACTTAAAGCTGGGAAAAAACTTCCAGCTGGGAACAGTTCAGACAATAAAAGATAAACGTGAATAAACTTGAGTCAACTGCTTCACTTTGCCTCTGGCGTGGGCACATCATCTTGTCATTCACAGCATGAAAATGGCAGGACAATACTTGACAGCATCCGTGCATCATCCGCATGCCCAAAGCACTGGCCAACAAATCGGTCGAGAGAAACCAACAAGAACACAAAAAATCGGGCAGACACGGCGAAGCAAGCTCAGACCGACAAGGCTGAGAAGCAAGCCCTTATAAGCCGAAAACACTTAGAGGGAATAAAAACACAAAAAGGATGCCAAAAAACCCACCATACCAGTCAAAATCCATCGCCCCAAATCCATCCATGGCACCAGCCACCGCCCACAAGGCCACCAGCATCACTCCAAAATGCCAGCCCGAGCCTCCAAACTACAGCACCGTCGCTAGCCGTCGGGTAGAAAAGGGGGAGGAGGGGGAGGAAACGGGTGAGGTGCGGGCGGGGAGAGGCATGGAAGGGGCCGGAGGAGGGTTGAAAACTGGAGGAGGTGGGGAGAACGGAGGTCGTCTGGTGAGGCGGTGGAAAAGTTAGAGAGAAGATGGAGTAAACGACTACAAATTTATCATAACTTCATGAGGCAAAGTCATTACAGCTTCCCATTTTCTTGATACTTAGTTATTAGTTTTGTCATCTGTTTGAGACCACCCATGCCGAGGCCCATCTTAGTTTCCTGCCTATTTATGTTCTAATGTAACACTTTGCAAAAAATTCTCCTACCTGATCAATAGACAATTTTTTTCCAGATGGGTAGGAATCAATCCTTAACAGAGCACTGGTATGCTTACTGTCCTTGTTTATGTTATTTGTGGATCGAATATATCTGCCTGCCCTAGTACATGTGTGGAGCTTGCCTCTATTTCCCTTATACTTCACCAGAACAATTATCTGACTGTGATTTCGAGTACTCACCACCACCAAGTAATATATCAAAACTTATTTTTGCGTTTAAGTAAAAATTTCCAATTTAAGGGAAAATCAAATTTGGTTTCCAATTCTAGAGACTCTTCAAATTCGATTTTCAAAATACACACTATCATTTTTAGGCGCCGTTGCTAAGGGCGCCTAAGACATAGAGCGCTCTTAGCAACGGCGCCTAATGCCCAGTGTCAAGTTTTATGATATAACGAATGCTGAGTCAGTGAAAATTGCCAAATAAGATTTAGGCGCTTATGTCCACAACGCCTTAAATCAAATACACTTTCGAGCCCGCCCGTTAGTTTGATTTTGTCTTCTTCTTCTTGTCACCGTTCGTCCGCTCGTCGCCGCCAACTGCCCGTCGCTCATCCATCCACATATCGTCGTCTTCTGCTCGTCCGTCCGTCTGCTGCTTCAAGTCATCTGCTCGTGCTTCAAGTCATCTTCTCGTGTTAGTCAATGAGTAAATAATATCACTTATCTAATTATATGTTGATTTAGTCTTCGAAGTTAATTTTGCTTATCTAACAATATAGAACACTATGCCTTCGAAGTTGATTTTGCCTGTAAAGCTTAATGTCGTGTGTTGATTTTCTGTGTTAATTTTGCTTGTTCTCCATTTGGTGTGTTGATTTTGTTTGTAAAGCTTAATGTTGATTTGCTATTGTTGGATGTATGTGGCATATCATGGCCATTGTGATTTTGCTGTTGTAAAGCTTAAAGTGATTCTTCTCCATTATAGTTGAATATCATGTAGTATGTCTTTGTTGAATGTTTTTTAAGTTTGGTTTTAATATATTATTGTTTATCTTGGACTGTCTTAGCAATAACTAGTGCTCAAAATGATGGAATGACATTGTCAACTATAGAGAGATTTAAAATTCCGTCATTTGATGAGTATGATAGAGATAATATGGGGAATTTTGATAATGACGATGAGGAAGGCTATGTTGAAGTACCCATATGTAGTAAAGGAGTTAATAGTTCCCTATGGGATTTTCCACCTTTCAATGATGTTTTTGATTTGATGAGTCATCCGACTATTAAGGGTCATGATTCTAATAATAGTCAGTTTAATACGAAAGTGATTAAAGAAGGCGGTATGTTTATGCGGAAGGAGTTTCTCATATATGCTTGTCAAAAATATTCTATCAAACACCGTCGAGAATATCACACTGCAAGCTCGAGCACAAAACGATTGATTCTTGAATGTCGTCGAGGGAAGGATAAATGTAAATGGGAGCTACGAGCTTTGAAGAATAAAAATGAAGGCATGTAGAGAATAACTAAATATGAAGGAGATCACACGTGCGAGGTTGATATTATCCCTCATGACAATGTCCATTTTAACAAACACTTTATCGGAATGGACATAAGAGATTTAATTCAAGAGAAGTTGAGATTTTCCCCCTACGAGGTGCAAGCTTTAATGCGATCAAAGTATGGGTATAAAATAGCTTACATGAAGGCTTGGAAATCCCGACAAAAAACTTTATTACATATAATTGGTGTTTGGGAAGCACCTTTCGAAAAGCTTCTGGCATATATGAACATGCTCAAAGATTCCAATCCAGGTAGCATTGTTCATTGGGACACATCAATGTTAGATAGTGGGAGAGTAAGCTTGAATCGTGTATTCTGGTCATTTGCTCCGGCCATTGAAGGCTTCAAGCATTTTCGTACCGTCATTTCTATCGATGCGACACATTTGATCGGAAAGTGGAAGGGTGTTTTAATGATTGCAGTCTCTATAGACTCCTAAAATGAAATTCTTCCTTTAGCTTATGCATTGGTGGAGGGTGAAAATATCGAGAGCTGGAAGTGGTTCATGACGTGCATTCGAAGTGGCGTCACGCAACGTGATGGATTATGCATATTTTCGGATATGCATATAGGCATAATGCGAGTGATGGAAGAAGAGGCTTGGTCTCCACCAAGAGCTTATCACCGTCTTTGTTTAAGACACTTCACCTCTAATTTCAATCAAAAGGCAAAGTGTTTGTCCCACAAAGACTTATTTTATAACATTGCCGATGAGAATCATCAAATAAAGTTCTGTAATCGTTTGAAAGATTTGAAAGAGTTGGTGAATGATAAACCGGATGTTGTAAAGTGGTTGGAGAAGGTTAACCCAGAAAAATGGTCTTTGGCTTATGATACTAACGGTAGAAGATGGGGGTCTATGACGACTAACCAGTCAGAATCATTTAATTATGTACTTATGGCTTGCCGTGATTTGCCTATAACCGCTATCATTCACTTCACATTCAAGCAAGTGAATAGTTGGTTCATTAAGCGATGTGATGAAATGTTAGATCATAACAATCATCATGTTCCAAAAATCGAGAGCATAATCAATGAGAACATAGAGAAAGCCGGTCGTAATGACGTGCAAAGTATGATCGCGCTAAAGGTATAGCTTCCGTTTTGACCAAATCAAAGGGACATGCACACAAGGTTTCCATAGTTGACCAAACTTGTAGTTGTGGATGCAATTTTTCCACTATCCTTGTTGTCACGTGCTAGCGGTGTGCGAACAAGAGGGAATATCCACTCATAGTTGTGTGGCTTACGAATATAGCACGCAAGCGTATAATGACACTTGAGCACCAACATTTACTCCAATTCTTGATATGAGACATTGGAACCAATATAATGGATCAAAACATATTCCAGGAAAGCACTATAAAAGAGTGAAAAGAGGAAGACAACCAACAAAGCGAAGACGTAGCGAAATGGATCAAAGGCGTGACCCAAGACCCGAAGATGTGCAATTAACTAGCAGTTCACAACCGCTTGCAAAGGTGAAGAGGGTGTTCAAGTGTTCTATATGTGGGCTTACAGGACACACGAAGAAATCTTTCGCATTTCACGGTGGATCAAAAACTTAGATTATGAAGAGTTCTTTTTTTTTTGGTATGTCCTTTATGGAAAGGTTAATGTATTTCATGACTACATTTTGTAGCCTTATTTTGGCAGATATTTAATTCAAGATGTAAGGCTTTTATATTATTTGTTTACATTAATCCTATGCATATTGATATTTGCGCTTACAGCTATGTCACGACGCACACGTTCTGAAGCTATGCATGACGTGCCATCTCCATCACATGGAGATGACATAGTGTTATCGAATTTGTCACGTATTGAAGATTCGGGACCCATTGTTAGCACACTCCTGTATAAACAACCCACTCATCGGTCTACGAGGATTTGGGAGACCTCGGTTAGTTACAAAGTTAAACAATGCGTTTTATAAGAATTGTTGCTATCTTTTCTATAAAATATCGCTTACTATTTATTCTACATGTGCAGAGCACGTCCTTATTAGTTGTGCGTCATTGTGGGCATTGGGTTGCAGATGAGCGTATACTGCCTTACATCGTGCGGGCTGGCTTTGGTCCATGGTATTATATGCAGAACTATGAGGTGGATTGGTCTTTCATGACAGCATTGGTGGAGAGATGGCGTTCTGAAACGCATACATTCCATTTGCGCTACAACGAGATGACTATTACATTAGAGGACGTCGGTGTGTTGACGGGACTTCCTGTAGAAGGTAGAGCCATGATTAAGAATCAAGAGGTAGATGATGCCCTGTGTTTGAGCTTATTGGGAGTGGTTCCACCGACCGGGAGGAGAGATTCTAGTGTGAGACGCACTTGGTTTAGGGACACTATGAAGAAGATTCCGGAGGATGCTTCAGAGGAGGTTATACAGAGATACACGAGAGCGTATATTTTGGTCATATTGGGGAGTTCACTATTTCCAGATTCTTCAGGCAGTGATGTGTCCCTTCACTACTTGCCACTGCTAGCGGACCTGGATGTAATTTCGGAGTAAAGCTGGGGTTCTGCGGCACTTGCATTTCTTTATCGCAGTTTGTGCAATGCATGTGAGTCGACGCACGCACAGCTCAGTGGATGTGCTATCCTAATTCAGTTGTAGGTGTGGGAGCACTTGATCATTGGACGACCAAGGAGGCTTGCTATCCCAGCCCCACCTTCTGGTTCAGATGTTGATCCTATGCGGCTTCCAACTTTAGGATACAAGTAGGTTAACCCCTTCATATTTCTTATTATGTACATTTTGGTGGTTTTACTAACTATTATTTCACATGGTGTAGATGGAACGTCCCTTAGTCATGGATGCAGACATCACATTACGTGTTAATGTTGTACCGTGATTTGCTGGATCGACAGGAGGCGAATGATGTCATATAAACTCATTACACGGAACAGGTTTTAGGCACACTTAATCCAATGTGTGTAACCAGGAGAGGTTGCTGGACGGCTAAAGTGCCACTCTTTTGTTTTAATATCGCTGAGTGGCACTTCCCTTCTCGAGTTCTCCGTCATTTTGGATGGATACAACCGGAGCCAGCATTGCCACCACCGAGTCACAAAGATATGCACATGAGCAAGAGACGGACTTTTGAGCCTTTAGGTGAAGATATGCAAGTTCACATAAATCTGTGGGATGATCGTGTCGAAAGCATTATTACCGGTGAGCTTGACACTGATGGATCATTTTGGATGCGTACTACACTTGGTACTACGATGTCACTCGTAAGCGCATTCAGCCACCATTGGATACACCGACAGCGCTGTATCGTCCATCTACATTTTAGTTGAATTCACTTGTAAGTATTTATACATTTTAGTGTAATTTTTTATAATTACAAAAATATCTAACATAAGACAACTAACTTTTTCTACAGGTTACTTCGATAGTGCGCACGTGCAAAGTGTCTTCAGGAGTTTTTCTTAAGACGACTGACCATGATTCGAAGAGGGCACTCCATGATCTATTTCATTCCACTCGTGCGGACCTGTTGAGAATTGGAGAGGGTCTTGCATTGGATGTTGATCCCGCACAAATTCACCTTCATGATGGTATATGAACTTATAATTTTGAAATATATATATTCGCCTTTTATACCTAACATGTATTTTTTTAAATGTAGACTCCGATGAAGATGTGGACTTACCAGAAGACAACTATGAAGTTGGCCTCTCAAGTTACTCAAGCGGAGTCACAAATGACTCCAGCTCGGAGGGTTAGTTCACGCGCTAGAAGGTCACTTAATCGTTTTACGCCGGGATCTTGATAGTTAATAGTTCACGCGCTGTCATTTTGTAAATGTTGCCATGTAACTTGAATAACTTTTTACAAGTCATCACTTTATGTTTCGCTCTATTTGTGTTGTTAAGTTTTCGTGGATGGGATTCTGGTGGATTGGATAGGGCTGTCATTTTGTAAATGTCGTTTGCAGGTTATTTTTGGGTTATAAATTGAAACAAATAAAAAATACCTCCATTTCAGGTTTAGGCGCCGTAGAAGACAACGCCTAAACCTAAAATAGTTTAGGCGTTGTCCTCTACAGCGCTTTTGCCTTGTCAATACCATTTCCCACTGAGTTGTTACTGACTTGTTATACAGTAATACAGTATTATTAAGGCGCCGTTGTGATGAGCGTTTTCCATTTAGGCGTCGTCTCTCACAGCGCTTTTGCCCTGTCAATAGCATCCACCCCCCACTAAGTTGTTACTGAGACTTGTTATACAGTACTCCCTCTGTCCCCATTTGTTTGTCCACTTTCCTTTTTTGGTGTCCCCTAATGTTTGTCCACTTTCCTTTTATATACATAACTCAATAATCAAATCAATCTTCTTTCCTACCAAAAAAATTATTTTAATTAAGAAAATTGTACTTTCCTCCACTTTCTCTCTCTTATTATCATTTATTTACTGTACGGGACCCATATTTACATACACTCTCCTCCACTTTTTCTCTATCATTTTCCTTTATTTGCTTTTCTTAATTCCCGTGTCCATTGTCCTTTTGGACAAACAAATGGGGACGGAGGGAGTAATACATTATTTAGGCGTCGTCCTTGACAGCGCCTAAATCTTATTTGGCAATTTTTGCTGACTCAGCATTCGTTATATCATAAAACTTGACACTCGGCATTAGGCGATGTTGGTAAGAGCGCTCTATGTCTTAGGCGCCCTTAGTAACGGCGCCTAAATGATAGTGTGTATTTTGGAAATCCAATTTGAAGAGTCTCTAGAATTGGAAACCAAATTTGATTTTTCCTTAAATTGGAAATTTTTTCTGCGTTTAATGTATGTCCAAAATCTTGCATCACTATATTTATTTTGAATAATGGGGTAGGGTCAAGATCAGGTACAAAGTTAAATATTGGTACAAAATATAAAATTCGTCAAAATCATTTTATAATTCGTCAGTTTATTTTATAGTTCGTCAAAATTATTTTATAGTTCGTCACTTTTCGTAAAAATGACGAGCCGAAAAATGAAAAAGACGACATAATTCGCAGTTTCATTTTTTAATTCATCACCAAGAAAAATACCAAAAAAATCAAGATTTAATCTCATCCATTCAAATCACTAGATCAAGGGCTATGATTAGTTTGTATTTTGTACCAAAAAATTAACTTTACATCGGATCCTTACTCTAATGGGTATTCATTATTTTGTGTGCTTTAAACAGCCTGCTCATGGCCGCTCTATCCCATTTATTCATCATTTTGTTTCATTGAAAACCTTGTATCCGACTCTCTATGTTTTCGCCAGTTCCGGATTACAACAAACAGTTTCACTGACGACTTACACTGCCTGTCAGGTCACATATAATGGACTTGGCTGTTCTGAGACATTTATGTGTATCATATTGGCTATAGGACGATCGAGTTACACTGTTCATGCTTCTGAAAGACTCTTTATATATACCGACCTACACATGTATTATTTGTCATGCATGTCAGGTAATGTGTGATCCTAAAGCATGGCTCCGAGTGCAACGTTTGATACCTCGTGACAACTTTCAGACAAACAGTTGTAGAGATGCCAGCCACACGCCAGAGTGTTTAATCAATTAATCTGTTTCCTAACTTCCAGGCTTGCATGGTAACTGTACGAATACATTGGCCATGGATGCATTTAAAAGTTTTCTACGTACTACAATAAAAGTAGGAATACTAACTGTGAAAGCGTCGCCTATCGATCCTTTAGACCAACGACAATACAAGCAGGTAACATTATACAATCTATAGTTGCCACTCTTCAACTAATTTATATGCCTCATATATCATTTCATTAGGCAAACCATTTCCTTGTATGAAGTGCGCAATAGTAAATGCCTGCCGACGCTTGCTTAGGATATAAATGATGCTTAAATGAGTAGATAGGTCATGAGTGTGCATGGCTGCTGCATACTGAAATGCTATGGTCAACACATGCCAATTTGTTGGGGGCATACCTGAATATATGATGCAAACATGGTGGAAATGTTGTTACTTACATTCTTAGCATGGCAGATTGCATTTAATTATGGTGCTACTTATTTTTTTGACTTTATTAGCAGTCTGAGTAGGACACAATTAATCAGCTTAATTGTACAGTAATAAATAGTTTCATGAGGAGAGAGTTGTGTAGCAGCAGTCCCTACAAGAACACAAAGTAGATGCACAAATTTAATGCATGGAAAATGATGAAAGCTGAGGTCCATGTGTTATGTATAAAGCTGGGGTCCTGGTGGCTTGGTATTAGAATAATGTGAATATATTGATTAGCAGATGAACTGGTGAGAAACTGACATGACCATCCATCACACGCAAAATTGCATTTTTAGAAGTTGGGCGTGATCGGCGGATGTCAAATGCTTTATCAAAAAGTGATTTCTAACAATGAGATGAGAACAGGCTTCAAGCAGGATGTGACAACCTCCAATTGGGCAAAAAAAACAGATTCCCATTTATTGGGGATTACTGAGTTGGAATGACCTAAACATATGTATATAGCAATATTATGATTCTCATTGAAATGTTGGAATCTCTCATGTATCAAATAAAGACTGTAAAAAAAAATTAATGCTGTTTTTTTGAGCCTCTTCTTGGCTTTTCCACACAAAAACTCCCCCAACATTATTTTCTGACCCTGACCAGTCAAGCTTACGGCTCGGCTTTGGGCAATGGGGCATATTATATAAGCATGATTACGCGATCCTCCGTTTCCAGCTACGTGATCCGCTTGTCACTCGTTCATGCGTAGACGAGACCTCTCACAAATCGCCATTTTCCATATTGTGTTTGACTATTTGTTCATATAATATATAATACTATCCAGGCTCAATTAGATTTTTAGTGGAGCCTCTATCTGGTTTAAGCTTGTTGCCATGCAACTGGATTTGGATTTGTTTTCAAGTTTCATTTGTCAACCCATTAATACTAAACATCATTAAATAATTCAGTATAATTAAATAAAAATAATCAATAAAAATTTAATGTCTTGGAAATTTAGCATTTCGCTTTAAAAGTTCAGAAAATTAACTTGTTTTTTTTTTCTTTCCCTTTTACAATTAAATTATTATAATTTTTAATAATTGAGTTGAATCGGATCTGAATCTCTATCTTGTATCCGAAGTAATTAACTTTATACGTCCATGTTCTATTGATCTTGATCTGAATACAAAATTACAATTGTCTCCAGAATCCAGTTGCACCGCTAATCATCCATGTTCTAATAAGTACAGTAGTATATAACAGATAACCGTTATGATTATTTTTAAATCCGAAGTCAAATGCCCACCATACCCACAAAATACGCAACACCCAGCTTCGCGCCGAGCTGACTCAACTCACCGAGCCGACCCCTCCACCGAGTCCCCCTTTTTTTTCTTCTTCTTCATCGTCTTCACTCTGCAACTCTCTCTGTCGTCTCTCCTTCAAAGCTTCCAAGCCCAGAACAGAAGTGAAATCTCACTGAGCTCCGCGACAACCGACAACAACCTCCATTCGCGTTCCATCGCACAAATCCTCATCACGCCCATTATTCAAAAATCTCACGCACACCGATTCCGAGGCCGAGTATCCTCGCTTTCGAAACCCTCTCTCTTTCTCTTTTACCGTGTACCTTTGACTGTTGGTCAAACGGCAACGCCACTTCGTCTGAAAACCCTAGAAATCGTAAAGGCGGTTTCGCCATTTGTCGCTAGAATTTGGACTTCAGTTGTCGCTCGCTCGCTCGACATGGCTGTTGCGGTGCTGAAGCCGAAGGGAGTGAACGGAAGCGACAGCAGCTCTCCGAGTCCGCCGCACTCGCCGCCGTCTCCTCGCCGTCAGCTCAATACGCCGCTGTTACGTCGGAGATCTCTCTCGAAATCGCTGTCTCGGCCGCTTGCAGGGATGTTGCTACGGAGATACTTAAGGTATCTGGTGGTGCTGCCATTGTTTTATTTCTCAGGGTTGCTAATGTGCGTCGGTTCGTTTTCGGCTTTTCTCCGCTCGGCTACTCCGCCGGGGTCGGTGTACAGGAGCCATGAGTTGTTTCAGAAGCTTTGGCATGATATTGAAGCTGGAAATCAAACTAAAATTGAGGTTTGCATTTAGTATTCTTAAGGCTTTTTATCTTGTCTGTGTTTGTGTAATTCTGTTCCAGTCTTGGTTGAAGACTGGAATTTCAATAACTTGGAAGTTTCTTACTATGTACCTTTGTTTTTCATGAATGGTAGTGGTACAAAAAATGTCACTAGTAGAGATTTGACAGGAATATTGGTAGGCAGTTGAAGCCAAGTTGTTATCCAAGTTGTGCAAGTTAGGCATATTTATAAGCCTTTTCTGCCAAATGTCGTGAATATTGGTGATAAAATCCTTAACAGTCTAGGAAAAGGAAGCATAGCATGAGTAGCCCGAAATGCTTGTCAGTTTGATGATAGCAGGACATGGGTGATACTAGAGAGTATGAATAAGATCAGTCTTATATTATTTAGTATGGCGGAGTTCAAGTTTCTGGAGGTAGTTGTTCTTCAATTCCTTGAAAACAGAATACATTTTGTGTGTGTCTAGTTTTGCCTCCTCGCTGTTATATGGCATAGCTCGGCAAGTAGGATATTTCAGTCACGTTGTGTTTTACCTTACACATTTGAACGGCGTTCTGCATACTGCTTGTGAATATCTGTTTCGATAGTTGGTACTATCTTCTTTTAGGTAAGACGTAAGAACTATGTTTCTTTTTCATTGCAGCTGTCTTCTGTGTGGAAGCAAAAGAGGAGGCCTAAAGCCCTTAAACCTTGTCCTAATACAACTGCTGCCTTACATCTTGATCATGGTATTCAAAAAAAAAATTATTCAGTTGACTTTGAGCCAATTTGAACTTGAATAACCTCACATCTGCAGCTTCAAGTGAAGTCCTGTTATGATTTTACGTCAAGTTTGCAAAGCTAGTTCTGATATGCTGAATATGATCCTGCTAATTTTCAGAGGTCTCTGGCTTTAGTGGTTACTTAATTGTGAGTGCCAACGGTGGTCTCAACCAACAACGTGCCGCGGTAAGTTAAAACATCTTGGCAAGGTTGTAGCAGATTTTGATGCCTTATGCTTATATAATCTTATATCACTTCTGAAATATTCTGAATTCCTTTCATTTGCTATATTAAGTCAGTCAGTCGCTTGGTTATTTGGCAGATATGCAATGCTGTTGCAGTTGCTGGGCTCCTAAATGCAAAACTTGTCATCCCTCACTTCGAATTTCATGGTGTTTGGAAGGATTCTAGGTTAGCAATCTCATGACTTTGCTGCTCTGTCTAAATAATGCTTACATCAAATTGTATATATGTTAAAGCACTTTGTTTTTTCTTCTGCTGCATGCACTTAGCACCAGTATCCAGCTCTTGCAGCGAAATGGACCTTAGATGGCGTTTCAATATATATTGCAACGCCAAATGATACATAAAAATACTATACTGACTTGACCTATGTTTACAGCGAATTCGGAGATATATATGATAAGGAACACTTCATAGAAACTCTAAAGGGTCATGTTGAAGTTGTTAGGATGCTGCCTGAAGAACTAATGAAAGCATTTAATTACAGTATGGATAACATCCTTAACGTCAAAGTGCAGGCGTGGGCTACTGTTAATTATTACTTGGAAGAGGTGTATCCAGTTTTGCATACTCAAGGGTAGGAATCTTTTCATGTTTTTCATCTTTCAATCAGTCATAAGTGTGTCGTGCAGGGTAAACATTTTTTGACCATTTGTGTTGCAGGGTTATCCGTATAGCCGCTTTTGCTAATAAATTATCAATGAGTGTTCCACCTCATACTCAATTTTTGAGGTGCCTGGCCAACTACAAAGCATTGAGATTCTCTAGTTCGATCTCTACTCTTGCAAAGAAAGTTGTATCCAGAATGACTGACTATAGCTCAAAAACAGACGGGCAGTATGTTTCAGTGCATCTACAGTTTGAGGAGGTGCTCATTTACCTGAGCTCTGTTTCAGTTGTCTTCTGAGCTCAAGTCACCTGTCTTAATTAGTCTTAAAATGCAGGAAGTGGTAGCATCCTCATGCTGTGTGTATGATGGTGGTGAAACTGAGAAGGTTGAATTGGATTTGCTTCGTGAAAAGGGATGGAAGGGTAAATTTACACGAAAGGATCGAGTAATTAACCCTGGCGTCAATCGTGTTAACTGTCCTCTCACCCCGCTTGAGGTACTTCAGAAATACTTTTTGCATCATCATTATTCTTTTATTACCATTTGGTTTTTTATTCGCAACTTCAGTTGGTTATTTTGTTGTTTTCGGCCAGTTTACAGTTCTGTGTAGTTGAATTAATGGGGCATAACAAATGGTGTCAAGGGCGTTACACATGTGACTAATGACATATATCTCAACTGAAAATTGTGGTGGGCCATAATCAGCATTGTAGAGATAAAATACAGTCCGCGTGCCCCTTCATCCATCTGCGATCCTGCGTATAATGATTCTCGTATTGAATACTTCTTACTGTTTTATGTATTAATAATAAAATTTTCGTCTTAGGTCGGGATGATGCTAAGAGGAATGGGATTCGACAACAATACTTCAATATATTTGGCATCGGGGAAATTATACAGAGGAAATACATATTTAGCTCCTTTGCTGAAGATGTTTCCTCATATTCACACAAAGGATTCACTAACAACAGCAGAGGAACTTGAGCCTCTCAAGGTATTTTTCATTCCTCATGGAAAAATCACACTTCACTTGTCTGGTTAGGAAGTCAAATTCACCATTTGATGTGCATCATTCCCTTGCACTGTGGTGGATCAACAGTCCAATTGAAAATCATCTTAATATATAGCTTTATGGATTTCAATGAATGGAGCAGGAATACTCTTCAAGGCTGGCCGCACTGGACTACATGGTATGTCTGTACAGTGAAGCTTTTGTGACCACACACGGTGGAAATTTCCCCCAGTTTATGATGGGCCACAGGAGATTTCTCTATGATGGACATGCGAAGACCATTAAGCCTGATAAAAGCAAACTCGTTCTGATAATGCAAGACATGAGTATTAGGTAATGTCTCTCCACACTTCAGACGTGTGATATTAGGATTGAAAGTTGAGGCCTTACAGCAATGATGACCTGGTAGCCAACACAGGACGTTAAATATTCCATTTGGAATAAGGATCAGGGAATCATTTGTTCTGCTTGTTTATAAGCAATTATTCTGAGTTAGATATCCTACTGACAAACCTTCCTTTTGAGCTCGAGCATCTTTTTCCATATCCAAAAACTGATTGTTGTTCCTGGTTTCGCAGCTGGGTAGATTTTAAGGATCAAATGCAAGCAATGCTAGTAGAAAGTGACCGCGTGGGAATTATGGTACCTCGACCAAGAAAATTTACCAAAAAGGCCTCCATCTACGCATTCCCCTTGCCAGATTGCAGTTGCCTACAAAAGCCACAGAACTCAACTCTCAAAGCCATGAATCCGAGCAACCATTCACAACATCCCACATTCTAAACACCAAACCTCACACCTCCTCCTGTACATCATCATACTTCCAGCAACCGGCCTTTCCAAATTCATTCTTTAATTGTTCGTACATTTTTTTTATTACCTTACCTAGTGTCACTTACAGATGCCACGATTCCAACTTGTACAGATTTTTTTTTATAAGCCAATAGGCATTACAACAGAAGAAGAAACTGCCACGAAGGCACCTCTCCTAATAAGGGCACGACCTAACTTACAGTTCTGACCGAACCGACCGCAGTGGTCGACACTAAATACACAAATTACGTCTCGCGTGCCCTTAGAGAAAGACAGGAGCCGAGCTCCTGAATATAAAACTAAACTAAAAAACAACTCAATCGAAAAACGGCTGAGGGATAAAGCTCAGATCGGGAGACCGATTGAGAGAGAAAGTTCAGACCGAAAGACTGGCCGAGAGAAAAGCTAAAACGAAACTAAACTAAACTAACCTAACTTATACAGATTAAACACGCAACTTTCGTCAGTTTTGAACACACATGCCCTACTCTCCTCCCATGCTTCTTCACTCCCCTCAGAACTCTGTGCCGACGTCAAGTGCTTTATATTCTTAAGTCTCTTTGTACTAAATGTTTTTAGCTTTCAGGTTCCAAAATGTATTTTATTTTATTTTATGCAATGTCTTCGTGGAAGGCACAGTTAGAAGCAGAATTTTATTTTATTTTATTTTATTAGGTGTTCTGAGATTTTATGATGTGGAGTGGAAGTATCAAAACGTTGAGTGTCGTTAGCAATAAAAAAAAAATCCTATTCTTCTCCAGAAAGCGGTAATAGAAGTTTGATTCAAATTGAATGACAGCTCTCAAAATCAGCAGGTCGCGATCCTCTTTCACGGCTAACTCCTCCAAGTAAACCCTAATCCCTCAAATCGACTCCACTATCTGTCAATTTCTCTACTTGCAAATCTACGGCGACATGCGGTTGCGATTCGGCCATGGAGAGTAAGGCTGACCTTCCGGCCCGACTTGTTGACGCCGGCACCGCTCCAGATTCGGCTTCCCTCTCTTCCACGGTGACTTCCTCTCCTCCGGCCTTTCGCCGGGATGTTCAAGAGTTTTTCAAGCGACATCGCCCTTTCAGTAACTACCTACTCTCACATGTCTTGTTGTGCTCTATGCATTTGTGTATTTGAGGCTGTGTTCTCTGGTTGAAATAGATTGAAAAATATTGCTGAAAAAATGTTCGTTTTGGATTCATGTTTGATGAGTTTGCGCTAGAGAGTTCTGGTTAGTTAAATGGGTAACTGCAGTTATAAGATTTAGCAGGGAATCATTTGTTGAATGATTGCCCATGCTAGTGGATGCGTGTGGATTGATCTTCTACATTACATATGTTGTAATCATTTGATGCTCTGCTCTGATTTCCATTGCACGACTTAACTCCTTTAGCTAAGGTTTATGGTTGTCCATGTAAAATTGAAGTATGAAGGTTTGTTTTGTTACATTACATCTCTTGAACACTGTGTCTCTGTCTTCTATCCTGTTTACAACAGATAAAGCAAGAGGTAGTTTTAGGCCAAGTAGAATGGTTGCTCCTCAACTTGGGTCTGGAAGTTCAAATTCTTCAGATGATGCAAAGATGGTTGAAGGTCAACTGGGGAAAAACTTCACTGCGTGGAGGAAGGACATGGTCTTTATGATTGATAAAGCTCGGGATGCATCTATTACTCCTCCATCAATGATGATTGAGAGAACTTCTGATCATAGTGGTAGTTCATGTGATGAGCAAGGACACACACAAAAAGATTGTGTTACGGGTGTGATGGATGTCATTAGTTCCAGTCCCTCTCACGGGGATTATCAACGCCTTGAAGCAAATGATGGTAAACAGAAAATGTTGTGTTCCATAGACGAAAATGCTTTACAGGGTAATGTGATCCTCCCTTTGTCTCTAGCATTATATATATACGGGGCAAGTTCCGTAACATAGACAAACTTTTGCAAACGTTAAAAATAGTAAAATACTGTTGGAATTGTGATTTTGCACATTATCCTAGTATGTACTATGTAACATATGACTTCATATTATATCTGCAGGGCTACATTCTGTTATGGCCACTGGATTGAGCAGCTCGTCTTCTCATACAGGCTTACTTGCGTCAGTCGATATAAAGATGATGGAAACAAATCAAGCGGAGGCGTCATCTATCGTCAGTCAAGATGTAAATCAAGGTGGAACCTCCTTTAATGCAGATAAAAGGATAGCAGGCATTAAGGATCCTTCATATGAATTTGGAAATTTTTTGAACCATCCTACTACACAATCATCCGTTATTGGATCATCATGCACAACCACTTTGGGAAATTCTACTTCTGCACCCATGATTACATCAACAACTTGTTGCTCTCATATCAACCAAGATGATAATTCTCATGCTAATGATTGTCCCAATGTGAATCGTCAACTAGTAGGTTGTGGGGACGCAGCACAGCCACCTCGCTCTTCATTCAAGTGTAATTTTGGAATATCAGCCAATCAAGAAGCTCGCTCAACCTCAAATGCATCTTCCGTAGCAGCCCGTGTTATAGAAAAGAGTTCTCTCAGCGTTGCCAAGCAGCATGAAAGGGGTGATGTACCAAAGAATGGAGCTGGAGGGGATAAGTCGGTCAAATGGAAAGGAATTAGTGCTGATGTTACTGACATACAATCTCAGGCTCCCTCGTCAAAAACGTCAACTACAGATTTGAATCCAAAATGTGAAAAGCCAGAAACTACTGCAACTGATAAAGGGTTGCCAGCACGCCATAAGAGAAACTCTAATTTGGATGCATTCTTCAAAGTTAATGGTAAGCTGTACCAAAAACTCGGCAAGATTGGTAGTGGGGGAAGTAGCGAGGTTCACAAAGTCATTTCATCTGATTGCAATATATATGCTCTGAAGAGAATCAGGCTCAAGGGTCGGGATTATGCTACTGCATTTGGGTTTTGTCAAGAGATACTTTATTTGAACAAATTGAAAGGAAAAAGCAACATTATTCAACTCATTGATTTTGAGGTAAGCTCTGCTGTCCTTACTAATAGGATTATTTGGTTCTTAGTCCTTTTTTGAACTTTCATTTCAAGCTGTATAATAATATTGCTTTTACTTTTCTGAAAATGTTTCTGTTTCCCTTTGTGGAGTTCAAGCTAGTGGATATACATGTAATACTTATTCTTCTTCTTCTTTTTCTTCTTCTTAGGTAACAGATAAAGGCCTGCTCCAGGAAGTAATGATGGGATCGATGAGTAACAAAGACTCCAAAGTGAAAGACGATGGATATATATTTATGGTGCTTGAATATGGAGAAATTGATTTGGCTCACATGCTGTCCCAGCAGTGGAAAGAAATAGATGGTTGTGATCAAACCATAGATGATAACTGGCTACGATTTTACTGGCAGGTAATTTTAGATGTCTCCAATTGTTGGTTATAAATGTGCGTGTTTCCTTTTACTTAAAATAGATCTCATGTTGCCCGAGCTTTGATTCTGGCCTTGTGCTTTCTTGCTTCTGATAAATTAACTCATGGGAGGTGCTGAAAGTAATTTTCTTTTAATTGCAGCAAATATTGCTAGCAGTAAATACCATACACGAGGAACGAATAGTACATTCAGACTTGAAGCCAGCTAATTTTCTTCTTGTCAGAGGCTCTCTAAAACTTATAGATTTTGGTATAGCAAAAGCCATCATGAGTGACACAACCAACATTCAAAGGGATTCACAGGTTATCCTTTCTTCAACTCCATGAACTCTAGCTCTACGCAGACAAATCAAGCATGTAGCAATAGTAAAGTGTCTATTTTGTTTTTGACAATGACACATTTCAGCTTGTTGTCAGAGTAATTACAACTAATTTCATCTTTGCTGTTGGATATGATAATAAGAAACACAGTTGGCGTGAATACAAAAGTAGTTTGTTGCTGCTAATTTATTTCAAGGGCCCCCATATTTTGACATAGATATATGTTTGGCTCATAAGTGATGAACAAAAGCATAAGAAGTATCATGAATAGAGAAAAATGTTAAGGAACTTGTCCCCAAAGCGGCATTTGCTCCATTAAAACTCCTGCTCACTTATGATGCATGTCTGATGCAGGTTGGCACATTAAGCTATATGTCACCAGAAGCATTCATGTGCAACGAGACCGATGCTGATGGTAATATTATCAAATGTGGCCGGTCATCAGACATCTGGTCACTTGGCTGCATCCTGTACCAAATGGTATATGGAAGGACCCCATTTGCCGAGCACAAAACATTCTGGGCCAAGTTCAAAGTCATAACCGATCCCAACCACGAGATCAAATACCCTCCTCTACCAAACCCGTGGCTACTAGACCTGATGAAGAAATGCCTGGCATGGGATCGCGACAAAAGGTGGCGGATACCTCAACTCCTGGAACATCCCTTTCTGCGCCCACCAATTCCACAAGGTCCCCACTCATTCTGCTTTCCAACCCAAACCTGCAAGCTGCTTCAACTCATTTCCGAAGCTTGCTCAAACGAACAAGAAGCTTCAACTCTCAGCCAGCATCTGATCCAACTAGTAGAGGTGCCAGTAAAGTCCTTGTTGCATATTGAAGAGAGTAAAAGCTTAAGCTCTATTCCCAACACCAAAAGCTATACCCTCACCTTCCGCAACAAGTAGCCCTCAGTTGTACGTTGTCACCATCATCTAACTACTAGGTGCAAAGTTATGTTTTGTAGACCTAATGTTCAAATGAGAGGTATTCAGTTCCCACTGGATACTTTAAATATTTTTACATCTATCCATTGTAAGGCTTTGATGGTTGTAAATCAGTTTTTATTTATGTGGAGTGGATCACTGGGATTGTTTGTAAACCAGAGTATAGAAAAGCCAGCAAAATGATTATCTTTTTTTTTTTGATGAAAAGCAAAATGATTATCTTGAGTGATGAAAGATTACAAAATACACATGAATAAAAAAAGCAAAGATGAAAGACAATAATAGCCTTTCACCAAAAGTAACTTCTGGACAACAAGTAAAAATGAAGATCTATGCTCAACAAACTCCTCAATTTGGTGATCCATCAAAAAATATTTGAATGGCCCTGATATTTGAGTGTGCTAATAAAAATTGTTTGAGTGGTCATAAAATGCAGACTCGACCAATAAGGATCCACACATGGTCCCTAGTTGTTCCGCAAGCAGCTCAAGTAGTTTTGACCCAAAACAGAGGTAACTAGCAGAGACATGGGCAGCCAGCACCGTGAAACAGGAAGGAGTCCTTTCCTAAGAACAAACCAGACCTACCGAACTCCACTTATTTTACAAAGCATGAGATTACAAGTCCCAGTCCCTGCTGCCTCTGCTTCTCCCTCCACCTCTCCGCCAAAGACGCATTCTTGGCCTCTCATTGAAGAACCTTCTATGACGAGGGAAAGCCAGTGCATTATGTTGACCATCTGATATGCGACGGCCCCCAAAAGCTCTCCTATGAAAAACAAATAATCCATTATCATCTGACTCAAATGGGGAAATGTCTGAGTCATCATCACTATAAATGTCACTGTAGTTCCTCTCTATTACGTAGTCTCCCATTACAATTGCGCCAGGCGTGGTTGCTGCTATTGTACTGATAACATCATCCCGCTCTCTTTCACTTTCTAGGCGCTTCCATTTTGCTTCAAGCACTGGATCCACTTGCAAGGGCTTAGCGGATGGGTGATGTGTTTTCACATGTTTCCTGAGCTGCCTGTAATTTCCAACAAAACAGCACTTGTCATGCATGCAAGGTCGTTTTTTAGAATTGAGATGATCACGCACTGGCTCCACTACGGTCCAGCCCTTCACTTCACCACGACATAGAGGGCACAAAAGTTCTTCTACTTCCACTTGCCCATCAGATAGACCAGCACCCGACTTTGAGGCATTCACTGATCCATGCTGTGCATTCTGAATGGCAGTCACTTTTGTGTATGCCTTCTTGTACTGATCAAGGCAGTTGGAAAATCTGTGGCTGGTGGCACACATGTACGGACGACAACCTTTGTGATACGAAGAACAAAGGAGAAGAACAGCATTGTGAGGGGATTCCATGCAAACCGAGCATCTAGCAGCCTCCCACAGCTTCTTTTCAGTGGGCCCATATAAGCTAGCCGAAATCTTCTTATGAGAAGAATGTAAACATTTTGAAGCAACTCTGGCCCCTCTGGAAACCGACTTCCGCACGAGCTTACCCATTCTTGCCATCAGTTCTGAAATTCACTGAAGCATTACAGCAAAAGTATAAGCAGCGGTACACCAACCAAATAAAGAGTAATAACAACAACAAGAAGAAACTAAATACTTTAAGTGGATAGTGAAAACATATTATTGCTGTCAGTATACATGGTCCAGACAACTTATATGGCTTACTCATGGCAAATAATACACTGTTGTGAACCTTGAACATAGTGGTGTCTATTGTAACTTGTAAGGCATACTATACAGACAATTAGCTTCGTCCTTATTCATTTAGAACAATCCATATTTAAAGATATAATTAGCATTCAAACAGTTTCATTTCTCTTTTTACTTAGATACCAAAGTAGTTTGTTAATTATGAATTATGAATTATGAATTATGAAAGAGACAAAAATATCAAAGAGACAGTTAGCATATTTTGAAACGGATGTGAGAGGCTGTTAATAATCTTTACTGATCGTATCATAAAGCTTCTGTTAATATTTATAATGGTTCTTCAAATAACGTACATGAACATACAAGTAATTATATCCAGGTACAGGTATTTTTGTTAATGAATTAAGGGAAGCTACTGATTATTACTATCTCCTCAATCTGTTATATCCAACATTTTTAATGGGTAGAAAATCATCCAAGCATTGCTTTTTTAAAAACGAAATAGTAAGGAAAATAACTTTATCCACATATATTGACCACCATCAACAACAAAAATTAGCTGAAAAAAATTAATTAGCTGTTAGAGCATTCATGATGTTGTGAATCGTCATCTATTTCATAGGAAACTTAAAAGTTGGTCAATAGGCACAAAAGAAAATTATAAAATGACAGAGAATGTATGTAGCAGAACCAGATATTGAACAAGCAAGAGCAAACAACAAAAGTCTGTTCTCAAGTTAATTATTTTCAAATAGATTGTGATCATTTAGACCTAAATGTCTTTCACCCCTCAATAAAGGAGACATCTTATTTTATGAATGTTTAGCTCTTAGGACATGTAATATATCCGACCTCAAATTTTCCCAATGACATTCACTCAGGCTTGCGGAAACCAGACCGTCTTAATTAGTAAAATGAAAGATCGAACAATGGCCAAACAAGTACAGCCATGTTTGATTTGTGAACAAAAGAATCTATTACACAAGTGCTGAGTTCAATACTTATATATGCCAGCCGAAAGAAAGAAAACGAAGAAAATTCAGTAGTCAACAATTAGTTTCTAAATTCAACAAAAAGGAAAGCCATGCTTTTCCAATGAACCAAATTAAGTTATAAATTGTATTCGCAAGAGGTACGCACAAGTCATTCTCCATCAAACAAAAACATTACACAAGAGCAGTCCAACTTATCATTATACACATCCAGAAACACTTAAATTAATACTACAGTAAAAAAAAATGCACTACAAGTCACCACTATACACACAAAGAAAAGTTAATCAAAACACTTGGACAGAGAAAACAAGGTCGGAAAAAACTTACCTCAATCCTAATCTTAGGGTTCCACAAAAACTCAAACTATCCGAAATTAGATAGAAAAAAATATATAGATACAAACGGATAAGAAGGTTGCGAGAAATCCTCCGATCTGCCGGCGACGTTCTTCGATGGTCGAGTTATAATAGTTCGAGAGAGAGAGAGAGAGAGAGAGGCACAGTAAAAATAAAAATTAGTATAAGGTAGGGCCGCTGTGTTACCATTTCGGACACCCTCTTAATTCTTACTATTTGTAATTAGGCCCTCCAACCATGTAAAAAGAAACATTGCCAGGGGAACAAAATTGTGGATACATACAGTGAGAGTAATGTATTCTTATACCGAATAATATAAAATCATAATAGTTCGGGTTCCACACAACACAGGTTGACTTCGTCACTGGTCTTACATATGATACAACTATAAACTCTCATCAGATGCTAGCAACAATTGAAACTATACATGGAACGCTACCATGCCACCCAATGCTCTGCTAACAACATACACCTGATAATCTAAACTCATGCAAAACTCCCATACTTGCCAGAATTTATGGCACTAAGGCCAGATGCCAAATGTTGTCAGTCCCCAATCTTGTGCCAAGAGGCTTTGCCACCTCAGCACCTGTTATACTTGCTGTTCCATCATTCTGCCATCTCCATCACATAGCGTTATAAGTTTCTTGTACAAAGGACAATCCCGTACTATAGATGCTTTGCTGAATGCCTCAGTCAAGTACTTGCTACTGCAGTGTGTCAAGACAACAAATAAGTCCGATTGCCGCCATAATAAAGCTCTTTCTATTTACATCTGATGGAAGGTGCTTCTACAACCGTCTATTGTAAAAAGGAGACGGAAATCCAATAGGAGTTTGAACTGGTCTCTGTACGAAAGGATGGTCTAGAAGCTGGGCAGCAGTAGGACGATCACTTGGGTTCACCTTCAGGCATTGTAAGATGAAATCACGCGAGTCATCTGAGAGGTCATCAGGAATCTCAGGTAGCACACCGCGCCCAATGCAGTAAAATGCTTGCATCTGTTGTTCATGAAGATAGTTTACATTGCAAACATAGTCATGGAAGTAAAAAAGATACACCAAAAGGTAAATAATTATTGCGGCTCAAGGCACTAGGCGAAGCACACAGCTACAGCTAACAAATGCGGAACCACATATACGAAAATTAAAAAAAAAACATCTTGAAATTCACACTCTCTTATCCCAGCCTTACCCAAGTTAGTGATTTTCTCAAGGTTTTCAAAATTCCAAAGCCAATAAGGTCTTCATATACAACTTCCATGCATTGCCTTACACACTTAAATTATTCTTTTTCTCGAGTCTTGTCCAATACGTGTAAAGTGAGAACTATGTGTAGCACACTCGCGCCTCAAATACACTTCTTCAGAGGGTAGCCTTGGACAATCGCAGTGATATGTGATTTAGATTTTACGTAGAAGGCTAATGAAATTCCAAAACATTTTAGCCTTATTGTTTTGTACTTAGGACAGTCTAACAAGTTCAAAAGTTGACCCCGAAGGCCTTACATCATTATGTGAGCCTCCTGGCCTCAACATATAAAAGAACGTGAATGAATAGTTAATTGAGAAATTTCATAATTCTAAATGGTTCATAGTTCATAGAATACTAGAGGACAGCGACTTGTAGTTAAGGGCTAGTCAAGGGATAATAAATGTAACTCGGGATCGGGCAAGACAGTAAATAGTACAAGCAGCTTGAATTTCTTGTTTATATTTTATTTTTAAAAAATAAAAGACACGAGAATCCTTACCCATTCCAAATGAGAGTACGGGATCTGCTGCGTCAGCATCTCTAATATGGTGCACCCAAGACTCCATATATCAGCTGCGAGACCGTACCCTTGCTTCTTTCCATTTACGACCTGCATTTACATAACTTCAAATTAGCATCCCCTTAAAATGGATTGTAAATACTGAAGGATTTAGCATCAGCCATGTAGCTTACTGGCATGTATACGTCGTTTAAATTATTTACCATGTTAGACATTAAAGAGGTTTGTTAATATTAGTCAACAAGTATTCATGAGCCAAAATGGGCAAGAGAAAAGACCTCGGGTGCCATCCAATATGGTGTGCCCCTACAAGATTTCACATCGTTCTTTCTTGTCGCCTGCGGATAGTAAGCAGCAATTCAAGCATCTATCATGAAGAATCACCACTTAGCAAAATAAGCATCTGCAAGATAGTTACCTTTGCCAATCCAAAATCAGCAAGCTTCACATACCCACTTGCATCAACCAATATATTTGCACACTTAATATCCCTTCAACAAAATAAAATCAAATCAAATGTGGAAGAAAGCTGTGTCAGAATTGAACATTTACCAAAAGACACTGCAGAAATTAATAGAATGACCCCATATCGCCTCGTGTGAATATATGAACTTTGTAGCATGCTAAATAAACAACAAACAACAGCTTGTCAAAGAAACAGACTTCATAGAGTAGAAGAAAGCGCAAATTACAGTTTAATGATCCATGTCAACTGATTATAAAAAGCATGCATGGTGAACAGATGTAGAGGAATTTTTTAGAAAAAGTGGAACAGCAAGTTGTATTCACAAATCGCAACAGGAAAGAAAAGATATTAGGTCTGTTGCAAGACCTGTGAACTACATTCTGGTCATGGAGGTACTTCAGACCATGCAATATCTGCTGCGTATACACAGAAACATGGGAATCTCGAAGCTTATATGTCCGGTACAGACTTAACAATGAACCTCTCGTCACTAACTCGAGAAATATATACAAATTTGTCTCATCCTACAATGAAAAAAAACAAATACCATCAACAATGTCTATAAAAACCTTGTGAATATGTACATTTTTCTCATTCTATAATGAAAACTACAAATACCATCAGCAGTGTCTATAAGCCTTATGCTTGGTGCAAATTTTTTCAGTAGGTAAGTGGGGAAACAAACAAACCTTGTCTGTCCCATAATATTGAACAATGTTTTCATGTTCAAACTGCCTCAGAAGAGCAATTTCCTGATAAAAACGCAATATGAAAAGAGCAGATTAGTTGATGATTGGTGATGGTCGAATTTTATCTATTGGAAATAGAGAATCTGATAATAATAATAATAATAATAATAATAATAATAATAAACAAGAACGAAAATGCATGAAATTATTATAAACTAAGGCTGGCTAATCATTGCTTAAAGGTTACCAAGCAAGTAAATTAACGTTAGTGATATAAATTGCTAAGCAAATATCATGGTAACATCAGGATCAGAGGAGATAGTCTGATATACATGCTCAAGCTGTGAAACACTTTGCTTTGCTTGACTCCCTTCATCGACTAATGACACTTCTTTAATAGCAAAAAAGAACCCATTCCTGCACAATCGACAAATAAACTCCTTAGATTTGAATTTCTTGGATAACATGAAAAAAGAAGAAGCAAAATACACCATCAACCACCAGGAAAAATATTACGTCTCGGTCCACTGAAAAATGGTTCTTTGGTAATTGTGTAAAAAAACAATTTATAGACTAACTGTTTTAATAAATTGAAATTTTGGTCCGGTATAATGATTGTCAAATATAAGAAAAGTGTAGCTAAAGTGAGATCTAAGACATATCATCAAGGCTGCAAAGGCAGTTGTATAGTAGGAGACAAAGAGGAGGAACTCAAGGAAGTAGATAAAACCAGAAGACACCCTAGAATAGCATAACCAATGAAGATAAAATACCTATGTCAAAATATTGAATTAGAATAGAAAGTGAAAACCTCATATTGACATGCCAGGTACCAGTGAGTGTCTAGTGAAACAGCACAAAATAAAGCTATATTGACACTTGAAGATCTACAACTCTAAAAGTGTGACCATACTAGGTTTCAAGTTGCATTATGCAGAGAACTTACTCAGAGATCCCCTCATACACTGATCCATATGAACCACGTCCTAAAAGCCCGCCCTTCATCCAACCTTGGATTATAGGTTTAAATCTACCACTAGGAGACACATTTGGAGTTGGTTCACTGTTCGTCGAAGAATCATCACCGTCGTTTGAAGTGCTAAATATATATGAATCACATGGAGTATCAGTTCGCTTATGTCCAGCTCCGCCTACTTCGTCCCTTTCACTGATATCCATGTTTTCTATTTGTGAACTAAATCTAGCTTGAGTTATGAAAGAACTTCTACCAGCATCTGGTGCAAAAGACATATGCGTACCCCAAGATGCTCTAGATCCATCCATCATTGGGAACCGTGCTTCAAGAACTGGTGGCCTAACACCCTTAATCCCTCTTCCAGTACCGGTAACACTACACGCATCAACACCATCCTCCCTAATCTCACTGAATTCCGCCACCTCCTCACAAATTCGAACACTATCACCAATCCTACCTGCCAACTCATCCACCAACTGATGCTTCCCCGTTTCCCCCAAATCATCCAAACTAGGGTTATTCCCACACAGTTCAATCCTCGGCACAAGCTCCCCATATCCCCGTCCCTTCAACGCCTCCCAAGCTTCAGTCGAAATATCAAAATCATCCGGCCCAGACAACCCCATACTACGACACATCATCGCGATCTCCCCCTCGGCTCCCTCAATCCTGAAACTCCTCAATTCCGACACATCCAGCGATCGCGTCCAGTACGAATTCGAACACTCCGCGGACATAGACGCTGAAGAAGCACAAACCGGCGCCTCATACTCCGTGTACCTCATCGCATTCAATCTCTCAAGCTTCGGCCCCTTCTTCTTCACAGATGACTTCTTCCTCCCCGTCACAAATCGAGGTAAGCGATGCATCCCGTTCCTCCTCTTCCCATTCAACCCCTACCTTACCTAGGGTTTCATTCTCCCTATCTCTGTGTTTCTCTCTCTTCGTTCGCGCCGCCTCCAACAACTTCGCTGCAAGATTCGCGGAAGCTGCAACTGCTGTGCTGCTCAATTGATGCGCAGCTTCGTTGGATCTGCTGCTGTCGACAATTCAATCATCAAATCGAATCCACGCCAAAATAAAAAATATTTTTTTTTTACCGAAATTAAATTTGTTGTGAAGAGTAGATGGTGAGTCCGTCCTTGATGAGAGACTCCAACAAACTGAAGCAGAGACTGGAAGCCGAAAATCTGAGAACGAAGTCAGTGAGATGAACGCGGAGACACGTGGCGGGGTTTAATTGGATAGTTTCTCATTTTTCCAGATTTTTTTTCGCATTTTCCTTTTTTTATTTTAGCGCAAATTTAGTCCACTGATTTTCCAAGCCCAATTATTGGCAGCCCACTAATAGCCTGGCATGCATAATTGGGCATATTCAATTGCAATTGGGGTTTAAACGTAATTTTTAAAACGAAAGGGAGTACATGTTGAAGGATTGAAACATTTGGGGCAAATATGAATTAAGGGGGAAGTTGGTTCGCGTCGCGTGAACAAGCATAATAATTAATAGCTATGTTGTGCAGAATTTGAAATGAGTTTCACGACAAAACGAAAAAAAGGTAGATGATGCCAAAATTTGGAATTTGGAAATATTGGGGCAAGTTGCAATGCATGATGATGATGAACTTATTTAGAACATAAATTGTAGATGAAAGACTTTTAATAAATAATAATAATAATTTCACCTTTGCCTAGGGGTTGGAAAGCGCCGGGTCGGGTCGAGTAGAGCTTTTGGTGAGCCTTAGTTCAAGTCCTTTACACATTAGGATCGGGTCATGAGAAAATTTATCAGTTCTAAAATCGTTATCGGTCCTTCGTTTCATAGGGCTAGGGTCGGGCTCGGGCTAATTTCGGCTAAATGAATGACTAATTAATCGACAAATGACTCTTTAAACGCAAATACTACTAGTTTGGACGTGTGAGATTTAATGGATGTTAAAAAATACATTCTTTTTATATCAAGAACGTCCTTAAATTTTAAATCGGGCTCGTATTTCGGGCCGGACCGAATAATCAAAGTTTTGCCCGATCCTAAGCTCTTTGGGTCGGGCCATAATAGAGTTTGCTTAGGGTTAACCGAACTTGAACTAGGACCGAACTCGAAGCGGCCTAGGACTTATTTCGACCAGAACTAAATGCCGACCCCTACCTTTACCTATCACTTGAACATTATTTCTATAAGCCATATCATATAATGTCGTTCATTAGTTGTTCGATCACATCACGGTCATTTCAAGGATTTAGGAGGCCTTGGGAAAAATATAAAAAGTGAAGTTTTTACTTTGCTGTCAATTGTATCATATTGAAACTTATAGGAGTATAAAACTACAAAATCAAAGTCAAAGTGACACATAATTTTGAACCCCGCAATAATACGTCAAAGTGAAATTTAAAATAAACTAAACGAGAAAATAATTTGCTTATGAACTAATTTTTTTAGAGTTGTAGTTGTCTTGAAGCTCTATCTCACCTGCCATTGGAGCTGTCTTCAAGCTCGATTCCAGCACGGACAAAGACCTTGGAGCTCAGCTGGGGTTGATATGCTCAGCATGGTTTATATACGAAGATTCTAGTATATCTTGACACGCTCTATAAAACATATTCGTACATATATCCACTTCTTCAAAGCATACTTAATTTGTAGTCCTAGATGAAGCAAGTCAAGAATGTGTATGTATTATCTACCATACTCGATTGAGAAATTGATTCACAAGACTTGTATGGGAACCCTTAGTAATATATGTTGAAGACAATGAATATGCTATAAAATAAATTGATACAATGAAGGTGAGAAATACGCGTCACACCATTGCTTGATTTGGATTTATATCTATGGAGTTTGTTGGCAAAGCTTTTAATGAAGTAATTTTATCATTTTATACATATTGTACAACAAACTACGCATCCATTTGGTTTGATAAAGGGGTAAAACGATGCATAATACATAGTGTGATAGTCTTTATCATCTAGTATATAGTAGATAGTACAGATTTATATTAATCTTCAAGCTCTTCAGGGCATCTCGATCAGATTTTGAAATCTTTGGCATATATATTTGCATCTTGAAGCACAGGTCAGGTCTGTCACCTTTACCATGGATCCGCGTACACATCTACCTCTGAAATCATTAGTACATTTGTTGACATCTGAAGCACCGATCACATCGAACACTTTTACCACTGCAAGTTATGACACGTCCATCATGACGATCACGAGGAAGACATCCACAAAAGATGTAGGAAAACATCCACACGCGATGATGACCCAGGTATACATATTGTGATATTAATTGAATGACATTTGGTGTATCCAATTTATATTTCCATATTTATGCATTCTTATTTATTTGTATTGAATTCATGTCTGTTCAGTTCAATGTCTTCGACCAAGCCTATCAACAGAGATTACTGAAAACGTGAAAGTGAAAAGAAATACAAAAAGTACAATTCTTCCACATTCTCTTTTTACTTTTGAGCTCTATCATTAATATAGTCTTTGTAATTTAAGTCTTTAAATAATAAACTTGAGTGAGCTGCTGGAATTCAATTCAATAAAATAATCTCGGATCTACGTAACAATTTAGGAATGTTTTTCTTCTTCTTTTGATTGAAACAATTTAGCAATGTTGAATTGAATTTTTTATATATCTAAATTCCCAAATCGCGTATCTTTTGAGTTTTGACCACAATTTCCATCACGAAATCCTTCACCTCTAAACAAAATAAGAAAATTGATGTGTTCACCTGGACCTGGACCTGGACCCGGACCCGGTCCAATATCTCGACACTACCAACAATATTGACACACACACCACACCTTCTATTCCGTGCCGGTTTTCCACACTGTCCCTGTTGCTCTTCCCGCCTTTCCCTTTTCCACCTCGCCCTCGCCATCCCAAATATTAAAAAATCTATATGACGCCAAAACCAACAAGAAGCAGAAACAGCGCAGTTATGGCTGCATTCATCTTATACCACGTGGAAGAACATTATTGGTGAAACATTCGGTCCCACTGATTTTGGGGTAGTTTAGTAATTTCGCTCACCTAACAAACTAGTTGTTGATTGGTTATGTTTTCTGACTAGCAAAAGCACGCGATAGAAACTGCGTGAATCAACGGCTGAGATTTATTTTTAAAGATCAAACGGCTGTGAGAGCGGGCACACGGAGATATGCTGTGGGTCAATGTAGATGAAAAAGACTGCGTATTTTAAAATCTCGAGACAATCCAAACTTGCCTTTACGAGCCCTCACACTCTCCTGTCTCGTCTTCACTCCGCTCTGCAAACCCTAGAAAATGTTTCCGATCAACTTCCCGGCGAGTCAGACTGTTGCGGTCGATTCCGCGTTGTGGAAGGCGTGCGCCGGAACTAACGTCAAGGTTCCGGAAGGAGGAACCATCGTGTACTACTTCCCTGAAGGCCATGCGGAGCAGTTCGACTCGCCTCCGGCTTTCGCTCCGCTCGTTTGGCCTGTCTTCCCTTGCCGTGTGCTTAATGTTCGATACTTGGCTGATCGAGTGAGTGATGAAGTATTTGCTGCGGTTTTGCTTGAACCGGTCGGGAGTGATTTTCGCGGAGCTGATCCGGTGCCGAGGTCGGTGGTGTTTGGTGGTCGTCTGAGTACTGGTGTGGAGAGGGAGAGGTCTCGGATTGATTCTTACTTGAAAGTTCTGACGCAATCGGACGCTAACAATGGTGGAGGGTTTTCAGTGCCGAGGCAATGTGCGGAGTCGATTTTCCCAGCTTTGAACTATGAGGAAGATCCGCCGGTTCAGAATCTGTCGATTGCGGACGTGCAGGGTGTGGATTGGGTGTTTCGTCACATATTTCGAGGTACGCCGAAGCGGCATTTGCTAACCACTGGTTGGAGCAAGTTTGTTAACCATAAAAAGCTGATCGCCGGAGATACGGTGGTTTTCATGAGAAATAACCTTACTGGGAGGCTCTATATTGCCATTCGGCGCCTGGATAGGAGTAGCTATAAGTGGGTTGGGAGACGGTCTCTGCATATGGGGGTAAGTGGAGGTGCGGACGAGGAGATTGATGAATGGTCTTGCAGTACTGGTAATAGGAAAGTTTCTGCCAGATTTGTTGAGGAGGCGGCTATGCATGCTGCTCAGAGAAAGCTATTTGAGGTTATTCTTTACCCTAGGAATGGTTTGCCTGATTTTGTGGTGAATGCAGATGTGGTAGACAGAGCATTGAGCTTGAGATGGGCAGTAGGTATGCCAGTTAAGATGCCTGTTGCTTCAGACGATGACTCCTCAAGGTCGACATGGCTTCGGGGCCAAGTCTCATTGGTTACGAATTCTCTGGAGAGTGGACAGTGGCGTGGTTCTCCGTGGAAAATGCTTCAGGTATCGGCTACCTCCTTCCTTTATGATAAGTTGTACTCATATTTTATGTCCTATGATCCTATCTACCTGCTATGATTATTTATGGTTGTCCAGGTTTATTCCATCAGCACACTTCTGTCAGCTTGCCATGTTTGAACTGATTTTATGTCTTAGTAAGAATTTGTTTAGCTAAGGCTCCTAGTTTTTAATAGTTTGTAAACTTGACAAACCATGTATAGGCAAATGCTTGGTTAGACCTATATGTTTCCCTCGGTGTAGAAACAGATACAATCTTGACTTATTTTTTTATCTACTCAGCCTCAGCCTTATAGTGACTAGATGTCCTAAAGAAGAAAGAAAATGTGGTCATACTAGTGACAGGTCTCCTTGTCTGCTTTGCTTTAGTTTAAAAACTAATTAACTTTACATTTTCTCGCACTAAACTGAATGTGCCATGTCATCCGGTATTGGATCCCGAGGGATCGTTGGATTGGACAGTTTTGACTGCATGACTTGTTGGCATCACATTTTGTATTGTAAGGTATACGGATTCAATCTATAACTGAGACCAGAAATATGCAGTAAGATGCTCATGCATAAATGAAGTCGGAATCAGACTTTTTTGTAATTATTCTTTTATTAGTTCCACTACTGATGAACAGTGCTAAAATAAGACCTTGATGCACAAATCAGATTATTATATTGGATCAAGTGTACTATTACATTTCGTTATTAATGTGCTTATTCTTTCCACATCAAGCCTCTTGTTTTCTTTGCACTATACTATTTAATAAATTCTGTTGTTACAGGTTACATGGGTTGAGCCTGAACATCTTCAGAATGTGGAAAGGGCGAGTCCGTGGCAGGTGGAATACGCAGGGCCCACCACACCTCTTCAGCCTATCCATCCTCCAAATGAACTCATAGAGCCTCGCTATTTTCAGCCACTGATAGCAGGGAATAGGGAACCCCACTTCATGATAGGACAAGGAGATCCACGGTCTGGACTGCCCGATTCAACCTTGTTCAACTCTAATACTCATCTTGCTAGCATGCAGGGAGCCAGGCATTTATCTGATGTATCTGACCTCATTGGTGGTGATACTCATCAGATCGGTATGGAGGACATGTTTCAAAGGAGTGAACTGTCTTTGTTTAGGAGCAGGATCACAGAAGTAAACCCTGTAGGTCATCAGTCGACCAATGTGTCTGCTGAAAGTCATAGCAGTCTGCGGTCGTTTGGTACTGATGTTGGAAATTTGCTAGAACCACACCGATCTATCAGCTCAATTCAGTTGTTCGGTAAGCTTATCTATGTCAACAATCCTGTTGAGTGTCAGTCTGGTGATGCTGGTTGCTTAGAGACTAATAGCAGCAAAGGCGATAATGATGCTGACGATGTGGACAATCAGAGCCCTGCCTGTTAAACGGAAAAGGATGTGAGCAGTGTGTACATCTACATCATGAATAAATTTGTATAGGTATGCTACTTCCATAGTTCCATTCATGTTCAATCAGCATCTGAGATTTAATTAAATGGATATCTTTACAATGGTTTGGTAGGCTGGTTAGTGGTTACTCTATGCTATTTCTTAATACTCTACTTTATTTTCCATGGCAGTGAGCTTCTGGGCAAATCACACCATTTGGGTATATTTAGTCTGCTTTGGGTCGTTATTCATCATCAAATACTTTTTACCTACACGAGCATATAGTGCTTGGTTTGGCATTACAATGAAACAAGACTTAGATATCATATTAGGTCATAAGGTTTTGCACTCATGTGTCGTATCTTACAATTTCATTTCGTTCTTTGACTTCACAGGCAGTTAAAAGCAGGCAAGAAGCTGAGTACTCACAAAATTTGTCTCCCATCTCAAAGACAAAGTATTGTTTCCTTCAGCTTCCACGGATATTTTCATCTGAAAATCAAACTGGTGTTAATGAGGTTCCAATTTGGTAGAATGTCTGTGCAAACTTCATGTTCCAGTAGACTGTTTGCAAGTATTGTAGGCTGGTTTATCAGCGTCCAGACTTCTTCTTTGAATTCTAAATGGTTTCAGAATTTACATTTGCATTGTGTTCCGCAATGGAATATTAAGGAACTTAGAGGGCTACTTGTATTTTGGAATAGTTTGACAAGTATAAAACAGAGATGTAACCGAGATATTACACAAGCAATGAATTAATATTTTCCCAGTCTCTATCTTTTCCTAGTTGTTCCCCTTCTTGTCGACCAATTCTTCTGTTTCTGGTCACTGATTTTTGGTGTGATATTTTGTGTCGCATCACATTTGTCTTTTCCCCAGATAATATCTTTCAGCGCTTTGTGTGTGGTGTTGAGCCCATGAACTGTTTTTATTGAAACAAATGTACCTCATATGGTTCGCGCTCTTAAACATATCTATTTTTACAACATTTAATTCATGACATCTTAGGATCCGTGGCGCAATGGTAGCGCGTCTGACTCCAGATCAGAAGGTTGCGTGTTCGATTCACGTCGGGTTCAAAACCCGTTTATATTTTTTCACAAGAAGTCGGTCAAAATCTCATAAAATGAAAATACCTTCCAAATGTGGTATTCGTTTTTCTTGCTAATAATCATTATTTATTAATTAATTTGTAGGCACCACGCAGTTCCCGCTTCTCTCGTTCCCTTCTACGCCATTCCAGCGGTCATCGATTGCAGTTACTTCTTCATTTTTCTTTGACCTATTTTCTTCAGTCGGAGGGACATCGCTGCAGCCGATCTGTAAGTTTTTTTGCAATTTGAAAATGCTGTTGATTAGGTCAACCAAATCAACCCTGATGGGATTCCTGTATGCGAGTCTGGTGGATGAATTTGTTATGATATGTGTCTGTTCCTGTTTGGCAGTTAATATCAGTTATTAGATTAGTGGATAAGTATGAATGTTATGTCGTGCTTGAATTTGGCTTTAAAAACCCAGAAAAGTTGTAGTGTTGGAAAAGAGAATAAATAAGCATTTCTTCCACAACTCAATCATCTTCCTTCTCTGCCTCATTTCCTCTTCTTAATTCTTGAGTACATCAGTAAATCAAGTCGGATCGTATCAGAATTTTAGATTGAATTTAAGAAGTACTGTAACAACTTATCAGTTCAGTTGATTATAAATCTCGATTTGGTTCAGTAAACGGCTTTGGGTTAATCCGCTTCACTTGCCTTATATTCATGTTCAGTGGATGCTTTAATGGTTCTCTTAAATTTTGGTTGGATTCTGAAGATGCATTGTTGTAGTTTTAGGTATGTTCCAAATGAGGCATGTCGGTATAATATATACTTCAGTGACTTGCTTTTTAGTTGTTTTCTTGTGAAACATTGTGGAATTTAGTATGTTCCATGTAAAAGATAGCATATTGTTATTGTATTGTGATGTGATCAGAATTCAGAATTGTGCAGCTAGAACTAGAACTGGTTTCATTAACTGGTGCTTGACAGGCGTATTTTTAACCCTTTATAGTTGTCAAATTATTGATTTTAGGGGTCAAATTGCAGTCAAACAAAATTTATAATCCTTGGTAAGCCAAGGGTCGATCCTAGGAGCAATGCGTGTGAGTACTAGGTAACAAGTGACCTATTTAGCTATTCCGAATAACAAAAGGTTTGGTTTTGATGAAACAAGCGGAAATTAAATTGCAGAAAATTAATGGTTGTATTTAATCAGAGAACGAATCCCAGAATCCGTACTTCACCCGTGCTAACCCCACTAATCATGCAATCATGGCAAGTTAAATATTTATGCTATCGAATATGGAATATAACCGAAATAACACTAGACAAGCCGCCCATCCACGGATCATTGTCTAGATTAATCTCAATCGTTGAACGCCGCCCATCCACGGATTATCAACGATTTCGATTTATTAAATTAAAGGTTTTCCTATTAAATCATGTAAACATGACCTAACATCAATTTCATGCAAATCCGGTTAATCCCTAGGGCCCATCCACCTTTCGGCATATAACCTAAATACGTTCTATCAATGCAAACATACCCTTTGATGTAAATACATGCATAGAACGATAATATGAAGCACACATTGAAATTGAATAATCGAATTGCATAAACATAAACTTTAATTGATCACATGAAGAGTTAGGGTTACATAGCACGGGATCCGTAGGATCCCGGAATAGAGAAGACTACTCGCTATTCATGGTGATTAAACCACAAATAGTGTAATAAAGAGAAAAGGGCGAGGAAACCGTAATGACGCGGGTGCTCGACGAATCTCTCGTGATGAACTCTGTCTTCTCTCCCAAGTTAGGGTTCTTTAATCTCAAAATAAGCACACCCTTGAATTCTGGTCGAATCCCTCTATTTATAGCAAAATCCCCAAAGTTTCCTAAAACAATCCCGTAATTCCCAAAACTGAGTCCGAGTAAGTCCCGTGACAGCCGATCCGTCACGGGCCGTCACGGGCTGTCACGGATACACCGCTACGGCTGAGTCCCGTGACAGAATCATTGGCCCGTGACATCAGCTTCGTCACGGGTTGTCACGGGCTTGTGGACTTGCATGGCTACGGCTTGGTCCCGTGACACATTCTTTGGCCCGTGACGATGGAGTTGTCACGGGGTCTGTGGTAGAATTTGCTGTTTAGACTGATTTTCTTCATCTTTTCGTGTAATCAGTTCCATATCGAGTCATCGTGTAATTCAAACCTGAAACACTAGGAAAAGAGATTAAATGATAACAAAATGTTCGGAAAACAAACCTAATCCATCATCGAATGAGGTGAATAATAGGTCAAGAACTTGACCGATCAAAACACTCCACACTTAGGATTTGTTCGTCCCGAACAAAGTTAGAACAAGAGGCAGAAAAATGCAAGTCTATACGAGGCTCAACCAGTCAAGGAGGGTTTGAACTACCTACTCAAGTGACATGTGATCAATACTAACTAACACAGAAATAAAAAGATAACTCACTGTCGTAGAGGACACGAATGCATTTAGCGTATGCATCAAGCCTTTAAACCTATAGGCTGCCCTAGTAGGACGAGTATAGTCTCGTGAAGGTTTTCAGGAATGGGACTACCTACAAATCCCCTATACAACTAACTAACGTGAATGCATGAATGATGCTCAACGAGTCATAGTAAGGTCATGTCAAACCTCGGATTCATCGTGTTACCTCAACTTCAAGTCAAACATCTTCATCAAAGTTTTCAGACAATCATAGATTAAACGAGTTATGCATTCAAACGGACAGTACACACGACTAACAGACGCCTCATCACAAGTTCTAAATAGTTCTATAGCAACGAGATAAGAACAAGAACAGTTGCACAAAACATGCTCGCCATTCACCTATGCTATCTAGGGATAGTCCACGGGCTCTTGGCGCAAAGCTCGTTCTCAAGTGCCAAGGACTAGGCAATGACCCGTAAGAGAAGAGGAGCCTGGCATAATAATTTTTCTGAAAAAAGGTGCGAAAAATTGCATAGGAAATTTCAGTGCAAGCACGAGGATCGTCCCTTAGACTATAGTATATGAATTCTCAAGGTAAGCTATGACTTGCATGCGGCGAGAAGGTGGATTTACACTATATCAAGCGAAAGGGAGCAGAAATTGTTTCAAGAGTGTTTTCCATATACCAGGGGTGACTTTTCTCACCGAGTCCTTGGTATTTTCTGCTTTCGCAGAATTCAACAAAAACAAATTTTTTTTTTTTTTTTTTTGAACTGGTTTTCTTTCAAAAACAACTATGCTTGGGGCCGATGTTTCACCCACTTTCCAGAATTGAGAACTTTGTTCTTGAGGGGAAAACTTGAAGGTCAATTGTCTAACTCCACACTTAAAGCTTGACATAGTGTATGAATAAAGGCGGGTGCATGCAAATCACGACAAGGGTAGAGAATCATATACTAGTACTAAGGTCACCTAGAAAAAGATATGCAATTTTAAGCTTTTGAAAGTTTTGAACCGGTGCCTACTAGTATCAAGTCTTAAACATGCTTCAAGAAATACGTAGAACATGTGATAGGCGAGGGCTAGCAATGATACTGACTCAAGAGAATACGCACACGAGTAAAAACTATTTCACGTCCTAGATTTTGAATCCAAAAGAATGTCAATCAGTCAAGGAGTATCGTAGAAAACGAGGATTTCAATCGCAGTACATAGACAGTTGAGCATATGCAAGAGTGAATGTGTGACATGCGAATGAATGTATATGTGACTATGTGCTACCCACTCCACACTTAAAAATCGAGCTTAGTCCCTAAGCGAAAAATATAGAGGAACGATAATAAAGGGCATAGGAACTTCACTCGTGCGTGATGGCGCGAAATCTATAGAGATTAAACGATGGCTGGTGAGTGAAATACGACCTGTGAGCTAGTAGATGTACGAAAAAGAATATAGAGCTGCACAAGTAATAGATTAGCATCGATAACCGCGAAACGAATGAAGAATAAACGATGTGAGTAGAGATGAACAACAATAATGGAATAACTCAAACATCGCATAATAAGAAGGCAGTGAATAATATCCAAAAGTCAGCGTACAAATGAGGAACATGAAATGCAGAAACGCTGACAATAAGGCAAAAAGAAACATCGGCAAAATAAAGAGCATGAGCAGTATCCGAGTCAAAATCAGAATTCTTGGCTGCCCTCTGAATCCTGAGAAGCATCATCGGCGGAATCACAACCCTCTGAATCTGTGCAACCGGCAGAGTCTACTGTGCGAGAGGGGCCTTCCCCGGCGTCAGCACGAGCAGGTGTACTACGAGGAGGGCTGAGGTCGACTGCCATGGTGAAATCAGCCTCGAAAGGGTCAGGGGCTGAGGACATGAAGGATGGTGGAGGTGGATAGTCTGTGAATCCCTGCTGCCTGTAGAAAGAGGTCCGGGCGTCCTGCGACCACTGCTGTGCCCTGCTGGCCTGATATCTGAAATCTCTGAACTCGTCTCTGAGCTGATTGTGGGAAGAGGCGAGGCTCGCCAAAACCTGGCGCTGATAGCTCAGCATTTCCCTCTGCTCTTCCCGCATCTCATGATGGGAAGTCTCTAGGCGTGCGAGTCGCTCCTCAAGTGTCGACTGAGGCTGGTCAGCAAAAGGGGGAGGCGCAGGAGGGAAGGTGGAGTGGTCGGGAGCTGGAGGGAACTGGTCCTCAAAAACTGGGGGCTGCTGGGCATCTGCCATATCAGCGTCCTCAGGCACATGTGCTGTAGGCGCGGTCCCCAGACGCCTATTCCTAGTCTCTAAGCGCCGCCCCTTAACACCTTCCTCAGGGATATCCGGCCTGTGGAACCATGTACGCTCCTTCGTAATCATAGAGCACTGAAGCAATTTCGAGATATTGAGCTTCCAGTCATCGACGTTAAAACAGCCGCTGAAATCAAAACCGAGGCTCTCGGCTAGCAGAGCGATGTAGAGACCACCGCTGACAGCCTTGTTAGGCTTCTTCCCATCGAAACTCGCCCATTCCTTAAAGCGAGTAGTGAGAATCTCAAAGAAATCCACCCTAAGGCCACGACTCATGGCGATCAGAATATCCATGTCTTTCTCATTGATCACTGTGCCACCTTCATTTCGGACATTCACTGCCATAGCCACTAGGCGGTGCGCAACCTTCCACTCTGGGAGCTTAATGCAAGTGGCGGGATGAGTGGGCAAATACACAACATCAATCTCTGATATATACTTCCAGAATTCAGTTTTTTCGGAGTCCGAGAAATAAGGTACAATGCCCTCTAATGGAAACTCTAAAATACGACAAATATCGGCTCTATCCATAGTAAAATCAGTATCCATCAGCCTAAATGACCAATGTGTCGTTGCCCCTGATGGGCCAATAGCACGAAACGAAGCCACAAATTCATATAAAGCAGTTTTATTTGTAGACCTCTGATTCGTAAATAGAATTCCTAATCCCGACTCATCAAATAGAGGGCGCACTGTTGCCATCAATCCGGTAAACGTAGGCAAATCGATAAGGCAGGGGAGTAGAGTGGGCTTACCGAATTTCTTGATTGTCAAGCGCTTGTATAAAGCTAATGCAGCCGGATCAGAAAACCTTGGATAACGCCTATCGTCGTATGGACGAATGACTGGAGCTGCTGGATCAATCAGAGGAAGATTCGGCTGGGGAGCTGCCGCCCTAGGGTTACGCCTGCGAGACATGGTACAATTTTTCGGACGGCCGAATGGACTGAAAATGATGGAGGAATCGCGCGGACTGGTTGAGAGAGGTGGACGGAGAGGTGGACGGCTGATGGATGTGCAGGGAGAGGCGGCGGACGTTTCAAAGAGCTGCGATGATTTTGGGTAAAAACCCTAATTTGACATTTGCGAATTCGAGCAGGTCCCGTGACAGCCAATCCGTCACGGGCTGTCACGGGGCATCACGGGCTTCAAAGAAAACATGGGTTCGGCCGGGACCCGTGACACAAGCAATGGCCCGTGACGATCCTTCTGTCCTGGGCTGTCACGGGGTTGATGCGCAAATTGTAATTTCAAAGAGCCCCGTGACACCAAGACTGTCACGGTCTGTCACGGGTCATCACGGGGTCCAAAAACTGCACTGAATCGGCCAAATCCCGTGACGAAACCAATGACCCGTGATGATCCTTCTGTCACGGGGTTAAAATTCTGTCTTTTCTTGAGCTGGGACTCCACACTTTGACACCTGCATGGTTCGCACAAATTGTACAATGCTAAATGCGATGAAAGAAGACTTACAGCGCGGGTTACTCCCCGAAGAGACCTAGTTTAACGTCTTGGCGAGACATAGATAAAGAGGTAGGACTAGGAGCATTCTCGGGAAGTCCCTTGCTGGGATCCCTTCCCGAGAAGGAGGTTGTCGTCAATCCCTTCGGGAGGTGCTAGATGCTTCAGAACGTGGTAGTGTTTGAGGCGTTGCCCGTTGACTACCATTGTTTTTCCTCCTTCGACGCTGATTTCCACATGCCCGTCTGGATGTGCTCTTTCTACTGTGTAGGGGCCGCTCCATTTAGTGCGCAATTTTCCAGGGAATAATCTAAGGCGGGAGTTGTAGAGAAGAACTCGCTCGCCCTCATTGAATTCTCTGCGCACGATCCTCTTGTCATGCCATTTCTTTGTTCTTTCCTTGTAAATCCGAGCATTCTCATAAGAGTCTAGTCTAATTTCATCGAGCTCGTGCAGTTGTAGTATTCTCTTCTCACCGGCTGCTTTCATGTCCATGTTCAGCTCTCTAATCGCCCATAATGCCTTGTATTCTAATTCGACTGGCAAGTGGCAGGTCTTTCCATAGACAAGTCTGAACGGACTCATACCGATAGGCGTTTTGTATGCAGTCCTATATGCCCACAGTGCGTCATCTAGCTTGGACGCCCAGTCTTTCCTGTGGCTCGAAACTGTCTTTCCAAGAATGCTTTTGATCTCTCTGTTAGAGATCTCAACCTGCCCACTAGTCTGAGGATGATAAGGAGTGCCGATCTTGTGGTAGACGCCATACTTCTTCAACAAAGTTTCGAAATTTCTCTCCTTGAAGTGTGAGCCACCGTCACTGATAACTGTTCTGGGCACTCCGAACCGAGGGAAAATCACCTTCTGAAACATTTTGATGACTACCTTGGCGTCGCAAGTAGGAGTAGCAACTGCTTCAACCCACTTAGAAACATAGTCGACTGCGACCAAGATATATTGATTTCCGTAAGAAGGTGGGAATGGTCCCATGAAGTCAATCCCCCATACATCGAAGAGGTCCACTGCAAGAATACTCTGCTGGGGCATCTCCTGCTGCTTAGAAATATTTCCAGTCCTCTGGCACTGATCACATGCTTTGACGAATTCATGTGCATCTTTAAACAGCGAAGGCCAAAAGAAACCGGACTGCAGGACCTTTGTGGCTGTTTTCGAACCAGCCCCATGTCCACCGTACTGGGATGAATGGCAGCGTTCCAGAATATACGTGATCTGATCCTCGTCGACGCAAGTCCTGTAGAGACCGTCAGCACATAATCTATAGAGAAAAGGGTCATCCCAGAAGTACCTTTTCACGTCGGAAAGAAATTTCCTCTTCTGGTTGTGCGAGAGGTCGGGAGGGAGGATTCCACAGGCCAGGAAGTTAACGAAATCTGCGTACCACGGGACATTGTCCACATCAATGTGCATCAGCTGTTCGTCCACCAGGGAGTCATTTATCGGGAGCTTGTCCTCTTCGCGGTCGAGCTCTCCCAGCTCGAGGCGTGACAGGTGATCTGCAACCAGATTTTCTGCACCCTTCTTGTCTCTAATTTCAATGTCGAATTCCTGGAGGAGGAGGACCCATCGGATAAGACGAGGTTTGGAGTCCTTCTTTGACAGCAGATATTTGATAGCAGCATGATCAGTGTATACTATGGTCTTCGAGCACAATAGGTACTGCCTGAATTTCTCGAAAGCATAGACAACGGCTAGCATTTCTTTCTCGGTGGTAGTATAATTGACTGCTGCTCCGGCGAGGACCTTGCTGGCGTAGTAAACTACGTGTAGTTTCTTGTCTATGCGCTGCCCCAAAACTGCTCCTACTGCAAAATCACTAGCATCACACATTAGTTCAAACGGCAGCTCCCAATCGGGAGGCTGCACTATAGGAGCGGAAGTAAGAGCAGTTTTTAGATTGTTGAAAGCATTTAAGCAAGAATCAGTAAATATAAACTCAGCTTCCTGACAAAGCAGATCAGTGAGCGGCTTTGCTGTCTTCGAGAAATCCTTGATAAATCTCCTGTAAAAGCCAGCGTGCCCAAGAAAACTCCTGATCCCTTTCACATCTTTTGGTGGTGGCAGCTTTTCAATCACCTCTACCTTCGCGCGATCAACCTCGATACCTCTGTGAGAGACCATGTGTCCAAGAACTATACCTTCCTGCACCATAAAGTGACACTTCTCCCAGTTCAAAACCAGGTTGGTGTCAACACAACGACGAAGAACATCAGTAAGGTTAGAGAGGCATGAATCAAATGAGGAACCATACACCGAAAAATCATCCATAAATACTTCCATGGTGTGTTCCAAAAAATCAGAAAAGATAGCCATCATACAACGCTGAAATGTGGCTGGCGCATTACAAAGACCGAATGGCATACGTCTATAAGCAAAAGTGCCAAAAGGGCAAGTGAAAGTAGTTTTCTCCTGGTCCTCGGGGTGTATAGGGATCTGGAAAAATCCACTATAACCGTCGAGGTAGCAGAAAAATTTATGCTTTGCTAGACGTTCTAACATTTGATCGATAAAAGGCAGAGGAAAGTGATCCTTAAGAGTGGCCTTGTTCAATTTCCTATAATCAATGCACATGCGCCAACCAGTCACAGTACGAGTAGGAATCAATTCATTATGCTCATTCCGTACAACAGTGAGACCTCCCTTCTTAGGGACAACGTGCACAGGACTAACCCACTTACTATCAGCTACAGAATAAATGATGCCGGCATCTAATAGTTTCAGAATTTCTTTCTTAACAACATCATTCAATTTGGGGTTCAAGCGTCTCAAGGCATCCCTACTAGGTCTAGCATCGTCCTCAAGGTTAATTCTATGCATGCATAAATCAGGGCTAATCCCCTTGAGGTCGTCTATGGAGTAGCCTAGGGCTGGTCTATGCTTTCGCAAAACATCAAGCAATTTCTGGGTCTCTACATCAGTCAAGGAAGCATTAACAATCACCGGATAGGTAGAGTTAGGACCCAGAAATTCATACCTGAGACTTGCAGGTAGAGGTTTCAGCTCTAACTTGCAAGATTCCTTACCTGTGTCTCCTGCGACATCAGTTGTGTCTGCGCCTTCTATGCTTACAGCGTAGACATCCATCGGTATAGGGCAGCCTGGAACAACCTTGTAAGCCTCAATAGACGTTAGTGAAATGGGCTGATCAACATCAGCAGAATCTAAAACGTCACAATCAGCTAAAAGACTAGGAGTCCTGCACATGTCGGGCAAATAGAAAACAACACTCTCGCTGCCCACTCGCAAAGCTATAGAGCCCCTATCCATGTCAATAACTACTCTAGCAGTATATAAGAATGGTCTACCAAGTATAATTGGAATGTCAGTGTCCTCCGAAATCTCTAGCACAATAAAATCAGCAGGTATGTAAATATTTTTCACCCTGACGGGTACATCCTTGAGAATCCCCTTAGGGAGTCTGCAAGAACGGTCCGCAAGGCGAATAGAGATATTCGTAGGACAAAGATCACCCAAATTCAGTTTAGCATATAGGGAATAAGGCATGATAGACACACTAGCACCTAAATCACACAATGCACGACGAATAGTAAGACCGCCAATATCACAAGGAATAGAAAAACTCCCTGAGTCTTTAAGCTTAGGCGGCATGGGCAGGTGCATGGCAGCGCTACACTCCTCACTTAGGGCCACTGTCTCGGTTCCGTCTATCTTCCGTTTCCCGGTCATAATCTCCTTCATGAATTTGGCATATGTTGGAATCTGCGTGATTGCATCTGTGAAGGGCATAGTGATGTACAGGGTACGAATCTTGTCCACGAATTTCATGAACTCTTTGTCTCTTCTTGCACCCTTGAGACGCTGAGGGAACGGAATCGGAGGCTTGTAAGGTGTCGGCTCTACTGTCTGCGCAGAATTTTCTTCTCGGTTTTCAGCTTCTTTCGATGTTTCTCCTTTATCAAGATCAGAATTTAAGGCTGATTTTTCTGCAGAATTCCGTGTGGTTTGAGCTGGTATCATCTCGAGGTGTTTTCCATTTCGGAGCGTGATGGCATTTACAGATTCCCTAGGATTGTGCTCTGGTTTTGAAGGGAGTTTCCCTTGTTCCCTAGTTGCTGAATCTGCTTGTTGAGCAACCTGATTACCTATCATCCGGATTGTCTGCTCGAGCTCTTTCACTCGTCTATCCTGCTCCTGAGCCCTCCTTTCTTGGTCCGCCATGAACTTAGCCATCATGGCCTCCAGGCCAGATGATTCGCTAGTCTCCTGTTGCTTGTGCTGCTGCTGCTGATACGAATGGCTTCCTGAGTTCTGATTTTGCTGCCCTTGTAGCTGGTTGTTGTACTGAGACTTCGGCTGGTAGGAGTTATTGCTCTGCTCTTGAGTTCGGGCATTGTATTGCCCTCGTGGCTGATACGGTGCATTGCCTTGCTGCTGTTTGTACGGGAAGCCAGTAGGCACCGGGTTCTGGGGCTTGTAAGATAAATTAGGATTATTCCTGTTCGGATTATCCCACCTGTTCGTGGGTGGTCCATAGCCGGGACCAGCCCCCTGATTATTCTGCCCGACGTAGTTTGCGTCCTCCTGATTACCGTTTTTGTCATCTATTCCAATCACCGGACAACTATCTGCATAGTGAGAAGGAGAGCCGCAAATCTGACAGTACATGCCAATGTGAGCAACGTCTGAGGACTTCATGCTGTTTGCTAGCTTCATATTCTGCATCTCGGTGGCAAGTATCTTCATTGAGTCAGCCAACCGAGCAATGTCATTAGTGCTCTCGGCTTGGCAGAGGTCCTGCACACCTTTCCTGTCTCTAGGATTACCTCGATCACTCGTCCAGAGGTGGTAGTCTTGAGCTGCCCTTTCTATAATTTCGTAGGTGTCTTCTAGCGGGACTTGGTTCAGTCCCCCACCTGCTGCTTGATTGATTAAGGTACGCATCCCTTGATCGATCCCCTGATAGAAAGTGTCAATAATCTGCCACTGCTCTAGATTGTGGTGTGGGCACATTCTCGTCAGCTCTTTGTACCTCTCCCAAGCGTCGTACAGAGTCTCACCATCAATAGACCGAAATGATATAATCTTATTCCTGAAATGAGCTGTCTTTGATGGTGGGAAGTACTGCTGAAGGAAAGCTTCGGCCAGCCTATTCCATGTAGTAAATGTGCCCTCTGCATGGCTATCAAGCCATCTGCTGGCTTTGTCGGACAGTGAGAATGGGAATAGCCTGAGGTAGTAAGACTCTGAAGGGACCCCATTGGTCTTCACTGTATTGCACATCTGAACGAAGCGCTTGAGATGCTGATGAGGGTCTTCGTTAATCCTACCCGAGAACTGATTATTCTGCACCATCTGAATGAGACCGGTCTTCAGCTCCCAAGTATTCGCTTCTATTCCAGGTGGGGCGATAGCGGACTGAAATCCAGTGACGCGTGGAGTAGTGTAATCTCCAAGAGTTCTGCGCACTGGTTGTTGCACTCGTGGTGGCTGGCCATCTTCGACCCTTCCATTCAGTAAGGCTGGGTTCTCTGGATTAAAGGCCATTGCTGCGAAATTCCTGTTCAGCGCTCGTAGCTGCCGAGCTTCGTTCTGGGCCTGACGATTGAACTTTCGTTGGACCGGTGTTTCGTCGTCTGAAATCTGAATCTGCTTTTTCTGCTTGAGCGCTTTCCTTGGCATGAACTAGGTAGAACCTACAAAGACCAAGAAAAATTGTGAGCGAAGAAATCACAACAGAAAAATCAGAAATCAAGGCAGGTGGAATAGTCTAAACTACACGAGTTAGATCTAATATCACACTAAACGCTGCTCCCCGGCAACGGCGCCATTTTGACAAGCGTATTTTTAACCCTTTATAGTTGTCAAATTATTGGTTTTAGGGGTCAAATTGCAGTCAAACAAAATTTATAATCCTTGGTAAGCCAAGGGTCGATCCTAGGAGCAATGCGTGTGAGTACTAGGTAACAAGTGACCTATTTAGCTATTCCGAATAACAAAAGGTTTGGTTTTGATGAAACAAGCGGAAATTAAATTGCAGAAAATTAATGGTTGTATTTAATCAGAGAACGAATCCCAGAATCCGTACTTCACCCGTGCTAACCCCACTAATCATGCAATCATGGCAAGTTAAATATTTATGCTATCGAATATGGAATATAACCGAAATAACACTAGACAAGCCGCCCATCCACGGATCATTGTCTAGATTAATCTCAATCGTTGAACGCCGCCCATCCACGGATTATCAACGATTTCGATTTATTAAATTAAAGGTTTTCCTATTAAATCATGTAAACATGACCTAACATCAATTTCATGCAAATCCGGTTAATCCCTAGGGCCCATCCACCTTTCGGCATATAACCTAAATACGTTCTATCAATGCAAACATACCCTTTGATGTAAATACATGCATAGAACGATAATATGAAGCACACATTGAAATTGAATAATCGAATTGCATAAACATAAACTTTAATTGATCACATGAAGAGTTAGGGTTACATAGCACGGGATCCGTAGGATCCCGGAATAGAGAAGACTACTCGCTATTCATGGTGATTAAACCACAAATAGTGTAATAAAGAGAAAAGGGCGAGGAAACCGTAATGACGCGGGTGCTCGACGAATCTCTCGTGATGAACTCTGTCTTCTCTCCCAAGTTAGGGTTCTTTAATCTCAAAATAAGCACACCCTTGAATTCTGGTCGAATCCCTCTATTTATAGCAAAATCCCCAAAGTTTCCTAAAACAATCCCGTAATTCCCAAAACTGAGTCCGAGTAAGTCCCGTGACAGCCGATCCGTCACGGGCCGTCACGGGCTGTCACGGATACACCGCTACGGCTGAGTCCCGTGACAGAATCATTGGCCCGTGACATCAGCTTCGTCACGGGTTGTCACGGGCTTGTGGACTTGCATGGCTACGGCTTGGTCCCGTGACACATTCTTTGGCCCGTGACGATGGAGTTGTCACGGGGTCTGTGGTAGAATTTGCTGTTTAGACTGATTTTCTTCATCTTTTCGTGTAATCAGTTCCATATCGAGTCATTGTGTAATTCAAACCTGAAACACTAGGAAAAGAGATTAAATGATAACAAAATGTTCGGAAAACAAACCTAATCCATCATCGAATGAGGTGAATAATAGGTCAAGAACTTGACCGATCAGTGCTCTTATTTGTAATTTGTTTACTTTTGATTTGGCTATAGGAGATATTGTATCTTTAGATGGTTTCCAAATTTTCTGAAGAGAGTCACAAGTCCAATAAGCTTATTCTTGGATGAGTGAGCGTGTTATATAGAGGTGAAAAAATGGAAGAAAATCAAGGTGATATGAATCTGAAGAACCCTTTAGCTGGTGATGCGGGGATGGAAAAGGGTCCAGGTGATGAAGGGATAGAAAAGGGTCCAGGTGATGAAGGGATAGAAAAGGGTTCAAACGATGATGGGATAGAAGAGGGTTCAGATGATGAGGGGATAGAAACGGGTCATGCAGGACAAATGGAAAACACTGGACATCCAACTGAAGAAGTAAATCTAAATGCTGCCAATGAAAAGGATGGCTGGGACTTGCAAGAGGAAATAAAATCTGAAAGCTTCTCGGTGCAGGAGATAATAACTGTTAATGATGAGGGAAACGACCAAGGAGATCAACCAAGTGGCTCAATGATTGCTGAAAGTTTGGTTGGGGGTATGAATGAAGAGGTGAATGAAAAGGCACAATCTGAAGAAGTTCAGTCTCGAGGCAATAAACTTGTGTATGAGATGAAGAATGAAGAGACTTCAACTGATGAGCATGGAAACCATTCTGAATCTCCAACTGCTGTAGAAGCTAAGACAACCGATATTCAGGAAGAAAACCATGCGGATCAACTTAGTAAAAATAGTGACCAACAGAACCAGCCTGAGGACAAAACTGACATTGAGGAAATTCAAAAGGTAGAGATGGTTGGCCATGAGGCAAACGGTCAAGGGACTGAACTCACTGAAAACATATCTCATATTACGAACAACTTAGATGGAGCACTTGAGACAAAGAGAAATAGTGAAGCTGGTAATAGCGAAAATGAAGGGGAACACTTGGAGGGCGAAATCGATTCACTTCTTGAAAAGTGGGATGAGTCATTAGTTTCTGAAAATGAAGTTAAAAATGATCAACCAGAAACTAAGAGAGGAGAGGTTGTCGCAAATGAAAATTTATCCGAGAACTCAAAATTGGATCTAAAAGCTCAAGTAGAAAACGATACTGACAGCGCAGGGGAAGGACAGAACAAGCAGAAGGAAAAAGAGTCTGTTTTTGATGGAACAGAGGTGCCTGGCATGGAAGCCAACAGGAGTACATCAAGTAGCTCTTTGAACGTTAATCCAGATAGCCCAGCAACTGTCTCTGAGACAGCTGTGGCAATTAAGAACTTTATGAAGCAGAAGAGCTCAGTTTTTGTCTCTACTTTCATCCGGCGGCTTTCAGGGAAGAAAGATAATGATGGTAATGGAGGAAGTAATGATGGGAAAGGACAAATTGAAGATCCGAAGGCTGATGCTGGTGAGAAGAACCGAGAGGAGCCACTGGATTCAGTTGTAGAGCCTGAAACGAAAGACATATCTCAGAAGACAGCAGAGAGATCTCCTTGGAATCCATTAACCTTTCTTATAATGTCCCGGGATTTAGATAGTAAACCTCATGCTGTAGAGGGAGTTGAGGCAGAACCAATATCACCTATAACGATGAAAGGGAGAATTATACTTTATACCAGGTTGGGGTGCCAAGAATGCAAAGAGGCCAGGTTATATTTGCATCAGAAAAGACTTGGATATGTTGAGGTTAACATTGATATGTATCCCAGTAGAAAGTCAGAGCTGGAGAAGCTTAGCGGGGCATCTTTAGTTCCAAAGATCTTCTTCAATGAAGTTCTTATTGGTGGGTTCAGTGAGCTTAAAAGCTTAGGCGAGTCCGGAAAGCTCGAGGAGAAGATTAATTATCTAATTTCTGAAGCACCATCACTAGATGCTCCACTACCCCCATTCTCTGGAGAGGATGATGAATCCAACAATGGCACTGTAGATGAAAATGCTTTGTTTGTCCGGAAGATGAGAGAATCTATAATGGTGAGGGACCGATTTCATAGAATGCGTCGATATACAAGCTGCTTTCTAGGTTCGGATGCTGTTAATTTCATATCAGAGGATCGGTACTTGGAAAGGGAAGAGGTCTGTCTCATTTTCACTTTCATTATTATGTTGATTCTTGGGGCGGAAAAAAAAATCTATTGAATTTCAATAAGATATCCTGTTCCTAAAGCTCTTTACTCTTAGTGCCTACCTTTGAATTCTGGTACCCTGTCCTTGTCGATCCAATTTATACAGATCAAGTAAGATGACCTCAAGTCATTAGTTCTTGTCTTCTAAACTCTCTTGACTACCTCTCTGCAAATTCAAAGTTTGACATGGGTAGAACAGGATGTATTCTTTATTACAGTACTCAAAAGATTGGTCCATCTTATAGAGAAGTAACTGATGTGGTAATCAACTTTGAACAGGCCACTCAGTTTGGGAGAAAGCTTGCTAGTCAATTCTTCATTCTGCATGTGTTTGAGTAAGTCCTTCGCATTGCCATTTAACTTGGGCATTTTACCTGTCAAACGTTGAACTTAAATTACTGTTTCGGTTCTTTCTTTTGGTCCATTGTTCTGTACAGAGAAAACTTATTTGAGGATGGTAACCACCTATATCGCTTCTTAGACCAAGATCCCATTGTGTTGTCTCAGTGTCAAAACATTCCGAGGGGTATATTAGATTTGAAGCCAAAGCCAATTACCGAAATTGCATCCAGACTCAGGTTCTTACAATATGCTATGCTGGAAGCTTACGCATCTGGTGATGGGAGACATTTAGATTACAGAAGCATTCATGGGAGTGAGGAATTTGCAAGGTTTGTTAATTTCTTTTATCGAGATGAGTATTTTTGTCATGTCAACGTCCATGGATCTTCAGCAGCTGGTGCCTTTTTGCAGGTATCTGAGAACCGTTGAAGAGCTCCAACGCATTGACCTCCAAGACATGCCGAGGGAAGAAAAGTTAGCTTTCTTCATAAATCTGTACAATATGATGGCCATTCATGTGATCTTGATATGGGGTCACCCAACCGGAGCTTTAGACCGGAGAAGAGTGTTTGGAGACTTCAAGTATGTTGTTGGAGGATGCACCTACTCACTCTCTGCCATTCAAAATGGCATACTTAGGGCCAATCAAAGGCCACCCTATAATCTTGTGAAGCCATTTGGAGCAAAAGATAGGCGCGCCAAGGTAGCTAAATCTTTTTGATACTGGTTCATCAACAACCACAACCTGTTTTTGGTTAACCCACTCACACTTTTCTTGTACGTAGTTGGTTCTTCCTGACGTAGAACCTCTGATCCACTTTGCTCTGGTTTGCGGTACTCGATCTGGTCCTGCCCTCCAATGTTACTCACCTGGGAATTTTGACAAAGAACTGACAGAAGCAGCAAGGAATTTCCTGAAGATGGGAGGACTTGTGGTTGACTTGAACAGCAAAGTTGCTTCTGTCAGTAAAATCCTAAAATGGTGTGTTCTGCCTGTTCATCTGAAAATATATCTCTTGAACTGTTTTTCCGTCTAATTTAAGTTCCAATATGTTCTCAGGTATAGTGGGGATTTCGGGAAGAATGAGACAGAGGTGCTGAAGCACGTCGCAAAGTATCTAGATCCACCTGAATCAGAAGCCATGCTGGAGCTTATACATAATAATCAACTCAAAGTGACTTATCAGCCATATGAATGGGGCTTGAATCATTAGCCACAACACCTATTTAACTCCTCGTATCGGAACGCTGTCTCAATTTTTGCTGCTACACATAATACGACGGGTTTGAGTTGATCTTTAAACATTTAAATGAAGTAGTAGCTCAGCTGCAAAAAAAAAATGTAGAACTTGTATGTGTTGCAGATTACTTGGATGCACCAAAATAATGAGAAACTCATCAAACAAGCTTTTCCGAAACCTCGTGAACAATGGCATTTTGGATGATCCTATAGTACGGCAAGACTTGAGAAAGGTTCTTTAGCTGCATGCACAACATATGCATTGTGATTATAAAGGTGGTGAGGTTCAAAAACAAGCAGTAGGCACTTGGCAGGGATGTCGTATGAGAGAGAACTTGAAAACATCACTGCAACTCCAAGAACAGCCAGCTGGTTGAAGCAGAGGTTTGTAAAGCTAGAATCAAGTGGTAAAGTCCTAATATCGAATATAATTCCTTAAATTTAATCAATATGAATGCTTTGTCACTCTTGGCCATTAGGGTGATAGTTTATTGATTGAGATGTTGTTTCTCGTCCCGAATTCAATTCTTGATGATTGTACTAATTTATTTTGTTTGTTTTTATTCTTTTTGTAATAAACCCATAAATAATAAGTGTAACGGTTGTGTGACAAAATAACGAGATGCCCTTTCACGCGTGAGATAGATTGTAAGTACATTACTAATTTGCCCCTCACGCGTTAACCATCAAGTTAAGTGAGGCAACTAGCGCATATAGAGGTTAGGAGATTTTTTATTCTAGTTTTGGATAACTGGACCAAAAGATTTTCAAGATTGGGAAATTGTGAACATTACATTCATTTTTATTGAATTCTAAATTATTTAGAATTATGCATTATTAGGAAACGCGTGATTCCTAAAACTAAAACATGTGTGAAAGTATTAATGATATATGATGTGAATTTGACTCGAATTATATTCATTGATTTCATAGGTGTTTATTCAATGTGAAAAAGATGTATAACAAATCTCAAAGAAAAAAAATCATACATTAATAGTAAGAGTAAAGATCACATGAGAAGTGACATCTTCCGTGAGAACTGAGAAGTGTTAATGACCATTAGATTATTAATTGGGAAAAGTACATATTGGTGTTCCGAACTATCGTCATTTTTCGATTGAAGGTTCAAACTATTGATTTTTCCATTCAAGGGCAAAATAAAAAATAAAATGGCAAATTTTAAAACATCGAGCACCCTAACTACACCGTGATTAAATTACTAATTCAATCATGTGAACCCCGTTACTAACAACACGATAAAAAGGTCTATTATTGCAAAATAAGAAAGATCGATTTTAATACATTAAGAGTTCATGGTGAGATTGTCGAGTAATTTTCAATGAGGTTCACATAGTTGAGTTCAAAATTCAATCACGATGTAGCTACGGTACTCAATGTTCAAAAATTTGTCAATTTATTTTTTATTTTGTCCTTGATTGGAAAAATCAATAGTTTGAACCTTCAATTGGAAAATAACGATAGTTCAGGGCACCAATGTGTACTTTTCCCTTATTGATTTAATGGCTGTTAATCAAGGCTAACTTATTCGCACAATCGTCGTTTTAATTATGATTAAATGGTAAATTAGTAATTGATTAAACCTAATAGTTAATCAGTCCCCGCGACGTTCGGCATTTGGCTGTCCACGAACGGAATGAGAACCTTCGTCATCGCCCATGGAAATCGTATCGCACTGCTCGGAATCGGACAATTCGTCGGCATCAGTCGACAGTAGCCGACGTTTGAGTATTTGGGGAAGATGAACAGTAATCGAACTTGCCGCGCGCCCAACATTCACATTAACGCCGCACCCAGCCTTTATATTAACTTGTTAATGTCTTAATTGGGCGTGGCTCATATAATGTGAGCGTGGAGCGCGCGACCATGCTACGAAGAATCCTTTGAAAAACTACGCATTTTAATATCTTTTACTACAAATAGAATACTACGAATTTTGTATGTAATTACTACGAATTATAATGCGTAGCAATCATGTTTTGGTACCTTTTCAAAGGATAATTCGTACCTTTTAAAAGGATAATTCATAGTAATCAGGTTTTGGTCAGACTTAAAGGATAATTCGTACCTTTTCAAAGGATAATTCGTAGTAAAAGATTTCAAAATTCGTACATTTTCAAAGGGTAATTTGTAGCATCTCAAATGAGCTGCGTCCAAACAAGACATTACCGCCGCGCTCAAAGAAGACGTTAACAAGTTAATGTCTTCTTTGGGCGCGGATCAGTTAATGTGAGCGTGGGGCGCGCGACACCTTCATCTTCCCCATAAAAATCGGATCGGACTGGTTCAGACGGCAGGGGCAACGTCAGACAGGTTTGGCTGATCGATCGAAAGTGCCGGAGGTTGACGACGTCGACATGGATCGGCATCGCAACGTCGGACAAGGTTGCCGGAGGTCGACGAATCAGAGAAATCAATCAACATTGTTGGACTAAACTACCCCAAAATTTATATACTAATTAATCGTGATTTGATTTGATTTAGATTTAATCTGAACCATTAAATGAAATGAAATGAAATGAAATGAAATGAAATGAATGGATGTGATTAGTTATCATTTCTCACCAAAAGAGTACTTCTCACTGAAACCGGATTCTAATAGTAATGTTCTTTTTTTTGTTCAACTTTTCCGTTTCCATACGGACAAATTCAAAACTGAAGATTAATCTTTTTTTTCTTTTCGGGTTCAAAATTAGACTAGTTTCATAGCATTATAGACCATAGATATGCATTTAAAATTTCCAAAAAAAGAAATAGTATTGAAATTTTAATTAACATTTTTGCTTATTTGAGAAGAAGAATGTAACATGATAAGTCTTATTCGCAGAAAAAGGATAGAATCATAATTTGGCACTCAACTCTTCGAATTCAATACACTAATTACCATAATACCCCTGGACGTCGTTTGTCCATTTCTTCACCCCGCCATTTATACAGTTCCGACTCCGACCAAACCCTAGAAAAATCGCGAACGATTCCGATCATCGTACCGGCCATGGAATTGCGGACGGGCTTTCCCCTTCTGATCCAGCAGTTCAGGGCTCTTTGGAAGAAGAATTTCCTTTTGGCGTGGAGGAACAGGCGGGCCACGATTCTGCAAGTTATGGTGTCCTTCTTCTTCCTGTTGATGATTTTCTGCATCGACCACGCGATTGATTATAACAACAAGAACGATTTTGAAAGCCAGGACGTCAAGGAACCTAAAGCCTTTTCGCCAGGCCCTATTCCGCCCTGTGAAGATAATTTGTATGTGATTACTCCTTGTTTCGATTTTGTTTGGAGCGGGCCAAATAGTGCGAGGATTCAAGGAATCGTCGATGCCATTAGGATTAATAATCCTGGTCGCTCCATTCCACCCGAGAAGGTTATCTAACATTGCTGTTAATTTTGGAACAAATTCTTTTTTTGTTTGTGTGTGTGTGTGTGTGTGTGAATTAACTAGTAAGTATAGAATTTCGGATATTGATACATTGCATTTGATGTGATGAAATTGGTGAAATGAAAATAATGAAGGAAGATGTGTTGTGTCACAGGTGAAGCATTTTGAGGCGCCGGATACGACAGACATGTGGCTTTTTGAAAATCAACTGCGGACAACGGGAGCGCTGCATTTTGAGGAATATAATGCTACAGTTATAAGCTATGGCATCCAAACTAATTCTACTCAAGCTTCAGATGCGAAAACAGATGATGATCCCACATTCACTTATCGAATCCCACTTCAGGTTGCTGCTGAAAGGGAAATAGCTAGGTCCTTGATTGGAGGTATTGTTGTTGATTTATCTGTTGGCTGTCTACTGTTGTAACACTTAAGGGGTTGAGAGGTTTAATGTGGAATTGTTATTGTTCTTTCGGGGCAGAGGATGTGACTGGGTTATTATATGTCTATGCAGATCCGAAGTTTAACTGGGTTGTCAATTTGAAAGAATTTGCACATCCACCTGGGCATGAAGCTGAACCTTCTAAAATAATTACAACTTTAGGTTCACAATTTTTCTTGGCAATGGCAATGTTTGGCTTTGTGTTCCAGATGACTTCCTTAGTCCAAGAAAGAGAACTCAAATTACGACAGGTGATGACTCTTCAATGATTTTTTATGTTATTGGTACACCCTAGCTTATGTGGCCTGAGATATTTGTTTACTAGTATTCTACTTTTCCCATGTTATGCTCCATTGCAGGCAATGTCGATAATGGGACTTTACGACACAGCATATTGGTTATCATGGTTGATATGGGAGGCAGTAATGACTATTCTATCGTCACTTATGACAGTTCTTTTTGGAATGATGTTCCGGTTTGACTTCTTCAAAAGGAATAATTTTGGAGTTGTTTTCCTTCTATTCTTTGTTTTCCAAGTTAACATGGTAAATGACCCTTCTATTTGCAGTCTTTGATTGGACATACCATACATGTTATTGAGCTCATTACAAACACGTTCCCGCAATGCTAATCTCATGCCTTATAAAAATTTACTTGTCAGACTGGGTTTGCATTTATGCTGTCTACCTTCCTCAGCAAGTCAAATTCTTCGAACACTATAGCCTTCGTCATATTCCTCATTGGCGTTATCACAACAGTGGGTACTCATTATTTATGTATTTACATAATTGGATGAATGTATTTAGTTAGCATAACAGAATTATTTATTCTGCAGGCGATTTCATCTGGGCCTTTTTTCTTCTCAAGCACGATGCGTCCTTTGTATCGAAATCTCTGGTCATTCTTTCCACCGAATCTTCTCGCCAGAGGCGTTTCTTTGCTTAATCAGGCAACTGACGCTAACACCGATCAAAAGGGTGCTGGCATGAAATGGGATCAGCTAGCAATGTGTGAATCTGATCAGCCGGATTGTACAATGACCATGGCAAGTGTGTTGTTTATCTCGCCATACCCTTTTTTATCATACTTTCTATACATTGGGGATTTTCCATTCTATTATAATATATTCTTAGCCATCGCGTTGGATCTTTTCACACAGTTACAATTTATGTAATGTGTTCTGCAGCTAACACTCTCTTAAAATACTGATAACAGAAAGGCGTATACATATGGCTCGCTTCAACTTTTTTTCTATGGTTTATGCTGGCAATTTACTTTGAAAATATCCTACCAAACTCCTCTGGAGTGAGAAAATCGGTGTTTTACTTTTTGAAAATTGGATACTGGACAGGAACGGGTGGAGACAAAAAGGAAGGTGTGGCAAATCAAAATTCTTTAGTCTCTACTTTCATCCCTTTTCCATATGACATTTTTCACTATTCCTAACTATATTGTATTTCAGAGACTGGTATTTGTAGTTCTGTGGGGTCGGTTCCCCCATTGGAGCCTATCACTCCAGATGATGATGATGTTCTTGAAGAGGAGAATTATGTAAAACAACAGGCAAGGGATGGTGGAGTGCCTCCAAATATCGCGGTTCAGATACGGGGCCTTGTAAAATCGTATCCTGGGAAACTTTTAAAGAAGGGTGCCAATAGCACACCTTTCCATGCCGTTAAGGTATGCTTTTACACACTTCATAAACATTAACATATGCTGTCAAATTAAGTTGGCCTGATATGCCTTCAAAACGTCTAACAAAAAGTTTCACATTTCAGTCGTTACAGTATGCAGTAAACTGGTTTTTACATAAAAAATTTCAGGGGCTGTGGATTAATATTCCTAAGGATCAGTTGTTTTGCCTTCTTGGACCAAATGGAGCTGGAAAAACTACTACAATAAGTTGCTTGACTGGTGTTACTTTGGTGACCAGTGGAGATGGTATGTCTGCATACTTTAGCATACCTTTTTATGTACGTTTGCTAGAACATGAAAAATGAGACCATTGCGATGGATCCTTCCAAAATTGTCTGCAGCATTGCTCTATGGTAACTCCGTGAGAAGCTCAGTTGGGATGTCACGAATACGAAAAATAATTGGAGTCTGTCCTCAGGTGCATTTATTTCTATGGTTCAATACGCACAGCTACTTTATGTAGTTGAATATATAGAAGATTTTGAAATAACTTCAGTCGTATTTTCTTCTTCTTCTGATTTTCGTTAGTAATTGAGTTCTACTCTCCTTTATAGTTCGATATACTTTGGGAGGCATTGTCTGGCCTGGAGCATATTCATTTGTTTGGAAGGCTTAAAGGGTTACCCCCCTCTACACTTGACCAGGTATGCCACAAGAAAAACCCTGAACGCCTACTTAATATAAATGTAAAGCTTCTGATTTTGAGAATCCTTGAAAAATATATTATGTTATGCCAGTCTCTACTGGCGAATGGTTTGTGATAGTTCAAATAAACTATGCTCAATGCAGATTGCTAAAAAGTCACTTGCAGAGGTGAAACTTACTGGGGCAGCCAATACAAGATCTGGGAGCTACAGTGGAGGAATGAAACGCCGTCTCAGTGTTGCCATTGCTCTTTTGGGTGATCCAAAGCTGGTTATCTTGGATGAACCAGTATGCTGAATGGAGACTTTATTCATAATTACCACTTTTAATTACAATGATTTTTTGATATTGGTGCCTTTTCCACAGACAACAGGCATGGATCCAATAACAAGAAGGCACGTGTGGGATGTAATAGAAAAAGCAAAGAAAGGAAGAGCAATCGTCCTGACAACCCACTCCATGGAAGAAGCTGATATCCTGGGTGACCGTATAGGTATAATGGCCAAGGGTAGACTTCGATGTCTCGGAATTTCCATAAGGTTGAAGTCCAAGTTTGGAACTGGTTTTGTTGCAAACGTCACCTTCAGTGGAACACCTGATCAAAATACTCTCACTGAAAATGCAGTTTATTACCGAGCAACGGCAGTTATGGAGTTCTTTAAATATGTATGTGCCCTTCTTTTTCCCTATTATCTTTTGTGAAGCTGACCATCCAATTATCAAGTTATATTTCCTGACTAATGTAATTGTTTTGCAGCATCTGAATGTGAAACCAAAGGAAGAGACTAAGACTTTTCTCACTTTTGTTATTCCCCGGCCAAAAGAAGCATTGTTGAAGGTTGTGCCACTCTAACTTTGATCGCTTTGAAACTCTTTCGTGAACATATAATAGGCAGAGGGAGTATTCAGTAAATGAGCACCTAGTTTTATCAGTTACTGAAAAGCTGTGGTTTCTGGTGTTTTGAAAAAAAAAAAGGGTATGGTTTCAGCCAATAATTTTTGCCTTAATACCAACTGGACTAATACAATGTCATGTCATTTGTGAACAGAATTTTTTTAGAGAGCTTCAATCTAGACAAGTCGAATTTGGCATAACTGACATCCAAATTGGTCTGGCAACTTTAGAGGAAGTTTTCTTGAACATTGCAATGCAAGCCGAGCTAGAAAGTGCTGCATCTGAGGGGAAAACATTACCCCTGACATTAACATCTGGACCAACAATTCAGGTAACTCTACTATATACGCTGAGTTGGAACTTGGAAATGAACAATTTGGTGACCACCTGTTACACAGTAAACATGGTTATCTGTGTCTCAAGTAGACAATTCCCGACCAAATCACAGATAACCAAATGCATAGTCATGCAGTACCAATTTCATTTCTGAACATTTCTGTGTATTCAGATTCCTGTTGGAGCTCGATACGTGTGGATACCAGGGACGGAAACTGAGCAGTACCCAAAGGGGCTTATGGTAGAGATACAGTGGGAGCAGGACGAGTCAGGCTCTCTATGCATATCTGGCCAGTCACCTGAAACTCCTGTACCTCCAACGGTCAATCTGCCTCCTTCACCTTCAGCATCAACAATTAGATTAAACAGAAATGGAGCAGTTCAAGGGATCCCCATTGATCCCCAATATATAATCCAAGACCACTACTAATTAAAGTACAGCGGCCATTTGCAGAGATTATAGCAACTCACATTATATTTGCAACTTAACTTAAAATATAGTTTGCTTCAAGAAATCTTGTCTCTAGTGCTCAGAGGTTCAAACATGTATTCATACACAAATCATTACATGATGTTGTGAACCAAAAGACAATATTTTTCACAACAATGTTGTGGATCCACACTGCCAAACATCCAAATTATACATACAATTCTACTTTACACAAAATGCAAAATAGAAATAAGGATAAGTTTGCATCATCTTCCAATGTACCAAATGACAAATGGTGCCCTATCCACACAATTTTTTTTATTTTAACAAATGGTGAAACTTGAAACAAACAGTATAATGATTGTAGTGGAGGCTCTGACGGTGGGAAGTTGAGTAATATTGTTTAAGGTCATTGTTGAAATACTGTTGTCTTATCCAAGATGAGATCTAGATGGTGTTCGAATTAAGTTTGAACACTAATCCAACAATAAGTTGAAAAGAATAACGCAGGCACACACGAAGCAATATCCAGTTCGGCAACAGCCTACTCTGGGGGGCTTCCCACGCCCTAAAGGGTAGCAAATCTTTATTGAAAAGTATAGAGCTACATGTGGTCTTATCTTACAATCTCCCGAATGTAAACGCCTAGCCTCTATCACTTCTTCACTCAGATTTACGATCTCGACTCCCCCTCGATCCCCTGAGTTCGAGACTCCCTCCCGAACTTGCTCGAACTTCTCCCGAAGCTCAGACTCCTTCTCCCGAACGCGAACAGTAGCAATGTGTGTGCAACAGGTTGTTCCAACACGAACAGTCTGATCAGCACACTGAACAGACTGCTTCTTCTTCCAGTGGGGAAATATCAGCCGGTCGTCGCTCCTCCTCTACTCAAGATCACTATTGTTTTCTATATCTCCAAAAGCGATAATCTGATCTAGATGCCCTAGCACTCTATTATATGCTTCGGTAGTTGCCAAATCAGTCTTAGATAATCTGTCAAATATCTTGGGAAATATTCCTAAGTACTTGCTAGATATCTTTAATCCAATCTTTAGGAAGATCTTGTGATTTTTTCCTCGCCAAGGCAGGCCGAATATCCTTAACCGATCTCTAACTGATATGTAGATATTCTTCTTGAATATCTGATCTTCTATTTTCTTATTAGCCGACTCCAACCGATTATATCTTCGATCTTTAGAAACTTCCAGATTAGGAAACTTCCGTGCCTTTGTTTCACGATGTACTTGAGTTCTACTCTTCGGTTGAACACTCCATTGACCTTCTGCTTGAACTCTCTTAAGACATTTCGCCAAAACCATGCCATACGTGGGAACATCAATCTCCCTTGGCATTTTTGGCAAAACCAGATATTCTAGTTCTATATATCTAGACTTCGGAGACTATTGAGGGAAACAAAACATCCTCCTCAAATTAATCCTCTTTCTGCCACAAAATTGGCAAGGAGGGTTCAGACATAGTTCAAACATGAACGAAACAACTACGATAGAAGGATAAATGTTCAAATGTCAAAGCGAAGTCAAAGTTTTTGAAGCAAGGACCTTCACATGGAGGAATCTTCATCAGAGTCACCAGCATCTTCGTCAGCAACATCATCCTCATCATCGTTGGGATATCTTAGCGCACGCACCTAGCGGTTAATTCGTTTCTTTTGCTCCTATTCCACCTCGAGAATGACCTCCAGCTCCTTCAGCAGCCATCCTCTTTCAGCGCGAGGAATCTTCTTGAATGTTGTAATATTTGCACTTCATATCTAGGTGATTGAAAGCAAAATATTTGGTCAAAAACAATTTGTAAGACCGGTAAGTACCGAGTCGTCCAAGGAGCAAGTCTAAACTTATGAGCACTATTCAATTTTGTTCCAATAAGTCTATTCTAATCGCGAAAGGTTTCGTTTGGTGGAGTTAATAAACTATATAAACAATCTGACAAATCTAGAGATAATGTCACTACCAAGGCTAAAGGTGTACTCTAGGAAACTACTTCACTCATATGTGTTTTAGACTCCAAGAGTTCCATTTCATGCAAGATAATTGTCTTAGATGATTAGATTACGACCCGTATATCTATCAAGTCGAATCCACCTCTCGGCTACTTCTCCGGCTTGAGGAAGATATACCTTATACACACGAATCTCAATCTCTCGATATTTTTGACTCGCGTCCCACTCATATCTCTCGATTATCAACTCTCGTTGCATAATCGATCCTTATGAGGAGGTGAAGTTCTAGCCTATCTCAATGCTAGGATGGGTCACGCTAGTGAACATTACCTGACAAGGGTGATTTACTTGCTTTCAAGAACCTTTGGCGTCCAACTTGGTTACTTAGCCTATGATTCCTTAAGGAAAAAATTGAAAACCACTTTGAGTCCTCCTTCTCTCTAGAAATTCTCCCTGCTCATTCCTTTAGGTTTCGGCTGTGTGCAGGGCCGAGCCCGTCCACAACCAATGCCCAGACCCAGGTGATGTACGTACCAAAATCCACATGAATGGTGTTCCTAGTCCAGTGAATGTTGGCGTAGGGAAGGCCAACGACAAGACTTTCGCGACTGTGGCCAAGCCAAAGGTCGACTACCGCTTCCCCACCATAAAGCTTGCTGGCAGTCAGTATGGTACCAAGGATGGTAAACCTGCCATCTCCTTCACGGTTACCGAGCTGCAGGATGGCATAGACAATTTGAAACACTTGCTAGTGGCCAAGTTTTCGAGTGGCTGACCACCCATCGACGAAGTTTGCAAATCCTTCCTAGCAGCTTGGGCTCTCTCCAAAAACGTCTCCATTGGTGCTTGGGAGGCCAAACACGTTCTCATTGTGCTTGAATAGGAACATGAAGCGCGCAAAGTTCAAGCCCATCCTATGAGAAAACTAGGACACTCCATGTTCAGGATTTTCTGGTGGTCTCAGGATTTTAGTTCGAGGAGGGAGCCTACCTCCACCACCACATGGATCCGTCTGGTGTGCCTACCTCAGGAGCTCTACAACCCAGGTTATATCGAATCCATCGTTTTGGCCATTGGGCATTTTCTAGTAGTGGATAACAGAACGAACACCTTCTCAAACCCTAACTATGCTCGAGTTTGCGTGGAGGTAGACATTTCAAAGGAGTTACCGAAAGAGGTTTGGATCTCCACAGGGGTTTAGACTAGATTTTGACAGAAAGTTGTGTACGAAAGTCAACTATGGTACTGTCCTAACTGTAGACTACATGAGCATGATGTCTCCAACTACCGGAAGTTGAAGGCCAAGAACGAGCACGACCAGCGCATATGGGCGGCGCGTGATGAGTTCGGTCTGCCCATCGTGAAAGGTAATGGCACAATCTCCCAAGCAAATAGTGTGAGGATAAGACACTATCCAAAAGAGAGAAACAAACCTTCACCCATTCTGCTGCAGAGGAGAAATCAGGCTCGATGTTTGTGCAAAAGAGGAAAGGCAAGTTGACAAATGTTTGTCTGGATGTACATCTACCAAAAGGCAACCAGCGCATCGACCTAGCAGTTGAGATGGAAACATGCAAGGCTTCGGCGTCCAAGGTTTTGTCAGGGAACTTGAGAGACCCCGCCACAAAAGAACACATTTGTGATGGTTCAAATGTCCCTGCTGTACCGGTTCCTTTGGGGCATGAAGCGATTGGGGAAGTGGGGCCTGGGGCCATCTCTTCCCAATCGATTGACACAAATCCCAAGGGTAACCCTAATACGCAGCTTACGATATACATCGAGGATCCGACGTCCAAACAGACCATGCACATGGCTAACAATACTAATTTGTTGGACATGCATAAGGAAAGTTACTCTCTGGTCAACCCCAAACCCCATGCTCACATTATGATTTTAGCTAAAGAGAACTCTTATTTGGTCACTCTATCCCAACCGGAGGACCCAAATATTGAGGCTCTAGCCAATCAGCTAAGGAGGACGCTCTTTCAGATGACAAAACCATCAACATCAATGGACCTCGTGAAGCACCCCAGGCCTCAGTGAGACAACTGCATTCTCAGGGGAGAAACAAGCTAGTAACGGATCACGAGCAAGATTCCTTCATCCAGGGGAACACCAAGGATGTCCTAGATGACAAGAAGAACTTCTCGAGCAGCAAGTACTGCTCCCTCGGAGGTGATCAATGATATTATAAAATCTCTTGTGCTGGAACGCGAGGGGTATCGGCAACAAGGGTACCTGTGATTTTCTCAAAATGTTAATTACTAAACATAACATTGGCTTTTGTGCTATTTTGGAACCTAAGACAGGGGCAGACAACTTGGCTAGCTTTGCATTCAAAATGAAGTTCGCTAATCATCTCCAATGCAGTCCGGAGAAGACTCATTTTTGGCTACTTTGGAATAATGCCTTCGATGTTCAACTTCTATGTTTCTCTCCACAACACATCACAGTCCAGATTAAAGTGGACGAGCAGGACTTGTTTTGCTAGTTAATATATGCGTCCAATGACCATAACATTAGGGGGCATCTATGGACGGACCTCAGTGATGTCGCCCTCCAAATAGACAAACCTTGGCTTATTGCCGGGGCTTTTAACACCATTGCCAGCTAGACGGAGAAACAAGGTGGCGTTAATCCCAACCCTTCCTTCTTACAGGATTTCAATAACTTCATGTTGCAGGTTGGTGTGTCGGATGCAGGATACAGTGGCGTTGCCTTCACATGGTCTAATAACCAACAGGGTAATAATCATATTTGGTAAAGACTAGACAGGGTTCTCATTAAGGGAAAGCGATGGCGGCCTTTCCAAGTCTGGAAATTCATCATCTGCCCCGACTGTGCTTTGACCACCGCCCTCTCCTTATTTCTATGTCTCCGATTACTCCTCGCCGATCCCAATTTAAATTTTTGGGTGCTTGGCTTGAACATACGGGCTTTCATAACCTTGTATCCAATACTTGGGCCGGCCAGGCCCACCAGGAACCTCTGTGCAATTTTGGCCTTAAACTAAAGAAGATGCATAGCATTTTGAAGACGTGGAATAGTGAAATCTTTGGCGATATCAACAATCAAGTTAAAGCGAAAACCCTCTTGGTGGATAGACTGGAATCGCAGCTTCAACACTGTTGGGATGATGATCTGTACGATTCGATGAAAGAAGCTAAATCGGAGCTTAGCGACCTTCTGCTGTTCCAATTCAGTGTCTTGGAGGAGCAATTTAAGCTTCAATGGGCGTATGATGGTGACTGGAACTCTAAGTTTTTCCACGCGGCCATTAAGGCTCGACGAATTTAGAATAGTGTTCGGTTGATCTTGGACGACGTCACTCATACAGATGATACACAAGTTATTGGCCAAGCGGCTGTCTCCCACCTGCAAGCCTTATTTGGGGCTTCTTCGACTCATGCAACTATCGAGGGGGAGGACCTTGTTCATCTTATTCTGTCGGACCCTGAGAATGAAGCTCTCTGCAAGCCTCTAGACAAAGAAGAAATTAAGCAGGTGGTCTTCTCGATGAACCCAAAAGCTTCCCCAGGTCCGGATCGCTTTACCGGTAAGTTGTATACTAGCTGTTGGAACATCATTAAGTCGGATTTGATCTTGGCTGTGCGTAGTTTTTTCTCAGGCACTCAAATCCCTAATATTCTGGTTGCCACTAATATTATTCTATTGCCCAAAGTTAAAGGTCGTTGCTCCATTGGTCAGTTTCGGCCTATTGGTTTGTGTAATTTTGTTCACAAAATCCTCTCGAATCTGCTGAACAACAGACTTAAAGCTTATCTCGGGCAAATTATTAGTCCGGAACAAACATGATTTGTCGAAGGGAGGAATATTCACGAAAGTATTGGCATTGCCCATGACCTTATTCGAGATATCAACCACAAAGTGTTTGGAGGTAATATGATGGTTAAACTGGATATGTCAAAGGTGAAATTATATCCCCTGTTCAAGCTTGTGTTCGAGTGTTAGTTGAGACAGACCTTGAACTCCTTTCTCAACAGTTCAGCAGACAGAATAAATAATAGGAGCACACACAGAATGATAACCCAGTTCGGCCACGCCTACTCTGGGGGGGTTTCCCACACCCTAGAAGGGACATCAAATCTTTATTACGAGTTAGAGCTACACGTGGACTTACGCTTACACCTTGTAATTGCCTAGCCTCTAACACTGCGTCTCTCAGATTTGCAACCGAGGTTTATAGCAGTTAACATCGATCCCCTTCGTTTGAACATTCTCGACCTTCACTTGAAGCTCGGATGCTTTTTCTTGAAAGCTTGTTCACCTTTGTTGTGTGCGGCAGTTTGATCGCTTCCAGGCAGTCTGAGTTGCACGTAATCAGACTGCTCTTGCACCGATGAGTTTCCAGTGGGGAAACACAAACGGCCGTCGCTTTCTTCTTCTCCAATCGATAGGGTTTGGTCGTGTATATTTGATCTTTGAAAGCGATGCAGAATAAGGACGCCCTAGCAATGTATTTATATGCTTGGACGAAACCCTAATTTGCACAAGATAATCCCATCAAATATTTAGGAAATATTCCTAGATATTTGATGTATATCTTTCTCAAAACGATTGGAAGAATATATGGAGATCTCTTGCCCAAGTCAGCTACGCCGCCTTCAATGTAGATATTCATTCGAATATCTGTTGTTCAAATAATTCGCTGACCGACTTCAAATCGACGAGATCTTCGCTGTCCAATATCTTCCGGGAAATATCCTTGTGTCTGTTCCACGCTGTACATGAGTGCTAGGATATGTTCGAACTCCCCCTGAACTCCTGCTCGAACTGTCTAACTACGTTTTGCCAAATACATGCCACTCAAGGGAACATCAAAAGGCATATGACCGATTATCTTGGCGTTTCCTTCTCCGAATGCTCCGTGCCCTAGGTTTCTCTCTTCAGTGGTGTGACCTAATTTATAAAAATATTTCTAACTACTGGTATTCCATTATTTGGGGAGGAGAATCCTTTGGCTTCTTCAAGTCCAATCGGGTGGTTCGGCAAGGAGATCCTCGATCTCCTTACCCTTTTTTGTCATTGCTATGGAATTCTTCAGCAGGGAGTTTAAAGCGGCCATTCAGAATGGGGTGGTTCACCCTTATATTTGCCCCGGTGGCCCTCCTCCGATGCAACATCTTCTCTATGCTGATGATATGGTGGTGTTCTCAAATGGCAGAAAGAACTCTGTTCGTAAGCTAGTGGATATTATTCAAAGCTTTTGGTCCACCTCAGGGCAAATGCTCAATCCGGATAAAAGTTGCATCTTTTTCTCTACCTCGATCAAGGAGACTCATAGAACTAGCTTACTGGAATTAACTGGGTTCAAATCAGGCATTTTCCCGACGACCAATCTAGGAGCCCTATTATTTCCAGGACGTCCTAAAATCGAATACTTCAAACACTTGGAAGAGTGCATTAAAACCAAGATTTCAGGATGGACCAAGCGCTTTCTCTCCATTAGCGGAAGAGCTACTATCATTGCCTCAGTTCTGGGCTCTCTCATCATTCACACGATGTCCATCATCCCTGTTCCTAAGGGGTGTCTGCAGAAGATGGAAAGACTCCTCGCAAATTTTCTTTGGGACAGTGGTGAAGCGCGCCGTCGTCACTCGATTAGTTGGGATACAGTTTGTGTTCCCAAAGATGAAGGTGGTTTAGGCATCAAAAAGTTGTTGGACGTCAAAAACGCAGTCCTTGCTAAATTAGCGTGGAAGTTCCTAACCAAAAAAATAGTGTGGGCCAACTATGCCAGAACCTGCTTCATTAATCGCTCATCCTCCTCAGCTATTTGTTGGGTTATTTCCCCTCTGATAACACAGTTGCGTCGTGATAGCTTAAGGGAATTTGGTTCTAGAGACACCTAGTTTTCTCTCTTCTGTGAAGGGCTAGAGGTTACTCTTCCCCAGGAGGCGAAGGATTGGCGAGTGAGGGACGTTGCTTCAGACCCCCTTATCAGAACCTGGCTGCTGTCCATGCTTCCTGGATCTCTTAGTGACGTTGTCAACAATATTTCCCTTGGAGTTGGTCCTGACAAACTGCGTTGGAAAGGTTGCTCGTCCGGAACGTTCACTGTGTGGAAATATTATCTCAATCATCGACGTACTTTACCGAAGCAACGCCTCTTCGACAATATATGGCAAGTGTGGATCCCTCCGAAATCTAGTGGCCTTGTGTGGAAACGGTTCCACAAAGTCATCCCTATTGACGATAGTGTGAAAAGATTGGGCTTCCAGCTCCCTTCCAAATGTCACTACTGTAAAGTTTCCGCCTGTGAAACCATGGACCATCTCTTCTGCCAGAGTGACATAGCCAAAGCTGGGTGGGAGTTCCTTGCAAAACTTTTTTATAAAACAGTGCCACACAACATTATTCAGCTCAAGTATTATTGATTTATCCCTTTCAACAAACATAGTTTCATCGACTGGCTTTCTTTCGGCCTAGCCATCAGTCTGTTATGGCAGATTTGGCTCTTCCGTAACAAGGCTATGCATGATGAAACTCGCCCAGATATTATCCACTTTCTGTGCAAGCAGAGATGATCTTTCCTGATTCATTTCGATCATTTGATTCTTTAGAGAGGTGACTTCATCTTAGAGTTCCACCTTCTGAGCAACCAGCACTTCCCCCTCCTGCCATACCTTGTCCTTTTCTTCAGTCAAGCTGGTCACTATTTCTGTAAGTTTCTTGTTCAGATCAATCACCATCAGCCACTTCTCATACATTTCTTTATATGTTTCAGCCAAAGTCTCCTGAGTAAGTTCTTCATCGTCACTGTCTGAGGTGTCGTCAACAGGTTGTTTGGACATAGTGCTAGAGTACTTACTTTTACTTGATTCACTGCAGTATTCAATCGTGACAATGAATGCAACAAAGTTAGTAGTTTCATCATCCTCGTCTTCATCGTCAGACTCACTGTCACTCAGATTAGCAGCTAACGCCTTCTTTTTCTTGAGAGTGTTGGCGCATTCAGCTTGGATGCGACCATATCCTCTGCATTCTCGACACTGGATTTCTTTACCCGCTGTAGTGCTCCTCCCTGTTATCACTAGTCTTTGCTTTTCCTCTCTTCCAGTTTCGGAAGTTGGTAGATAATGACTGGCCTTCTTCAGGACCACGTCTGTTGATCTTTCTCACCATTCTGCCAAAGTTCTGTGCCATCATTGCTAGCTGTTCAGTCGAGCAGCCAGACTCATACTTGTTTTCAGACACTTCAGCTTTCAGGGCAATTCCCTTGCCTCCTCTGGGTTGAACATCTTATAGTTGATTCATCTCGTATGTTCTCAGCGATCCCATGAGGTCTTCCAGCTTTAGTTTAGAGATATCATGCATTTCTTGAATTGCAGTTACCTTTATGGCAAACCTCAGAGGGAGCGATTGCAGGACCTTGCTAGCCATTCTTTCCTCTTCAATGGGTTTCCCCCAGTGCATCAGCCTCATTGGACAGGTTTAGAACTCTTGCATTGAACTCAGCAATGGTTTATTCTTCCTTTATCTTTAGATCCTTGAATTTCGTAGTCATTATCTGCAAGAGTTTCTAACTTTGTCTGTCCCCTCATAGGCTGTTTTGAGAATATCCCATGCTTCCTTGGCAATTTCACAGTTAGCTATCAGTTTGAACACATTCTCATCCACTCCAGAGAAGATGCATTCATGGCCTTTGCATTCTCAACAGACGCCTTTTCATCTATGTCAGTTCATAGTGCTTCAGGTTTAATCACCATTATTCCTTCAGCATTGGCCATCAGGGGCTGGGTCCAACCAACTAGAACAGCTCTCCAGGCATTTTCATCTAGGGATTTCAGGAAGGCCTTGATTTTGGACTTCCAGTAGCCGTAGTTTGGCCCTTCAAGCAGCTGGGATCGGTTAGTGCTCTGCATTTCTTTCAAACTCATCTTGAACATAATCTGGATCACACTCAGTATGTCGAGTGTGTGCTCTGATACCAATTGAAATACTATTGTCTTATCCAAGATGTGATCTAGATGGTGTTCGAACTAAGCTTGAACACTAATCCAATAGTAAGCTGAACAAAATAGCTCAGCCACACACGAAGTAATACCCAACTCGATAACAACCTACTCTGGGGGGCTTCCCACACCCTAAAGGGTAGTAAATCTTTATTGAAAAGTATAGAGCTTTTTTTTTCAGTAAACGGGGTCGGTGCCAAACTTTATTGATTGGGTTCAAAAATGCCTGAACCTAGGTAAGTACAAAGGAGGGCCAATGACGCCAGGACCCAGTTATAACATCCGTGACCTTAAAAATGACAATAGGCGAAGGGACCTGGGTAGGCATGAACTTGCCTCGACACACCACAAGGGGCCTCATAGGCACAAAGCACACGCAGCTTAAAAGACAAAAATAAAACACCTGGGCCCTCTCCAAATACGTAGACGGGGTCACGGGGCTATCCGACAAAGAAAACAACCGTTCAAAGAACAAAAAGGGCCCATAGGTCCCTACACAAAACATCTCAAAAGCCACCATTATATCGCAGTAGGAGATCCCAGTCTAAGCACTCTCGACAAGACCGGAGTTTCTTCACCCTCAACTCGCTCGTGGGGTCTGATTCTACACCAGATAGGAAGCTGAACGTAGTCACTCACAAGCGCCAATCTAACTGGTTTGGGCATCTCCCCAGGCTGTAAAAAACTTGATCATTGGTGTTCTGAAAGCATAAAGCATTCGCTGCATCATTCAGTTTAGTGGGAACTTGCATAACCTTGACAGTGTGCAAGAGCTTACGAGCCTCCCTCCATCTATTATATCGATCCCAACTCCCTGCGTAAGTAACTTTACTGAACCGGTTAGTTTCACGGTGAGAGCTTTAGAGACAACTGACCTGCCATCTCTCCGCTTTTATAAGAAGCAAAGCATATATGAGACCTTCTACAAAATCATCATACTCAATGGCCACCTTAAAACCAAACTTGAAAGTGACAGTAGCATCCCTAAGGATACCCCCACATCTAGAGTTGTTGGACTGCTATGGAAAGAGTGATTCCTGTGGAGCTCGGACACCATTTGGTCCATTTGCCTTTAATGTTATTGCTAGGGATAACAACATGTAAATTGTCCAAGGTGAACTCACTGCGAAAGGAAGGTGTATACTCAGATTTTATCTTGGATCCCAGTGATTTGACCATCTTTGAATGCTGAGCTTGATATCCAAGCATGGGTTGCCATAAATGAGGTTGTTTCTATAAAGCCAAATCTCCCATAAGCTACAAGCTGCCATACACAACGCTAAACAGGACAAATAGTCATTTTTCTTCACCTTCTCAAACCAGTCCTGCTGTAATTGCGCAATTGTACCGGGGACTGGTTTATCAAAGATGAGAGCCAAAAATTTCCAATTGGGGCTAGCCAAGTCACTTTGTAAAAATAAGTGCTCCATATTCTCCCCTGTCTTGGTCTTACAACACCAGCATCTAGAGGCCATATGAATACCACATCTCGACACATTGAAAAGTATAGAGACACATGTGATCTCACTCTTACAATCTCCTGAATGTAAACGCCTAGCCTCTAACACTTCTTCACTCAGATTTGTGATCTCGGCTCCCCCTTGATCCCCTGAGTTCAAGACTCCTCCCGAAGTTCTCGAACTTCTCCCAGAGCTCGGACGCCTTCTCCCAAACGCAAACAGTAGGAATGTGTGTGTAGCGGGTTGTTCTCGCATGAATAGTCTGATCAGCACACTGAACAGACTACTTCTTCACTGATGAATTTCCAGTGGGGAAATATCAGCTGGTCGTCGCTCCTCCTCCTCTACTCAAGATCACTCGTGTTTTCTATTTCTCCAAAAATGATAATCTGATCTAGACGCCCTAGCACTCTATTTATATGCTTCGGTAGTTCCCAAACCAGTCCTAGATAATCTGTCAAATATCTTGGGAAGTATTCCTTGTATTTGCTAGATATCTTAAATCCAATCTTTAGGAAGATCTTGCAATTTCTTCCTAGCAAGGCAGGCCGAATATCCTTAACCGATCTTTAACTGATATGTAGATATTCTTCTTGAATATCTGATCTTCTATTTTCTCGTTAGCTGACTCCAACCAATTATATCTTCAATCTTTAGAAACTTCTAGATTAGGAAACTTCGGTGCCTCTATTTCACGATATACTTGAGTTATACTCTTCGGTTGAACACTCCATTGATCTTCTGATTGAACTTTCTAAAGATATTTTGCCAAAACCATGCCATACATTGGAACATCAAGTGTCCCCCCTCTGCATTGCTGCAAATGGTTAGGTCAGCGTTTCAGCTCTGCTCAACAATTTCCCTCATTTTGCCCTTCTTCTAACTGAACATTCGAGTAGCTTCAGAATGGGCTGGAGAATTCGGATGGCAAAGCAGAGACTGTAGTAAATTGTAACAAATAAAGACATTACCAGTCCTTTGTAATAAGCTTATCCAAACAAAAGGTTTTGATATTAGAAAAAGTACTCGGTGCAAACAATATATTTAAAAAAAATACAAACCAATAACAATTCTTGATTTGGTTATTTGGACGGATGAGATTAAATCTCGGTGTATAGTGATTTCTCGGGGACGAATTATAGGTCACTTTGAGGAATTATGTTGTACTTTTGGTTTCTCAGCAATAACTTATAACCCAGTTTTGACGAGTTTTGCAGTTTGCACTTTGCACCAAAAAATGACTTGCACCTAACAATGAATTCAATGTTGACTAAACTTGTACAATTTAACTTTGGGAAAATTACATATTGGTGCCCCGAACTATCAGCATTTTCCAATTGAAGATCCTATCTAGTGAATTTTTCCAATCAAGGGAAAATTAAAAAAAAAATAAAATGACAAAAGTTCGAACACCAAGCACCACTGAGTGAATTGATATCTCAATCATATGAATCCTGTTAATAATGACCCAATAAAAAGGTCTATTGGTGTTCAAGAAGAGAGATCGATTCAATACGTTAAGAGTCTATGTTTCAGTGTTTAAATGATTGTGAAATCTAGTTGTCTTATTCAAGACGAGATCCAAATGGTGTTCAAACTGAGACTCGGACACTTATCTAACAGTCACCGAAACGGAACAATGTAGCGACACACAATGTAATACCCAGTTCGGCCAACAGCCAACTCTAGGGGGCTTCCCACGTCCTAAAGGGTAGCAAATCTGTATTGAAAAGTTTAGAGCTACAGATGAGCTTACTCTTACATTAACCCGAATGTAATCTCCTAGCCTCTAACACTTCCTCTTCTGGATTTGCGATCTCGGCTTCCCGTCGATCCCCTGAGTTTGAAACTCCCTTCCGAACTTGTTTGAACCTCTCCCGAAGCTCGGACGCCTTCTCCCGAAAGCGTGTCGTGGTGACAGTGTGTGTGCACAATTTGTTTAGCAGGAACAGTTTGATCAGCACACTGAACAGACTGCTTCTTCGCCATTGATTCTCCGATGTGGAAAACTCAATCGACCGACCGTCGCTCCTCCTGCTCCTCTACTCAAGATCACTCGTATTTTTATTTCTCCAAAAGCGATACTGATTAGGAAACCCTAGCCTTGTATTTATAGTACATGGTTGGTTCTCGAGTATTTAGGAAATCTTTCCTAAATATTCTCAAGCTTCCAAATCTTTTATCTTTGAATTTCTTTTAAAAATCCCCTTGATAATCTTGGCATCTAGATAATATAGCTTGAATATTTCGCCATCCAACCTGTTCTTCATTTGACTCCAGTCTATAATCGACTCCAATCTGCATATCTTCGATATTACAAAGTTCCCAGATTAGGAAATTTCTATGCTTTTGTTCCATGATGTATGCGAGTTCCAATCTTCGGTTGAACAGCTCCTTGCCTTATGCTTGAACACTCTGAAGACATTTTGCCAAAAGTCATGTCATACGTAGGAATAACAATCTCCCCCTTGGCAATTTTTGGCACAACCAAATCATCTAGTTCTAACTACCTAGACTTCAGAGACTCGTATTGGTAAGATTGAGGAGAGCTAAGTCGACCTCAAAATTACTCCCCCTTTTTGCCACAAAATTGGAAAGGAGGGTTCATAACATATTTCAAACATAAGGTGCAAACAGAACAGTACATGAAACAGTACGACATAATTTAAATGTTCAAAAATCAGGGAGGAATTAAAGTGTTCTTAGCATGAACCTTCACATGGAGTAGTCTTCATCCATGCCTTCTTCTTCATCAGCTTCATCAGCTTCATCATCTTCATTGTCACTTGGATATCTCAAGGCACGCACCAATCTATTGACTCTCTTCCTTTGCTCCTGCTTGGTCTCCAGGATGATCTCTAGCTCACTCAGCAACCTTCCACATTCAACACGGGTCATCTTCTCACCAGCAGCAGCTCTTCGCATAAAAGACTCAGGAGCATCCTTCCTCTTCAGCCCGAGGTCCTTCAGGTGGTTCACATGGCGACCCTTAAACACCTTGTGGTCAACACTTAACTTCTGTGGATATCTTGAAAGGGTGTCCTGGAAAGTCTTTAGCTCTGGATAATAAGCTCGTAGATAAGAGAAGGAAACATAATCTAGTGCAAGGACTTGGTTGAGGTGGCATGCTCAGCTATCTGTTGGAACATAATTCTACCCATGTTGATGCATATTCTGTTCCCAATCTGGTACATCAGTTGTCCCATGTCTTTACTCACAGTGGTCTTGTGTGATATGGGTTTCCAATTTACTATAGCGATGAAGAATAACATTGAGTAAAACGTGGTCAGGTCAGCCATTGGGATGGAACTATCTTACCCGAAGTGGTATGCTCCCGCAGCCAGGCAACTTGCAATCTTATCATAGCCTTCTTCTTCTTCTTCGTCCTCGACTGGATCATCCGTTGAAAAATATACGTTTATGATTTTTGGATCCAACATAACCTTCTTTCCTCTCTCATAGACTACTCCATAGTCTTTGTCACCCACAATCCCAAATTATTTTGGCAGATTTGCAATAGCTTCGCGCACTAACTGTTCATTGAACGGCTTACTCCTCGTAAGTGTCTAGAACAGACTCGTTTCTTTCAATAGATGCATGCCCTCCTTTCCTTTGTATCTCTTCTCGTCAAGCAGCCTCTCAGGGATGATCTTCCTAATCTGCACTTCCTTCCACTTGGCCGCTGCTCTTTGTCCTCTTTTTAGACACTTCTCCTTCTTGAGCAACACCTGCTTCTTCCTCTAAAAATCCTGGACCACTTCATCAATTTGCTTATACACCTCCTCAAGTTCACTTTCCTCTTCAGATGGGTCCGATTCATTTGCGGCAACATCTTCATATTCGTGTTGCTTCTTTTTCTCAGCTTTCATGGGCACATCTCCATCATCTAGCTCCATTTCTTTGTCTACTTGCTCATCATTCCTTTCAGAAATTGGTTCTGCAACACTCTTCTTTTCTATATCCTCTATCTCCGCTTCATTAGCCTCTTTTATGGCTTCTTCATCTGACTCTTTATTAAGCACCAAACTTCTCTTGCTAGATGTTTCAACAAACTGTTCAGTCTACGAGTCTGACATAGCAATAAACCTCCATCTATCAGTAGTAATCCGTGCAGCGTATTTCCTGGGAGTTTTGCTCATGTGAATCATGACCTTCTTGCAAAGACCCCTATTCTTCAATACGAAACTAGTTGCATGCAGCTTTTCATTCAATAACTTATTTTTATCTGTAACCCCTCTCTCAGCCCTACTGGCTTCATCCTTTTCCAAAGCCTCAGACATAGTTTCTGCTACAATAATCAATTTCTTCGACTTCACATCACATCACCAACTTTCTCAACCTTATCAACCACTGAAGTTTTACCCATCTCCTTCTCTTTCTCACTCGATTGTACATTCACAGAATTGAGAGCAGGAAATTGAGTTTGGCAACTAGGGATTACCTCTTTGATGAGCGGTTCAGCCATTGGCTTGTTTTCCTTCGCCGTCTACTTGCTTTCTCCTGTTGATTTTGATGTAGGGTTAGGTTGTGGTACCTTGGCCGGCTTTGCCATTGATTTTGTCGTATCTCCTACCTCCGCCTTCTTGTTCTCCTTAGGGATAGCAGTCCCTAATTTCCCCATCACCTTCTTTGAGTTCGTCGGCTGATGAGTCATATTTATACGACTCATCGAATCAACTAATCCCAATTATTTCGACACTTTATTATGCAAGAAGTTACTTTTTAGTGTTGTTTTTCATTACAGGTGTTTCGGAAGCTCTAGGAGGAAACATGCATAAAAGACGGCATTTGATGCCAAAAACATCACAATGGCAGATCAGACATTTGGGCATTCGTCGGAGTGCTGGGAACGGACCGATGAGCAGAAAAATATTAGCCACGCGTCATTGCAACTCTCTAGTTCACACCGAGAGCAGCCGAGGTCATATAGAAGGTCAAAGCCAGAGTTGAAGTCAGAACTGTCGTGCATAAGAAGGAAACAGGCTCTGTGCCTACCGCGCCATATGTAGACATTAGCTCGATGCTAATTTCTGAAGGAAACGCGACCTAATGTCAAGTCAAAACGCGATGGTAACATAGAGGCAAGGCGTGGAGAGCCGACGAGGTGATGACGTCAGCAACGCGCTTGATGACATCAGCAGTCCAAAATTTGATAATTCAAGCCCAAAAATGGATTTAGAAACCCAATTTGAATTTAACCCAAAACCAGATTTGGGAACACAGTCATGCTATATATTAAGGTTTTGGGTTAGGGTTCGATATCATCATATCATCTCATAATTCTACGAAGACGAAGACGGCTCTGGAGGAGAAGACGAAATTTCGACGAGAGAAGAGAATTTCTTACTCATTATGTGTAGCTAAACTCCTAATTCAGTTTAGGGTTTCACATATTGTGACCATGTTTTGAGATTCCATTCTTAATGCAATTTTATGTCTCTCTAGTTCTTGAGCTTATTCCATGAATTAATTTGTGAGGTTAAGTGGAAGCTTTGTCGCAAAGCTTAATCAAATAATTAATTCTTATCGTTAATATCTAATGGAAACTTTATCGTAAAGGTAGATCGTAACACCTAGATAAATAATACCTTTCTCGGATTATTATTATATTTGGGAAAGAACTAGAAATCTAACCCTTGGTCGGGTTAGATGTGTTGTATCACCTTTGTTGGGATACTTTAGGAATTACCTTTGTCGGAATTCCACACTAAGAAACAAAGATTTGATCATTATATATCTATGATAAACATGTCACAATAGAAATCCTAAGCTGAATATTCTCTCTGATTGAATTCTTCGTGTTATTTTCTCTACTCACAACTGCTTAAAACCCCCTTCTCTTTATTTGTTTTCAGATACAACTTCAACAACCAACTCTCTTGGGTTCGACCCTGCTTGCCGCTACACTAGCTTTTAGCAGGAGATTTATAAATATTAAATTTGACGCGTTAGACGGCGCGCGTCAAATGTTGGCGCCTTTGCCGGGGAGCTGCGTTTTGGTGAAGTTGTTTCATTTTTTTATTTTATTTTCTATTTTCTATTTATCTTATTTAGCTATTTTTTGTGCTTGCTACTTGTTTCACTATGTCTCGTGCAGGTAGTCGGGTTGGTGATAATAACAACAACAATGAGATCGCTCCAGCTAATGAAAACGAAGTCATACCTCCATTCTATAGGAATTAGGAGCAACTCTTCCGTGCTCGCAACCGTGTTAATAATGCTATGAGGGCTCAGCAAAATCAGAGAGTTCATGTTGCACAGAATGCGAGGAATGGTGCAGGTGCGAGGCAGCCGCCTCCACCGCAATCGCCATAGCCACCAATCCACAAGAGGCCGAAAGACGATGAAGAATACTACTACGAGACTACCATGAAGGACATGTCTGCTCCTGACTTTCAAAATCAGTCGTAGTGTATTGACAAAGGGCCCGAATTAGTTGAGATAGAAATCAAGACTGCAGTAGTGCACCACCTGCCAAAGTTCTCAGGGCGACAAGGAGAGTCAGCCACCAATCACTGCAGAGCTTTCATGGCATCTGCCACACTCTCCGACCATACTGAGTCTCAGTGGAAGATTTTAAATTAAAAGCTTTCACTTTTCTTTAACTGACGCAGCTAATGCTTGGTTTTTGTCTCTTCCTCCAGGTAGCATCAGGACATGGGACCAAATGCAGAAGAAGTTACTGACCAAGTACTACCCAGCTGCCAAGGCAATGCAGGTCCGCAAGTAGCTACAAGATATCAGGCAAGGGCCTAATGAGTCGATGTATGACTATTTGGAGAAATTCAACACCCTAGAACAGAGCTGCTACAACCTGGGAGTGCCTGAGAAGCTGATAATCGAGTACTTGCTGGATGGGTTGAGGCCAGTTGATAGGATTGTGCTTGATGCCTCAGCTGGAGGCACGATTATGAATTTATCCCCAGCTGGAGTGAGGAACTTGATCGCGGAAGTGGCTGAGAACGCAAGGTTCAGAGAAGAGGCCAGCAGGCAGGAGGAGTTCAGCAGAACCAAAAGCATTACAAAGGCTGAGATACCGTCAAACCAGGTAACTGAGGAGCTGAAGCAGATGAGAGAGATGATGCAGAAGCTCATAATGAAGCAGCCGACTCAGGTGAAGCCGTGTGAGTTTTGTGGTGTAACCAGTCATAAGACAGATGCTTGCCCAACTCTACAAGAAGATACACAGGCCAACGTCAATGCAGTGGGTGAATTTCAAAACTACAATAATCATGCACCCCATCAATCTCAGCAGCAACAGTACTATCACCCACCATACCGACAACAATAAGGAGGCTACAACAATCAGAATCAGTATCAGCAGTGAGGGCATAATTACAATCAAGCAGGCCCAAGCAATCAGGGTTCCGGCAAGTCTCTGGAGGACATTGTGAAAGAGCTAGCCATTACGGTGCAGCAAAATCAGGCAAAGACCGATGGAACTTTAGCAGAGCTGTCTAAGCAGATGTCCAACTTGGCTCAGACTGTTTCTGAGCTGAAGAGAGATCCAGGAAGGCTATCATCGCAGACAGTTCCTAATCCGAGAGGAAACATCAGCACATTGGCCATGGTGGACAAAACGGAGGCAAAAAATAGTGAAAACGAGTCAGAGTCAGTGCCGATCGCATCTGAAGGAGACATTAGCTGAATGCTAATGTCTGAAGAGGATGCGCCCATAATGTTAAGGCTGGACACACCTCTAACGTCTACAGCGGACGCAACCCGCACTAATGCACAATCCAGAACTGACCATTTCCTTCATTTTCTATGCAGGTAAGAGCTCCTAAAGACCATTTGATCGACAAGGATGAGCTTGGAGGCAGATTGGAGGCGAGTCATGAGCAAAATGACCCAACGATGGAGCACCCAGTTGCAGAGAATCATGAGTCACCAGGGAAGAGTAAGGACCCATGTGCCTTCACAGTCACCTGTGGTATCGGTGAGACTCAAATACATCATTGTTTAATTGATTTGGGTGCTGCCATTAATGCTATGCCATACTCTTTATATTGTTCTTTGAAGCTGGGATCGTTAAAACCTCCTAAACTATTGGTAGAGTTAGGAGATAAATCTTGTATTCATCCTGTTGGTTTGCTAGAGGATCTAACCCTACATGTAGGTGACCTTGTTGTTCCTGCAGATTTTTATGTTTTGCAGATGGGAGATGCTAGAAACGACGATCCTCCAGCACTTATTTTTGGACGTCCATTCCTCTTTGCCACTAAAACCAAGATTGACATGGACACAGGCTTGTTGTCACTCGCGTTTGGTGGCAAGACATCAGATTTTTATATTTATGAGGATGATGACCGTCCATGCGCGAAGAAACCACCGGACATAGTGCACACGCCATATCTTGGTGCCCTAGTTCTTGACCTACCAGATGAGGCTAGACATGCGGTAAAAGAGGTAGATATGAGCGGAATGTCCTCACAAACTAGGGAGGATGTGAAGGTGAACCCACCTGATCGATGGAGAGGAGACACGAGCACACCATTACACGATGATTTTGGGCAGACTGAAGGAATAGCTGAGGTGAAATTTGACCTCACACGTCTATGGAATCCTAACTTGTGATCCTTAAAGAGGTATCGTCGAGCCAACGACTTAAAATAAAGGCGCTCACAGGGAGGCAGCTCGGCAATTTTTTATTTCGTTTTATGTTTGTTTGAGTCTTGAGTCATGTTTTTCACATTGTCTTTTGGGAAAGGAGATGTTTTTCATGCAGGAAACATGTGCAACTCAGTACGGATTGCGTCAACCCTCAACATTAGCTGACCACGTTTGGTGTTAACATTAAGTTAACGTCTATATCGGACGCGGTACGTAACGTCTGAAGAGGACACGGTTGACCATTGACCAGCGTTGACCGATTTTTTTGACCAGAATTCTCACCATCACGCGACGAAACGAGGGGAGAACCTGTTCACTTTTATTCTCTATTTGTTTTTCCCTACGTTTGTGTGTCTTGCATTGTTGTGTTTTTGAACTAAAGTCATGCCGTGAGGACACGGCTTGGTTCAAAAGTGTGGGGTGGGAGAGTCAGTTTGTTGTGTCTGCGCGTTTATTTTTCTTGCATATTGTACGGTGTCTGCACGTTTTCTTTGAAAAAAAATGAAGTATGAAATTTCTCTGTTACTTGGATATGCAGAATTGAATTATGGGTATGTGAAATTTATGATGCCGATTACATGTATTTTTCTCGTGAAATTTGAATTATGTGACTACATGTGAATTTAACCCACTACGTATACTTTTGAGTTGAGATAAACAGGGATGTGGAGTTGATAGAAATGTCCTAGAGAGGCTTGACAAAGCATTAAAAGGACCGAAATTCTAGTAATATGGTTATGTGGATTTCCTGGAGGCTAGCACTTTGAGACGATATGGTTCAGAGTTAGCTCCGCCACTGCAGCGTTTACGTAGAATGGCGGGACGGGAAAACAGACCGTCCTATCTGTAGTCCAAAGTAACCGGGAAAAAAGGTGGGTGACCCTCATCTTGACTCGCGTCAAAAAGGGCAAGGATGAGAAAGAGCAGGGTAGTATTTCCATATGCTCGCGGGCGATGATTGGACCTCCTTCAAAAGAAAAGAAGAAAGGACAAGCTATTCACAACAAAGGAGCAAAGCTCAAGAAAAAATCAGCCACTTGTGAAGGTTTATACAAAAGAAGAGTGTAGTATAACATTCTTACATCAAGAGCCAAAGGCCAAAGAAAGTCACTACAAAAGCTATCCAACAAAAGAAGAAAAAAAAGAAGAAAAAAAAGAAGAAAACTCAAAAGCCTTGAAGCTCGAATGAATCACGTGCAAGAAAAAGCAATGAAGTGTAACCATATAAGTGGAACTCGGGACATCAAATGCAGATTATGGGTCTAAACAGGACTATCTCCCATTCATCCGAATTGATTTGAATTTCTGCGCAAAAGGTAACATTTATCAAGTTAATTCTATGTTGAGCATGATGATTTGAGTAACGATTGAGCTATGCATGGAAAGGAAGAATTTAAAATAGAAACTTGTATTCATGTAGTATTATCTAGGATGTCGAAGAAATTGTGGTGTTATAATTGTTTCCTTCTATGACTTAGTTCTTGTTCGGAACGAACAAGTTTAAGTGTGGGGTGGTTTGATGAGTCGTATTTATACGACTCGTCAAATCAACTAATCCCATTTATTTCGACACTTTATTATGCGAGCAGTTACTTTTTAGTATTGTTTTGCATTACAGGTGTTTCGGAAGCTCTAGGAGGAAACATGCATAAAAGACGGCATTTTATGCCGAAAACATCACAATGACAGATCAGACCTTTGGGAATTCAACGGAGTACTGGGAACAGACCGCTGAGCATAAAAATATGAGCCATGCGTCATTGCGTAGTTGACTCGATTCCCTACAACTCTCTAGTTCATATTGAGAGCAGCCGAGGTCGTATAGAAGGTCAAATCCAGAGTTGAAGTTGGAACTAGTGCGCAGAAGAAGGAAACAGGCTCAGTGCACCGCGCCATATGTAGACATTAGCTTGACGCTAATGTCTGAAGGAAACGCGGCCTAATGTCCAGGCAAAACGCGGTGGTAACATAGAGGCAAGGCGCGGCGAGCCGACAAGTGATGATGTCAGCAACGCGCTTGATGACGCCAGTAGTCTGAAATTTGATAATTCAAGCCCAAAAACGGATTTAGAAACCCAATTTGAATTCAACCCAAAACCAGATTTGGGAACACAGTTTTGCTGTATATTAAAGTTTTGGGTTAGGGTTTGATATCATCATATCATCTCATAATTCTAGGAAGACGAAGACGGATCTGGAGGAGAAGACGAAACTTTTGACGAGAGAAGAGAGAAGAGAATTTCTTACTCATTATGTGTTTAATTTCCATTATATGTAGCTAAACTCCTAATTCAGTTTAGGGTTTCGCATATTGTGATGTGACTATGTTTTGAGATTCCATTCTTAATGCAATTTTATGTCTCTCTAGTTCTTGAGCTTATTCCATGAATTAATTTGTGAGGTTAAGTGGAAGCTTTGTCGCAAAGCTTAATCAAACAATTAATTCTTATCGTTAATATCTACTGGAAACTTTGTCGTAAAGGTAGATCGTAACACCTAGATAAATAATACCTTTGTCGGATTTTTATATTTAGGAAAGAACTAGAAATCTAACCCTTGGTCGGGTTAGATGTGTTGTATCACCTTTGTTGGGATACTTTAGGAATTACCTTTGTCGGAATTCCACACTAAGAAACAAAGATTTGATCATTAGATATCTATGATAAACATGTCACAATAGAAACCCTAAGCTGAATATTCTCTCTGATTGAATTCTTCGTGTTATTTTCTCTTTTGCACTCACAGCTGCTTAAAACCCCTTCTCTTTATTTGTTTTCAGATACAACTTCAACAACCAGCTCTCTTGGGTTTGACACTGCTTGCCGCTACACTAGCTTTTAGCAGGAGATTTATAATTATTAAAGTTGATGCGTCAGATGACGCGCGACATCGGTTCCGCAGCAGGAGCAGTTGCAGCAGATGATTTCTTAGTAGTTCGGGTGTTCACCATCTTTCTTGAGTTCGAATCTTGAGAGGATTGTTGTGCTTAGGGTTTCAGAAGTCTTCGGAGTGTTTAGGCAACAGTCTCACCTCAAACTTGATTTTCAAATATATCTGTCTCCTGAACTTCCCAAAAATTGTCAGGCGCATATCTCTTGAGGTATTTGTCCAATCACCTCTCTCCTCCTTGATATGCTCTAACGACTCATAATACTGCAAGTAATTTTTGAATTTAATAATAGTTCCAGTCACGTACCATCTGTTCCAGCTCTCTTCTTTGATAGGTCAGCCCAACTAATTTGCTGGAGTTCTACTCTTGGCTGACCTCTTTCTGAAACACTTAGTTGTTGACAACACACATACTCAGAGAGGATCTTAGTGTTTCGAACTGAGTTGCGTCTAGTAACTTGGTGAATATGTCGGATAGCTGCTTGTCGGTTGTCATGTTTCAATGTGATGACCCTCTTCTCCACAAGCTCTCTGATGAAATGGTGGCTGATGTCAATGTGCTTCGTTCTGAAATGTTGCACTGAATTTTTGGAAATGCTAATTGAACTCATTTTGTCACAGTAAAGCGTCATCTCCTCCTGTTCCACTCCGTATTCAGACATCATATGCTTCATCCATATCATCTGAGTGCAACAACTCTTAGCATCAATAAATTCCGCTTTGACTGTAGATAGAGAAATGCTATTTTGCTTCTTGCGGAACTAGGAAACCAGATTGTTGACAAGGAAAAAACAACCTCCAGAGGTGCTCTTCCGATCTTCAGCGTTTCCTGCCCAGTCCGCATCACAGTCCCCAACTAGATATGAACTTGTATCCTTGGTGTACCAGATGCCATAGTCAGCAGTTTTACAGACATATTTAACGATCCTCTTAACTTGCAACAGATGGCTCTCCTTCGAACTTGCCTGATATCTTGCGCAAACTCCCATTGCATAATCAATATCTGGTCTACTGGTCGTCAAGTAGAGAAGACTTCCTATTATGCTTCTGTAGAGTGTCTGGTCAACACTTGTTCCAGCATCATCCTTAGTCACTTTTTAATGTGTGGCAGTTGGGGTTCTTTTGTGACTTGCCTTCTCCAGTTCAAACTTCTTGATCACTTTCCTGGCATACTTGCTCTGTCAGATGAAGATATCATCGTCCTTTTATTTCACATGTAGACCAAGAAAGTAGTTCATCTCTCCCACCATGCTCATCTCGAACTCCTTTTGCATCTATTCCACGAACTAGTCCACCAGCTTATGTGTACTAGACCTAAACACTATATCGTCAACATAGATTTGTGCAATAATAAACTTTGACCTCGTATGGTTGACAACAAAGTCTTATCTACTCCCCCTCGCACATAGCCATGGTCAATGAGGAACTCCGTGAGGCGCTCATACCAAGCTCTAGCGCCTGTTTGAATCCGTACATTGCCTTCTTCAGTCAGTACACATGAGTAGGATGATGAGGATCCTCAAATCCCTTGAACAGTCACCGGATCACACTTTGTATATCGAGTGTCTGCTCTGCTACCAATTGAAATCTAATTGTCTTATTCAAGACAAGATCCAGATGGTGTTCGAATTGATACTCGAACACTTATCTAACAGTCACCAAAACAGAATAATGCAGCGACACACAATGTAATACCCAGTTTGCCCAACAGCCTACTATGGGGGGCTTCCCACGCCCTAAAGGGTAGCAAATCTGTATTGAAAAGTTTTAAGCTACTGATGTTCTTACTCTTACAATCTCTCGAATGTAATCGCCTAGCCTCAACACTTCTTCTGGATTGCGATCTCGGATCCCCCTTGATCCCATGAGTTCGAAACTCCCTTCCGAACTTGCTCGAACCTCTCCCGAAGCTCAGACGCCTTCTCTCAAAAGCATGTCATGGTGACAGTGTGTGCACGATTTGTTCAGCAGGAATAGTCTGATCAGCACACTGAACAGACTGCTTCTTCGCCGTTGATTCTCCAGTGTGGAAAACTCAACCGACCGTCACTCCTTTTCCTCCTCCTCTACTCAAGATCACTCGTGTTTTATTTCTCCAGAAGCGATATTGATCAGGAAACCCTAGCCTTGTATTTATAGTACACGTCTGGTTCCCTAATCGGTTGGGATCTTCAATCTCGAGTATTTATGAAATCTTTCCTAAATATTCTCAAGCTTCCAAATCTTTTATCTTTGAATATCTTTTAAATATCCCCTTGATAATCTTGGCGTCTAGATAATATTGCTTGAATATCTCTCCAATCTGCATACCTTCGATATTAGGAAATTCCCAGACTAGGAAACTGCTGTGCATCTGTTCCACGCTGTATGCGAGTTCCAATCTTCGGTTGAACATCTCCTTGACTTCTGCTTGAACACTCTGAAGATGTTTTGCCAAAAGCCATGCCATACGCAGGAATAACAGATTGAGTGCACAATTTAATAACGGTATAGCTACGATGCTCGGTGTATGAAAATTCAACTGTTTAATTTTTATTTTGCCGTTGATTGGTAAAATCAATAGTTTGAATCTTCAATTGAAAAAAAAACGATAATACGAAGTATGAATGTGTGAACTTTTACGTTTTAACTTTTTAATGATCGTGTCGGACATAGACGATAATTTCATACCAATCATTAATACTCAGTTTCATGAACCTTACCCAATTCCAATCACGTCCACATTCACCGATAGCCAAACTCAATCAGACTGGAAGTTTGTCTAGTTTTGGACTTTGGAGTGGCTACGGTCCCTTTCTTATCCGGGCAGGTGTCCCTATAATTTCATATATATCAGTTGAAGGATAAGGAGCACTGACTATATATTGACATAAAAAACTATATTCAGACAAAGATCGGTCATCAGTTTAGATAATCGTGAAATTCGGTGGTTTGATGTTGCCTGTCTAAGTTTCCTCAATCACAGGCCTCAATCAATCCCACAACATTACCAGACCAGACACGCTCGCAGCAGAAAACCCATAACACTTCGCACATCAATCATTTGTTATTACTACTCTCTCTTTCCAAGGTTACGTGTCATGCCTTTTCCGACATCTACACATCTCACCATTTTTTTTGGATAAAAGAGAAGGCATACAAGGATTCGGAGAACAGAATAAAAGAAACAACAGCAAACTGAACGACTAACAGACACGAACAGAGCATCTCACCATTTAATTATTCGACTATGGGTTATGACTTAATCGAAATTAAAGGTTGGCAATAATTAGTCGTGTAGAAAAAACAAAGTAGCTAGTTTTTTTAATTGGGGTTACAACATCTCACACAAATCAAGTACTACACGAATACATTTTGTATATATTACATGAGCACACTCAGATACAATCTCCAGATTTTTGGAGCACGATCACGCAAGACACCAAGCCGGATTGATATTTGAATCGTCCACATTGAAGCACAGACCATAAGACATATCTATCTTGAAACTCCATGATCGCATACACGCACTTCCACACATCAATCAAACAACATCTGCGGATTTGAAGGGCACAACACATATACAAGGGACGGACAATACAACACCTTCACGAATGAGGAACAACAAGTCCACATCGAGGCGGGACGAAGAACATCTCCACAATGGAGGAACAACGCGTCCACACCGAGGCGGGGCGAATAACACCTCCACGAGAGAGGAACAACGCGTCAACGCGTAGGCGGAACGAAAAGCACCCCTCCACAAAATTATGGAAAAGAAAATGTCACGTTGGGTCTTGACCTTGCTATTGCAAGTCAAGTGTTCTGCCCACTTAACCATCACCTTGTTAGCAGAAGAAAGTAGTGAGTTAGATCAATCAAAATTTCAAAAATATAGTGGCTTTTTTTATATACATCGAATTTAAATAAGATACGGAAGTTTTAGGGGTACATTAGTAACTTCACATACTTTTTATTGTTATTAAATGGGAAAATGACAAAGAGGGAGAATGTACTACTACACATTGACAAATCACGGTTTGAACTATGAAAATTTACAATCAAAGGCAATTTTAAAATATTTTACTCATCAATTTCACAATTAAGGGCAAAAGATTTTTTTAATTCATTCGTTTAATTAACTTTATTAATTGACGGAGTGATATTCTGTCAGTTACGTGTTACATGAGGATTAAAATATTTTGAAATCACCCTTAATTATCAATTTTCATAATTTCGATCAATAGATGATAGTTCATACACCCTCTTGTCATTTTCCCTTTTTAAAAATGTTATGAAACTACCGAAATACGCTTGAAGTCCTTTTTCATCTTATTTTGAACTAGAGGGATACTTCGGTAAATTACAAATTAGGAAGCACCGGGGGGTCGGTCCGTGACGTGTCAATACATCCCATGAAGTGTTACTTTTGCACAAATGACTAACCGACTAATATTTGTGTGATTAACGAAGAATCACCCTGTTTCTATAATTATGTACTTTATGCATGCAAAGAATCCACCTTATAAGGACTCTCAGACTTCTTCGTATCCTGCAAACCTCTCTCAGTTTATTTAAAGCCAACATCGATCATGGGACTTTCAGGGACACTAGACTACCTGTCCGACAAGCTCAGCGACATGAAGAAGCCAAAGAAGCTGAAGCAGATCACCACAGTCCACTTCAAGGTCAGGATGGACTGCGACGGCTGCGAGCACAAAGCCAAGAGCACCCTCAAATCAATGAAAGGTACTAATTATTCACGCCCAATTTTATATGTTCTGGTCGTGATCAGGTGGATGAATCATATATAAGATGTCGTAATTTTTGTTACAGGGGTGAGATCGGTGGTGGTGGACAGGAAGCAACAGAAGGTGTCGATCACCGGGGTGGTGGACGGACCGAAGCTGTTGAAGAAGTTTAAACAGAAGAGTGGGATGACATGCCAACTATGGCCTTATGTGCCTTATTACATGGTGGCTAACCCTTATATTTCTCAGGCGTATGATAAGAAGGCTCCGGCTAACCATGTACGGAAGGTCGATCCGTCTGCCCCGGTCAAGGAGACCACGATGGATCCTCGTTATCTCACAATTTTCAGTGATGAGGATCCAAATGCTTGTTCCATCATGTAGGAGAAGGAAGTTCAGTCCATATGTAATAAGTTTGTGTAGTGTCCTTTTGTTTAATATAACTAGTTTTATTTTAAGTTTTAGTAATTATGAAAGTTTTTTTTATAAAAAAAGAAACTTTTGTTGATCAAATTTTTTGGGTGTGAGTGAGGCCATACAAAATTAATAAATCAAAATTTAGTTGAGTTTTAATTATTTTAAAATCAAGCTGGGTAAAATATTAAAATTACTGCAAATACTTAACTTACTAAGCTAATTCGATTGATATTTAAAAATAATAATAACTGTGGGTTTTTAACAAATTTAAAAAAAATCACAAAAAACTAAAAAGTTCATTCGACAATCAGTTACTATTTGATGCTGTCAATAATACTGAAGAAGAGATGGATGATTGTGGAATTGAGTACGCGGTACGGTGGGGTTGGTTGGGTGGTTATATGACAGTTACAAGTCGGTTATTTGATGGGATGTTGAACTAAGCTTTTCAATGCAGTAGTCAATATAAGTAATAAGAAGGCAATGGATATTCAAAAATCTTCAAATTATTTTTGAAAAGTCAAAGGTAATATTACCTCATTTGCTCGCACTAATCCAATTTGGTATATATCGTGTTGGAATCTCCAAATCTGATTCACAATCGATCATATATTATATAAAAAATGACACAAAGAATGAGCATCGGTCTTATGAAAAAGGATCAAATGCAAACATGCCAACTGACGAATTATGATACATTTTCTATGAATTATGCCATTGTTCGAGAAATTGGCCTATAATTTGTTTGGCTAAAATCATGGCATAATTCGTAGGAAGAATACCTGAAATACTGTTATCTGTTCAAGCTACTCTCCGAGGTAGTGTGCAGACAGACGTTAAACACCTTTGCAAATAGTACCACAAGCAGAACTAAACAGGAGCACACACAATATGATACCCAATTCGGCTTCGCCTACTCTGGGGGGTTTCTCACACCCTAAAGGGATATAAATCTTTATTGAATAGTATAGAGCTATTCGTGGACTTACTCTTACAATCTCCCGAATTAAGCTGCCTAGCCTCTATCACTACTTCTTTTAGATTTATGATCTCGGCTCCCCCCTCAATCCCCTTTGTCCAAACCTCCCATCGGAACGTGCTCGATCTTTTCCCGAAGCTCGGTTGCTTTCTCCCGAAAGCCAGCAGTGGTCACTGGTGTGTGCAGCGGTAAGATCAATCACAGACAGCCTGAACAACACACTGAACAGACTGTATCAGCGCCGATGTTTTTCCAGTGGGGAAAGACATTCGGCCGCCGCTCTCTTCTTCTCCGATCGGCAATATGCACTCGTATATTTTTCTTGTTGAAAGCGATACAGATATGGATGCCCTAGCATTCTAGTTATATACTTGGTCAATGTCCAAATCTGTTTCAGATATCCTTATCAAATATTTAGGAAATATTCCTAAATATTCGATGTGTATCTTCAATCCAATCTTTGGGAAGATTATAAGATATCTTCCATGACAAGTCAGCCATTCCGAGCTCCAATCTGATGAGGAGATATTCATTTGAATATCAGAATATCTAATTCTTCGCTGGCCGACTTCAACCGAAAAGATCTTCGAACTCCAGAATCTTTGGTCTATTTCTTGCATCTACTCCACGCAGTACAAGAGTGCTAGCATGCGGTTGAACTCCTGCTTGAACTGTCTAAGGACGTTTTTCCAAATACATGTCATTCAAGGGAACATCAATACTGTAACTCGTACGCTTGTTATTTGCACCAAATTTCAAGTTTGTACCTGATCTTAACTGATAGTCTAATAGTCAAATTCTTTTAAGCTCCTAAATGCATGTATCCGAATTCGATGCTTGTCTGATATGGTTATAACTCAATTACTCAAATGCAAGGTATGATCCATATAGATGAGCGCTCAAATGAGAACCTTTTTTTTGAGAACTTTGAGAACCCCTTTGTTATGCAATTTGGTCTTCGTTATGCACTTTTGAAAATACATAAGTTTTTGCCAAAGTGCAATTTCCAAAAGCTTAAAATGCATCTAGGCAAAATGCATGCTTGAAACTACACAATGAAAGAAAAAAGTTAGTGGGACACGTGTCATCTCCACATTCAAATATGCAACTTAATCCAATGGTGAGATTTGAGGTCTTAAATTTTTGAATTTGTAAGGATTTTCAACCAAGCTCGCCGATCCATACATGTATGTTGAGAAACATTTTTTTGAAATTAAATTTGTTGAGTCTGTATTCTAGTTTAGTGCAACCCTAATAGGTCATAGGATAGGTTAGGGTCGAGTCCTTAGGTTAGACTTGGCGCTGGCTTCGTGGAGGACCTGCTGAAGTTGAAGGAATGCAGCTGTTGGAGCTGCCATTATCAACCAGCTCAAGACGGAATTGAACCAGGCAGAATGGCGACATTTTGGCAAAGGCGGGTATTATTGATTTGAAGAGTAAGTGGAACGATGGCGTTTTACAGACGCGGGAAGCAGTCAAAATGGTTGGTTTAATAAAGCTTCGTCGTTTGAGCGTCAAGAGGGAAATTCGAATTGGAGGAATACTGCGTCGTTTGGAATCAACTCAATTGGACTTATATATACAGAATTGGGGATTAGGGTTCGTTATTCTGGAAAATCCCAAATCCGATTCTTAGAGCTCTCTTGCGTCTTCGATCAAATTGAGAGTCCTGGAGTATTTCTGGTGAAGCTAACGAGTGCTGCGAGGAGTATCGCCGCACGAGAGCTGATTGTCGAGTACATTCGCTGGGTTGGCTGGTCGGCGTTGGCCGTGGATCCGACTTGAAGCTGCTGCTGGGAGTTCGTTGATTCAAATCGTCCAGGGGCTTCTGAAGAGGGCTTAATCCCTTCATCTTAGTCGTTTTCAATTCCTGATTGTCTATTGTGGTTGATTGTCTGGGTTTGGGGTTGCAAGGGTTGTAGTTTGAGTCTATATGCCCTAGGTTGTAGTTGTGCCATAACAGTGATCAATAAAAGTGAAATCGAGGGGCTGAGCAATTCCCGGTTGAGGCTCCGAGGATTGGCAAGTATTTTAATTTAAGTACTTGGAACCTCGTAAAAATCCTTGTGCAAATTTTCTTTATTGAACTTTAGCTTTTGAGGATTTAAGAATTGACTGAAAATTGGATAAGAACTTCTATTTAGGTTCATCAAATATCCTACATGAGAACTGTGTGGTCCATGGGCTTAGGCCGCTGGGATGAAGTAGAAAGGACATAAACCCGAGACATCAATGCAAGTTGTCGGCATGACAGTCCACAAAATGGGAAAATTCATTGCCTACCGAGGATAAGACTCTCAATTAAGCATGCATAAAGAATGATATGTTGTTAATTTTTGACAGGACCGACTTGTTGATCATGTAATGGAGTCAACAAGGTCCCCCACTCACCAGAGAAATATGCATTCCCTAAGTAGCCACGTGGAAGAGAAGAAATAAAAGGAACCATGATGAGTTACTTACGCTCAAACCCGACTGTTGAATCTAGATTAGTTTAGCATTTACTTTAATTTACCCAATTTTAGATCTAGTCAAATTCATTAAGGGTTCAATTCACACTTAAGTGAAATTCTTAATTTAGGGTGTTTCAGCCATGTGTCCTTATCCATTCATAAGTGTATACTTAGCCAAGCACAAGCTAATTGAAGCGGCTCACTTCACACTTACATATGTGGATTCTTTTCGCATGTACCTGCAATGCACTTTTTCAAAAGATTCATTAAGAAGATAACCTTCATCCTCCATTTCTCTTCAGTAAACAAGCACAACTTTGGGATGTATATAACCATGTGCTTCAAATCTCTCAGAATAGGCTTTCCACAATTCAGCTCTTAGCGTCATACTAAGAGGGAATATAGGTGTTCTACAATAAGAGATTTAGATGTGCTTTACGCCCATCCCTAAACACGACTTGTGCATCAAGTCCCTAGCTAATCCTTTCGTTAAATGATCATCTAGATTTTGCTGTGTCCGGACATAATCAATCGAAATCACCTCGTGAGTGATCAGTTCACGAACCGCGCTATGCCTAACGCCCAGGTGTCTCGATTTACCATTGTACATTTGACTATATGCTTTAGCCGAAATTGCCTTACTATCCCAATAGATAGACATCTATCGGTTTCGGTCACAAAGGAATCTCTTGTTTAAATTTCTTAGCCCTTGTGCCTCTTTACCGGCAACGGCTAGAACCATGAACCCAGATTCCATAGTAAAGCAGGTGATGCAAATTTGCTTTTCCTAGGTCCAATAGATGGCACCTCTATTGTTGGAGATTTTAGGGCTTATATGTTGTAAAACATGTATGAACCTTATAAAGATGCTTTGTGAAATAAACAAAACATTTTGGAACTCATTTTAGCTCGATTTGAATTTCGGATCAGCAAGGATTGCGTCAACCGGTCGGCTGAGCTGTGGTCTCAAAGCCAACCGGTCGACTGGTCTAAAAATAAGAAATTAGTACTTCTGAGTTTTTATCGAGTCGGTCGGTTCATTAGCCAACCGGTTGGCTGGGAAACATGATGTGGCGCGTCCAAGGAAGACATTAAGACTGGGTCGCGCCCAGCGCTAATGTCTTCACCGGGCGCGACGCTAAAGTGCTTGCTGGACGCGCAGGTCGGTTTCCTGTTTTGAATTGGTGTAATTATCCGATTGAAACCGTCGATTTTGGATGCGATGAGTTCAAAATTCGAAGTCGAAAACACCAGAAGTTGAGCGACTGGGTTTTTGATGTGTTTTTCTCTCCTTCAATTGTGATCGAATCGCTCGATTGATTGTATTCGCCGTTTCTTATTCCAGTACAAATCACTTGTTTTATCCCAGTTCATATTTCGAATTCCCTATACGGGAGAAATATAGAATTTGAAAAGTGACGTTTGATCGTGACTCAAGCAGAATCCAAGTTTCAGTTTATTGAAGCATCGACAGGAGGAATCCGGAGAACTACAGTCAAATTCTATATTTTCTATATGTCTACTGCTTCAGTGAAGGATGTATGTGTTGCTTGGGGTGCTGTGGAGAGAGTGATAGCGGTTGGCATGATGACAACTGGATGTGCCTGTTGTAAAGGGAGACAAATCCGATTGAGAGCCATGACGGCGTGGTGACGGCGTGTATATTGCAGTCGGCGTTGCTAATTCAATTCCAGTATGAAACCCTAGTAGGATGAAATTGGAATAAGATTTGGCTGAGAAAGATGGCGGGGTAGTCATAGCAAGAGATTGTGTGTCAATATCTGATCACACTTCAGTGGTTTCTTTTCTATGTGCTGTATGGTTGTGTGTCATCTTTTGGAGGAGAGTTTATGGGTGAATGAGTCTATTACAGCATTTGCAAGTTGCAATTGATTTAGGCACCGGCGTGGTTATTTGGATGACTACCAAGGGAAATAGCTTTCATCTTTTAGTCTTTACAACTATTGATTACAAGGATGAAGCAGTTCGTTGCTGAGAATGAGAGCGTCTTTGTTATGAAGCTTGTGGAACATGTTGGATTTCCTTCTACCAAAGAGCCAATGTTTTTCTTTTTACAGTGGAGTCTGCCTCTGTTGGCTAAAGGAAGAGGATTACTTTAGAAGTAATGATTCCTAATGCTTCTGAAATTGATGCAAGAGATATGCTCCTGTTTATTGGGTCATTTGGAATTCTAATTGTGAGTTGATGGCTGATTTAGCATGGTGAAAATCAGGTCTGATTGTTTCAATCATTATTTGATAAATTCGAGTTTGTGAAGCATGCTTGATTTAATATGACTGGCAAGTTTATATTAATCGGTCAGATTTTCCGATGATATGTATGATTTGTGGAGCATGTATTGTTAGTGAATTCATAATCAGTAAGTTTTTGATGAAATCAGTGAATGATTACTTTAGGCTGATACCATGATAAAAGTTTCATAGAACATGTGTTGTAAGATTTTCAACCATAATATAATCGGATAGTTTTTCTGATGTATAAACTCCAGTCAATGTGTTTATAAGTTTACCGTGTTGGTAAAACTTGATTGATGGAGATTATGGGTTGAAATAATCAAGGTCTATGTGATTATTTTGGGTATTTTCTGGTTTGAACTACTTGAAGTGTTCATGTTGATGTTGAACACTTATGTTCTGATGGTAGCCTGTAAAATGTTGTTAGAAAAGCATGTATAAGTTTACTGTGCAAGTTCTGGTTTGATTATGATTTTATGTATTGTGACTTGCATGTCAGTAGAGTATATGTATTTGCATAACTCAGTGTTTGGCATATCACATGATTTATGTTTGCATGTATTGTTGCATATATAATTAGGTTACTCACCAAATTGAAGCTCTTTGACAAAGCAATTTGTCAAGATTGTGTGATGCATTATTCACATAATGGGTTCTCCTAAATGGAGATAGATATTGATATCTTCTAAGTGGAGAAGAGAATTCGATATAAATGATGCTTCAAGGCAAATTTGGTGGTTAGAGGCAAGTTAATATGCATGTACAAGTAAAGTAGGGGTGGGCTCGGGTCGGTTCGGGCCCAAAATTTGTGAAAACCGAACCGAAACCCGAAAATTCGGTTCGGTTCGGTTTCGGTCTTTTTGAAATTAAAAACCGATCAAAGCCCGATTTTCGGGTTTCGATTCGGTTCGGTCTTTTTCGGTCTTTTTTCGGTCTTTTTTGGGGGTCATTTTCGGTCTTTTTTCGGGCTTTTCACGAATTTTCGGTCTTTTTTCGGTCTTTTTTTGGTCTTTTTCTGTAAATTGACAGAAAAACATATATTCGGTTCGGTTCGGTCTTTCGGTCCGAGGAAAAATCAAAACCGAGACCGAACCGAATTTTGAGAATCGGTTCGGGTTTTTTTCGGTCCGGTTTTCGGTCCGATAAAAACCGACCCGTTCGGTCTTTTTTCGGTTCGGTTCGGTTTTTTTTCGGTCTTCGGGTCTGGACGCCCACCCCTAAAGTAAAGCTTGTTGTTGACTAATGTTAAGAATCGGTAGAGGTGGGGAATAACACGATTCTGTATATTTCTAGTTGAATGGTATCATTCATGAGACTACAGCTGTTTATACACCATAGCAAAATGGTGTAGCTGAAAGGAAGAATAGAATCCTAAAAGAGATGGTTAATTCCATGTTATCCTAAGTGATGAATTTTGGGGTGAGGCTATGTTGACAGCTTGTTATTTACTTAACAGAGTTTCTAACAAAAGGAACAATACTACCCCATATGAGCTTTAGCACAATAAGAAACCAAATCTGAATTATCTCCGAGTTTGGGGATGTAAAGCGGTAGTGAGACTACCGGCTCCCAAAATAAAAACTTTGGCAGAAAGAGGTGTAGATTGCATTTTATTGGATATGCTGAAAATTATAAAGCATATAGGTTCTATGTGACTAGAACGAGTGATTCCATTTCGGCTCACACCGTAATTGAATCGAGGGATGCAATCTTTGATGAGAACTGTTTCTCATTGATACCTAGACCTCAAGATTTGAATTCTTGTTGCACAAGAGCTGAGTTGGAAGATGATGAGAGTACATCTTCTAAAAGTACTTCGTTTGAGCCTCGTAGAAGCAAACGAGGAAGGATTAGAAGATCCTTCGGACCGGATTATCAAGTTTACTTGATTGAGGGCTCTAGAGATGATATTGAGTATCAATACCCATATTCTTATCATAATGATGATAATCCTAGAATTTATGATGAGGCTATAAGGTCTCAAGAAGTAGGGATGCACATCCGGTCTGGACCGGACCGGACCAAAATTTATGGTTTGGTCCGGACTGGTGGACCGAATTTTTTCTAAAATCTTGGACCGTGGACCGGACCGGGTATTTATGGACCGGGACCGGACCGAGACCAAAATTTTTGTGAAAACTCAGACCGAATTAGACCGAATACCTTTAATTTTATGGTCCGGACCGGACTAGAATTTTACGGTCTGGGTAGGACGGATGGACCAAAATTTCTGAAAAGTATGGACCGAGGACCGGACCAAAATTTTATGGTCCGGTCTTGGATCGACCCGTAAAATTCGGTCGGGTCCGATTGTTTGGTTCAGTCTGAAAGTGTGCATCCCTATCAAGAAGTATCCTTCTGGAAAGAGGCAATAAACGATGAAATGGATTCTATCGTGGGGAATATTACTTGGTTATTATCGGATCTCCCACCGGGTTGCAAGCCTTTAGGCTGCAAGTGGATTTTCAAAAAGAAAATGAAGGTTGATGAATCAGTAGAAAAGTTTAAAGCTCGATTGATTATCCCAGGCTTTAGATAAAAGGAGGGTATTGATTTTTCGATACATATGCTCCTGTTGCTATGCTTTTCACTATTAGATTGTTAATTGCTCTTGCTACAATTAAATTCTAGTTGTACACCAAATGTATGTCAAGACAGCGTTCTTGAATGGTGATTTGGAAGAGGAAATCTATATGAAGCAACCGGAAAGATTCATTATATCTGGAAATGAAAACAAGGTTTATAAGTTAGTCAAATCACTGTTTGGGCTGAAACTAGCACCGAAGCAGTGGCATCAAAAGTTGATGAGGAAATCTTGTCTAGGGGATTCAAATTGAATCAAGGAGACAAGTGTCTATACAACAAGTTTGATAACTCTGGTAATTGAGTAATCATATGTCTGTATATTGATGATATGCTGATTTTGGTAGTAACCAAAATAAAAACTTTTATCATCAAGTTTCGCTATAAAAGATATGGGAGAAGCAGATGTGATTCTTGGTATTAGAATCAAGTGTGAGAACAAAGGCTTAGCACTGTCACAGTCTCATTATGTTGAGAAAGTGCTTAAGGAATTAAATTGTTTGAACTGTTCTCCGGTAAGTACTCCCATGGATTCAAGTGTGAAGCTTATGCATAATACAGGTGAAGCTGTTTCACAACTTGAGTACTCACAAGTCATTGGTTGCTTAATGTATGCAATGATGAGTATAAGGCATGATATAGCTTATGCAGTGTGCAAATTGAGTTGATATACTAGTAATTCTATTACTCATCACTGGGAAGCTATTAGGCGGGTACTCAAATACCTTAAGGGAACCATGAATTATGGCTTGACTTAGGCTGGGTTTTCCTCGGGCTTGGAGGGATGTACCGATGCAAGTTGAATTACTAGTTTAGAAGATGATGCTTCTAAAAGTAATTAAATATTCTTGCTTGGGGGATGTGCCATCTATTGGACCTCGGAAAAGAAAATTTGCATCACTAGCTCTACTATGGAATCTGGGTTCATGGTTCTAGCTGTTGCCGGTAAAGAGGCAAAAGGGCTAAGAAATTTGAACAAGAGATTCCTTTGTGACCGAAACCGATAGATGTCTATCTATTGGGATAGTAAGGCAATTTTGGCTAAAGCCTATATCCAAATGTACAATGGTAAATCGAGACACATGGGCGTTAGGCATAGCGCGGTTCGTGAACTGATCACTCACGGGGTGATTTCGATTGTTTATGTCTGGACACTACAAAATCTAGCTGATCATTTGACGAAAGTATTAGCTAGGGACTTGGTGCACAAGTCATGTTTAGGGATATGCTTAAAGCACATCCAAATCTCTTATCGTAGGACACCTATATTCCCTCTTAGTATAACGCTAAGAGCTGAATTGTGAAAAGCCTATTATGAGAGATTTGAAGCACATGGTTATATCCATCCCAAAGTTGTGCTTGTTTCCTGCAGAGAAAGGGAGGATGAAGGTTATCTTCTTAATGGATCTTTTGAAAAGTGCATTGCAGGTGCATGCGAAAAGAATCCACCTATGTAAGTGTGAAGTGAGCCGCATCAATTAGCTTGTGCTTGGGTTTGGCCGAGTGGTTGCCACCCACTACCTGGAACCAACAGGTCCCGGGTTCGAATTACCAAGGGGGTAGAAGTGAAAATTCGTTGATCCTCATTTTTAAAAAAAATAAAAAATAAAAAATAAAATAAAATAAAATAAAATAAAATAAAAATTAGCTTGTGCTTGGCTAAGTAAACACTTATGAATGGATAAGGATTAATGTCTGAAATAGTGTCAAGTTGTACTTGGAATAGTAGTAAACTTATGTGTGTTTTATTTTCCCGTATTCAAATGGGTTGAAGGGTACAATTCGTAGAACACCCCGATTCTCGAGTATTAGAAATAAACTATTTAAAGTTATAAACGATGTTTGTTTTATACACAACACTAACATGTTAAGGTTGTAAGCATATGAAATTTTATGCGATTAATTTGGAAAGTACAATCTATAAAATCTGTCACATATATTAGTCAATGCGACCGTGGTTGGAAAATATGTTCAGTGTAAAATGTAGCATATATCAATAAACAAGATGAACTCTTCCCATTTTGTTTATGTGACTAATTGAAAACAACATTTCATAAGAGTTAAGCTTTACATGACTAGTGTTTGGTTTCCCGTCGTGCAAACTTTACGCTACTTTGATTACGCGACAAAATTTACAGGACGCGTGTGACACATTGATGCGGACCTGGTAGATTTAACGAGATGAAATGGGAGAAGAGTAGAAGAAGATGAGATGGGAAGAGAAGAGTTAGGGTTTAGGAAATTGTATTCATTGATTGATTGTTCCTTTCGATACATACTTTCCTTCTTATACAAACAAAGACAAATTCTTAACAACATGAGCATGGGCCTTTGGCATCATGGACATCTCGGCCAGCCCAAACCCAAGCCCCACACCATTTATTCGCATCATTTTTCCCCCTTGAAATCGACCTTGTCCTCAAGGTCATCAACACGTTCAACTTCGGGTGGCCTTGGCAATGAAAATAATAAAAACTCATAGGGATGCATGCGGATGGAATAAAAAATCCAAGCAAGAATCCATGTCCCCAGATTTTCCAATATAAACAACTGTAGCTTTAAGAATCCATGTAGCACCTCTATAAAAGTAGCAAAGATGTTGTATACTCCTCTCAGTTGTTGTATAAAAGCATGTTGGTCTATACTTCCCTTATTCTCATACACCAGGAGTCCCAATAAAATGTCCTTCCAAGGAAGAACAAGGATGTCCTCCAATCCCACTCCATTAGGAAGCCAAAACAAACACCAAGCAAGCACAGCTGTACAGATGTTTCTCAATTTCATGGTTCGGCCTGCCTCATCCAAGTCATTGGACACTGCTTGATATATTGGCCGTTTAAGAATTGTTCTTCCCTTGGCAAAATGAAGAAAGCTTTCAGTCCCTTTTGTTGGACTTACACAAGAATCACCAACAGTTAAAATACCCACACAAAATCTAACGAAGGTTTGCGTGCACCTTGCACCAGTTATTATGGCTGGCCAACTATCAATTGTAACTACGAAACAATTACTACTCTGAATGAGCATAGAAGCCAAAGCAATCACCAGTGTTGATGAAAATAGTTTTCCATAGTTGCTCAGAGTCTCAATATAGTCATCAGAGGGGCTATCCTGCTCATCAGTTTCGGCTGGAAATCCACCACCAAAAATATGTTCACCACCTACTACCAATGCAACTTTATCGTCATGATGGGCAGTAGCTTCCCCTGTAATTGTGATGGCTTTTACAACCTTAAGATAACTGTTAGATTGATGGTTTCCTATTGGTAATCCTTTCCTGAGTTTAAACAGTACATTTCCTTTCTCACATGATGATTTTCCGCTACCGCCCACATGAATGCATAGGGTATGCAACAAAAATTGTAACAGACCCTTCAATTCTGTGCGTCCCTTTTCTTTAAGCTCCAAATCCATAGTTGCATATGTCCAAAAGAAAAGAGTTGGACGATAAGTAACAAGTAATGCCACCTGACTAGAGCTTGTATATAGCAAAAAGTCATAGTCATTTTGGCGTGTTGGGAAACACAAAATTTGTAGTCCCTGAATCTGAGAAACCGGTCCCTCCTTCACAATCCTTTGCGACGTCACCATAAATTCAATCATGGTGTCAATATATAAGTTCAATCCAACCATCCCAGTAGAAGAAGCTTTGAACATTGGAGGCTCAACACAACATCCAGCAGTAGAGAATGAGATAAAAGCTAACAAGCACCTCATCATCACTGAATTAAATAGTATGTTTGAAAATTCATCATGTACTAATCGGAATAATGACCCATTCCACTCGATTGGCAAGGGGTGTGAAGTTAAAAACCAACTGTTGGAGCAACAGAAATTGACATAGCTCGGTTCGGAAATATACCTTTGTAATTTTTTTTTGATATATTAAAAGACCTTGAAGGTCAAAATTGGCTTTAGCCTTTAACCCAGACTCTTGTGGTAACTGAATACAACTCCGTTTTACACTAACTCTGTCTATGCTAAAGGTCTTAGGATTCAGCCTCCTCTACTGTCTACTCTCCCCTTGTGCCTTTACTTCGGCAGCTAGTTACATGACTCTGAGATCATTGTTCCTCCTCTACCCGAGCTCTGTAGAGCCCCTTGCAGAAAAAGGAAACTCTTTCTCTATTGATTACACCTTACTTCGTCTATACATCTTCTAATTGTTGTCAACGAGTAGGGACTCCCAGAATTTCTGAACTTTATCCACCATGCCAACCTTGTAATCACCACCTCCCCAGCCTCCTCAACCGTTCTGCGCTGGTCAGAAAAACACCTTTTAATTCGTTCTTCCCAAATCGTCCAGATGATTGCATAACTTAGTGTTTTCCAGAACCTCTTGTACGTCTTTGTTGTACCTAGGATCACCCATCCTTGTAGTAAAGCTTTCATAGTGTGAGGCGCCACCCAATAACTTCCCCACCACCGTATACACCACGTCCAAAGACTCCAGCTCCATTTGCATTGGAGGAGCACATGATCCGCCGATTCTAGCTGATGGTTGCACAAGTCACAATTCAGATTGTGGCTTGCGTTTAACACTCCTTTTCTAGCCAGATTGTCCTTCGTTGGTAAGCTGTCATGATATAATCTCCACACCAACATTTCCACTTTTGGAGGGGCAAGACCGGACCACACCTGGAAGGTTAATGTGTCCCATTTGTTTTTTGCTTTCTTGATCTCTAGCGCTGCCCTCATCAGAGAATTCACCTTGTATCTCCCGTCCACTGAATGTGACCACACCATCTGATCCTCCTCCTCGCCCTTTAATTGCAAGTGGTGAAGGCTACGCAGCAGTTCTTCCTTCTTCACTTCCTCCCATTGGTATAAGCTTCCTTTGAATTTGAGCTGCCATAACCAATTACCTTCCGCCCATATGCCCATCTCCTTCACCTTTGCCTTCTTGTTGCTCGCTAGCGACCACAGTTTTTTATAACTCACTTTTAGCGGGCTGTCTCCCAGCCATGTATCATCCCAGAATCTAAGCTTACTCCCATTGCAGAGCTTGACTTGCAATCCTTCTCTAAACGCTTGGCCCACCTCAGAACTGCCCTTTACCACTTTAAGAATATCCTTCCACGATTTTGAAATCTTCCTATCTTGTGTGTTTATTTCCTCCAGATTGTAGCAGTCCTTGAATTTGTATTTCTCCAATATCATTTTCCTCCAAAGACCGTGTCTTGAACTTACTAGCCTCCACCACCATCTAGCTAATAATGAAGCATTCTTTTCCGCCATGCCTTGAATGACTAAGCCCCCACATGATTTCGGTCTTTGCAACTTTTCCCATTTAACATAATGAATCTTCCTCACTTTATCGTTGCTACCCCACAAAAATCTACGCTGTATTCTTTCCAGTTGTGCTACAACTTGGACCGGCATTTTGAACAAGGATGCATAATACACCGGCAGATTACTCAAAGCAGCCTTCACCAATACCAACCTCCCCGCCATCGACAGGTTGGAACTCTTCCAAGACGCCAGTTTCAGCTTGAACTTGTTTAAGACCGGAGCCCAGGTCTTTAACCTCCCCGGATCTGCACCGACAGGAATGCCCAGGTAATCCATTGGCAAACACCCTATATCACAGCCCAGGTTTTGCGCATATATCCAAAGTTCATCCTCTTTGACACCTATCCCTACACATTTGCTTTTTGAGAAGTTTATTTTTAAACCAGACGCAGCCTCAAACGATTTTAGTAACCTTCGAAGTGACTTGATTTCCTCCAGCCCCGCATCGCAAAAAATTACCGTATCATCTGCATATTGAAGATGATTTATCCTTTCCCCGTTCTTAACCCATTCTACCCCTTTGAGAGACCCGACTTCTTTTGCTTTTGAGAGCAATCTCGACAGGCCTTCTGCGGCGATAAGAAACAGGAAAGGGGACAGAGGATCGCCTTGACGAAGGCCCCTTTCCATTGCAAACTCTTCAGTCGGCGAACCATTAACTAGAACAGCCAGCCTCGGTGTTGAAATACATTCAGAAATCCATCTTCTCCACTTGACTCCGAAACCCATTCTTTCTTGGATCTGATCTAGGTAGTCCCAACTTATAGAATCGTAAGCTTTGCAGAAATCAAGCTTAATCATCAGTGCCTTGCGTTTGTCTCTTTTTACCGAATGAATCAACTCGTTCGTGATCATAATTCCATCCAGAATGCTCCTATTTGCAAGGAAGGCAGACTGGTTCGGGCTGATCAGTTGGGGCAGAACGCTGCTTAGTCTCCTTGCAAGGCATTTGGCCAATATCTTATACAGTGATGTCACCAGGCTAATTGGTCTGAAATCACCCACAGATTGTGGGCTGCTCGTTTTCGGGATCAAAGCGATGAAGGTCTGGTTAATACCCCTAGTAATTCTGCCATTCGCCGAAAATTCTTCAATAAATCCTTCCACTTCCGGCTTTATTTCATTCCAAAACCTCTTGTAAAAACTGATGTTGAAACCGTCCGGTCCCGGGGCCTTATTTCCTTCACACTCCTTCAGGCTCGATAGTATCTCCTCTTTACTTATCATCCTTTCCAAATCCTCCTTCTGGTTTTGGTTTAAGACTCCAAACTGAATCTTTCCAGCAGACCATGGACATGCGTCCTTTTTCAGGAAGTGTTCCAGGAAGAACCTTCTTATCTCCGACTTCAGCTCCCCGGGCTCATCCACACGCCTGCCATCAAACACCAAACTCTCAATGCTATTCTTCTTAGACCTCCACGTAGCCATTCTATGAAAAAATCTCGTGTTCTGATCACCGCCCCTCAGCCAGTTTACTCTTGACTTTTGACGCCATATCCTCTCTTCTTGAGACTCCAAATGCCAAATTCATGACCGCAGTGCCGATCTCCTCAGTTGTTCCTCTGAGGATAAAATTCTCTGCTCCTGCAGAATGTCCAGCTTTTCGAACTCCAACTTAGTCTCCTTTAATTTCTCCACTATGTCGCCAAAAGCCGTTTTATTCCACACTCCCAGCCACCTTCTAATTTTTTTCAGTTTCCGTTGGATGATGAAACCTTTCCATCCCACCTCCCCTGGCTGCCTCCAAATCTCTTTGTCGTGTGTTAAACATGTTCGGAGCCATGGCTTCACTTTCAATGTAGACTTACAAGGCTTAGCCCAACCAGTGTCAAAAGTGACGCTGAAATTTAACGGACTTGTGCTCTCTGTCAATTCCTCAATAATAACGATGTCATGTACAAGCTTCGTTAGTTCATTGTAGAACACGAATTTTGCGAATCCCTTAAATCCAACATCTCCACGCCTTGCCATGTTCACTAGCTGAAAAAGCACTGCTGAGTCTAGCTTAATATCCATTGCATAGTCAGCTACTATCAACCCTTCAGCTATAATAATGTGGGAATAAATCTCGAGGACATCGAGACCATACAATAATCCATGTATGCTGAAGATGATCCCTCTAATATTCCCAGGATGAAAAACTGTTGAAGTAAGAGGAAGGTTGAGCACGTTCGGAAAGGTATCAAAACTCTGGTTAAGGGAATGACATACTTGGCTGTTCCTTTGTAGCCTCAACTTCCTAAACTGTTGTATAACATCAGCTTGCTTTACCACATTCCATTGCACAGAAAGATCAATAAAAAACCCCAACAGGAATGAGATAACTGATCTCATAATAACCACTCCCATATTTATTCACGACAACATATATATAAGCAAGTCTTCTATCAAGCACTCCATTTAAATTATATAAGATGACATACTTGTATGGGATGCCCCGTCGCTTGAAAATGATAAGAGTTCCCATCACTTGTAGTAGGTTAAAAGATTCATCCGGTGGTTTTGCAATTACCTTCATCTTCATAAGAATCATCAAAAAGATTTTCTTAACAGCAAACTCCTTTTCATTTCCTTTGTGAAGCACCATATTTAGACACACTGGCTCATTCTTATCCTCAAGTCCACTTCCGTCTCCGCTCTTCTTTAGATCAAACTCACACATGTTGAAGCTCAAACATTCAAATATCATATCACAAGATTTTGGATGCACATTTGTATAACTAGTCGCAATCTCTATCCAAACTTTCACATCCAGTGGAGCACAAATGAAAAAAATCATCAGTGGGTTTAGCTGGTGGTTTCACAAAAGTTGTCTCTATCTTTGGATAAGATATGCAATTGAAACCGCCAACTGAATCCATTTGAATACGTGAATGTGAGGGCCAGACCATTAAAGCACTTTTACAAACACTTGGTGAGCACAAATTCAAAATCAGATATGAGGCACCAAATGATAGCTTCAAATCGAGTGTTTCATCCAACTTTATAACATCTGGTGGTTTTGGAGGTGGTTTCATACATCTCGTAACAATCCTAAATGGATGAGTAGGACACAAACTTCCAACAAAATCTATTTTGGTGACAAAATCAGAAGTGAAATCCACTAGGTCATTTTCACAAACAGCTAGAGGGCATGGATCCGAAACAGTGTTTGACACACATAATTTTGTTTCCAAGCTCTCTTCATTGATTTCAGCATCATTCAACACCAATATTGACGAGAAATCAATTGCAAAAAGGTTAGGTACCTCCACTCGTGGCACTCGGTTGCTGGCTCTGAAGTTTGGCTCAGATGAGACATCGTCCTGAAGCTGCAGTGGCTGGCCTTAGTGCGGGATAATACTCCCCGATGACTCGCTCAAGGCTTGTCCAGTAGGCGTAGTCAACAAAGCTGAGTCCGGGGTGGTCGTGGTCTCATTGACTGGTTGTACTTGGTCGGATCGGCTTGTTGTTTTGGACGAGTGAGCTTGCCTCTTCTCAAGAGTCGGTCTCATTTCCTCCAAAGTTTTGATAAGGTTTTTGATCTTCAGGAGTATTTGAGTCACAATCGGTGATGTTTGCTTTTCCATGGTCCACATCCAACTTTTACGCTCTCAGTGAAAGCACCAATTGATGCGGACCTGGTAGATGTAACGAGATGAAATGGGAGAAGAGTAGAAGAAGATGAGATGTGAAGAGAAGAGTTAGGGTTTAGGAAATTGTATTCATTGATTGATTGTTCCTTTCGATACATACTTTTCTTCTTATACAAACAAAGACAAATTCTTAATAACATGAGCATGGGCCTTTGGCATCATGGACATCTCGGCCAGCCCAAACCCAAGCCCCACACCATTTATTCACATCACACTTAAAATTTATGTGACTTATTTAGAGTTGTATGCGACCGAAAATAAATATGCCTAGGATATATTATTGTATTATGAATGTCCGAGTTTGTTATAAATGAAACCTGGTGCGACCTGACACACTTTCGGGTGGGACTGTGAATATAAGGCCCGAACCCAATCCATTTGAATTGATCCGTCGGGTGTCCATCATCAGGTCGAGAAGGGCTCGGGTTAATAAGAACTTCAGGTGACCCACGGGCTCACCCAACCCGAATGTCCATTCGCCGAGTCCTTGTTGATCTGTATCCGAGATTGTAGAGGGCTGCTTTGTGCCAAAGAGCTGAATTGAAAAGCCCGATACGAGTCAGTTTATTGGGCTCGCGCAAAGCCAAAATTAGAGTGACACTTTCTATTTTTCTCCCAGAGTGATCAGAGGACCAATCAGCGCCGTGGATGTGGAGATTGCATGCTGAGAGATTCGTAGGGTTCAAATCTCTCAACTTTAATAGTGGAAGAAGACAGTTGAAAAGCCAGTACACCACCTTCAATCAAGCATCTCCTCACCTCCATTCTCAATATATATAAAAAATTATTCAAGTTGAATTTGTATATATAATTTTTTTTATTAATATCGAAAATCTTTAATGGGTTTTGTTGAACTTATGAACTCTCATTAATTAAAAAGTCTTCAAGTAAACAGCATTTTCATCATCATCTCTCTAACTAGGACCCTGTTCGGTCATAACCCAACATCGTCATAAAGAAAAACTATGTTAATCACTAGTGACACAAAAACCAAACATGACGTTAACCCAAAGACAGACCGACTCAGCGCTGAACCGACACATTCATCCCACATCACCGATTCATCTAAATCGGCGCCGCACAAACCCTAAAACACCCAACAAGACCGTGGTGGTTGTGATGGTCACGATGGCGGTTGTGATGGTTGACTTCCTTGTCGATCAAACCTCGTACGTATCGAAACTCCAAGACATGGCAAGGAATCGTTATCGCGCCTTTCTGGTCAAACCCATACTCCTCTTCAGCCTCCTTCAACAGCTGTTTGAACAACGGATGGTTCAGATACATCACCGGCACCACAAACCTCTGCTGCTCGTTTTCATCTTGACCAACTTTGACCGCAAGACATCCCTTCGGTATAACGTCACCCACCTTCTTGATCTCCTTCTCGGCCTGCTGCTGATGATGGCTATTTCGATGAAAAATCAACATACCCTTTTCGACACTCACCATGACAAATTAGAAAGATTTAAACTTGAGGAATAACGAGAGGTGGCCTTCTTGTGTGTTTCTAGATAGAGAAAGTTGAGGAGCAAGGGCAGGGATCGGAGGAGAGATTTAAAGCCCAGGAGAGGATGACGGCGGTTGTCAAAGACATGTCTGTGTCTCTGTGATTTGGAATTCAGCTGAGTTTAGAAATCAAAGAGATGAGGAGAGATATTCATATGATTTTGAGAAGAGGAAAACTCTGGGAATGCTGGTGTCGTTTTATACAATAAAATATTATATTAGGGTTTTTTCTGGAACCACCGATGGATGAATCGTGGCCGTTTAATTCATAAAGATATTAAATCATAATATGCCACGTGGATGATGTGGGGCAAGAGGTGGGATGTCAAAATGTTCCGAAGAAAAGTGGACTAATCAGGTACTACGAAAGTGCCATGTAGGCTGCATCGATTGATTTGTCGGGCGATTGTGGCCGTTGGATGATGAGTGAGTCAGGATAGACCGTATACGGAAGAGACTACTTGGTACTTTTTATATATTTAATGGGGATTGGAATATTTGAATAGTGAAAAATCTATTTAAATGTCGCGCATGGAATTCAATAAGGCAACCTTGCTTTATTTATAGTTAGAAACTGTTAGGAATATAATGTGGTAGGGGCGCGCTCAAATATTATATCCTCTTAGAGTGTTATGTGTTATTCCACTCTGATTGGTCCAACTCACCCAACTCATTCAATGAGGACACGCCACCTCACAAAGCACGGAGCCCATTTGACATGTGAGTGGATGAGTTTGGTAGTGGGACACGTGACGCATCGTGAGTGTATGAGTTTGGTGAGTTGGACCAATCAGATTGGAGATAACACATAACACTCTAAGAAGGGATAACATTTGAGCGCTCCTCTAATGTGGTATACTCATTAGGGTCAACATTTGTGGTCATTGTTTTTACATTAGTGTAACTTAGTCAATATATTAGGTTAATGTATTGACATTAGAGAAGTTAGATCCACATTTTATGAATCTTGCCTCCTCCCCTTTTTGCTATAAAAGAGGTGCAAATGCAATGAAAAAAATACAACTTAAGCTTCCATTCTTACTCATCCTAAAAGGCTCTCCCTTATCTCTCTCACAAACAATATTGTATTAAGTGTTTTGTTAAGGTTTTGAAGTTATTTTACAACACGTTATCAGCACGAACGCTCTCCACTTCCATACCGTAAGTTCCGAACAAAGGTAGATAACGAAATTTTCTCTCTTCGTTATTATTGTATAATGTCATTTTGTTATACAACGGGGCTACACTACCATATAACAAAAATGATATGATTTACACCTATATAAATATGAATTTCTTATAACTGAAAGGGGCCATTACAAATAAAATAAATAGCATCATCTAGCTGTTTCGTAACAAAAATTCATCTGCCAAAGCCTTTTGCGAGACAAAAGATAATTTCTGTCTCAAAATGAAGAGAGCTGTCGGGGGCTCCACACCCTTGGCCTCAGCCCATCGCGCAGCCACTGTTCTGATCAGCCGATCCGCTCTCCCTCCAAAACCTCCTAAAGATTCCATAATAAAAGGTTCAAAAATAAGCCCACTAGCAGAACAACTGGCATCATATCTAGAAATCTTCCTTTCCTCTGCTCTCCTAGCTGCCTCACCAGATTCCATCTCAGCTCCTTCGCCAACAAAAGGAGAGACAATGGACACATCCACACACAGATCCTTACCGTCGTCCCAAGCGGGAACTAAAATGTCTGCAGGCTTTTCGCCACCTTCAAGAAGGCCCGCCACCTCTAGCCTAGGCCCCATGCTGGCCTCCCTGAAAAAGGTGAACAACGCATCCCTCACAGCGTTATGTCTTCTAATCCTCCGTCCCCCACCCGGACAATGAGAATCGTGATCACCGACTGCGTCCGAAGTTTGCAACCCCCTACAGAACGTGCAAGCTCGAGAAACCGCGAACACGTTTTGCCCGGTACGGTATTTGAGAGCCAAGCGATACGCCGCTGGGTTCATGCGAAGCCCAGAAAAAGGCGATGGTATCGCTGTGGTCCAAATACCACTCCCTGAAACAGAAACGGCATTCACAAGTGTCCTTACCCGTGCTCCCCCCCGACTCTTGATCTCTTCTCTGATAACTTATGCTGCCAGACCGGAGAGCCACTGCTGTGGCTTAGCCTTCGACCTCAGCTCCTCCATACCAATTGGCAAACTAGGACGAAACCTCAAGTTCCACTCTTCAAGCAAGACCCCGCCCCTCGAGGAAGAGAAAGAATCCTTCGTGAGCATCTCCCATAACCCCCTGCCTGCACCAAGGAAGCCACTGCCGCCGAAAGAGCAACCTCGCTCCCAATCGGAACCCCTAACCCGCCGAACTTAAGGGGCAACCCCACCAACCTCCTTTGTTCCGCTGTGAACCCAGCATTATAAATATGCACCAAACTCTGATGCACCGCACTGTCAAAAGAGCGAACCGACCCCTCAATCCAATAAGGCGGCGCACTCCTCAAATTATACATCATCTTTGGCATGCCAACACTTCCAATTTAGACATCTGTGCTAGAATATCCTGAATACCGCGGACCCTCTGCATCACTATCTCATCAGCCCCCCTCCCATCAACCGAGATAGGGTTACCCAACATAGATAAGGCCGAAGAATCCGAGACTACAACCCCGCCAGACAACCCCTGAGGTCTTTCCCTACCAGCACCGGGCCACCACCACAACGATTTGCTATGGGTAACAACTAACCCAAGTTGTGGCCCCCCCCGCCGAATGGCCTCGAAAGATGCCAACAAATCATCTTGATGACCCATAAGCACGCCGTCGTCAAGGTACCAAGCGTTGAGCAATAAACGAGGACAAAGTTCTCCAACCTGACGAACTAAAGGCTGCAGCGCGATGGCAAAAAGTAAAGGACCCAACGGGTCGCCCTGTTGCACTCCACAACTACTATGAATAACCGATTCCCCAATAAAAAGCAACGCATGACACCCATAACAATACTCAACCCAAGAGCTAAGTGATGTAAAATGCTGACGCATCCCTTGTTTTACTTTCGTAATGTATAACAACATATTATTATGCAATGGCGGATTATCCCCTCATAATAAAGTGTTGTGATCTACAAAGTAATTATCTTTACTTTAAATACTTCTTACAACTTGTTTTACTTTCTTAATGTATAACAACACTATTATTATGCAATGACGGATTATCCCCTCATAATAAAGTGTTGTGATCTACAAAGTAATTATCTTTACTTTAAATACTTCATTTTAATATTTTCTTTGAACCATATTTCCATAATTTATTTGATGGTATTACATTGTTAATTTACTCTTAGTGCCCAACGGTAACAACGGTAACTAATTTGTGCCCAACGGTAACATAAGGCTATTTTTTTTCTCTCTATAAATTCAAATTCATTCACCATACAAAATCACATTCATTCTCTCTTCTACTACATAATCTTCTCAAGAAAGAAAAAAACCTTGCCATAGAATGTCTCGTCTAATACTAGTTCTTATTTTCATAATTATTTTTGTGCTTACTGTTTGTTTCTTCACTGAAGATGTTCCGACGGATGAATTTTATCATTGTTTAGAAATGCTTGTAATAATGTATGTCTTCTTCGTTACAATACATGTAGAATTTTATATTTTAAATTAATCTAATAAACTCTCATAAAAAAATTAATCTAATAAACTTTTTCTACTTTGTCCCTTTTTCTTTTAGTTACCACCATGTCAAACCTCGCAAAACTTGAGTTCAGTCCACTCGACATCTCAGGAAAAATTACATGCCTTGGACGATAGACATTGAGACACATTTGGATTCAATGAATCTTGCCGAAACAATCATTGAAGGGAATACCTCATTGAAAATGGATAAGGCAAAATCTTTGATTTTTCTTCGTCGTCATCTTGACGAGAATCTCAAAAATGAATATCTCACTGTGAAAGATTCGAGTGAGTTATGACAAATCTGAAAGACAGATTTGACCACCAAAGAGATGTGATGCTTCCCTTATATCGGGATAAATGGGCCGCTTTACGGTTCCAAGATTTTGTGAATGTTAGTGACTATAACTCTGAGATGATAAAAATAGTGAGCCATTTGAAATTTTGTGGAGATACAATAACTGATGCTGAAAGGATGGAAAAGACTTTGTCTACTTTCCATGCATCAAATGTAACCTTACAGTAGCAGTATCGTGTACGTGTTTTTCAAAAATACCATGAGTTGATTGGTACTCTCCTAGTGGCAGAAAGAAACAATGAACTATTGATAAAGAACCACCAATCTCGCCCAACGGGCTCGAGAATATTTTCTGAGGTACATTTTATCAAATCTAATGAGAGTAGATCCATGAACTATTTTCAGGGTCGAGGGCAAGGCCGAGGTCATGGAAGAGGACGAGGTCGAGGTCGTAGTTTTGGCCAAAGGCGCAGTCGAAGTGGTTATTCTAATAATCCACCTCATAAGACCGCCAATTATCACCAAAAGAGACAGCAAAATGACTGGAACCATGAGAACTCCCACAAAAGAGGAGGTGGTCCAAGTTCATTAAAGAGCCCTGAGACCACTTGTTTTAGATGTGGTTGTAAAGGGCATTGGGTTAAAACCTGTTGAACCCCTGAACACTTATGCAAACTCTATTAAGAGTCCGTGAAGGGAAAAGGAAAGGAGGTTGATGAGTCGTATTTATACGACTCCTCGAATCAACTAATCCCGTTTATTTTGACGCTTTTATATGCGAACATTTACTTTTTAGTATGATTTTGCATTTCAGATGTTTCGGAAGCTCTATGAGAAAATGCGCATAAAAGATGACATTTAATGCTAAAAACACCACAATGGCAGATCAGACCTTCGAACGTTCAATGGAGTGCTTAGAATGGACCACTAATCAAAAAAATACGAGCCACATGCCGTTGCGTAGCTGACTCAATTCCCTACAACTCTCTAGTTCACATGAAGAGCATCCGAGGTCCTTTGAATGGTCAAATAAATACCCGAAGTCGGGACACAGTGGGTACCGCGCCCACAGTAGACATTATCGCAGTGCTAACATTAAGGCTGGGCACGGTTCTAACGTCTATGCCGGACGCGCCCGCTACTGTCAGCACGCATTTTGATGACGTCAGCAAGCCCGAAATTTTAAAATCAAGCCCAAAAACAGACTTAGAAACCCAGTTTTGCTATAAATAAAAGGTTTGGGTTATGATTTTAATCTAATCTCATATTCCTACATTCGAGACGGCTTTGGAGGAGAAGACGAAGCTTTCGACGAGAGAAGAGAATTTTCTTACTCATTATGTGTTTAATTTCCATTTTCAGTTTAGGGTTTCACATATTGTGACTATGTTTTGAGATTCCGTTCTTAATGCAATTTTATGTTTCTCTAGTTCTTGTGCTTATTCCATGAATAAATTTGTGAGGTTAAGTGGAAGCTTTGTCGCAAAGCTTAATCAAACAATTAATTCTTATCGTTAATATCTACTGGAAACTTTGTTGTAAAGGTAGATCGTAACACCTAGATAAATAATACCTTTGTCGGATTACTATATTGAGGAAAGAACTAGAAATCTAACCCTTGGTCGAGTTAGATGTGTCGTATCACCTTTGTCGGGATACTTTAGGAATTACCTTTATCGGAATTCCACACTAAGAAAGAAAGATTTGATCATTAGATATCTATGATAAATATGTCACAATAGAAACCCTAAGCTCAATATTCTCTCTGATTGAATTCTTCGTGTTATTTTCTCTTTTGCACTCTTTACTGCAAAAACCCCCCTCTTTCTTAATTGCTTACAACAACAACTTCAACAACCAGCTCTCTTGGGTTCGACCCTGCTTGCCGCTACACTAGCTTATTGCAGGAGAATTATAAATATTAAATTTGACAGGTCAGACGACGCGCGTCAAAGGTCAACTTTATTGACCAAACTCTTATGAATGAGTTTACTCGACTTGAAGAATCTGATTTCAACAATGAGCAAGTTGATACAGTTGGGGATTTTATAAATGCAAAGGAGATCAATTTTACTGACCATGACCCCATGAACGAGTTCACTCATCTTGGGGAACGTGATTTTAGTGATGACTTCCTTGGTGATATAACTGGAAAAATGACTGGTGGGAACTGAAAGGGGAAGTTATGGGAATGAAGCCAAACGGTCCGATGTTTTAATTTGATTTTCTTATGTTATATGTATGTTTTCCTTTAAGCATGACTATGTTTTCTCACATGTATTAAAATATGTCTACCTTTTCATTTATCTTATCATTTTCTTGTTTACTTAAAGCTTTGAAATGGAAAAAAACCAAAGTCAACCAAAGGATTAATATTTAAGAAATGTGCATACTTGATAGTGGAACAACGCACACAATCCTGAAGGATAAAAGGTTTTTCTTGATGATAAAACCAACACGAACCATTGTGAATACAATATCAGGTCCTGTAGATCTGATTGAAGGAATCGGCAAGGCAAACTTTGTATTGCCAAATGGCACAAAGTTTACGATACATAATGCCTTATTTTTGCCAAAATCCAAACGAAACTTATTAAGTTTCAATGATATTTATTCTCATAGATTCGAGACTCAGTCTATGACTGAAGGAAACATGAAGTTCATGTTACTCACTATGTACAGATCTGGAAAGAAATACATAGTTGAAAAACTACCAATGCTTCCCACTGGATTGCATTACACACATATAAATGAGATTGAGTCAAATACGGTAGTTATGAAATCTTCAATATTAACCATGTGGGATGACCGATTGGGTCATCCAGGTTCAAGTATGATGCGAAGAATCATCGAAAATACGCATGGACACCCATTGAAGGGTCATAAAATCCCTCAAGGAAATATTTTTCCATGTAAAGCTTGTTCTCTTGGAAAGCTTATCATAAGGCCATCATCGGGAAAGGTTGAAACAGAATCACCTATGTTTCTTGAGCGTATTCAAGGTGATATTTGTGGGCCTATTCACCCACCATGTGGACCATTTCGATACTTTATGGTATTAATAGATGCATCTAGCAACTGGTCACATGTATGTTTGTTATCAACTCGCAATATGGCATTCGCTAAATTACTTGCCCAAATAATAAAATTGCGAACTCAATTTCCTGATCATACAATCAAAAAAATTAGACTTGATAACGCCGGTAAATTCACATCCCAAACATTTGATGAATATTGTATGTCAGTTGGGATTGTGGTCGAGCATCCTGTTGCTCATGTCCACACACAAAATGGTTTGGCTGAATCATTGATCAAACGTCTCCAACTTATTGCTAGACCATTGATAATGAGAACAATGCTTCCTACCTCAGTATGGGGTCATGCAATATTACATGCCTCTGAATTAATTCGCATCAGACCAAGTGCATATCATAAAAGTTCTCCACTACAACTTGCATTTGGTCAAGAACCAAATATATCTCACTTAAGAATTTTTGGTTGTGCTATTTATGTGCCTATTGCACCTCCTCAAAGAACAAAGATGGGACCACAAAGAAGTCTTGGAATATATGTCGGCTTTAAAGTCCATCTATTGTTAAATATCTTGAACCTCAAACTGGAAATATTTGCACAACACGTTTTGCTGATTGCCACTTTGATGAGGAAAATTTCCCACCATTAGGGGGAGAAAGAAAACAGTTTGAAAAAGAAATTACTTGGTCTGTAACAACATTATTGCATCTCGATCCTTACACAAAGGATTGTGAAGGTAGAGTACAAAGGATTTTACATTTGCAAGAAATGGCAAATCAACTTCCCGATGCATTTACAGACACAAAGAGAGTGACTAAATCTCACATACCGGCTGAGAATGCTCCCGTACAAATTGAAATTCCAAAAGGGAAGCCGGAAAATAAAATCACTCATGAAATCACAACACGGTTAAAGCGTGGAAGGCCACCCGGTTCCAAAAGTAAAAATCCTCGAAAAAGAAAAGGGGAAGAAAAGCAAAGCGATCCTATGGTGGAGGAAAGTATTCCTCTAGAAATACAAAATGAAAAGGATCGAGAAATTTCGATTAATTATGCTAATACAGGCATACTATGGAACCAAAAAGAGAACATTGATGATGCGTTCTCTTATAATTTGGCATGTGATATTATGAATGAAAATAATGGTGATCCCGAACCACGGTCTATTACTGAGTGTAAAAATAGACACGATTGGGTTGAGTGGAAAAGGGCAATTGAAACCGAACTAGACTTGCTCAATAAACGCAAAGTCTTTGGGCCTGTAGTACTCACACCTAAGGATGTGAAACCTGTTGGATACAAATGGGTTTTCGTACGAAAAAGAAATGAGAAAAATGAAATTGTGAGATACAAGACTCGACTTGTTGCACAAGGTTTTTCTCAAAGGCCTGGAATCAATTTTGAGGAAACATATTCTCCTGTTATGGATGGAATTACATTTAGATACTTGATAAGTCTAGCAGTTCATGAGAAATTGAATATGCACCTCATGGATGTTGTTACCGCTTACCTATACGGATCACTTGATACTGAAATTTACATGAAAATCCCTGAAGACTTTAAAATGCATGAGGCATTAAGTTCCAAACCTAGGGAAAGATATTCGATCAAATTAGAAAGATCTTTATATGGGTTAAAGCAATCCGGACGCATGTGGTACAATCGATTAAGCGAATATTTATTTCAAAATATGTCAATGATCCCATTTGCCCTTGCGTTTTCATTAAGAAAACAATATCCGGTTGTGTAATAATTGCCGTTTATGTTGATGATTTGAATATCATTGGAACCAATAAAGGAATTCTGGAAGTAATCTCTTATTTGAAGAAAGAGTTCGAAATGAAAGATTTGGGGAAAACAAAATATTGTCTGGGATTACAGATTGAGCACCTCCAGAATGGGATACTTGTGCATCAATCAAATTATACGAAGAAGATAATAAAACGTTTTAATATGAAAAAATCAAATCCATTAAGTACCCAAATGGTCGTAAGATCCCTTGATGTGAACAAGGATCCATTTCGTCCATGTGAGGAATCTGAACAGATTCTTGATCCAGAAGTACCATATTTCAGTGCAATTGGAGCTCTTATGTACCTTGCTAATTGTACTCGACCTGATATTACTTTTTCTGTGAATTTATTAGCAAGATTCAGCTCAACTCCAACGAAAAGACATTGGAATGGAGTTAAACATGTATTTTGTTACCTCCATAGAACGATTGATTTAGGCTTATTTTATCCTAACAATACGAAACCAGTTTTGATTGGTTATGCAGATGCAGGTTACTTGTCAGATTCACACAAAGGTAGGTCACAAACAGGATATGTATTTACTTATGGAGGAACTGCGATATCTTGGCGCTCCAAGAAACAAACACTTGTTGCAACGTCATCAAATCATGCTGAAGTCATTGCATTACATGAAGCAAGTCGTGAGTATGTGTGGCTAAGGTCTATGACAGAACACATTAGAACCACTAGCGGTCTTCAACATATAAACGATCCCATCACACTCTACGAGGATAATGCTGCATGTGTTGCTCAAATGAAGGAAGGATTTGTAAAGAGCGACAGAAAAAAACATATTCCTCCAAAATTCTTTTCATTTACTCAAGAGTTGGAAAAGAATAATGTCACCAACATCCAATACGTCCGTTCATGCGAGAACTCAGCGGATCTTCTTACAAAGGCCCTTCCCACCTCAGTATTCAAGAAACATGTTCATGACATCGGCATGCGAAAGCTACAAAACTTATGAAGAGATCACTCTTGCCAACATCAGGGGGAGTTTTACGTGACTGCACTCTTTTTCCCTTATCTTGGTTTTTATCCCACTGGGTTTTTCCAAGTAAGGTTTTTAACGAGGTAGCATAAACACGTAATGAGTATCCCAAGGGGGAGTGTTATGAATATAATGTGGTATACTCATTAGGGTCAACATTTGTGGTCATTGTTTTTACATTAGAGTAACTTAGTCAATATATTAGGTTAATGTATTGACATTAGAGAAGTTAGATCCACATTTTATGGATCTTGCCTCCTCCCCTTTTTGCTATAAAAGGGGTGCAAATACAATGAGAAAAACACAACTTAAGCTTTCATTCTTACTCATCCTAAAAGGCTCTCCCTTATCCCTCTCACAAACAATATTGTATTAAGTGTTTTGTTAAGGTTTTGAAGTTATTTTACAACAGAAACCAGTGTTATTAAAACCGGACCGGTCATCGAACCGGTCAAGTCACAGGGTCGATGGGTCAGTGGTTCAACCGGGTCGAACCGGTTTGACCCGCACGAATAAAAAATAATAAAATAATAAATATATATATATATGCATATTTAATTATTTATTTACCTGTTTTGTAACCTGATAAAATTTAACCTGTATACAATACTATAGTTTTTAACAAACAAATTTAGAATTCGAATATCACACATTAATAAGAAAGTAGCAAAACAACAATTACAATTTTAGTCTCAAATCGCAATAACATTGAAAAGTTATACCAAAAGATAAAAGTTTAAAAAGGAAAATAGATATGGTTGTGAACTTCAGGCTCAGCTAAGTTGCTTGGATTTTGATTCGCCTCTCCAATGGTGTTATCATGTGCTTCTTCATCCTCATTTTCATCCTCATTGTCATCCAAATTCATTTCCCCTATGACAATAGTATACATGTCAACTAAAGTCACAATAATAATATCAATCAATATGGTTATAATCATTGGTAAACAAAGAAACATACCGGTATCATCCGAAACAGGTTGTATAGTCATACTTGAAAGATCATTGCGTAAAGCATCCACCTCTTCATTAGTTAAGTATGGTGGTGACTCCTCCATCACCCAATCCGAATGGTCATCAAGTGTTTCAATATTGATTGGGTCATAATTTTGATGCCTTAGTTGTTTCCTGCAATTTATAGTTCACAAGCAATTACATTAATATAATATGTATACATAAATGCAGAAGTAAACAAGCAGTTAACATGGATTATATTGTTACCTTTGCTGCAGCCTTAAGTTATAACGAACGTACACAAGATCATTAAGTTTTTGATGCTCTAGTCGATTGCGCTTTTTTGAATGAATGTGCTCAAAAACACTCCAATTCCGTTCACAACCCGATGAACTACATGTTTGGCTCAGAATACGAATGGCCAACTTTTGCAAATTTGGAGCATCACATCCATAAGATTCCCACCATTGATCTGGAATATTTCATACATCCAAAAGGCAAAAACATCATTCACAGCAATAGAAAAGTTTAATATGAGCATACTGACATAGCAATAGAACATCATTCACATTTCAGTTTTCACAGCAATAGAACATCATTCACAGCAAATAAAGAACATCATTCAAAATAAGGAACATCATTCACATTTCAATTTTCACAATCATTCACTGATTCACAATCATATCAATTTGTATACATCATTACACCCTTCACTGATTCAATGTATTCACATCAATTTGTATACATCATTCACAACATTCACACCATTCACAATCACAGCAATTTGTATAGAATAGAATAAAGAATGATTGTGAATGAAAGGTAAACTGATTTACCTGGCATCACCGTATTTCGATCATGAATTGCAGTTTGCCTTCCAAAATCACCTTCCGCATTTTTGAATAATCTCATCTCACTTGTCAACTTAGACTGCAAATCAATATCTCCATGAGAATACCTTTCAATGACATCCAAAAGGCCAGATATGGTGTTTCGGTGCTTATCGAACTCATCATTGTTGAACTGGATAGCTGGATTTAGCCAGTAACCCGCGGAGTGAAGATTTTTTCGAAGCTGTAAATCCCAACGTCTATCCAAGATTTCCAAGTAAGGCTCTACTTTCTTCTTGTTCCTTCTAAACCTATACAACATCTCCTCTCTAGCTTTGTATATAGCTCTGTAGAGAAAACTCATTGCGGGTTTATCTTCACTATCAACAATGCGTAGCACACACACACAAGTGGCTCAGTAAGTCTCACAATATCACCACACTGTTTCCAGAAAGAAGAATCCAAGACTTGATCCACAAACTTTTTTGCCTTAGTATCTTTAGCATAAGCAGAGGTTGTCCATTCTCTTGATGTTACCATTCCTCTCAATGCGTCCTTTTGACCCAATATACTTTGCAATGCAATAAAATTAGTGGCAAAGCGGGTAGGGGCTGGACGGAGTATTTCTCTTCCACCTGTGTGTTGCCTCATCAAATGTAGTGCATAACAATGATTGTATATGTATTTGGTAATCTTGGATGCATGAGTCACAGCCTCACTTACTTCCTCCAACTTTCCGATGTCCTGGAACATCAAATTAATACAGTGTGCTGCACAAGGAGACCAAAACAACTTCGGAAACTCAGCTTCTAGTAATCTACCGGCAGCAACATAATTTGCAGCATTATCTGTTACAATATGGACAATATTTTCAGCACCAACATATAATATCACCTCCTTAAAAAGCTTGTGTAGCATTGTTGCAGTTTTTGAGACATCTGAAGCATCAACAGATTTCAGAAAAATAGTCCCTTTAGGACAATAAACCAGAAAGTTGATAAGACTTCGTCTAGAACGATCTGTCCACCCATCTGCCATGAGAGTGCATCCAGTGTTCTTCCAAATATTACGGTAACTATCAACAAGCTTGTTTACCTCACCGACCCAGTGATTCAATAAATGTCCACGAACTCTATAAAAATTTGGAGCTTTGTAACCGGCACCCATGCTAGAAATAGCATCAATCATAGGTTGAAAATATGTAGAATTGACCGCATTAAAAGGCACCGAAGCATCAATCATCCATTTTGAGATGGCAATATCACACTTTTCCATCACTTCTTTACTCTGCATAACACTTTTAATTATTGGCTGAGCTCCAGCAATTGTTCTAGGCATGAAGTAGTTACTAATATGAGGATCACTCTTCTTTCCCTTTCCCTTTTGACTTCTGCTAGGTGTGGCCAATGCTTGCTCATGAATTGGATAACTATCCTCATACTCTTCTTCTACCCTCCTCTTTTTACTCCTTACTGCATCAATACTTTGTCTCATCTGGTGTTGAATATCTGCAGACACTTTCTTACATTGTTCAACCTGCCCTTTTTCTCCGGCCAAGTGACACTTAACCTATTAATTCCACCTCCTCTAATAATCTTGTTGCAATGTATACATAACAAAGCTATTTTCCCAGCATCTTCAAGAAGCTGCTTGCAATGTCCCCAAGCAGGATCAGTTTTTGATCTAAACGCTTTCGGATTAGATGATGCTTCTTCTGATGAGGGCTGTGATTCGTGTTCCGTAGGCGTAGACATTTGTAACTGAAAAAAAATAAAGACAGTGAAGATGAGGTGCTGGACAAACAGTAAATTCGTTTTCAACTACAGATTTCAGACAGTGAAGATGATGTGTTGGACAAACATTTGTAAGCGAACGGAGATTACTCCAAACTCGTCTTCAACTACAGATTTCAGACAAACAGAAAATTCGTACATGAGGTGCTGGACAAACAGAAAATTCGTTGCAATTTGTACCTGAAGTGCGCCAGAGGCCAGACCTTCGCCGCTCGCCGCTCGGGGTCGGGATAAGACTTCGCCAGTCGCCGCTCGCCAGTCGCCAGTCGCCGGTCGCCGCTCGCCAGTCGCCGGTCGCCGCTCGTGAAATTGGATGCGTTTCGTGAAATTGGAATTGAGGTTTAGGGAGAGGGACGGGCGGACGGCTGTTTCGATTTCGTGAAATTGGATGATATGTTTTAATGTTTGTCTTTTTATTTTTTTAATTCAAGTTTAAAAAAAAACCAAACGGCTGTGTTTCGGGAAAATAACATCCACCCGGTTGACCCGGCCGGGTCACGGTTCAACCGGAAACCGGTGGTTCAACCGGTCAATAACCGGGTTAATGATAATTCCGATCCGATTTGAGAACCGGACCGGTCTGGTGACCGGTTCCCGGTCTAACCGATCGAACCGGCCGGTCCGGTCCGGTTTTAATAACACTGACAGAAACAATCATATTTATTTTGTTTGTATTAATTTTGTAGGAATGTTGATTCATTGATGATTTTTGTTTAATTAAGAACTGCCATTTGCCCCATGAATTATGCATAAGGGACGTAGCGACTATTTAAATTTATGTTGAGCTAAGTTTTCTTTTGAGGTTTGGAATATTGATGCAGCCTTTATAATTTAGGTTTTTTTGTGTGGATAAACTGCAAGTAGCAGATACAAAGGCGATACAGAGGACTTCGAAAGGTGAAAATAATTTCAGTTGAGATTAGTTCTTACAAAAGTAAGTCTGCGTGAATGGTTAAGTAGTATACCGCTCCACTTGACCTCACACCTAGGGTTACAGCAAAGCTTGTGATGTTGTTGCTGGCAACTGCTTGAATTTTTAATTGCTTGAATTTCGAACAAAAAGAAACCAGTGGATGCTAAAAAAGAATTGACCTGGCCGGCTAAAACACAAATTGCATCTTGTATAAAAAGTTTGGTTAAATCATATTTTAATTTGGCTCAAAGTAGTTAGGGCTTGAGCTCAGACTGCGTCCGTCCCTAATAGTTAGGGCCGCGCGTCCTGTGCCAGCGTTAGGTCGCCGCGTCTCGCATTGAAATTACGTTAAACTCTATGCACAGCGCGGTGACTTAATGTCAACATAGAACGCGACATCCTCTCCGCGCGCCACACATTGACGTTATGAGCAGCGTCTCTTGTAGACATTAACGTAATGTCTACTCTAGACGCGATCAGACTTAATGTTAAGTCTAGACGTGATACTCACTGAGAGAATTTCCCAACTTCGTTGATTTTATCCCGTTTTGCTTGATTCTTTTAGAACTTCAGGTTCCAATGGTTTAGAGCATGTTTCCAAGCTCAAAAACTCTAAAACTACCAACAATCCTCCCCCATTTTTGGGGGTTTCCTTTGATTCACAAAGTACCTTTGTTTTTAAGTAAAACACGCATAAACGGAAATATCGTAAACGATTGAATTTCCATGTGGTGTAGCCACTCATACAATATACCCGAAAATCATGGTGCTAGTAAATGTTTGAACAAATCAATCGATTTGGGTACTTGACGGTGACACACTGACAGAGCCTTGTCGTGAGGGAATGTGCAAAATAAATTTATAAGTCCGCTACTCGTGACTTCACTATTGGGTAGTAAAGCATTAAGTAGGGGTCGAACCCAACGGAATTAGTGGATAGTTGTTCTTTAAGGAAATTGTACAGAAATGTAAGTGCGATTGGGGTTGGTTGTGGTTTTAGTACTGAAAGTAAACTGCTGGAAAGTAAATGACTGAAAGTAAAGTGCTGAAAGTAAATTGCTGGAAAGTAAATGACTGAAAGTAAAGTGCTGAAAGTAAATTGCTGGAACAGTCGAGTTCAATATCAACCAAACAACATACTTTTGGTTTGCGGCACACTATATTTCAAGCGCAATACGTGCCAAAGTTATGTTGGATTGATGTTGAAAACGTCTGTAGTAAGCGGAAAGTAAATAACTGAAAGTAAAGTGCGGAAATGTAAAGTACTGAAAAGTAAAGTGCGTAAAGTAAAGTGCGTAAAAGTAAAGTACTGAAAGTAAGTGCGTAAAGTAAAGTTAGTTGCGGAATGTAAAAGTACTGAATGTAAAGTTAGTTGCGGAATGTAAAAGTTAGTTGCAGAATGTAAAGTACTGAAAGTAAATGGTACTGAAAGTAAACAGTTGATATTGAGACTGAAAGTAAAATGACAAATGATGTTTTGATTGAGAGAAGGGTTCGGTTTTAGGGGCCTTGTATCATAGTCCGTTCATCATTGACCTCTAATGATCGTTCTAAGTGTTCAAAGATGTATCAAGGCCATTTCGAGCACTCGACTTGCCACACCGCCTAATCCTTTTCAAGACATAGAGCACTTGTTCTAGATAAGCTAATTCCTCCTTTCGAAGTATCTTAGCCTATGTGCATCAACTTGATCAATCATTTCCGATCAACCAAGTGGTGTTTAAAAGAGGTTGAACTCCATGGAAAAGCTTTGCTCTTTCGAGCCTTCACTCAACCATGTATGTTCACGAACCCCAAGGAAGTGCTTTGCTCTTTCGAGCCTCCACTCAACCATGTATGTTCTAACCTAATATATGGCACATAGAACAAGTTTGAACATAATAGAAGCACTAAGAAAAGGGCCTAAAACGTTTGCATGATACAAGCACACCCCTTCAACCGAATGAAGGGTTTAGCTACGAATATCCATAGAAGTGGATACCATAGCTAGTGCTAGAAAAGTAAATGGTTTTGAAAGCAAAGACAAGAAAAGTAAAGGTTTTGGAAAGTAAAATTCAAGAACAACAAGAATACTCAAGAACAAACAAGAGTAAACTTCAAGAACACTCAAGAATACTCAAGAACCAACAAGAGTATTCATGATCAAGAGAGAAGGTAGAGCTTTTGATATTGAAAATGCAAGTGTTTTACAAGGATTGTGGGATGGATTCTAGAGAGATTCTCTACCTAAGTTACAAGTGATGACATGAGGTGTGTTTTCAAGGGTCAAGCCCTTCTATTTATAGGCCAAAGAGGCGGCGGAGGAGAGGATATTTGTCCTCCCAACCGCCTCTAGTCCTCCCACAACTCCGGTTGGCCTTAGTTGCTCTTCGGTTGGAGTTTGGTTTTAGCCAAAGGGCAAGGCACATGGGCATGGCACATGGGCGGCTAGAGCTTGGTGAGCCAAGGGGAATGCACTTGAATTGTGGATTGGCTTGCATTAAAAACCCACAAACTTGGCTAGCAAATATCTCAAGCCAACCGATTTTGGCCTTGGTTGCTCCTCAAGTGAGCTTAGTTGGACCTCAAAGGGCAACTACTTGATTAGTTGAGGCTTGGGCAACTCCTTTGGACTTGGTTGAGGTTTTGGCAACTCCTTTGGACTTGGTTGAGGTTTGGTTTCAAACCAAAAGTTCAACCGATGTGAATAGTATAACCTAACCGGGAAATAAGTAGTTTGGTTGGACTTCGCCGGATTTTGACCGGAGTAGGGCTAAAATGACCAGAGCAAGGTGGTGGTTGGATGAGGCATGATCGGAGCATCGCCGGAGGTCGATCGGACCATGGCCGAAGCTTGGTCGGAATATGGACGGAGTTGCCGGAATTTTGGCCGGAGGTGATTGGGTGTTGGACCATGGATTTGGAATGTTGAGAAGATTCTAAGACTGATCCATGAAGGATGTTTGGCCAGATTCTGCCCGGAGCATGGTCATGGCCCGGGGTTGAAGTTTTCCTCGGGCCCTCGGTCGACCGGGCCCGGGCGCTACTCTCGGCGCGGTTCTGGTTTTCTCGGACTCGGCTCTCGGCGCTCTCGGATGTGGGTCTCGGCACGGGCGCTCAGATCTCTCGGCACGGGTGCTCGGATCTCTCGGCACGGGTGCTCGGCTTTCTCGGCACGGGCGCTCGGCTTTCTCGGCACTGGTCTCGACCAAGCGCTCGGCTCTCTCGGCACGGGCCCTGGGCGGGGACCTGGTCTTCTCGGCACTCGACACTCGGGCTCTCGAGACTTGGTTCCCGACACTCCCGGCACTTGGGCCCGGCACCTCTCGGCAGGGACCTGAGGTTCTTGGTACTGGGCCTGGGTGCCCGGCTGAGCTTTCTCGGTCCTCGACTGGGGTCCTCGGTCCCTGGTTGATTTTTCTCGGTCCCCGACTGGCCCGACTTGACTTGTAATCCATTTTTGGTTTAAGAACCCCATTTTTAGCTCGTTTCTTCTCTAAACCTCAAAATAGCCTGTACAACAAAAATGGAACTAACAAGTAAACGTTGTTAAGACAAAGTGTCTAATTTGGTGGGTTTAACTATCTTAATGAATCATATAAATATGGTCCATCACACACGCATGTGTTACTTCACAAACCGTTAAGCTAACTTGACTCTTAATGGCCTTTGAGTCCCTATCTGATCATAAACGTATTTGAGATTAAACCCGATATCTCATAAAGCGACCAGAAACTTCACGTTTATATAGGTAGATTCTCTAGTAGGTCACACCGCCCGACTGTGCTCCTACAATTAGCACTTTTTCAAAGAATCTATTAAGAAGAGTTCCTCTTCAACCTCGCACTTGTAGGTGCAGAACACATACTTGGGGATGCATTTTGTGTTCATCAATCTTCTAGGATTGGGCTTTCCACATTGAATTCAGCTCTAGCGCTAGTTGGATGTGAATTGGGTGTCCCACGACTAGAAGATATTTATACGGTTTTAGTCCCATCCCCTTCACAGAATTAAAGATCAAATCTCTAGCTAATCCCTTTGTCAAGTGATTGGCTAAATTTTGCTGTGACTTAACAAAATCCACAGATATCACTCCATGCGTAATGAGCTCTCTTACCGCACTATGTCTAACACCCAAGTGTCTAGACTTCCCATTGTATATATGGCTATATACTTTAGCCAATGTTGCAGCGCTGTCACAATGAATCGATATGGGTGATATCAGTCTCTCCCATAATGGAATTTCATGTATTATATTCTTCAACCATTCCGCTTCTTTTGAAGCTACGGCTAGAGCAATGAATTCAGATTCCATTGTTGAACTACTGATGCAAGTTTGTTTCTTAGAGGCCCATGAGATGGCACCTCCCCCAAGTAGAAACACCCATCCACTTGTAGAAGAATGATCTTCTTCATTTGAGATCCAACTTGCATCCGAATATCCTTCATTGACCGAAGGAAATTCCAAATATACAAGACCTAGGTTCATCGTTCCCTTAAGATACCGTAGTACCCTATGAACCGCTTGCCAGTGATCCACACTAGGATTACTTGTATATCGACTTAGCTTGCTCACCGCAAAAGCTATGTCTGGTCTTCTACTTGTCATCGCATACATCAAACTTCCAATGACCCTTGAATATTCAAGTTATGACACGGGGTCTCCCTTATTAGGAAGAAGGTGTTTGGAGGAATCAAAAGGAGTAACCACCGGATGGCAGTTCAAATACTTGTACTTCTTTAACACTTTGTCAATATAATGAGACTGCATCAAAGTTAAACCTCCTTCTACTTTTTCTATTCTTATACCAAGAATGACTTTCGCCTCCCCCATGTCCTTCATGGAAAATTTAGATGATAGAAATTCCTTTGTTTGATTTATGCACTCTATGTTAGTGCCAAAAATTAACATATCATCTACATATAGACAAATGATAACTCCGTTTCCAGAATTGTCAAATTTGCTATATACACATTTATCCGATTGATTTAAGATAAATCCATCGGAAAGCACCACCTCATCAAATTTTTGATGCCATTGCATCAATGCCTGTTTAAGTCCATATAGTGATTTAACAAGCTTGCATACCTTGTGCTCTTGTCCCGTTACAACGAACCCTTCCGGTTGCTTCATGTGTATATCTTCCTCTAAATCACCGTTTAGGAAAGCAGTCTTTACATCCATTTGATGTACTAGCAACTTATGTATAGACACTAAAGCAATCAACAATCTGATTGTTGAGATTCTTGCAACCGTTGCATAGGTATCAAAGTAGTCCATACCATATTTCTGTCTAAAGCCTTGAATTACCAATCTTGCTTTAAATTTATCAATGATACCATCCACTTTCATCTTGTTTCTGAAGATCCATTTATTTCCCAATAGTTTATGCCCTGGTGGTAAATCTACCAAAATCCAAGTGTTATTCCCCACTAAAGAGTCCATTTCATCATTAATGGCCTCTTTCCAAAATGATACATCTTGGAATTTCATGGCTTCATCAAATGTCTTAGGGTCATTTTCAATGACATGACAATAAAGATATTGTGAGCCAAGGTCTTCCCTAGTTCCTTCCACTAGGTACATTTGAAAATCATTACCAAATGATTTTTCTTTCCTAGCCCTTTTACTCCATCTATCTCCTGAAATTTGGGGGTCACTTGATTCTTGAACTGTACTAGGCGCAAGAATCAGATCTTTAGGCATGCTAATTGATGAAAATCTATTTTCATCAAATATGGCATCTCTTGATTCAATGATAGTATGAATCGATACGTGTTTATTAGGTTCTATAACATTGAATCTATAAGCCAATGAGTGTGGGCATATCCTATAATATGCATTCAACTCCTTTTTCTCCTAAAGTTTTAAGTTTGGGTAAAGGTAGTCTTACTTCTGCTCTATAACCCCAAACTCTAACATGTGCCAAATTTGGCTTCTTATTGTGCCAAATTTTGTAAGGAGTAAGGTTGCTTATACTATTAGGAACCCTATTTAGTAAGTAGCAAGCAGTTAACATGGCTTCTCCCCAAAATCCGTCATTTAGACCCGAGTAAGAAAGCATTGCATTAACCATCTCTTTCAAACCTCTATTTTTCCTCTCTGATACACCATTTTGTTGTGGTGTGTAGAGAGCTGTGGTTTCATGAATGATACCAACACTTTGGAAATAACTTGGATTAAAGTATTCCCCACCTCTATCAGTGCGCAACTTCTTAATAGAAGTTCCCTTTTGAAGTCCAACTTCACTCTTATAAATCTTAAATTTATCAAAAGCTTCATCTTTGGAATGCAACAAATAAACAGAGCAAAATCTAGAACAATCATCTATGTATGTAACTACATATTTCTTGTTTCCTAGAGATGGTGATGCATGAAAATCACATAAATCGCTATGTATCAAATCAAGTATATTGCTTTCTCTAGTAACCTTTAAGAATGGTTGCCTGGTAATTTTAGTAAGCATACAAGTTCTACATTTATCAATATTCATGTAGAATGAAGGAATTAAATCATGCTTTGACATGTTATGCAATCTTTTGTAGTGAACATGTCCTAAACGTGCATGCCATAGTGTAGATATATCAACATGTGAATTCATAGATTGAGTAGAAATTTCATGCTCACAATTCATGTAAAGAGAAGAAACAATTTTATTAATACTTAACTTGAACATTCCATTACACAAGTATCCTTTACCAATAAATATACCACCCTTTGGTAATACATAGTTATTGACTTCATACACTTGTCGATAACCTTGTTTATTCAAAATAGTACCTGATACAATATTTTTTCTAATATTTGGTACAAAAAAAACATTACTAAGAACAACAATTTTTCCCGAAGAGAATTCTAACTCTACTCGGCCTAGTCCTAGGATTGGGGCGGTTGACTCGTCTCCCATGTGAAGAACTCTTCCTTCACTTGTAGTGGCAAATGATTTGAACAATCCCTTGTCTCTACAAACATGTGCCATAGCACCTGAGTCAACCCACCATGAAGTCTCATCATCCTGCATAGCAAATATTTCAGAAAAGTTAGAAACATAATCTATATTAGAGTATGTATCTATCTTAGTTTCCAAACTTAAAACTAACGATTTCTGACCTTGAGATTTCTGCTCTTGGTTTTTAGTACCAAAAGCATTGCCTTGAGCCTTCTCACTCTTCCCCTTTCCTAAGCGGCAATCACGTTTGAAGTGCCCCACTTTTCCGCAAGTCCAACAAACATTTCCTTTCGAAGGATGCTTCTTGTTCGGACCTTTGCTGGCATAATCATTTGGCCTTTTCTTGCCCTTGTTCTTGTTCATCTTTTGAGAACTAGCCTCCATCACATTCACTTTAGGTGAAGTTTCATCCACTTCCATCGTGTCCTTTTCCCGAACACGAAGTTTCTATTCCATTCACAATTCCTTTGCGAGTTCCACAAGAGACATCTCTTCCTTTTTGTGCTTCAAGGTACGTCGGAAGTTCTTCCATGCTGGTGGTAATTTGTCAATTATACTTGACACCAAGATGGTCTCATCCATCTTAAATTTTTGTTGAGCAAATTACCCCAAGATACGTTGTATCTCATGGAACTGTTCCATCACAGGACGAGAATCCACCATCATGTAGTTGTTGAAATTACTCACAAGACACTTGACGCTTGAGGCGTCCTCAACCATGTATTTGGATTCAAGTGTATCCCATAACTCTTTTGCAGACTCAACATTTTGATATAAATCAAATAAAGGATCAGACATACCGTTGAGGATATGTCCTCTAGCGATGTAGTCATCGTTTTCCCACCTGCTTCGATCACAGAATGCAACCACCGGTGCGTCATCTCCAACTTCGGGGCATGGTGTAGACAGTACGTACACCACCTTCAAATTTGTTAGTAGAAAGTGCAACTTCCTCCTCCATCGCCGGAAATCAGTTCCTTCAAATTTGTCTAGCTTCTGGAACTGATGCATCATATCTCTCACGCTCGCCATCGATTAGGAGGATATTGATTTTGTTTGTAGTTTCTTGGTCGTCTTGTATCTTCACTTTTATAGCAACAAGGTTGTACAAGGTCTTCAATGGTAGCAATGAAGATTTACTTGAATGCGTCTGACTTCTGGATTATAGTAATATGGTCGCTTGGATATCAGAATGGATCGTGTTTTCGCTTTCTAAAATCAATATTTCCACCCTAATCAGAATTGCCTTAGGTTGCAGGAAACTTGAAGTGGGATAATCCAAAGAAAACACAACATGCTTAATGGTTTGAAGGGATTTGATAATCAAAGATGAGATGTTGTTTATGGTAATTGTTCGGACGTTTTTTCGATGCGCAAAACATCAGAAGTCGACTGCTATTTATAACTGTGCAATCGGACACGGACAAGAGTTGCGTCTTCTGCCGAACAGCTGCTTGCCGCGCGTCCTGTGCCAGCGTTAGGTCGCCGCGTCTCGCATTGACATTACGTTAAAGTCTATGTAGAGCGCGGTGACTTAATATCAACATAGAACGCGACATCCTCTCCGCGCGCCACACATTGACATTATGAGCCGAGTCTCGTGTAGACATTAACGTAATGTCTACTCTAGACGCGGTCAGACTTAAAGTTAAGTCTGGACGCGGTACTCACTGAGAGAATTTCCCAATTTCGTTGATTTTATCCCGTTTTGCTTGATTCTTTTAGAACTTCATGTTCCAATGGTTTAGATCATGTTTCCAAGCTCAAAAACCCTAAAATTACCAACAAAAAATCAAGTTGGGACGAGCCTATATGTACATATTTGCAAGACAATCGACTTTATATGTATTCAAATATTCATGCTCATAAGTTTAGATAATACAAGTCAAGAGCGCGGTTCCGGTATAAATCGACTTTATTTTTATAAACCGTAAACCGCCTTAAAAGGTGACACATGTGGCATATCAGTCGAAATTTCATAATAGTTTACGGAGGGGTAATATAGTATTTTCGTAATTAATTTTAATTTAATTTAGTCCTACAAAGGCTGGGAGTGTACCCATTTTCGAATCAAGCGTGATTACTTTTGAAAAACAAATAACCAAAATATTACTTGACATTATATAGTAAAATATTTCAAATTGTTCACATATTCCCCATAATATTCAAACTTAAAGCTAAATTTTCAGACTTAAACATAAATGTTCAAACTTAAAAACTAAATTTTCAGAGTTAAAACTATATAAATGTTCAACATTAACACTTTTGATATATATAAATGCAATTTCCTTGTAGCATCATGTTATGAGTTGGTGTTGAAATCAGCCAAGCGATTATCATAACTGGTAGGGCAAATGCATTGGTGTTAAACCATATAGATACTTGAAAGATGGTGGTCGACGCCATCAAAAAAAAAAGATGGTGGTCGACAAACACAAACAAGGGGAAAAATCAGTATTCTTGTTGGCTGAATTTCCAAGCGAAGTTAATATTGAGCGGCCAGCCCACATGGAGAATACAAATCGTTTTTTATTTCAATGTAATTAATGCAATAATTGGCAGAATGGAGTGAAATAATAATGGTCGAGCTCTTGATCTTATAATAATGAGGCCGACAGTTTTGTCTCACACTATTTTGTGGGGAAGGTTTGTGTGTACTCATATTATTGTTAAATTTTGCTAGATTATATATATTTAACTAGTAGGTCATTCTATTAAGGGTGGTGGCATGATGGGGAAAGAGTTACATACAATAACTTACATCCCGGGCTCAAGTCTTGGGGATATCATTTTTCTCACAAAATTTTCTCTTCCTTTTCCTTTCCCTCTTCTCCCGCCTCGCGCGTGGATGCTTCCTACGTCCCTCGTGGATGTTTTCCTCTTCACATCTCGCGCGTGATGCTTCTTCCGGCCGTCCAGATGGACATGTCGTGTTCTACAACGGTAAAGGTGCCCAAGGTGGCCTGAGCTCCAAGTGTCGAGAATGTACCGATGTTGATTTGGGGTAGATGTGCGGATCCATGAATGGTAAAGGTGCCGAACCCGGTCTGTGCTTCAGAAGTGAAGAAATGTACCCTATGATTACGGATCCGGTCAAGATGTCTTACTAGAGCTTCAGATATCAATATATATATACTTGATGATAATGCGTTATATGCTTTGTATTGTTCCTAGTTGTTATACCCCATTATATATAAAAACTAGTAGGCCATGCTACCAATTAGGGTGTGACCTAGTATTAGTACTCTTATCGTGCATCCACAAGGAGGGTTCAAGCCCAACCCTTGGCATTTTCCTCCCACAATTTTGTGTGGGTTTTCCTAGTCCCACCTTATGGTGTGGCCCTCTTCCTCCATCCTTGCGGATGTTTTCCTATATTTTCCTCTTTCCTTTCCTTTCCTCTCCCTCATCCCTTGCGGACGCTTGCAGGTGTTATGCACAATCCCCCTCGTGGAGATGTGCTGGCATGTGCTTCGATGCTAAGCCCTTACCATGGAGGTGTGTCAACTCGTGAGTTCAAAAGTTAGAGGTGCTAGTTGGCCTGTGCTTCCACTAGTACAGAAGAGAGAAAAGACAGCGCTTCATTTGACCATAAGACAGTGCTTCACCAAGCGATGTCTATTCGACTGCTGTCTTGTGTCGGGACTTTAGACATTGCTTCTCTAATAAGCGATATCTAAAGTCCTCACATTAGACATCGCTTATATCTCCGTAAGCGCTGTTATAGGTCCGACAATAGATAGTGTTTAGTGACGAAGCGCTATCTACAAGCTTATTTAAGACAGCGCTTTAAAACGAAGCGCTGTCTACAGTGTAACTTAAGACAACGCTTTACTGTAAATTGCTGTCTAAAGTTACACTATAGACGGCGCTTGTTCCGGGAAGCGTTGTCTATAAGTTGAAAAATATATATGACAAATTGGATTGACTCAAATCAAATCCCCCATGCACGATACATTTCAAACAAAACACATATTGCAAAAAAACCATTTTGTTGAACATCAAATTACATTCATTTGCTCAATATTATACAACATGTTTGCATTCATACATATGTCCAAATATATCGATACTTGACATGTTTGTCTTACAAACAACATTTGAGCAATAATACAATACATGACTTCATGTTTATACCTGATGATATACTTGCCGCACGTAAGTAATCAATTCAGTTGCAAAGTCGTCCCTCATATCATCTAGCACATTGTCATCATGGGAATGTCGTCCTCTAGGGAAACACTGAAAAAACTTCATTTGTTAGAAAGTTTATGGACACCTCAATTAATTGGTTATGATCAATCAAGTCTCGGAATACACTTACTTGTATTATGTAATCCTCAAGCGATCCATTGGTAGCTTGAACGTACTTGATTATGTCACGAATGGATTGCATGACATAATAGCCATATATTTCACTCGGTATGGGCTGTTTCGGGCACTGAAAATGTAATTGAGTTATAATCACACAAAACATATTAACTATGAAATATAAAATTTCAAAACAATTGTTATGCCAATAGTGTCACAGTCTTCCACTCTATTTCTGAATGATGGATGTTAAAGTACATACTCATGCTCCTACAACATTAACGTAATATCAACAAGATGTAGCACGTGTAGTAATGATAAATAAAAGTGGACTAGCATAGTTCTTACGTGTTCACAAAGTTTGTTGCATCAGGCACCGATTGTCTACCCATCGGATCAAGCCATAGAACCACTCGCTTCGCAGGGAATATGACAGCTAACATCTTTTTTTATTTTTTTTATTTTTATTTTTTTATATGACAGCTAACATCCAATGCCACCTAACAAACAATTTACACATTAGTACAACATGCATTTCATGCAAAATCAACACACAATAAACAAATAAGTATTCACTTACTGTCTGACATTGACGTAGGGAAGGAAGTAGCAAAAATTACGAGGATAGTCGATCATTCTCAGTCTCCTCTGGAAGAACTCCACCCTTACTTCGAAGTCCTCAGACAGGGTTATATAACTCGGTCTAAAGAATCCAAATCGAATGCCTGGTGGGATCTTATCGTGGATAAATCTGCGGGCATATGATTAAGTTAGTAAATTTTTTTGAACTTAAGAACCATTTAATAATGGAATCAATAATTACCTTATGTAAACTTCAGCTGTAGATGAACCCAAAGCTTTCAACCCGGTGAACTCCAGAATACAATCCTTGTTCAAATCAATATAGCAATCCTCACCGAACACCTCACTACTGATGTACATAGAGTACAAAGTTGATTTAAAATCATGCTAGCGTGCTCGTACAGAAAGCGGCAGTGCATTGACATTCTCCTCGTGTTATTTTCGCTAAAACTACTGTGTTACAGTTTTAAAAATCTGAACTCATCATATCCCTATGCAAAATAAAATTGTCGATCAAACGAGTAAATATAACAAATGAGAGTTGTTTAGTGTGATAATACTGAATGTACATACTTACCTTTTCATCAATGTCTACGAGCCATTTCAGCCAACCCACAAATGCACGCACTGCATCCGATACGCTCTCCATTTCCCCGCAATTCTCTGGCAGCTCTGCCGATGGTTCGATAGCATCGTCTTTAACCACCTTCACCATCGCATCATCCAACTCATGATAGTGAACATATCGGTCTGCCATAACGCTTCCAAATGCAATGATTTGCCTACGCACATACAAGCCTCCTTCTACGTGCAGTATGCATTTCTTCCCAACCTGATATTGTCAAACAAAATTATATTAATACAATATACTTGAAGTAAATACCAAATTATATTAATACAATAAATTGCACTTTCTTCATAATTTTAAATGACTGCATAATACCTCGGGTATACTGATAAGCCGTGTTTACGCGACTTATTAAGTCAACAATTCCCACGAATTGGCATTCAAGGTCATATGAACAGTTGCTTGCTAATGTATTCTTGCATTACAGGTACATTCGAGGACTTATGAGGAATCGTGCGCAAAAGATGGCATTTATGCCTAAAAATCACCAGTTGGAGTTCTGGCCGGTCGGGGCCTCATTTGGCTCGCACCGTGTCCGAAAGAGACCGAGTGTGCCTCGTCGGGCACTCGGAAGGGCCTTCCGAAGAAGTACCGCTCAGCATCAACGTTCCACGCCGAGAAGTGCCGAGCCAGGCCGAAGCGTGCCTCGCTGCGTGCCGCGCCTTCCGTCCGAGAAATGCCGAGAGCGCTCTGCGCTGATTGTCGAGCCGAGCCTCGACGTGTGCCTGCCTACTACTCGAAGAGTTCCGAAGCGCTTCGCGCTAAATTGCCGAACTGGGCCGCACCGCGCTCCGCGCACATCGTCAGGCTCCTCGCGCGCATTCACCCGGGCCAAGACCTGGCCCTGTGCCTAGTCTGCGCTGAGAATCTTCGACCAAAGACCAGCCACCATCCGACCTTCGCCCAAGTCAAGGCCGGTCAAGCGCGTCAACGTCAATGGTCAATGGTCAACGTCCCCCGCGTTTCTCGGCTCGTCTTTCGAGGCGTGACATCACTCCCCATGTGCTTCTTCCAAGGCAAAAGTCGAATCCGCCAAGTTCCCCAAGGCCAATGAAGGAATCCTATGTTCGAATAGGGATTGCCACTCCGCTTATGCCAAGCAACTTGGGCTTCAAGTTTGGCATATTCCTTAACAAAGTCCTATATAAAGACCACTTCATTCCCTTTGGGAAATGTACCCTCATTCCGAAAATCTAGAAACATTCTCTCTAAATTCAAGGGCGATTATTCCTTTTGCACATCTCTCTTTCTACTCCTTCTTGTATTACGTTTCCATTTTTTTATGCAAAGCTATTGTATTCACCCCATGAATACTAGTAGCTAAATCCCTCGATCTAGTTGTGGGTTCGTTATTGCAATCATGTTTTGAGGCATCGCACTTAATTATTCTATCTCATTACTAGTCCTGGTGCTTAATCCATGGGTCGAGAGCTACGCTAAGTGGATATCTAGCCACAAAATTTAGCGAAGGCTCGAGACCCTATAGTTATCATCTACCGGATGCTAGTCGCAATGGTAGATAGTAACACTTAGGCCAAGTGGATTCGTTTGGGGCAAGGTTTCGAAGTACTACCTAGTCGGAGTACGTAGATGTGACCTAGTCGGCACGACTCGAAACCCCTAGACAATTTCCACTCGACCTAAGGAAGGACTAGGACCGGCGCTTCCATCAACTTGCGTTCGATGAGCCACCTTAGCCGGGGCTCAAGAACATGACCTAGTCGGCGTGTTACGAACCAACGCGAGGGAAGCCAAGGTCAAGGGCGCGTTCCTTAGCCGGAACGTCGCACCATGAGATAGATCTATGCATTTTATGCCAAGGATAAACATGTAGCAAGGAACCCACGACTAGATATCTCTCATATTGCAATTTATTCACGTACTTGTCATTTATTTTTACAAGAACCCCAAACCCCCAACTGTTTATTTTCATTTTGTGCTTACAAGCAGATTGAACCAGTTCCTCGCCATTGTTGCCCAGATATCCAAGAGGTTCACACCTCATAGGGAGCTAACTCTCCTTCCACGCACATTTGAGTGTGATTTGATGATCCGAGCAGATTCTGGTGGGAAACTGTTCTTGCTCTCACAAAACCAACGAGTAACCAAGCTAATTCCCTTGGGTTCAACCCTTACTTACCGCTCTACTATTTTTAGTGAGCCAAAAGCGAGGAGTTATAAATATCAATTTGCAAGGTCCTAACGACGCCTTGTCATATATCTTCGAAGGGGTCTGGATCGGAACCACTGTGATGGCTTTGAAGCGTAGGTGCTGCAAACTTACGGTGGGGCGTGTGTTGGACGAAGAAGACTACTTCCCGAATACCTTTGTCCAACCTACCAAACTCCCGACCGCCCGTGTGCGTCCAGGGTACTCGTCCTTCCCTGTGGCCTCCGTCAATATATCTCTTTGAACCTGGGAAGTAAATTGTCCCTGACTGGCCTGCTCTTGCAATTCATCATGTTATCAATCATTTTACGTTCAGCATAATCACACAGAGTTAGGGTATTATTTATTATTTTACTGTAAACAAACAACTTATAATTTTTTCCGCCACCTCCCTCATAGAGTCACTCACATACTCTTTAGTCCTCCTTTTGTGAACCCTCTTCCATACCTCATGCCTCTCAACGTGGATGACAGGGTCATCCCCCGGAGCTATTAAATCCTGAGCCTCCATCTCGGCTTTCTTTTCCACGAGAAGATTCACCCTCACCTTCTTATACCCGCTTCGAGACAATGTATACTGGTAGGGGTTCGATTTTGCTCGAGCAATGTTCTTCTCCCTAATTTGTAGTGCCTCGGGAGTCGATCGATGTTCCAGAAATGTCTTCCAATGATCCAGATCAATGAAAGACTACATCTCTCTGGGGTCCTCTCCTTGTTTCTTCCCAAAGATGTACTGATTCGCGAGTTCACTCTTGAAGTTTCTCCACATGATACCGGCAGCTCGCATCTCCGTCGCCTTCAAATTACTAGTTAAAGCATTTTGGGGCACATCAAATAATGTTTGTAGAAAAAACAACGGTGTTTATAATTGAATAAATGAGGAAAGTAACAATCGTGGTACAATTGAAAACATACCATCGTCTCATCCCACACCAGATCCCTAAGCTCCTTAGGTATTATGACCTTCCAGTTATCATATGTAATCGTCACTCGGGATTTAGCAACAATACCTGCAATTACACAATACATCATTTATTTAAGATCTAAAAATTTTGTGAATCAATAGTTAAATAAATAAAAGTGAACCATTAGAAATGTAGCTTCTACATGATGTCCCTACTTCACCGACAATAGTTCCATCTGGCTCTATCGTGACCGACTCCTTAGTGCCATCCTTATGCTTCTTGATTAATTTGTTCATATAGCTTGACCCCCTTGTCTTACGAGATGATGAAGAGCCGCCCTCCTCGGTACCTGAGTGAACGATCGTCCTGCAATTAAACAACAAATGCATAAGATTCACATTCTAAAATAATATAAACAATTTCATAACATACACAAAATAATACGACTACACTATTAATTCAAATAAATAACCATATGCTTATTAATTTAAAATACGACTACACTATTATATTACATGAAATATTACAAATCTTACACTAAGTTTGTTTTCAATCCATATGCCTTCGTTATGGTCATGTTTTAGTTGTATGTCCTCATCAATCTCAGTATTCTCGACCTCAACGGGAACCGTAGTACACACAGAAATGCAATCCTCTGCCAAATCATAGGTATTATTCGAACCAGTTGGGCAATTCACTAATTGTTGTTTTCCATGCACGACAATAAACTGATGATTGGCTGAAGGGTCCTCCACTTAAAACACTTGTCTATCTTGGGAGGCCATTATAAATAGCTCATCCTTATAACCTTCCCATCAAAATCAACAATTGTCATTCCAAAAGCATCCACTCGTACAGTAGAATTGTTAACCCATTTACATTTAAATACAGGCATACGAAAGTTTGCGTAATCCAATTCCCATATTATTTCAACAACTCCTTAGTAGTTAATAGAAACTTGTACTGGATTTCTATCTCTAGAGCTAGACACATGCGTAGTTTCAGCTAATAATGTAACACCGCTGTTCTGGACAACGCTACGGTCATCCTGACTTTTGGTGTAGAAACAAAAACCATTGATGTCATATGCCCTATATGAATGAACATTAGGGCAAGGTCCAACACTTAGCCACCTAATCAAATCGTCGTTGTCACTGCTCGTGTCAGTGCAATCATCTGCGACCCCATTTGTCCTCAACTAAGAAACAAACGATTTCTGGTGTTCTTTCTGCACCCACGGCTCGGGTTTACCTCAGTATCTATTACGTAGCATTGTCAAATGACGCTCAATGAATGAGTGATCTCTGGTATATGTTGCAGCACATAGAAATGGCCATATTTAACTCTTTCAATGGCACGGTCATGATTCTATCACCTATTGTGCCTTTACATTGAAAATGATCAAAATGACGCGGCCGTGGTATACCAACGGGGCTAGTATTTCCCAAATAGTTGGTGCAAAATTCGATTGCTTCTTCTGCAATATAGCCTTCAACTATAAAACCCTCGGACCGATTTTTGTTTCTCACGTAATCATTTATGATCTTCATGTATCGCTCAAAAGGATACATCCATCTCATGTGAACCGGTACAAGGATCTTAACCTCACGAACCAGATGAACGGTAAGATGCACCATTATATCAAAGAATGAGATTGGAAAGTACATCTCAAGCTGACACAGGGTAACCACTATCTGGTCTTGAAGAGTATCGAGTTCCATCAGATCAATAACCTTAGCACATAACGCTTGATTCATGTTCAAATTCGAGGTGGTGCCTTTGTGCGGCCTGTGCTTCAAATTGACTAGTAATATATGTGTACCCAAGAAATGTGATGTATGTGATTTATTCCTTGTAACGTTCGATGTAAACCCATAGTAAAAAACCTAGTAGCCCATGCTTATATATCCGTATTTTTATTAACATTTGTCTACTTTATAAAGTAGGGAAAATTACAAAAAGACTACCTGGACTGTCAGGCAATTTCAAATCGCGGCCTGGACTATTTCAATTTTAAATTTAGTATTTTTGAACCAAATTGCAAACAATAAACTAATGCCTGGACTATTTCAATTTTCAATTTAGTGTTTTTGAACCAAATTGCAAACGATAAACTAACGTTGTTAATTAACACCATTTACAATTATTATCTATTTTTAAAATAGAAAAATTTTGTAGGGTTTCAAATACAATTGATTACCATCCTCGGTCACGAGAAAATTCAATCTCATCCACAATTGGAAGACATGCCCTCGCCCTCGACACCAGATGAAAATGGACAGTTTCCGATTATAATCAAGCAGGTCAACAACTCCCTCTACTCCTCCTTCGCTCAAACCACGGCCATTGCAACATCCTTATCACCAGAGTTTCAATACAGCTCGACGACCTATGGTACATCCTCTCTAGACTTCTCGAGTGAGGATGATGATGTTGAAGGTTCAAGCCATGAATTAACATACTTTTTGATACAGAATACAACCTTAATCGTGAGGATTTATTTTGTGATGATGGGGACCGTCTTGTGTCGTTAGATGAACAATTTAGCTTGTTAAAGCTAGTCAATAAAATTTTCTTAGTCACCGTCAATATTTTCATACATTTTGTAAAGAGGATGTGTTACGTAACTATTACACAATATTAAATTAGATGGGGCTTTTTTTTAAAGAAAACATTATAACGGTGTTAGTTTGTTGTTTGCAATTTGGTCCAAAAACACTAAATTTAAAATTGAAATAGTTCAGGCCGCGATTTGAAATCGCGCGACAGTCCAGGTAGTCTTTTTGTAATTTTACCTATAAAGTAATACGGGACATTTCTACAATTAATATGTACTTAAAAGTTTATCTCTCAATTTGAAAAATATCACTTCACTACTACAGAAAACACTTTAGACAGCGCTTTTCTTAGACAATAGACATCGCTTCTACAAGTGCTGTCCATTCGACCGCTGTGTATTGTCCGGACAATGGACAACGCTTTTAAAAAAGTGAAAAGCGCTGTCTATCATCTGGATAATACACAGCACTTGTTAGAAAGCGCTATCTATTGTCTGGACAATAAACATAATTCTGTGATATGTTTTACACCTCTTAGCTACCATAACACATTTACTTAAATTTTGAACATCCAAAAAAACATCTTTATTCAATTAAATTGGATAGAAGGATAGTGTGGTGCACCTTTACAACTTTATGTGTAACAGAAAGAAAAACATAGAAAAAAATACTAAAAAAAGTCCTGGCTTAGTTGATGATGTTTTTGAGTTTCCCAGTCCAGCAACTTCTTTTCAAAGCAGCAACCTAAAAGCTTGTTGTCTATATTTTCTCAACGCAATAACCTACACGCTTATTGGAATAACAGAAATTGTTAGGCATTATACTCGGAACAATTCCAGGAAAATGAAAGAGTACACAGAAAAGACGTGGAATTTACCCATTAGTTCTCATGCCTGAAAGTTCACATTAAGAATAAAAAATGAAAGCTGAAATACTTCTGTCTGTTCAAGCTACTCTTCAAGAGAGTGTTCAGACTGATCTTGAACACTTCAGCAGACAGTATCTTGGACAGTATATAAAGGAGACACATAGTGTACTTCCCAGTTCGGCAACAGCCTACTCCGGGGGGCTTCCCACGCCCTAAAGGGATATAAATCTTTATTGAATAGTGTAGAGCTATACGTGGACTTACACTTACAATCTCCCGAACGAAGATGCCTAGCCTCTCTCACTACTTCACTCAGATTTATGATCTCGGCTCCCCCTCGATCCACTTCGTCCGAAACTCCCTTCCGAACTTGCTCGATCTTCTCCCGAAGGTTGGTAGCTTTCTCCCGAAAGCCAGCAGTGGTCACTAGTGTGTGCAGCGGTAAGTTCAATCACGAACAGTCTGAATAGCACACTGAACAGACTGTAGCAGCGCCAGTGATATTCCAATGGGGAATGCTCAACCGGCCGTCGCTCTTCTTCTCCAGTCTCACGAACAAAACTCTCGTGTGTAATTCTCTCAAAAAGCGATCATATTCTTGATGCCCTATCATTCTTTTTATAGGCTTCGGGAATACAGATCCAATCGAAATATCCTGTCAAATATTTCAAAGATGTTCCTAAATATTTGATGAATATTCAGTCCGTATCCAATCTTCGAAGATTACTTCCGCGCCAAGCCATCCGATATTCTCTCAACCAATCTGTAGTTTGAATATCTGATCTTCTGTGATGACTTGTCGATTTATTCCAGTCAGATAATCTCGTAGATCTTCTGGATACGCAAATCTTCATGCATCTGTTGTACGCTATACTTCAGCTCCAGTATGCGGTTGAACTCTTCTTGAACTATTGCTAGAAGTATCTAAAGACGTTTTGCCAAAGACATGCCATTCATGGGAACATCAATCTCCCCCTTGGCATTTTGGCAAAACCAAATCTGCTAGATCTATCTATCTATCTATCTAGGCTTTAGACACACTTGAGGGAGCAAAAATTAGTCACCTCTCAAAATACTCCCCCTTTTTGCCACAAACTGGCAAGGGGTCCAATCGAGTTCGAGCAGAAAAAATGAGATGTGCCAGAACAAGCACTAAACAGTACGAACAACAGAAAGAAAAACAGAGTTCAGAGAGTTTTCAGTCATGGACCTTTAAGACGATGACAAATCATCAGAATCACCATCAGTTTCCGCAGCATCATCTTCATCTTTGCTCGGGTAGCGTAGTGCACGGGCCATGTTGTTGATGCGTTTGCGTTGCTCCTTGTCAGCTGTGATGATGATATCCATTTCCTTTATCAGCTTGTTCCTCTCATCACAAGTCATCCTAGCTCCCCCTCTCCTTGATGACTCTGGGAAGTCCTTCCATTTCTGTCCCGGCTCCTTCAGATCGTTTACATGTCGGCCTTTGAAGAGCTTATGATCTACGGTGAATTTCTATGGGGCCTTGGAAAGATGATCATTTGGAGTCTTTAGTTCTGGAGCCTTGTAGATAATTAATTCATATATGAGAGATGGGAAACAAATCTGGTGGAGAGATCGGCTTGACGTTGCATGTTCAGCTATCTGTTTGAACATAACCTGCCCAGATTGAAGATCATCTTGTTCCCAATCTGATATATCAGTTGAGCCACTTCTCTGCTGACCGTAGAGCGGTGTGAGGAGGGCTTCCAGTTGAACACTGCGATGAAGAAAAGCATTGAGTAGAACGTTGTCAGGTCAGCTGTAGGAATGACAGTCTCTGGCCATCAAGGGAACGAACCCGCAGTAATAGTGTCTACAATCTTGTCGAAATCTGGTTCCTCCTCATCTACTGCAGGATCATCCATGGAGAAATAGACATTGATGAGATCCGGATCAAGTTCACTCTCTTGCCTCGAACGTAGACCACTCCATAGTCTTTGTCTCTGACCACACCAAACTGTGGAGGGAGTTTCGCAATCGCCTCTCGAACCAGCTGTTCGTTGAAAGGTCTGCTCCTTGTCAGTGTCCAGATCAGGTCCGATTGTTTCAGGACCTGGACTACTTTCTTCCCTTTGTAGCGTGACTCATCAAGAAGTCTTTCTGAGATTATCTTTCTTTGCTGGACTGACCTCCACTACTTTGCAGCATCCTTGTTCACGAACCAGATGCCATTCTTTATGATGCCGGCTGGGGGATCTTTTGTGACAGGTGCTAGGACTTCACGTTTTCTCTTTTTGGTTGCATTGGCTCCCCCTGCAACCTGACTTGACTCTGCATCCCAGGCAAAGTCCTTTTTGATAGGACTTTCAACAGTAACCTTCTTCTTTCCTTTGTCCTTCTTGGACTTTTTGAGCTTAGCAAGTGGAATGGGATCCTGAGCATCATCCGATGGGATGTCTGACTTGGGGACCGCCTGAACAGCTTCCTCCATCTCTGCGTCTGAAACAACTGGGAGAACCACCACCACACGGGCTTCTGATTCTTCCCTCACTTTATTACGTACACCACCTTGAACATTGTCTGAAACTCCAGTTGACTCTTCCACTGATACTGGCTCTGGGACAAAGAACTCTTGGGGCTGGGCTATCTCAACTCTTTGCTGACTTCCTGAGATAACACCTACTGGCACACCTGCCTCCTCCGCAGCTTGTGATTTGTTGATAGGTGTAGATTCTTCAAACCCTAAAGCCCGAGCTCCTGAAGACTGATCTGGTCTCGGTTCTACTGACACTGAAGCGTCCTCCTCTTGAAAATCTTTAACTACATCATCAATGTCCTTGTAAATACTGTCCAGTTCTTCATCCTTCTCGGATGGAACAGCCTTTTCAGACACATCATCATGGTGCTTAGCTTGTTGCTCACGACCTGATCCCTAATTCTTCTCATCTGAACCATTTTCAGACCCTTCATCTAGGACCACCTTCCTTTTGCTGGAAGACTCAAGGAGCTGTTCAGTTTCTGAATCTGACATAGCAACCAGCTGTCCTTTTACAGCGCTAATCCTAGCAAGATACTTTCTTGGAGAATCTATTCGTCGACCCACAACTTTCCTGCGGAGTCCGCACGTATCCTGATGCATGAATCTTCTCCCTCCATACTCTTGAACCAATGGAAACCTTAGACACAGGCTTGCTTGGTTCACCTTCTTTCACAACTCCGACACCATCCTTACTAACATCAGCCCTACTGTCTTCTCCAATCTTATCACCCACAACAACCGTATCTTTCACATGTAAGGGAATAGTAACTAGAGCTTTAGGGCTAGAGATTACCTTAGATTGAGACATAATCGGCGATGGAACTGGTCTTGTTGATGTCGAACTAGCATCAATTGGTTTAGGAGTCCCCTCCAAAGATTGCGAGGGCACCATCTTCTGCTTCGCAGCAGGTTCTGGTCCTTTATGATCCACCGCACTAGATATAGGGTTTTTTCCAACTACTCCTTCATCTGTTACTTTGATAGCTGGCATTGTTGCAGTTCCGTCATCTAAAGGTGACGCCTTTTTCTCCTTTGGTATCTTCGAAGAGAGGTTTTCCTTGGTTTTTGGTTTCTTTGATTTCGGGATTTGAGGTTTTCCTTTCACCACCTTGACTGCCTGTTTTGGTTCTGGTGAAGTCTTGACTGTAGTCTTGGTGGTTTTCCTTGTATTCACCATGGCTTCCGGAATGCTTGAGAGAGATTTTTTCAGAGAATGAAACCCTAGGGTTTGAGAGAGCAAGAGTAGCAGCAAACGAACAATTTGATTTTCAAATTAAGTTCAGCCCTTTCAACTTCCCAAAAGCGTCTTCGAGAATATCTCCTCTTTCCTTATAACGGCACGAAAAAAATCTTTGAAATATTTTGAAAACTTTTCAACCTCTTAATATCCACCTTCTGTTCTAGCTCCCTTCCTTAAGTGGTCAGTTCAACTGTTTTGCTGGTGTTCTGCCTTTGACTGACCACTGCCTGGAACACTTAGAGATTGATGACACATAGACCCAAGGAGGATCTGAGTGTCTCGAACTGTGTAGCATTGACAGACCGCTCGTCGTTAAAGCGATTTGTGCAAATAAATTTATAATAGTCCGCTACTTGCGACTATACTACTGGGTAGTACTTGGTAAGTAGGGGTCGAACCCAAGGGAATCAGGGGAATAGATGTTCTTTGAGGGGGTTGTCCAGCGTGAGAGCGTGTTTTAGGTCGGTTGGTTGGTTTTAAAGCTACCAGCTAAGTGATTGATTGATTGATTGTTTGGTTGGTTGGTTTTAGTACTGGAAAGTAAATTGCAGTTTATAATTAAAGAGAAATGTTCGGTTTCAGGGGCCTTGTATTATATCCTGTTTATCATTGATCCTTAGTGAATTATCTAAGTATTCAAAGATGAATCGAGGCCCTTTCGTAGTGCAAGACTTGCAACATCGTCTAAAGCAACACTTGTTCTACTTAAGACTAATTCCTCCTTTCGAAGTATCTTTGCCTTATGTGCGCACTTGATCTCCCAGTTACGTTATTGACCAAGTGGTGTTTTAGATAAGTCGAACTCCTCGATAAGCTTTGCTTGTGACAGCTTCCACTTACCGAGTATGATCACGAATTCCCACGGAAGAGCTTTGCTTGTGACAGCTTCCACTCAACCTTGGAAACTCTGACATGATATATGGCACATAGAACAAGTTTTGAATACTAAGACAAGATGCTAAGTTAATAGTCTAAAACATTTTATAATACAAGTGCGCCCCTTCTACCGAACTACTAGTTTAGCTACTATTCATCGCGCTAAACATTATAACTAAGGAAATAAAACAGTTGAATAAATACTAAAAATAATACTTACAACCGTTGAAGCGCCAAGGGAGCTATCCTTTATTTCCAAAGCCAAACTTACAATACATAACTTAGAGAGAGAAGTGAATTTTTACAAGTGAGGTGCTTCTTAAAATGAGGGGAGGAGCTCCTCCTTATATAGCCATGGGAGGAGGAGGAGATGGCCACAAGTGTCCCATGGTGATTGGAGGAGAAAATGGATGGAGGAGATGGCCAACACATGGAGGAAGGGGAGGAGGAGCAAGGAGGAGCCGCCACTTATGGAGGAGCAAAAGCCGCCGGTCATGGTGGAGGAGAGCCGCCGGTAGTCGGTGGTGGAGGAGGAGGAGGGGTGGCTTTGGCCACCTCTTGCCCAAGTGGCCGGTCACTTTGCCATGTGTGAGTTTTGTACAGTTTTGTGCAGTCTTTTCACAAAACTGTCAATGTGTTTCTTCCCCGGACTGTCTTGATTCCTCTCCTGATTCTTCTGATTAATTTGTTATGAGTGTTTCAACGTCAGGATCCTTGATATTTCTTCAGTCGGCATATGATCTTGACCTTGGATTGACTCGTAACATCTTTTCTGCTCTAAAAGCTCCTCTTTAGTGTGTATTCTCTCTAAGCTCTGAATTACCCTGCAAAAATATATCTGAACTAACAAGCAAAAGTTAAATAGACAAAATGTCTAATTAAGGGGGTTATACTGTGTTTATGATTCGTATAATTTTGGTCCATCAGATCACCCCACACTTTTAGTTGTTCATCCCGAACAATGCTATTAAAGGGCTGTACTCTAAGTTGGCTTTGAAATATGAAAATTAGACTGTGGTACTCGATCTATCCTAATTCATGCATTGCTTACTTATTACCAAATTAAACTGTGTAAATAAATAGAAGAAACTTAATACTTGTACCTCCGTGCTGAGATGCAAATTATATTGGATGTCTCGGGAGATAGCCCTGTTTAGGCTCCTAGACTGCAACCTCGGGATCGTCTCGCACTATATGGTTTTCTGGTAGCTTTCTCTAGCACGTGATTTGGTTCGGGTTTCAATGGTTTGAGTACTTTGATTTTCTTTTGGCGAGGGACTGCTTTTGTAGTGAATTGGCCTTTGGCCTTTGATTTGACTCTTTGAGTTCTTCACTTTTTGTTCGGTTAAAACCTTCACATTTTTGGGCCTTTGGCCTCTTGATTTGCTTCTTTGAGCTTTTCACCTTTTTGTGGCTGCTAGTCCATTTTCTCAAGCCTTTTTGGGAGGTCCAATCATCGCCCGCAAGCCTATGGAAATACCTCCCCGCTCCTCTCGTTTTTGCCGTTTCGCGCGGGTCAAGGTGAGGGTCGCTCATTTATTTTCTCGGCTACTTTGACTGTCGTTTCGCGCGGGTCAAGATGAGGGTCGCTCATCTATTTTCTCGGCTACTTTGACCGGAGATAGGACGGTCTGATTCCCGTCCTCGCCTTTTGCATAAACACTGCATGGCGGAGATGACTTCAATCTTCACTGAAACCCCGAAGTGCAGCCTCCACTGACTTCGAAAACCATATAGTTTAATCTGATCCTTTGATTGCTTGCCAAGCCTCTCTAGGGCAGTTTATATTAACTCCACATCCCTAGTTATCTCAGCACAAAGGACAAATGGAAAGTTACATTCTAAGTTTTTAAACAGTTGAATTTTCACAAGGTTAATGCATGAATTATGATTTATCTTTTTCACATTCTTAAGTTCTTATTTTCAAAAAGATACTATTACTAAAAAGAAAAAACAGCAAGCATGTTATTTATGTACACAGGTGGTTCTCACCCCCCACTTTTGAACAAAGGCGTGCCTTAGTTCAAAAGTCATGCAAGCTTAAAACTAAATACTGAATTTAAATGATAGAATTTAAAGTGCGGAAAAGTAAGATAGTGTCGGGTTACCTCCCGACCAGTGCACTTGTTTTACGTCGTTGGCTCGACGATACCTCGTTGTAGATCACTGGTTTGGGTCCCATGGGTGGCTCAAGTCAAACTTCGCCACCGTTCCTGTGTTGTTTCTTGCTGACTTCTTGCCGGATGTTGTGTTCGGGTCAGGACTCCTTTGTTTCGGGATCTTTTCCTTCCAATACCCCGGAGGGGGTGATGGACCTTTCACTACTAGCCTTTTGAAGTTTTTGTATTTGGGACTGCCTAGTCCAGTTGCGGCATAGCAATGCTCTATCGAGGGGTCATTCTGCAGAGGTCCTTTTCCCATCCTCCTTTGAGCTTCTTCATTGATCGCATAGTTTGCTGCGACTTGCTCATTGATTAAGGGGAAAAGTTGGGAAGGCCTCATGAGGCTTGGTTCTGCCTCGTTATGTTGGTTCGTGAGGAACTTATCGTAGATAGTCTCAGCTGCCTGGGTAATGATAGTCGGGTATGAATTGGGCAGTTCGTCAGTGGTGTTCTGGACTCCTACTTCGTTGCTTCCAGTGCTTTCCATGTCTGATTCTTCAGACGGTTCAGGAGTCTCTTCTGACGGCTCGGTGGTTTCTTCTTTGTCTGCCTCAGGGTCAGCTTCTTCTGTCTGCATTTCCTCGTCAGTTTGGGGTACTCGTCTTGTGGTAGCGGCCAGGCCGATTATAAGGTACCACATGTCTACAATGGTGAAGTTTGTGGCACACCTTCTCATAGCTTCGTTAACTCTTCCCAGCTCTTCGGACCTCATCCCACGAAGAAATTTTTGGAGAAGAACTTTCTTCGTAAATCCATGGTGCGGGCAGCTTGAGACGATGGCATCGTAGTTCATGTAGTATTCGTCCAAAGTCTCATCCCGGGATTGATGAAGGCACATGATCTTCTCACGGGTTTCTTGGCGTAAAGATGGTGGGGAGAATTCTTTCAGGAACGGAACGCAGAGGTCTACATAACGTTCTACACTGCTAGCGGTGGATGTGTAATACCATATCGTGGCGAAGTCGGTTAGAGAGAATTTGAAGCATTTCAGCTTAAATTCCTCTAATACTTCATTCTCAGGTTTGATGTGGTGGCCGACGTGGTGGAAGTTTCGGCAGTGCTGTACTGGGTCTTCTCCCTCCGTTCCTCCGAACAGGGGCAGAAATCGCGTTGTCCATGCATGCGTAATGGGTAGTGACATAGGGAAATGAAAGAAAAAAAAGGGGGAGGGAAAGAACAACTATTCGAAGATTGATTCCCCGGCAACGGCGCCAATTTGACAGACCGCTCGTCGTTAAAGAGATTTGTGCAAATAAATTTATAATAGTCCGCTACTTGCGACTATACTACTGGGTAGTACTTGGTAAGTAGGGGTCGAACCCAAGGGAATCAGGGGAATAGATGTTCTTTGAGGGGGTTGTCCAGCGTGAGAGCGTGTTTTAGGTCGGTTGGTTGGTTTTAAAGCTACCAACTAAGTGATTGATTGATTGATTGTTTGGTTGGTTGGTTGGTTTTAGTACTGGAAAGTAAATTGCAGTTTATAATTAAAGAGAAATGTTCGGTTTCAGGGGCCTTGTATTATATCCTGTTTATCATTGACCCTTAGTGAATTATCTAAGTATTCAAAGATGAATCGAGGCCCTTTCGTAGCGCAAGACTTGCAACATCGTCTAAAGCAACACTTGTTCTACTTAAGACTAATTCCTTCTTTCGAAGTATCTTAGCCTTATGTGCATCCACTTGATCTCCCAGTTACGTTATTGACCAAGTGGTGTTTTAGATAAGTCAAACTCCTCGATAAGCTTTGCTTGTGACAGCTTCCACTTACCGAGTATGATCACGAATTCCCACGGAAGAGCTTTTCTTGTGACAGCTTCCACTCAACCTTGGAAACTCTGACTTGATATATGGCACATAGAACAAGTTTTGAATACGAAGACAAGACGCTAAGTTAATAGTCTAAAACATTTTATAATACAAGTGCGCCCCTTCTACCGAACTACTAGTTTAGCTACTATTCATCACGCTAAACATTATAACTAAGGAAATAAAATAGTTGAATAAATACTAAAAATAATACTTACAATCGTTGAAGCGCCAAGGGAGCTATCCTTTATTTCCAAAGCCAAACTTACAATACATAACTTAGAGAGAGAAGTGAATTTTTACAAGTGAGGTGCTTCTTAAAATGAGGGGAGGAGCTCCTCCTTATATAGCCATGGGAGGAGGAGGAGATGGCCACAAGTGTCCCATGGTGATTGGAGGAGAAAATGGATGGAGGAGATGGCCAACACATGGAGGAAGGAGAGGAGGAGCAAGGAGGAGCCGCCACCTATGGAGGAGCAAAAGCCGCCGGTCATGGTGGAGGAGAGCCGCCGGTAGCCGGTGGTGGAGGAGGAGGAGGGGTGGCTTTGGCCACCTCTTGCCCAAGTGGCCGGTCACTTTGCCCATGTGTGAGTTTTGTACAGTTTTGTGCAGTCTTTTCACAAAACTGTCAATGTGTTTCTTCCCCGGACTGTCTTGATTCCTCTCCTGATTCTTCTGATTAATTTGTTATGAGTGCTTCAACGTCAGGATCCTTGATATTTCTTCAGTCGGCATATGATCTTGACCTTGGATTGACTCGTAACATCTTTTCTGCTCTAAAAGCTCCTCTTTAGTGTGTATTCTCTCTAAGCTCTGAATTACCCTGCAAAAATATATCTGAACTAACAAGCAAAAGTTAAATAGACAAAATGTCTAATTAAGGGGGTTATACTGTGTTTATGATTCATATAATTTTGGTCCATCAAGCATTCAGCGGTTTGGTGAAGATGTCAGCCAATTGCTTGTCCGTTGTCACATGTGTTAGGGTCACCACCTTCTGTTCAACAAGCTCTCTGATAAAATGATGTCTGATGTCAATGTGCTTCGTCCTGGAGTGCTGCGCTGGATTTTTGGATATGCTGATTGCGCTCATATTGTCATAGTACAAGGTCATCTCCTTCTGTTCCACTCCGTATTCAGACAACATTTGCTTCATCCACAGCAGTTGAGTGCAGTAACTTCCTGCAGCGATATACTCCGTGTCTACCGTAGAGAGCGAGATACTATTTTACTTTTTGCTGAACCAGGAGACCAAGTTGTTTCCCAAGAAGAAACAACCTCCAGACGTGCTCTTCCGATCTTCAGCATTTCCTACCCAGTCAGCGTCGCAGTAACCAACCAGGTATGGGTTAATGTCCTGGGTGTACCAGATCCCAAAGCCAACAGTTCCACACACATACTTTATGATCCTCTTTACATGCAGAAGATGACTTTCTTTCGGATCCACCTGGTACCTTGCACATACTCCTACCGCATACGCTATATCTGGTCTGCTGGCTGTCGAGTACAAGAGACTCCCAATCATACTCATGTACATTGTCTGGTCGACCTTTGTTCCAGCATCATCTTTAGTGATCTTTAAGTGAGTAGCAGCTGGCGTTCTTTTGTGACTTGCCTTCTCAAGATCAAATTTCTTTATCAGATTCTTGTTATACTTACTCTGTGAGATGAAGATGCCATCATCCTTCTGTATCACCTGGAGTCCAAGAAAGTAGTTCATCTCTCCAACCATGCTCATCTTGACTCTTTCTTCATCTGTTCCATGAACTGGTCCACCAGCTTCTGGGTGTTTGACCCGAACACTATATCATCAACATAGATTTGTGCAATAATAAAATCTGACCGTGTGTGCTTCACGAACAGAGTCTTGTCCACTCCCCCTCGCACATATCCATGGTCGACGAGAAACACGGTGAGACGCTCATACCATGCTTGGGGCGCCTGCTTGAGACCGTACAGTGCCTTCTTCAGACGATACACATGAGCAGGGTGATATGGATCCTCAAAACTTTTCGGCTGAGCGACGTAAACTTCCTCATTCAGAAACCCGTTCAGGAACGCACTCTTAACATCCATCTAGAATAGCTGAAACTTTAAGTGACATGCCAGTGCAAGGAGCAGGCGAATGGCTTCTAGACGTGCGACAGGAGCAAAGGTATCATCAAAGTCGATCCCCTCTATCTAAGTATAGCCTTGTGCCACTAAGCAAGCCTTGTTTCTTGTAATATTACCTGTGGCGTTTGACTTATTCTTGAAGATCCCTTTTGTACCGATGACATTCACACCATCAGGTCTTGGAACCAAGTCCCATACGTCATTGCGAGCAAACTCTTCCAGCTCTTCATGCATGGCTAGGACCCAATACTCATCAAGCAGTGCTTCCTTTATGTTCTTTGGTTCTATAGTAGACAGAAAGCAAGAGCAAGCAGCTAATTCTCTGAAGTCAATCTCCTTGCCATGAGTCCTTATTCCTGCACTTGGAGCTCCAATGACCTCAGTGATTGGATGGTTCCTGGCAATTCGTTGAGAGGGTTGTAAACCAGCAATGTCCTCTTGATGACTGACGTCGTCAACCTCGTCAGATGAAGAGATGGCATTAGGATTGTCCGCTGATGACACTTCTCCTGACGTATCTGTGTGAGTTGGTTGAGACGAGGGTGTTGTTTCTAGTGCAGTTCCAGCCCTATCGTCAGCATCGTCTGGGACAGTCTGCTCAATCACTTCATCCTTCACTTTGACATTGACTGACTCCATGACAGATCCTGTGCGTTTGTTAAACACCCGATATGCTCGACTATTTGACGAATATCCTAGAAAGAAACCCTTATCACTCTTTGGGTCCAGCTTCTGTCGGTACTCACGGTCATTTAGGATGTAGCACTCACTCCCAAAAATGTGGACGTACTTGACAGTGGGTTTCTTCCCTTTCCAAAGCTCATAGCAGGTCATCTCCATTCCAGTGCGTATTGTCACACAATTTAAGATGTGACACGCCGTATTCATAGCTTCTAACCAGAACTTCAGAGGAATCTTCTTGGCATGAATCATCACGCGAGCCATCTCCTGAATTGTGCAGTTTTTGCGTTCCACAACTTCATTCTACTGGGGTGTGATAGGAGATGCAAACTGATGGGCTATCCCGTGTTCCGCACAGTAGGTGGCCATAGCGGTATTCTTAAATTCTGTGTCGTTGTCACTCCTGATACTCACCAGGTGTTCTCCCTTGTCCTCCCTCTCTCTTTGAAGTAAGGTAGCAAGTTGAATGAACTGTTGAGCAGCTTCAGTCTTGTCTCGAAGAAATTTGGTCCAGGTAAATCTGGTGTAGTCGTCCACACACACCAAAACATATTTCTTGCCGCCATAGCTCTCTACTTGCATCGGACCCATCAGATCCATATGGATCAGTTCCAACGGTCTGCTAGTGCTGATCAGCGAGGTGTTGGGGTGCGAAGCCTTTGTCTGTTTCTCGATTTGGCATTCTCCACATATTACATCTATATCACCTGTCACATTGGGCATTCCTCAGATAAGTCCAGTGGAGGAGAGCTTCTTTAAGGTCTTAAGATTCAAATGGCCCAAGCGCCTGTGCCACAGTGCCATCTCGTCCGCTTGACTTGTTAAACAGGCTGATGTAGCAATTGTTCCAGCAGAACCTATGAGGTAGCAATTGTTGGCTGCCCTGCTGCCTTTCATCAGTGTGCCTTCTTCCTTATCAAACACTTGACATGAGTCGTGAGTGAATTGCACATGGTGTCCGCCATCGCACAGTTGACTAATACTGATTAAGTTCACCTTCAATCCTTCAACTAGGAGAGTATCCTTGAGTACATGAAGATCCAGAACCTTCAATGTCCCACAGCCGATCACTTGACCCTTTCCTCCATCTCCGAAAGTGACAAACTGCTTTTTCTTAACAGGTTGAATATGTGTAAGATAATTTGAGTTACCTGTCATAAGGGCGGAGCATCCACTGTCAAAGTACCAACGATCTTTCTCCATGTGACTCGATGAGCTGAAGGCAACCGTGCACACAGTCTTGCTTGTTTTTGGTACCCAGACCTGTCGCATTCGAGGTTTGGTCCTATGATCCATGGCCCTTCGTTCAGCAAGAAACAGCCGACACTTAGGTTTGATGTGTCCAATCTGGTAGCAGTACCAACATGTGCGTGAATCTCCCTTCGGTTCTGAGTAAGGGCTAATGTGGGCATTGCGAGTCTTCTTTTGACCAACTGGGGTTTTTCCTTGGTTCTGATTCAACTTCTATCCGGGGTGCTGATTCACCTTCTGTCCAGAGTGCTATTCAGCCACTAGTTTTGTTTCAACAAATGTTGTGCCTTTTGAGCTACCTTCTTCCCTACAACCCAATCCTCGATTTCCTGACTTCATCCTCTGAGACCTTAGTATCTCGTTTAAATTCTTAGAACCAGAGTTTACCATTTTTACCGATTTGAGCTGATTGAGCTCCGTCACGGTGGTTGAATGCTCCACTCTTCCAGATTCTAACTGTAGTTCCAACGATTCTACTTGGTTTGAGAGGAACAACTCCTTGCGTTTCAGATCTGTTATCGTTTTCCTCAGACCCGCCATGCCTACTGGATGGGTGTCACGATCTCTCTCCATATCAACTTTCAGTGAAGAGACAGTACCTAGGAGTTCCATTTTCTGTATAAGCAGAGACGACCTTTCCTAATTCATTTCAGTTAGTTGAGTATTCAGCAAATCAATCTTACCTTGGAGTTCCACCTTCTGTGTAACCAGTATCTCGACCTTCGCCATATCTTGTCTTTTTCAACAGATATGCTGGCAACTGTGTCGTTAAGCTTCTTGTTGAGCTTGATTACCAACAACCACTTTTCATATAAGTTTTTGTAAGTTTCGGCCAGAGTCTCCTGCGTGAGTTCTTCATCATCACTGTCTGAGGAGTCGTCAGCTGGGTGTTCCAACTGAGGGGGCATGCTTTCACAGGCTTTACTGCATTCTCCTATGGTTGCGACAAATGCCACAAAGTTGGTAGTTTCATTGCCTTTATCCTCCTCATCTGACTCACTGTTGCTGAGATTCGCAACCATCGCCCTTTTCTTCTTGAGAGTATTGACGCATTCTACCTGAATGTGACCGAAGCCCCTGCATTCATGGCACTGAATCTCTTTCCCCTTTTCAGAGGAATCATGCCTCTTTTCACTGGTCCTCGTCTTTTCCTTTTTCCAGTTACAGAAATTGCTCGAGGATGTCTGACCTTCCTCAAGACCACGTATGTTGATTTTTTGAATCATCCTGCTAAAGTTCTGAGCCATCATAGCCAGTTGCTCAGTGGTGCAGTTAGACTCAAGCATATCTTCGAACACTTCCACTTTTAGGGCAATTCCCTTCCCGTCTCTGGATTAGACTTCGTGATTCATCTCATAAGTTCTGAGTGAACCCATGAGCTCGTCCAAGTTCAGCTTGGAGATATCATGCATCTCCTCAATCGCAGTGACTTTCATGGCAAATCTCGGAGGGAGCAATCTTAAAACTTTACTGGCCATTCGTTCTTCGTTAATGGGTTTTCCCAGTGCAGCAGCCTCGTTGGACAGATCCAGAACTCTTGCATTGAACTCAAAGATGGTTTCACTGTCCTTCATCTTCACCTCCTCGAACTTTGTTGTCATAATCTACATTCGTGAATTGCAAACTTTGTCGGTGCCTTCATAAGCTGTTTGGAGGATATCCCAAGCTTTCTTCGCGACTTCACAATTTATGATCAGTTTTAACACGTTTTCATCCACTCCAGAAAAGATTGCATTCATAGCCTTTGAGTTTCCAATAGACGCTTTTTCATCTGCATCAGTCCAAAGAGCTTCTGGTTTAGGGACGACTTCTCCCATAAGATTGTCCATCATGGGTTGAGTCCATCCAATCAGGACTCCCTTCCAAGCCTTCTCATCGAGAGATTTCAGAAAAGATTTCATCTTGTGCTTTCAGGAGGCGTCGTTTGATCCTTCAAGTAGCGGGGATCGGGTAGTGCTTTGTCATTCCTTCAGAGTCATCTTGAACAGTTCTAGGATCACACTCAGTGTGTCGAGTGTCTGCTCTGATACCAAATGAAATACTTCTGTCTGTTCAAGCTACTCTTCAAGAGAGTGTTCAGACTGATCTTGAACACTTCAGTAGACAGTATCTGGGACAGTATATAAAGGAGACACACAGTGTACTTCCCAGTTCGGCAATAGCCTACTCTGGGGGGCTTCCCACGCCCTTAAGGGATATAAATCTTTATAGAATAATGTAGAGCTATACGTGGACTTACACTTACAATCTCCCGAACGAAGATGCCTAGTGATGGACCATATTTATATGATTCATTAAGACAGTTAAACCCACCAAATTAGACTTTGTCTATTTAACTTTTGCTTGTTAGTTCCGATATTTATCTACAGGGTATTTTGAAGTCTAGAGACGATACGAGCTAAAAAGGAGTTTTAAAGCTGAAAATGAATTACAAGTCACTCCAGGACACGACCAGATTCCGACTATACAACTTTCATGAACCTGACATGGAATCACTCAAAACAAGTCCAACCGAAGAGCAACCAGAGTCAGACCGGAGCTGAAAGGGAGCCGATGGCTTTTGTGAAAAGATCACAAAACTCACACTCACTCCCCTCTTGCCACATGGGCGGCGGCTCAAGCCATCCTCCTCTCCTCCCTTGCCATGTGGCCGGCGGCTAAGGGGAGGAATGACTCACCTCCGATGGCTTTTTGCTCCTCCACCCATCCCTTGCCATGTGTGAGCTCTTATCCTCCCTTGTGACAAGTGTGTGGCTCACATCTTCTCCCCATGCCTATAAATAGAGACATCCCTTCCCTTTGTAAATCATCTCATTCCAAACCATCATCCATAAGCTCTCACTTCTCTCTAGATTTTGGCACAATCCTTGTAACACTTTCCTTTGATATCAAAAGCTTTAAGTTTGTTCTTGAGTACTCTTGTCGGTTCTTGTAGTACTCAAGCTTTTCTTTTACTGTTCTTGAGTTTACTCCTGTTGGTTCTTGAGTATTCTCCTTTTACTTTCCTTGTCTTTACTTTCCAAAACCTTTACTTTCTGTCTTTCAAAACCTTTACTTTTCCAAGTACTTAGCTATGGTATCCACCTCTATGGATATTCGTAGCTAAACTCTTCATTCGGTTGAAGGGGTGTACTCGTATCATACTATGTTTTAGACCCTTCTCTTAAATGCCTCTTTGTGTTCAAAACTTGTTCTATGTGCCACATATTAGGTTAGAACTTCCAAGGTTGAGTGGATGCTTTAACGGGCAAAGCTCTTCCGTGGGATTCGTGAACATACTCGGGTAAGTGGAGGCTTTAACGAGCAAAGCTTATATGAGGAGTTCAGCCTCTTTTAAAAAACCATTTGGTCGATCGTAACTGAAGATCAAATGGATGCACATAAGGCTAAGATACTTCGAAAGGAGGAATTAGTCTAAATAGAACAAGTGTTTTAAATGATGTGGTAAGTCATGTGCTAGAAATAGCCGTGATACATCTTTGAACACATAGTATAATCATTAGAGGTCAATGATAAACAGATTATGATACAAGGCCCCTAAAACCGAATCTTTCCTTTAAATGTAATATCACCTGTTACTTTACTTTCAGTCTCATATCAACTCTTACTTTCCGCAAGTCTTGTCCATCAAGCAATTACTTTCTGCACTTTACTTTTACTACAGACTTTATCAACATCAGCCCGGCATAACCTTTGGTACGCAACACGCTTGAAACACAGCGTGCGGCCAGTATCAAACGTGTGTCTGCGGTTGATCTTGAAATCGACTGTTCCAGCACTTTATCTTTCGGTACTAAAACCAAAACCAACCCCCCAACTGTTTTATTTACTTTTCCTTTTCGAAAGAACAACTATCCACTAATTCCCTTGAGTTCGACCCGTACTTACCACTTACTACCCAAAATAGTAAAGTCGCGAGTATCGGAGATATAAATTTATTTTTGCACAGAGAACATCGCACCTTAACGATAGTGCGGTGGGCTCCGTCACCTAGCCTCTCTCACTACTTCACTCAGATTTATGATCTCGGCTCCCCCTCGATCCCCTTCGTCCGAAACTCCCTTCCGAACTTGCTCGATCTTCTCCCGAAGGTCGGTAGCTTTCTCTTGAAAGCCAGCAGTGGTCACTAGTGTGTGCAGCGGTAAGTTCAATCACGAACAGTCTGAACAGCACACTGAACAGACTGTATCAGTGCCGGTGATATTCCAATGGGGAATGCTCAACCGGCCGTCGCTCTTCTTCTCCAATCTCACGAACAAAACTCTCGTGTGTAATTCTCTCAAAAAGTGATCATATTCTTGATTCCCTAGCATTCTTTTTATAGGCTTCGGGAATCCAGATCCAATCGGAATATCCTGTCAAATATTTCGGAGATGTTCCTAAATATTTGATGAATATTCAGTCTGTATCCAATCTTTGAAGATTACTTCCGCGTCAATCCATCCGATATTCTCTCAACCAATCTGTAGTTTGAATATCTGATCTTCTATGATGACTTGTCGATTTACTCCTGTCAGATAATCTCGTAGATCTTCTGGATACGCAAATCTTCATGCGTCTGTTGTACGCTATACTTCAGCTCCAGTATGCGGTTGAACTCTTCTTGAACTATTGCTAGAATCGTCTAAAGACGTTTTGCCAAAGACATAACATTCATGGGGAACATCAAAAGCCTTTTATATCTGCACAAATACTAAAGCTACAGCTAATTGAATATCACCTTCGATACCAGTATCCCATCCATCAATGCTTTGACCAGCATCTCAGGAGCTAAACGCCTTGACCAGCATCTCAGCATCAATGCCTCTTGGCTGTTAATTTCAACAGATCATTTTACTCAAACAAACATTTCGTAAACATCTTCACAAGGACAGAGACAGACGATACAGTTGACGGCAAACAAGTGTTTATTTCAAAACACATCTGAAAACACAACCAAATCTCATTACCAAACAACTAATCTTCCACATACCATCAAAAGGTCGATTCAGACAGAGACGAAGCCGATGTGAACGGAGATGAAGCCGGCGCATACGACCTATCCTCTCCCAATCCTCCATCTATCCCCATCTCCCTCAGACCTCCCTATCGCATACGACCTTAAGCCTCCCCCAATCCTCGACCTCTCTCCACTGGCGTGAGTCATCGGAAAATTCGAAAGCGGGATCTTGAAGCACCTTAGATTTGAGGACGAGGTAGACGTCGAGGAACTTGGATCAGAGATGAGGAGAAAACGAACGGAGAGAGAGAGAGGAGGAGCACGGAAACGGTCGCTTGCGCATACAAGTGAAAACCCTAAAATAAGTGTAAAAATGGTTATTATAGATGGAATTTTTTTATAAGCGCTGTCTAATATTATTATAAGACAGCGCTTGCTTTAAAAATGCTATTTAATATGTCTACTTTAGTCAATAAAATAAAAAAGATATGTCTACTTTAGACAGCGTTAATTAGGACCCCTATCGAGAGCCGTTAGATTCACCGCTGCGTGTGTGCCCTTGAGAATTAAAGATCCGTTCTTCATCATATGCACCTGGAGCATCATTAAAAGAGGTTGATTTGTTCTTAAAATAAAAATCATGCTCTTTTCTAAACTTTTGGGCCTAGGCTGATTCTGACCATTCTGACCCAAACTGATTTGAACACATGTGATGAAGACTCGAGGTTTATTTACAGACCCAAAATTGAAGCTAACATAATGCTCCTATTACATGATTCGGAGCTGTCCGATTGAGCTGAAATTTATGTTAGCTGAATTTAGTTTAATTTAATTTATTTTAGTTTAACTTAGATTAGTTTAGCTGAATTTAATTTATTTTAGTTTAACTTATAGTTTATACCAACTTAACATTACATCATCATCATCATCACCATCATCATCATCATCATCATCATAATCATGCATCATCATCATCATCATAATCATCATAATCATCATCATCGTCATGCATCATCATCATCATCATCATGCATCATCATCATCATCGTCGTGCATCATCATGCATCATGCATAATCATCATCATCATCTTCTTCATCATGCATCATCAGCAGTGGCGGATCCAGGACTCGACCGATGGGGGGCGAACTTTGTGATGGGGGGTCCCAAAAATTTTTTTTTTGATGAATAAGGCTATAGGTTGTATTCGGAAATTTTTTTCCTAAATATATATTCCTCATATTTGATGATATAAGTTATTTTCTAGTAAAATATCAAAGTTTGAATTCATATAAAGTTCATTACCGATCTAACTTTGAGAGGTCATAGAAGACACGTCGATTACCCTATAAGATCGAGATATATATCATTGGAGAGATAATTTGACGGCCTACAACTCTTCAATTGATATCAAGATATCAATCAGACGTTTAAGCAACCAAAAATATAAGTAAAGTAAGAACGCATAACAAGTGTACATAGTCAATCACATGCAACCTTAACAACTTTAACATATAACAGGTAGACTGAGCACCACTTGAGAAATCAATCACCTTGCGCATGATGCTGACAATAAGGGCTACAACTTCTATACTTACATCTAGGCACAAGTCTAATGTTAAGGTGACTGAAAACTAAGTCGAAACATGACATATGTTTGAAGTCCGCTAATGATTAGCCAACTTTTTGAAGCTCATAAAGATATCATCCGGTATCCGTTGAAGATGATCTATGTATTGATAGAAAGCTAATTGAATTTTCTATAACTTTCATGTTTAATGCAAGATGAATTTCGGAGGTTAAGCTGATAAAAACAATGATCAAAGATAGACAATTAGTTGAAATTTGCCGAAATTGGGGGGATTCGAGCCAATCTTCTGAAGCTCATAAAGGTATCATCTGGTGTCCGTTGAACATGATCTATATATGTATAGAAAGCTAACAGAATGTTCTATAACTTTCATGTTTACTTAAAGATGAAATTTGAGGTTAAGCTATTAAAAACAGTGACCAAAACTAGATGTTTGATTGAAGTTTGCCGAAATCAAGGGGGTCCGAGCCAACTTTCGGAAGCTCATAGAGGCGTCATGCATTGTCCGTTGAAGATGATCTATATATAAATAGAAAGCTAATTGAATGTTCTATAACTTTCATGTTTAATCCGAGATGAAATTAGAAGGTTAATCTTAGCAAAATAGCAACCGAAATCGTTTGTCTCGTTTCTAATCTAACTCTAACTACTAACAATTGTATCAAAAAAAATTTGATGTGGGGTCGGCCGCCCCACCCGCCCCACCCTTCCATCCGCCACTGATCATCAGCATGCATCATCATCATCATCATCATCATCATCGCGCATCATGCATCATCATCATCATCATCATGCATCACCATCATCATCATCATCATCGCGCATCATGCATCATCATCATCATGCATCATCATCATAATCATCATCATCATGCATCATCATAATCATAATCATAATCATAATCATCATGCATCATCATATGATGGTAATACGATGATGATGATATGATGATGGTAGTGGTGATGGTGATGTGATGATGTTGATGAACTTAAATCAAATAAAATTTACTTTAATTTAATTTAATTTAGCTTAGCTTAATTTAATTTATTTTAATTTAATTTAACTTAATTGAATTTAATTTATAAAGCATAATTTAAATCCAATTGGACAGCCCTCTATAAATATGTTCCTGATATGAAAAAGGGTTGTCGTCTAAACTGAATAATTAAGAGTTGGAAGGTTCAAACCATAATGGATTGTGTTTTTTATTTTTTCGAAAAAATATGTTCCTGAGAATTGTACTTAAAAAGACAGCTCAGATTTTTGCATATTTAGTCTATTACAATACGCTGCCCTAATTCCATCATTCTCCTCACGAATCTTAATCGAGGTTAATTTCACAAACAGTCAAATCAGACTCTAAATCGATTCGTAAACTCGGCAACGATGAAATTGAGTAAGTGGGTTTTAAGAGATTTACGGTGGAGGTGGAAAAGAGAGAGTGAAGACAGCAAGTAACTAGATTCAATTGGCTGTGAACTGTAAAAGCCCTCAAAATATTATTATAGCAATATACTGATGTTCGTGGAAAGGATTGTGAATAACACATAGATGTGGGAGATTTATCGAAACAAAAAAAAACGATGAAACGCCTCCCGTGCCTCTTTTTATACATCATATTTTTATTAATATAATGTTACCTATTCCTCAACATAGTATGTTCTAATTAAGGGAGAGCATTCGGCAATTTATCAAATTTATCGATGACCGAATCAAAATTTTTATTTTTATTATCGATAATTTATCGATATTTCGGTAAAATGATAAATTTTTGTAAAAAAATGCTAAAAGAGTTTTACATCAAAGGATTGATTGAACATAATTTGATCGTACCAAATAAAAATATGTAATTTTTATATTTTAATAAATATTATTAAATTAATTAACAATTCTTATTCGGCAAATTTGATAACACTGTAAATTACCAAATAAGAAAAAGCATTCCCATTACTGAATTTTTTTTAATTGTTTTACTGATCGATAAATTATTGAATTTACCGATTCACCAAATATACTGAACCGAGTCAATTCGGAATAGAAAATTAATTCGGTACGTAAATCGAAATTTACCAAACATTGCATTGTCCTATTCTTAATATATGCTACCGAATAAATCTTTAAAAATCACAGGGGGTCACATGAATGAGATTCCCCTGCAACCAAGCTATTAACAACAGTTTATAAAACGGTATAGTTTACTATGTTTTAAGATAAAACAGCATAGTTTTAAGTCGAAACATCGTAGTTTTGAAAATGTTTAATTATCAATTTACGGGTTTTATTAATGAAACGACGTAGTTATGATGTTAATTTATCAAAATTACACCGTTTTCGAATCACCGTAAATAGCTTTGCTGCACTGTATAAATTATGAATAAATGTGTAATGACAGTGACAATGACATTGAAGGGAAATATATGTGGTACACAGATTATTTTGATAAAATCATTTGTCTACACATTCAAGTTCTAAAACAAGACCCCACTCGGTACGTTTTATGACTCTAAATACACATACTCGTAGTTGTAGCCATTAAATTTTCTCAAACAAAATTATTTACGGTAACATATTTTATTTGCAATAAAATGTAGTAAATATAAATATTATCAAGTGAAATTAACTATACAATTTTTTTAATGAAGGTACAACGATTAATATTACAATGCAAGACATATCATCTCCGCAGGAAAATTGATGGCCCCAAGACTCGAATCTAGGGTATAAGAAATTATGTATACTCATTAACCAACAGGTCACCACCTTATTGACACCATGCAGTTTATTTGCACTCATAAAAAATTTATACAGTCAATTTAGTGTGGATTTTTCAGCTTAAACCAATTTGAGTATATTTTCCTTTTACAAAATTTTTGAAATCAAGTGAACTAAAATATCAAAGATAGCAATCCATCAATTAAAATTTTAAAAACGCATATTCAGGAGCTACTTGTCAGATTCAATTATTAAGAAGATTGAATTGTGAAGCGGGAAACGGGAAGAAGAAAATAAGACGAGCCCGCAAGAAAATGAGAGCTTGACCCTTTACAATCGGAAAGGGTATCTGAAAAATCTAGCTTCGATCCAAACAAGTGGGAACTAGAAACGATAATCGGTCCTTACATGTTTTGCAACTATTCGTGGAAAAGGATCCGGTGCAAAATTAATTTTTTTGGTACGAAATACAAATTAATCATAGCCCTTGATCTTTTGATTTGAATGGATAAGATTAAATTTTGATTTTTTGGTGTTTTTCTTGGTGACGAATTATAAAATGAAACTGACAAACTATGTCATCTTATCATTTTTCGGCTCGAAAAAGTGACGAACTATAAAATAATTTTGACAAGCTATAAAATAAACTGACAAATTATAAAATAATTTTATAATTTGACGAATTTTGTATTTTGTGCCAAAATTTGACTTTGTACCTTATCTTGTCCCACTATTCGAAATATAAAGTATCCAAACATAAAATTATGTAAAGCCTTGAATCCTAAAAAGGTTTTGCTCGACTGGTTTGATCTTTGATAAATTATCAAGATGTTAAAGGGTTCGATTCCTCCGAGTAGCATATTACTCCTTACTTTTGTATAGGAGTGTTTTTCCTCTCTCGCGGAGGTGTTTCGTCCCACCTCGGCGCAGACGTGCTATTCCTTCATCGCGAAGGTGTTATCCGTCCCTGCTGCAGGTGGATGTTGCTGCCTTGCCTATTCCTTCCATGTGCGCGTAGAGGTGCTGTGTTTCTCATCAATGCTCATGAGTTTCAAGCTAAAGATGCGCTTCAATGGATATAATTCAAGTACTATTCTGGGTTGATGCATGTGTGGCCTGTGCTCCGAGAGTCTAAGTGCACATGTACCCGATGAAGTTCTCATGCAATACGATTGAGATGTAGTTGTGTGATAATTGAGATGTATCAATTGAGTTGTATGAGATGTAAAAATCCACCATAAAAAAAACCTAAAATGGTTCACTTTTGCATTTTTTTTTTAATAAATGAGATAAATGTAAGTGCATAACTTGAAATTAAAAACACATACTTAGACATTATTGTGTTTGATTTTTTATTTTTGTCTTTGAAGGCTCGAATATGATTCTCATAGATTTCACTTCAAATCGATTATAAAATCACATATAGTTCAAAGATTGCAGTTCAATTGAGTTTAATTTAATAGAAGAATGCTAGAAAGACTTATAAAAATATGAACAAAATGCATTATTCAGAGAAAGTGATTGCAATGAAGTGAAAAAAAAGACATATAATCCCAAGTAATAAACATGTTGATTGAAATGTGTCACTGCCCATGTCCCTATGGTCCCATGGCTTGAACAAGTATGTCTGTGTACGTCTTCTGGTCCATTAATAGAAATACATAAACGTTTAGGTCCCATCACTATAATTTAATTCGTATTACATTTATACGGCCTAATTATTGTTTCATTCAGGTTTATAATCATCCAAATAATGTGAAGTGACATACATATTTGTCTATCACATACCAACCATTCGAAATCTATCCCAGTTCTGTAAACGGCACCCAAAGCTGATGTTTTGGTAAGTGGAGAATGATGTAATAACAAAAGGCCCGAATCAGGATTTATTATCTCTACATTTTACACGTTCGTATTTTGTACACTTTGAGAAGGAAAATTATAATATTTTGTTTTGATAGTTAGTTTATATCTCATACATTTCAAGTATTGCACGAATAAACACGTAAAGGGTATCAATCCGAATTTGATATTGAATTACAATTAAAATACATTTTATTTGACACCTCTAACTTAAAACACACGATAATGAGCGAACACCTCCACACCCTTGCAGAAGGAAAGGTCATAACAACATTTATGAATTTCGCAATGAAGGATGAGGAAGAATTCACTATAGGATGGGAACCCTTTACTATGTAAGTAAGGATTCAGCTACACTATCTACTTGTTGAGTTGAAGATTACCGTACTTAATTATTCATAAGTTTTGAACTTGTGTATATCGAATTATGTCCATGGAAAAAGATGGCTTACTTTTTTTTTTGATAGCCATGGGTGAGAGAGATACCAAGTAGACGATGAATTTATTCAATTGGGCACAGATTAAAAATCAAAAAAAAATTTGGGCACAGATTGGTCCACCAGCTTCTATTCGTATCTATTTCAACTGTTTGATCTAGTGCTGGGTTTTTGTACCGAAAACCGAACCGATACCGATACCGAACCGAAACCGAACCGAGTGAAACCGAACCGAATTAAAACCGAACCGAATTTCGGTTATTCTAACCGAACCGATTTATGTCGGTTCGGTTTCGGTTTGCATTTTAAATATAATCGGTTTACCGAACCGAACCGAATTTTTTTTTTACAGTGAATCTGAATACTAAAAATTGAATCTAGATTGCCGACAGCCCCAATTCGTTCGATTCGTTCTCCCTTCTCATCCGATTCGTTCTCCCCCAATCCAGATTGCCGACAGCCCCCAATTCGATTCGTTCGAATCCAGATTCGTTCGATTCGTTCTCCGACGCTCATCCGATCAGTCCGACTCCGAACTTCGGCATCCGACAACTCCGAACTTCGATTCGTTCCTCTCATCCGACTGTCCGACTCCAACAACTCCGAACTTCGGCATCCGACAAATCCGAAGTTCGATTCGTTCCTCTCATCCGACTGTCCGAGATCCGACAATCCTAGCCTAGGTATGATTTCTCATTTCATCAATTCATCTTCACTATGCTTGAAAGTTGAAAATGAAAATGAAATTGTGATAGTCCTAGTCGTGCACACAAACTGTGAAACTGAGGTAAGAACTTGGCTATTCTCAATTTGACATTTTCCAATTGAAATTTGACCTTGTTTTGTTCTGAGCAACATCATCTTCTGCATCTGTTGTATCCTATTGTTCATGAATCTGGTGCTGGACTTGGTCAACATGGTTGCTGATTTAACTCATTAGAAACCATCTCATATTAGCCTGCTGCACAGATCCTGACCTAGGTTTGCATCTGTTGGAATAGATTCAGGTGTTTAGTTTATTATTGTGCATCTGGTGGAGTTTTGGTGCTCATGTTCATCTGGATGATTCAATAAACTCAACTGCTTGTTAGGTGGATGATGGATGATAAGATTGTTGAGTTTGTTTTCTTCTTTTCTAGCTGGTTGGATAAAATGAGACTGCTGCGACATTTCGTTGATGGACTTCATATGACATGATACCCCTCTGGATATATGACAGGAAGTAGTAGTGGAAGACTAAGAATCAGAACCTGTTGTTTGGACCTTTATTGTTTTTTTATTTTGACTAGTGATTCTTCTATGTTAGTACACTCTGCTGCTTGTTTGTGTTAAAGTTTGTGAAGAGTTTCATCCCTAATGCTTTGCGTGTTTTTTTTTTCAGGATTGATGCACTGGATTTCATCCCATGAAGATCTATGTTTTCTTCCCTCCATTCGACCTAAATACGATGTCTTCCCAAACCTTTTGTTCCATTGTTGTTGTATTGTATCCATGCTTTTTGTTTTGTATCCATTTACAGGGAAATGTTTTTAAGTTTGTTGTTATATTTCTCCAGTTTGTTGTTGTATCCAAACAACATTGAATTCGGTTATTCAGGTACAAGGTACTGAAAAAACTGAAAGTTGAAAAAAAAGCACAAAACCGAAAATTCGGTTTACCGACTTTCGGTTTACCGAATATTCGGTTTCGGTTTTCGGTTGGAAATTTGATAAAACCGAAATATCGGTTCGGTTCGGTAATTTTCGGTTCGGTTCGGTTTTTGAACCGAACCCAGCCCTAGTTTGATCGGGCCGCACGACAAAATTGGCATTTTCGAACTGGAAACTTAATAGTATTTACAAAAATGGCCCTTGAAGTTCCGGCAGTAACATAAAAGGCCCAAGGTTTTATGGCCATGTTCTCTGCATATTGCCATCGACACGTAAACTCAAATTCATATTAAGCTGAGCTTGTCGATTTTGTTATGGATATTGTGATTTATGTTGGATGACCTTTAGCCCTTCACATGGCCATGTCCCTTAGACTTTCATCTACCCCATAAATTCTTAGTTTTATTTCATACATTGATTTCTAGTCTCTCCATATGTCCATGTACCCCTATATAAACGGATCATTTGTAAAGATAAAAACTAATAAGAACTACTCTTCCTCTCTACATTTTCTACTCATGTTCATGTTCATCTTCTATCTTTAAGTATCCTCTCCATATTGATATATTTCACAACACGTTATCAGCACGATTTCTCTACGAAGTTCAAGGTAAGGATACACCATCTTCTATTCTTCCTCCATTTTCTCATTGTGATGCGACGATGGCAACATTGATTCCTTTTCGGAGAACAAAACCGCCTAGCATTTAGAAAAATCAATTCCTTTACATGTGGCTAATGTTTTACTTCATAGTTTCTTTTCATTACTTGAAATCAATTCTTATTATATTTATCATATTATTATGCAATGGTAATCTTATGATGCTCGAGTTCAATACTCTAGAGCGTGGCATTGACTATTCGGCGTTGCTTCTTGATATTAAAATCTGTCTAAGTGCCATGTATCTTTAAGATACTATAAAAGAAGGAAATAAGACACTTGTTTAATAAAGATGGCTAAAGCCATGATATGGTAATTATTATTCGGCGTTGATTAGTGATATTAAAATCCATCTAAAGGCCTTGTATCTTTAAGATACTAACAGAAGAAGGAAATAAACCAATTGTTCAAAAAAAAGATGGCTAATGCCATGATATCTTTCGGCATTATCTCCATGATAGATTGTATATGAAAATTTGAGAATCAATGATCTCTCTCCTTTGAAAGGATGTGAAGAGGTGTATGATCACCAAAAGACAATGATATAAAACTCTCTTTGATTAAATAGACTTGCGATTACAAGATTATAAAAAACGCACGCGAGTATAATTTTGCAATAATGTTTTGAATCACTTCACAAGCGAAGTTATGAGATAAATATATCATTAATAAAATGTGGAAACAAAAATCATTGGGGTCGTATTTGTCGTACTTCCGAACATCTTGATTTTTATCAAGTCTCTATGAAAGCAAAAGATGTCAAAATAAATTTCACTAAACAAGTGATTATTCTAAGGAAGACGTCAATTGAGAGTTTTACAAACTAATCAGTGATGGAAGACGACATAAGATATGATGTCGTATTCATGAATATATAATTCAAAGTATTTGAACTTCCATATTTTATGATTTATTTCTCTTCCAATCAAAGGTATTTCTAATTTTGTTATCATCTGAATTAAAATGAAAGATGATGGTCTATCGCTATGTTTAGCGGATAGTGCAACAACACGCACATTATGAGAGACAATGTATTTTTCGCATCTTAAGTTAGCTAAAACTAATGTTAATACAAATCTGATGCATTAAGTCTTATTGAAGGTTAGGGAAGAGCCAAATAATGTTACCTAAATGGTACACGATTTATCATTGAAGATGCAATGTTCTGAACTAGATCAAAAAGAAACCTTTCGAGTTTCAAAGATATATGCCAAAATGGCAATCATGTTGAGACAACAAATGAAAATGACTTTGAATATTTATATATCACGTCAATAGTCTCAGGAAAGAAAAAATAAGTGATGGAAAAACTTGCATCATACAATTCTGGATTATATTATTATACTTTCGTAAATCTAGTTGAATCATATATATTGTGATAAACTAGAATTCAATCGACCCGAAAAACTTTCTAATATGGCATGATCGATTAGGCCATCCGGGTTCAATAAATATGCGAAGAATTGTCGAAAATTACATGGACATTTATTAAAAAGTAAAAATATTCTCTTGCCCAAAGATCTCTCTGTGTGTTGCTTGTTTTCAAGGAAAACTGATTACATGACCATCTCCACTGAAAGTTGAGATTGAATGTCCAACATTTTTAGAATGGATTCAAGGAGATATATGTGAACCTATTTCCCCATTGATCAGTCAATATTTTGACTAGTTATTTGCTCCATACGATGAAGGATAACACTTATTCTCCCGGCAAAATGTCATCATTTGATCCTTTTCTCCTAGTGTTTCAAGTCAATTGACGCGATGAGCGCTTTGAATTCCATCCGAAGCAAATCAAAGCAAAATAGGCGAAAAAGAACACAAGGGAAGCCAGCCGACCGGCTGGATAAGTTTGTCCAAAACCAGCCGACCGGTTGGAGTTGAAGCAAGCAGAAACAGCTCGCCCCGAGCCTTCACATGACCAATGCCACTGCTAGAATTCTCTCGCCCGAGCTCCCTTCAGCTCGCCCGAGCTCCCTTCAGCTCGCCCGAGCTCCGAGGCCTTGGGACATGATCGAGTTGACTTAAGGAAACCAAGCCCGAGCTTGGCGAGGCTCTACCGAGTCTTGATTCCTCAATAGTAATCTGCCCCTTTTGCTCAACCGAGCTCGGCAAAGCTCGCCCGGACCACTCAGACACCATCTCATCTGCTCAAGCAAAAGCGAAGCCGAACTCGAGTGAGCTCGCTCGAGCCTCGCTGTCATGAATCCAAGCTCTCCTTGATTCAACCATTGGCTTACCAAGCTTTATAAATTGTTTTTACTATAATTTGACCCCTAAAACATATAACTTGACAACAACAATGGGTTAAAAATACGCATGTCAAAATGGCGCTATTGCTGGGGAACAATGCCTAGTGTGATATTAGATTTAACGTGTATAGTTTTAGACTATTCCACCTTGTCTGTTGCTTGACTTTTTCTGCCTAATTTACTTCACTCATGATGATTCTTTGCTCTTGCAGATACTGACTAGTTCATGCCAAAGAAAACACCGAGGTGAAAGAAATAGGTTCATGTATCCGACGACGACTCACCGGACCAACGAAGAACTCTTCGAAAGGTCCAAAACGAAGCTCGATAGACCCGAGCACAAAATCATGGGTTTGCATCACTTAACATGGATCCCCCTGCACTACTTGGGCTGGTCCACGATGACCAACAGTGTCCCGAGCAGCAGCCAGCTTGCAGGACCCTTGGAGACTACACTACTCCGCGTGTCTCAGGATTCCAGTCTACCGTTGCACCACCTGGTGTAGACAAAAACAACTGGGAGATCAAAACTGGACTCATTCAGATGGTACAGAATAACCGGAGGATGAATGAAGACCCTCACCAACACCTTACGCAGTTTATCCAGATGTGCAACACAGTGAAGACTAATGGTGTTCCTCCAGAGTCCTACTACCTGAGGCTATTCCCATTCTCACTCTCTGACAAGGTTATTAGGTGGCTAGACAGTCATGCAGAGGGCACTTTCACTATTTGGGGTAAAGTGGCTGAAGCCTTTCTACAACAGTACTTCCCACCATCAAAGACATCACATTTCAGGAATAAGATCATCTCGTTGCACTCTATGGATGGTGAGACTCTCTACGAGGCTTAGGAGAGGTACAAAGAGCTGATGAGACTGTGCCCTCACCACAACCGGAGCTATGGAAGATCATAGACACTTTCTACCAGGGAATCGACCAGGGGATGAGCACCTTGATAAATCAAGCAGCTGGTGAAGGACTCAATGGAGTCCCGCTGGAAGAGACCTATGATATCATTGAAAAACCAGCTCAAGACTACCGCCTCTGGATGAGTGATCGAGGTACTCCTAAGGACAAGAAGGGTGTGCATGATCTCTACCTCGTTGATGGCACTAATGATATTACTGAATTGACCAACACAGGAAAGATGTTTCCAACTGAAATAAAAAATTTGAAGACAGACTCCTCCATGAAGTCGTCCGATGGTTCTAATGTGGGTGTCTATTGTTAAATATGTGGCTCTCCTTCTCATTTCACAGATGGTTGTCTGGTGATGGGACAAGATAATAACGACGGAAACCATGAGGATGTCAATTATGTAGGGCAAAACAATCAAGGAAACGGATTCACCTCTGGATCAGGCATGAATCGCTGGGATAACCCAAACAGGAATAATCCCAACCTCTTGTATAAACCACAGAATCAGGTACCACCAGGTTTCCCTTACAGACTGCAGCAGGGCAATGCTCCTTACCAGCCAAGGAATCAGTACAACAATCAGCCCCAACAACAGCAGAATTAGAATTCGGGGAGCTATAAAAATCCATCTCAGCAACAACGAGATCAGAACTTCGGACCAACATCAAACATAGAAGCCATGCTAGCTAGCTTTATAGCCGACCAACGAAAGACATCTGAGGAAACTGCTGATGAGGTAAGAGACCTGCAAAAGACTGTAGAGCAGCTCGCTATTAAAAACAAAATACTGGAGACGCAGGTGGCTCAGCAAGCAAACTCGGTGACTAGAGAACATGGGAAACTCCCATCGAAACCAGATCCGAATCCTAGGGCATCAGTGAATGCCAAGACACTCAGAGGAGGAAAACAGATTGGGATGTTGCCAGCTCAAGCCACTCTACCTCCGGCCGCAAAATCAGCATCTGATTCTACACCTGCTGAAGAAGAGAGGTCGAAGGAAGCTGACAACCAAGCTGAATATTCTGCGCAGACAGTGGAACCAGCTCCTTACAGTGCTCCAATTCCATTCCCTCAGCGGTTAGCTTCCACACGAACAGACAAAGCTTTCAAACTATTTTTGGACAAGATCTGTACTCTCTACATCACTTTACCACTCACCGATGCCATCATCCTGATTCCTACCTATGCCAAATTCATGAAAGAGATTCTTACTAGGAAGAGGAAAATTTAAGGAACCGAGACAGTAGCCATGAGTGAGGAGTGTAGTGCAGCCATGCACCAGCCCATGCCGCCAAAACTTAAAGACTCGAAGAGTTTTTCTATCCCTTGTGATATTGGTGGTATTACTATTTATCGTGCTTTGTGTGATCTAGGTACTAGTGTGTCTATCATGCCATATTCCCGCCTTGCGGATCGTTCTTGTAAACTCCCGAGAGGGATTCTCAAGGATGTACTCGTCAAGGTGAAGGACATTTACATCCCTGCTAATTTTATAGTGCTAGAGATTTCAGAGGACATAGATATCCCAATTATACTTGGTAGACCATTTTTTACACTGGTAAGGTAGTCATTGACATGGATAGAGGGTCTATAGCTCTGCGAGTAGGCAGTGAAAGAGTTGTCTTTTATTTGCCTGACATGTGTAAGAGTCCTAGTCTGTTAGCTGACTGTGACGTACTGGACTCTGCTGATATTGATGACCCTATTAAACTGACCTCTGTTGAGTCTTATAGAGTTGTACCAGGCTACCCAATACCGATGGATATATGCACAATGAGCACTGAGGGAGCAGCTGAAGCTGAACAGACCACCGGCTCAGGTAAGGAACCTTGCACGGTAGAGCTGAAACTGGCACCGTTACCGAGTAACTTAACGACTATAAAAGGTTAAAAATATGCATGTCAAAATGGCGCCGTTGTCGAGTAACAGCGCTTAGTGTGATATTAGATTTATGTGTGTAGTTTATACTATTCCACCTTGTTCGTTGCTTGTCTCTTTCTGTTTCTTTTGCTTCACTCACGGTGATTCTTGGCTCTCGTAGGTACTGAATAGTTCATGCGAAAGAAGACACCCAGGCCGAAGAAGAAGGCTCAGGCATCCGACTAGGACTCACCGGACCAACAAAGAACTCTTCGACAGGTCCTAAACAAAGCTCGGCAACTCCGAGCACAGAATCGTCAATTCACAGCACTTGATATGGAGCCCCTAGCATTACCTGGGCTGGTTGGAGATGACCAGTAGCGTCCCGCGCAGTAGCCATCTCGCAGGACTCTTGGATACTACATTGCTCCCCGCGTCTCAGGATTCCAATCTGCCATTGCACAACCTGGTATAGACAACAACAACTGGGAACTAAGTACCAAACTCATTCAGATGGGGCAAAACAACCAGTTTTCAGGAAGGATGAATGAAGACCCTCATCAGCACCTCAAGCGTTTTATCCAGATGTGCAACACAGTGAATGGTGTTCCTCCAGAATCCTATTACTTGAGGCTATTCCCATTCTCACTCTCTGACAAGGCTACTAGGTGGATAGATAGTCATGTAGAGGGCACGTTCACTACTTGGGGTAAACTGGCTGAAGCCTTCCTACAACAGTACTTTCCTCCATCAAAGACATCACATTTCAGGAACAAGATCATATCGTTCTGCTCTATAGATGGTGAGACTCTCTACGAGGCTTGGGAGAGGTATAAAGAGCTGATGAGGCTGTGCCCCCACCACAACCTGGAGCTGTGGCAGATTATGGACACCTTCTATCAGGGAATTGACCAGGGGATGCACACCTTGATAAATTAAATAGCTGGCGGAGGACTTATTGGAGTTCCCCTAGAAGAGACCAATGTTATCGTAGAGAAAGCAGCTCCAGATTACCACCTCTGGACGAGTGATCGAGGTAATCCTAAGGACAAGAAGGGTGTGCATGATCTCTACCTCGCTGATGGCACTAATGATATTGCTGAGTTGACCAATACAGTAAAGATGCTTTCAACTAAAATCAAAAATCTAAAGATAGACTCCTTTATGAAGTCATTAGTTGTTGCTAATGTGGATATCTACTGTCAGATATGTGGCTCTCCTTCTCATTTTACAGATGGTTGTCCGGTGATGGGACAAGATAATAATGGCAGAAACCAGAAGGATGCCAATTTTGTAGGGCAATATAATCAAGGAACCGGTTTCGCCTCCGGATCAGGCATGAACTGGTCGAATAACCCGAACAGGAATACTCCCAACCAGTCCTATAAGCCACAGAATTAGGTACCACAAGGTTTCCCTTACAGACAGCAGCAGGACAATGCTCCCTACCAGCCAAGGAATCAGTACAACAGCCAGTCTCAACGACACCAGAATCAGGGCTCGGGGCAGTACAATAACCAAGGACAGCAACAACAAAATCAGCCATCCGGTGTCTCGTTAAATCTGGTGTCATTGCTGACCAATTTCCTAGTACAACAAGAGAAGTTGAACAAAGACCAAGAGAGGAGATCGGTGGAGCAGGATAGGAGGCTTCAAGGAGTTGAGCAGTCAATAGAGCAGCTGGCCATTTAGAATAGAATGCTAGAAACTCAGGTGGCTCAGCATGCAAACTCAGCGAATAGAGAACATGGGAAACTCCCGTCGAAACCAGACCCGAATCCTAGGGCATCAGTGAATGCCATCACATTACGAGGAGGAAAACAGATTGAAATGCTGCCAGCTCAAACCACTCGATCTCCAGCTGCAAATCAGCATCTGATTCTACACCAATTGAGGAGGAAATGTCGAAGGAAGCTGAAAACCGAGCAGAAAATTCTACACAGACAATGGAACCAACCCCTTATAGACCTCCAGTTCCATTGCGGCTAGCGGCTCCAAGGAGGGATAAAGCTTTCAAGCAGTTCGTGGATAAAATTCATACTCTGTACATCACTATGCCACTCACCGACGCAATCACCCAGATTCATACTTATGCCAAATTCATGAAGGAGATTCTGACTGGGAAAAGAAAATTTGAAGGGACCGAGACAGTGGCCCTGAGCGAGGAGTGCAGTGCAGCCATGCACCAACCCATGCCGCCCAAACTTAAAGACTCAGGGAGTTTTTTATCCCTTGTGATATTAGTGGCATTACTATTCATCATGCTCTATGTGATCTAGGTGCTAGTGTGTCTATCATGCCATATTCTTTGTATGCTAAACTGAATTTGGGTGATCTTTGTCCTAGTAATGTCACAATTCACCTTGCGGATTGTTCTTGTTGACTCTCAAGAGGGATTCTAAAGGATGTACCCGTCAAGGTAAAGAACATTTACATCCTTACTAATTTTATGGTGCTAGAGATCTCAGAAGACATAGATATCCTGATTATACTTGGTAGACCATTTCTTTACACGGCTAAGGTAGTCATTGACATGGATAGATGGTCTATAGCTTTGCGAGTAGGCAGTGAAAGAGTTGTCCTTAATTTGCCTGACATGTGTAAGAGTCCTAGTCTGTTAGCTTACTGTGATGTACTGGACTCTGCTGATGTTGATGACCCTATTACACTGACCTCTGTTGAGTCTTACAGAGTTGTACCAAACTGCCCGATACCGATAGATTTATGCACAGTGAGCACTGAGGGAGCAGCTGAAGCTGAACAGACCATCGACTCAGGTAAGGAACCTTGCAAGGTAGAGCTGAAAGCTTTTCTTGACCCCGGTGGTATTTATAAGGAGAGGACGAAGAAATGGCATGACAAATGAATAGTGTGCAAAGAATTCAATGAGGGCGAGCGAGTTCTTCTCTACGACTCCCACCTTAGATTATTTCCTGGGAAGCTACAACCAAGTGGAGTGGTCCATACACAATGGAGAGAGCATACCCAGACGGCCACGTGGAATTTGGCGTTGAGGGAGGAAAATCAATGGTGGTCAACAGGCAGCACCTTAAGGATTACCACGTTCTGAAGCACCTGGCACCACCTAAAGGCATTGATGATAACTTACTTCTTGGGAAGGGATCTCAGCAAGGGACTTCCCGAGAATGCTTCTAGTCCTATCTCCCTAGCTATGTCTCGCCAAGACATTAAACTAGGCCTCTTCGAGGAGTAACCCGCGCTGTAAGTATTAGTTAGTTGCATTTTTCATTTGCATTATGTGCTTTGTGTGCGGACATTTCAAGGTCCTAAGTGTGGAGTGCACCGCTAGCCCCTCCACGATTTTCGATGCTAACCTATCACTTGTGCAGTTATATGTTTTTGTCTATTTATGCCAGCTCATGTGTCCCGTGTCACTCCCCGGGCATCGCTTAATCTCTATGGATATCGAGCTATCACACACGAGGGAAGTTCCTATGCACCTTTTCTTATCTTTTATTTTTTTGCTTAGGGACTAAGCTCATTTTTAAGTGTGGAGTGGGTAGCGCATAGTCAAACACATCGCATATCACACATTCACTCTTGCATATGCTCAACTGTCTATGTATTGCGATTGAAATCCTCATTTTTCTACAATACTACTTGATTGATTGTCATTCTTTTGGATTCAAAGTCTAGGACTTGAAATAGTTTTATTCGTGTGTGTATTCTCTCGTGTCAGTAACATTGCTAGCCTTGCCTATCACGTGTTTTACGTATTTCTTAAAGCTTGTTTGAGACTTGATATTAGTAGGCATTGGAACAAAATGTCAAAAACTTAAATTGCATCTCTTATTCTAGGTGACCTTATTACTGGTATGTGTTTCTCTATACTTGTTGAGAATTTGCATGTACCCGCCTTTATTCATACACTATGTCAAGTTTTAAGTGTGGAGTTAGAAAGAAAAAAATAGTCAAAAGAGGGGCGAAAAATAGGCCACCAATCAAGAACAAAGTTCTGCATTTTAAAAAGAGGGTGAAAAATGGACCCCCAAGCATAGTTGCTTTTGAAGAAAAAAAAAACAGAAAAATAATACCAAGGGCAAAGTGAGAAAAGTCACCCCTTGTGTATGAAAAAAATATATGAAATTTCTGCCCCCTTTTGCTTGATGTAGTGTATTTCCACCTTTTCATTGCATGCAGTCATGACTTGTTTTGAGAATTCATGTGCTAGAAACTAAGGGGCGATCCTCGTGCTTGCACTAAAATTTTGATGTAATTTTTGTACTATTTTTCATAAAATTTTGAAGCCAGACTCCTCTTCTCTTACGAGTTATTACCTAGTCCTTGGCACTTGAGAATGAGCTTTGTGCCAAAAGCCCGTAGACTATCCCTAGATAGCATAGGCGAATGGCGAGAATATTTTGTGTAACTATTCATGTTCTTATTGCGTTGATATAGAACTATTTAGAACATGTAGTGCCGCTTGCTAGCCGTGTGTACTGATCATTTGAATGCGTAACTTGTTTGATCTATGATTGTCTAACAACTTTGATGAAGATGTTTGACATGAACTCGAGGTAACATGATGAATCCGAGGTATGTGATGGACCATATTTATATGATTCATTAAGACAGTTAAACCCACCAAATTAGACTCTTTGTCTATTTAACTTTTGCTTGTTAGTTCCACTTTTGTTCTACAGGCTATTTCGAGGTCTAGAGATGATACGAGCTAAAAAAGAGTTTTAAAGCTGAAAATGGATTACGAGTCAGGACACGACCAGATTCCGACTGTACAACTTTCATGATCCTAACCTGGAATCACTCAAACAAGTCCAACCGAAGGGCAACCAAAGTCAGACCGGAGCTGAAAGGACCCGATGGCTTTTGGGGAAAAGATCACAAAGCTCTCACCCACTCCCCTCCACCTCACATGGCCGGCGGCTTCAAGGAGGAGAGGACATGTGGCCGGCGGCTATGGGGATGAGACACCTCACCCCGATGGCTTTTGAGCTCTCCACCCTCCTCTTGCCAAGTGTCTCCTCCTCCTCCACATCTCTTCCTCCCCTTAGCCTATAAATAGAGCATCCCTTCATCCTTTGTAAATCATCCCACAATCCTCATTCCACACCTCACACCATAAGCTCTAGCTTCTCTCTAGATTTTGGGCACAATCATGTAAACACTTTACTTTGATATTGAAGTTTGATCTTGAGTACTCTTGTCGGTTCTTGAAGTACTCAAGCTTTTCCTTACTGTTCTTGAGTTTACTCCTGTTGGTTCTTGAGTATTCTCCCTCTTACTTTCCTTGTCTTTACTTTCGAAAACTTTACTTTACTGTCTTTCAAAAACCTTTACTTTTCCAAGTACTTAGCTATGATATCCACCTTTATGGATATTCGTATCTAATCCCTTCATTCGGTTGAAGGGGTGTACTTGTATCATAAAATGTTTTAGACCCTTCTCTTAGTGCCTCTTTGTGTTCAGAACTTGTTCTATGTGCCATATATTCGGTTAGAACACACATGGTTGAGTGGATGCTTAAAATGGCAAAACTCTTCCATGGGGTTCATGAACATACACGGTTAAGTGGATGCTTGAAATGGCAAAGCTTAATCGTGGAGTTCAACCTTTCTTAAACACCACTCGGTTGATCGAAAATGATTGATCAGGTGGATGCACATAGGCTAGTATACCTTGAAATGGGGTGCTAGTCTAAATAGAACAAGTGCTCTATGCCTTGAAATGGGCTAGACAGTGTGGCAAGTCAAGTGCTTGAAATGGCCTTGATACACTTTTGAACACTTAGTATGATCATTAGAGGTCAATGATAAACGAAAATATGATACAAGGCCCCCGAAACCGAATCTTTCCTTTAATTCAAACATCACCTGTCATTTACTTTCAGTCTTACTATCAACTGCTTACTTTCCAGTCATTTACTTTCAGTAACTTTACTTTCAGTCCATATCAACTGCTTTCTTTCCGCAAGACTTGTCCTTCAAGCATTTACTTTCAGCAAGTCTTGTCCTTCAAGCACTTTACTTTTCAGTATTTAGTTTCAGTCTCGTATTTACTTTCTTTACTTTCAGTCATTTACTTTCCAGTGCTAAAATCACAACCAACCCACGCTACTTTCAGTACTAAAATCACAACCAACCCCCAAATGTCTTAATTTCCATCTTCGAAAGAACAACTATCAACTAATTCCCTTGGGTTCGACCCCTACTTACCGCTTTACTACCCAATAGTAGAGTACGAGTAGCGGACTTATAAATTTAGTTTTGCACAGAGACATTGCACCTTAACGACAGTGCAGTGCGCTCCGTCGGGATGACATGACTTTACTGTGACTCGTTGAGCATCATTTCATGCATACACGTTATTTAGTTTTACAGGGGATTTGTAGGTAGTCCCATTCCTAAAAACCTTCACGAGACTTTACTCGTCCTACTAGGGAAGCCTAGGGGTTTAAAGGCTTGATGCATATGCTAAATGCATTCGTGTCCTCTACGAAAGTGAGTTATGATTTTTATTTTAGTTAGGATTCATCACATGACACTTGAGTGGGTAGCTTAGAAACATAGGGTTGTTGAGCCTCACCTGGACTTGCATTTATTCTGCCATTTATTCAACATTTGTTCGGGAAGAACAAATCCTAAGTGTCGAGTGTTTTGATCAGTCAATATTTTGACTAGTTGTTTGCTCCATACGATGAAGGATAACACTTGTTCTCCCGATAAATTGTCATCATTTGATCATTTTCTCTTAGTGTTTCAGGTCAATCGACGCGATGAGCACTTTGGATTCCATTCGAAGCAAATCAACAGAAAATATACGGAAAAGCAGAAAAGCAGAGCCAGCGGGCTGGCTGAGAAATTGGTTCAGAACCAGCCGACCGGCTAGAGTGAAGCAAGTGGAAAATGCTCACCCGAGCGGAAAAAGGCTCACCCAAGCCTGCACCAGACCTGTTGAATCTGTTGGAAATTACTCGCCCGAGCTCCTTGTTGCTCGCTCGAGCTTCGAGGCCGAGGGACGTGGTCGAGTCAACTTAAGGAAACAAAGGTCGAGCGTGGCAAGGCTTGATCGAGCCTAGATCCATCGAATGCAATCTGCCGCATCTTGCTCGACCGAGCTCGGCAAAGCTCGCCTGGACCACTCGTACATCATTTAGTCTACTCGAGCAAAAGAGAGGTCGAGCTCGAGTAAGCTGGACCAAGCCTCACTGCCAAGGATCCATACTACCGCATTTTTCTCACACAAGCTCGGAGAGGCTCGCCCGTTGCGCAACCTTGTGAAGCTCAGCCAGCCGACCGGCTGGCCGTTTGATCGGTTGAATTCTTGACCTATTATTCACTTCATTCGATGATGGATTATGTTTGTTTTCCCAACATTTTACTATCATTTAATCTCTTTTCTAGTGTTTCAGGTCAAATATCACATACCTAAGACTTTTGCATTTATCCGAAGTAAAACAAAGCATTTAGTGAACATTTGGGCAAAGACAGGACAAAACAGGGCAGACTGACCTTTCCAACTTAATTTGCATGCCCAGACTCCATATGGTGTCCAAATTAGTCAAGCTATAGCTTGTTGGCACGCTAATTCAAAGAGATACAACTTTGTAGTTTACACCAAGACCAAATTCGGACGTTAAGACCACGAAAAAGCCATGAGAAGTCTCTGCCAGATTGCCCTCCATGACAATTGTGACATATTGGTTTGTCATGGGTGTCACGGCACCCTTATAGCTCAGTGCAATATTTCCTAGACCGTGACAACCGTGACACACTCGAATGTCATGGGTGTCACGGCCCCGTCGAATATTTCCAATTGTAACTAGGAAATTCCGGTTCTATTTTAAGGACACTTGATTTTTGAGAGAAAAAGACCTAACATTGGAGAAGAAGACAGAGCGAAACATCGAGAGGGATTGAGGATTCAACGAGCTACATCGTCTACACGATTTCCTCGTCCTTGATTTCTATTTCTACACTACTTCTGGTTAACTTTACCATGAGTATTGAGTAGTCTTCTTTATTCCGGGATCCTACGGATCCCGTGCCATGTACCCAACTCTTCGTGTGATCAATTGAACATATTTCATTAATGCAATTCGAATATTCAATTTCATCGTGCTTAATTTTATCGTTCTTGCAAGTTTTACATTGAATGGGCTGTTTGCATGCTAGAACGTATTTATGTTAATTACCAAAAGATGAATTAGTAGGAAAGTTGATTTTTGTCTGAAAACCCCTAAGCTTAACTAATCGAAATCGTTGATAATCCGTGGATGGGCGGCGTTCAACAATTGAGATTAATCTAGACAATGATCCGTGGATGGGCGGTTTGTCTAGTGTTATTTTGGTTTATTTCCATATTCGATAGCATGATGAATTTATGTGAGATTGTTGCATGATTTGTGGGGTTCGCTTGGGTGAAGTTTGATCTTGGGATTCTTTCTCTGATTTAGCCAAAACCTTTTTATTTTCTGCATTTAATTTCTGCTATTTGTTTCGCACCAAAACCACTTCATTATTTGGAATAGATGAATAAGTCACCTGTTAGATCGACCCTTGGCTTACCAAGGTTTGTAAATTTTGTTTGACTGCAACTTGACCCCTAAAATATATAACTTGACAACTATAAAGGGTTAAAAATACGCTTGTCAAAATGGCGCCGTTGCTTGGGAGCAACGCTTAGTGTGGATATTAGATTTAACGAGTGTAGTTTAGACTATTCCACCTTTTTATACTTCCTTATGCATACTCTATATACTTCTTCACTTCACTAATCACTTTTATTTTGAATGTTGCGAGGATGTTCTCTTTTGGTTATGAAGATGCCTACTCAAGGGAAGAGCCATAACATGAGACATATTCATATGATACGATTGGGAAGGCAATCAACATCAGTTTTATGATCAACCTATTATCAAGATGGTCATTATTATGAAAGCTACCAGAATCAGACGTAGCCACATCGAGATCAGAACACCGGGACATCTTCGAACATAGAAGCCTTGCTAGCTAGCTTCATAGCAGAACAACGAGAGATAATTCAAGAGACATCTCAAGGGACGGCTTCGGAGGTAAAAGACCTTCGGAAAATGGTAGAACAACTTGCAATCAGGCAGAAAACATTGATGGATGAGTTAAAGCAACAAGCCATTGCAGCCACCAATGCATGCAGAGACGAGGACATCGAGATGGTAATGGCCAATCATCAAGAAATTCAAGTCTATGAAGCACATACATCTTCAGTTTTATTTCCAATCCTTGTGGAAGATGATCGGGATAAGAGAATGCCTTCAAAACAAAACAACTTGTTTGTGAGGATGGTTTTGAGGCGTTGAGAACTGTTGCCAAGGCTTACACTAAGTTGGAGGATGATAATTCTTGTACTGAAGATGTCTCAGAACATAGAGATGCATCTCCTTCCACTAAAGGTCATTTACATGAGCAGACCGAAGAGAACTTCATTCCATCAGTTTCTCTGTACGCTGAAGAGCCATCAAAAGATCATAAGTACGAAGACTTTGTTGATGTGTACCTGAGTTCAATCGAAGAGGACCCTTGCATACGCATACATACGATAGTGAAGGGCGATTCTGAAATATATGCACCTGTGATCTTATCTTTAGAGTATAAAGAAAGTGTTCTTGCTGGAGCCGGCTTTGAAGATGTATGTCTTGCTGCACCGCCTCCAGACAAGTTTTGAAAGTTCTTGCCTTACGTCTTGAAGTTGTTATTAGGGAACTTCTATAATCCCTTAATTCTTAAGGGTCTTAAGTTGTTATTAGGGCTTATGATTTATCAAGTCCCCGGCAACGGCGCCATTTTTGAACAGGCTGTCGTCGTACCTGTGCAAAAACAATTTATAATTTCCTTGCGATGAACTGTGGGTTAGCACAATGGCAAGCAAGGGTCGAACCCAAGGGAGCTAGATAGCTACTACTTTGTTCTGTAATGGAGAAAGACAAGAAACTAATGTGAGAGTAAAGGTTAGTGACCAAAAGCAAGGCACGAAAATAAGAAGGGGTTTTATCAATCAGAGAAGATATTCAGGTTAGGGTTTTATTCAATTGTGACTACGTTTATCCTTGATTTCTAAGTATTTATTCTAGCTTTCTTAGGGTTACTCCTGGTCTGGTTATAACCGTTTAATTCTAGCAAACCTAATACTCCTGGTCTGGTTATATTAGGTTTCGTGCAACTACTTATTCTAACTGGGTCGGTATCAAATAAGCAGTGAAAAGATAGTAAGGGTTACTAGGTTAAGTTGTACCCTTTCGGATCTCCCCTTAACCTAATAATTCAAACTGATAATGTGCACAAGAACTAAATAGAATGCATGAATAATATTGAAGAACAGAATCTCAAAACAATCGTCACAATTATTTAACCCTAACCCGAATAATCGGATTAGTTACACATCGTCATAAAGAAATAATGCAGTAAATAAAGAAAACAAGAACTTCACTAATTTGACCGAGTAAACAATGGAGCAAGGACTGGACAGGGGAATGATGGTGCCGAGAGTTGGAATGGGGGTGCCGAGCGAACAAAGAGCTCAATATGAGGAGAGAACTCTTGAATCTGGGACGATTTGAATGGCTTGCATTGCTCCTCTATATATAGGGTCGAGATGGGCCTTGGACTCCCTTGAAATTCGGCCGAACCCTTAGGGTTTTGAGGAATAATCGGTCAAGCCAAAAGACTAATTAGGAAAGGTTTCCTAATTTGTCTCCTTGGCTTTATCTCTAAGCAACCGCCTTGCTTGATAATCACGCACCATAGAAGCTTCAAGAACCTTCTAGAATCTTCTATGCCGCCTTTCTAGACCGCCACAAAAGAGAGGGAAAAGACGAGGCTTGGGCCTTTGGCTTCTCGGACAGGCCTGGCCGGGCGCTTGGATGCTGATCGGCCTCGGTACTTTGGAGCTGTTTTGACTCGCCTTCGGACACTCTTCTGGCCGAGATCTTGGTTTGGGGCATTAGCTGGACATGTATACTTGATGCTAGGACCTTGAAGTCACCCCATTGTGTGGACAGATTAGGCCGGGGCGGCTCTCAAAGTTGGCATCTCAGCCAGCCGGAAAACAGGCCCTGAATTTGGCTAAGTCCTGAAATCTGCGCTGATCGTGCTCATGTGTTGCTGCTCCCGTCGTTCCTTGCTCGTTGGTCGAAAACCAACATGGTTTGGCCTGAGATGTACCCTAACACATGGCCTACAACCTGATGGTCTCCGATCTGGAATTGAGTCCTCCTATGTCAAACGACGGACGTGCCATTCCCTGAGTACGGCCAGCCTGCGGGCACCCTGGGCGCTGGGACGGGAGCTCGGACGCACGCCCGGATGGCCGGGCTGATACTCGGACGCCCGCTCGCATGGCCGGGCTGATGCTCGCATGCCCGCTCGGATGGCCGGTCGGATGGCCACTCGCATGGCCGAGCTTGAATTTCCGCGCGGACGCCTTGTGCATTTCCCTTCCGCGGACGTCTCTTGAATTTCCATAAATCATAAGCCCTCCGCGCCCTTTATTGTTGAGGCCTCCGCGGATGAAAACTCCTTGTGATGTTTTTGGCTCCAAAAGCCGTCTTTTGAATGTGATTCCTCTTAGAGCCTCCAAATTACCTGAAATGCGTAACAACACTAAGAAGTAACTGTTTGCATATAAAAGTACTGGAATTGGTGGGATTTGATGACTCGATGAGTCGTATAAATATGGCTCATCAAAGGGACAGCATGCTCTACTTAACGTCCATATCATTCTTGATGGACGTAAATTTTAATGGGATTTGAAGGTGGATTGACACCCCTCTCTCTTAAAGGCCCTGTGAAAAGGGATCCTAGCAAAGGACTTCTCACGAGTGATTTATATGGGGCGCTTTGCTGATGTCTCGCCAAGACGTTAAACTAGGCCTCTTCGGGGAGTAACCCGCGCTGTAAGTATTAGTTAGTTGCATTTTTTCATTTGCATTGTGTGCTTTGTGTGTGGACATTTCAGGATTCTAAGTGTGGAGTGCCCCTTCACGATTATCGATGCCAATCTATCACTTGTGCAGCTCTATGTTTTTATCTATAAATCTACCAGCTCATGAGTCAAATTTCACTCCCCTGGCATCGCTTAATCTCTATGTATATCGAGCTATCACACACGAGGGAAGTTCATATGCGCCTTTTCTTATCTTTTATTTCTCCGCTTAGGGACTAAGCTCATTTTTAAGTGTGGAGTGGGCAACGCATAGTCACACACATCGCATATCACACATACACTCTTGCATATGCTCAACTGTCTATGTATTGCGATTGAAATCCTCGTTTTTCTACGATAGTCCTTGATTGATTGTCATTCTTTTGGATTCGAAGTCTAGGACTTGAAATAGTTTTATTCGTGTGTGTATTCTCTCGTGTCAGTATCATTTTTAGCCTTTTCCTATCACGTGTTCTACGTATTTCTTGAAGCATGTTTGATACTTGACATTAGTAGGCACCGATACAAAATGTCGAAAACTTAAATTGCATCTTTTTTTCTAGGTGATCTTAGTACTAGTATGTGGTTCTCTTTACTTGTCGTGACTTGTATGCACCCACCTCTATTCATACACTATGTCAAGTTTTAAGTGTGGAGTTAGAAAGAAACAAATAGTCAAAAGAGGGGCGAAAAATAGGCCCCCAATCAAGAACAAAGTTCTGAAATTTCAAAAGAGGGTGAAAAATTGACCCCAAACATAGTTGTTTTTTTGGAGAAAAAAGAAAGAAAACAAAACAAAAAAATAATAATACCAAGGGCAAAGTGAGAAAAGTCACCCCTTGTGTATGAAAAAAAAATGAAAATTTCTGCCCCCTTTTGCTTGATGTAGTGTACTTCCACCTTTTTATTGCGTGCAGTCATGATTTGTTTTGAGAATTCGTATGCTAGAAACTAAGAGACGATCCTCGTGCTTGCGCTAACATTTTGACATGATTTTTGTACTATTTTTCAAAAAATTCTTAAGCCAGACTCCTCTTCTCTTACGGGTCATTGCATAGTCCTTGGCACTTGAGAATGAGCTTTGCGCCAAGAGCCCATGGACTATCCCTAGATAGCATAGAAGAATGGCGAGCATGTTTTGTGTAACTATTCTTGTTCTTATTGCGTTGCTACAGAACTATTTAGAACATGTGAGTAGTCGCTTGCTAGCCATGTGTACTGACCGTTTGAATGCATGACTCATTTAATCTATGATTTTCTGACAACTTTGATGAAGATGTTTGACTTGAAGTCGAGGTAACACGATGAATCCGAGGTATGACATGCTTTACTGTGACTCATTGAGCATCATTTCACGCACACACGTTAGTTAGTTGTACATGGGATTTGTAGGTAGTCCCATTCCTAAAAACCTTCATGAGAATATACTCGTCCTACTAGGGCAGTCTAGGGGTTTAAAGGCTTGATGCATACGCTAAATGCATTCGTGTCCTCTACGACAGTGAGTTATGATTTACATTTTTGGTTTCGTTATGATTGATCACATGATACTTTAATGGGTAACTATTCTGCAATTTATTGACTTGAACTTAATGCTTGTTCGGGACGAACAAATCCTAAGTGTGGACTGTTTAGATCGGTCGAATTCTTGACATATTATTCACTTCATTCGATGATGAATTATGTTTGTTTTCCCAACATTTTATTGTCATTTAATCTCTTTTCTAGTGTTTCAGGTCAAATATCACATACCTAAGACTTTTACATTGATCCGAAGTAAAACAAAGCATTTGGTGAAGATTTGGGCAAAGACAGGACAAAACAGGGCAGACTGACCTTTCCAACTTAATTTGCATGCCCAGACTCCATATGGTGTCCAAACGAGTCATGATATAGCTTGTTGGCACGTTAATTCAAAGAGCTACAACTTTGTAGTTTACACTAAGACCAAGTTCAGACGTTAAGACCACAAAAAAGCCATGAGAAGTCTCTTCCAGATTGCCCTCCGTGACAACCGTGACATATTGGTTTGTCACGGGTGTCACGTCACCCTTATAGCTCAGTGCAATATTGCCTAGACCGCGACAGCCGTGACACACTCGAATGTCACAGGTGTCACGGCTTTGTCGGATATTTCACATTATACATAGGAAATTCTGGTTCTATTTTAAGGACACTCGATTTTGGAGAGAAAAATAACTAACTTGGAGAAGAAGACAGTGCAAAACATCGCGAGGGATTGAGGATTCAACGAGCTACATCGTCTACACAGTTTTCTCGTCCTTGATTTCTATTTCTACACTATTTTTTGTTAACTTACCATGAGTAGTGAGTAGTCTTCTTTATTCTGGGATCTTACGGATCCCGTGCCATGTACCTAACTCTTCGTGTGATCAATTGAACGTATTTCATTAATGCAATTCGAATATTCAATTTCATCGTGCTTAATTTTATAGTTCTTGCAAGATCATATGAAATTGATATTAGGTCATGGTAGCTACAATGGTAGTACATGAATTAGTAGGAAAGTTGATTTTTGTCTGAAAAACCCTAAGCTTGACCTATCGAAATCGTTGATAATCCGTGGATGGGCGACGTTCAACGATTGAGATTAATCTAGACAATGATCCGTGGATGGGCGGCTTGTCTAATGTTATTTTGGTTTATTTCCATATTCGATAGCATGATGAATTTACGTGACATTGTTGCATGATTTGTGAGGTTGGCACGGGTGAAGTTTTATCCTGGGATTCTTTCTCTGATCAAGCCAAAATCTTTTTATTTTTTGCATTTAATTTTTGCTATTTGTTTCGCACCAAAACCACTTCTTTTTTTGAATAGCTGAATAGGTCACCTGTTAGCTAGTAATCACACACGTTGTTCCATGGATAGACCCTTGGCTTACCAAGGTTTATAAATTTTGTTTGACTGCCACTTAACCCCTAAAACATATAACTTGACAACTATAAAGGGTTAAAAATACGCTTGCCACCGTTAAAAATTGGAATTTTTATTATTTCCAAAAATAATTTTTGGGCTTTTTATTTGGCCTTTTTCGGAAATAAAAAGAGGATATCGAGCGAGATTGACGATTATGGTGTGCCTACATCTTCTACACGGTTTCCCCGTCCTTAATTTCTATTTCTACACTATTTTTGGTTAACTTACCATAAATAGTGAGTAGTTTTTTTATTCTGGGATCCTACGAATCCCGTGCCATGTACCCAAACTCTTCGTGTGATCAATTGAACGTTTTTCATTATTGAATATTCAATTTCATTGTGCTTAATTTTATCGTTTCTTGCAAGTTTTACATTGAATGGGATGTTTGCATGCTAGAACGTATTTAGGTTAATTACCAAAAGATGAATGAGTCCTAGGTATTAACCAGATCATATAAAATTGGCATTAGGTCATGGTAGCTACAATGGTAGTACATGAATAAATACAAAAGTTGACTTTTGTCTGAAAAACCCTAAGCTTAACTAATCGAAATCGTTGATAATCCGTGGATGGACAGCGTTCAACGATTGAGATTAATCTAGACAATAATCCGTGGATGGGCGGCTTGTCTAGTGTTATTTTGGTTTATTTCCATATTCGATATCATGATGAATTTACGTGATATTGTTGCATGATTCTTGGGTTGGCACTGGTTAAGTTTGATCCTCGGATTCTTTCTCTGATCAAATCAAACCTTCTTTATTTTTCTGCATTTAAATTCTGCTATTTGTTTCACACCAAAACCCTTAATTGTTTGGAATAGATAAATAGGTCACTTGTTAGCTAGTATTCACACACGTTGTTCCTTGGATCGACCCTTGGCTTACCAAGGTTTATAAATTGTTTTTGACTACAACTTGACCCCTAAAACTCATAACTTGACGACTATAAAGGGTTAAAAATACGCATGTCAAAATGTAGCACACATATCTATTGATCTTTGAAGCTCTAGCAAGACATCTTGATCGGATCCGAAATCATCTGGCACATCTTTCTACTTTTGAAGCGCAGGCCATGTTCGACACCTTTACCACAGATCTGCACATCCACCCCATCGGTACATTCTTTGACACTTGGAGCTCAGGCCACCTAGGGTACCTTTACCGTTGGCAAGACACCTCCACGAGGGAGGAAGAACACATCCACGCGCGAGGTGTGAAGTGAAAGATATCCACGAGGGATGTAGGAAGCATCCACGCGCGAGGCGGGACGAGGAAGAGATCCACGAAGGATGTAGGAAACATCCACGCGCGAGGCGTGACGAAGAAGGCATCCACGAGGGATGTAGGAAGTATCCACATGCGAGGTAGGATGAGGAAGAGGAAAATGAAAGAAAATCTCTTATAGTTGTGAAGAAAATTGTTGACCCCAAGATTCGAACCTGGAGTGTAAGGATCCATGACAGACTCGTTAACCAACAGGCCACCATCCCTGTTGGAATGTTGGCTATATTATTTTCAAATGTTAGATTTATAATATTATAAAATTCAATACCAAACAAGTCTCAATCAGCGTTGAAAAAAATACATTAATTTATTTTAATTACACTCGTGTTCTTTTTTTCTCATGGATGAGTTCTATTAGACCACGATAAGAATTCAGCTCATATTAACACACTTCTTTTCACATTCATAGTTTTGGATTTAGGTAATATATCATCATACGCAGCGCTGACAGCTGTAGAAACGATGGTGATTTATAGCTACTTGGTCAAAAATATTTATAAATTGGTAAATATCGGGTCGTCCAATGAGTGAACTAAAACTTGAGACACTATTCAATCCTGATCTGGACTGTCTGCTCTTCAAATTTCGATTGGTTTAAGTGTAATGAATGAACAAGAGAGATAGCAAATAAAGTGAGTGTAATAAATGAAAGAAGGCGTTTCCCGAGGTTCCTATTTCCCCCTCCTACGCACATAACTCCAATCGCTCGCAATCCTAAATAGTGCGAGTGTCTTTATGGTACGACTCGGGCTAATACGGCTATCTTGACTGATTTCACCCTTCGGTGACTTTTGCAAATAGAGGGAGACGTATCTCGTACGTGGACCTCAACCCCTCGGTATTGTTGGTCTATGTCCAGCCCGGAGCTCACGACTGCCAATTCTTGTTGCGCAGCCCCTCAGTAAAAAACCTAGCCTCGGACTTATCTCGCTCGTTGACCTCAACCCCTCGATATTGTTGGCTCGCAACCAGCTCGGAGCTCGGGTGTGAAGGAATTGCACTTCAGAGTCGTCCGGTCGGAATCGTTGGTGGTTCGGAGTGCCTTGCCCTCGAGCTCATAGTTCTTCAGCTCAGGGTAGTTAGGACGACCTTGCTTTGAGTCGTCACACTTTGGCTCTTTTTAGCTCCTTTTTGCCTTGTTTCGGCCAATTCCGTATTTCCAGGGGGTTTGGACGATGACGCGTGAATATTATACATGAGAGGGCAGAATAGAGTCAAATGGCATCAACAATGAGTGAGAACGAATCTAAACTTGTGAAATATGAGGAGATGAATAAGTCAATTTCTCGACTTATCAAGAGCGCAACTTAAGAACAACAAAACATGAGCATATTGATGTGATCATCAGAATTTGAACCCGAAAGCTCAAGTTTTGTAAATTTGAACTCGAGATGTCAAGTTTTGTAAACAAAACCTCAATCATTCGATCACTGCCCTGATAACTAATTAGATTCATATCCGATTTCTTTTTTCTATAGTAATGTTTATCAATACAACAAGGTCACACACGTTCGAAACCCACTGTGACCTTTTCCGTCCACAATTTGTGTGTAATTTTCCTAGTCTCAAATGTGGTGTGAACCTCTTCCTCATCCTTTGCGAACGTTTGGAGGTGCTATTTAGCGGGGCAGACTCAAATTTTGGTAAGGGGTACAACGAAAATAGATTATAGGACAAATAATTACAATTTGAACGTACTTGACTATTAGCCTTAAATCTCACTATTCACATCGATTGTCAAAACGAGGAGCGCTAAAATGAGACCTCCTTTTTTTCGAGACCTTGAGACCCCAATATTCTCCATCCGAAATGCATCATCAAGTAATTCTGGTGGTGACAAGTGTCTCATGTGCATTTTCCAAGATGCATTTAATGCAAAGTCAAAGCCACCAACTTTTACTTTGCTTTTTAGACATGTGTTTCATGCAGATTTAAAGATGCATCATAATCTAATGGTGAAATTTGAAGTCTCAAGATTAACCGAGCGCTCCCCATGTTAAAACAGCACGAATCCTAATCTCAAAAAGCCACCCAGATAGCTCCAGAATACACCGATCATAACTAAATCCCATGAATTAACAAAAATTTCCAGAAATATCAATAGTTTTATAGTATAAAATTTAAATTAATTTCAACTTACATAACATAAATTTTGAATAAAAATTTGTTTTTGGTGTGACAATGACAAAAATATTTATTAGCCGGACAGAATTCAATCATTGAGTAATATGTGTATATTTATTTATTTTCTAATTAGAATAAAAACAGAGTTGTTAATAATTGGTTGTTCCATTCAAAAAAAAAGAAAAATTGGTTGTTGTCTCATGAAATGATCCAAAAGCCAGACAGCGCTCATCGGCATTGTCGCCAAGGAATCTACTAAACAAATCAAAGCTAAACATGCACTAAATTAAAGCGGACGTTTTTAAAATTATAATATAACCCCAACATGAAAGTGTAAGAATATATCTCAATCAGACTACCGCCAGCAGATTACTTATATTAATTTGAGATATTAATTCAGAAATCGAGACTTGGCCGGTAAAACCGCCTTGCCGGCCGGCTGAGCAGCCTGAGCTGAGCCGCCGAGTTTGATAACTTTTTTGGCCAAAAAGTTTGGATCATACAAAGATAAAAATTGAAGTTGCAAAAAGCAGCAACAGCTTGCCAAGATAGCTTTAAGGCCTTTTTTTTTTGCCTTCTTTTTTGATGTAGAGCTCTTCGATCATCAGCTGTGTAAATTTCTTAAGCATATATAATTATATATATATATGATAACAGCCTTAGCCCTTAGGTCGAGAATTGAGATTTAACACCGGAAGATGCTGCTGAAGATTCCTTCTTGGTAGCTGACAGCGAGCACTTTTCCTTCCTCTCGTCCTGCTTCATCTGCTTCTCCCTGCACTCCGCGCTGCAGAAGGCGCTATCCCCTCTGCGCAAAATAATCACATGGCAATTTTTTTATCTGTAACGACCCAACCAAAAGACCTGATGATTAAATTAATTCGTGTGGAAGTGATATAACATGTACGTACCTATACATGTAGATGTCGCGGCCAGGAACGAGGCGGCGCTTGCATAAAAGGCAAGAGCGAAGAAAGTGATTAGTCTCCGCTGAAAAATCAGCAGAGTTTCTTCTGAAATTCCTCGGAGAGAGGCTCATGCTCGGAGCCAGCATCCCTACGACGTTCTTAGGCTGAGCCAACGGGTTTTGGAACGGATCGGATGGCCCTGGGGTGGAAGTAGCCGGGGAGTTCAGATCGAAGGTGAACTCGGTCATGCTCGTTGTCCGCTTGATCGGGTATCGAGGGCGCTTTCCGAGCATCATAGTCGGAGCTCACGCGAGTTAGGAGGTGAGGGAGGGAGGAGGGAAAGGGGGAGGGAGAATGGAAAGGGAGTGATCAAGTTAAATAGATTGGATTTTCTTTGTTTGGAGTGGGAGAGAGTGAATTTTGAGTCACTTGATCATTGTCACGTAGCGTTTTTTTTTAATTTAACTAAATTGATAAGTTAATAACAATTTTTTGTTTGTTTGACGGGTACATGCAAGTCCATACATAATTAATCACTGCCGACTATCTAATATACTTTCTATCAATTAGAACGTAGTCTCTCATATCAATTCTCATTCAAAGATCAGAGTTCATACTTTAGCGATGCATCAACACATGCAACGTGTATTTCCAGAATTCGACTATCACGAACCAAGTTTTGAAGTTAATGAAGTGCACACATGCACGCGCTTTTTAGTGTTATGGAATCTTATGTTAGAATTTGTGTTAAATGAGTGTGAAGAAAAAGGTGGTGCGCTCCATTTTGAGATCTAATTTGAGCGTGGAGGACACCTCGGAAAGAGTTGATAAAAATATAATAAAATATCTTGCGACAAGGGGTATAAAATCGAATGTAGAAATGCCAAAATCGAGTTGATATCGAATGAAAATCGATGCCCAAAGTTGGACCAAAACTAATGAAATGATGACTTTGGTTTGAATGGATGGGTTGATTGATTTCACTTGAGTGAAGCCAATTGTCCCACATTGGAAGTTAAATGAGAGTGATTATATGTTTATATATGATCATGGTTCTCTTACTTGGTAAGATGCTAAGCCAAAGTCTCTCACAACACTCACGCGGGCGCCTAGGGAGGTGCAAATCATCGGGTTCGACGACGTCGGATTTGGCTTCCAATGTGTGCACCCGCGTCGTACGGGACACGAATGTCGCATCGATTGAGCCGGCTTGGCGCAGTTTGGTTTTGCAAAAACCAATTTGATTTTTGGGCATCAAACCGAATTTGGAAAACCCTAAACGTTTTTATTTGGTAAAAATCAATTCGATTTCTTTTATTTATTTTTCCAACGTATCATGTCATTGAACGGTTCACTTCACAGAGTAATGACGTGAACTGAACAGTTCGTCTACATGGAATTAATAGGGAAATCTGAGCTCTTCTCGAGAAGAGCGATCTTCACTTCTCAACACAGAAAAACACAACTCTCCTCCTCCTCTTCGTTTTTTCATTCGTCTGAGTCTGTCGGTGGTAGCCAAAGATCAGAACAAGTTCGATCGGCAGAGCGTGGTGCAGTCTGCTGCCGAGGATCGTTTTATCCTGGGACGCATATTGTCAGCGAGTCTCAGCACATACGACCGGTAATCTTGCTTTAAGGACAGCGTCTGACGTGACTCGATCCAACTAAGGTTTGCTATTGTTCTTCGTTTATTCATATTTGCATTTCAGTATCTGGTTGTAACTTCTGTTTAATTTGCCGTTGTTAAAGCAATATTTACGATATCTTATACAGTAATTTTTATGGCTACTTTAGTAAATAAATGAAATCATTTAACAATAATTGGAGTATGGGGAATCGTTGCATCATGTAAAGTGGGACCCTTGTGAAATAATTGAGGCAGAGTGCATCAAAAAGAGTCAGTGTCACCAAACATGACATGACACAATGAGACACCACACGGACAATGAGAGCAGCCAAAATCCATTAAACTTTATTTTTATTTGTTTATATCATATTAAGAAAATTGTCCATTTAAATACAATTTGAATAAAAATAAAATAAAAAGTTTTTATTATTTATAACCGTACAATTTATAACAGTTAAATAAAAGTGGACCCAGGCATCTAACTCGATTTACGAACCCCAAAAACGAAGGCGTGTCGAGTGTTGTAGACAACAAAGGGCAGCTAATATGTGATATGTGTCAGGGCGAAGTGAGTGCCTGTTGGTTAGGCGCTCCCCCGTTGCTTGTCAAAGTTTGGGTTCAAGTCCCTATTCCCACTTTCAAAATTAACAGAACAGGTGCTAACTTAATCTAACCCAGCCTACTCAATCAAAAAAATGTGATATGTGTCCATATTTGTGATATAGATGACCGATAATCCCACAGATCATCCCTACCATAATTTTTTCAATTATAAGAATTGGTCATCAAAGATGACTAAAAAAAGCATGTCTTCCCATCATGATTTTTTTGTGATCATGGGATGACCAAACACAAATTAAGGTCACAAGATGACCAAAATAAATTTTTGGTCATGAGAAGCAACCAACCAGAACATGACAACACATGTCCTGTTTTAACCCTTTTTCAGATTAATTTCGTAACTTGTAATTCCTTTATCTTGAAAATTAAATAATCAAAAATAAAAAAGAAAATATCAACAATCGTAATTTTATGAGCTCTACAAATAGACATCCATATTGTCATATTTTGATGTATGTTTAAATAATTTTATTTTTCCATTGATAAGATTAAATGAGTATGAGAGATGGATGATGAACTTTTTTTTGTTGGTCATGAGTGGGGACCAAATTGGTCATGAACCATGATTAGATGATAGATAAAGTGGATGAGAGTAATGAATGACATGTTTTTTTAGTCATGGTGGGAATGCTCTTAACAATTTTATTAATATTATTATTCTTGTATTCATACTTCATGTTCATAGTACTTTCTTAAATAAAATATTTTACTTCCTAGCGAAAAAAAAATATTACTTTCTTAAATAAAATATTGTACTCCTATCGAAAAAAAATTATTTTACTTCTATCGAAAAAAATTTTACTCACTCGGTTAAATCTACCTATGTAGAATTTTAAACTCAGAGATGTAAGCCATATATGTAATTAGGGTCAGGTACCGTTTCACTATTTTTCAGATTATAGTACAATTTGTCATTTTGATCGACAAGTATTACACGATAAAACACTTTACTGTAACCGCTTGTTCATTTTTAATGAAAAATGTCCAATGTTAAATTGAAAAATTCAAACATTCACCCATTTGAATAAATTTATTTGAATGCTATTCTAGGGTCAAGATCAGGTACAAAGTTAAATTTTGGTACAAAATATAAAATTCGTCAAAATTATTTTATAATTCGTCAGTTTATTTTATAGTTCGTCAAAATTATTTTATAGTTCGTCACTTTTCGAGCCGAAAAATGAAAGACGACATAGTGCGTCAGTTTCATTTTATAATTCGTCACCAAGAAAACACCAAAAAATTAAGATTTAATCTCATCCATTCAAATCACAAGATCAAGGATTATGATTAGTTTGTATTTCGTACCAAAAAATTAACTTTGCACCGGATCCTTACTCTGCTATTCTAAGTTATTATATTTAAATATCTAATTCACACAAACTCAAAATATTTGATAGGAACGAGGGATAGTTTAGTTAATCATACTGTTGGAATATAAGTAGAATCTTATTCACGAATCAAGATGAGATTCTCACGTATGAGATTCTGGTATCTATTACAACCTTTGCCATATACACGGCGGAGATTTCGTATATATTGTCTGTCAGTTTGATATATTTGAACAAGTAGAAGATCAAAAACGAGATAAACTTTACTTTTAAGTTTTAGGAGTATAAAAGAGTTGTATCAAAAAAAAAGTTAGGGAGACATGTGTCACCTCCATATTCAAATATGCAATTTGATCCAATTGTAAAATTTGAGTTCTCATGTTCTCGAATTTTTATGAATTTTCTATTAGACAAACTAAATATAGATAGTGCAATAATAGAAAGGCATTGAATACTCCAGAGCCGGCCATTCCGGCCATTCATGTACCGAGATTAAGGAGCCATTAAATGCTCTGTTCTTGTATGTATTTATACCCATGTATCCAGAATAGATCAGTGCGTGAGTAATACACAATATTTCCATTCTCACTTGGTATCAGACTTCTAAGATCCAGGGACGTTTTCCTTCCCTCAATTGCCAAAATGAGTTCTGCAGTGCAGACATCAACAACAATCGCTGGTGCAATAACCTCTTCTCCTGCAGCTACCCAGTTTGCTTCTCCCATCCCTCCCATATCCGTTCGACTTGACGGAACGAATTTCCTACTCTGGAAGACATTGATTCTTCCCAACTTGTCCGGGCTTAACCTTCACGGTCACCTCGATGGCGACTTACCTGCTCCCGAGAAGACTCTGACCGTTGGAGATGACGCAACAGCCCGTGCTCAGCCAAACCCGGCATATCTCGCATGGTGGCAAGAAGACCAGCGAGTTCTCGGCGCGCTCTTAGTCTCCATGACTCCGGAGGTAGCCACTCAAATGGTTGGTCTCTCCACAGCCGCGCAAGTGTGGACGGCGGCCCCATCCTGACATCGGCCCAACAATCAAACACTATGGCCCAAACACTTGAACCTCCCTTGCACACGGACCAACATATGACACAAAACCCTAATGAGACTCTCCCAGCTACCCAGTCAGATGCTAACAAAGTTTCTGCCGTTCCCACATCTTCCCGCATTCTAACGCGATCGCAAGCAGGTGTCCATCGCCCTAAACAATTCACGGACGGTACTGTGCGATACAATCCTTCACGTCGTGCGTTCTACGCTGCTCCGTCCTCTGTACACTCGGCATTATCTAATCCAAACTGGCGGTCCGCAATGGAGAATGAGTACTCTGCACTTTGTCAGACGCGGACCTGGGTATTGGTTCCTAAACCTCCAAATACCAACGTTATTGGGAGTAAGTGGGTGTTTAAAACCAAAGTGCGACCTGATGGCTCAATCGAGAGGTACAAGGCTCGGTTAGTGGCTCGCGGATTTACCCAGAAGCCCGGCATCGACTAAACAGAAACTTTCAGCCCGGTAGTGAAACCAGCTACTATCCGAATTGTCCTGTCCATCGCTGTCAGTCGTGGTTGGATTTTAAGACAACTGGATGTCAGTAATGCGTTCTTACATGGTCACCTCACAGAAGACGTTTACATGCAGCAACCACCCGGTTTTGAGCATCCTCAATTCCCCAATCATGTCTGTAAACTCCAAAAATCTATCTACGGGCTGAAACAATCACCTCGAGCCTGGTTCTCTCGTCTTAGTACAAAACTTCATCAGTTGGCTTTCCGCTCATCCATCTCAGATGCGTCCCTCTTCACCTATGCCCATCAAGGTATCACAATTTACATCCTAGTTTATGTGGATGACATCATAATTGCAGGGTCCAATGCCGATGCAGTTTCGGTCTTGATTAAAGCTCTATCAGATACATTCCCTGTCAAAGATCTTGGCCCATTGTCTTATTTCCTCGGACTTGAAGTGACTCGCAATTCCGGGGGGCTGACCTTATCTCAGAGACGCTATGCGCTAGACCTTCTACTTCGTGCTTCCATGGAAAATTGCAAAGCCACCTCAACACCAATGTCTGACCTTATCTCAGAGACGCTATCGCAGCCTGGTAGGTAGCCTCCAGTATCTCACGCTCACGCGCCCTGACATCTCATTCGCAGTAAACAAAGTCTGTCAATTCTTATCAAATCCTACTGATGTTCATTGGGATGCTGTAAAATGGATATTACGGTACATTAAGGGTACACTCGACACTGGTCTGATGTTCAGGTGCTCCTCACTCTCTCGCATCAGCATATTCACTGACGCCGATTGGGCCAGATGATCGGCGCTCCACAGGAGGATTCGCTATCTATCTTGGACCTAACTTGATTTCGTGGAGTGCTAGGAAACAACCAACTGTTTCTAGGTCCAGCACCGAGGCAGAGTACAAGTCCCTCGCTGACGGAGCTGCCGAAGCAATTTGGGTACAATCAGTTTTGAGAGAACTCGGCATACAACCCAAGAAACCTCCTATTGACAAGGCGTCGTTAGGACCTTGCAAATTGATATTTATAACTCCTCGCTTTTGGCTCACTAAAAATAGTAGAGCGGTAAGTAAGGGTCGAACCCAAGGGAATTAGCTTGGTTACTCGTTGGTTTTGTGAGAGCAAGAACAGTTTCCCACCAGAATCTGCTCAGATCATCAAATCACACTCGAATGTGCGTGGAAGGAGAGTTAGCTCCCTATGAGGTGTGAACCTCTTGGATATCTGGGCAACAATGGCGAGGAACTGGTTCAATCTGCTTGTAAGCACAAAATGAAAATAAACAGTTGGGGGTTTGGGGTTCTTGTAAAAATAAATGACAAGTACGTGAATAAATTGCAATATGAGAGATATCTAGTCGTGGGTTCCTTGCTACATGTTTATTCTTGGCATAAAATGCGTAGATCTATCTCATGGTGCGACGTTCCGGCTAAGGAACGCGCCCTTGACCTTGGCTTCCCTCGCGTTGGTTCGTAACACGCCGACTAGGTCGTGTTCTTGAGCCCCGGCTAAGGTGGCTCATCGAACGCAAGTTGATGGAAGCGCCGGTCCTAGTCCTTCCTTAGGTCGAGTGGAAATTGTCTAGGGGTTTCGAGTCATGCCGACTAGGTCACGTCTACGTACTCCGACTAGGTAGTACTTCGAAACCTTGCCCCAAACGAATCCACTTGGCCTAAGTCTTACTATCTACCATTGCGACTAGCATCCGGTAGATGATAACTATAGGGTCTCGAGCCTTCACTAAATTTTGTGGCTAGATATCCACTTAGCGTAGCTCTCGAACCATGGATTAAGCACCAGGACTAGTAATGAGATAGAATAATTAAGTGCGATGCCTCAAAACATGATTGCAATAACGAACCCACAACTAGATCGAGGGATTTAGCTACTAGTATTCATGGGGTGAATACAATAGCTTTGCATAAAGTAAATGGAAACGTAATACAAGAAGGAGTAGAAAGAGAGACGTGCAAAAGGAATAATCGCCCTTGAATTTAGAGAGAATGTTTCTAGATTTCCGGAATGAGGGTACATTTCCCAAAGGGAATGAAGTGGTCCTTATATAGGACTTTGTTAAGGAATATGCCAAACTTGAAGCCCAAGTTGCTTGGCATAAGCGGAGTGGCAATCCCTATTCGAACATAGGATTCCTTCATTGGCCTTGGGGAACTTGGCGGATTCGACTTTTGCCTTGGAAGAAGCACACGGGGAGTGACGTCACGCCTCGAAAGATGAGCCGAGAAACGCGGGGGACGTTGACCATTGACCATTGACGTTGACGCGCTTGACCGGCCTTGACTTGGGCGAAGGTCGGATGGTGGCTGGTCTTTGGTCGAAGATTCTCGGCGCAGACTAGGCACAGGGCCAGGTCTTGGCCCGGGTGAATGCGCGCGAGGAGCCTGACGATGTGCGCGGAGCGCGGTGCGGCCCAGTTCGGCAATTTAGCGTGAAGCGCTTCGGAACTCTTCGAGTAGTAGGCAGGCACACGTCGAGGCTCGGCTCGACAATTAGCGCGGAGCGCTCTCGGCATTTCTCGGACGGAAGGTGCGGCACGCAGCGAGGCACGCTTCGGCCTGGCTCGGCACTTCTCGGCGCGGAACGTTGATGCTGAGCGGTACTTCTTCGGAAGGCCCTTCCGAGTGCCCGACGAGGCACACTCGGTCTCTTTCGGACGCGGTGCGAGCCAAATGAGGCCCCGACCGGCCAGAACTCCAACTGGTGATTTTTAGGCATAAATGCCATCTTTTGCGCACGATTCCTCATAAGTCCTCGAATGTACCTGTAATGCAAGAATACATTAGCAAGCAACTGTTCATATGACCTTGAATGCCAATTCGTGGGAATTGTTGACTTAATAAGTCACGTAAACAAGGCTTATCAAACCACCCCACACTTAAACTTGTTCGTCCCGAACAAAGTCTAGGAAATAAGAGGAAAGACAAATGCATCACCACAAGCTTCTTGGTCCAAGATATGCAATAGAGTGCTAATCTAGACATTACCTTTCCTTGCAATAATTCAACTACTACTCAACGAATCATGCTCAAATATTTAATCAACTCGATACGTGTTACCTCATGAGCCGGGATGCAAACCAATTGGGATGAGTGGGAGATAGCCCTTTTCGAACCCATGATCTACACTCTTGGACCCGGGCACTTGTCATATGGTTATACTTATTGCTTCTTCTAGCACGTGATTTGATTCGAGCTTTTTGGTCGAGTCTTTTTGTTGTTGTGCAGACGGTTTGTGTAGTGAACTTGGCCTTTGGCCTTGATGTAGATTTGTGGTGCCTCACTTGGCTTCGGGAAGAATTTCTCTTTTGGATGATGATTTTTGCTGGAGCCTTGCTTCTTTTTCTTGGAATTTTTCTTTGATTGAGCCTTGCTCTTTTCTGGAAATTGCTCGTCCATTTTCTTGAAAGGGTCCAATCATCGCCTGCAAGCTATGGAAATACCCTTCCCGCTCTCGCTCGGGTGCCCTTCTCGCGCAGGTCAGGTCGAGGGTCGCTCACCCATTTTCCCGGCCAGTCGGACCCGAGCGAAGATGGTCTGTTTTCCCGTCTCGCCTCATGCGTATGGTGTGCATAGGCCGAGTTAACTGATCCAATAGGTCTCGAAGCGCAGCCTCCACAAGTCCGTATAACCATATGACTCGGTCCCGGTCCCTCGAGTGCTTTTGTCAAGCTCCACTAGGGCCTTTTCTATCAACTCCACATCCCTTCTATTTATCCCAACTCACGAAGACAAATAAAGAGTTAATCTCATATCATCACGCAATCCAGATTTCGTAGGAAAAATGCAAGTACTTGGTTCTATCTATTTCACATCATTAATGCTCAAATTCGCATATCATGGAGCTAGAACGCATTCCTTATTCAAAAAAAATTTAAAAATTTCAAGGGAAACGTGCTGACTTATGCAAATGCAATGAATTAAACGTGCTGACACAACAGACAACCTCCCCACCCCACACTTTTGAACTGAGCCGTGTCCTCACGGCACGACTCGGGGTAAGGCTTAATGCATGCGAGAAAAGACAAGGGTAAGAGAGAACAGGAACTCCCCTCGTGCGTATGCGATGAATCTTGCTCAGTCGAGGCCTCTCAATGTTTTAAGAACTTCTGTCGAGCCAGATTTTTCAGTTACGAACGTTGGGTCGGGAGTGGCCGATGTGTGCTTGGTTCGCGCGCGCAGGGCCTGGTACTCGGGCCTGCGAGCGACCTCGCCTGGGCACTTATGGAATTCTCAGATCCTTCGATAAATCGACCATTTTAAACACTTTGGTCGAGTCAGAATTTCTGTTTGAAGTAGTCGGCCCAGAAAGTTCCTCCCTTCCATGTTTTGCGCGCCTTGCGCCGAGGTTCCAGTTCCTGAAAAAAAAATGCTCTTTTCCCAGGCTTAGTTATTCAAAAGTAAATATAAAAATAAACAGAAAAACAAAATGCCGGGCTGCCTCCCCGCGAGCGCCTTTGTTTAACGTCGTTGGCTCGACGAGACCTCCATTCAAGGAGGTTCGAATGGCTCGGCAAGATTGAACTCCTGGGCAGGTGCCTTGATTTCATCGTGGTAATGCTTCACCCGCTGCCCATTGACCACGAACCGACTTCCATCCCTCGGGTTCTCTAGCTCTAGGGCCCCATAATTAAATACGCGCACTATGGTGAAGGGACCCGTCCACTTCGAGCGGAGCTTGCCCGGCATGAGCCTCAGGCGCGAAGAAAATAGGAGCACTCGCTGGCCCACTTCGAAGTCGCGCTGGAGGATGAATTTGTCGTGATAGAGCTTGGTGCGCGCCTTGTAGTCTGATTGGCCCTCGTAGGCCTCGAGGCGCAACTCCTCCAGCTCGCACAATTGCATTTTCCGGTCCAATCCAGCGGCTCGCAGATCCGAGTTGCATTGCTTGAGGGCCCAGTAGGCCTTGTGCTTGAGCTCGACCGGCAAATGGCACGCCTTTCCGAATACTAGCCGAAAGGGCGAGGTCCCTATCGGCGTCTTATAGGCGGTCCGGTAGGCCCAAAGCGCTTCGTCGAGCCTTTGGCTCCAATCTTTGCGAGTCGGCTTCACCATTTTCTCAAGGATCCCCTTGATCTCGCGGTTGGAGATCTCCGCTTGACCATTGGTTTGGGGATGATAGGCTGTGGAAGTTTGATGGTGAACATGGTAGTGCCTCAAGGTGGGGGCCATGACTCGGTTTCAAAAGTGCGAACCTTGGTCGCTGATGATGGCCTTGGGCACGCCATACCGGCAAAAGATGTTGGTGCGCAAAAACTCGACAACGGTCTTCGCATCGTCGCATCGGGTGGCCTTGGCCTCGACCCACTTCGAGACGTAATCGACTGCCACGAGGATATAGACGAATCCGTTCGAGGTCGGGAACGGTCCCATGAAGTCAATGCCCCAGATGTCGAAAACATCATTGACGAGAATGGGAACTTGGGGCATCTCGTTCCGAGCGGACACGTTGCCGACCCTTTGGCATTTGTCGCATTTCTTGCAATGGTTGTACGAATCTCGAAAGATGCTAGGCCAAAAGAACCCGCTATCCAAGATTTTCTGCGCGGTTCTCCTCGGGCCAAAATGCCCTCCACAAGCGTGCTCATGACAAAAACTGAGCACCGAAGCAATCTCCTCATCTGGAATGCATCTTCGAAGAATTTGGTCGGACCCAATTTTCCAAAGGTACGGGTCGTCCCACACGTAGTGCCTCGCATCGTGCTTGAGTTTCAGGCGCTGGGCTTTTGAGTAGGCGGGCGGAAACTTGGCCCCGACCAAAAAATTTACGATCTGCGCATACCAAGGCACCCGTCCCGTGAGAGCGTAGAGGTGCTCGTCGGGGAAGGCCTCGGTAATCCGGCCGGGTTCCTCTTCTCGAACCAGTCGGCTCAAATGGTCGGCCACAGTATTTTCCACCCCCTTTTTATCTTTAATTTCCACGTTGAACTCTTGTAGCAACAAAACCCATCGGATCAGGCGCGGCTTGGCCTCCTTCTTGGTCATCAAATATCGAATGGCCGCGTGATCCGAGTAAACAACCACTTTTGTCCCCAGCAAATAAGATCTAAATTTTTCCAAGGCAAAGACCACGGCGAGCAGCTCCTTCTCAGTCGTCGAATAATTCCTTTGGGCCGTGTCGAGAGTCCTCGATGCGTAGTAGATCACTACCGGCCTTCGCTCGATCCGCTGGCCGAGTAACGCGCCTACCGCGTAGTCGCTCGCATCGCACATGATCTCGAAGGGCCGAGTCCAGTCGGGCGCACAAATGATAGGTGCGCTAGTGAGCGCCTGTTTCAGCTCGTCGAACGCCGCTCGGCACGCGTCCGTGAACTCGAAAGGAACGTCCTTCTGGAGCAAGGTCGAGAGAGGCAAGGCTTTCTTTGAAAAGTCCTTAATAAATCGCCTGTGGAACCCAGCGTGCCCAAGAAAAGACTTGATGTCTCGCACAGTCGTGGGATAGGGGAGGGTAGAAATCACATCAATTTTGGCCTTGTCGACCCTAATCCCTTCGTGCGAGACGATGTGCCCCAAGACGACCCCGTGAGTTACCATAAAATGGCACTTTTCGTAGTTGAGTACGAGGTTCATCGAGACACATCGAGCCAAGACGGCGCTCAAGCTTTCTAGGCACGCATCGAATGAGCTCCCATAAACTGTGAAATCATCCATGAAGACCTCGATCATCGACCCAATCATGTCCGAGAAAATGCTCGTGACGACCCGTTGGAACGTGCCGGGCGCATTGCAAAGGCCGAAGGACATGCGGCGGAACGTGAAGGTACCGAACGGGCAAGTGAACGTCATCTTTTCCTGGTCCTCGGGCGCGATAGGAATCTGGTTGTAGCCCGAGAACCCGTCGAGGAAACAAAAATAAGGCTTTCCTGCTAGGCGGTCGAGCATTTGGTCGATGAATGGGAGGGGAAAGTGGTCCTTTCTTGTGACAGCATTTAGCTTTCGATAGTCGATGCACATTCGCCACCCATTCTTCACTCGAGTCGCAACCATTTGCCCCTCGGCATTTTCCTCGATTGTTATGCCGGTCTTTTTTGGCACAACATGAACTGGGCTCACCCATTGGCTATCCGAGATCGGATAAATCACGTCCGCATCGAGCAATTTTTGGATCTCCTTCTGGACCACTTCCATCATGATCGGGTTCAGTCGGCGCTGTGGTTCCCTCGATGGCTTCGCACCATCCTCGAGCAAAATACGATGCATGCACACAGCCGGGCTAATTACTCGAATATCCGCAAGAGTCCACCCGATGGCCAGTTTGTGCCGGCCCAGGACCTCGACAAGACGCCGCTCCTGGTCCGCACCAAGCCCATTTTTTATGATGACTGGAAGAGTGTTTTTTTCGCCAAGGAAGGCGTACTTTAAATGCTCAGGTAGGGGCTTGAGCTCGACCTTGGGGGCTTGCTCGATGGACGGTATCGCAGATTTGGCCTTGAATAGCCGCACCTCGCACGCCTCGTAGTACCGGGTCAAGGGTCGAGAAACTTCGAGCGCTAGCAGCGCGTCCCGGACGCCATCGGTCAGCCCATACGAGTCCTCGTGCATATACACGGCATTAATCAGCGCGAGCTCAAGCGGGTCCTTCGCGCGTTCCGACTGGAACTCCTCGACCAGATCGTCGAGGGTGTCGAGCGCATGGACTGACTCGAACTCCAAAGGGTGCTTCATGGCCCGGAAAATGTCGAAGCTAAAAACTTCTCCCTCGACCTCCATTGACAAGGTCCCGCTATCACAATCAATCTTCATTTTCGACGTTTTCAAGAAGGGCCGGCCTAGTAGAATAGGCGCATGATCTCCTGGCCCACAGTTCTCCATCTTTAGGACATAGAAGTCCGCTGGGAATACGAGCTCTCCCACTTGCACTAGCACATCCTCGATCTTTCCTTCCGGCTGCTTCAACGAACGGTCCGCCAAGTGAATGGTGAGCCCAGCTGGCTCGAGAGGCCCTATCCTAAGGCACGAGTAGATCGAATAAGGCATGACATTGATCGAAGCTCCCAGGTCTAGCATGCAATTCTCGATCCTAATGTTGCCTATCGTGCAAGGAATGGTGTAGGTGCCTGGATCTCCGCATTTGGGCGGAACCTTTCGTTGAATCACGGCCGACACATTCCTACTCATCAGCTCTTGGTCCACTCGAGGACCTCTCCTTCTGTTCGTGCACAATTCCTTCAAAAACTTAGCATATCTGGGAATTTGTTTGATGACCTCGAGGAGAGGAATATTTATTTCAACCTTGCTGAACAGGTCCCATACGTCCTTATCCATCACATATTTCCTGGGGGCTCGAGCAAGGACGGGGAATGGAAGTGGCGCGCTAGTATTCGTATTTTCCGTATCAGGTACCAGGCGCGGGCCTTCATTCTCAGGTGCGCGCGCCGAGTCCTCGCTGCGCACTTCGGGCGTTTCCGTTTCGCGCGTATCGTCCGCATCTGGCCCGATGTGGCCGAACGCCTCGCGCTCCAACTGGTCCTCCTCGGGCTCTTCTTGGCCTACTTCCTTATCTGAGCCTGGCTCATCCTCGGCTAGCCTCCCCGCACTCCTAAGCGTCACAGCGCTCACATTTCCTCGAGGGTTTTTCACAGTTTGCGAGGGGAGCCTGCCTGGCTCGCTCTTTAGCTCGGCCACGTCGGTGGCGATCTGGGAAACTTGCTTGGCGAGGTCCGCAATGGCCCCGTCCGTCTTAATCTGCTGCTGCTGTACTGTAATGGCCAGTTCCTTCATAATTTCCTCGAGTGACTTGCCAGGGCCTCGATTACTCGGACCGGCCTGGTCATGGCTCGGCCCTCGCTGATATTATCCGGGCCCGTTCTGCTGGAACTGCCGGTTCGGCGGGCGATAGTAGCCCTTGTTTGCCTGGGGTGCGCCTTGTTGCGCGTGATGAAACTGTTGGGCCCCTTCCCTCGGCGCATTATTCCGCCAGTCTTGTCCGGGCGGTGCGCGTCCATAGGCCTGGTTTGGCCCGTCTATCGCATTGACCTCTACCGGGTCCTCCTCGAACAACGTTGGGCACGCATCGGTCTTGTGGTCCGATGCGCCACAAAACTCGCATGGCTTCACTACTACCGGCTGCCTCCTAATCAAAGTCGCCATCATTTCCTTCATTTCTCTCATCTCCTTCATCTGCTCCGTAATGGGTTGCGCTGGTGACTCGGCCTTGGCCACGCTTTTCGTGCGAGAGAACTCTTCTTGCCGAGTCGTTTCCTCGCGAAACCTCGCGTTCTCGGCCACCTTAGTGACTAGTTCCCGGATTTCGCTCAAAGGCAAGCTCATCATCGTGCCTCCAGCTGAGGCATCGAGGAGCATTTTATCGAGCGGGCGGAACCCATCCAACAAGTACTCGACCACCAGTTTCTCGGGCAATCCGAGGTTGCAACAACTTCGCTCGAGTCGATTAAATTTCTCGAGGTAGTCGTACATCGACTCGTTCGCCCCTTGCTTAATTTCTTGGAGTTGCCTCCGCACTTGAATGGCTCGACCGGCTGGGTAGTACTTGTCGAGGAACTTCTTTTGCATTTGGCCCCACGTACGAATGCTTCCGGACGGTAGCGAGAGGAACCAATCATTCGCCGCATCGACGAGCGAAAAGAAGAACGCCTTGAGCTTGAAGTCCGCCACATCGATCCCAGGTGGGCGCATATTTTGGCACACGCCATGAAAACGTTGGAGGTGCATGACCGCGGATTCTCCTTGAGTGCCAGCGAACTTCGGCAAATAATGCACTACGGCCGTGTTGACCACGATGTTTTCCATTTCTGGGCCTTCGTAGATGCACCATGGTTGATTGTGAAAATTCGAGGCCGAAAGTTCGCCCATAGTTGGCTCACGGATGTCTTCGAACTCGTCGTATAGCGCATCGTGCACCGGCTCGTGTCGCGGAGCGCGCTGTTGCGCGGGCGGGAATGGGCAAGGTACCGGCCTAGGGCCGGTCTCGTGTCGAACCTCGGGCGCTCCCGGATCTCGTCTCGCGGCCTCGCGCGCGATGCGATTGCGCTCTCGAATGAGCCGCTCGGGGTCATCGTAGAATGGAGGCGGGTCCTCGGGGTGTTCCACGAAATCTTCGACTCTTTCATCGACGACATTGTCGCCCATGCGACTACCAGCGTGCGACATGACTCGCACCCAGCACAATAACCCCAAAAATGAAAAGAAAGAAAATGAACTAAGACCAAACTTCACCAAATACAACTAACTCCCCGGCAACGGCGCCCAATTTGACAATGCGTCGTTAGGACCTTGCAAATTGATATTTATAACTCCTCGCTTTTGGCTCACTAAAAATAGTAGAGCGGTAAGTAAGGGTCGAACCCAAGGGAATTAGCTTGGTTACTCGTTGGTTTTGTGAGAGCAAGAACAGTTTCCCACCAGAATCTGCTCAGATCATCAAATCACACTCGAATGTGCGTGGAAGGAGAGTTAGCTCCCTATGAGGTGTGAACCTCTTGGATATCTGGGCAACAATGGCGAGGAACTGGTTCAATCTGCTTGTAAGCACAAAATGAAAATAAACAGTTGGGGGTTTGGGGTTCTTGTAAAAATAAATGACAAGTACGTGAATAAATTGCAATATGAGAGATATCTAGTCGTGGGTTCCTTGCTACATGTTTATCCTTGGCATAAAATGCGTAGATCTATCTCATGGTGCGACGTTCCGGCTAAGGAACGCGCCCTTGACCTTGGCTTCCCTCGCGTTGGTTCGTAACACGCCGACTAGGTCGTGTTCTTGAGCCCCGGCTAAGGTGGCTCATCGAACGCAAGTTGATGGAAGCGCCGGTCCTAGTCCTTCCTTAGGTCGAGTGGAAATTGTCTAGGGGTTTCGAGTCGTGCCGACTAGGTCACGTCTACGTACTCCGACTAGGTAGTACTTCGAAACCTTGCCCCAAACGAATCCACTTGGCCTAAGTGTTACTATCTACCATTGCGACTAGCATCCGGTAGATGATAACTATAGGGTCTCGAGCCTTCGCTAAATTTTGTGGCTAGATATCCACTTAGCGTAGCTCTCGACCCATGGATTAAGCACCAGGACTAGTAATGAGATAGAATAATTAAGTGCGATGCCTCAAAACATGATTGCAATAACGAACCCACAACTAGATCGAGGGATTTAGCTACTAGTATTCATGGGGTGAATACAATAGCTTTGCATAAAGTAAATGGAAACGTAATACAAGAAGGAGTAGAAAGAGAGACGTGCAAAAGGAATAATCGCCCTTGAATTTAGAGAGAATGTTTCTAGATTTCCGGAATGAGGGTACATTTCCCAAAGGGAATGAAGTGGTCCTTATATAGGACTTTGTTAAGGAATATGCCAAACTTGAAGCCCAAGTTGCTTGGCATAAGCGGAGTGGCAATCCATATTCGAACATAGGATTCCTTCATTGGCCTTGGGGAACTTGGCGGATTCGACTTTTACCTTGGAAGAAGCACACGGGGAGTGACGTCACGCCTCGAAAGACGAGCTGAGAAATGCGGGGGACGTTGACCATTGACCATTGACGTTGACGCGCTTGACCGGCCTTGACTTGGGCAAAGGACGGATGGTGGCTGGTCTTTGGTCAAAGATTCTCGGCGCAGACTAGGCACAGGGCCAGGTCTTGGCCCGAGTGAATGCGCGCGAGGAGCCTGACGATGTGCGCGGAGCGCGGTGCGGCCCAGTTCGGCAATTTAGCGCGAAGCGCTTCGGAACTCTTCGAGTAGTAGGCAGGCACACGTCGAGGCTCGACTCGACAATCAGCGCGGAGCGCTCTCGGCATTTCTCGGACGGAAGGCGCGGCACGCAGCGAGGCACGCTTCGGCCTGGCTCGGCACTTCTCGGCGCGGAACGTTGATGCTGAGCGGTACTTCTTCGGAAGGCCCTTCCGAGTGCCCGACGAGGCACACTCGGTCTCTTTCGGACGCGGTGCGAGCCAAATGAGGCCCCGACCGGCCAGAACTCCAACTGGTGATTTTTAGGCATAAATGCCATCTTTTGCGCACGATTCCTCATAAGTCCTCGAATGTACCTGTAATGCAAGAATACATTAGCAAGCAACTGTTCATATGACCTTGAATGCCAATTCGTGGGAATTGTTGACTTAATAAGTCGCGTAAACACGGCTTATCAAACCACCCCACACTTAAACTTGTTCGTCCCGAACAAAGTCTAGGAAATAAGAGGAAAGACAAATGCATCACCACAAGCTTCTTGGTCCAAGATATGCAATAGAGTGCTAATCTAGACATTACCTTTCCTTGCAATAATTCAACTACTACTCAACGAATCATGCTCAAATATTTAATCAACTCGATACATGTTACCTCATGAGCCGGGATGCAAACCAATTGGGATGAGTGGGAGATAGCCCTTTTCGAACCCATGATCTACACTCTTGGACCCGGGCACTTGTCATATGGTTATACTTATTTCTTCTTCTAGCACGTGATTTGATTCGAGCTTTTTGGTCGAGTCTTTTTGTTGTTGTGCGGACGGTTTGTGTAGTGAACTTGGCCTTTGGCCTTGATGTAGATTTGTGGTGCCTCACTTGGCTTCGGGAAGAATTTCTCTTTTGGATGATGATTTTTGCTGGAGCCTTGCTTCTTTTTCTTGGAATTTTTCTTTGATTGAGCCTTGCTCTTTTCTGGAAATTGCTCGTCCATTTTCTTGAAAGGGTCCAATCATCGCCCGCAAGCTATGGAAATACCCTTCCCGCTCTCGCTCGGGCGCCCTTCTCGCGCAGGTCAGGTCGAGGGTTGCTCGCCCATTTTCCCGGCCAGTCGGACCCAAGCGAAGACGGTCTGTTTTCCCGTCTCGCCTCATGCGTATGGTGTGCATAGGCCGAGTTAACTGATCCAATAGGTCTCGAAGCGCAGCCTCCACAAGTCCGTATAACAATATGACTCGGTCCCAGTCCCTCGAGTGCTTTTGTCAAGCTCCACTAGGGCCTTTTCTATCAACTCCACATCCCTTCTATTTATCCCAACTCACGAAGACAAATAAAGAGTTAATCTCATATCATCACGCAATCCAGATTTCGTAGGAAAAATGCAAGTACTTGGTTCTATCTATTTCACATCATTAATGCTCAAATTCGCATATCATGGAGCTAGAACGCATTCCTTATTCGAAAAAAAATTTAAAAATTTCAAGGGAAACGTGCTGACTTATGCAAATGCAATGAATTAAACGTGCTGATACAACAGACAACCTCCCCACCCCACACTTTTGAACTGAGCCGTGTCCTCACGGCACGACTCGGGGTAAGGCTTAATGCATGCGAGAAAAGACAAGGGTAAGAGAGAACAGGAACTCCCCTCGTGCGTATGCGATGAATCTTGCTCAGTCGAGGCCTCTCAATGTTTTAAGAACTTCTGTCGAGCCAGATTTTTCAGTTACGAACGTTGGGTCGGGAGTGTCGATGCGTGCTTGGTTCGCGCGCGCAGGGCCTGGTACTCGGGCCTGCGAGCGACCTCGCCTGGGCACTTATGGAATTCTCAGATCCTTCGATAAATCGACCATTTTAAACACTTTGGTCGAGTCAGAATTTCTGTTTGAAGAAGTCGGCCCAGAAGGTTCCTCCCTTCCATGTTTTGCGCGCCTTGCGCCGAGGTTCCAGTTCCTGCAAAAAAATGCTCTTTTCCCAGGCTTAGTTATTCAAAAGTAAATATAAAAATAAACAGAAAAACAAAATGCCGGGCTGCCTCCCCGCGAGCGCCTTTGTTTAACGCCGTTGGCTCGACGAGACCTCCATTCAAGGAGGTTCGAATGGCTCGGCAAGGTCGAACTCCTAGGCAGGTGCCTTGATTTCATCGTGGTAATGCTTCACCCACTGCCCATTGACCACGAACCGACTTCCATCTCTCGGGTTCTCTAGCTCTAGGGCCCCATAATTAAATACGCGCACTATGGTGAAGGGACCCGTCCACTTCGAGCGGAGCTTGCCCAGCATGAGCCTCAGGCGCGAAGAAAATAGGAGCACTCGCTGGCCCACTTCAAAGTCGCGCTGGAGGATGAATTTGTCGTGATAGAGCTTGGTGCGCGCCTTGTAGTCAGATTGGCCCTCGTAGGCCTCGAGGCGCAACTCCTCCAGCTCGCACAATTGCATTTTCAGGTCCAATCCAGCGGCTCGCAGATCCGAGTTGCATTGCTTGAGGGCCCAGTAGACCTTGTGCTCGAGCTCGACCGGCAAATGGCACGCCTTGCCGAATACTAGCCGAAAGGGCGAGGTCCCTATCGGCGTCTTATAGGCGGTCCGGTAGGCCCAAAGCGCTTCGTCGAGCCTTTGGCTCCAATCTTTGCGAGTCGGCTTCAGGTGGCCTTGGCCTCGACCCACTTCGAGACGTAATCGACTGCCACGAGGATATAGACGAATCCGTTCGAGGTCGGGAACGGTCCCATGAAGTCAATGCCCCAGATGTCGAAAACATCATTGACGAGAATGGGAACTTGGGGCATCTCGTTCCGAGCGGACACGTTGCCGACCCTTTGGCTCTTGTCGCATTTTTTGCAATGGTTGTACGAATATCGAAAGATGCTAGGCCAAAAGAACCCGCTATCCATGATTTTCCGCGCAGTTCTCCTCGGGCCAAAATGCCCTCCACAAGCGTGCTCATGACAAAAACTGAGCACCGAAGCAATCTCCTCATCTGGAATGCATCTTCGAAGAATTTGGTCGGACCCAATTTTCCAAAGGTACGGGTCGTCCCACACGTAGTGCCTCGCATCGTGCTTGAGTTTCAGGCGCTGGGCTTTTGAGTAGGCGGGCGGAAACTTGGCCCCGACCAAAAAATTTACGATCTGCGCATACCAAGGCACCCGTCCCGCGAGAGCGTAGAGGTGCTCGTCGGGGAAGGCCTCGGTAATCCGGCCGGGTTCCTCTTCTCGAACCAGTCGGCTCAAATGGTCGGCCACAGTATTTTCCACCCCCTTTTTATCTTTAATTTCCACGTTGAACTCTTGTAGCAACAAAACCCATCGGATCAGGCGCGGCTTGGCCTCCTTCTTGGTCATCAAATATCGAATGGCCGCGTGATCCGAGTAAACAACCACTTTTGTCCCCAGCAAATAAGATCTAAATTTTTCCAAGGCAAAGACCACGGCGAGCAGCTCCTTCTCAGTCGTCGAATAATTCCTTTGGGCCGTGTTGAGAGTCCTCGATGCGTAGTAGATCACTACCGGCCTTCGCTCGATCCGCTGGCCGAGTACCGCGCCTACCGCGTAGTCGCTCGCATCGCACATGATCTCGAAGGGCCGAGTCCAGTCGGGCGCACAAATGATAGGTGCGCTAGTGAGCGCCTGTTTCAGCTCGTCGAATGCCGCTCGGCACGCGTCCGTGAACTCGAAAGGAACGTCCTTCTGGAGCAAGGTCGAGAGAGGCAAGGCTTTCTTTGAAAAGTCCTTAATAAATCGCCTGTAGAACCCAGCGTGCCCAAGAAAAGACTTGATGTCTCGCACAGTCGTGGGATAGGGGAGGGTAGAAATCACATCAATTTTGGCCTTGTCGACCCTAATCCCTTCGTGCGAGACGATGTGCCCCAAGACGACCCCGTGAGTTACCATAAAATGGCACTTTTCGTAGTTGAGTACGAGGTTCATCGAGACACATCGAGCCAAGACGGTGCTCAAGTTTTCTAGGCACGCATCGAATGAGCTCCCATAAACTGTGAAATCATCCATGAAGACCTCGATCATCGACCCAATCATGTCCGAGAAAATGCTCGTGACGACCCGCTGGAACGTGCCGGGCGCATTGCAAAGGCCAAAGGACATGCGGCGGAACGCGAAGGTACCGAACGGGCATGTGAACGTCATCTTTTCCTGGTCCTCGGGCGCGATAGGAATCTGGTTGTAGCCCGAGAACCCGTCGAGGAAACAAAAATAAGGCTTTCCTGCTAGGCGGTCGAGCATTTGGTCGATGAATGGGAGGGGAAAGTGGTCCTTTCTTGTGACAGCATTTAGCTTTCGATAGTCGATGCACATTCGCCACCCATTCTTCACTCGAGTCGCAACCATTTGCCCCTCGGCATTTTCCTCGACTGTTATGCCGGTCTTTTTTGGCACAACATGAACTGGGCTCACCCATTGGCTATCCGAGATCGGATAAATCACGTCCGCATCGAGCAATTTTTGGATCTCCTTCTGGACCACTTCCATCATGATCGGGTTCAGTCGGCGCTGTGGTTCCCTCGATGGCTTCGCACCATCCTCGAGCAAAATACGATGCATGCACACAGCCGGGCTAATTACTCGAATATCCGCAAGAGTCCACCCGATGGCCAGTTTGTGCCGGCCCAGGACCTCGACAAGACGCCGCTCCTGGTCCGCACCAAGCCCATTTTTTATGATGACTGGAAGAGTGTTTTTTTCGCCAAGGAAGGCGTACTTTAAATGCTCAGGTAGGGGCTTGAGCTCGACCTTGGGGGCTTGCTCGATGGACGGTATCGCAGATTTGGCCTTGAATAGCCGCACCTCGCACGCCTCGTAGTACCGGGTCAAGGGTCGAGAAACTTCGAGCGCTAGCACAATCAATCTTCATTTTTGACGTTTTCAAGAAGGGCCGGCCTAGTAGAATAGGCGCATGATCTCCTGGCCCACAGTTCTCCATCTTTAGGACATAGAAGTCCGCTGGGAATACGAGCTCTCCCACTTGCACTAGCACATCCTCGATCTTTCCTTCCGGCTGCTTCAACGAACGGTCCGCCAACTCCTTTTCGCTCGTCGTTAGGACCTTGCAAATTGATATTTATAACTCCTCGCTTTTGGCTCACTAAAAATAGTAGAGCGGTAAGTAAGGGTCGAACCCAAGGGAATTAGCTTGGTTACTCGTTGGTTTTGTGAGAGCAAGAACAGTTTCCCACCAGAATCTGCTCAGATCATCAAATCACACTCGAATGTGCGTGGAAGGAGAGTTAGCTCCCTATGAGGTGTGAACCTCTTAGATATCTGGGCAACAATGGCGAGGAACTGGTTCAACGCGCCCTTGACCTTGGCTTCCCTCGCGTTGGTTCGTAACAGGCCGACTAGGTCGTGTTCTTGAGCCCCGGCTAAGGTGGCTCATCGAACGCAAGTTGATGGAAGCGCCGGTCCTAGTCCTTCCTTAGGTCGAGTGGAAATTGTCTAGGGGTTTCGAGTCGTGCCGACTAGGTCACGTCTACGTACTCCGACTAGGTAGTACTTCGAAACCTTGCCCCAAACGAATCCACTTGGCCTAAGTGTTACTATCTACCATTGCGACTAGCATCCGGTAGATGATAACTATAGGGTCTCGAGCCTTCGCTAAATTTTGTGGCTAGATATCCACTTAGCGTAGCTCTCGACCCATGGATTAAGCACCAGGACTAGTAATGAGATAGAATAATTAAGTGCGATGCCTCAAAACATGATTGCAATAACGAACCCACAACTAGATCGAGGGATTTAGCTACTAGTATTCATGGGGTGAATACAATAGCTTTGCATAAAGTAAATGGAACCGTAATACAAGAAGGAGTAGAAAGAGAGACGTGCAAAAGGAATAATCGCCCTTGAATTTAGAGAGAATGTTTCTAGATTTCCGGAATGAGGGTACATTTCCCAAAGGGAATGAAGTGGTCCTTATATAGGACTTTGTTAAGGAATATGCCAAACTTGAAGCCCAAGTTGCTTGGCATAAGCAGAGTGGCAATCCCTATTCGAACATAGGATTCCTTCATTGGCCTTGGGGAACTTGGCGGATTCGACTTTTGCCTTGGAAGAAGCACACGGGGAGTGACGTCACGCCTCGAAAGACGAGCCGAGAAACGCGGGGGACGTTGAGCATTGACCATTGACGTTGACGCGCTTGACCGGGCTTGACTTGGGTGAAGGTCGGATGGTGGCTGGTCTTTGGTCGAAGATTCTCGGCGCAGACTAGGCACAGGGCCAGGTCTTGGCCCGGGTGAATGCGCGCGAGGAGCCTGACGATGTGCGCGGAGCGCGGTGCGGCCCAGTTCGGCAATTTAGCGCGAAGCGCTTCGGAACTCTTCGAGTAGTAGGCAGGCACACGTCGAGGCTCGGCTCGACAATCAGCACGGAGCGCTCTCGGCATTTCTCGGACGGAAGGCGCGGCACGCAGCGAGGCACGCTTCGGCCTGGCTCGACACTTCTCGGCGCGGAACGTTGATGCTGAGCGGTACTTCTTCGGAAGGCCCTTCCGAGTGCCCGACGAGGCACACTCGGTCTCTTTCGGACGCGGTGCGAGCCAAATGAGGCCCCGACCGGCCAGAACTCCAACTGGTGATTTTTAGGCATAAATGCCATCTTTTGCGCACGATTCCTCATAAGTCCTCGAATGTACCTGTAATGCAAGAATACATTAGCAAGCAACTGTTCATATGACCTTGAATGCCAATTCGTGGGAATTGTTGACTTAATAAGTCACGTAAACACGGCTTATCACATATCCATATCCACTGTTGAAGCAGAATATATCACCGTTGAATGTTGTTGTACCTCGATGTTGTGGAAGAAGTCGATGCTGAAAGAATACATGGTAGAACAAGATGTGTTGAAGCTGGGAGCAAACATCTTCACCAAAGCCGTGGACAATCTACAGTTCGAGACACTTAGATCCTCACTGGGTCTGTGTGTCATTGACAACTAAGTTATTCCAGAACAAGTTAGTCAGCCGAGCTTGAACGAGATACTTTGAAGGGCTGACATAAGAAGGATGGAACAAGTTGATGTTGTTACTGGTGCTGATGATGAAAAGTCACAATCTGATGGATAAGAGGATGCTCCTATTTGTGTTGAGAAGACGGACTTCATGGAGGTTGAGGAACAAGCTATTGTTCCAAATAATGATGAGGCTTCACAGAATGAATCTAGCAAGTAAGATGACTCGCTTGACCAGTTGCTAGTAGTTGTTGAGCAGTATGATGTCGCAGAGGTGAATCAATCAAGTGATGATATAGAAGCCAGTGTTGAAGAGCAGTCAGAGGTTATTACAGAAGAAGAACCGGTTGCAGTTGAACATGCTGCTCATGACAAGCTACTTCAAAAGAAGAAAAAGACCACCTAGTATAAGTTGATGAACCAGTAGTTGTACCAACTAAACAGATGGTTGTTGATCAAGCTGAGGATGGTTCACATGAGGTGAAGTACTTGCTACACGAAGACAAGCAAGGTTGCAGGGGGAGAAAAGACTAATAGAAAGAGGAAACACATATATGATCTTGAAGGAGAAGTTCTAGGAGGTCTTAATCGAGTTGTTCTAGAATCATCCCTGCAAAGTGCCAGCACAACTATCAGCATTGCAACAGTCCCAAAGAACACAGTGATAAATGATCTGGAGGAGGAGTTAGTCAGTACCAATAACATGGTACTCCAGTTGGTTGCTCAAAGAAATAAGGTCAGTGGTCGTGGCACAAGATGCTGCCAAAAGATGAGGATGCTGAGCCCGACGCCTGAAGCTCTGAGGTATCTTTCTTGACCGCTACCTTTTATGTTGTTGAACGCTCCTTGCTCATTTGTGGCAAAAAGGGGGAGAAGTATCGGAGTTTGAAAGCTCCTTAAAAGATTCGCTTGTGCCTTTTGATAATTCCTTGTTTAGAGTTTAAAATCTCTTTAAAAGATTCAGTTGGTAGCTTAGTTTGTAGCACAGGTTGGGAGTTTGAAATCTCCTCAAAGATTCAACTGTAATAGTAGTACAGGTAAATTACAGTAGGTAGTTTTGCCAAAAATGCCAAGGGGGAGATTGTTAGTTTTATGGCATATAGCTTGGCAAAACTTAGTATAGTTGTTCAAGCTGTTGTTCAAGGCTAGAAGAGACAACTGTCCTGGAACAAGTCGAAGCAGATGGAATGTTTCCTAATTCAGATTAGGAAACACAGTTGACCGTTGGAGATCAAGGCGGTCACACATGGAATGACAGAAGTTGGAAGTTTCCTAATTCAGATTAGGCAACTTGTTTCAACCGACGTGGAACAACTCAGACGCACCAGAGATTTCCTAAGGTAGTTTAGGAAAGTCGGTGTTGTGGCATATTGAAGATATGATGCAGATCTTGGAGTCGGTGGACGTAAATATGTTCATGCATATCAAGAAGTCGGTTGAGAAGAATTAGGGATGACTTGCGCTTGAAGTTATCTTGCCGAAGAAGATATCTTAACAAAGAAGATAATCGAAGGTTTTCTAAATAGAGTTGAAAATATTTAGAGGATTATCTACAAGAAGATATGCGCAAGGATTTAGGAAAGATTTCCTAAAAGATTAGGAAACGTTTCCTAATGATATAGGCGGTTAAGATTAGGAATCCTATTTGATTTAGGTTTCTACCGTCCTATATAAGCAGTGCTAGGCTTGTCAATTCTGCATCGATCATTAAGCTAAACACAGATACACACTCAGAGAGAAGAGAGATCGATCGGCCTTGAGTTCATTATTCCGATGAACTCACGGCGGTGCTGTCCAGTTTTTCCAGGTTGCTGTAACAGACTGGTAGTTGAACAAGTTGCAGAATTCAGCACTTACGGAGAAATTAATCACGTTCATAGTCACTGAAGGGAGGAGGAGGCAAATGGCGGTGAACTAATCGTAACTGGTTATTCACGACGCTCTTAATCGGCCGGACAGTTAATCGTCACTGGTTACTCAAAGGCGCTCGGACTCAATCTGTGCTGGTGCTCAGCAGATTGATCGAAGAACAAAACTGAAGGTTCACGCACTGAAGTTCTGATCTGCGCATTCGGGAGAAGGCGCTGATTCTCACGGAGAATCTTTCTGGAGGATACGGAGCGGGAGCAAAGATCTAGGGGGAGACCTAGATTTCAATTGCTTGAGTGTCCGAGGCTCAGGTTGTTTAAGAGGGATTCTGTAAACGTAAGATCCTGTACTCGCAATACTCATTATTAGTGAATTGCTATCCACCGGGCTAAGAGACAGCCCCCCAGACGTAGGCTCGTTAACGCCGAACTGGGTAACAACTTTGCGTGTCGTTTATTTTCCGCACTGCATTAATTTTTGCATAACTTGTTCTAGATATTGTTCTGCACCCGACCAGAACAACATCTCATCTACCACGAGAAGATTTCATCGTCTTTTTCATTTTTCGGCGACGAACTATAAGTCGATTTTGACAAACTTTATCGTTTGTACTAATTATCAACTTTGTATATGATCTTACTATATATTTACATATAAAGAAATAGCATATATGATGGATAGTGGGGTATTATAGCACCAAGCGGAGTAATAATGGTGACGAGGTCTGGCCTATTGGTTAGGTTAAGCAATAGACAATAGTAAAAATGAAAAATAATAAAAATGGGGCATGAACTACACCTGCTGTTAAATTACGGTCCGAACTATCTAAAATGAATATTGAAGGTCAAATTCAAATTAAATGATAAAAAGTGGTCACGAACTACCGCTTATTGTCAAATTACAGTTCGACTATAAAAATGACAACCAAGGGTCAAATTCAAATTTTTTGATGAATATGTTACAATTTACTAACGGGCACTACTACAAACGATGCATTATGCATCGGTTCACAAAATAGCATTTTATGCATCGGTTCCAAATAACCGTTGCTTAATGTGTATCTTATGCATCGGTTTATGAAAAACCGTTGCATAATGGGTATCTTATGCATCGGTTCACAAAAAACCGATGCATAAGATTCCTATTATGCAGCGGTTTTTCATGAACCGATGCATCAGCTCAATTAAAAATTAGGTTTTCCCTCGCTTCGATTTCATTCTCCGAATGAATCGTTTGCTCCTCCGTCTCTCGAATTCGAATTCGATTTCGCTCCGCTTGACATCTTTGCTCTGACGAAACCGATGTCGCTTGACATCTTTGCTCTGACGACTCCGACGCCGCTTGAATTTGATTTCGCTCCGTTTTGTTAGACTCCAACGACGCCGCTTGATTCGCTCCAAATTCGGTCGACATCTTCGCTCTCCAGTCACTTTAGGTATTAATCTCTATTTAGGATTTGTGTTACGTTCATTGTTTCATATTTTGGTGTTTAAAGATGAAGCGGATGGCAGTCGACTGTCCCATTGTTATGTTGGGAATTGTTTTGGGCATATGATGGACTTAGAGCATGTTTCTTGGTATATTAGGGAATTGCATAGCAAGGACCGTGCCATAGTTAATTGATGTTGAAGCATGCTTCTTTGCTTATGTGTCTAATAACATGTAATACGCATTTATAGTAACATGGTGTTGAATCCGTTTGTTCTTAATTTCTAACTTATATTTGTTAACTACTTGTAGTCATTGTTAGTCGATTTGCAAGAGAAATCTTCTCCTCCACCTTGAATTTGTTAGGTGAACACTTAACATTTGCGATCTACATCCTCTTCCCTTTGGTGGTTCTTCGCTTCTTCAATTCTTGGTATTTGATGGTTATCAATCTTTCTTATTTTCCTATGAACATGGAGATGTGAATTTATTTTTCCTTGTTTACTAATTTGTTCTTGTTGTTTACAGCTCTAGTCCGTAATTGTTGCACACCCACCATTAAGATTCTTCTTCGTGAGCTTCTATTCTAAGGTAAACTGCATGATTAAAATAACTCACTACTTATGTTTCCATTCATGTTGTGCACGATTTTTGTTGTGTAACTCATTTATACTTTTTAATTGTTGGAGTGATTGTAATTCACTCAAATGTCATTGTTTGTTGGTGTAAATAAGTAGTATGTAACTAAACTACATTTTTTATTAGAGTTCTTGTAAGTTTTTGAGTTATGCAATATGATAATGATAATTATATGATATTTGATATAATCTTATTCTAACAATAATATTTACATGTTTCATGTAGTGGATTTATAATGGAACGAGAGTGGGTGTCCGGTAATAGGTTGAGTCAGGAGTACGAAAAAGGGATTATGGATTTTTTTGCGGTTGCGTCGTCTTATGCGTCTAGAAACAACATTGAACGTGTCTTTTGTCCGTGTATGGGTTGTTGGAATTACAAAAAGGTCAAACCGAAGAAGTTACATAAACACCTTTTGTTAAAGGGGATTGACCCACGATATAAGGTGTGGTATATGTGTGGCGAGGTTGAACAACAAAACTTTGAGCCTCCACCTGTAGAAAGTTTGCCGGAGGATAATGATGATTGGGAAGAGGATAATCTAATTGAGATGGTTAACAACGTCGCCAATGACTTTGTTGATACGCCACATGTTTTGGAGTCGTTGAGGAATGACTCTGAATTACCGTTGTATGAAGAGTGTTCCAAATATACAAGACTATTGGCAACGTTGAAGATGTTAAATCTTAAAGCAAAAAATGGATGGAGCAATAAGAGTTTCACTGAATTATTGGCGCTGGTAAAAGACATGCTTCCTGAGGGAAACACCGTACCTAACCATACTTACAAGGCTAAGAAGGTTATGTGTCCCATGGGGCTCGAGTGCAAGAAAATACATGCTTGTCCCAATGATTGTATCTTGTATCGAAATAGTTTTAGTGATTTCAAAGAATGTCCAGTGTGCAAGGCTTCTCGCTACAAGTTAAACAAAGAACCAAAAGGTAAATCTAAAGGCACTCCTTTGAAAGTACTATGGTATCTTCCACCGATCCCCAGGTTTCAGAGATTATTTGTTGACACGGAAGATTCTAATAATATGCGTTGGCATGCTGAGAAACATATTGTTGATACAAAAATGCGTCATCCTGCCGATTCACTGCAATGGGCTAAAGTAGACAACACATTCCCAGTGTTTGGAGCAGAGTCTAGAAATTTACGGCTGGGCCTTAGTGCTGATGGGGTGAATCCACATGGAAATCTCAGTAGTCAGCATAGTACATGGCCTGTGATTTTGGCTATCTACAATCTACCTCCCAAGTTAACCTTGAAGCGTAGGTACATGATGCTTTCTTTGTTGATATCGGGTCCTCGGAAAACCTGGAAATGATATTGATGTATACTTGGCTCCTCTGATAGATGATTTGAAGCTTTTATGGGACGAAGGAGTACGCACATATGATGCATCGAGGCAAGAATATTATAATATGCGTGCTATGCTGATGTGTACGATCAATGACTTCCCAGCTTATGGTAACTTGTCCGGATATAGTATTAAAGGGTACAAAGCTTGTCCTGTATGCGGGGAAGAGACACATGCACGCCATTTAAGCAATTGTCGAAAAATGGTTTATATGGGACATCGGCGTTTCTTACCGAGACATCATCCTTACAGGCGAAAGAAAGGTGCCTTCAATGGTGAGACTAAACACGGAATAGAACCACAATCGAATTCTGGTGATGAAATACTTCATAAAATTCAAAATATTACAAATCGATTCGAGAAACCAAATTTGCGCAGCGAAAGTGCTCCATGGAAGAAGCGGTCAATATTTTTTGATCTCCCTTATTGGCATTCTCTTGACATCAGACATTGTATAGATGTGACGCATGTTGAAAAGAATATATGTGAAAGTCTACTTGGTACTTTGTTAAACATTCCTGGAAAGACAAAAGATGGAGTTAAAGCAAGACTCGGTATGCTGGAGATGAATATTCGTACCAAATTAGCACCTGAACCTCGAGAGCAGCGTACATATTTGCCGCCGTCGTGCACCACGTACTCTCTCTAGGAGCGAGAAAACTAGTTTGTGCGAATGTCTGCGGGGAGTTAAAGTTCCATATGGGTTCTCTTCAAATATTGACAGCTTGGTTTCAATGAAGGATCTGCGGTTGAATGGCTTAAAATCTCATGAGTGTCATACATTGATGCAACAACTCCTGCCTATTGCAATCAGAGGTATATTGTCTCCTAAAGTAAGGGCAGTTGTACAAAGACTTTGCATCATTTTTAGCTCTTTATGTGCTAGGGTTATTGAAACATCGGAGCTTGAAGGACTTCAAGAGCAGATAGTTGTTACACTTTGTCAACTAGAGATGTTTTTCCCTCCCAGCTTTTTTGATATAATGGTGCATCTTACTGTTCATTTGGTGCGTGAGCTTCGAATTCTTGGACCGGTTCATATGAGATGGATGTATCCTTTTGAGAGGTATATGAAGGTTCTAAAGAGCTAAGTGAGGAATAGACAAAGTCCCGAAGGATGTATAGAGCAAGGATACATAGCTGAAGAGGCTGTTGAATTTTGCACTAACTTTTTGGGAAATATAACTGCGGTTGGGGTTCCAAGGCCACGTCATTTTGATCGATTTATGGGAAAAGGCACAAGTGGACATCAACTGATGCCTCAGTCATTTGATGAATTAATGAAAGCTCATTTCTATGTACTGCAACATATACCTGAAATAACACCTTTCATTGAGGATCACATAAACATATTGAGGAGTACATACCGAGGAAAATCTGAGCAGTGGTTGCAAAAAGAACACATTCGGCCATTTTGTGAATGACTAAGGAGTAATGAGGTTTTAAATAATCAGACCAACTCTGAAGAAGAATCTGATGACTTGGTGAAGTGGCTTATGGCAAGACCAAGACCTATTGTACAAACGTGGAAAGCTTATGATATTAACGAATTTTGTTTTCAAACAAAAGATCAAGATGAGCACACCGTTGTGCAAAATAGTGGTGTCACACTTGTTTCCGAAATCACTCATGTTTCTAGTGCAAAAGATCGGAATCTAATATCTATCCCTGTCAATTATTTTAGGTTTATCCAAGAAATATGGGAGTTGGAATACGTAAAGTTTCGAGTACCCATTTTTAAATGTAAATGGGTTAACAATTCAGTGGTTCATATCGATGAATTCGGAATGACATTTGTCGATTTTGAAGAGAGGGATATAAGGATGAGCCATTTATTATGGCCGAACAAGCAAGACAAGTATTTTACGTCAAAGACCCTTCGAACAACAATCAGTATGTTGTGATCAGTGAATAAAAAGGCGACGCCTAGGCGCTCGCCTCTCGCCTAGGCGCTCGCCTCTCGCCTAGGCGGTCGGGCGATGAGCAAATCGCCTCTAGGGGCTTCAGGCGGGCGGAGACCGGAAGGCGAGCGCCTTCTCCGCCTAGGCGTTGAGGCGGGGAGGCGAGCGCCTTTCGGATCGGAGACGGAACACAGTCGTATAGTGTTGTTCATGCGGCTGATTTAGGGTTTTTTTTTGCTGGGAAAGAAGGAGATGAACAGTATTATTTTGTTTTTATATCATATAACTCCTTTAAGTTTATAATATTACACTTATACCCCATTTATAATATAACTTTTCATGTTACTCCAAAATCATCCATAACAGCATTATATTTTTAACCTATATAACTATTAGATATTTCCTTATTAATAAAAAATATTTTTAGAGAAATTTCTGCCCAATGAAATTTTAAAAGCATTTTATTTTCAGTTTAAGGAAATATAATAGAAATAGAAATCAGAATACAATAAAAATTACATATATGCAAACTTCTATATTAATAAGAAAACAACTTTTAAGAAAATATATATAAATAAAAAAATAGTAGTAAATATTTAAGTTTCTATAACAGCAGGCACGTTTGAGGCTTTGAATTTCTATATGAATAATTATAGTTAAATAATACTTAATTAGATAGCTTTAGAATCACACTATTTTGGCTTATAAAGAAAGAATTGCACAAAGTATCGCCTTGATCCAAAAGGCGTTCGCCTCTCGCCTCTCACCTAGGCGATATTGCCCATTTCGCCTTTTGCCTTTTTCTTCACTGGTTGTGATAAATGGAAAACAAGAAGTAATCAGTGGTACATCTGAAGAGAAGGCTGAGGATTGCCTACACGTTTGTACGACAGTTTCAGTAGACAACGACGACAGAGAAGTTGATGATGAAATACAGTTGCGAGAAGATCACGGCGAAGGAATATGGATTGATAAAGAAACTTAATTTGTGCGTATGTTGTATATGCTACTTATTTCGTTATCACACGTCATTTTATTTGTTAATAATCGTGTTCATTTATGTATTCATATATTTAATATGTTTAATCTGACATTTAATGTGACTCCTTTACAGAATCATGGCTAGCAGCAGCAGCAGCGGTGAGGATGACTTTTGTGTCTCTTCCCGCACACCGAGATACAAGAAAGGTCTTGTATACATGGCGAAGTTGATTAAGCAACACACAGTGGCTGGTACCAAGATCACGATCAACTTTGATAGTAAGGGTAAGGGAAGAAGGGAGACACTTGGAGGAGCTTCTTGGGTATGGTGGCTCGTTCACGAATTCCTATCACCTACAACGATTGGAGGAAAGCTCCTGACCATTATAAAGAAACTTTGTGGAGAGATGCAACTGTAAGTTTTTCTTTAATTGAAATTTATTATACTTGTTTGTGATGTTGATTATTTTTGTATTAATTATAACTTATTATATGTCTCTTTAGGTAATTTTTGAGGGATGCGAGCCGCATAAAAAACATGAGTTGAAGGTTGCTGGTAGTGATCGTGTGCAAATATAGCTAAAGTATTCAAATAAATCCAAACACTATTGCTAAGTCAAGTCAATCAAAACATTTATATTGACTCGGGTGAACCGAGGTCGAACCCAAAAGATAGGTGATTAAACTAATGGTGCTAACAATATGATTAGAATGTCTATTGTTTGGGGGGTCTATTTTTCAATCCAAAGTGAGATTAAACTTGCAAAAAGGGTTAACTTCCTATTAAAAGATGACTAGGGATTACTTCACCACCAAGACAATTATTGTGACAATGGAATGACAAACCAATGATGAAATCACATGCACACGTATAGAATTTAGCTCATGCAACATTAATACTAGGTTCAACTCGCGCTACAACCTATTATCAAGAGGTTACATCTCGCATAGCATCTCACACTCGCGCTCTGTTGGTACTATAGAACATGAATTTCTAGCCTCACACTCGCGCTCTATTGGCCAAATAGACATGTTCTTATTAAATCCAAGCAATTCTCATTAGGTTAATGAATTATCCAACTAACTCTAAAGTCCTAATGCTTCTTCATTTAGTCCATTGAAGTCATGTTGATCAACGTGAGCTACATCAAACATGAGATCAAGCAAAGTTCCCATTGAGGACATTTCACAAACACCTTATGGGCAACTTGAAATATTAAGTTCAAATGAAGAAGATTCATGTGCAAACTCAATCATCATTAGCATCTATAGTGTTCACAATGTCACAACATGTCTAGGGGATCCATAATCCCCAATCAAAGTCACTACTCACTCATGGTGAGATTACAAGCAAAACAAATGAAAGAGATGGAGTTTAGGAGTCCAAAACCAATATGAGATTGAAGAGTATGAGAATCCTTGTTGTTGATCTTCTTCTCCACTCAATCCACCTTGAAATCAGTGCAGGTCTCCTCAAAATCCGTGCCAAAAAAAGTCCTCTTTGAAAATCCCTAAAAGTTTCTATTTATAGCCAACATTAGGGTTTCTGGTACTGTAGCTCCAGTCGGTCGACTGGCGGGAGCTGGTTTTCCCAGTCGGTCGACTGATGCTGAAAATGTGGCTGATGAAGGAGTTTCCCAATCGATCGACTGGCTAGTCCAGTCGACCGACTCGATGGAGGCGCATGGAAGGCCATCTGAGGTGCTTGCCAACTCGACCGACTGATGCTGCGAGTCGAGCGACTGGCGCCCTGTTCTCTGATAAGCTTCTCTTCAGTCGACCGATTGGAGGTTCCAGTCGACCGACTCGATTGGCGTGTTTGAGGAGGCCATCTGAGAAGTTCTCCAACTCGACCGACTGGAGGTGACCAGTCGACCGACTCGATGGGAGCATTTGAGGAGCATTCTGGGACTTCTTCTACTCGACCGACTGGCGCATGGGAAATAGCCAGTCGGTCGACTGGAGCACCTTTCAGTCCAAATTTGCTCAAATCTTTGATTTTTCCTTGATTCTTCGTGTCAAGGTCCTGAGCTCAGTGTATGGTTGCTCCAAGCCTGAAATGCAATGATAATGGTCAAATGGCATCGAAATAGCATCGGGAATGGACCAAAACTCTTCGTAAATGGGTATGTAAATGAGTCGAGAATTCGACTCATCAGGTAGCACGTGGAAGAATTTCAAGTCAAGACTGGCAAAAGATTACATCCACGGTGACAAGGCAAATGAAGATCCTTTGGTTGAGTATAAGTATCTTGACAAAGAGACTTAGAGGATATTTAAGGAGCAGAGGCTCTCTGCAAATGCTATGAAGTTAAGAGAGACTAACAAATAGCTTGTTAAGAAGAATGTATATGTGCACATCCTTGGTCGAGGAGGCTACAGAAAACTTGAAGATAAATTGACAACTAAGAAAATAGTCGAGTTATTTGCTCAGGGCGCAATTGAAGAGGTGCAGTCGTCTAATGTCACTATAGAGAGACATGAGATGTGGAAGAGGGGACGACTAATGAAAAATGACGAGTTCGTCACCGAGGCATCGCAACGGTGGCAACAAAGATTGTAAGTTATTTCTTATGTCAATTTCAATAGTTAATATCATACACTTTTGGTAATTAATGATTGTTAATAGGATGAGTTAGTGGCAAGATCCTCTCAAGGACAGTTCTCATCTCAGAATCGATGACATGACATATTGACTGAGGCGATTGGGATGCCCGAACCCAAAGGACGTACCGGAGGAGTCGGGTCAGACATTCCGTGGAGGGTTGGGTTACCGATCTACACCTCCTTGGGTGGCACACCCAGTTCATGTAATATTCGGTTAGATGCGTCCGATCACTTCATCCATCACTGTCCCGTTGATTCAGACCCGTGGAAGAACATATCTGAGGTACATTTACAATTATTAAATTTATTATTTATGTTGGTTAAATGTATGTAATACTGTTTGTGTTGGTTTACAAATTATTACTTCTATTGCTAACAGGGTGGCCTGAAGAGCCTATTATACATCGATGGGCAACTTGAAGGTGAAAAATAGCTTGTGGCTATCGGTCGAGTCGTAAATGGCCGTTTTGTTAACTTTCGAGCAATATCTGAAGATAACGTGAAAGTGAAGGTCGATATAGTACTTTACCAAGGTCGAGGTGCAGCACTGCCAACACCCCATCCAAAGCACTCGAATGTTCTAGCTGTAGTTGACCATCACGTGGCATGGCCAAAAGACTTGATCGTTGTCAATAAAAGGGTGAGATAATCTAAGATTATAACTTCATTTGCTTCATTGTGTTATATTAGACATAAAATAAGATATTTAATCTTGACGGAAATTTAACATGCAGGCATGTGACATACACTTATACGAGTCTTTGCCACTTACTGGCGACGATTATGTAGATGAAATGTCCGTGGACTGTCAACTTTTATGTGTAGTGTGGAACAACCTGAGTAGAGATACGATTGTAGTACACGCCAACGCTGAGGTGTTCGGTGACGACTACGATATCGTAGTGGGTGAAGAGGAAGTCACGGATCTATCAAAGTTAAAAGCGTTGGGGAACTCAACATCTGAGTTATATATAAATGGTAATATTTATATTTTTAATCATTTTTTTGCAATTAGTCTAACTAACACAAGTTTTTACTTTGTAGTTATTTACACGATCAGATGCTTTGTTCGGATATTAAGTTTGGTTTTTTATTCCGTCTTTAATGACCCCAACCATGGAGAAAAATGAGAGATTGGCGACGTTTGTAGGAAGATTGAATATGTCAGACAAAGACCAACTTTTTTGCTACTTCAATTCATCACTTTATAAGTTGTTAACTTCTGTTCTGAACACATTTGTTTTTAAGTTAGTGGATTTTTTTAGATGACATTGGATGTTATGCGTCATCTTTCCGAGACAACATAAACATACTTGCAATAACATGTGTCCTTTTGGTCATAAGTTCCTTAGCTTCATTTCAGCTCTATGCCATGCCGGTTTTTGACAATTTAGAGATGAAATACACATCCATCAAGAAGCAAAAGTCCACGAGATTCGTTAAAACAGTTTTCCGAATCCTCTTCGGGGGACTAACCTTTTTCATATCATTCACGTTCACATTCTTGCCTAGCCTTGGAGGCCTTATAGGAGGGATCACACTGCCTCTGACTTATGCTTATCCTTGCTTCATGTGGATAGCTGTTAAGAAGCCTTCCACGTTTGGTCCCAACTGGTGGTTTAACATTTTTCTTGGGGTTCAGGCATGGTTTTGAGTTCAAGAGTTCAAGTCACTCGATCAAATCCCTTTTTGCAATTGTGTTAATTATATTAATTAGATCACTTTAACTTCAATTGACCCGTTAATTGACGGAATTATATAGCGTTCATTAGTCATTTGTAACTTGTCTATTAAAATAAATTGAATTTGACCCTTGATTGTCATTTTTAGTAGTTCGGACAATAATTTACAGTAAGTGGCAGTTCATGACCCATTTTTGTGACTTTATTTGAAATTGACCATTAATTGTCATTTTTTATAGCTCGGAGTGTAATTTGATAGTAAGCAATAGTTCATAACCCATTTTTCTCATAAAGAAAAAAAGAATGAGATTTACGCCCAAAATTAGAAAGTTCAATTACAAGGTAAAGTATTAAATTATTTTAATCTAACGTCAATACGACTTAACTTGCATTGCACCTTCTATCAATGGCATTTAATATAAACTTTACTCAGTTTTCTATCAATGTCATACCAGAGGTGCGAAAATTAACATATACATATATATATAGATAATAGATAGGGAAGTGTTTGGTTGATAGTCCCTAAAAATTCGAGAATCTGAGCCCAACTCTCATTATTGAATCAAGTTGCATCTTTGAATGTGGAGGTGACATGTGTCCACCTAACATTTTTTCTTTCATTATGCAGTTTCGAGCATACATGTTGCCTAGATGCATTTTAAGCTTTCGGAAACTGCACTTAGGCAAAAACTGATACATTTTTCCAAAGTGCATAACAAAGATGAAACTGCATAACGAAGGAGGAAAAAAGGAGGAGTTCTCATTTGAACGATCGTCTATATATAGGGGATATATATGTACTAGACTATAAAGCGTCATTTCATTGTAATAATGTGAGTTGTTGTACCCACCCATTATCAAAAGAATATATATATATATATAAACATTACTCATTTTAATTTTTTTTTTTGATAACTCATTACTCATTTTCAATTACACAGACTGATAAGTATATTTTACAAGCTACCATATAGATATTATATTTACATTTTTTGAAATTATTTTAATTTTGCGTCTGTAACACTTCACTTATATTATATATTTAATTAATATCATTCAATATAGACCTTGCTCTTAATCGTGTGTTAATTACACAGACTTATAAGAATATTTTAGCTACCTACACTACTACAGAGGAGACATTATGCAACGGTTCTGAGATAGCTTATGCAACGGTTCCAAATCCGTTGCATAAGCTACCGTTGCATAATGTCACCACCTTATGCAACGGTTCAGTAAAACCGTTGCATAAGGTGGTGACCTTATGCAACGGTTTGTTGTTAGCACCATTGCATAAGATCATAGCATTATGCAACGGTTCTAACAACAAACCGTTGCATAATGTCACCACCTTATGCAACGGATTAATTTAACCGTTGCATAAGGTGGTGACATTATGCAACGGTTTGTTGTTAGAACCGTTGCATAATGCTATGATCCTATGCAACGGTTCTAACAACAAATTGTTGCATAAAATATGGAAAAAATTGGGCAGATTTCAGCTGTTTTAGCTCAAATCCGCCTGAAAAACTGAATACAAATTCTGAACAAAATTTAATACCCTGATGTTACACATTTGCTGTTACACATTTCCAAACATGGAAATACTTTCATTTCACTCACAATACAATCATTCATATACAAGTCATTATGTACAACCATCCCATACACTGATTTATATATACCAACTTCACATAAATAATAATTCACATATAAACACTATGTTCGAATAAGTAGTTGTACAAGTAGGCGGCGATCTCATCTCGCACGTCTTGTACCTTTCCATACTCGTAATCTTGTTCCCCATTAGGAAAAACCTATAACAAATAAGAAGATTATATCATCAATATATAAAAAATAGAGTTAGAACAAATCTAACTAGCATAACATGGATTTAGAACAAACGTAGCTAAAACATGGATTTAGAACAAACCTAACTAGAACATGGATTTAGAACAAACCTAACTAGAACATGGATTTAGAACAAACGTAGCTAGAACAAGGATTTAGAACAAACGTAGCTAGAACATGGATTTAGAACAAACCTAACTAGAACATGATATTATAACAAAAATAAATAAGAGAACACACAACCTAGCTACATTTGTCACCATTCTAATAGAGTAGGACGAGACTAGCATGCTTACTTGGTCAAAGTTCTCCACATATGCACCGTTATTAGCACGAATAAATTCCATTATGTCCCGAATATTTCTCAGAACATAATAACCGCATAAATTACTCTCTTCGGGTTGTTTCGGACACTGCATTATAAGTAATGTCAGTTAACACTTTATTAATGAAAATTACAAGAATATTAAAGGAATGCTTTGTCTATGAATACCGTCACTATCTTCCATTCGACTCGACGATCAATCCTCGGATTACATCTTTGATAGTATCGTTGCAACCCCCTAAAATAAATAACAATACGTAATTAGTGAATGTCAATGCAAGTTACAAAATAATAGTAAGTTCGAAACTTACGAGTCCACCAAAGATTTTGCATCGCTGTGTATAACGGTGGCGCTTTTTGAGGAGTTGAACCAATGGACTACACCTTGGTTGGGGAAGATAACGCACAACATCCAATGAAACCTACATCAACGAACTAAATTCATACAACCCATATTTCACAAAATAGGTAATATAGTACAAGTAAGTTATGTACTTACGCTGCAACATTTATATAAGGCATAAAGTAGCAATAATTGCGATTTTTGTCTGGCATATTAAGTCTTGATACAAACGCCTCCAACCTATCATTTATGTCATTGGAAGGGCTCACGGCCGTGTGATTGAAGAACCCGAATCGAACCTCTGAATCAATCATTTGATTGTATAAAGAACTACAAAATGAAAAACTTGTAAAGTTAGACCTTCTGCAACAAATGATGAACAAGTAATGACAAGAGTAGTACCATATATATAAATCACAATGTGAGTTTGACAACGGTGCCAATGCATATATATCACGGACGTCATCTGGGCCCACTGTGGAAGTGTAGTAGTCACCGAACACTTCGTCAGCGATGCGTACTCTAACAATGTCTATGCCCAAGTTAGAGTACATGTCGTGTAGAAATCGACAGTCGATGGAATAATTTTCTACTGCATCATTTGAAGCCGGTGGCAAGTGGTAGTATAGTTGCATGGTATATGCCTGAATTTCGAATGTTAGTAAATAATTCAAATAAAATTTCATAAATTAAATTATGGAAAGATGGTTCAAATATTTGATTTTATTACCCTTATGTTGTTTTCAATCAAGTGCTTCGGCCATGCCACCAAGTCTGATCTCTCCTGTGCATCTCGTGTTGTCTTTAATGTCTCTCCATGGGGAATGGGCAGTCCAACATTCTGACCAAGAGCACTATCGACCTTCACCTTCACCTTCACCAGTTCATCGGGCAGTGGTAGAACGTAGCAAACGACCGTTCATGACTCGACCGACCGCCACTAGTCGTCTCTCATTATCAAATCCCTCTTCGATATATAATAGGCTTCTTAGCCCAATCTGTCAACGTAAATAAATCAATGGTGTTTACATTTGTAAGAAAAATATAAACCAAATAGTAAGAAAATAATGACTTTAAAAATCTCCAAGTACCTCAGGTATATTCTTCCAAGGGTCCTTCTCTGTGGGAGCACCGGTGAAGACGTATTGACTTTGTCGATCAGACGGCTGAACCATCCTAGCACTAGAACTGGGTGCTGCCCTCGAAGAGGTAGAGCTAGGTAATCCAATCCTCCATGGAATGTGTGATCCGAGTCCTCGGGTACGTCCAGGGTGCTCATCCGTACCAATAGCCTCCGTCAGTATGTCACGTCGGCCTTGAGATTAAAATTCTCCTCGAGCGGCTTTTTCCACTAAATCATCCTATTATTTCAGAAAATTACAAATAGTTAGTGTATAATGTAAAAAACTTAGCTATTAAAATACACATAAGGAACTTACAATCTTTGTAGCCACTTCTCGAGATGCCTCAGAGACGAACTCAGCATTTTTCTTGATTCGTCCCCTCTTCCACAAATCATGCCTCTCTATAGAGACATTAGAAGCTTGTTCCTCTTGAATTGCCCCCTGAGAAATTAACTCAGCTAATTTCTCTTTTGCCATCTCCTCTTCCAGTTTTCTATATCCGCCTCGACCCAAGACGTGCGTATACACATTCTTCTTGACCAGATCCTTGTTTGTGTCCCTTAATTTCTTTGCAGCTTCGGAGAGCCTCTACTCCTTAAAAGCCTTCCAATGATTGGAGTCAATATACGGATACATCTTCAAAACATCTTCATCTGTTCCGTCACCGTAGATGTAATCATGTGCGAGGCGTGACTTAAATTGTTTCCACATCTTGCACGCAGCGCTAAGCTCCTGATTTTTATGCTCCTCGACTCCATCAAAAATTGCCTGAAAATATATAAAACAAGTTATAATTAATACAAAAGATAGTTAACATGTTTAAAACAAATACAACGTTAGAATTAAAGAAGCTCTTCCAGTTGCCTCTCTCCACACGATTTCTTTAAAATGTTTAGGGACCTTCCTCCAATCGGTGTGTATGATAGGAACACGACATCGAACCAACATACCTAAGTAGCTCCTCCATTTGTCTGCAACTTTCCCTATTGGATTCCCTCTTCTATTCCATTTAACTGTGGCCTTGGTACCAGCCTCCTTGTGTCTCTTAATGAATTTGCTCATATATACAAGGCCCCTCTTCTTTGAAACTATAGGACCAGAAGTGTCATTATGGTCATCCTCACTGCTGCTGCTGCTGTGTGAAATGGCCATGATCCTGTAAACATGAAATTAAATGTCAGATTAATTAATCAATAAACCAATTCTCAGAAATAAATAAATAAATAACTACACAAGTCATAAATAAATAACATACACAAGTCATAAATAAATAACATACACAAATTAAATTTCTTTATCAATCCATATTCCTTCTCCATGATCTTCTCGTATTTGTATTTCATTATCAGCTTCGCTATCATCGTTCTCCACGGGAACTATCGTACAAACGGGCATGCAATCCTCAGCTAGATCTTCAGATGTATCACTGGTTAGTTGTTGTTTCCGTGGAGGACAACAAAATGGTTGTTATCAGAAGGGTCCCTGACGTAAAATACTTGTCTCGCTTGTTCGGCCATAATGAATGGCTCATCCTTGGACTCTTCTCTTCGAAAATCCACAAACGTCATTCCATATTCATCAGTACGAACCGCCGAATTGTTAACCCATTTACATTTATAAATAGGCACTCGAAACTTTACGTAATCCAACTCCCATATTTCTTCGATGACTCCAAAATAATTAATAGGAGCATATATTGGATTCTGATCTCTAGCACTAGAAACAAGAGTGGTTTCAGCAACAAGTGTGACACCACTATTTTGCACAACGGTTTGGTCATCTTGAGCTTTTGTGTGGAAACAAAATCCGTTAATGTCATAAGCGTTCCACGTGTATACTGTTGGTGTAGGACCAGGCATGAGCCACTTTACCAAGTCATCAGACTCTTCTTCAGAGTTGGCCTGATTATTTAAAATCTCATTACATCTCAGCCAGTTACAAAATGATCGACTATGTTCTTTTTGCAACCACTGCTCGGATTTTCTTGAGAATGCACTCCTTAATATGTTTAGGTGCTGCTCTATAAAAGGCGTGATATCAGGCATATGTTGCAATACATAGAAATGAGCTTTCGTCAACTCGTCAAATGATGGGTTCTTATATTTCTGACCACTTATGCCCTTTCCATTAAATCGATCAAAATGACGTGGCCTGGGAATCCCAACTGCGGCTGTATTTCCCCAAAAATTAGTGCAAAACTCGACAGCCTCTTCAGTTATGTATCCTTCCACTATACACCCTTCGAGACGATGTCTATTTCTCACGTAGCTCTTTAGAATCTTCATGTACCTCTCAAAAGGGTACATCCATCTCATATGAACTGGTCCAAGAATTCGAATCTTGCGCACCAAATGAACAGTAAGATGCACCATTACATCAAAAAAGCTAGGTGGAAAAACATCTCTAATTGGCATAGTGTAACAACAATCTGGTCTTGTAGTTTATCAAGCTCTGATGAATCAACAACCTTAGCAGACAAAGAGCTAAAAATGGCGCAGCGTCTTTGTACAGCGGACCTCACTTTAGGAGACAATACACCTCTAATTGCAATAGGCAACAACTGTTGAATCAATACATGATAGTCATGAGATTTTAACCCATTCAACCACAAATCCTTCATTGAAACCAAGCTGGCAATATTCGAAGAGTACCCATACGGAACTTTAACTCCTTTCAGACATCCACACAAAATTGTTTTCTCATTCTTAGAAAGAGTGGTTGATGGACCATAATTATACGAATCAGAAACACAGTAAAACCCCCTTATTTAGACATTTTGTCTATTTAACTTTTGCTTGTTAGTTCAGATATATTTTTACAGGGCATTTTAGAGATTAAAGTGAAAACACGCTAAGGAGAGGATTTTATGCTGAAAAGATATCAAGAGTCAATTGAAGGTCAAGATCAAGCACTGAACGAAGAAATCTCAAGATCCTGACGATGAATTACTCAAATTAAATCCAAATGAGGAATTATCAAAAACAGCCTGGAGTGAAATTGGACAGATAGTTTTGTAAAGACTGTACAAAACCGTCAAGATTCATCCATATGCAAGGATGACTCATGGGTGGCCTCCCCCCCTCCTCCTCACATGGGCGGCTAGAAGGGGAGGAGCCTCCTCCTCACATGGGCGGCTCCTCCTCACATGGTGGCTCCACCACTCCTCTTCCTCCATGTGTTTCCATCCAAGCCATACACCTCCAAACTTGCTCTCCACTCCTCCTCCATGGATGCTTGCCATGTGGTGGCTCCTCCTTCCTCCTCCATGGATGCTTGCCATGTGCTACCATCTCCACCCTCCATCCTCCTCCTCCATGGCTATAAATATGGAGCTCCTCCTCCTCATTTGTATCATCACCACCACAACAATTGACTTATCTCTCTAGAATTTTGGGCACTAATCATGTAATATTAATCATGTAATATTACTTTGGGAATCAAAGCTTGATCCTTGGCGCTTCAACGGTTTTGTAAGTCTTCTTTTATTTATTTAATTGTCTTGCTAAACTGTTGTTTATTTCCAAGTTCATAGTTATGATAACCATTGCCATGATTAGTAGCTAAATTAGTTATTCGGTAGAAGGGGCGTACTTGTATTATAAATGTTTTAGACTTTACTCTTAGTATACTTTTGTATTCAAAACTTGTTCTATGTGCCATATATAGTCAGAGTTTCCAAGGTTGAGTGGATGCTGTAACAAGCAAAGCTCTTCTGTGGGAATTCGTGATCATACTCAGGTAGTGGAAGCTGTAACAAGCAAAGCTATCTGAGGAGTTCGACTCATCCTAAACCCCATCTGGTCGAGCGTAACTGTGAGATCAGGTGGATGCACACAGGCTAGCATACCTTTGGGTATTGGCGCTAGACTGAAATAGAACAGGTGTTGTTTTAAACCGGTGTTGCAAGTCTTGAGCTGTAACTAGCCTCGATTCATCGTTTGAATACTTAGCATGATCATATCTTGCGCTAGAAATAGCCTCAATTCATCTTTGACCACTTGGTATGATCATTAGCGGTCGATGATAAACAATTATAATACAAGGCCCCTAAAACCGAATACTTTCCTCACAGTCCATTATTAATTATTGTAATTTACTTTCAGTTCCCAAAACACTCAAACCCAACCCCCAACTATATTTACTTTCGTGACAATCCCGTAAAAACAACTAATCCACACTGACTCCCTTGGGTTCGACCCCTACTTACCACTTGCTACCCAGTAGTTAAGTCGCGAGTAGCGGACTTATAAATTTATTTGTACAAATCGCTTTAACGACGAGCGGTTCTGTCAAATTGGCGCCGTTGCCGGGGAGTTGTGCATCGGAATAGTTGTTCTGTTTTGTTTTTTCTTTTTTCTTGTTTTATCATGCAATTCACTAAGTCCTACTACTACGGAATGGAACCTTGGAACACTGAGGAAATTTCCCCACCACCCTTCAAACTTGAAATCCGTGAGAAGATCAACAAAATAACGCAATCCCGGGACGAAACATTGGATGAGTACTTATGGTACTTCGATTCCATTGGGACGAGCTGCCCGCACCATGGATTCACCAATTTCAATCTTCAAACAAAGTTTCTCTGTGGAATGTTGCCACATGAGTGGGACCAGCTAAATAATGCAGCAGGAGGATCAATGTGGGACTTAACCGAGGATGATCTTTGGGAATTAATAAACGATTTGGCCGCGAGGTCAAGACCAAGCCAAGATCAGGCCGAGCCAATCGAGGACGGTATAACGGAGCTGGCATCTAGCATCCAGCAGTTGGACAACACGATGCAACAAATCAGGGCCAAAACTGAACTATGGGCGGCAGAAAAGGAGCTGGCAGCTAGCACCCAGCAATTGGCCGCAGACATGCAGCAATTGAGTGCACTGATGCACCAATTCACGGCTGAACCCGAGGAGCCGACTGAGGATGAGGACCTGCAAATGACCGAAGAAGAACTGCCCCAATCAGACCCAGTCCTTATCACCAATCCATCCGAGGAAATCACTGTCCTAACTGCCGAGCCTACAGAAGTCCCAAACCTCACTGCTGAAGCGGCCGAAGAAATCAAGCCAGGCCCAGTACTTGCGCACGAAGCACCCGAGGAAGTCCCGGACCTCATTGCCGAACTGTCCGAGAAAGACCTAAACCTCACTGTCGGAGCACCTGAAACAGACCTAGTCCTCATGGTCGAAGTGCCTCAACTTAACCCTTCGCGTTTCATGCCGATCATAACCACCGAAGATCATATAATCAATGATGATGCGGTACAAGGGGAGTTGGAGGCAGAGCATGAGCCAAAAAAGCCGACAAAGGAAATCTCTCTCGTCACAAGCCAAGAAAAACCACCCGGGAACTCAATCATTCCAAGACAACCATTCGTAGCTACCACCAAGAAGAGGCCTCACAAGGGAACATGCCTGTGGTTGCCGATGTTTGAAGGCACAAAACCCAACTTCCAAACTCGCGAAAGTGCCAACTATTCAAACATGAAGAAGCGGCAAAGACATGGGCCGAAAGAATGGAAACCCGGAAGAAGTAACAAGCAAGCACGACGCATTGGACCAGCAGCTATGGTCAAGGAAACCTCACCCTCTCGGAGCAAAAGGGCTGCCGAGAAAAAGTTTGACCTCACTCACCCTTGGGATCCGACCTTATGATCCATGATTGAGGTACTGTCGAGCCAACGACGTTAAACAAGTGCACTGGTCGGGAGGTAACCCGACACTATCTTACTTTCTGCACTTTATTTTCTGTCTTTTTATTTTCTGTCTTTTAGTTTTTATCAATAAGTCGCTCTCACCCACTTGGTGCATAAAAGATTTGACTATTCAGGAATCGGACTTGGGTGCAACATTAGGCCAGATAGGGCTACGCTCAGAGTTCAAGGCCCCAGCCGAACTCCCTCGATTATCCAGCCTCAAGCCATGTCATTCGACACAATAAAGGGAGTTCTGTCTTCCCTTTTCCTTAATATCATTTCCTTCTCATATAATATCTGCTTGCATGGTTTTTGAACTAAGTCTTGCTGAAAGGCATGCCTTCGTTCAAAAGTGTGGGGTGAGAACCACCTGTATATATTAGTTAATAAGTATTATCTTTTTGAAAATATGAACTTAAGAATGTGAAAAAGATAAGTCATAATTCATGCATTTACCTTGTGAAAATTCAACTGTCTAAAAACTTAGAACGTAACTTTCCATTTGTCCTTTATGTTGAGATAACTAGGGATGAGGAGTTGACATAAACTGCCCTAGAGAGGCTTGGCAAGCAATCAAAGGATCAGATCAAACTATATGATTTTCGAAGTCAGTGGAGGCTGCACTTCGGGGTTCAGTGAATAATTGAAGTCAACTCCGCCAAGAAGCATCTATGCAAAGGTGAGGACGGGAATCAGACCGTCCTCTCTCTAGTCAAAATAGCCGAGAAAATAGATGAGCGACCCTCTTCTTGACCCGCGCGAAACGACAACGATGAGAGGAGCGGGGAGGTATTTCCATAGGCTTGCGGGCGATGATTGGACCTCCCAAAAAGGCTTGAGAAAATGGACTAGCAGTCACAAAAAGACGAAAAGCTCAATGAAGCATATCAAGAGGCCAAAGGCCCAAAATTGTGAAGGTTTTAACCGAACAAAAAAGTGAAGAACTCAAAGCGTCAAATCAAAGGCCAAAGGCCGATTCACTACAACAAAAAAGCAGTCCCTCGCCAAAGAAGAAAATCAAAAAGGCTCAACTCACTGAAACCTGAACCGAATCACGTGCTAGAGAAAGCTACCAGAAAACCATATAGTGCGAGACGATCCCGAGGCTGCAATCCAGGAACCTGAATAGGGCTATCTCCCGAAACATCCGGAATAATTTGCATCTCGGCACGGAGGTACAAGTATCAAGTCACTTCTATTTATTTACACAGTTTAATTTGGTAATAAGTAGTAATGCATGAGTTAGGATAAATCTAGTTCATAGTCTCACTTTCATATTCAAAGTTTTTACATGGATTGTGTGCACGCCCTTTAATAGCATTGTTCGGGACGAACAACTAAAAGTGTGGGGTGATCTGATGGACCATAATTATACGAATCAGAAACACAGTAAAACCCCCTTATTTAGACATTTTGTCTATTTAACTTTTGCTTGTTAGTTCAGATATATTTTTACAGGGCATTTTAGAGATTAAAGTGAAAACACGCTAAGGAGAGGATTTTATGCTGAAAAGATATCAAGAGTCAATTGAAGGTCAAGATCAAGCACTGAACGAAGAAATCTCAAGATCCTGACGATGAATTACTCAAATTAAATCCAAATGAGGAATTATCAAAAACAGCCTGGAGTGAAATTGGACAGATAGTTTTGTAAAGACTGTACAAAACCGTCAAGATTCATCCATATGCAAGGATGACTCATGGGTGGCCTCCCCCCCTCCTCCTCACATGGGCGGCTAGAAGGGGAGGAGCCTCCTCCTCACATGGGCGGCTCCTCCTCACATGGTGGCTCCACCACTCCTCTTCCTCCATGTGTTTCCATCCAAGCCATACACCTCCAAACTTGCTCTCCACTCCTCCTCCACGGATGCTTGCCATGTGGTGGCTCCTCCTTCCTCCTCCATGGATGCTTGCCATGTGCTACCATCTCCACCCTCCATCCTCCTCCTCCATGGCTATAAATATGGAGCTCCTCCTCATTTGTATCATCACCACCACAACAATTGACTTATCTCTCTAGAATTTTGGGCACTAATCATGTAATATTAATCATGTAATATTACTTTGGGAATCAAAGCTTGATCCTTGGCGCTTCAACGGTTTTGTAAGTCTTCTTTTATTTATTTAATTGTCTTGCTAAACTGTTGTTTATTTCCAAGTTCATAGTTATGATAACCATTGCCATGATTAGTAGCTAAATTAGTTATTCGGTAGAAGGGGCGTACTTGTATTATAAATGTTTTAGACTTTACTCTTAGTATACCTTTGTATTCAAAACTTGTTCTATGTGCCATATATAGTCAGAGTTTCCAAAGTTGAGTGGATGCTGTAACAAGCAAAGCTCTTCTGTGGGAATTCGTGATAATACTCAGGTAGTGGAAGCTGTAACAAGCAAAGCTATCTGAGGAGTTCGACTCATCCTAAACCCCATCTGGTCGAGCGTAACTGTGAGATCAGGTGGATGCACACAGGCTAGCATACCTTTGGGTATTGGCGCTAGACTGAAATAGAATAGGTGTTGTTTTAAACCGGTGTTGCAAGTCTTGAGCTGTAACTAGCCTCGATTCATCGTTTGAATACTTAGCATGATCATATCTTGCGCTAGAAATAGCCTCAATTCATCTTTGACCACTTGGTATGATCATTAGCGGTCGATGATAAACAATTATAATACAAGGCCCCTAAAACCGAATACTTTCCTCACAGTCCATTATTAATTATTGTAATTTACTTTCAGTTCCCAAAACACTCAAACCCAACCCCCAACTATATTTACTTTCGTGACAATCCCGTAAAAACAACTAATCCACACTGACTCCATTGGGTTCGACCCCTACTTACCACTTGCTACCCAGTAGTTAAGTCGCGAGTAGCGGACTTATAAATTTATTTGTACAAATCGCTTTAACGACGAACGGTTCTGTTAGTGGTGCATGACGGAGGCAAATATGTACGCTTTCCTGCAGTTTGGGGTGCTAATTTGGTACGAATATTCATCTCCAACATATCCAGTCTAGCTTTCAATCCATCCTTTGTTTTTCCGGGAATGTTTAATAAAGTACCAATAAGACTGTCACATATATTCTTTTCAACATGCATCACATCAATACAGTGTCTGATGTCAAGTGTATGCCAATAAGGGAGATCAAAAAATATTGATCGCTTCTTCCATGGAGTACCTTCAATGCGTGCATTGGGCTTCCCAAATCGATTTGTAATATTCTGAATTTTTTGAAGTATTTCATCTCCAGAAGCTGGTCGAGGTTCTATTCCATGTTCAGTCTCACCATTAAATGCAACTTTTTTCCGCCTGTAAGGATGATGCCTCGATAAGAAACGTCGATGTCCCATGTAAACCATTTTTCAACAATTCTTTAGATGACGTGCATGTGTCTCTTCCCCGCAAATTGGACAAGCTTTGTACCCTTTAATACTGTATCCGGATAAGTTACCATAAGCTGGGAAGTCATTGATGGTACACATTAGCATGGCACACATATTAAAATATTCCTGTCTTGATGCGTCAAACGTCCGTACTCCTTCGTTCCATAAAAGCTTCAAATCTTCTATCAAAGGAGCTAAGTATACATCAATATCATTTCCGGGCTGTCGAGGACCTGATATCAATAGAGAAAGCATCATATACTTACGCTTCATGGTTAACCTAGGAGGAAGATTGTAGATAACCAATATCACAGGCCATGTACTATGCTGAGTACTGAGGTTTCCATGTGGATTCACCCCATCAGTAGAAAGGCCAAGGCATAAATTTCTACACTCTGCTCCAAATGTCGGGAATGTGTTGTCTACTTTTGCCCATTGTAGTGAATCAGCAGGATAACGCATTTTCGTATCAATAACTCGTTTCTCAGCATGCCAACGCATATTATCAGAATCTTCCGAGCTAGCAAACAATCTCTGAAACCTGGGGATCGGTGGAAGATACCATAGTACTTTAGAAGGAGTGCCTTTGGAACCATTTTTCGGTTCTTTGTTTAACTTATAACGAGGAGACTTGCACACCGGATATTCAACCATATCTTTATAGGAATTCCGATACAATATACAATCATTAGGACATGCATGTATCTTCTCGTAATCGATACCCATCGGACACATAACTTTTTTAGCCTCGTAACAACGGTTAGGTAGGGTGTTATCCTCTGGAAGCATATCTTTCACCAGAGTTAACAATTCAGTGAAACTTACATCACTCCATCCATTTTTTGCTTTCAAGTTGAATATCTTCAAAGTTGCAGATAGCCTTGTGTATTTGGAGCACCCTTCGTACAATGGTAATTCTAAATCATTCCTCAATGACTCCAAAACTTGAGGTCTATCAACAAAATCGTCGGCAACATTGTTGACCATGTCAATTATATTGTCCTCCTCCCAATCATCATTATCCATCGGCAAACTTTCTATGGGCTGAGGTTGAACATTTTGTGGTTCAACCTCGCCATGCATATACCAAAACTTATACTGTGGGTTAATTCCCTTAAACAAAAGGTGTTTCCGCAATTTCTTGGGTTTGACCTTTTTGTTATTCCAGCAATCCATACATGGACAATAAACACGTTCAATGTTGTTTGTGGACGCATACGAAGATGCAAACGCACAAAAATCCATAATCCCCTGATCATATCGAACACTTAACCTACTACCGGACACCCAGTCTCGATTCATTATAAATTAACTACATAAAGCAAGTAAATATGATTATTGTCATTATCAAAGCACATTCCAACAATTAAAAAGTACAAAATGAATTTCATAGTGCATTTTACCTTATCAAAGAATCTCTCGCAGAAAATAGTCAAAGGATGAATGCAGCGTCCGGTCTAAGGTTATAAAAAACAAATAAATTAGTAAACCAAAGAAAAAAAAATCAAATATCTAAATATGAATGGAAACATAAGTAGTAAATAAGTTTAATCGGGTAATTTACCTTATAATAGAAGCTCGCGAAGAAGAATAAAATGGTGAGTGTGCAACAAGTACGGACTAGACCTATAAAGAACAAAAATAACTTATAAATTGAAAGCTCCATGTTAATAGGAAAATAAGTAAGAATGATAACCACAAAATACCTTAAAATTGGACAAAGCGAAGAACAACCAAAGGGAAGAGGATGTAGATCGCAAATGTTAACCCTAAACAAAAGAACATCACTAAAATTAACATACTTAAATCCAACTAGTTATTAACATCATTCAAGGATGAAAGAGCAACAAAAACAAAATGTCCAAGTTTGAAAACTATATATACACAATTAAGCAAACGTACAAAATAAGTTAATTTTCCATTAGAGGGATGATTCTTAAATCCTCTATCTATTTCCTCCAACATACAATTTGTACACAAAATAAGCATGCAACACACTTCCAATTCATCGAAAAATTCATAATTGCCGAAAATCATCAAACACCACACCAAAGCAAATTTCCAATGCAGCTGCAATCCACAATCAAAATCGCCAACAACTCGTAGCATTGCATAACAAAGCAAAATGGGCAGTACAGCCCTTCAAATTATCAGTCAACCCTTCAAACATCCAAATCCCAATCCTAAATCGATCAAACAACACCACACCAAATCTCGTTCCAGTTTCAGTATCCATAACCTATTTTGTACGCTTGCTAAATGCAAATTTAGAACCCTACCTGCTGAATCGGAGTGAGGGCGAGGTGAGGGAGTGGCGACTGGGGGCGGGTCGACTGAGGGCGGGGCGACTAAGGGCGGGGTGACTGAGTGAGAGGCGACGGACATCGAGGAACGACAACGCTGAGAGGAGTGAGCGGATTGATGGACTGGTCGGCGAACGACTGAGAGGAGTGAGCGGAGGAGGGGTTCGAGCGGGATTGGAAAACTGACTGAAATTTGTTTTTTAATTTTAGGTTTAAGTTTAGGCAACGGTTCTGAAAATAACCGTGGCCTAAGGTCAACTTTAAGCAACGGTTCAATTAACAACTGTGGCCTAAGGTTAACTTTAGGCAACGGTTGTGAAGAACCGTGGCCTAAGGTTAACTTTAGGCAACGGTTGTTACGAACCGTGGCTTAAGGTTAACTTTAGGCAACGGTTGTTACGAATCGTGGCCTAATGTTAACCTTGTGCAACGGTTATTTTCAAAACCGTGGCCTAATATACAAACCGTTGCGTAATGATAAATTCAAACCGTTGCCTAAACTCCCTTCTGTAGTAGTGCTACCGTATTGATGTGTTGTTTATACATAATTATGTTGAAAGCAAAATGTGTTTATTTGATTTTAGCCTGGATTGTATTGTATAAGTTTAATGGAGATTGAGTCAAGCTCTAAAGAACTTGACCTTAATGTCTTATTTGATTGTACATTAATCTAATTGAGAATTATTGTTTAAAGCAATAATTGAACATTAATTAAGTGACAGTATATATGGACCCAAAATGTCTTTTAATATTTAACCTCATAATCAAAGATTTGGGGAACACACTCATCACTCATGTGATACAGCTCAATAGCGATTATGATATTTCACTTGCCTCAAAACTACTTTTATCAGATGAAAACTGTTTTATAGGTACATTAAATTAATTACTTTTATTTTATCGGAAAAAAAATTAATTACTTTTAATGGAATAATCAATCTCAAAATCATAACATAATTGCCACAATCATTGTCTTTTCAACACATAATTCTCAAAGTGGATAATTTCTTAAACAATTTCAAATGCGTAAAATAAATAATTTTTAACGAAAGATTATAAATTTAAATTGAAATACGTAGCTTTTACCTTTATGATGATGAAGAATTGATTGGAGATTCCCACTCCATAGTGGTAGGGGTTTCCGATAGGTCGGGCCGGTCGGCCTAAGGCTTGAGCTAGGTTAAGCATTAGCCTACACTTTAACTTTAAGTGGGCTAGGTTGGGCCAAGCCCATACATATTTTTGGAGCCTTAAGCAGCCTATGGGCCTTATTTTTTGTAGGCATGTGGGCTAGGCCGGGCTGGGCCTTATATATCTCTAGGTCGAGCTATGTAATCTTATTATAACAATTATAAATATAATGTGCTATGTTTGTGAATAATTTATACGGCGGCTATACACTGGCTAATAGTCAAAAGATCAAAAGTAAACTTGATAAGAAACTAAGTTTATCAAAAAGTTTGGCACTCAACACAATCTAGAATCCACAAATATTCTTTATCTGAGACATTAATATCATTAGCATCACTGTCAACAATGCAAACATCAAGAAAAATCAGTTCATAGAAACAAAATGTGGCATCTATTTTGTTTTTGGTAGGTTTCACTAGGCTTTTTGGTAGGCTTCATTGGGCTTTCCGATATGGGACATGATAGGCCGGGCCTATGGGCCGGACCGGGCCAAAAATGTTGCACCCTTACCCGGCCCATCAAGCTTTAGACTGAACTTTAATAAGCCTAAACATGGACTGAGCTAGGCTTAAGGCCCGCGGGTCACGAGGCCTCCATTAGGCTTTCTAGCCCATGAAGCCATTTGGAGACCCCTACATAGTGGGTAATGATGCATGAAATTAAAATAAAAATAAAGAAGAGGAGAAGTGATGTTTCGATAAAGATGTTGTCATTTTGGTTGGAATTGCATCATTCTCTACTTCATGTGTTGACATGCCTTTTATTTATTTATTAGAATTTGTAAGTGTATGATGCTAAAATTGCTTTCTGCACCAAATAACAACAAAACCTACACCACTCTTTTCTAAAGTATATTGGTCGACGCATTTTCCAATATTTATTTTATCTTTCTTGGTTGTAATTTTTCTAAATATTATTTATTTTTGTATTAATTTCTATATCTAAAAAAATTATAATGCCATCACGGTGGTGCGCACATTATTGATATGTTCGTCAATAGATTTTGAAGTTCTAGGTTCAGCTCTATCGTCTCACCGTGCATATATATATCATTGACTTATGACGATGATGGAGTATTGGAACTAAGTGCTAAATGCTACATATGTGATACATCGTCAAAGTAAAAATTGTAGGTGTTAAAAGAATCTTCATGCGCTTCTAAAGAACAAGTGTAATAAATAATGTCAACATGCACTGCATTTGTAGACCAATTAACAATAATAAAAAAGGAATTATAACGGTCAAATAAACTACGAATTTTAGTAGAACGAATTAAATCATCCTATATTTATTTTTGAAACATTAAAAACCAACAATAAATGTGATAAAAAGATAAAACTTACAATTGCGGTTCAGGTAAAAACTCTATTATTTATAAAAACTAAAAATCGAATTTCAAGTTGACATATGTCCAATTTTGTCGAAATCTCGGATATAACACATAGGAGCATTATGGTCATTTCACATGTCTCGGAATGATCAGACTTAACATGGAATGATCGGACTTAAATAATCAGACTTAAAACTATTACTGTAGCAATGATTAGCTTAAAACAGCAATGATTAGACTTAAAACTATTACTATAGCAATGATCAGACTTAAAACAGCAATGATCAGACTAAACGATTACTGTAGCAATTTTAGGACGATTATACCCTCGCATCTGTTATGTATTTTTAAATAAGTCCGTTTTATCTTTTTTATTTACAAAAAGCACCCCGAATTACATTCGTCAAAATATACCCTCGCATCCGTTTTATTTTTTATTGGGTTTTTAGTATTTATTTATAACTATGGTTTGTATTTGATTCATTCTCTATTTTTTTACTAGAGGATTTTGTATCAGATCAAGATGTCTTGTTAGAGCTTTAAAAAAGATCAATATATATATATATATATATATATATATATATATATATATATATATATAGGGGCGCGCTCAAATGTTATGGGTTGTTAATGTGTTATGTGTTATGAAGGTTTTGATTGGTTGATAGTGGCAGGAATAGTGTCGGAATAGTATTTTGGTAGTGGGATTTCACTGTTTGCTTTTTACTGTTGATAGTGGGTTTACTATTTGGACACGTGGCGCACCCACAAAGCACGGGGGGGTTGGATGTGTGGCTAAGATTGGTGTAACACATAACACATTAATTTGGGTGTAACATTTGAGCGCTCCTCTATATATATATATATATATATATATATATATATATATATATATATATATATATATATACTAGATAAAACTTTAGCAATATGCATTGTAATATTCTGAATTATTGTAGACCGTTATAAAAAAATAGAGGCCGAATCCATATGTTTTCTCATAACCAAACTGGATGATTTTAAATGCAATGGACTCATTATTACTTAATCCAATTTAATCTCCAATTTTATAGTGTAATGTAGCCATTGCTGATCATCCATTGCAAGCTCCAATGGTCGTTAACATTCTTATAAGTCCAGTACGCCCACCCGAAACTCGCCCTCCCGTAAACATCCAGCTGAGCCGCTGCAAATCTCTGCACATCCGCCTTCGCCGCCCCGCTCACCATCCACTCCGCCACCCACTCCCCTGCACAATAACCACACCTTCAAAATTTTGATTACAGATGTAAATCCTAAACTTTAAACACTAAACCTTAAAATCTCAAACGCACGAGAGTTCTTATTACGCAACGTACCTACGAGGACTAAAGGACCAGTTTGTGTGTTGATTGCATTCAACTGCGCAGACCGGTTGGTGTTTATAAAATCAATGTTCTGCTGGACAGTCATGCTGTTAAAGACCTCAGGCCAGAACAAGTTATAGTAATGCACGTCGATCACCGACTTCTGTAGCCCGCTGGCCAGCGGAAAGAGCTCCTTTTCATCTTGTGATCCGAGTCCGAGCCTTTGGGACAAAATTACATAAGCACTTGAACTATGTCTGCGCACAGCATCATATCCGGCTTTGTAGTACTTGTTGACCATGTCTAGTGTCACTCCTGGCGCGACAGGCTCGTTTAAAAGCTCCACCGCGAACAGACTCGGGCTGGCAGCGTAACGTTTTGTTAGAAACTCGATCACATCGACGGTTCTTTGGATATTAGTGTCTGACTTTCCCCAGTCCTGGGTACCGTCTCGAGATGAGCTGTGGTCGTTGCCGTTCTGGGATCCATCTGCAGCGTGCAGATCGATAATGACCTTCAATTTGTATTTCCTGCATTATAATGCAAAATTTGTTAAAAGCATAAGAAGTTAACAAGTCCAGCAATTAACGAATCAAAGCCACATAGTGCTAAATACATAAATGGAATGGAGTCTTACTGTGCCCACTGGAAAGCTCTATCTAGAGCTGCAAGTGAGCCACCAACATAAGGCTTGGGCGGACTGGGATCGCTGGCGATCCACCACCCGACCGGGATACGAACAGCGTTCAATCCATGTGATGCTATGAACCTAAAGTCATCTTGCACTATGTATGAGTTCCAGTGATCCTGCTCATCAAATTCTTTAACCTCATTCAGCCACTTGACATTTACTTTAAATCAAATCTATTTTTCAACACATTTAGCTTGCTTACATTCATGACTTGAGCTGCTCTGGAGCCGTATCCATTAGTGACCTGAAACTCTCCCTGCATCTGCTTCGTAATGGTCAACTCGAACACGGATGGATCGCTGTTTCCCCACTGACTAACCTTATCGGTGTTATCTGCTGTCACCAAATCTTGCGTCTTGGCCTACATTTTCATACAAAAATATCTTACTTAAACTCTCTCTTGTTTAGTTCATTTTGATTCTAAAGATAGTGTCGATTAGGACGTGGTCGGATGACAGAAGTGGTTACCTGCAAGAACTTGCCATTGGAGGAAAGGATTCGGACCAGGTCTCCACCGGCCGGATTTTTGAAAATGGTCAAGAGTTGAGGGATGGTGGGAGTGGTGGCGTAGGTCAGCATTCTAATCTTATCTCCATCACTGTCATACCCTATGAACTGCTTGTTGAACACCCTCATATAGAAACTGGTCTCATTCACTCTCCATAGCTTCAAAAGGAAAACATTTTTCCTTACAATTTGTCTACTTCACCCATCATATCTAAAATTACCAATTTAAGTTGGAAAAAAGATAAGTTGCAAACGTGTAAACTAGAAACCGACGAATTATGATACACTTTCTACGAACTATGTTATAGTTTATACAGAAAAATAGGGTTGCACCTGATCTTGACTCGTTTAAGTTTGCACCTCATGATTTTGAATCTAAAAGTAGAAAACTGATGAAAGATTTTGCAAATTGTGAATGGGAATAATTCTGACTCACCCTGAAGCTCTCCCAGCCGGAAGCAGAGCCTCTATTCGCAACGAGGACAGACGCTCCACCGTTCTCAGCGCAGACATACTTCCCCAAGTACACAGACTTCAATTTCACCTCAGTGCCATCCTAACAAATTTCAAACTGATTCAGGTTGACAGCCCAGAAATACCAACTATGTACTTTTAAAAGAAAAACATAGAAAAAAGTTGGTACCAAGAAATCTTTATTAGCAATTCCATCGAAAAGAGACGGCTTGATCCATCCCTCCGTGACCAGCCACCCACCCAAATTCACAGCCTTGATGTTCAGCTGGGCATGGACAGTTGACCAGAGAGCAGCGCAGCAGAAGAGACAGGCTAAATGCTTCGAAATCGACATATTTGCCAGTGGATCGAGCATCAGTAATGGGAGTTAATATATATAGACGTTTGAAGTCGTCGTGTTTCGTTGTTGGGTGGGATATATGGCTTAATTGGTGTTCCACGGCCAGATTTTGATGATGTTATCGTGTAGAATAGATTGGTCAATTTTATGTAACGGAGTATTATACTTGCCACTAGTTCTTCTGTGTATTCGAAAATCCATTGGTTTGACTTTGACCCAACTTTTTTTTTTTCTTTCCCTTCATTAAAGCATATGAAAAAAATAATTCAGTTCACATTTAAAGTGGGCGGCGGCTCGTTCGATGCCTCATTAAAATTTTGGTCTGGGTCTGCCTCTGCTTTTAGCATCCATCAGCTGTTTGATCACTTGCTCACTGAGCTTAGGTCGCAACCTGGACAATCCGGTCTGGAGTTCTTCGTAGGTGATTGATCCAATTAGATCAGTATCGGTGTTTCTGAACCTTTGGGTCAAGCGTTTGATTTCTTCATCGTCAAGGTTCTCGGCTATAAGCTTCCAAGTATTTGGTGATAAAACCGTTACACACTTGATTGAACTCATTTGTATTAATTCAGCAATCTAGAAAACTGGCACTGTACCTCTTGAGCGAATTGTTTCAACTTGTTCATTGTATGAAACTGCTTCATTCTGATCAGAACCGCACTGTCCATGGGCTTATCAGATTCATCGCGGCCTTCTTTCAGCCATGGATGTTCTGCAGAATGGTTCAAACCAAGAGAATATTGAACTTTACTTTCAGATACGGCGACACATATTTTATAATCAGTCTGAGAGCTCACCGAGAGCCTCTGCAGCTGTGATTCGTTTCTTGGGGTCCATAGTAAGCATTTTCTTGATAAGATCTTTAGCTGAATCAGATACAGTAGGCCATGGTGCCTCTTCGAAGCTCAATTTTCCCTCTAAAATTGCGTCAAATATTCCTTTCTCAGTTTCTGAAAAATGTTGCACAAAAGTTTCACCAGAAAAATAGTTGAAAATTTAATTACATGCTCAGTTTTGCATTTGTGTTTTGTCACCTGCACAAAAGGGAGGGAAGCCACTCAGGAGAATGTACAGCATGACTCCAGCGCTCCATACATCGATTTCTTTTCCATATTTACATTTTAGTACTTCTGGGGCGACGTAGAACGCACTGCCTACCAAATCCCTGTAAATCCTAACTGCAGATCACACCATTATCGAGTCAATCATATATTGTGAAGCGTCCCTGAACGCCCTAATCAGGAAATTATTTCATTGAATACTTTTATCAGCAAGTACCATATTTTCTAGCTTGGCAACTAGTAAAAGTGAAGCTAAGGAACTCAAAACTTATGCTGAGGTATTCTCATCTCTAACACACATTGGGAATTAGTTATTCATGACATCAGGCAGACAACCATGAACTTAAGGATATAATACATCTATCAGGCATATGAGTGAAGATCAGATGCAAATCTTATTTTTTGTGCAAAGTACAACCCGATGCATTATGATATACTAGCTACGAAATATGACATGGTTTTATCCATCGAATTATGGGTCACTTTCCCGAACTACGAAATAATTCGTAAGAAATATACCATAATTCGTCAGTTTGTAGTTTGCACGTTTGAACCTGATCTATTTGTCAGCCATCTCACTAAACATTACTGTACACCACAAGACAATAACTAGCAACGTACCTTCTTCGATGAAAACTGAAAGTCCAAAACCAGTGGCTTTAATGACTGCGTCTTCATCCTTACTAGCCAGCAAGAAATTTTCAGGCTTTAAGTCTCTATGCATGATCCCCATGAGGTGACAGATATGAACCACATTCACAATCTGTCTCCCAACATTGGCAGCCTCTTTCTCCGAATAACTTCCTTTTGCAGTGATCCTGTCGGAAAGCTCGCCACCAGAGCACAACTCGATAATCAAGTGCAGATTCAGCTTATCCTCGTAAGCTCCCTTGAACTCAATTATATTAGGCTGCCCTGAGAGATGCTGCAGAATGGCGATCTCTTTCCTCACATTCTCTATATCTTTGGATGCGATGAGCTTAGCCTTTGAGATGGATTTGCAAGCATATTTGATGCCTGATGATCTCTCTGTGCATAAATATATTATGCCGAATTGGCGTCTTCCCAATTCCTTATCAAGAATGTAAATTTCTTCGAGGTTTACGTAAGGTTTGTGGAGTATCGAACCAAGTTCTGCAGCTGGCAAGGCAGGAGGCCTTTCAGGCATTTGTAGGTGATGTGGTGGTGAGTCTGAGCATGCTGAGATTGGGATGTCATATGCTCTGCTGCAGCGAATTCCCATTTTGGCGAAGATCCAAAATTCACGCGAAGATATGGATTGGCAAGTCTGTGATCAAAAGTGTTGGGTTTTGGATTTGAGATGGAATGGTGATCTGGGTGTACCTGATATCCATCGATGCTTTAATAGAGAATATAGCTTTTGAAGGTGCTTTGCTTTTCCTCATCGACTTGTCTGAAACACAACTTGGTTCTGTTTCTGGAATTTCATGAGAGCAAATTGTTAAAGAAGGATGCGACTTTCTTCAACAAGTTGCCCCCAATAATGTCTGACAGTCACGCTCGTCCTCCTCTTTCAACCTCTCTTTTGTTTTGTAAAAGGGAAAGCTTGAACATGGTACCGATAAAAAAAAGCTCAACTCCTTCCCTGGAGGCCGGTCTCAACCTCATTAGAGTCACCAGGCTGCAAAATAGTTAACCAAGCATGAAATTTCTTCAGTATCAAACATTTTGTTGTCAAATTTCTGGGCGGTTTTTGGGAGTGGCAGAGGGCACCATAGTCTATCGGTATCTGAGGTTTGCGTGAGCTTGTGTTGAAGTATACTACTAATTTTTGGAAGTATACTACTAATATGAAGGGTACAAATGAGTTCTTACGCATTTCTTCCAACAGGTGTAACATGATCTCTACGATCGACGTCACGTGGATTGACAGCGAAACCAACACGGTCAAATGAAGGAGACATGTTGACGATATTCAATTGTAAGGAAGTATGTTGAGGGTTGAATGATTTAAAAGAGTTCTCATATATATAGGGCACTTGGGTGTAAAATGTGTCCACAGTGTCCGTCGAAATTCCATCACGTTTCCGTCGACAACGACGGAAAACATATGGAAATTAGACGGAAAATTTTGAACTAGCAACGGTCAATAGAAAACGGTAACTAAAAGTGACGGAATAATGACGGAACTGTGCCGGAAATTAGCAACGATCAAAAAATAACAGTAACTAAAAGTGTATTAGAATGGTGACGGAATTGTGCCAAAAAAGTGACGGATTATTGTTACATTATACTAGAAATGGGATAAAGATGATTATGAAGAATTTCACGATTCTTGACTGAGATGAATTTCTTACAAGACAAGGTAAAATTTTAGTTGTCTTGTAAGAAACCCATCTCAACAAGAGATATGAAATCCTTCAGAATCATCTTGCACCCCATGTCTAGTAAATGTTGGAAAACTTGGAAATGAAAAAATGTTGGAAATAAATGTTGTGTGTTGAATGATGTAAATAGTTCTCTTATATAGGTAAAAAACTGAAATCTATTTTCCGTCATTTTTCCCTCGCATTGTCGTCGACGGTGACGAAAAATGAATGTAATATCGACGGAAAATTTTGAAATAGACAACGGTCACTAAATAACGGTTACTGAACCATTGAAATTTTTCTAGCCGACGGAATGATGACGGAATGTGTTTGACGGAAGTGTGCCGGAATTGCAACGAATTTTTTTGTGACGGAATTGTGTGGAAAATTTGATGTTTTATGTTGGATCGTTAGGTTAGCCTTCTGTGTGAGGGAGATCATTACGTGGTATCTCTCAGACAAAAAGCAGCGGAAAGTATCTTAAGTGCAGGAAATAAAGTACAGAAAGTAAGTACTCGCAGTTTTATAGTGGAAACCTAATTGCATCTGTGCAACAGGCTGAAAACCACTTACCTTCTGGAAAGTTCCAGAAGGGTTTCAAGATCAATTTACTTGACGAATATGCTTGTAGAATGTTACAATCTGTCTCACTCAGTGACAGTGAACCAATTCTACTCAATTTGAATACCAAATAACTTGATCTTACTCTCGACTGCAGACAGCGAGTACTCTGTCGACTATCGGAATTGATCGCATCTTCCAATCTCTGTTTGCTCTCTCTAAATAGCCAAACTTCAACCAGTTGAGCTGCGCTTGCTTTTATAGTGATCCAGCAGATCTGATCTACATCAGAGATTCGATCTGTATCTTGCATATTTGATTTGGTTAAGATATTGCCATATCTTAACTAAATCAGTTATTCCCATTCCATATCCAGCTCATGATCTCTTGAATATCTCAATCTCGGATCTTGATATATTTCGCTCATTAACTCCCAGATTCCGTATCCGGCTCATGATCCTTTGAATATCTCCAGCTTGGATTTTGATATATTTCGCTCATTAACTCCCAGATTCCGTATCCGTTCGCTACTGGGCTTTGCTTCCGACCCACTCCGCAGAGCTGATCCAAGCATGATCTCGTCCCTCACACAGATCTCATCTCCCTCGTAGCGCCAAGCTCTCTCAGGGATGTCCAGTCATCGTTTCTCTCAGACAGTCTGGACCTTGCGACATCTCAGACAGATTTGTGATTTCTGCATACTCAAGTCAAATATTAGCTAAGTGTTTGGGTTCAAATTTTTCCGTCACCGTGACTGACGACGTTGTTGCGACGGAAATTTTTGACGGAAATTTATCAAAAATTTGTAGTGGTAGATGTTGTTAAACCTCTATCACCCATCAGAATACATCCTACAGTTTGATAATTTTTACTTATATTTTTTCGCATAAGAATATATATATACGACCTATAAACACTTGTGTCGCAGTAACAGTTTTATGCTACAAGTGTTTATGCGACAAATAGAAGTCTCTTAAACAGGTGCATGCGACGTGTTATGATACTGTCTCATGTAAGGTTTGAAGCAGTTTAATGTAAGCGGGCACTCAAAGTATGTCCCGAAATATTTAAAAGTTCACCATCATATCAGCATCTGACATTAACCCACCGCACGAAGACTTTGAGAGTTGATGATAGTCATTTCTTAGAGAATTTGTGAGGAAAGATAGGTTTTTGGCATAATTAGTTGCTATAAATTAGTAGTTTGTGTGGAGTAGATGAGTACTCGCACAACAACTTTTTGGTGTGCACTTCCTGAATCACTCGTATATCACGTTATTATATTCACAGTGTAAGTAATATCCAGTCTAGTACAATTTATTAAGTATATTATACTGCCTTTCACTCTCGCATATTCCGATTGGGAGATTTTTCACCTTTGTTCTTAGAGAAGTGTTGGCTCACGTCATCAGAGACTTTGGACACTCCAGATGCGTCCTTCCTAAGTTTGTTTTAAGATCTTGTCAACATAGTGTAACTGATTAAGAGTCCATCTACCTTTATTTAATTTTGATACCCAAAATTAAGTATTCATGCTTAGTGTTCTTTATATATATTAATATAGCTTTGTCATACTCGTTGATCTTCAAGCCATTTGACATCTAAGTTGTCAAATTTCAAATACCACTGCGTTGGCGCTTGCTTTAACCCAAAAAGAAAAATTTAAAGTTTCCAACTTTTCTTTCTAGTTTGGGCATTACACAATCCTCAGGTTATTCCATATAAATCTCTTCTTCAAGTTCTCCATTAAGAAAAGCTGTTGTGACATCCATTTGATGAATATCTAATTTGCGCAAGCACCGGAGAATACGTATCAAAGTAGTCTAGACCTTCCTTTTGTCTGAACCCTTTTATTACAAGTCTCGTCCTGTACTTGTCTATAGATCTATCTATGTTCATCTTCCTCTTAAAGACCCATTTGAATCTAGTGGTTTACTTCCAGAAGGACGGTCAACCACTCCTAAGTACAGTATGGAAGGATGTAGTCTATCTCACTCATTGTGACTTCTTTCCATAAGGGACCATCCATTTAATTAAAAACCTCTTTATATGTTAGACAGTCAGTCTCAAGCATGCGGGTTATGAAATCAGGTTCATTTAATTTCTCTATCTTGCAACACTGACTCGTCTCAATTTTTCCGAATCGATCTCATGTTCAGGTGCTTTTTCATATTCCTTTTCTTGAGGGATTTCTTTAATATCCTCCAATAACAAGAAGAGCCCGATACATCTTTCTTATTTTTATAAAGAAACACGCATTCAAAGAGTGACATGTTCTTTGATTCCATTATAGTGTTCTTGTGTACACATCCAGGTTTTTTGATTCATACACGAGAAGCCTATACGCATTATTGTTTTGTACATAACCAATGAGCACACAATCATAGTCATATCCTCATTCACTTAGGACCATGTGCCTTAACCTTGGCAAGACACCCTCCACTGGTAAGTATTTATAGGAAGGCATCCTTCATTCTCTTAAAAAAAATTCATAAAGGGACTTATCCTCCTTGCGATTTTAGCGGTATCGCATTTATCATTTCCTTGAGAGTGTGATTCTTTAGTTCGCCAACGTTGTTTGACTTAGGAGTGTAAGGTGGAGTCACTTCGTAAACAATATCGTGTTGTGCACAAAATACCCTAAACTGCTCAACATATTTACCTCATTGGTCACTTCTTAACCTTTTAATTTTTTAGTTAAGCTTATTCTCAACGTAAAATTTGTATTTGGCAAACATCTCACCCGCGTCATCTTTGCTCTTCAGCAAATATACATGCCAATATTTTGTACTCTCATCGATAAAATCACTAAGTACTTGTTGTCACCCCTAGTTAGTAGTTGGCATCAACTTTAAATCACACAGATCACAATGGATTCATTTAATGAGATTTGTTTCTACTTCAACACTTTGAGAGAAAGTCCTTAACGATTTTGCTTCAACACAAGACTCACACTTGTGTTTGGTATCTACCTGAAATTGGGTGTGTAATTGACGTGTAGTTTATTGAGCGTCAAAAATAATTTCTAATGCCAGTAAGAACCGTATCGTCCAAGGAAACAAGTTTAAACTTTTGCACTATTTAATGTTGTATTTCTACTTATCATAATCCAAATCGAGTTTTGATTGGTTTTTATAATTGAAAATAAACGAAAGTAAGAAAAGGTTTTGTCGATTTCAAGAGATATTTCGGGGAACTACTTCACTTACCTAACATTTGAATCGAGTTTATTATCTAGCATGCACAGATTTGCCTATATTGATTGGAAAATAGCCGCACACTCCAAATATGGACCTCACCCTTTCGGCGCTATTGGTTTATATTAGAAATGTACCTTAAACTACGAACCTCACCCTTTCGGCGCTATTGGTTTGAATCAAGTAACTCGCTGATATTTACCAACTCTCGTCGCATAAACATGGGGAGTCTTGTCGTAGAACGAGCCTTTCCCGTTACAAACTTGGGCTACTTTCGTAGTCATAGAGTTTATAATGTGTATTTTACTTAATATCTCAACGCAAATGCACTTGGGCATTTCGTCAAACACCTAATATGCACCGCTTGGGTTTAAGCCCAAGTAAAATACAAATCCAAATAGACAATCCAATTCATACAATTTTGTATTTTATTCAACGATTCATAGTTAGGAAAGATTCGTAGGACCCCAAAATAGGGTCACTCCTCACTATCCATGGTAGTGAACATACAACTCATGTTTTTGTTCGAAACGAAAATTACAAGTTTTTAACGAAGAACAATCACAACCTTGATGTAGATGATGATGTTGTTGATCTTCGATTTGTAATTCCTTGATCTCGATCAGTTCACTTGAGTAGAATTTCGTCCTCCTCCCTTGTTGATCGGCTCCGAAAAACCCAATCTGAATGACGGCTGAAGACTCCTTTTTTATTTTGTTACAAATTTGCCTCTTCGCATTTTTCAGAAACTTAGCCAAAATTACATTTTTGCCCATATGGCAGTGTCAGTAGTGCAAGTGACACGTGAAAAACCAGAGAGCTAAAGTTGTCTGGCCAGTGTCACTTAAATAGGCGAAAGGGTGACATTAGAGCATAGTGAGATGGCTTCTTGAGCTCAAATTTTGACATCCTTAACAACTGAATCAGCTCTTGTTCCAACTACAAAGTAGTAGTCCTTCACTTCATCTTTCCAACAAGCTATACATCAATGGATTCGGACACTGTATGAGCTCTAAGCGTTCGCGACTAGTAGGGATGTCAATCCACATACTTCTGTCCTGTTTTCGTCCAAAATTTCCAGAAAATGCTTTATTTTGCCTCAGAATCATTTTTCACTTGAAAATAATTAAAACATAAAGTGCTAGCTCATATGAATAAGGAATAAATCAACTAAATGTGGAGCATAAATATAGTACAAATTTATGCTCATCAATATTCCAAATTTATTCGCCAACAGGGGTGGTGGCCTGTTGCTTAAGGAGTCCATCTTAGATCCTTAAACCCCGGGTTTAAATCCTGAGGTCACCAATTTTCTCACAATTTGTGAATTTTTCTTCTTCTTTCTTTCCTTTTTCCTCTTCCTCTTTCCGTCTAGCGCGTGGCTGCTTCCCTTCATCCCTCGTGGATGTCTTCCTCATCCCGCCTCACGCGTGGATGCTTTCTCTATCTATCGTGGATGTCCTCCTCTTCCCATGGTAAATGTGCCCGATGTGGCATGTGCTTCAGAAGTCGATAAAATTTATCAATGATTTCGTGTGGATCCATGGTAAATGTGTCAAACATGGCCTGCGCTTCATATGGAGATACATCTACCAAAGATTTCAGATCCGGTCGACATGTCTGATAGAGCTTTGAAAACTAGTATATGTACTAGATATAAAGCACTACAAATTTTGCTAGAAATTCCGGCGCATAATTTTTGTCGAAAAAGTCCCGAAATTCTGCCGGATTTCAGTAATTTTTCGGCAATTTTCCGGCCAAATATATGTCCCTGCCAAAACGTCCCCCGAATTTTCATTTCGGGACAATTTCGGCGACAAATTTCGACAATTTTCAGGGAAAATTTCGGGGCAAATCCGGTAAAGAAAATATATCCCCGGAATTACCCAGGAAATTTCACGAAATTATTTTCGGTGTATTTGCGGGAACAATTCGGGGACAAAATTTCGGAACATTTCCGGGGAAAGTACGGGGACAAGATCTAGGGGCATTTAGGGAAATGTCTATTTTTTATTTAAATATTCGTATTATCTAATTTATTTAATAAAATAAAAAATTTGATTTTATTTTAAATTTTTATTAATGAATTGTTTTTTTCATTAATCTAATACAAATAATTTAATTACATTTAAAATAAAAAAATAAAAATGGGCAGGGGCATAATCCAGGCCGTCCAACATAAACCCTAAATCAAAAAAACGATTCTATCTTCCTTGTTGGTTTTCTTCGCATGTGCCGCACAACCCCCATGTCCCAACATTGTTGCATCTTCTTCAAACATAATCCAGATCTCGATTTCCCCATGTCCAACATCTCTACATATTTCTCCATCTTTGCCTTGATTTTTTAGCAAACGATCCAGATCTGGACTGCTGGATTTCCCCATGGCCAACATCTGAAGTTTATAAAAAATCCAGACCTGACGGGATATGGAGCATTTTGGTGGCTCATTGCAGTGGGATGATTTGGTGTTGTGGTTGCTGGGCTGGAACGCTTCGTCCCAGCAGATGGAGAGGGTTTGGGGTTGCTGAGAGCAAAGTGGTCAGTGGGAAGTTGAGGTGTTCGGTTGAGTGCAAGCGATGTGTTTGGTTGGGTTGCTGGAACGCTTTATTGCTCGTTGATGAGTTAAAGGATTTGATCGAGTTGTAAAGTAATATTTCCGGGGAAATTCTGGTAGATTCGTGTTCGCCGAAATATGTTTCGCCGGAATATCGCTGGGAATTTGTCGAAAATCTGCCAGATAGTTTACGGGAAAATTCCAGCGGATTTGTATTGCCGGAATATATTATGTCGGAAATTTCCCGAATTTTGTATGCATTTTTTTCTCCCCGGAATATCATCGAATTGCCCTGTAAAAACTGCGTCAAAATTCCGGCGCATTTATATCACCGGAATAATTGTTGCCGGAGTACCGCCGGAAATTCAACAGTTTATTTCTGCCTGAATTTTCCTCCCGAAATACTGTCGAAATCTCACTGGAATATTTCCGGGGGAAACTTAAATGGCCGGAATTCGGCCTGAAACTTTCACCGGAAAATTCTGCAAAATTTGTAGTGAAGGCTTTCACGATGTGTATTGATATGTCTTGAAATAATATGATTGGTGTTGTACCCACCCATATAAAAAATCCAAATTTATTCACTTCCTTAGGGTGCCATAATTTATATGGCCTAACCTTTTATCTTATAAATTAGACGAATCAAGCAAATAAGCTGAAGAATTTCCTTTATTCATATTTGAGTGAGTGGTCATTACATTCATTTTGACCATGTCATTCTTGGAAATAATTATTCTCTTAGATTGAAACACCCTTTGAAGCCAAAAGTTATACAAAAATGTTCCACATAATAAATTCCTCTATATGTCGGGCACATCCAAAAAATGGGTCAACTTCAACTCTTTTCCCGATGTTAGGTTCTGGGTCATTGTGCCCTCTCGCTTGATCTTAAAAGTTGCATTATTACTCATGTAAAACTTGTTTTTTTCTTTTTTCTTTTTTTTTAAGTTGCGATCATATTCGCACATCATTACAGGTCTGCAAAAGACTCTTCATTGCTACTCATGTAAAACTCATGAGGTGAGTTTTACTCATCTTTTTTTTTACTCATCTTTTTTTACTCATCATTTTTTTTTTACTCATCATCTTTTTTTACTCATCTTTTTTTTTTACTCACCTCATGTAAAACTCATGAGGTGAGTTTTCCTCTTTTTTTTACTCATCTTTTTTACTCATCATTGCTACTCATCTTTTTTACTCATGAGGTGAGTTTTTTTCTTTTTTATTCATCTTTTTTTTTCTTTTTTTAAAGTTGCGATCATATTCGCACATCATTACAGGTCTGCAAAAGACTCATCATTGCTACTCATGTAAAACTCATGAGGTGAGGTCTGCAAAAGACTCATCTTTTTTTTTCTTTTTTTAAAGTTGCGATCATATTCGCACATCATTACAGGTCTACAAAAGACTCATCATTACATGAGGTGAGTTTTACTCATGTAAAACTCACCTCCTTCATTCTCATCTAGGCTTGTGCAGGATTTGTTATCCAAGCAAATGGGGTTGGTTGCCCCAGTCTAGTCACTAGGGACGGATTCAAGAATTTTTTTGATTGAGGGCGAGTTAATAAAAATAAAGATAAAATGAGACTATATTATATTATATATAGTTACTCCCTAGTCTTTACAAGTTTTCATTTTCATAAAGCACCCTATCACATCTGCATTACTAACTATATGAAATAAATCTTTTTCAATGTAACAAATAAGACAATCACACATCAAAAAAATTGTCACGCGGTTGCTTAAATTTATCTTCACAATATTCATAAAGGAAAAACATCTCTCAATAGGTGCATTGACTATCACACAGTCGGCGCCAAAAGAACCAACATCCTCGTTAAGAGTTTGAAACCTAATTCTAATTTGAATTGGGATAGTATTTATTTGGTTATTACAATTATTTTGAAATTATAAATTAAGGCGTTTTTTATTGGTTATAAGTTTAAACTAATATATCAAGTAATAATATAACATAAAATCTATTTTTTTATTGGGAACATAAAAAAATCTATTTCTAAAGTAACAATTGGTGGCAAAGACTTAAAATTAATGGGGGCATATATTAAATTAATTATATATTAACACAAATTTTAGAAATTTGATTGGGGAAGCTGCCCCATATCCTTTGTCGTAGGCCTGCCGCCGTCCCCATACAACCACCATTCCCCGAGGTTAGAGTCCGCCCGATTCAACTCAGAAATGAGTGGCACCGGAAAATTCTCGTCATTTTCAACTGAGTTGGCTTCTTTCTTCTTCTTCTTGGACTTGTAGCCGGCTACTTTTGACCATCTTTGCCACAGTTGAAACACTTGCCCACAAACTTTAACGGCAAGATTCTTTTTCACAATGCCTCCCTTTGGTCCAAGCCGAATAGAGGTATTCTTCTTTTTCAAGCTCCTGTCGTTCTCCACGATATCAACTCTTTTCTATTGGAAACGTAGTCTCTTCCAAAAGTTCCGATTGCGTTCTTCATGAAAAGACGCACCACTGTATTACCAAATCAAGGATGCAGGTTTCAAGAAATAAATTGTAATCCGCTTTATGAATTTCAAAATGGTGAATTCAAAGTCGAAGTCAGTCAAATGGAGATTTGCAAATGATCATCCATGAGACTCCGACAGAAGGGATGAAACTTACTAAAGAATTTCTTATCGCAACATTTATTAATATACTCTCTCCAGGGTGTAAGGACTTAGAGAATTATCTCGGGGAATGCAGTGAGTCACATTATGCAGTGAGTCACATTGGTAATACACTACAAATTTTGGGTGGGACTGGCGATGACCAAAAATGAACGTATCGTTATCGTAGAGTTGATTTACACGAGTATCATACGAGAAGATTTCATGTTGTCGTAATTTTCCTTAACGTAAGGATCTTACGTCAACTAAACGATATTGGTCTGCGTTAGGTTTACGATAACTCTACGTTAAACTAACGCAGAGTTATCGTATATTTCTCGCATTAAATGTACGTTAAGTTTACGATAACTCTACATTAAACTAACGCATAATTATCGTATATATCTCGTATTAAATGTACGTTAATAGAACGATGACAAAACTTTAACTTTACAGTAACGGAGAAGGATCCGGTGCAAAGTTAATTTTTGGTACAAAATACAAACTAATCATAGCCTTTGATCTTGTGATTTGAATGGATGTGATTAAATCTTGATTTTTTGGTATTTTTATTGGTGACGAATTATTTCGTCTTTTTCATTTTTCGGCTCGAAAAGTGACGAACTATAAAATAAACTGACGACTTACAGTAACATCAAAATAAATATCGTAACGTTATCGTATTTGTCTCGAAGAAACTGTACGTTAACAAGACGATGCAAATACGTATCTTCTGGTCGTCAACGTATAGTTAACTAGTGTTTGTCGTAAGATTGTACGTTAATGTATACGATGACATTGATGTTTTCATTAAAATAAATTAAAATTTTGGATTTAACATGGATTACGTTAATTAATAAACAATTAAATATTTCTATGAATTTAACAATTAATAACAATTTAGTGTATGAAAACTAATTGCAATTCTGATTGCTGAAACATCCTTACAAACAACCGCAATTCACAGTTTTGGTTACACCTAAACATCCTTACAAAACAACTCCAAAAAGTCTACAAATTGAAAAGGGTAGAGATTTCCAAAACATATTTATCCACCCGAAACCTCAATCACTTGATTCACTGTCTTCAACTTGGTCGGGACGTTAAGGCTGCGGTGAGGCTGAGAAGTACTTGCCTTCAACAAAGCCTGCGCGAGGTTTATAATCACCTGCTGCTGCTGTAGCTGGAACTGCATCATCTGTTGGTGCTGTAGCTGGAACTGCATCATCTGTTGGTGTTGTTGCTGGAGTTGCATCGCCTCTAGAGCTACAACATCAAGCTATGGTGATGGAGTGGGAGAAGATCCTCCAATACGCAGTGACCCAATCCTGTTGAACTTAGATCCCTCGACCAAAGTGGCAGCAGTCCCGATAACTTTAGGAAGTTTTGTTCTTTTGTTGTACCCTATAATTTGAGATCCAACCTCAAAATCCATTGTCTGCTGTATGGAATCACCATATTTCTCCTTGAGACTATCGTGTGCTTTCTCTAGTAGAAGCTGACATGAAACCAATGTAAGACATCAGTCTAATGTATATGTTCAGCTTAACTTGGAAAAAAGAAGTTTAAAGAATTCTATGGACACACAGTTTAAAGAAGGCCTACATTTACAACAACCAAATAAAACTTGCATATAAAACTTGAAACACACATCCATTTCAAATCTTTACACTGTACTCAATATACCTACATTTACATCACCCAAATAACACCTGCATATAAAACTTGAAACACACCTCTATTTTAAATATTTACACATTTGAAATATTTACAGTAAATACTGAATACCCACATGTACAGACAATCAAACTTTGTAACATATATAATAAGTCCACCATTGATCAATCAGTTAACCTTTCTCTGCTATTGATACAAAAATGAATCATATTTAATACAAAAAAGAACTTTGTATTTAATCAATCAGTAATGATATTGATACAAAAATGAATCATAATTAATACAAAAATAGATCAAATTTAATCAATCAGTTAAACTTTGTAACATCAGTAATGATATTGATACAAAAATGAATCATATTTAATACAAATGGATTAGATACCGCTTTCTCTGCTGCAGCATCGCAAAAGTATGTTCCACCCGGCTTCATTTTCAGCCTCTCCCACATGTCACGGCAGTATACTTTCCTTCCTAGTTCAGATTCTTGTAAAAATCATGCACCAATCATTATTAAGTTTCTTAATCATAGTGAATGCTAAAAATTAAAAGAAATACCAATCGAGACTCACCAATTCCACATAATGTACATCTGTACCTTTAGGACCTCCCCTATGAATTCGAGCATCTAAATCTTTTGAGTTTTGTTTATTTCGCTCAGAAATCTTATCTATCCTATCAGAATTGTTATTATACCAGATCAAACCTTCATCTACCTCGTGCCGCTTCAGAAATCTCAGCCCTTCCTTGCACTTGGTGTGTCGCAAATTGTACCATCCATCGTTGGAGTGTGTTTTGCATCCCACGTAGCTAGTTGCAAAAAAATTAACAGTACGAAGTTAATTGGAAGTAATAATAATACAAAATATTATTTGTCAAACAGTACCTTTGTCTCCTCTTGTAGGTCTTTGTAAAGTGAAGCCAAATAAAATTAACAAATCATAGTAGGCAGTTACTTGTAGTAGTACTATAAATGATCATGAAACACTGATCCAATAACAAGCACGAATCCAATAACAAGTTCTCACATCATACATAATTAAATAATAACGAATGACATTTCACTTTAATCCACAATCAATAATCTCAAATAATTTAAGGTGACTTACATTTCATTTCATGATGTAGTGATCTATAATTAGCATTTCCTAATAGACGGCATCTAAAATAAATGATTAAACAACATCAAGCTTCAAACCATCAATAGTACAAATTTCAGATTTACCACTCAAGAATTCAGCAAGGTTAACACTATATTTACAACTTATTTTTCCTTCTAATAGTTGAATATAGTATAATATGACAGATTTCCATCTTCAAAACACTTGTAAACCTTATACTTAAAGGAATAAAGAGGGTGACAGGTTATCTAAATAATTCAAATCTGGCCAAACACTTTCTAACCATCCAAAATACTTGTTAATGACGCAAAACTTAATAAACTTAGTTCCTACATATGTAGAACACATAAACAATCTGATATAACTAAAACAAAGCTTAAAAGCATCAAAATAAACATAGAAAAGCAACCAATACATGTTCCTAACACATGAACATAAAACATCAAGACTAAGCAGGGAAGAGATTAGGAGTCCCTACCTGATTTTACATTCATAAAGCATGCTGCCCAGATTATATTGAAAGCTTTTTCCTAGAGTTATTAGTGTTTTAATTGATTTTGGAGATATGAATGACTTCCTAGATAAATCCCTATGTCTATCAAAGTTTATCTTCTACTTACATGCTTGTAAGTTACTGGGAAAAATTAAAAAGAAACAGTGCAATGTATGACATGTTAGTGGCAACCTCTCTACTTGCTTTGATAAACTTAAGTTCTTGTTCTTCTTATCCAAACTAAATAAGTTTCATTTTAGATAAAGTTCTATTAGCATATATAGATTTGTTTGATTATGTTTTATCATAAACTAATTCATTGTTGTACTAAACTAAGTTAGATTAAAACCAAATTAAAATCCAGGATCTTACACAAACAGTCATGCATTTACATTTTACGAGTACCTTAAATTCTTCAAACCATTGATCTTTAGCCCATTGTGGAATATGCTCAACTGTTGTCCACCCAGCCACCCAGTGCTTACCCATGCACTGTAATCCAATGTCGATCCCATGTTTTGCCGGTACACACCTAGCCCAAAAAAAGGTTATTCTTTAATATCGCAGAAAATTATATTACCAAAATAATGCAAGTACTTCAAGAAGTTACCTATTAGGAAATCGCGGTTCGATTAAGACCTTGCGATGGTCCTCACCCGTCATCCTGCTTGATGTCCCTCCAGTTGTCTCCCCTCTCACATTCTGACGAGCAGGGGAAATGCACGGGTACGGCTGCGACCTAGGCGATGGGCAGTCCACCGAAGGTCTGGAGATAGCAGGGGAGCGTCTAGGGGCTGGTCACGATTGGGACACATCATCCATATCAACTGTAGCACGTTGATCCCCATCTGGTTGGCTCGGTAAACCGTGTGAACTATTCCCGAATAGTGGACTAATGTTCAACATCAAAGAATCGTCGTCAAGAGGGATGTATCATGTTCCATAGGGGGGAGCCGAGGATCACGGGTTTGGGATGTCGTAGGAATCACTCTGTCACAATCGGGGTATGGAACAAGGCGAGGGATGTGATCGGTCAAGTTCTTGACCTATTATTCACCTCATTTGATGACGGATTAGGTTGGTTTTTCGGGCGTTTTGTTATCATTTAATCTCAGTATTTCAGGTTTGAATTACACGATGACTCGATATGGACCTGATCGCATGAAAAGATGAAGAAATCGGCCAGGAGGAGCATTTTTGGCCCAGACCCCGTGACACCTCCATGTGTCACGGGACAAGGAAGCGTCACGGGACTCAGTCGTAGCAGCAACATCCCTGGATCCCGTGACACCCCGTGACGAAGGTCCTGTCACGGGGCAATGAAGCCATCACAGGACCTTGCCGTGGCATTGCAATTCTCAAGGCCCGTGACGGATCGGCTGTCACGGGACTTTCCAAAAATCGAATTAGGGCTTATTTTGGCAATTTCGGGAAGTTTGCTATAAATAGAGAGGCTCGACCAGAATTCAAGTGTGCTGTTATTTTGGAGAAAAACCCTAACTTGGGAGAGAAGACAGAGCTTTCAGCGTGAGGATCATCGAGCTACACCGCGTCTTTACGGTTTACTCGTTTCTTTCCTTTCATTATACACTGTTTTTGGTTAACTACCATGAATAGTGAGTAGTCTTCTCAATTCCGGGATCCTACGGATCCCGTGCTATGTAACCCTAACTCTTCATGTGATCAATTAAAGTTATTATTTATGCGATTCGATTGTTCAATTTCATTGTGTGCTTAATTTCATCGTTCTATGCATGTATTTACATCAAAGGGTATGTTTGCATTGATAGAACGTATTTAGATTATATGCCGAAAGGTGGATGGACCCTAGGGATTAACCGGATTGCATGAAATTGATGTTAGGTCATGTTTACATGAACTAATAGGAAAACCTTTAGTTTAATAAATCGAAATCGTTGATAATCCGTGGATGGGCGGCGTTCAACGATTGAGATTAATCTAGACAATGATCCGTGGATGGGCGGCTTGTCTAGTGTTATTTCGGTTATATTACATATTCGATAGCATGAATAATTTACGTAACATGATCGCATGATTAGTGGGGTTAGCACGGGTGAAGTATGGATTCTGGGATTCTTTCTCTGATTTAAACACAACCATTAATTTTCTGCCATTTAAATTCTGCAATTTACAAACAAACAAACCTCTTTTAATTGGAATAGCTAAATAGGTCACTTGTTAGCTAGTATTCACACGCATTGCTCCTAGGATCGACCCTTGGCTTACCAAGGTTTATAAATTTTGGTTGACTGCAATTTGACCTCTAAAACTCATACTTTGACAACTATAAAGGGTTAAAAATACGCTTGTCAGGATGTAATCAGTAGGTTGTGGATGGGGTGAGCTAGGTGTTGGTGTTCTGGGCGTGGTAGGTGTTGCAACATTTTCCCTCGGTGGGAGAACCCTTCGTCCATATGTCCGCCTCTATTCATTGGGTGTGACTGAACTGGGAACTTGCTGTGGAGATTCTACTTGATGATGAATTTCATTATCTGGACATCGCGAAACCCCTTCGTGAGAGCTAGCAGCAGTTGGATTTTTGTCTACTTCCATGATGAGGCATGCATCATATTTCTCCCAAAAACGTCCGAGAGCCCCTACTTTGGAGCGTGCCAAACCAGACATCTTTGGTTTATGTCGCTGCGATGCACCATTTTCGTCCATGTCTGAAAAATGCATAATTTTGAAAATAATGAATCATAGTTAACAAAAATAACACAGGATAACTAGGATGAAACATTGAAGCTGTTATACAATCACTTGCCAGTGAAACACTGAATTGGAATACAACAACTTGTACAGTCAGATACGACGAATAGCATTATCTCAAAGATTTGTACAATCAGATACGGAGACAAACAAGTTTGTGTTATATGAAACCGACACCGTTCGACTAATATGAAATCGAAGTGTCGCAAACCAAAACCTAGATCTACTTCATAAGCCGCAACTTGTAAAAAAACTGGAATTCAAGGAATAGGAAACCCTAGATCTACAATCAGCACACGAAGGACTGCAGCGAGTTTGGAAATTACTTGAGAGATTCAGTGAGAGCGGTGGATTCATTGAGCGGTAGAGAAGTGACGACTATGGAGCGGTAGAGGAGTGAGAGCGGTGGATTCCTTAATTGAGCGGTTGAATTACGTTTTTCACCCTTTTCGCCAAAACATTTCAAGTACCAAATTACAAAATGTCTGAGCGGTGAAACGTAAATGTGAATTCCTTGAGCGGTTGAAATGAATTTTTTTTGATAATTTAACTATGTTTACCTCCTTTCTATGTCAAATGTTAGATTTGGTATATAATTTGATAATTAGGGCATATCCACTGTCGAATTCTCTGTGAGATTTGGGGACGTCCGAGCTCGAATTATTGTGCAGCCATGCAGTTCTCGAAGAGCTTTCTTGCTTGGAGAGGATGTTCAGAAGAGAACGTCCGCCCAGAAATGCTGCTGGAGATCGCGAGAGTGGAAGTTCTCTGCAACTGAGAAATTGATTTGCGCGAGTGATGGCGAGTGATGATGCCATAATTTGGCCCAACTCCCGGCCCAATAAGAAAAAAACCCTAACGAATTTTAAACCAAATTTAATTTGCAACAGGATTATATCAGAAAAATTCGATAAAGGCAACATGATTATATCAAATTTAATTTGCAACAGGATTGTATCACAATTTTTATTTTTTTTGATAAAGGCAAAACCACAATTCTGTACAAGCTGAAATTAGCAGTAATTTTTTTTGTTCTCTGCCTTTGTCTATTTCATGGACCTTTTCAACTTATTTTGCATGCCCAGAGCGCATACGGTGTCCAAATTAGTCAATCTATAGCTTGATGGAAACCTAACTCGAAGGCCTACAACTTTGTAGTTGACCTCAAGAGCAGATTCGAAGGTTTAGAACTCGAAAAAGGCAACGTAAGTCAGGTCCCGTGACAGCCCGTGACGCCCCCGTGACCGCCCATGACACCCGCGTAGCCCGTGATGACTAATTTGGTCACGGGCGTTACGGGGATATCGAGAGCTGGGAGCAAATCGGACGAAAATCTTAGCGAAATCTGGCTACATTATTGATCAATAATTAACATAGGAGCAAATCGGAGAGGAAAAATTTTCAAAAATAATAATTTTTTATTCATGAATAGTAATAGGAAGTTCTCTGCAGAAGGGCATTGCTGCACAGAACATACAGAAATGCTGTTACTGTTCAATGAATAGTAATAGAAATTGCTCGGTGAGAAAGTTTTCGAGGAGATAAAATGCTTCAACGGGTGCGGATGCCCTGAAGACATTTGGTATGCTTTCACCGGCACAGGTGGAATGATAAAATATTGTCAATTTTGTAATAATTTAGCCATTACAATGAAGAATATTGTTATTGTGGAGATTCAGTAAAGTTACTAATAATTTGGGATTTATTAGCAAATGTTAATAACACATGAAAACATTTTATCGTTCGAAAACATTTCCCAACAAATGTTTCTAACACATATAAGAACATTTAGTCTGACTCGTACAACCAGTTGTCTGGGTAAAAAACAACCGAAGTAGGTCGAGTCTTCAACTCTCGGAGTACCAATGCACATTTAAGAAGGAATATTTGGTAGATGCGATCATTGTCCTCCTTATTCCATCGTGCCAATTTTTGCAATGATCCATTGATTAGGAAAATATTTATAAATAAGCCTATTACATGTATTATAAATAATTAGTTACGAACCCAAAACTCCGCGAACCACATTTCCCTAGCACGCGTTGGTACCCACATCATTGAGGTCCACTCGGTGTCGTAACAATTTGAAATGCACTTTGGTCCTATTTCCTGAATGACGTCCGATGGTCGAAGCTATAAACAAACAATGATGTATTGAATCCACATTTCAATTTGCAAAAAATAATGAACATATAGCCGTAAGTTTAAACATTACTGGTATTGACCCACAGGTCTAATATACGACCGCTAGTTGAGTACTTCATTGACGGAGCCCACCGCACTGTCGTTAAGGTGCGATGTTCTCTGTGCAAAAACAAATGTATATCTCCGATACTCGCGACTTAACTATTTTGGGTAGTCAGTGGTAAGTACGGGTCGAACCCAAGGGAGTCAGGTGAATAGTTGTTCTTTCGAAAAGGGGGGATTAAATAAAATAGTTGGGGGGTTGGTTTTAGTTTTTAGTACTGAAAGGTAAAGTAACAGTTGATATTACAATAAAAGGAAAGTATTCGGTTTTAGGGGCCTTGTATCATAGTCTGTTTATCATTGACCTCTAATGATCATACTAAGTGTTCAAAAGTGAATCAAGGCTATTCCTAGCACAAGACTTGCCACACCGTCTAGTCTTTTGCAAGACAAAGAACTCTTGTTCTAGTATGTGCATCCATTTGATCATCATTCCTGATAAACCAAATGGTGTTTTAAAGAGGTTGACTTCCACAGATAAGCTGTGCTCTTCCGAGCCTCCACTTATCCACGGAAGATCACGAACCCATGGCAGAGCTTTGCTCTTCCGAGCATCCACTCAACCAATGGAATTCTGACCTAATATAAGGCACCTAGAACAAGTTGAACACAAAGAGGCACTAAGAGAAGGGTCTAAAACATTGTATGATACAAGTACACCCCTTCAACCGAATGAAGGGTTTAGCTACGAATATCCATGGAACAGGACATCATAGCTAAGTACTTGAAAAAGTAAAGGTTTTTGAAAGACAGAAAATAAAGTTTTCAAAAGTAAAGACAGGAAAGTAAAGTTGTTGAATTGAAAAGACAGTAAAGTAAAGAAGAGAGGACTTACAAGAAACGTTGAGAGTGCTAAAGATCAAGCTTCGATTCCAAAGTAAAGTGATTACATGATTGTGCCCACATAAGCTAGAGAGATAAGTCACTTGAGGACTTGTGATGTTGGAATGAGGATGGGGATTGATGGATGATTTACAAAGGCAAGGGGGTGTTCTATTTATAGGCTAAGGGAGGCAATGGATGTGGAGGAGAAGCCACCACATGTCACAAGATGGGAGAAGGTCTCAAAAGCCATCGGGGTGAGTCATCACTCCAAAAGCCGCCGGCCACATGGAGGAAGGGGAGAGGTGGAGTGGCTTAGCCGCCGGCTAGGTGGAGGAGAGAAGAGAGTTTGTGAGTTTTGTGAGCTCATCCCAAAAAGCCATTGGTTCTTTCAGCTCCAGACTGACTCTGGTTGCCCTTCGGTTGGATTTATTTTGAGTGATTCCACGTCAGGTTCTTGAAAGTCAGAATTTGGTCGTGACCTGGAATGACTCGTAATTCATTTTCAGCTTTAAAACTCCTCCTTAGCCTGTATTCTCTCTAGACTTCAAAATACCCTGTAGATAAATATCGGAACTAACAAGCAAAAGTTAAATAGACAAAGAGTCTAATTTGGTGGGTTTACCTGTGTTTATGATTCATACAATTATGGTCCATCATTCATCCGCAGAGGGGGTATTTGCACTAGTCATAGGAATTAGACCTCCTAAAGGTGTTTGTTGTTCCATCTAATGTTTGTAAAAAAATATATATATTACATAATATTTCCAAAAGGTTTACAATTGCACTACATAGAGTACGGAATTAATTAGTCCATCTAGCATGCATTTAATTTGATAATTATGAGTGCATAATGATAATACAATATTGATTTGACAAATTGTAAAAATAGATTAATTATTACAAATTCCAGTTGACAGAGATTGCAACGTCAATCACTATCTGATTCTGCATCATAATTTGCAGTTGCATCTTCCTGTGGTGTATCACTAGATTCTTCATTATCATCATCTCTGTTGTACACATTCACCAAATCAGATGTTAAATTCCCTACATGAACAACCCCATTATGGTAGGTAATATAGAACTGGATTCGCCCTCGTCCTGAAAAGGAACATCTGCTATGGACAGGTCAATTGCGTTAGTTGGCTTCACTCGACATACCGCAATCCACCCTTGCATAGTTTGGTTTGGTTGACCGGGGAAATCAATAAAATATACTTGTCCCGCTTGCTGAGCTAATATGAATGGGTCATATGGTTGGTAAACTCTCATTCTGTTTTCTTCAACTAGACCTGTGTTTGCAAAACAGTGTACGTGCCGAGGGTCAATCCAAAGACATTTGAATAACACCACCTTCAATCTAGGATTGTGGGAACAATACATATTTTGAATTTCCTCAATCACACCATAAAAATACCCACCCCCTTCGACTTTCAGCTGGACCTGAGAATACGTCTTTTTCTTTCCCTAGTTATAACTCTCTGTACAAAACTTGTAATTATTGACCTTATACGTGTTTGTACAAGTGACTCTATAGTCGAATCCAAGAGAAAGGTGATGTATTTATTCAAAAACTTCATAATGAGCACGTAGTTCCCATATCTCCATCGAAACTTCATAATGTTAATATTTATTACTAATGAAAACAATATACGTAACTGATCATAAAGTTTGTTGTGTAAAGTCTTACATGTTTTTTCTTCCATGCAGGAAGTTCTCTAAGTACCTTATCATACAACAGCTTCTCGGTATACCTCGGATACTTTTGTCTAAGTTCTGCGTCAAAAGCTCTCAGGTATGTATCCATCTCTGATGTGTTGCTGAGAATATAATGAGTAGCTTTAAAAACTTCACAATCAGACAAAGTCCTTTTACATACTGGTTTGCCTCCGTGACCATGATGGTTGTAAATTGAAATTTGTTCGTCAAGATACTGGTGGCCAATTATTTCATTTCTTTTTGGACGTCGTTCTTTAAACATGTACTCGGGACCAAGGTAATCACTGCCCAAGAATGTGATCTCCATTTGCAAATAAGCCATGACAATACTTGATGATACTTGACTTTTGTTCCCAACCATATTTTTAAGACGGTAAATAAATCGTTCGAATGGATACATCCATCGATAATGCACATGTTCTCTAAGACGGACTTCGTCTACGACATGAATTGGTAGGTGTTCCATCGAGTCGAAGAACGATGGTGGGAATTGAAATTGCTACACGTGAGATGAGCTCAACTGTACCAGCACGATGTAGGACACGTTGTGGTACAGTTGCTTGCACAGACTAAGATAATCTAAACAAAGTGCAGAATAGTAAAAGACACAAAGCACTTGGTGACCCAGTTCGGCTAAATGTAGCCTACGTCTGGGGGACTTCTCCCAAGTCCAAGGAACAATCCATTATCACAGTATATAGTACAGATTGACGTTCAAATAGCCTTTCAAACTACTGTTACAACTATACCACTCTCCAAGTGAATTGTGTGATCTAAGCTTCTCTTACATCCAAAAGCTCACGCCTTGCACGTCCAGTCCTCCTCCCGAGGCTGATATAGTCCAACCTACCACAGCAGATTCTCCTGGCAGTGTTTGTCGTCTCTTGTGTGAGTCGAACAGCGAGCATAGACTTGTACAACGCAGCGATGACACCTCTTGGACTCTGAAATAATTTGTGCGCAGCAATAATGTATGAGTTCAAGAAAGTAAAGCAAGTTGCTTACCAACTTGCAGCCTCAATCCTTCTACGACCGCACAAAGACGCGTAGATTAAGTTGATGAATTCCGCACTTTGATTGACGGTTCCTCCACACGGCGTTTTTCAGATTTTGCGCGCTGCTAATAATGAACCCTGGCCTCCTTTATATAGCCTTGTGAATCTAGAAGATCAAAAACCCTAGATTTGATCTTCTAAAGCCCTAGATAAGATATGGATAAAATCAGTTGAGATTTAATCTTGATCTGCATATCTTTATCTCATAAGAACCGGTTTTGATGATGTGGCAGTCGGATAGATTTGATTGAGATCCATCAGTTTGAAAGACTAGGAGTTGTGCTGATTTTTCGGAACTGAATGATTGATCTAGCACAGATCATTTTTGCGAGCTTCTTGCACAGATTTGTGTTTTGCCAAGATGGCACTTTTTACTCCAACAATCTCCCCTTGACATTTGAGGCAAAACACTTCTTCTGCATGACCTCTCTTTTCAACTAGTAGTTGAATCTTGCACATATAGTCAAGGTTAGTTCCAAGCTAGCACAGATAGAAGATACTAGCTAGCACAGTCTCGCCCGAATACTTCTTAACACAAATCATTTGCAGCACACATCATCACAGTCCAGCGTCCCATCCACAGCCACACATCTCTACTCATGCAGATACTCCCCCTTTTTGTCGCAAGTGGCAAGGGACCGTTGCCCAGACTACTCCTCTTCATATTTGTTTGATCTCACTTTCGAGGAACAGATACTGGCAGCTGGATTGTTTCCAGGAGTTTCACAGATGCCCCGCTTGGCCTCTTTCCTCCTGCCCCACTGTGTGTCACGCTCTTCTTCAGCTTGGCGATAGGAGTGTGCTCGTCTGGATCATCACTTTTCTCAGTTGACACAGATTTTTGGTCAGTTGGCTTCTCCGAGATAGGGTCAGAAGCTGCCACAGATTTTTTCCACTGCTTTATCAAACTCTTCTGTAGACGACACATCCTTAGGGACGTACTCTACATCTGTAACTTTGCTTGCCTTTTGAGATTCCACAGGACTTGTTTTCTGCTCCGACTCAGTTTCCTCAATAGGCACAGAGTGCTCCTTGGTCTTCTCAACATCCTGCTCAGTCTGTCCAGTCACTCCTTCTTTCTCTTTTTCAGCAGGCTTAGCCTCTCTCACTTGCTTCTCTTTCGCCAAGTTAGCCATCAATTCTGCTTGAATTTGCGTCACCAATTCTGCAACAGAATTCGAGCCACCTCCGACCACTACTTGGTCCCCAAATATAGTGTCCGCCACTCCCTTCTTAACCAATTCATTCACCAAACTTTCTTCACCCATCGGCACCCCAACTGGAACATCATCAACACTAGATTGTTCAGCAACAAACTCAGAAGACGTACCTTTAGGTTTCACTGAAGAAACCCCTTTGACTGGAGTCTTGGCCTGTTTAGACTTCTTCTCCGGTGATGTGCCGATCTGTGCAGTCTCCCCCTCGATGGTAGACGCCTTCTCTGGAGAGTTTGAGAGAATGAAATTGCAGGAGGCAATTAGGGTTTCGTTTAGTAAGAGTGTGAATGCAGATGAACTTCAAAAATCTGCCCCCTTCCTCTTATATAGGCCACGTCAGCACTGAAGATAAGGAATACTTCTCTGGCTAACTGTTTAAGGAGCTTGCACAGTTCGAGTTACATTCATAGCTCCCCCTTACTACATGGCACGTCAGCAACACTTATAAGAGTTCTGCTCAGCTGACTGCCCCTGGTGTCAAAGCCTACTAGTTTTTCATGACACACAGGCCAAGTGTAGACCTTAGTGTCTCAAACCTCTCATCATCCAAAGGCTTTGTCAGAATATCCGCTAGTTGTTTCTCTATTGGCATGTGGCACAGACCGATGATTTTATCTTCAACTAGCTCTCTAATGAAGTGGTGTCTGATGTCAATGTGCTTTGTCCGCGAATAATGTACTGGATCCTTAGAGATGCTGATTGCATTCATGTTGTCACAGTATAATGTCATGGTGTCCTGATCTAGTCCCACTTCCTTGAGCATCTGCTTCATCCAAAGCATTTGAGCACAACAGCTCCCTGCAGCCATATATTATGCTTCAGTAGATGACAGTGGAATACTGTTCTGCTTCTTGCTAAACCAAGATACTGGGTTATTGCCCACGAAGAAGCATCCACCAGAAGTATTCTTTCTGTCCTCAACATTGCCAGCCCAGTCTGCATCGGAGTATCCAATAACACAACTACTTGTATCTCTAGTGTACCACAGTCCATAATCAGTAGTACCACTTACATTTTAGATGATCCTCTTCACCTGCAACAAGTGACTTTCCTTCGGATTTTCCAGATACCTAGCACGGACTCCCACTGCTTGACAAATATCTGGTCTGCTCGCAGTCAAGCATAACAAGCTCCCAATCATGCTTCTGTACAAGGTCTGGTCCACTGAAGCTCCTGCATCATCCTTAGTAATCTTCACATGTGTAGCAGCTGGAGTTCTCTTGTGGGCTGCCTTGTCCAGTCCAAATTTCTTCACTAGATTTCTAGCATACTTGGCCTAAGTCAAGAAAATCCCTTCCTTCGACTGTACAACCTGCAGCCCCAAGAAGTAGTTCATTTCACCCACCATGCTCATTTTAAACTCGCTTTGCATCTGGGCCACGAACTCATCCACCATCTTCTGAGAGTTTGAACCAAACACAATGTCATCGACGTAGATCTGTGCAATGATAAAGTGTTTGTTATCCTTTTTCACAAATATAGTCTTATCTATTCCCCCTCGAGTGTATCCCATGCTCATGAGGAATTGTGTCAACCTCTCATACCAAGCTCTAGGGGCTTGCTTTAGTCCGTACAAGGCCTTCTTTAGCTTGTAAACATGATCTGGATAATGAGGGTCCTCAAATCCTTTAGGCTGTGCCACGTACACTTCCTCGAATAGCAGACCGTTCAAGAAGGCACTCTTCACGTCTATCTGGAACAGTTTGAACTTTAAGTAGCATGCCACTGCAAGCAGAAGTCGAATAGCTTCCAAGCGTGCTACTAGGGCGAAAGTCTCATCAAAGTCGATCCCCTCTATCTGAGTGTACCCTTGAGCTACCAGCCTGGCTTTGTTTCTCGTATTGTTGCCACTTTCATCAGTCTTGTTCTTGAATATCCACTTTGTTCCAATGATGTTGACTTCACTCGGACGAGGAACAAGATCCCATACATTATTACTAGTGAATTCTCCCAACTCCTCTTGCATAGCCGTGATCCAATGGTCATCTTGCAAGGCTTCCTTCACATTCTTTGGTTCCACCTTTGATAAATAGTAGCTATAATTAATCATATCTCGATAATTAACATGAGTTTTACCTCTAGTTCTAATCCTCTCGTGAGGATCGCCAATGACACTAGACAGAGGATGATTCTTCTGGATTCTGCTAGAAGGTTGCAAGCTAGCTTCACCACCTCTTGATTGAGTTTGATTCACCTCACTTCCTTCAACATCTCGCATGTGTACATCATTATCCTCCCCGGTCGAATCTAACACAGTTTCAGGCACAATTTCAAAATTTGCATCTGGTACATACCCTTCTACAGGCTTAGGACGAGTATCTTCAGCATCTTGCATATGTACATCATCATGCTTCTCGGCCGAATCTAACACAGTTTCAGGCACAATTTCAGAATGTGCATCTGGTACAGATCCTTGTACAGGCTTAAGGGCGAGTATCCTGAGTCTCCATATCATCATCTGGTTCCTTCCTTAGAGGTGAATCCTTGGCATCGTCGATCACAACATTGATTGACTCAATCACTGTTCTAGTTCTCTTATTGTAGACACGATAGGCTCTACTGTTTGGAGAATAACCCAGGAACAATCCTTCATTAAACTTCCTGTCCAGCTTCTGCCTTTGCTCCCTATCGATCAGAATATAACAAGTACTTCCAAAGATATGAAAGTGCTCAACAGTGGGCTTTCTTCCTTTCCAAAGCTCGTAGCTAGTCTTGTCCATCCCTGGTCGAATCAGGACTTTGTTCAGGACGTAGGTAGCTGTTAACATAGCCTCAACCCACAAATTTAAGGGGACGTTCTTCGCATGCAACATTACTCTCATCATCTCTTGTACAGTTTGATTTCTCCGCTCTACTACTTCATTCTGTTGCGGTGTAATAGGAGATGAGAATTCATGTACAATGCCTTGCTCATCACAGAACCGTGCAAACTTCTCATTCTCAAACTCCCTCCCATGATCACTTCGAATGGACAAGAGATTTTCTCCTCGATCTCTCCTTTCATTAATCAGGCAGGTAGCAAGCTGTACAAAGGCTTGCATAGTTTTGGACTTCTCGCGCAAGAACATGATCTAAGAGTATCTGGTGTAGTCATCTATACATACGAAAGCATACCTCTTACTCCCAATACTGTCCACCTACATTGGTCCCATCAGATCCATATGCAGTAGCTCAAGAGGATGCTTGGTGTAGACTCTATCCACTTTCTTGTGCACTGCTCGAGTCTGCTTTCCTGCTTGACAATCACCACAAACAATTTGCATATCTCCTCTAATATTAGGAATACCTTCAATCAACCTCTCGTTGGCCAAAAACTTCAAGGATCTGAAATTGATGTGTCCCAAGCGTTGATGCCATAGATGCACTTCATCGAACCTACTCAACATGCATGTAATTACTGCTGGGGTTGTAGCACGACTTAGGAGATAACAGTTGTTGCTTGAACGATCTCCTTCCATCACACATACAATATGTTTGTCATAAACTTGGCAGGAATTTCTTGTGAATTGTACTTGGTTACGGCCATCACATAACTGACTAATACTGATCAGATTGGCCTTTAACCCATCAACCCAATAGACATCATCTAGATGTGGCATGCCAGGCACATTCAGTGTTCCCTTGGCAAGAACTCTTCCTCTTTTCCCGTCACCAAATGTCACATGGTGGCCGTCGATGGGTCTCAGATTGGTTAGGTTCTCTCAAACTCCAGTCATGTGTCATGAACAGCCACTGTCAAAGAACCAGCTCTCCTCATCCTCCTTGTCAGTTGAACTGTACGAGACACAACAGTATTGATCATTCCTTGGTCTCCACACCATTCTACCTCGTCTCCTTGTTGGTTTTTTGTACTGGCTGTCACATCTATAACGATAGCAATGACGTTTGATGTGCCCAGGTTTTCTGCAGTAGTAGCACACCCTAGCACGTTGCCATCCTACATCTCTTGGGACACGATACTGGTTGTCATTTTCTCTGGCACAGACAAACTTATCAGATGTCTTGTGCTTGTTGTCTTTAGGAACTGTGCCACTAGCTTTCACAAACTTTGTATCACCACTTTTCTTCTCACCAGTGAATCCAAGCCCTGTGGTATCTTTTATTCTCTTCTGCACAGACAGAATCTGGTCCAGATTCTTGGACCCCGTGTTCAGGCTCTTCAGGAGCTTCTTGATTGAACCCATCTCCTCCAAGAGCTTCTTCGATTCTTGTTTGGCTCCTTCAGCCTTTTGTTTCAGCTCTTTTACTTCTTTCTCCAGTTTTTCTTTCTCTTGTGCAAGAATGCTGGCTTTGGATTCCAGTTCCTACTTTTCCAGTTTCAGAGTGATAACACCTGCATTTAGCCTCCTGTTGATGTCTACCAGCTCAGTCCACTTTGAGAACAATAGTGCATATTTCTCAGCAATGTACTCATCAGTGATTTCTTCTTCATCACTTTCTTCAGCTTCGTTCTCTTCCACCTCGACTTCCTTTTTCTTGGCATAGTCTTTGGAACCAGTCCTGGCATAGTCTGTGGCACAGTCTATCATGCTTGTCAGAGCAACAAAGTTGCTTGTCTCTTCCTCCTCTGTGCTCTCTTTAGTCGCATCATCACTTCAGCTGACATTTAGGGACTTGCTATTCTTCTTCTTCAGGGTGTTAGCATACTCTGCTTGTATGTGGCCAAATCCTCCACATTCCCTGCACTGTATTCCTTTGGTCCGTCCGCTTTTGCCATTTTCCTTCTGGTCAGACTATGTCTCCCGTGGCTAAAAATCCACTCTCCTGGTGTCTTAATTTCTGGACTGATTCAGGCTGTTCTAGCCAGCTCCCTTACAATTGATCTTCTTCAACAGTTTATTGAAGTTCTTTGTGAGTAATGTCAGGTCCTCGCTCACTCCATCGGTGGATTCATCGTCTACCACGGTCTCAGCCTTTAAACTTACAGTTTTGACTTTGGGTTCTGGCACAGTCAGGTGTTGTAGTTCATAGGTGCATAGATTGCCAATCAATTCTTTCCAGCCCATGATTTTTACATTGTTTGCTTCTTCTATAGCAGTCACCTTCATGGCAAATCATTTAGGCAAAGCCTTAGAATCTTGCGCACAACCTTCTCTTTGGGTAGAGCTTCACCAAGGGTAGATGCCTCATTCACAAGGTCACAAACTCTGGCGTTAAAGTCTTTGATAGTCTCATCCTCATGCATCTTTAACTCCTCAAATCTGGATGTCAACATCTGAATCCTGGACTGTTTCACCTTGTCAGTTCCTTCAAAGTGAGTGGACAGGGTATCCCATGCCTCCTTAGCACTTTCACAGTTCAGGATGAGTTTCAAAATTGTCTCATCTATAGCTGAGAAGATGGCATTTAGAGCTTTAGCATTCCCCATGGCGAGACACTCCTCCTGTTCAGTCCATTCTGTCTCTACTTTATGCACAACCCTTCCTTCATCAGTTGCCAACAGAGGAGGGTTCCAGCCAGTTAGCACAGACCTCCAAGCTTTCTCATCCACATTCTTGATAAATGCCTTCATCCTGGCCATCCAGTAGCCATAATTATGCCCTTCTAACAGCACGGGGTGAGTAGTGTTTTGTCCTTCCTTGATGCTCATCTTAGAACACTAGCTAGCTTCCCAAGATCCCACTTCGTATGTTGAGAACCTGCTCTGATACCAATTGAAATTGCTACACGTGAGATGAGCTTAATTGTACCAGCACGATGTAGGACACTCTGTGGTACAGTTGCTTACACAGACTGAGATAATCTAAACGAAGTACAGAACAGTAAAAGACACAAAGCACTTCGTGACCCAGTTCGGCTAAATGTAGCCTACGTCTGGGGGACTTCTCCTAAGTTCAAGGAACAATCCACTATCACAGTATATAGTATAGATTGACGTTCAAACAGCCTTTCAAACTACTGTTACAACTATAACACGCTCCATGTGAATTGTGTGATCTAAGCTTCTCTTAGATCCAAAAGCTCCCGCCTTGCACGTCCAGTCCTCCTCCCGAGGCTGATACAGTCGAACCTACCACAGCAGATTCTCCTGGCAGTGTTTGTCGTCTCTTGTGTGAGTCGAACAGCGAGCACGGACTTGTACAACGTAGCGATGACACCTCTTAAACTCTGAAATAATTTGTGCGCAGCAACAATGTATGAGTTCAAGAAAGTAAAGCAAGTTGCTTACCAACTTGCAGCCTCAATCCTTCTACGACCGCACGAAGACGCGTAGAGTAAGTTGATGAATTACGCACTTTGATTGACGGCTCCTCCACACGTCGTTTCTTAGATTTTGCGCGCTGCTAATAATGAACCCTGGCCTCCTTTATATAGCCGTGTGAATCTAGAAGATCAAAAACCCTAGATTTGATCTTCTAAAGCCCTAGATAAGATATGGATTAAATCAGTTGAGATTTAATCTTGATCTCCATATCTTTATCTCATAAGAACCGATTTTGATGATGTGGCAGTCGAATAGATTTGATTGACATCTCGAACAAAAGTACACAACTCTGATATCGCCATCCATATGGGCATTGATAGAAATCCGTGAAACGTAATTGGCATCAATCTCTCCAAAAAAACATGAGCATCATGACTTTTGTATCCCATTAGTTTTCTCGCTTCTATGTTAACGCACCTACCCAAGTTAGATGCGAAACCATCGGGAAAACCAAGCGACTTGATCCAATGTAAAACTAGGGTCTACTCTTCAGATGATAAAGTGTATTTCGCCTTATTGGCTACCACCCTTCCCCTGCTCATTCGGACCTCCAGTTCTGGCCTATTACAATAAGTGGCAATAACTTCCCTGCATCGTACGCCATTATCTTTTGTCTTTCCTTTTATGTTCATTACGGTGTTGAGAATATTTTTGAAGATGTTCTTCTCTATATGCATCAGTCAAGATTATGTCGGAGCTTTAAGTTAACCCAATACGGGAGATCCCAAAAAATTGATTTCTTCGTCCAGTTATGTGTCACCCCAAAACCGTCGATAATGTGCTATTGATTCCTTTATGTAACTATAATTTTGAACCATGTTGTAAATTTCATGCCCCGTGCGAAATGGAATAGGCCCATCACGCTCAACACGATCTCGACGAAATCTACATGTGTTGGATCTGTATTCGTGATGGATGGGAAGGAACCTCCTGTGACAATCAAAGTAGGAAACTTTACGACCATGCGGAAGCCAGAATGTCTTTGTGTCCTCCATACAGTAAGGGCAACCCAATTTCCCTTGAGTTGACCAACCGGAAAGCATACCGTAAGCTGAGAAATCACAAATGGTCCACATTCATATTGACCCCCACATTCCAAAGAGTTTTTAAGTTGTCAATGAGAGGTCGCATGTACATGTCAATTCTCTTCTTAGGATTAGTAGGTCCAGTAATTAGGATCGTTAGCCACATAAATCATGTTTTCATACACATCCACGGAGGGTTAGCCACATAAATCGTTTTTTCATACACATCCACGGAGGGTCGCGAGTAATTAGGATCGTTAGCCACATAAATCGAGTTATTAATTAGGATTGTACGGAGTTACCATGACAGGCCAACAAGAGTACGATTTCGCATTATTACTGAAAGGATTAAATCCATCCAAACATAGACCCAACCTCACTTTGCGTGTTTTAGTTACAAAATCAGGATATCAAGAGTCAAAATATTTCCATGACTCTCCGTCAGAAGGGTGGACCATGCTAGTAGCATTGGGTGGATTCAAAGCGTGCCTGGACATATGTTGAGCTATGTTCTTCATCAAAAATAACCTCTGCAGCCTTGGTATAATGTCTAGGTAAAACATTGATGAACGAGCAACTCGTACGTAGCGACTTGTACTTTGTGAAGCACCAGGTTGGCATCTATCTTCATCACAAGAAGTACAATTAGTCATACCCTCTGATTCAGAATAATAAATCATGCAACCGTTAACACACAAATCAATACGCTTGTACCTCATACCCAAGTCACTAACAAGCCTCTTCGAGTGGTTGAAAGATGTGGGGAGACGATTATCACAATTAGCCAAACTTTGTATGTAATCGCATATGGAATCATAAGCAGCCATAGACAATCCAAAGTCGGCTTTTGTTTGCAGTAACTTCATATGGGATGATAACTCTATCTCGTTGGTGCATCCTTCGTAAGTCGGGTTGGTGCTCGCACTAAAAAGATCATAAAAACTTCATGCCGTTAGGTTTTGGAGATCTGGTACTGGTTCGGTTTGGATAGGGGGTTCCCAGTTATGACCAGCTACATCGTTCATCATCTCGTTGTATCGACTATCCATTGTGTTTTGATTCAAACCAAAATCTGCGTAGTTCACACTTCCTCCTTCATATGGAAGCGGTGTCTGGTACCGATCTTCAATATCATTAACCCCATGTTCATTTACTTGATTCACCACACCACTGTAAGTTTCATCTACTCGAACTTCACTGTGGTACGTCCAGTTATAATAATTAGGAGTGAATCCACTTTTGTACAAGTGGTTTTCAACGGTACCGACCACATGACATTTTTTGTTTTTGCAATGCTTACATGGACAACGCATTTCATTAGGGAGTTCCCCTCTTGCAATAGCCACCTCTATGAAATTTCTAACCCCCCACATGAATGTCTCGTTGTTGTATGATTTGCCTTCATCGCGCCGGTTGTACATCCACGATCATACTTCAATTAATGATTGCATTGTATAAAATGCGGTTGGCTGCCCTAATGTGTTAAGAGATGGACTTTGAATTAGTAATCATAAAAACAAAATAGCTATCAATCCCACAACAATTCGAGCCCCATTTACATCCATATATACCGCCTTGCGCTGAGCAAGTGTACACATCAGATTGACTGGTTCGACTACTCATTTCTTACTATATTGGGTCAACATATTAGAGACATTTAGTCTATAATTATCAGACCACAACGTTTTGTCGACACTGAAAATCCTTCAATTGGAATAGGTAGTCAAAATGCATGTGTTAACTACGATAACAGTTGATTAAAAGGGTAAATGACAACTATTAAATGTGTCAATGACTTTGTAAGACTATATTATTAGTTTTTAAATTTACCAAATTCTCCATATAGTTAATAACATTCCTGGCAATAGATACTTAACATATAATAAGAATTCAACTGAAAAAATATAAAGAAATGTAGAAAATCGCCATTGTATGATGACAACAACTCACCAAATTCGTGGCCACAAAATTAAATGTTCGACTCCTTGCTCACGGTTCGTAGTGGCTGCTTTAGCAAATGGGAATCACCGATTTGTGAATTTATACAGATTCCGGAAATTCTTTGTACGATAATAATGCGAGAAGACCAAATTCATCGTAACGTTATCGTAACTTGTTTTTACTACAAACGTTAACGTATTATCATCGTACAAAATGTCAGATGAAAAGGCTGATGTTTGTCCCCAATAATTCATCTGTGAATGACCATTCAAAGGTAAATGACAATTTGTTGGGAAAGTATGATCATACAGATTGGACTTTATTTATAACAGCCGAATAGATAAACATTATGAATAATATTTCCATTAGAGGACAACGATTGCAAATTGATTAAAATTACCTTCGGGATATTCTTCCCAGTAATTTGCAACGAACATTTTGAATATAAGCGCCAAACGGATACCTTCAATTACAAAGTGAATGTATCACACAACAAAATTCGGATTAAATTGACAATAACTTTAATTAACGTTACGATAGACAGTGCAATTAATTAAATTGACAATAACAATAACATTAATTCATCTCCGTCGCCGGCGAGAGAGATAGAGACAGTGAGGTTGAGGAGATTATATGAAATGTGATAGGAGGAAATATCTCGCAGCTCTGCAATTGCTTTCATCCTTTGGCCACAAACCGAGGCGTTGGAGCCAATCTGCAGCAGCAGCTTCACCAGCTACCAGATGTGCTCTTCGCCTCATCCGAGCCGCTGGACGAAACCCTAGGCCACTCATTTTGCTACATTCGCTCTTAAGCTCGGTTTCTGTCCCCAACTCCCTCCGATCGGTACCTATCTCAGACCCACTTGCGTCGCTTCTCGCCGCCTCATAACGATGGGTCTAATAAGAGTCGTCACAGCTTGCCAGAGATTGGATTTATGGCAATTTCAGGTGCGTCGGTTAGTGCTAACAGTTTTACACCGAGGACGGTGCTGGAACAGGATGTGGATGACGATGGGGTTGATTCAAGCAATCACTGCAATTCTGGGAGTGTTGTAAACGGGATCTTTAAAAGCAGTTCATCATTTTCGGCTGGGAGTCTAAGCACGTCCGGGTTGGATCAAGTGTCGTTTTCGGCTCCTTTGGGTGGGATGTATGCCAAGAAGAAGAGGAGGAAAGGGATTTCTGGATTTAGGAAGAAATTTTACAAGAACATTCCTGAGAGGAAGCAACCATGGGTTGTGTCTGTTTTTAGGTTTGTTTGTATAAAAGAGGTTCCTTTATTGAGTGACGGAATTGAGGCTGAGGTGAGGATTCATGAGGAGAGTAATGTACATTGGGCACTGGGAAAGGCAGGTGAGGATCGAGTTCACGTGGTGGTATTAGAAGAGCATGGGTGGTTGTTTGTGAGAATTTATGATGGGTTTAATGGTCCTGATGCACCTGAGTTTTTGATGACTAATTTTATCGAGCAATGTATAATGAGCAGGAACAACCCTCGAATGTGGCTTCTGAGAATGTAGAGATTGTAGAGGACATTAATGCGGAGCCACCAACGGTGCAAGGATCTGTAAAGAAGGTAACATTTCACACCGAACAAAGTGATAGTATGAGACTTTGGGAGTTGCTCACTGAAGACAACCCTGATGATGGGCTTGATTTATCACGATCTGAGAGATTTGCATTTTCAGTTGATGATGCCATTAGTGTAAATAAAGCAGGCTCTGAGTTAGTTTTGAATGCAATGTCAAGAGCGCTTGACATGACGGAGGCTGCCTACTTAGACATGACTGATAACTTTCTTGATTGCAATCTAGAGCTGGCATTGATGGGATCATGTTTGCTGGTCGTGTTGATGAGAGATGAGGATGTATACGTGATGAATGTGGGTGATAGCCGAGCCATTGTTGCTCAGTCTGAACATCAGGAAGAAGTTGGTCCCAGCGTGGACTTGGAGGAGCAAGCTGAAAATGGAGCAAGTATAGAGGGGATAGTTGAAGAGCCCACAAAAACACTAAGTGAGAAAGTAAATGAAATGGTTAAGAATCATTCTGTTCAGGTTATGAAGCTGACTGCATTGCAGTTGTCTACTGACCACAATACAAGCATCGAAGAGGTAAGCTCTTCTTAATATCATTGTCTGAAGATAGAAGTCATTGATTCATAGCAATGTGATGATGTGTAGAGGCGAGCTGGTTCTGATTTGCAAGGAGCTGATTCTGGTTTGCAAGGAGCTGATTCTGGTTGGCAAGGATCTCGTTCTGCTAGGTAGAGGCGAGCCGGCTCAGTGTAGCAAGGTTCTGACTCTGGTTGGTGAGGATTTGGTTCGACTGGACCTCTAAACGCGCGAAACGCGCCTCAAAGCTTAGTTGCAGGTTCCCACATGGGCGTGGTGGCTCAGGCATCGGAGGCTCCTGTGCCTCAAAAGCAGGGTCTGCTGCGGGAGGGTTGTCCTGTTGTTCCACGCGCCTCCTCTTGGCTTCAAATCTCTTGCCTTTGATCCCTGTATCTGGCACGGTCGGCATGTGGCCACATGTCAAGTCCTTCTTAAGTATGCGACAAGTGATCATCTTCTTGGTGTCTAATTCCTAGACACGAGAATTTGGGGGCGCACCAAAATCAAAACCTAGCTCCTCGCCCAGTATTGTAACATAAATGCCGCAACTGATCGCGCTATTAAAATTAACGCCAGTGAGCTGGTGCCAATCTAAGAAATGAGATGTCAGGATCGTTAACCAGTTAATGGGGAGGCCACGACTCATCGAGATCAGCACGTCTATGTCCTTCTCATTGCAAACGGTGCCACCCTCCACTCGGACGTTCACAGCCATAGTAACTAAGTGGTGTATCACCTTCCACTCCTCACGCTTAATACAGGATACTAGATGCGTGGCTAGGTAATATGAGTCAGTTTCGGAAATATACTGCCAAAAATCAGTGCGCTCGGCATCGGAAAATTGTGCATCGCATCCCTCCATAGGGAATCCCAGTAGGCAACACACCTCGGCTCTATCCAATGAGAACTGGTTGCCATTGAGCTGAAATGACCAGTGAGTAATGCGCTCACAGTCCCGAATGGGTGTAAAAGAGGCCACAAATTCAAACAAATGACCTTGGTGTGTGGCAGCCTACCGAGCAAAAAGAATATCCAAACCGGAAGCACAAAAAATTTCCCAAACGGGATCCAATACGCCACAATTACTCAATGTTGTAAAATGAGGAACAAAGGTAGGCTAGAGGATTTTATACCTCCAGAGATCATTGTAAATGTCCCGCATCTCCTGAGATGGGAAACGAGGGGTGGAACGGTGGGAATACTGGTGACGAGCAGGGGCTGCTAGAGGGGCCGATAGTGCTGGAGCGGGTGGGTTGACAGGGGCGGCTGGAGGATTAGTTGGAGCGGCTGGAGGATTTGCTGCAGAGGTCCGACCACTCTGCCTAAAGTTCTGACGAGCCATTGAGTGCGGATTTAGGATTGCTCGATGGTGAAATGCACGGATCCAGTGATCGATTGTTAGGGGGTGTGGATGGAGATGCTGGCGAGAGTGGACGGACGTCGGTGGGAGCAGACTGGCGACGGTCTGGTGGTCGGAGCAGATTCAGAGCGGCGGGCGGAGTGGACGGGGTTGAGGATTTCGATTTCGTCCGAATAGGGATTTGAAAATGAAACCTGATTTTTGCCCTTATTGTTTGATTTTCTTTTTTCTTTTTTCTTTTTTTCTTTTTTTCTTTTTTTCTTTTTTTCTTTTTTTCTTTTTTTCTTTTTTTCTTTTTTTCTTTTTTTCTTTTTTTCTTTTTTTCTTTTTTTCTTTTTTTCTTTTTTTCTTTTTTTCTTTTTTTCTTTTTTTCTTTTTTTTCTTTTTTTTCTTTTTTTTTCTTTTTTTCTGTATTCGCAAATGCCCCGTGACACTCGTAACGTCCTCATTTGTCATGAGCGACAACACCTGTTACGATCCTCTTGTCGCGAGGGTCCACGCCTGTGCCCAAGAGGTTGTCACGGGTCATCACAGGTCGTTACGGGGTGAACAAAAATCGAACATCTGACTCCACTCTTAAAAGTCCTGTAACCCCCGTGACCAAAGGAGGCGTCACGGGGACTTCAATCTGCTCGATATCTGATCTAGTCAGGATAGACCCGTGACACCCATGGCGTCCGGGGTGATTGTGCTGTGTCATGGGGTCTTGGTTGGAAAAGGGTGAATTCTGCTCAATTCTTCAACTTTTCGTCCATTCGCCATTCATCAGCTCTAGGAGAGAAACAGACCTGAAACACTAGGGAAAATCGTTAAAAGACACTAAAACACCGGGGAGAATCCATCATCGAATGGAGTGATTAATTGGTCAATAACTCAACCGATCAGTCCTCCATCGTACTTCTATGGACGGCTGCGTCGATGACGCCAGTTGGATCCTTCAAAATGACCATAAATATTCACGTTATTTTGGAATGTATTTTGTGTAGGATTATAATTCCATAACCGTCATGTGTTGTCTTACCGCTAATGTGACATGAAAATCTCCAAAACCATTAGGAGTGCATTTCGTAATCACTCCCAGGCCATGTTCAAGTATAAATTAGAACGAACAATGAATATATTAAAAATAATGATTCTTGTAATGAAACATACCGTAGGAGGCTTCTTATGGGGTATTTCTTAATTGCATCCGGTGTAATAACAGTATAGCTTGCACTGTACTCGGATGCGTCAGTTCAACATTTACTTTTGAAGTGATTTTCGTGTTCTGTTGTTGCCCCTTGACGTTCGATTTCTCTGGCCACATATTCTTGAGTAGGAAGTTCAAGGATATCATTGTTGTCCTCGAACAATGGAATCTAAAATTTATGCCACAACGCTGCTGCATAAACACTGGCTGGTCCAGGAATTATCCTTCTCGGCGGATCCATAAAAAGGTGATGTTTTGTACTTACGAAATGTTTTTGCAAAATATGTAATGATGCGAGATTGAAGTTGAGTGAATGACCAGTGTATATTATAAGGATGCGGAGGCTTGTCATTGCCAATAAATGCAAACAAATAATGCAAGTGTCGGCAACAGAATGTACGTAGATCATACGCGACAAATACGATAACCATATGTTGTCGTATAGTGCTGTTGTCGTAGAGTCCTCGTACACATTACCGTAATACGTGACAAATACGATAAGCTTATGTTATCGTAAGTTATGTTGTCGTACTTATTATCGTAAAAAGTGGGTTTGTCGCATTTGTTGTCGTATTGTTATCGTAAAATTTGTACAATAACTAACGTTATCGCAAAAATCTTATCGTCCATTTCATCCGAAATTTGTAGTGATATAGTATGGAGTTGAAGCACATGTAGTAGCTGCTGAACCTTGTTCGTGCCGGAACCACCACCAAACTCTCACCACAAGGAAAGTCACACAAAGAGACAAGCGTTGTGCACTGCTGGAGGAAGGCACTTGAGTGGTGTTTGTGTTTTCGTTATATATCAAAACTAGCCACCAAGCATTCGATATATATAGGCTGAGCAAGAAGGTGGTGCCTGTACAAATGGTCTCTAAAAGGCGACGCCTCTAAAGAAGTTGAATCACTTCATATTACCAGGAGGCGGCGCCTCCCCTTAAGCCAATTGACTCCTTGTGAAAAAATGAAGTTTTGTGAAGAGATTCAGGTGCAAAAGGAAATAGTCAACTCTGTCTCTCATTCGTGTCCATATAAAATTCGACTTAAATTATGATTTGCACCTCCCATGCGTGTAGAGATAGCCTCCACGGTAAAGTACGAAGTATAAGAAGTGTGATTGTATATATACTTATACAATCTCACTTAAGGACAATGAGGAGCTTAAGCCCACTACTTATTCCATTTTGATTCATGTTCAATTCCTCTTGGATATTTTATCCAAAACTATTGTACAATCTTTGAATATCATTATCTCATTTGATTCAACTTCATTTTTAACATTCAAATAATCGATTGTGCACCTCACATTAAAAATTCTTTTGATCCGATTATTTACCTTCGGTCAAAGATGTTCTTCACCATTTAATTTGACTCACAAAATGGATTGTAACCTCATATTCTTCATACCATTCTTTTCCAACAGTAAGCAATAAGCATGGTGGAGATATAGAACCATCTATGCCGACGAATCCATAAAGGGGTGCTGGTACCCTGCATTTTTAGGGAAACCCCTCATAGCTTGTGCTTTATTTAATACGTGCTAACATTATCAAAAAGCAATAAAAAAAAATTTCATGCTAACGAAGTGTGTAGAAGAGATAGGGGGTACGTATGCGTCGAATGAAGTTATGGGACTGCACAACTAATCACACACTTATCTAATTATTTGTTTGATGGGGTTCGATCCCGAGAATTACACACTTATCTAGTTATTAGATATTTGCTATGACGTAGCAAGGATATGGAAACCGCGAAACCGCAAATCCAAAAATAAGAAGAATAAAAATCGTCGAAAATCTATGTACTAAATATATAAATAATTATATGATTTTTTAAAATAATCAAATTTTAGTTTAAAATAATTTAATTTATCGCTTAAATTCATTTTTTCGAAAAGTTTCTAAAATAAAATGCAAAATTAGGGTTTTAGAGGTTTCCAGAGGTTTCTTGCCGTGTCCTAGAAGTTTTCGATTCGTTGACCATTTTTGAAACCTCAAGAAACGGTCAACTAAGGTTTCCGGACGTTTCCAGGTTTCCGAAACCGGTACCTTACCCATGTAAAGGTTTCCGTGCTACATATGTTATTTGTTTGATAGGGTTTGAACCCCAAGAATTCTTTTTCCGTCTATTTAAATTAAGCAAATTGATTCCCAATTTATTTAATTTAAAACATTATTTTCCTAGCTTATTACTCATTTGCGTTGGCGCTAACTGCGATCTTCTATACAATTCGTCATCAACAACACCTTACATATATGAGTATTTTTATTATAAATATTTTAGATTAAATAAACTAACCCAATTTACTTAGGGGCTTTTTTAAGCTTAAATTAACTGAAAATTAATTCAATTGTACTAAACTGAACTAGTAGACAAGATTGGGACTGGCGACGCAGGCGATGGAGGCTCAGATGACTGGCACTTGGCATTGGCGTCGGAGTCCAAGGCGCATTCAGCTGGCAGCTCTGCTGGCATGCGGTGGAGGCATAGAATGTTCTGTGGATGGATTTCAACATTCGGACTTTTCGAAATAATGAATGATTACATCTTACAGGTCCAATTTTTTTATAAAAAGATTCATGTTGAATTGAATTTATACTCTACGAGATATTATTAACTGAAATAAAATAAATGAAATTCTATAGCAAATACTTCATGGAAGAAGATTTTAATTTGGTTTGATGCACACTTTGTCACTTAAATATATGATGGTTAACCTACTCACACCTCACACTTCACGTGTACTTTCTAACTCAAGTGCATATAACGCATATATGACACACTTTCTTTATACTACTCAATCTTCTTAATGAACGTTTGAAATTATTCTAACCCTTTGGTGGAGAGTTACTATCTAAAAATCTCCTCATAAATATCTTTATTTTCACCATTATGTATGATCTTGTAGACTTCTTCGTATTCTTCTCCATTTTGATTTCACTTAATTTGGGTTTATATTCTTGGACCATCTTTCTTATTTGGGCTTACTCTTTAGCCAATTAGGCATTGATATATATCACCAGAAAATTAATTATACAATCACTTATAAAAAATATTTACACATTAGAGTTAAGATTACGTACAAAGCATATTTTTTGGTGCAAAATGCAAAGTTTGTTAAATATGGGTTATAATTCGTCGCCGAGAAACGAAAAGTACGATATAATTTATCACGAATAATTTATAATTCGTCACCGAGAAATCAACCATAAACGAGATTAATAGGAGATTTAATGTTATCCGTCCAAATGACCAAATCAAGGGATATGATTGATATGTATTTTTCACAAAAATATGTCATTTGCACCGAACCCTTTTTCTTGCACATTGTTTATTAATTAAGAATGTTTGAACTTAATTGAAAATGATAATAATAGATGCCCAAACTGGTATCTTGCCTCATCAATTCAAAGGCCATATCCATAGACATACATCACGTACAATGTTGTTTAGGTATTAAATGAACAAATTGATGAATTTTACAACATAAAAATGAAATAGAGGAAAACAATTGATCTCTAACTAGAAGATCAGTAAAAAAATTATGTAACAATGCAAAAAAGTGAATAACTATAAATAATTAATATGTTAAAAGATATTACACAATTTAATGCAGAGCAAACGCAGAGAAAGCCGGGATTAGGAAAAACCCTAATTCTGTTTTTTAATTATTCAAAAGCTGCCGAATGAAATTACATAAGTTTACTTAAATAGGAAAATATAACGAAACCCTAATATGGAAATTACTAAAAACCGAAAATTTCTAAAAACATTAAAAATTTGAAATAAAATAGGAAACGATCCCGGATGGCTCGAAAAGCCCATACTTCACGAGCAAAGCTCGTGATTTCTGATCGCCACGCCGTTCCGCTCAAAATAAGGTATTATGGGATGAAACCGGACACCGGCAACTCCAATCCAGCTATTTCGCCACAATCCTGATTTTTCGCTAATCTGTCTGCATCATCCCCTCCCGGGTCGAAAAGATTCGTCCTCGAATCCGAACCCATCTCCGTATCAGAAGACGCACCTTGAAACAGAATCAAATGCTTAACCTTGAACACATCCGAAGTGCGAACATGGCTAGGCAAGGTCAATAAGTCCGAACGCTCGCGGGGAACAGCACCATACACCAATCCACCTTCCAACGCCAAATTTGAGCCTTTGCGTGCAACAGCGTCAACATGATTGTCACTCCCATATTTGCAATTTTCTGCGTGACTTGAGGCATCTGCCTGGCCAAGGCATAGCTCCATTGAATGATAATCATGATACCCCTTGGCGAAGAGCCAAATTGCACTTTCAGATGATCATTACCTGTTCCTATAGTTCCCGGTAGACCTCCTGAATTCATATCTGATTCGAGAGCACCATAGATGGCAAATCACCATTGACACCTTCAACTGTTTCTCCCTCTGGTTCAGAGTCATCCGCTTGCACATCGTTTACCATAGCTGTATGGTTTATACCTTCCACATTGGGTTGTATGATACTCTCCGATAAATCTTCAACAGTATTTACCTTCAGGACAAGAGCTTGCAGTGCTCTTTCTGACAATGTTTCAGCCTCTATTTGATCATGCTCTTCCTCAACCACTCATCACCATATACATCAAAAACAAGATCCCCTTCTGGAACAGGGACATACTCGGGAGCATCATGCGTAAACAGTCCACGGGAACTCGAAACTTTAAGGCACTCCGCTTGACGATGCCCATTCTCTCCGCAGCCCTGGGAGCACTCCGCTTGACGATGCCCCATCTCTCCGCCATCAAAGACAGGGATATCAACTCGGAACCCAAGCTCCCACCGTCGGTCACGCTGAATGTCTGGCTCCACGAACAGGTTATCCTTAGCCACGATGTCGGCATCGACATGATGGGCTTCAAGTTCGCCCAAACGGCGAGTTAGATAGTCAACCTGCCGGCGCAGGTCAGCAATCTCACGAACTCCGAAATCTTCGATATCACGATCCACAGCAGCAGCACCGCCTCTGGGTCTACCTCTAGCCATCGCGCAGGACCACTGTAGTCTGATACCAGATAATGCAGAGCAAACGCAGAGAAAGCCGGGATTAGGAAAAACCCTAATTCTGTTTTTTAATTATTCAAAAGCTGTCGAATGAAATTACATAAGTTTACTTAAATAGGAAAATAAAACGAAACCCTAATACGGAAATTACTAATAACCAAAAATTTCTAAAAACATTAAAAATTCGAAATAAAATAGGAAATGATCCCGGATGGCTCGAAAAGCCCATACTTCACGAGCAAAGCTCGTGATTTCTGATCGCCACGCCGTTCCGCTCAAAATAAGGTATTATAGGATGAAACCGGACACCGGCCTCCAATCCAGCTATTTCGCCACAATCCTGATTTTTCGCTAATCTGTTTGCATCACAATTTCTTTAAATTATTATAATTATACCAATATTTTTAATATAAACATTACTATCACGAGCTTGTCAAAAATTAAACTGAGTTTAATATAATTTAACTGTACTCGACATAATTTAACTGTATTAATTATTAATTTAACTTTAATGAACTTAAAAACATAATATAAGTTCAACCCTTAATTAAGCATGATAACAAAATATTTGAATTTCCAAGCCGAGAAATTGCATTCAACAAACCATTTGTTAATAACTGGAGGCTGCATAGTGACACTCTGAATGCGAAAATTAGACGATAATCTAATTTACATCTTTGTTTATATGCTGGTGTTACTTTCGGTACATGGCGTGGGCCGATTAAGCGACCACACCTCAAGTCTAGAAATTCTTATATCATTACATTGTTGACATTATCGACGAGATTGCTTTTGGTGCGTGACTTTGGTGACTTTGCACAATCCGATTACAATAATTTTTAAAAAAAAAGAGAAGATAAATGATGTGTGTCTTATGCCAACTGAACCGACCCTAATTAAAATAAACAGACTAGACCGATGTGGGCGGAGCCGCGGCCGGCCTGCGTCCCTACCGCACTTTAGTGTCTCCTAATCCCTACACGTATCTCATTAGTAAATTAATTCGATACAAGCTTGTGAATGAGTGAATCTTATTTAGTTGAATTTGTTGAGATCATCTTGTGGAATTGTTATATCACTTCTGTTTCGCACTGATAGAAATTTTGTGTATGTGAAATTTGATAAGTCTGTCTACTAACTATCATATTACCATGACTTTTTGTGATAGAGTCACAACACTATTTTGCAGATTAGGAGATGGTTTTTTTTGTTCATGTAAAACTTGATAAGTCTGTCTACTAACTATCATATTACCATGACTTTTTGTGACTGCTAACTTTGTCCCGTTGCATAATGCCCTATATTTGTCGCTTATCATTTATGCGACAAATTGCATGTCGCGTAATTTTCATCGCCAAAGCCTAATAGCGTAATGTCGAGCGATATTTTTAAAATACAATTGTCGTTTTAAGTTTTAATCATATGCGACATTTGCTTTAGTAAGTCACATAAAACTGGAATGAGTTGTACTCTTTATGGGCATATGCTACATTTATAATGAAATTTTTTTCCCACAAATGGTCACATTACCTGATTAACGGGACAAAGTTAGCAGTCACAATTGTCGCTTTATACTTCATACGCTTAAAACCATATGATGTTGGAGTAGTATAAAACTACATACGCTACAAATTTTGAACACATTATTGATGTCTAACCGAACTTAAGCTTAGAAACGGTAACATATAATGGTCGCATAAAAGCACATAACCTTAAAAATATTAAGAACACAATATCGCATAAAATCACATAAACTTTAAAAATGATGCACACAATGTCGCATAACAACGCATGAGCTTTAAAAATTAAGAACAGAATGTCGCATAAAAGCGCATAAGCTTTAAAAATTAAGAACAGAATGTCGCATAAAAGCACATAAGCTTTAAAAATTAAGAATAGAATGTCGCATAAAAGCACATAAGCGTAAATAATGTACAAACAGAATATCGCATAAAAGAACAAATGCCTGGAATAACATACAACAAACTGTCGCATTGAAAGGATTACATCATAAGTACCAAACATGGATCTGTTTGACACAAAAGAGATCCGGCCAATTATAAACAGAAATTCGACAACATTCATAATTCCGGCCAACCTTATACAAAAGGGCACACACAAATGTCCAGGTTTGTTGCAGGGCCATATATAACACAAAAGTTTGAGAACATCCTGAGTTTCAAGAAACTAGTATGAGAATTTAAATTATCAGTTTGTAGGGCCATAACTAGTCGCACCTTTGGAGACATTGTTGCCAGTTAGATTTGCTGAACCACCTCGAACAACCAGGTCTTCAAGAACTCGTTTCATGTCTTCAAATGCAACCTTCATTTCCAGAAACTCCTCATTTTGCTTTTGGAGTTGGTCTTTCAGTTCCGAGTTTCTCGCACCCCCTCTCGGGAGGGGTGGCCTCTCGAAGGACTTTCAAGTTCTAGAAATGTACGTCCCACGCTTTTGCCCATAACTTGGGTAATGATATCAAGTTCCGTAGCAAGTGGAATTGGTCCTTGTTCATCCAGGACAGTAGGTTCCTCGAGCTCATCCACATTCTGATTTGCCAAAATCTCCTGAACCTTTTCTTGCATTTGTTTCTACATGTACACAATGAAGAGTAAATAAATTGGGAAGAAGGTCATTGCTGTATTCACCAACCATACATGTAAACACAGCAAATATACATGTATATATTCACCAAATATACATACATAATAAATATACAAACACAGTAACAAGATCGTTTCGCTATGTAAATACACAGCAACCAAATATACATGTACATTGTCATTGACTTAAAAATACAGCAACAAGTATACATTGTATTCACCACATACACATCAACAAGTCATCGACTTAATTACATACACATACACAGCAACAAGGTCATTGACTTATAAACACAGAAACCAAATTTACATACACAACAAATATGCATTGTATTCACCAACAAGATCATTGTTGTCATGTAAAACAGCAAATATACATGTATTGACCAACAATTATTGACCAACAGCAATTATAAAACAGCAAATATACAATTATTCAGCGCAATTATCAACAAGTTTTCACAATTATTCACCAGCAAATATACAATTATTCAGCAAATATAAAACAGTAAATATACATGTATTCACCAACAGCAAATACAAACATGCAACCAAATAACCAAGTTAAACGGTAAATACAAACAGTAAAATATGTAACCAAATAACCAAGTTTTCACCAAGTATTAATTGCATCCAACCGCTTGATGCATATAACCAAGTCTGTCGATGGGGAAGTGGTTGGGCTAGCTTCTTGGCATGAGGCGCATGTGGAGTCTTGATTGCATCCAACCGCTTGATGCGCTCCGAACGCTCCATTGCATTAACTATCGCTCTTGAGCGCTCTGTCTGCCGAATCCCAGGGCCCGGAAACGGTGATTCATACCTCGCAGGAGATGGCGGTGACAGTGTCCGCCCTGGAGAGTCCCCAAACAAAAGGTAGTGATGAGCCAAATTCGCAACTCATTTATCTCTCCATTTACGCAGAGTTTTGGTCCGTTCCCGATGCTAATTTAATGCTCATCGACCATTATCCTTACGTTTCAGGTTAAAAGAAACTATCCCTTGATGACAAGGCTCAAAGATCAAAACTTCAAGTGAAACCGAGCTTTTGGAGTAAAAAGTACTCTGGATGGAGATCCAACCAGTCACTTGAAAGATTGGCCTTGGAGTGAACCGCCCAGTTGGAGTGGAGACCAAAAAGAAAGCAGGCACTGAGGTACTGAACCGGCCAGTTCACATAAGCTCACCAATATCAACCGGCCAGTTCAAATGCTCAGAGAGTTCAAGTGAAGCCACCCCTGTGCGAACCGGTCGGTTCACATAAGTACACCGAGTTAAACCGCCCGGTTCAAATACTCAGAGAATTGATGAATTTCTAGCCCTGGTCGAATCGGCCGGTTGGAAATCCTTCACACAAGTTGAGCCGGCCGGTTGGCCCATCAAGATAGGATTTTTATTACTTTGCTACAAATAGAAACTAAGGGTTTTTGAAGAACCATCTAGGGTTTTAGAGAGAAGACAAGGGTTTTTGAAAATCATCACATCAAGTTGAAGCACTGAACAGGCTTGTCGTCGTACCTGCGCAAAAACAATTTATATTTTCCTCACTTCGAACTGTGGATTAGAACAGCGGTAAGCAAGGGTCGAACCCAAGGGAGCTAGATGGTTACTACTTCGTTCTGTAATGGAGAAAAGCAAGAAACTAGAGTGAAAGTATTGGTTAGTGAACACTAAGAAGGCACGAAAATTGCTAAGGGATTTATCAATCAGAGAAGATATTCAGGTTAGGGTATTATTCAATTGTGACTTCGTTTATCCTTGATTTCTAAGTATTTATTCTAGCTTTCTTAGGGTTACTCCTGGTCTGGTTATAACCGTTTAATTCTAGCAAACCTAATACTCCTGGTCTGGTTATATTAGGTTTCGTGCAACTACTTATTCTAACTGGGTCGGTATCAAATAAGCAGTGAAAAGATAGTAAGGATTACTATGTTAAGTTGTACCCTTTCGGATCTCCCCTTAACCTAATAAATTCAAACTAATAATGTGCACAAGAACTAAATAGAAAGCATGAATAATGTTGAAGAACAGAATCTCAAAACAATCGTCACAATTATTTAACCCTAACCCGAATAATTGGATTAGTTACACATCGACATAAGTAAACAATGCAAATAATAAAAGGAAGAGACTTCACTAATTGACCGAGATGAAGAACAGGAGGAGCAAGGCACGGCTGAAGCAAGGAAGACTGAGATCGATGGATTTCTCTGTGATTTTCGGATGATTTGAAGACTGCGGGATCTCTTGTATTTATAGGGTTTGAGAAACCCTAACTTGGCGATAAAGCTACGAAACCCTAGCATCGCATGCAAATTGGGCCGGCTGCTGGACTTTGGACGTGCGAATGGATGAGATGAGGCTCGGCTGGCCGGACGGATGGATCAGCGCTGGAGTGCTCGGATGGCCAGGCGCATGCCCGCTCGGATGGCCGAGCTGGAGCTCGGAGGCACGCTCGCATGGCCAGGCGCATGCCCGCTCGGATGGCCGAGCTGGAGCTCGGGGGCACGCTCGCATGGCCGGGCTGGAGATGGATCAGCGCTGAAGTGCACGGGCTGATCGGACTGGGTACTTTGGGGCTGATTTGACTCGCCTTCGGACACTCTTCTGGCCGGTCTCTTTGTTTGGGGCACTAGCTGGACATGTATACTTGATGCTAGGACCTTGAAATCACCCCATTGTGTGGACGGATTAGGCCGGAGCGGCTCTCAAAGTTGACATCTCAGCCAGCCGGAAAACAGGCCCTGAAATTTGGCTGTCCTGAAATCTGCGCTGATCGTGCTCATGGGTTCTTGCTCCCTTCGTTCCTTGCTCGTGGCTCGAAATTCACTTGGGTTTGGCCTGAGGTGTAGCCTGACATATGGGCAAGACCATGGTGTGGTCCGATTTGTGCTGGGCTGGACCTTCTCCAAACGACGGGTGCTTCTTTCACCGGGCACGACCAGCCTGCGGACGCGCCTGGGCGCCTGGGCCTGATGGAACGCTGGTCGGCCTCACAGATTCATGCCCCGAGCGTTGCTTGGTTGTTGGTCGAAAATCCAATTGGTTTTGCCTGAGTCATAGCCTGACATACGAGCTACAAACTTCTGGTCTCCGATCATGGATTGGATCCTCCAGTGTCAAACGACACTTGCCTCATTCTCTGAGTACGGCCAGCCTGCGGGTCTCGGGTCCTTGTGGTGTTTTTGGCTCCAAAAGCCATATTTTGAATGTGATTCCTCCTAGAGCTTCCAAATCACCTGAAACACGAAACAACACTAAAAAGTAACTGTTCGCATAATAAAGTGAATGAAATGGTGGGAATTAATGACTCGATGAGTCGTATAAATACGGCTCATCAAACCACCCCACACTTAAACTTGTTCGTCCCGAACAAGAACTAGGTCATAAGAGGAACGAATAATGTAAACACCACAATGCTTCGGTTATCCTAGACGAGCTACATGGACATGAATTAATTACTCTAGATCTCGCCTGTTATGCATGCTCGCTACTAATATCTTTGTGCTAAAACATGGGTTAAAGATACGTGTTACCTTTGGGTCGAGATGCAAATCAATTCGGATGTCTCGGGAGATAGCCCTTTTAGACCCATGAACCCTCATTCTCGGACTCGAACTAGCTGCTATATGGTTATGCTTTGCCGCTTTTTCTTGCACGTGATTGATTCGAGCTTCAAAGTGTTGAGTGTTTTTCGGTCAGCTATAGTGTCTGATTTTGATGTATCAGTGGTACTCTTCACTTGTTTCGGTGTAAACCTTCACAATGATGATGGATTTGAACTTTTGTAGTGCGGATTGTGACTTGCTCGAACCGTGATTTCTTCTCCTTTTGACGCGAGTCAAGCCGAGGGTCGCTCGTCTATTTTCCCGGTTACTCGGATTAGAAACCTTCCTGCTCTCACTCATCATCGTCCTTTTGACACGGGTCAAGTCAAGGGTCGCTTGCCTATTTTCTCGGCCACTTGGACTAGAGCTTGGACGGTGTGAAGTTTTCCCGTCCCGACCAACCGCAAGGGTGCCGCAGTGGCGGAGCAGACTCGTACTTATGTCGTCTCGAAGTGCTAGCCTCCACGAGCTCTACATAACCATACATCCTGAGTTCGGTCTTTGAATGATCTGTCAAGTCTCTCTAGGGCGTTTCTATCAACTCCACATCCCTGTTTATCTCAACTAACAAAGGCACGTAAAGATTTTAAGATCACATGTTAGTCGCACAAATCAAGGTTCGTCAAAGACATGCATGTAAAATCGGCTATATCTATTTCACCTAATCATTATCCACTACTGCAAGTCTAGGAAATAGTGAAGTATCATGTACAAAAATTTTAAAAATGACTCGAAACGTGCTGACTCTGTATGGTGGGTATGCTGACTCGATAACTGACTCATAACTGACTCTCCCTCCCCACACTTTTGAAATGAGCCGTGTCCTCACGGCACGACTCAAATCTAGACACACAAATGCATGCAATAAATAGATAAGGTAAGGAAAAGGGTAGAACGAGACTCCCCTGGGATGTAGACGGTGGTCGGCTGAACTCGGATCAAGTCCGGGGGCTAAAATGCGTAGCTCCAAGGGGATTTTCCGGCCGACTAAGTCCAATCCCTGCAAAATGAAACCAAATCCTTTCCAAGGTACAATGTGACAATAATGACTCAAAAATAAACATAGTAAATAAACAAACTGAAATGTAAAGACGTGCAAACCATGCAGGGCTGCCTCCCTGCGAGCGCCTTTGTTTAACGTCGTTGGCTCGACAGTACCTCTGTAGGGATCACAAGTTAGGGTCCCATGGGCGTGTGAGGTCATATTTCTGTTCAGCAACTCCCTCTGTTCGTCCAGTGTGCGCATCTAGCTGTGCGCTCTGCTCTACTCTCCAAGATTCAGATGGTTTCTTCCCCTTATAGCCTCGAGAAGATGTGGACATCTTGGCCATAGCTGCTGGCCTGGTAGTCTGTAGAGCCTGCTCTGGTGGGTCTGGAACTAGGGTGTCGTACTCTGATGTGTGCACAATGTCTGGCGGTTTCCTTGTGCGTGGACGATCGTCATCCTCGTAGACATAGAAGTCTGCTTCCTTCCCACCGCATGATAATGACAGTAATCCTATGCCCATGTCAATCCGGGTTTTGGTGGTGTAGAGGAATGGCCGTCCCAAAATGAGCCCTGGTGGTTCGACTTTTCTGGATTTTTCCATCTGCAAGACATAGAAATCTGCAGGCACAGCAAGATCTCCTACTCGGAGGGTTAGATCTTCAAGCAATCCAGTAGGGCGAACACAAGACTTATCCCCTAATTCTATAGACAACCTAGGTGGTTTCAATGGTCCAAGACCCAGCGAGCAATACAAAGAGTAAGGCATGACATTAATAGCAGCACCCAAATCAATTAAGCAGTGAGGTATTTGGGTCTTACCGATACCACAGGTAACCGTGAAGGCCCCTGGGTCCTTACTCTTTCCTGAAGGTGTCTCCTGGCTCGCAGTGGGTGCACGCCTCATCATCTGGTCGTTCTGCGTAGGCCTCACCACCAAGCTCATCTCTGGTTCAACTTCCTTAGTAACCTGGCTTTCGGGAGCGACTACCTGCATAGCATAAGAGGAACTGTGAATTTCGGCCTCCTGAGCCATAAGGGCTGAGTCTGGTTGAGTCGTGTTGAGGGTGCCCGAGCTAGGTTCTTCTGTGGGCTCCTCGAGTGCTGCATCTGTAGCTACTATCTCTACTTGGCTGACGTTCCCTCTTGGGTTCTCTACTGTCTGTGAGGGAAGTCGTCCTGCATTCAGAGTGGCTGCGAGACCTGAGACTGTCGTATTGAGCTGGTACATCTGTTTCTTCAATTCAGCAATGTCTCCTTTGGTCGTGGCCCGATCCTGGATCACGGCTGAAGCCAGATCCTTTATCATGTCCTCGAGGGCTTTGTTAGGGCCTTGGTTGCTCGGACCTGCCTGACATGTGTTCGGCCCTTTCTGCTGGTACTGCCCTGGTGCATTCGGCTGGTACTGACTGTTAGGATGTCTGTACGGCGGCTGAGTCTTCTGATTCTGCTGAGGCACATTCGGTCGTGCTTGCTGAGGCTGATTCTGCTGATAGTTATTTCTCCAGGCGCCTTGATTAGGTGCTGCTGCGCCATACTGCTTTACTGGGCCTGGTTGGTTGCCATAATTCTGATAATTGCCTACTGCATTCACATCGCCCTGAACGTCTGTCTGTAAGGTGGGGCACTCGTCTGTCTTGTGATCTGTAGACGTACAGAACTCACATGGCTGGGCCTGGACTGGTGTCCTTCGGACTACATGCTTCATCAGCTCCCTCATCTCCTTGAGTTCTGCGAACACAGCGCTGATAGAGGGCTCAGCGGCTGATACGTTCTTGGTGCGGGCATACTCGTCCTCTTTTGTGGTCTCATCCTGGAATCGCTCACCCTCTGCCACTGATATGATCTTCTGCTTTACTCTGGCTGGGGTCATGTTCATGAGTTGGCCTCCAGCCGAGGCCTCTAGTAACTTCCTGTCCATCCTGCGAAGTCCGTCCAGCATATATTCTACGATCAACTTCTCCGGGAGCTCCAGATTGCAGCAACTCTTCTCCAAGGCAAGGAATTTCTCCACGTACTCGTACATGGTCTCGTTTGGGCCTTTCCTGAGCTCTTGTAACTGTCTCCGGACTTGCGCTGCACGCCCTGCTGGATAGTACTTGCTGAAGAACTGCCTCTGCATCTGCTCCCACGTATAAATACTGCCTGAGGGTAAAGATAGGAACCAATCTGTAGCGGCATCCTGTAGTGAGAAATAGAAGGCCTTCAGTTTGAAGTCATCCACTTCGACTCCGTGTGGCCTGAGGTTCAAGCATATCCCGTGAAAACGCGTCAAGTGAGACGTGGCAGACTCTCCCTTCATTCCTGAGAACTTAGGCAAGTGGTGGACGACTGAGGTGCTGATTGTGATGGCTGCGATGTCTGGTCCTTCATAAATTGGCCATGACTGGTCTCTGAAACTAGGAACCGAGAGCTCGCCCATAGTAGGTCCTTCATTTTCGTCCTCCTCATCGTCTCTAACTACATGCTGGCGTGGAGGTCTCTGAGGGGGTGGGTATGGATGTTGTGGATGATATGGTAGTGGTGGATATGGTGGTGGGTATTGAGGGTAGGGCGGTTGCGGATACTGTGGGTACTGTGGTGGTGGATACTGCTGATATGGCGGCGGGTACTGAGGGTACTGGGGGTATTGGTGGGGGTTGAGTGGTGGTTGTTGTTGCTGCTGAAGCTGTTCAGGGATAGCCCCCCTGATTTCTCCATTCTGGACCATAGGCCCCTGATTTTGTACTCCTTGAACATTCTGGTTGACTTCATCATTATTGTGACTGTTGCCACCTACGCTACTTCCTGCGTGAGACATGTTACAAGAAATAGCAAGCACCGGTCTAGCAAACACCGTAATAGCAAGAACAGATTAGCAACAAAGGGTCCCCAGGAGAGTGGAGGGGTCACAGTGGTCCCACTTAAAACCCAAAATCCTTAGACTCGTAAGTCTTGGTGACAGAACCCTCTGAGAGCTAGAAATTGGAAATCGAAAAGAATGAAAATCGAAAATCGAACAGTTGAAATTGAAATATCACCGAGATAAGCAAATTTCGAAATAATGCAAAGAGAAAAATAAACGAAAAAATAAAGAAGAACAAATTTCACCGTGCTTAGCTCCCCGGCAACGGCGCCATTTTGAACAGGCTTGTCGTCGTACCTGCGCAAAAACAATTTATATTTTCCTCACTTCGAACTGTGGATTAGAACAGCGGTAAGCAAGGGTCGAACCCAAGGGAGCTAGATGGTTACTACTTCGTTCTGTAATGGAGAAAAGCAAGAAACTAGAGTGAAAGTATTGGTTAGTGAACACTAAGAAGGCACGAAAATTGCTAAGGGATTTATCAATCAGAGAAGATATTCAGGTTAGGGTATTATTCAATTGTGACTTCGTTTATCCTTGATTTCTAAGTATTTATTCTAGCTTTCTTAGGGTTACTCCTGGTCTGGTTATAACCGTTTAATTCTAGCAAACCTAATACTCCTGGTCTGGTTATATTAGGTTTCGTGCAACTACTTATTCTAACTGGGTCGGTATCAAATAAGCAGTGAAAAGATAGTAAGGATTACTATGTTAAGTTGTACCCTTTCGGATCTCCCCTTAACCTAATAAATTCAAACTAATAATGTGCACAAGAACTAAATAGAAAGCATGAATAATGTTGAAGAACAGAATCTCAAAACAATCGTCACAATTATTTAACCCTAACCCGAATAATTGGATTAGTTACACATCGACATAAGTAAACAATGCAAATAATAAAAGGAAGAGACTTCACTAATTGACCGAGATGAAGAACAGGAGGAGCAAGGCACGGCTGAAGCAAGGAAGACTGAGATCGATGGATTTCTCTGTGATTTTCGGATGATTTGAAGACTGCGGGATCTCTTGTATTTATAGGGTTTGAGAAACCCTAACTTGGCAATAAAGCTACGAAACCCTAGCATCGCATGCAAATTGGGCCGGCTGCTGGACTTTGGACGTGCGAATGGATGAGATGAGGCTCGGCTGGCCGGACGGATGGATCAGCGCTGGAGTGCTCGGATGGCCAGGCGCATGCCCGCTCAGATGGCCGAGCTGGAGCTCGGAGGCACGCTCGCATGGCCAGGCGCATGCCCGCTCGGATGGCCGAGCTGGAGCTCGGGGGCATGCTCGCATGGCCGGGCTGGAGATGGATCAGTGCTGAAGTGCACGGGCTGATCGGACTGGGTACTTTGGGGCTGATTTGACTCGCCTTCGGACACTCTTCTGGCCGGTCTCTTGGTTTGGGGCACTAGCTGGACATGTATACTTGATGCTAGGACCTTGAAATCACCCCATTGTGTGGACGGATTAGGCCGGAGCGGCTCTCAAAGTTGACATCTCAGCCAGCCGGAAAACAGGCCCTGAAATTTGGCTAAGTCCTGAAATCTGCGCTGATCGTGCTCATGGGTTCTTGCTCCCTTCGTTCCTTGCTCGTGGCTCGAAATTCACTTGGGTTTGGCCTGAGGTGTAGCCTGACATATGGGCAAGACCATGGTGTGGTCCGATTTGTGCTGGGCTGGACCTTCTCCAAACGACGGGTGCTTCTTTCACCGAGCACGACCAGCCTGCGGACGCGCCTGGGCGCCTGGGCCTGATGGAACGCTGGTCGGCCTCACAGATTCATGCCCCGAGCGTTGCTTGGTTGTTGGTCGAAAATCCAATTGGTTTTGCCTGAGTCATAGCCTGACATACGAGCTACAAACTGCTGGTCTCCGATCATGGATTGGATCCTCCAGTGTCAAACGACACTTGCCTCATTCTCTGAGTACGGCCAGCCTGCGGGTCTCGGGTCCTTGTGGTGTTTTTGGCTCCAAAAGCCATATTTTGAATGTGATTCCTCCTAGAGCTTCCAAATCACCTGAAACACGAAACAACACTAAAAAGTAACTGTTCGCATAATAAAGTGAATGAAATGGTGGGAATTAATGACTCGATGAGTCGTATAAATACGGCTCATCAAGCACTCCAAGGATACAGGGGGATTCTTCATCCTAATTCCTTACTCTTCTAGTTTTATCTTCATTTTCCTTGTAACAACACTACTATTGTTTGTCTATGAACATAAGTAGTGAGTAGTCCCTCTAGTTTCTAGGGGTCCTATGGACCTCCTTGGTGTATAAAACTCTATCAGCTATTGAATATATGTTTGAATGAAGCTTTTGTTATGGTTGTGAATCTACTTTGATCAAATGTCAACTCTATGCCCTCTAAGTGTTTGATAAAATGCCTAGGTGGTCTAGAAACATGAAATTGAAGTTGAGTATTCGAGAGAATGAGATTAAGAGTTCTAGAATGAAAGTAGATTCACCCTTGCTAAGTGACGATCACTAGCGTGACTCATTGTAGCATCGAGATAGGCTTGGTCTTCACCGCTCTTGGATATTGATCATTCAACTAGCGTTGATGATTGAGAAACTTGAGTTGGACGTGAGCTAAAAACATCGAGAGATTGAAGCTCACGTACGAGGTGCCTCTTCCTTAAATCAAATAAAAACATCAAGAGGTTGAATTTGGTTTAGTAGTCCCACGCCTTAATCTAACCATTACATTGCTTGTTCTTGCATGAAATTGTGCCTATCGAGAGTCTAGTATACCAAGGAGGGACGTAGTACCCTAGATTTGAAGTGCATTAATATTGTTTTTGACTTATAAATTGTTTTTGACTAAATATATTGCTTTCGAATCACATAGATTTGAAGTGCATTAATATTGCAACGTTCAAAATGGCGCCGTTGTCGGGGAGCAACGAATTAACTTAAGGAACTAAAGTAGATTTTATGAGATTTGGACTATTCCACTTGGTCTTCTTGCTATTACTTGCGTTGCATTTGCGGCTTAACGGATTCCTTTATCTTTGTTCTTGTAGGCTTTGGTTGAATGCAAACGAGGTCCAAAGACAAGGAAAAAGTGAACGCCAGTTTTGATCAAGCTTTAAAACATTTCTTGGATCAAGAGAGAGCCAAAGGTCAAGGCTCTCGCAATAAAAGGCAACCTCGTAAACGAAGACCACCACCCATGCAACAGTGACCTCCCAATGGGGAGAAGCCCTTGAAGGACTATTCTACTCCAAGCCTAGCCGGTTTTCAATCACCAATAGCTCCACCGGGAGTGAATGCCCCTCAATTTGAACTTAAATCGGCATTGATAAATATGGTGGGCAACAACGCATTCACCGGGATAAGAAATCACAATGCTCATTTGACATCTTTTCTTGAGCTATGCGAGACCTTCAAGATGAACAACGTGCCGAAGGAAGCTATATATATAAGGCTTTTCCCTTTCTCTCTAATGGGGAAGGCCGATTGGCTATGGAGTCATGAAGCTAATACCTTCACAACGTGGGACGAGCTAGCCCAAGCTTTTCTTTGACAATACTTTCCACCGGCAAAGACTCAAAGGCTCAAGAACTTGATCAACTCATTTGAGCAAGGAGAAGATGAAACATTCCATGAGGCTTGGGAAAGATTCAAGGAACTTCAAAGAGAATGCCCACATCACAACATAGACAAACCAACCCTCATCCAAATCTTCTATCAAGGCATGGATGCCGAGTCAAAAAGGCAAATGGATCAAGCCGCGGGAGGGGCATTCATGGAGCTCCACCCCACCAATGGAGGATCAATCATAGACAAAATTGCAAGGAATTCCCACTTATTGGGCGGTGAGAAGAATTTCCCTAAAAAGTAAGGCAAAACAAGGGAAGTAGAGAATGTGGATTCAAGAGAGGACGTCCGTGCCCTCAACAAGAAGATAGACGCTCTAGACACTTCCCTTAGTGCACTTCATGTGAAACAATCTCAAAAGCAATCTCGAGTATGCGCCATTTGCACAAGCACCTCTCATATGGAGGATGATTGCCCTCATACCTTCCCACAAGAAGAGACCCAAGATAACGAGGACGTTAATTTATTGTAAAGAAATCAAGTGAACTATGGGAGAGACTGGGACCATCCCACTTTTTCATACAAGACAACCGAACCAATCAAGTATGATCCCAATTGGCGCCAAAAGAGCAATACTCCTCCCGGTTTCACCTCAAATAACCAAGATTACCAAAGGCAGAATCAAGGCTATCAAAAGCAAACATATCAAGGACAATCTAGCCAACCTCAACAACAAACTCAAACTCAAACCCAACAACCACCTATGGAAGACCCCACTATGACTCAACTGCTAGCTACACTTATTGCGGGTCAAAACCAGGGGATTGAAGATCGAAACAAGCTAGCTTAAGATCAAATCAAGGTCGCTCAAGAGTGTCACTATGCAGCCCAAATGCAATTCTACTCTTACGCCCAACTACTACTAGCTAGCAAATCCTCTACACACTAATTATAATAATGCATCAAAAAATATATATGCTGCTGACGCGCATCGTCTGACGCGTCAAATTTAATATTTATAATTCTCCTACTAGTAGGCTAGTGTAGCGGCAAGCAAGGTCGAACCCAAGAGATCTGGTGCGTTGAAGCCGTAACTGTAAATAATTAAAAAGGGGGTTTTTGTGAACAATTATTGTAAAGCACAGGAGAAAAGATTAACGAAGACAATCAAAGAAACATTCAACTGAGGGTTTCTATTGTGACACGTTTATCATAGATATCTGATAATTGATTTTATATTTTAAAGTGTGGTTGTTTCGACAAAGGTAACAACCCAAGTATCCCGACAAAGGTGATACGCCACAACCTAACCCGACAAAGGTGTTAGACTTCTAGTTTTTTCCTAAACTAAATAATCCGACAAAGGTATTATTTAGCTTAGGTGTTACTATCTACCTTTACGACAAATTATACAGTAGATGTTATCTGTTAGAATTAGTTGCTCAACTAAGCTTTGCGACAAAACTTCCACTTAGTCTAACAATTTAATTTGTAAGAATGCGCATAAGAACTAGCAAAATATAAAATTGCATTAAGAACGAAATCTCAAAACGTGTTCACAATATACGAAACCCTAAACTGAAAGAAAATTTTAGCTACTCATTGTCATGGAAATAAACACAAATATTTTTGATAAAAAAGAGGTAGAAATTCTCTGTATCGTCGAATGCTTCACGTTCTTCGTCTTCTCCAGAGCTATCTCAGTCTTCGTAGGATTATGAGATGATGGAAACCCTAACCCAAGCTTCTTATTTATAATAAACTGGGTTTCCAAATCTGGTTTTGGGCTAGAATTATCAAATTCGACACGCTGATGTCATGAAACGCGTTGCTGATGTCAGCATCTCGTGGCTCACCGCATCTCGTCTCTACGTTATGATTAGTCGAGTTTTTGACTGATTAATGGCCATATTTCACTATAGTTTTGGGTCGTTTCCGACATTATTTTAATGTCATTTAACCTATATCTCTACAATTTAGGTAGAAAACAAGTTTCCCCCAAGGTCGAAGCCAAAATACGAAAATTCGGGGAAAAACTGAAGATTTAGAGCAAAACAGGGCAGAATGACCTTTCCAGCTTATTTTGGATACTTAAGGCTCATTCGGTGTCCGAATTGGTTGATTCAAAGCTTGTTGGAAAGCTAACTCAAAGGGCCACAACTTTATAGTTGACTTCAAGACCAAATTCGGACGGGAAGACCACCAAAAAGGCCTAGGAAGTGCCAGCCGGTCGGCTGAAATCAGCCAACCGACCGGCTGAATAAAGATTCAGGGAGGCTTGCCCCCACGTCCATTCTCAACCGACCGGCTGGGAAATGAGCCGACCGGATGGATGAAGCCTCCAGAGCACCCTGCACCAAAGCCATTCCCAACCGACCGGTTCGATTTGCCCCTTTTCCATCGACCGGTTGAACTGCTACAATGCTGTTTTTTCATCCGAGGCTATAAATAGAAAGAGGGTTTTTAACCTAAGTATGGAGGTTTTTGGGGAGAAGAAGATTGGAAAAGAGGCTCATCCAAGGTCATCAATCAACATCCAACAAAGGATAAGCGAAGATCAAAGGGAGACATTAGGATTAACCATCCTACTTCTATTCCTCTTCTATTCTCATTTGTTGTGCTTAAACCTTACTCACACCATGTTGTCTTACATGATGTGTGAATAGTAATCTTATGGTTTGAGGGTCTTATGACTCTCCTTGGTACTCTTTGATCACATATATACATTGATATTCATGTGGATGATTGTTGATTTTATTTTCTCTTGTGTTATGAATGTTATGCACTCTAGGTGTTTGATAAAATGCCTAAGTGACAAATTGGACTAAAACTTTGACCTAGGACTTGGAAATCCTAGGGAATAGTTCTAGGATGGAGACAATGATCTATATCTTAAATCATGCAAGTGAACCTTAGGATATGGATGCTTAACTAAGGATTGAATGTTTAATTCATTGGAGTGAGTCATTAAGTGAATCATCAATTTATCCCATCTAATGGTGTCAAATTCATGTTCTCTATGCACTTCATATATGACATGCTACTAAGTGTTTGATAAAATGCCTAAGTAACATGTTGAATCTAGTTTGGATAATAGAGAACATGATCCTATCTAATGTATGCATTTGTTGTTAACTAGTACCCGAGTTCATAGTATTTATTACCTTAGGAAGAGATTCCAAGAATAATAGTGCTATGGAATGAACTAATTATCTCGAGTGAGTGAGGTTCAAGCTATAAGAGAGCTTGGCTAAGATTAGATTCACATGAACATTGGTCTATCTTAGTCTAAGCTAGGTTTTCCACAATGCATAGGTAGGAAGTGAACTAGTCCTCGAGTTCATGGTATTTATTGCCATGGAATGAACCGATATCTTTGAATGAGTGAGGTTCGAGTTAAGAAGGTTCTATACTATTTGACTACCATGAAATGTTTGAATATCGTGTATGTGATCATTGGGAAATTGCCAAGGAGGGGAGTAACCCCTCGAAACACATCTTATCTATCTTTTATCCTCAATTACTCGCCACATAGGATTTAGAATAGACAAGCCTTTATACAATTTTGGGTTTAGAATAGCCAAACGGAAACACAATCTTACATAGTGCATGTGCTTGGCTTGCTCCTCTTGGTTCGACCCGGTACTTTACCGGTTAATATAAATGTTTTGACTACATTCGATCCTCTCTTCATTGATACTATTTAGAGGTGAAAAAGAATAGTTCGTCACGTTACCACCGCGTTTCGCGTTGACATTAGCGTTAACGCTAATGTCTCTACAAGACGCGGTCCTTTCGGAGTTTGATTCCTTCTTTCTGCGCGCAGCTCTGACTTTGACTCTATATTTGACCATCTAAATGACTTTGGATGCTCTCGGTGTGAACTAGAGAGTTGTAGGGAATTGAGTCAGCTACGCAATGGCATGTGGTTCGTATTTTTATGATCAACGGTCCATTCTCAGTGCTCTGTCGAACGTCTAGAGGTCTGATCTATCATTGTGGTGTTTTTGGCACAAAATGCCATCTTTTATGCGCGTTTCCTCCTAAAGCTTCTGAAACACCTGAAATGCAAAACCATACTAAAAAGTAAACATTCACATATAAAAGTGTAAAAATAAACGAGATTAGTTTATTCGACGAGTCGTATAAATACGACTCATCAGCTGCTGCAGCAACCAGCCCAAAAAAAATGGACACAAGCAGTGATGCTACTACACGAATCTGCTAGCTCTATGCAACAATGGTAGTCATGTGTTGCTAGCCGCTAGCTCATATCAATCTCATTCCCCATATATGGCCCCTGCGCTGCTATACTCACAATTTCAAAATCTCATCTCCCAAAATTTGTCAAGGCAACTAAACTATAACTTCAAAATAAGAGTGGAAACAATGGTAATCAAAAATGACAATCATATGAAGTAAAGTGAGCACATACCTTCAAAAAGACTGCTTCACATGAAGATTTCACCAAAACATGTGCAAAACCCACTCCCTTGGAGCTGCAGAGGATGTCTCCGACAAATTGGGTCCTTTGGCAGTTCAGTGTCAGTACATTAAGGTAGGTGAAAATGGAAGACATGGGTGTACTTTGGAGTTATGTTTTGCATTTAATTTTTGTACTTTTAAGGGACATACTTTGGATACCAGCGTCGCGTAAAACTAAAACGGTATGTCGCTATCTTTAATGGCGAATCAATTTCAAACTTAAAGTCGTGTCTCAATGCCAACTACGGTGGGTCGATCTAATTTTCATGATTACTGGACATAATATAAGTTGTCGCGAGACGGACGTCGCAAAAACACGGTAAAGTGACATTTTTTGTGCGTCGCTTAAAAATATGTCACGTAAACACTATAACGGGACATAAAAATCGGGTCGCATTAAATTAAGTCGGGTAAACATCTGTATGTGACAACAGTTTCGGCGTCGCTTAAACTTTTGTCGCATATTAATGTGTTGGCGACAAACATATCAAATCGGAGTCCTATAATCCATTATATGCGGCAAAGTTATTGCGACAATGTTCAAAGTTTGTCCCGTATAATGTAAAATGATGTAGTGAGTGTAGGTTGTGGTGACATAGAAAAATACGGTGACATGAAACAATTAGAACATACTACACTTATAACGATTCGAACCGGATCCTCTAATCAGATCGTTACAGGGATAGCGTCCGTTCTTACACTTTATTTAGTTTTATTTTTCTGAAATTCATTATTGATTTTTTTAACATATGCTCAACTTAAAAGTATCATAAAAATAAACAAATAGACAATATTCAGACAATCACTGGGCTTTTTCAATAATAAAAAAATTCAATTACTGGCAAATGCAGCTGGCAGTGCATGGCTCTTCAATCTTAGATCAATCGAATTCGTACAGGGATATCCCATCAAAAAAAAAAGAATTCGTACAGGGATATAAGGTCTGACCATCTCCATATCACAACACCTTACCCGATTTGCTCAGTTTACAAGTTAATTAAAATGTAATCAGTGGATTATTTATTGAGGACAGTGCTGAGTTGGATGGCAGCTGAAACCAGAGACAAGCAGCGCGAGCAGTGCAAATGTGTATGTGGTATGACCTTAATTCGGAACCAGCATTATTCTCTCTGTCTCATTTTTTGACACACACATAATTATAAAACTAAATAACTGATGAGTAATTTGCATGGTGTGGATGGATTCATTTGTTTATTTACGTGTCACACGTATAAACTACTTTGACTTTATTGATCATTTTCATGTTACATTATTGATGCCATAAATTAAATATTGAACTGGTCAATTGATGTAAAAACCATAATATATAATCCGTAGAGAACAAAAATAAAATAACTGTCAATGATTTTTTTTTTTTACAAAAATATGGTGTTTGCACCAAATCTTTTTTCTCAAATTCGAACCATATTTACTATCAAAAAAAATTCAAACATATTTTAATGCACAAGTAATAAAAACGCTTGTTCCTGCTCAAAGAATATATATTAAAATTAGCAACTCTTCCCTTTTTAACCGTTATACATGCTCGTAGCTGTCTTTTTATCCTGAAAATTATTACCCCAAATTGCATCACGATTCACGAATCACGACCATCAATCAAGTGACTGTTGTTGGATCAAACGCACCTCAGCTCAGCTCACTAGCTAGCAAGGTTACAGAAAACGTTAGGCGGGTATCGGGCGGAAAGGGTCTCCAAAAATTAATCGGGAATTAATCGGGGTCTATGCGTGGATTAATCGGTTTTGAATTTTTAATATTTTTAAATATATAATTATATATACATTATTTAATATACAAACTTCTTCCTCCATATTCTCCAGAATGTAGACTTTTAATCAATTCATGAGTTCAAGCACATTGACATTGCAAATAAATATGAACATTGTAAATGGCTTCATCCACATTAACATTGTTAATCAAATCCAAATTATGAAAAATAAGAATCAAACAGCATAAACAATACAAATTAAACAATACAATCCAAATCCCTAGTTGCAATAATAAGTTAAATTTTTAAAATTTACAAATAAGCCCTTCAAGTTTGAATATTGACATGTAATTGACTATTCTGCCTAGAAACCGATTTAGACCGCCCAGAAGCCGATTAGACCGCCCAGAAGCCGCCCAGGCCGCCCAGAAACCGCCCAGGTTGCCCAGGCACCGCCCAGAAACCGCCTAATATCAACAACTGCCTAATTGGTCAAAACGGAATGGGTTCAAGAAAAAGGCCGCCTAGGCGGTCTAGGCGGTCATTTTCTGGAACACTGCTAGCTAGCTACACTCAATAAAAACATTTCACCAATAGGAGTGATGGCCTGTTGGTTAAGGAGTTCATACTAAGATGGTTAGATCCTTATTACGTCATGGATTCGAGTCCTAGCTAGGATGCTTCCTACATCCCTCGTGGATGCTTCCTCTTCACGCCTTGTGTGTGATGCTTCCTCCTCCGTGGAGATGCGGCTGTCAAGATGGACGTGCCGAGTCTTGCAACGCTAAAGGTGCCCAATGTGGCCTGCGCTCCAAGTGTCGAAGAATGTACCGGTGATTTGGGGTGGATGTGCGTATCTCATGCATGGTAAAGGTGTCGAACCTAGTATGCGCTTCAAAAGTGGAGAAAATGTACTAGATGATTTCGAATCCAATCAAGATGCCTTGCTAGAGCTGCGGAGATCATTATTGTAATATTTTGAGTTTTTGTATCCACTTATTATCAACAACAAAAATGTCTCAATGGTCCTTTACCCACCCTTTACTAGTCACACCGTTTACCATATTGAGGTTTTTTTATTGGTGGGTACAATTGATTCAATACAAGATCGTCTAAGCTCATAGCTATCATCTAGTACAATTTTCAAAAATTGAAGCGCGGGTCTCGTGAGACACCTCCACCCATCCAAATCTCTTGGCATCATATATCCATAACTGAAGCGCAAGTCTCATCAGACATCTCTGCCAATCTACCCCTCCTTCGGCACCATTTATCACCACTGAAGCGCTGCTCTAAACTCCGTCATTTCGGAATGAAAGTCCACGAGGACGATAACAAATCCACGCCTAAGCGAGATTAATCACAAGTCCACGTCAAAGATGAGACTAATCACACACTTCCAATAATTGGAAGATAATATATCATGGTGGGGTTTGAACCCTTCACTTGTAATAAACAAGACAAGATGCTCTATCAACTCAACCACCACCTTGTTAGCCATATTGATGTTTATTTAATCACCAAAATGAGTTAAAAAACATATCACATAAATATTAAAATTATCATAAATTCTAACATTTATTTTTTTTACATCGGACTTATTATCAAAAAAAGTCTCAATTGTCCTTTACCCACCCTTTACTAGTCACACCGTTTGCCATATTGAGGTTTATTTAATCACGAAAATGAGTTAAAAAATATATCACATAAATATTAAAATTATCATAAATTCTAACATTTATTTTTTTAACATCGGTTTTGAAATGAAGACAGCAACTCTTACTCTTATCGAAAAAAGAAAAGAAAAAAAAGAAATGAAGACAGCAACTGGAGACAGCTAGCAAACCTGTCTCGGAAACGCACGAACCTAAAAAAATATATTTACACCCGATTGACGCGGATTCACTCGCACACTTTCTTTCCTCAGCTCCTTCCTTCGACCACTGACCACACCAACTATAAATACTCATCCAAATCTCCTCATCAAATCATCTCAATTTCCACCTTCCCAATCCCATCTCTCCATCATCAGATTTTCACTCCACAATTTCAGAATGGCAAAGCTACTACTTTTGGTCTGTTTTGTTTTCATGGCTTTTGGCGAGTCTTTGGCCTCAAGGAAGCTCCAAGAGCTGGTGGTCAACCAGCCCAATTTACTCAAGTACCACAATGGTCCGTTACTGAGTGGTAAAGTGGCCATTGATCTTGTCTGGTATGGCAACTTCAAGCCGTCCCAGAAAGCCATTGTGGCTGATTTTGTAGCATCTTTAACCGCTTCGGTTAAGAGGACGCCGCAACCATCCGTTGCGGCGTGGTGGAAGACGACGGAGAAGTATGTTAACAAGTCTGTTAATGCACGTCCTCTGTTTCTTTCTTTGGGAAAGCAGATCGTTGACGAGCGATATTCGCTAGGCAAATCACTTTCTCAAGTGCAAATAGTCAAGTTGGCATCTGCCAACAGGCGAATTGGGGCTGTGACCGTCATTCTCACGTCTGGCGACGTGAGCGTTTCTCGATTCTGCTCCATCTGCGGCAAACACGGTTCGGTGGCAACACCATCAGCTACAAAAAGGCGTTACAAGACACCATACATCTGGGTCGGAAATTCGGAAACCCAATGCCCCGGGCAATGCGCTTGGCCTTTCCATCAACCCATCTACGGGCCACAAAGCCCGGCGCTAACGGCACCTAACAACGATGTGGGCCTCGACGGAATAGTTATCAACCTTGCCGGGTTGTTGGCCGGGACTGTTACCAACCCATTCGGCAACGGATTTTTTCAAGGCCCAGCGAACACGCCACTAGAGGCGGCTTCGACTTGCCAAGGTATTTACGCTAAGGGAGCGTACCCGGGGTACGCCGGGGATTTGTTGGTGGATGAAACGACTGGGGCTAGCTACAATGCTAATGGTCTCAATGGCCGGAAGTATCTGCTCCCTGCTATGTATGATCCTTCTACTTCAACTTGTTACACGCTTATTTAAGATTTTGAGGAATCATGTACCGGGTCTTAGAACATGTTGATGTAAATAAACTGCTTCAGTTAGATTATAATGATTATTATTATTACTTTTTTTTTTAAAATTCTAGTTTAATAAAACTTAATTGAGTATTTGCGGCTGTGCTTCAAGTTCCATTTGTTAAATTTTCACTCCTGCCTAGTTTAACAAGTTTTAATATATATATTCAGACTCTAATTCTTCAATTTTGATCACCTTGAGCTCAACTCAAATATCATTCAAACCAGTTTAACGAAAAATAGTTCTACTTGGTAACTGAATTTTTTAAACGACTTTTAATGACTTTTTTGTTTCACAAATTCATGTCAATGACTATAAAAGTTTTAAAATTATATGAGAATTTCCATAATAAATCAAAGTGCATTCTTTTGATCTTAGTTGAATTTAAATGAAAAACTTAAATTGATTTTAATGGATGAATTGAGTTGACAAATTTAATTTAAGTATTTGACTATATTACTTGACTTTTAAGACAAAAAAAAGAAGAAAGATATTTCACTCAAATTAAGTGTTTAATTCGAAGTCTAAATGAATAGTTTGAACTTGACTGAAACTGAATTGAACCACAAAAACTGAACTTTAAATTGAGCAGAACACACTATTACCAATAATAGTACTCAGTTAAGATCATATACAAAACATATTTTTGTGAAAAATACAAAGTTCGTCAAAATTGGGTTATAAGTTATCGCCAAGAAATCAAAAATACGACATAGATTGTCACGAATAATTTACAATACGACATAGATTGTCACGAATATTCTGTTAAGTTAAGTCAGTATAAGTCACTATAAGTTTCAATTAAGTTCAATTAAGATCAGTTAAGATAAGTTAACATCAGTTAAAATCAGTTAAGTGTCAGTCAAAGTGGACGCACCCTAACTTGCACGAGTGCAAAATGCTAGGTTTATTGGGCTTTATTATTTGAGCAGACAATCTAATGGCCCATTTCTAAATTGGGCTTCTAATTCAGCCTAGTAAAGGTCGTCTTCATCGATCATAATGGGTGATGTTTAGTGTCAACAGGGATGGTGCTTTGTTAGTTAAGGAGTTCGTCATGGATCCTTAAACTTCGGATTCAAATCTTAGGGACATCAATTTTTCTCAATTTTGTGAGTTTTTCCTCTTCCAGTGATTTCAGGGGTATATGTGCGCATGTACTAGATGATCAAGGCTATAGCGATATGTATTGAAATGTTATGTATTGTACCCCTTCATCAAAAAAAAATGGTGATGTGTAGCGGTTGGGAATGTCTGACTTTTGAGTTAATATGTGATGTAATACAATTGAACTAACAAATGACATCATGGTATCAGATCTCACTTTGCAATTCAGACCAAATTTGTAGAATGTGGTAAAATTTAGAACATGTTCGGGAATGCCAAATGTTCATGCAAATATACCATAGTCTGCGATGAATTAATTTTTTTCGCTCTGGGGCTATATTTCTAGGTGTGATGTTAGACGGTAGAGGATGGTGGGCTACCGAATCATCCCTACCAGTTCAAAGTCGTGTATGACAAACTTATCATTGTTGTGGGTGCCGAGGCACTTCCCTTCGAAATCAAGGGTGTTAAGAAGCATGCATTTTTTTCCTCTGGGGTGGTAATTCCTGCCCAAAAAATCAATGTGCCCGATGATTCTGCCATAATACGGTATCTAACATATTGGCTTTCCTAGTTGGTCCACGCATGCAAGTATGGGTTTATATGTACAATTTCGTAAAACACTGGTCTCCCGAACACCGATCCCTCTTAAAAATAATACAAAATTGAAATGACAAAGTCAAATAGTACATTTAGAGAATGTCAAACCAAAAACAAGGCAAAAATAAAACATCAAGATCATGCAGAATCAATGTTCTTCAATATTAAACATCCATTGATTCATCTTCCATGCATATCATAATACAACATCAGATCATCAAGGTGTTGGACATGATCTGTCATTCAGTTGTAGATCGAAATATTTTAATAGAACTTTGAAGATCAATATACATACTAGATAAGACTATCGCAATTCGTATAGATATATTATGAGGGAAAAGTACAAATTGGTACCCCGAACTATCGTTCTTTTCCAATTAAAAGTTCAAACTATCAATTTTTCCAATCAAGGGCAAAATAAAAAATAAATTGACCAATTTTCGAATACCGAGCACCGTAGATTCACCGTGATTAAATTACAAACTCAATCATGTGAATCCCGTTAATAATGACTCAATAAAAAAGTGTATTGGTGTTAACGAAAAAAGATCGATTTAATACGTTAAGAGTTTATGATGAAATTATCGGGTTATTTTCAATATAGTTCACATGATTGATTTCACAATTTAATCACGGTGAAGTTATGGTGCTTGGTGTTCGAAAATTGATCAATTTATTATTTACTTTGCCCTTGATTAAAAAATTTGATAGTTTGAACTTTCAATTGAAAAAGAACGATAGTTCGAAACACCATTGTGTACTTTTCCCTATTATGAATGGTCATGCCCACCAATTGAAAGAAAATTAAATGACAGTCATAAAGCATCGCATCGATCTATAAACTTTGATTGGGAGTTAAGCCCCGCCCAAATGCGGCCCACAAAACAATATCTAACACTAAACGCACCCAACAACTCTTTGTAGCCTTTTATTGACTTCATTCTTTCAACATTAAGTTGTTGGGCAGCCGCGACACTATCCTGACACTACTAAAATAAACACGAAATGACAAAATCATTTCCAGACAGACCAGACAGTATATGCTCTTTCCTAATCCACATCAATGCGGATATCCATCGCCACCCGTCACGCCCCTAGCACGTGCTCACAACAACAACACTCTTCGTGCGTGCTTCAGAGAGACTGGCTGCTGTGGACTGCGGTAGGTGAGGATCGATGGCTTTCTCGTAATTTCGAACAATATCTGGCGTTACTATAAACATTAAGATTACGAAACCACCCTCATCTCTCACGTGCGAAACGCGAAATATAAAGGATACGCAAATTTCTCACTTCTCAACCAGCAACTACCATTACGCCATTGTTGCCCCCCCTACACAGCATTTTCTCCGATTCCGATCATCATCAATGGCGTTATCAGGCAGTAGCTCCATCGTCTCGGCCAAGTCTACATTCATGTCCGACACCTCCGTCGCCCAATCCTCTCCCGGACTCAATCCGTCGACATTTTTGTCAACCAGTTCCAAGCCTAGATCCAATCGATCCATCTCCGCCGTCCACGCAGCGGATCCGGCGCACAATCCTGTTGCGGCGAAGAACGGATCGGCGCAGACAGTGACGCCGCCGAAGCCCGCGGCTACCGGGAAGTGGAGTTTGGAGAGTTGGAAGACGAAGAAGGCTTTGCAGTTGCCGGAGTATCCGAATGAGGAGGAGGTGAAGGCGGTGCTGAAGACTTTAGAGGATTTTCCGCCGATCGTGTTCGCTGGGGAGGCGAGGAGCCTTGAGGAGCGATTAGGAGAGGCTGCTATGGGGAACGCGTTTCTGCTTCAGGGAGGGGACTGCGCGGAGAGCTTCAAGGAGTTTAACGCGAATAACATTCGTGATACGTTCAGGATTTTGCTGCAGATGGGAGTCGTTTTGATGTTTGGTGGTCAGATGCCTGTAATCAAGGTCAGATTTCAGATCTCCATAGCTTTGTTGATTTCAAATTTCATTTCAATTTTTTTTTTTTGGGGGGTGAAAATTATGTTCGTTTAAATTTATAGGTTGGGAGAATGGCCGGTCAATTTGCAAAACCTAGATCAGATAATATGGAGGAGAAGGATGGGGTGAAGCTGCCAAGTTACAGAGGGGACAATATCAATGGAGATGCATTTGATGAGAAATCCAGGATTCCTGATCCCCAGAGGATGATTAGGGCTTATTGTCAATCAGCAGCTACTTTGAACTTGTTGAGGGCTTTTGCTACTGGAGGTTATGCAGCCATGCAGAGGGTTACACAGTGGAATTTAGACTTCACTGAGAGCAGTGAGCAAGGAGACAGGTATAGAAATCTTGACATTCTTAAGATGCTATTTGTTCAACTTGGACCATATACAGCAGATGGATGTAATGCATTTCTGTGCGGCGTGATTGATCTTTTCATTGATGCTCTTGTAGATACCGGGAGCTAGCTAACAGAGTTGATGAGGCTCTTGGATTCATGGCAGCAGCCGGGCTTACAATTGATCATCCAATCATGACCACAACTGAATTCTGGACTTCTCATGAGTGTTTGCTCTTGCCTTATGAGCAGGCACTTACGAGGCTTGACTCAACTTCCGGACGATACTACGATTGCTCAGCTCATATGGTTTGGGTAGGTGAGCGTACAAGGCAGTTAGATGGTGCGCATGTTGAATTTCTTCGCGGAGTCGCCAACCCACTAGGCATAAAGGTAAAGTAAAGATGAGCCAAAAAAATAAAAAAAACAAGTACGTAATATCAACCACTACCTAATCCTGTTGGAGTGTTGTGCTAATGATAAATTGGTATGTCATGCTTATGTGGCTGATTAGGGAGTTTTAATTGTTACAGGCTAGTGACAAGATGGACCCAAATGAGCTGGTGAAGCTAATTGACATATTGAATCCAGATAACAAACCAGGAAGGATAACACTTATTGTGAGAATGGGAGCTGAGAACATGAGAGTGAAGCTGCCACATTTGATCAGGGCAGTTAGACGTGCAGGCAAAATTGTCACTTGGGTCAGTGACCCTATGCATGGAAACACTATCAAGGCTCCTTGTGGTCTCAAAACTCGCCCCTTCGATGCCATCAGGGTAATTACTTAAACATACAAATTCATGATCCTGATTTAGAGAAATGCAAACCACAGTGAATGAAAAAAGAAAAGCTGTATCTTCCATTTGTTTTTTTCTGGCATAATTTTTATTTTGAAGTTATCTATGAGATGAGACTATGACAAATTTGACCAAAAACCAAATGCAGGCTGAAGTGAGAGCATTTTTCGACGTGCATGAGCAAGAAGGAAGCCACCCTGGTGGCATTCATCTAGAAATGACAGGCCAAAATGTGACTGAATGCATTGGTGGGTCAAACACTGTCACCTTCGATGACCTGAGCTCTCGCTACCACACTCACTGCGACCCAAGACTCAACGCTTCCCAGTCCCTGGAGCTTGCATTCATCATCGCTGAGCGCCTCAGAAAGACCAGAATCAAGTCACGAAAAGCCTTGCCCTCACTGAGGCTTTAAAACATCTCCAGTCACAATCACAATCACAGCATTGTGGCTCCTCTTATTTAACAGGCACTGCGTTATGCAATCCAAAGCCTTGTTGTATTTTGTGTTGCACAAATAAATTAACTTTTCTGTCCAATTTCTATTAACTGCAAAACAAAAAGAAGTTGGACCGAACTTTCAAGCGAAAGATTTCAGTGGGCCTGGATATCGCACATGGTACGGCCCAAGTACATAGTCATGATCCACTCCTCTAAACCAGGGACTTGATCCGCAAAAACCGAGTAACTTACTTCGTCTTTCCCGCTCTAAGAAATCGAATCACAATATTTACTGATACAAAAAAAAAACTCAAACCTCCTCCATCTACAGATAACAGTTCAGATCAGAATCAGATACAAACAATGGCATTGGCATCAACAAGAGAAGAGTACGTCTACCTGGCCAAGATCGCCGAGCAAGCCGAGCGCTATGAGGAGATGGTCGAGTTCATGGAGAAGGTCGTTTCCTCGGTCGACTCTCAGGAACTCAGCGCCGAGGAGCGAAACCTCCTCTCGGTAGCTTACAAGAATGTGATCGGCGCTCGTCGGGCTTCCTGGAGGATCATATATTCTATAGAGCAAAAGGAGGAAGGCCGCAACAACAGGAACGAGGATCATCTGGCCGCTATCCGTGATTACAAATCTAAGATCGAGGAGTCGCTTTCGCAGATCTGCGATGGTGTTCTAAAGTTGCTGGACTCTAAGCTCATTCCGTCGACCGGTTCTGCTGATTCTAAGGTGTTTTATTTGAAGATGAAGGGGGATTATCATCGTTACCTGGCCGAGTTTAAGACGGGTGATGAGCGTAAGGAAGCTGCTGAGAGCACTCTCGCTACCTATAAGTCTGCACAGGTTATCCACTACCTGCTTTGTTGTATGTTTCTATCAAGTGTAGATTTACATTCAGATGAAGTTAGATTTACGGTCAGTGCCATGATGATCTAAGTGTAGATTTATTTGTTAGTGTTGAAATTCAGATGGATTAGGAAATCAAAATTTTGCCTCTGCCATTACAACATATGTTGGTATTTGAGTGGATTTTATCTCCAATTTGGGATCGGAACACTTGACAAATTCTGAAATATATATAGTTGTGATAAAAGAAGGCTGTTTTTTCAGTTATTGTGCTTTCCAAGTATGAACTGTGACTAATATGTTAGTGATAAATCTTTGATTCTACTAACTGGGACATGCTTGTTGTCATGTATTAACTTTTCACTACATTTACAGGAGATTTCCGAAGCAGAGTTGTCAACTACCCACCCAATAAGACTAGGACTGGCACTCAATTTTTCTGTCTTTTACTATGAAATCCTGAATGCTCCTGATCGTGCTTGCAGTCTTGCCAGGATGGTAATTATGTGCAATCTAGTAATTTATCGCTTCACTTGTGTACATATATAATAATCAAATTTCTTTTTCCACAACTTTTAAAACAAAATGATGAATGATTCCATATATTTTCATACTTATGTTCCTTTACCAGGCTTTTGACGAAGCAATTGCTGATTTGGACACCCTTGGAGAAGAGTCTTACAAGGACAGCACCCTGATAATGCAGCTTCTTCGCGACAACCTTACTCTTTGGACATCTGATATGGTACTCTTGTATGATTTCCACACTTTAAAATTATAATAAGCAGTAAGTAGGCTTACCTTCTGATGATACAACTGGTTCAGGAGGAAGCTGAAGAGATCAAGAGGTCTCCCAGGAAGGATTGATGAATAATGGAAGTCACATCATCATCTCTGGCTTTTTAAGACTTTTGGCGTTTTCCACTTTTATGTTGTTAGTCAATTAACTCCCATTTATGTTATAGGGATTGCTTAAATTATCATCGACTCCTATTAAAGTTGGTCAACTGTTTGTTTTTATCATTTTGAATGTACTCATGTCCACATTTCAAACAAGTCCCATTGTTAGAGCGAAGTGAGTGACCCTAGTGGAAGGGCACTCCCCCGGTGTCAAACCACCCGGGTTCAAGTCCCTGCTCTAACATATACTAACTCCTAACATTAACATCCTATAAAAAAAAAAGTCCCATTGTTTACTGGAAAATAATTAAATGAGAGAACCTTGAAAACTAGGAATAAAATCCCAAGCAATGTAACAATTTGCTGCCAAGAAAGAAAACGACACCTAGTTGATCCAGAGGTTTGTCCTCGAATTCCTTTAGATCAGATTCTTCTCCTAAATTTGTTGATCAATTATTGTCATTTTTCAAAACAAAACAAAAATTAATAGTTGGTGACTCGACGGGTAGGCAAGCAATTGACTTGAGGGAAGTCTCAGATTCAATATCTTTGCTAAACACCTAAAATGAAAATAAAAACACTAATAACTCGGTCAAAGTCTTAGGAATCAAACCCTTTTTCCTTCAAAAAAAAAAAGAGAGGAGAGAAAACAAAGGGCCCAAGTTCTTTGATTGTGCTACAAGCTGTGATGGGATCTGAAAGCCTATTAACTTACCAAGTTCCTAACAAAGCGGGCGGGCGTGTATGACCAAAATCTACGCTGCAATATGTCACCAAAATTGTGGAACCATAGAATGCTTTCTACCCCTTTTTAACTCTAATTTGCTGGATATGAACTTTTTTTTGTAGTTTGCTCATACTTCTCGATATGTCTATCAATGGAACATTTCTTCTCTGGTGAAGAGGGCGGGGATGATTCAAAACATGAAGAGATATCGACTTCTGCCACTTTCATCGCATTGCAGACCCACTTGGGGATGTTGCCATCAGGGAACTGCAAAAGGGATAACAAGAAATATAGCTGCAGATACAATCTCATCGAGTAGGAAACAACGAAAGATGGGATGTATATTATGATCACATGTATCAGATATGTGAAAGGTCGGTGAAACGGATGATCGTGAACAAAGCAAGAAATGGCAAAATGCTAGGGAAATAATAATACCATATTCTGCAGAAAGCTGCACACAAATCTGCAAGGCAAAAATTGGAAAATGAGTAAGATATGGCATTGTAATCGTCCACTGAAATCTGGGAGCACCGAAAAACTAAAATGAGATGATATGTATAGGAGACACTGATAAACGAAGACATACTCTGGAAATTTTCCATGTAGTATCGAAGAGTGTAGATCTCTGCTAAGCTGCATGTGAAGCACTCGATTAAACTCTGACGACTAGGTGCACCATTACGTGATTCTACATAAATTTCATAAATATACCTTCATCATGTAATGCAAATTATGATAAGAAAGGAGCTGGGAACCCATGGCATCTTTGGTTACCATCGAATGGATGTATGCTCTGCTATATTTCTTGCAGACCTGCGATTGAGCTCCAAGATTAACGCAGATCCATTTTCACAGAACATTCTATTGCAACGATCTCTGGAGTGACAATACAATATATGTAAAACATACCATACAGGAACATGTTGGATCAACAGGGCGAATGTCATCAGCCATTGCCTTGTGCGTAAGTTTGAGCACACCCTGATTCAGTATCCAGACACGTGGAAGTAGTAAGAATTGGTATAAATAACAATGACTAAAAAGCATAGAAATTTATCCAATATGCAAGTGCACATTCCAATTGTAGTCGAACACCAAATACTTAATCATGTAAATAAGACTACGCATCACTGAATTAGTTGAAATTCTCACCGAAGGCACAAGAGCTGTTCCAAACCGGGCTGTACGTGTGGGATAAACACAATCGTACATGTCTGCACCCAAAGCACTGCAAACGACTATATCCAGAGGATAACCAACCCCCTGAAAGAAACAATAGTTTTTGAGTAATGACATCATTCTTTATTTAAAAAAAACAATACATTTTTGTTGGTTCAATAAGGTCGCGGCAGGAAAAATTAGTGAAAATGCATTGTTCTTACCATGACATATCTTGGTTTATCCTCGGGCAAGGAATCAGTACATTGGGCAACAACACGCCAAAATGAGTCCTTGTCTTCACCACCTGCAAGACCACCAATAGCGTAGCTGTCAAAAAAGTAAACTATGTTAACTTCGTAGCTTCATACACTTGAAAAATCATCTCCAAATAGGTTTGAATAAAAAGATTATCAGATGCGCTGAGTTACGAAAAATCATACTGAAGTTGGGTAAGTGCATTCAATAACCAGATATAGATTAAAAAGGAAAATAAACACTTAGCAACGCAACATGGGATCCTTCTGAAGCACTTTCATATACTGATAGCCGGTCAAGGTGAAAGTAGGAAATGGCATTTAACAGCAACTAGCATTTTTTACCACTTCTAAACATTGGAATTGATGAGCTACTTACCCTGGTAAATCACGCTTCACCATGCCTTTGACGCATATTTCCCTGAGTGCCAGAAAGATACAAGTCACATATACTGTTAGGTGGAAGTAACAGTCCAAAGTACGGCATTGGTGGCACCAAATCAGACAGGTTTACCTCAATTCTGGATCCAAGCCGCCTTGTACAATACCAAATAAATTCTGCTTATCCGGCTTTTTGTGAGCTGAAAAATGGGACCGTGTAAATGGCACACGATGGGTTGATGAGTGTGATCAAACAAAGCTAACCAAATATAGTGACAACTGTCTTAGGCAATTACTTTGTCAGAAATGTAGATCTCTAGAGTAAGTACAAAATAATGATTACACGTAACTTTCTGACTATAAATACCTTCTATGCATCTGTCTATCCAACGAAGTGTGCGATACATTGCCTCCTCAATCCGTGGACCAGTTATGGTTGTCTTGACAACGTCATCAAGAGCCATAATAATATCTGCTCCAATTTGGTTCTGATGAAATATTATCCAAAAGACTTCAAAAGTCGTATGTTTGCATGAAACAAAGCCAATTCATTGAGGCTTATAAAATATACCGTTCATGAACTATGAAAAGGAACTTCTTTAGGTAATTTAGAAGCCATTTAAGAAAACGGACATGGTTCAACAAAGATACAGACAATTTGGGACTACCTCGAGGCCTAAGCTAAAAATAAATATAAACAGGAATGAGTGAAACAAATTACCTGGAAATGGATTGATTGCTCAGGTGTTAAGAGCATTGGCTTTCCATCAACAGGTGACTGAAAGTAATCATAGATGAACAAATTATATTACTGTTAGCTACTTCCACTTATGTTTTAAAAACAAACTAAGTTACCCCAATCATTGTTGTTAGGGGATGTGCTAAGCCGCTGGAAGGCCCCTTACATGTATATAAATATTTGTTTACAAAAATATATAGATGGGAAAATACAATTTGCATTGCGGATGTACTCAAATTCTAGTGTTTAGAAAGTTTTTAGACTGAAACAGTCAAAAGAGGATCACCACAACATATATGACATTCGAACTGGGTTTTATCAATCAACAAAAGTAAAGATTAAAGTCCAGTGAATCGGAGAAAGGAAGCAGACATCTGGCTTTTATCAGCCAGCTGTTAAGATACAAGGGCAAACAGCATATGAATAACAAAAATACCTGAAATGTTACTCCCTCTTCAGTTATCTCGGCCAAATCAAGCAGAGAAACCTATTTGTGAGAGAGAGAAAATATGAATCATGTAAACTTTTAACTGATATGACAATGCAGAAGAAAGACCTCCAGAAAGGTGGCATCCAAAGACATCAACTTCAACTCATGATATGATAAAGTTATATGAGGCTTGTTATATGCCTAAAAGCACACAAATAAATTACCATTTGAAATCCGCCGGAATCTGTGAGTAAGGCTCTAGGCCAGTTCATGAATTGATGTAGACCGCCCAGTTCATCAATAAGATCAGTCGTTGGGCGCAAAGCCAAGTGATAAGTGTTGCCCAAAATTATCTGGCAGCCAATCTCCTCGAGCTGATTAGTAGCTAAACCCTTTATAGTTCCTGTGACCAAGATCAACACAGTGCATCAATATACTGACTTATGTGGCTCATAGATAGACCATGATCTGAAAATATAACGAGTGTCATGGGGGAACATTGACCTTGTGTTCCTACAGGCATAAATAGAGGAGTTTGGCACTGATAGTGAGGGAGTGTCAATCTAGCAGCACGAGCACGGTTGAACCTCCCAAGAACCTAGTAGAACAAAATATAAAAAGGCCAATCAAACTCATTACAATTCCATGAACACTACTTGTGTAACCCGTGTCACACTTAATCAATGTTCTTGCATACAATACATATCACGATCCAATTTCAATACACAAAAGGACTAAGAAAAGAAGCACCTCTCCTTACACGACAAAATAATCAAATTCTAATAGAAGCAGCTCCAGTCTCCTATGCTAAAAAGCACTCAAAGCAAAGAACTAAGTTATACTAGCTAGGACATGACGCAACCCCAAAACCCATCAACAGACACTATAACATATTTTCACAAAGTTTTTTTATAGCTTGCATGGAATCCGCATCTACTACCCAAATATTCCCTTCTGAGCGTATTTTTATAATCTCCACATTTCGTAAGATTATTAGTTTCCATCCTTGCAAGTTGCAACAATACATATCCATACATATCAACAATACATATCAACAATGCAGATATGATACAATCATCACTGACCTCAAACCGAAGAGCCATTGTGCTGCAAGATTCTTCTCCTCCTCTGCAACCAATCAAATCATTATATACGTATACCACAAAAAGAATTATACCAACAAATATACAAAGTGAATAAAAAGCGAACTCACTGAGACGAACAGAATGTGGAGAAGCGCTGAAAGCGCGAGCTTCTGAGGAAGGAAAACTGGCAAGAGGCGACGAAGGTCGCCCCTCTAGCGAAGATGCTGGCCGCTATCGTCGTCGTTTGGTGAGACGACCACGGCTGACAGAGATGTACGAGAATCTCCAGAGATTCTGTGTCGTAACAGAAATCACTTTTGTCAGCCAATTCCAAGCCGCTAATCTCGTCTTTTACTCTTTACGACCAATTGCAGTAGGGGTTTGACTTATTATTGGGCCGTTCGCTACGTTGACTTAGAGAACCAATTATAAGAATCGGCCCAAATTAGCAGACCCAAAGTACTAAACTTTGAGTTTGCTCTAGTTTGGAGTTTAGTTTGAAAATGACATAAAGATGGTATGAATTTTTACTCATTAACAACTTACGTTTTGAACTATGAAAATTGACAAATAAGGGCAATTTCACAATTAAGGGAAATATGATTTTTTTTTTCAATTCATTCGTTTAGTTAACTTTGTAAATCGAGTGATATTCTGCCAGTTAAGTGTTTTACGGGGATTAAAATATTTTGAAATTGCCCTTAATTGTCAATTTTCATAGTTCATACACCCTCTTTGTCATTTTCCCTAGTTTTTAATTTGAGCTTCTTTTCTTTCCCTTTTTATGGTGGGTTTTTACATTTCATATATCTCAATTAGCACATAACTATATATCAATTATATTGCATGAGAATTTCATCGGGTACATGTGAACTTAGACTTTTTAGAGCACGAGCCACACGTGGCACCAATTCGGAATTAGGTATTTGAATTGTGTCCATTGAAGCGCATCTTTAGCTTGAAGCCCACGAGCATTGACGAGAAACACAACACATCCACGCGCACATGGAAGAAATAGGCAGGGCAACAACATCCACCTGCAGCACATAACACGTCCACAAGGGACGGATAACACCTCCGCGAGGGAGGAAAAACACGTCCACGCCGAGGTGGGACGAAAACACCTCCGCGATAGAGGAGTAACACTCCTAGTCTCCTACACAAAAGTGAAGAGAAATAGCTACTCGGGGAAGTTGAACCCTTAACAATTTGTGAAGGATCAACCCACTCGACCAAAGCCCCTTTCGCTTAGTTTCAATGACAATGGATATGTACAAGCATATGTACCTTGACTTTTTTTTGTTAATTTCTATGTGGAATGGAGTTTGGTAAAACGACTCCAAGGTGTTCAAACACCAAGACAAGGAGGTTAAGTATAAGCACTTGACAAGTTATCCCACATCGCCCGTTTCAAAGAAGAATGACTACCATATATTGGGTTACACCACCACAACTCACAAGCCAAGGCTTTTGAGTTGAATGAGGGTGTAAGTCGGCATATGCTAGCATTTCCACATGGTATCAAAGCTGAAGGCACACGACCTAGGCCTTGTACGTGACGCGAGGGATGCGCCTATGTGCGCCAAGTGCATGACGAGACGCCCGTTTGTCAGCCATGTTGGTCAAGGGGAGTTGCAAGTTGCACACCCGCCACACGAGCTTATGCGTAGGTTAACAAGTCGCATATGCGCGCCTACTGCTTTCCGCTACAATAGTTAGCGAGATTTCATGGAGCACGTCCAACTTCCCAAGTGAGGGGGAGTGTTAAGTATAAGCACTTGACAAGTTATCCCACATCGCTCGTTTCAAAGAAGAATGACTACCATATATTGGGTTACACCACCACAACTCACAAGCCAAGGCTTTTGAGTTGAATGAGGGTGTAAGTCGGCATATGCTAGCATTTCCACATGTTGAAGATATATTTGGTGGGCTGGGGCTGGACATCCAGACACCACCTGAACAATGTGCCTGCAGGCATGCACTCCAACCATGAACAAGGCCCAAGAGCACATGTGGGGGCAACTAAGGCCCAAAGCCCAACATGGCATGAATAATGGGGAAGCTTGCAGGTTGTTGGTGGTGGGGATTGAACCCTTCACACACCCTTTAACATGTGCACTAAGGCAACATGCTAACCACATGAGCTGCAGCTCATATGGTTACCATGTTACCACAAGTTGGTACATGTGTTAAAGGGTGAGGGTTCAATCCCCACCAACAACCAACAAGCATTTCCCTAAATAATTATGCCATGTGCCAGGGCCATAGTTGCCCAAAATCCGGCCATGAGCTTGGGACCTTGTCATTGGTTGGGGTGCATATGCCTGCAGGCAGCCCAATATGTTAGGGAGCGTCTGGTGCTTAATCCGGCCTAGCGTAACCCGGGTGGTGCTTAATCCGGCCCACTAGAAATTAATTTCAACATAAAGTGCACTTTATGTTGAATTTTAGATTTGGTGGTCTGGGACTGGACATCCAGACACCACCCGGGCTACGCTGGGCAAAGCCCATGACGCTCCCCAACATATTGGGCTGCCTGCAGGCATATGCACCCCAACCATGAACAAGGCCCAATGCACATATGAGGACAACTCTTGGCCCAAAGCACATGGCATGAATATTGGGGAAACTTGCAGGTTGTTGGTGGGGATTGAACCCTCACCCTTTAACACATGTACCAACTTGTGGTAACATGGTAACCATGTGAGCTGCAGCTCAGATGGTTAACATGTCACCTTATGGTGCATGTTAAAGGGTGAGGTTGGGAGTTCAATTCCCCCCACCAACAACCTGCAAGGATTTCCCACAATTAATGCCACGTTGGGCTTTGGGCCTTAGTTGCCTCCACATGTGCAGTTGGGCCCTTGTTCATGGTTGGGGTGCATATGCCTGCAGGCAGCCCAATATGTTGGGGAGCGTCTGGCTAACTTGGTCCAGCGTAGCCCGGGTGGTGTCTGGATGTCCAGTCCCAGCCCACCAAATCTAAAATTCAACATAAAGTGCACTTTATGTTGAAGATATATTTGGTGGGCTGGGGCTGGACATCCAGACACCACCTGAACAATGTGCCTGCAGGCATGCACTCCAACCATGAACAAGGCCCAAGAGCACATGTGGGGGCAACTAAGGCCCAAAGCCCAACATGGCATGAATAATGGGGAAGCTTGCAGGTTGTTGGTGGTGGGGATTGAACCCTTCACACACCCTTTAACATGTGCACTAAGGCAACATGCTAACCATATGAGCTGCAGCTCAGATGGTTACCATGTTACCACAAGTTGGTACATGTGTTAAAGGGTGAGGGTTCAATCCCCACCAACAACCAACAAGCATTTCCCTAAATAATTATGCCATGTGCCAGGGCCATAGTTGCCCAAAATCCGGCCATGAGCTTGGGACCTTGTCATTGGTTGGGGTGCATATGCCTGCAGACAGCCCAATATGTTAGGGAGCGTCTGGTGCTTAATCCGCCCCAGCGTAGCCCGGGTGGTGCTTAATCCGGCCCACCAGAAATTAATTTCAACAGGAGCTGTTCAAGACGACCAAAGTAGACTCATGTATAAGCATAAAGACTAGGAGGTGTTCAAGACCAAGATAATCAGAGATGTTGCACAAGTATAAAGCAGATCGAGTGATTGCATTATTAAATTTGCTAAGGTGGTGCATGAAGGTTGTTACGAAGATCTAGACATGAAGATCTAGAGAAGATTTAGCAACAAGTAAGATCTTAATAAGAGGCGGCCTAAGTCTTAGGATGGTGTTCCTAAGATCTCGAAAAAGATCTTTTTCAAAAAGATCTTATCCTAATTCGTTAGCAAAGATCCATTAACCGAGTATAAATATATGGTTAGGGAGCATGGATTAGCATCTATTTCTGGAGAAACGCAACGCATACACTAAGAGAGTTTGTGAGATAGGTCGGAGATATTTGAGCTCGGCTTTCCATTGAAGGCGATCACAACATTCAAAGCTCAAAGGATTGGTATCGATTTGTTCAAGTCACTGTACGAAATTGACTGCTGCACGCATTCTACTGCTCAGTCTTTGGTAGAAGAAGCCTTAGATTTTCGGGAGAAGATCAATAGAGGGATCTCTGATCTAAGGGGAGCTTAAATCGCAAGTCGCTGGAGCGTTACAGAGTAGGCGGTTTGAGAGGGAGTATGCAAACGTAAGTCTGTTGTACCCTAAATTCGTTTATAGTGATTGCTTTCTACGGGCTTCGGAGAAGTCCCCAAACGTAGGCTCGTTAATGTCGAATTGGGTAAACAATTCGTGTGTTCTCTTTCGTAGTTATTACTTTCGTTACATTATAATTGTTTTGCGTAAATAATTCCAATATCAATTCGAACACTAACTAGTTGATCTCTCCGTATACAAATAGCAATTTCAATTTTTATACTCGAAAGAGAAGAAAAGAGGAGCAACAGATTTTATTTTCAAATCATTTATGAATTTAAATTAAAAAAAATTATAGTTTAAAACTGTGGTTTTATATTATTATTTTTTTGATGAAGGGGTACAATATTCTCACAAAATTGTGAGAAAATTGATGACCCCAATACTCAAACCCGGGACATAAGGAATCATATCTAACTCCTTAACCAACATGCCACCACCCTATTTATATTTAAAAGGTCTTTTTTTTTCTTCTAAAGATCAAATGAGACAAAATGATAAATTATATTACAATTTGTGAGAGAAAAATATATTGAGGGGAAAATGACAGATGTCGCTCTCTCCCTCAATTTACCCGCCAATTTCACCCAATAGCAATCTTCGCTATGTATTGCACAATGCAGCATCGTACAGATCGATGAAATTCGATTGAATCAAATCGCGTAACTATCTCCGGATCTCCGACGCCCAATTGCATGCGCATGATTGGTTTCTGGAAATTACATCGATCAATGACGCCCAATTTCGTATGTGAATTGCGCATTGTTCTAGGGTTTGTAAATCGGTGGACTGCGGGACGGTAGAGTATATCTGGTTCAGAGATGGAGCCATTGCAGGGAGAGATGATTATGATGACTTCAGCGTCGTCCAAGGGCGATTGTGATTGTGAAGTCGAAATAGTGTCTGATCAGAAGCATAAGATAACAAAACTGCCTAGTTCTAAGAATTTTGTGTTCCGTGCCCCTCAAGAGAATTTTAACGTCCAGGATTTCGAGCTAGGGAAGATTTATGGAGTTGGATCCTACTCCAAGGTACATTTTCCAAAGTCAATTTATTTTAATTGTAATTTCACGGCATATGGATATCAGGATATGGATGCTGGATCGAACATCACACTGATGGTTGTACATTGTGATAATTGTTGGTGAAAATTTGATAGTAGAGTTTATTCGCTCAGCATTTTTTACGGATATTTTGGCTTATTTATGCAAGCTGGAATGTGCAAGACTGGAACATATGTATAGCTGTGACAATGGAGTTGCAGCTAGGAGCTTTGGCAGGATTCTGGAATAATTTAGGTTGCATGGAAAACCAGTAGTTTAGTTTAGAAATGACTTCGTTTGTAACGTAGACTTCCTGGGATTTGTATATCTTGTCATTAATGATTTTAATGTGGTTCTATTACGCCGTGCTGAACAGGTCATCAGAGCGAGGAAGAAAGACACAGGAGTTATATATGCTTTCAAGATAATGGATACTATAAATTTATAATGAAAGAAAACAAGACAGCTTATGTGAAGATGGAGCGCATTAATTGTGATTGATCAGTTGAATCACCCTGGCATTGTGCAGCTATGTTTCACATTTCAAGATGCATTTTCTATATGTAAGCAGTTATGTGATTGGTTCTGTTAGTTTCGAGTCAAAAATTAATTTTCGCTTGTCTTGGGTGACTCCTAACATTATGTATGCCACTTATTCAACGTTTAATTGTTATCATGTCCTCGTGAAGACATGGGACTTGAATCATGCGAAGGTGGAGAGCTTTTCAATCAAATAACCAGGGTATGTGAAATCTTCTTAAGTGAGTCAAGTAGCAGCAGATAATATTTAATAATGACAAGTCGCTTGCAAAGGTTTTGTGATACCAACAACATTTTTACTATGTAAAACAACTCAGTGGATCATCATTTGGTTGAGTGTGAGTAAAAAGGATCTTATTTCAGCATTGTGTGGTTCCTGATGGTCTTTTTTTTTCTTTCTATACTTGACATCCGTTGTTAGCGACTGTTAGCGACAGCCGACAATGTGCTTGCAGAAAGGTCATTTGTCAGAAGATGATGCTCGTTTCTATGCTGCAGAGGTTGTAGATACACTCGTATGCTGCAGCCAGAAAATTTGCTTCTCACTTCTGAAGGTCATATAAAGATAGCTGATTTTGGGAGCGTGAAGCCTATGGAGGATAGCCACGTCACAGTTGCAGCATCGGGTATGATTATATGACTAGATCATGAGTACGTACGTACATGATGCACATGATAGAGACATCAAAATGCTTACTTTATTTCTTCTCTTTACCAGATGATAAAGCGTGCACTTTTGTTGGAACAGCTGCATATGTTCCTCCCGAAGTCCTTAATTCATCTCCTGCAACTTTTGGGTACTAAAATACCAAGCTACCTTTTGTTTCATTAGGCTTGGAAACTTTAAATTAATATGTTGCGCGTGAATAGGCATTCATTTAGTAGGAAATTGACGAAAGTCTGTTTTGATATTTCTAATTCAAATAACATGCTTACGGAAATTATCCAACAGCAATGATCCGTGGGCTCTTGGATGTACCCTGTACCAGATGCTCTCTGGAACACCTCCCTTTAATGATGCAAGTGAATGGCTTATTTTCCAAAGAATCATAGCAAGAGATCTTAGATTTCCGAATTATTTTTCAGATGAAGCGAAAAACCTTATTGATCGGTTTATTGGTAAGATACAACTATTTATCATTTACAACAAGGTCCTGGTTTGACTGTTTCCTTCAAACAACAGTAAAAATTAGACGGAAAATGTGTGTTTGATCCTCGTCTCATATATTTTAGTTGCAGAGTCTTTTATTATGTTACATGTTTTGATTTTAGATACAGAAAATTGGTCCACGATTTTTTCATCTATGTATAGAATTTTATGATAAACTTTGGACTTTACATTCAATTTAGGATAGAGATCCCATCAGAAGACCAGGCGCTGGACCGGATGGTTATGACTTATGATACGCTCAAGAATCATCCTTTCTTTAATGGTATAAATTGGAAAAAGTTGAGGAGCCAAGTCCCTCCAAAACTAGCTCTGGGTCCAAAAGCTGAGATGGGCAACTCCTTAAACTATAGGAGTAGTTCACTTCGACAACCTGATGGGACTGGCAGCCCTAGTGCTTCAGCTGGTCGTGTAAGACAGCAAGGGGAGAGTAATAAACAATAATAGAGAGGCTTTATTGTTTATTGCTCTCATGCAGCAATTGAGCAAAAAAAAGAGCAAAAATCAATGCTTGATAGGTGAGCAATAATGAAGAGGGTGTGCGATAGGAAAGCAATAAATGGGGCCTATATATATTTATGAAGAAAAACAAAAGGAAATAACAATGTTGGTTTTGAAAGAACTAAAAATCAGAAATGTCATAAAATGAAGGGAAAAGTATAAAAGGGTGGTATGAACTACCACCTACCACCCTTTTACAAACTCTTGTCAGGACTATTTAAATTTCCAAAAAACATTCAAATGTTATGTTTTGGACTAGATTGCAAATATCATTTATACAATATATACCAAAATCAAGAAAACTTTGTATAACTTTTGTATTTGGTTTAATTTAAATATATATTTTTGTTCAAAGTGTTTTGTTCGATCTAATGATAAATTCTATAAACCAATATATTTTTAAATTGTTAAAATTTATACAATAAATTGCTAATTTTACCTTAATTTATAACCATTTATCATGTACAATATTTTGACATCTATCATTTATTATTATGTGATAGATGTCGATCCATGGTATGTACAATATTTTGACCTCTTTGTAAAACTTTTGTTATTATATATTTTTTACGCAATTTTATTATTCTACATGTTTACATCTCATCATACAATTAAGTCATTTGATTCGGTTGTAGGAACAAACAATTAAGTCATTTTAACATTTATCTTAAAATTTTAGATCGAAAGGTTTATGGTATAAATTTTAGCAATTTAAAAGATATATTTATTTTGAGAATTTATCATTACATCGAACCAAAAACTTTGAACACAAATATATATGAATTAAACCAAAATCGAAAGTTGTACAAAGGTTTTTTTTGATTTTGGTGTGTATTGTATAAACAATATTTGCAATCTAGCCCAAAACCTAACATTTGACTGTCTTTTGAAAATTTCAATAGTCCTGACAAGAGTTTGTAAAAAGGTGGTAGTTCATACCACTCTTTTGTACTTTTCCCTAAAATGAATGTTAGATGGACAAAACAAAAAAATAAAAAAATAAAAAAATCAGAAAAATTAAAGAATCTTGGGACAAAACAAAAAAAAAAGAAATAATAGAAGTGATAATTTTGGATAATTGAATGGTTATGAGTATAGCTTTTCGCTCTTTGCTCTCTTGCTGCGTTAAAATATATAGAGCAAAGAGCCATTTTTGCTCATTGCTTTTAGCTCTGCTTAGTGCTTACTACATGACTTTTATGAGAAAATCCTATTTTTGCTTATTGCTCATTGCTCCCTTACTGCGGATGGCCTAAAGCGACATGCTTCAATTGATTCTTTCGACTCCAAATGGAAATGGTAAATTAAGTCAGTCAGAACTAGAGTGTTAAGCTTTGTCATTGAAAATGCATTTTTATAAAATACATCATTATCAAAAGAGCCTGCCGTAATTAAATACATATAGTTTTTGGCATGTGTATGCATAAGCTGGAGCATTAGTACCTATCGAACGTAAATAAACATTTCAAACACTGGTCTATGTAAAATATGTTCACTGTTCTGAAATGCACAGGCAACAATTTCTTGAACCTGGCGAGTCTGTTCTCATGATTTCTATGGTGAAGAAACTGCATGCACCAGCAAGAAGGTGCAGCTGATTCTCACAGATAAGCCAAAGTTGATGTGGACCTGACAAAGCTGATGTTGAGATGAAGAGTATTACATGGTCAGATAATCCGAGTGATCTTAATGTGCAAGTAACCAGTCCTACACATTTCAAGATCTGCACAGTAAGTTACTTTTCTAAACTTATTTCACAAGTGAATTTATCACGGCCCGGCGTATATGTTTTGTATCTTTGTTGTAGACTCTGATCATCTTCTCTTAATTAGTGAAAAAAATTAATGAAACATAGTGTGACAGTGGGATTTACATACTGTCTTAATGTGCAGCCAAAGAAAGTAATGTCATTCGAAGATGCAAAACAGAGCAGAAAGCCATTGAAGATCTCCAAAACCAATGTATCTGGAGTCCGGAACTCGGTTGATCTTCAGGCAACGCTTTCAATGTCGGAGTATTGCTTGAAATGCAATGAATTCAATCCACACCCCTATTCAACATCGTAATTACAAAGTGAAACCATACCTGTAGTTTTAGTCTATGTAGCTGTCAAATATTGGATAGGAGCTAGCTTTACGCTATTTCTTTTTCTTCCTGTTAATTAAGCTGAGTGCACTAACCTGTACAGTACATCCAATCTTGCTCCCAGAACCTGAGGACTAACAAATTTGCTGGTGATTGGATTGACTTCAATGACTTGGTGGATGCTTAGTTGTAAACAGTGAATGCATTCTTGTAGAGTTGGACCGTTTGTTACTAACTTTTACTTCATGAGGACAATTCAGATACTGGTAGGCATGCTCAAACACTACACAGCTTGGAAAACATGCCAAGTATATGTGTCTATCTAATGAAATGCATTGCTTGCAGATGCTCTGTATGAAGAATTCTACTTACAGTAGTATTTATGTGTGCTAGTTGTCACGCCCGGCTCACCTGGCCGAGGCGCCCGAGGCTTGTCCCTTGCGCCCGAGGCTTCTCCCTGGTGTCCGAGGTTTCTCTTTCGCGCCCGAGGTTTCTTCCGCCAACTCAAGTCTTCTTGGTTGGCTGACTTGGCCATTTTCGACCAATAAGAAGAGGAGGTTTAGCCTTGGGTCAAGAAGCTTCCATTGGACACATGGAGCTTCGAGGTGTAACTTGGGCAAATATCCCACCGATGGCTTTGCTTCCTAGCCAACCAAGTGTGGCGGTTTACTTGGATAAATATCCCATAGCCGGCAGCCAATCAATGCCCACCAAGTGTGGCGGTTTAGGGGTAAATATCCTAGCCAAATGTGTATAAGTAGTGGGAGACCCTTCCCAAACTTAGGCATCGAGCCATCTACACACTTGTAATCTCTCCTCAATTGCAATACAAGCTTTCGTCCCAAAAGCCTTGTCATTTTGCCTTTGTTCCGCACGAGAGATCTCATTGTGAGGCTGACTTAGCACGAGACGCTAAGGCCGCACGGGGCTTATCGAGTAACCAAAGATTAAGCCCGTGACATAGTGCTAGTAGCATTTACACATGGACATTGGTGATGTTTTCACAGAAAATTAAAGCGATATGACTAATATCAAGTTGCCTCTAAATTATGTTGTGTAATTGTAGGCTGAAGCCATTTACTTCTACTCAAAAGGTGATATGGCTAGAGTAGTACTCAAGAAAGATAAGGAGGATACTTCCATTAGGTCACATGCATTGGTATCTAGCTTCGTCTTTGTATCCTGATTACTGTCTTCTGACCTACTGAATAGGTCTCATTATTGGCAATGAAGGAAGTAGTTCTAGGCAAGTTGTTTTGTAGTATATCAACTTAAAGGAGAACACATTTTACACTGTCATCGTTAACTCTGTTTACCTCTTACAGGTTCAATTTTTTTTTTTTATATTTATTATAAAAGCTAGCCCTGCAAATGCATCAGAGTGCTCCAGATTTAGTTACTGTTCATCTCTGACCCTGAAAGAGTGTAAACACTAAATACAACAACCCACACTGCAACCGTAAAATCAGGTATTAGCTAGAACTAGAATGATCTGTCTCCTTTGAATTAACTCCAATCACACAATTCTACTCCGTAACTTGGTAGTTATTAGTTCCATTTGCTGATCAGCAACTGCGTTTCTTCACCAGTCTGATGATCTCCAACCGCATCCACTAATTTCTCCTTGCCTAAACACGCCAAGTTCCTGCTATACAATACCCCCACGGATCTTGACTTGTTAAGTGATCTCATCTTCACTTGTCTTTTCTCTATCTCATACACAGACCCAATTGACCTCGACCTTGACATTATTCCCTCATGACGTGTACCATTGCCATTGGACGTCGACTCCAATCTTATTCTGTTACTGCCAGTAGCATTTATGATCATATGATCCTTGACCACCACCGTCGTCGTCTCTGCTTCTTCCCATTGGTTATTATCAATAATGTCAGAAACCACGAGCTGCCTGCCACTGCCAGTCTCTTGTTTTCTCACGCACCTCGTGAAATTACTCCATGGCGATGATGATGCTCTCACTCTCTTCCTTATCTCCTTCAACCACTTAACCACCTCCCTTATCTCCGGTCTCCTCTTGCCATCCATCGCCACGCAATGCGAAGCCAACACCGCCAGTTCCCCAGTGATGGACGTATCTGCTGGAGGACCAATCCTCCGATCACATATTGCTGCGAATTCGCCTTTCTTTATAATCGGAATGGCCCAGTCAATGATTGACGGAGGGCTGTAGTTTACATCTATCGCATTCCTGCCACTCATCATTTCCAGTAATAATATCCCAAAGCTGAAAACGTCGCTTTTCGTGCTTAAATCACCCGGTACGAGATAACTGGGGTCTAAGTACCCCAGCGTCCCGGCCGGGGGAGTCCGCTTCACGCTCTCATCCTCCACATCTCCTCTAACAGCCAGACCAAAGTCCCCTACTCTTGCACTCATCTTCCTGTCAAGCAACACATTTGACGATTTGACGTCACGGTGAATAACAGGCGGATTAGCAGAGTGGAGGCAATCTAACGCCATAGCGATTTCCAAAGCCAGCCTCACTCGTTTCCTCCACCCGATCAGCGGTTTCTTGCTGGTATGCAGCAGATCGTATAAAGTTCCATTCGGCATGTACTCCACCACGATCAGCTTTTCTCCGGCAGAACCAACGCCAAATCCTATTAAATTAACCAGCCCCGGGTTCCTGACCCTTGACAAAATCTCCATCTCATTTTCAGCTGGACTGGTGCGGTGGTCGAGTTTGTAGCCTTTGGTGATCTTTACTGCAGCTGTAAGTTTCCCGCCGCGGAGAACGGCTCTGTAAACTCTCCCATGGCTTCCTTTTCCCAAAAACATCTCTGTGGAGAAATTATTGGTTGCTATCTGCAGCTCTGAATAAGAAAATTCTGTGATCTGCTCCTGGTCGTGGACCTTGCTAGAAGAATGTTTCGACGGCTTAATCGTCTTCTTGTGTGTGAGAGAATTGCATATGGATATGGCAGAGTCGGCATTGCAAGACAAGTATCCCATAGTTTGATGGAGGAATAGAATGATGAGAAATAAGTTGAGATGCGAAAGAGAGACATTTTAGTAGTAGTGTGTTCAGAAAAAGATGGAAAGAGGGTAGGAATAAAGCTTTGAAGTGGTCTAAAGTACTTCTCCATGCACACAATTAGAATTACAGTTACAGCTAGGAGTAAAAGGCAGCTCAGTGGAGCGCCTCTCCCCTGCCCACGTCGCAGGCGTGAGTTCGAAACTCCTCTAACCCACTAACTACTAATTGTTGTAACCCCCATCAAAAAAAAAAGAATTACAGTTACAGCTCTATACTAATTAGTAATGAGAGATATTACCTTTTTTTTTTTTTTAGTTCACCCAATCATTTTCAAAACTATGCAGTTTTGACCTAAAACTAGTTTCTTCTTATGTAACGCCAAAAACACTTTTTTGACAGGACTTTGGTGCATTTTTATGAAGTGATTAGCGGAGAACATTAATCAAATCCATCTTTTAGCAAGTAAAATCAAAGGAAGCCGAAAGCTGATAACTGACTAGTTGAAGATAGGTAATTTTGAAAGAGCTTGGGTGGGTGAATCAAAGGCACGGGGGGTCAGACATGATTATTGTTTATCCAGCATAAGTTTATATTAGTGTAGACTCGGCATCTTTTTCTTTGTGGTATGACTTTTGAGGAGTGCTAGCAGCTAATGACACAAAAAAGAAACCAATCTTGTTTTCAAAATTCAAATCAACTAATGTGAAGAAGATAAAAAGTCTAAAGATTAGATAATAAAGCTTATGACACTTTTGAGTAGTAGTGGTATGCATTACTGTTTAGTCAGCTTCATCTACCCCTTAAGAAGACCAATCCACGTTTTCAATTTCAGTTGAGAATATTTCTAGTGTACAGCTAAAATGGGGCATCCTCAGGAGTCCAATATTTTCTACATTGCTAGTGTTCGGCCACCATACCTCTATTTTAGGTGTTGTTTAACAAGAAGCAACCTTTTTCTCACCTTGGCTTGTCTCTCTGTGTTTGTGAGTCACTTCGGTTTGGGAAGGACTAGAGGTTGCAAATAATTGGGCAAGTGAGAAAAATGCCAATCACAGATAACAAACTTCTTGTAGCTAATCTCAAAACAGTTAACGTGGATAGAGATGGGGTAGGAGCCTTAACCGAACTTCCTACAACCATTAGATGTTGGAAAAATTGTGTTTAGAATGTGTGAAGAAAATGGAGATGCGCCCAAATTTGAGACCCAATTTGAGTGTGAAGAACACATCAAAATAAATTGATAAAAATTGGATTAAATACCTTACAATAAGCGGTATGAAATCATTATAAACTTGCTGGGCAAGTTTCTGGACCACTATATAATAAGGGTCTGCACTTCACTTAGAAACACAGAGAAAAACGTAAACAGCTCTCCTCCTCTTTCGTAGTAGTCAGTCAGTCGGTGTTGATAGCCAAAGATACAGAAAGGTTCGATCGGCAAAGTTTAGTGCTAAGACTGTTGCCGTGGATCGTTTTATCCTGGGAAGCATACTGCCAGAGAGACCCAAAGCACAGTAGGGCGGCAATCTTGCTTTAAGGACAGCGTCCAACGTGACTCGATCCTTCATTCGGTTTGCAATTGTTACAATTCAATTCATAATTTTTTATGTTATGCAGTTAAATTGAATCTGTACTACCACTGTTGAATTTATTTGAATAGCAGGGGTGCATATCTATTTATTTAGTAATTTCATCGATATCTGTCTGTTATATCTGTACTGTGTACCCAACATTAGAAACTCAGAAAAATATGAGAGTAGATCCCCAATGTTCTTTGGTTATCTTCTTCTGTATTGTGTATGTGTATTCCTCTATTGTACCATGTGTCTATGTTCCCGTGCGCTTTATGTTGCTTGTTGATTACGTACACGAAGGAACTCGTTTCATAGATGACTCGTTGCAATAGGTCATAGGTCATTGCCGTTTCAGATATATATAAAATAAAACAAGAAAAACTATAGGGTGTGGCTGATACTTAGAAACCGTCTTTTAGATTAGGATATAGTAATATCGTTGAGGAAAAGAATCAGATACAAAGTTGATATTTTGATACAAAATACAAACTAATCATAGCCTTTGATCTTGTGATTGAATAAATGCGATTAAATCTTGATTTTTTGAGTTTTTTGTGTGTGTGACGAATTATAAAATAAACCTGACAAATTATGTCGTCTTTTTATTTTTCGCTACTCTTTTCTGCCTGTTTTTGAACAGCAACTTTGAAAATAGCTGCTGCTCAAAATCAGGAAAACTAGAGCAATAGGCTGCTCCATTATGCACCGGTGCATATGCCCAGAGGTTGGCATTGGTTGATGCGATTATTAAGCAGCTACGGATTGGCTGCCCTAGGAGCCTGAAACTGCCCGTCTTCAAGATAAAAAGAGTGCCTTGCAAAAAGCATGTAAGAGAAAGGAGGCAGCACACAACAGAAACAGATGTAATACAAAACACGCAAAACTTGGATCAATAAGGTTTACATTGCAAATCCTGATCTTACAACGTTGCACAGTAAATCACACCAATAAGAACAGCAGCATCCATCAAAATCACTACCCTGCATGATTTTTGAACAACGATGCTCATACAGATTCAGTCAAGATCAGCTAGCGTGCATGAATCATGAGTGACAGCTAAATGCAGACACTGGGTAGTGGGAATTTAGTGAAAGTGGAAGGAGGGGGAGGCCAGCCTTTTTTTTTTACGACAGTCATGTATATTTCCATCAAACAAAAGCAAGCCAGAAAAGGATCCAACAAAGAGGAAAGAAATTGAAATAAAGGGAAATAAAGTGAGAAGGGGTCATAGGCACACCAGATAAAGCTTTTAGTGGCGCTAGCACTCCACATATGTCCCTAGGTTCAGTGCTGGTGTGGTACTCAAATGCAGCTAACCCCACAACCCAGGTGCAGAGTGATGACCCTTTAATAAAACACAAGCCATAGCTTTCTCTCAGTAATGAGTCTCACCACAACCTTTCCCCTTTTAAAAAACTTTCTTTTCCTATCATCTCTTGTGCCCGCACAAGTGTGCACAAACAAGGGTACTGTTTGACATCTCAATCATTGCACGAAGCATTCCCTCTTTAGCACTACTCGGAAGTTCGCGTCCACTCATGATTCAAAACTCCTTAAATTGACTTCCCAGATAGAATGACACTTATTTTGAACATAGCCTAATGAGCAGGAAAATCAAACTACTGATAATTATGTTGACGGCACTGAGAGGATGCAATGTAACTTATGGAGGAGTCATGTCGAGCGTATCTGCTCCAAAACTCACATTGCCTTCTTACGGTGTCTCAACTTATTATGCACAACTTGACCTGAAACTCGAAATTAAAATCCAAACACTTGTAGGGGCTGATATAGGATGTTCAATGACAGACTTACATCGAGTCCAATCCTAATGATTTGGCTTTCAGCTTCAGGGACATTAAGAAATTGATGGCTTCATCAATGACTTCAATAGTAGTCGCACCCTTTCCGTTTGGTATCATGGTCTGCAGTGTACTGACCGTCTCTCGGACCAAGTCTTTCCTGGATCGCTTCTTGTCACACAGCGAAATGATTCTTCCTGAATCACATACGTTTCCACTCCCACAATGGGATTCTGTGTCATCATCAAAACCAAATGTACCATGATTCAGGGTGATGCGGCCTTCTGTTAGGTCCGCTCCCTTCCCTCCATGAGATAGTTTTTGCCTTTTAGTATGCTCTTCATCAGAACTAGCTACCTCTTCTCCAAATCCAGCAAACTCATATTGTTTTTCATGACCACTCAATGTGCTAGGGGAACGACCTGTGCTGGTTACTTCATCATAATCACAATCTGTATCACCATCAGAATACATCAACGCATCGAGTTCTTCGGTATCTTCATGCATCTCACTCTGGATATAATTTCCATGGTCTTCTTCAAACTCGTTTATGTCAATGAAATTGTCCATTAAAAGTGTGTCTGAATTTCCCATCACATGCGGATCCTCTTGATGTGGTTGAAAGATAGATGCCTCTGCTTGCTTTTCTTTCCAATGAGAGAGACAATGCACTGGAGGGGAACCAATTCCTGAACAAAATATCATGGTTGTTTTATCGCCCATCTGATCGAAAACAAGGAATTGCTTTTGAGGAAACTGTGGACCTGCATTATGATTCTCATCCTTCTTAGTAGTTATTTGTGGCTCTACGGGTAAGTGTTCCTTCAGAACAGAGTTTGAAGGAAGAAACATTGCTTGTCTGAAAGTTGGCAAACAATAAAACCAACCGTGTGGTTCAGGATGGTTGAAACGTAGCTGAGGAGGCTCGTCCAATAAGGATAGTGAGAAGCTCTTGTTGGTGGCGACTGTGTCATGCCAAGGATCCATATAAGAAGAGAAGTGCTTGTGCAACCCCAAGTATTGCCGACTCTGAGTGCCAGTGTTATTCAAATCAGGGGTTTGAGTTTGACCATCAATATGCTGTTGATGAGGCCAGGATCCGCAGTGCCCATCCATATTCTGAAAACAAGTACCTGAGCGCCACAAATAGCAAATCCAAGTCAGTTCCAGTGAGCAGGACATCCAAGAGAATTACAATCATAAAAACATAAAAATTGAAGTCAACTAACCTGGAGAAATACAATGTCCTAGGCTAAACTTGTGAACTCTTGAGTCTCTTGCACAACCCAAAGAAAATCTAAATCTCCAACTAAAGATTAATATCCAATGCAGGGAAAAAAATCTACGTTACAGGCTTCAACAACTGACGAAAGTATTCAGCCTGAAAATGATAAACATTCACATATTAGCTCATTATTATGAGAAAATGTTATTCCTGCAGCATGAAGTAATATGAATATTTCATCAATTACAATATTTAAGCGTAGCATCAACATTAACATTTGATACTGCATTGACAGCGGGCGCAAATTAACCATGAATGATCCAAATCACAAACCTGACAATCTTGAAGAGGTTGGAAGCAAGCGATTACTCTAACAATTATGGTGGCACTCCCGGCAGTTCCATTCTCATGCTTCAAGGCCCGAAATCTTGTTTGGCACACCATAACTACTGAACAAGCACCTAAAATTCCAAAGATTTCCAGTACCACACTTGACAACTTCAATGAACAGAAACCCCCAGATGCCAAAGAGATTTCTGAATAGACACACGATGACACAAGACTTGAATGACCTGGCTTATTTCAAGGACTGACAACCCACTATGAGACTACTACTACTGGCTTTGGGAATGAAGATTTGTCGAGGATTGAATTGAACTAACAGTTGACTAGGAAGGAACTGGTTGCCAAATGACTAGTTCAGTTAATCAACAGGTGAAAGCGGTGTGGATCTTAAAGTCACCCAAATTCAGCTAATCATGCGGGTGAAACGAGGGAAAACAAAGAAATTAGACCCCATGGAAAGTAAATAGAAGACACCGGCAGAGGAAAAATTGTTAGAAAACTGAGGAAGACCACCACTCCAAATTTGGAAGGATAGCTACAGAATAACTCTACAGTACAGGTTCAACAAATTGACTTTGCGATAAACGTCTACAGAAAACCTCAACAACGACCGCATGCTGTTTCTCCTCCCAATTTGAACTCCACTACTGTCCGCCCAAATCCTGCAAATAAAAACCCTAATCAGATCAAAAGTCAGGAAAATATAATCCACAGGTTTCAAATCCTAAATTATCAAATACATAGATCTGCAAGCCACAGTCATCAAATTAGGTCGAATTACGGAGAAAATTCACAGCAAAAAATCATTTTCGCTCCTTAGTTCAGAAATCAGATAATTGCAGAAGCACCAAAATTTTTTGAAAAGAAAAAGTGTCGTTAGGATGCAAACCTGGAAGTGCAGGAACGAGTGATGCACTGTTATTTTGGGAGAGGCAGCAGAAGGACGATACGAGGGATCAGACTTCAGAGGAAGAGGAAAAGCGAGCGAAAGCAGAGACAGTGAGATGAGAGATGAGTAGATGAGTAGATGAGTAGATGAGAGAGAGAGAGAGAGAGTGTGTAAATAAGATTGTGTTGTTGAGTCGTTACGAGAAGGATGATGAGAGGGAATCATTTCGAATGGACGAAACTGCCCCTAAAGGGGTATACACGCCACACGCTTGGAGCGGCACGTTTGGCGAAGCAGAGTGAAATCAGCGTCGTGACTCGTGGTTATGGCGCATGATAAAAAGGCGAGGAGAGCGATGCGCGCATGACTCTGTTGGGGGCTTCTTCACAGAATCGTCATTGTCAACGTCTCCCCATTATTTTACTTGTTGATTGAGTTGGTAGAACATTTGATTTGATGTTACAAGGTTAAGGGTTTAAATTCTACCGTGTCATTTTTTTTTCATAATTTTATGAATTTTCTTAATCACACCTATAGTGTGGATATTTCCTCCATCATTCGCGGATGTTTTCATCATTCTCTTCCTCGTCCCTTTGTGGACGCTTACAGATGTTATTCAGGTCTATCCTTTCGTGAAGGCGTGCTTGGACAACGTTAATGTAATTCCATAGATGTGTGTCTAATCGTAAGTTTTCAAAGTTAAAAGGTGCATAGATGGTTCATCGAGTGATTCAAGGTTTAAAATTCGGATGATGCCCTTTGCGTGGCTGTGCTTCGAATGCTCTAGAAATATATATGTACTCGATATGTATAAAATGTATTCCTTGATATGTTTAATATAAACCCACCCTAATAAAATGTCTCGTCGTTTTGATGATGTGTTCTTCCTCCCTCGTGAAGGCCTTCCTCTTCACGCCTCGCGCGTGATGTGTTCTTACTCCATCGTGGAGGCGCTATTCAGTGGTGGCCAAGTGGCCTGAGATCCAAGTGTCAAAGATGTACCGATGATTTGGGTGGATGTGTGCGGATTCATGGTAAAGGTGACGAACGTGGCATGCGCTTCAGAAGTGTAGAGATGTACGAGATGCTTGCGGATCCGATCAAAATGTCTTGCTAAGAGCTCCGGAGATCAATATATCACTACTACAGACAAGACTTTATGCAACGGTTCAAATTTATCATTATGCAACGGTTATAGTTTAGGTAACGATTTTTAGGCAAACCGTTGCATAAGGCGTACTTTATGTCACGGTTTAACAGAACCGTTGCATAAAGTGAACCTTATGCAACGGTTGCTTAAGAACCTTATATATATAATAGATAATAAAAGTTCATATGCATTGTAATGTTCTTAGTTGTTGTACACCCACTATCAAAAAAAAAAAATTAAATCTAGATCTAATAATCCCATTTTGAAGTGTTTGACAAGGCTATCTAATTATTCTATTTTATCTGCTGAACGTCTGAACTCGATATTAAGTAATCTTACATAATCTACATAATACGAATAAAGAGGTCTGGGTTGCATCTGCTATGATTGTATTTTTTTTTTATAAGTGCTGATGATTGTATTTGAAAGTGTGATTTTGTGAATTTTTTTTTCTTCAGTATATTCAAACTTTAAAATTGAGTGCCCTTTCTATTCAATCTCCAAATTTGTTTCCCAATTTATTCAAATTTTCCAAGCGTTGTTGAGGACGACGACTTATGTTTAAACGGCTCTTGGGAACAACGCTTTAAGCCTCGTGATATTTTAAACTAAAACATCGTCCTTAGCAACGCCTCACCTCACAATAACCCATATCCATTGTTGAAATCCTCCACCCACCCGCGCTCGCCGTTCGACTTTTGTTCCTCCGACATAACCACATAACATAGACCAATAATTCAGTAGACCCGTCGAACATAAGCCTTGATTGTTCTGCCCGCACCCGAAGTAAAACTCGTCAACGAATCGTTGCCGATGCCGATCTTCTCTATAACCAAAAACCTTACTGAGAACGATTGGTTGCCGTATTGGATTTCATACAGGCAGGTGGAGAAACAGCCGCGGAAGACGCCTGGAATGGCGTTATAGTTTCTGGGCGACTCGACAGGGGTCGAATATCAGGTTATTATGAACTAAGACACTCTTAACAACGACGCCTTAGTTTAACATGTCACATCAACTGCTAATTTAACATTGTTTTAACCTAAAACGAGATGAGGCACAAAGCGCTGTTTCCCGGAGCGGACGCCGTCCTCAACAGCGGCTTAGAAAATATGAATAAATTTAAAAATAACGTAGGAACTCAAATTTAGAATTTGAATATATTCTGAAAATTTTCTGATTTTGTAATCTTAAATTTGAACCTAGGTGGTAATGATTCTGACGCCTTAGGTCAAAATCCGCTTGGTAATCACTATGTATGGTCCATCTATTTAGGCTATTTTGTCATCATTTTTGTTTATTGAAACCTTGGCGCCACTGCAATCATAAATTAACTCCCAATGCCATTATTTAAAATAATTTTAATTTCTGGGAGTGAAGATGGCCATCTTGGAGACTGACTCCTTGGAGGTCCTCAGAGTGGTTTCTTCTGGGTCTGGTTTGGTGGAATGGTGCGACACTTGGCTGGAGGGTCCGATTAAGTCGGAGTCCGGGGTGGAAGGTGCGAGCTTGTTGCAGAGAGGCCAACAGAATTGCAGATTGGCTGGCTTGCAAGGCGAAGTCACAGAAGTGGTATTGGAACAACTTAAATGCCATTCCTGTGTTTTCTAGTAAGCTTGTGTAACTCATGTGTGAGTCCTGTTTTGTTAGTGTTTGGTCTGCGTTGGTCGTCTTGTTATTCCTTGAGTTTCCTATTAAAAAAAAAAAATTTAATTTCTTGGTTTAAAATGTCAACTTCGAGACGATAAATTTACACAAAAGTAATTAAAATTAAAATTTTGATGTGAATTTAACTTTTTGTAAATTTGCAATATAATCTGGACAAAGCATTTGATAAGTCAATAAATTATGGCGCGCGAACACACTTCGTTCTCTTGCACTGTTTTGGTAATTTAAAACAAAACAATCAATTATCGGACGAACTTCCTTAAACGTTGAAATTCGTTGCATATAAATATTCTCCAAATCACACATTCACCAACACCTTCCTTTTTTTCTCACCACGTTTTCACTTCCGATCTGAAGTTTGTTTACTGTGTGGCGCGAATCAAGCAAAGACACTGCAGAGTTGCTTGTTAAATCTCGCAATGGCGGATGATTTTGGTGAGAGCCAGCGATTCCAGTCGTTTCGATTTCCAGCTGCTATCGTGGAGAGTGATGATAATGATAGCGTCAGGCTCACTCCTGAGTATTCACCTCAGGATGACATCATTGAGGATGCCTACGAAGCAGCAGCACAGCGTTATTGTACTGGAGATGATGGAGAGGGCTTGATCAACAATGTCAGGGTTGATTCTTTTGGGGAGACTTGGGTAGGAGGTGGTGCTGAGAGGATTGATGGAGCCAGCGGTCGCTTAGAGGTTCAGCAGCAGCACAGCGATGGTGATTTTGGGAGAGGGAGTCGTCGATTTCGAGCAACTCCTCCTTTTAGGCACAAAAAGGCTACCACTGAGGTTTTGCGTCTCCCTCTCTTTTTTTTTTAAATGGATAAGGATTGGACAATCCAGACTCATACCATAATTATGAAATTGTTAGAGATTCATATTTGTGTCTCTTTATATTTCCGTACTGTATATTTGCCTGGTACAGTGGTTTGGCATTTTTTTTTCTCAACTTTCTGTGTCCTGAAATTAGCAAATTATGTATTACAAAGTGAGCAAGCTGAAGTGAGGAGTGATTGAATGTTTACCAGGATTTGCGTGGTAGGTTTCGAAAAGAAGAAGATTGCCCAAGGACGCCAACTTTTCATGCCAGGTATATATGTTTGAGATCAGACTGATTTTTTGTGACTTTTCTTATGGATTTCTGATTAAATTTTGAGCTGTGAATGTGATGGCAGCACACTTGGGATATGGCATGCTTTTGTATCTTATGATGCCTGTTTCAGACTCTGCCTCAATGCTTGGTCAAGAGGTTGCTCAGAAGCTCCGATATTTTTGGAGAATGAATGTGCTCTCCTACGAAACGCATTCGGGTAAGTAAGGCAGTGAAGGCTTAACTTTCACTCCCTTTTAAACAATTTTAACTTGTTTGTAACATCCTCAACCCGCAGGTTGCAGAAAGTTCTGCTACAACCAGAAGAGGAACTATTGACAAACCATTCCCCAGCACTTTCCCAAGAGATGGGATCTGCGTCAACGCCCAGAAGAACTGCTGCGAAAATTCGTGTCCAAGGTCAGTAAAATATAATGCTTGCAGTCACTAATCAATAACCTAACTTATTTAGCTGTCAAGCATTTTAATTTATTCTTCGCAGTTCGCAAAGTGAAAGTTATTCCAGACACACCTGTTAACCTTGGCCCGTGCTCAATTAAGGCTTTCGCAGCACGAGTGAGATCTACTTGCCATCAACTTTGTGATATGCATTCAGCATTCTCTTCAGTAGGGAAATCTTCCAGTGAGGCTCATTTCGCTCCTCGAGCTTCTGATGCTGATTCTTCATCAAGTCTCAGCTCTGAATACATAAAATCGCCGATCAAATACATAAAGCATATGCTGAAGTTCAGGAGATCTCATGGTTCAGGAAACAAGGTAACGCCAAATGCAGAAGTGCAAGGTATGTAAAAATATCTTATTCAATCACCAATTTTGTATTAAGTTCAGTCCTGATTTTGTGAAACTAATAAGAGTTTTGCGCCAGAAAACTATTCTTGTAAGCTAAGATTAAAAAGCTACCATGAAATGGACACAATCCTAGCGCATCCTTGGTCAAGCGAGTCGCTTATCTTGTATGTTTTCTCATTTCTTTCATACAAGCTTCTGCATTGATATCTTAAAAAAATTAACTCATCAGCAAAACAAATACAGCTACCCGGAGAGTCTGGCAGATGACCTCATAATTGAAGTGTTGGATTCCAAAGGCAAGACCTTCGGCTGCGTGCTAGCTCAACTAGCCATAATGTCTGAAGATTCGGTAAGATACATGTTATCAAAAAAGAGGAAAGTAAACATTGATCATGCTAGGCATTTTTCGTTTTCTAGTTTATTCTCGAGTGACTTTGAATAAATATGTACAACTTCTAGATTTACACATAGTAACTTGTTTCCTTGACAGGGTTTTCATCATGACGTGCCCGTGGGTGGCCACAGGCTCTCTTGGTACCCAATATACCGTGACTCTGATCATAAGCTAGTGGGAAGATTACAACTACATATAACTAGTACGAAACATGAGGATTACAATCATTTGAAGGTAAAGACCTGACACTAACTGTTTTGTACCGTAGGATCATTTACCTCTTGAACGTCTATATCCCTTAATCACTAAATTCAATTCATCGTACATTGTTTTACATTACGAATATTAGGCTGCTTTGACATTTGAAATATCTAAACCCCACGTCTTACTGTCCACTTTTCGATACTAGTGTGGCTCCGTTGCAGAAACATTAGCATATGATTTGGTAATTGAAACCGCTATGAAAGAGCAGCATTTCCACCAGAGAAAATTACTGCTCAATGAATCGTGGACCTGGTTACTCGGTGAATTTGCTTCTTACTATGGGGTTTCAGATTTATATACCAAACTGAGGTACTGTTTATTTCTGCTATAGCTTAAAAACTATGATGTACTATTCAGACAGTTCATAGTGACGAAAAATTTGCATTATTGAACAGATATGTTTTGTACATTATGGAAGTTGCGACTCCAACGGCCTACTGTCTCAGTTTGGTGTATGATTTACTGATGCCTGTGTATATTGAAGGCAAAAAACCTGGCAAGTTAAGTTGTCAAGAGGTCAGGATCAATAAGATGTTAACAGAATGGCTATGACTTCAAACTGTACTCCCTTCGTAACCTTTTCATGATCTTTGTGCTTCTCATTTCTACCTATTTTGCAGGCAAGGATGCTTAGAGAAATCGAAGGTCAACTTGAGCAAGTTCTAAGTGTAGTTTTTGGGAATTATAAGTCACTTGATGAGTCTTCCGTATCTGGAATCGTGGATTATGTACTGCCTGCATCCGGGCTTGCTGCCCCTGCAGTTGAACCTGCTGTGGAGCTGTACAAGCTTCTTCATGACATATCGTCTCCTGAGGCGCAAACTAGGTTATGCCAGTACTTCCAGGTTTGAAAATGGATATATTATTTAAAATTAATATCTCATCTTTCCATTTTAGTTGCTGTTGGTTCGAAACACGGAGAGTTTCATAAGCTGTCCATTTTTCAGGCTGCAGCTAGGAAGAGATCAAGAATGCACATGGCTGAGACAGATGAGTATGTGTCCAGTAGCGGCCAAGAAAATTTTGTTGACTCGGCCTGCAGCGATGCTGCTTATCAGAAAATGGAGACTCTTTGTTTAAACATCAAACATGAGATTCATACTGATATTGAGATCCAAAATCAGAATATAATTCCCAGGTATGTCTAAGATGAATCATGTGTTGAGAAAATTTTACCATTGGAATTCTTATGAAATAGAATAGTTGTACTCGGAGTCACTCTTTTGGTGTTTATCTCTTTTGTTTCTCAAGTAATCCAGCACACAATCTTAACCAAAATGATGTGATCTTTTATACTCCATGCTGTTTTAACCAGTCATAATAATCATATGTATTCAAATGTCCAGCTTTGTAGACCTTTCAAATCTATCTGCATCAATATATAGCACAGAGCTATGCAACATGTCCTCCTCCTGGGCCGTCGTCTCCTGTAGCAGAACTCGTAATTGCGACATCAGACCTCCAAAGGTACATGTCATACTGGGGAATCAGGTATACATCCTAGGCTGAACTCCAATTATACTTGTTTTTTCCTCTTCTGAAAATTTTTAATTTCATGTTGTTCACCTCACGACATTATTTTTCAGTGACATAAAAGGTGGAATTGATTCAAAGCAGCTGTTTCATCCCTACATTGTCTCCTGGATTCAAAATACGCGTCATTCTTTACTCGCATCTTGCAAGCTGGACAAGGTATGTACGATCTTTTAGCCTTGGCCAAGCTATGTAGATTTAATCAGCTACCCAAGAGTATCCTTCGTTTTGCAGGTGAAATGGGCAGGAGTCAAAACTCAACACGCAACTACGCCATTCCTTGATAAAATGTATAACCACCTGACAAAAACGCTGATGGAATTTGAAGTCATTATTTGCCGCTGGCCAGAATATATTTTTCCTCTTGAAAATGTAAGCGCATCCGAGTTTTTCATCATCAAAATGGTCTTAAATCTTTAATGTGCAGCTATCTTTTTGTAATTGGCATCTTGCTCGACCACGCAGGCAATTGCTGACATTGAGAAGGAAATCGTGGCTTCCTTGGAGATCCAGTACGCGGATAATATAGCACCTTTGACGGAAATCATATCCCCGAGGAGGAGAATCAGCCTTAAGTACATTCAGAAACTTTCTCAGAGATCAGTATGCTGTTTCACAGTCTCGGATGACGTAAGCAGCATTTTTTTATTTACTGACAGAGAAAACATGACTCCTTGCTTCATAATTTTATATTTTGCTTTAGTTAGGAATACTCATGAATTCATTGAAGAGGATGCTCGACGTGCTCCATCCTGACATAGAAGCTCAAATGAAGTTATGCGCTTCTCGCTTGCAAGACAATAATGGTAGCATGGCTCCCGGGGACCGTCTGAGTGAGATCACGGTGTTGCTACGCGCAAAATTTCGAGATTACACAAAAGCCATCGTGGAGCTACTGGCAAATAATGTGAGAGACTAACTGCATTGAATTTCTTATCTTTACAGAAACTTTCTGACAAATAGTTCATTTTCTCCTGTTGCAGATGAAGCTGCAGAGGACAACGAAGCTCAAAGCCATTCTTCAGGAGTCAAAGAATCATACAGAGAGTTCCGAGATAATTAGAAGAATGCAGCCACTGACAAACCTGTTAGACGAAACAATTTTGCATCTGAACAAAGTCTTTAAAACTCAAGTATTCATCCAAGTCTGCCGAGTTTTCTGGAACAGGATGGGACAGGTACTTGCTTAGAATCAGTCCACATACCTTCTCGTAAAATTTTCCATGTGTCAGATTCATCAAGTACAATCCAATGTGCAGGAGGTTCAAAGTTTCTTGGACACCAAGAAAGAGAGTGAATCATGGTACAAGGGTTCTCAAATAGTTACATCAGTAAGTACTCAAAGTTGTATACAAAAGTTCAATAAAAGTGAATTCCACACATGGCTTAACTGAATTTGGTTGTTTCAGGTACTGGATGATCTATTTGCATCCCAGATGCGACATTTACACACCGGTCCCATAGAGCTGAAATACTTGGAACCACCCCAAGCTGTTGTGGAGGTCCACAGCATGTTGTCAAAGTAAAACAAAGTGTACATCTGAAGCGAAAAGAGGATAGATGAGACGTGGATTCTAAGGAATCCACAATTGATGAAATTTCAGGGAGCTGTAGTCCAGTTTTGAAAATGTAAAGAGATTGTCACACTTCAGCTCAACAATCCCATATTGGTAGATTCTAAAATGTGTGCATTTACAATCTTTATAGACATGAACACTTAGACACAGAATAATTCAGTGAATTTTATAAGTATGCATTGAAATTTGCTTGGGAATATTTACATGGCTAAATTAAACTGAAAGAATGGCGAAGCATCACGCAACGTCCACACCCATATGTACATTGGAACTTAGTTTCCACATATGCCATGGCCAAGTTAGAGGAGCTTTGAAATGACATGACATGATGTCCAGAATGCTGCGGCAGCAGCCCTTAGTATGGCGGGATTTTGGTATATTCTGTATTGAGAAAACAGCAAGTGATATGTAAATTGTCAAGCGTTTAATGCAACATTAATATGTACAGTGTACACAAGGGAGTTAGCAAGCTCTAGGACATACCCTACGGCAGTTGCTCCCCAAGATGCGACGTCATATATAACTTTGCTTCCGGCCCATGCCTTCTGAAGCTTTCCTTTTTTCTTCTTCACCTTGAACGTCTTGCTCAAAGCTACAAATTTAGACACAGATTACAATATTGTTTCACCAATCTCACATGTTGCATGTTTCTCTGTTGATGAGCTTTTCAATAAAGGTTGTACTAAATCTCTTAGAAAAAAATAAATAACCTTGGAATGTAAAGAGCTTACCATCTTGGAGCTGATTTGGAGTTATGTCCTACAAAATATAAAAGAAATAAAATTATTGATCTAGTGTTAAATTGGCGCAATCCTAAAATGAAACTATTATCCATCAATATTCAGTGAACCCAATGAAAAAACCACATGTTAGACACATGCCGCTACTTATGTAAAGTTCTTGTATGCTTTTGTGAATGAGTTAATATTTAACCTAGTCATGATTCATTTCGCAAGCTACATCAGTTTTTATACATCCAATTTTCCTATTGCATATATTCTTGTGCAAAAAACATTTATCATTTTTCTCATACTTCATAACAATATCAGACAAACCATATTCACTGGACGGAACCGCCTACCAATAATCAATATATAACAACCCAACGACCCTAACCTAAATATAATTTCCCCCCGTTCTCACAAGGGGTACCAATAAGCAATAAGGCGTAAATAAGTACGTCATATGTGAGCAAAACAAATTTAATCATTTTTTATTATCTACTTTAACCTTACAGAAGCGGTTTGTTACATTGAGTATTATTTATCTATTCATGAATAACTAAGCATGAAAACTGATAAAAGAAGTTGTGAAAATAAGATCGGAAACTACCTTTGCCTCTTTGATAGACAGTAGATATGCTGTCATGAAGCAAGCAATCCCCTCCACTATATCTTCTTGCCCAACTACAACATATTCGTCAAGATTTCTATTCTCTAAATCATCATCCCATAGATCATTTTTACTAACCATATCCCAAGAACTGCAATCATCTGCTTCCATGGTGTCAATAAGATTTTATTAGTATCAAACTTAGCGTAAATAGATGGATTTCCCCCTATAACCACATTATACTCGAATCTCCATTAACTCAAAATGCAACTATAATGTGAGCCGGAACAATCGAATTGCCAGGAAGGATAAGTATAATGCCTACCAGTTAAATGTTCTGAAACTGACATTTTTGCAGTCTCCAGCTTCTCGAGGAAGTCAGGGCATTCGACTCTTGACCTGAGAAGATCACAAAGCTGCATAGAATTTCAACCACAGGGATATTACAATCATCTTCAAGATGACGATAATCTAAAGTTCAATTCATTAAGAAACCATGGCAACATTCCATCATAAGCAAAAAGCCAAGTTCGAGGAAACACAATCACTCGATAAACAATAATGAATAATGAAAACTCATCAAACACCTCAATCCAGAATTTAATTTCGATCAATGTTTTAAGTACTTATGAACTTGTCTGAACAATTGGAACAGATCACCTCAGCAATAAAAATTATGCAGAAGTTTAAATCAAATTCGAATCAACTTAAATCTAGTTCGAAGCATCCATAGTTCAACTTCATATCATACTTCTTACTTGGCATAGGAGCCTCACAGCTCAGCTCATCAGCATAAACAAAATAAGAAAATACCACAAAATCACAGCCTAATCAATATCAACAGATTTCAATCAATAAAACCAACCAAATCAAATCCTAAATCAAATCTATCCAACATACACACCTCATCAGCCTCTTTATCCACACAACCAGAAGACCCTTCTCCCCTCTCCGCTTCCTCCTCCTCCTCATCGTCATCATCGTCGTCGACACAAGGATCCTCACTCAGCGATTCAAGAGCTCTCTGACACTGCTCCAGCACCGCCTGCAGCGTCTTCCTCTTCACCTTCACCTGATCCTTCTCAGACTTCGGCTCATCATCCAATTTCACAACCGAGCTACCAGCTGTACCATCCATAACGAAAAAGTCCACCAGCAGATTCAGAGTCCGCCCCTAAAAAAAGACACCTTTTTTCTTCTCTCGGACAGACCCGGATGATCAGATGGGTCAAAAGAGCTTGCTTGGTGGGTCAATTGCGTGCCTGAATTGGAAAACTTTAGCTTCCGATTAGGGTTTCTGTGGCTGATTCCGTGAATTGGAATCTCTGAGAAAGAAAGAGGATATGCGTGGTAGTCGTCGTGTACCGTAAATATATCCCAACGAGGTCATCTAATCAACGCAACGCAACGAACAACTATTATTCAATTATTATTTTAATTATCTCTGAAGTCTAAACTCGCATATTATTATTTAGTAAATAATCATTTTAAAAATATATGATGATTGATGAATCACACATAATTTGTATTTTACTATGGGTTTTGTTTTTATGATGCCAAACAGGCTGCGCAAGGGCAGAAAGAAACTAAAGAAAATGGACAAAGTTAGATATCTAGGAATAGCGTCCAATTTGTGTTATATTACTTTTTCTGTTCTTGCTTTTCCAGCGAGAAAATTCGTAGCACAACTAGCTTCACGCCTTGCAAAGATGACTGACCATCCATGGTGCCGATTCAGTGCCTTCATGATTTCAAAAAACCGTGAAAAATTTACAAATTGATGTGGAACTTCAAAGTTAACAGCTTGTACCAGCGCCAAGCTATCAGTCTCAAAAAAAAACATTTTGGAGATTGAGATTCCTTGAAACTTTAAGTGCTTCTTGTAACGCCCTGCCTTCACACTCATACACCGTTTCACAATTCTGGAAGTGCTTTAACACCACCGCTTCAACCAATCCTTTAGCATTGCGAAGAATTATCCCTAAGCCTCCTGTTTTATCAGATTCGTTCCACGATCCATCACAATTTGCTTTGATATATGGTCTTTTTGGTCGTTGCCAAGATAAGCCAAAACAGTTAATGCTGGAGATCATGCCATTTTTATTCTTCGTGAAGTCCTTGTACAACTTCTTTATGCGCGGAACGGCTGAAATAGGAGATGCTTTGATTATTGTGCGCCACTCTATTTCAGTTGTACCATATAAACCAAAGAGCAATGCTTATTTGACAGAACTCTTACGGCTTATAATTAGCAAAGACGTAGAAAAAAACATCTGCCCCAGTTTGAAAGCATTTGCAGTCGACATGAATTCCATATCACATATAACTCCACAGAGCCTTACTCCACCAACAAGAAATAAATGTATGCATATCATCCTCAAACTTGTATTGACATACAGGGCACGAAAACTCCCGTGCAAGATGCCTTTTCATCATTTGATTGCCCGTTCGGATAGCTGCATGATACAGACGCCAAAGAAATATTCTAATTTTTCTCGAGATCGGCAGTTTCCAAATAAATTTCCACATTTTTGCTATCTTTCCTTTATCAGATGCAGATTTTGTTGGAAAAATTGTGTTTAGAATGTGTGAAGAAAATGGAGGTGCGCCTCAATTTGAGATCCAATTTGAGTGTGGAGAACACATCAAAATAAGTTGATAAAAATCGGATTAAAATACCTTGCAATAAGAGGTATGGAATCATTATCAACTTGATGGGCAAGTCTCTAGACCACTATATAATAAGGGTCTGCGCTTCACTTAGAAAGACAGAAAAACGCAAACAGCTCTCCTCCTCTTTCGTAGTAGTCAGTCAGTCGGTGTTGATAGCCAAAGATACAGAAAGGTTCGATCGGCAAAGCTTAGTGCTAAGACTGTTGCCGTGGATCGTTTTATCCTGGGAAGCATACTGCCAGAGAGACCCAAAGCACAGTAGGGCGGCAATCTTGCTTTAAGGACAGCGTCCAACGTGACTCGATCCTTCATTCGGTTTGCAATTGTTACAATTCAATTCATAATTTTTTATGTTATGCAGTTAAATTGAATTTGTACTACCACTGTTGAATTTATTTGAAGAGCAGCGTTGCATATCTATTTATTTAGTAACTTCATCGATATCTGTCTGTTATATCTGTACTGTGTACCCAACAATCTTAAAGCAAGATTTATTCGTTTGAAGTTACTAACAGATCTGCCTCTCTGTGTAGACAATGAATTCTGAAATAGGACCAAAGACAATTGACTGTGTGTTTATTGGATATGCACTGAACAGTACTGCGTATAGATTTCTCGTGTATGAATCGAAAAATCCTGATATACACAAAGACACCATTATGGAGTCTAAGACTGCTTCGTTCTTTGAACAAGTGTTTCCTTATAAATCTGAGAAATTGAGACCGAGTTCACCTGAAGAGATAGGCGAAGAACTTACCGAAAGGTCTCAACAAGAAGAAGAAGTATTCGAGGAGAATACGAATTTAGAGGAACCTAGACGAAGCAAAAGAGCTAGGGTTGAAAATTCCTTTGGACCTGATTTTATAACCTTTATGGTCGAGTGATGGATGCACAGTCGTTATGTGCAAACGTCAAGAATAAATTTATAATAGTCCGCTACTCGCGACTTTACTACTGGGTAGCAAGTGGTAAGTAGGGGTCGAACCCAAGGGAATCAGGGGAATAGATGTTCTTTGAGGGGGTTGTCCAGCGAGAGAGCGTGTTTTAGGTCGGTTGGTTGGTTTTAAAGCTACCAGCTAAGTGATTGATTGATTGATTGGTTGGTTGGTTGGTTTTAATACTGGAAAGTAAATTACAGTTTATAATTAAAGATAAATGTTCGGTTTCAGGGGCCTTGTATTATATCCTGTTTATCATTGACCTTTAGTGAATTATCTAAGTATTCAAAGATGAATCGAGGCCCTTTCGTAGCGCAAGACTTGCAACATCGTTTAAAGCAACACTTGTTCTAAGCAAAACTAATTCCTTCTTTCGAAGTATCTTAGCTGTAAGTGCATCCACTTGATCTCTCAGTTACGTTATTGACCAAGTGGTGTTTTAGATAAGTCGAACTCCTCGATAAGTTTTGCTTGTGACAGCTTCCACTTACCGAGTATGATCACGAATTTCCACGGCAGAGCTTTGCTTGTGACAGCTTCCACTCAACCTTGGAAACTCTGACTTGATATATGGCACATAGAACAAGTTTTGAATACTAAGACTAGACGCTAAGTTAATAGTCTTAAAACATTTTATAATACAAGTGCGCCCCCTCTACCGAACTATTAGTTTAGCTACTATTCATCGCGCTAAACATTATAACTAAGGAAATAAACAGTTGAATAAATACTAGAAATAATACTTACAACCGTTGAAGCGCCAAGGGAGCTATCCTTTATTTCCAAAGCCAAACTTTACAAATACATAACTTAGAGAGAGAAGTGTTTTTTTACAAGTGAGGGATGATGAAAATGAGGGGAGGAGCTCCTCCTTATATAGCCATGGGAGGAGGAGGAGATGGAGGCAAGTGTTGCATGGTGATTGGAGGAGAAAATGAAGGGAGGAGATGGCCACACATGGAGGAAGGAGAGGAGGAGCAAGGAGGAGGAGACATGTGGAGGAGCAAAAAGCCGCCGGTCACCATGGGAGGAGGAGCCGCCGGTTGCCGGTGGTGGAGGGAGGAGGAGGGGTGGCTTTGGCCACCTCTTGCCCAAGTGGTCGGTCATCTTGCCCAAATGTGAATTTTGTACAGTTTTGTGCAGTCTTTTCACAAAACTGTCAATGTGTTTCTTCCCCGGGCTGTCTTGATTCCTCTCCTGATTCTTCTGATTAATTTGTTATGAGTGATTCAACGTCAGGATCCTTGATATTTCTTCAGTCGGCATATGATCTTGACCTTGGATTGACTCGTAACATCTTTTCTGCTCTAAAAGCTCCTCTTTAATGTGTATTCTCTCTAAGCTCTGAATTACCCTGCAAAAATATATCTGAACTAACAAGCAAAAGTTAAATAGACAAAATGTCTAAATAAGGGGGTTATACTGTGTTTATGATTCGTATAATTTTGGTCCATCAGATCACCCCACACTTTTAGTTGTTCGTCCCGAACAATGCTATTAAAGGGCTGTACTCTAAGTTGGCTTTGAAATATGAAAATTAGACTATGGTACTCGATCTATCCTAATTCATGCATTGCTTACTTATTACCAAATTAAACTGCGTAAATAAATAGAAGAAACTTAATACTTGTACCTCCGTGCTGAGATGCAAATTATATTGGATGTCTCGGGAGATAGCCCTTTTTAGGCTCCTGGACTGCAATCTTGGGATCGTCTCGCACTATATGGTTTTCTGGTAGCTTTCTCTAGCACGTGATTCGGTTCGGGTTTCAATGGTTTGAGTACTTTGATTTTCTTTCGGCGAGGGACTGCTTTTGTAGTGAATCGGCATTTGGCCTTTGTTTTGACTTTTTGAGTTCTTCACTTTTTGTTCGGTTAAAACCTTCACAATTTTGGGCCTTTGGCCTCTTGATTTGCTTCATTGAGCTTTTCACCTTTTTGTGACTGCTAGTCCATTTTCTCAAGCCTTTTTGGGAGGTCCAATCATCGCCCGCAAGCCTATGGAAATACCTCCCCGCTCCTCTCATTTTTGCCGTTTTCGCGCGGGTCAAGGTGAGGGTCGCTCATCTATTTTCTCGGCTACTTTGACTGTCGTTTCGCGCGGGTCAAGATGAGGGTCGCTCATCTATTTTCTCGGCTACTTTGACCGGAGATAGGACGGTCTGATTCCCGTCCTCGCCTTTTGTATTGCATGGCGGAGATGACTTCAATTTTCACTGAAACCCGAAGTGCAGCGTCCACTGACTTCGAAAACCATATAGTTTGATCTGATCCTTTGATTGCTTGCCAAGCCTCTCTAGGGCAGTTTATGTCAACTCCACATCCCTAGTTATCTCAGCACAAAGGACAAATGGAAAGTTACATTCTAAGTTTTTAAACAGTTGAATTTTCACAAGGTTAATGCATGAATTATGATTTATCTTTTTCACATTCTTAAGTTCATATTTTCAAAAAGATACTATTACTAAAAAAAGAAAAAACAGCAAGCATGTTATTTATGTACATAGGTGGTTCTCACCCCCCACTTTTGAACGAAGGCATGCCTTAGTTCAAAAGTCATGCAAGCTTAAAACTAAATACTGAATTTAAATTACAGAAATTAAAGTGCGGAAAAGTAAGATAGTGTCGGGTTACCTCCCGACCAGTGCACTTGTTTAACGTCGTTGGCTCGACAGTACCTCGTTGTGGATTACTGGTTTGGGTCCCATGGGTGGCTCAAGTCAAACTTCGCCACCGTTCCAGTGTTGCTTCTTCCTGACTTCTTGCTGGAGTAAGAGCTCCATGGTTTTGGTGTTTTCTCTTTCCATTGTTTCTGAGAAGGCGGGAGACCTTTGACCATAGCTGCTGGTCTTGATACTTTTTTGGTCTCTAATGACAGGTCAGAAAACTGTGCACCGTGATCTGAGATAGGTGTTATGTCTGGCGGTTTCTTTGTGTCCGGGAGGCTCTTATTAATGTAGAAGTGTGCAATTTTGCCGCCGAACTTAAGTGATAATGACCCCTTGCCCACATCGATTCTTGCTTTAGTGGCGTAGAGGAATGGTCGTCCCAATATTATTGTTGGTGGGTCGTCTTCGCAGGTTTCTTCTGTTGGTATTACATAGAAGTCTGCAGCAACGACAAGTTCTCCCACATGGAGTATTACATCTTCCAGTTCTCCAACCGGGCGGATGCATGATTTATCTCCTAGCTCGATATTTGATCGAGGTGGTTTCAACGGACCTAGTCCTAGTAGGTAATATAAGGAGGAAGGCATGGCGTTGATAGCAGCCCCAAGATCGACTAAGCATTTATGGACCTGGGTTTCACCAATACCACAGGTGATTGTAAAGGCCCCAGGGTCTTTATTTCTTTCCGGTTGTGGCTCATGATCTGAAGTGAGGGCTCTTTCTATTGTCGGACTATTCTACCCACTCCCTGGCTTAGGATTTGCATACTCGGACCCTTTAATATTTTGCTTCGAAGCATAAATATTAGTTGGGGAGTCCCAACCAGATGCTGGTATGTCAAAGTGTGTGATCGGCGGAGGTGTTATGCAAACAGTAAACGTGTACCGTCCATTGTCAGCATGCGTAATCTATGTTTTGCCATCATTGGGTCGGTCTTCTTCTTGATTCCAATCAGGTCGACTCCTACGGTTGAAGTGATTGTTTGTAAGTCTGTAGGTTGGGGACCGTGCTACTTCTCCTAGAGTAACCTTCATGTTTGACCTCCTTATCATGCTTATGTTCGCCTTAGGATTTTGGACGGTCTGTGAAGGAAGTCTGCCAGGTTCAGTAGTGAGTGTTGACATTGCGGTGGCGAGCTGAGACATTTGTTTGGTCAATTTTGAAATTGCCCCGTCAGTTTTTGCCTGGTACTGGTGTAGTGAAGTACCCAATTGATTAATGTTTCCCACGAGCTCCTTCATCGTGTCATTGAGCGACTTGCTTGGTTCCTGCTGATTGCTCAGGCTGGCTTGGTACTGATTTGGCCCTTTTTGGTGATATTGGCCTGCCGATGGAGTGTTCTGGTGATATTGTCGGTGGGGTGGTTGGTAGAATGACTGCGCTAGTTGAGGGATAGCTGGTTGTGTCTCCTTCTGGGGATAGCTGTTGTTGTTACGCCAGCCTGGGTTGGATATTTGACCGTACTGTCTGTTTTGTCCAGCTCTGTCGTTGTTGTTGTTGTGTCCTTGATATCCTCCCACTATATTCACTTCCGCCGGTTCTTCTTCTATCAGTGTTGGGCATGCGTCAGTTTTGTGGTCTGTAGAACCACAGAACTCGCAAGGTTTTACCGGAACTGGCTGTCTACGTATGATCTTGATCATCATCTCCTTTAACTGTTTCATCTCTTCAGTCATGGAGTTTACCGATGTCTCGGCTTGTGCTACCTTTTTTGATCGAGAGAATTCATCTTGACGAGTAGTCTCTTCTCTAAATCGGGCATTTTCAGCAACGTTAGCGATGAGATTCCTTATGCCACTTAATGATAGATTCATCATGGATCCTCCCGCTGAGGCATCCAAGAGCATTTTGTCTAAGGGTCTTAATCCATCAATGAGGTACTCGATGACGAGTTTCTCGGGCAGTCCAAGGGTACATCAGCTCCTTTCTAGGTGATTGAACTTTTCCAGGTAATCGTACATGGTTTCATTGGGACCTTGTTTGATTTCCTGTAGTTGCTTCCTTACTTGCATTGCTCTTCCAGCCGGGTAGTATTTGTCTAAGAATTTCTTCTGCATCTGAGCCCATGTTCTGATGCTTCCGGAAGGCAATGAAAGGAACCAGTCGCTTGCCGAGTCTATGAGGGAAAAATAGAACGCCTTTAACTTGAAGTCGTCCATATTCACTCGATTGGGCTTTAGATTCTGGCAAATGCCATGTAGGCGTTGGAGGTGAGTTGTGGCAGATTCTCCTTGAGCTCCTGAGAATTTTGGCAGGCTGTGCGCCACTGATGCGTTGATGGTTATGTTTTCTAATTCAGGGTTCTCATAGATGCACCACGGATGTGTCTCGAAATTAGAGGCATTTAACTCGCCCATAGTTGGTTCACGGTAGTAGTTGTCCCCGTAGTAGTCGTCGAAAGCGGGTTCTCTTCTTGGCATGTATCGAGGTTGAGGTTGTGGTCGTGGGGGATGGATAGGAGGTTGTACTGGACCAGCTGCATTTCGGTCCTCGGGTAATTCTTGGTTTATTCTGACTGCTTCCCTATCACGAGCTCTTCTGTTTCTGATGAGTTGTTCCGGATCGTCGACAAATGGAAACGGTACCTCATCATTTTGATCGTACAGGTTTATTTCTTCGTTATCCTGGTAGTCATGGTGACTTTCTTCGCGAGACATGGTTGTTTTGAAGCGCGTAACGATTCAAAGAACTTTATCCGATGGCTGATTCCCCGGTAACGGCGCCAATTTTGATGGATGCACAGTCGTTATGTGCAAACGTCAAGAATAAATTTATAATAGTCCGCTACTCGCGACTTTACTACTGGGTAGCAAGTGGTAAGTAGGGGTCGAACCCAAGGGAATCAGGGGAATAGATGTTCTTTGAGGGGGTTGTCCAGCGAGAGAGCGTGTTTTAGGTCGGTTGGTTGGTTTTAAAGCTACCAGCTAAGTGATTGATTGATTGATTGATTGGTTGGTTGGTTGGTTTTAATACTGGAAAGTAAATTACAGTTTATAATTAAAGAGAAATGTTCGGTTTCAGGTGCCTTGTATTATATCCTGTTTATCATTGACCTTTAGTGAATTATCTAAGTATTCAAAGATGAATCGAGGCCCTTTCGTAGCGCAAGACTTGCAACATCGTTTAAAGCAACACTTGTTCTAAGCAAAACTAATTCCTTCTTTCGAAGTATCTTAGCTGTAAGTGCATCCACTTGATCTCCCAGTTACGTTATTGACCAAGTGGTGTTTTAGATAAGTCGAACTCCTCGATAAGTTTTGCTTGTGACAGCTTCCACTTACCGAGTATGATCACGAATTTCCACGGCAGAGCTTTGCTTGTGACAGCTTCCACTCAACCTTGGAAACTCTGACTTGATATATGGCACATAGAACAAGTTTTGAATACTAAGACTAGACGCTAAGTTAATAGTCTTAAAACATTTTATAATACAAGTGCGCCCCCTCTACCGAACTATTAGTTTAGCTACTATTCATCGCGCTAAACATTATAACTAAGGAAATAAACAGTTGAATAAATACTAGAAATAATACTTACAACCGTTGAAGCGCCAAAGGAGCTATCCTTTATTTCCAAAGCCAAACTTTACAAATACATAACTTAGAGAGAGAAGTGTTTTTTTACAAGTGAGGGATGATGAAAATGAGGGGAGGAGCTCCTCCTTATATAGCCATGGGAGGAGGAGGAGATGGAGGCAAGTGTTGCATGGTGATTGGAGGAGAAAATGAAGGGAGGAGATGGCCACACATGGAGGAAGGAGAGGAGGAGCAAGGAGGAGGAGACATGTGGAGGAGCAAAAAGCCGCCGGTCACCATGGGAGGAGGAGCCGCCGGTTGCCGGTGGTGGAGGGAGGAGGAGGGGTGGCTTTGGCCACCTCTTGCCCAAGTGGTCGGTCATCTTGCCCAAATGTGAATTTTGTACAGTTTTGTGCAGTCTTTTCACAAAACTGTCAATGTGTTTCTTCCCCGGGCTGTCTTGATTCCTCTCCTGATTCTTCTGATTAATTTGTTATGAGTGATTCAACGTCAGGATCCTTGATATTTCTTCAGTCGGCATATGATCTTGACCTTGGATTGACTCGTAACATCTTTTCTGCTCTAAAAGCTCCTCTTTAATGTGTATTCTCTCTAAGCTCTGAATTACCCTGCAAAAATATATCTGAACTAACAAGCAAAAGTTAAATAGACAAAATGTCTAAATAAGGGGGTTATACTGTGTTTATGATTCGTATAATTTTGGTCCATTATCGAGGCAGGACCTCGTACATATGATGAAGCAATTCGCTCGGTTGAAGGTCCTTTATGGAAAGAAGCCATAAAAAGTGAACTAGACTCCATTATGCAAAATCATACATGGGAGCTAGTTGATATTCCTCATGGATGTAAACCACTTGACTCTAAGTGGATCTTTACAAAGAAACTGAAAGTAGACGGTACTATTGAAAAGTACAAGGCGAGACTTGTGATCAAAGGATATAAACAGAAGAAGGGTCTAGACTACTTTGATACATTCTCCCCTGTGACGCGGATCACATCCATTAGAATGATAATTGCCATTGCAGCATTGCGCAATTTAGAAATTTATCAAATGGATGTGAAGACTGCTTTCTTAAATGGAGACCTTGAGGAAGAAATATATATGGAACAACCTGAGGGTTGTAGAGCGCCAGGACAAGAGAGAAATGTTTGTAAACTTGTCAAGTCTCTCTATGGTCTGAAACAAGCGCCAAAACAGTGGCATGAGAAGTTTGACAAAGCAATGTTGTCAAACGGATTCAAAATCAACGAGTGTGACAATTGTATATACATCAAAAACACTGAACACGGATATGTGATTTTGTGTTTATATGTCAACGATATACTCATTGTAGGAAGCAATGAAAAATTGGTGAAGTCCACTAAGGCCATATTAAACTCTAAGTTTGATATGAAAGACATGGGTCGAGCTGATGTAATTTTAGGGATTAAAATTATGAGAACATCAGATGGATTTGTTTTAAGCCAATTACATTATGTTGATAAAATTTTGGACAAATTTGGAAAAGAGAGTCAAGGAGTATGTTGGACTCCTATAGAAATGACTCAACACCTGTCTAAAAACAAAGGAGAGAGCATCTCCCAATTAGAGTACTCAAAAGTGATAGGCAGTCTAATGTACTTAATGAATTGTACTAGACCTGATATTGCCTATACCGTGAGCAGACTTGCCAGATATACGAGTAATCCAGGAACGATACACTGGAATGCTATCGTGAGAATACTGAAGTATTTACGAGCTACTCGCAATTATGGTCTTCACTATACCAGATATCCTGAAGTTATTGAAGGATACACTGACGCAAGCTGGATATATGATATACAAGACTCGAAGGCCACCAGTGGATATGTATTCACTCTCGGAGGTGCGGCCGTGTCGTGGAAATCCTCTAAACAAACATTGATAACCCGTTCCACGATGGAAGCTGAGTTCGTGGCATTAGATAAATGTGGCGAAGAAGCAGAGTGGTTAAGAAATTTTGTAGAGGATATTCCTGAATGGAAAAACCCTGTGCCACCAATATGTTTATATTGTGATAACCAATCAACAATTGGTAGGGCACAGAATGTCATGTATAATGGCAAGTCTAGACACATACGTCGTAGACACAATACCATTCGACAACTTCTCTCATCCGGAGTCATAAGCATTGACTACGTGAGGTCCAAAGAAAACATAGCGGATCCATTAACCAAAGGGTTAAATAGGGACCAAGTAGAGAAGACGACAAAGGGAATGGGACTGAAGCCTTTTGATTGTTAATATCAAAACATAGGCTTAAGCCCTTTTGGAAATAAAGTCGAGGCAACGGAAAACCCTACCATGATGAGTGGAGATCCCAAGAACTTGGTTCAAAGGGACCACCTAACTGCTAAGACTACGAGGTCACTGTGGGGGGTAACACCCCAGTTCTATTCCTAGATCAAACAGTGACTCCCGCACGAGGCTAAGCTCGAAGCTTTTAATGATTCTAGTAATTTTAATAGTGAGATTCAAATGGGTAACACAGGTTTACTTAAGAAAGAATCACCTATGTGAGAGAGAAGTGGGGCGGGCCGCTTCAAAGGAGAATTCAAAGGGCTTAATTCTTTAGAAACTCTTGCAGAACCAGGAACGGGGTGTCATGGCCAAAATGAACCCACCAGTAAGAACCAAGTATGGTCAGGAAGATATCTGTGGGAGACATGACTTTCGTTTACATTATAAGACGAACAGTTCAAGGACAATCACGTCTACTGAATAGTCAGTAAAGAGAACATGTTTTCCCAAGGGAAGGTTCAAGGGCGCTGCCTACCTATCCTATGCAGGTATCAACCGTAGAAGCTATCACCACATAGAGTCGAGTCATAATTATCGATTTTTATTGTTTTATCATTTTATTACTCGATTTTCTTCATGTGGGGGATTGTTGGAAAAATTGTGAAGAAAATGGAGGTGCGCCTCAATTTGAGACCCAATTTGATGTGGAGAACACATCAAAATAAGTTGATAAAAATCGGATTAAAATACCTTGCAATAAGAGGTATGGAATCATTATCAACTTGCGGGGCAAGTCTCTGGACCACTATATAATAAGAGTCTGGGCTTCACTTAGAAAGACAGAGAAAAATGCAAACAACTCTCCTCCTCTTTCGTAGTAGTCAGGCAGTCGGTGTTGATAGCCAAAGATACAGAAAGGTTCGATCGGCAAAGCTTAGTGCTAAGACTGTTGCCGTGGATCGTTTTATCCTGGGAAGCATACTGCCAGAGAGACCCAACAGTAGGGCGGCAATCTTGCTTTAAGGACAACGTCCAACGTGACTCGATCCTTCATTCGGTTTGCAATTGTTACAATTCAATTCATAATTTTTTATGCTATGCAGTTAAATTGAATCTGTACTACCACTATTGAATTTATTTGAAGAGCAGCGTTGCATAGCTATTTATTTAGTAACTTCATCGATATCTGTCTGTTATATCGGTACTGTGTACCCAATAGATTTGATGTCCAGAATACCAGAGGATTTCATCTTCCATATTACATCTCCTGTAATTTACTATGGGTTGAGACTTGAGATCCCATGAGAATAGGGGAAATTACATGAGAAATAAAAATTAATTTAATCTCTACATTTAATCAAATCAGGGCTGAGGGTCAAGATCAGGTACAAAGTTAAATTTTGGTACAAAATACAAAATTAGTCAAAATCATTTTATAATTCGTCAGTTTAGTTTATAGTTCGTCAAAATTATTTTATAGTTCGTCACTTTTCGAGCCGAAAAATGAAAAAGACGAGCCGAAAAATGAAAAGACTACATAGTTCGTCAGTTTCATTTTATAATTCGTCACCAAGAAAAATACCAAAAAATCAAGATTTAATCACATCCATTCAAATCACAAGATCAAGGGCTATGATTAGTTTGTATTTTGTATCAAAATATTAATTTTGCACCGGATCCTTTTCCTCAGGGCGATATTAAAACATATTTTATTCAAAATTCGTAATTAAAAACCAGTTAATTAATATTTAAGGATAATTTCGAAAACAAGATATCAATCTTCAATCATAATCCCACGAAGATACAAATAGTACATCGTTAAGGTCAGTGTCTCTGCCATCTTAGGGCATATGCACCCATGACAAAGAAAATGCTAGGAGAGGACTTCCTCACCTAGCATATCCTTCAAACAAAGCACAAAAAGGTAGGAAGTTCTCTTACACATCCTCAAGGACCATGTGTGAGAGAACTTCCTACTTAATTTTATGCTTTGTTTGGAGGAAATTATAGGTGACAAAGTCCTCTCCTAGCATTTGCTTGCTCATGGGTGCGGATGCCCTTACCAACAGCCGAATGCTGCTGCTTTTAATCAAGAATAGCAAGTGATGAGGCAGAGTTCTAACAACCAACCTGTTGTAATTCAACTCAGATTACTAAGTCGAAATTCGTTATTGAGATTCAATTAACAAACCCTAAATCCAATTCGGAATTGAGAAATTGCGGAAAGTAAAGACACATGCAATTTTATAGTGGTTCACCTCTAGGTGAGAGGCTACTCCACTCGAGCTCACTAGCTCAGTCCGAATTCACTATGTTAACGCCGCGAAACCGACTGAATCGTCGTCGGAGTACATAAATCCGATTATAAGTTTTTGAACCGAGACTATCAACTACGACCTCTTTGTGGATTGAGCTAAACGCTACAAATGAACGCCAATCTACTCGGAATCACCTTGCGAGATGAAGCCCTCAACCAATTGCCAAATACGATCACGATTTGGGGTCAAACGAAATCAATCTCTATCACACTCTCGGATAAACCCTAACTGAGCTCGAACTTTAGTCTTTATACTATTTTTCTCCAGATCGCATCTCGTCCGTTCATCGCGTCTAATCTCATTCATCCATTTCGAATCCAAACTCGCTCCATGGATTTGCCTGACGTGGCTTGCTCTGATTGGCTCGTGCTGTACCGAACTCCACCTCTCTGTAACAAACTCCACGTGCAACAACAACGATCTTTGGTCTTTAGCAACGACTCCTCCAGCTCGCTTGGAAACGACGGCGTTCCACTTTGATCGGACTTAAGCTTCAATATGATTAGACTTATGCACCTCGATCAGACTTAAGCCTCAATCTGATCAGACTTATCCTTTTGATCAGACTTAAGAATTCCAGCAAAAATAGCAGCTTTAATTCTTCAATCCTCAACCTAAAGCAGCTATTCCTTTAAGCCACTTTAGGCCTTCAACTTAGCTCCGAACCATTGACATAGTGAACACAGAACAAAGCTCCTTCATTGCTCAACCTGCAAAACAGATCATTCTGCATACAAAAGTTTCAAGCAAAGCTTGAACTTGGTGTAAGTAACAATCTTAGTTCCCTTATCAGCATGGTTACTCTCAGTTCCCACTTTGTCCACAATAACATCAACATTTTCTACCTCATCTCTAACAAAATGATACTTAATATCAATATGCTTAGAACGTTCATGATATACAGGGTTTTTACTTAAGCAAATAGCAGATTGACTATCACATTTAACCATAGCAGTTCCACTAAACAACTTAGCTTCACTAAGCATACTGACGGAGCCCACCGCACTGTCGTTAAGGTGCGATGTTCTCTGTGCAAAAATAAATTTATATCTCCGATACTCGCGACTTAACTATTTTGGGTAGTCAGTGGTAAGTACGGGTCAAACCCAAGGGAATTGGTGGATTAGTTGTTCTTTAATGAAGCTTATGCATAAATTAAATGCGATTGGGGTTGGGTTTGAGTGTGCTTTGAGAACTGAAAGTAAATTACAACAGTTGATAATGAACTGTAAGGAAAGGATTCAGTTTAGGGGTTTCATGTCATATCATCGTTCATCATCGACCTCTAATGATCATACTAAGTGTTCAAAAGTGTATCAAGGCCATTTCAAGCACTTGATTTGCCACAATGTCTAGCCCATTTCAAGGTCATAGAGCACTTGTTCTATTTAGACTAATACCCCATTTCAAGGTATACTAGCCTATGTGCATCCATTTGATCAATCATTTCCGATCAACCAAATGGTGTTTTAAAGAGGTCGAACTCCTCAGATAAGCTTTGCCATTTCAAGCATCCACTTACCCGAGTATGTTCACGAACCCCCACGGAAGAGTTTTGCCATTTCAAGCATCCACTCAACCTTGGAAGTTCTAACCTAATATGTGGCACATAGAACAAGTTTTGAAACACTAAGTAGCATTAAGCATAGAGTCTAGAACGGTTTATGATATAAATACTCCCTCTACCGAATACAAGCCTTAGCTACTTGTATTCATGCTAAGGAATACAAGCAAACCATGGCTTTGAACAAGGATACGGAAAAGGAGAATAACTTTAAAGTAAGAACAATATATACGGAAAGTAAAGGACAAGTCAGGGAAGAGAAAGCCGTGGCTTTTGTACCTACAATAAGTGGAGGAGAGGAGCTCCTAAGCAAGATCCAAGCAAGGAAAAGTAGCTCCAAAATGAAGAACAAAGCAAGAACAAGTGAAGAACAAAATGTGTATTGAAAGTGAAGAGAAGAGGGTTAAGCCCTCTATCTCTCTAAAGAACTTGTGGATTGTGGGATACATTTACAAGGAGAGGGCATCTCTATTTATAGGCTAAGGGGAGGCAAGGGTGTGGATGAGAAGAGAGACACTTGTCACAAGTGAAGAGGGAGAGCAAAAGCCATCGGGGTGAGTCATCCCCTCCTCTAAGCCGCCGCCCATGTGGCAAATTAGGAGTGGATGAAGGCTTAGCCGCCGGCTAGGTGGAGGAGGGGGAGTGGTGGAGTGAGTGCAATGTGATCTTCTCCAAAAGCCATCGGTCCTTTCACTCCGGTCTGACTCTGGTTGCCCTTCGGTTGGACTTGTTTTGAGTGATTCCACGTCCGGTTCTTGAAAGTCAGAATTTGGTCGTGACCTGGAATGACTCGTAATTCATTTTCAGCTTTAAAACTCCTCCTTAGCCTGTATTCTCTCTAGACTTCAAAATACCATGTAGATAAATATCGGAACTAACAAGCAAAAGTTAAATAGACAAAGCGTCTAATTTGGTGGGTTTAACTGTCTTAATGAATCATATAAATATGGTCCATCACATACCCTGTAACCACATTGCTTCTTTCACAACATCACACAAAGCAACATATTCAGATTCAGTAGAAGAAATAGTGACAATAGACTGAAGTTGGGACTTCCAGGACACACAACAAGCACCAACTGTAAAGTATAAGGCAGTAGTAGATTTCCTGGTATCTCTATCACCATTAAAATTTCAACATATCCAATCAGTTTTAAATCATCCTGTCTCTTTTTATAACACAAACCAACATCCAATATACTCCTTATATATAGACAGGGCAATCATCAACTGAGGCATAATAAAAACATGGATCAAAGTTACTTCTCACAAATCCCAGTTTCAACACATGTGAATCAAACCTTTTATACCACAATCTTGGGCTTTGTTTCAAACCATACAATGATTTTTTTCAAGTAACAAGCATGTTCAGGGCATTTCTTATCTTTAAAACCAATAGGTTGTCTCTTGTAAATTTGCTCATCTAACTCTCCATGAAGGAAAGCAGTCGTAACATCTAGTTGTTCAAGTTCTAAGTCATGTATAGCAACCAATGCAAGAATGATCCTAATAGTCTTAAACTTAACAACTGGAGCAAAAATTTCATGGTAATCAATACCTTCTTTCTAGGTGAAACCCTTAGCAACCAACCTTGCTTTATACCTTGGTGGATCTTCATCCTTGATCCTGAACAGCCACCTGCAATCAACCAGTTTATGGTGTTCTGGCTTTTTGACCAGAACCCAAGTTTTGTTAGTCATATGAGACTCCATCTCATCTAACATGGCTTTCTTCCATTTCTCACTATCTCTACCCTCAATGGCTTCCTCATAAGTATCAGGCTCATTCTTAATTTCTTTAGCAGCTATTAGGGCAATGGATACTAGGTCAGCTTGGGAATATCTGGTGGGTAACCTGGGCTCTCTTCTAGGCCTATAACTGGTAAGCTGTCAGTCAGCTAACACATCTTGGGTAGCTATTTAGTATTCCTCCACCTGATCTATATTCTCAGCATTTACATTATGTTCATTCTGGTCATTGCCTGATTCTGGTTAGGGTATATCTTGTTCTAAATTGTGCTCTACTTGGTCAAGTTGCTCATTAGTTTCAGGAGGGTCAATATCAAACAGGGCTCTATCAGATGATGGTGCAGGGGAGGTCTCATTATTGGTTTCACTGTTATTCTTATATGGGAAGGTATTCTCATCAAAGATAACATCTCTACTAATCAGTATTTTAATTCCCCTAGCATTCATATCCCATAATTTATACCCTTTAGTTACACATTGATCTTTGATAACATAAGAAAATATAATAATGTGATCTAGGATCCAATTTTCCCTTCCTAGTATTAGCATAAGCAGCACACCCAAATATCTTTAATTCCCTAAGGTCAGGTTTCTTACCATTCCACAGTTCCAACGGGCATTTAAAGTCAAGCATCCTATTTGGGCTTTTATTAACAAGATAAGTAGCAGTATATAAAGTTTCACCCCAAAAAGATTTAGGTAAACCAGAAGTAAACAACAAGCATCTCAGTTTTTCAAGTAAAGTTCTATTCATTCTTTCAGCCACTCCATTTTGCTGTGGAGTCAATCTATCAGTATTATGTCTCAAAATGCCACGCTCATTGCAAAAATTATCAAACTCAGCATTATAGAATTCCAAACCATTCTCAGTCCTTAATGCCTTAACATTTTGATTAGTCTGATTTTCTTCTAACAGTTTCCACTCTTGAAACTTGGTAAAAGCCTCATCTTTAGTTTTCAACAAGAAGGTCCACACTCTCCTAGAGTAGTTATCTACATTGCTCAGGAAATACTTATTTCCACCATGTGTTTCATAGCATGAAGATACTCCAAAATTCCCTTACTTGAATGGACTCCACTGGTGAATTTCAGCCTGTGCTGTTTGGCTAGCACACATGGTTCACAAAAGGGTAATTGCGTGACCTTTTCAGCAAGGATACCCTGCTTATTCAGGCACTCAAGCCCTTTCACAAACAGCAGGGCAGGCCTCCTTAACGACACCATGGTATGAACCATCAAGTAGATACATACTGCCAGTCTTATTTCCAGTTAATACTTGTTTATCATTTTTGAACACAACAATAACACCATTCCTAGCAGTGTAAGAGCAACCAGAATCATCAAGAGCACCAAGGGAAATCAAGTTTCTTCTTAAGCCGGAGACATTTCTCACCTTAGTTAAAGTCACCAGTTTGCCATTATTCAGTTTTAGGTTTATACTACCTATCCCCATGACTTTACACACATTGTTATTTCCCATGTATACATTTTCACTAGCAGTGTGAGCCAGGCCATCAAACCATTGTTTGTTTGGGCACATATGAAAAGAACAGCCTGAATCCAACACCTATTCATCACCTAAGTCCCCACTTATGGCAGTTAGAACTTATGGTGATGAATTGGCATTGTCAGATGTTAAGGCCAAATTAGTTTCAGAGTTCCCAGGGTTCTTTGGCCTGGCTAACCATTTATGACAGTTTCTTCTAAGATGACCCATCTTCCCACAATGAGAACACTTAACTTGAGAGGACTGACCTTGTTAGTAACTGTTATTATTTCCATTGTTAGTTTTATCAGACTTGGACTTAGGTTGGAACTTATTTATGTTTTGTTGAAATGAAGGCTTATTGGACTTAACAAACAAACCAGAGGCAGACTTAGATTTTTGGTTCTTAAGATCTAATTCCCTAGTTTTCAAAGCAGCACAAAATCTATCAAAGGTAGGTACATCACTAGTTTATTGAAAAGCATCCTTAACAACATGATATGATTCAGGGATAGAGTTCATCAAGATCATCACAAGACTAACATCATCAAGAGCATGCACATTATCCCTAAGCATCAAAGACATTTTCAAGAACTCATCCAAGTTTTCATCAACTGTCTTAGCAGGATTCATTTAAAAAACAAACAGTAAGACCTTCAAATATGATAGGTTTGGTGCTACTTGATTAGCATGCAAAGACTCAAGTTTCTTCCACATAGCAATAGGAGTTTTGCATTCTCATACCTTTCTGATTATATTGTTCCCAAGGCTCAATATAATCAGGTTGTAAGCCTCCACCTCAATCTCAGCCTTTCTCTTCTTGTCATCCTCAGACCATTTTGTGGCTTCCTCTTTAAGTGCCACCAACACCTTGTGATGGGACAGGACAACCTTCATTTTTAGACACCAGACTTGGAAGTCTCCCTTGCCATCATACAGTGTGATTTCCACTCTTGCTTGAACCATTGTTCCTCACAAGAAAGCACCAGACAAGTATGAGTATGAGCAAAATCAAATTAGGGCAGGATCAACAACAAAATCAGCCAAGAATCAACAGGAATGGCTTTGATACCACTGTTGTAATTCAACTCAGATTACTAAGTTGAAATTCGTTGTTGAGATTCAATTAACAAACCCTAAATCCAATTCGGAATTGAGAAATTGCGAAAAGTAAAGACACAAGCAATTTTATAGTGGTTCACCTTTAGGTGAGAGGCTACTCCACTAGAGCTCACTAGCTCAGTCCGAATTCACTATATCAACGCCGCGGAACCGACTGAATCGTTGTCGGAGTAAAGAAATCCGGTTACAAGTTTTTGAACCGAGACTATCAACTACGACCTCTCTGTGGATCGAGCCAAACGCTACAAATGAACGCCAATCTACTCGGAATCACCTTGCGAGATGAATCCCTCAACCAATTGCCAAATACGATCGCGATTTGGGGTCGAACGAAATCAATCTCTCTCACACTCTCGAATAAACCCTAACTGAGCTCAAACTTTAGTCTTTATACTATTTTTCTCCAGATCGCATCTCGTCCGTTCATCGCGTCTAATCTTGTTCATCCATTTTGAATCCGAACTCGCGCCACAGATTTGCCTGACGTGGCTCGCTCTCATTGGCTCGTGCTGTACCGAACTCCACCTCTCTGTAACAAACTCCACGTGCAACAGCAATGGTCTTCGGTCGTTAGCAATGACTCCTCCAGCACACTTGGAAACGACGGCGTTCCACCTCGATCAGACTTAAGGCTCAATCTAATCAGACTTATCCTTTCGATCAGACTTAAGAATTTTAGCAGAAATAGCAGCTTTAATTCTTCCCAACCGAATGCTTTCAATCAAGGTCAGCCAGTGATGGGGCATTTATGCCAATAATTCGATGCCATATAGTCCAGCAGCACCAGCTTCAGTTAGGCGTCGTCCCTCGATTGTTACTCCCATGATTAAAGATGCACCAGATGGGATTGCTTCGGCAGTGGCACAAAATGTTACTAATATGGTTATAAATGGTTTTGTTGGTGGTGGTGGTACCGTTGACTATACAGGTGGCGGTGGTGGTGCCATTGACTATACCGGTGATGGTGATGGTGGCGCCATTGACTATACTGGTTGAGGAATTGAGGTCGGTTCAGGTGGTGGGGACTTTTATGCTGATTGTGGGGTTGAATGATGAACAAGAAAGCGAGATATGTCCGTTTTCACATTCAACTCCTGAATATAAGCGTTTAATGTGTTGTTTTTTGTGTGGCATAATTATGAATGTAAGTGCATTAATGCTCCTGTAAAAGCATGTTTAATATAGGGGAGCGTTCGGTTGATGCAGCTTGATAGAATGAGGCAAGTGAGACACGATCTCGGCCTTCCATTGTGACACGTAGCCACGTGAGTTGAGCCGCCATTTGTATTCACACTACGAAAGTAGTGGATTTTACTATTTGTCACGTGGCGCCCCCACAATGCACGGGGGTTGATGGATGGCTGAGATCGTGCCTCACCTGCCTCATTCTTATTTGCCTTGCCTCATTTGAACGCTCTCCTTGCCCAAAAGAAATTATATAGTTAGCAGTTCACATTACATAATTCGTACTAATTACGAATTTTATCACAGTGATTCCTTATGTTACGAATTTTGGTCACAAAGACTACTACAAATTTTGTTCGTAAATGTTACAAATTTTAGTCATTGGTGACTGTTACAAATTTTATTCGTAATTGTTACGAATTTTAGACACAGTCACTGACTCACTGTTACGAGTTACAACTCTTGAATAGCTGCGCATTTTGATTTAATTACTACGAATATTATGCTACGCATTTTGATTCAATTACTACGAATATTATGCTACGCATTTTGATTCAATTACTACACATTTTCAAGTTTAAGTGCTTAGAAGGCAAGTTGACAGCCAAATAAAATGAGAATAACAATTCTTGTCCAGTTGTAGGTTTCAGAGAGAGCGTTGGTCTCATTGCAAGCCTCTCACACATGCCTAGATCCCAACTTTTAGGGAAGTTGGTCATTTACATTGGAATGCCTAAAGATGTCCTCCACTGAGGAACTTTGAAAATGAAGAAGGTGCAATTTCCATTTCACCTTAAAGATGTCATTTACATTGAAATGCCTAAAGATGTCCTCCATGTAAACTGAGGGTTGGTTTTGCCGCCCAAAAGTTTTGAATTGTACAGGCCAGAAACTGTGAGAGGTATTGGAGCAATGTAACTTCCAGAGCTGAGACCATTGTGGAAAGTAGGATGGAGACGCAAGCATATATCATTCCATTTCTTCTGCAAAACCTGACTTTTAGCAATTGATGGTTTCGCATTGCCACTGAACTGCAATTAGTAAATACACAATAACAGTTAGCACAATCACAATCAAATGATTATGCTAATTGTTTGATATAGAACCAACTAGCTAAATAATTTACTATACCAAAACAAATGAAAACTTACAACCTGAGAAGCGAAACATGACTAATTACCCTGCAGAAAATGCGTAAAGCTATAGGAAGGAATTCATTCAAGGAGTCAGATGTCGGAATCGGTCCAAATATCACTGATCATTAGGTCAAATTTAACACCAAAAATGGAGACAGTTATCTAGCAAATCCATCTGACAACACTGATTGATTTTAACTTATTGTTCAGAAATCGACATCAAACAGCTACTCCACCAAAACAACAACATCACTTGATATCAACAAACACACACTTCAGAATACTACAAAACACACAACATTTCCAAAATACAGCAGCCTACGCATCAAAATCAATAGCCTCGAAACTGAAATGAGATTTCTAAACAAGAAAAGTACATACACATTTGTAAACTGCTAGAGACGATGTATGAAGCTCACGATGTATTCACTGATGTATTCACAGATGAGTGAAGTTCCGGCGTGGCACCGGGGACGATTGTTGATTTCCAGTGGAGGTTTTCATCTGTTGAGCGATAATAACCGTATAGTCTGGGTTGCGGCGATTAGGAAATTGCAATGCCTAAATTTGTGTTGCAAGATGACTAATATGTCCCAAAAATAGATTTTTAGATTTAAATAAATAAAAATTATCTTTGTTGTTGGATCAAATATGATTTTAATTAGTTCTCATTTTTTATTATATAAGACACTTCTCATATGATCCTAATTCTTCTTTTTGAAGTAACTTTAATGTCGTTTTCCTCTTCACATTTCATAACATGATTTCACATTTAGTATTCAGTTATGAACCTTAATAACACTCTTTCATTGTCGACACTTCGATTTTATTTTTCTCAAGCACGATATAATTTATTGATCAGGTACAAAGTTAATTTTTGGTACAAAATACAAAATTCGTCAGTTTATTTTATAATTCGTCAAAATTATTTTATAGTTCGTCACTTTTCGAAATGAAAAATGAAAAATACGAGCCGAAAAATGAAAAAGACGACATAGTTCGTCAGTTTCATTTTATAGTTGGTCACCAAGAAAAACACCAAAAATCAAGATTTAATCTCACCCATTCAAATAACAAGATCAAGGGCTATGATTAGTTTGTATTTTGTACCAAAAAATCAATTTTGTACCTGATCCTTTTACTATTATCATATTAGAAATTTTACTACGTAATTAGCTAGTTGTATTTACTTTATGTTCTGATTAAGTTTGCTTTCTCAAAAAATTAAGAATTTTTTCAGTCATGCATCTACTTCCGTAATATCAACCATTAAATTTCATTTTATTTTATGTCAAGGTTATTAATTGTTCTTCAACTTAGAAAATATTGATAAAGTCTTTTTTATTTATTGTGGGTTTACATCTTGTAAATGATATATATATAGATTGTTAAGTCAATATCCAATGATCTTATGATCTTAAGTTCAATTTGTGCTTTGAGAACTTAAAGGAAATTGGACAACAAGATATAACGTGGTTCAGGGGGATGCCCTTACTCCACGGGGGTGCCTCCAGGGGAGGAGGCGAGGATCAATCCAATATAGAATGTAAAGGTTCGGTGCAAGCAAGTCAAGAACCCTAAATTAGCCTATCGACCTAATTCAATCAATACAATCAAATTGACCGATAATAATGGCAATAGATAAGGGCGAAATACTCCCTGATATCTGAATCGAAGATTCCGATTGGTCCGAGGCAAAGGTGTGACCGGTGGCGACGAACGACTCCGGCGATGCTCCGGCGAGGCTAGCAGTGAAGAACACTGCGCAGGCCACCGTTGCTTCGATTGACGCTGGGAAGAGAAGCTCAGGCCTTCGAGGAACGAATGCCGGTGCTTGTTGCTCCAAGACTTGGTCTGGTGCTCTGGAAATCAATCGGACGCTCGAACTGCAGGAATGAGCTTCGCAGCTCTGTATTTGAATGAAGGAGAGAGACGCTCGAAACGACGACGTGTTGACGAGATTCAAACACGCCCGCGCCTGGATGAAACGACGACGCTCCACTTGTAACTGACGTAACCGATTCTCCCGCTGGCGCTAAACGCTGTCGTTCTGTTAAACGGACTTCGCGCCTTAGCCAAAACGTTATCGTTTTGTCCTGTCCAAAGCCAGAATGTCCTTTTGGTTTGCTGATCATCCTCCAACCTTTCAGGCCATTAAACTCGATCAAACCTGCACATAAAGAACCGACCAAACACACACAAATATACTACAACATATGTACTACAATTGCATGCCATAAACCAATCCAAAGGAGTCCATACAAGACCTGACACTAAGCCTAAACATGCTAGTATGGCCAGGCAAGTATGAGGCACCAATTCCTCACACATCTCATATAATTCAAGTACCATACGATTACATCTTGAACATAATACATGAGTACTTTTTAACTCGGGTACATATGAATCATTTGGAGCACGGACCACACAAGGCATCCACCCGGATTGAAACTCGAATCGTTCACTGAAGCACAGGCCATAAGACACCTCTTTATCAACTGGTACCTTATAAAGTGGTACCTAACATCTATGTGTTTGGTTCTTTCATGATAGACTGGGTCCTTACACAAGTATAAGGCACTTTGGCTATCAATATTCATTGTGGGAACATAGACCTTATTCTGAATTTCTCCTAAAATTCCTTGAAGCCATATGGCTTCCTTAATAGCTTCCACAGCTGCAATGTACTCAGCTTCAGTGGAAGATAAGGCAACAATGGATTGTTGCTGGGATTTCCAACTAATGCAATTACCACACCAAGTGAAATAAAGAGCAGTTGTTGATTTTCTGGTGTCTTTATTGCTTGCATAATCTGAATCAACATACCCCTTTAACTCAATTTTAGTTTCATATTTCTTGTAGACTAAGCCTAGGTTCTGAGTACCAGCTATGTACTTAAGAAGATACTTCATGGCAGTCCAATGAGCATTCCCAGGATTTGACATAAATCTGCTGAGAACACTAACTGAGAAGGCCAAATCTGGTCTTGTACATAGCATGGCGTACATGACTGATCCTACAGCTATGTCATAGGGGATATCTTTCATTTGTTGCTTATCAGAATCAGAGGAAGGGCAGTCAGCCTTGGATAGAACCAAGTGCCCTCCTAAGGGGATAGGTGAAGGTTTAGAGTTGAGCATTGAGAACTTATTTAGAACCTTAGTTATATAATCTGCTTGTGATAAATACATGGTTCCTTTATTTCTGTTTCTCAATATTTTAACTCCTAAAATCTTTTGAGCAACCCCTAAATCTTTCATATCAAAGTGTTGTTTTAACTCAGATTTTAGCTTGGTTATAGTTGTTTTTGAGTTGGATATTAATAGGATATCATCAACATAGAGCAGGACATATAGCACAATATCAGATTTCATAGACTTAAAATAAAGACATGTATCATATTTACTCCTAAGAAACCCCAAAGACAACATACAAGCATCAAACTTTTTATTCCAAAGTCTAGGGGACTGTTTTAGGCCATAGATTGATCTTTGCAGAAAGCATACATGTTCAGGGTGATTTTTGTCTATAAAACCTATAGGTTGTTTCATGTAGATTGTTTCTTTTAAGTCTCCATGAAGGAAAGCTGTTTTAACATCCATTTGCTCTAATTCATAGTCATAAACTGTGGTCATAGCTAACAATAATCTGAGTGTTTTGTATTTAACAACAGGGGCAAAGATTTCATTATAATCAATTCCTTCCTTTTGGGTGAAGCCCTTAGCTACAAGTCTAGCTTTGTACCTAGGTGGATCATTCACTCCATTTCCCTCTTTAATTCTGAATATCCATTTACAGTCTATTGTTCTAGCATGCTCAGATTTTTCAACAAGTTTCCAAGTTTTATTAGCATACATAGACTGAATTTCTTCATGCATAGCAATTTTCCACTCATTAGATTGTTTACAAGTAATTGCTTGTTGGTAAGTTTCAGGAATTTCCTGTTTAACAATTTCAGCAGCAGTCAAAGCATACTCAACAATATTTAAGGAATTCTCAAGTAAGCTAGCATCATTTTCAGCAACACTAGCATACTTTGGATTAATTCTTTTTCTTCTAGGTTCCCTATCTCTAGTTAGCATATAGTTTCTTAAAGAGTTATTAGGCTCATAAGGCACCATAGCATTAGAGGAGGAAGGTTGAGAATGACTTACTTCCCCACCTGATTGGTGAGGGTGCTGAACTGCAGGAGCAGGGTCATGCTCCACTGGATCAGTTTGTTGAACTGGAATGATGGCTTGTGGTTCATCAGTTGCTGCATGGTCATGAACTTCCACTTGGTCCAGTGACTGGTCCCCTAGTGCCTCCCCACCTTGATTTGTATCATCCTGTCTATAGAGGGAAGATGGGGAAAAGAAGCTGGTCACACCATCAGGTGTGCCTGCTGGCTCATTAACAGGGCTTAGTTTAGATTTAAAATGGAAATCATGTTCATTACAAGTCACATCTCTAGCAATAACTATTTTATAACCACCAGGCTGAATCAGTAAAACTTTGTAGCCTTTCACACCATCAGGATAACCAAGAAATACACCTTTATCTGCCCTAGGATTTAATTTTCCTTGTGAGGTTCTAACATACATTGTGCATCCAAAGGGCCTAAGGTGATCTATATTTGGTGGTTTGCCAGTCCACATTTCTTGAGGTGTTTTGAAATTAAGGGCTGAACATGGTGATCTATTGATCAAATAAGAAGCTGTAATAACAGCCTCTCCCCACATGGAAGGCTTAAGACCAGCACTTATAAGCATACATCTAGCTTTCTCAAGAAGAGTTCTATTCATTCTTTCTGTTGTACCATTTTGTTGAGGTGTGTATGGGACTGTTAGGTGTCTTTTAATGTTTTTTCAGTACAAAACTCATTAAAAACCTTGTTACAAAACTCTAGACCATTATCAGTCCTAAGGCATTTTAGTTTAAGGTCTGTCTGGTTTTCTACCATAGTTTTCCAGGTTTTAAAACTTCCAAAGGCTTCATCCTTAGTTTTTAATAGAAACACCCAAACCTTCCTAGAGAATTGGTCAATTAAAGACAGAAAATAATTTCTGCCACCAACTGTTGATACTTGTGCAGGGCCCCAAAGATCTGAATGAACATAATCTAGAGGCCTAGCAGCAGCGAAGGTTGATGGCTTAATCTTATTTCTGGTTTTCTTTCCTAAGACACAATTCTCACAGAACTGAAGGTCTGTTAGTTTATCATTAATTACCCCAGATTTAACTAAGTGTGACAGACCCTTATTTCCTATATGTCCAAGCCTAGAGTGCCACAATTCAGTTAGTGACTCAGTTTTATCATGGTTTTTAGTGAAGTTTAAATTTTAGGAAGAGCAGACTACATGGTATAATCCTCCCTTGTTTATGCATTTTATTAGGACTCTATCATCTCTAATAATTTCCTTCACACCATTATGAGTTACTATGTGACAGCCTTGTTTATCAAACTTAGACTCAGATAATAAACTTCTTCTTAGGTGTGGCACCCAAGCTACCCCAGTTATGGTTCTAAAAACACCATCAAACATATGCAAAGTAACTTGACCAATACCCTTAATTTGCAAAGAAGTATTATCTCCCAACATAACATCACCACCATTAACATATTTCAATGAGCAGAATAATGATTTATCAGATGTAGCATGAATTGTGCAACCAGAATCAAGGATCCAAGAGCTAGCAATAGAGTTATCAGCACACATCATAATTTCATGCTTATAAGAAGTACCACTTTCACATATATTTGAAAAATCATGAGTAGCATTTTGTTTTCCTTTTCCCTTTTCCTTTTCAGTTTCCTTCTCTTTTCTTTTAAGCTTATAACAGTCTTTAGTGAAATGTCCAGTCTTTTTACAGTAGGTACATTTAACAGTGCTTTTATCAACTTCTTTTTCAGTTGAAGAGAAGGTTTTGTTATCATTTGTTTTCCTAAATTTCCCTTGACCCTTTTTCTTGTTTTTGAAAACCATAACCTCAGATTTAGGTTCAGTTTTAGCATCTGTCTTAAAGGCAGTTTTGGATTTAAAAACTCTTAAGGTTTCATTTTTCTGAATAATTGCTTCTAGTAGTTTAGTTAAGGTGATTTCCTCCTTACCATCCCTACCATATTGCATAACATCCTTAAGGTTATCAAATTGTGAGGGCAGGGCATTTAAGATGATAACTACTTGAAATGTTTCTTTTATTGGTTCTTCACACCTAGCTAAGTCTTGAGTCAATTTTAAGAAAACATCTAGATTTTCCTGAATAGACCAAGACTGGTTCATCTTATAGTTGAACAATCTACACAAGAGTGAGATTTTACTAGGCAATGACTTAGATAAGAATATCTCATCAAGTTTATCCCAAAGATTTTAGGGTTAGGAATACCTACAACTTGTCTGATAATGTCATCAGACAGTTTCATCATGATCTCTGCATGAGCTTGCTCTTGCATCTCCTTTTTCTTTTCATCAGAGGTAGGTGATGACCATGCCTCAGTGATAGCTTTCCAGCATTTTTCTCTGGTGAGTAAGGCTTGCATTTTGACTTTCCAGATGGAATAGTCTTGTGTACCATCATAGGTTTGAACCCTCGAGTCTCCCATTGTTCCTGGAAACAGGCAGCAGAAGAGAGTGAGACCAGAACAGGTTTAGGATCAAGGATAGTGCAAAACAGTTTTAAGAACAAGGTTCTAAAGAAGTTTCAATCACTATCCTAATTCAACTTCAAGATCAGTGCAAGAAACACAGATCAATAAACCTTTATCGCCTCTGATACCAATTTGTAAATGATATATATATATAGATTGTTAAGTCAATATCCAATGATCTTATGATCTTAAGTTCAATTTGTGCTTTGAGAACTTAAAGGAAATTGGACAACAAGATATAACGTGGTTCAGGGGGATGCCCTTACTCCACGGGGGTGCCTCCAGGGGAGGAGGCGAGGATCAATCCAATATAGAATGTAAAGGTTCGGTACAAGCAAGTCAAGAACCCTAAATTAGCCTATCGACCTAATTCAATCAATACAATCAAATTGACCGATAATAATGGCAATAGATAAGGGCGAAATACTCCCTGATATCTGAATCGAAGATTCCGATTGGTCCGAGGCAAAGGCGTGACCGGTGGCGACGAACGACTCCGGCGAGGCTAGCAGTGAAGAACACTGCGCAGGCCACCGTTGCTTCGATTGACGCTGGGAAGAGAAGCTCAGGCCTTCGAGGAACGAATGCCGGTGCTTGTTGCTCCAAGACTTGGTCTGGTGCTCTGGAAATCAATCGGACGCTCGAACTGCAGGAATGAGCTTCGCAGCTCTGTATTTGAATGAAGGAGAGAGACGCTCGAAACGACGACGTGTTGACGAGATTCAAACACGCCCGCGCCTGGATGAAACAACGACGCTCCACTTGTAACTGACGTAACAGATTCTCCCGCTGGCGCTAAACGCTGTCGTTCTGTTAAACGGACTTCGCGCCTTAGCCAAAACGTTACCGTTTTGTCCTGTCCAAAGCCAGAATGTCCTTTTGGTTTGCTGATCATCCTCCGACCTTTCAGGCCATTAAACTCGATCAAACCTGCACATAAAGAGCCGACCAAACACACACAAATATACTACAACATATGTACTACAATTGCATGCCATAAACCAATCCAAAGGAGTCCATACAAGACCTGACACTAAGCCTAAACATGCTAGTATGGCCAGGCAAGTATGAGGCACCAATTCCTCACACATCTCATATAATTCAAGTACCATACGAATACATCTTGAACATAATACATGAGTACTTTTTAACTCGGGTACATATGAATCATTTGGAGCACGGACCACACAAGGCATCCACCCGGATTGAAACTCGAATCGTTCACTGAAGCACAGGCCATAAGACACCTCTTTATCTTGAAATCCCACGAACACGCACCTCCAACCTCGCATCACCTGCACTGCAGGGCACTACACGTCCACAAGGGACTAACAATATCTCCGAGAAGGAACACCTCCACGAGGGAGGAACAACGCATCCAGTCCGTCCACGCATAGGCGGGATGAAAAACACCCCTCCACAAAATTGTGGAAAGGAAACTGTCATTGTGGGGTTCGAACCCTTAACATTACTATTGCAAGACAAGTGTTATACCAACACGTTTTTGGCGAAAATATTGATAAAATCAACGAGTACAAAAATACAATTGTATGGTAAAAAGAAATTTTAATTTATTATTCTCAATATTCTAATATGATCTCATTCCTATTCAATAATGTGTTAGGAAAAATAAAATAAAAGAATTTAATTACTTTGCAATTTCGAAAACGTGAAGACAAGACAAAAATGGCAGAAGACTGCAGAAAAATACCGAAAATGCCATCGTTCCTGCAATTTTCCCTCCAACAAAATCAAAGGTCGTGGATTGGAAGGAAGGAAATATGGCGAGAGATAATCGGAGGACGTGACCCTTCCGCCGCAATATCCGGCGAGGGACCTTGACCGACGGCACGCCGTTCATCAGCGAAGGTAGTGGCACAACCAGAAACGGAAACGAAAGTGACCTCTTCTCGCTTTTTTGGTCGATTATTCCTTCCCTATTTTTTCTCTCTCCCTTTTTCAACCATACACATTCTCTGAATCCCATTTTTGTTATAGTTCTTTTTCCGATTCACTCAAGGTATGCATTCGTTTAATATTTGATTTCAAATCTGTGATTTTTTGTGATTCGAGTGGTGTTGACTTGGAAGGAGGATTGCGATGGATCCCTGATCTGAGCTGGGTGGATTTTTTTCTGGACTCGTTGATGCATGCGTGTGTTTGATTGGCGTGACGGTTTTGGGATTTTTGGTTTGATTGATCAGTTTATAAATGTTGATTTTGAAGGTGTTTTCTATTGGTGAACTCATGGAGATGTGAGCTGGATTAGATGATGATTAATAGAAACACCGATGCACCTCAGGTACCATTTTGTTCGGGTGTTGTGTTTTGATTTTATTTGTGGTTGGTGATAAGCTGGTGTTGGATTGAGAGCTGGTGGATCTGTTGCATGATGAATTGTTGAAATTGTGTTCCAGGGAGATGGTAATGCTCCCCAACCTCCTCCAGGTCCACCACCATCTGGGCCGCCAGAGAACTCGCTATCTCGGGCTGGCAATAAGGTACTTGTTTATCTCCTCCATGCCCAATATTTATTTCTGATTATGTGTGATCTCTGCGTTATTTGACGTTGCAAAAGCAAATTATCACTGAAGACTTAGCAGTGGCCTTCGAGTATAAAATGAGACATCTATAATGCATTAGAAAGTGATTAGCTCGGAACATATTTTTGATCTTATTATTGATGATGTTTCATAGACCTAGCTTGTCGTGTGTGTATGTAATCAGTCCTTACTAAACTACAATACACATTTGTACATTTTTTTACAGGTTTTTAAGAGCGGCCCACTTTATATTTCTTCCAAAGGTATGTTTCAACTTTCAAGTCATCACTGAATGCTGTGTTTCTTAAATCTTTCTATGCACAACTCATTGGCACCATCGTAGCTAGTTCGGTTTCATTTAAAATCGTAGGTGCATTTTGTAAAATTGAATCAAAGACTATTAAAACCTGGACTTCATAAATGACTCATAGCTCCTTGTATAATCTGTTATTATAAATGACATGCATAAAGATGGTTTGAGGGTTCATGGTTGCTTCAATGGCATCGTGTAGGTATTGGATGGACATCATGGAAGAAAAGATGGTTTATCCTAACACGCACATCATTGGTCTTCTTTAGAAGTGATCCTGTGAGTACCTTATTGGCATATGAAAGTATGCCTGTAACATTTTCTGTTTTGCATTGTCTATTAAGGATTCTGCTAAAAATCTATATTTTTGTCAAGAAAAAGCAGACGAAGGAAAATGCATGAGTGGAATGTCTGTTTTTGGCCATTATTTTGTTGCAAAAGCATATTTCTGTATGCCAATGAGATTTTTTTATTTTTCAATTGCAACCCTTAATCTTTATTGGCCATTATTCTGTTGGATTTGAAAGCCTTATGTGTTATCATTTGGTTTCCAGAGTGTTACTCCACAAAAGGGCGGTGAAGTGAATTTGACCCTTGGGGGTATAGACCTAAACAATTCAGGCAGGTTGGCCGGCTTATTTTCCAATAACTCATGTTCTTAAAAATATTTGTGCAAGGATACTATCTGAAGATGCTGATCTCTTAATGTCTCCTTCATACATTTATTAGTGTGATTGTTAAAGCTGATAAGAAGCTGTTGACTGTGCAATTTCCTGATGGTCGTGATGGACGGACCTTCACACTTAAGGTAACAGTGTCCATTTTTCCTAATACAAATATATACCAACAAATGTTGAGATAGTATCATAAGAGTAGTATTATACTAGAGGCCTACAGCAAGTTAAATAAGTAGCTGTTGACTTTCATAAGTAAGTCGTATTTCTAGATAATTTAGTTTTACTTCAAAGCCACTACATGGTCCTTTTTATGAGACAACTAAGAATTACTTATGAAATTTTTAAACACCGTATGATCTTGTCTAAAGTAATGATCGTGCTGGAGTCCAACATTTTAGCTTCTTAAGGGGAGTGTGTCCCTTTTCCATTTGCTTATTAAATAGAAACAGGAGTATTTGTTTCATTTAATATCCATAACTTGCATTATTGAGTTCTGCGATTTCAATTATTTGGCAGTGCCAGTTCTCAAGGTCCAGCATTGCCTTCACAATGAAATTTAATGTAAACAATTTTCATAGTCAAGTTGTTCTGAAGATTTGGTTTTTATGCTGCAATCATTGTTTGTTTTGTAATCAGACCAATATACTTCAGAACAATACCCTGTCTCGGACTTAAGCCCCTTATATTGCTGATAATAAGCTCTTCTCAACCTTTCTGTAAGTTTATGAAAGATGGCTTTACTCTCTGCTGTTTCATACTGTTAATTTTTGGATTTACAGGCTGAAACTCTTGAAGAGCTACATGAATGGAAGGAAGCACTTGAGAGTGCCTTGGCCCAGGCACCGAGTGCCACTCTTGTTGCGGGGCAAAATGGAATCTTCAATAAGGATCAGACTGATGCAGCTACACCTGCTCCTGCTGCTGATTCTCCAGAAAAGCGTATGTGCAGTGCATCCTACCACTCATATTTATTCTTTTATTTTTCTAGAAGGGAGGCTTCTTCATGTAAGTTGCATTGACCAGCATGTTTTTGTACATGCATTGATTTCATATTTAGGAAGTTTGTGACATAACCCGCATTTTCAGTATTATATTTGTCTGTTTGGTTTATCGGTGATCGCGATCGGACAGCTCATCACGTCCAAATTCACTTCAACGATAAAAGTGTTTTATCGAATGTGTACCTTCTAGAGTTATCTAGTATAGTTTCTCTCTGTGTACGCTTCTCCTGTCTGCCTATAACCTATAATTTTCTATCAAGGCTAGTGTTTTAAGTTTGAACCAATGCCCTTTCGATCTGGCTGGCAGTCAAGCTCTTCTCTGTTGTTGATGCTGTTGGCTTGCTGTAGTCTCCTTTTTGCTGAGCTCGTATCTGGTCCTTTGGTTTGAGGTGTACCGTTCTTCTTTTTGAAATGAGAAAAGCATCTTCGGCTTGCTGTACTCACCTTTGCTACTTGAATTCTGATGTAGTAGTCGATTCAGTTTCTCAGTTATCTGTTTTATGCACTTGGCTCCAAATTTCCTCATCTTTGCTTCAAGATAGTCTCCTAAAAGTGATTACTTCTCCAAACATTTTACGGGCAATGTTTCAGGAAACAATAATTCAAAATGTGTTTGATCTTTATTTAATGCATATAGAACTTAATCTTCATCAATTAACAGCAAAGGAGAAAGAGCCTGCTAAGTCCACAATCATTGGAAGGCCTGTCCTACTTGCCTTGGAGGAAGTGGACGGATCGCCATCATTTCTGGAGAAGGCCCTCCGATTTATAGAAGAGCATGGTGAGATTATTGTCTTTATATACCAAGACTTTTATGCGACCGCCTGTACTCTTATAGTCCTTAGTAGAAGACTTCACCAGTGGAAATTGTTACAATTGGTTGCTTTTCATTTGAATGTAACTTTATGATTTGTCCAGGTCTGACAACCAAAATTTGAATTTCTGTGACTAGTTTTCTAAGACCTATAAGTTTTGCCATGGCTAAAAAGTAATATGTTGCAGGAGATCCTGGATATTTACAAATTGGCCGTAGCCCATGACCGAATTTCTTGTTGATCAGTTGAAGCTAAAAGTATGAAAATTTAATTTTTTATGGGCACTCGATAACAGGTGTCAAAGTGGAGGGAATCTTGAGACAAGCCGCTTCCGTTGATGATGTTGAGAGACGTATTCGAGAGTACGAACAGGGTAGGTTTATTTTCTGCTGTGATAATTTTCATTTATATAACACTACGCTCCTGTAGTGTAAAACTTCTTTGTGAAAATGGAATACATAGTTTTTAACTAATGAAAATTTTAAAATTAGGTATATTCTTTCTTTCAACTGGGCCAATTAATAGGAAACTTCAAATTTAAATTAGTTATTAGGTAAAACTGTGATGATGTGTGTTAAGGAACTTCCATTTTCATACTCTAAATGCATACAGAAGTTAAGGAGCATTTGCCTTCTTTTTTTTCTTTTTGATTTTGTTGTTGTGAGCGGTTAAAAACTGGAATAATACTGTTCTTGCCTATATAATCATTTCAGGTTACAAACAATATAACAGAATATGGCCTCTTTTTCTGTTATTTCTTTATAATACAGGTAAATGTGATTTTTCTCCGGATGAGGATGCACATGTAATTGCTGATTGTATTAAGGTACATTTATATTAAAATAAGGTGAAGCTACGTGTGATAAATGAATACTATCACTAATATTCATTTTCATGCTATGGCTTAGTTTGTTCTACGAGAGTTGCCATCTTCTCCGGTCCCTGCATCCTGCTGCAATGCGTTAGTGGAAGCACGCCGTATGTGTTTGAATCTTACCATGTAATTCAGGTTCTTCATGTCTTTTTCCTGTTTCAAAGAAATGAACTTAGGATTCGAGAATCATTATGTCCACAGGAGCTGATCGTGGAAATAGAGTTAATGCCATGCGTATAGCCATCTGCGAAACATTCCCAGAGCCCAATCGTCGTTTATTACAGAGGTGGTACATAAAAATATCACCCTTTTTATTTTCCATCTAGCAGACACAGTATGGTTTAATGTAACTTTATTCTTTACATCTGACCAATAGTGCGTACATGTCTTTTTGTGAACTCATGATTTCTGCACACATAATATCATTAAAACAGATGTTTCTTTCATTAGTTTGTACATTTCTCTCATAAGTTGAGGTCACTGGGTTGATGGTCCAAACACAATCACATATGTGTTCCTTTGATATCTGGTTTAAGCAAAGACTTACTCGTTTAGGAAAGGGATTCTTTGATTCAGTTTTAAAGAGCTTGTTCCTTGTATCCAGAATCCTCAATATGATGGAAAAAGTGGCATCTCACAAGGCTGAAAATCGAATGAGCGTTTCAGCTGTGGCTGCATGCATGGCGCCTTTGTTGCTTAGGCCCCTTCTGGCAGGTGACTGTGAGCTTGAGAGTGATTTTGATGTGGGTGGCGATGGTTCAATACAGCTTCTCCAGGCTGCAGCTGCTGCTAACCACGCTCAAGCAATTGTCATAACTTTAATGGAGGAGTATGATAATATATTTGGGGTAAGTTTGCATTTTCTATCAGCAAACCTCCTACCATCAATAATTCAGCCGTAGCTATATTTGGCATTGCTGTACATTAGATTGGAGAGAGAGAACTGATCCAGTCGTAGCTATATGTGTGGGTGCAGTTGGTTATTATGTTAGGTTTTATCTGATTTGTCCTCAGATCTTTTGGTTTTTTGGAGATGTTCTCAGGAAGGCTATTTATCCCCTGGGTTATATTCAGACTCTGATGTAAGTGGAACTGGAAGCGAAGAGGTCAGCGATGAAGAAGGGAGTTATGACGATGAGGAAGAAGATCACAGTGGATCAAATATTTCTGATGTAACTGGTGATGAAGACGATTATATTGAACATTCATCAGATGCAAGCTGCAGCGGGAGTGGGGGCTCACAGGATAAGATGCCTAGTGGCAAGGTCGGTATCCGGACCACAAATTTAACCCCTTTTCACTTTTTCATTCAGTGAAATGTATGGGTACTTATGATTTTATCCCTGCCTTTTCTATCTTTGAATCACAGTCACAATGAACATGCAGGTGTCGGAAGTCTGTAGTCTGGATTCCAAGTCTCCGAAGTTGGATGATGAACCTAGGGATAATAAGGGATCTTTGTTGTCCCATCATAGTGACCAAGAAAGAACTGAGAATTCCTTAGATCAAACAAAGAAAGTGAATGAAATGGAAATTCCAACTACAGATGTTAATGCAGTTAATTATGCAGAACATGCGTCTGATGGTCATGCCACAGCAGCAAGTATTATGAAATCTACTACTCTCCCAGTGAAACCTGACGGACAAACAAGTTCTCGTTATGGCTGGGGGCGCACATCTGTGAGTATTTTGTCTCTCAGTCTTGAATTTCCAAGTTTCAATGTGATCGTCATTTTTCCATTTCGATCTTTTCCAGGCGCGAAAGAACCTTTCAATGGAATCTATTGATTATGGCCTAGAAGAAGAGTAAGTGTGAAGTCATCATCCTAATTTGTCACTGTTTGTTCTCTTGTCTATCCAACATTCCGTAACTATGAGGATGAACATATGTTTTTATTTCTTGGTACACTAGCCTTGCAGATTTTCCTGATTCCAGTATAAACTTCTACATTTGATAGTCACATCGACATATAAATAAGAAACCTATTATTACTTAATGCATTATTTTATATATTTTTGTCACATTAATGCAGTGAAGACATACAAAAACTTGAAGCAGCAAAAATGGAACTGCAAAATAGAATTGCGAATGAGGTGGGAACTGTGCGCTGGCTTCTTATATTTTGGATTCTCTCAGGGTTATATTGAGATAATCTGTCATCTTAGTCTGTGGTTGTATTTTCTAGGCTGAGAAAAATGCAATGCTACAATCAGGTTTGGAGAAACGAAAAGAGGCCTTGCAGTCACGTCGTCTAGCTCTAGAACAGGAGGTATGTTCATTCTGAAGTATCTTCCTTTTGGTCAAATATGGTAACAAGAAGCTCTCTTAGTACTTTATTAAAAATTATAAATATAACTAACTAAGCCTCTTAATCTAGCAAATAATAGGTAGGGTGTTTTGTGCTTGTGCCTAGTCAGGCCTCAGGTATTCCTTTAGTCATTCAATGTGATATTTTTTGGGAACTCGTATACATCCTTTCCAAAAACATCTCATCTTCATAATAGAGGATGACAGACTAAAGTGGTGCTCTTTAACATCTCATCTTCATAATAGAGGATGACAGACTAAAGTGGTGCTCTTTATCGAGATTAGAGTGCTTAATCAGATGTGTTTTAGTTGGTTTGTTGTGACCACACGTATTTTTGTGTGTCTGTGTTTTAGGTTGTCAGACTACAAGAGCAATTGCAGAAGGAGTGTGAATTGAGGGCGTCTTTAGAAGCTATTCTTGAATCTCGAGGAGCTTTGCCTGCATCAGCTGCTGTAGATGACAAGGTCATTTTCCGTGGCATCATTAATGTATGGCTATACATAGTTTTAAATTGTTTTGTAATCATGTGTCACAGACAAAAGCTGATGTTGAGGAAATAGCAAAATCCGAAGCAGCAATTGTCAATTTGGAGCAGAAGGTTGATGATCTCGGAAATCAGCTAAATGAACAACGTGATCTTTCCCAACAAGCGTCAACGCATCAAGGAAAATCGTAAGCATCTTACTGGTATTTTTCTGTGACGCGGCCATCATACTTATATTTATTGCCTCTTAGTAATGCATCAGGCTCGGCTATTTATTTTTCCTATATTTGCTCATTTTTCTCGTATGTAATGCAGGAAGGATAAGCATAATGGCATATTTGATAGGTCCTCACGAAGTAAGGTACGTGATCCTAGTCTTTAAACTCTCAAAGTTTTTGATGGGCCTTACAGAATGCTTGCTTGTATATTTGCCTTTTAAGCTGAATGTCTGTGGAAATACTACTCTAGGAAATAGTTTAGCACCAAGCAATACCTTGTAAACCCCACAGTTTCTGTAGGATGTTTTAACATTTGAAGAAATGAGTAAATAGGGAAGACGGATAGTTAATAAAGAGTGAACTATTAGTTTTGCCCGTTAGTGGACACCATGTAAATTCTGGTGATGTTTGAGTGAGTTTAAACCAAATTGAAAATGGCACTTCAATGTGTTTAGGGCCACCGCGATGATTTGGATGCTGTCAAATCTGGGAATGAGAGACACGAATCTTCATCTTCACAAAATCAGGTATACGATTGTACATTGACCTTTTTTATGAGTTTGTGAAATGGTAGGCCTTAGCTAAGCAATCAGGCTGTAGATGATGATGAAGCTATAATCTTAGTATACACAGTTAATTAAATTATGGGTAGGAACATACAGATGCTGAAATTTATCAGAAAGAATCTTTTTGATATAAGCTCGGCAGTTTAGAACGAGATAGGATTTTCAGGCATATCTTCTTCAAACCAGCATCAGAAAAAAAAAAAAGAGAGAGAGTAATATTCAGTTATTGGAAAGTTGAAGCTGTTGCATCATGAATAATGCTGTTACCTGATATAAACTTTCTGTCCCTTTGAGCTTTACATACTACACAATTTGCTTTTGCGTTAGTATCGCGTATTAGGATTATATTTAAACCTTGCATGCTAAACGGTAGAAAATTGGGCTATTCAAATGCACAGGGCACTACCAACACAACATCAGCTCTATCAAAGCTGACAACAAGACTGAACTTCCTAAAAGAAAGGCGTACTCAGATAGCCAATGAGCTACACAATTTTGACAAATCTCGAACGTCTGGTCGTTCCGCTCAGAATCAGGAAGTATCGGAGTCTGAAACCCTCAATAAAATGCCTGAAAGCAGCCAATCGCTGCAAATCTCTGAAGAAGGAACAGGGAAGCAGGAGCGATCCAACTCAAAAAAGGAAAAGCATAAGAAACTAGACGGAAGATCAACATCATCGTCTCACGATAGAGGTAAAAAGTGTGATGTGGAGAAGAATGAAATCTGGTGAAATTTCAAGCAAACAAGCTGAAAAGGTCAAGAGCCAGAGCCGAAATCACTTAGACCCTTGAACAGAGAGAATCAGCTTCCAAAATGTCTACTTTGATTGCACGCTTCTTTCCCAAAAACTCTCAACAAGTCTCAAATTTCAAAATCATTCTTTAGAACAAGCTTATGTCAAATAAAGTTCAGTGCTAACTTGAAAAGTTTGTCTTCGTCTGAAGCTTAGTAAATACACTCTAAATGTACTCAGAATGTTGAACTCCCACCTGACACTATCAAACAAACAGCCCTGCACCGGTCCGGTCCGGTTTAACGCAACGAACCGATCCGTTTAATTCTCCCCATCTGCGCCAATGACTCGAAGCTCTATTCTCCACAACCGCCATCAGCCCTCTCCTCAGCTCCCGGATCTCCCCCTCTCCGTCTCCGAGTCCCAAATTCAACGTCATCAGGAGTTTCGTCCGCCCACCAACACTCGCCATTTCGACTCGAGTTATCTTCCCTCGAACCGACCGGATAACATGGACCAAATCCCGGTTCAATTCTGGCCTGTCCTCGCAACAAACCGTGGCTTTCACGGCTACGTTGTTCTCGTTATCACATCGACTCACGCTGACATTGTCCGACTCGGTCGGCGGTTCTAACGCTCCTGCCGCCACCTCGGCGAACCTCCGCTGCAAGTCCTTAACATGCTGCACCGTCTCCATAAGCAGCGTCGCCTTATCCGTCTACAGTGCAGTGTTATCTAAATTGAAATTCAAATCACACAAACAAAACCAGTGAGTACTAGCTGAGACGAAAATGATGACCTTGAGTTTGCTGGGTAGGATTCCGCGGAGGGTGGTGAGGTGGTCGTTGATCCTCTTCCGGCGTCTGCTCTCTGCTTCTGAATGGCTCTTCTTCCCTGCAGCCTTCGGTTTCGACGAAAACCTCGTTGCTCCAGCCCCTATTGGTGGCGACATGAAGAACGAGCTGCCTCCGTGCTGGAAAATGAATCTATCCATGTTGCTGCTGCTAACTGCTAACTGTCACGTCCTCCTCTGCAACGGTAAAAACAACCATTAATATCATTCTTATAAGTAATAAATGGTGAATTGAATGAGGAAGATACGAGCAGATTGATTAACAGAATCGTAGAGTTAAATGCCATGATCCAGAACGCCACAAAGCTAAATATATTTCAGCTTCAGAATAATCAAAGGTTTAACCTTTGGAATAGAACACTGCAAAAACTGGGTGTGGAAAGAGGAAGAAGCAGCTGTGGTGATGAGCTGACTGCTTGAAAACACTGTAAAAGCGGGATTTTATATTGACCCTGATGAGGACCAGTTCTACAGAGGAAGGAATATTTGCAGAGACGAGGAGGCTTTTTCGTACCACAAATTTCTTTTTATGTTTCATTTATCAGAAAGTAGATGTTGTTTAAGGTTTTTTTTACAGAATGATTGAGTTGAAAATACAGTAATTACAGACATTGATGATTATTGGTTATGAAAATGGTTCAACAGACCAACTTAATTTTAGGACTGACTTTCTTCCAGCAGATAAGCTCGCAGGGGCTATCTGCTGATGGTCGAGTCTCCATCGTCTGATTCGTTGCAGAGAGGATGCTGCTGTGATCAGATGGATGGTACTGGTAGAGAGTGGTCCAGGAAACTAAGTTGACCATGCCCCTCCCTCCATCCATTCATCAAATGCATCATAGCCGAAAGCCCGATGCCTGTTTTAGAGATGTCCAACAACTCAGGATTATGCTTTTACTTTTTAATAGCTGCAATTTGTTACAATTCAAATGGAAGGGGACCCTAAACAGGAGACAGCAAAGGGATGTACTAATGAAATAGTGGAGATTGATTGGAACACAACATATGATGATGTTTTTGTTGTGTCTTGCTATCCCTTACAAAAGCATGTCTCAGTAGTCACCTGTTGAATGGAAAACATATGGAATGGGAGGGGACAATATGAGTGACACTATACAAGGAATGATCCACCATACTTCTGTTGAATCAATCTTAACTAAAACATTCACTAATTTTTAGTAGTTCAAAAGATCAGACAGTAAAACTAAACTTTAATGATTAATATAAGTACTGAAATTCTAAATTCCACAAAACAATTTTTTTTTTCCACCAAGGAAAAGTGAGGTAAGCTGCTACTTTCATTCTCTATTTGGTTTGGCTCAGATGTAATTTGTTCATTCTATTATAAATACTTATTGATGAATTGCATTGGTAGTGAAAGATTTTTCAAAATCAAACTGCATAGTGTCAATGCCGGGTTAGACTACGGTCTTGAAAAGTTGGCCAATCCATATAGAAAACAGTAGTCTGATTTTATTCAATACGGGGAGAATGTAGTAGAATCAAACGTACACCATGGCAGACAAGAAATCTAGCTTGAGAAACAACAGCTGAACATCACTGGTAACCATAAATACATTTGCCATAGGCATTTTTGGAAGGGTAAGTATCAAACATGCAACATAGTCTTGTTTCCTAATTTTTGAAAATAGAGCAGATTACTAACACTACAAGAGAATTGACAAGTTTTACTTTTACCTTCCCTCGCAAATGCTACTAGTTCTTACAAATTAACCAAAAGTTCAGCCCCAGCTACCACAATACACAGGGTTGCATCATATTCAAAAGCAAAGCTGATGCGATAAAAGATAATCTTGGAAAACACATACCCGAATCAATTCTTCTTTGGCCTGCCTCTTCCTCTTCCTCTCTTTGCTGGAGTTCCCACTGAAGCAGCCCCATTTGAAGCCTGCCCGTTCCCTAAATTGATCTCGGGTTGATCCCCTGGAGCACTCTCGCAGCCCATCCGCGGCATCCAACTAGGAAAATTACTAGTCCCATTTCCAGCATTGTCACCACCATTTTCTGATCCTGGTTTCGTAAACCCAATTGGGAATACACCCCAACAGCAGTAATAAGCTTCTTTTCCCGGTACCAATGGTGGCAATGACTTCACTTCAACAGCTTCAAACGTCTTGTTGCAGCTCTGGCATATCAAGCAGCAGCCTTCATAGACCTTGGAGTACTGATGCAGCACATAGCAATAAGGACACGCAGTCCAAAAGTTCAAAAGTCTAGGGCTTTTCGCCGCCGGAGGCTCAGCTGTCACCGGAGGCTCTTTCTGCTTACTCTGCGGTTCCCTAGCTCTATCACTCCTCCTCACCGGAGTCGCTTGAGATTCAGCCCTAGTTTTCCGTACAGGAACTAAATTGACCTTCGTAAACAACCCCAACGAAGAATCAAACGCCGATTTCCGGCTTGAATCGGAGAGATTGAACCATGCATCTGCAACGAGCTTGAATGCCTGATCGGCGAAAGCGAAGCGGTTCTTATCAGGATGGAGTAGGAACGCCAGTCGTCGATACTGCTTTTTGACAAGATTCACATCGTCGGCGCGGCGGTCGACCTGCAAAATGGCGTACCAGTCGTGATGGCTGCCGACGCGCTTCTCGGCGGCGAAGAGGACTTCGGTTATGGCGACGATCTGGTCAGTGCCTTCCAGGAGCGGCTCCAGGTCTTGAGCCGAGAGCGCGTGCTCTTGCGCCGCCTTGAAGTTACGGGTTTCGAGTTGGTTGGCGGCGAGGGTTAGGAGCCGCTCGGCCTCGGCTCGGTTGGACATTTGGATGGAAAGATAGAGAGACGACGGCGATGTAGTGTGGTGTGGGTTTACTGAGATGGAATTTGGGGCAAATGGAAGTGTTGTTGTTTATGCTGGTGGGGGTAGAATGGGCAATACATTTATTAATATTTATGATTTTTTTTATGAGGAGTTTATTCATAATATTTTAATATATTCCTTTAATATCAAATTTCGAAATTCTATTAAGACATTTCGAACCGGTCTATATATATATATATATATGGAAAAAGATCAGGTAGGGATGTGCATTCGGTCCGGACCGGACCGGACCGGATCGGTGGACCGGAATTTTCTAAAATCTTGGACCGTGGACCGGATCGGACCGGATATATATGGACCGGAACCGGAATTCGTGTGAAAACTTGGACCGAAATCCGGACTGGACCGGGACCGACCGTAATTTAGGGTTAAAAAATAGAAAATAAAAAAATTATTAGGAAAATAAAAAAATTCGATTTATTCCGGTCCAGACCGGACCGGACCGGAACCCATAATCCTCCAAAAACATGGACCGTGGATCGGACCGGGATCGGACCGAGACCGGAAAATTCGGTCGGTTCCGGTCCGGGCCAATTTTATGCATCCCTAAGATCAGGTGAGAAGTTATTGTTTTTGTGAGAAATAAGAATTTATTTAGTCCATTAGATCTAAAATCTAATGGTTGTTAATAATCAACATATTTAACATTTAATTAATTGCTAATTATGATGTAAAGGGTATTATTGTAACACAACTCATACATAAATCAACATCCGTCCAATCCGTTCAATCGACCAATCCGCCGCCGCCGATCGTTTTCTACCCTCCGCCGCCGATTTTCGTAACAAGCGTCTCTTTTCCGATCAGCGATCGTGGTTGAAGCATGTCGAAGAAGGAACAACAACGCGTAAGCTTTAACTAAACCCTAACATTGTTTTTTCCTGCTAATTAGCGTTCTTGATTTTTAGTGTTTAGGTTGTGTTAGGTTTTGGCTTGTTTTGTGCGAGCTTAGAGATTGTCAATGGAGTTGTTGAAAAAGGGGTTGTTTCTGTGAATGGAAGCTTTTCGATTGGGTCGATTGATGATGATTCAATTTGTGCAACTCTGGATTGGTGGCCTCCTGAGAAATGTGACTATGGGACTTGTAGTTGGGACCATGCTTCACTGCTCAATTTGGTAAATTGCTTCTTCAACTCTGCCCAAAAACCATGCTTTTGGTTTCTGAGTTGTTTCTCAATTTTGATTTGGATTTGCTGCAATTGATGAGTTGAAAGCTTGTATTCGAGTTTTTGTTAGCAAAGATCAAAACTTGTTGCAGTTGTGGAGTTTTCAATTGTTGAATTTGGCCACTGGTTTTTGATTGGGATGATGAAATCATCAAGTGGCTTGTAGAATTACATGTTCAAGAAGCTGCTACTCTGCGCCCTTCCTTGCCATACTCGGTCGAAACTCTAAAAGAATGTTCGTAGAGTGTGCTGGTTGGAAATGTGTTAAGTCTGCTTTGTCCAGAGGGATTTGTCTCTTAACTTAATCCACTTCTTTGTGTTTTATTCCACTTTTCTTGCTTCTGAGGGTTAAATTAAACATTGTCGTGTTTTTGTTATCTGTTGAGTTCACAGTTGTGTTGGTTCTTTTGTACTGTATTCTTTTTTGTATTTGGATTGATGCTTAAACTTTTGCTCTTTCTGCAGGATCTAAATAATGAAATTTTCCTGAATGCCATAAAAGGTACAGATGAAGGAGCTTCCATGATTTGTATTGGACCTGCTTGTTGTACTTCCAAGCACCACTTGGGATATATGTTACTCTGCCACACAAGTTGGGATAAATGTTACTCTGCCATCCACATTACCCATCAGCTTGGAAAACATGCATATGTTTGTATATGTTTCCAGTTGCCATAATTGTAAACCGGATCTTGATTGAATGAATTCATTCACATTTCTTGTTAAAATACGTAGCAGTTATGCACTGTGTTATTATAATACGTAGCAAATGGATTATAATACGTAATAATTATGTTTTAATACGTAGCAGTTATGCACTGTGTTATTCATTCGCATATGACTTTGTAATTCGTAGATTGACATTCATGAATCATATCAATAAACTTCTCATATTTTTTTATCGTGATGCTACGGATTATGATCGTGGTGCTACGGATTATGATCGTGATGCTACGGATTATGATCGTGATGCTACGGATTATGACCGTGACGCTACGGATTATGATCGTGACGCTACGGATTATGATAGAGATGCTACGGATTATAAATACCATGTGTGCTACACATGAGCAACATACATTGCATTGAATCTAATTATTACATTATAAGAAGTTGAGCAACATACTAGCCAACAACATACTGAAATTATGAATAATATCAAAGTTAATTAGAGTAATTGAATTACGCATAATGATAAACAAACAATGATTTTAAGAAGCAGTATAACATGAAGTTCAGAATTCTTTCTTGGCCTGCTGCGGATTCTTTCTTGGCCTTGCCTCGACCCTTATCACTTAGAGTTTTGGTCACGAAATCATCATCGCTTTCGGTTTCAGTAGGAAGACTCTTTTTGGTCCCTTTTTTTTTGCACATGCTGTAAAGAAGTAAATATGTTTTAGACAATAAAATGTTTAGTGTTATACGGAGTATGTGTACAATGCTACATATAATGATTCATTATATACGGACTATGTCTCTACTGCTACTTATAATGATCCATTAATTACTGACTATGTCTCTACTTATTATGTCTCTACAGCAGTAGTTACGGATTATGCTTGTACAGCTACGGATAATAATACTGCCTAGCAATATGTTTATCACTTTACATATAATGACCAACTAGTTACAGATTATGTCTCTACAGCTACATATAATGATCCATTAATTACTGACTATGTCTCTACAGATTATGTCTCTACAGCAGTAGTTACGGATTATGCTTCTACAGCTACGGATAATGATACTGTCTAGCAATATGTTTATCACTTTACATATAATGACTGATTAGTTACGGATTATGCGTCCAAGACTACGTATAATGATTCACATTCAACTGTTTAACACAAGTTCGCAGCATTTACCTTGTTTTTTTACGATGGGATGTATTTGTACCAATGACTCACTTGTTCCCCTTGTTATCGGTTGGATAGCTCCCAACTGTGAAGAGGAAACCAAAATTTGTCTTAAAACACATTTCTTTACAATAATACAATGAATTGAATAGAAACAACATAACACCTTTGAGAGTCTGGGTGCTCGTTTGATACGGAATCTATTTTCGCTTGCTAATTGGTTGTTCGTCAGCAAGTACTTCTTTGGATGGCAACCTTTTCCTCTTCCGATCTGCGAAAATATTTTGCACACATACTTTACAACAAAAAATACCATGCCACTATTAATCATAACTCACTTTGCTACGTATTTTGACCAAAGCTGCGATTTTTATACAATACGTTATAAGTTATCAAATGATGTTACATATTTTATCACTACACCCGAATAACTATTACATAATATAATTGTTTTCTACCCAAACTAGGCCAGCGACATTCAGATTGTTTGCTACGAATCATAACTCACAACCAAACAACAGGGCAACGTATTCATCACTTCCAATACCCATAATTTGTTACGTATTATGCTGAGGTTGCTACGGATTATAATAGAAAGTATTTCCGACGAACTCATTGCAATTTCCAACATATGAATTGCAATTAGAAACCTTAAACTCGACAAATCTGAACAAGAACAAACCCTAATGGCGAAATCAACTCGCAATATTACAAAACTCACCCGATTTTGGAATCGATTTCTTCGGCTGACGAGACGGAGGTTGCGGAGGTGGCGGATGGCCGTCTTCCGAGCCACGGGTGTCGGTTTCGTATCGGCGCCTATCGATTCCTTGCGGCTGAGTGGAATGGTACGGATTTTGGTTTCGAAAGAAGGTTAGGGTTTGGTCTACAACAACGAGATTTTCGTTTTTGCCAAAAAGTTTGTGGGACGAGAATGCCCCTGTAAGGGTGGATAGTGTTATTTTTGGTATATATTTTCATTTGATCAGGGCTGCTGATTAATTAATATCTATGGACATGATAAATTCTTATTTCTCACCTTAAGATCACTTCTCACCAGATCTTAACCCACATATATATATATAGGGGAGCACTCCGTTGAGGCAGGTTGGTAGAATGAGGCCGTGAGGCAGCCTGTGAGCCAATCAAAATGATGATGTGGCAGTGGAAAAGCAATTGTTGGTGGCAATTTATGGGGCGTATTTTGGGGTTTTTTTGTTATGTCTGACATATTTGCAAAGGGGTAATAATAAAAAAATAAAAACATGAGAGAGAGTGTTTTTGTGAAACCCATCTCTCTCGTCGTTTCTACTGGGTTTGTACCCATCCCCGATCCAGATCAAGTTGATTCCTTCGATTTCGTTGATTTTTGCCCGCATCGGCTTCAATTTCTTCGTTGAGGCAAGCATTGAGGTTTTATACGTTCCAAATTCAGATCTGAATCGCTCAGATCTGAATCATTCAGTGTGCCGTTATCGATCAAGCACGGCGAATGGCCACGACCTGCGAAGTTGGCGCTGGGATTTGTTTTAGTGGTGATGTTCGGTGCGAATTCGCAATTTTGTATATATTGATGCTGTTGATTTTTGATTTAGGGATTCAAAGTTTCTTTGTTGTCGAAGAACAACGCCGGTAATCTATTTTCTTGATCCATTTTGGCGATTCGATTTATAGGGTTTTCTTGTTCTTCAACCTCTTCCCGTTGCTCTGCAACCTCCCAGATCCGATTGCTCTGCAACCTCTTCCCGTCTACGACATCAGCAACCGTCTACGACATAAGCAACCACTTCCTGTCTACGACATCAGCATCAATTGCTCTGCAACCTCCCAGATCCGATTGAGTTTTTTTTAAAAATGACCCAAAACGAGTTTGGGATTTCAAAACTAACCCATGCGAGTTTCACATTTCAAAACTGACCCATTTTCAGGATCCGGTTTGTTACGACTTGGGAAAAACCGGATCCTGAGAATCCGGTTAGTTGCGTTTTGTAACTAACCGGATCCCCAGGATCCGGTTTTTAGGAGATAGGGCTTATGTGGACGATGGTCAAATACGTGGCTTCCACGTAAGACCGGAATTCCGGAATATGGTTTTTCTAAAAACCGGATCTCGGAGATCCGGTTTTTTACGAACTTAAATTTTGGTATTGTAGTTAAGCCCGTTATTACAGTCTGAATTTAAAATAAAAATATACAGCAGTTTGGAAATCATTGAAAGTTGAACATTAAAAACAAAGTTGTAGTAAATAAAAGTGAACAACAACAGTAATATAGGTACTCAGATATTGGATTTAGCTTGCATTGGCTGAGGGACAAGACCTTCTGTTATGACCAGTTTGATGGCATAATTTGCACCTTTGGATTCTGTCTGGGGGTTGTGATGATGAAGCCTCTCCTTGAGTACTGGACTGACCGTCCCTCTGGTCCATTTCAGTACGCCTTCGCCTTGTCGGATTTCTACCGACGTTTGTACGTTTGAAGTGAGGATTAGGCATATGAGGAAGTCCGTTATAGGGTTCCCAGAAGTCAGAATGAGGTAATGCACTGAAATGGTAACTCCAGGTCATGTTGTAAGCTGCAAGTGTATACTCATGAGGCACATAGTCGCTGTATTCCCGACCCGTGAACTTACAAACTGCAATTGCATGACTGCAGGGAATATGAAGTGTCGTCCATTTTCCACATTCACATTCTCTCCTGGGTAGGCAAACTTTCCACATATGATGTTTAATTCCCGTGGTAACCTGATAAATTCCCTGGGACGGGTTAAAATGTACGACTCTGTGGAACTGTGCCCTTTGTCGGAGTACCTCCAATCTCTCGTGTACCTTTGGTGCAAAAGCTGAATCCGTATTATCGTAACGATAACGACGGTTGTTGAAGTATTTATTCAACTGTTTGAAAGTGAACATAACCAATGTTGAAATTGGTAAATCACGTCCGTGCTTGAGAACATTATTGAATGATTCCGAAGCGTTCGTGGTCATTGAACCCCATCTCATACCATCGGTATCCATTGCCAAAGACCATAAATGAACGTCAATGTTGCGCAACCACTCTCGTATGTCAGGTCTGTCTTTCAATGCTTGCATCAGCTCCTGATATTGATTTGCAAACTTGTACTCTTTTTTGGCATATGCAACTTTGCCAAGTTTTTTCTTCAAATAAGCGTTTTTGACCCTAGTGTTGAAGTTGCTCTGGAAGTGATGAACGCAGATACGATGGTAAGCATTAGGAGGCGACCATTGTGGTTCACTCATAGTAGCCATTATTCCTCCGTGTCTGTCAGATATGACGCACAAGCCCGTCCGATTAGTGACACCCTCTCGAATGCAACTCATGAACCAACTCCAGCTGGAGGTGTTTTCACTCTCGACCAAAGCAAACGCAACAGGTAAAACATTATTGTTTGCGTCCAATGAGCATGCTACGAGGAGCTTCGCTCTGTACTTACCGTACATATGAGTTCCGTCAATGGATAATACAGGACGACAATGCCTAAACGCATGGATACATTCAGCAAATGCCCAAAAAACACGATTTACCTGGATGTACTCACCATCGACTTCTTCCGTATCCCATTTGACAACTGTTTCCGGACTATTATCAACCAAAGCCTTCATCAATTTCGGCAGGTCTGCGAAGGAGCCATCCCATGTTCCAAATAAGTTAATCATTGTTTGTTGCTTCGCTTGCCAAGCTTTCAAGGGGGAAATTTCTAGCCCGTAGTCTTTATAAATTCTTGCTTGTATCTCTGCTACACTCAATCGTAATTTTTCTGTCATCACATCCCACAGTTCTTTAGCGATGTACTTAGGCGTCATATGAACGTTGTTGGCCATAATTGTGTCGTTCTGACATATGTGTTGCTCACGATGATTACGCACTTCCCAACGGTGACTTCCTCTCAGTGCAGCTATCCGGAGGCTCCATAGACAAACATCTCGACCTTTTCGACAATGAAACACCATAAAAGAAGGATTAGATTTATATACCTCGTATTCCACCCGTTTCATTATTGACCACTTCCGCACCGCATGTTTGGCAAGTTCTTTTGAGTCAAACTCAGTCCCAACTCCAAGGGATTCGTGGAGATCCGGTTGACCGAAATTTCCTCCCATATACTCATCGGCTGGTGGATTGGTATCCCATGCCGAAATATCTTCAAAATCTGGATGATCCCATATGTAACGGGGTATTGCATTCTCGTAATCCGGATTCTGAACAGCGACCATATCCAAATTTTCCATTTCTTCCGTGTGGTACTCGTCCATGATTGGAACATCTAAATTATCAAGGGTGGGCGTTTCCATGTTGAAGGAAGTTGGTAGAACGAGTGAAATGATGAGAGATTGAACGAGATGTTGAAGCTATATAGGGCGTAGGAAGTGTTTGAAATGTAGGAAGTGTTTTTGGATGTTGAAAAAATGAGAGATTGAAGAGTAGGAAGTGTTTTTGGATGTAGAAATTGAACGAGATGACATGAATATATATAGGGCGTAGAAAACCGGATCCCGGGGATCCGGTTTTCGGGGAATCTCAACCCGTGCCTGGCCGGTCAGTTCTGGTCGAGGCGTCAGAAATTTGGGACCCGTGGAAAACCGGATCCCCGGGATCCGGTCTGTTAAAAAACCTAATTTTTTTTGTTTTTTCCCGTGTAAAACCGGATCCCGGTGTTCCGGTCTGTTAAAAAACCTAATTTTTTTCGGTTTTTCCGGTGAAAAACCGGATCTCGAAGATCCGGTTTTGTAAAAACCCTATTTTGTAGAAAACCGGAACGCCAGAATCCGGTTTCAGGGGAATATCACCCGTGCCTGTCCGGTCACTTCTTGTCGAGGAGAACCTAATTCGGGGCCCGTGGAAAACCGGAACACCGGGATCCGGTTTTTAAAAAACCTAATTTTTTTGTTTTTTCCCGTGTAAAACCGGATCCCGGTGTTCCGGTCTGTTAAAAAACCTAATTTTTTCGGTTTTCCCGTGAAAAACCGGATCTCGGAGACCCGGTTTTGTAAAAACCCTAATTTTTTTTATCGTACAAAACCGGAACGCCAGTAATATCTCAATCTTTTCTTCTTCTTAAATCACAAACGTAAATCTTTCGTAATTCACATGCGTATCATAAGTAATTTGGATAGATTAAATTGAGACATTGTTACAAAATGTAGCATAAGTCTAACAAAATAATAAATAACAGTAATATCTCAATCTTTTCTTCTTCTTCTCTGTTGAATCTTCTGCAGCCATGATTGTTTAGGTGTCTTTTCAGGACGAAGGTTGTGCCCGTGACCTGGTGGTGAATGTGGTGCCTGTGAGGTGGATGGCCGAGATGGTGGTGAAGGTGGTGCCCGTGAGCCTGATGGTCGATCATAATCTGGTGTCTGTGAGTCAAGGTTGGTAACATGATCATCGTCTACCCTCATATCATCATCGTTACCTGTAATTAAAATATATTAGTATATTAATTGAATCAATTACATGTATAATTAAAATGAGGAAATTTACCGGTTCCAAACTGAATACTATCAGGATCGATATTCAGTAGCCGCAACTCCCCCAACAACCGTAGTTCGTCCACTGCGGTATGGAAAATAGGATGAAAAATTGGTTGCGAATCTGCAGTACTGTTGAATCCTTCTGCAGCCTGCGAAGCGCATATGAGCAACGTGCGAATCTATATGAACAAATTGTTAGTTACACATGTAAAACAGTATAATAACAATATATTAAAAAAACATGTCAAAACTTACATTGCTAGGTAATTCATGAGCACTAGGGCGATACGCCTGAGTGTCCTCTTCTTCCAATCTGGGCTGGATAAGGCGACGTGTGATCCTTGAATACCAATACACGTATTCATCACTGGGAATATCAATGTCCTCGCCAGCCTCGCCCGGATCCCCAAATGTTCGACTCTCCCATCTATTATTCCATAACTCACCATACTGGCTCAAGTACACTCTCCAATCAACTCTCTTTTTCCTTTCTAATCCGTGGTGCTCATTCGTAAACGCTATAGGAACAGGTGGAATGATCTGCTTCCATCCAAACTGTCTCATAGCACGAATAGGATGATGCCACTCAATGATGTTGAAGCAAATAAGTGGCACATCAGCCGCCCATAATTCCCGTGAATCGAGACATAAGGGATGCAGTCATTCCATCAACTCCTCTTCATATGGGCGATAAATAAAATCACCTTCGACCATTCGCTCGAGCTGATCCCAATAGAAGACTAAACTACCACGTGGGACCTCTTCAAAATGTTTTGGTCCAGCCCAATGTCTGCGCATAAGAAAAAGCGTTACAAATTTAATAGTTATCAATTTTCAGTATCAAAATAAATATAAAGTTTACTCACAAGTACGACCAACAAGGTCTAAAATATGGATGAATATCCTCATCAAGGTCTGGCGGGTATCTGATATATTCTTGTGGATGCGCAATACGAATGCGCTCCCAACACCAAAACTGTAGTAGTAGTGGACATCCACCAAGTTGCGACTTCTTATAATGACTTGCTCTGCACAACTGACTGTACTGATAAGCTAAAACTGCGCTCCCCCAACTGTATCTACTGGCGTTCTCCAAGTCCGCCAACAATGGAAGGTAGTGGAGCGATACCTGATCACCGTACAAGTCTGACATGAGAGTCAATCCCAATAGACATAAAATGTACGCCCTAGCGTATTTCTTTAATGTCTCGTCATCCACATCGTCTGGCATAGTATTCAGGTAGTCATCGAACCATGTCTTGCTACCCATCGATTTCAACTTAGGACGGTCGGGCACAGCACCCAATAAACTTAAACAAAGAGGCTCCCATTCCAACTCACCTAATCCAGACACAGACTGCCCATCTATGGGTAATCCAGTAAGGAGAGCCACGTCCTGTAGTGTAATTGTAGCCTCCCCTCCATTCAGATGGAATGTGTGTGTCTCGGGGCGCCATCTCTCCACTAGGGCGGTGCACAATTTAGGATCAGCCTTCACGTTACATACTTTGGTCCAAGGTAGAAATCCGGCATTTGCAACATACTCCAAAAGTCGAGGCTTCATATTTACGACATTATGACCCATTACCTTCAATGGCTTAACAGACTTAAAAGTTCGATCCATCTATAATAAGAAATTAATTAATGATCATTGTTATATGAATTGAAACAATTTTTTTTAATGTATGAATTGAAATAATTTTAATTAATGAAATTCATACCTGATTTCTCCAAATCGCCTGAGTGCGATGCTCATTTTGCATCGTCAACAAGGATGGATCGATGGGTCCAGGATGAAGATAATCATCCATATCCATGTTTGGATGAGCAGTCGCTCGTGAAGAAGATGGCACATCGTGTTGACTAGTGCTTCTTCGCCTGTTACCTGACGACATTTCTGTGAAAACAATAAATATACATTATTACCAATTCATGAAGGAAAACACAATATATCAATACACTAATTCAACTACAACAAATAATTGTCCAACTTCAAATATACTAATTCAATAATATGACATATGACATCACTATTTTTACGAATATAAAACTATATTACATAGACAAAATCAAACCAATGTCAATCAACCGCCAATTCAACTTTATTAATTCAACGATAATAATTCAACAATAAATATTAACCGGACTAATAACAAACAAAAAATGCACAAAATTCATTATATTCATACAATTAATCGGACTAATATCAAAAACAAACAATTCAACACTAATAACTAAATTTACAACAACAATCCTTCAAAAACAAACAATTCAACAACACCAATAACACAATTACGTTTTTTTACCTATCAATTTCGGACAACTTCGGAGGTGGTGAATGGGGGAGAAATCGGACGAAATTGGGTCTAATTGGGGTACGATTTCAAAGGAATTTGGGTAAGATTTCAAAATTGGAGAGAAACCGGACGGAATCAGAGGTGGGAGAAGTAGATCCGGCGGAGGAGGGAGAAGCAGATCCGGTTTCGAATGGGGGAGAAGAAGCTGCTGCGAAAATTTAAGTTCGTAAAAAACCGGATCTCCGAGTTCCGGTTTTATAAAAAAACCGGATTCCGGGATTCCGGTCTTACGTGGCTTCCACGTATTCGACCGTCGTCCACATCAGCCCTATCTCCTAAAAACCGGATCCTGGGGATCCGGTTAGTTACAAAACGCAACTAACCGGATTCTCAGGATCCGGTCTTTCCCAAGTCGTAATAAACCGGATCTCCAGGATCCGGTTTCATTAAAAATGGGTCAGTTTTGAAATGTGAAACTCGCATGGGTTAGTTTTGAAATCCCAAACTCGTTTTGGGTCAACCTCTTCCCGTTGCTCTGCAACCTCCCAGATCCGATTGCTCTGCAACCTCTTCCCGTCTACGACATCAGCAACCGTCTACGACATAAGCAACCACTTCCTGTCTACGACATCAGCATCAATTGCTCTGCAACCTCCCAGATCCGATTTACCAAATCTCAATTCCTTCACGATCCGAACCTCCGATCTAGTAATTGCTTCGTTGATTGTGTAAAAACGGTTCATGACTGCTAGTTGTTGATTATTGATTTTTCTTTTGATCCGTGGTTCTGGTGCTCTGATCGGGACACTCGTTGTGATCATGACTGTGAAATTTAGTTTGGACTTTGTTTTGTGCCTTGGTGACTGATTGTTTGAAAACACTGGTGTTCTTTACAGGAGCGCTGCGGATGAGCAAGCAATGATTTTGAATTTTGATGTTGGAATGATGTGTAATTGTGATGTGTTGATTGATGTTTTTGCAAATGGAGGAGACGAGGCTGCTGCTGCTGGTATTTTTCTAACATTGTTTCCATGTTGTGAATATTAATCTTGTTATGTCCATATATTGTTTATTTTGTGAGTGATGATATGTAAGCCATCAAAACTGATATTAGTATAAGCCTGCTGATTTCTATATGAATAATGACTTGAATCTTCCCTTCGTAAACTACTTTCATTAACTAGTTCTATAATAGTTTTTCTTGTTTGATCTTATTTTATCTGTGGACTTTGGTTGTGCGTATACTATTTTGCCAGCCATTGATGGGGCCTTCTATGCGGTCAAGGGAGAAGCTACAATTCTTGTTTGTCCATTTTTTTTCTCTTATTATAATTATTACTTTTTAGTAGTTGTTTGTGTATGAACATGTAGTTTCATTTGCAACTCAGGACTTCAAATTCTGATTTATGTCCATTAAGGTTGACTAAAGCCACATTGCATTGTTATATTTTTCAGGTTGCTTGTTCTGGATGTCGACTGGATCACATTGCAGCAGTAGATGTAGTTAAGAAAGTACGATCTGCGAATGGTTATGCAATTGTTATTGTTCAGAAGCCTTTTAGTTTCGAAGGGCCAAGACATCGAATGATTAGAGATTTTTTTTAAGGTGAACCACTGTATGGTTAATTTATTTGGCACATTTTAAACTAGTAGTGAATCCTGGTGTATCTTAAAACTGTTTGTGTTTGGCAGGAGCACAAACTTTCTATGGACATAAGACAGGGAAAGTGTGCTTTGCTGTTGAAACTAGCCTTGAAGCGGATCAAAAAGTGGTTCACAAATGAGGGATGCCCAACGAGGATTCACTGAAAAATATGAGAGGATACAAATGTTACTGATCCTAAAAGTTTGGACAAATGTTCTGGTTCATATTCTTCTGACCAAGATGTCCTTATGTTTTTGTAGATGCAATTGTATCAGAAAAATGATAAAAGTCGGACCCATGTGAAGTGGCCAAGTAGGAAGATTTGAGACCAATTTTTGCATTGCAGTTAATCATCCCATTTTTGTAATATGTATTTTGTAGCTTCAGTTGATATGTAAATTTTGTAGTCGTTGAAATGTAAATTTGACTTTGATATATCATACTTTCGAACTTGTATGTAATTCAAATTAACATTATGTTTGTCTTTGAAATACTTTTTTTGTAATTTTTTTGTAATTTTTTTTGATAAAGAAATAAGGGTGTAATGAAATAAAGAAATAAATTACAATTTATTATGAAATGAATGTGCAAATGTGTTATCAAAAAAGGTGTAATGCCATATAAAATAAGGGGTGTAATGCAATTTATTAAATAAAGGGTGTAATGCAATTTATTAAATAAAGAGTGTAATGCAATTTATTAAATAAAGAAATAAGGGTGTAATGAAATAAATTGCAATTTATCAAATTGCATTACAAAGGGTGTAATGCAATTTATTAAATAAAGAAATAAGGGTGTAATGAAATAAAGGGTGTAATTCCATATGAAATAAGGGTGTAATGGCATATGAAATAAGGGTGTAATGGCATATGAAATAAGGGTGTAATGGCATATGAAATAAGGGTGTAATGGCATATGAAATAAAGGATGTAATGGAATATGAAATAAGGGTGTAATGCCATATGAAATGAGAGTGTAATTGAATATGAAATAAGGGTGTAATGCCATATGAAATAAGAGTGTAATGCCATATGAAATAAGGGTGTAATGAAAATAAGGGTGTAATGCCATATGAAATAAGGGTGTAATGCCATATGAAATAAGGGTGTAATGGAATATGAAATAAGGGTGTAATGACATATGAAATAAGGGTGTAATGGAATATGAAATAAGGGTATAATGACATATGAAAGAAGGGTGTAATGCAATTTAGCATGAAAATAAGGTGCAGATAAATTATCACCAAGGGTGTAATGACATATGAAATAAAGGGAGTAATGACATATGAAATAAAGGGAGTAATGACATATGAAATAAAGGGGTAATGACATATGAAATAAGGGGGTAATGACATATGAAATAACGGTGTAATGGAGAAACAATGGGGTAATGACTTATGAAACAAGGGGGTAATGACTTATGAAATAAGGGGATAATAACATATGAAATAACGGTGTAATGGAGAAACAAGGGGGTAATGACTTATGAAACAAAGGGGTAATGAGGGGGTAATGGAGAAACAAGAGGGTAATGACTTATGAAACAAGAGGGTAATGACTTATGAAATAAGGGGTAATGACATATGAAATAACGGTGTAATGGAGAAACAAGGGGGTAATGACTTATGTATTATTTTAACAAAGGGTGTAATGCAATTTATTAAATAAAGAAATAAGGGTGTAATGAAATAAAGGGTGTAATGCCATATGAAATAAGGGTGTAATGACATATGAAATAAGGGTGTAAAGACATATGAAATAAGGGTGTAATGACATATGAAATAAGGGTGTAATGGAGAAACAAGGGCGTAAAGACTTATGAAACAAGGGGGTAATGACTTATGAAATAAGGGGGCAATGACATATAAAATAAAGGGGTAATGACATATGAAATAACGGTGTAATGGATAAACAAGGGGGTAATGACTTATGAAACAAGAGGGTAATAACTTATGAAATAAGGGGGTAATGACTTATGAAATAAGGGGGTAATGACATGAAATAACGGTGTAATGGAGAAACAAGGGGGTAATGGCTTATGAAATAAGGGTGTAATGACTTATGAAATAAGGGTGTAATACCCTTATTCGAGGTAATGACATATGAAACAAGGGAGTAATGACTTATGAATTAAAGGTGTAACGCCATTACCCCAAATAAGGATATTACACCCTTATTTCATAAGCCATTACACCTTTATTTCATAAACCATTACACCCCAAATAAGTGTATGCAATATGAAATGAGGGTGTAATGGAATATGAAATAAGGGTGTAATATCATATGAAATAAGGGTGTAATGCCATATGAAATAAGGGTGTAATGCCATATGAAATAAGGGTGTAATGGAATATGAAATAAGGGTGTAATGCACATAAGTAGAATACAAAAAAAAAGTAACAAAACACTTATACAAAATAGTAATAAAAATTTGAACTTGGAGAGAGGGGGTATAAAGTAGAAGTGATGTGTATTGGAGAGAGAGGGTATAAAGTAGAAGTGATGTGTATTGGAGAGAGAGGGTATAAAGTAGAAGTGATGTGTATTGGAGAGAGAGGATATAAAGTAGAAGTAATGTGTACAAATACTAAAATGCACTCCAATTTATAAAAACAATTTGTTTTAAGAATATCTAAAATTAATAAAGGGAAGTTAGTGGAAGACACGTGTCACGCTGAGATGATTTTGACGGCTGAGATGAGTGGGTGGGATGATGCCTCACAGTTTCATTCTAATTTGGCTACCTCATTTGAACGCTCCTATATATATATATATATATATATATATATATATATATATATATATATATAGGGGCGCGCTCAAATGTTATGGCTTACTAATGTGTTATGTGTTACATGATTCTTAGCCAATCATTTAAAACAAGGAACCAATCAGAGGCGAGGAACACGGTTCTTATGGTGCACCTCACAAGCACGGGGGGGTTTATGGGTGAGGGTGCACCGTAGTTACGGTGTTCCTCGCTTCTGATTGGTTCCTTGTTTTTCATTAACCAATCAGAAGCTCCGTAACACATAACACTCTAATTTGGCCATAACATTTGAGCGCTCCTCTATATATATATATATATATATATATATATATATATATATAGGGGCGCGCTCAAATGAGAACACTTCTTAGGCTAAGAACATAAGAACCATTGTGAGCCACTCATTTTGATGATGTGGTAGTAAATAGTGCAGGAATTGTGTAGTGGGTTTTACTGTTTGCTTTTTGAAAAGTAGTGGGTTTTACTATTTGGACACGTGGCGCACCCACAAAGCACGGGGGGTTGGGTAGTGGGACACGTGGCGTAACCTCATTGGTGTTCTCATGTTCTTAGAGTTAGAAGGTGTTCTCATTTGAGCGCTTCTATATATATATATATAGATGGACGTTCAAATGTTATGTGCTTCTTATTGTGTTATGTGTTATGTCGATTCTGATTGGTTAATGAAAAATAAGGAACCAATCAGAAGCGAGGAACACCGTAACTACGGTGCACCCTCACCCACACAACCCCCATGCTTTGGAGGTGCACCGTAAGCCCCGTGTTCCTCGCTTCTGATTGGTTCCTTCTTTTCATCAACCAATCAAAATCGATATAACACTTTAAAAATATAACACTCTAAGGACATAACATTTGAACGCCCCCTATATATATATAGGGGAGCACTCAGTTGAGGCATGTTGGTAGAATAATACCGTGAGGTAGACTATGAGTCAATCATTTTGGTGAGATGGCATTGGAAAAGTATTTGTTGGTGGGTATTTATGGGGCGTATTTTGGGGTTTTTGTTTATGAGATTAATGAAAACTTTTCTCTCTCCTTTTCGGTTTCTCTCACCGAACGAAACCCACAAATTTCTCTGAACGAAACCCAGCAAACGAATAGGAGAGACGACACCCAAAAATTTCTCTGAACGAAACCCAGCGAACGATTTCGCCGGCTCATCTCGCCTGATTTTGGGTCGGACTGCCTGGCTGGTCGGGCGGTTGTTTATTGGTGGTGGTCGGACTGCCTGGCTGGTGGTGGTTTTGACGCTGAGCAGTGGTGCGGACGGCGTTTCTTCTCAATTCACTGCGTTTCTTCGACATTGTCGTTGAAGAAAAACCAATCTCCGATCTCGAGAGGTTCCAGATCCAGGTCAGGTTCGACGTTGAAACCCTAATGTGCTGTCGTTCACTTTTGCTTCGATTATGTTGTCGTTCGAAGCAAAATTCGATTCTGAATTGTCGTTAGGGTTCTGATTTGGTTTTCGATCTTGATGTTGAATGGGTGAATTTTGTATATTGATGCTGTTCGGTGATATATTCGCAATTTTGGGTAAACTGCGATTTTTTGAATTTTGGGTAAACTGCTGGGATTCATTTGCTTCTTTGAATTTTGGGTATATTGATGCTGTTGAATTTTGGGTAAACTGTGATTTTTTGAATTCGCAATTTTGTATATTGATGCTGTTCGGTGATATATTGATGCTGTATATATTGACGCTGGGATTCATTTGCTTCTTTGAATTTTTGTGATTTTATTATCAATGTTTGTTGAATTAGGTTGAGATGAACGATGAGAATTACCTGATTTTGTTTTTGATCATTTTCTTCCTTCAACGAACAAGATTTGAAGGTCAGTTTACCCAATTTGGTTTTTTGAGCCGTTGGTTTGATTCAATAAGCTTTTCGTTTCTCTGTTTCCAATCTGCTATTGCTTGTGTGTAGAGTTATGTTGGAGAAGGATATGTTGTAGGCTCTGCAGTTAAGAACTTGACTCCTGGTGATTGGGTAATCCCATCACCTCCTTCCTCAGGTATGATGTTCTTTAATCTAATTACATCTTTTCATCGATGTTTCAGTTCAAGAATATGTTTTTCAGAATTTTGGTTGAACACCTGTATCTATTTGTATCTGAAATTGGGTGATGATAAAATAGATAGGTTTTGAAGTTGTTGTTTTGATGCTGTGGAGTTGTGCTACTTGAGTTGTATTATGATCTCATTCCGACTTACTTGGACCACTTGTGTATGCATATACTTGCTCCACTGGGAAAATGAAACGATTAGTTTATTTGGTTTGGAGTAAGATTAACAGCTTTGTTGATTTTTTGGGTTGTGTCTTGTTAGAGGATATTTAGTGCTGAGGATTTTTTGGGTTGTGTCTTGTTAGAGGATTTTTTGGGTTGTGTCTTGTACCATGAGACAGGCGCATATAGTTTTGATAATTGTTGCCTATTGCCAGTTCCTTCAATTTATTCGAAATTAGAGATGAGTTATCTAGTATCAGTCAGATATTTTGTTATCATGTGAACTATATTCGTTGACATTTTCCCTTGCTAATTTCTAAGTGATTGTTGTCCTTAGGAAAACATACAGCACCACATCAAATTTGATCTGTTTTTGTCAACTTATTGTGATTTTATCTGTTTCAGATTCGCCGCAAGATGATGGAAATAATGGTCAACCAATCCACATCTTGCGATTTGAATGAATTGGTCAAGAAGTTCATCCCTGAGAGGAAAAGAGATTGAGAAGGCCACTTCAAGCATCTACCCTCTACATTAGACATTTCATCTTTCAAAACACTCAGCCATTCATTTCATTCTCTTTCTCTCTCTTTGGAGAAACCCAGATCTGGATTTGGGCGAACTCGTTCGAGTTCTGAAATTTTGACGTCGCTGAATCACCTGTCGTCGGCAGCCGAACCCAACCGTATCAAGCTATGAGGATTTGGCTTCGTTATTGGGAATTTTGCTCTCACTCGGCTGGCCTTTGTCGATCCACAATTCGTCGATCGGCTCCATCCTTCAGGCGGCGTCGAGAAAAAGCAACTCGATGAGAGGTATCAATGTTGCTAATCTCTATGTTCTTCTTGATCTGATTTTGCTTGTAAAGCTTTTGAAGTTCATGGTTTCTGTATTTTCGAAATTAGGGTGTGAATGTGATTCGGCGATGTCGATTAATTCAGTAGTTGGATTTCTTCAATTGTGTATGAATTGCTTTTTCTAGTGTTGACTTGGTTGTTCGAATTATTTTTGTTACATTTTGCATCTGTGGTGATTGTCAATGAGTTGTAGAACCTGATATGTGTTCTGAAGTTTTGGCTCCGATGTTGTCACGGTTTCTAGTGGTTTCTGCTCTAAATGGTAACTTTTTATTTTCTTATTCAATTGGTTGTGGTTTGTGTTTAGGATTAGGGATTTGAAGTTAGAGTGTGGTGTAATTTGTGTTTGATATTTTAGATTTTTCAGCAACTGGAAGCTTTGGTGTGTGTTTGACAGATTGGATTAGAATGATGTTCAGCATTTTCCGGAGATGTTGATTTCATAATTATTTAATTTTGAGGAAAACATTGTTGTGGTTTAGGACTGATAGATGATATATTTTGGGAGTCAAGGATGTAACGGGATGTGAAGGCGCCGCTAATGAGCTTCACGCAGATTAGAAGGTATGATTTTGTCTTGCGTTTCGGTTGATGTAGTTGAACTGCGGACAAGGTTGAAATGTTAAGGTTAGATTACATATGTTTGGTGAAAGAAATTGTGGTTTGAGTGGAGGTGGTTTAAAGTGTGAGTCTGCTTATTGTTGGTTTTGTGCTGTGGTTGAATTATTAGGGGGCTCATGTATGGACAGTGCTTTGAAGTTTATGTTTGAACATTTATTCTGGATTTGTGTAGTATTCGTTATTCAGTAATGCATAATTTGGTACTTGAGATGAGTAGTGGCTAAGAGATTTAGATTTATGTGGAAATTTGAGGCTTTGATTTGGAGCTCATGGTTTCCAGTGGTTATGCCCTGCTGTTTTGCTCTCCTTTGCTCTCCTTTGCTCGATCAGGTACTCATCAATTCATTCATTTGATGCCTTGCAGCATGGCAGTTTTATACTAATGTGCCAAGAACGTTCTTGCAGATTTAGCTTCTTCAGATGGTTAGATCAAGTTATCATTACACCATGTCGTACTTAATACTTATTAACGTATTTGAACCAAAGTTTGCAGTTTTTATTTGCATGTTCAATTTACTTGTCTAATATAATCCAATTTCATTGAAGCTCAGCAGTTTACTCCAAGGTTAAGGATGTGAGGCCACTCTGTCTAACTTGTTATTCAATCATATTATATTATGTTCTATTGTATTCGCTGAAATTTTGGATAATTTTTTTGTTGTCGAGGATCAAGCGTTTTGTTATTAAGTACACATTCTGCTGATTTTATGGTAATACTAATGGCGTTCACGATGCAGGTTGATGAAGAGGGTGGAATTCCCGGAAATGAATTTCAGTCTATACTTCATGGTCTATGAGGTAATTGAGTAATGTTACTTGACTAGCTAGAGCATTCTCAAAACATTATGACATAATTAAGTAATAAAACTTTGCATATTTAGTTTATTAATTTGTTTGTTTTTTGTTGTTGTTGTTTATGACTCTAGCCCCTACTTCGCCATTTGTTGTTTTTCTTGTGCTCTCAAAGTTGTTGCTGAGTGTATATTTGTTTGACTTACCATGATGTTTTGTTGGAAATGTGCTTTGTTGCTAGTGTATATTTGTTTGACTCAGTGTTTGATTACATTGCAGAGTTGCTGAAATTGTCGGCACCATTACTAGATGCAGCAGCAAGAAGTTATGCATACAAATTGTCAAATTTGTCGCAAATTTGTATAGATAAAGCATGGTCTCATCAGATGGTCTACTTTAGTAGTCAGCATATGTATCTGATAAATCATGTTTTTTTATCAAATGGTCTTTTCTTGTAATCCAATATCTTTGATCAACTGAATTGTCGCAAATTGTCAAATTTGTAAGAGTTGATTACTATTTTGGGCATTGACCCTTGCTATTTTCAATAATTATACATCTTACAATTATGTACAAGTGTATTATTCCATTTTTTTATTCGGTCATACCATGTCTGGTGCACCTTCATTTTTGGACACCTTCATTATTCGGTCATACCATGTCTGACACATTTTTGGATACCATGTTTAATGGCTTAAGAAATAAGGGTGTAATGTCATTTGAAACTTAAATTAAGGGTGTAATGGCTTAATAAATAAGGGTGTAATGTCATGTGAAATAAGTGATAAGTGTTTTGTTACTTTTTTTTGCATTCTATTTATGTGCATTACACCCTTATTTCATATGACATTACACTTTTATTTCATATGGCATTACACCCTTATTTCATATTCCATTACACCCTTATTTCATATTCAATTACACCCTTATTTCATATGGCATTACACCCTTATTTCATATTCCATTACACTTATTTGAGGTGTAATGACCGATGAAATAAGGGTATAATGACTTATGAAATAAGGGTGTAATACCCTTATTTGGGGTAATGACATTACACCGTTATTTCATATGTCATTACCCCTTATTTCATAAGACAGTACACCCTTATTTCATATGCCAGTACAACCTTATTTCATATGTTGTTACACCCTTATTTCATATTTCAGTACACCCTTATTTCATATGTCATTACACTCTTATTTCATATGTCATTACACCCTTATTTTATATGTTATTACACCCTTATTTCATATGACATTTACACCCTTATTTTCTACGCCAGTACACCCTTATTTCATACCTCAGTACACCCTTATTTCATATGCTATTACACCCTTATTTCATATGCTATTACACCCTTATTTCATATGTCAGTACACCCTTATTTCACATGTAAGTACACCTTATTTCATATGTCAGTACACCCTTATTTCATATGTCATTACACCCTTATTTCATATGTCATTACACCCTTATTTCATATGTCAGTACACCCTTATTTCATATGTCATTACACCCTTATTTCATATGTCAGTACACCCTTATATCATATGTCAGTACACCCTTATTTCATATGTTATTACACCCTTATTTTATATGTTATTACACCCTTATTTCATATGACATTTACACCCTTATTTTCTAGCCAGTACACCCTTATTTCATACCTCAGTACACCCTTATTTCATATGCTATTACACCCTTATTTCATATGGCATTACACCCTTATTTCATATGACATTACACCCTTATTTCATATGTCATTACACCCTTATTTCATATGTCATTACCCCTTTATTTCACAAGTCATTACCCTCTTGTTTCATAAGTCATTACCCCTTGTTTCATAAGTCATTACCCCTTTGTTAAAATAATACATAAGTCATTACCCCCTTGTTTCTCCATTACACCGTTATTTCATATGTCATTACCCCTTATTGCATAAGTCATTACCCCTTGCAGTGGCGGACCCAGCACATTTTTTGAATGGGGGCAATGGTCGAAGCTATAAATCATCGCAAAAATTTATACTTTGAAATACTAACTAAACACTTAGAATTATAGTAAATATATGTTATTTAGGCTACACATTTTATTTAGCGCAAAAATAATTGTTTTTAAATTATGCTTGACAATACAAAAAGAATTATATAATCGGAAAAATTATGTTTGACAACAAAATTAACCTAATCTTGTTTGTTTTTGGATGTCGAATCAGTTACTTTAAGCTTAAATTCTTAGATCAAATTAGGATTTCTTTGAATGGGTCATCAAATTATTGAACCATAAGTTTAATTTTAAAAAATTGGGGGCAAATTGTAAAAATTTATGGGGGCAAATAATTAAAATCATTAAAAATATTAAAATAACTACCCTACATTAGTTCAATTCCCCCAAATCAATGGGGGCAGCTGCCACCATTGCAAACAACATACGTCCGCCCCTGCCCCCTTGTTTCATAAGTCATTATCCCTTGTTTCATAAGTCACATGGCATTACACCTTTATTTCGTATGCCATTACGCCCTTAAATTATGCATCGATTTTGTGCCAGAACCGATGCATATTGTATGATTTTTTTTGTTATTTTTAGCCAGTAAATTACTCAAATTAATCTGAAATTTTGTAAATAAATTTCATAAATACAATCTCTCATATCCAAATTTTGAAAGATTTTTTATTCGACCAAAATTACAATATTTCATACATGATGTCATTATATACACCATTTATCTGTACAACAAAAATTTCCCATCTTGTACACAACCATGCACCTTCGTTCTATTATGCAGCTTACAAATGACAAAGTTGTTCTGAAAAGAGAGTTACAAGTGGAAATGCATAATCTAATAAGGGAAAAAAACACACACTCCAAGTTTAAGCTCCGATTAACTCTGTTGGAGCATCAGCCACAGTTTCTTCTAGTGGCATGTCTACCTTCATGCCAACATCTTCAGAATAATCTCCATGAACCTCCATGAACCTCCATCAGTTTCCCAAGATCGAATTTTGGAGCTTTCAAAATCTTGACCTTGCGAATGTACACATTCTGTAGAGGGTAGATGCTTGAAGTGGCCTTCTCAATCTCTTTTCCAATACTCTCAGGGATGAACTTCTTGACCAATTCATTCAAATCGCAAGATGTGGACTGGTTGACCATTATTTCCATCATCTTGCGGCGAATCTGAAACAGATAAAATCACAATAAGTTGACACAAACAGATCAAATTTGATGTGGTGCTGTATGTTTTCCTTAGGACAACAATCACTTAGAATTTAGCAAGGGAAAATGTCAACGAATATAGTTCACATGATAACAAAATATCTGACTGATACTAGATAACTCATCTCTAATTTCGAATAAACTGAAGGAACTGGCAATAGGCAACAATTATCAAAACTATATGCGCCTGTCTCATGGTAAGTATCTGTAACCATAAAACTTTTCTTTAAAGTTACATTTACATATATCAATGCACAGTGATAGTAAATGTCAGATAGAGTTGACGAAACAAAACTGACATTATCATACAAGTGAAAGATACCTGCTTAATTTGGCAGGATTGTGCATAGCAGGTCCTCTTGACTTGATTGTGACGCTTCTTGGTAAAGCCAATGCAAAACAACCTCAAAGTGTAGTTATCTGTTGTTTTTACATCAACATGAGCCTCAATCAAGGTTTGCCATTTGCGAACAAGAGACCTAAGCTTGTCTGTCGTAAAGTCCATTCCCTGATTTTATCATCAGAGGAAAAGTCAGATAATCCCATTTAGCTATAATAAAAAATTGATACTAAAAATTGAAACCGTACGACACTACAAATTGTCATCGACGCCTTTCCCACCCGTCATTGTCTTCGTCATGCTACGGACAGTCCAGATCCATCTCCATCGCAAATCTGGAATCTCACCGATCCCGACAAAATCGAAATTTGTTCTTCGACTGGAATAGGTGTCCTGAAAACAACACAGTTATCCTAACCAGTAGCAGTAACGTTATAGCCTGTCAATTTCCAAGCTTCATGTAACAACTTCACCAAAATCTGTAAATCAACTAACCAAAACCTAATTGAATCGCAAATCGCAACTGAATATCGCAACTAACCAAAACAACACAGATATCGCAACACAGATATCGCAACACAGTTGATTTTGTAAATCAACTAACAAAATCTGTAACAACTAACCAAAACAACACAGATATCGCAACCGAAATCGCAAATCGCAACTGAAATCGCAAATCATAAATGAAATCTCACCGATCCCTAAATGAAATCGCAAATCGAAATCTCACCGATCCCTAATTGAATCGATCCACTCCCTCGTCTTCTCCCATCGTCTGGGTTTCGTTCGGCCAGAAATCCAACAAAATCGCAGTCGTCCAACAAAATCGCAATCCAACAAAATCGCAGTCGTTCGGGCGGAAATGGGTTTTCAGAAACGAAGAAAAAAATGAGGAGAGAGAAGTTGTGTCAGGAGAGAAAAATGTCATTAGTCTCAATAAACAAAATCCCCAAAATACCCCCATAAATTCCTACCAACAATTACTTTTCCAATGTCATCTCACCAAAGTGATTGGCTCACAGTCTGCCTCACGGTACTATTCTACCAACCTGCCTCAACTGAGTGCTCCCCTATATATATAGGGGGCGTTCAAATGTTATATGTCCTTAGAGTGTTATATTTTTAAAGTGTTATATCGATTTTGATTGGTTGATGAAAAGAATGAACCAATCAGAAGCGAGGAACACGGAGCTTACGGTGCACCTCCAAAGCATAGGGTTGTGTGGGTGAGGGTGCACCGTAGTTACGGTGTTCCTCGCTTCTGATTGGTTCCTTGTTTTTCATTAACCAATCAGAATCGACATAACACAAAACACAATAAGAAGGACATAACATTTGAACGTATTCATTTAATTGCTTTAGGATGTTGAATGTCGTCGTTTGATGCGCCGTACTCGCATCATCTCTCTCCCCTCCGCCCGTGCTTGCGTATTCGTTTCTCCTCGACCTCCAAAACGTAGCCATCTCTGGAATCCAACATTTGTTTCTTCGTTCCCTTGATTTTGAAAATCAATCGATCTACTACGGGTCGAGATTGCGTCGATGCCGAGCCTGGAAGCGTTATCGATGTCGAGGATTGAGAGGATTCCACCGCCGATAAGCTCATCTAACTGCGTCGATGTCGAGGACTGAGAGGATTGAGAAGATTCCAGTGCCGGTAAGCTCCTATGATTCCTGTTCAGTTGCCGATGATCGACGTTTTTCTTGTTGCTAATTAGAGTTTTACTGAACCGAACCCTAGCTGAGCTAATTCATATGATTTGAGAAATTGGGGTTTCTTGTTTGTTTTCTCTTTTTCTAATTGATTATATCTATGCTTTTGTTGAGAGGTCAATTTGTGAGTGAAGAATTTAAGTTTGCTGGATGCATGTTTTGCTGGATGCATGTTTGGTGGTGTACGACCGGTAGAGATTGATGTCCTTGTCTATAGCTAGATTGATGAGTTCGTGGAAATTCATTGCTGATGATTTGTTCAATTTTGTAATCGGTTTTCAGGATTTTATTAAATTTTATGTTGAATTGTTTGGTCAGTAGTTAGTAAGATGAGTTTGGCGTCCAAAATATTGTACCGGCTCTAGACAAACCTAGGTTTGATTGAAGGTATTCCAATGGTGTGCATATTTTCAGATTTAATTGAGTAGGGTAAATGGTTTTTTCAGCAGCAGGTGATTCGAAGCGAATAGAAAGCTTGACGGCACTCAGTGGGGTGCGTTGTTTGATTCCAGAGTCGGGAAGACTACCTGGTCGTGTGGACTGGAGAGTGGAGCAGGGAGTGACTACCTCCCGGGATCGATTCAGATATATTGTAAGCATATGGAATTCGGCAAGATGGTTTCCATTGCTTTTTTTAGTAAAAGAAAAAAATAGCTAACTATGTGTACACTGCAATGCTGCATATTTTCTTTAGTTGTTATGACTTCTTAGTGTATTGGGAAATTGCGAAAGTCAGCTTCTTTATCTTTCTTTGTGAGTATTGTTGGGATTTTTTTGTTTCTTCCAGGCTGCAGAGGATATGTCGCAGGCTCGCAGCACATGGATCAAGAATCAGCGACAGCACGGCTCAGTACTATTAGCTCTTGAAGGTATGGAGTGTATGCATTGCATTTCTTGATTATTATCAGAGTAAATGTTTGTTAGGATGAGTTATAAATGTCTGGTTGACTTTGATATGCTAGCTGATCGTGATGAAAGGCAGTAACTGAAACCTTTTTATTGGTGAAAGGTGCGGAAATTTATAGGATCTCCGTATTTGTGTTTGTAATGTTTTTTTTTCAATTGTAGGTTTGTGTAGTGAGTTGTTGTTTTCAGGGTTATCTTTTGGTTCATTTTTCATTGTGGCTGAATCGGAATTGAACTGGTTTTGTTGCAGTAGAGTTTGTTATGCCCATGTAGTCTTGTTGTGCTCACCAGTTATCCTTTGCCTATTAATCATATCGTCAATGCTGTATGATATTCTTCGATGATGAAAATTGAAACCTAGAAGCAGAAATGAAGATGGGTGTTTCATGTGATGAAGCGGATGTGATGCGTCTGTGTCTTTCATGTGATGCCAGAGTGCACTTAGCTAATGCACTTCGTCTGGTTGGATGAGACAGAACAGAGTTCTTTGCGGAACTATATTTAAGATGCATATTGTTGGGCATTACTTGTAATGTTAGCCATTGTTGTTTATCCTAGAAAGTTTTGTTTTGATTGGTTTATCCTTGAAAGTTAAATGTTTGCATACTTGGAATGTGCAGGAAAGCAAAACAACGTGGCGGAAAGATGGAAGGGTGAGTGGCTTATGCATTGAAAGCCTTGGGCGCTCTTAGTTTTTGCGGAGTTTGAAGATAACAGATGATCTGCTCAAGGAGTTCAATAGCCACTTTTTCACTATCCTGTAATTTTTTAAAAAGAAGTTGTAGACTTGTTGTTGTAGGTTGCTCATTGTTATGTTGCATTTTCTGTTGTTTGTTTAAATAAGAAATAGTGTGCTTTTTGTCAGTTGTATATATTCGAAACAATGCACGTTCCAGGTTTTTGCATGAGTATGAACATTGTATGAATAATCAGTGTATTTTTTGGTTTTGTATACATTACAAATATTATGCTTTACAAATATTGCATAAAGTCTACACTTTTTTCTTCATACGATTTTACAATTTGTACATTATTTAAAAGGATTAATGTTGTCACTTATCAATTTTGTTTCTCCTACCTTGCATTTGAAATCAATGCCAATCTGTTCAGGTTGCACTTATTCTCTCACAGTCGCTTTATTTTGCAATCAGTTTGCACAAAGTCTGCACTCCCTCAACATCATTTTTCACTTGAAGCCTGCACTCCCTCAACAGCATTATCAGCTCTAAACTGCACTCCCTCAACAGCATTATCAGCTCTAAACTGCACTCCCTCAACAGCATTATCAGCTCCAGACTACACTCCCTCAATATCATTTTCAGCTCCAGACTGCACTTCCTCAATAACATTATCAGCTGCAGACTGCACTCCCTCAACATCGTTTTTAGCTCCATACTGCACTTCTGTTGTTGGAGTGCAGTCTGGAACTGAAAATGCTGTTGTGGGAGTGCATTCTGGAACTGATACTGATATTGAAGGAGTGCAGTTTGGAGCTGATACTGCTATTGCGAAAGTGCAGTCTGGCCTTGAATATGATGTTGAGGGAGTGCAGTTTAGAGTTGATAATGATGTTGAGGGAGTGCAGTCTGGAACTGCACTCCCTCAACATCATTATCAGCTTCAGACTGCACTCCATCAACATCATTTTCAGCTCTAGACTGCACTTCCTCAACAACATTATCAGCTGCAGACTGCATTTCCTCAACATTCGTTTTCAGCTCCAGACTGCACTTCCTCAACAACATTATCAGCTGCAGACTGCATTCCCTCAACATCGTTTTCAGCTCCAGACTGCACTTCTGTTGTTGGAGTGCAGTCTGGAACTAGGAATGTTGTTGTGGAAGTGCATTCTGGAACTGATATTTATATTGAGGGAGTGCAATTTGAAGCTGATACTGCTGTTGCGAAAGTGCAGTCTGGCCCTGAATATGTTGTTGAGGGAGTGCAGTCTGGAGTTCATAATGTTGTTGAGGGAGTGCAGTCCATACTGCACTCCCTCAACAACATTATCAACTCCAGACTGCACTCCCTCAACAACATTATCAGATCCAAACTGCACTCCATCACTAGCATTTTCAGTTTCCAGTCTGCACTCCCTCAACAACATAGATCAACATCAGATTGCACTCTCTCCACAGTATAAGGGAATATTAAATACATAATAGGGCAATGTGAGGAAAGATTGATGCATAATATGGCGACGTGAGCAAAGATTGAGTGCATAAGAAGAAACTGAAAAAATACATCATTCTCATTCATGTGGAAAAAAATTACAAATGAGTTTACAACAAAATTTACAACTTTACACTCCGGCTTAAAAAAACAACTAACAAAACAAACGAGTGAACACAAATAGGTTCACAACCAAACACGTAACTCTGAAATTTACAATCTGCATTCAAATCCTTCTTGCAACCTTCCATCATCAGTAACATGGCCAATGCCCTTCCGTCCTTTCCAATATTCGAGCACATCAACTACACAGAAAACTTCCATTCAAAAATATTTATCAACTAACACAAAAACCTCAAACACAAATATTTCAAGCAAATAATATGTTTAAGAAATAAACTGCTACTCCTAAGTCATACTCGTGTAGGTGCACACCACACAACTTTTTTTTATCACATACCAGAATCTCAGCGCGGACAATCGGCCATCTTAGCTAGACTGAAAAAGATGGATTGACATCAAAAACCAAACAGCAAAATATATAGTTCCTAACTTGACTTGGATGAGAAGCCTTGACTAAAATAAAACAACAAGTTCTTACATCAGTTTGTGTCCACGACTATCCCAATAATTTGGTCCTCCAAGCAAGGTACATACTGAAATCAGAAAAGAGAACTCAGTTACACAAAAATTGTTGATATTCTCTATCAAATTTATAGGCTCCTAGGGATATTTAGCTGACTAATTCTATAGGAAAATGAAGCTGCTTTGTAAAATGCAACAACTGATGCATTTTATATGTCTCGTCCACAGACTACAAAAAGAAACTAATGCATTTTATCAAACAATCATGAAAAGGAAACTAAACTGCCCAATTTCATCAATCCATGACAACTAATGCGATGTCGCACCTAGCAATCCAATATAACATGGCATCACAATATACTAAACACAACTATCATACACATCAACCATACACACCAGAACAACTAAAAACAATCTATATTCCTCTTGCAGCATCACTCCAGAACTAATCCAAAAAGAAATAAGTCGGATACCTGAATCTGGATCTAGGAGATTGAAATCCAAGTCAAATGGCACTTTAGCAAGTCTGAGATAAATGTACGCAACCCTGCCATAATCAGTGGCCATTTCAGTTAAATATACCCTCACAAAAGACAGAACTCCAACACTAAAATGGTACCCTCTAAATCTGAAGTATTGTATATGCACATTTCACCTCAATATCTGCACTTTTGTGATATCAACAATCGAAAACCTAATCTATTTGACAGAGAAAATCGAAAACCTAACCTATTTGACAGCAACAATCGAAATCCAGCAACAATCGAAATCCAACAACAATCGAAATCCAACACCGAAATTGAAATTGAAATTAAAATCGAACACCGAAAACCTAACCTCTTCTCGCCGGTAAACATGACGTCGACTTCGCAACGAATCCCAGCGCCGACGTCGCAACGAATTCCAGAGGCGACGTTGCAGAAGAATCCCAACGCCGACGTCGCTCATCCACCACGGTCGCCTCACCCTCCAACCCTAATCTCGGCCATGAACGCGACGGAGATATGCACGCCGCACGCGGATGATGCGTCGATTGTTTCTGAATCTGGACTCGCCGTCGATGCGTCGTTCGGTTTCATAGGAGAGAGAGAGTCTGGGGAGAATGAAAACGAGCAAATGACATAATAGCCCTCAACTCCCCATATTGGGCGTATTCATCCAGCCACATAGGCAGGGACGTGGCTGCATATGGACCATGAGATTCAACAAGATGAGTGGCTGGCATGAATTCTCATGTTCTTTGTCTAAGAGTAGTTCTCATTTGAGCGCGCCCCTATATATATATATAGGGGCGCGCTCAAATGAGAACTCTTCTTAGGCTAAGAACATGAGAATTATTTTGCACCTTTGGATCAAATAATCTAAGGGTGTAGATTGATTCTGCACTTTTGTCTTTTAGGTAAAAGACAAAAGTGCAGAATAGTAAAAGCAGAAAGTGCATAGTAAAAAACAGAAAGTGCATAGTAGATGACGTGGTGCATTTTGGACCACTCATTTCAACAAAATGAGTGGCTGAGAATGATTCTCATGTTCTTAGCCTAAGAGGGTGTTCTCATTTGAGCGCATCTATATATACATATATATATGGGCGTTCAAATGTTATGTGTTCTTATTGTGTTATGTGTTACATGATTTTGCACCTTTGGATCTTTTGATCTAAAGGTCCAGATTCCATCTTGCACTTTTGCCTTTTAGGTAAAAGATAAAAGTGCAAGATGACAAACAACTTTGTCTATTTTTTACTTTTTGACTTTCATTTTGCACCTTTAGATCATTTGATCTAAAGGCTGAGATTGATGTAACACATAACACAATAAAATGGGTGTAACATTTGAACACTCCTATATATATATATATATGTGAGTTCGGTTCCGGTGAGAAGTGTATGTTACGGTAAGAAATGAGAACTAATCTCATTCATTCATATTTGTAATCAATGACTACGATTAATAAGAATTAAATACATTATTCGTAGCTTTTCATTTACTACGAATAATGTATTTAATGCATAATCTTTTGAAAAGATACGAATAATATATTTAATTCTATTTAATCCTACTCATTGATTACAAAATATGAATGGATGAGATTAGTTCTCATTTCTCACCGTAACATACACTTCTCATGTGATCTTTACTCATATATATATATATTCGAACCTTGAAGTACAGGTAAGGTCCGCCTCTTTTATCATGGATCCGCGCACACTTGTACCCCGAAACCATTGGTACATTCTTCAACATTTGAGCACATGCTACATCGGGCACCTTTACCATTGCAAGATACGACATGTCCATCATGACAGTCGAATAACACCTCCATTGGAGAGCAACAACACATCCACGCGCGAAGCGGCAAGAGGAAGGCATCCGCGAGGGATGTAGGAAGCATCCACGCGCGAGGCGTGACGAGAAAGGCATCCGCGAGGAATGTAAGAAGAGTGAAAGGAAAAGGAAGAAGAAACACTCACAAAATTTTGAGCAAAATTGGTATCCCCAGAATTTGAACCCGGGGGTGTAAGGATCCATGACGGACTTTTTAACCAACAGGGCACCACCCCTGTTGGCTTATATGTCGACGATTTTTAGTTTTTACTTTTATGAAATAATATAAATAAGTTTTAAATATTATTTTTATGAGAAAATACAATTTAAGAAACAAACAAACAAAAGACACGAACATTACAACATCGAGGACAGACAAAGACGAGCTGAGCTAAAGTTATCCCAACACCAACTCTCCTTTTTAGCCTTTGACGCTACAAAGTCAGCTATGTTTATTCATAGCTCTGCTTATAAGATCGACTCTCCAAAGGGGGTTAGTGTTTAATAGCTACAAAGATTCCTCCAACCAGGGTTACACCAGTTCGCCAGTCCAAAGCCCTTCAATATAGCCTTGTAGACCTCAACTGAATCCAGCTCGAATCTTGCCTTCTTGATGCCCAGGCTTCCCCCAATCTTTAGAGCTTGAAACAGAGACATGCCTTCCACTTCACTCGTGCAACAGTTGGACCTATTCCATGACACACATGTCCACTTAATGACTGCCTCACAGTTCCTCGTTACTGTCCATAGTCCAGCCATTCTCGAGTGGACATCCCTCACAGGTTCCAAGGGACACCATTGACTGTCGATGGCAATACTTTCCTTTGGATAAGGCCAATAGTACTCATCCAAAAGTTTGAGCAAGTTATTAACTGTTGGATCGAAGTGTTAGCGAAATACGATAATCTATCAGACGGAAATTAAGAGTTGATTTTATACTGTTTTCCGTTTAATAGTTAACGTAGCAGCGGAATATTGATGCAGGAAAATAACAGCAGAGATAACAACGCAAAGATATATAGTGGAAAACCTTATCAAAACTATGATAAGATTAAAAATCACTACCTTTCAGTTTCCACCGAAAGGATTTTCGAAATCAGATTATTCCTTTTATTCCCGATATACTTGTAGGGTTTACAAATTAGATCACACAGATTCTATTTGATGACCTCTACTCAACCGGATGGAATAATCGATTTCTACCACAAACCTCCGTGCGTTGCTTCAACGAGATTTCTTCCTTCAGTGCGATTCCACCGTTCTTTGCTCAAGAACACTCGATCGTTCTGCTCTCTAGAACTGCGCCGCAATCTCTCTAGAAGCTCTTGGAAAACCGTGCCTTGCATCTGCAAACCCTAGCTCCTTTTATGGGGCGGCTGGGTCTCGATATCTGGGCCCAATGCCCTGGCCCAGTCTTGTTTTCTGAAACCCTAGCGTCTTTTTCCCAAAACGACAGAACTCCTTTTTCTTCTGGAATCTTCTCTTTGTCTGTTTGTATACTTAACATAATTTGCCACATCCAACCTGTAGGGTATATCCATCTCATGGAAATTTGTTCTTTAATCTGTTAGATGGATTTCTGCACACTTAGACAAAACATTAGCTAAGTGTTTGTGATCACCAAAACAGATGGGTTCCAACAAATTCCCCCTTTTTGATGATGACAAACACTTCTTCAATAAGACAGAAATCCATCATAAGTAATTCAATTCATCACTTATTCATCACAGGCAATTCAATTCATCACTAGACCAGTAGATAGATTTTTAATCAATTTCTGTTAGCCAGACAGAAGCCAGACAGATTCACGAACTCATGACAGTTCCCCCTTAGATGGGCATTAGATTTGAGTTTTAGTGATGACTTCCCCCTCAGGTGGTGCATCCATGTTATCTTCCCCCTTTTGGCATCATTAAAAAGGTCGCAATTTAAGAAAACCAAGTCATGGAAGAAAACTGCAAATATCATTTCTAATCAGGCAAAAGTCCCCTGAGGGGCACACAGCAAGCAGACAATTAAAAGTACTTTCAAACATAAACAGAGCAAAGTCACGAAGTAAAAATCATGAAGGAGGAGGATGATGTGGGAAGGATATCAAGGGAAGGGAACCATGAGACAGAAGCCGGGTTAATCTCTCACTAAAGTCTTCAAATGGTCAACCAATTCTGTCCCAACGAATCTCAACTGGCGATTCAGCTCCTGAATCTCTTCCTTGATCTGAGTCCCATGTATCATATTGATCTTAGCGGACTCATCCAACTCCTGCAACATGACAGGCAGCGATGCAAGCACATCCACTTTGGCTTGCAAATCCTCCATTCCACCAACAACTGACTTTTGCAACATCTTCTCACACAATTCCTCTAGATTTCCCACCTTATCTGTCAGCAGCACTACCTTCTCAGACAAGCTTTTCAACACCTCAATCACGGCTGGTGATCCCTCATCTGGATCCAGCGGTTGCTGATTCAGAGGATCCACCTCTTGAGGTGCTTCTACAACAACAGGGGTAGGAACGTACGAGTCGTTCTTCCAACCAGTCCCTTGTACAAACTCCCAGTTCCAGCTCACCATGGTCTGTTCCTCAAGAGCGAAGGACAGCTGACTCTCCACTTCTGGCTGGTAGATTCCAAGCTTGACAAGTATTTTCTTAACAACTCCTGGGAATGGCAGACCATGCGTCTTACTGCTGGCCACTTTATCCATGTGTTTTAAGATCTGCATTGGGAGATGGATCTGAGCCTTCCCTTGGAGTTTATCCAGCAGAAGAAAGTCCTGGAAGTTGAGCACATCATGCTTCTGTGTTCTAGGAGTGATAGAGGTGCAAATCAGCTTGTGAAGGATTCGATTGGTTAAGTTCAACGTGTTGGCTTTCCCTTGATGAGAAACATTGTTGGGATCTCCCCCCACTCTTCTAATCACGTCCCCCTTCGTCACTGACTCAGGCCAAATTCCCTTATTGTAATCCTCATATCCTCGTGCTGGAACTCCCAGCAGATCACCCAACTCCCGGCAAGAGAATACTTGCTATATTCCACCAACCACGAACGTGGCCAAAGGCATTCCTCTCAACTCCTCTAGCTTAAACTTTGAATAGAATTCCCTCACTCTGTCAACATGTACCAACACTTCCTCACGAAATAAATGATCCCATCCTTGTGCATTAAGAGAATCACTAACCTCAACAAGTTGGAACTGAGCCAAAAACTCACGATCAATCGTCATCTCAGGAATTACGAACCTTCCCTTCATGAGCTTTTCCTCCTCTGCCTCCGGAGCAGGAATCTCCTTCTTTACTACTGGTGGAAGATCCTTTGAGGTACGCTTGCTTTTCCGGGTGGGTTTATCTGAGGCGGCCGGCTTCCTCTTCTTACTGCCAGAAGCTGCAGCGACACTGGTTTTCTTTTTGTTCGGTGGAGACCCCTTCGTCACTGGGTTTGTCACCTCTTCCGGCACAAATCGGACTGTTTCAGAGGATGCTTCCAAGGACTTTGATTATTCCACCGCAGCTTCACTCACGCTCATTCCTTGAGCCCTTAGTTTGGCAATCATTTCAGGGATTGACATTTCTCCTGAGGCAGCCATGGAATCTTATGAGCAGAGTTAGGGTTTCGGCAATTAAGGTTTTCTTTAAGGCCGAGAGAAAATTGATATAAGGTCTTGTTATCCCTCCTTCTTTAATACCGAAAAGAACCCTTAGTAATTACTTTTCAAATTTTGAAAAGCCCAACAGCCACATCACATCCTTGACGATTTAGATTCGTCGAATCAATTTGTGCGGATAATCTGCCTTCTGAAGTAAAAAAAAATCTTTGACCGCCTTGAAATTTCCTAACTCGAATGGAATGCCACTACGTGTCCGACTGGGAGAAGATCTGATATTATTTGCCTTGACTACACACGCCTTGTGGCTTGTTCCTCTCCCCAATAGTCGGTCCACATTCCAATGACATCAATTACAGTACACGCCATCATTCAAGTCTGCTTTACAGTTTTTTTTTGCTTTTTACTGAGTAATCAAATCACCATAAATGCATGTCTGAACTGCCATACAGCTTGCATCCATTTCTTAGCAATAATCAGAGATCAACCCATCCACAGAGTCGATTGAACCAATTTTGTACCAGCTTGAGATTAACCCGTTTTCTATTGTCTCATGGTTTACGCAAGGGTTGTAGTGCTTTCGGTTTACCCAAGAGGTACAAGGAAAAACACTACTTATTCACGAAACAACCAATTTTTCAAGTCAGAGCAAAGTAATATCATGCAATGTGGAGAAAAGAAATGTGATATCTCGTAATCAAAGGGCTAATCAATCACCAAACAGTCTCCACATATTACAGGCTTAGGTTGGTCTTAGAGAACTTCCATGGCATGTATTGAGGGTTCAAATTGGAAGTCTCTTTTGGGCTACAAAGAAGTCTGTGACATGCTCAGATTTGCTATCCAGCGATTTTAATTTATCAAGCAAGCATGGTGAACACACAGAGAGACTTTCACACAGTTTTTCAACTTCATAAGCAGCAACTCCATGCAATGGTAACTTAGCATGCAACCTAATCTAGCCAATCATTGGAGAAATCTACCATGTAATACAGACTAGGTAAGGGAGGTCATACCTAGTTCAAGCCTTAGCTTCTCATAGGGCTCCCTGTGCAGTGCTTTCGTAAAGATGTCGGCAATCTGCTCCTCAGTTCTGCAGTAATTCATGGCAATAATTCCTTTTTCTACACAATCACGCAGAAAGTGATATCTGATTTCTATGTGTTTGGTGCGTGAAAACTGCACTGGATTTTTAGAAATGTTAATTGCACTAGTGTTATCACATAAAATAGAAATGCAATCAAGATTAACACCAAAATCACTTAGCTGTTGCTTTATCCATAGGAGTTGTGCGCAGCAAGCGGCGGCAGCAATATACTCAGCCTCTGCAGTGGATAGAGCAATGGAAGACTGCTTCTTGGATCCCCATGAGATCAGACAGTGTCCAAGGAATTGTGCCATCCCTGAGGTGGATTTTCTATCTGACCTGCAGCCAGCATAATCAGCATCGGTATAGGCTGTCAGGCGTAAGTCCCCTCCCTTTGGATAGAATAGGCATAGATCATCCGTCCCTCTTAAGTATCGTAGAATCCTTTTCACAGCTTTGATATGCGTCTCTCTGGGATCTGCTTGAAATCTGGCACATAGACAGACACTGAACAGAATGTCAGGTCTACTAGCGGTTAGATATAAGAGAGAACCTATCATTCTACGATATAGGGTTGGATCCACTTGAAGGGAGGACTCATCCTTTCCCAAGGAGTCATTGGGTGACATCGGTGTGGCACAAGCTTTTGCAGATTCCATCCCGAACTTCTTCAGAATTTCCTTCACATATTTTTGCTGATGGATCCGAGTTCCATCTTCATTTTGCATCACTTGAAGCCCCAGAAAATATTTCAACTCACCCATCATACTCATCTCGAACTCGCTTGACATTAGATCTGTAAATCTTTTGACAAGCGTGGGGTTAGTTGAACCAAATATAATATCATCCACATATACCTGAACCACAAGAGTGTTTGCTCCTTCCTTCAGAAGGAAAAGCGTTTTGTCCACCTCTCCTCTGACATATCCATGTGACAGAAGGAACACAGACAACCTTTCGTACCAAGCGCGAGGAGCTTGTTTCAACCCGTACAATGCCTTGTCTAGGATATACACATGATCAGGATGATCTTTGTCCTCGAATCCAGGAGTTTGGCTTACATACACTTCTTCTTTTAATACCCCATTTAGAAAGGCCGTCTTTACGTCCATCTGTTGCAGGGTGAAGCCATGATATGTCGAGTAGGCAATAAGCAGTCTAATTGCTTCAAGTCTGGCAACTGGAGCGAATGTTTCATCGTAGTCTATTCCCTCTTGTTGATTGTAACCTTTGACCACTAGACGGGCTTTGTTTCTCACAACTATTCCCTTATCATCCATCTTGTTCCTAAAGATCCATTTTGTTCCAATTACGTTCTTGTCCTTAGGTTTAGGAACCAGACGCCAAACTTTGTTTCTCTCGAATTGGTGCAATTCCTCTTGCATAGCATTGATCCATTCTGGATCTTTGAGAGCCTCAATCACCGTCTTCAGTTCTGCAAAAGAAACAAAGGAAGCAAATCCACAGAATTGATGTAGACTTTTAAGATCTACCTGTTCCTGAGAGATGTAGCAGTGGTAGTCCTCCAGTCTGGATGGTCGATGAACCGCTCGTCCATATCGAGTGATCCTGTGTTCCGCCTCAGGGTTAGCAGGAGTAGGTTCAACAGCCACTTCTTCCTCTCCAGGAATCGCTTGGTCGGCTTCCGCCACATGATCGTCATTCTCATTTCCTCTTGGTGGATCAGTTATTTCCTCATGATCTGCCTGATGAACTGGCAGTGCATCATCTGCCTGGTGGACATCCATGTGAGGCGCTTCAGTAGTGGGTGCTTGAGGGGGTTCCCAGTCAGGATCTGACTCGTCGAAGAACTGAAGCTCCCCAGCATCAAGCATAGCCGTTGATGAGGAGTCCCGTATTAGGTGACCACCCATCGCCGTTTCATCGAACTTCACATGCACACTTTCTTCACGTTCTAGCCTCAGATTGTAGATTTTGTAGGCCTTACTGTGACTAGAGTAGCCAACAAATACTCCTTCATCACTCCTAGCATCAAACTTTCCCAAGTTTTCCTTCCCGTTGTTATGGACAAATCATCTACATCCAAAAACCTTTAGATGGGAAATGTTCGGCTTTCTTCCTCGCAGCAGTTCATAAGGAGTTTTATCCAACAAGACTCTAAGTGACGCTCTGTTAAGGATATGGCATGCTGCATACACTGCTTCTGCCCAGAAGCTTTTTGGGACTTTGCTGGCAATCAGCGTCGTCCGGGACATGTCCTCTAGGGTTCTGTTCTTCCGTTCCACTACACCGTTCTGTTGAGGTGTCCGTGGGGCAGAAAAGTTGTGATCAATACCTTTGTCCCTGCACAACGAAAGAAACTGCACATTCCGGAACTCAGTTCCGTTGTCAGTCCGAATGGAAGCCAATTTTCGATTTAACTTATTTTCTATCAGCTTTATCCATGCTTCAAATTCAGCGTAAGTTTGAGCTTTAGTGTATAGAAAGATAGTCCATGTATACCTGGAATAGTCATCGACTATAACTAGAATATACCTGTTTCCACCACGACTTACAACATTGACAGGGCCGCACAGATCCATGTGGATCATTTCCAAAGGTGCAGATGTGCTTACAGTTTGCTTCGATGAGAATGAAATCCTTGCCTGCTTTCCCGTGGCACATGCACTGCAAATCTGCTCAAATGCGCTTTCCACCTTGGGTAAGCCGACTACCAGCTCTTTCAGGTGGAGTTTATGCAGCAGCTTCATGCTGGCGTGTCCAAATCTCTTGTGCCATAGGACAGAATTCTCGGCAATACTTGCTAAGCACAGGTCTTCTTCTTGTTCCATCATTACTTTCTTTCCTTTAGTGTCCTTCTCCTTTGCTTCTTTTCCCTCTTCGTATCAAAGACCTGGTCTTACGAACGTTCTTTTGAACTCATCCTTTTCATCCTCAATCCTTTTAGCTTCCAACTCACGGAGCCATTTTTCCTTCTTTGCAGCTTCATCGCTTCTGAGTTCAGCTACTATATGGAGGAGCTCTTCATTATTCTGTTTGTGATTTGCCAGCTCCCTTTCCAACTCTTCAACCTTGGTGTTGAAATCAGTCATCTCGGTGTTTCCGATTGTCATGCGTTCCAACTCCTCACTCAGTTTGCTTATCTGTCTTTCTTTTCTTGCACAAGTAAGACACTTGCATATATGCTCTGCTATTTCCTTCTCAAGGCGCATAGCTTTGTTTGCCCATAGATTGTTTTCTTCTATGTCAGCGTGATGCTCCTGTTGCATACTAGATATTCTGTTCTCCATTCTTTGAATTTTCTCGAGGAGCTTGGTTATTGTTTCTGCAAAATTAGATTCAGAAAACACTTCATCAATAAAGGAGTCAGTATCTGTTACCTGGTTTGATGCAGAGTGAGCCATCAAGCAGGGCTCCTTGATGCATTTTCCATCATCGCTGTCTGAATCTCCCCAAGCTGCAAACATGGCGTGAGTTGGCTTTGGAGCAGGTTCTTCTCCTTTCTTTCTGCTGTAACAGTCCGCGGACAGATGCCCCTTCTTTTGGCAGTGATAGCATATCCTATCTTCCTTTTCCTTTGACTTCCCTTTGTCTTCATTTGAAGCGGCACCCTTGTTCCATTTTGAGAATTTTCCACGACTTCCTCCAGCTCTAAAATCTCTCCTGCCCTTGCCAAGGTTGGCTTGATTCAATGCTTTCGTTAAGAGCGCTATCTCGTCATCTTCTTTTGGTGATCCATTTCCATGTGACAGATCAAGAGCCTTTTCTACTTTCAAAGCTATGGCCTGAGATTTTTCCGACTGTCTCCTAGCCATTTTCCTTTCAGTGATCCCAGCTTGACTCTGAAGGTTAGCAACCAGTTCCTCAAGGGTAATATCCTTAATTCCCTTTTGAGCCTGCAGCGCCAAGGTTACATGATCCCACTTTGAGTTTAAAGCCTGCATGAACTGGTGTGTGATTTTCCATTCCGGGAGCTTCTCGTTCAAGTATTCCAGCTGTCCAATGATGACTTGGAACCGGGTGTAGAAATCTTCAAGAGATTCATCCTTTCTCTGCACGACAGATTCATAGTCCTTTATCGCGGCCAAGATCCTGTTTCTCTTGATATCTTCATTTCCTCCATATAGCCTCACCAAGCCATCATACATGTCCTTTGCGGTCTTGTACATAGCCACCTTGATCTGGTCACCGGGAGAAAGAGCCATGTATAGGACTTTCTTTGCTCTAGCATTCTTTTCCAATTTCTTGTAATCCTCATCAGTGTACTGATCCTTAGTTTTCTCCACAGGTTTCTCAGGATCTGATGTATCAGGAGGAATGGTGAGTGGTCCTGACTCGAAGATGCTCCAAAGCTATCCATCCAGCGAGCAGACGTGTGCCTCGAACTGGTCCTTCCACCAGTCGAACTGCCCGGGCTTCAACATCGGCGGTTTCCAAAATGAATCACTGATAGACGACATACTTTTCCTGCAAGCTAACACACAAATCTAGAACCGTCGGCTTTGATACCACGTGTTGGATCGAAGTGTTAGCGAAATACGATAATCTATCAGACGGAAATTAAGAGTTGATTTTATACTGTTTTCCGTTTAATAGTTAACGTAGCAGCGGAATATTGATGCAGGAAAATAACAGCAGAGATAACAACGCAAAGATATATAGTGGAAAACCTTATCAAAACTATGATAAGATTAAAAACCACTACCTTTCAGTTTCCACTGAAAGGATTTTCGAAATCAGATTATTCCTTTTATTCCCGATATACTTGTAGGGTTTACAAACTAGATCACACAGATTCTATTTGATGACCTCTACTCAACCGGATGGAATAATCGATTTCTACCACAAACCTCCGTGCGTTGCTTCAACGAGATTTCTTCCTTCAGTGCGATTCCACCGTTCTTTGCTCAAGAACACTCGGTCGTTCTGCTCTCTAGAACTGCGCCGCAATCTCTCTAGAAGCTCTTTGAAAACCGCGCCTTGCATCTGCAAACCCTAGCTCCTTTTATGGGGCGGCTGGGTCTCGATATCTGGGCCCAATGCCCTGGCCCAGTCTTGTTTTCTGAAACCCTAGCGTCTTTTTCCCAAAACGACAGAACTCCTTTTTCTTCTAGAATCTTCTCTTTGTCTGTTTGTATACTTAACATAATTTGCCACATCCAACCTGTAGGGTATATCCATCTCATGGAAATTTGTTCTTTAATCTGTTAGATGGATTTCTGCACACTTAGACAAAACATTAGCTAAGTGTTTGTGATCACCAAAACAGATGGGTTCCAACATTAACCATGATGACGACTCGATTTATATTCCAACAGTCATGTTCAGTGGCGGATCCAGGATTTATTTTGACTAGGGGCAACATGTAAAAATAATTTTTTTTATTATAGTTGCTCTCTTCGAGTTTTCATTTTCATAAAGTGCCCCATCACATCTTCGTTACTAACAGAATGAAATAAATCCTTTTCAATATAACAAATGAGACCGTCACACAAAGAGTCTGCCATGCAGTTGCGTAAGCTTGTTTTCACAATTTTCATTGCAGAAAAGCATCTCTCAACAGTTGCAGTTGCTACGTGTAGTGTCAAGACTAGCTTCAAGAGTCGAAAGACCAAAGGATATACTCGATGTGTTCCTGTATCCACCATCACTCTAGCAAGAGCACAAAGGTCCTTCAAATTTGAAAATCTTGCATCTTCTCGGACATTATCAATATAAAGGCGAAGTTGATGCTCCATAATATTTTGATCTCTAAAATCAAAGTCGTCGGGATTGGAAGAGCAGTAGGAAAACACTAACCGATTCATATTGCAGTCGTCCTGCTGAATTAGCTAGAACCAGTTAAATCTCATTACTTTTCATCAGACAGTTGGTGAAAATGGATATGTGTACATACCCTTGTTGCAAGATTTGTGCTTTTGCTAGGTTTTTTTTGTGTGGAGCAAGTGCTTTTGCTAGGTTTGATTAGTGGGTTTGTGAGTGAGTCTGAGGCAGGGAAAGATTGGATCTTTATGTTTTATTTATAATTTAATGTACATTGTTAGTGTGATAATTAAAAATCAGTAGAGCAATTACAAATGTAGGGCAGATTAAAAAAATGAGTGGTGCATTTCGAAATTTCCCTTACTACTAAGGTTATTTTGGTGATTTCACTAGGGGCATATGCCTCTCCTCCCTTGCAAGTAGATCCGCCTCTGGTCATGTTCATATGCAAACCGTGTTTCTAACACCGATGAGCAGGTCCATGTCCAGTCAGCTGGGTCAACCTTCTAGCCTGCAAAAATCGGTAAACATAACTTATTAAAAAAAGTTCGTTAGCCACCATCAATCCTTCATTACATGGACCACAGATTGCATCCCAAAGCCAAAAAGTCTACATCGCACATCCACATCTATACCCCTTCGCAATAGGTTCATTACACTCGGCGGCCCGTTGTGATACAATCTCCAACATAGTATTTTAATTTTGTTTGGGATTCTGCATGACCATAATCTCTTCCAGAAATTCACCAGTCCACTCTTATCAAATTGTTCCCCGCGTTATTGCACTACAACTCCTCAACTGTTTTAGAAGCTCATACGCAGATTTGACTGTGAATGAACCATTACTAGAGAATCTACACATGGCTGTGTTCCTCACACCATCCCACCAAGTGGCAGCTCTAAAACTGTCCATGACCTTCATTACTCTACGCGAGACATGGGAAGAATTAAAGCCCTGACCATGGTTGTTAAGTCGACAAGTCGAGTCGAGTTGGTAGGGTTAGCACTAGTCGACTAGTCGACTAGTCGGTGACTAGTCGTTGACTAGTCGACATATATAATTTATATATATATATATATATATAATATAAGAGGTGAAGAGAAAAAATGTAAATTTTAGGATTCCTCTTAGGATCCTTAATTAGATGGATCATAATCTTGTTCTGTCATCTAAAAACGATAAAAAAATAGGTCTGTAGAACCATTTAAATCTGTCGCAACACATTAATATATTATATTCTATTGTAGTAATATGACTTTAATAAATAACATAAGGCAAAGCCTTCTTCCAAAAAAAAAGTAATATGACTTTAATTTGAAATTAAACATGATAGGATCATTTTAATATATTATTTTCAAAATTCTGCTTTGATTGTAGAATTTATGAACTTAAAGGGTTTAAAGTATAATAATGTGTTAAACTTACGATTGTAATTATGAATTACCATGCTTTAAATTTAAACAAAATGCTTATAAAAAAAAATTAAACAAAATGGGCTGTAGAATATATATTGGGCCGATGCTGTTAGGTTAAGTTTACAGGCCGGGGTTATGTGAGTTTACAAATATTTTAATCTAATTAATTTACACTGTTCATCATCTTCTACACCATGGAAGCCGACGCAAACCCTAGCGACCTGCAACTGCAAACTATACCGACGTGAGCAATTCTTTCTCAAACACTGCCGACTAGTCGCTGCTTAAGTCGAGCAAGTCGACCGACTAATCGACTAGGCGCTGCGTAAGTCGAGCAAGTCGATCGATTTTCCCACAAAAACCAAGTCGAGGTTCCTAGTCGGCCATCGCAAAACGACTTGGTCGACTAGTCGCGACTAGTCGAGCGACTTAACAACCATGGCCCTGACATGCACTCCAAAATGTACCATCAGGATAATATTTGGCTATCAATATCCGAGACATTAAGAGATCAAGGCATTTGACTACCCTCTAAAATATCTTCATTGAGAAAGCTTCATTAAATGTCCTCATGTCTTTGAATCATTCCACCAACCAGTTTCTTTTTCATCAAAGTTTCCCTATTCACCCAACTGATGCTCTTATTGCTTTTCTTATCCCACTAGAAACTTGAAATCAATCTAGCCATGTCCTTATGGATTTTTTCTGGAAGCTTATACACGGACATCATATACACGAGGGTATGACTTTAATAACTGATTTGATCAATACTTCCCTCCCTGCCACAGAAAATAGTTTACATTTTGATTCATTAACTCTCTTCCAAATCTTATCAATAATGCTCCAAAAAATCTCAATGTTCGCCTGACCCATTACTAGTGGTAATCCAAGGTATTTAGTATGAGAGGGTACCTGTGAATTCCCAACATTTCAATAACCTCATCTCTAACGTATGTTGGGGTATTACGGCTGAATGACACTTTTGATTTTTCAAAGTTCACTTTCTGGCTCGACACCTCTTCATAAAGCTTAAGGATTCTCTTCATATTAGACACCTCCTCGACATTGGCTTTGACTAAGAATATAAGGTCGTCTGCGAAGAAGAAGTGGGTAATGGTCGCGGCTCTTTTGCTAATCTTAATGACATTGAGCCGACCTGCAGACACTCCAACAACTATTTATGCACTCAACATTGTCGCACATAGAAGAAACAAATACGGAGGCAGGGGGTCACCCTGTCTCAATCTCCTCTCTAGCCTTATAACATTTGTGGTATGATCATTTAACCTCACAACATAAGATACACATTTCATCACTCTGTCCACCCATTTCTTCGCAAAGCCTATTCTTCGCATAAGAGCCTAAAAAACACCATTCTACCCAATCATAAGCTTTGCTCATATCCACCTTGATTGATGCGTAGTGATTACTATTCCTCTTGTAGTTCCTGAAAAATTGGGATACTTCATGCACCATAATAAAGTTATCGGTTATAATCCTACCTTTAATAGATGCACTTTGATAAATAGATATTACCAGATTGAGAAGAGGTTAGAGTCGTGATGCTAGAATCTTTGTGATGATTTTAACTGTCACATTATAGTCCTCCATCTTAATTGTGACATTCTTATTTGTATGAGCACAATAAGAGTCTTGTTCAACTCCCAGTCCAGAGTTCCATTCTCATAGAATTTCCTCACATAGCTCACAATCTGGTGCTTAAACATGTTCCAGACTTTTGATAAAAAAATTCTAAGAAATCCATCAATCTCAAGCGCCTTCAGTGGACCTTGTGCAAAGATTGCTCTCCGAATCTCCTCCTCACTTATATCTTCAAGCAAAGCTGCATTCATCTCCTCGTTAACAGTTGGGGCTACATGTTACACATGGACATCCTAGTTTACATGTCTTGTGTCGATACTAGTCTGAAAATCTTTTGGAAATAGGATACAACTACTTTCATAATCTCCTAATGCTCAATTTGTTTAACTCCTCATATCCTTGAATCATTCCACCAGCCAGTTCTTTTTCCTCATATGGCTAGCTCTAGCATGAAAGAACTTCGTGTTCTTGTCTCCATGGTGAAGCCACAAAACTTTGGAGTGTTGCAGCCATAACGTGTCTTCCCTTGCTAACCGATTATCCAATTCCTCCGATAATTTAGATTTATCCTCCTTACTAGCAGAACTACATGGTGCACATTTGATCTCATCCAGTTTGCGCTTAAGATCCATGACTCTTCTTTGGACGTTTCTAAAAGCAGCATTATTCATATCCTTAAGCATTTTTCTACAATCTTTAAGATTCAATATCGAGTTTCACCTGTTCCCCCTATTGTGCTCCCAAAAGTCCCCAACACCTTCTCGAAATCTGGATGGTCCATCCACATGGCTTTGAATCTAAAGAACTTCTTCTTTTTGTTATGATGCCCTCAGTGTATAATAAGATAGCTTAGTGATCAGAGAATGAAGGCGAAGGTGCAAGATCAATAAACTAAGATGTGGAGGATCTCTGGATCCGCACTGGTAAAATTTTTACGAAGCTTCCAGCCCTGGTAACTTTGGATTCCTGGCTTCGCCCCTGTCCTCTGGAGGATCTCTGGATCCGCGCTACTGTAACATATCCATGAACAACGTAAGTGTTGGGTACACCAGGCTCCTTACCCGGTGGCATACATTATACCCTTTAAACGATTTGTTGTTTAATATGCAGAGTCATTCATTTGTGCAATTATCTTCTCCCCACTTACCTTCCCTTTGACCCAAATCAAAGGCTTGACACAGTCAAGCATACCACCTCTTTAGTCGATACATCACTTACTTTACATCTTCACCAACCATATAAGCAGCTAGTTCCTTTCCTTATTTTTTTTTCTTTCCAATCTAACATGTTACAAAATCAACAACCCAAAGAACCAGCTTCAGCTCTCAACTCAAACCTTAAATTTCACGGATCAAAATTGACGCAACAATACATCAACGAACTAGCCCAAGAAAGCGTGAATAAACGGCATGAAACAGCAGAGACGAGCTTTGAGCTCCGATTAGGGAAAAAAAAGGTCGTTCAATTCGATGGCTGCAAATTTAGAAATTTTGATCTCCAATGACACGATGCGGATGGAGAGACGGAGCAAAAGCTTCGTTAGTGAGGGCTCGTGATTGAAGACTATACCCTGTCGTTTTACGTATATTAATCTTAAATTAAGAATGAAAGATGCTAATAATTAAAGCTATGTTATATTAGGAGTAGAAAAATTATGTTTGTAAAGATCGCATCAATTTACTACGATTGAAAAAGAGTATCATTTTAAGTGCTTCTACAAATCTTCCTACAAATCTAGAAGCACTTAATAAATGGACAATCTTTAGAATTGAACTCACTTTAATTTATAAATTAGGTACTTTTGAGAAAATTGGTCTCAAACAGGTTGTTAAAACAACTGAATAAACAATTCCACTGAATTCTGAAGAATTAACGATTATGTTACTTGAAGAGAGTGATCTACTTCTTTACAGAAATTCTCATAAATTCATACATATTGGTTTAGTGCAAATTGCTTTTAAACCATTAACTCTTGAAGGTTTACCAGAGAGCTTCATAACTGCCTACGAGATGGTAGAAACCTTATTTATAAACAATCTTTAATGGGAATCATTCAAACTAGCTTGGCCCATGGTCCGGTCTATTTTGATGTTTACCCAAATATTCAGCTTTCCTTATCGGATGTTAATATTTTTGATTCATTAACGTTAAACGTTAAAACCAATGGTTATAATTATAAGTCTGGAACAGAAGTAACAACTATCTGTTATAGGATTTATTATAAACCTCTCTTTTTAATCCTCAGTGTAAAATTATGGATAAACAAAATAATGAAACGATAATAATCGAATCCAACTTTAGTAAGTCGAGGATTTCGACAAGACGAAAGATTAAGTGGGAAGAAATAGAATTTCCAACAGAATGGACTTCGGCAGAAGTAGTTCCACCTCAGCCAATTGGCCATAACAACTTAGGCCCTGTCCATTTGAACTTATATTTTTGACGGTTAAGATAAGATAAGATAAGTTCCTTTCAATCAACATAAGTTAATATCAGTTAATATAAGTTACTTTCGGTCAATGTAAGTTAATATAAATTTCAGTTAAGTTAAGTTAAGTTCGACCACCACCACCACTACCCTTGCCGGACCATCGCCGGACCACTACCGAACGGCAGGGCGGTGGAGGTCTGGTGGAGGTCCGGCGGTGGTGGTCCGGCTAGGGCGGTGGCGGTGGGGCGGCGACTCAATCAATATAAGTTTCAGTTAAGTTAATATCAGTCAATATAAGTTAATATCAATCGATATAAGTGAATATCAATCAATATAAGTTAATACCAATTAAGATCAATTAAGATCAGTTAAGTTTTAGTTCAAATGGACAGACCCTTAATCAATTTGATACAGACTCCTGAAGGAACTATCACCCTTGAATTTGATAATATAAGCAGACCTTCAACGTCTTTTAGACCTAGTTCTAGGCTTAGTAAATCAAGTTCAATGCGAAATTATATTTCACCCTTTGATTATAGGATTGAACAACCTATTGAGTCCTCAAGGGCTTCAACATCTCAAATTAGAGACACACACAGAATTGAAAGGCTAATAATGGATCAGAATAATATCGTTAAAGGCTTTAACATGAAAGATCCGGAAATAACCGAATCTGAAATGGGTTTCAATCTTTAATAATGATTAGTGAAACTATAGATTTTAGTCCTGGTTCACAGGCAAGAAAAATAGTTCAGATTGAGTTTGATTTAGATAAATGGAAACCGTTTAAAAAATGATTCTTTGAGTCTTATGATTCACCAGAGTTAATAACTCTAAGTAATGAATTTTATAAGTTATGTGAACATAAGAATAGAATATTGTTCTTTGTTCCCTAGTTCATTTCTACTTATGTTGAACAATATATTTCAACCCTAGAAAGAAATTATAAGTTGAGTATGGGTAGAAACATTACACAGGTTTATCCACCTCAACAGCCTTTTCAAATTGAAAAGAATAGAATGAGTCATAATTTTGTTGCTTTTGCTAAGTTACTAGAAGACGACACTCTTCCTGCAACATGTCAACAAATTAATATGATATTAAATATAATAATTATTCTAATCTGTATTTGGGTGTGCTAGGAGAACAAATAGGTTCTTTGCAAAACAGAGTAGAACAATTAATTGAGGTTATGAAAACTCAGTCAGTTATAGCTGAAAAAGCAGTAGAAATAACTACGTCTAAAGATATAGGAATGGCTACGCCGAGTTTACAGCCACCTCCTATTGCTACAAATTTTAAATTAAAACCTATGACGGATCTAGAAGATTTTCTAGAAGAAAAATTTAAGAAGTTAAAATTAACCACTCTTGATAATAATCTAAGAGATAAACTTATAGAAGAACCAAATTATAAGCAGGTTTATCAAGATCAGATTAATAAAATCCAAAAATAGGTAGTTAAGCCAACCATGGGAAAATATTATTACCCTAGACCTACACCAGCAGATGTGCTAATAGAAGACTCAAACGAGATTATAACAAATTGTTATAGTGGTGGTCAAATAAATGAATGGAACATAGATGGTTATGCCAACCAACAAATACACAATGCAATGCATAGAATGTTAATGTTTTCCATAGTCTGTAAGGCTACTGGCAATAGTGATAAAACTACTGCTAATATGATTATAGCAGGTTTTACAGGTCAATTAAAAGGTTGGTGGGATAATTATCTCACACAAATAGAAAAAGATGATATTCTGAATAGAATTAAACAAGAAGGCAATAATGCCATTGAAGATGCAGTTTATACACTGGTCGTTAGCATTATTGAACATTTCACCGAAAGATACTCTAATAATGGTGAGAGTATTAGGACCTTATTGCAAAATCTTAGGTGTAAAACAATTACGGATTTTCGGTGGTATAAAGATACTTTCCTAAGTAGAGTAATGGAATTACCCGAGTGTAATAGCACTCATTGGAAATCAAAATTTATTGATGGTTTACCTAGTTTATTTGATGAAAGAATTAGAAATGTCCTTAGAAGAAATCATCCTTCCATTCCTTATGAAAATTATACTTATGGTAAACTAATTGGTGTTTGCACTCAGGAAGGAATAACCTTATGTAATGAAATTAAGTTGAATCAGCAACTTAAACGACAAAGTTTTATGGAAAAATCACAATTAGGTAATTTCTGTAATCAGTTTGCAATAGACAAACTTTTTTCTAGTAAACCTAGAAAACCTAAGAAAGACCATACTCCTTATAGAAAGAAAAGGATTTTCTAAAAAGAAAATGGAGGAGAAAGAAGAGCGTCAATACGCTAGGAAAGAAAATAAATGGCAGATAAATAGGTCAATTACGTGTCATAAATGTGGCAAAAAAGGCCACTTTGCTAATAACTGTTGGGTAAAACAAAAGATTAATAATCTTAAAGAATATGATAGGATAAAAGATATCATATCTAAAATTCTTCTTAATAATGACTCAGAGTCAGACCAAACTGACTTCTCTTCAACTAGTGAAGATTTAAAGGTTTTAAGAAATGAAAACCTAAATACAGACTCAGATTCAGACTGTGTTCCTTGCAAACAAGGACAAACCTGTCTCAAGTAGGACTCTGAAAATGACGAAGCATTATATAAAATACAATCACAATTTCTAGATTTAGAAATTAATATGTTAAGCTTTAAATCAGCCATAGAACTTCTCGAGGAAATAAAAGATCCCGAAGCTAGATTAAAATTATGGAAAAACTTAATACTCAGCTTGATGCAACGTTAGGAGCTTCTAAATCACAAGAAGTTCATAGGGAAATAGCTAACCCTAAGCCTTATCTTATGGATGAAGTCTATAAACGGATTAGGCAGAAAACAGAAGTAGAAAAACCTACCTCCTCACATGAATTAATCATAGAGATTGATAATCTCAAAAGGGAGATTCAAGACATTAAGACAACTAATAAACGTCTTGATCAAAGGATTTCTAAAATCGAGAAAGGAAAAGAAGTTATAACTTCCCATCAAGATTATGAAATTATAGGAAAAAAATGACAATTTCCTGTCTACTCTAGAAATGTTTATAACCCAAAAATGGCTTATTAAAATCACATTAGTAATAGATGATTATTACTCAAAAGATTTTATTGCCCTTGTTGACAGTGGAGCAGACTTGAATGTCATCCAAGAGGGATTAATACCCACTAGATATTTTCATAAAATTACGCATACATTATCTCATGCGGGGGGAAATAATCTCAAAATTAATTACAAATTACCTAAAGTTAAAATATGCATTGACAAAAAATGTATACAAACTAGTTTTCTTCTATCAAAAGATATCACCAATCAGGTTATACTTGGAACACCTTTTCTTACAAAGATATATCCTATTAATAAAATTGATTCAGAAGGTATAATCGGAACCTTTGAAGAAAAAGAAATAACCTTACAATTTATAACTGAACCATTAACAAAGGTTTTGCATGATGTTTATGACAGTATAACTGCTAAGGAAGATCAGATTTATCTTCCGAAACATGAATTGAATGTTCTCACTATTAAAGACTGACTTCAAAACCAATTCTCTCTTGAAATCTGTAAAAATAATCCTACTACCTTCAGGGATAAAAGAAAACATATTGTTTCCATCCCATCAAAAGAAGGTTTTAATAAATATCAAATGAAGACTAAACCTTGTCAAATAAATCTTGCAAACATTAAAAAATGCGGAGAAGAGATTGATCTTTTATCACACAAATGATTAATTAATCCTTGGAAATCTCCATGGTCAGGTACTGCTTTCTATCTAAATAAAAATAGCGAGAATGGTAAAAGAATTTCTAGATTGATAATCAATTACGAACCCTTTATCAAAATCCTAAAATGGATTAAATCTCCTATTATATGGATAAAGCATCCAGATATTAATAATAAAAAAGAATTGTTAAATAAACTTTATGCATCTGCTATTCTTTCAAAAATTCAATATAAAAACAGGTTGCTGGGAAGTAAAAATTTATAAAACGGATAAATAAAAAACAACCTTTGATGTTCCCTTTGGACACTTTGAATGGAAAATTTTCCCTTTTGGTCTAACGAAGGCTTCTTATGACTTCCAAGAAATCCTAGACAACATTTTTGTCTTCTCAAGGGTTCTTGAAATCCATCTTAAACATCTAAAGATGTTTCACAATAATTTTGGAATCAGTCCGGCAGTGTCCAAACTAAAAATATCATTAATCCAAATACCGATTAAGATTTCCAATAATACAAAAGAAAAAATTTCGGTAAAATGTAAAATTGATTTTGCTAACCATCTCTTGACCTCCAAAACAGGTAAACATCAGCTGCAGAAGATTTACTTAACTAATCTTCATTTTGCAGGAATGACCCCTCAACGGAGAGGTTCCTCCTCCGATAGGGGAGGGAGAGGCCGTGGTAAGAAGCCAGAAATTCTGCCCCGAGTTGGTAATAAAACACTGGTCAATATGTGCCAAGATAAAGAATACCAGAAATATGTGGAACATAACAAGCAGAATATTACTGCAACTGTTAATGAAATACCATCCTATGCCAATATAGTGGCAAAGAGGATAGTGAAGCTGGTTATACCACTTACTTGGTGAACCAAAAACAAGAAGTAATACTTCTTCTCGAAGAAAGAGACTCTCAATGGAGTGAAGAGCCATGGACCTTGATGAGAAAATACATGGGAGAAGAATCATACCCTTCTCGGACGTACAAAGGTCGAAATTTCTATGAGAATATTCTCAAGGAAACAGGTTGTGAAGTTACTCATTTCTTTCATCAGTCACAACCAGAAGTTTTCAACTACAGTAAAATTACGATAAAAAAGGTAATATCACTTCAAGACTGGGGAATTTCTCCCCTGAGCACAAGATAATTCTTTTTTGGCCAGAATAAGACCCCTTGTCGGTATAATTTCTGGGACTACATGATGCTTTCAATAAAGCCATACTCTACGATAACCCCAAGCATAAACATTCATGGTTTATAAAAATATGCTCGGTTGTTTACAACTCCGACATACCCATCTGGTTTATCCTCTGGTGGCAGCACTTTGGCACCACAGAAGAAATTCTTCCTGAAAATTTTAAAGAAAGGTTTCACAAATGGGAAAAAATCTCCCCCAAAGTCTTGGAATATCAGGGCAAAAGTATGAAATTTAGAGAATTATCTGCTCTCTTTTTCTTTATTGAATTTTCTATTCCCTATATCTGGAAGTGGATACCAGCTTTCAGAAATACAGAAGACATGATTCTTGCTTAAAAAGGGATACATATTCCAAAATTGGGATAAGATGTTCAGAATTGATCCAGACACCAAGCAAATAAATGGCTATGACACTGTCTGTGATATCGACAAGAAGATGGCGTTCTATGAAGAACAGCAGCAAAGAACTAAGGAAATTTCCTTACAATCCATATCCCAGAAGATGAAGTCAACAACTCAAGCTCTTAATCAAAAAGAGTTGATCGCAACCTACTTCCAAATTATGAAGAAGGACTTCTTGGATCACGATGATGAGGCAATATCTCATACTTCAGAAAAATTGACGCTTCTATGGCTACGTCAGGACAAAGCATTTTCCAGGATTCCCAGGATGTGGAACCTGAACCAAATTTTTATGATATTTTGACAATATCCAAGCCGAGCTCGAAAAAAGACTGGCACGAAGAACAATTCATTTAGGGGAATCTTCCCAGACTAAAGACAAAAATCAAAAGTGAAAGGTCCCATTTCTCTAGAGGCTTTCATACATCGTTGAATATTTGGGCAAAATGTTTGCCATTTTGGAGAATCTCCATTGTTCATAAATAGTACATAGTAGTGTATCTTAGGTCCTACTTGTTTTGGACTACTTCTTTCTCTTTTGCTATAAATAGGTGTGTATGGCATAATGAAGAAGCAAGCATTTGCATACCTAGCAAAGCAATAAGTCTCTACTCCTTCTCTCTAAGTTAATTTGTAAAATATTTTGAAGAAATAAAGTTTGAAGTTTGAAGTATCCTTGGTGCACATACGAGTAGTAAGTTCTTTAATTTTCTGTATTTAATTTTTAATTTTGTTTCTGGTGGGTAGCCTAATAGGCTAAACCATTTGATATGTGATAAATCGATGTCAAACCACGTAACTCCCTTGGCGATGTTCTAAAGGTCCGGTTCGAGAATTAAGATCCCTAACAAAGATCAGGTACCATGACATATAACGACCACTACTGTGAGGTTGGCATCCTTTCTCGACGGGCATACTTCTGTAGCGACCGTTGGGAACTGGCTGTAATCGGAGCCCCTGTGCTTCAGTCCTTACAAATACGGTGATCTATGTTGTGGGTACACATCGTATGTTATTGGATCCAGTTCTGAGCTAAGCCTAGAATGACAACTAGAACAGCCAACCTTGGTTGGTACGTTGGTTTCCGACGATCCTTTTGGCGTTTTGTTGTATAAGTCTTTGATGTTCACGACGTAGGCGATGTAAGTCCCGCTTAGTCGGAGTTGGCGCTAGGACTGGAACCGTTAAGGCGTCGTTGGTAAGTCTTAGAGGGGTAACAAAAACGTAGTAAGCGGCGACCGTTGGAACCGACTAGTTCTTGAGAATTGTCTTAAAGGAATTTCTACGAATCTCCCTATTTCATCTTAACCTAGAACACACTTCTCTATCAATTTCCTTCTCTGTATATCTTTTCTTCTCGTCTTCTCTCTAGAAGGGAGTAGAAGCTTGCAGAGCCGTTTTCGTCGATCAAAGGTGGGGCCTTGGGCCGTTTCTTTTCACTTCTCCTTGTCGTGTTTCTCGGCGTCGTCGGTTCGCCGGTGTCTTCCGGCTGGCCGGTTGTCTGGGGGAGTGAAAAGGATGGCTTAGGCTGATGATTTTGGCCCGTTAAGGGTGGTTTTGGGCTGGTTTTTCCCGGATCTGACGTCTTTTGGGGTCGTTGTGGTGGAGGTTGGCGTCGGCGATGTCGGAAGGCTTTTGGTTCGGGAGGCCGACGTTGTTTAGTGTCACAGCCGGTGGCGACTCGGGGCGGCGCGGCGCGGCTGTCGGGCGGAGGCTTTGGATGGAGGTTGGTTGACTTCGGCGGCGTTGATAGCTAGGTTGGGTTCGTCCGGTCTTGCTGATCGGTTGTGGGGTGGGTTGTAGTGGGCGGCTTAGGCCGGTTGTTTTTTGAGTCTGTTTTAGACTCGTGTTTGTAGGTTTGGTCGAACTTTTCTGGGGTAGCCGGATTAGTTTGGCTGTTTAACAAGCCGGTGTTTACCGGGTTGGATTCATGGGCTGTCGATTCTTAATTTGTAGAAATTGGGGCTGGGGCGTTAGCGTTTCTTTGAGGCTTGGCTTCTTCAATTTGGCCCCCGTTGGCGTGATGCAGTATTTGGACTGATGAGATATAAAGACGATTCAACAGTTTCTTGTCGTTAGCCTGTCATGGATTACGCTTTCACGTTATCTGTGTTGCTATAGGATTCTGTCAGTCTGTTGTATCTTCTTTATGTTTTGTTGTTGTGTCCTTGTTGTTTCAGCCTTTGTTTCCATCAAAAAAAAAAAAAAATTTCCTTCTCTGTATATGTAAATGTAATTAACTAAATTAACGCGCCAGAGCCGCGCGTGAAATATCGCGCCTCATCGGATCTATTTTTCACGCTCTTCGTACCACGCGCTCATTCATCTCGCTTGCGTCCCTCCCACACACAATCCTCTCTCTGTTCGCTCTCGCTGACTCTTCCTCTCCGCGGGCTTCGGACTTGGGATCCGAAACCCTAGATTTCATCGCTAGCTGACTCCGCGACGACCAATCGATTTCGTATGTTTCGAGATGAAGGGCGACGCTGGTAGAAGTTTAGAAGTGTTCGAGTTCAAGGAGGAGGACGAGCTTCCCGATATCGTCCCGGAGAAGTTTTTGGGGAGGCTAAAGAACGCGCCTGTTGGAGGAGACGATGCTGTTTTGAAGTATAAGTACCTTGGATTCGGTATTATCTGATCCATTATAAGCCCTAATTTTTGCGGGATTTAGTTGGAGTGGAGGGATCATGGTTGTTTTGAAATCCATGATTTATGGTTTTTATTTTTTGCTACTGGTTGATTGACATGGAATGCAGGTTATTGAGGTGTCTGAATGACTTTGAGGTACAGTGGGGTGGATGTCAGTTTAGAGGTTTGAATTTGAGTGGGCATTAATTGATGGGAGTTCAGTTTAGTTGGGTTTGTTTACCTGAGGATCAAGCTTGATTAGTTACTATGTGTGGAGTTGGAATGTCCTGTTGGATTGTACTTACCTCTCTCTATAGACTTTACAAGCCAATGTGTCTTTTAACAAGTCATTTTGTTTCCAGCTTTCTTGCTGTTTTGCGTGTGGGAGGCATAATTCTTCTGTTTTCTTTATCCTTTACAAACAAACTGAAATTGATTAGAATTCCATGGTTTATTGTTTTGCAGTTTCTAACCAGATGTCCCTTGATAATAAGGTATCTGGTGATGTAGAGTTTGTAGATGTTGATTCTGTAGACGCCGATCATGGTTATGATGGCACAACCACGGGGAAAGCGGGTGAAATTGATGATGCTATGGTTAGTCCTTCCGAGTCAGAGCAATGTAAGAGTGCCGTTCTCGTACAAAAGAGGATTCTTGCAGACCATGGTTCTCGACGTTTCTGCAAGGATCAAGACACAACAACTTCAGGATGTGTTGAAACTAATAATGAAAGTCTTCAGTTAAATCATGAAACGGCGGAGTATATTTTTCACAAAGAAGTGAGTTCAACATTCTTTGTGAACTATTGATATCAACTTTTTCCTTCTAGGTGTCTTGATTTATCTTTGAAATTCATGCAGGATCAAACTGTTGATGCAATGGTATCAGACAGCGAAGAGATGATGTCAAATAGCAGTAACGCAGATCTCATTTCTGATTATGCAGAAAACAATGGTATTTAGTATTCGCCATGAAAATGATGACCACTTATGTATTTGAATTGTATACTATTATGTTCTGACAAGGTAACACTTTTCTCCCAGTTTATTTTGATGGTTGCACATCGGATCCTTGCTCCGGTAGTCAGGTATCTTGATTGCACAGATATGTACTGATTGTATTTTGAAATATTTTGGTTATTATGAGATGCCGTATCAGCATGTAATAGTACTCATTTAGTGAATTCCGTTGTAATCTTGTTAAAGGTGCTTTTTAGTGCTTACTCTCTTTCAATTATCATCCAGATGTATGGCTTTCATTTTTTGCTCCTTATAACAATTTACCCACTTTCACTTTTATTCATCTGTCATCTGATCATTCAACCATCCATGCCATACACTAGCTTTTTCCTTGTAGTGCATGCTGTGTCATCATGAGTTCCCTTTGTGTTTATTTTGACGAGCGTTCATTATGAATCTATGATGGGGTGGGGGATACACGTACTTATTTGTAGTAGAAAAGCATTCTTGGACATTTAAAGCCAATGTTAACTTGAGATATGAACAAAAGTAGATTAAATTTGTGCTTATTTGTACGGCTATACCTTTTTTTTCCTACTATAAACTGCATTCAAACATTATTCATATGGAAAACCTTTCAGGAGACTCCAAACGGAGAGATCACTGTGCACCCAGATCTTTTTATGCTCCAAGATATATACATATGGGAAGCTGAAATGCGTTTTAGTAGCGATAGCATTCAGGTAACCGGTATAAATGCATGTGGAGGCGATGCAGCTTGGTTTGAATGGTCTATTGATAACATAGTTAGTATTAAAGCTCAGTGGCACGCCAGGGTGAGTTTTGGCTCTCTCTTTTTTTTTTGACACTAGCATGTCTTTATTTAGAATTTTTTTTTGTTAACTTTTTATGGTTGCATCAAGGTTCAAACGGCTGTGGTTTGCATCCATGTGCTATCTGGTGATTCATCAGCACCAGATCCTTCAGGTGTGTTTTCAGAAGTCAAGGGCCGTAATTCTGTTTTTTGTCTCGTGAACATAAATTCATATGCATTGGCCCTACTTGGATAGTGTTAGAAGTCAGACCCAAAGAATTACTTTGTAAGACTTGATTATTATCATTTTGACATTGAAAGAACTATTCCAGCCATTGTTCCTATGATCTAAGGTGCATACTTCATTCTCATTCATTACATAGTCTGGCTAATACAAATCTTCTAGTCTCACATGTTAGTGTTTACTGTGCATCTATATCTCAAAACAGAATCAAAGAGGTTTCATGGCATCCTGGACTTATTGTATAATTATTTTTGCAATGCTCAGTTATCCAGGAGATCAAATTCACAGTATCTGAAACCGATTGGGTCAAGGAACAAGAGAATATCATATCACTGAATGATAAATACAAGCCTCTCTGTGTATGGAATGATGGCCAGACTGTCAATGAAAGGCTCTATTACCCAGAGTAAGTGGAAGCTTGGCTTTTATGGTTACCTCAGCATATCTCTTGAGCCTATTTGGTAGATTAGTGCTTTTATAGATATGAACGTAGCTGGAGGTGCAGTTGTGGCTACTTTTTAAATTTATTCTTTGAGATGAGTTTCAACTGATTTATTCGTATGAGTATAAGTATAACTTGGTTGCTTCCAGTATCTAAGGAATATACTATCATACAGTACATTTCAGACAGCTAGGTCTTTAAGATGTTAGTAACAGAAATAAACGTTTTAGACTATTTAAAATATAAAGTAACAAATAATACATTACAATTATGATGAGAATAGGTATTAGTTAACATGCGCATTGTGTCTACGTTGGAAGATTGTGCCAGCGAAAGGAATGATGGGATAATACCAGATGATGCACACACCTTCTTAACTTTCATTAGCATGGGTTCGCGACATTATTGGAATGAGAAATTTGTTTCATAACTGATCACTTTTGCACTATGTTTTAGGTTTAAAGAATCGTTCGACGAACTTGTCTATCCGAAGGATGATTCTGATCCTGTTACAATTAGTAAAAGAGATATTGATCTTTTACAACCAGAGACCTTTATCAATGATACTATCATTGATTTCTATGTCAAGTAAGCTTATCATCCATCATAACCTTCTTAGTTGCCATCCCATTTTTGTGTCGTGTATTTTTCAGTCAGTGGAAACTGACAGTTGCAGCATGTTTTACATATAGATATCTGAAAGACAGGCTTGAACCTGAAAAGGCACATAGGTTTCACTTTTTCAATAGCTTCTTTTTCCGAAAGTTGGCTGATATAGAAAGAAGTCACTTTGATGCTTCGGAAGGGAGGACTTCCTTCTTGCGTGTTCGTAAATGGACAAGGAAGGTTAACCTGTTTGAGAAGGACTACATTTTCATTCCTGTGAACTCAAAGTACGTTTGTTGCATGTGTCATGCCCCTTTCAATATATTTGTGATGTTCATTATTTTATATTCTATCTTCGTCATGTCTTGGCAACAGTCTTCATTGGAGTTTGCTTGTGATCTGCAATCCTGGTGAAATTGCTAAATTTGAAGGCAAGCTTTGCACTGTTTACTCTCCATTGTCTTTTTTCATTGCATAATAAAATCTCATCGTCCTGCTACTTGTCAGATAATAATGTCAATGGAAAGCGTAAGGTACCATGTATACTGCACATGGACTCCATCAAAGGATCTCATACAGGTCTGAAGAATCATGTCCAGAGGTATCATTCCTCATACTAATCTCCTTTCAATATATCAAATATGCAACTCCCTGTGAGTACTCCTTTCACACCCCAATATATAGCCACATGGCTATACTTTCCAGTTCAATTTGATGGACATTCTATATCATTAAACTGTAAATGCTAGACATATGAATGGAAGTCCAAGTCGGTATTCTGTTTCTGCTTAGCGATTTCAGTTTTTTGAGTTGATGAATTTCTGTTGGACCTATTTCCAGTGAGATCTACAAAGGTGCAGTGCATAGTATCTAATATAATCATGATAAGTTGTATATTGGCTAACCATTAGCATCAATACTTATGATTGGACAGCTATCTTTGGGAAGAATGGAAAGAGAAACAAAATAAAGCAACAGAAGAAATCTCGTCCAAGTTTTTCAATCTCCGCTTCATCTCACTCGAGGTAAATATTTTGTCAAGCAGTCTTTTACTTATTGGTTACCATTTTTATTCATGACCTAATAATGGTGATATCTTGTATTTACTGTCATGCTGGATCATGATTTTTGATCTGTCATTATATACAGTGTTCTTATCTTTGTTGTTCTTTATGGTCATTTCGGTGCCAGATGTGATGTATCTTGGAGAGTTGATGCTGCTGTTTGTTTTTAATTCACTGGTTCAGGTTCCTCAACAGCAGAACTCGTATGACTGCGGCCTCTTTTTGCTTCATTATGTGGAACTCTTCTTGGAGGAGGCTCCTGAGAGCTTTAATCCCTTTCATATCACCAAATATTCTAACTTTGTAAGTGATGGCACAATTTATTGCCGTACAGATCTTTTGTTGCTCAAAATATCTTGTCTTGAACTGACATGATGAATGAATGCAAGGTATCAGATTCGGTAATATGCAGCCAAATACAGCGAGTTGTATTATTATGTCGTTGAATATTCATATTTGGAAATACACGTAGCTTTTTATTTTTTTTAAATTGCAATGGCATGAAACGATGCCGTATTATGATCAAAACGACGTTGTTTTAGTATGCTGTATTTGGCTTGGCCGCACCGGATCTTAATCTGTCGGGATTTGATTACATAAAGGCATCCTCTTTCTTTGATACTTGAAACATGTATCAACTGTGCAATTACTTATTTCTTATCCTTGCAGCTCAACACGGATTGGTTTACACCTGGCGACGTTTCACTTAAGCGTGCTCACATTCAGAGGATTATCTACTACATGAACATGAACATGAACTGTATCGATACCCAACAAAGGTATCCACCCGAGTCAAATGATCAAATCGGCCATCAGAAATTCCCAGAACCAAATAATGTAAGTGAGGGGGATCTGGAGCTTCTAAGAGTAAGATCAATTCCTCAAGAATCTTGCAGCGGGGTTTTACTGCATGAAGCTTCCCAAGATGCTGAACGGTCAACATTTGGATCACCCTCTGTAAGGAATCATTTGTTTGCTGATGATTCAACCATGGATTTGATGGAGTTCCACAATCAAAGGACTGCTGGTGGGTTGCCTGATGTTGCAGATCGAGATTTCAACCTTAAGTCATCTAACTCTCAATCTAAGAGCTACATAGCATCAGTTGAGGTACTCGTCACTGCCCTGGATTTTCTATGAAAATGTGAATTTGTCGTCAAGCTGGACAAATATTCATATTCCTACTGTAAATTTGACAGGAAAATGCAAGAAATGACGATCATTTTTTGTATTCGCTCGCGAACGGAGGTGAATTCACAGCTCAATCTGATCAAGTTTCTTTTCAAGCGGAACATTACAAAATGCAAAATCCATGGTCTGCATTGACTCCTACGCAAGCGGCAATCGAGGCTACTGAGGATTTTGAGTGCTCTAGGTCATTCAGCCATGAATCTGAAGACTTGGTTATCACAGGAGTGGTAGGGGATAGCCAAATGAACGATGTTATGGCTCCCTTCCAGGAAGATAGGGAAAATCATCATGTGGGATCATCATATTTGATAGAAAACACTGACAATTTGTCTGAAACTACCGGTTGCCCATCTCCAATGGTGGTTGAAGCTGCTAGTATCAAGATGCAAGACAACTGTTGCCAACAAATTGACACTTGTAATACGACGACAGATAACCCGAATGAAGCAACTCACTTCTCTGATGAAGAGCAAAATGGAGAGATTTGGGTTGAAGACAACGAAAATGCCGATATCAACATGCTTCAACCGGATGACATGCCTGTTTCAAAAAGAGCCCGAGTTGAAGCTCCTGATGAAGTCAAGTATCTGACTAGAAGCATTGCCGAAGATCTGCTGTCTTAGACTCCGCGAAGCTTTCCTTTAATTCCTTGGCTGAAATTGACCATGCACTTCATCTTAGGAAAAAATCAATATATGCCATGGTGTGGATAGTCACGTGGCTGACTGCAGTGTTTATATATATAGAAATCAATAGCTATAAGGAGGATTTACAAACCAGGCCAAGTTAAGGAGCAAAACACTTGTCAAACCTCAGAAGTTGTACACCCAATCTCAAGGCTTATTGTTCTTTTGAACAAAATCATTTTTGACGGCACTGCATTGCAATACATTCCTGATGATTCGAAGGAAGAATTACGCATGGAGTGTTATCAACAACAAAAAAACTTATATATGAAAGCATCAAAATTTAAGTAAAAAAGTATATATAATTGTGAAATCAAGAAATAGTTTATTTGAAATGTCACAGTTTGTAAATGGAATTTAATGTTCATGGCTTCTGATCAAATAAAAACCAGAATTATATCTAAAAACTCAATTAAATATTGACACGTGTATTATTCGATCAATCATAATTTGTTGCGTTTTTTGTAAATAAAAAAAATAAAACGGACTTATTTAAAAATACATAACAGATGCGATGATATAAACGTTCTAAAAATTATCCAGACTTAAAGTTAAGTCTGGATATTATTGTGCAAGTCTATTTTTAAGTTTGATCATTGCCAATTTAAGTCTGATCATTACCAATTTAAGTCTGGACATTATCAATTTAAGTCTGATCATTACCAATTTTAAGTCTGGATATCAATTTAAGTGTGTTTTTAAGTCTGGACATTACTAATTTAAATCTGGACATTACTAATTTAAGTCTGTATATCAATTTAAGTGTGTTTTTAAGTCTGGACATTACTAATTTAAGTGTGGACATTATCAATTTAAGTCAGGACAATATTGAGTTTGTTTTTGAGGTGGACATTACTAATTTAAGTCTGATCATTAGCAAGTTAAGTCTGCTTATTACCAATTTAAGTCTGGACAGTGTTGAGTCTGTTTTTTAGTCTGAACATTATCAATTTACGTCTGATCATTACCAAATTAAGTATGATCATTACCAATTTAAGTCTGGACAGTATTGTGTCTGTTTTTAAGTCTGGACATTATCAATTTAAGTCTGATCATTACCAAGTTAAGTCTGATCATTACCAATTTAAGTCTGATCATTCCAAGTTAAGTCTGATCATTCTAAGTTAAGTCTGATCATTCCAATTAAGTATGATTAGTATGTCTGATCATTCCAAGTTAAGTCTAATTATTATGTCTGATCATTCCAAGTTAAGTCTGATCATTACCAAGTTAAGTGATCGGTCTAATTATTGACATATTATTCACTTCATTCGATGATGGATTATGTTTGTTTTCCCGACATTTTATTGTCATTTAATCCATTTTCTAGTGTTTCAGGTCAAATGTCACATACTTAACACTTTTGGATTAATCTGTAGCAAAACAAAGCATTTGGTTGAGATTTGGGCAAAAACAGGACATAAGGACCTTTGCGGCGTATTTTGGACACACAGATCACAATTGGTGTCCGATTCGGTCGATTCAAAGCTTGTTGAAAAGCTAACTCAAAGGGCTACAACTCTCTAGTTGACGCCGAGACCAAAATCGGAAGTTAAGACATCGAAAAAGTGCCAAAGTCAATCCAACCGGCCATGTGAAAATCCTCAGCCGGCCGGTTCCCAAAAGTGCCCCAAACGTCATATTTTTCTGAGGTTTTGAACCGGCCATCTCACACCCCACTCTTCATTCATCCATCCAACCGCCCGGCTAAAATGTCTCACCCTTTCTCCCAATTTTCCCAACCGGCCGGTTGAATATCAAAAATCAGATTTTCCCCCTTGTGCAAAGTGAAACCAAAAGACTTCCCACTTCACCCCATTATCATTCCACCACCATAAAAGCTGAACTTGGTTTTTGGGTGGCACAAAGGAGGAGACTAAGTGAGTTTTTAATGAAGACACACTTGGAATTAAAGAAGGAAAAGGAGATCATTGAAAAATGATTGGAATCTTTAAAGAAAGCATGTCACACATGGGATGCATCTTATTTAGCCATTTCTTCTCTCATGCTACAACACACAACCGTGTGTTCTTTGGAAAAGTGAAAAGAAGGGGAAGAAGACAACAATGCTTTGGTGGAAAACAAAAGGAAAAGAAGATTGTGATGTTTTAATAAGGAACACACATGGGTGGAAAAACACTAAAAGAAGAAAAGAAGATAAAGAAAGGGAATGTGGAGAACATGCCACGGCTATATCATCCCTTATCACACATCTCATCCCATCTCTAATCCCTCACAACATCTCATCCATCATCACCAGACCACGGCTACACCATCTCTCACACCATCTCTCACTACACCCACATCTGAATTTGAGAAGTGAAGAAGAAGAAGCACATCATTGCTAGAGGTTCAAGATTCAACGAGCTACACCACCAATACGGTTTACTCGTTCTTAACTTCTATTTTTACACTATCTTGGGTATCTTACCATGAGTAGTGAGTAGTCTTTTTATTCCGGGATCCTACGGATCCCGTGCTATGCAATCCCAACTCTTCATGTGATCAATTGAAGTTATTATTTGTGTGATTCGATTATTCAATTTCATTGTATGCTTAATATCATCGTTCTATGCATGTATTTACATCAAAGGGTATGTTTGCATTGATAGAACGTATTTAGGTTATATGCCGAAAGGTGGATGGGCCCTAGGGATTAACCGGATTGCATGAAATTGATGTTAGGTCATGTTTACATGAACTAATAGGAAAACCATGAGTTTGATAAATCGAAATCGTTGATAATCCGTGGATGGGCGGCGTTCAATGATTAAGATTAACCTAGACAATGATCCGTGGATGGGCAGATTGTCTAGTGTTATTTTGGTTATATTCCATATTTGATAGCATGAATAATTAACGAAACATGATTGCATGATTAGTGGGTTTAGCACGGGTGAAGTATGGATTTCGGGATTCTTCCTTTGATAAAAACACAACATTTTCTGTACTTGAATTTTCTGTTATTTCTACAAGTTTCGTGACACCAAATCCTCTTTTGACAAAGTTTAATCGGAATAGCTAAATAGGTCACATCGTTTGATAGTATTCACACACATTGCTCCTAGGATCGACCCTTGGCTTACCAAGGTTACAAATTTTGTTTGACTGCAATTGGACCCCTAAAACTCATAAATTTGACAACTATAAAGGGTTAAAAATACGCTTGTCAAAATGGCGCCGTTGCCGGGGAATAACGTTTAGTGTGATATTAGATTTAACGAGTGTAGTTTAGACTATTCCATCCTTCATACTTCCTTGTACATACTCTATAAACTTCTGACCTTCACTAATCACTCTTATTTTTGAATGTTGCGAGGATGTACTCTTTTGGTCATCAAGACGCCTACCCAAGGGAAGAGCCTTACTATCAGACATATTCACACGATACGAATTGGGAAGGAAATCAAAATCAGTTCTATGATCAACAGAATTATCGAGATGACCGTTACTATGAGAGTTACCAAGACCAGTCGCAGCAGCATCAGTTTTATGATCCACAGCCATATCAAGATGGTCATTATTATGAGGACTACCAGAATCACTCGCGGCAGCAACAACCTCAGGACACTGGAGAATACTCACGTATAGAGTCCATGATGGCAAGTTTCTTGGCGGAGCAAGACAGGCGAGCTCAAGAGCATGATAGGCAACTGACAGCACTCGAGCAGAAAATTGAGCAGATCAGCATCCAGAGCAAGGAACTAGCCATTCGGAACAAGATACTGAAAGATCACCCAGAGCAACAAGCTATTGCAACCACCGATGAATGCAGAGATGAGGACATTGAGATGGTAATGGCCAACCATCAAGAAGTTGAAATCTATGAAGCATATACATCTTCAGTTATATCTCCAATCCATGTGGAAGATGATCGGGATACGAGAATGCTCTCTATACCAGAACAACCTGTTTGCGAGGATGGTTTTGAGGCGTTTAGAATGGTTGCCAAGGCTTACACTGAGTTGGAGGATGATGAGTTTTGTACTGACGACGTCTCAGAATATGAAGATGCATCTCCCTCCACTACGAGCGCTTCTACAGGTCATTTAGATGAACAGACAGAGGAGAACATCGTTCCACCAGTTTCTTCGGGCGCTGAAGAGCCATCAAGGGATCATAGATACGAAGACTTTGCTGATATGTACATGAGCTCGTTTAAAGAGGGCCCTCGCATACATATGAATGTGATACTGAAGGGAAATTTCGAAGTATGGGAACATGAGTTCCTAGCTAAAGAGTATACAGGAAGTGTATTTGGTGGAGCTAGCGCTGAATATATTTATCTTGATAGACAACCTCCAGACAAGTTTCGACAGTTCTTGCCTTACGTCTTGAAACTGTCATTTGGGAGCCACTACAGTCCCTTGATTCTCATTGGATTCAAATTCTTAAAGGGAATGTATGCTCTACTTTATGTCCATATCATTCTTGATGGACGTAAATTCAAATGGGATTTGAAGGTGGACTGACACTACCTCCCTTGCTGAGTCTCGCTAAGACATTAAACTAGGCCTCTTCGGGGAGTAACCCGCACTGTGAGTTTTATTTTATTTTTCATTTGCATTGTGTGCTTTATGTGTGAACATTTCAGGATTCTAAGTGTGGAGTGCCCCTCCTCGATTTTTGATGCTAACCTATCACTTGTGGAGCTCTTTGTTTTTATCTATATAATCTACCAGCTCACAAGTCGTGTTTCACTCACCGAGCATCGCTGAATCTCCATGGATATCGCGCCACCACACACGAGTGAAGTTCCTATGCGCCTTTTCTTTTCTATTATTTCTTTGCTTAGGGACTAAGCTCAATTTTAAGTGTGGAGTGGGTAGCGCATAGTCACATATACATTCATCGCATGTCACACATTCACTCTTGCATATGCTCAACTGTCTATGTATCGCGATTGAAATCCTCGTTTTCTACAATACTCCTTGATTGATTGTCATTCTTTTATTCGAAGTCTAGGACTTGAAATAGTTATATTCGTGTGTATATTCTCTCGGGTCAGTATCATTGCTAGCCTGCTTTGACTATCACATGTTTTACGTATTTCTTGAAGCATGTTTGAGACTTGATATTAGTAGGCACCGGTACAAAATGTCTAAAAACTTAATTTGCATCTCTTTTTCTAGGTGACCTTAGTACTAGTATGTGTTTCTCAATGCTTGTTGTGATTTGCATGCACCCGCCGTTATTCATACACTATGTCAAGCTTTAAGTGTGGAGTTAGAAAAAAAAAAGAAAACCAAAAGAGGGGCGAAAAATAGGCCCCCAATCAAGAACAAAGTTCTGAAATTTCAAAAGAGGGTGAAAAATTGACCCCAAGCAAAAATAATACCAAGGGAAAGTGAGAAAAGTCACCTTTTGTGTATTCAAAAAAAAGAAAAAAAAAGAAAAAATATATCAATAATCTTTCTACCCCTCTTGCTTGATGTAGTGTATTCCCACCTTTTCATTGCATGCAATCATAACCTGTCTTGAAATATTCATGTACTAGAAACTAAGGGACGATCCTCGTGCTTGCACTGAAATTTTGATGTGATTTTCGTACTATTTCTCAGAAAATTCTTAAGCCAAGCTCCTCTTCTCTTACGGGTCATTGCCTAGTCCTTGGCACTTGAGAATGAGCTTTGCGCCAAGAGCCCGTGGACTATCCCTGGATAGCATAGGTGAATGGCGAGCATGTTTTGTGTAACTATTCATGTTCTTATTTCATTGCTATAGAACTATTTAGATTGTGTGATGAGTCGTTTTGCTAGCCATGCGCACTGACCGTTTGAATACATAACTCGTTTGACCTATGATTGACCGACGACTTTGATGAAGATATTTGATTTAAAATCGAGGTAACACAATGAATCCGAGGTAGGACATGACTTTACAGTGACTCGTTGAGCATCATCTCATGCATACACGTTTACCTTTTTTACTTTAGTTAGGATTGATCACATGACATTTGAGTGGGTAACTATTCTGCAGTTTATTGACTTGAACTTAATGTTTGTTCGGGACGAACAAATCCTAAGTGTGGAGTGTTTTGATCGGTCTAATTATTGACATATTATTCACTTCATTCGATGATGGATTATGTTTGTTTTCCCGAAATTTTATTGTCATTTAATCCATTTTCTAGTGTTTCAGGTCAAATGTCACATACTTAACACTTTTGGATTAATCTGTAGCAAAACAAAGCATTTGGTTGAGATTTGGGCAAAAACAGGGCATACGGACCTTTGCGGCGTATTTTGGACACACAGATCACAATTGGTGTCCGATTCGGTCGATTCAAAGCTTGTTGAAAAGCTAACTCAAAGGACTACAACTTTCTAGTTGACGCCGAGACCAAAATCGGAAGTTAAGACATCAAAAAGTGCCAAAGTCAATCCAACCGGCCATGTGAAAATCCTCAGCCGGCCGGTTCCCAAAAGTGCCCCAAACGTCATATTTTTCTGAGGTTTTGAACCGGCCATCTCACACCCCACTCTTCATTCATCCATCCAACCGCCCGGCTAAAATGTCTCACCCTTTCTCCCAATTTTCCCAAACGGCCGGTTGAATATCAAAAATCAGATTTTCCCCCTTGTGCAAAGTGAAACCAAAAGACTTCCCACTTCACCCCATTATCATTCCACCACCATAAAAGCTGAACTTGGTTTTTGGGTGGCACAAAAGAGGAGAATAAGTGAGTTTTTAATGAAGACACACTTGGAATTAAAGAAGGAAAAGGAGATCATTGAAAAATGATTGGAATCTTTAAAGAAAGCATGTCACACATGGGATGCATCTTATTTAGCCATTTCTTCTCTCATGCTACAACACACAACCGTGTGTTCTTTGGAAAAGTGAAAAGAAGGGGAAGAAGACAACAATGCTTTGGTGGAAAACAAAAGGAAAAGAAGATTGTGATGTTTTAATAAGGAACACACATGGGTGGAAAACACTAAAAGAAGAAAAGAAGATAAAGAAAGGGAATGTGGAGAACATGCCACGGCTATATCATCCCTTATCACACATCTCATCCCATCTCTAATCCCTCACAACATCTCATCCATCATCACCAGGCCACGGCTACACCATCTCTCACACCATCTCTCACTACACCCACATCTGAATTTGAGAAGTGAAGAAGAAGAAGCACATCATTGCTAGAGGTTCAAGATTCAACGAGCTACACCACCAATACGGTTTACTCGTTCTTAACCTCTATTTTTACACTATCTTGGGTATCATACCATGAGTAGTGAGTAGTCTTTTTATTCCGGGATCCTACGGATCCCGTGCTATGTAATCCCAACTCTTCATGTGATCAATTGAAGTTATTATTTGTGTGATTCGATTATTCAATTTCATTGTATGCTTAATATCATCGTTCTATGCATGTATTTACATCAAAGGGTATGTTTGCATTGATAGAACGTATTTAGGTTATATGCCGAAAGGTGGATGTGCCCTAGGGATTAACCGGATTGCATGAAATTGATGTTAGGTCATGTTTACATGAACTAATAGGAAAACCATGAGTTTGATAAATCGAAATCGTTGATAATCCGTGGATGGGCGGCGTTCAATGATTAAGATTAACCTAGACAATGATCCGTGGATGGGCGGCTTGTCTAGTGTTATTTTGGTTATATTCCATATTTGATAGCATGAATAATTATCGAAACATGATTGCATGATTAGTGGGTTTAGCACGGGTGAAGTATGGATTTCGGAATTCTTCCTTTGATAAAAACACAACATTTTCTGTACTTGAATTTTCTGTTATTTCTACAAGTTTCGTGACACCAAATCCTCTTTTGACAAAGTTTAATCGGAATAGCTAAATAGGTCACATCGTTTGATAGTATTCACACACATTGCTCCTAGGATCGACCCTTGGCTTACCAAGGTTACAAATTTTGTTTGACTGCAATTGGACCCCTAAAACTCATAAATTTGACAACTATAAAGGGTTAAAAATACGCTTGTCATTAAGTCTGATCATTACCAATTTAAGTCTGATCATTCCAAGTTAAGTCTGATCATTCCAAGTTAAGTCTGATCATTCCAAATTAAGTCTGATCATTCCAAATTAAGTCTGATTATTTTGTCTGATCATTCCATGTTAAGTCTGAACATTCCAAGTTAAGTCTGATCATTTCAAGTTAAGTCTGATCATTCCAATTTAAATCTGTTTATTATGTCTCATCATTGCAAGTTAAGTCTGATCATTGCAAGTTAAGTCTGATCATTCCAAGTTAAGTCTGATCATTCCAAGTTAAGTCTGATCATTTCAAATTAAGTCTGATTATTATATCTGATCATTGCAAGTTATGTCTGATCATTTCAAGTTAAGTCTGGTCATTCCAAGTTAAGTACGATCATTCCAAGTTAAGTCTGATCATTCAAAGTTAAGTCTGATCATTGCAAGTTAAGTCTGATCATTCCAAGTTATGTCTGATCGTTTTAAGTCTAATCATTTTAAGTCTAATCATTCCAAGTTAAGTCTGATCATTCCCATTTAAGTCTGCTTTGAAATTCGAGATATGTGGAAAGACTATAATGCCCCTCAGTGTTATATCAGAGATTTTGCGAAATTGGACACATGTCAGCTTGAAATCTGGTTTTTAGTTTTCATATATAATCATGGTTTTTACCTGAACCGCACTCTAAGGTTCACATATTTAACAATTAAAAAAATATTCACCTATTTTATTTTTTCGTGAAATATTATGTGATTGGAAGTGTGTAAACAGACCATATCATCTATATAATTAGGAGAGTATGGTTCATGTATAAACTAACTTTTTTAAATATAAACCTCTATAAAGCTAACACGTGTCTAAAGTTTTGATTTTTTGTAATTTAACCCAGGGACAATATAGTTTTTCATATTTTTCGTAATTAATTTTAATTCAATTTAGACCTTCGCAGCTTTAAAAGAGTGCATGAATAAAATATAAAATCCGATGGCGGCGAGATATATATCGTTGTGTAGCTAACTCAAAACCTTATAACTCTCTAATTCACACCAAGAGCACACGAGATCGTTTAGAAGGCCGAACCATAAGTTAAAGTCATTTACACCACAATGACATATTAAACCTTCACTGATTCAAATGAGTGCTGGGAATGGGATCAAATGAAAAATCCGATGGAGTCGAACTATATATCATTGCGTAGATAACTCAAAGCCATACAACTCTCCGATTCACACCAAAAACAGACGAGGTCGTTTAGAAGGTCGAAACACGAGTGAAAGTACACCACAATGGCATATTAGACCTTCACTGTTTCAAATTAGTGTTGGGAGCAAATGAAAAATTCGATGAAGGTGAGCTATATATCTTAGCGTAGCTAACTCAAATTCCTACAACTTTCAAGTTTACACCAAGAGAAAACGATGTCGTTTAAAAGGTCGAAACACGAGTAAAGGCATACTGTTCAGACTTAATTGGCACCACAAATGACATATTAGACCTTTGTTGTTTCAAATGAGTGCTGGGAGCAAATGAAAAATTAGATGGAGGCAAGCTATACATCGTTGTGTAGTTAACTTAAAGCCCTACAACTCTTTGGTTCACACCAAGAGCGGACGAGGTCGTTTAGAAGGTTGAAACACGAGTGAATACATAATGTTCAGACTTGATGCATAATGTTCAGACTTAATTGGCACCACAAATGACATAATAGACCTTTGTTGTTTCAAATGAGTGGTGGAAGCAAATGAAAAATTCGATGGAGGCGAGCTATATATCATTGCGTAGCTACTCAAAGTCCTACAACTCTCTAGTTCTCACCGAGAGCAGACGAGGTCGTTTAGAATGTCGAAACACGAGTGAAGGCATAATGTTCAGACTTAATGCATAATGTGCAGACTTAATTGACACCACAAATGGCATATTAGACATTCACTGCTTTAAAAGAGTGCTGAAAGAAAATGAAAAATCCGATGGAAGTGAGCTATATATCGTTGCGTAACAATCGCAAAGCCTTACAACTATCTAATTTACACCAAGAGCAGACGAGATCGTTTAAAAGGTCAAAACATGATTTGAAGTCATTTACATTACAATGGCGCATATTAGACCTTCACTGTTTCAATTAGTGTTAGGAGCAAATGAAAAATTCTATAGTGACTTATATATCGTTGCGTAGCTAACTTAAAGTCCTGTAACTCTTTAGTTCTCATTGAGAGCAGACGAGGTCGTTTATAGTGTCGAAACACGAGTGAAAGTCAGACATCAGTGAGTACTGCTGTGATTCCGCTTAATGTTCAGACTTAAGGCACAATGTTTAGAATTAAGGCTAAATATTCAGACTTAAATGTTCAGACTTAACGACTAAATGTTCAGCCATAAAAAGTATTCATAAAGCTTATACAATGTGTTGTGAAATGACATTGAAGCAAACCAAAGAGTCTTTAGCTTATATTGGCCATGAATGAAATGAATTTACACCACAAATGACATATTAGACCTTTGTCGTTTCAAATGCGTGTTGGGAGCAAATGAAAAATCCGGTGCAGGCGAGCTAAATATCGTTGCGTAGCCAACTCAATGCCTTACAACTCTCTAGTTCACACCAAGAAGAGGAGAGGTCATTTAAAGGGTCGAAAAACTTGCAGAAGTCAGACACCAGTTATAACCCACTACGAATTCTGCAGCTGCGCTCACTTCGTATCATGTTTCGACCTTGTAAACGGCCTTTTCTTCTCTTGGTATGAACTAGAGAGTTGTAGATATTTACGTTAGCTATGCAACGAATTATAGCTCGTCTCCATCGGATGTTTAGATTGTTTCCCGCACTCGTACGAAGTATCAAAGGTCTAATATGCCGTTAACGGCGTTATTTTTTTAGGACGTTCATCTGTTATGTTTTTTTAAATAAGTTCGTTCTAATTATTATTATTTTTACAAAAAGTGCCTCGAATTATGATTAATTGTAAGTGCCACGGGTCAAATTCTTTGGTGGTATATATTTTTCACATTTAAATGTGATTTGTATTTGATCCAAATCCATAATCAATATGATCACTGGTATAAAAAATTATATATGAAATGTCTCATAAAAATATTGTGATATATGTCGACACATGGTCAATATACAATATTTTGACTTGGTTGTAAACCTTTTAATATAAGAATATTTTACACAGTTTTACTATCATACTCGTACATGCTTACCCATCTTACAATTAAATTATTTGATGCGGTTGTACGAATTTTTTTAATTGTAATATTTATTTTATAAATTTAGATCGAAATTTATATATCTAAAAATTTATTATATTATGTGTATAAAAAAAGGTTAATAATATGTGCTTCAAAAAAAAGATTTATAATATGAATTATGTACAATTAACAATATGGAAACAAATCAAATACAAACCACACTTATAAATAAAAATTAAAAATTCAATAAAAATTTGTCACGTGTATATTTCGACCAATCGTAACTCAGGGCGCTTTTTGAAAATAAAAAAAATTAAAACAGACTTATTTAAAAATACATAACATACGCAAGAGTATATCGTCCTAAAATTTACTACAGTAATAGTTAAGTCTGATAATTAAGTTTTGACTCCGATTTCGACCTTCTTAACGACCTAGTCTGCTCTTGGTGTGAACTAGAGAGTTGTAGATCTTTGAGTTAGCTACGCAAGGATATATGGCTTGCCTCTATCGGATTTTTCATTTGATCCCAACAATTAATTGAATGAATAAAAGTCTAATATGTCATTTGTGGTGCCAATTCACTCTGATCATTCATGAATTAATTCTGATCATTAAGCTTAGACTCCGATTTCGACCTTCCAAACGACCTCGTCTGCTCTCGGTGTGAACTAGAGAGTTGTAGAGCTTTGATTTAGCGACGCAACAATATATAGATTGCCTCTATCGGATTTTTCATTTTCTCCCAGCACTCAATTGATATAACAAAGATCTAATATGCCATTTGTCGTGCCAGTTAAGTCTGATCATTCATGAATTAAGTCTGATCATTAGACTTTCACTCAAATTTCAACCTTCTAAACGACATCGCCAGCTCTTGGTGTGAAATAGAGAGTTGTTGAGCTTTGAGTTAGCTACGCAACGATATATAGCTTGCCTCTATCGGAGTTTTTCATTTTCTCCCAGCACTTATTTGAAAGAATAAAGGTCTAATATGTCATTTGTGTTGCCAATTAAGTCTGATCATTTATGAATTAAGTCTGATCATTAAGCTTTCACTCAAATTTCGACCTTCTAAACGACATAGTCTGCTCTTGGTGTGAACTAGAAAGTTGTAGATCTTTGAGTTAGCAACGCAACGATATATGGCTTGCCTCTATCGGATTTTTCATTTGATCACAGCACTTAATTGAATGAATAAAGGTCTAATATTCCATTTGTGGTGCCAATTAAGTCTGATCATTCATGAATTAACTCTGATCGTTAAGCTTTGACTCCGCTTCTTGACGACCTAGTCTGCTCTTGGTGTGAACTAGAGAGTTGTAGACTTTGAGTTAGCTACGCAACGATATATGCATTGCCTCTATCGGATTTATCATTTGCTCTCAGCACTCAATTGATATAACAAAGGTCTAATATGATATTTGTGATGCTAATTAAGTCTGATAATTCATGAATTAAGTCTGATCAATAAGCTTTGACTCTGATTTTGACCTTGTTAATGACATCGTTTGCTCTCGGTGTGAACTAGAGAGTTGTAGAGCTTTGAATTAGCTACGCAACGATATATAGATTGCCTCTATTGGATTTTTCATTTTCTCACAGCACTCAATTGATATAACAAAGGTTTAATATACCATTTGTGATGCCAGTTAAGTCTGATCATTCATGAATTAAGTCTGATCATTAGACTTTCACACAAATTTTGACCTTCTAAACGACATCGGCTGCTCTTGTGTGAACTAGAGAGTTGTAGAGATTTGAGTTAGCTACGCAACGATATATAGGTTGTCTCTATCAGATTTTTCATTTGCTCCCAACACTTATTTAAGAGAATAAAGGTCTAATATGTCATTTGTGGTATCAATTAAGTCTGTCATTTATGAATTAAGTCTGATCATTAAGCTTTCACTCAAATTTTGACCTTCTTAACGACCTAGTCTTCTCATGGTGTGAACTAGAGAGTTGTAGAGCTCTGAGTTAGCTACGCAACGTGTCTCTATCGAATTTTTCATTTGATCCCAGCACTTAATTTAATAAATAAAGGTCTAATATGTCATTTGTGGTGTCAATTAAGTATGATCATTCATGAATTAAGTCTGATCATTAAGTTTTGACTCTGATTTCGACCTTCTTAACGACCTAGTCTGGCCTTGGTGTGAACTAGAGAATTGTAGAGCTTTGAGTTAGCTACGCAACGATGTATACCTTGCCTCTATCGGATTTATCATTTGCTCCCAGCACTCAATTGATATAACAAAGTTCTAATATGTCATTTGTGATGCCAATTAAGTCTGATCTTTAAACTTTTACTCAAATTTCAACTTTCTAAACGACCTCGTCTGCTTTCGGTGTGAACTAGAGAGTTGTAGAGCTTTGAGTTAGCTACGCAACGATATATAGCTTGCCTCTATCGGATTTTTCATTTGCTCCCAGCACTTAATTGAAAGAATAAAGGTCTAATATGCCATTTGTGGTGCCAATTAAGCCTGTCATTCATGAATTAAGTATGATAATTAAGCTTTCACTCAAATTTTGACCTTCTTAACTACCTAGTCTGCTCTTGGTGTGAACTAGAGAGTTGTAGAGCTTTGAGTTAACTACGCAACGATATACATCTTGCCTTCTTCGGATTTTTCATTTGTCCCCAGCATTCTTTTAAAGCAGCGAAGGTCTAAATTAAATGAAAAAATAATTATGAAAATTGAAAAGGGTATATTGCCCCGAGGTTTAAATTAGAAAAAATTATAGTTTATATTTAAAAAGTTGGTTTGTACCTGATCTCCACCCTAACAATATTGTCTAAAATTTAGCAATTTCAAAATTATATTGTTTTAAAGAATTTATTATCGGATCAAATCAAATACTTTGGACAGAAATATATATTTGAATTGAACCAAACACAAAAGTTATACCAAGATTTTTTGATTTTGATGGGAATTATATAACTGTATTTGCAAAAGTAATATTTGATTGTGTTTTAAAATTTCTACAGTTCGGACAAGAGTTTGAAAAAAAAAATGGTACCCTTTTGTACTTTCTCTGATGTTAATCCTGCACTTGTTCCTCCTGTTCTTTGATCTGCGAGTCATTACAAGTGCCATTTACAGCTTCCTTACTTCTGATTAACTCGTTCATATTGGGCGATGATTGATGCTTGTCAGCTGCAGTACTCGAGATAGCGTTAGACTGAGGACTTATAATAGGCGATGGAGAGCCGGCTTTTAAGACACTAGGTACCACGGTCGATGAGCTTGAGAGAGTAGTAGCAGGCAGCCCTAGGATGATGCTGCTCGAGGCACCATGACGATGGGAGGTAGGTAACGGGCCAAAACTGCCATATTTTATTTTGGGCGCACCTCCGTGCATAATGTGAACTGCATTCTTTGCATGAGCGGCCTTGAGGAGCGATTCAGCAGCTTCTGGGGTAGCAATACGGGCTCCTGCAGCCACGGCAGTAGCTTGCAGCAGTGAATTCGAGCTGACTGAAGACTTCACAGATACAGGTGGCTTCGCTAACACTGCTCGATCTTTAAGTGATGCAGAAGTCATTGCTTGAGCAAATTGACTGCTTGATCCTGTTCTAGCTGCTTCAGAACAAAAAGTTAACAAAGCAAGCTGACCATTCACTTAACTAAAAATGCTCCGAATATGTATTCTGAAAAGACTATCAAATTTATGGCGTCGTAGTATGGCCACTAGCCAAACCGAGATATTTATTATATGGAGTACAAGAAAAATTGTATGAGAAGTAGGGGACTACCAGAGCACGCTGTTAAGGTAACTGGCATATTGAGTGCCATGGAAAGAGCATTACGAGTTGCAGCTGCCACTTGCTCGTTAGACTCAGCCGAGTTCGAGCCAAGGGAATTCTTATCCTTCAATTGCTTCCACCTCTGCACAAAAGCTTCAATAACATCCATAAGTAAAACAAAAGGTTGGACAACGGGCATGCGCCATTTTATTTTGCAAGTGAATATATAATGCACTTCACAAAGTCAGCCAGAGAAAAAACTACAAGCAGTTTGATTCAAGAATCAAAAGAAGGTTCCACTGATTAGCATGAAGACATTTGAATGTGAACAAGTTTCAGCATGGAAATCCACAAACATGCTTCAATTAATACTTCTATTCCTACAGAAATATTATACAAAAACTTCAATATTAGATAATTTTATGAAAGCACCCACGCCTACTGACCAAAGGGAAGTTTCTGTCATCCAATTCGATAAAAGTCTAACTTGACAACCAAATATTATTTTCATCAAATGTCTGGAGATCTATATACAAGGAAGTCGGGTGCTTCGAGATTTACCAAATAGATAATAAAAAAGTAGCCCAACATATATTATTGATACTACGAATACTAATTCGACAGTATGACTGAAGGTAATTGACTCTTGATAGCAGTTTCAAGCTCGAAGACTCGCAAGAAGTAATGACCATGCAGCATGCATAAACGAAACGAACCCTTGATGATTAAACAACACTATTTGTCATCGTAAATTTACAGAACACCAAACATGATGATTGGATGGTTGATATATGTACTGGATGTTACAAGTGTAGATTTAGAGACCAAGTCAAACAAGAGAAGTGACTGAATAAGAAGAGAAGGGTGGAATTGGCTTTACCGATCCAATTTGTGCAGCATTTCTCACTCCGTTGAAGTACTCTCTCGAAATAGTAGCCCAATTACGTACACCCCATTTCTTTACCCCAGCAATAAGCACCATATCATCTTCAGGTGACCACACATTTTTCTTCTTTTTAGGAAGTGGATTGCCTCCAGTTGCAACTTGGTCATCTATAGATTGGTGTGCAAAAGACGGCCGCCTTTCAGACAAAATCTGAGGACCACTGTTCATCTCTGGCCCAGAAACAACATTATGTGAACCTTTTAGGACGGCACATGCTAAATTCTCATTAGCAGCTAAAGGCGCTGTGGCTGCCAAATTATTGGGCATGCTCAAATCACTAGTTGGCCCGGAAGCAAGGATAACCTAATAATAAACAAATGAATAGCACCTCAAACCTCAGTCTTACGCATTCAATCATAAACATATGAAGAAAGGATAAACACAAAGGTTGGCACTTTGATTAACATGTAGAGTACTTTAGCATCGCCGAAATGTGATATTTGATGTTCAAAGGTAACATAAAAGAAACATACTCAGTGTACAAACAAATAAAAAAAGCTAGAGCATGTTTCTTAGGGCTGGCAGATACCTTCACACATGCCTGAGCATCAGCTACAACTTTGCCACTGTCGAGAGGTGTTGCTTCCAAGTCAGTTTCCAAATCACTGTCATCGTCCTGCAAAAGACCCTGAAATATTAGCACAAGCCACTCACACGCAGCACCAAGCAGGCAGAACCTTACAAGCAAAAATAAGGTGATCCATGGTAATGTCACCTATGTTGCACGGAAACTTCAAAACAGTCACGTGTCCGTAACCCGTATCGAAAAAATGATACGCATCCAACACACGTATTATATGAATACATTCAAAGAGAACGTATCTTGACTTTTGGACACATTCGTTGACCGTATCCAGCGGATTTAGTAACTATAACATCTTAATTATTTTAATTTAATTCAATAAACATGTTAAAATTTTGTATCTGAATTTGTGTATGCGTGAACTTTATATTATGAGTCTGTGCATAATTTATGTTTTTATCGTATAACATATAGAAACGATATAACTATCCGAGACGTATCGTATCTTGATTTTGAAAAAGATGACGTATCTACGTGTCGTAACGTACCCGTGCAACACAGGATGTCACACGCCACCATTTAAAACACATAAATCTACCACGATAGATTTCAGGGGATATGAGACCAAATATTGCTTCAACTTCAAGGCATACTAGAAAAATATATGGACGTTGGGGATTTTTTTTTCCCCAACATAAGCCATCAAATAAGTGACATGAACAGCTTTATTCCAAAAGGAACAAAGAGATCTAATGATTAAACAAAATTTACAAATCTCATCAGAAAAATTTATCGTTTGAATTCACACGTTCCTCAATTCTGACGGATCAACATCAACATTTGGTTTCACATTTATTCTTCAATGGTACAGTACAGCTGTGAGCTTTTCTCACAAGACACTGCATTTTGTGAACCAAGAGCTGTTCTCACATGTTAGTATCTGGTATAAAATTGTCCTATCGTTTGTTCGGAAATGACTCTCACTAGTTTTGACTTCAAAAACCAACATAGACAGCAGACAAAAAAAAAGACTACAGTTCGAAAAAGGATGTAAACCAAGCAGACATATTTAATAATATGTACAGCAAGCACTAACCAGAGGTTCAGCCCCATCTTCAATATTGTTTTCTAAAAGGTGTCTATAAGCCAAATGCCGCCACAACATTTGATACTCCCTGGCATTCTTAATCCCAGTTGAAGTCCTCCTCACCATTTCCCTCCAATCTATCTTCTCACCACAGAACTTTGCAATCTCTTGATACAATGTGATAATTGTAGGTGGGGTATACCTATTTTCGAGAGAGGGAAAACAACAACAATAAATCAGTCAATATAAATTACACAGTTTTACCCTCAAAAAATAAAAATATTTTTTTTCAAAATAAAAAAAATAAAAAGCAACCTCCAAAATACGCTGTACATTTCATCGACACCGATTGTGACCCTCTTCCGCTTCTTACCACTCTCATTATCAGCCATAAAGCCACAAAAATCCGTCCTTTTCAAAATCTCACAGTAAAAGCATGAAAAATGGCTTCACAAAACAGCCAACCACGAAGTGCACCCCGGAAGCAACACGGCGACAAGTATGGCTCCGAAGAAAGAAATGGCGCTCGGCGGTGACGAAGGAGGAACAACGTTGAAAAAAAAAAGAACTTGAAAGTTGAAAGGAAAGAAACAAACCGCATATCGCAGAAGAATCGTAAAACAGGAAGACCGGGTTCTGTTAAGTGGCTAAATTTACGCTTTTACCACTGAAGAGTGTGTGAGCGGCCCAGCGCCTACCAACCGCAATTTGTATTGCAAAGAATGGGCTGTTGTTTTTTTAACAAGGGAAAATGATAAATAGGGGTTATGCATTATCATTCAATGATAAATTATGATCTGAACTATGAAAATTGATAATTAAGAGTAATTTTTAAATATTTTAATCCTCATACAACACTTAACTGACGGAATATCACTCCGTCAATTAACAAAGTTAACTAAACGAATGAATTGAAAAAACTTTCTTGCCCTTAATTGTGAAATTAAGGATTTAAATATTTTGAAATTGCCCTTAATTGTCAATTTTATATTTTGGACTGTAATTTGGCAATAGATGGTAATTCATACCTATTCTTTGTCATTTCCCTTTTTTATATTGATGTATTCATTAAAAGCCGATAAAGAATTACTATATATAGATATTAATTATGTGGTGTATTCGTTTATCAATTGAAGCGCATGTCTTTCGTATCGTCTCATATCTAAATATCAAAGTTCAGGCTTTATTCTGCATCGCGCAACTGCATAACTCCACTATTACCAACAAAGTCTTAAGGCGTCAAACATGTACGCATAAGAGAATGGATATGAGCCAGCAAACGAATTTGGTACAATCAGGACTAAGGAGGGACGGATTAACCATTATAGTTTTTTTCCAAAATGTATATATTATATAGTTAAATTATAATTGAAGTAATAAAATTAATTTAGTTTAGTATTTATATATTAAAATTAGTTTAGTATTTAAAAGTGTGATGTGGTTTTGGGAATCATGGTTTATATTGTATGACTATCATCGGTGCAGATTGCAGGAATTACAATTTGTTAGTTTGTGTTTAAGAGTCGCTTATATTAAATAATTAAGCTAGTAGAATTCACTAAATGTATAAACAACTTAGGTTCAAGTTTAAAGTTTGTGTTAAACTTTGTGTTGTAAGTTTGTGTTCGAGCCGATTGCATTAGAATATTTGATTTTAGTTATTTACTTTAGATGAAAACGTCAACTACTAATTCATTCTTCGAAAGCAAAATTAGTGACTGAATATACTGAATATGAAAGTGTATCCAATCATCGCGAGCTTTAGGGAGATCATGATCCCCTTTTTTTTCTTCTTGGTAATCGTACCTTTTCTTTAAATCCCTTAAAAGATTAAGGGATATTTGATCTTCAAATATTCATATTGATTCCTCATAGAGATGATGATAAAGGAATTCGTAGTTTTTGCCTTATTTTGATTCCTTATTTCATAGTATCTTGAAGATACCACTACAATTTTTGCCAAAAAAATCGGCAACAAAATCTGACCAGATATGCGCCAGATTTTCGCCAGAAAATGAACCAAAACCGGCGAAATTCCAGCAAAAAATTTATCGCCGACAAAACGTCCCCCGAATTATAAATTCAGGAAAATTCCGGGGACAAAATCCGGCAACACTCTCGCCAAAATCCGGCAAAATTTCGGCCAAAATAAAATAATTAATATTACGGGGAAAATTTGGGGACAAATATGAGGGGAAAGTCTTGCGGAAATCCGAGGACAAAATATGTGGGGAAAGTCCTGCAAAAATTCGGGGACAAATATGTGGGGAAATTCCTGCAAAAATCCGGGGACAAATACGTGGGGAAATTCCTGCGGAAATCCGGGGACAAATATGTGGAGAAATTCCTGCAAAAATCCGAGGACAATATTATTTTTCAATTAAATTACTAATTAAATAAATTTATTTTGACAATTTTTAATAATTAAAGTTTAATATTCAAAATTTTAAATTTATTAACTGAAAATTGAAAATAAAAATGTATTCCAAATCTTATTTCAATTTTTTATACATAAATTACATTATTAAATAAATCAATAACTGATTATTGGACCCATGAATTAAATTTTTTTTAAATCTACATATAATATATGTATATTACAACGAAGGCCATGAACTTTGTCTCATAACATTTGTGGTCGTTTCCACCGCCTCATCAACACCTCCGACCATCTCCACCGCCTCCCTTCCTCGTCTCAAATCACTTAGCACACAAGATGTACACCATCAGATCGGTCTCCGTAAGCGTGGCAAGCAAAAAGTAAAACCGGTCCAAATGCCCTTGTTTAGGTTCCCAGAAATTCAATCTGGCATTCCATCTACGATTGACAATCAAAACGAGTAACATACTGACGCGTGTCGTCTGACGCGTCAAACTTAATATTTATAATTTCCTGCTAAAAGCTAGTGTAGCGGAAAGCATGGTCGAACCCAAGGGAGCTGGTGTTATTGAAGCAGTTCCTATAAGCAATTTAGAAAGGGGGGTTTTAGCAGTAAAGAGTGCAAAAGAGAAAAATATCAAGGAAGGATTCAATCAGAGAGAATATTCAGCTTAGGGTTTCTATTGTGACATGTTTATCATCGACTGCTAAATATCAAATCTCAAGTTTCTAAGTGTGGAATTCCGGCAAAGGTAATATCCTAAAGTATCCCGGCAAAGGTGATACAACACAATCTAACCCGGCATAGGTGCTAGACTTCTAGTTCTTTCCTAAATTAAATAATCCGGCAAAGGTATTATTAAATTTAGGTGTTACGATCTACCTTTACGGCAAAGTTTCCAGTAGATATTAACATTAAGAATTGGTTGTCAAATTAAGCTTTACGGCAAAGTTTCCACTAAACCTAACAATTCAATTCATAGGATGAAGCACAAGAACTAGAGAAACATGAAATTGCATTAAGAATAAAGTCTCAAAACATAAGTCACAATATGCGAAACCCTAAACTGAATTGAGAGTTTAGCTACGCATAATTAAAATAAAAACACAATGCATGATGAAAGGTAGAAACATCTCTTCTCTCGTCGAAAGCTTCGCCATCTCCTCCAGAGCCGTCTTCTGAATGATGGAATTATGGGATGATGGAAACCCTTACCCAAACATCTTATTTATATCAAAAAGTAGGGTTTCCAAATCTGATTTTGGGCTTGATTTCCAAGTTTCGACCTGCTGATGTCATCACTCGGGTTGCTGACGTCAGCACCTCGTCGACTTCTCCGCACCCAAAGAGCACTTTATCTCCGTGCCCGTAATGCATTTTAGCGTCCGCGCCCAACACCTTAAAGTGTTCATCAGGCGCGATCCTCTCGGGGCTAGAATTCTTCCTCTTGCTCGAATCTCGACTTTGGCTCTTCGATTGATCTTCCATGAACTCCATGTGATGTATTTGGCACCGAAACACCGTCTTTAAGCTCGTATTTTTTCCAAGGCTTCCGAAACACCTGAAACGCAAAACAACACTAAAAAGTAACTGTTCGCATAATAAAGTGTCGAAATATATGGGAATAACTGACTCAACGAGTCATACAAATACGACTCATCAAACCACCCCACACTTAGACTTGTTCGTCCCGAACAAGAACCAAGTCACAGAAGGAACAAAAAGACATCACACTCGTTCTTCGATGTCTTGAATAAATGCACATGAATATGGGTCGCTAGTTAAGACTTGCTTTTCTACGCATAGATCAATCATTACTCAAATCATCATGCTTAACACAGAAATAACTTGATACGTGTTACCTTTGAGCTAAAATTTAAACCAATTCGGATGAATGATAGATAGTCCTTTTTAGACCCATGATCTGCATTCGCTGTCCCGAACTCTAGCTATATGGTTATACTTCATTGCTTTTTCTTGCACGTGATTCATTCGAGCTTCAAGGTTTTTGAGTTCTTCTTTCTTCTTTTGTTGGACAACTTTTGATGTCTTGAACTTTCTTTGGCCTTTGGCTCTTGATGTAAGAATGACATACTTCACCTTTTTGTGTAAACCTTCACGAGTGGCTGATTTTTTCTTGAGCTTTGCTCCTTTGATGTGAATAGCTTGTCCTTTTTCTTTTGAAGGAGGTCCAATCATCGCCCGTAAGCATATTGAAATACCTCCCCACTCTTTCTCATCCTCAACCTTTTTGACGCGAGTCAAGATGAGGGTCACTCACCTCTTCTCGGTTACTTCAGACTAGAGATAGGACAATCTGTTTTCCCATCCCGCCTACCTACATAAATGCTGCAGCGGTAGAGCCAACTCTGAACCAATAAGTCTCGAAATGCTAGCCTCCACGAAATCCACATAACCATATAACTCAAAATCCGGTCCTTTGAATGCTTCGTCAAGTCTCTCTAGGACGTTTCTATCAACTCCACATCCCTGTTTATCTCAACTCAAAAAGACACGCAGTAGGTTAAATTCACATGTAAAAGCACAATTCAAATTTCACGAGAGAAATACAATATATCCAGCTCATCTATTTCACATCAAAATTCAATACTGCATATTCAAGAACAGAAGAGAAATTTCATACTTTTAATTTTTTTAATAAAAGGAAACGTGCTGACACAGTACAATATGCAAGAGAAATAAATATGCTGACACAACTGACTGACTGACTCTCCCACCCCACACTTTTGAACAAAGTCGTGTCCTCACGGTACGACTTAAATTCAAAGACAAACAATGCAAGACACACAAACATATAGGAAAAGGAAGAGAACAAAGTGAACAGGTACTCCCCTCGTTTCGTCGTGTGAAGATGAGAATTCTGATCAAACGAGTCAGTGAACAGTCAACCCTGGTCAATGGTCAACGCTGGTCAACCGAGAGGGGCGCGCCTGAAGAAGAGATTAGCGTCACGCCCGAAGAACTCATTAGCCACTTAAAATGGCTTGCGGGCGCGGCCGTTAAAGTGTGCATGGTCCGCGATCCTCTCGGGATGTCACCGGTTTCCTGCATAAAAACGTTCTCCTTTCCCAAAAGATAGTATAAAAACAAGACTCAAGACTCAAACAAACATAAAACGAAATAAAAAAATTGGAAAAACAAAAATTTTGCCGGGCTGCCTGACAACGTCTATTTTACCCTCCCGATGTGTCGGTTTTGAAGTGCGTCGTTGAAGTGTCAAAACATTTATAATACCGGTAAAGTATTGGGTCGAACAAAGAGGAGCAAGCAAAGCACATGCACTATGTAAGATCGTGTTTCCGTTCGGCTACTCTAAACCAAAAATGTATGAGGGGTGTGTATATTCTAAATCCTATGTGGCGAGTAATTAGGGATAAAAGATAAGTAAGAGGTGTTTCGAGGGGTTATTCCCCTCCTTGGCAATTTCCCTATGATCACATACACAAGAGTTAAGTCATTTTTAGGTGTTAATTGGTTTAGAACCTAGCTTAGACTACGATAGACAAATTCTCATTTGAATCTAATCCTAATCAAGCCATCCTAATTAGAACCTCACTTTCTCAAGATATTGATTCACTCTATAGCACTACTATCCTTAGAACCTCTCCCAAGGTAATAAATGCTATATGCATTAAGCTCTAGCTAACCGCACATCCATGCATTTACTCTCATAAATACTAGATATGATCATTTCCACCATATCCAAACCATCACTAAGCCTTTTCAACACTTAGGCCAAGTTTTAAGATTCAACATGTCACTTAGGAACTTTATCAAACACCTTGAGTGCATAGCATTCATAACACAAGAGAAAATGAAATCAACACCATAGATTGTATATTCAATGTGTATACATGATCATAGAGTACCAAGGAGTGTCATAAGACCCTCAAAACACAAGATAACTACTCACACATCATGTAAGACAACATGGTGTGAGTAGGGTTTATAGCACACAACAAGTAGAATATGAAAAGATGTAGAGGAAGGAGGGTTGTCAATCTTTGAACTCCCTTTAGTCTTCTCTTCTTCTCCTTAGTTGGATCTTTTGATGATTGATGACCTTGGTTGGGCCTCTTTTCCAATCGTCTTCTCCCCAAAAACCTCCACACTTAGGTCAAAACACTCACTTTCTATATATATATGATCGGCTAAAATCCGATACTATAACAGTCCAACCGGTCGGTTGAGAATGGGGAAATCGAACCGATCGGTTGAGAATGGGGAAATCGAACCGATCGGTTGAGAATGGGAAAATCAAACCGGTCGGTTGGGAATGGCTTTGGTTCAGGACTGGATGACCAGCCGGTCAGCTCAAGTTGGCCGATTGTCATCAAGTTTTCCCCCTTTAGTCAGCCGGTCGGCTGGCTGATTTCAGTCGGTCGGCTGAAACTTCCCAGGCCTTTTCGGTGGTCTTCCCGTCCGAATTAGCGTCAACTAGAAAGTTGTAGACCTTTGAGTTATATTTCCAACAAGCTTTGAATCAGCCAATTCGGATACCGTATGCGCCCTGGGCGTCCAGAAGAAGCCGCAAAGGTCAATCTGCTCTATTTTGCTCTATATCTTCAGTTTTTCCCAAGTTTTCGTATTTTGGCTTCGACCTTGGGGGAAACTTGTTTTCTACCTGAAATGTAGAGATATAGGTCAAATGACATCAAAATAATGTCGGAAACGACCCAAAACTATAGTGACGAATGGTCATAAATCAGTCGAAAACTCGACTGATCAACACTCCACACTTAAGTTGTGTTCGTCCCGAACAAAGTATAAGAATATGTCAAGGTCATGCAAATGTCAAAATGCTAGCGGTGCTATGTTTTTCGTATATTTGCCTCACTAGATTTCACAAGGTCTCGATCATTATTTCTAAACATGTTATTGAAAAAAAATGACAAGGTATGTACAATCTAACTAGCTCCTTTTCGTAGGCGTTACGAATGCATTTAGCGCATGCATTAAGCCTTTAAACCCCTAGGCTACCCTAGTGGACGAGTTATAGTCTCGTGAGAGTTTTCAGAAAAGGGAATACTCACAAATCCCAATGCACCGATCCCATGAGAATGAATTCAAGAGTGCTCAACCAAGGCGAGAATTTCTCAAAACCAATCCCTCACCCCAAGCTAGGACTACGATCACATTATCATCAAAAGAACTTTTGAACCATTTGAGTACCCATGAGGTTGTGCATTCAAGATCATCAATACTAGAGCTATCAAAAGTCTCATCCAATGATCTACTCATTTTCAAGGCAATACAATGAAGTCATAGTTTAGTTTCCACAAAAGAGTGTCAACCGCTCACCTATGCTAGCTAGGGCTAGTCCATGGGTTCACGACATGGAACTCATTCCCAAGTTTTAGGCGCTTAAGCCATAATCCATAAGGGAAGAGGAGTTCGACACTAGAGTTCTTATAAAACAAGCAAAGACCAAATGATAGTTCCCGTGCAAGCACAAGGGTCGTCCAAGAGTTAATCTAACTAGCACACAATACAAATGATGCACCCGCGCAAAAGTAGAATGATGGAAGAACATAAAGTCAAGTTTTAAGTGCTCCTTATTTTCTTTTTCAAATGGCCTTTGGCCTACAAATGCTTTCGAGGGGAAACTTTTCTTCCTAACCCCCGACATTTGTATGTTTAAGATCAAAACTTCTCTAGTACTCGAGAAAGTTTTTAGTCGGGGCTTTGCCCTCTTTTGACCATGAAAATGAAGCATTTTTTGCTGGGTCCTATTTTTTGCCCTCTTTTGTTTTTGACTCCACACTTAACACTTGACAATATGTTCAAGGAATGTATGGAATGTGAGGGAAACAATCATAAGCAAGGCACTAAATTAAAAGAACTCAAGTAACCAAGGGAGCATACAAGAGGTCTATAAGTTTTTCGTGAAATTTTTAAAAAGTGCTTGCCAAAACTCAATCCAAGGTATTTCAACGAAAATACTTAGAAAATTAGATAGACAAGAGATAGCAATGATATTGATTCACAAGAATGCACATTCAAGGGACTAGGTCGGTTTTAGGTTCAAGATCCAATAAATGTGACAAATAGGCTAGATGTGATTTATAGAGATTTAGAATCGATAGTCACAAGCCTTTGTGGTTAAAAACACTCTCATGTTAGGGATTAGGTACATGAATGCAAGTGTCCATTCTAAAATGATAAGCATGGCATAATATGAGTGAACTATGTGACTACCCCACCCACACTTAAAACATAGCTTAGTCCCTAAGTGCAAACAATAAAGAGAATGAGAAAAAGGCGCATAGGAACTCTCCTCGTTTGTAGATGTACCCCACCAATAGAAAAGATGCCATTGTGCTAAACGTGATCATACATGGTGCAAATAACTTCCTTGATGACAAGAACACATCAGAGGTTAAAAGTAACAAGTGACATACAAGGTTTTGCAACGCAAGTATGAGCAAGAGAGCATCACAAGTCACATGATAACATCATGGCATAAGTTTCATTGAATACAAGCAAGGAAAGTAATCTACATCCTCCATAATGTGCACAAGGTATCTTAAGTGCCAAGTAGACGTCAAACTAGAGTCATAGCATGGTATAACAATTTAGTTCCACTCTAGTAAACACCAATAAAGCACATGAGCACTAAGGGCAACATCATTAAGCATAGAAAGATCAAGAGAAAGTTGGAGGGGTGTGGTGATGTGAAGTGGAATTAGAGTGAGTAGAACTCACCCCACACTTAAAATTTTACCCACTAATAACACATATCACACTCCACACTTTAGAGCCTTAGCTACTCAAAATCATGCCAAACACTTAAACATATAGAAGAACAAGAATGAAACACTTACAAACCGGGTTACCTCGTGAGGGCCTAGTTTTTCCCGTCTTGGCAAAGACGTAGCAAAGCTCCCCATAGAATCACTCGTTGAGAAGTCCTTTGCTAGGATCCCTTCTCACGGGGCCTTATATTTGGTTGTGTCAATCAACCTTCAAATCCCATTTGAATTTCTTCCCATCAAGTCTACAATGGACTTTCCTTTGGGAGCATGACCCCTTTGAATATGAAGATCCCTGAAGAACTAAGGGGTTATGGGAGCTTTTTCCGAATAATCTTTCCAAATAGGGCAAGAAGCTCCAAAACTTGTCTCGAGACGAAGTAGTGAAGACAGGGTCTTCATAACTCGTCTCAAGCTTGATGGGCACACCCTCCTTAAGTTTTTCAACGACGTCCATGGGGGCCCATTCCTCAATATCCCTCTCTAAACTTGAGCCTTCTTGAGTGCGAGGTTGTCCTTTGGTTTGGTCCATGTATACCTCAACAAAGTCTTCCTACCCTTTAAGTTCTTTTGTCTCCATATTCTCTTCCTCTATCTTATCCTCATCAAGAAGTTTGGGTTCACATTTAAGCTCGCTTGTAATAGGAGGGAGGAATTCTTCTTCATCAACGAAAGGTATTTCCTCTATGTAAGAGGCATCATCATTGAAGAATTCCTCATTGGAGAGCTAAGGTGTTGGTGGAATGGTGAACTCTTGCATATTCTCACTCGAATGGTCTTGAGATGTGCTCGTAGCGTAGGATAATTCACTTATGTGTTCCATCTCATCCTCGTTGCAAGGTTCACCGTCCCGCCCTTCATTAAAAGCTTGGGTCGTGACTCTCCAAAACATATCTTCCCCTTCTTGACCCCATTCTTGTCTTGAGGCATTAGATTCAAGGACTTCTTCTTCGGATACCTCCTCTTCCCCATCCAAGTTCTCATTTTCAATTGTTCTTTGCCCAAATATAGCGACAAATATTTTGTAGTGAGCTCTCCTCTCTATCAATTCATCCAATTGAGCTTCGATCTCTTGAAGGTCTTGTTGTTGAGCTAAATGGATTTGTTTGATCTCCAAATTATCTCTATCCTCCTTCTCTTGGTCGAAAGGATCTTTTCTCGACTTGCTAGAAGTCTAGCAATCTTTGCTTCTAAATTGGAGGGCTCACTTGAAGGTTGAGGGTATTGAGGGTAGGAGTTTTCAACTTCAAAGCGTTGGCCATCATTCCAATTTGTAGCGTAATGCCTTGTTTGATAGCCAAGTTCTTGAAAATAAGAATATGGTTGCTCCTCCTCTTGGTAGTATTCTCCATTAGACATGACTTGTTGGTTGTAGTTATCCATCCTCGCAAGACAAGATAAACGAAGTTAGCAAGGGATATGAGTAGAAAAAGAGAATATACAAGTATAAGAAAAAAAAGAAAAATATTCACAAGAATAGTCGGAACTTCCACACGATCTAGTCTAGGGATGTGCTAACTAGTTGCTCCCCGGCAACGACGCCATTTGACATCGTCTATTTTTACCCTCTCGACGTGTCGGTTTTGAAGAGGGTCGTCGTAGTGTCACAACATTTATAATACCGGTAAAGTACCGGGTTGAACCAAGAGGAGCAAGCCAAGCACATGCACTATATAAGACCGTGTTTCCATTCGGCTACTCTAAACCAAAAATGTATGAGGGAGTGTGTATATTCTAAATCCTATGTGATGAGTAATTAGGGATAAAAGATAAGTGATGAGTAGTATTTATACGACTCGTCGAATCAACTAAACCCGTTTATTTCGACACTTTATTATGCGAGTAGTTACTTTTTAGTGTTGTTTTGCATTTCAGGTGTTTCGGAAGCTCTAGGAGGAAAGGTGCATTAAAGACGGTGTTTCACACCAAAAACATCACAGTGCCAGATCAGACCTTCGGACGCTCGACGAAGATCTGGGAATTGACCGTTGATCAGAAAAATACGAGCTACATAGCATTGCGTAGCTGACTCGATTCCCTACGACTCTCTAGTTCACACGGAGAGCATCCGAGGGCATATAGGAAGTCAAATCCAGAGTTGAAGTTGGGGCTGGCTGACAGGCGTCGTTTGACCTGCAAATTTAAATTTATAATTTCCTTGCGAAACACTAGTAAAGCGGTAAGCAAGGGTCGAACCCTAGAGAGCTGGTGTGGTTCAGTTGTTCTGTAAACAAATAAATTGGGGGTTTGGTGTGAGCAATTGTTATAAAACGCAAGGGAAATAAAACAAAAAGTATCCAATCAGAGAAAGCATTCGGTCTAGGGTTTTCTATTGTGACTCGTTTATCATTGACTTCTAATAATCTAATTTTGTGTTCCTAAGTGTGGTTACTCCGTTTCAGGTTATAACCTAAGGTAAGGCCGTTTCAAGCACTTACACCACAATCTACTCCGTTTCAGGTTATAGACTTCTAGTTCTAGCAAACCTAATACTCCGTTTCAGGTTATATCAAGTTTAGTGCAACTACTTGTCCCAACGTTTCAGTATCAAACAAGCAGCGAATATGGGGATTGAATTGCTCGGCTAAGTTTTACCATTGCAAGTCTCCGCTTAGCTTCACAATTCAACATGAGATAAATGAGCACAAGAACTAGTAGAACATAAAATAGCGTTAAGAACCAAGTCTCAAAACATTCGTCACAATAAAATAGACCCTAAACCGAATAAGAGTTTTAGCTACACATAATCATGAAAAGACGCATAATTAAAAGTAGGAAAATCTTCTCTCTCGTCGAAATCTTCTTCTCCGGAGCCGTCTCGAATGATGGATGATGAGATGATCTTAGAAACCTGCCTCTGGTCTAAATATATATGCTCTAGGGTTTCTAAATCAGTTTCTGGGCCAAAAACGCAATTAAGAAATAAGCCCGAAAACACTGTTCACGACCGGAAATACTGTTCATCCGCGAACACTGTTCACTTTAGCGTCCGCGGTCACTATTCATAAAGTGAACAGTATCCGCGATCTGGTCTGAGTTGCGGTTCTCCTTCTGCACGCTAATTCTGACTTTGACTCTAGATTTGACCTTCTATACGACCTCGAATGCTCTCAGTGTGAACAAGAGAATTGTAGGGAATTGAGTCAGCTACGCGACGCCATGTAGCTCGTATTTTTCTGATCAACGGTCCATTCCCAGCGCTCCGTCGAACGTCCAAAGGTCTGATATGCCATTGTGATGTTTTCGGCATAAAATGCCGACTTTTATGCACGTTTCCTCCTTGAGCTTCCAAAACACCTGAAATGCAAAACCATACTAAAAAGTAATTATTCGCATATAAAAGTGTCGAAATAAACGGGATTAATTGACTCGACGAGTCGTATAAATACGACTCATCAAACCACCCCACACTTAAACTTGTTCGTCCAGAACAAGAACTAAGTCATAGAAGGAAAATAAATGCAACACCACAATTTCTTCGACGTCCCAGATAATGCTGCATGAATATGAGTTGCTAGTCTAGATTCGCTTTTCTATGCATAACTCAATCGCTACTAAAATCATCATGCTCAACATGGAATTACTTGATACGTGTTACCTCAGAGCTGAAATCCAAATCAATTCGGATGAGTGGGAGATAGTCCTCTTTAGACCCATGATCTGCACTCTCTGTCCCGAATTCTAGCTATATGGTTATACTTCATTGCTTTTTCTTGCACGTGACTCATTCGAGCTTCAAGGTTTTCTGAGCTTTTCCTCTTTCTTTTCTTTTCTTTTTGTTGGACAGCTTTTGTAGTGATTTTCTTGGCCTTTGGCTCTCGATGTAACAATGTTATACTTCACTTTTTGTTGAGTGTAGAACTTTCACAATTTGGCTGATTTTTTTTCTTGAGTTTTGCTCCCTTATTGTGAATAGCTTGTCCTTTCTTCTTTTCTTTTGAAGGAGGTCCAATCATCGCCCGCAAGCATATGGAAATACCTCCCCGCTCTTTCTCATCCTCGATCTTATTGACGCGAGTCAAGATGGGGGCCCACCACCTATTTTCCCGGCTACTCGGACTAGATATTGGACGGTGTGATGTATTCCCGTCCCAACCAACCGCAAAAGTACCGCAGTTGCGGAGCAGACTCGTAACCATGTCGCCTCGAAGTGCTAGCCTCCACAAAATCCATATAACCATATAGTTCGAAGCTCTGTCCTTTGAATGCTTCGTCAGGTCTCTCTAGGACATTTCTATCAACTCCACATCCCTGCTTATCTCAACACAGAAGACACGTAATGGGTTAAATTCACAAGTAAAAGCATAATTCAAATTTCACGAGAGAAATGCATTTAATCAGCTCATCTATTTCACATCAACATTCAATACTGCATATTCAAGAACAGAAGAGAGATTTCATGCTTTCAATTTTTTTAATGAAACGTGCTGACACAGTGCATATGCAAGGAAAATAAATGTGCTGACACAACTGACTGACTCTCCCATCCCACACTTTTGAATAAAGCCGAGTCCTCACGGTACGACTTAAATTCAAAGACACAACAATGCAAGACACACAAACATATAGGAAAAGGAAGAGATTGAAGTGAACAGGTACTCCCCTCGTTTCGTCGTGTGAAGATGATAATTCTGGTCAAACGAGTCAGTCAGCGCTGGTCAACCATGGTCAACGGTGAACCGCGGATCACGTTCATGTTAACTCCGCGGTCAATGATTAATCTGAACTGCACCCGCGGTGAACAATCTGCACGTTGTCCGCAATCCTTTCTGAGCTGCACCTGTTTTCTGCATAAAAAACGTTCTCCTTTCCCAAAAGACAATGTGATACACTAATAAAGACTCAACCAAACAGAGAAACGAAATAAAAACGAAAGAAAGAAAGAAAAAATGAAAATTTTTATCGGGCTGACTCCCTGCGAGCGCCTTTGTTTTACGTCGTTGGCTTGACGTTACCTCTTTAGGAATCACAAGTTAGGATCCCATGGACGTGTGAGGTCAAATTTTGCCTCAGTTGTTCTTTTAATCTGCCCAAAGTCATCGTGCAACGATGTGCTCGTGTCTGCTCTCCATCCTGGTTTCCATCCACTTGTGTCATGTCTCGGTAGGTCGAATGAAACTACTGTAGAGACATGCCAGCAAGACCTAGCTCGATTTTTCTCCTTATGAAGCTTCCAACTCACGAGTGTGTTTCTAAATGATAGCTTGTAGTTGGTGATCCAGCTTCTAGTTTTGCGCAATGGGATACTAGCAGCCACAATGTAAAGTGAACCAAGTGCCTTTTCTTGTAATTTTTTAGGTTCACCATCCTGCAAGTACAACACAAGAGGCATATGATTCATATGCAATTCCATATTAAGTTCAGCGCTTACCTCGGAATTTTTAGTAATCAAGTCGGTGCACGGGTAAGGAGTGGAGTTTTCTTCGCTAGAGCATATTTCCTCCTCATATGAGGCTGGCACAATTCGGCTGAATTCATTCTCATCTTCTCCTGCTTCTTCCTCTTCTGGCTCTTTATGATCATCTTCGATGATGTTATCCTGCACAAGAAGTGGAAGAGGTATATCAATATTTTGTATAATTTGAGGTGGTTCAGAGATTACCACAGACATGATTATTTCTTTCTCCGTGTGCAACTCTCTGGTAGTGGTGGAATTATCCTCTTGATCTGAAGCTTGAGTCTCTGTTGCAAGTAAGGTTGTGATGGAGGTGTTGCATGTGATGCGGGCACGGTCTGCACTGAATCAGCTTCTATTATTTGCGCCTTATCATCTGTTTTGTGCATCTGACCTCGTCCTGGTCTTGAACTCTCTGCCACATAATATATCAGGTTCCAGAGATCATACATGCCAACATTCATTATCGAACCTCCTGCTGCAGCATCAAGCATATTACGCTCAAGTGGCATCATCCCTTCAAGAAATCTCTGAAGAAGAAATAAGTCTCTGAATCCATGGCGTGGACAGCTTCCCCGAAGGTCATCGAAGCGCGCGTAGTACTCATAGAATGGTTCGCCCCAGAATTGCTGAAAGGTACGAAGCTTCTCGCGGGCACCAAATCGAAAGGATGGCGAAGAAAACTCCTTAAGAAATTAGGCTCGTAGATCCCAATAACTGCTTTCATATTCTGCACCTGATGAGTAAAACCAAGAACTTGCAGAGTCAGTTAAAGAAAATTTAAAATATCTAAGCTCGAACCTCTCTAATGGCTCATCTTCAGGCTTGATGTAATAGCAGATGTAGTGAAATGTTTGCACATGTCTCACGGGGTCTTCTCCGATGGCACCTCCAAATTGGGGAAGATGCCGCATCATCCAAAACGCAACATTGCTTCCCTCGCATCCATCGTCCTCATTGTCTTCATCCTTCCAAGGTTCTCTACTATAATAAGAACACATCGCGAACCATAAAAAAAACAAAAAAAACAACTTCACTGATGCGCAGCTCCCCGGCAACGGCGCCAAAATTTGAGTTTGACCTGCAAATTTAAATTTATAATTTCCTTGCGAAACACTAGTAAAGCGGTAAGCAAGGGTCGAACCCTAGAGAGCTGGTGTGGTTCAGTTGTTCTGTAAACAAATAAATTGGGGGTTTGGTGTGAGCAATTGTTATAAAACGCAAGGGAAATAAAACAAAAAGTATCCAATCAGAGAAAGCATTCGGTCTAGGGTTTTCTATTGTGACTCGTTTATCATTGACTTCTAATAATCTAATTTTGTGTTCCTAAGTGTGGTTACTCCGTTTCAGGTTATAACCTAAGGTAAGGCCGTTTCAAGCACTTACACCACAATCTACTCCGTTTCAGGTTATAGACTTCTAGTTCTAGCAAACCTAATACTCCGTTTCAGGTTATATCAAGTTTAGTGCAACTACTTGTCCCAACGTTTCAGTATCAAACAAGCAGCGAATATGGGGATTGAATTGCTCGGCTAAGTTTTACCATTGCAAGTCTCCGCTTAGCTTCACAATTCAACCTGAGATAAATGAGCACAAGAACTAGTAGAACATAAAATAGCGTTAAGAACCAAGTCTCAAAACATTCGTCACAATAAAATATACCCTAAATCGAATAAGAGTTTTAGCTACACATATCATGAAAAGACGCATAATTAAAAGTAGGAAAATCTTCTCTCTCGTCGAAATCTTCTTCTCCGGAGCCGTCTCGAATGATGGATGATGAGATGATCTTAGAAACCTGCCTCTGGTCTAAATATATATGCTCTAGGGTTTCTAAATTAGTTTCTGGGCCAAAAACGCAATTAAGAAATAAGCCCGAAAACACTATTCACGATCAGAAATACTGTTCACGGCCGGAAATACTGTTCATCCACGAACACTGTTCATTTTGCGTCCGCGGTCACTGTTCATAAAGTGAACAGTATCCGCGATCTGGTCTGAGTTGTGGTTCTCCTTCAGCACGCCAATTCTGACTTTGACTCTAGATTTGATCTTCTATACGGCCTCGGATGCTCTCAGTGTGAACTAGAGAGTTGTAGGGAATTGAGTCAGCTACACGACGCCATGTAGCTCGTATTTTTCTGATCAACGGTCCATTCCCAGCTCTCCGTCAAACGTCCAAAGGTCTGATATGCCATTGTGATGTTTTCGGCATAAAATGCCGACTTTTTTGCACGTTTCCTCCTAGAGCTTCCAAAACACCTGAAATGCAAAACCATACTAAAAAGTAATTATTCGCATATAAAAGTGTCGAAATAAACGGGATTAATTGACTCGACGAGTCGTATAAATACGACTCATCACTGGCGCGCAGAAAAGGGATCCGGACTCAGTGTGGATCGCGTCCGGTAGAGAAATTAGAGTTAACGCTAATTTCGAAGCCGAACGCGGCTCTAATGTTACTACCGAACGTGACCAGCCGACGAGGTGATGACGTCAGCACGCGTTTGATGATGTCAGCAAGTCCGAGATTTGATAATTCTAGCCCAAAACAGAAATCCAGCTTATTATAAATAAGAAGCTTGGGTTAGGATTTTCATCTCTCATCACATAGCGAAGACTGAGACAACTCTAAAGAAAATGAAGAACGCGAAGCTTTCGACGATACAGAGATTTTCTACTTCCTATTCATCAAAAATATTTATGTTTTCCATGATTATGTGTAGCTAAACTCCTAATTCAGTTTAGCGTTTCGTTCATTGTGACACATGTTTTGAGACTTTGTTCTTAATGCTATTTTATGTTTTACTAGTTCTTGCTTCATCACATGAATTAACTTGTTAGATTAAGTGGAAGCTTTGTCGGAAAGCTTAATTGAGCAATTAATTCTTACCGTTAATATCTACTGGAAACTTTGTCGTTAAGGTGATAACACCTAGGCTAAATAATACCTTTGTCGGATTATTAAGTTTAGGAAAGAAGTAGAAGTCTAACACCTTTGTCGGGTTAGATTGTAGTGTATCACCTTTGTCTGGATACTTTAAGATATTACCTTTGTTTGAATTCCACACTTAGAAACATGAAATTAGATATTTAGCAGTCGATGATAAACATGTCACAATAGAAACCCTAAGCTGAATGTTCTCTCTGTTTGGAAGTCTTTCGTTATTTTTCTCTTTTGCACTCACAACTGCTTAAAACCCCCCTTTTCTTTATTTGTTTTCAGATACAACTTCAACAACCAGCTCTCTTGGGTTCGACCCTGCTTTCCGCTTTACTAGCTTTTAGCAAGAGATATAAATATTAAATTTGATGCGTCAGACGACGCGCGACAAATTTTGGCGCCGTTACCGGGGAGCTACGCTTTGGTGAAGTTGTTTCTTTTTTTCTTTTTTTATTTTTCTTATTTTCTATTTTTATTTTATTTTATTTAGTTATTTTTGTGCTTTGCTACTTGTTTCACCATGTCTCGCGCAGGTAGTCAGGTTGGTGATGATGTCAACAACAATGAGATCGCTCCAGTTAATGAAAACGAAATACCTCCATTCTATGAGGATCCGGAGCAGCTCGTCCGTGCTCGTAACCGTGCAGTCAGGAAGGCTCGACAGCTGAATCAGAGGGCACCTGTTGCACAGAATGGTGCTGGTGCGAGGCAGCCGCTTCCACCGCCACGACCACAGCCGCCAATCCACAGGAGGCCAGAAGACGATGAAGAATACTACTACGAGCCTACCATGAAGGAGCTGTCTGCTCGTGATTTTTAGAATCAGCCGTGGTGTATCGACGAAGGGCCAGAATTAGCGGAAATAGAAATCAAGACTGTAGTAGTGCACCTTTTGTCAAAGTTCTCAAGACGACAAGGAGAGTCAGCCACAAAGTATCTGCAGAGTTTTCATGGCATCTGTCAGACTCTCCGACCATACGGAGTCTACGTGGAGGACTTTAAATTAAAGGCTATTCACTTTTCCTTAATTGACGCTGCTAATGCTTGGTTTTTGTCTCTTCCTCCAGGTAGCATCGGGACATGGGACCGGATGCAGAAGAAGTTTCTGGCCAAATACTACCCAGCTGCCAGGGCGATGCAGGTTCGCAAGCAGCTACAGGATATCAGGCAGGGGCCTAATGAGTCGATATATGACTATTTGGAGAAGTTCAATGCCCTGGAACAGAGATGCTGCAACCTAGGAGTGCCTGAGAAGTTGATAATCGAGTATTTGCTGGATGGGTTGAGGCCACTCGATAGGATGCTGCTTGATGCCTCGGCTGGAGGCATGATCATGAATTATCCCCAGCTGGAGTAAGGAACTTGATCGCGGAAGTGGCTGAGAACGCAAGGTTTAGAGAGGAAACCAATCGTCAGGAAGAGTTCAGCAGAACTAGAAATGTTTCAAAGGCCGAAACCCCAGCGAACCCGATGGTCGAAGAGCTGAAGTAGATGAAAGAGATGATGCAAAAGCTCGTGATGAATCAGGTAGTCCAGGTGAGGCCGTGTAATTTTTTTGGTGCAACAGACCATAAGGCAGATGCTTGCCCAACGGTGGTAGAATAAGAACAGGGCGATGTAAATGCGCTGAATGGGTTCCAAAATTATGGCAACCACGCACCTGAGAGACAGTATGGGCAAGCTACCAATGGGCAGAGCTGGAGGAATGATAATAATGCCCCAAGGGAGCCAGCTCATCAAACTGCCTCCCAACAGACTCAGTAGGCTGCTCCTCAACAGACTCAGTAGTACAATTACTACCGCCCACCATACCGTCAGCAGCAGGGAGGTTACTATAGTCAAAACCAATATCAACAACGAGGACAGAACCACAACCAAGGTGGCCCCCAAAACCAGAACTCGAACAAATCTCTGGAGGACATTATGAAAGAGCTAGCCACTACGATGCCGCAAAATCAGGACAAGACCGATGGAGCAATTTCTGAGCTATCTAAGCAGATGTCCCAGATAGCCACTACAGTTTCTGAGCTAAAGAATGATCAGGGAAGGCTACCGTCGCAGACCATTCCAAACACGAAAGGCAACGTCAATGCAGTAACACTCAAAAGCGGCAAAGAATTGAACGAAATTAAAAAAGAGCCTGAATTAGTGCGGATCGCGCCCGCGAGAGACATTAGCACGACGCTAATGTCCAAAGTGGACGCTCCAGTAACGTCTAGGCCGAACGCGCCCATAATATCGAGGCCGGACGCGATCCACACTACCGAGAATTCCAAAACTGAGTTTTCTCTTCCGTTTCCCATACAAGTGAAGGCTCCAAAGAAACATATGATCGATAAGGATGTGTGGGACCTATTTAGCAAGGTGGAGATCAACATTTCACTCCTCGAGGTGATTGAGCAAATTCCGCGCTATGCAAAGTTTCTTAAGGACCTATGCACAAACAGGAGGCGCTCCACTCGCGACGACCAAGAACTGCTCAATAAGAATGTCTCCGCTGTCATTTAGCGCAAGGTACCTCCTAAATGTGGTGATCCTGGTACCTATACTATTCCTTGCACTATCGGTAACATTCAAATTGAGAACTGCATGCTTGACCTTGGTGCTTTGATTAATGTCCTCCCATATTCTATCTATTCTTGTCTTCGTATTGGTCCGTTAAAACCTACAAGTCTAACCATACAGCTAGCAGACAGATCGTGTAAGCAGCCGGAAGGCAAAATTGAGGATGTCCTAGTGCAGGTGGGGGAACTGGTGTTCCCCGTTTATTTTTACGTGCTTAAGATGGACAGCAGCGACCCGACAGATCACGCTCCTATTTTACTAGGTCGTCCATTCTTAAAGACTTCAAAGATGAAGATCGACTGTGACAGTGGCATACTTTCTATGGAGGTGGAGGGTGAAGTGATTCGCTTCGATATTTTCCAGGCCATGAAGCACCCACCAGATTTTGCATCGGTGCATGCTCTAGCTGCACTGGACAATCTTATCCAGGAAGCGAGTTGGAGAGGGGAGCGGACCCACTCGAGCTCGCAGTCGAGAGAGCAGTCTACTCACATGAGGACTCACATGAGTTTGCTGAGACAGTTCTTGATGTGTTATCTCAGCTGGAGATCGCGAGGCCACTCACACCCAGGTATGAAGTTAATGAGGTTCGTTTATTTAAATCTAACGTGTTTCTGCCTTCTACTGTGTAGGCACCTAAACTGGAACTGAAACCTCTACCTGAGCACTTGAAATATGCATTTCTGTGGGTGAATAACACACTGCCAGTCATCATAAAAAATGGGCTAGAAACAAACCAGGAAAGACAATTGATCGAGGTGCTAAGTAGCCACAAGCTCGCTATTGGATGGACACTTGCAGACATCAGAGGAATTAGCCCAGCTGTGTGCATGCACCGTATCTTATTGGAGGATGGAGCTAAGCCCTCAAGAGAACCTCAGACGACGCTGAACCCAATCATGATGGAGGTAGTACAAAAAGAAATTCAAAAGTTGCAGGATGCTGACGTGATTTACCCAATTTCGGACAGTCAGTGGGTGAGTCCAGTGCACGTAGTCCCGAAGAAGATAGGGATTACAGTTGAGAAGAATGCTGCGGGTGAGATGGTAACTACTAGGGTCAAGAACGGATGGCGCATGTGCATCGATTACAGGAAGCTGAATGTCGTCACGCGTAAGGATCACTTTCCTCTTCTGTTTATTGACGAGATGCTTGACAGGCTTGCAGGTAAGCCTTATTTTTGTTTTCTTGATGGATTTTCTGGTTATAATCAAATTCCCATTGCACCCAAGGACCATGAAAAGACTACCTTCACATGTCCCTTCGATACGTTTGCTTTTCGACGTATGTCTTTTGGACTGTGTAACGCACCCGGCCCCTTTCAGTGGGTGGTTACCAGCATATTTTCTGACATGATAGGTACATTTATAGAGGTGTTCATGGATGATTTTACTGTTTATGGTGACACTTTTGATGCATGCTTGGATAATTTGAGTAGAGTACTAGAACGATGTGTTTCTATGAATTTGGTGCTCAACTATGAAAAGTGTCACTTTATGGTTACTCACGGTGTGGTTCTTGGTCATATTGTTTCACATGAGGGTATTAAGGTTGACAAGGCAAAAATTGATTTAATTCTTACTCTTCCTTATCCTTCCACGGTGCGTGATATTAAATCTTTTCTTGGACATGCTGGTTTTTATCGTAGATTCATTAAGGATTTCTCGAATAAGACTCTGCCTTTATCTAACCTTTTACAGAAGGATGTTCCTTTTGAGTTTACAGATTCATGTAGGGATGCCTTTAATGAGCTGAAACAGGCCCTCACCAGCACGCCTATTATTCGAGCACCAGATTGGGACCAGCCATTCGAGATTATGTGCGACGCCAGCGACTATGTTGTGGGAGCTGTATTAGGCCAGAGGGTGGAGAAAAAGCCAGTAGTGATTTACTATGGTTCGAGGACTCTGGATGCAGCTCAGCGAAACTACTCGACCACTGAGAAAGAATTATTAGCAGTAGTTTTTGCCTTGGAGAAATTTCAGCCCTATTTGCTTGGTACTAAAGTAGTTGTTTTTTCTGACCATGCAGCTATCAGGTACCTGATGATGAAGAAGGAGGCCAAGCCACGGCTGATCAGATGGATTCTACTGTTGCGGGAGTTTGATCTGGAAATCAAGGACAAGAAGGGGATAGAAAACACTATAGCCAACCACCTGAGCCGATTAGTACGAGAAGAGGACGCCGGACAGATCACAGAGGCCTTCCCAGATGAGCACTTGTATGCTCTCACAGGTAAGGTACCATGGTATGCTCCCATTGTGAACTACCTAGTCGGAGGTAAATTTCCACCCTCTTACTCAAAAGCTCAATGCCTGAAACTTAAGCATGATTCAAAATACTATGTGTGGGATGACCTGTATTTGTGGAAAATTGGCATAGACCAAATACTTAGGCGGTGTATTCCTGATGATGAAATTGCTTCTTTGCTTAGTTTCTGTGGTGGTCATTTTGGCCCCAAGAGGACTAGTAGAAAAAATTTGGATAGTGGTTTTTACTGGCCACATGTGTTCAAAGATGCCTATGATCATTGTAAGAAGTGTGATAGATGCCAGAGAGTAGGTAATATTTCTACCAGGAATGAGATGCCCCAAATGCCTATTGTAGTTGATGACGTCTTTGACATTTGGGGGATTGATTTTATGGGTCCTTTTCCTGCATTGTTTGGTTATCTGTATATTCTTGTTGCAGTGGATTATGTGTCTAAATGGGTAGAGGCTAAGGCTACTAGATGTGATGATGCTAAAATCGTTTTGGATTTCCTTCGCACTAACATATTTTGCAGATACGGAGTGCCTAAAGCCATAATCAGTGATCAAAGGACACATTTCTGTAACAGACTGATGGCAGCTGCTATGAGACAGTACCATGTTCACCACCGTACGTCCACAGCTTATCATCCCCAGACGAACGGACAAGCAGAAATCTCAAACCAAGAAATTAAGGGGATCCTAGAAAAGATGGTGAAGCCGACTAGGAAGGACTGGACTCAGAGGTTAGATGATGCACTTTGGGTGTACAGGATAGCCTACAAGACACCGATAGGCACCTCGCCTTTCCGGTTGGTGTATGGGAAGGCATGTCACCTCCCAGTCGAGCTAGAGCACAAGGCCTTTTAGGCACTTAAGACGTGTAATTTCGATTTAACGAAAGTAGGATTGGAGAGAAAGTTACAGCTCTGTGAGCTTGAGGAGCTGCGCCTAGAGGCTTATGAGAGCCAATCAGACTACAAGGCAGGGACCAAGCTGTATGACGGAGCCCACTGCACTGTCGTTAAGGTGCAATGTTCTCTGTGCAAATAAATTTATATTTTCCGCTACTCGTGACTTTACTACTGGGTAGTAAGTGGTAAGTAGGGGTCGAACCAAAGGGAATTAGGGGGATACGTTGTTCTTTAAGGGATTTGTACAGCGAGGGAGCGTGTTTTAAGGTTGATTGAGATTTTAGCGGTTATGACTAAGTGACTTTTTTTGGTTGTTTTTTGTTTTGAGTGCGGAAAAGTAAATTACAGAAAATAAATACTGAAAAGTAAAAAGAAAGACTTACAGTGGGTGATGCGTGATTTGCGAGTCCTCCGGAAGGTGAGTGCAGTTGATTAAGGCAGTTATACTAGAAAAGTAAATACAAGGGGGTTTTGTAATTCAAGGAAAACATTCGATTTCAGGGGCCTTGTATCATAGTTGTTTATCATCGACCGCTAATGATCATACTGAGTGTTCAAAGATGAATAGAGGCCATTTCTAAGTGCAAGACTTGCAACATCGTTTAAAACACTTTTTCTACTTTAGACTAATTCCTCCTTTCGAAGTATCTTAGCCTTGTGTGCATCCACTTGATCTTTCAGTTACGATCGACCAAGTGGTGTTTTAGATAAGTCGAACTCCTCAGATAAGTTTTGCTTGTTACAGCTTCCACTTACCGAGTATGTTCATGAATCTCCACGGAAGAGCTTTGCTTGTTACAGCTTCCACTCAACCTTGGAAATTCTGACTATATATGGCACATAGAACAAGTTTTGAACACAAAGAGGCATTAAGTGCAGGGTCTAAAACATTTTATAATACAAGTACACCCCTTTAACCGAATAAAGAGTTTAGCTACAAATATCCATAGAGGTGGATACCATAGCTAAATACTCGGGGGTTTTTGAAAACAGTAAGAGGAGAGGGGGTGGAATACTCAAGAACCAACAGGAGTATTCCCAATTCCTACTGAATACTCAAGAACCAACAGGAGTATTCTCTACAGTATTATAATACTCAAGAACCGACAGGAGTATTATAATTTCAAACCGTTATAATACTCAAGAACCAACAAGAGTATTATTTCAATAACCAAACTTACAAAGTAACAAACTTAGAGAGAGAAGTGATTTACAATTTGTGGATGATACAAATGAGAGGGGAGGGGTTGTATTTATAGCTAAAGGAGAGGGGAATGGAGGGTGAGGATGAAAGCATGTGGAGCTCATCCATGGAAGCTTGAAAGCCTCCGGTTGGAGGTTGTCCAAGGAGGAGAGCTTGTGGCTTTGGCCACCTCTTGCCAAAGCCACCGGTCACCCAAGGAGGAGAAGGGGAGGAAGGCCACCCAATGACTCATCTAATGCATAAAGCCGCCGGTCACTTGGAGATAAGGATGAGTTTGTGAGTTTTGTGCAGTCTTTTCACAAAACTATCAGTCCAATTTTGCTTCGGTCTGACTTTGGTTGCTCTTCGGTTGGATTTGATTTGAGTAATTCAATGTCAGGATCTTGAGATTTCTTCATTCAGCGTCTGGTCTTGACCTTGGAATGACTCGTAACATCTTTTCAGCGTAAAATCCTCTCCTTAGCGTGTTTTCTCTCTAAGCGCCAAAATACCCTGTAGAAATATATCGGGACTAACAAGCAGAAGTTAGATAGACAAACAGTCTAATTTGGTGGGTTTTACTGTGTTTTTGATTCGTATAATTATGGTCCATCAGATCACCCCACACTTTTAGTTGTTCGTCCCGAACAATGCTATTAAAGGGCGGCACACTAAGTAAGTTTGTTAAAATATGAAAATTAGACTGTGGTACTAGACTTATCCTAATTCATGCATTACTTACTTATTACCAAATTGAACTGCGTAAATAAATAGAAGAAACTTGATACTTGTACCTTCGTGCCGAGATGCAAATTATTCTGGATGTTTCGGGAGATAGCCCTTTTTAGGCTCCTGGACTGCAATCTCGGGACTGTCTCGCACTATATGGTTTCCTTGTAGCTTTCTCTAGCACGTGATTCGGTTCGGGTTTCACAGTTGAGTTGAGCCTTTTTGATTTCTTTCTTCTTTTGGCGAGGGACAGCTTTTTGTAGTGAATCGGCCTTTGGCCTTTGATTTGACTTTTTTGAGTACTTCACTTTTGTTCGGTTAAAACCTTCACAATTTTGGGCCTTTGGCCTCTTGATTTGCTTCTTTGAGCTTTTTGCTTCTTTGAGACTTGCTAGTCCATTTTCTCAAGCCTTCTTGGGAGGTCCAATCATCGCCCGCGAGCATATGGAAATACCTCCCCGCTCTCTCTCATCATTGCCGTTTCGCGCGAGTCAAAATGAGGGTCGCTCATTTATTTTCCCGGCAACTTTGACTAGAGATAGGACGGTTTGATTCCCGTCCCGCCTTCTTCATTTTTTATGCATAAACACTGCATGGCGGAGCTGACTCTTGACTCAACTGAAAAACCCGAAGTGCAGCCTCCACTGACTTCGTAAACCATATAGTGAAATTCAGTCCTTCGATTGCTTGCCAAGCCTCTCTAGGGCATTTCTATCAACTCCACATCCCTAATTTATCTCAGCACAAAGGGACAAATGAGAAGTTACGTTCTAAGTTTTTAGACAGTTGAATTTTCACAAGGTAAATGCATGAATTTTAGATCTATCTTTTTCACATTCTTAAGTTCATATTTTCAAAAAGATAACACTAAAAAAGAAAAACATGTCATTTATTTATGTACACATGCGGATCTCACCCCACACTTTTGAACGAAGGCGTGCCTTTCAGCACTACTTAGTTCAAAAGCCATGCAAGCAGACAATTACAAGAAGGAAATGATATTAAGGAAAGGTAAGATCAGAACTCCCTTTAAAGTGTCGAGTGAACGACATGGCATGAGGCTGGATAATTGAGGGAGTTCGGCTGGGGCCTTGAACTCTCAGCGCAAGCCCGGTAGTTCACGAAAGTTGCCTGGCTGATCAGATCGTGCTCTAAAACCAATTCCTAAATAGTCAATTCATTCTATGCACCAAGTGGGTGAGAGCGACTTATTGATAAAAACTAAAAGACAGAAAATAAAAAGACAGAAAGTAAGATAGTGTCGGTTTACCTCCCGACCAGTGCACTTGTTTAACGTCATTGGCTCGACAGTACCTTATTCCTGGATCACTGGTTGGGATCCCATGGGTGGCTCAGGTCGAATTTCGCCACTGTTCCTGTGTTGATTTTTGCCTTGACTTTTCCTGATTCCTTGCTTATGTTAGAACCCCATGGTTTTGGTGTTTTTTCTTTCCATTGCTTCTGAGAAGGTGAGGGAACTTTGACCATGGCTGCTGGTCTTGTTACTTTATCGGTCTCTTTTGGCAGGTCAGAAATCTGCGTACCGCGATCTGAGATAGGTATTATATCTAGCAGTTTCTTTGTATCCGTGCGGCTATTGTCAATGTAGAAATATGCAATTTTGCCACCGAACTTAAGCGATAATGAGCCCTTGCCCACATCGATCCTTGCTTTAGTAGCGTGGAGAAATGGTCGTCCCAAGATTATTGTTGGAGGGTCGTCTTCGCTGGTCTCTCCCGTTTGTATCACATAGAAGTCTGCTGCAATGACGAGTTCTCCCACATGGAGTATTACGTCTTCCAGCACTCCAATCGGACGGATGCACGATTTATCTCCTAGCTCGATATTTGACCTGGTGGTTTTAATGGACCCAGTCCTAACAAGTAATATAAGGAGGAGGGCATGGCGTTGACAGCAGCCCCAAGATCGACTAAGCACTAATAAATCTGTGCTTCACCAATACCGCAGGTGACTGTAAAGGCCCCTGGGTCTTTATCTCTTTCCGGTTGTGACTCATGATCTGAAGTGAGGGCTCTTTCTATTGTCGGGCCATTCTGCCCATTCCTTGGGTTATGATTTGTATAATCGGGCCCTTTAATATTTTGCTTCGAAGCATAAATATTAGTTGGAGAGTCCCACTTCAAATTGATATCGCCATCCCATCCAGACGTTGGTATGTCAAAGTGTATGATCGGTGGTGGTGTTATGCACACGGTGAATGCGTACCGTCCATTGTCAGCATGCGTAGCCCATGTTCTGCCATCATTGGGTCGGTCTTCTGACAATCGTAGTTTTTAGGTACAAGTCAAAAACAATTTATAATGACCGGTAAGTACCGGGTCGTCCAAGGAGCAATTGTAAACTTAGGATCACTATTCAATTTTACTCAATAAGTCTATTTCCAATTGGTTGTGAGAATTGTGGTTTTCAATTATCAAACAATGATTAACAAATAAAAGAGGTGTTTTCAAGGATTTCAAAAGCGCTCCTAGGGTACTACTTCCCTCCTTGGTGCATTCAACTCTAGAAGGTTCAATTTCATGCAAGAACGAATAATGTAAATGATAGATTAAGGCGTATCCCTATTAAATCCAATTCAATCGCTAGATTTTGTTATTCGATTTAAGGAAAGGATACCTCGCACGTGAGCTTCAATCGCTAGATATTGTTAGCTCACGTCCTACTCCAAAGTTCTCAATCATCAACGCTAGTTGAGTGATTGATGACCAATGAGCGGTTTAAGATCAAGCCTAACTCAATGCCAAAATGAGTCACGCTAGTGATCATCACTTGGCAAAGGGTGAATCTACTTCATTCTAGAATCATTAGTCTCACTCGCTAGAGCATTCAACATCAAATTCATATTTCTAGTCCACTTAGGTATTTTATCAAACACTTGGTGGGCATAGGATAGACAATCAATCCAAGTAGATTCACAATCATTCCAAACATTCATTTATTGCATAAAATCATTAGATAGATGAGTTTATACACCAAGGAGGTCTATAGACCCCTAGAAACAAATGGAACTACTCACTACTCATGTTCATAGGCAAACCAAGTAGTGTTTTTACAAGAGAAATGAAGAAGAACACAAAAAGAGTAAGGAATAGAGTGAAGAATCCCCCTATATCCTTAGATGCTCCTCTTTGATGAGTTGATCTTCAAAACCCTTTTGCTCCCTTTCAAAACCCTTGAAATTCCCCAAAAAAGAGTCCTCCTTGATCAATTTCGCCACTTTCTATTTATAGCCTCGGGTGATTTTTCGGTACTGTAGCGGTCCAGTCGATCGACTGGCACTGGGCTGAGGCTCAGTCGATCGACTGGAGTAGCAAAATGGCCATTTGGTTAGCAGGATCCCAGTCGATCGACTGGCCCAAAGAAGGCTCCCAGTCGATCGACAGAGAAGGGTCATTCTGCAGCTCCTCCTGTTTGTGCGCTCAGTCGATCGACTGGAGCAAGGAAGCTTCCCAGTCGATCGACTGAGGCGGGCTATTCTGCAACACCTTCTGTTTGTTGTGGCGAGTCGATCGACTGGAGCAAGGAAGCTTCCCAGTCGATCGACTGGAGGTGTGAATCCTGCCAACTTTTGCTCTAAATACCGATCTTTCCCGAGCTTTCTTCTAACGGCTCTTGACACTGAGACAACTTGATTTGCACCTGAAACGCATGGAAAAGGGATTAAATGACATCGATTGGTAGTCGAAATCGAACTAAAGCTATAGTGAAAACGGGCATTAAATGAGTCGAAACTCGACTCATCAAAACACTCCACACTTAAGCTTTGTTCGTCCCGAACGAAGTATGCAAATATGCCAAGGAAGGTGCAATGTCGAAATGCTAGTGGTGCTATGTTTTTTCGTGCATTTGCCACACTAGATTTCACGAGGTCTCGATCCTTATTTCTAACGTGTTATTGAAAAGTAAAAGACAAGTATGTACAATCTACCTAGCTCCTTTTCGTAGGCGTTACGAATGCATTTAGCGTATGCATTAAGCCTTTAAACCCCTAGGCTACCCTAGTGGACGAGTTATAGTCTCGTGAGAGTTTTCAGAAAAGGGAATACTCACAAATCCCAAATGCACATATCCCATAAGAGTGAATGCAAGAGTGCTCAACCAAGGCTACGATTTCTCAAAACAAAGTCCTCACCCCACGCTAGGATTACCGTCACATTATCATCAAAAGAACTTTTGAACCATTTAAGTATCCTATGAGGTTGTGCATTCAAGATCATCAATACTAGAGCTTTCAAATGTCTCATCCAAAAGTCTACTCATTTTCAAGGCAATACAATAGAAGTGAAGTTTTTAGTTTGCACAAAAAACGTCAATCGCTCGCCTATGCTAGCTAGGGCTAGTCCACGGGTTTGCGACATGGAATTCATTCCCAAGTTTTAGGCGCTTGAGCCGTAATCCATAAGGGAAGAGGAGTTCGACACAAGAGTTCTTATAAAACAAGCATAGACCAAATGATAGTTCCCGTGCAAGCACATGGGTCGTCCAAAAGTCATTCTAACCAGCACACATGCAAATGATGAATCCCGCACAAATGAAAAATGGAGGAAAAACATAGAGTCAAGTTTTAAGTGCTTCTTATTTTTTTGGAACGGCCTTTGGCCTACAAATGCTTTCGAGGGGGGACTTACCTCCCTAACCCCCGGCATTTGTATATTTTGGAGCAAAACTTCTCGGGTACCTCGAGAAAGTTTTTAGTCGGGGCTTTACCCTCTTTGACCGCAAAAAAAAAAAATCTTTTCTTTTTCTTCTTTTTTTTTTTTTGAATGGGGCTTCGCCCTCTTTTGACTCCACACTTAAAACTTGACAATATGTTCAAAAAGTGTATGGAATGTGCGGGAGTCAAACATAAGCATGGCACTAAATTAGAGAACTCAAGTCACCAAGGAGCAAACAAAAGGTCTAAGTTTTTCGTGAAAATTTTAAAAATGCTTGCTAAAAAACTTGTTCCAAGGTATTTCAACGAAAATACTTAGAGATTTAGATAGACAAGGGATAGCAATGATATTGATTCCCAAGAATGCACATTCATAGGACTTGGTCGGTTCTAGGTTCAAGATCCAATAAATGTGACGAATAGGCTAGATGTGATTTATAGGGATTTAGAGTTGATGGTCACAAGCCTATGCGGTTAAAAACACTCTCATGATAGGGATAAGGCACAAAAAAAATGCAAGTGTCATTCAAAAAAATGATATGCAAGGCATGAAAACATGTGAGCATGTGAACGACGTGCATAAATCCACTCCACACTTAAAATCAAGCTTAGTCCCTAAGCGCAAACAATAAAAAAATGAAAATAAGACGCATAGGAACTCCCCTCGTTTGTGGATGTGCCCCACCAAAAGAAAAGAAAACGTCATTGTGCAAAACGTGATCGAACATGATGTAAATAACTCCCTTGATGACAAGAAAAACATGAGAGGTTAAAAGTAACTAGTGACATACAAGGTCATGCAACGCAAGTATGAGCAAGAGAGCATCACAAGTTACATGATAACATCATGGCACAAGTTTCATAGACTTCAAGCAAGGAAAGTAATCTACATCCTTCATAATATGAACATGAGCACCAAGGGCAACATCATTATTCATTGACAAATATAGGGGACGTGGAGAGCATGGGCGATGTGAATTTGGAATGGAGTGAGTGAAACTCACTCCACACTTAAGATCTCACTCTCTAAAAACATAGCACATGCCACACTAAATATCCAAATCACACTCAAGTCATGCAATGATCATGCCAAACAATTAAGCCTTAAGAACATGAATAGACAACTTACAACCGGGTTACCTCCCGTGAGGGCCTAGTTTAACGTCTTGGCAAAGACCGAGCCGATTCTCCTCTTAAGAAACACACTTGAGGAGTCCTTTGCTAGGATCCCTCCTCAAGCGGACTTGTAGAATGATGGGAGACTCAATCCGGGTTCTTTGAGGAGTTGCAAGCAACTTGCTTAATAGCACTTGACCAATGTGATGCTTGCTTCTCATTCCTCGCCGTTTTAGCATCGACTTTTCCTTTTATCCCATTATGGCATGAGGGCGACTCAAAGTGATCAAGGGAAGGGTACTCATCGGGATCAACCATCTTGTGCAAAGCCTTCTTAGTTACTTTCTTGGCCTCAACATTCTCGGCTCCCACACTCTCTTGCTCCTTCAATTCACAAGGTGCAAGCTTAACCACTTGTTCGCTCATAGGTCTCTCAATTGTCACCTTTTCTCCACCAATCTTCAAAGTCAACTTCCCCTTTCCCATATCAAGTTTAAAACCGGCGGTGGCTAAGAAAGGACGCCCAAGAATCAAGGAAGAAGTGCAATTGTCCCCCATATCGATCACCACAAAGTCGCATGGTATGAAAAATTTGTCGACTTTGATTGGGACATTCTCCACTAGGCCCCAAGGTCGCCTTGTAGTCCCATCCGCGAGTTGTAGTGTCATTTTGGCGGATTTCACCCCCTTCAACCCAAGCTCGTGGTAGATGGCCAAGGGCATAATGCTCACACTAGCTCCAAGGTCGGCTAGTGGACTTGTGAAGTTCATGTCACCTATCGAGCAAGGGATAGTGAATTGGCCGGGATCTTTCACCTTTTGGGGAATCTTCTTCAAAAAGAGGGCGCTACACTCGTGGTTGAGAGATTGGGGATCATTTTCTTCAATGGTCCTCTTGTTTGACAAATCTCTCTTAGAAACTTGTTGTATAGAGGCGTCTTCTTGATGAGCTCATGGAATGGCATGTAGACGTATAGCTTCCGCAACATTGCGGTAAAGGCTCCAAACTCCTTCTCCAATTTGGTAGTCTTCACTTGCCTTTGAGGGAATGGCAAGGGAGGAACATATGGTGGAGGCTCTTCACTCGACTTAGGATTCTCTACCTCATTCTTTCCCTCGTCCCCTTCATTCACTTTGGGCTTTTGATTTCTAGTGGCTTTTGGCTTTGGGGATTCGTACACTTTCCCACTCTTGAGTGTAATGGCATCGACGTGCACGGGAGATGACTCTTCTTCTTCTTCAACAAAAACGGCATTGCAATGCTCGGTTTGGTGATAATCCGGCCTAGAGGGCAATTTTCCTTGTGCTTTCGTGGATGAGCTCGCTTGTTGGGCTATTTGTGTCTCCAACATTTTGTTGTGAGCGGATATCTCATCAAGCCTTTGGTTGATTGCTTGGAACATGAACTTATTATCTTGGGAGGCCTTGAATTGATCTTGAGCCATTTTGATTTGATCTTGAGTTAGCTTGTTTCGCTCCTCAATCCCTTGGTTTTGACCCGCAAGTAGTGAAGCTAGTATTTTAGTCATAATGGGGTCTTCCACTGGAGGTTGTTGGACTTGGATTTGTTGTTGAGGTTGGCTTGATTGTCCTTGATAGGTTTGCCTTTGGTAGCCTTGCCCTTGCCTTTGGTAATCTTGGTTTCGGTCTCTCCCATAGCTCGCTTGATTCCTTTGCAAGAAGTTCACCTCCTCCTTATTCTCCATTTCTTCCGGGGGGAATGTGTGAGGGCATTGATTCTCCACGTGAGAAGAGCTCGTGCAAATGGCACATACTCGTGGTTGACCTTGGGGTTGTTTCACATGTAGCGCACTAAGTGAAGTGGCTAGAGCATCAATCTTCTTGGTGAGGGCACGAACATCTTCTCTTGAGTCCACTTCCTCTACTTCTCTTATCTTGCTCTTCCTCTTGGGGAAACTCCTCTCACTCCCCCAATGGTGTGAATTTCTTGAAATTTTATCTATAATAGCTCCGGCATTTGTGGGGTGGAGCTCCATGAATGCACCACCGGCGGCTTGGTCCATTTGTCTCTTCGATTCATTATCCACGCCTTGATAGAAAATTTGAATTAAGGTTGGCTTGTCTATGTTGTGGTGTGGGTATTCTCTTTGTAGCTCTTTGAATCGCTCCCATGCCTCATAGAAACTCTCATCCTCTCCTTGCTCAAATGAGTTGATTAAGTTTTTGAGCCTTTGAGTCTTAGCCGGTGGAAAATATTGGAGCAGGAAGGCTTGGGCTAGCTCGTTCCATGTTGTGAAGGTGTTGGCATCATGGCTCCACAACCAATCCTTGGCTTTCCCCATTAGAGAGAAGGGGAAAAGCCTTAGATAGATCGCTTCCTTTGGTACGTTATTTATTTTGAAAGTCTCGCACAACTCAAGGAAGGATGTTAGGTGGGCATTGGGATTTCCTATCCCGGAGAAGGCATTGTTGCCCACCATGTTGATCAACGCCGTTTTGAGCTCAAATTGAGGAGCATCTACTCCCGGTGGAGCTATTGGTGATCGAAACCCGGTGAGGCTCGGGGTGGAATAGTCCTTTAGGGGCTTCTCCCCATTAGGTTCATCACCATTTACTCGTGCCATAGGTTGTGGTCTTCGCCTTCGCGGTAGTCTTTTGTTCCGAGAACCTTCTCCCTTGGCTCTCTCTTGATCCAAGAAATATCTCAAAGATTCCTCAAAGTTAATGCTTGCTTTTTCTTTCGCTTTAAGTCTCGTTAGCATTTAATCAAGACCTATAAGATCAAGGAAAACCGTTAAGTTGCAAGCAATAACACAAGCGATAGCAAGAGAAACAAGTGAAATAATCCAAATCTTGTAAAATCTACTTTAGTTCCCTAAGTTAATTCGTTGCTCCCCGGCAACGGCGCCATTTTGACAATCGTAGTTTTTAGGTACAAGTCAAAAACAATTTATAATGACCGGTAAGTACCGGGTCGTCCAAGGAGCAATTGTAAACTTAGGATCACTATTTAATTTTACTCAATAAGTCTATTTCCAATTGGTTGTGAGAATTGTGGTTTTCAATTATCAAACAATGATTAACAAATAAAAGAGGTGTTTTCAAGGATTTCAAAAGCGCTCCTAGGGTACTACTTCCCTCCTTGGTGCATTCAACTCTAGAAGGTTCAATTTCATGCAAGAACGAATAATGAAAATGATAGATTAAGGCGTATCCCTATTAAATCCAATTCAATCGCTAGATTTTGTTATTCGATTTAAGGAAAGGATACCTCGCACGTGAGCTTCAATCGCTAGATATTGTTAGCTCACGTCCTACTCCAAAGTTCTCAATCATCAACGCTAGTTGAGTGATTGATGACCAATGAGCGGTTTAAGATCAAGCCTAACTCAATGCCAAAATGAGTCACGCTAGTGATCATCACTTGGCAAAGGGTGAATCTACTTCATTCTAGAATCATTAGTCTCACTCGCTAGAGCATTCAACATCAAATTCATATTTCTAGTCCACTTAGGTATTTTATCAAACACTTGGTGGGCATAGGATAGACAATCAATCCAAGTAGATTCACAATCATTCCAAACATTCATTTATTGCATAAAATCATTAGATAGATGAGTTTATACACCAAGGAGGTCTATAGACCCCTAGAAACAAATGGAACTACTCACTACTCATGTTCATAGGCAAACCAAGTAGTGTTTTTACAAGAGAAATGAAGAAGAACACAAAAAGAGTAAGGAATAGAGTGAAGAATCCCCCTATATCCTTAGATGCTCCTCTTTGATGAGTTGATCTTCAAAACCCTTTTGCTCCCTTTCAAAACCCTTGAAATTCCCCAAAAAAGAGTCCTCCTTGATCAATTTCGCCACTTTCTATTTATAGCCTCGGGTGATTTTTCGGTACTGTAGCGGTCCAGTCGATCGACTGGCACTGGGCTGAGGCTCAGTCGATCGACTGGAGTAGCAAAATGGCCATTTGGTTAGCAGGATCCCAGTCGATCGACTGGCCCAAAGAAGGCTCCCAGTCGATCGACAGAGAAGGGTCATTCTGCAGCTCCTCCTGTTTGTGCGCTCAGTCGATCGACTGGAGCAAGGAAGCTTCCCAGTCGATCGACTGAGGCGGGCTATTCTGCAACACCTCCTGTTTGTTGTGGCGAGTCGATCGACTGGAGCAAGGAAGCTTCCCAGTCGATCGACTGGAGGTGTGAATCCTGCCAACTTTTGCTCTAAATACCGATCTTTCCCGAGCTTTCTTCTAACGGCTCTTGACACTGAGACAACTTGATTTGCACCTGAAACGCATGGAAAAGGGATTAAATGACATCGATTGGTAGTCGAAATCGAACTAAAGCTATAGTGAAAACGGGCATTAAATGAGTCGAAACTCGACTCATCATCTTCCTCTTGATTCCAGTCAGGACGATGCCTACGGGTGAAGTGCTTGTTTGTAAGTTTGTAAGTTGGGGATCGTGCTACTTCTCCAAGTGTCGCCTTTACGTTTGACCTTTTTATCATGCTAAGATTCGCCTTTGGATTCTGGATGGTCTGTGAAGGAAGTCTACCAGGTTCGTTAGTGAGTGTTGACATTGCTGTGGCGAGATGGGACATTTGTTTGGTCAATTCTGAAATTGCCCCGTCTGTTTTTGCCTGGTATTTGTGTAGCAAAGTACCCAATTGATTTATGCTTCATGCGAGCTCCTTCATCATTTCATCAAAGGTCAGGACTAACGCAGGTTTTTATCAGTCAGGACGACGCCTACGGGTGAAGTGCTTGTTTGTAAGTTTGTAAGTTGGGGATCGTGCTACTTCTCCAAGTGTCGCCTTTACGTTTGACCTTTTTATCATGCTAAGATTCGCCTTTGGATTCTGGATGGTCTGTGAAGGAAGTCTACCAGGTTCGTTAGTGAGTGTTGACATTGCTGTGGCGAGATGGGACATTTGTTTGGTCAATTCTGAAATTGCCCCGTCAGTTTTTGCCTGGTATTGGTGTAGCGAAGTACCCAATTGATTTATGCTTCATGCGAGCTCCTTCATCGTTTCATCAAGCGACTTGGTTGGTTCTTGCTGATTCTACGGGCCGGTTTGGTACTGATTTAGTCCTCTTTGCTGATATTGGCCTGTTGATGGAGCGTTCTGGTTATACTGCCGGTGGGGGGTTGGTAGAATGACTGAGCTAGTTGAGGAACAGCTGGTTGTGCTTCCTTCTGAGAATAATTGTTGTTACGCCAGCTCGGGTTGGTTGCTTGACCATACTGTCTGTTTTTGTCCGGCTCTGTCATTACTGTTGTTGTTGTATCCTTGGTATCCTCCCACTGCATTCACTTCTGCCGGTTCCTCTTCTATTAATGTCGGACATGCGTCAGTTTTGTGGTCTGTAGAACCACAGAACTCGCAAGGTTTTACCGGAACTGGCTGCCTTCGTAGGATTTGAATCATCATCTCCTTTAGCTGCTTCATCTCTTCAGGCATAGAGCTCATCGATGTTTCAGCTTTTGCCACATTTTTTGTCCGGGAGAATTCTTCATGCTGAGTTGTCTCTTCTCTGAATCGGGCATTCTCAGCAACGTTGGTGATAAGATCCCTTATGCCACTTAATGATAGATTCATCATGGACCCTCCAGCTGAGGCATCCAGGAGCATTTTGTCTAAGGGTCTTGATCCGTTAATGAGATACTCGACGGTGAGTTTCTCGGGCAGTCCAAGGGTATAGCATCTTCTCTCCAGGCGGTTGAATTTTTCCAAGTAATCGTACATGGTTTCATTGGGTCCTTGCTTGATGTCCTGCAGTTGCCTCCTTACTTGCATCGCTCTTCCTGCTGGGTAATATTTGTCTAAGAACGTTTTCTGCATCTGAGCCCATGTTCTGATGCTTCCGGAAGGCAATGAAAGGAACCAGTCGTTTGCCGCGTCAATGAGGGAAAAGTAGAACGCCTTTAACTTGAAGTCGTCTACGTTCACGCCCTTCGGTTTTAAGTTTTGGCAAATACCATGTAAGCATTGGAGATGAGTCATTGCTGATTCTCCACGCGTTCCTGAGAATTTCGGTAAGTTGTGGGCCACTGAAGTGTTGATGGCGATATTTTCCAGTTCAGGGCCTTCGTGAATGCACCACGGCTGAATTCTGAAATCTGGTGTCGAGAGCTCTCCCAATGTAGGTTCGCGGTAGTTGTTGTTATCTCCGTAGTAGTAATCGAAAGCGGGTTCTCGTCTCGGCACTTGTCGAGGTTGCGGGGGTGGTGGATATCTAGGAGGTTGCACTGGACCAGCTGCATTTCGGTCCTCGGGTGGTTCTTGATTTCTTCTGATTGCCTCCCTATCACGAGCTCTTCTGTTTCTGATGAGTTGTTCCGGATCGTCCACAAATGGAAGTGGCACCTCATCATTTCGATCGTACACGTTTATCTCGTCGTCATCTTGGTAGTCATGGTGGCTTCCTTCGCGAGACATGGTTGTTTCGAGCGCGTTTGAGAATTTAAGAGAGAGAGAAAGAAAACAACTAATCCGACGGCTAATTCCCCGACAACGGCGCCAATTTGACGGAGCCCACAGCACTGTCGTTAAGGTGCAATGTTCTCTGTGCAAATAAATTTATATTTTCCGCTACTCGTGACTTTACTACTGGGTAGTAAGTGGTAAGTAGGGGTCGAACCCATGGGAATTAGGGGGATACGTTGTTCTTTAAGGGATTTGTACAGCGAGGGAGCGTGTTTTAAGGTTGATTGGTATTTTAGCGGTTATGACTAAGTGACTTTTTTTGGTTGTTTTTGGTTTTGAGTGCGGAAAAGTAAATTACAGAAAATAAATACTGAAAAGTAAAAAGAAAGACTTACAGTGGGTGATGCGTGATTTGCGAGTCCTCCGGAAGATGAGCGGTTGATGATCGCAGTTATACTAATATTAAAAGTAAATACAAGGGGGTTTTGTAATTCAAGGAAAACATTCGGTTTCAGGGGCCTTGTATCATAGTTGTTTATCATCGACCGCTAATGATCATACTGAGTGTTCAAAGATGAATCGAGGCCATTTCTAAGCGCAAGACTTGCAACATCGTTTAAAACACTTGTTCTACTTTAGACTAATTCCTCCTTTCGAAGTATTTAGCCTTGTGTGCATCCACCTGATCTTTCAGTTACGATCGACCAAGTGGTGTTTTAGATAAGTCGAACTCCTCAGATAAGTTTTGCTTGTTACAGCTTCCACTTACCGAGTATGTTCACGAATCTCCACGGAAGAGCTTTGATTGTTACAGCTTCCACTCAACCTTGGAAATTCTGACTATATATGGCACATAGAACAAGTTTTGAACACAAAGCGGCATTAAGTGCAGGGTCTAAAACATTTTATAATACAAGTACACCCCTTTAACCCAATAAAGAGTTTAGCTACAAATATCCATAGAGGTGGATACCATAGCTAAATACTCGGGGGTTTTTGAAAACAGTAAGAGGAGAGGGGGTGGAATACTCAAGAACCAACAGGAGTATTCTCTACAGTATTATAATACTCAAGAACCGACAGGAGTATTATAATTTCAAACCGTTATAATACTCAAGAACCAACAAGAGTATTATTTCAAAAACCAAACTTACAAAGTAACAAACTTAGAGAGAGAAGTGATTTACAATTTGTGGATGATACAAATGAGAGGGGAGGGGTTGTATTTATAGCCAAAGGAGAGGGGAATGGAGGGTGAGGATGAAAGCATGTGGAGCTCATCCATGGAAGCTTGAAAGCCGCCGGTTGGAGGTTGTCCAAGGAGGAGAGCTTGTGGCTTTGGCCAACTCTTGCCAAAGCCACCGGTCACCCAAGGCGGAGAAGGGGAGGAAGGCCACCCAATGACTCATCCAATGCATAAAGCCGCCGGTCACTTGGAGATAAGGATGAGTTTGTGAGTTTTGTGCAGTCTTTTCACAAAACTATCAGTCCAATTTTGCTCCGGTCTGACTTTGGTTGCTCTTTGGTTGGATTTGATTTGAGTAATTCAATGTCAGGATCTTGAGATTTCTTCATTCAGCGTCTGATCTTGACCTTGGAATGACTCGTAACATCTTTTCAGCGTAAAATCCTCTCCTTAGCGTGTTTTCTCTCTAAGCGCCAAAATACCCTGTAGAAATATATCGGGACTAACAAGCAGAAGTTAGATAGACAATCAGTCTAATTTGGTGGGTTTTACTGTGTTTTTGATTCGTATAATTATGGTCCATCAGGCACCAAGGTGAGTTTTACCATACTTCCCTGCCCAAGTGAAGGATATATTTGGTTGGCCAGCATGTGGGGAGTTCGTTCGTAATGAAGTCCGATTGTTAGATGCTTGGAACAGAATCAAGGTAGAGGACGAACGTATATTTCAGCCATCCGATTCCATGGCAAAATGTATTCGGGACCCTGCATTATACTATTTGTAGAGGGTTCTAGGAGGCACGCTGTTCGCCAGAGCTAGTGGGGGCGACAAGGTGACCTTCCCCGATATGATATACTTAGATGCCTTTGACCGAGGGCTGTCGATCGACTTCTTCCACCTAGCGTGCCATTTCTGGGAGCACCGCCTGTCGGCAGGACCTATAGCATGTGGAGGGATGATCACTTTTATGCTGCGTCGTCTGCACGGGCAGCCACGCTTGGAGACTCATCAGCACATCCCTTCAGCTGAATTTAACATTGACTACTTCAACAGTGGACACGTTATTCGTAGGCATCCACGCAGGAGGGAGCAGTACGCCTGGACGTACCATGATGACCCGATATATCACATAGCTATGCCCAATGATCGGCGCCGCACTTTTGCACCCAGGGACAGACCTGAGTCCTCATCAGTCGTTGCTCGCCGACACCGGACTCGAGAGATAGGAGAGTCCTCCACAGCTCGACAGAGATGTGCCAGAGCACTAGAGCCACCAGTAGATGTTCCTTCTAAGCAGCTGCTAGACATGGCCTTCAATTTTGCTAGAGCTTTACAGTTTATTCTGCCACTAGGGACACAGCTAGTACTTGCCCCACCCGGATGGGAGTTCGGAGATCCAGTTCCTTAGGAGTTTGCTATTCCTCATCCAGCATCATCGTCGGATTCTGACTAGGGGAGTACCTATTTTCCTTTCCTTTTTCTTTGTTTCTTTTTTCGCTTTGTCAGAGTCAGTCTGTTTGTGTGTCTACATTGTCTGCTGTCTTCAAACTAAAGTCGTGCCGTGGGGACACGACTTGGTTCAAAAGTGTGGGGTGGAAGAGTCAGTTTGTTGCGTCTGCACGTTTATTTCTATTTTCTTACATATTGTACTATGTCTGCTTGTTTCTTTTTGAAAAAAATGATGAAGTATAAAATTTCTCTGTCTCTTGGATATGCAGAATTGACTTATGAGTATGTGAAATTTATGATACTGATTACATGTATTTTTTTTCTCGTGAAATCTGAATTATGTGACTACATGTGAATTTAACCCACTACGTGTCCTTTTGAGTTGAGATAAACAGGGATGTAGAGTTGATAGCAATCATGTCCTAGAGAGACTTGACGAAGCATTCAAAGGACCAAAATTCGAGTTATACGGTTATATGGACTTTGTGGAGGCTAGCACTTCAAGACAATATGATTCAGAGTTAGCTCCGCTGCCGCATCGTTTATGTGAGTAGGCGGGATGGGAAAACAGACCGTCATATCTCTAGTTCGAAGTAATCGGGAAAAAAGGTGGGTGACCCTCATCTTGACTCGCATCAAAAAGGGCGAGGATGAGAAAGAGCGAGGAGGTATTTCCATATCCTTGCGGGCGATGATTGGACCTCTCAAAAGAAAAGAAGAAAGGACAAGCTATTCACTACAAGGAGCAAGGCACGAGAAAAAAATCAGCCACTTGTGAAGTCTCATACAACAAAAAGTGAAGTACATCATTCCTACATCAAGAGCCAAAGGCCAAAAAAAGTCACTACAAAAGTTGTCCAAAAAAAAGACAAGAACAACTCGAAAGCCTTGAAGCTCGAATGAATCACGTGCAAGAAAAAGTAATGAAGTGTAACCATATAACCAGAATTCGGGATAGCGAATGCAGATCATGTGTCTAAAGAGGACTATCTCCCATTCATCCGAATTGATTTGAATCTCAGCTCGAAAGGTAACATGTATCAAGTTAATTCTGTGTTGAGCATGATGATTTGAGTAACGATTTAACTTTGCATGGAAAGGAGGAATTTAGACTAGCAACTCGTGTTCATGTGGTATTATCCAGGACGTCGAAGAAATTGTGGTGTTATATTTGCTTTCCTTCTATCACTTAGTTCTTGTTCGGGGGGGGGGGGGGTTTGATGAGTCGTATTTATACGACTCGTCAAATAAACTAAACCTATTTATTTCGACACTTTATTATGCAAGCAGTTACTTTTAGTGTTGTTTTGCATTTCATGTGTTTCGGAAGCTCTAGGGAAAACGTGCATTAAAGATGGCATTTTGCGCCGAAAACATCACAGTGCCAGATCAGACCTTTGGATGCTCGACGAAAAGCTGGGAATTGACCGTTCATTAGAAAAATACGAGCTACATGGCGTTGCGTAGCTGACTTGATTCCATACGACTCTCTAGTTCACACCAAGAGCATCCGGGAGCATATAGGAAGTCAAATCTAGAGTTGAAGTCGGGGCTGGCGCGCAGAAAAGGAATCCGGACTCAGTGTGGATCGCGTCCGGTAGAGACATTAGAGTTAACGCTAATGTCGAAGCCGAACGCGGCTTCAATGTTACTGCCGAACGCGACCAGTCGACGAGGTGATGACGTCAGAACGCGTTTGATGACATCAACAAGTCTGAGATTTGATACTTTTAGCCCAAAACAGATTTGGAAATCTAACTAATTATAAACAAGAAGCTTGGGTTAGGGTTTTCATCTCTCATCACATAACGAAGACTGAGACAACTCTGGAGAAGACGAAGAACGCGAAGCTTTCGACGATACAGAGATTTTATACTTCCTATTCATCAAACAAATATGTTTTCCATGATTATGTGTAGCTAAACTCCTAATTCAGTTTAGGGTTTTGTTCATTGTGACACATGTTTTGAGACTTCGTTCTTAATGCTAGTTTATGTTTACTAGTTCTTGCTTCATCACATGAATTAACTTGTTAGATTAAGTGGAAGCCTTGTCGCAAAGCTTAATTGAGAAGTTAATTCTTACCGTTAATATCTACTGGAAACTTTGTCGTAAAGGTAGATCATAACACCTAGGTTAAATAATACCTTTGTCGGATTATTAAGTTTAGGAAAGAACTAGAAGTCTAACACCTTTGTCGGGTTAGATTGTGGTGTATCACCTTTGTCGGGATACATTAGGATATTACCTTTGTCGGAATTCCACACTTAGAAACAAGAAATTAGATATTTAGCAGTCGATGATAAACATGTCACAATAGAAACCCTAAGCTGAATGTTCTCTCTGTTTGGAAGTCTTTCGTTATTTTTCTCTTTTGCACTCACAACTGCTTAAAACCCCCTTTTCTTTATTTGTTTTCAAATACAACTTCAACAACCAGCTCTCTTGGGTTTGACCCTGATTGCCGCTTTACTAGCTTTTAGCATGAGATATAAATATTAAATTTGACGTGTTAGACGATGCACGTCAATAAGTGAGAGGTGTTTCGAGGAGTTATTCCCCTCCTTGGCAATTTTCCTATGATCACATACACAAGAGTTAAGTCATTTTTAGGTGTTAATTGGTTTAGAACCTAGCTTAGACTACGATAGACAAATTCTCATTTGAATCTAATCCTAATCAAGCCATCCTAATTAGAACCTCACTTTCTCAAGATATTGATTCACTCTATAGCATTACTATCCTTAGAACCTCTCCCAAGGTAATAAATGATATAGGCATTAAGCTCTAGCTAACCTCACATCCATGCATTTACTCTCATAAACACTAGATATGATCATTTCCACCATATCCAAACCATCACTAAGCTTTTTCAATACTTAGGCCAAGTTTTAAGATCCAACATGTCACTTAGGCATTTTATCAAACACCTAGAGTGCATAACATTCATAACACAAGAGAAAATGAAAACAACACCATAGATTGTATATTCAATGTGTATACATGATCATAGAGTACCAAGGAGTATCATAAGACCCTCAAAACACAAGATCACTACTCACACATCATGTAAGACAACCTGGTGTGAGTAGGGTTTATAGCACACAACAAATAGAATAGGAAAAGATGTAGAGGAAGGAGGGTTGTCAATCTTTGAACTCCCTTTAGTCTTCTCTTCTTCTCCTTAGTTGGATCTTTTGATGATTGATGACCCTGGTTGAGCCCTTATCCAATCTTCTTCTCCCCAAAAACCTCCACACTTAGGTCAAAACCCTCACTTTCTATTTATAGGCTCGGCTGAAATCCAGTACTGTAGCAGTCCAATCGGTCGGTTGAGAATGGGTAAATCAAACCGATCGGTTGAGAATGGGAAAATCGAACCGGTCGGATGAGAATGGGAAAATCAAACCGGTCGGTTGGGAATGGCTTTGGTGCAGGGCTGGATGGACAGCCGATCGGCTCAAGTTGGCCGATTGTCATCAAGTTCTCCCCCTTTAGTCAATCGGTCGGATGGCTGATTTCAGTCGGTCGGCTGGTTGATTTCAATCGGTCGGCTGAAATTTCCCAGGCCTTTTTGTGGTGTTCCCGTCCGAATTTGGCCTTGCCGTCAACTATAAAGTTGTAGCCCTTTGCGTCCGAATTAGCGTCAACTAGAAAGTTGTAGCCGTTTGAGGTATCTTTCCAACAAGTTTTGAATCGGCCAATTCAGACACCGTATGCGCCCTAGGCGTCCAGAACAATCCGCAAAGGTCAATCTGTCCTGTTTTGCTCTAAATCATCGGTTTTTCCCCGAGTTATCATATTTTGGCTTCGACCTTGGGGGAAAATTGTTTTCTACCTGAAATGTAGAGATAGAGGTCAAATGACATCAAAATAATGTCGGAAACGACCCAAAACTATAGTGAAAAATGGTCATAAATCAGTCGAAAACTCGACTGATCAACACTCCACACATAAGTTTTGTTCGTCCCGAACAAAGTATGAGAATATGTCAAGGTCATGAAAATGTCGAAATGCTAGTGGTGCTATGTTTTTCATATATTTGCCTCACTACATTTCACAAGGTCTCGATCATTATTTCTAAACATGTTATTGAAAGAAAAATGACAAGGTATGTACAATCTAACTAGCTCCTTTTCGTAGGCATTACGAATGCATTGAGCGTATGCATTAAGCCTTTAAACCCCTAGGCTACCCTAGTGGATGAGTTATAGTCTCGTGAGAGTTTTCAGAAAAGGGAATACTCAGAAATCCCAAATGCACCGATCCCATGAGAATGAATTCAAGAGTGCTCAACCAAGGCGAGGATTTCTCAAAACCAATCCCTCACCCCAAGCTAGGACTACCATCACATTATCATCAAAAGAACTTTTGAACCATTTGAGTATTCATGAGGTTGTGCATTCAAGATCATCAATACTAGAGCTATCAAAAGTCTCATCCAATGATCTACTCATTTTCAAGGCAATACAGTGAAGTCATAGTTTAGTTTGCACAAAAGAGTGTCAACCGCTCACCTATGCTAGCTAGGGCTAGTCCATGGGTTCACGACATGGAACTCATTCCCAAGTTTTAGGCGCTTAAGCCATAATCCATAAGGGAAGAGGAGTTCGACACTAGAGGTCTTATAAAACAAGCAAAGACCAAATGATAGTTCCCGTGCAAGCACAAGGGTCGTCCAAGAGTTAATCTAACTAGCACACAATACAAATGATGCACCCGCGCAAAAGTAGAATGATGGAAGAACATAAAGTCAAGTTTTAAGTGCTCCTTATTTTCTTTTTCAAATGGCCTTTGGCCTACAAATGCTTTCGAGGGGGAACTTTTCTTCCTAACCCCCGGCATTTGTATGTTTAAGATTAAAACTTCTCTAGTACTCGATAAAGTTTTTAGTCGGGGTTTGCCCTCTTTTAACCATGAAAATGAAGCATTTTTTTGTCGGGGCCTATTTTTCGCCCTCTTTTGTTTTTGACTCCACACTTAAAACTTGCCAATATGTTGGAATGTGCGGGAAACAATCATAAGCAAGGCACTAAATTAGAAGAACTCAAGTCACCAAGGAGCATACAAGAGGTCTAAGTTTTTTGTGAAATTTTTAAAAAGTGCTTGCTAAAACTCAATCCAAGGTATTTCTACGAAAATACTTAGAAAATAGATAGACAAGAGATAGCAATGATATTGATTCACAAGAATGCACATTCAAGGGACTAGGTCGGTTCTAGGTTCAAGATCCAATAAATGTGACAAATAGGCTAGATGTGATTTATAGAGATTTAGAATCGATAGTCACAAGCCTTTGTGGTTAAAAACACTCTCATGTTAGGGATAAGGTACATGAATGCAAGTGTCCATTCTAAAATGATAAGCATGGCATAATATGAGTGAACAATGCGACTACCCCACCCACACTTAAAACATAGCTTAGTCCCTAAGCGCAAACAATAAAGAGAACGAGAAAAAGGTGCATAGGAACTCCCCTCGTTTGTAGATGTACCCCACCAATAGAAAAGACGCCATTGTGCTAAACGTGATCATACATGGTGCAAATAACTTCCTTGATGACGAGAACACATGAGAGGTTAAAAGTAACAAGTGACATACATGGTTTTGCAACGCAAGTATGAGCAAGAGAGCATCACAAGTCACGTGATAACATCATGGCATAAGTTTCATAGAATACAAGCAAGGAAAGTAATCTACATCCTTCATAATGTGCACAAGGTATCTTAAGTGCCAAGAAGACGTCAAACTAGAGTCATAGCATGGTATAACAATTTAGTTCCACTCTAGTAAACACCAATAAAGCACATGAGCACTAAGGGCAACATCATTAAGCATAGAAAGATCAAGAGAAAGTTGGAGGGGTGTGGTGATGTGGACGAACACGAGACTTATCTCCTAACTCTATTAACAACTTAGGCGGTTTCAATGGACCAAGTCTCAAAGAGCAATATAAGGAATAATGCATAGCATTAACAGTAGCACCCAAATCGATTAAGCAATGATGTATTAAGGTCTCACTAACACCTCGGGTGACTGTGAAGGAACCTGGGTCCTTACTCTTTCCCAGAAGGTCTCCTTGACTCGTTGCAAGTGGGTGCTCTATTGTTGGTTTTTCTGGCTCATGCTTTGCCTCTAACTCGCCTCCTAGCTCATTCTCGTCAATCATATGCTTTTTCGGAGCTCTTACCTGCATAGAAAATGAAGATGAGAACTCGGAATTCTGTATTAAATTTTCACATGCCGAGAGGGTCGCGTCCACAGAGCACTTTAACTCGTCGCGCCCAACTGTAATGTCGTCTTTAGGCGCGGCCTTAATCTCTTCATTTAGCACGACAAGTCTCCTCACCACGTCCGCTGAACACTTTAGCACCACGTCCAACTCACACGTTATCTTGGCGCGCCCAACGTTAATGTTGTCTTTGGGCACGAATCTCACTGACTCCAACTTGTTTTCTTTGTTTTTCGCCTCTATTTCATCCACCATGGCCAATGTGCTGATGTTTCCTCTTGGATTAGGCACTGTCTGTGATGGTAGCCTTCCTGGATCTCTCTTCAGCTCAGAAACAGTCTGAGCTAAGTTGGACATCTGCTTAGCCAGCTCCACTAAAGTTCCATCGTTCTTCGCCTAATTTTGTTGCATGGTAATCACCAACTCTTTCACCACATCCTCCAGAGACTTACTGGAGTTCTGATTGTAGTTTTGCCCTCTCTACTAATACTGATTTTGAGTGTTGTAGCCCCCTGCTGTTGACGGTATGGTGGGCGATAATACTGCTGCTGCTGTTAAGGCTGTTGGGCTGGTTCTTTCACTGTGTTGTTGTTGTCTCTCCAGCTGAATCCATTAGCTGCCAGCCCAAACTGTCCCTGTTGCGGGCGATTGTTGTAGTTTTGATAACCTCCCACAGTATTGGCATCTCCGTGTTCCTCTTCCTGCAGACTGGGGCACGAATCTGTTTTGTGGTCATTGGCAGAACATAATTCACATGCCCTTACCTGAGCTACCTGATTATTTATTAGAATTTTCACCATCTCCTTTAATTCTTTCAGCTCATCAGATGCTGGGGGCAGTGTAGCTTCAGCCCTTGAGATATTTTTGCTCCTGCTAAACTTGTCTTGACGGCCTGCTTCCTCTCTGAATCTAGCATTCTCAGCCACTTCAGCTATCAAATTCTGTACTCCTGCTGGGGATAAATTCATGATCGTGCCTCCAGCTGAGGCATCCAGAAGCATCATGTCGAGAGGCCTCAACCCATAAAGCAAGTACTCGATTATCAGCTTCTCAGGGACTCCCAGGTTGTAGCGGCTCTGTTCTAGGGGCATTGAATTTCCCCACATAGTCGTACATCGACTCATTAGGCCCCTGCTTGATATCATGTAGCTGCTTGTGAACCTGCATCGCCCTGGCAGCTGGGTAGTATTTAGCCAAGAATTTCTTCTGCATTTGGTCCCATGTCCTGATGCTATCTGGAGGAAGAGATAAATGAAAAGCTTTTAATTAAAAATTTTTAACTGAGACTCTGTATGGTCGGAGAGTCTGGCAGATGCCATGAAGGGTCTACAGATGCTTGGTGGCTGACTCTCCTTGTCGTCCTGAGAACTTCGGCAGATAGTGCACTACCTCGGTCTTGATCTCTATCTCAGCTAATTCTGGCCCCTCATCGATGCACCATGGTTGATTCTGAAAGTTAGGAGCAGATAGCTCCTTCATGGTGGACTCGTAGTAGTATTCGTCCTCTTCTTCCAGCTCACTGTGAATTTGCGGCTGTGGTGGTTGCGGTGGAGGTGGAGGTGGCTGCCTCGCACCAGCACCATTCCTCGCATTCTGTGCAACATGAGCTCTTTGATTTTGCTAAGCCCTTATGGCATTATTAGCACGGTTGCGAGCGTGGAAGAGTTGCTCCGGATCCTCATAGAACGGAGGTATTTCGTTTTCAACAATCGGAGCGATCTTGTTGTTGTTGTTATCACCAATCTAGCTACCTGCACTAGACATCATGAAACAAGTAGCAAAGCACACAAACAACTAAAATGAAAAAACACAAATAAAAATAAAAACAACTTCACCGAAGCGCAGCTCCCCAGCAATGGCGCCAAAACTTGATGCGCATCGTCTGACGCGTCAAACTTAATATTTATAATCTCCTGCTAAAAGCTAGTGTAGCGGCAAGCAGGGTCGAACCCAAGGGAGCTGGTGTTGTTGAAGCTGTTCCTGTAAGCAATTAAGAAAGGGGGGTTTTAGCAGTAAAGAGTGCTAAAGAGAAAAATAGCAAGGAAGGATTCAATCAGAGAGAACATTCAGCTTAGGGTTTCTATTGTGACATGTTTATCATCGACTGCTAAATATCAAATCTCAAGTTTCTAAGTGTGGAATTCCGGCAAAGGTAATATCCTAAAGTATCCCGACAAAGGTGATACAACACAATCTAACCCGGCAAAGGTGCTAGACTTCTAGTTCTTTCCTAAATTAAATAATCCCGCAAAGGTATTATTAAATTTAGGTGTTACGATCTACCTTTACGGCAAAGTTTCCAGTAGATATTAACATTAAGAATTGGTTGTCAAATTAAGCTTTACGGCAAAGTTTCCACTTAACCTAACAATTCAATTCATAGGATGAAGCACAAGAACTAGAGAAACATGAAATTGCATTAAGAATAAAATCTCAAAACATAAGTCACAATATGCAAAACCCTAAACTGAATTGAGAGTTTAGCTACGCATAATTGAAATAAAAACACAATGCATGATGAAAGGTAGAAAAATCTCTTCACTCGTCGAAAGCTTCGCCTTCTCTTCTAGAGCCGTCTTCTGAATGATGGAATTATGGGGTGATGGAAACCCTAACCCAAACATCTTATTTATATCAAAAAGTAGGATTTCCAAGTCTGATTTTGGGATTGATTTCCAAGTTTCGGCCTGCTGACGTCATCACACGGGTTGCTGACGTCAGCACCTCGTCGACTTCTCCGCGCCCAAAGAGCACTTTATCTCCGCGCCCGTAATGCATTTTAGCATCCGCGCCCAACACATTAAAGTGTTTGTCAGGCGCGATCCTCTCGGGGCTAGAATTCTTCCTCTTGCTCGAATCTCGACTTTGGCTCTTCGATTGATCTTCCATGAACTCCATGTGATGTATTTGGCACCGAAACACCGTCTTTATGCTCGTATTCCTTCCAAGGCTTCCGAAACACTTGAAACGCAAAACAACACTAAAAAGTAATTGTTCGTATAATAAAGTGTCAAAATATATGGGAATAACTGACTCGATATACGACTCATCACATACAAATCAATTCAGACATGAATTCAAAACAAACGATTGAAAAGTTGGAGTAAATGGATACAATGAATGGACGTCCGAGGGGGATTGTATTCGAACCTGGAGCTTTGTGTTCTTCCCCTTTTGGAAAATTCCGAACGGTAGTATTTTTAGATTGAAGTCGGAGAAGAAGGGAATAGGGATCCAGATATGGTTTTCAATATCCTCAGTCCAGCCAATTTGTGACGGATTTCCGGCGACCCTTTCAATATTTTTGAATTGTTAAACTCCGGTGCTTTTATGGCGATATTCCGGCGCAGAAAAATAGAAGCCCGCACAATTGTGGCGAAAGTTCGGCGACCATGTGAGTATTTTATTTTCAAAATATTTGGAGACAATACGACGAAAATCCGGAAACATATATATGAGCAATGAAATATGTATCGGGAATAGACTAAAATATTTCGAATATTTAATTTTAATTTTTGTGGAATATAGCATTTAATGGTGGTTCTAATCTTTGACAAAAAAGATGGAATACAATTTTCATTTTTGTCTCAAGTCAAGTGATTTTGTTAGATATTAATTCTAATTGATTTAATTAGGAATAAACATTATCATAATAAATAAGAAACGCATGTAATTTGATATTTATTCTAATTGATTTAATTAGAAATAAATGTAGATTTAAATAGGAATCAAATATGCAAGGCATATAATTTGATATGGATTCTAATTAATTTACTTAGGAATAAATGTAGCGATTTAATTAGGAATAAAATATGCAAGGCATGTAATTAGATATTAATCTGATTGATTTAATTAGAAATAAAAAGATGCAACGCATTATCATTCTATGAATTACAATTACAAAACCATGAATTCAAATTGGGTGCGCGCTGTTCCACGGAAAAAGAAAAATACGGCATAGGTGAAATTGAGCATGTATTAGTTCCGATGTGTTTCCTGAGTTAATCCGGTGATATGAATCAGTGTCAGCCATAAAATTGCCAACAGATTTTGACCGAAACTTTGCCGGAATAGTTTCGGTTAAATTCCGGCGCATTTTAGTTGCCGGAATATCATCGGAAATTCCCCAGTTTTTATCGCCTTGGATTTTCTCGCCAGAATTTCACCGAAATTGCTGCTAAATTTTTCCGATGAAATTTTTGTGGCAGGATTACTGCCGAAAATTATGGCCGGAAAAAATTACAAAATTTGTAGTGTACATGGCATGAAGGCGGATTTCACGAATCTACGCTAAATAATTATTGCCAAAATTTGTCAAAAGTGCTGAACTCAAGATTTATTGCATTTGATATTGCAACGTGATATGATAAGCATACCATGTTTGAAATTCAAGTTATAGATACACATACAGTGAAATAATAATTCAATAAAATAAAATTAAGCATGGCAATTGAATTAAAGACATGATTTAGAAGAAAGTATACATAATCTAAGCATAAAAGAAATAAGTCACACATAAATTATCCATGACATGGAGCATGAAAATAAACATGTTATCAGTATAAAAGAAAGTCATTTTCGACATATAAAAACTAAGCATGGAAATATTTTAAAACATGACCAGATGAAATAATACATGCTATAAAATAAAAGATTTAGATTCAAAATATGCATGTTATTAACATAAAATAGATTATATTCATTCGAAACATGCATGCAATGTTATAAACATAAAAGAATCCTAGGCGGATAAAGAATTTTCGAATTGGATTTAAAGTTGTCATCATTGCATCATGTAAAAAATAAAAGGGACAAACATTTTCGATCACTACCTAAGCAATTCGTGATGATAATGTGTTGTGAAAATATGTGAATGTGGAGAAGAAACTGAAATGTATAACATGAATATGTAAGGAAGAAATGTAGAGATTTATTACTTAATGACTGATTGATATTTATATGTTGTTCGACAAATGACCTCTATTTATAAGGTTACATGGAGATAAGCAATACATATGAAGACATAAATAGCACACCATTGGCAACATCATTGAACATTTCATGAGGCACACACTAAGAATCATCCAACATTAATAATAATAATAATAATATTTATAACAATCTTGACAATTAAGATCAATGGTAGGTTATTTCTAAATTGCTGATGATATTTTTTTGGTAATAAATATTATTTCAGATTTAAAGTGTCAATAATGAATAGGTTTACTGCGTGACTGGAAAACTCAAACCGCCACTATTACATTACAACTTCCCAACGAGTCAGGGCCAACTGATCACCAATTATGTTTCTTATTAAAACATAAATCGTATTCATCGTCGTCGCACAGTGGTTTTCTCAATTTTTTTTTTTTTTGCCCAAGTCAATATTATCATAGCAACAAACAAACACATACAAAGTGACCTCAACTTGTAAATTGTTCAGTACTTGAATAATAGTTCTATACAATCGCTCTGCAATGTCATAATACGGTACTTCTCCCCTACCGATAGCCAATGCAGCCCGTTCTCGTCAAAGTCAAAATGGCTTCTATTGATTTCTTCCCAAGCAAGTTCAAATTTGATGATTGTCGTCTCTCGCCTCTTAAACTCCAGTATGGCTGGACAAACTCCCAAACTCAGTCCTTACACATATACTGTCCCTCTAATCATACTCACTTTAGGAAATTCACTCTTGCCATATCAGGAATTGAATATGTAACTTGAGTAGTTAGGCGAATTCAATTAGATGTCAAATGATCTTCATTTTTTAAAATACTATAATAGTTCAATTTTAAAAATATAATTTCCTGATTTTAATACTAGTTAAGGCATTGTCGTAATAAAATTATAGCTTTCTGACATTCGATTTTGAGATCTCATATGTTCTAACATGTACATCTAGTTACTTATTAATTTGTATAATTTACATGTCAATAATTTATTGTTAGGATCGTGGTTAGATAGTCAAAGACTTAAGTTCGAATAGTCAGAGACTTAACTAAATTCGGGACTGTTAGGAACCTAACTTAGTATGCAGGTAATTACTCTAATTAAGTACGCAGCGGAATAAACTTAAATAGCTTTTATTACTATTTAAACTGTACACTCAATGGGTACAAAACTTTTGCCTATTCAGTATAAATCACCTAGACTTATACAAGCAGATCTGACTACTTCCCTGACTGTCTCGTCGACGTCCCGTAGTCTTGGCACTTCCTCAGCTTTCCACCAATGATCAAGAACTCCTCGATCAACTCGAATATCACCTCGCACAGCTCGCTGGATATTCTCTCTGGGTACACCCACACTGGAAAGCTCACTCAAATGATTCTAGGAATGCGCGCACGCCTGAATGGTGGTTTCCGACTACTTATAGGCTTTTGCGGTAACCGTCAGGAACTGCCACAGATCACGGCTTCCAACCGTCAGCCCATGATCTGTTATGGAGGTGTGCCATCTCTCCATCACGTAGTTGACTCATGTCCTCAACTGCTCCATTGACACGATCTCAACTGCTCCGTTGACTGTTGACCGTTACTCAGGTTCTCGGGTACTCAGGTACTTAGGTTCTCGATTACTCAGATACTTCCACAGGTACTTGAATCCAGCATCACGTTCCTGAATGCTCCAGTAAGTTCCTGACTTACATAAACTCAAGTAAACCATTAAACCGGTTTGCCAATCATCAAAACTATGTGAGGCCAATGCCTCAACAATTTCCCCCTTTTTGATGATGACAAACCCACACAAGAAAATATTAAATCCAGCACGTAATAGATGTTTAAACATGCACACAGCATCACATGAGACAAATTCTCCTTGGGAACATATTCCCCCTAAGTTCCTGCACACTCAGAAACTCAACAATAAACATCCTATTAAGTCAGATTCCAACACAGGTAACCCAGTTTAAATTCCCCCTCAGATTAATACTTCTACCCTTCCCCCTTTTGACATCATCAAAGAAGAGTAAATGACATACAGTACAGTCAAAATAAGAGTAGAGATCTGAGATTCAGAGCAGTTCAACAATGGCATGCATAAAACTTCAAAGATAAAAATGGCAGTCATAACACGCATGTCGAACAGAGTTTTAACCGTTCAAAACAAAGAGGATAAAATTAGGGAGAAGGGGCAAGGATTGGGAAATTCCGTAGAGGAACTGATCTCGGCATTCTCAAGGACAAACCAGATCATCCCGTGACTGAAGGACTTCAAAACTTTTCAACCAGGGCTGTTAGTTCATCCTTCATGTCTTCAATAGCTTCCTTGACTTCCTTTTTGAACTCCCTCATTTCAGTTCTGATCCCCCTCAGTTCTGTCTTCACATCAGATATTACTTTTTCAAATACCTTTAACAGTTTAGAATTTTCATCCTCAGCTTCATCCTCTGATTCAGGCTCTTCCTCAACCTGCTGCAGAATTGGCTTAGTCTTTGGTTTGGGTTCCTGGACAGGAGCCTTGATCCATCCTTCAACTTGGTTCTTGACCAGATTCATTTTCCTGAAGACATCAGGGTCGAACTCCTTTACAATCTGCTCCTCCACTCCAGAAGTGACTTCATATAAGTTACGCTTCTCAAGAACCCTTTTTATCACTCTCGAATACCCAATCTGGGTCAGACCTTTGAGATGATCAATCTGATGGATTATCAGCTTTGGCAGATTTATCTTTTCTCTGTTCAACAGCTTTTCCAGTAACAGCAGGTCTTGATGTTGGACATAGGAAGGCTTCACTCCCCTTTGCAAGAAGTTGCTCACCAGAAATTTGTGAAGGATCTTCACATTTGGTTCCATGCATTGAGTGCTGATACCGACATTCTTCTGGACAGTTTTCAATTTGCAGATTTTCTTTATCAATTTCTGCTTGTCACCCAAATCCTTTGGCCATACACTGGTCTTGCAAAAATAGTCGAAGCCCTCATGCTCCAACCCCAGCAAATCTGCCAACTCAGTGCTTGGCAGTGTGAATTCATTTCCCCTGAAATTCACCTCCAAGATGGGCACGGGACCATCACTCAACTTCAAGTTTTGATAGAAGTCTTCCACCACTTCCAGACACACAACGTCCTTATCCGCACACAGGTTCTCCCAACCTTGTGCTTTCAGCAGGTCCAGGACCTCTGTCAGGTCTTCGTTCTCCAAGAACTCTTCAGAACATTCTACTTCCTGCAGAATTTCTTTTCCAGACTTGGACCTCCTTGTCCTTTTAACAGACTTTGCAGCAACAGCCTCTTCCTTAACAGTTATTTGCTTCCTTTTTCCAGTTTCCCGGGTTGGCTGTATCCTTATGGGCAACTCCTTCTTCTTCCTTTTAGACACTGCACCAGTTGGTTGGACTATCTCACAGTCCATATCGTCTGTTCCTTCAGATTTGTTGAACTGGGCAATCTTCCCCATTGCCACCAGCTCCTCCAGTATTTGCTTTCCAGCAGCTATTTCTCCTTCAACTGAGGGATCAAATGCATCTATTTCATTGTTCCAGTATTCAGAATCCTCCGATTCTTCAACCCCTTCTGGGTTCCTCATGGTGACAGCCTCCATGATTTCAACTTCTGTTTCTTCTCCTTCCATAAAGCTACAAACACATGCACATCCTCCAGATTTTACTTCTTCCAACACAGCAGCACTATCTCCACCACAAGCCAATCCAGACACATCAATGACTTCCCTTTCACCAATGCTTCCCACACCAGCACAATACTCCAAAAACCGTTCTGATTTAGGGTTAAAAACAGTGATTTGAAGATGCGACTTACTTGAGTTTAGCATCTCTGCAATTGCGCTTGGGATTTCATACCGAGTGCCGCCAATTGTGTATGTCTCCATGCCATTGACAGATTGTGAAGCCATTAGAGTTGCTTGCGACTGAGTCGAGACGATTGAAGAAGATGACTTCGGATTTCCTGCTTTAGGGTTTGGGAAGTTGTTGAGTGAGCGAATGAGGAGATATGATTTTAAATTTCCTTTAAATTCAAAATCCTGTCATTATCTCCTATTAACTCGCGTGCACGTATCACACAGAAACCGTCCGACTTCCAAGGCATTTTCACTGACGGGTCTTCTCAATCATAACTGCACTGAACCAGTTCCTTCACAGCTGAAAGTCTTCATCAAGTTCCTCAGTCACAGAGTTATCCATTCTTGACGAAGAGAATGCCAGACCAGTTCCCTGACTATGGAATTTATCACAAGGGACACTGTGGTGGTTCGGCTTACCATAAGGGTATTTTGTGAGAAACAAGTCACCACAGTTGAAAACACTCACTCACTTATATATTCATGTCAATGAGAAATCTAGCAGGTGTTCACACACAGGACATATGCAAAGGCCGGTGGTTTCACATACTTCCTTCATGGGGCGAATGGCAACAAAATCCGGAAGTAGTGGGGCATAAAAATATTGCTGTTCAACTATGCATGTACTATGTCAAATTTATCAATGAAGTAATAGCACACACACAAATTCACTGCTCAGGAACTTCAAAAAAAATCACTCTCGTAAATGACAGCATGCATGTTAAAGACTCTACCCTTAGTCAATCATTGAGAGAGGATTCGAAGTACCTCACTGAGGACTCATTAAACCGAGCTCCATTCTCAGTTTTTCAAATGCATCCTTGTGTAACGCTTTTGTGAAAATATCAGCTACCTGATCTTCACTTCTGTAGAAACTGACAGTGACTAGTTCTTTTTCAACACAGTCTCTAAGAAAATGATGTTTTATTTCTATATGTTTAGACTTACCATGTTGAACAGGATTTTTAGCAATACTGATCGCACTAGTGTTATCACAGAAAATCGGAACTTGATCAAAATGTAAATCGAAATCACTTAGCTGATTCCGAAGCCAAAGTATCTGAGCACAGCACGCTGCTGCTGCGATGTACTCCGCTTCTGCAGTTGATAACGCCACTGAGTTCTGCTTCTTTGATCCCCAGGAGACTAAACAGGACCCAAGGAATTGAGCCATTCCAGACGTGGACTTTCTGTCCGTCCTATCTCCTGAGAAGTCTGCGTCCGTGAAGCCTTCCAGTCTGAGGGACTTCACCCTTGGATACCACAGGACCAACTTTTCAGTACCCTTCAGGTATCTGAGTATGCGCTTCACTGCCTTGACGTGCGACTCTCTTGGTTCAGCCTGGAACCTGGCACACTGACAAACACTAAACATTATGTCAGGTCTAGAAGCAGTCAAGTATAGTAAAGAACCTATCATGCCACGATATTTTGTAGCATCTGTCCTTGGAGAGCCATCATCCTTTGTCAGGGACTCGTTTGGAGAACTGGGAGTGTTCACATGTTTTGAATCTCCAAGTCCGTACTTCCTCACAACTTCACTCAGGTACTTCTGTTGTGAGATCTCAGTACCGTTCTCCAGCTGTCTAACTTGAATACCAAGAAAGAACGTCAGTTCCCCGACCATGCTCATCTCAAACTCACTCTCCATGAGTTTGGTGAAGGACTTCACAAGCTCGTCGCTTGTGGATCCGAAGATGATGTCGTCGACATACACCTGTACAATAAGCAAATGCTTATTAGTTCTTAACAAAAATAGAGTCTTATCTACCTTACCTCGCTCATATCCGTGAGCTAGTAGATACTCCGAGAGGCGCTCATACCACGCCCTAGGCGCCTGTTTCAGTCCATACAGGGCCTTGTCAAGAACGTACACATGATCCGGATGCTCAGGAACTTCAAATCCCGGCGTCTGTTCCACGAATATTTCTTCCTTAAGAAATCCATTCAGGAACACTGTCTTGACATCCATCTGATGAAGCTTGATTCCAAGTTGTACCGAGTACGCTATCAGCAACCTGATGGCCTCCAACCTTGCCACTGGCGCAAAGGTTTCTTCATAGTCGATGCCCTCCTGTTGACTGTAGCCTTTCACAACCAACCTGGCTTTGTTCCTGACAACTTCTCCATCGGAGTTCTTTTTGTTTCTGAGGATCCAGCGAGTGCCAATCACTTTCCGTTTCTCTGGCCTTGGAACAAGACTCCAAACTTTGTTCCTCTCAAACTGATGCAACTCGTCTTGCATAGCCTGAATCCAATCTGGGTCTTTTAGAGCCTCTTGAACCGACTTCGGTTCAATCAAGGAAACAAAGGCGTTCATGACAGATTCCCCCTGAACTGCTACATAGCAAACATAATCACGAAGAGTGACACTTGGCTGCCTAATTCGAGTACTTCTCCTCAACTCAGTGACCTCCTGAGTGTCTTGAATATCTTCAGGTTCATCATGAACTTCGACTACTTCAGGAACTTGTTCGTTTCCTTCAGCTTCCTGCGCTGGTTCCGCTGTCTCAGGAACTTGCACATTATCTTGTCCAGGTATTTCCAGATTCTCTGGAACATCAGCTGCTGGATCATTCCTCGGACGAATTAGCTCAAATCCTTCATCATTATCAGCAACCTGAACATCAGGAACATGTCCAGAATCCTTTCCCATGGATTCCCCGTCGAAGATGACATGTACGCTTTCCTCAATCAGTTTGGTCCTCTTATTGAATACTTTGTAGGCCTTACTATGCAGGGCATATCCTATGAAAATTCCTTCATCACTTCTTGGATCAAACTTCCCTAGCTGATTTTTCCCGTTATTGTGGACGTAGCACTTACTGCCAAAAACTCGAAGATGCGAGATGTTAGGTGTCCGACCATTCAGCAACTCGTACGGAGTCTTATTGAGAGTAGGCCTCAGATAACAACGGTTGAGAACGTAGCAGGCTGAATTCATTGCCTCTGCCCAGAAGCTTCTTTCCAATCTGCTTTCTATCAGCATCGTTCGGCTCATGTCCTCCAGCGTCCGATTCTTCCTCTCAACTACCCCATTTTGCTGTGGAGTCCTCGGCGCTGAGAAATTGTGATCAATTCCTTGATCACTGCAGAACTCTGTAAACTGTCCATTTTCAAACTCAGTACCATGATCCGATCTGATACTCTTCACCTTGAGACTGAATTTTCTTTCAGCGAGTTTCACCCACGTCTTGAAGCAGTCAAAGACTTCATCCTTTGACCTGATGAAGATCACCCACGTATATCTAGAATAATCATCAACTAACACGTACACATATCGATTACCTTGTCGTGACTGAACTCTCATCGGTCCACATAAATCCATGTGTACTAAGTCAAATGTTCTTGACGTACTGATTGCATTCTTTGAGTGGAAGGATCCTCTAGACTGCTTTCCTTGCGTGCAAGCACTGCAGACCTGATCAGGCACCTCACTGATCTTTGGTAACCCAATTACTAAGTTCTGATTCTGCAACCTCTTCAACAATCTGAAGTTTACGTGTCCCAACCGACGATGCCACATCTCGGTTTCATCAGCTCTGGACGACAGACACAAGTATTCTTCCGGATCAAATGACGAATCCACAAAATAAACTCTGTCAGCACATCTCCCACGTAGAAGAACCTGACCTGTGGAGACACACTCAATAGAGCAATCATCAGCTGTAAAAACCACCTTGTTTTTACCTCCACGGCATAACTGTGAAACACTTAACAGATTAAACTTCAACCCATGAACAAAACTGACATTATCAACACTTACCTTGTTGGATAACTGTACCTTACCTGATCCGATGACCTGACACTTACTCTCATTTCCGAAAGTAATGGAGCCACCAGAATGATGTCGTAGAGAGGAGAACTGGTTCATTTTCCCGGTCATATGACCTGAGCATGCACTATCAATAAGCCATGAACTTGTTCCTCTCTCGACCTGCACATAAACACTCAGGTTTTAGGAACCCAAACAAGCTTAGCCTTTTTGGGTTGAGACGAAGTGTTAATATTAGAAACATGAATTTTTGAAACTGCCAGTGAGTGAGATACATCCTTAACCACTCTGGAACTTGACGAGTCATTCCCAGCTCCAGGTTTCCTTCTGCTCTTGACTCCTGAGGGAATTCCAGACTCGGAGCTTGACTTCCCTGAAGACTTCTTGGAAGTATTTTTCCATCCTTTACAGTTTCTCTGACTGTGTCCCTCCTTCCCACAGTAGAAGCAGACCTTTTGCTTCCTGAAGTCTATGTCCTTTGACTCAGAGACCTTCTTTTTCTGTTTCCCGAAGTCAATTGGAATAGGACTTTTCTTCTGATTGAGTTTCTCCCAGATGTGAAACCCCTTTCCATAGGTTTTGCTATCATCTAAATCAACCTTCAGTTTGGGAGTAGGACTCTGTTGAATCTGTCTGTGCACAGGTTTAGCAATGGTCACTTCCCCATATCCGAGACCTGACTTGGTCTTCGACTTCTGCTTCTCCTTTCCTTTCGGAGAGTCATAGAACTGATCATCTGAGCCAACAACCCTTTTACCTTCTGCCTTCTCTAGTCTCCTGACTTTTAAGGACAGTTGATGGTTTTCCTCAAACATCGACTTCATCTGTTTGTCTTGATCAGCCACAATTCCATTCAGTTCCTCAGCCTTGAGAACCAGTTTCTTGATCATTGCAATGCACTGAGATCGAGAATAGTAACCTGAATGTGAATCACTAGGACTGCAATCTGTTGATGATTCATTGGAGTACGTCTTCTTAGATGAAGAGGTGGACGACAACGTCTCTGATTCTGATGTACTTCCTTTAGCCATCAGACACACATTTCTTCTCAGATCACCCATGTTGTTGTCTTCGTCCGAGTCTCCCCAGGCAAACATGGCTTTCTTACCTTTGTCATCCTTCTTCTGATTCTGCTCAGCCCGAGCCTCATCATTTTTCAGTTTATAGCAATCCTTCCTGTAATGACCTTTCTTTTTGCAGTAAAAACATTCCACGTCCTTCTGGTTGTTTTTGTTGCTGGACTTCCGGTCTGAGTTCTTGTCATCAGTAACTCTGTGAGCCTTCGACATTACTTCACGTTCCTCAGTCCGTGAAGATTCCTTTCCTTTGTTTCTGCCGAAGTCTTTTCCTTTGAACTTCCGGTATCTGGAATTTTCTCCAACCAATGCAACTTGTCGAGCAGCCTTCTGAGGTTCTCGACTCTCCATTTTAACATCATCAATGGTTTTGTTACTGACCAGTGCAGCAACAAGTTCTTCCAATGAGCTCTCCTTGGTGCTCGGCAAAGCAGCCAATGTCCTTGAGATGTCGTCCCATTCTGGACTCAACCCCTGCATGAACCTGTGGGTAATCTCCCAGTTCTTGTACCTTCTCCCAAGGTTGTTGAGTGTCCCCAGACAGTCTTGGAATCTGGAGTGGTACTCGTGCAGTGGCTCGTTCTTCACTTGCCTTAGTTTATTGAATTCTGTTTGAACCGCCAAGATTCTGTTCCTCTTCACGTCCTTCGATCCTTCATATATCTTCTTTAGAGAGTCCCAGATGTCGCTTGGATCCTTGTACTGAATGACCTTCTTCAGATCTCCAGGTTCCAGAGCGTTGTGAAGAACCCGCAATGCCCTTGCATTCTTCTCGAGTTTCTTGTAGTCCTCCGTGGTGTACATGACTCTTGGCTTGAGTTCTGTTGCACTTCCTTCCATGTAGACATACTGTTGACCCTGTTCAATAATCTGCCAGACCTCCCCGTCATACGCCATGATGTGGGCTTCAAATCTGGTCGCCCATGTCTCATACTCCCCCGGCTTGAGCTTTGGAGGATTTGAGATTAAATCTCCTGACATTCCTGCAATTCTAACCAAAAATCTAGAACCTTGCGGCTCGGATACCAAATGTTAGGATCGTGGTTAGATAGTCAAAGACTTAAGTTCGAATAGTCAGAGACTTAACTAAGTTCGGGACAGTTAGGAACCTAACTTAGTATGCAGGTAATTACTCTAATTAAGTACGCAGCGGAATAAACTTAAATAGCTTTTATTACTATTTAAACTGTACACTCAATGGGTACAAAACTTTTGCCTATTCAGTATAAATCACCTAGACTTATACAAGCAGATCTGACTACTTCCCTGACTGTCTCGTCGACGTCCCGTAGTCTTGGCACTTCCTCAGCTTTCCACCAATGATCAAGAACTCCTCGATCAACTCGAATATCACCTCGCACAGCTCGCTGGATATTCTCTCTGGGTACACCCACACTGGAAAGCTCACTCAAATGATTCTAGGAATGCGCGCACGCCTGAATGGTGGTTTCCGACTACTTATAGGCTTTTGCGGTAACCGTCAGGAACTGCCACAGATCACGGCTTCCAACCGTCAGCCCATGATCTGTTATGGAGGTGTGCCATCTCTCCATCACGTAGTTGACTCATGTCCTCAACTGCTCCATTGACACGATCTCAACTGCTCCGTTGACTGTTGACCGTTACTCAGGTTCTCGGGTACTCAGGTACTTAGGTTCTCGATTACTCAGATACTTCCACAGGTACTTGAATCCAGCATCACGTTCCTGAATGCTCCAGTAAGTTCCTGACTTACATAAACTCAAGTAAACCATTAAACCGGTTTGCCAATCATCAAAACTATGTGAGGCCAATGCCTCAACATTTATGTCCTCGTAAACAATAATGATTATTTTCTAATACTAATGAAAAAAATTTGTGGGTTACTCATTTTGCTTGCTAGTCTTTCCACTATCCCATGTACGCATATATGTTTGAATGTGCATGTAACACATGTCCAAAAAAATAAAGTTAAAGTTGGTGATTTTGATTTTGCATTAAATGCATCTTGGAAAATACACATGAGACACGTGTCACAACCACAATATCTTGATGATGCATTTTAGAAGGTAAAAATTGGGGTCTAAAGTTCTCAAAATTTAAAAGAGTTCTCATTTGAACGCTCCTCTCATTTTATATCAGTATCAATAAGAATTCAACATTCTTTCTCTCTACCGTTCTCTCTCTATATAGGTTTTTGTTTTCCATTTGAATCCTCTACACATTCACAATGTAGTGTAATGACGAGTGCCAGCTATCTGAAGCTCCCTCCCAACTCAACTATCTGCAGCTGCTAAATGCAATACAGGGCAGGGGCGTAGGGCTATTTCGATTTGTCTTTGAGTCAGTAGGTAGGTCGATGCCCTTACATTTGGCTATGATATATATAAAAGGAAGGATTTAAATGGAGCTCAGTCTGGTCTGGTCTTTGACGTGCTTGCATATATACGGAGTAAAAAAGATTCAGCACATCTCCTGCATATGCTATTCTCCTATCCTTACTATAATTGCGTCGAGATTATTATATGCTTTCGAACCTACAAACATTCAGTACTTTTACCGGGATAGCTTAATGAGTGATCTGTTAGATTATTTTGTATAATCTAATATATTGGATCATAATATAGTTAAGAAATTAAGATGTGTATGCTATCATGGATTATAAGTCAATAATAATGTGATTTATTATATGTTTGACTTTAGAGTATATAAATTAAAGTGATCATGGAATATTCAAATTTATGTGTAGATGTATATTCAATAATTACGCTTCTTTTGAGGGGAAGTATTCGTAAATATTGATATTATAGAGGTTATGTACAACTCTATAAATTGACAGTGGTCTTATTATTGGCAAAAAGACGTGCGTCAAAGGCTGGAAGTACCACTGCAAAACTGTCAAAGGCCAGTGAAGCTTCAGAGTTCATCCATGTAATCAGGTCAGATCAATTCACTGTGTTTATTGACACGAATATAGGTATTACGATCCTGGGTATATGAAATTATTCTAACAATTGGTATCAGTCGCACCCATTTTTTTGTGTTAATTGACAACTACTGAGGGAAGATTTTGACAAACTAATTCTGGAAATTATGAATTACTGTTCATCATCTTCCTGTTTTTTTAACTGTCTTTGCACTGAAATACTTCGGCATATCTCGGCTAACAAACCGCTGTGAACTGAAAGGAATTTCCGGCAAGACGTGGCTCGCGTGAAATCTCGGATGTCCTCTGGTGCATCCTCACCGGTGACCGCCCCTCCAGCAACCGCTTAGCCAAAAATTGGATTCGCAACTTGTCGTCTCCCATAGATTTGTCTGCTTATTTAGTGTTGGCATCGTTTTGATGGCCGGAAGAAAAGGACAGACTTGTCGATGAAGTCGCGATGCGAAAAGTCAGACTGGGATTGTTGCGTTCACTACGTTTAATGCGTTAAATGGCGTTGATGCGTTACTGGGGCTGCAGATAGGGCTGCAAACGAGTCGAGTCGAGTATTAGGTTGCTCAAGTTTGGTTCGTTTAAAATTTGACGAGTTGGAGTTCGAGCCGAGTATTATAGAGTTTTGAAAACATGTGTTCGAGCTCGGCTCGTTTAATTTTCACGAGTTTCTAGCCGAGTTCGAGTTTTATACGAGTATTTAAAATAACTTAAATCAATGTGCTTATTTAATATTAAAGAGCTTTAATCGAGTATTTCACGAGTTGGAACGAGCTTTAGTTGAGCTTTTAACGATTTTTAACGAGCTTTAGTCGAACTTTTCAAGAGTCGAAACGAGCTTTCACTGAAAAAGTATTTTAAAGTGTGAAAAATTACTTTAATCGAGCTCATTAACGAGTTTCAAACAATATAAATGAGTTTTAATCGAGTATATAAACGAGTTTTAATCGAGTATGTTAACGAGCACATAAACGAGCTGTTCGCGAACATAAACGAGTCGAGCACCCTCTTGCTCGTACTTGGCTCGTTTATTTAACGAGCTTCAAATTTGTGTTTGAGCTTGACTCATTTAAGATCGAATCGAATTTTGACCGATTTTTGACCAAGTTCGATCATGAATATCTCGCGATCGTATCGTCTCGTTTGCATCCCTAGCTGCAGAGTTAATGGCGTTTAACATGCGGACGTGTGATTTTTTTTTTTCTTTATTTAATTTAGTTGGATTTTGTGAATCAGGCGACAGAGAAGTGAAAACATCAAAACCCTAATTCATTTTTGGCTAGATGGGCATTGATTAATGGGTTATTTTTTTGGTTTTTATTTTTTCCACATATCATAAAACCCTAATTATGGTTTAAATTAAAGAATTGAATCGGTTGCGGTTCAATTGGGATCAAATCAATCTGGTTGATTTGAAATTGATTTGGTTTGGTCTAATACACGAATTTGGTTCAATGTGGTCCAATTGAATCTGATTCAATTCAAGTGATTTGGACTGGTTCAGTTATGCGGTTCAAATCAATTTTTGGTTTCAGTTAAACTTAATCAATTAAATCAGATTTGATTTAATTAAAGGTGGGGTGTATTACTGAAAAATTAAAGGTACATACATATATGACATATGTGTTCAATTTTGCGCCACACTTAGAGTGTATTAATGAAAGCATAATTGTCACAAAAGTGACCTCTTACGTGTAAGTTAATACATGACGGGTGTTGGATAGGAATATGTATGTAATTTACATGGATGATAAATTGGCCCCGAGGAAAATTATTATCTAATGTAATTACGTACATATCTGTGGTAATGACATGTGATGATTGTTAGGATGAACTTGGTGTAAGTAATTAGTACATCAAAAGATGGCTATTTATTTGACACCGTTTATCATCAATGTTTGATTACTAAGACAAGAGTACCACTTACAGTTAATAGTACTATCTCAAGATTTGCTGCTAATGTTGTCCTGGGTATCTTGATATGTCATATTTATTCATATATGCACTATGTGAGCTTGAAATTGACCTATGTTTTGTTCTTTTCAGCTTACATGTCTACTAGCTCAGTTACTGCCAACATCAGCAATGTTCCAATGCTAAATGGAACAAACTTGAAGGACTGGAAAGAGTATTATGATTGTCTTGGGATGCATGGATCTTGACTTGGCATTAAGGGTGCCTAAGCCGGATGCTATCACTGCCACTAGCAGTGAATCTGATATGGCTTATATGGGAACGTGGGAGCGTTCCAACAGGCTGAGTTTGATGATCATTCGTTGCGGCATTTCAGAGGCATTTAGGAGTGCGGTGCCTGATGAGGATACCACTGCTAAGGACTATCCTGCTGCAATAGAGCGGCGCTTTGTCAAGAATGACAAAGCTGAAACAAGTGTGCTTTTGGCAAAGTTGATTGATATGAGGTACTCCGGAAAGGGTAATATCAGGGAGTACATCATAGAGATGTCCAATATTGCTTCGAAGCTTAAGAGCTTGAAGCTTGATTTATCCGAGGATTTATTGGTGCACTTAGTATTGATTTCTCTTCCTGGACAATACAGCCAGTTTAAGATTTCTTACAGAAGGAGAAATGGTCTCTTAACGAGCTTATTTCATTTTGTATCCAAGAAGAAGAGAGGCTGAAGCAAGATAGGACAGAAAGTGCTCACCTGACCCGCACTGCTAAAAATAAGGGCAAAAGGAAGGTTGAGGATAACAAAGCTGCTACTCCTAAGGGTCCAGTCATCAAGAAACAGAAGACTCTGATAAGTTGTTACTTCTGTGAGAAGACTGGACACGTAAAGAAGGACTGCCCTAAGTATGCTGCTTGGCGAGCTAAAAAGGGTAAGTTCCTTACTTTGGTCTGTTCTGAAGTTAATTTATCTTCAGTATCTGGAAATACATGGTGGTTAGATTCTGGTGCCACTACTCACATATGTGTTTCAATGCAGGGTTGCCTGAGCTTTCGAAGCTCAAGTGATGCTGAAAGACGCGTCTATGTCGGTTATGGTCAGTCCGTGGAAGTGGAAGCAATAGGGCACTTTAGATTACTTTTAGTTTCCTGTCATTTTCTGGATTTGATGGATACTTTCATTGTACCGTCTTTTAGACGAAACTTAATTTCTATTTTGGACAAATCAGTTTATTCTTGTTCCTTCGAAAATGAGAAATTTACTTTATCCACAAATTCAAGTATTATTGGGACCGATTTACTTAATGTGTATGATAATTTATATATGTTGGAAACTGTTCCATCATATAGTGAATCTCTACATGTTGAATCACGTGGTACTAAGCATAAGTTAAGTAAAACAAATTTGGCATCATTATGGCACAAACACTTATGTCACATATCCATGCCTAGAATTGAATGTCTAGTGTCAGTTGGAATTTTAGAGTCACTCGATTTTTCGGACTACGAAACTTGTAACCAGTGCATTAAAGGAAAACAGACCAAAACAAAGAAATCAGGTGCCACGAGAAGTATGGAATTCTTAGAACTAATTCATACAGATATTTGTGGATAGATGATTATTCCCTACAGCTTCTTAGAATGGTCAACAATAATTCATTACGTTCATAGATGATTATTCTCGTTATGGATACATATTTCTCATACATGAGAAATCTCAGTCTTTGGATGTGTTCAAATCATTTAAAACTGAAGTTGAGCTACAACTCAATCGAAGAATGAAGGTTGTTAGATCTGATCGTGGTGGTGAATACTATGGTAGATATGACGGGTCAGGTGAACAACGTCCAGGACCATTTGCTAGATACCTTGAGGAATGTGGAATCGTCCCTCAGTACACCATGCCAGGGTCGCCTAGCATGAATGGTAAGGAGTATGATTAGTCACTCGAACTTACCTGAAAGACTCTGGGGAGAAGCATTAAATACAGTAGCTTATATCTTTAATAGAGTACCAACGAAAGCAGCTACTAAAACACCTTTTGAACTTTGAACTGGTCGAAAGCCCATTTTTAGGCATTTACATGTTTAGGGATGTCCTGCTGAGGCAAGGCCTTATAGGCCTAATGAACAAAAATTGGACTCCAAAACGGTAAGCAGTTACTTTATTGGCTACTCAGAGTGATCAAGGGGTTTTAATTTTTATGATCCCACTACCAAATCTGTTTTCGAGACGGAACTGCAACATTTTTGTGGATGTTGAGTTTGGGGGAGAAATCAAGTAAGAAATATTGTTTTTCAAGAAGATGAGGAATCTACTGTTGCTTTTGATTATGTACAAGTACCTACACCTATCATTCATCAAGAAGCACGCTTTGATTCTCATTCAACAAACAATATTACTCAACCTCAAACTGAGAATCAGAAAATTGCTCCTGAAGTACAAACTCAACAACCTGCGGAAAATGTGCCACTAAGGAGATCCACTAGAGAGAGGAGAAATGCGATTCCAGATGATTATGTCGTATATTTCCAAGAACATGAAGTAGAAAGTGGTGTGATGGAAGATGATCCAATCAACTTTCAACATGCCATGAGAACTTCTAACTCTCATAAATGGATTGAAGCCATGAATGAGAAGTTTAAATCCATGCAAGACAACAAAGTTTGGGAACTTGTCCCTTTACCACAAGGTGTGAAACCCTATGGTTCTAAATGGATATTGAGAACCAAAAGGGACGCAAAAGGTAATGTGGAGAGGTATAAGGCACGTCTTGTAGCTAAGTGATTTAATTAAAAGGAAGCAATTGATTTCAAAGAAACCTTTTCTCCGGTTTCTACGAAAGATTCTTTCAGGATAATCATGGCGCTCACGGCACATTTTGATCTTGAGTTACATCAAATGGACGTAAAGATGGCATTTCTCAATGGAGACATTGATGAAGTGATCTATATGGTACAACCGGAAAACTTTGAGTGTGGAGACTCGAAGAATATGGTTTGTAAACTAAGGAAATCTATTTATGGACTCAAGCAAGCTTCTCGTCAGTGGTACTTTAAATTTTATCAAGTAATAATTTCGTATGGCTTTGAGGCAAACTTGATGGATGAATGTGTGTACCACAAATTTTGTGGGAGTAAATTTATTTTCCTGGTCTTATATGTCGATGACATATTACTTGCCACAAATGATGTGATGTTGCTTCATGACACCAAGAAATTTCTATCAAACAATTTTGAGATGAAAATTTTGGTGAAGCGTCTTTTGTATTAGGAGTCCAGATATACCGAGATCGTTCTAATATTATTTTGGGATTGTCACTTCTAAGGACATTTATTGAAAACATCCTTCAGAGGTATGGCCTGCAGAATTGCAAGCCAGGTGATACACCAGTCGCTAAAGGAAACAATTCAGTCTCAATTAATACCTTGAAAATACTCTGGAAATTCAGGAATATAGAAAAATCTCTTACGCTTCAGCTATATAGAGATTTTTTATGTATATTAAGGTATGTACGAATTTGGTTCTTGCGTACATTGTTGGTATGTCTGGCAGACATATAAGCAACCCATGGGTGGATCATTGGGTAGCCGTCAAGAAAGGTTTTGGGTTCTTAAAAGGAACATGTGATTACATGCATGCTCACACAAAGGAAATCGGATAAGTTGGAGATCGTTGGGTATTCTGATTCCGATTTCACATGATGTCAATAAGGTAAAAGATCCACGTTTAGTTATGAGACATCTAATTAGGGAATATGACTGTGAAATATTGTCACAAGACTGCACTTTATGGAAGGTATTGAAAGACCATTTAGGATATTGTGACAATAAATCTACAGTATGCTCCAATAAAGTACAGAGTGGTCAGATTTTCATAGAGCACTTTGGGACAAAACTCCATGATTATCACCAAAGGTCTTTCATGAGCATGGTTGCTCACATGTGTTTAATCAAATTTTGAGGATATCCAAATTTTAGTGGGAATTTGTGTCATGATCATGTCTTGCTCTATGTTGTATATGGATCCTATACATTTAAGTTCTGCAGAAATAAAGTATACACTGCACTCTGTTGTATTTTGGTTTGAGGATTGATCTCCATAAAGTAAAGGTGACCAGTTGGAAATAGACATGTGTAGATCACAGTTCATATAATTTCCATGCTACACATCCATGATTGATCTGTGTCATTTGATTGTACTAATATACGTGACAAGATCAGTCTCGTAACGATTAATGCAACGAATGCTGGCTTGATCCTATGTTAGTATAATTGATGGACGAGATTGTTTGGAATATACTCTATATGATAGCACATTTAATATCGCTAAGGTTACACATCTAGTAGGATTTACATTCATGATCCAGTGGGAGATTGTTAGATTATTTTGTATAATCTAATATATTGGATCATAATATAAATAGTTAAGATGTGTATGCTATCATGGATTATAAGTCAATAATAATGTGATCTATTATATGTTTGACTTTAGAGTATATAAATTAAAGTGATCATGGAATATTCAAATTTATGTGTAGATGTATATTCAATAATTACGCTTCTTTTGAGGGGAAGGATTCGTAAATATTGAAATTATAGAGGTTATGTACAACTCTACAAATTGGCAGTGGTCCCCAGTCTTGCGCATCGCTCTCAGCTTTATTTCTCTCTCAAATTATTGCTGGCAAAAGAATGTGCGTCAAAGGCTGGAAGTACCACTGCAAAGCTGTCAAAGGCCAGTGAAGCTTCAGAGTTCATCCATGGAATCAGGTCAGATCAATTCACTGTGTTTATTGACACGAATATGGGTATTACGATCCTGGGTATATGGAATTCTTCTAACATGATTAGTTTCCATCTATATGTAAATGCATTGAATAAGAGAATCACTCCCTAAATGTCGATTTATAAATTAATTAATATCTCTAAATAAATAAAACTTTTTGATCCGAATCTTATTAATATATAGAGATTTTATTGTATTTAATACAACATATTTGACCAACAGGGTGATGACCTATTGGTTAAGGAGTCACATATGATTTCTTACATCCCGGATTGTACTGTTCCTAGTTGTTATACTCCATTATATAAAAAAATACAACATATTTGTGAAAGTTTCTAAACAATTAACCTTAAAATTATCAAGCAATTCCCCACTTGTGTTTTAGCTCATTTTTTAGCTCAGAAAGCTCAGCCTCCTCTAAAGTCACCGTCACAATCCGACCGTCGCCACCATCCTCTTCATCAGGAACCACCAACACGAGCCCCTCTTCCCCAACTCCATCCACAGAACACAATGCCAAAACCGGCTTCTGCCCCTTCAGCTCCATCTTATGCATTCCCATTTCCCCCAAATCCACCAAAGTCAAATTCGCTCCGTAGATCACAAAATCCGAGTTCCAATTTTCATCCATCGCGGACATTTCTGCTACCATTTTCTCGTCAACGTTTGCATTGGAGATCAGCTTCATCAAATCAGCTACTTCGGCTCCCGCTACGGAGAAATTGGTTTCCACGGTGCGGATGACTTGCGAGTTGGACAAAGGTTGATCCTCCTTGAACTCCGGATTCCTCCGACAGACCGTTACGCAACTCTGCTCACCAATCGCTCTTATACTAGCTACCGATTTCCACACGATAGCGGAGAGAATCTCAAATGGAGGGAACTCAACTCCAAAGTCACACGCGTTTGACCGCATTTGACTGAACTGTTTCGCGCCAACCCGAAAGTTGTGGGTTTTCATATTCGTATGACCCGGGTTTACGACCCAGTGGTCACCTACCGGGTTGACCCGTTTAGCGAAAGGGAGCTGTTTGGTCAGAGGAGGAAGTAAGTGGGTCTTGTCGTGAATTGGGCCTGTTATAGAAACTGAGGCTATTGGACCGGATGAAAGTAGCCAGGCCCATGTGTTGATGAAAGCTGAAGCTGAGAAGGCGTCGCCTAGTAAGTGAGCCCACCTTAGCCCAATCGAAAATCCTCCACATTTGAACCAAGTGAACTGCATTTTGTTGGACAAAAACAAAAATGATATAAATGTAAACGTAAAAATTACAAATTGACAAATTATGAGATACTTTCTACGAACTATATCATAGTTTAGAAAAATGATTTTTAATTCGTTTTAGATAAAATAATGGCATAGTTCATATGAAATGTACCTGAATAGCGACAAGTGGGGAAAAGCCAAGATCAGGACCTAACTCCATCTTATAAACCAAACCATCAAAAACAGACTGATCACTCATCCGAACCACCTCCTCTACCGTCCGACTAGACCGTGCTTCCGCAATTCTCACCCCACAGTCATTACACCTCACATAAGGCCGCCCATCCTCACCGCGCCTCATCCTGCCAGCGACATGGCTGTATTCAGCGAGCAATGAGAACATGTGCAGCTTCAGTTCGCTTATATCGAACCTGCAGGCATCATCGTTTTTGTGAGTAGTGGGCTCAAAGAAATACAAGCAGTTGAGATAGTGAAGCTTCATGGCCAAGTCAATGTTTTGTAGCTCATGGATGGTGTTCTCGTCGGTTACGCGACCGGGCACCACCGTGGAGAGGAGAAGGCCGGAGACCCTATCGAGTAGTTTTCCCATTGCTGAGGATTGGGTGGGTGAGAGAAATTGTAAGAAGGGGGTGCTGAAGGTATGTGATAAATGTTCTGTAGCCTCAAGTCCCCTATTTATGAAAAAAGAAAAACATAGGAATGGGAAATATAATGACTTTCATGCAAAAATTCTCAGTGGTTGCTGGTTGATATAGTTGGGACTCATCAATGCAATGCTATAATTCCTGGGATTCTAATGAATATACGTACTTTTTTAGTCTTAAGAGTTTTAATTACCAAAAAATACGAACATAAAAAATAAATACCCAGAAATATGTCGACCAACTGTCCTTAAATATGAGAGGTATCATTCACCACCTCGACAGGTCGATCACATCCTAGTGACAAAATTTTACCTATTTGATCTCACCCACAAATGAATTACGTGTGTCCTGTTTTTCAAATGATGTCGCCCATCCAAAAAATTACCCATCAATGTGGGGATGGGATTCCTTAATACATACCCCAAACATTAGTTGAAAATAAGGGGTCGGCAAAGGACCGGGCCTGGCCGGGCTGGGTAAGCGCTAACCCTTGGTACGTTAGGGTCGGATCGGGTTGGACCCTGATGAAATTTATCGGCCCTAAAGCCTGTATCGACGCTTCATTTCTCAGGGCTTTTCGGACTAGGGATCATTTCGGTCCAAAATGGATGACTAAATAATCAACAAATTTTGTTACGAATATGAAGATTTGTTATCAAAGAATCAACAACATTTGACATAACAATTTATTATTCCACATCAATTGCACTATTCTTAGTGTCGTTGAACCGTGAAGATAGTCATGCTAGAGTTATAAGTTTTTATGAATTTTTTAGTTTTATTTATAACTTTTTAAAATTAAATGCACAAGGTTGGATGTGTGGGATATGATGAATGTGAAAAAATATAGTCTTTTATGTCAAAAATATACTTAAATCAATGCATATGTAAGTTTACATCGGACTCGTATTTCGGACCGGACCTAATAATCGAAACTCTAACCAGATCCTAAATCCTTCAGGTCGGGCCATAAGGGCATATGCACCCATCACTGAAGAAATGTTAGGAGAAAACTTCCTCACCTAGCATTTCCTCTAAACGAAGCACATAATCAATGAGGATGTTCTCTTACACATATCCTCAAGGAGCATTTGTGAAAAAATATCCTCATTGATTTTGTGCTTTGTTTGGAGAAAATGCTAGGAGAGGAAGTCCTCTCTTAATATTTTCATTTTCATGAGTGCAGATGCCCTAATAGGACTTACATAGAACTATAGCCGAATTAGCATTAGAACCGAATTAAAACCGCCCTAAAGCTTATTTTGGCTCATGCCAAATGCCGAGGCCTAGTTGAAAAGAAGTGTGTCATGTTTTTATAATGATTTGTCATTGTGAGTGATTTATGATAGATCACTTTTTACAGGTCTGCTGACTTATATGTCGGAGTAAGATCCAAAAAGAAAAGTTTCAGTGCGAATTTTAATCATCCAAACGAACCTTAGTAGGTCTGGGTTGAGACCAATCATACCATGAGCAATTACTTCAATTTCTAATTACTGCATTTTTCGTCTTTTATGATATTCTGTTAATGAAAAAGGATTCGGTGCAACCAGCATATTTTTGTAAAAAATACTGTATAAATTAATGATAGTCTTTGATTTGGTCATTTGGACGGATGAGAGTAGATCTCGTCGTATGAATGATTTTTCGACGACGAATTATAAATCAGTTTTGACGACCTATGTCGTACTTTTACTTTTTTTTTGTGACGAATTATAACTAACTTTTGACGAATTTTTAAATTTTGCACCTAAAATATGATTTGCACGTGGTCTTTACTTATGTCTTAATTTCATTAGTTTTAACCTTTCTGCACATAAATAATTGTGAGTTTCGAAAAATAAAAGATTCGGTCTTTTATCGCCATTTCAGTTTAGGAGTCAAATTTTTTGGATTCGTTTCTTTCGAAAAATGTGTTGATTATGAATATGTCCTATTTCATGTACGATACCCTTTTTTTGATATAACATTTACAATACCTTTGAATATATTTATTTAAATTATTTACATCACAATCAGTTATCATACTTTACAAGTAAAAATATGGAATTAGAATTTAACATGACTGGGATTCCTAACAATGACTTATTCAAATTCAACATGAATTAAAACAGCCAATTGAATAGTTTTATATGTTTGAAGATAAAACAGTGAATAGTTTTGAGACAAAATTGCCCAATTTTGAAAAGGACGGTTTTGATATTATTTTTTTAAAACTAATTCGTTTTCGATTGATTGTTTTTGACCTGCTGGTTAAACCAGATATAAATCCGCAGCGAGAGTACCGAATTAGTCGCACCATCCTGCTTGATCCGAAACATGGGATGGAGTTAGGAAAGCCATATCTGAGCAAGCAATACACATGTTGGTTCACACAAACCGGCAGACAAAATGGTTCCTATCGCCCACTGTTTTATGCACAGCCAAATTAATGAAAGTAGACGAATGTTATATCCAAATAAATACCAAACTCAATTAGAACACGGCTTCCAAATTTCTAACCGTAAACCATATATTGATCATTATCATGTGTTATATAACACCAAACCCTAATTTGTTACTCCGCATAAGTCATACAAACAGACAGTCCTGGCTCCTGGAGGTGCAGGTTTATTGGAAGGCCTTTGTCATTATAACTTATAAGCACTGTACCTTTACACCTACATAACAAAACTGGGTAATTCGAGCAGCCCCAAGTTGCGAATGTCATTATCAGAAGATGCACCAATTTTTTTCTTTCTTTCCCGATAAGATCATATGCACCAGTTTGAATGCGATAAAAATTATCAAAGATGTTAATAAATAGGGAAAAGTACAATTTCATTACTTGAACTACCGCCCTGTTTCAAGATAAGTACCGAACTATTGTTTTTTTCAAATTAAGTACTTTGGGGTCAAATTGTAATTTAGAAACTTAAAATAACAAACGTCGTTAAATCTTTTAATGGTTTTACTTTAACCTAACACAGGAAGAAGCGACCAAGCCGACGAAGGAGAAACGCCAAAGGCTGAGATGGAAGACGCGATGACGAGACTTCAAACTGAGAACGTCGAAGAGACGCCCAGCTCATGCGCGATTGCGCAATTATATGAGCATCCAAAATTGCAGCTTGAAAGAAGTGATGCTATTGATAGGGATAAGCCTATGGAGGGAGTTGAAGGTTCAGGTAAGTGTATGATTCAATGGATTTCGTCATCGCGTCTTCCATCTCAGCCTTCGGCGTTTCTCATTCGTCGGCTTGGTCGCTTCTTCCTGTGTTAGGTTAAAGTAAAACCATTAAAAGATTTAACGACGTTTGTTATTTTAAGTTTCTAAATTAAAATTTGACCCCAAAGTACTTAATTTGAAAAAAACAATAGTTCGGTACTTATCTTGAAACAGGGCGGTAGTTCAAGTAATGAAATTGTACTTTTCCCTAATAAATATTCCTTATAACTGCTTTGTGGTGTCATCAACAGAAATGAGATTTCCGGCAGCCAAACAATAAATAGTAATTTGACGAAACGACGTAGTTTTGTGTATTTTAAGTTTAGGAGTGTGCATGACCCGTCCCGTCTTACGGACCCGTCCTCAACCCGATTAAATTAGGACATACATGGACCCGACCCGTACTACGTTTGGACGGGGTCGGGTTAAGGCTCGGGTTACCCATCTCCATAATCATGAGATCAAATCCAATCCGGTGCTATATATAATATAAATAAAAATCCCCAAAGAGGACGATCAACACATTTTACCGGCATGCATATTTTTTTAATTAGAAACTTCAAATCTTTTATTAGTGTGTTGGAAGTATTTTATATGCTTGAAATTTATTTTTGTTTGAATTATATATTTTAGATTTTCTCATACGTACGTGTTTACTAATTTTTTTTATAAATTAAGTTTTAAGGTCGGGTTAGGGTAACCTGACCTATGTTTAGGGTCAGGTTCGGGTTCTACTAAGTGACTCGGTCTATGTTTCGGGTCGGGTTAGGGACAAGAACAACCCGTCTCGCGCACACCTATATTTTAAGTCAAAACTATGTAATTTTGAAAATGACTCATTTATCAATTTAACGGTTATATTAATGAAACGATATAGTTTTGATATTATTTTCATCAAAACTACGTCGATTTTGAATCACTGTTTTTCGCTGAAGTGCGCTAAATATGAATCCATCATCAACATACTTGAGCGCAATATATAACTAACAAAACTCTACAAAAAAATCGTGGGGAATCGATAATCAATCAAGTATGAAAGGAAGGAAATTCTACAAACTGGGCAAATTATAGTAATTGTTTTCCAAATCTAATCCTGTAATTTATTGTCATCTGATGTAACAAAATTTGATAATATTTAAATGGGTGATCAGGAATAACAGTGTTTGGGTGTCCAAGATCTGGGAGGAACTAATGATTGATGGCGACATATAAAGAAAGGGGATGTGGTGGATGAATCAGGCAAAGCCAACTGATTTGAGCATGAAATGAGTACCGTAAATCAAATCTGCAACAGTCTTAGGGCTCAAGTGGTGGCCTGGTGGAAAGGCGCCACATCCGGCACATGAGTGTTCAGGATTCGATAAATCCTTTTAACAAACTAATTCTAACCAATAACCCCAATCAAAAAAAAAAAAATCTGCAACAGTCTTTTTTCATGCATATAACATAAATTCTCAACTGTTAGTACGGGATGGCATTTAGCCACGGGTCTAAATAAGACCTACCCCACCCCGAGGTCGGTACTAGCTGTAGGCACTAAAAGTTTAAGGACCCAATCAAAATTATTTAAAGTATAAATGGGCTGGCCCACAAGGGATATTTGGGTCAAAGCTACAAGCCCGATTCATGAGTTAAACTCAACCCAAAGCACGGGCCCAATCTCAAGCCCACTAGTGAACTCTATAAATAGAGTATTTCACTTCACAATTCTGACTCTGAAATTTGAGAAGAAAGCACATAGAAGAGTGCTCTCAAAAGAAGTGTCAGCCGCCAGCAACCGACAAGTACGTGCCGTCTGCCCAAGCATCCCAACGCCGTCTGCTAGAGCATCCAACCGCGACGCGGACACGTGAGACCAAGTCCCCGCGACCCTCACTCCGCAACGCAGACACGTGAGACCAAGTCCCCGCGACCCTCACTCCGCAACGCAGACACGTGAGACCAAGTCCCCGCGACCCTCACTCCGCAACGCAGACACGTGAGACCAAGTCCCCGCGACCCTCACTCCGCAACGTAGACACGTGAGACCAAGTCCCCGCGACCCTCACTCCGCAACGCAGACACGTGAGACCAAGTCCCCGCGACCCTCACTCCGCAACGCAGACACGTGAGACCAAGTCCCCGCGACCCTCACTCCGCTACGCACGTGAGATCAAGTCATCAAGACCCTCACTACACAAGACACGTTGCGCTACGCCTTCATCCACACACATCAAGCTGAGTAGACCAAAGCAAGCAATACAGTAGAATCAGAGGAGCATTTGAGATTACGAACACAACTTCCGCTCTCAAGCATTAAATCATTTGTAAAACATTATTTTGTATTCAATACGAAATATTGTGACGTTACAAATTTTGGTGAACCCGACGTGAAGGTTGCGTATAATCAGAAGGTTGCGTGTTCGATTCAAAAATTTGTAACGTCACAATATTTCGTATTGAATACAAAATAATGTTTTACAAATTTTGGTGAACCCGACGTGAAAATCTCTACCTCTCATCCCTACGCTAAAGCTAAGATGTCTGCTCAGCCTACCAGTCTACAAACTCCCAAGAAGACTTACGCCGCAACTATAGCTCAACCAACCAGCATCTGCACAAGAGGAATGACTCAGAGGATGGCTGTCAATGCCGTTGCTGCAAGCCTACGAGCTTCTCAAGTGCCAAGGAGGGAACGCACATATACCGTTGCTTCCATCATGGCTGCAGCTACGGCAGTGATTGCCTCCAACTCCGCACGACACAAGGGAAGTGTGAAAGCTGACGAAACACCCTCACCAAAAGCGAAGGTGGCTCTGCCAAAACAAGCCGAGACACCCAAACCATGTGTAGCTTCTGTCATGACCATAGGCACCAAGACCATGGAGGAGCAGATGCAAGAACTAAGAGAGATGCTCGAGCTAGTCCTGAAAGACAACCAGGAGAAAAACAAAAAGCTTGAAGAACTCCAGAAAGAGGTGGCTGGGCTCGGGAAACGAAAGGTTGAAGAAGACAATCTGACGGCAGAAGTTGATGACACTAATAATATGATCCCTGTAGAAACCAACAGGAACAGAGGTGTTGCGTGCAACGAAGACCAACTTCAAGTGCTGATAACCAACGCAGTCAAGAGCCAGCTAAGTGGAGATTCTTCTGGTGGTGCACGCTGTGCCAAACCCTACAGCAAGAGGATAGATGGTCTGCGCATGCCACAGGGATATCAGCCCCCCAAACTCCAACAGTTTGACGGAAAAGGAAGTCTAAAGCAACATGTTGCCCACTTCATAGAAACGTGTAACAACGCAGGAACTGAAGGGGATCTGCTGGTCAAACAATTTGTGCGGTCTCTAAAGGGCATTGCTTTCGATTGGTACACTAACTTGGAGGCAGAGTCTATTGACAGCTGGAGTCAGATGGAGGACGAGTTCTTCAACCGATTCTATAGCACCAGAAGGGTTGTCAGTATGAGTGAACTGATGAATACAAAACAATGGGAAGAGGAACCTGTGGTTGACTATATCAACCGCTGGCGTTCATTGTGCCTTGAATGCAAAGATTGCATCAGCGAGACGTCAGCTATAGAGATGTGCATCGGTGGAATGAACTGGGATTTGCTATACATCCTTAAAGGTATCAAACCTAGGACTTTTCAAGAGTTAGCCACACGCGCACACGACATGGAAATCACCGTGAAAGGACATGGAAGGAATCACGTATCCTCGTCAAAGGCATCATCAACTTACCAGAACCAAATCACTGCAGATGAAATCAAAAACAATAACGAGGAAGACATAACGGAGTATGATATAACAACATCCTACCACGTAAAAGCCGAAGAAGTTCCAAATGAAGTCGAAAAAGTAGAGGCTGATCAAGCTCCGGAGGTACTCGAAGATGGCGGACAATCAACTGTTGATGACTTGAAAGAGGTGAATCTCGGAACCACCGAAAATCCACGTCCAATATACGTTAGCACCCTACTAACCGAAGAAGAAGAACAGTACCTCAAATTATTGGCAGAATACAAAGACATTTTCACTTGGAAATACACAGAAATGTCGGGGCTTAATCCAAAGATAGCTTTGCACCGTCTAGCGATCAAAAGGGGGGTCGGACCAAAGAAGCAGTCCCAACGGCGATTTAGGCCAGAGTTGGTTCCTGAAATTAAGAAAGAAGTTAATAAGCTCATCGACGCAGATTTCATTCATGAAGTTAAATATCCGACGTGGATAGCCAACATTGTTCCAGTGAGGAAGAAGAATGGGCAGCTGCGAGTGTGCGTGGACTTTCGAGATCTCAACGAAGCATGTCCAAAGGATGACTTCCCCATACCAGCTACGGAGCTCATGATAAATGCAACAACTGGACATGAAGCTCTCTCCTTCATGGATTCCACGACTGAGCACAACCAGATACACATGGCGCCTGAAGACCAAGATGCTACAGCATTCCGAACTCTGAAGGGGATCTTCTGCTACAAAGTCATGCCTTTTGGCCTAAAAAATGCGAGAGCCACATATCAGCGTGCGATACAAAAGATTTTCGAGGACATGATGCATAAAACGATAAAATGTTACGTCGATGATGTGGTGGTCAAGTCAAAAGCTAGGAGTGGCCATGTCCAAGATCTTCGTACGGTTTTCGAAAGACTCCGAAAGTGCCAGCTCAAAATGAATCCACTCAAATGTGCGCATGCCGTCACATCGGGCAAATTCCTTGGCTTCGTAGTCACACACAGGGGCATCGAAATAGACCAGACAAAAATCAAAGTTATTCAAGAAATGCCCGAGCCAAAAAGCTTGAAAGATCTACGCGGATTGCAAGCACAACAAAGCTTACAATGCTACCAGGCCAGACTTTCACGTGCATTCAATAAGAAAGTGCATCCCCGCCCCTTTCAAAAAGGAGACTTGGTTCTAGCGGTAAGAAGGTCAATCATCACCTCGCACAAGACGGGAAGCAAGTTTAAAGAGAAGTGGGACGGTCCTTATGTGGTGCAAGAAGCTTACACGAATGGGGCATACAAGATCGTGGATCAAGAAGGATTACGCGTCGGACCAATCAATGGAAAGTTCTTAAAGCGCTACTACTCCTAAAGCTGCAGATCGACACTCCTGGCCCGCAAGAGTATAAACTGTGAACGGCTAAAAAAAAAAAAGATCGACACTCCTGGCCCGCAAGAGTATAAACTGTGAACGGCCAAAACAAAAACAAAAACAAAAAATGAACTACGTTGACTTGATCTTGCAAAGTGTCACGCACGTGACTTTGTAAGTACGTAGGTAGCTTGAGTACAAAAAAAAAGTGTTCAAGTGCAGTCTCAAAAAAAAAGACAAAGTAGTCTGGCAGTTCTAATGCATAACTGCATGGATGGCTTTCTTGCATTGATCCAACTCCCGCTTCACCTGCACCAGGTCGTCAGAGCTCGCTCGAAAAGTTCTCAATTCATCTAACTTCTGTTGAAGTGCACCAACGTTCAACTCGGCCGCAGCAATTACGTCCACTTGTCGGCTTTGCTGGTGTCTTATGCTCTCTGCCTCATCGTGCAAAGCTTGTAATTTGGCTTCAACTCCCTCTATTGCCAGCGCCGCTACTTCTCCATGTCTCTCCAAACTCTTGCTAGTTTGGAGAGCACCCTTGTAAGTCACTTGAGCAGAACATAGACTACCCTCAGCCGAAGAAATCTCACAGGCATGACGGGCGGAGTTCTAAGTCGCTCGAGCAGAACACAGACTGCCCTCAGCCGAAGAAATCTCACAGGCATGACGGGCGGAGTTGCTAACAACACCCTGTTGGACTACAAGGAGTTTGGCAACGCTCTTTACATATGCATCAACGGCCGACTGAAGAATGGAGGTGTCATCGCCAACATTTCGAAGGCTAGCAAGGAAGTGGGTAACACGCGCAGCTACATCGCTGACTTCTGCGTAGGGAGCTTCCGTAAGATTTTGAAGGAGAACCCTCACGAGCTGGCCAGTCATCTTAACAGTTTGGCATGAAGAAGGTGGAGCGGTGACAGCCCCAACGCTTGGTACTTTGTTGCCATGCGGTCGCCCGGAGGAAGATGAAGCATCGGAGACTTGTTGGCTATGTCGTACCGACCGTATAGAGCTCTGTCCTCCATTATCGACAAGTGTCTCATTCGCGGCATCACCAATTGGCACTAGGACGACGACCCTCTGAACCTCTTCAGCGGCAGAACCAGAATCTTCACCCTAAAAAGCAGACCATTCTCCTCTGAGTCCAAGAAGAGCACCATTGCGCCTGCCTTCTTTTGGTAGAGACTTATATCGCAAGGTGAGTTCGTCACAAAATGAAACGACTATGTCGAAGAAATTAAGACAAGTAAGGAATTCCCAGGAGATTGGAGGAGTCACAAGCGGTCTCACTTAAAACCCAATCTCCTTAGACTCGTAAGTCTTGGTGACAGAATCCTCAAAAGCTTTTTTTTCTTGACACAATGAATTCAAAGTGTGAAACTACCCCCGAGGAATAGCAGTCTTGCGCAAAGAAGGATAGCGGGTTGGTCCCTCAACAACAAGCCAGAGCACCGTCAACAACAACGCATCAACGTCAGAGCAGTAAAGTCGGCAACTGTAGATAAAAGAGGGCCTAGTCATGAACAAGGAAAAGAAAATTAGTGAGACAAGATGTAGTCACGTTGCTCAATACAGTCGTAAAAAAAAAAAATTTGACGCCATGGCCTCTACCCTAAAAAAACGTGAAATCCTTAATGCCTACAATAGTTACTTCAGTTGACAATGGCCAACAGAGTTGAACACCAAAATCATGCAAAGTCTGATTCGTTAGTGGCACCAGAATCAAGAACTGTGTCAGGAGAAAGCTAAACAACTCAATTCATATGACATTATTTTGGCAACAACAGCCGCCCATGATGGAGATATTACTGCTTAAAAAAAAAAATTCAAAAGAAAAATCACAAGAAGAAGAAGACAATTGGAGATTGAGCGCGTTGCTTGATCGGATAAGCTTGAAGATTAATTGAAGATTGAACACGTTGCTTCATCCTGTAACATCAATCTACCTGTTATTAGGCGAACAAGTAGACGCCAGAGAAGGAAGACCTTGATAACGATGTTGATGAAGAGGAGTGAGGCTCTCGATTTTGTGAGGCTTGAACTCTTGACTTAAGGTTCTATTTATAGAGAGAATTAGGGCTGCCGATTCCTAAAGATTATGCCCAAAGATTATCAAACAAAGTAGATTTAGGAAAGATTTCCTAATCTCATCTAACCGACTTGGCTTTATCTTTAAGCTAACTTAGTTGGCAAGTCATTCTAGAAGACTCCAAAACCGCCACGCACGGAATTTACTGTTCATCCCCGAAATTACTGTTCATCCCCGAAATTACTGTTCATCCCGGAAATTACTGTTCACGGCCTGAAATTACTGTTCATCCCGGAAATTACTGTTCACGGCCTGAAATTACTGTTCATCCCTGAAATTACTGTTCATCCGAGAATTACTATTCACGGCCTGAAGTTACTATTCATCCCGAAATTACTATTCACGGCCCGAGCAACAACCACCAATGCGTAGGCTTCTTCCAGATGGATCACCCACACCATTTCAACTCGTAAAAAGAAGGGATCAATAGAAGATAGAACTTTTCATTTGAAGCTCGAAAAGATGTCATTCGCCAAGTTGGAAAACGACAAATGACAAACTAAAAAAAAATTACGTGGAAGCTCTTACGACAAGTTCGACATTCACGAAAATCGCAAGTCAACCGTCAAGTTGGAGAACGACATGGTGACTCAAAAAAAATTATGTGGAAGCTCTTACGACAAGTTCGACATTCACAAAAATCTCAAGTCAACCGTCAAGTTGGAGAACAACATGGTGACTCAAAAAAAAATTACGTGGAAGCTCTTACGACAAGTTCGACATCCACAAGACTCTCAAGTCAATCACTCACGATCACGTCGCACTGAGACACCCAAATTGTGTCGCACAACATGATCATGAGGGGGCAATTTGTAGGCACTAAAAGTTTAAGGACCCAATCAAAATTATTTAAAGTATAAATGGGCTGGCCCACAAGGGATATTTGGGTCAAAGCTACAAGCCCGATTCATGAGTTAAACTCAACCCAAAGCACGGGCCCAATCTCAAGCCCACTAGTGAACTCTATAAATAGAGTATTTCACTTCACAATTCTGACTCTGAAATTTGAGAAGAAAGCACATAGAAGAGTGCTCTCAAAAGAAGTGTCAGCCGCCAGCAACCGACAAGTACGTGCCGTCTGCCCAAGCATCCCAACGCCGTCTGCTAGAGCATCCAACCGCGACGCGGACACGTGAGACCAAGTCCCCGCGACCCTCACTCCGCAACGCAGACACGTGAGACCAAGTCCCCGCGACCCTCACTCCGCAACGCAGACACGTGAGACCAAGTCCCCGCGACCCTCACTCCGCAACGCAGACACGTGAGACCAAGTCCCCGCGACCCTCACTCCGCAACGTAGACACGTGAGACCAAGTCCCCGCGACCCTCACTCCGCAACGCAGACACGTGAGACCAAGTCCCCGCGACCCTCACTCCGCAACGCAGACACGTGAGACCAAGTCCCCGCGACCCTCACTCCGCAACGCAGACACGTGAGACCAAGTCCCCGCGACCCTCACTCCGCTACGCACGTGAGATCAAGTCATCAAGACCCTCACTACACAAGACACGTTGCGCTACGCCTTCATCCACACACATCAAGCTGAGTAGACCAAAGCAAGCAATACAGTAGAATCAGAGGAGCATTTGAGATTACGAACACAACTTCCGCTCTCAAGCATTAAATCATTTGTAAAACATTATTTTGTATTCAATACGAAATATTGTGACGTTACACTAGCCCTATACAAGTTATATTAAGGTCCGATTCGAAAGGTTTAGGGTTGGGTTAAGACTTTGTTCAATTCAGTTCGAAATACGAATCCGATTTAAAATCGTATATTTATTGATTTAAGGACGTTTTTGATATTAAAAAATGTATTTTTTCACATCCATTAAATCTCACATGTCCAAACTAGTAGTATTTGCGTATAAAGAGTTATTCGTCGATTAATTAATCATTCATTTAGGCTGAAATTAGCCCGAGCCCCAAAAACCCTATGAAACGAAGGGCCGATAACGATTTTAGGACTGATAAATTTTCTCAGGACCCGAACTTAATGTATAAATGGCTAGGGCTTACCAAAAGCCCTACTCAATACGGGCCGATAGAACTAGGGCTTACCCGGCACGATCCTTTGCCGACCCTGTACGAAACTTTTATTTTGGTGCAATAAGTAGTAACCGAGAAAAAGAGCTAGCAACACTTTGAGGGATAATTTTCCAATTTACTCAAATTCCAAATTTGAGTTCCAATTTTACTCAATCTTCAGATTGGTTTCCCAATTTACACTAGTTTTCTAAGACGCCGTTACCAACGCCGTCTTAGCTGAAAAACGCTCCAAACAACGGCGGCTTAAGCCGCATTGCCTTCTTTCTTAATACTAAGGCCAATCACCAGGTTGATGTGCCTAATGACAGCGGCGTAAAGTCAAAAACTAAAACACTGTTCAGGACAGCAGCTTAGTCCGGTTACTTATCAACGCTTCACACTTTCATTCCAGTCCAGTTTAAAATCGACGGCACGTCCAGAGATATGATCCAATTGTACTCAACAAAATGTGTGTATAAGCCTGAAACAGAGCATCAACAAATATTCGCGAACAAGGACGAGTCGAGGCTGAAACATGGTTGTGATATAGTGCTGGACGTCAGGACGTGTCGGGGCTGAAACAAGGCCGTGATAGTGCTGGACGTGCCGTCGCTTTTAAATTGGACTGGAATGAAAGCGTGAAGCGTTGATAAGTTCATGGACAACGTTTTAATTTTTGAGGCACATCAACATGTTGACTCAACTTAGTATCAAGAAAGAAGGTCACGCAGCTTAAGTCGTCGTTGTCAACGACGTTTTAGAAAATTAGTGTAAATTAGAAAACAAATATCGAGATTGAGTAAAATTAAAAAAAATTCCCCTGTTAACATATTTAAGAATTTAATCGAAAAAAAACATATTTAAGAATGACATATGAAATGAAGCCTGCAGTAACATTTATGATTCACGTGAACACTGCTCCCAACGGAGCTGCTTGCTGCTCCAATGACACTTCTGAGGGAGTGAATCAAACGACGTCGTCGTTCTATGTAGTCGTATTCTAAAAATTTATATCCATACTTATATGTCCAACAATTGGGCCTAAATATCTATAAAAAACAATTGGGCCTAAATAAACTTAAAGCCCAAATGATGAACGATCCAACCTAAATTTATATTGGAATATAATTAGTTGCTCAGCCCAATTCGCCTGTTCTGATATAGTTCTTAGTGGCATTCCAGTAAATATTGCAAACTATATGGGGTGTTTTCAGTAACCCGTCGCAGTCACCTTTCTTCTATGTTCTACGCTGTCTGTCCTTGCTCGTTGGCTCTCTGCAATTTCTCTTCCGCTACGAATTCGAATCTTCTACAAGCGTCCCTCGATTCCTCCCCGCGTGATATCCGTGTTGGTCAGAATTAGGGTTTTCTCGTTCACATTTCTCCATGCCTCGCAAATGCCGCTGCTGAAGTGAGCAGTTGCATAGTCGAGTATGATGTGCGGACAGATGGCGAGAAGCGATGAAAATGAAGTATGCGACGACTTCGAGGCGTTTGAAGAGAACGATGTTGATCTTGAACTTGAACTTGAGTACGAGTTGAACGCTCTTGAAAACGACGACGACGGCGGAGATAGCGCTCCCTCCGATGGAGTTGGAGTAAGAGACGAGGTTTTTATACCGAATAGTGGTGGTTATTCCGGCCAGCTTGTCATCTCTTACGCCGGCCAGGTTTACGTCTTCGACAATGTCGATCATGAAAAGGTTTGATACTTTTTCTGATTTTTTTTACTAATTTGTTATCATATGATTTAGTTTGCAGCGATCAGATCTTTTTCTTTTCATGTTTAATTTTCAGTTATTGTTGTGCAGGCTCAAGATGCTCTGTATTTGTTGGGTATCAGTGGAACATGGTTGGGAGATACGATTGTGGGAAGGAATTGTCACAGACAGGTGTTCATTCTGAATATTGCTTGCATTATATATTATTTTGTGTGTTTTTTTTTTGTAAATTGATATGATATGTTGAATGGAATTGGGGGTTTTCAAGGGAAAGAGTGAGCCTCCTGTTCCTGGTAGGTGCAGTCAGCTGCAGAGGCTCGCATCACTGGAAAGGTTTCGCCAGAAGAGAATGAAGCGCTGTTTTGAAAAGAAAATCAGATATGATGTTCGCCAGGAGGTTGCACTCGGGTATGCTGATTTTTTTTGGACAAGGTGTATGCATTGCTGGCAGCCTGTACTGGACTAATGAGTGTTGGTCATGGCAATGGCATTTTGCTTGCCTTTGTCTCACTGTATGCTTGTGCCCCATACACCTTGTATATACATATACATTGGGCCGACTGTCTTGACCTCGCTATACAGAGATGAGCAGATTGCTTCAAACTATTACAATTTTAATTGGATGATAGAAACATTATTGACAAGGATAAGTTGATATTTGCAGAATGCAGCGTTCGAGAGGTCAGTTTGCTTCGAGGAAAACGGTGGATGATTCAGGACCCAGCAACTGTCTACAAAATAGCATGTAGGTATTGCATTACGATAGCTTTTGAAGCTCAGTTGTTTGGATAGTTTTCAAAATCAGTTAACTTCTCAGAGTTCATCAAAGCATGTGTATTCTCCCGTTTTCATTCAGCTTGACACACCAGGTTATTTTCATTTGTATAGATGTACACACTGTGGCACTGGTTCAAACTGCACCCCAATGATGAGGCGCGGGCCTGCTGGACCAAAGACACTGTGCAATGCTTGTGGAATTTATTGGAAAAACCACGGTCAGCTCCGTTTACTCTATTTTCAGATTCCATATCATGTGTTTCCACGCTATGATCATGATATTTTACAACATTGTGCGTCTTCTGCATATTTAACTAGTGGTAGATGACTTTCCCTAAATTATATTACAAGATGCGTACCCTTAACCCCACCCTCATCAGGCGGTAAAGGACTACATTTAAGATGCATTGACGTGAATGTTAATGTACTTGCACCAAAATGGCTCACATGTTTACTCATGGTCATTGGCATTCCAACCCACTGTAACACCGTTTACAGCCTGTCCTTTACCTTACCAGATGCCATAACCTTGGATGAAATTTAATGGATTTCGTCTAATGTTGCACAGGGATTTGAAAATATGTAGGTTTCTGTGATTCAGTTATCAGTGAACATAATTTGCATTTGGTAATTTGCATTCTGATGAAACTGATTGACAATTAGCAAACAGAGGCTGCTCATCCCATTTTACGAAACAGGAATTACAAATCAAGCTGTAATCTCAATTGGTACTGAAACTCGGTTCAATATCATGCATCTAGTAACCCTTGATGATATTTTGCAGGGTATCTGCGTGATTCTTCCAATCGATCAGATGGCATGCCTATTAACTTGGGAGAAGTATGTAGTCTCATTTTTGTGATTGTATCTTGTCACATTTTCACGTTTCCTCTTCTTACTTCTCCTGAATGAAGGATCAAAACTGAGGCATGAGTTTGAATTCATAATCCAGGAGCAATCATTTTAAAGGATGATAACATGAGCTGTGATGCCTAACAAAGATCTAGTTACCACCGACTTACCGTTAAGCTGGATGTATAAGCTTCACAGGTTGACACACCACTCTATATCTAATATATCCACGGGAAACACATTAGGTTCAATGACCTCATCAGATTGAACTTAAACTTTAATGTCGAGTAATAACTCGAAGGGTAATTATTTAAAGTTTAGTTTTTCGCTAATTGCCTTCAATTTCTGTATATAAGTTGATGTTGAACTTACATTCAATCATTCGTCACTTAATTTGTAATTTAAAAGATATATTCGTTGCAAGATCAAAATAAAAACGGTACTGTTTCTTACACAGGACATGTGTCGCGTTGCGATTGGCTCAACTCTCATGCTCAAACCATAAAAAAGAGCATGAGATGCTCATTTTCATAAAAAACCATGTGATGCTTTTTTTGATGCTCAAAAAAATCATGGTGGGGATGCATGATTTTTTTGATCATCTCCTATGCTCACTTTTGATGCTCAAAAAAACCATGGTGGGGATGCTCTTTTGCAAGGCTTTCTTGTACAAATTCCTCCCCAATGACACACTAGGTTGTCTAGAATCATTTTGAGACAAATCCTAAAGCCTCATTTCAGCAAACAGATGAAAATAGGAAAAATCAAGTACAAAAGTAACAAATTGGGAATTTTCCCCCTTATTATATAATTACAGTACCCAACTTTTAGCATCATAGGTATCGGTCATAGTCTTGGTCGAATGATCAAGAGGTCGACGGTTCAAATCCCTGAATGCACCGGCATGAGTTAGAATAACTTACCCAGTTGAAACAGATTACTAGCAAATTGATATTGAATCAACAGAGCTTCCTTGAGTGAGAGCAATTTTCTTTCCGATGCTGTGATCAAATTGCCATCCCATGTTCAAGGTGGAACCTTAGCAGTGAGAAAAACTCCCCTTTGCAGTGATTGCCATTCCACCAATTGTTTGTTTGGTGGGTGGCTCTACCGGTGACTAACTAAGAAAGAAGCCAATTCCATTGATCGGAAGGTGTCAATTGCATTGCTCGGCATGGCTGGGACTGTGTTGAGGCATTGGCCTCACACGTTTTTGATGATTGACAAACCAATTTAATGATTTGCTTGAGTTTCAGTTAGTCAGGAACTTACTGGAACAGTCGAGGACGTGATACTAGATTCAAGTACCTGTGGAAGTACCTGAGTAACCGAGAACCTGGTCAACGGTCAACGGAGCAGTTGAGGTCGAGTCAACAGAGAAATTGAGGTCGGGTCAACGGAGCAGTTGAGGACATGAGTCAACTACGTGATGGAAAGATGGCACACCTCCACAACAGATCATGGGCTGACGGTTGGAAGCCATGATCTGTGGCAGTTCCTGACGGTTACCGCAAAAGCCTATAAGAAGTCGGAAACTACCATTCAGGCGTGCGCGCATTCCTAGAATCATTTGAGTGAGCTTTCCAGTGTGGGTGTACCCAGAGAGAATATCCAGCGAGCTGTGCGAGGTGATATTCGAGCTGATCGAGGAGTCCTTGATCATTGGAGGAAAGCTGAGGAAGTGCCAAGACTACGGGACGTCGACGAGACAGTCAGGGAAGTAGTCAGATCTGCTTGTATAAGTCTAGGTGATTTATACTGAATAGGCAAAAGTTTTGTACCCATTGAGTGTACAGTTTAAATAGTAATAAAAGCTATTTAAGTCTATTCCGCTGCGTACTCAATTAGAGTAATTACCTGCATACTAAGTTAGGTTCCTAACAGTCCCGAACTTAGTTAAGTCTCAGACTATTCGAACTTAAGTCTTTGACTATCTAACCACGATCCTATCAATTGGTATCAGAGCCGCAAGGTTCTAGATTTTTGGTTAGAATTGCAGGCATGTCAGGAGATTCAATCTCAAATCCTCCAAAGCTTAAGCCGGGCGAGTATGAGACCTGGGCGACCAGATTTGAAGCCCACGTCATGGCGTATGACGGGGAGGTTTGGCAGATCATTGAGCAGGGTCAACAGTATGTCTACATGGAGGGAAGTGCAACAGAACTCAAGCCAAGAGTCATGTACACCACGGAGGACTACAAGAAACTCGAGAAGAATGCAAGGGCATTGCGGGTTCTTCACAACGCTCTGGAACCTGGAGATCTGAAGAAGGTCATTCAGTACAAGGATCCAAGCGACATCTGGGACTCTCTAAAGAAGATATATGAAGGATCGAAGGACGTGAAGAGGAACAGAATCTTGGCGGTTCAAACAGAATTCAATAAACTGAGGCAAGTGAAGAACGAGCCACTGCACGAGTACCACTCCAGATTCCAAGACTGTCTGGGGACACTCAACAACCTTGGGAGAAGGTACAAGAACTGGGAGATTACCCACAGGTTCATGCAGGGGTTGAGTCCAGAATGGGACGACATCTCAAGGACATTGGCTGCTTTGCCGAGCACCAAGGAGAGCTCATTGGAAGAACTTGTTGCTGCACTGGTCAGTAACAAAACCATTGATGATGTTAAAATGGAGAGTCGAGAACCTCAGAAGGCTGCTCGACAAGTTGCATTAGTTGGAGAAAATTCCAGATACCAGAAGTTCAAAGGAAAGGACTTCGGCAGAAACAAAGGAAAGGAATCTTCACGGACTGAGGAACGTGAAGTAATGTCGAAGGCTCACAGAGTTACTGATGACAAGAACTCGGGCCGGAAGTCCAGCAACAAAAACAACCAGAAGGACGTGGAATGTTTTTACTGCAAAAAGAAAGGTCATTACAAGAAGGATTGCTATAAACTGAAAAATGATGAGGCTCGGGCTGAGCAGAATCAGAAAAAGGATGACAAAGGTAAGAAAGCCATGTTTGCCTGGGGAGACTCGGACGAAGACAACAACATGGGTGATCTGAGAAGAAATGTGTGTCTGATGGCTAAAGGAAGTACATCAGAATCAGAGACGTTATCGTCCACCTCTTCATCTAAGAAGACGTACTCCAATGAATCAACTACAAATTGTAGTCCTAGTGATTCACATTCAGGTTACTACTCACGATCTCAGTGCATTGCAATGATCAAGAAACTGGTTCTCAAGGCTGAGGAACTGAATGGAATCGTGGCTGATCAAGACAAACAGATGAAGTCGATGTTTGAGGAAAACCATCAACTGTCCTTAAAAGTCAGGAGACTAGAGAAGGCAGAAGGTAAAAGGGTTGTTGGCTCAGATGATCAGTTCTATGACTCTCCGAAAGGTAAGGAGAAGCAGAAGTCGAAGACCAAGTCAGGTCTCGGATATGGGGAAGTGACCATTGCTAAACCTGTGCACAGACAGATTCAACAGAGTCCTACTCCCAAACTGAAGGTTGATTTAGATGACAGCAAAACCTATGGAAAGGGGTTTCACATCTGGGAGAAACTTAATCGGAAGAAAGGTCCTATTCCAATTGACTTCGGGAAACAGAAAAAGAAAGTCTCTGAGTCAAATGACATAGACTTCAGGAAGCAAAAGGTCTGCTTCTACTGTGGGAAGGAGGGACACAGTCAGAGAAACTGTAAAGGATGGAAAAACACTTTCAAGAAGTCTTCAGGGAAGTCAAGCTCCGAGTCTGGAATTTCCTCAGGAGTCAAGAGCAGAAGGAAACCTGGAGCTGGGAATGACTCGTCAAGTTCCAGAGTGGTTAAGGATGTATCTCACTCACTGGCAGTTTCAAAAATTCATGTTTCTAATATTAATACTTCATCTCAACCCAAAAAGGCTAAGCTTGTTTGGGTTCCTAAAACCTGATTGTTTATGTGTAGGTCGAGAGAGGAACAAGTTCATGGCTTATTGACAGTGCATGCTCAGGTCATATGACCGGGAAGATGAACCAGTTCTCCTCTCTACGACATCATTCTGGTGGCTCCATAACTTTCGGAAATGAAAGTAAGTGTCAGGTCATCGGAACAGGTAAGGTACAGTTATCAAGTAAGGTAAGTGTTGATAATGTCAGTTTTGTTCATGGGTTGAAGTTTAATCTGTTAAGTGTTTCACAGTTGTGTCGTGGAGGTAAAAACAAGGTTGTTTTTACAGCTGATGATTGCTCTATTGAGTGTGTCTCCACAGGTCAGGTTCTTCTACGTGGGAGATGTGCTGACAGAGTTTATTTTGTGGATTCGTCATTTGATCCAGAAGAATACTTGTGTCTGTCATCCAGAGCTGATGAAACCGAGATGTGGCATCGTCGGCTGGGACATGTAAACTTCAGATTGTTGAAAAGGTTGCAGAGTCAGAACTTAGTAATTGGATTACCAAGGATCAGTGAGGTGCCTGATCAGGTCTGCAGTGCTTGCTCGCAAGGAAAGCAATCTAGAGGATCCTTCCACACAAAGAATGCAATCAGTACGTCAAGAACATTTGACTTAGTACACATGGATTTATGTGGACCGATGAGAGTTCAGTCACGTCAAGGTAATCGATATGTGTACGTGTTAGTTGATGATTATTCTAGATATACGTGGGTGATCTTTATCAGGTCAAAGGATGAAGTCTTTGACTGCTTCAAGACGTGGGTGAAACTCGCTGAAAGAAAATTCAGTCTCAAGGTGAAGAGTATCAGATCGGATCATGGTACTGAGTTCGAGAATGGACAATTTACAGAGTTCTGCAGTGATCAAGGAATTGATCACAATTTCTCAGCGCCGAGGACTCCACAGCAAAATGGGGTAGTTGAGAGGAAGAATCGAACTCTGGAGGACATGACCAGAACGATGCTGATAGAAAGCAGATTGGCAAAAAGTTTCTGGGCAGAGGCAATGAATTCAGCCTGCTACGTCCTCAACCGTTGTTATCTGAGGCCTACTCTCAATAAGACTCCGTACGAGTTGCTGAATGGTCGGACACCTAACATCTCGCATCTTCGAGTTTTTGGCAGTAAGTGCTACGTCCACAACAACGGGAAAAATCAGCTAGGGAAGTTTGATCCAAGAAGTGATGAAGGAATTTTCGTAGGATATGCCCTGCATAGTAAGGCCTACAAAGTATTCAATAAGAGGACCAAGCTGATTGAGGAAAGCGTACATGTCATCTTCGATGAGGAATCCATGGGAAAGGATTCTGGACATGTTCCTGATGTCCAGGTTGCTGATAATGATGAAGGATTTGAGCTAATTCGTCCGAGGGATGATCCAACAGCAGATGTTCCAGAGAATCTGGAAATACCTGGACAAGATGTTCCAGAGAATCTGGAAATACCTGAACAAGTCAATGTGCAAGTTCCTGAGATTGCGGAACCAGAGCAGGAAGCTGAAGGAAACGAACAAGTTCATGAAGTTGCTGAGGCTGATGATGAACCTGAGGAAAACCAAGAGACTCAGGAAGTCACTGAGTTAAGGAGAAGTACTCGAGTCAGGCGGCCGAGTAGCGCACTTCGCGATTACGTCTGTTATGCTGCTGTTCAGGGGGAAACCGTCATGAATGCCTTCGTGTCATTGACTGAGCCGAAGACAATCCAAGAAGGACTGAAAGACCCAGACTGGATTCAAGCAATGCAAGATGAGTTGCATCAGTTTGAGAGGAATAAGGTTTGGAGACTTGTTCCTAGGCCAGAAAAACGTAAGGTCATTGGCACCCGCTGGATCCTGAAGAACAAGCTGAATCCCAAGGGAGAAGTGGTCAGGAACAAGGCCAGACTTGTGGTGAAAGGATATTCACAGCAGGAAGGCATTGACTATGAAGAGACCTTCGCGCCTGTGGCAAGACTAGAGGCTATCAGGTTGTTGATAGCGTACTCAGTGCAGCTTGGTTTTAAGCTTCATCAAATGGATGTCAAAACGGCGTTTCTGAACGGATATCTCAAGGAGGAAATATTCGTGGAACAACCTCCGGGATTTGAGGATCCAGATCGTCAGGACTGGGTGTATGTCCTTGACAAGGCCGTCTATGGTTTAAAACAAGCACCAAGGGCGTGGTACGAGCGCCTGTCGGAATATCTGCTGGCTCACGGATATGAGCGAGGTAAGGTAGATAAGACTTTATTTGTCTTGAGGACTAATAAACACCTACTTATTGTGCAGGTATATGTGGACGACATAGTCTTCGGATCCACAAGTGACGAGCTTGTGAAGTCTTTCACAAAACTCATGGAGAACGAGTTCGAAATGAGCATGGTAGGGGAGCTGACTTTCTTTCTTGGTATTCAAGTTAGGCAGCTGGAGAATGGTACGGAGATTTCACAACAGAAGTACCTGAGTGAAGTCGTGAAGAAGTACGGGTTGGGATGTTCCAAGCATGTGAACACTCCGAGTTCTCCGAACGAGTCCCTGGTGAAGGATGATGGATCACCGAAGTCAGATGCAACGATCTATCGAGGGATGATAGGTTCGTTACTTTATTTGACTGCCTCAAGACCTGACATCATGTTTAGTGTCTGTCAGTGTGCCAGGTTCCAGGCCGAACCAAGAGAGTCGCACGTCAAGGCAGTGAAGCAGATTCTCAGATACCTGAAGGGTACCGAGAAGTTAGTCTTGTGGTATCCTAGGGTGAAGTCCCTCAAGTTGGAAGGATTCACAGACGCAGACTTCGCAGGAGATAGGACTGACTAGAAATCCACGTCTGGGATGGCTCAGTTCCTCGGATCCTGCTTGGTTTCTTGGGGGTCGAAGAAACAGAATTCTGTGGCTCTGTCTACTGCAGAGGCAGAATATATTGCGGCAGCAGCGTGTTGCGCTCAGATCCTTTGGCTCCGTAATCAGCTAAGTGACTTCAACTTACACTTTGATCAAGTTCAAATTTTTTGTGATAATACTAGTGCCATTAGTATTGCAAAAAACCCTATTCAACACGGTAAATCTAAGCACATAGAAATTAAACATCACTTTCTTAGAGACTGTGTAGAAAAAGAATTAGTCACTATTAACTTCTGCAGAAGTGAAGATCAGGTAGCTGATATATTTACCAAGTCCTTGCACAAGGATGCATTTGAGAAGCTAAGGATGGAACTTGGATTGATGAGTCCTCAGTGAGGTACTTCGAACTTTCTCTCAATGATTGACTAGACGATAGAGGTTATTAACATGCATGTTGGTCACTTACATGAGTGAATTTTTGAAGTCCCTGAGCAGCGAATTATATGTGTGCTATGACTTAATTGATAAATTTGATATAGTACATGCATGTTTGAACATGTTTTTCTTGATGCCTTACATAACTTCCGGATTTTTGTTGCCATTTGCCCCGTGAAGGAAGTTGTGAAACCACCTGTCCTAAAATAGACCATATGTATTTGATAACATATTCAATACACCTGCTGAACGTGATTGATTACATATATATGTGTGATTGAGTGTTTGAACTGTGGTGATTTTACTTTCAAAACCCTTATGGTAAGCCGACCCACCACAGTGTCCCTTGTGTCAAATCCATAGTCAAGGAACTGGTCTGGCATTCTCTCAGTCAAGTTTGAGAGTCTCTGTGACTAAAGAACTCTCCGAGGTATCTGATAGATGAAGGAAGTGGGTGACAGCAGTTATAAGATAAGACAGTTCAGAACTTTATGCCTTGGAAGTCGGACAGTTTTCACACAGATACGTGGATAAGAAGTTATTGCAGATTTCAACGGGATTCTGTTTTTAAAGGAGATTTGAAGTCCGTCCGTCTCTCACCACTCTCTACTGCGAAAAGGAAACCCTAAACTCAAAATCTGCAAAACCCTTAAGTCGGCGAAAATCACAGCTCAAGCTTGGAATGGCATCCAACTCAAACTCCTGCAACTTGTCTGACAATGGAATGGAGACCTTCACTATTCTAGGAGTTCGATATACGGTTCCGAAAGATGTGGCCGAACTGCTGAAACCAAGTAAGTCGCACCTCACCGTCTCAATCTACAACCCTAAAACTGTAAGATTTAGTGAATATTGTGCTGGGATATGGAGTATTGGGGAAAGGGATATAGTGGATGTCTCTGAATTTGTTGGTGATGTGGAAACTGATGGTGTGATAGAAGAGGTAAAGGAGGGTGGATGCATGTGTGGTCCCGGTCTGGTTGGTGCAGAAGAAGCGGAAGTTGAAATCATAGAGGCTGCCCCAATGAGGAACCCAGAAGGGGTTGAAAAATCAGGCGATTCCGAATACTGGAACAATGAAATAGATGCATTTGAACCCTCAGTTGGCGAGGAAATATTTGCTGGAACGCAAATACTGGACAAGCTGGTGGCATTGGGCAAGATTGCCAAGTTCAACAGGTCTGAAGGATCTGATGATATGGACTGTGAGATAGTTCAACCAACACAAGCAATTTCCAAAAGGAAGAAGAAGGAACTGCCAATGAGAATCCAACCAACCAGAGATACTGGTAAAAGAAAACAAATTGTTAAGGAGGAATTGGTTTCTGCAAAGTCTGTCAAAAGGCCAAGGAGGTCCAAGTCAGGAAAAGATATTCTGCAGGAAGTGGAATGCTCAGAGGAGTTTCTGAATAGGGAAGGCCTCACTGAGGTACTGGAGCTATTGAAGATGCAAGGTTGGGAGAACCTGTGTGCGTCTAAGGACTTCGTATGTCCTGAAGTGGTAGAAGACTTCTATAAAGACTTGAAGATGAGTAATGAACCTGTGCCTACCTTGGAGGTGAACTTCAGGGGGAATGAATTCACATTATCTAGCATTGAGTTGGCAGATCTGCTGGGGTTAAAGCATGAAGGCTTTGACTACTTCTGCAAGTCTAGTGTCTGGCCAAAGGAAGTGGCTGATAAAAAGGAGTTGGTAGAGAAAATATGCAACCTGAAGACTGTTCAAAAGAAAACAGGTATAAGCACTCAGTGCATGGATCCGAATGTTAAGATCCTTCACAAAATTCTGGTGAGCAATTTTCTGCAAAGGGGAGTGAAGCCCTCATATGTGCAGCATCAAGATCTTCTGCTACTGGATAAACTGCTGAACAGGGAGAAAATAAATCTGCCAAAGATGATAATTCATCAAATTGATCATCTCAAGAATCTGACCCAGATTGGGTATTCCAGAGTGATTAAAAGGGTCCTTCTGAAACACAACTTGTATGAAGTCAGTTCTGCAGTGGAAGAGCAGATTGTCAAGGAGTTTGACCCAGAAGTCTTTAGGAAGATGCATTTGGTCAAAGACGATGTGGAAGGATGGATCAAGGCTCCTGTTCAAGAACCCAAGCCAAAAGCCAAACCAGTTCTGCAGCAGATTGAAGAAGAGGATGAGGATGAAACTGAAGATTATAGCCATAAGAAGTGGGATCTTCTGGAGAAAGGGATTATGGATATGAGAAGAGACCTGAGGGCTCTAACAGCAGAAGTCAGGGACATGAAGGATGCAATGATCGAAGTGCAGGATGCACTTCTAGTTCTCGCTGAAAGGACATGAAGTTCTTCAGTTCCAGGGGTGATCTCTTTCTGACTATGAGAATGCTGAGATCAGTTCCAACTATAGGATTTCCCAATCCTTGTTTCCCAAACCTTCATATTTCCCTTTCTTTTTGAGTGATCAAACTTGTGTTCAAACTGTGTGTTATGACTATCGTTTTTATCCTTGAAGTGCTATGCTTGACATTATGAATTGCTCTGAATTTCAAATACTTACTCACGTTTTTGACTCCTGTGCTTGTTGATTAACTCTTCTTTGATGATGTCAAAAGGGGGAAGGGTAGAAATATCAACTGAGGGGGAACTCAATCTGAGGTTCCTGAGTAGAAATGCCTGTGTAGGAATCTGTTTTGATAGGATGTTTATTAAGTTTCTGAGTGTGCAGGAACTTAGGGGGAATTTGTTCCCAAGGAGAATATGTTCTCAATTGATGTTGTGTGCAGGTCTAAACATCTATTAAGTGCTGATTTGGTATTTCTCTCTAATGGTTTGTCATCATCAAAAAGGGGGAAATTGTTGAGGCATTGGCCTCACACGTTTTTGATGATTGACAAACCAATTTAATGATTTGCTTGAGTTTCAGTTAGTCAGGAACTTACTGGAACAGTCGAGGACGTGATACTAGATTCAAGTACCTGTGGAAGTACCTGAGTAACCGAGAACCTGGTCAACGGTCAATGGAGCAGTTGAGGTCGAGTCAACAGAGAAGTTGAGGTCGGGTCAACGGAGCAGTTGAGGACATGAGTCAACTACGTGATGGAAAGATGGCACACCTCCACAACAGATCATGGGCTGACGGTTGGAAGCCATGATCTGTGGCAGTTCCTGACGGTTACCGCAAAAGCCTATAAGAAGTCGGAAACTACCATTCAGGCGTGCGCGCATTCCTAGAATCATTTGAGTGAGCTTTCCAGTGTGGGTGTACCCAGAGAGAATATCCAGCGAGCTGTGCGAGGTGATATTCGAGCTGATCGAGGAGTCCTTGATCATTGGAGGAAAGCTGAGGAAGTGCCAAGACTACGGGACGTCGACGAGACAGTCAGGGAAGTAGTCAGATCTGCTTGTATAAGTCTAGGTGATTTATACTGAATAGGCAAAAGTTTTGTACCCATTGAGTGTACAGTTTCAATAGTAATAAAAGCTATTTAAGTCTATTCCGATGCGTACTCAATTAGAGTAATTACCTGCATACTAAGTTAGGTTCCTAACAGTCCCGAACTTAGTTAAGTCTCAGACTATTCGAACTTAAGTCTTTGACTATCTAACCACGATCCTATCAGACTGTGTCTCCCAAACAATAAATCTAAGTACATATAGCCCAAGAGACTCATCCTTTATTTAAAATTCATGCCGAAATTGCTCTTATCATTTCCTTGCTTATCATAGTGAAATTTTAAAAATAAAAAAAAGGAAAATAACTTTACTATACCCAAACTCACCGACCGTCACCGATATAATATAATGATAATCTTAGAATAGAACCACATGACGCAATCTTGACATGGCCAACATCTTCCCGTTTGTCTCTCTTTATAACCATTATTAATACATTTGATCGAAATGCAAACTTGATCACAAATACATTTAACAGGAAGGAGGAGGGCTCTCCAAGCGAAGATAGTCATAAAGGAGCCCTAGAAACGGGCCCTGGCATCTCGGCTGGGTCAAGAATATGGTATTCTCTCCTTCGTTCAGCTTACTACCAGGAACATCAATGTTGTACAGCCAATGTATCCCGTGTATCCCATGTCTCGCAATTGAGTTGTCTCTCCCGATAAGTCCACTCGTAAACAACGGCCGAGGCGCATTCGGGTCGTTCACCCGGACCTTGAATAAGTTTGCACATTCAACAAGTTTGCTAAGTCAAAATTTGAAGAACAATTGCATTATTATCAGATACCGTTTCTTCCATTACCTGCAGTTCAGCATATGTAGCAGAAGCTATTGCAATTCTGAGTTTATAGTTTCCGTTTTTGTCCACGTCAGACAGCTGGAATCGTATCTGCCACGTGGTGCCCACGAATTGGCCCTCATTTGTCCTCCTGCAAAAAAGGTATTACATGTCAGCAGCGCACTCGACTCTAAACGCGGCGTTTTGACTCAATATCACCTGGTCACTTGCGCGAAGAACCAGTCGCTGGCGAAGTCGCTCTGGCCGACGGTGAAGACTAGATCGCTATCCGGATACAATTCGGCGTACCTCTCCCACAGCCCGTACTGCCGAAATTTGTTGTCCACGTCATTCACGAACAGCTTATTGACGTACTCCGGGTTAGGATCCGGGACAAAGAATTCGGACGCTGAGCGGTCCGGAAACCCGATTTCCCACAGGGTCGGGCCGTCCCGCGGCGGTGCGAATACGAGGTCTGCGGCATCGATATCGCAGGTGGATGTGATTGTGACGACCTCGTTGTATTTGTAGTCACCGATGAAGCCTGGAACCCAGGCGAAGAGGTTGTAGTCGGCTGGGAGGACGTTGGAGATGCAGAAGCAGCCCTCGGCGTCGGCCGTGGTCCAGAATTGGTAATCCTGAGGAAATCAGGGTTATAGTGCTTTGATCACGGAGTTGGTGAGATGAATTAGTGAAATTAGGGTTTTAGGGTTCTGAGTTTCGAATTTGGGAGTTAGGGTTTTGAGGTTTTTTACCTTACATTCGCGTTGCCAGGAGCCGTCGTCGCCCGGAGGGGCTAGGCCAACGAATGCGCCGGAAGCTGGGATGCAGTCGTCGCTGAGATAGTCGTCTTTGATGAGTAATCTGCCTTTGAGATTGCCTCTTTGGTTGGATTTGAGGAAATCCTGGGATGCTGGGAAACTGTAGGGCCAGCTTTGGACTTCGATCATCATCTGAAAAGCAAAATGTGGATCAAGCAAGTGAAGGCTTTTTTTCTTATAATTATGCTGCTGATGATTTGAATTTTGAGATCTCCCTGAAGAGTTGAGACTGGGAGAGAGTTTGAACCTGTTCCTTAGCGTTTCTCCAGAGCAGAAAAGGGTCTTCTCCATCCATGGAGGAGTTCAGATAGATGAAAACAGGACCGAAAACCTTTTTCCACGGCTCTGCGTCTTGGATCTTTGGCACCAGGTCGTCTCCGGCGTAGTGTGCACTCAGAAACATCTGAATAAATTCACAGGTTTAATAAAAAGTTTGCACTGTTGTGTATGTTGTCAATGTGTTGAGTAGGGAATGAGAACAATGCGTACAGCGAGGCTGGTTGGACCGACATGAGAGGTCAGATTCTGCTTGAGTGGTCCACCTGAACGGAACTCATCACTGGGAGTGATTTGCCAGAATCCCACGGCAGGGTTGGTACCCATGGATATCCACCCATGCACTTTGTTGTCTTTGTTATCACAGGAGTATTGGTACTTGTCATCCACTTCTCCTTTCAATTCTGGTTCTGATGGGTCAACTAGCAAAACAGCTTCTGGATAGGCTAGGGGCCTGCCTCGAGGTGGCATTCGATCTCTCGCTGTTGGCATGAATCTCTGTCTAACGTCAGACACAGCCATGTAATTAAACCTGTTCCATTTTGGGGAGTAAACTCAACACCAAGCAGTTTCAAATCTATCAGACAAACTTGGTCAGCATATATTTCAGTCCTCACTTGTCGATACTGAGCTTAAATGCAATTCTGGTCTCCCCCATGTTAAACCCGGGCCAACCCTGCAAGTGCTCATATATACCGTACGAGTAGAAACCTGAGCTTCCGCGCAGCATAATGAACCTATGTGCACAAAATGCGCCTTTGTCAATCTATTTTGTACATGAATCGTAGTTACACATAAAAGAGGTATATGTGTAATATTATTTTTGGGCATAAATAAATGTTTTAACCTTTTGTCAATGTTTAAAGGAACCAGCTCGCCCTCAAGGGAAGGATCCCACATTCTTTTGAATGAGATCTCAACTTGTTCCTCTGTTTCCACTATGACCTCTAAACTTGTTCCTCTAATCCTGCTCATCATAAGTATTTACCGTAAAAATTAACTTTCGTAATTCCAGTTTCAGTTAAAAATTTATCCAAACTGAAAACTATATGGAAAAACAATGAGAAACCCGAAATCCTACACATCGAATTTCCCTGCGGACTTTGAAGCTCCTGTTGGGCTCCATACAATATCCCAGTATCTGCAAAGATGTCACTGATCACACGATTTCTGCATTCATTATTCACAAATAAGTTTTAATGATCTGAGAATACCCTCCTGTCTGTCCAACATTGGTGTTTTCAAGTAGATTGCCAATTCCATTGTATTGAATTTCCATGACAATACCATCTGGATTTGATAACGTCACTTGACATATCCCATTATCTAAAACTACCTGAAAGAATCCCCCAAAAGGAAGCAATCTCAATAACAAAACTCATACCAGATGGCAAAAAGCGCTGAAATCAGCTTACATGGTCGTTTTCGATTGTTAAGTGTACTCCCAGAGGTGCCATTGGTAGATCGGGGCTGCTCCTAATTGTCTTCCCAAAACAATAAAAGCTCCAAGGCTTGGACTTTCTCTGTTTATGAGACACAGGTGAATTCCTGCATAAACAAATACACGATTTATAGAGCAACACAAACCATCACGTATTTACAAATACACAAATCTTCATCGAATTCAGATTTCAGAGACAGAAGAGCTTTTGATGGTAAACATAGGTTTATTGCTCACCCAAATTACATAATCTATGAAATCAGATGATTAACAGAAACGCAAGACTTTTCTGACTTTAGATAAATAGGCCTCACACTTAAAAAACTGAAATTTTTAAGTGGAGTTTGGTGATGGAGTTTTCTTTGGATTGAAAATGAAGCTACATTCTTCTTTCATTCATATACAAAAGCCTAAATATATTTCATAGTAACATCACCTTAACTTGGTCGCCACTGCCATTCAATACGCATCCTTGATGAGAAAGCAAAGCATCATGAAAAAGAAATCCAATTTACATCCTGAATTCATGTAACATAGTCTGTGCATGTTGATTCTTCCGAGAATCCGCTCGGTAAAAATTTCAACTTGGGAAGCATTTAATTACTAGTTTCTACAAGAATGTACCCAGATTACACATCGTGAGATCATGAGAACATAAGAAACACAATTATGTCGATAATCAGGTTGATAAAGTCAGTCAAACGCAGTGATACTGACATGTGGAATTTCTAAAAAAAAAGTGTAGAGCATGGCGACAGAAGAAAATAAGCCTATTTATAGTGTTTTTTTTTTGTTGCCCATAGGAAAAGGTTTTTTTTTGATGATCGTAGGAAAAGGTTTTTGTATACCAATTGGATGGAAGGTATAAAAACCGCATTAAGTATTACCTTTTAAATTTTTTGTTTTAAACATACTAGAAAGTGGGAAAAGGTGACTTTGTAAATAATTTCATTGAAAAGTTTATTTGGCTACCTTAGTGCTTATGGTTATGCACGATGGTTATGTTAATATTTGTATTATGGCATACCGAAAATTATACATGAGAGACTAAACTTTATTTTAGCAAAATCCAAATATGTTCAAAGTGATGCTATTTTTGTCCCGAACTCATTTTGCTAAGTAAATAAGTCTTAATCTGAAAAAGAAAAGAAAAAGATTAGGGGATGTAACCCAATATGTAGATAAGAAGTCATAAAAGAAACTAAATAAGTTTAGCTGTCTGAGTGATCATCAACCAGAATTAAGAAGAGAAACACAGAATAAAAATCAACGAAGAGAATTGTTACGTATAGGGATATTATGGAACTTTAGGGGTGCACTTGTAATTGGTTGAAAGTTCTTTACTCTATATCATGTGTAATTGCAGAAGCAAAAGGAAAAAAATGAATTAAGTCTAATTTCTCATCACCTTCTCTCTCGTATCTCATCTCTTTTCCTCTAAACCCTAATCTTCTTCTTCTCATCTTCCATTCATCTCTGTAGTTATTCTGTTGCGATATTCAGTATCGCATCATTGGTGCTTTCACTGAGAGATCTCATCCATGGCAACCTATTACAACCCGTTTGAGTCGGAAATTCTAGCTGCGTATAAGAAGAAGGCTGAGGAATTCGACAAGGAATTTGACCGGAGGATGAGCATACTCGAGGGTAAGCTACCTGGTCTACAAACAGCAAAGTCGCATCCAGTGAAAGAAGCCACCGACTCCTTAACTCCATTATCGAAGTTTCCTCAAGTCCAGAGCAGTGTCGTCGGACCAGAATCGGAATCAGACGTGATGGTTGAATCAGTTGAACCGGCTTCGGCAGAGATTGATTTGGCATCGGGCGATGTTACAGACAAATCCGATTCAACTATTGCAACCGATGTATTTGAGGATGGTGATTTGTGTTTGGATGTTTCGACTATCGATTCAACTCAAGCAGAGGTAACATCCGATATTTTCTCAACTGATTTCTCATCAGTTTTTGTCTCGAGCGATGCTATAATTGGTGTAGAGAGCTTTGAAACCAAGTTTTGTGTCTCAAACAATATATCGGATTTGTGCCTTCTATATGTTTGTGGAAATGCATCAGTGAATTTTCCTCTCTTTTGTGCGGCACATAGAGCCTTAAGTGATGACTGTGATCCTATTCAATTATTCCACAAGGCTTTTGTGTGTGTGAACCCACCTTGGAAACCTCCAGATAGTAGAACTCATATTGCATTTTTGAAGTTGAGGTCATTACGGACGCCAGCAAATTATGACATAGAAATTGTTATCAACAAAGAAGATTTGTGCATTGTTTTGAAAGAAACAGAGACCATGAAAGGGATGACAATAGAGCACAAACAGGGAACCAAGTGGCTGTCAAATTCTTATTACTTTTGGGTGATTATGATTTCGTTGTTATCCAAAGATGGTTTGGTTAGAATCAGAATGAGGAACCTAAAGCTTGATGTTAATTGGGGAATGGCCACTCCCATTGACGGTGGGAAGGATGACCTTAAGATATGTGAGCATTTGGTGCAAGATATTGTGGAACTAATGCCTACTGTCTTTTGTGTTTTTCCTCATACGCTATATATTTTATTTGGACCTATGGTTGTTATACTCAAATTGACTTGGTTAGGAAAACCTCCTCCATTACCGCCTGAAATATGCCATAGCGGATCAGCTCATATTGGAAATTATGTCTATGTTAGTGGGGAAAAGGCTTCTCGACATCATTTTGAGGTCCTTAGCCATCCTAATTTTCTTGACGGCCTTGAGACTGATTCTCACTTTCTTGTGCTCTACATTGATGGAGAGGTTGTTGAAGAGAAGCTTATGTGTTCGTCATTTATCGGTGATACTGAAACATATATGTTAAAGGGGAGTTTTAGCATTCAAAAAAGGATTGAGGAGTACAGAGCACTGATGTACGGACATGCAGCATCCAAGATTGCTCATGACGCTATCATAGCTCACAATGAATGGGAGTCACTGATTGAAGCATGGCAACGACCTGTTCTTGAAGATAAAAGACTTCCTGAGTGGTATCCTGCCACTCTATTCAATGAACTATATTATCTTAATTCAGGGGGAACAGTGTGGAAAGATGGATCACCTCCACTGCCAAGTTTAGTAACCATTGGAGACATAAAGTTCACAATAGATGTAGGCAGATCAAATACAGGTGTCAAATCCACAAAAGATGACACTGCTGTGGATATCCTTCAAAGGATGGGTTCAGTAATTGAGGAGGTACATGCTCCAAGGGCACTGAATTCGGCATTTGGACCAAATTTGCTTCAAGAATGGGAAGAAAATATTGGCCAGTTTCTATATCTGGAGGGTATTGAGTATCACATGTGGAACACATATGATGTACATTTCTATTCATCATTTGTGTTAGTTACATTATTCCCTAAGCTTGAACTCAGCATCCAAAAAGACTTCGCGGCGGCTGTGATGATGCATGATCCAAATAAGATGCAACTTTTGACCGATGAAACCTGGGTACCTAGAAAAGTCATTGGCGCTGTGCCTCATGATATCGGAATTGGCGACCCATGGTTTGAAGTAAATGCTTACAATCTTTATAACACTGACAGGAGGAAGGATTCGAACCCAAAATTTGTTCTGCAAGTTTACAGAGACGTAGTTGCCACCAGAGATGATCAATTTGCACGAATAGTTTGGCCTTCTGTTTATGTTGCCATGGCTTATATGGACCAGTTTGACAAAGATGGTGATGGAATGATTGAGAATGGGGGCTCCCCTGATCAGACTTACGATACATGGTTTGTCTCTGGTGTCAGTGCTTACTGTGGTGGGCTTTGGGTTGCAGCTTTGCAAGCTGCTTCAGCCATGGCTCAAATTGTTGGTGATAAGGGTTCTGAGGCTTATTTTTGGGGCAGATTTCTCAAGGCAAAGAAAGTATACGATCAACTTTGGAATGGATCCTATTTTAATTATGAAGATAGCAGCGTTATTAATAGTTCATCAATCCAAGCATATCAGCTGGCTGGGCAATGGTATGCCCGCGCATGCGGACTCTTGCCAATTGTTGACGAGGAGAAAGCTAAAAGTGCGCTTGAGAAAGTCTACAATTTCATTGACATGAGGTATGAATATGGGATATGCCGGTTTGGAACAACATTCTATTCTGCTCGTTTTGGCGCCTTTTTGGTGCGCTACATCAACAATTTTTGCATGTTTTCATCGCCAAGATCACCGGAAATAGCAGACCTTGAGGACAAGGTCAATTTTAAGAGGCGAGGAATGTTACGTATAGGGATATTATGGAACTTTAGGGGTGCACTTGTAATTGGCTGAAAGTTCTTTACTCTATATCATGTGTAATTGCAGAGGCAAAAGGAAAGAAATGAATTAAGTCTAATTTCTCATCACCTTCTCTCTCGTATCTCATCTCTTTCCACTCTAAACCCTAATCTTCTTCTTCTCATCTTCCATTCATCTCTGTAGTTATTCTGTTGCGATATTCAGTATCGCATCAAGAATGGTCACTCACGCAATTCATCAAGCACCTTGTCATCATCAAAATGTATAAACTTGTAAAGCAGACACACAAATATAAATCAAGAAACACACAGAGCTCAGTCCATTATAAAGTACTAGTTCATCTCAATAAATGGTTTTTTTAAAAGTTCCATGGAAACAATCTCATTAAAAGAATTATGGAAGGAAAAACAAGGTGAGGTGAGGTGTCTGACCGTGGCATGAGGATATCAGCGGAGTGAAGAATGGCGAAATCGGAATGCACAGCGGACACCAGCAATACTGTTTGTGTAAAAGTTATATATGCTTCTCCTCTCCTTCTCCCACAATTAGCCGTTGACAATAATCACGGTACTTTACTTTGGAGCATTGAAATTAGTTTGTGAATTTTTGACAGATGTGTATCATTAAGCTATAATAAAAATTGCATTTGATGGTATACAAAATACGTTTGAAAACTGCATAATAAAACGACAGATAGAAAATATAGACCAACTTATGACGTGTTACGCGAGTTTGATGGTGATGATACCGCACTGCGGATCCGTGCACGTTCTTCTCTAGCAAGACGAACTCCTTGGCAAGGTTATTACGAAGAGCTCATAGTCTAAGACGCACGCAGCGTGGCACCATCGTCGATCGACCATGAACCCCTTTGGGTCATGGCTCTCGGATCCATGGTGCCACGCAGCGCACGATCTCAGACCGAGCTCTCTTCTCTTTTTTTTTCTTTTTCGATTGGAGCTCTTCTCTTCTCTTGTCTATATATAGATTCCTGCTTTGATTAGTTTCTGTTGTTTATATAGAGAGAGACTGCTGAAACTTGCAAGGGAAGGTAAAGCCAGCCGGACAGGCAGACTGCCTTTATTAGAAAGGAAATTGGATATGGATAGATGCGATTGGACCGGGTGGACAGTCGGTTAAGTGGACCACGTGACAATGTATGAGCTCTTCGACCGTCCACGGCGGCGAAGGGCTGTGGCCTGCCAGACAGGCTCCTAGGTAATTTCACAAGTGTCCGGGCGTACGTATCCATCCAAAAAAAATGTGTCATTCAATTTTTTTTGATGCAAAATTTATCATTCAATTTGCTCAATTGAAATTTGAGTTACTTTATATTCCATCTTCAAATTTCATTCCCCATTTATACTATTTTGGCATCGTTCTCAGCGTCATCTTAGGTTTAGACCGCTCTTGAACACAGCGATTTAAGTATGTTGCACGGATACTTCAAAATAGTCACGTACCCGTATCGTATCGTATCCTTATCCGATACACGATACACGATACACTTGGGATACACGGATTCTTCGTATCCGTTCAAAAAAACGTATCTCAATTTTTGGATACATTTATTTGCCGTATCCAAAAAAATGTAGCCCAAAAAAATTCAAATTGTCCCATAATATTAACTAAAATCAGCCCAAAAAATTCAATAGCCCATAACTTTAACTAAAATCAGTCCAAAAAATTTTCTGATGATGTTTGAGACTTTTACTATTGACTTATTTTTTACTTGAAGAACAATTATATGCTTAAACTTTTTGTTTAACTAGGGAGTTTTATAAACAAAATTATTTGTTTGTGCATAATTTTTTATATAATTTACAAAAATGGTACAACTATATATATATAAAATAACAAACGTATCCGAAACGTATCGTATCCTGCTTTTTCTAAAAAAATCGTATCCCCATATCCTATCCGTGCAACATAGTTTAAGCCCCGTGTCATAATTGATCCCAAAAATACTGAATCAGCCACCTAATTTGACAATTATACTAGGGCATATTGAATTAGTTCTTAGGATTTCGTACCCCAAGGGCTCCAAATTTCACGGATATATTAACGGATTGTGTTCATTTTTGTTGCTTTGCCTTTTCTACAACCAGCAACACCAACCAACCAACCCGTCGCTTGGGGCAGCAAAGGTTCAGATGATCAACAAGTCAAACCTCAACCATACACTGTTTCAGGATGGCTATAATTTGAATTTCTCAGCCGATGATACGAAACAATGCTCTGGCTTGCTGGATCACAAGGGATATAAAACTTCATGTCAGTACTTGCTTGCTAATCCAGACTGTGCGTCAGATGGCTTCTTCAGTTACCTTATCTTCTTTTATTGTGATTGCAACAAAGCCACTCTATTAGGTTATGCTGTCTTGCTCATATGGCTCGCTGCGCATTTCTATTTGCTTGGCAACACCGCTGCCGATTTACTTTTGTTCTAAGGACAGCGTCTTAATATAAATTGCCAAATTAGCTGTCTGACTCAGTATTTTTGGGCTCAAATATGCCACAAAGCTTAAACCGCCGAGCCCAAAGGCAGCCTAAACCTAAGAGGCCGTTGGCAATGAAGACTTAGAAAAATAGTGTAAATTGAGAATGAAATTTAAAGATCGAGAATAAAGGGAATTTAAATTTAAATTTTGATCCATTGGGAAATTTTCCTCAACAAATCGACGGCCCTCTTCCCAGAAATCTCTCGAAGCTTGAGGAAGTCTTCAGCAGTTTTCGTTTTCTGACCGCTGGCGGGGCTGGGAGCTCTGTCGGACCGGCTTTTGGTGCCGATGAGGGAGGCGTGGGCTTGCTTCCCGTGGTCGGTTCGTGTCCTTTTGGCTGTTTCGTTCCTTAGCGTGGTTGACTTGGGTGGGTGTGGTGGGTTCGCGGTGGTCGGATGGGGCTGGATTGGAGGCGCTGATTGTTGGGGGAGCTGGATCTGCGGCTGTGCTGGTCGGTTGGGGGCGCGGTTGGTGGTTGCTGGTCGGCTCCGGCTGATCTTTCTGCTTCGACGGTCAGCGTCTGGTGTGGTTGGGTGGTCGTGCGAGGTCGGGTGATGGCAGGTTGGCGGTGTCGACCTGTTGAGGCGCGGAGCTGCTGTGGGGGTGCGGTCGGTGACTCGGTTGCTTGGGTTTCGGTGCCGGTTCGGTGTTGTAGCTCCCGGTTTGCTTGCCGGTGATTGTTTTGGGTTTTAGCTTTTTAGTCGGTAGGTTTAGATTAGTTGTAGTTTAGAGTTAGTTTTAGTTTTATTTTTCTCAGCCGGTTTTTTTCGGTCTGAGTTGTAACTCTCAGCCGTTTTTTGCGGTCTGAGTTGTTTAGATTCAGGAGCTTATCTCCTGTTTCTTTCAAAAGGGCACGCGGAACGTCATCTATTTATTTTAGTGTCGGTCACTTTGTTTGTCCGACCAGAACTGTATGTTAGGTCGTGCCCTTTTTAGGAGACGTGTCCCTTCGGGGGCAGCTTATTCCTGTCTGTGTAACCATTGTGGTGCTATCAAAAAAAAACTTGTTAGCCAGTATAAGAAAACTCATTTCAGAGACTATCGTTCTTCCACATCACCTTCCGTTCAGATTCAAAGTCTGGTTGAAACTCTATGCATCCGAGAAACTAAAAAGTATGCCAGGACGATATATAGCTTGAAGTCCTTAGAAATGAACATCTAATGTGTTTTGATCAATCTCGCATCATGTATTTAATGCTTAGAGCATCCTCCACCATGATCAAAAAATCATATCATTCATCTCTCTCATCATTTGTCTCTCTCATCTAATCATCCCTCATGGTTTTTTTCAATCACATGCACTCCACTCATGATCCAAAAAAAAGTTTGTCATCAATCTCTCTCATCACTACATAAATTATAGCTCATAAATGTTAAGATTGATAATAATATATCAAAGTGTATCTCGTTTTATAGAGCTTAAAAAAAATTATGAATATTGATATTTATTTTGATTTTTTTTAATTTGTAATTTAGAAGATATAATCAAAATAAAAAACTGTACTGTTTCTTACACAGTACACGTGTCGCGTGCAATTGGCTCATTCTCGTGCTCAAAACACAAAAAAAGAGTATGAAATGCTCATTTTAAAAAAAAGAGAAAAGTACACATTAGTGCCTCGAACTATCGCTCTTTTCCAATTGAAGGTCCAAACTATCAATTTTTCCAATCAAGGGCAAATCAAAAAATAAATTGACCAATTTTTGAACACTGATCACCATAACTTCATCGTGATTAAATTGTAAACTCAGTCATGTGAACCATGTTGAAAAATAACCCAATGATCTCATCATAAACTCTTAAGATATTAAATCGATCTTTTTTCGTTAACATTAACACACTTTTTTATTGAGTCATTATTAACGGGATTCACATGATTGAGTTTGTAAGTTAATCACGGTGAATTTACGGTGCTCGGTATTCAAAAATTGGTCAATTTATTTTTTATTTTGCCCTTGATTGGAAAAATTTATAGTTTGGACCTTCAATTGGAAAAGAGCGGTAGTTCAGGGCACCAATTTGTACTTTTCCCTAAAAAAAAACCATATGATGATCTTTTTGATGATCAAAAAAATCATGGTGGGAATGCTCTTAGAGCATTTATAGATGAACTCAGTTTCTTATCCTTGTAACATCATAACCAGTTTATAAGGTGTTGCTAATAGACGAAACAGAACAAGAGTGCTCGATATCATATCCTAAGTAAAGCTGCTTTACGCAACTCCCAACAAAACAGCAGAACAGTTTAAAAGACGCAAGCCAGGGTTCAATTAGGTTTTGTAATAGCCACCTTACTCTCCTGAGTCATTAGGCCAACTTGAGCTGCCGGAGCAGCTACTTCTGCGGCTGAGACTACCTGATAGGTACCTGCTCCAGGAGTATAGAAAATCTGCCTTCCACTCCCATCGTAAGCGACAGCATATCCACCTTCAGCAGCCTGACGTCCACCCATCCCTTCACCATACATTCCAACGGTAGGCTGCTGACTAGTTTGTGCAGCCGGCACAGCACTGTATACCTGCTGCTCTCGATATACATCAGGAACAATCCTCTGCGTTCCATAATATGCTTGCCCTTGCCCTTGCCCTTGAGCCTGACCAACTTGACCAGTCATTTGCATATAGTTTGGAGAAGTTTGATACATCCCTCCAGGCGTTGGTATAATATACATCTGCTGCTCCGCTCCAGCATTCACGCCACCAGCGGTTACCTGATATCCGCCTGCTGTCATCTGGCTTTGATTCTGCCAGTATACCGGCATTTGCCCCGGCACTCCCTGGGGTGCCTGAACTACATTTTCGGCAACCTTTTGAGTAGTGTAATAATCTCCACCTGCGCCGTAAGTCCTAAGGCCATCATTTCCATCAGATTTCTGCTGATACAAAATCTGCTCCTGACCAGAAATCTGCATTCTTAGCAACTCATTAATCTGTCTCTGAATCTGAGCTTGGGACAAAATCGAATCACCCACAACCACCTGCTCACCACCTCTAACGTGACCATCAACCGGCACAATTGTGACAGCCGGAACCTTAACATCTGGCGGCCGCGGCGCCACCATAACCGGCTGATCTCCCTTATCCAACCCAAATAAAAAATCCGGATTGGCACAAGTCCCAACCACCACCGGAACCGAGCTCTCCACCGGCAGCGTCGGAACCGAATTCAAAGCCTCCACGAACCACTGCTGATCCGACTTCGGCGACGCGGAATCAAAACTCGCTCCCGACGGATTCACCATAAACAAAAACAGCCTCAACCTTGCTGGCTTCGCTGAAGCCCTATACAACCGATCATATTCGAGCATCATATGCTCCAGATCCTCATCGTTAGTTACCGATATTAACGCGTCCAGATCCTCCCCAGGTAGCTGATACTTGAAGCAAACCTCGGAAGCACACAAACTCGACAGCTTCCCAATAAACGCTCCGAATTTGATGTTCCGATCGAAGGACAAGATCTTGGTATCTCCGCCGATGTAGCTGAGCTGGTTATCGTGCGGCCGCGGCTGGATCTTTCCGCCGTAGCTGCACATAAACTTGACCTTGTAATTCGACATCGTCTCATCCCATGATTGGTTCTCGCAATCGATTTCGCGAGATCGGGGTGAGGAGTTTTGGGAGTCTGGGTAGGATGAGTACGAGCAATTCTCCATGGCCGTATAGATCGGAGCTTTCGAGCGAATCGAATAGTTTCAGGATTAGGGTTTGGTTGAGTGACGCTGATGATGATGACATCGACACATCTGCAGAAAATGTGAAAAGGAGCGAAGATGGAAACATCGATGAGGTTTTGGTCGAAGACAACTGTTTCGTTTTGATGGGCCCACCAACCACGTCATCATTCTTAATCGTCATTTCAGTCCCTCAAGAACTTCACCGACACATTCAGCTTCACCTAGTTTTAGAAATTTCATTTCAGGCCACAGCCCACAGGAAGTTTTAATTACGGTTGAACCCCTGTGAGCGATGGCCGTTTCAGTTCTCGCATTTCAGCAGACGAACCCTAACCGGGGATCGCAGTGGAGCAATGGTGAAGGGCGTTGTCGGTGAGGAGACGCGGCTCAAGTCGGCGGAGGATCGGCTGGTGGAGTCCGGTGCGCAATCGGAGGTATATGATCTGACGTGATGTGTACTTTGCGGAATTGATGGCAACCCGTGTTGAATTGGTTGTTGTGCAGATCGGATTGGTGATTGGGAGGCTTAGCTCGAGTCTCGATCGAGGTTTTCTGTACGATTTAGTTCCGACTCCGGCTAATGATGCTGGAGAGCCTGCTTTTGTGATCGTCGAGGCGGTTAGAGATGATAAGAAGAAAGGAGGGAAGGCGAAAGTTCAGGCTGATTCTTCTGCGTCTTTGGTGATTGATAATGATTGGATCGCCGAGCATGCTAGGCAGGTTAGAAGCTATTGCAATTGAATTTCATTTTGCTGTTTGGGGAAATATGATTTGTGGACTTATTGGTAGAAATTGTAGTCACTTGCTCCTGGGTCTTGACTTGAGAAAATGGATCAATGAGTTTTTGTTTTTGGAACTGTTCGTAGTGGCAGATGGGAAGATGGAGGTTGTACGTGAAAGAATTATAAATGTGGTTGTTGCTATTTATAGGATTTGCTAAGGTTGCAATTGCTGTACTCAACTGTTCAATACCTTGTATTTGGAAATATGTGGTTTTAGGTCTCGAGGATGTTACCGGGTGGCATGAAGGTGGTTGGGATCTACATTTGGATAAGTGAAAGCTCATTCAAGGGTTCTGCTAATATGCTCTGCCAAGTACGTTGTGTTTCTCTCTTTTGTCTTGATCCAATGTTTATTCTTTTGTACTCAATAATGCACTAAATGTTGTTTCCTGCAACCATGCATCTCTAGACATTGAAGGGAGTTGCAGCAGCAGGGCCGTCGTCAGACTCTGATAGTAATGAGAGACTACTGATACACATTTCTTATAGTCCAAGGAGGTATTTATTCTTCTTGCACTCATCTTCAGTTGTCTTCTATATTTTGTATAGTTATCCGGAACGTCCAGGTTATAAAACTCATTCATATTTGGGCAGGTGGGTTTGTCGAAACTGTGCCATAACTTCAAGTATTTCCTCCAGCAGTTTACGGCCATGTGATTTTAAAATGGGAAGGATCATGAATTCATTACTTACCTTTAGATCCACCTATAATTTTGATCTGAGGTAGTGTGTCAATTTCCATTGATGGTTCTTATGGGGCATTTAAGCTACTCTGATTTTTTTGAAGCTTTTTGCTGATAATATGATACTCAAATTGAGCAGGGCGGTTTCGGCCAATCAATTCTAGTTATCCAAATTATTGATACACGTGAATAATCAATAAACTTTGGTATTTATCGTCTTCCATACTGAAACCATTTGATCGTTTTGCAGATTGCCTATATTCCTTGAGAGATCCGATGGTAGGACAATGACTGATTCTCTTCGTCAGGGAATTTCAGTTTTTTCCAAGGAATTAAAAGATGCAAAGGCCTTAGTTGATGGAATTCTGGTATTTACTTATTGATAAGTTTCTCTTGCAATGTATTGTTTATTCATTAATCTTTTATGATGAGAATTCATAATGTATTTTACACATTGCCTTTAGAAAATCATCTTTTCATGCTTCCATTTCCCTTGCTATAAAACTGAAGAGTAAACATTGCAATTCATCTACTTGCCTGTCAGCCAAATATTATTTTACAAAAGCATTTGATGCAACCATGTTGTAGTTTATCAATTGGATTGGGTACCCGTTTTCTAGCCATAAGTCATTCTATTGTCTCTGGAAACCGAACTTTGAGCCGTTCATTCCAGGCAGCAGAAGACGAGGCTTGCAAATTAGATGGAGAACATGAAGTAGAATTCCTACTTCCATTCATGAAGGACACACAAGCACAAGGTGTCATGGCTATTGCCACTCATTCATTATACACGCTTTTTTATCTGCAATTAAATAGATGTACTTAAATTCTAGACTAAACTTTTTTCCCTTTTCTGTAGGACATAGTCAGAAGGAGGTTGTCGGTGTTGTTCTGTTCAGCGGGTCTGTAAGCTCTTATGCATACTTGAACTCCAAAGAACCACTATCAGAAGCTCTAGCAGATATTAAGGTATTTGATTAATTATCCATTGATACCTTTGGCTACTTTACGCCTAAATGCTTTCTGGCTGCAACTGGAGTCTGGACAGCCGATCGTATGTCTCAAATATTTAACTTATGGTTACAAAATACAATGACTTTTATGCAGAATGATATAATCACGAGTCTGCATAGTAGGTTGGATATCATATGTGATGAAGCGGATGGAGATATAGACCCAGAAGTTGATGACAACGAACCAAAAACTGAGAAACATGTTGCCCAAATCAGTCTGCAGTCTGCAAGGTGCATCAGTTGTGAGAAAACATTAGTGTTTCATCATCAAAAGCGTTGATGCTCTCTTGTGTTTAATCTTACACGTTCAAAGTGCTATCTTGGTGTACAATCAATACAGGAAAGGATGCCATCTCATACTTCCTCAAAGAGTTTTTGTTCCATGGCTGGGGGGCACTTATATATGTGATTATCTTCAGACATCCGAATCTGTAGAGGTCTGTTTAGAAATTGAACAGCATAGTCTTCTCATTAGCTGGGAGTAGTTCATTTTTATGTTTACACTTTCTTTGCTCAATGTGTAGGTTATAAAAGATCACTGTGTTGAGTTGATGTCAATGCAAGCTCCAACAGATGTCACAAATATATTGAAACCTGAAGCAGTTGCACCCATATTGGCTGCTGGATCATTTTGGGACAGAACTAACCAGCTTGGCACATCGACAAAAACGGATCACTCTAGAAAAAGGAATAAAGGAACGGGAAGAGAAGAAAGTACAAAGAAGCCACTTGACATGAGCATTGTTGCTGCAATATTTATCTTATTTGCGGCTGTTTTAGCGAGTCTGGTACTATTTCATTCCAAGGCATCATCATAGAACTCAACAAGAATGAATATGCTTGTAAACCACATCCCATGGCTGTCAAAGTTTTTAAAGAAGACATTTGTAAGGCCGAGTGAACCGTTGCTGCAACTTGGCCGAATGGCAAAGAGCTGCCACATCACGCTTAAATTACTATTAATCATTTGATTCAGGGCATTGTTATCTGTCATCGTTTAGCTTAATCCGATAATATATTAATATGGCCACACAAAATTTGAATAAATGCAACTTTCACTTCACAGTTCACACCCTGTGGAAAGTGTAAAACTTTGGGCCGCAAGTAGCAAGTGGACACATGCAAGGGCCCAATTTGAGCGAGCTAGATGTCGCTGTGGCTCAATCAAGATGGGCTTTATCGGCCCAATACAGAGTCCAAGTTGAACCGTAATTAGTACGGAGTAATAATTATTAACGATCTATCACGGGACGCGATTGACGAATTGATATGGCTTTGACTGAAGGCGCTGGAGATAAAATTACATAGAGACAGAGTCACAGTGAGCAGTTACGTGTCGCAATCACAACCCGACAAATGCAAAAAAGACGCTTTATTGTCTCCTTCACTTCACGCATCATTAGTTCTTCCTTTTGTCGGCATCATAATTAAATGCCTCACAAACGCGGCCTCTCGTACGGTAAGGGCATATGCAGCGGTCGAATATTTGGGGAGAATTTGAGGACATTCTCGGCGACATTCTTGTACAGCGTTAAATGTTTGGGGAGATCGCATGTTAGGCGAGCATTTCTGGACGAGAACGTCCTCCGACAAATGCTGAACGAGAACGCCTGAGCGGACGTTCTCCGCGAGTGAAGCTTTGCGCGTGAGTGTTGCGTGTCGAACGAAATCGATCAAATTGAACCTTGAAAACATTGTCACTCAGTTGCTAGATTATTTTCGACATCAATTGAACATTAAAAAACCGGCCGAACGAACAATCGAAGAAGATGATGATGAACAATACTTCCTTAATTCGGCGCGTCCGGCTTCAACATTACATCACGTTCGACATTGACATTAAGCCATAATGTCTAAATCGAACGCGATGAATTTTAATGTGTACATAGGACGTTGAAGCCGGACGCGCGGCGCCTCATGGGGAAAAAAGTTCACACCGATTTTCAAGCAAATTGGGTCATGGGAGAGGATGAAATAATTACGACCGATCCTAGGTCTCATTCTGCTCTTCAATCACGTTTCGCTAAGCTGAAGTCAAATTTGGTTTTTTGGGGCTCCTGTATTTCGTACGCTAGAAGAAATTCGGATTCAATTTGCAAGATGAGGTAAATGCAATTGATCGGTTGAGTTCTTGACCTATTATTCACTTCATTCGATGATGGATTAGGTTTGTTTTCCGGACATTTTGTTATCATTTAATCTCTTTTCATAGTGCTTCAGGCTTGAATTACCCACTGACTCGATGTAGGCCTGAATGCGTGAAAAGATGAAGAGATCAACCGAATGGAGCATTTGTGAGTCAAGACCCCGTGACATCTCCCTGCTGTCACGAGACAATAGGAGCGTCACGGGACAAGGCTGTGGATGTACATACCGTGACAGCCCGTGACACAAGGTCTGTCACGGGACAATGAAGCTGTCACCGGATTTGACCGTGACAATGACATCTTTGAGTCCCGTGATATCCCATGACAGTTAAGGTGTCACGGGAGTTTCCAAATTTTGACTTTTGCTAATTCGGCAATTCGGGCTATAAATAGGGAGTTCGACTTCTGAAAAAAAAGACCTAATTTTGGAGAAGAGAAGACAGAGTTCGAACCAGAGATCGAAGGATTCAACGAGCACCCGCGTCATTACGGTTTCCTCGTCCTTAATCTCTTTATCAACACTACTTTTCGTTAACTTACCATGAGTAGTGAGTACTCTTTTTATTCTGGGATCCTACGGATCCCGTGCTATGTACCCAACTCTTCATGTGATCAATTAAACGTTTTTATTTATGCGATTCGAATATTCAATTTCATTGTGCTCAATTTTTTGTTCTTGTAAGTTTTATATTGAATGTGATGTTTGCATGCTAGAACGTATTTAGGTTAAGTCCTAGGTGTTAACCGGATTTCATAAAATTGATATTAGGTCATGGTAGCTACACTGGTAGTACATGAATTAATAGGAAAGTTGACTTTCATCTGAAAAACCCTATGTTTAATAATCGAGATCGTTGATAATCTGTGGATGGGCGGCGTTCAACGATTGAGATTAATCTAGACAATGATCCGTGGATGGGCGGCTTGTCTAGTGTTATTTCGGTTTATTTCCATATTCGATAGCATGAATAAGTTACGTGACATGATTGCATGATTAGTAGGGTTGGCACGGGTGAAGTACGATTCTGGAATTCTTTCTCTGATCAAGTTCAAACCTTTATTTTTCTGTATTTAATTTCTGCTACTTTTGACACACCAAAACCTTTAATCATTCGGAATAGCTAAATAGGTCACTTATTAGCTAGTACTCACACACGTTGTTTCTTGGATCGACTCTTGGCTTACCAAGGTTATAAATTTTGTTTGACTGTAACTAGACCCCTAAAACTCATATCTTGACGACTATAAAGGGTTAAAAATACGCTTGTCAGCAATTTTTATATGTAAATTGTTAAATGCAATTTTTATATTATAATATATTGATTATGATTTTAAATTTTGAATTTTTAAAATGATAGATAAGGAAAGCACAAGTACTCTATGTGGTCAAAAGGAAGAAAACATTCATACATTTTGATTGTTGGGAACAAGTAAAAAATCATCCAACATTTGCAATTATTGAAGCAAATACCCCCCTTCTTACACATATCAAGCAAGTCCGGTAGTCGAAGAAGAGCATACACTTGACGTACCTCCAACTCCGTCCACTGAAGTTCCGGGATTTTCTACACCCGAAAGTAGCAATCCTGTAAGTTCCACGAGTCCGATTAGGCCGCCTGGAGTGAAGGCGGCCAAGGAAGCTAGAAGAAAAGGTAAGAAAGTAGCAAATCCTTTCACAAATGAGGCTTTGATGACCATTGCAGAAACTCAAAAGAAATTTTTCGATTTGAACCAAAAGCAAATGGAGAATGATTTCAAAATGCAAGAAAAATCTTTTAACCTTGCAAAAATGGAGGAAAAAATGAAGATCATGCAAATGAATACATATGTGATGACTCCAAAGTCCAAAAGATATTTTTCGAAGAGGAAGGCTGCCATCCTTCGAGAGTACGAGGAAGACGAAGCTAACAATGACCAAGATGCTTCCGGAGATTATTCAGACTGTTACCGTCCGAGCTTTTAGTTTGTGTACTTCAATTCCTTAAAATGTTATTTCCATTCAGTTATGTATTTTGCATTAATGTAATTACAATTGCTTTTAAATTGATGTTATGAAAAACCACTTCAACTATTGATTACCAAATTCTGGCTACATTATTGATCAATAATTCACATAAGAACAAATCGGAGGGAAAAAAATTTCAGCGTTAAATAATTTTTGGATCATGAATAGTAATAGGAAGTTCTCCGCAGGATGACATTGCTGCACAAAATATGCAGAAATGCTGTTACTGTTCATCGAATAGTAATAGAATATATTTTGATTCATGATAGTTAAATTTTTCCGATCTTTCTAAATTTCTTACCATCTATATATAAAGTCATACTTTATCAATATATATATATAGAGGAGCGTTCAAATGAGGTAAGGCAAATAAGAATGAGGCACGTGAGGCATGATCTCAGCCATCCATCAACCTCCCGTGCATTGTGGGCGCGCCATGTGTCCAAATAGTAAAACCCACTACCAACAGTCAAAGCAAGGTTATAGAAATCCCTAATCGCTATTTGGTAGTTACTGTTGGTAGTTGGTTTTACTATTTGGACACGTGGCGCGCCCACAATGCACGGGGGGTTGATGGATGGTTGAGGTCGTGCCTCACGTTGCCTCATGTTTGGGAGGCTTGCCTCATTTGAACGTTCCTCTCTATATATATAGTTGCGCTCAAATGTTACCCTCTCCTTAGAGTGTTACCTATTACCACTCACAAAATTTGTGTGGGGCCCACCTCCCACTACCCAAATCCTCCACTCACATATCCAATGGGCCCCGTGCTTTTGAGGTGGCGCGTCCTTATTGATTGGATAAGTTGTAATAGGGTAACACTCTAAGAAGGGGTAACATTTGAGCGCAACCATATATATATATATAGAGAGAGGGGCGTTCAAATGAGGACACCCAAAATTTGTAAGGACGTAGGGACAAATCTCATCCATTAGATCATCATCCATCTTACCCCCCGTGCTTCGTGGGTGCGTCACGTGTCCCACTACCAAAATCCTATACTATTCAAAAAGCAAACAGTAAAACCCACTATCATATTCTGCATACGTGACGCGTTGTGATTTGTTGTATTCACGCCCTTACAAATTTTGATGTCCTCAAAAGAACGCCCCCTATATATATAGGGGCGCGCTCAAATGTTACCACTTCTTAGAGTGTTATCGTGTTACTCGAATCTGATTGGTTGATAGTGGCAAAAATAGTGGATTTTGGGTAGTGGGTTTTACTATTTGCTTTTTGAATAGTGCAGGATTTTGGTAGTGGAACACGTGGCGCACCCACAAAGCACGGGGGGGTTTGGATGTTTGGCTTAGATTGGAGTAAGAGGTAACATGCTAAGATGGGGGTAACATTTGAGCGCTCCCATATATATATATATATGGGGCGTTCAATTGAGGACACCTGTAGAAATGAGGTCGTGGGGACAAATCTAAAACCATTAGATCAAATGATCCAAAGGTGCATAATGAGTCAAAAAGTGTTTTTTGGAGTTATGCACTTTTGTCTTTTAGATAAAAGACAAAAGTGCATAATGACAAATAACTTTAACTTTTTGGATTTGTTTTGCACCTTTGGATCATTTGATCAAATGGTCCAAATTTGTCCCTACGTCATCACAAAAATCATATGTCCTCATTTGAACGCTCCTATATATATATATAGATGAGCGCTCAATTGAGGACACCCCAAAATGGGGAGAATCTAGGGACAAATCTCATCCATTAGATCATCACACATCTAAACCCTACGTGCTTTGTGGGTGCGCCATGTATCCCACTACCAAAATCTATCAACAGTAAAAAGTAAACAGTAAAAAGCAAAATACTATTTTTTTGCACATTTAAATCACAACCATTAGATCAAAATGATCTAATGAATGAGATTTGTCCCTAAATTCTCCTCATTTTGGCTGTCCTCAATTGAGCGCACCCCTTTATATATATAAAGTCATACATTATTATTTGAGCTTCAACAATACTCCTAGATACTATTAAAAAAACAATACTCGTAGATAGTTATCACTAAAGAAAAATTCTCTTATGTGCCTTCTCTCTAATTCGAAAACCTCTCCATTATCTTTTCACAATTATCCTTTTCCATCGCCGTGCAGCAGGGACAGAACTAGTTTGGAGTGAGGGACTTATAACTTATTTTTATTTATGTTGAGAGTCAATTATATTAAATTAATTTAGTTGAATTCTATAAATGTATAAATAATTTACGTCCTGCAGAAATTGCTAACTCATATGGATTACCTCCCCATATTGAAGTCTATGCTTTAAAGTCATGGTTTGTTAATCATATATAAGCTAGCAATTCTTTAGGGGTGCGTATGCGAAAGCCTCTCTCCGTTAGGGGTGCTCCACGCTCCCCTTCATTCGGGTCCAACCCACCGTAGGCGCACCTTTTGCGACTCCCCCGTAAAGGCATAAACCAGGGTCCAACCCACCAACGATTGAGGTATCTTCAAACGAGTGCCTTGGCATTTCCACACGTGTCCCGCATCATTCACAAATAGCCCGGATCACAACGCGGGCTCTGATACCATGTAGAAATTGCCAACTCATATGGATTACCTCCCCATATTGACTCAAAAGCTTAGGCTTGAGAGTCATGGTTTAGTAATTATATATAAGTGATAGCACTAAAATATATGTATTTTAGGCAACCTCTATGCTTATTGTTTCGCTCGTTTTATCACGATTTCACTTGCTATTTAATGCCCTGTGGTTCATTTCAGGTGAATTACAGAGTTTAAGCTGAGAACACAAGTGGACATTGATTTTGGAGCAAAACCTAGCATTCTGGAGCAAAAACGAGCAAAATGGAAGTCGGAGCACAAACTCTCCAAGAGCGTGCGCTCGCACAACTGCATCCGTGCGGTCGCACGACTCAAACCAGAAGCACAACATCTCTGTGCGGTCGCACAACATCTCTGTGCGGTCGCACAACTCAAAGACAGACGCACGAGAATTCTGTGCGGTCGCACAACCCTTTGTGCGGTCGCACAAACCGGACCAGAAGCATGGAAAATCAGTGCGGTCGCACGATCAAGAACCACGACAGCACGAGACAGGATTTTGGGCATCTGTGCGACCGCACAACCCATCTGTGCGACCGCACAACGTCGTAAAGTCTGCATTTTTATGCTGAACTATAAATAGAAAGTTAGGGTTTTCAAGCCCCCACTCCGGGTTTTTTCTGCGATTTCTGCTGGGTTTCTGGATGAAAATTGGCTTGGAGAAGAAGAAAGACTTTTCTATCATCATCAACAACTCGGATCGTGGATCATCCTTCATACTTATTGCTCCATATTGGTTCTAGCTTCCATCACTCAACTTTCTACATATTTTTCTGTTATTCTATTGTTATTATGGGTTGTAATCTCACCATGAGTGAGTAGTGACATTGGTTGGGGGTCTATAACCCCTCTAGACATATTTGTGACATTGTGAATGATATGGATGCCATTGATGAATGATTTTACACACGATTCTTTTTTATTTGAACTTAATGCTTTGGAATTACCTATGACATGTTTTTTTGACAAGTTAGAAATAGGAATTTTGCTTGATTTCATGCTTGACGTAGCTAACCCCTGAAAAGTATGATTTCAATTGAACGAGATGAAGAAGCATTAGGTTTTTTGTGTTACATGGCGATGCTTTAATCCTAATGAGAATGGCACGAATTTAACAAGTGCATGATTTATTTAGTCAATAAAGAGCGAGTGTGAGGCTAGATAAATCATGTCCTATAGCACCAATAGAGCGCGAGTGTGAGGTGCTATGCGAGTTGTAACTTCTTAATACTAAGTTGTAGCGCGAGTTGAACTTGGTATTAATGTTACATAGCTAAATTCTAAACGTGTGCATGTGAATTCATCAATGGTGTCCCAATTTACCGTCACAATAATTGTCTAGGTGGGGAAATAGATCCCTAGTCATCCTTGAATTGATTGTTTACCCTTTTCGTTGATTAAATTTCCCTTTAAGATAGTAAAACCTTGCTATCAACCTCTTGCGAGGAACAAACCCCCCCAAACCATAGACATTCCGAATTTAATCGCTAGCACTATTAGTTTAATCACCTATCCTTTGGGTACGACCTCGGATTTCCCGAGTCAATATAAATGTTTTGATTAATCGTGACTAGCAATAGTATTTGAATTCTATTCGAATATTTACGCTAAATTACACGTGATCAAATAGCGCCGTTGCTGGGGATAGGTTAATTAAGTAGGTGCTAATAGATTGTTTAGTTTGTCTATTCTTGTAAATATTTTTCTTTTTCTTATACTTGTATATTCTTCTTTTTCTCTCATATCCCTTACTAACTTTGTTAATCTTGTTTTGCGAGGATGGATTACTATAACCAACAAGTCATGCACGATGAAGATTATTATGAAGAGGACTTTTCTAGTTATGCGATTAAAGTTCAAGTTAGTGATTTGGAAAAGATAATAGATAGCATGATGAGTAGGGTTATTGCTTTGGTTGACAAAGGGAAGTATGAAGACAATGAGGATTATTATGAAGATGATCAACCAAATGCCCACTTTGAAGACTATTGGATTAACAATCAAAGCCAACAAGTCTATTCTAATGAGGGATACTATCAAGAGGAGGAGCAACCATATGGGAATTATCAGGAGCATGGCTATCCGACAAGTTATTACACTCCAAATTGGAATGATGGCCAACACTTTGAAGTAGAACACTCCTACCCTCTATACCCTCAACCTCCTCAACCGTCAAATGAGCCCTTCGATTTTGAAGCCATGTTTGCCACATTCCTTGAAAACCAAGAGAAGATGGACGCTCAATTGAAAATATTGGAGGCTCAAAACCATGAGTTAAAAAGCAAAAATGCTAAATTGAGGGAGATGGATGCTCAACACCAAGTTTTTGAAAGCGAATTGGGGCAACAAGCAATGGAAAACGAAAACTTGGATGACGAAGAGGAGGTACCCGAAGAAGAAGTCCTTGAATCTAATGTCTCAAGAGAAGAATGGGATCAAGAAAGGGAAGATGAATTTTGGAGAGTCGGCACCGTAACTCATTACAACCAAAGGGATGGTGAATCTTGTGACGAAGACGAGGTAGAATGCAAGAGTGAAGCATCCTTCACTACTAGCATGTCTCAAGATCAATTGGACGAAAACACACAAGAGCTCACCATTCCATCAATGCCTTGGCTCTCCGACGAGGAATTCTTCAATGATGATGCCTCTTACAAAGAGGAAATGCCTTTTATTGATGAAGAAAAACTTTCTCCTCCCGCTATGAGTGAGCTTGAATGTGAACCCAGACGTCTTGATGAGGATAAGATAGAGGAAGAGCCTATTGAGAGAAAAGGACCTCGGGGGTATGAAGACTTTGTTGAAGTTTTCATGGAGCAAATTGAAGAGCATTCTCGCACGCAAGAAGACAAAGTTATAGAGAGGGATATTGAGAAATGGGCAACCAAGGAAATATGTGAAAAACTTAAGGAAGGGATGCCCATCATTATCGAGACAAGTTTCGAAGACCCTTTATTCACAACTTCATCTCGAGACAAGTTTTGGAGCTTCTTGCCCTATTTCAAAGGACTAATTGGAAAAAGCTCCCATGGCCCCTTAATTTTTAAGGGATTTTCATACTTGAAGGGGTCATGCTCCCAAAGGAAAGTCCATTGTAGGCTTGATGGGAGGAAATTCAAATGGGATTTGAAGGTGGTTTGACACGATCAAGTCCAAGGCCCTGCTTGAGGAGGGATCTTAGCAAAAGACTCCTTAAGTGTGCTTCTTATCTCCCAAGAAGAGAATCGGCTCCGTCTTAGCCAAGACGTTAAACTAGGCTTGTGAGTGTTTTCTCTCCCGATCTTTAAGTATATCTATTTTGATTGGATTTCTATTCGCTTCGTGCAAGAATTTGAGGATATGAACTACGCATATGTGAATGCCTATAATTGATGATTTCTTAACATGTGCTTAGTCAACTTGATGTCTTGATAGGGCATAAGTGTGGGGTCTTGAATTTTTGTGCATGAGTGTTGATGAACGATTTGAGATTGGCTTAGAAATTTTTGCCCGGAACTCCATGCGTTCGCACAATTAGCCTTTTTCTTCATTTCGTTGAGCTCGCATAGAATCCATGCGCTCGCACAAAAATTCCATGCGACTGTCCAGATCCATGCGTTCGCATAACTTTGTTCATGCGTTCGCATGCCAAGCCTTCTTGCTCAATTTTTCCAAACTCGCATAGTCCCATGCGCTCGCATGAAAAATCAATGCCACTGCCTTCATTCATGCGTTCGCACAAGCCAATTCATGCGTTCGCACAAGCCTAAGTGTGGGGTGCCTATGTTTTGACTATACGAGATGTTTGTGCTTGCTTGACGTGCTTTCATGTGTGGAATCCAATCGACTTGTGTGTTTAAGGGAAAACATTCACACTACCGCACAATTCATCCAAAATTTTTGAAATATTAATGAAAACAAAAAGTCTAGGCAAGGCTACATTTTCGAAAATTTTCATCTCTAAATTCAACTAGTCGTGCATGATTTCACTTGATTGATCCTTTAGATGACTAATGGATTGGATTGTTGACTTTCATTCTTGAGGATCAAAGCATCTACTAGCACTTCTTTATCTTTTATTCTAAGCTTTTTCTCGTTGAGACTAAAGAGTTGATCTTCGAAAGAATAGAATCGAAAAAAATTTAATTTTAAAACCCTTGCATGCCATGATTGCCTTTAGGTGACCTTAGTGACCTTGCTTATTCCGTGGATTTGTCTTGTTGGTTTGTCATGCTCCATTTTTAACACTTAGCCCTTTGTCAAGTTCTAAGTGTGGAGTCAAAAGAGGGCGAAAAATGGGCCCCAACAAAAATTTTATGCTTCACTCTTATGGTCAAAAGAGGGCAAAGCCCGGACTAAAAACTTTCTCAAAGTACAAGAGAAGTTTTGATCAAAATATACAAATGCCGGGGGTTAGGGAGATAAGTCCCCCCTCGAAAGCATTTGTAGGCCAAAGGCCATTTGAAAGAAAAAAAATAAGAAAAAAATAAGAAGCACTTAGACTTGACAATCGGCTATTCCACCATTCTCTAGCATGAAAACCAATGAGACAAGTGATACTTCCTAGCAAGAATTCACTAAGGGACGAACCTCGTATTCTTAGGCATGATATGATTTGCATGGGTATACAAATTGTGATGTTGGAACTCCTCTTCTCTTATGACTAAGTGACCCTTGCGTCCTAGGCTTGAGAATGAGTTCAAAGCTCACAAGCCAATGGACTAGCCTCCTTGCTAGCATTGGTGAGTGATCCAACAAGATTTCTTTGCGACTATTAGATTGTTTTCTTGAAGTCACTAATATAGAAAATGACTAGAATCCTTGATTAAAGATTTATTAGTCTTTGCTTTGATTTGCTTGAATGTCCTAATTCATGACTTTCCATAAGGATTTGAAGAGGTTTCATGTAGTGATTGAAATGCACATATCTAGTTGAATACATTATGAACTTCATGAAAAACACCTTGCCTAGTACTTTGAAAATTGTGAGTTTAAAATGCCTAATTGGATGATTGTTCTCTTTGTGGGATTTGTGAGTATTCCCGTGTCTGAAAACTCTCAGGAGACTACAACTCCTCCACTAGGGTAGCCTAGGGGTTTAAAGGCTTGGTGCATGTGCTAAATGCACTCGTGTTACCTACGAAAGTGGTTAGTTAGAAGTAGGATTTGTTTCTTAATTTTTGAGTTAGTTTTTGTGACCATATGGAGTTTCTTTTAAATTGATCCTGAGTGATGTATAATGCGACATTGTTGATGATCTATATGATTAGTTTGCTCGGGACGATCAAACGCTAAGTGTGGGGTGATTTGATAGCACTAAAAGATATGCGTTTTAGGTAACCTCTATGCTTATTGTTTCGTTCGTTTTATCACGATTTCACTTGCTATTTAATGCCCTGTGGTTCATTTCAGGTGAATTACAGAGTTTAAGCTGAGAACACAAGTGGACATTGATTTTGGAGCAAAACCGAGCATTCTGGAGCAAAAACGAGCAAAATGGAAGTCGGAGCACAAACTCTCCAAGAGCGTGCGCTTGCACAACTGCATCCGTGCGGTCGCACGACTCAAACCAGAAGCACAACATCTCTGTGCGGTCGCACAACTCAAAGACAGACGCACGAGAATTCTGTGCGGTCGCACAACCCTTTGTGCGGTCGCACAAACCGGACCAGAAGCATGGAAAATCAGTGCGGTCGCACGATCAAGAACCACGACAGCACGAGACATGATTTTGGGCATCTGTGCGACCGCACAACCCATCTGTGCGACCGCACAACGTCGTAAAGTCTGCATTTTTATGCTGAACTATAAATAGAAAGTTAGGGTTTTCAAGCCCCCACTCCGGGTTTTTTCTGCGATTTCTGCTGGGTTTCTGGACGAAAATTGGCTTGGAGAAGAAGAAAGACTTTTCTATCATCATCAACAACTCGGATTGTGGATCATCCTTCATACTTATTGCTCCATATTGGTTCTAACTTCCATCACTCAACTTTCTACATATTTTTCTGCTATTCTATTGTTATTATGGGTTGTAATCTCACCATGAGTGAGTAGTGACATTGGTTGGGGGTCTATAACCCCTCTAGACATGTTTGTGACATTGTGAATGATATGGATGCCATTGATGAATGATTTTACACACGATTTTTCTTTATTTGAACTTAATGCTTTGGAATTACCCATGACATGTTTTTTTTGACAAGTTAGAAATAGGAATTTTGCTTGATTTCATGCTTGACGTAGCTAACCCCTGAAAAGTATGATTTCAATTGAACGAGATGAAGAAGCATTAGGTTTTTTGTGTTACATGGCGATGCTTTAATCCTAATGAGAATGGCACGAATTTAACAAGTGCATGATTTATTTAGTCAATAAAGCGCGAGTGTGAGGCTAGATAAATCATGTTCTATAGCACCAATAGAGCGCGAGTGTGAGGTGCTATGCGAGGTGTAACTTCTTAATACTAAGTTGTAGCGCGAGTGGAACTTGGTATTAATGTTGCATAGCTAAATTCTAAATGTGTGCATGTGAATTCATCAATGGTGTCCCAATTTACCGTGACAATAATTGTCTAGGTGGGGAAATAGATCCCTAGTCATCCTTGAATTGATTGTTTACCCTTTTCGTTGATTAAATCTCCCTTTAAGATAGTAAGGCCTTGCTATCAACCTCTTGCGAGGAACAAACCCCCCAAACCATAGACATTCCGAATTTAATCGTTAGCACTATTAGTTTAATCACCTATCATTTGGGTACGACCTCGGATTTCCCGAGTCAATATAAATGTTTTGATTAATCGTGACTAGCAATAGTATTTGAATTCTATTCGAATATTTACGCTAAATTACACGCGATCAATAAGCTAGCAATTCTTCTCTTCATTTAGCAATGTGGGACAATTTCTTCAAGTGCAATATTCCAACACGTCCAAGTTGGAAGTTTGTGTTGAGGTTTTGTGTTGTAAGTTTGTATTCGAACCAAATATATTATGATTCAAATATTTGGTTTATTTAGATAAAACTGCCAACTACTAGATCATTCTACAAAAAATACTGATTGATTATACTGATAAGTTTTATTTTTTTTAAAAATATACCGAAGAGTGTATCTCTCAACAAGATGATAGATGATTTTTTATCAGATTAATCCATTTTGATGTAATATATTATATTATTTTAATTAATTTTCGTTTGTCACCCCCTATCACCATTCCTGAGTCCGTCCATGCGTGCAGCGCATTTTTCTTCCCAGCCAGTGATGGCTGCGTCGGTGGTGTAAGCGAGGTGAGGGTTCCAGATCTGATTCTGATGGTGTTGGAAAATTAAAGACGTCTTGCTGAGCCGCTTCTTCTGGGAAGCGTGAAGGACACCGAACCACATCTGGCGGTGGTGGCTGGTAAGTTAGCGACTTGCGGTGGATGGAGAGAGTAGGATGGCTCTTGGCGTTGAGGTGGGGTGAGGGGGAAGTCACTGAGCATCAATTTTGGATTTACTGGAACAGGCAGTGAACGCTCTTTCTTCCTCTAAGTGATTTTTGCTTAGGAGGGTTTCCTTTCCATCCGATTTTTCGGACTGGGTTTTGTGGGTATTTTCATTGCTATTTTCTTAGCCGGATCAGACCGGACTTTTGTGCAGACTGCCATTGTGTTTTCGTGGTGTTTTTTTTATTTTTTAGATGTTGTGAGGACATATAGTTAGACGTGAGGCCAAGTGGAAGAGTGCACTACTTATTTATTACGCATGCTTATTTCTTAAAAACTGATCCCCGCTGAATTTTTTTAATTTTAACCTCTGTAATCGCCTTTGTATCTTCTACTTGGAGTTTATCAACAAAAAATACTCCTTGATTGTTTATAAAAAAACAATACTCCCATATTGTTTATAAAAAAACAATACTCCTAGATCATACTAGTTTTTTTTGGATACAAGACAAGGAGACTAAACATGAGTCACCTGGGAAAGAACACAACAGCCGTAGACACCACGGGAAACAACACAACAGACAAAACTGTACAAAGACTACAACAGACAACACAAACAACCAACACAACAACAACCGACAACAATACCAGCTATCGGTCGACAACTAAACAAGGAAAAAGAAAAAAGACTCACAAACTTCCCAGATGCGTCAGAAAAGCTCCAAGCCAGCAAGGCCCCACCAAAGACAGAAACACGTCGGCATTCTTCTCTTGAGCGCCGGCCTCCTAGACCATAGTTATTAAGGTCAACTAATTTTGCAAGACTGAACAAACTGTTCATAAATGTCTAAGTCATAAACTGTTCATTAATGGAATTTTTTTTCCAAATTAAGCAAAATTTGAATTTGCTTTTTAATTGTACACACTCTTCAAATTCAATTTCCAAAATACACACCATTAGTTAGGCGTCGTTGCTAAGAGCGCCTAAGATATTAAGTGCCCTTAACAACAACGCCTAATGCCCAGTGTCAAATTTATCTTATATAAATCATGCTGAGTCAGCAATAATTGCCTATTAAGCCTAAAGCGCTCTTCTCCACAGTGCCTAAAATTGAATATAGTTTTGGTTATTTCCAACGACTAAAGCGCTCTGACTGCCTCACCGTCGTCGGCATCTCGATCTGCACCGCTATCGTCTGCGAGTCCATCTCATGGCTCCTCATCTACCACACCGACTCCTACAAACCCTCCGCTCCTTCATCGACCGCGCATCCAAAAAGCTCGAGTCCATGAAAACCACCACCGCCGCGACCCATCCTCAAAAAGTCCTCCAAGGTCAAGAAGATCGATCGCTTCGAGACCACTTTAAAGGAATCCAACCGCGATCTCTCCCTCTTCAAGTTCAAATCCGGCGCCGTTGTTGCCCTAGTTCTCTTCGTAGTCTTCGTCTTGCTCAACTCACTTTTCGAAGGCAAGCCGACTGCTTAGCTTTCGTTCATGCCGCTGAGGATTGTGTATAAGATGAGTCATCGTGGATTGTTGGACGATGATACGACCGATTGCTTGATGGCGTTTTTATACTTTTTGTGCTCGATTAGTATCAGGACTAATTTGTAGAAGTTTCTAGGGTTTTCGCCGCCTAGGGGAGTTGCCGGTGCTTCTGGATTTTAGGCGTTGTGGAGAAGAGCACTTTAGATTTATTAGGCCATTATTGCTGACTCAGCATTCGTTATATCCGATAAATTTGACACTGAGCATTAGGCGCTGTGGAGAAGAACACTTAATAACTTAGGCGTCCTTAGCAACAGTGCCTAACTGATAGTATGTATTTTGAAAATTGAATTTGAAGAGGGTGTAGAATTTTTCTTAATTTGAATTTTTTTTTCTCATAAATAATCCTTTTTTGTCAAAATTTTCAATCACGCCATCATTACTTCATATACGGTATCGTTTCGCTGACAATAAATCTAGTGTCAGCCGTTCGATCATCTTAATTCTGATCCAGCTCCTCAGCGTTTAAAACTCAGCTGTCAGCGTCAGCAAATATATTATAGGGGTCGGAATGAAAATAACGCTAATTGTAAACAAGTCCTCGTCTGATTTACGATTAGGCAATACATCTCCGCTCTCCTGGTCTACCTCTGCGTGCGCTCACTCAGCAGTACAGTCATCAGGGTTCCGCTGATCCCCCGTTCATTTTGAGGTTATAAGTTGTTGTGGATATCAAACTTCGAAAAGTGTTTGAATAGTTGAGTTGGATTTTAGGAAATGTTTTGAGTTTTGAGATGAATGTGTTTAATGTTGTTGGCGATTGTGGCTTTGAAGGATAGACTATCTCAATCTTTGACTCTGCACGTAGGATTAGGATAGGATCAATGAGGTTTTAGCTGATGAAATCATGAAACCAAACCCTTCATTTTCCTTCAATACATTTTTACCCTTTTCAGTGTTCAACCTGAATATGATGAGTACAGATATCATAATTTTTTATTGACTTTCTGTCAGTGGTAATTAGTATTATTGGCAGAATAAGTGAGAGTGAATTTACTTATTTGAATTTTGAAAGTTCTCCACTGGATGCCTCCACCAGTAATGGGTGGTGACCAAGAAGAAGGCCTTACTACTCCCATCGTGAAAGAACATAACTACATGGGATTATCTGACTGCTCTTCAGTGGATAGCTCCGCAGTTTGCATCATTTCTCCTCGGAGTGATGTCAAACTGAATTTAAAGGCTACAGAGTTGAGGCTCGGGCTTCCTGGATCGCAATCCCCTGAAAGAGATGTCGAGCCACACCTGTTGACTACAAAACTGTTTAATGAGAAGCCCATATTTTCTTTTCATCCTTCCAATAACTTGCAAAAGATTGCGGTGTTTGGTACCAAAAGAGGATTCCCAGATGCGATGAATGGGCTCAAAGAGGTGAGCAAAGGAAATTAAGTTTATCTGGCACTGTGGCGTGGAATAGTTCAAGTTGTGTTTTCTTTCTGTAGGGAAAATTTCTCGACAGCACTAGTGCTGATTTAAACGGAATATTATCCACTAGATCCTCCCCAAATATGGGAATGAATTCTGGACTTAAGAAGGAAAATATAGTAGCATCAGCATCCAAGATGAAGGAAATAGCGCCGTCAGATACAATTGAAGGTAGAAGCTATGCAATCAACGAGACCACTTCAAATGTCCATAGAAATGCTGGTGCTACCAAGTAAGGAAGCGTATCATGTGTATTGGATTACAAAGACCTGATTGCAATGTTGCTAATTTCCCAGATGCTACATTGTTTAGTACTAAGTATATTTCAGCACCGAAATCACCTTATCTGTGCAGTGCACGTTTGATCTTTCGCAATTTACTAAACTATAGTCCTCCTATTGTGGCAGAGTCCAAGTTGTGGGTTGGCCACCTGTTCGAACTTACAGGCAAAAAGTATTGGCAACCACATCAAAGGACGCTGATGAAGTGGAGAACAAGCCTGCAGTCGGAGTTATGTTTGTCAAGGTCAGCATGGATGGTGCTCCATATTTGAGAAAAGTGGATCTGAGAAACTACTCGGCCTACCAGGAGTTATATACTTCTCTGAAAAAAATGTTCAGCTGTTTTACCTTAGGTAAACCATATAAAGCACACTTTAATGAGCATCACGATCGTCTTCTTTCTTTTATAAAATGGCAGGTCGATATGGTTCCCAAGGACCTTCTGGGAGGGAAATGCTGTGCAAGAGTAAACTGAAAAATCTATTGCATGGATCAGAACATGTGCTTGCTTATGAAGACAAAGATGGTGACTGGATGCTTGTGGGTGATGTCCCGTGGGAGTAAGTACTCTTTCGCCTTCTTGAAACTGTCATTATGACCATATGTTCTTATTTATTACAAAAACGGAGGTTGGAGTTTAGATTTGTTTATCTCGGAGAACTGATTTGTCATCTTTATCTAAATGTTACAAACTACAGATAGTTGATTAAATTCGAAGTGTAGAGGCTGTATCAGTAAGCAATTGAACTTCCACATGAGTGAACGCCTAAAATATCTTCAACGTATTGTTATATCTACGTTTTGAGTGTGGTTTATCATTATTTCTATCTTAATATGTGAAGTATCAATTTAAAATAAAAAAGAAGAATATATTAATTAGTTCTGTATATGTACGGTGTACCTGATGTTATTCATTGGCAGGATGTTTATTGAGACGTGCAAACGAATGAGAATCATGAAGAGTATAGATGCCATTGGTTTAGGTGAGTAGAATTCTTAATTCCACTGAATTGGCTTGCTCCTTACTGTCACACAAGTGATTCACTTCAGAATGGTTGCTTCAGGACATACGACTTTTTCTACCTCATTATTTCATTCGGCAGTCCATGTCTTGTAGATAATTATTGATTTGCTAGTAATGCTCACATTCACCTTAGCAGCTCCAAGAACACCCAAAAAGGCGGGATCAGTAAACAGCTAATCAGCCATCTGAAAACTGCTTCACAAACTCCTGCAACTCTAAGCTTCAAATACAAGTTTCCTCGGAGTTACATATCAGCACTTCTGAAAGACAATTTGCATCTATATTATCTATGTTATATGAATGCTGTGTGCGCCTTAGGTATGTTATTTCCCTAGTTAACAAATGTTGTTTTGTCAATTCCATCTGTACAAGGTCCATGTTTGGAAGAGCAGCTCAATGTGTTGAACTAAAGATAGTCCCACTCAAAGTCTCTTCTGAATACCAAACCAAGGCAGTAAAGGAGTGAACGTTTGCACACTAAAATGACTGCAGTAAATAACATGACTAAACAAGCATCATTTAACTTGTTGCGTAGACAATGGATGTGTGTGGTTGAAGTAAGTATATTGTCAGGAAGAACGTATTGTGTATATTACAACAAGATGCTAGTATAATTACACAAACCCATGTGAAACTTAATTGAATGAAGGAAAAAAACCAGGGGATTAAGAACATGGCTGAGCTGTAAAACATGTAGCCATTTTAAAGAATCTAAAATTTGATGGGCGAACCAAGAAACAATACACACATACTTATGTCTCTGAGGGATGACCGGTTATATGTCTCTGCAAGAAATGTATGGGTTATCTGTGGTCGGTAAGGATCATACTTCATGGGCAAAGCTTCAGCTCATCCGGTAACTTCTGGTAGTTCTCAATTGACGGATGATAGTATGAAGCAGTCTTAACCTATCAATGGAATGGTTGGAGCTGCAAACCCACCACACAGTACTTCAATAACTATTTAAAATCAGGCTGCAGATGTAACCTGGAACTAATAGTGTTACCTCATAGAAAATGTTTTACCTTTGCAAAATTTTATCCGAAGTGTAGAGTGTAGACTACTATGCTCAAACCAAACATAAGTGATGAACAACAAGTCTTTAAAGCACAACACTCACCAGCAAGATCGCACTGGAGATGGAAATCATTTTACAGGTAGTACAACGTGAAGGTCATTCTGAAGAAGCCAGCCTTTGGGATATCCGTGCTTATTACTTTCTAGATGAAGATGCCAGTTCATTACTGTAGCACAACCAGGTGTTATACCTTCCATTTGGCTTTCATCTTCCACCACTTGCTCAATAAATGTCGTCTCCTGCACAATAAACTTCGTTAGATTAACCAGGGATATGAACCTGGCCTTAAAATCAAAATAAATTCAATAACCAGGCATGGATTGTACTTGGAAGCCCTCTTTCACAGAGTCCAATTGTCTGATTGGAGTTGTACTCCGGCGTTTCCATCTCTGTGGATCCCATAAAATGGTGCTGTTGAATGCAAAACCTGACATATCAACATGAAATCTGCGCAGTTTCTTGCTTTTCTCATTCGTATGCCATCCAATTACTTGGCTGGAATTGCATATGGCACCTTCTAAAATAGCCTTGTTCTTGCTAGGAGCAAGCATGGCAACGGGCCAAGTACCAAACCGCCTGCATCTCATAAAGATAGTATTTACGATTACGCAAATTTGAACATCCAATCAATACATTATGAAAACCACTAAGTAACATAAGAATAATGCTCATTAGTTCATTGAAAATGCAAGTTTAGTGCAACAAACACAGACAAATGAACATTGGAATCAAATTTGAATCATTTATTCATGGCAACCAATTATTATGCTCCGGATACCCAAGATGACTCCAGATTGTAAGGGTTAACAGATGCATATTAGCTCAAACTTTGATATCGCAGAGGAAAGATCAGCTACGGAATGAAACAAGAAACTGCAAAGGACTAAGCTCACACCATATCTGATGACCTTTCTCTGTGGAAAACAAAATAAAACTCATTCAATCCGTCATAGAAGATCAAAAAAAGGTGTACAATGTGATACATATTTCAGGTTTCCAACTAATTCAACAATGTTCTTAGCTTTACCAAAACAACAATCAGCTAGCTATATGTGCAGTCAAAAATCCAATCAATATGATGTCTCTGTAGTAAACAATCAAACACGCCCCTATCAAAGAAATCCATTTGTGGTAAGTTTCATGAATGTGGTCAACTTAAACACAATACCTGATTTCTCTTAATCTCTGAAATAGCTCAAGTGAATAAATATTATCATCGTCAGCAAAGTAAACAATCCCATCAAGTCTATGCCTCTCAATATGATCCAAAGCAGTGTTCCTCTGGTGCACCCCTCTATCTTTCACATCAGTCATATTCTTATTACAAACCAAATGCCTGTGCATCACTCCAGTCCTTCTCAACACCTCAGCAGTCTCAACCGACGCAGAGCTCATCTCCACTACAATCCACAAAACAGGCGGCGGCACAAGCGCAATCACCTGAGCCAATCTATTCAAGTAATACGCCTGAAACGCCCGATTATAAGTCGGCGTCACCACAATCAGCTGCTTCCGCGGCACCAAATCCAAATTCGAATCCTCAACACTCGCCTGGTCAACTTCTATCGTCTTCACTGAACCAACTTCCACACGTTTCACATCCAAACCAGAATCAAATTCAGCCTTGCTCGGCGGCGGCTGCTGCATCGCGGATGGAAAAACAGAAACATCGACGTCGTCGTCGTCAGCGCCGAATGGAGCAAGAGCGAGTATAAAACCTAGAAAGAAGAAGAGCAAGCAGCGGTGAAACAACCGATCCCATCTCGTTCGGCTTTTCCTACCAGTAAGCAACCAAGCAAGCGGCGATGCGTATTTGCCGTAGCCGGACAACTTGCGATTGGAGCGTCCTTGAATAGCCGGGGAGAGAGTTCGCCGGATCGACGCCATGGAAATTTGTCAGTGGATCATCGAGAACGCCGTCGGCTGGTTTCCGCTCGATCAGATCGTGAGGAAGTTCTGCAGGGCCCAAAATGAATTCCAACTCCCTCAAATATTATTAAAAATTGCAATATATTTAATATTTTTTTGAACGAAATTTAAAATTTAATCTTTTGCTTTTCTACTCATCACGATCTTTCAAATAACCAACTTGGTGGTGGTCTATTGGTTAAGGAGTCCATACGAATGGATACCATTTTGTGAAAGTTTTCCCTTTCCTTTTCCTCGTCCCGTCTCGTGCGTGGATGCTTCCTACATCCATCATGGATGCTTTCCTTTTCACGTCTCGCCAGGGACGGACCCAGAAATTGAGATAGGTGGTGACAAATAAAAAATAGACGGCATCACTAAAAAAAAATCAATATGGTTCAAAAGACATCTAGTTTATTATCAAAAAAAATTTGTTTTCATATCACAAAATCACCCGTGGTTGAATCAGTGCTAAACATTTCAACTAATTTTTTGAATGTTGAAAACCAATCAATCAGATAATAAACCATCTTCCATTTTGTTACGTTTCATATTGAAACTAATATAAACTCTTTGAATCTCATCACGCTTATCAGTAGTCGGTGGGGCACTTCGTGAAGCTGAGTCACTTTCTTATTTATTGATATCAAAATTATTATAATTAATTTCTGAATATATAAATGACTATCTTACTCACATATTTGAATAATTTTTTAAAATAATGAATCAATAGTTGATGTTTCATCTAAAAAACAAATAACATAAAAAATCAAGATCATCATATAATTGGATCAAATACAAACTTATTTGCACAAAACTTTGATACAAATTTCCAACTTGAATGTCACCAGTTTATACACATACAAAATTAACAAAGTTTGATTATTTAATGCAATTTATACTTCTATATTTAAATATAACTTGTTGAATTAAGCTATCTAATTATTTTAATTTAAGTATTAAATTAATTAATTTGAAAATATTAAATTTATTAATGTATATGCTAAGAATATTTTGGAAAAAGTTGGGAGTGACAAGTGTCACCCCCATGCCCAAGTAGTTTCGTCCCTGTGTCTCGCGCGTGATGCTTCATTCGACCATAAACATGGACTCCTTCGACCATCAACATGGAAGTGTCGTGTCTTACAACGGTAAAGGTACCCAATGTGGCTTGAGTTTCAAGTGTCGAGAATGGGATGTGCGGATCCATGCATGGTAAAAGTGTTGAACCCGGCCTGCGCTTCAGAAGCGGAGAAATGTACCTATGATTTCGGATCCGGTCAAGATGCCTTACTAGAGATTCAGATATCAATATATATGTACTAGATGATAAGACGACATGTGCATTGTATTATTCCTAGTTATTGTACCTCATTATCAACAAAAAAAAAATCACAGTCTTTGAAATTAATATATGGACGATTGAGATTACGAGACATCGAATTTATTCTCTTGTGCACGGTTGTTCTGAGTTTCACTACTGCAGGCGTGCAGGGGTTAACTACTGCGCTATGCGTCCCTGGGTCGCTGGATAAACCATGACTTCTCTCCTTTCTTTTTCATTTTTTTTTGATGAAAATGAACGTTAAAACTGTAGCTGATTTAAAATATGGGGATGCTCTGTGAACCAATTATAAACATGGTCAAATCGAAGCATGAGGAGAAGTTAAAATCAACAAATTCCTTATATTGAAACATTTCAAGAGAGTAAAATATGGTGGATTTGGATTATTTTTGTTCATGAGTGGGATGGATTGATCAAATAGTTCATGAGACAGACCAAACCAAATTCAGAAGCAGAATGTGACTTCGACAAACACTAATCATGCCCAAAAGTAATTCATAAAATTGTAATTTTTTTCACAATGCAAACTTTACTTGGTGAGAGTTTTATTCACTTGCGGATGGATTGCGTTGTCCATCGCCAAATATTAGTAGAAAACTTATACTAAATTTTCTTATTAAATCTTAAAAATCATTTACCTAGAATTTAGTTGGATTATCTATTTCTAACCCATAACCAAAAATATAAGCATGCAACCATCAACAAAAATACAAGAATATAACTACTGACTACAAAAAAAAAAGAAAAAAAAAAATACTGAGCCTGTCCCGAAATGAGCATTAAGTTTTTATACGCTCACTGACATCTCGATCATGAAATCCCAAAATACTTGCTGCTGAAAGTAACATTAGACAGACTTTATTTGTATTACAATCAAAATAATATTTCAAGGATAAGAACCCTAAGGATGCTAAAGCATTGCATTGACTGATAAGAATTCAAACCGGTTGACAGTTTTGAGAATGTGTAAAAACCACCACGATTAAGGAGGTGGAGACTGTTATTATTTATACTAGTGTACAAGTAAATATTACAATGAGATAATATCTCATCAAAATGGAATTACAAATATAAGTGTACAGTTTATGGAATTATGATATATATGATGAGAATATACGGCAAGATCATCGGTGTCTTCAATATTCTCGATATGGCATTGATAATACGCTAAATATCCTTAACACCCCCCGCAAGCTGAGCGTCGGATTAGAGCAAACGTGAAGCTTGGAGCGAAAAAATTCAAATAAGTGGCGAGGAAGACTTTTAGTGAAGATGTCAGCGACTTGAAGGTGTGAGGGCACATGTTGTGTGCGAATCCCGAAGAAAATGATAGTCAAGTTCCACATGTTTGGCCCTTTTATGTGAAACTGGATTTAAACTTAAGAAGATGGCACTTTTATTGTCACATAATAGCAGCGACGTTTGTGGTATGGAGACTTTGAGATCACGTAAGAGATGCATAATCCTAAGTACTTCAGCAACAGTTGTGGCTAGAACACGATACTCAGATTCACAGTTCGAGCGTGATACAGTGGGTTGTTTCTTTGCACTCCAAGAAACTAAATTATGACCCAAATAAATAAAATAGCCTGACGTGGAGTGGCGAGTGTCGGGGCAACCGATCCAATCAGCATCAGAATAGGCTACTAGGTCAGCGGGAACGGTGGATGCACGAAAGGTGAGGCCAAAATTGATGGTACCTTTAACGTAGCGTAGAATACGCTTAACAGCAAGAAAATGATCAATAGTAGGAGCGTGCATAAACTGACTCATAGAGTTAACAACATGAGCAATGTCGGGACGTGTGATGGTCAAGTACTGAAGGGCCCCAACTAGAGAACGATAAAGAGTCGGATCTGAGAAAGGAGAGCCATCAACAGTCAAGTATTGGGAAACAACCATCGGAGTGTGAACATGGTTTGCTATCAAGCAATTGAGCACGAGTGAGGATATCTCGAGCATATTTCAATTGGCAGAGAAATAAACCGTCATGAGTGGTGGAAGCTTCGAACCCAAGGAAATAACTAAGAGAGCCAAAATCTTTGATAGCAAACTCAGAGTGGAGTTTCTGTGTAAAACCGTCAATAAGGGATGAGTTTTTTCCGGTAACAATTATGTCATCGACATATATAAGTAAGTATATTTGGTTGGACTGTTGATGAAAAATAAATAGAGAGGTATCCGCGCGAAACTGCAAGAAAATCCAAGCTCGAGGAGAAATGAGCTAAATTGCTGAAACCAAGCGCGGGGAGCCTGTTTTAGGCCATTTATAACTTTCTTTAGTAGATAGACATGAGTAGGAAAACGAGGATCAATATACCCTGGGGGCTGCTTGACAGGCGTCGTTTGACCTGCAAATTTAAATTTATATTTTCCTTGCGAGAAACTAGTGTAGTGGCAAGCAAGGGTCGAACCCAAGGGAGCTGGTGAGGTTACTTGTTGTTCTGTGGCTGAAAAGAAAGACAATTGGGGGTGAGCAGATTGTTAAAGGTGCGAGTAAAGAAAAGGTTGTGATTCAATATGAGAAAACACTCGGTCTAGGACTTTTCTACAGTGACTTAGTTTATCATCGACTTCTAATGATCTGATCTTATGTTCTTAAGTGTGGTTACTCCGTTTCAGGTTATAACCTAAAGTAAGGCCGTTTCAAGCACTTACACCACAATCTACTCCGTTTCAGGTTATAGACTTCTAGTTCTAGTAAACCTAACACTCCGTTTCAGGTTATGCTAGATTAAGTGCAACTACTTGTCCTAACGTTTCAGTATCAAACAAGCAGCAAAATAAGGGGCTGAATTGCTCGGCTAAGCTTTACCATTGCAAGTCTCCACTTAGCTTCACAATTCAGTCCAGGATAAATATGCACAAGAACTAGTAGAACATAAAATAGCATTAAGTGAAAAGAGTCTCAAAACATCGTCACAATATACTAAACCCTAAACCGAATAGAGAAATTTAGCTACACATGATTGAAACACAATGCTGATGAAAAGTAGAAAAATCGCTTCTCTCGTCAAAAGATTCGTCTTCTCCTCCAGAGCCGTCTCGAATGATGGATTATGAAAACCCTAACCCAAAATATCTTATTTATAGCAAGACATAGTGTTTCCAAGTCTATTTTGGGCTGAAATTTCCAATTCTCGGATTCGCTGACGTCATCAAAATGCGTCGCTGACGTCATCTCCGCGGACCATGCACATTTTAGCGCCGCGGGTACTGTTCATAAAGTGAGCAGTGTCCACGGTCCTCTCTGAGACTGTTCATCCATTCTGCGCATCTGTTTTGACGTTGGCTCTGATTTTGACCCTTCAAATGACCTCGGATGCTCTCGGTGTGAACTAGAGAGTTGTAGGGAACTGAGTCAGCTACGCAACGCCATGTAGCTCGTATTTTCCTGATCAACGGTCCATTCCCAGCGCTCTGCCAAATGTCCAAAGGTCTGATATGCCATTGTGATGTTTTCGGCATAAAATGCCATCTTTTATGCACGTTTCCTCCTAGAGCTTCCGAAACACCTGAAATGCAAAACCATACTAAAAAGTAACTGTTCGCATATAAAAGTGTCGAAACAGATGGGATTAATTGACTCGACGAGTCGTATAAATACGACTCATCAAACCACCCCACACTTAAACTTGTTCGTCCCGAACAAGAACTAAGTCATAGAAGGAAAATAAATGCAACACCACAATTTCTTCGACGTCCTGAATAATGCTACATGAATATGAGTTGCTAGTCTAGACTCGCTTTTCTATGCATAACTCAATCGCTACTAAAATCATCATGCTCAACATAGAATCAACTTGACACGTGTTACCTTTTGAGCTGAAATTCAAATTAATTCGGATGAATGGGAGATAGTCCTCTTTAGACCAATGATCTGCACTCACTGTCCCGAACTCTAGCTATATGGTTATACTTCATTTCTTTTTCTTGCACATGATTCATTCGAGTTTAAAGGTTGTCTGAGCTTTTCTTCTTCTTCTTTTTTTGTTGGACAGCTTTTGTAGTGATTTTTTTTGGCCTTTGGCACTTGATGTGATACTGAAGTACTTCACTTTTTGTTGCGTGTAGAACTTTCACAATTTGGCTGATTTTTTCCTTGAGCTTTGCTCCCTTATTGTGAACAGCTTGTCCTTTCTTCTTTTCTTTTGAAGGAGGTCCAATCATCGCCCGCAAGCATATGGAAATACCTCCCCGCTCTTTCTCATCCTCGACCTTTTTGACGCGAGTCAAGATGGGGGCCCACCACCTATTTTCCCGGTTACTTCGGACTAGAGATAGGACGGTTTGTTATGTCTCCGTCTCGCCTTCCTACATAAACGCTGCAGTGGCGGAGCAACTCTGAACCATGTCGTCTCGAAGTGCTAGCCTCCACGAAATCCATATAACCATATAGTTTGAATCCGGTCCTTTGAATGCTTCGTCAAGTCTCTCTGGGACATTTCTATCAACTCCAAATCCCTGTTTATCTCAACTCAGAAGGACACGTACTGGGTTAAATTCACATGTAGTCACATAATTCAAATTTCGCAAGAGAAACGCATCTAATCAGCTCATCTATTTCACATCATCAAAATTCAATACCGCATATCCAGGAAATAGAGAGAAATTTCATACTTTCTAAAAATATTAGAAATTTTTTATAAATGAAACGTGCTGACACAGTGCATATGCAAGGAAAATAAACGTGCTGACACAACTGACTCTCCCACCCCACACGTTTGAACCAAGCCGTGTCCTCACGGTACGACTTTAGTTCAAAGACAAACAAACAAATGCTGACACAACAAAAAGGGAAAGAAATAAAAAGAAATAGAGAACAGCAGGACTCCCCTAGTCTGAATCTGAATGGGTCCGAGTTCGAGTCAACGCACACCGCGGGTCACGACCAGTTTAAGTTCCGCGGTCAACCGTAATATATTCTTCATCCGCGGACTGTAATCTGTTCAGCACTCGCGACCTGGTCTGCGAAAAGCACCAACTTCCTGCACAAAATAAATTTCTTTCCCAGAGACAATGTGACAACACAAATAAAGACTCAAACAAACATAAAATGAAAAATAAAAATTCAAAACTCAAAAATTTGCCGGGCTGCCTCCCTGCGAGTGCCTTTGTTTTACGTCGTTGGCTCGACGTTACCTCTTTAGGGATCACAAGTTAGGATCCCATGGACGTGTGAGGTCAAATTTCGATACTCCTCTGTGATGCTCATAGCCCTCATCCAGTGGTGCTCTCGTGTCTCTCCATCCGGGTTTCCATCCAAACGTGCCATGTCTCGGTCGCTTCCTCATGTATGGACGGTCGACATCCTTGTGAATATGGAAATCTAATCTCTTGCCACCAAGTGCAAGTGACAATAAGCCTGTGTCCATGTCAACCTTGGTCCTTATGGCAAAGAGGAGTGATCGTCCCAAAATAGGAACTGGAGGATCGTCGTCTCTAGCATCTCCCATCTGTAAAATATAAGAGTCAACATCACTGGTGACTATGAAAGCACCTGAATCCTTAAACTTTTCAGGCGGCGCTTGTTGACTCGTAGCGAGTGGGTGCTCCACCGTTGGCTTTTCCGACTCATGACTTGCCTCCAACTCATCTTCCAGCTCATCATTATCGATCACATGGTCTTCCGGAGCTGTTATCTGCATAGAAAATGAAGGGTTAAGTTGGGGCACTTCGACCACGAGGACCGGGTCTGTCTCTGCCAGTTCGGTAATGAGGACTGAGCATGTTTTGGGCAGCTCGTCAGTGAGGAACGGTTCGAGTGGCTCGGCCGGCTCTTCTTCAGGCGCCAGTGGGCCGTTTTCTTCTAAATGCCCGGGGTAATCTGAATTGAGCTTTTCTTCAGTTAACCATGGGTCCTCATCCTCTGCCGGCTCCGTGGGCTCCATTGTAAGCTCTTCTTTGATGACCATCGGCTTGTGAGCCGTGTTGGCCAGTTTTGCCTGAATTTGGTGCACTATGTTGGCAATTTCTTTGATCCGCTTGGCCTGATCTTGTTTCGAGCTTTCTGCCATATCTTCTATCAAGTTCCATAGACCGGACATGGTTAAATTATTCACCGAGCCTCCTGCCGCAGCATCATTAAGCCTTTTCCATTCATGTGGCAACATCCCACCGAGAAACCTTTGAAGAAGATCGAAGTATGTGAATCCATGGTGCGGGCAGCTCGTCACAATGGAATCGAAGTACGATAAGTACTCGTCCAATGTTTCGTCCCGGGATTGCTCAAGAGTGATGATCTTCTCGCGGACTTCAAGTTGGAAGGATGGTGGGGAAAACTCCTCATCGTTCCAAGGCTCTCTACTGTAATAAGAAGACATAGCGAACCATAAAAAAACAGAAACAAAAAACAGAAGAAAAAAAACAAAAAGAACAACTTCACCGTATTGCAGCTCCCCGGCAACGGCGCCAAAATTTGACAGGCGTCGTTTGACCTGCAAATTTAAATTTATATAATTTCCTTGCGAGAACCCTAGTAAAGTGGCAAGCAAGGGTCGAACCCTAGAGAGCTGGTGTTGGTGAAGTCGTTCTGTAAACAATAAATTGGGGGTTTGGTGTGAGCAATTGTTGTAAAACGCAAGGGAAATAAAACGAAAAGTATTCTATCAGAGAAGGCATTCGGTCTAGGGTTTTCTATTGTGACTCGTTTATCATCGACTTCTAATAATCTAATTTTGTGTTCCTAAGTGTGGTTACTCCGTTTCAGGTTATAACCTAAGGTAAGGCCGTTTCAAGCACTTACTCCACAATCCACTCCGTTTCAGGTTATAGACTTCCAGTTTTAGCAAACCTAATACTCCGTTTCAGGTTATATCAGGTTAACGTGCGACTACTTGTCCTAACATTTCAGTATCAAAAAAGCAGCAAAAATAAGGGCTGAATTGCTCGGCTAAGTTTTACCGTTTCAAGTCTCCACTTAGCTTCGCAATTCAAACCGAGATAAATAGCACAAAAACTAGTGGAACATAAAATAGCATTAAGCAAAGAATCTCAAAACTTCGTCACAATATATTGAACCCTAAACCGAATAACGAAATTAGCTACTCATAGACATGACAAAATAACAGAAGTATTTTTGAATGAAAGCAGTAGAAATTCTCTTCTTCGGTTGAAAGCTTGATCTCCTCTCGAGCCGTCTTCAATTCTGGGAATTCGCGATCTCTCAATGTTGCTGTCGAAAACCTAATTTATCAGAAAAAGTTTCTAATTTCATTTTGGGCCAGATTTCCAAATCCCGGTTTGCTGACGTCAGCCGCGGACGATGCACATTTTAGCGCCGCGGACGATGAACACTTTAACGTCCGCGGATGATCCGATTAATCTTGCCTGCGTCCGCGACCCGGTCTGAGATGCATTTCTTCTTTTGCTCGTCAGTCTTGACTTTGGCTCTCGATTCGACTCCATGAACTCCATGTGATGATTTTAGCACCGAAATGCCGTCTTTAAGTGCATATTCCTTCCAGAGCTTCCGAAACACCTGAGATGCAAACAACACTGAAAAGTAACTGTTCGTATCAAAAAGGTATCGAAACAGACGAGATTAGTTGATTCGACGAGTCGTATAAATACGACTCATCACTGCTCCATATAAATATGCTCCTTGAGTATGCCATTGAGAAACGCATTCTTGACATCAAGTTGTCGAAGAGGCCATTTATGAGAGACTGCAAGAGAGAGTACAACACGAACAATCGTAGCTTTGACAACCGGGCTGAAGGTGTCATAGTAGTCAATGCCATGTATCTGAGTATAACCTTTAGCAACTAGACGAGCCTTTAGACACTCAATAGATCCATCAGGTAAATATTTGGTGCGAAAGGTCCATTTAGAGCCCACTATATTGGTGTTTTGAGGATGTGGAACCAAGATCCAAGTACCATTTTGGTATAATGCTTGCATTTCTTCGTCCATTGCAGCGAGCCATGCAGGATTCTTAGCTGCTGATTTAAAACCTTTTGGCTCAGTGGAAGTGAGAAGAGCGGATAATAGTCCTGGTAAGTCCACCATGCCAAGATTTACAGGATGACGAGTTTTAAAAATTCCAGCTTTGGCTCGTGTTAGCATATGATGCGAGCCTAAAGAAGAGGAAACGGGTGCAGGCTGAGCAGTGATAGGTTCAACAGCTTCAGGTTCAGTAGGTTCTTGTTCAACATATTCAGGCTCAACTGGCACGGACTCAACATAGGTCTCAGAGAGTGGTAAAGCGGTGCTTGCAGAAGAATCATTGGCCTGCATAGACTCAATGAGATGGCCAGAGCAAATATTACACGGGGAAGAACTAGATCGAAAAGTGTGTGGTTGGTAGAAGAAATGGAGGATGGATCAACTTGATGAATATTTGGTTCCACAAAATTTGAAAAATGAAGAGAATTTAGAGGCTGAGTTTGGGAGCCAGACATGTTAGGAAAGTGTGTTTCATCAAATTGAGCATGACGAGTAATGTATACTTTGGATGTAATGGGATCAAGGCATCGAAAGCCTTTATGAGAGGGACTATAACCTAAGAAAACGCAAGAAATACTGTGAGGAGAAAGCTTATTAGGCATAGAATCACGTAGGCAAGGATAAACACGACAACCAAAGGGGTGAAAATTATCGTAATGTGGTGTGTAGCCATATAAAAGTTCAAAGGTTGATTTACTGTCAAGGAGTGGAGTGGGCAACCGGTTAATGATGTAGACTGCAGTGCTGAAAGCGTCAACCCAGAAGCGATTAGAAAGGTGAGAGTGAAACAAAATGGCTAGACCAGTTTCAGTCACATGACGATGTTTTCTTTCGGCACGACCATTCTGAGCAGGAGTATATTTTCAAGAAAGTTGATGGTGGATGCCAGAAGTACGTAAGTGAGTTTTAAAGCAAGTGTTGATAAATTCGCCACCTCCATCGCTCTGAAAGATTTTAATATGACTAGAAAATTGAGTTTCCACAAATGTCTGAAACAGAAGAAAAATGGGAAAGAAATCAGATTTCAATTTCAAGGGATAAAGTAATGAAGAGCAAACGCAGAGAAAGCCGGGATTAGGAAAAACCCTAATTATGTTTTTTCATTATTCAAAAGCTGCCGAATGAAATTACATAAATTTACTTAAATAGGAAAATAAAACGAAACCCTAATACGGAAATTACTAAAAACCAAAAATTTCTAAAAACATTAAAAATTCAAAATAAAATAGGAAACGATCCCGGATGGCTCAAAAAGCCCATATTACACGAGCGAAGCTCGTGATTTCTGATCGTCACGCCGTTCCGCTCAAAATAAGGTATTATGGGCTGAAACCGGACACCGACAACTCCAATCCAGCTATTTTGCCACAATCCTAATTTTTCGCTAATCTGTCTGCATCATCCCCTCCCGGGTCGAAAAGATTCGTCCTTGAATCCGAACCCATCTCCGTAACAGAAGACGCACTTTGAAACAGACTCAAATGCTGAACCTTGAACATATCCGAAGTGCGAACATGGCTAGGCAGGGTCAATAAGTCCGAACGCTCGTGGGGAACAGTACCACACACCACCCTAGACACGAATACACGTTTATGAGCCGCTAGTTCTATTGATCTGCCATTAACAAGCAGTTTCTTCGGTGCATCCCCTATGGTTGTGAACTCCGCAGTGTCTTCCACATTATCAATAACCTGCCCAGCTTCCTTAACCACATCATCCTTAATATCATCTATAACCACATCACCTTCGCTTGTAAGGTTCACTCCGTCTGCTACAATCAAAACATCATTAGATGGTTTCACCGCTACCAACTGATCCTCTTTCACATTCTCCTCTGATGGAGCTTCCTTCAGAATGTCAACATTATTTTGACTGGGCACCTCATCTTTACTTTCAACAGAATCTTCTTCAGGATTATCAGAACACAAGCTGGCTTCAAAAACAAGTTCCTTATCGTCCACAATAGCGACACCAAGCTCAACAACATTCACAGCAACAGTGACAGACCCAACGAAAAAATCACCTTGTGCCGTTAAATTCACCCCATCAACCTCAAACAAGCGCTCTCCAGGTTTAATAACAGCTGGCTGAATCTCCTCCGCAGCCACGTCATCACCATACACATCAAAAATAGGATCCCCTTCCGGAGCAGGTACATCCTCGGGAGCCTCATGTGTGAACAGTCCACATGAACTCGAAACTTGAGGGCAGAGCAAACGCAGAGAAAGCCGGGATTAGGAAAAACCCTAATTATGTTTTTTCATTATTCAAAAGCTGCCGAATGAAATTACATAAATTTACTTAAATAAGAAAATAAAACGAAACCCTAATACGGAAATTACTAAAAACCGAAAATTTCTAAAAACATTAAAAATTCGAAATAAAATAGGAAACGATCCCGGATGGCTCAAAAAGCCCATATTTCACGAGCGACCCCAAATGTCATCGATAAAGATGACATAATAAACAAAGCCCAAGTTGGATTTGACAGGAGAGGGACCCCAAATGTCACAATGGATGAGTTCTAACACATGTGATGATCTACGCTCACTTCGAGAAGAAGGCAGACGATGACTTTTAACAAGTTTACTGTTGACATGTGCTGCATAATGAGGGTGAAGACAATAAGGACGTAAGAGAAAGATGTCCCTTTTTATTCAAAAAAGAAATGACAGAATGATTGACATGACCTAAGCGAGCATGCCATAAGTCATATGAGGCATGTAAGGATTTCTGTTTAAGAGTAGAAATAAAAGCAGAGTTGGCGCGTTCCAGCACATACAACCCGCCTTCTCTTTTACCGGTTGCCACCACCTTTCATGTTTGACGATCTTAGATTGTAAAAAGAGCATTAGTAAATGTGACAGAGAGAGGAAAATTAGCTGTTAATTTACTAATGGAAAGAAAGTTTTTAGTGAGGTGAGGAACAACCAACACATTTAGTAAATTGATGTTTGGAAAGGAGAAAGGGTACCGGAATGGGTAATGGGTAAGCAAGCATATCATCACATACGATCACTGAGTCCTTACCCGTGTAACTTTTGACATGATCCAAATTAGATGCAGCAGTAGTCATATGCGCCGAAGCACTAGTATCCAGGAACCAATCAGAAGGCTCGGATGTAGAAACAAAGCAAGATGCATTAAATGCCTCAGCAATGTGAGCAGATGGATCACTTCTGGTGTAGCGTTGGTTGCAGCGGTCAGCATAATGACCCTCCTTGCGACATATCTGACAGTGTGGCTATCGACGGCCTTGATTAAAGTGGGTCCGACCTCGATATGAAGAGTTGTTACCGTGAGAACGACCTCGTAGGTTACCACGAGAAGGAGAGAAATTACTGTGACCACGAGTAGTGGTTGTGAATACTGCAGAGGTGAGGTCTGGAGACATAAGAGACTGTTGAAACAACTCAAAGCTTTCTGCTTTAGACACTAAATCTGTAAAACATGGAAGAGGAGTAAGGGCCATTTGAGCAGTAGAGAAACTAGAAAAGTTAGCACTAAGTCCTCGGAGGAACCAATGCACTTTATCAGTATCATCAACGGGCCGTCCGATAGCATAAAGTAGATCACATAATGTTTTGAACTTGCGTGCATAATCAGTAACAGATTCGGTGCCACGCTTCATCATCCGCAAGTCATCCTTGAGGCGTAATTCACGGACCTTTGAATGGTGGCTGAATGTGTTCTCCAAGGCAAGCCAAACATCGCGAGCCGTAGAGAGACCCACAACGACATCAATGGCTTCCTCAGCTAGAGACGAAAGTAAGAGGCAAAGTAGGCATTGGTCGATTGCTCTCCATGTCAAATATTGAGGATCCACTGCATTGGATTCTTTTGTGGCAAACTTAGGTGGTGGGACAAGAGTTCCATCAACATAGGATAGTAAATCTTGACTTTCAATAAGGGGGAGAAGTTGACTTTTCCAAAGAAGATAATTGGAGGAGAGTTTGATGGTGTTCATGTGGATGAGAGTGTTGAACGGGAGAAGACGGGAGGATGATTCAGAGGCCATAAGGATCGTGGTTGTTAAACCAAAAGAACTTCTGATACCATGAGAATTTGTAAAAACCACCACGATTAAGGAGGTGGAGATTGTTATTATTTATACTAGTGTACAAGTAAATATTACAATGAGATAATATCTCATCAAAATGGAATTACAGATATAAGTGTACAGTTTATGGAATTATGATATATATGATGAGAATATACGGCAAGATCATCGATGTCTTCAATATTCTCGATATGGCATTGATAATACGCTAAATATCCTTAACAAGTTCCTGAGTAGAGTATCTTTCTATGCTTTCAGCAACCTCAACTACTCGAACAACTTAGCGGTCAAGTGCCGCATAGCGCACCTTAAGGCTGTGTACTATGCATTTCCGGAATCATCTAGATTCACATGCTTGAGATCTTTGATCACATTGTGTAATTTTCCAGCTTCCAGAAGATACTCAACATCAACTCCATATTTATTTTATTTCAACAGAATGAGAACATCATCATTACCTAGAAATTTTTCATTCAAAGGACTGAGTCGAATTCTCAACTCATTTATCTCTCCATTTACGAAGAGTTTTGGTCCTTTTCTGATGTTTTTGATGCTCATTGACCCTTGTTCTTACGTTTCATGTTAAAAGCAGCTACCCCTTGAAGCCAAGGTCTAAAGACCAAGACTCGAAAAAATACCAAGCTTTTGGGGTGAAAAAGTACGCAAATGAAGCCGAGTCGACCGACAGTAGAAATTGGCTCAAAGCCAACCGACCGGCTGGAATTGAGACAAAAAAGAGAGCAGAATCTGAGGTCTGGAACCAGCTAGTTTAGATATCAACCGCCTGGTTCAAAAGGTCAGAGCGAAACAATCATATGAGCTTCTTGTGAACCGGCCGGTTGGAAGATCTTCACAAAAGTTGAATCGGCCGGTTGGCCCATCAAGACGGGATTTTCGCTGACTTACTATAAATAGAAACTATGAGTTTTTAGAGAAGCCTCTGTGGTTTTGGAGAGGAGACAAGGGTTTTTGAAGATCATCACATCAAGTTGAAGCCACTCCAAGGATATAGGGGGATTCTTCATCCTAGTTCCTTACTCTTCTTTGTGTTATCTTCATTTTCCTTGTAACAACACTACTATTGTTTGTCTATGAACATGAGTAGTGAGTAGTCCTTCTAGTTTCTAGGGGTCCTATGGACCTCCTTGGTGTATAAACTCCATTCTCTATTGAATATATGTTTGAATGAAGCTTTTGTCATGGTTGTGAATCTACTTTGATCAAATGTCAACTCTATGCCTTCTAAGTGTTTGATAAAATGTCTAGGTGGTTTAGAAACATGAACTTGAAGTTAAGTATTCGAGAGAATGAGACCAAGGGTTCTAGAATGCAAGTAGATTTACCCTCGTTAGGTGATGCTCACTAGCGTGACTCATTCCTAGCATCATAGGCTTGGTCTTCACCACTCTTGGATATTGATCATTCAACTAGAGTTGATGATTCAGAAACTTGAGTTGGACGTTAGCTAAAAACATTGAGAGATTGAAGCTCACGTGCGAGGTGCCTCTTCCTTAAATCAAAGAAGTAATTGAGAGATAGAATTTGATTTAATAGTCGCACGCCTTAATCTAACCATTACATTGCTTGTTGTTGCATGAATTTATGCCTATCGAGAGTCTTGTGCACCAAGGAGGGACGTAGAACCCTAGGAAACGCTATTTAACCTTTGAAAACACCCTCTCTTATTTCATTGTTTTTACTTATTAATTGAAAATCAAAATTTCAAACAATCGCTTAAGGAATAGACTTATTGGAGTAATTTTAAATAGTGATCTTAAGTTTACACTTGCTCCTTGGACGAACCGGTACTTGCCGGTCTTATAAATTAGTTTTAAAGTGTGCTAAATATTGCAATGACCAAAATGGTGCCGTTGTCGGGGATCGAACCCAGGTCACCCGCGTGACAGGCGGGAATACTTACCACTATACTACAACGACCAAAATGGCACCGTTGCCGGGGAGCAACAAGTTAACTTAAGGAACTAGAGTAGATTTTACGAGATTTGGACTATTCCCCATTGGTTTTCTTGCTATATTACTTGTGTTGCATTTGTGGCTTAATGGATTCCTTTGTTCTTGTAGGCTTCGGTTGAATGCAAACGAGGTCCAAAGGCAAGGACAAAGTGACCCCCGATTTTGATCAAGCTTTTAAATACTTTTTGGATCAAGAGAGAGCCAAAGGTCAAGGCTCTCGCAACCGAAGGCAACCTCGTAAGCGAAGGATACCACCAATGGACAACCATCCTCTTCCAAATGGAGAGAAACCTTTGAAGGACTATTCTACTCCAAGCCTAGCCGGTTTCCAATCGCCAATAGCTTTACCGGGAGTTGATGCCCCTCAATTTGAACTCAAACCGGCATTGATAAACATGGTAGGCAACAATGCCTTCACCGGGATAGGAAATCCCAATGCTCATTTGACTTCGTTTCTTGAGCTATGTGAGACCTTCAAGGTCAATAACATGCCAAAAGAATCCATATACCTCAAGCTTTTCCCTTTCTCCCTAATGGGGAAAGCCAAGGATTGGTTGTGGAGCCATGAAGCTAAAACTTTCACAATGTGGGACGAGCTAGCCCAAGCTTTTCTTCTACAATACTTTTCCATCGGCAAAGACCCAAAGGCTCAAAAATTTGATCAACTTGTTAGGGCAAGGGGAAGATGAAACGTTCCACGAGGCATGGGAAATATTCAAGGAACTCCAAAGAGAATGCCCCCACCACAATATAGACAAACCAACCCTCATCCAAACTTTTTATCAAGGCATGGACGCTGAATCAAATAAGCAAATGGATCAAGCCGCGGGTGGGGCATATATGGAGCTTCACCCCACTAATAGAGGATCAATCATAGATAAGATTGCAAGGAATTCTCATCTATGGGGGAGTGAGAGGAGCCTCCCTAAGAACTAAAACAAGACAAGGGAAGTAGAGGAGGTAGATTCAAGAGAGGATGTTCGTGCCCTCAACAAGAAGATAGACGCTCTAGCCACTTCCCCTAGTGCGCTTCATGTCAAACAGTCTCAAAAGCAACCTCGAGTATGCGCCATTTGTACAAGCTCCTCTCATATAGAGTATGATTGCCCTCATACCTTCCCACAAGAAGAGATGCAAGATACCGAGGACGTTCAATTTTTGCAAAGAAATCAAGTGAACTATGGGAAAGACCGGGATCACCCAAACTTTTCATATAAGTCAACTGAAAAAGTAAGTATGATGCAAATTGGCGCCAAAAGAGCAATCCTCCTCCCGGTTTTACCCCATGGAACCAAGATTATCAAAGGCAGAACCAAGATTATCAAAGGCAAAATTAAGGTTATCAAAAGCAAATATATCAAGGACAATCTAGCCAACCTCAACAACAAACTCAAACCCAACAACCATTTATGGATGGCTCCACTATGACTACATTGCTAGCTACACTTGTTGCGGGTCAAAACAAGAACGCTCAAGATCAAATCAAGGCAGTCTAAGAAAATAAACTCATGTTCCAATCAATCAACCAAAGACTCGACGAAATGTCCACTCACAACAAGATGTTGGAAACTCAAATTGCCCAACAAGCTAGTTCCTCCGCGAGATATCAAGGGAAACTTCCCTCTAAGCTGGATTTTCATCAAAATGAATATGTGAACGCTATAACCTTGAGGAGTGGGAACATATACACACCTCCCTCGCCCAAGAAAAGATACTAGCACAAGGCTACCCGTTATCATTGTAGAAAGCGAAGAGGAGGTTGAGGAAGAAATCTCCACACCAAAAGAGGTTCACCCCAAGAACTCAACAAAGGAAGTTGCTAAGGATGCAATGAAAGAACCTCCCCCTTACAAGCCTCCCATGCCATTCCCTCAAAGGAAATTGAAGAAAAACACCGAATTACACTTCCAAAAATTTGCGGAAATGATAAAGAAGATCAATGTGACACTACCAATCTCTGAAGTAATATCCCAAATGTCCCTTTATACTAAATTCCTTAAGGATATAATCTCTCATAGGCGTGAAATTTCTGAAATTAGTTCGGTAAATCTAAATGCGGAATGTAGTGTTATTCCTCCCATGCCATTCCCTCAAAGGCAATTGAAGAAAAACATCGAATTACACTTCCACAAATTCGTGGAAAAAATGAAGAAGATCAATATGACACTACCAATCTCCGAGATAATATCCCAAATGCCCTTTTATACTAAATTCCTTAAGGATATAATCTCTCATAGGCGTGAAATTTCTGAAATTAGTTTGGTAAATCTAAATGCGGAATGTAGTGCTATTGTGGAAAATCCTATGCCTAAGAAAGAGAAAGATCCGGGGTCGTTTTCCATTCCTATCTCTATTGATGTTAACATAGGCAATGCGTTGTGTGATCTAGGAGCTAGTATTTCATTAATGCCTTACTCTCTTTATAAGAAACTTGATATGGAGACTCTCGTGCCTACTTCCATTAGTCTACACCTTGCGGATCGCTCCTCTAGGATCCCAAGTGGAATCCTAGAAGATGTGCCCGTGAAGATGGGGAAATTTTACATCCCCGTGGATTTCTTTGTTTTAGAAATGTGAAATTCTACACCCTGTTCAAGCTTGTGTTCAAGGTACAGTTGAGACAGACCTTGAACTCCTTTCACAACAGTTCAGCAGACAGAACAAATAACAGGAGCACACACAGAATGATAACCCAGTTCAGCCTCACCTACTCTGGGGGGTTTCCCACACCCTAGAAAGGACACAAATCTTTATTACGAGTTTAGAGCTTACACGTGGACTTACGCTTACACCTTGTAATTGCCTAGCCTCTAACACTACATCTCTCAGATTTGCAACCGTGGTTCACAACAGTTCACCTCTATCCCCTTTGTTCGAACCTTTAGTTTGACCGTGCTCGACCTTCTCTTGAAGCTCGGTAGCTTTCTCTCGAAAGCGTGTTCGCCTTTGTTGTGTGCAGTAGTTGGATCGCTTCCAGGCAGTCTGAGTAGCACGTTGATAAGACTGCTCTTGCACCGATGAATTTCCAGTGAGGAAAAACAACCAGCCGTCGCTTTCTTCTTCTCCAATTGGTAGGGTATACTCGTGTATATTTGATATTGAAAGCGATGCAGATTATGGATGCCCTAGCATTGTATTTATATGCCAGGACGATCTCCAAATCTGCCCCAGATAATCCCATCAAATATTTAGGAAATATTCCTAAATATTTGATGTATATCTTTCTCAAATCGGTGGGAAGAATATACGAAGACTTCTTTCCCAAGTCAGCCACGCCGCCATCAGATCTTGTCATGTAGATATTCATTCAAATATCTGATGTTCGAATTCTTCGTTGGCCGACATCAGATCGAAACGACATTCGATCTTTTCAAACCTTCCGGAAACCATCTTGGCGTCTGCTCCACGCTGTACTGTAGTTCCAGAATGTGTTCGAACTGCCCCTGAACTCCTGATCGAACTGTCTAACTACGTTTTGCCAAATACATGCCACTTAAGGGAACATCAATCTCCCCCTTGGCATTTTGGCAAAACCAAATCTACTAGATAACTATATCTATCTAACTATCTAGACAACCTTGAGAGAACAAAAATTGTCTCCTCTCAAAATACTCCCCCTTTTTGCCACAAACTGGCAAGGGGTCCAATCTAAGTTCGAACAGCCAATCAAAACAGTGCCAGAACAAGCACACAGAATACGAAAGTTTCAAACGAAACAGAGTTCAGAGAGTTTGGAATGAAGGACCTTCATGCTGACGACTCATCATCAGTGTCATCCTCAGTATCTGCATCATTAGATTCATCTTCACTTGGATAGCTGAGGGCACGAGCAAGCTTGTTGATGCGCTTGCGTTGTTCCTTGTCCGCTGCAATGATGACATTCAGGTCCTTGAGCAGCTTACTCCTCTCATCACGGCTCATCCTAGCTCCCCCTCGACTCGATGACTCTGGGACATCTTTTCCTTTCTGATTTGGCCTCTTCAGATCGTTCACGTGACGGCCTTTATACAGCTTGTGATCAACAATGAACTTGCTGGGTGCCTTGGAGAGATGGTCAGTCGAGGACTTCAAAGCTGGAGCTTGATGGATGATTGATAGACCATAGTTGTATGAATCATAAACACAGTTAAACCCACCAAATTAGACTGTTTGTCTATCTAACTTCTACTTGTTAGTCCCGATATATTTCCACAGGGCATTTTAGAGATTAAAGTGAAAACACGCTAAGGAGAGGATTTTATGCTGAAAAGATATCAGGAGTCAATCCAAGGTCAAGATCATATGCCGACTGAAGAAATCTAAAGGATCCTGACATGGAATCAATCAAAACAAATTAAACCAAAGAGGAATCAAGTCAGCCCGGGGCCAAAATACACTGACAGTTTTGTGAAAAGACTGCACAAAACTGTACAAAACTCACATATGGGCAAGATGACCGGCCACTTGAAGAAGAGGTGGCCAAGGGAGGAAAGCCACCCCATTCCACCACCTCCTACCGGCGGCTCCTCCCCCCTCCTCCCAAGATGACCGGCTACTTGGCTTGGAGGTGGCAAAAGCCACCTTCCCTCCTCCTCCACCACCGCCTACCGGCGGCTTCCAACGCCCTCTCCTCCTCCTCCATGTGGTGGCTTCTCCTCCCTTGATTTGCTCATCCAATCTCCATGCAACAAGTGTCCTCATCTCCTCCTCCTTCCATGGCTATATAAGGAGGAGCTCCTCCCCTCATTTTAATCATCCAAAAATTGTAAAAACACTTATCTCTCTAAGTTTGTTACTATGTAAGTTTGGTTCGGTTTTGAAATAATACTCCTGTTGGTTCTTGAGTATTATACTTTAGGGAATACTCCTGTTGGTTCTTGAGTATTCAGTAGGAAATTGGGAGTACTCCTGTTGGTTCTTGAGTACTCCACCCCTTTCCCTCTTACTGTTTTCAAAAACCCCCGAGTATTTAGCTATGGTATCCACCTCTATGGATATTCGTAGCTAAACTCTTTATTCGGTTAAGGGTTCACACCCTTGTGCCAACATCTTGAAATTTTTGCACTCAATATTGTTTTACGCTTCTCTAGTCTTGGAGATCGAGGTTGAGTAACACCTTTGTCGGGTTATTCAATCTTAGTCTTTGAAATCTAGTTAGAGTAACACCTTTGTCGGGTTATTCGAGCTAGAAAAAAGACTAGAAACCTAAGGCTTTGTCAAACTTGTTGTGGAGTACCACCTTTGTCGGGGTATTTGGGTTGTCACCTTTGTCGGGACAACCACATAACAACTTGACAGGTTAAGGGTGTGGAGTACCACCTTTGTCGGGGTATTTGGGTTGTCACCTTTGTCGGGATAACCACACGTAGAAGTGTAAAAGAAATCTATTGAAGTCAATGATAGATGTGTCACAAGAAGAGTCCCAAAACCGAATGCTTTCCCCTGATTCAAAACACCATCTGCATTTTACTTTCTTAGTATAAACTGCTCACCTACCGGAGGACTTGACAATCACGCATCACCCGCTGTAAGTCTTCTTTGTATTTTCAGTATTTACTTTTCTGTAATTTACTTTTCCGCACTAAAAACCAAAACCAACCAACCAATCACTTAGACGTTAGTATTAAAATCTCAATCAACCTAAAAAACGCTCCCTCGCTGTTCAATCCCCAACAGTATTCACTATCGTGACAAACCCGTAAAGAACACATATCCCCCTAATTCCCTTGGGTTCGACCCCTACTTACCACTAGCTACCCAGTAGTGAAGTCGCGAGTAGCGGACTTTATAAATATTATTTGTACATTTGCTCTGACGACAAGCATCTGTCAAATTGGCGCCGTTGCCGGGGAATTAGCCATCGGATAAGTTGTTCTTTCCTTCCCATGACCTCATGACGCAACCACCTTCATATGCATGGACAACACGGCACCTTCCACTGTTCGGAGGAACGGATGCAGAATATCCAGTACTACACTGTCGGAGCTTTCACTACGTTTGCTGCCACATAAAACCTGAGAATGAAACGTTAGAGGAATTTGAGCTTAAATGCTTTAAATTCTCTCTAACGGATTTCGCAACAATCTGGTATTACACATCACCCGCTAGTCGTGCAGTACGTTTCGTGGACCTCTGCGCACCATTCCTAAAAGAATTCTCCCCACCATCCTTACGCCAACAAACCCGTGAGAAGATCATGAGCCTTCAACAATCCCGGGACGAGACCTTGGACAAATACTACATGAACTATGATGCCATCATCTCAAGCTGCCCGCACCATGGATTTTCGAAGAAAGTTCTTCTCCAAAAATTTCTTCGTGGGATGAGGTCCGAAGAGCTGGGAAGAGTTAACGAGGCAATGAGAAGGTCTGCCATAAACTTCACCATTGCAGACATGTGGTACCTTATAATCGGCCTGGCCGCTACCACAAGACGAGTACCCCAAACTGACGAGGAAATGCAGACAGAAGAAGCTGACCCTGAGGCTGACGAAGAAGAAACCACCGAACCGTCAAAAGATACTCCAGAAGCATCGGAAGTATCAGACATAGAAATCTTCGGGAGTAACGAACCTTCATGGGAACAGAACGCCGTGTCAGCAATGGATGAAGTCCAGAATACCACCAGTATGCTGCCCGAGCAATACCCAGCTTTCTTCACCCAAGCTTCCGAGACCATCTACAACCAGGTCCCCACAGACGGACATGACGAGGCAGGACCAAGCCTTAAGATGCGACCATCCCAACTCTTCCCATCAATCAACAAGCAAATCGCAGAGAACTATGCGATCCAAGAAGAGGCTGAAAAGCGGATGGGAAAAGGGCCTGAGCAGAATGACTCCTACATGGAGCACGCTTTCGCCATGACTGGACAAGGCAGCCCTAAACAGGAGAAAACCCAGTTCAAAAAGCTGATAGTGAAAGGTCCCTCGCCTTCTCAGAGACGTTGGAAGGAGATACCATCAGAACTGGACCCAAACCCGTCATCTGCTAAAACATCAGGAAGACTCACCGCAAGAATCAAAGTCGGTGGAATCAAGAAGTATGACCTCAGCCACCCATGGGACCCAAACCAGTGATCCACAAACGAGGTATCGTCGAGCCAACGACGTTAAACAAGTGCACTGGTCGGGAGGTAACCCGACACTATCTTACTTTTCTGCACTTTAATTTCTGTCATTTAAATTCAGTAATTTAGTTTTAAGCTTGCATGACTTTTGAACTAAGGCACGCCTTCGTTCAAAAGTGGGGGGGGGGTGAGAACCACCTGTGTACATAAATAACATGCTTGCTGTTTTTTCTTAGTAATAGTATCTTTTTGAAAATATGAACTTAAGAATGTGAAAAAGATAAGTCATAATTCATGCATTAACCTTGTGAAAATTCAACTGTCTAAAACTTAGGATGTAACTTTTCATTTGTCCCTTTGTGCTAAGATAACCAGGGATGTGGAGTTGATAGAAATGCCCTCGAAGGACTTGGCAAGCATTCAAAGGATCGAATCAAACTATATGGTTTTCGAAGTCAGTAGAGGCTGCACTTCGGGGTTCAGTGAATAATTGAAGTCATCTCCGCCAAGAAGCATCTATGCAAAGGCGAGGACGGGAATCAAACCGTCCTCTCTCCAGTCAAAGTAGTCGAGAAAATAGATGAGCGACCCTCATCTTGACCCGCGCGAAACGAGAGTCAAAGTAGCCGAGAAAATAGTTGAGCGACCCTCACCTTGACCCGCGCGAAAACGGCAAAAAAGAGAGGAGCGGGGAGGTATTTCCATAGGCTTGCGGGCGATGATTGGACCTCCCAACAAGGCTGAGAAAATGGACTAGCAAGTCACAAAGAAGCAAAAAACTCAAAGAAGAAAATCAAAAGAGGCCAAAGGCCCAAAATTGTGAAGGTTTTAACCGAGCAAAAGTGAAGCACTCAAAAAAGATCAAATCAAAAGCCAAAGGCAGAATCACTACAAAAAAGCAGTCCCTCGCCAAAGAAGAAAAATAAAAAAGGCTCAACTCACTGAAACCCGAATCGAATCACGTGCTAGAGAAAGCTACAAGAAAACCATATAGTGCGAGACAATCCCGAGGGTGTAGTCCAGGAGCCAAAAAAGGGCTAACTCCCGAAACATCCGAAATAATTTGCATCTCAGCACGAAGGTACACGTATCAAGTTATTTCTAATTATTTTCACGGTTTAATTTAGTAACAAGTAGTAATGCATGAATTAGGAAAAGTCTAGTACCACAGTCTTATTTTCATATTTCGACCAACTTACTTAGTAACGCCCTTATAAAGCATTGTTCGGGACGAACAACTAAAAGTGGGGGGTAATCTGATGAACCATAGTTGTATGAATCATAAACACAGTTAAACCCACCAAATTAGACTGTTTGTCTATCTAACTTCTACTTGTTAGTCCCGATATATTTCCACAGGGCATTTTAGAGATTAAAGTGAAAACACGCTAAGGAGAGGATTTTATGCTGAAAAGATATCAGGAGTCAATCCAAGGTCAAGATCATATGCCGACTGAAGAAATCTAAAGGATCCTGACATGGAATCAATCAAAACAAATCAAACCAAAGAGGAATCAAGTCAGCCCGGGGCCAAAATACACTAACAGTTTTGTGAAAAGACTGCACAAAACTATACAAAACTCACATATGGGCAAGATGACCGGCCACTTGAAGAAGAGGTGGCCAAGGGAGGAAAGCCACCCCATTCCACCACCTCCTACCGGCGGCTCCTCCCCCCTCCTCCCAAGATGACCGGCTACTTGGCTTGGAGGTGGCAAAAGCCACCTTCCCTCCTCCTCCACGACCGCCTACCGGCGGCTTCCACCGCCCTCTCCTCCTCCTCCATGTGGTGGCTTCTCCTCCCTTGATTTGCTCATCCAATCTCCATGCAACAAGTGTCCTCATCTCCTCCTCCTTCCATGGCTATATAAAGAGGAGCTCCTCCCCTCATTTTAATCATCCAAAAATTGTAAAAACACTTATCTCTCTAAGTTTGTTACTATGTAAGTTTGGTTCGGTTTTGAAATAATACTCCTGTTGGTTCTTGAGTATTATACTTTAGGGAATACTCCTGTTGGTTCTTGAGTATTCAGTAGGAAATTGGGAGTACTCCTGTTGGTTCTTGAGTACTCCACCCCTTTCCCTCTTACTGTTTTCAAAAACCCCCGAGTATTTAGCTATGGTATCCACCTCTATGGATATTCGTAGCTAAACTCTTTATTCGGTTAAGGGTTCACACCCTTGTGCCAACATCTTGAGATTTTTGCACTCAATATTGTTTTACGCTTCTCTAGTCTTGGAGATCGAGGTTGAGTAACACCTTTGTCGGGTTATTCGAGCTAGAAAAAAGACTAGAAACCTAAGGCTTTGTCAAACTTGTTGTGGAGTACCACCTTTGTCGGGGTATTTGGGTTGTCACCTTTGTCGGGACAACCACATAACAACTTGACAGGTTAAGGGTGTGGAGTACCACCTTTGTCGGGGTATTTGGGTTGTCACCTTTGTCGGGATAACCACACGTAGAAGTGTAAAAGAAATCTATTGAAGTCAATGATAGATGTGTCACAAGAAGAGTCCCAAAACCGAATGCTTTCCCTTGATTCAAAACACCATCTGCATTTTACTTTCTTAGTATAAACTGCTCACCTACCGGAGGACTTGACAATCACGCATCACCCGCTGTAAGTCTTCTTTGTATTTTCAGTATTTACTTTTCTGTAATTTACTTTTCCGCACTAAAAACCAAAACCAACCAACCAATCACTTAGACGTTAGTATTAAAATCTCAATCAACCTAAAAACGCTCCCTCGCTGTTCAATCCCCAACAGTATTCACTATCGTGGCAAACCCGTAAAGAACACATATCCCCCTAATTCCCTTGGGTTCAACCCCTACTTACCACTAGCTACCCAGTAGTGAAGTCGCAAGTAGCGGACTTTATAAATATTATTTGTACATTTGCTCTGACGACAAGCATCTGTCAATGAACATGACAATGGAGGAGTACAATTTGGCACATGCACCATGCAATTGCCGCACCAATGTACTCACTTGGGAAGTCACAATAATGCAAGCTCATAAGCTCTAAGTGTGGCCACGATCTACTTACCTCTCCCATGTCCTCATTGCTATAAAATCCTTGATCCTTTCCTTCTCAAACTCACACCATCACCAAACTTCAATTCAACAAGCATGAGCAATAGAGGGAGAAGGGGATCAAGGGCAATGCACACCTCCACCTTCCTTGCTCTCCTGGGAGACTTACCCTTTGCTACACCCATGCCTTACCCCTTCACTAACTCGGTACTCCAAGAGTTCACCCCCCTGAACGAGTGGCATACCGCGCTCTTGAGAATAATTACACGGTCAAGGCCACGCCATACCCGAACCTCGATGATTAGAGGGATCTAGGTCTCTACTATGAGATCTTCAACAGATTCCTCGACCATGGGCTGAGATTCTTATTGGATGAAGACCCAGGCACCTACCCTCCAATGATCCTAGAATTCATGTCATCCTTCAAGGTGGGCACCGATGAGAGGACCGGTGCGGTTTCCTCTTGGACTTTCAACCTGGGCGGTATACCCATTACCCTATCCAAATTCGAAGTATACTACTACATGGGTCTTCCTGATGAAGGGGTCACCAAAGTCTACGACTATGATGAGAGGCGAAACTTTTAGTTAATGATTACAAACCCACCTCCCGAAGGCTATAGCCTAGACCTCCCTACCAACTTGATCTTTCGCCCAGTCAGGAAAATCCTACACTTTTTGGTGGTGAACTTAATCAACGTGAGGGAAGACCAAGGTGATCGGGTGGCCATGGAAGAGCTAGACATCCTCATAAGCATCTATGAAGGGAATTTGGTGGACTGGTTTAGTATTCTTTCCAAGAAGTTCAAGAGGTACACCAGTCCAACGATGAGGCTCAGTCTCGTGATGGGAGGAGGTTCCCTTGTGACAAGGCTAGCACTCGCAATGGGGATTTGAGTTGAGGGCCCTATGCTAGAAGAAGTCAAGAGGGTGGTAGTGCGGTTTGTGGCCGTTGATGGTGGTGTAGCCCTGGTTTCTTCGTCCAGCTCGGCGAGTGGTGCCTAAGAGTTAATGAGCGGTTTGAGAAGATGGTGGTTTAGCGCAATCTACGCGTTTCGTTTCAAAAATTAATTGTGTGATGCTTGTGTGTTTGTGGTTTGTGTGCTAGTTTTCGATTCAGTTCAAGTATGGTGTGCTCGATGATGTACTTCAAATTACTAAATAAATCGGGTTGTGTTGTGAGAGTTTATTCAAGAGCTAAGTGTGGATTTTTCACTCTGATCACTATTCTCAACCGCCTAGTTCCCATTCGAACCTCAAAACCTGTGCTCTCTGAGCCCTAGAACCGACCGATTCAGAAATGAACACTTGAACTCAATCGCTTGTCTCACCACTTCAGCTGACCGGTTGAAGATCTATAAATCCCCAGCCGACCGGCTCAAATCGCCTTATCAAACACACCCAATTTCAATTTTGAATCTTGAAACACCAACTCCACTCTCTCTCTTCTCACCCGACAGCCGCACCAGCTCTCCAGCCCTTCCGCCAGCTCGCCCAACCAGCCACTCCGACCAGCTCTCCATCCCTTCCACCAGCTCGCTCAGCGGCCTACTTAACTCACCACTCGTCCGAAACCCTAAACCCGAATCTTGATTTCAAACCCTTAGCCTTAGCCAGCCTCCTCCATCTTCATACATCAATCCACACTTGCCTCCACCTCAAGCTCCTTTCTACACGCCAACCATGACTAAAGCTGACTCCGACGGTGCGCCGAAGCCCACTGCTCCCACTAAAGCTAGTCTAGCCAACCTATTTGTTGATTCGACTGGGGATGAAGAAGCTCTAAGGAGGAGCAACCCAGTGCGCCAAGCAACCTTGAGGCGAGCTTTGAAAAGGGATTCTAGCCCTTCTCCTCCCAAAAAATCCCCTACTCCACCTCCACCCAAAAAGCACAAGGTATCGAAAGGTGAATGATCTTCCAAAACCTCTAAAGGAAAGGTACCTTATACCGCTATTATTCAAAGGTAGCCTTCTCCGCCAACTCTAGCCAATAGTGAAGAGGCATTGGCTTTGCCTCCTCCTCCAACACCATATCCATTCTCGGAACCACTCCATTTTCGGAAAAAGGACCTAAGGGATAGGCATGAGCGCATTAGAAAAGCAAAGAAGGAAGCCATCGCGATCGACCTTTGATGTTCCCTTGAGTGGCATGTATTTGGCAAAACATAGCTTAGACAGTTCGAGCAGGAGTTCAGGGGGAGTTCGAACATATCCTAGTACTCATATACAGCATGGAGCAGACGCAAGGATATTTTCCGGAAGGATATTGGACAGCGAAGATATCGCCAAGTTAAGTCGGCCAGCGACTTATTCGAGCATAAGATATTCGAGTGAATATCTACATTGAAGGCGGCACTGCTTACTTGGGCAAGAAGTCTTCGAATATTCTTCCAACCGTTTTGAGAAAGATATACATCAAATATCTAGGAATATTTCCTAAATATTTGATGGGATTATCTTGTGCAAATTATGGTTTCGTCCTAGCATATAAATACAATGCTAGGGTGCCATTATTCTGCATCGCTTTCAAGATCAAACTCATCGGTGCAAGAGCAGTCTTATCAAGTGCAACTGAGACTGCCTGGAAGCTATCAAACTGCCGCACACAACAAAAGTGAACAAGCTTTCGAGAGAAAGCATCCGAGCTTCAGGAGAAGGTCGAGAACGTTCGGACTGCAGGTTCGGACGAAGGGGATCAAGGTTAACTGCTGTAAACCTCGGTTGCAAATCTGAGAGACGTAGTGTTAGAGGCTAGGCCATTACAAGGTGTAAGCGTAAGTCCACTTGTAGCTCTAACTCGTAATAAAGATTTGCTGTCCCTTCTAGGGTGTGGGAAACCCCCCAGAGTAGGCGTGGCCGAACTGGGTTATCATTCTGCGCGTCCTTCTACTTTTGTTCTGTTGTCTGAACTGTTGTGATACGAGTTCAAGGTCTGTCGCAACTGTACCTAGAACTGTCTACTGAACTGTTGTGAAAAGAGTTCAAGGTCTGTCGCAACTGTATCTTGGACACAAGCTTGAACAGGGGACAGAATTTCAACCTTATATCCTGATTGTGCACTGCTCAACAATTTTAAAATAGGAGATGAGGTACGATCTAAGTTAACTCATTATGGTTTACATTTCTTTTTCATGGATGATCCGAGCTCCTACCAAAGGGTAGTTGACGAGCGTATTTTTAACCCTTTATAATTGTCAAGTTATATGTTTTAGGGGTCTAGCTGCAGTCAAACAAAATTTATAAACTTTGGTAAGCCAAGGGTCGATCCAAGGAACAACGAGTGTGAGTACTAGCTAACAAGTGACATATTTAGCTATTCCGAACAGTGTAAGGTTTTCATGTGTTGAAAACTGCAGAAATTAAATACTAAAAATAAAAAGGTTTTGACTTGATCCGAAAAGAATCCTATGATCAAACTTCACGCGTGCCAACCCACAAATCATGCATCAATATCACATAAGTTCATCATGCTATCGAATATGGAAATAAACTAATATAACACTGGACAAGTCGCCTATCCCCGGATCATTGTCTAGATTAATCTCAATCGTTGAACGCCGCCTGACGCTCATCGTCTGACGCGTCAAATTTAATATTTATACTTTCCTGCTATGAACTAGTAAGTGGCAAGCAGGGTCGAACCCAAGGGAGCTGGTTTTGTTGAAGCTGTAACTGTAAAACAATTAAAAGGGGGGATTTTAAGCAATAGTGAGTGCAAAAGAGAAAAGAGTAAAGGATTCCAATCAGAGAGAGAGTATTCAGCTTAGGGTTTCTATTGTGACATGTTTATCATTGACTGCTAATAACCGAATTTCAAGTTTCTAAGTGTGGTTACTCCAGTTTAGGTTATAACCCAAAGTATCCCGGGAAAGGCGATACACCACAATCTAACCCGGTAAATGCGTTAACCTTCTAGTTCTCCTAAATCCAATAGTTCAAGAAAGGTGTTATCGAATCTAGGTGTTATTACCTGTCTTTACGGGTAAGTATCAAACAAGTATTAACCATAGGGATTGAATTGTTCGGCTAAGCTTTACCCTGACAAGTATCCACTTAGCGTCACAATTCAATCCTTGAAATTAAGCACAAGAACTAGAGAAACAAGAAATTACATTAAGAATAAAGTCTCAAAACATAAGTCACAATGTACGAAACCCTAAACTGAAACAGGAATTTAGCTACTCATAGCCATAAAAACACAAATATTTTTGAAAAGAAAGTAGAAAAATCTCTCTTCGTCGAAAGCTTTGCGTTCTCCTCCAGAGCCGTCTAGGATGATGGAATTATGAGATTATGAGATCCTAACCCAAGCTTCTTATTTATAGCAAAAAGTAGGGTTTCCAAGTCTATTTTTGGACTCAATTTCCAAGTTTCAGCCTTGCTGACGTCATCAAAACGCGTTGATGATGTCATCAGGTGCTTTTAGCCTTGACATTATCGGGCGCGTTCGGCCTTGATGTTATCGGTACTGGTCGCGTTTGGATTTGACGTTATCGGTCTTGCTAATGTCTCCTTCGAACGCGATCCACACTGAGGCCCTGTCCAATTGAACTTATATTTTCGACTTATAAGTCACTATAAGTTAATATCAGTCACTATAAGTTAATATCAGTTAAGAACATTCACTATAAGCTAATATCAGTTAAGATCATTTAAGTTAAGTTTCAGTTATCTTGGGTCATACCATCATATTATTCATCATCATACTATCATACTATTCATCATACCATCATCATCATCATACCATCACACTATTCATCATCATCATACTATTCATCATACCATCATCATCGTACTATTCATCATACCATCACACTATTCATCATCATACCATCATCATCACAATATTCATCATACCATCATACCATCCTCACCATCACACTATTCATCAAAACATCATCATCATCATACTATCATACTATTCATCATCATCATCATCAAAACCATACTATTCATCATACCATCATCATCATATTATCATACTATTCATCATACCATCATCATCATACTATTCATCATACTATCACCATCATACTATTCATCATCATCATACTATTCATCATCATAATATTACTATTCATCACCATCATCACCCCATCATCATCATCAGTATATTACTATTCATCATCATAAAATTACTATTCATCATCAGCATCACAACCATCGTATATTACTATTCATCATCATAAAATTACTATTCATCACCATCATCACCCCCATCATCATCATCAGTATATTACTATTCATCATCATCATAAAAATACTATTCATCATCGTCATCACTACCATCATCATCATAATAGTACTATTCATCATCATAATAGTACTATTCATCATCATCATCACAACCATCACCATAAAATTACTATTCATCATCATCATAATATTACTATTCATCATCATCATCACAACCATCATCATCATAATATTACTATTCATCGATCAACATAAGTTTCAGTTAAGTTAATATCAGTTAAGATCATTCACTATAAGTTAAAATCAGTTAAGATCAACTAAGTTAAGTCAAATATAAGTCAAAATGGACAGACCCTGAGTCTGATTCTCCTTCTGAGCGCCAGTTCCGACTTCGACTCTGAATTTGACCTTCTATATGACCTCGGATGCTCTCGGTGTGAACTAGAGAGTTGTAGGGAATCGAGTCACCTACGCAACGGCATGTGGCTCGTATTTTTCTAATCAACGGTCAATTGCCTGAACTCCTTCGAACATCCAAAGGTCTGATCTTCCATTGTGATGATTTTGGCATAAAATGCCGTCTTTTATGCGCGTTTCCTCCTAGAGCTTCCGAAACATCTGAGATGCAAAATAACACTAAAAAGTAACTATTCGCACAATAATGTGTCGAAATAAATGGGATTAGTTGATTCGACGAGTCGTATAAATACGACTCATCAAACCACCCCACACTTAAACTTGTTCGTCCCGAACAAGAACTAAGTCATAGAAGGAAAATAAATGTAACATCACAATTTCTTCGACGTCTTGAATAGATGCACATGAGTATGAGTTGCTTGTCTAGATTTCACTTTTCGATGCATAACTCAATCGTTACTCAAATCATCATGCTTCACATAGAAATAACTTGATACATGTTACCTTTGAGCTGAAATTCAAACCAATTCGGATGAATGGGAGATAGTCCTCTTTAGACCCATGATCTGCATTCGCTGTTCTGAACTCTAGCTACATGGTTATACTTCATTGCTTTTTCTTGCACGTGATTCATTCGAGCTTCAAGGTTTTTGTGTTGTTCTTTTTTTTGGACAGCTTTTGTAGTGACTTTCTTTGCCCTTTGGCTCTTGATGTATGAATGATGTACTTCACTTTTTGTTGCATGTAGAACTCTCACAATTTGGCTGATTTTTTTCTTCTTCTTGAGCTTTGCTCCTTTATTGTGAATAACTTGTTCTTTTTTTTGAAGGAGGTCCAATCATCGCCCGCAAGCATATGGAAATACCTCCCCGCTCTTTCTCATCCTCGACCTTTTTGATGCGAGTCAAGATGGGGGCCCACCACTTATTTTCCCGGTTACTTCGGACTAGAGATAGGACGGTCTGTTTTCCCGTCCCGCCTACCTACATAAACGCTGCAGCGGCGGAGCTAACTCTGAACCATATAGTCTCGAAGTGCTAGCCTCCACGAAATCCACATAACCATATAACTCAAAATTCGGTCCTTTGAATGCTTCGTCAAGTCTCTCTAGGACATTTCTATCAACTCCACATCCCTGTTTATCTCAACTCAAAAGGACACGTACTGGGTTAAATTCACACATAAAAGCACAATTCAGATTTCACGAGAGAAATACATCTAATCAGCATCATCTATTTCACATCATCAACATCCAATACTACATACCCCGGAAATAGAGAGAAATTTCTCACTTTCAATTTTTTTTAAAAAGGGAAACATGCAGACACTATGTAGGTGCAAGAAAAATAAATATGCTGACACAACTGACTGACTGACTCTCTGACGGAGCCCACCGTACTGTCGTTAAGGTACGGTGTTCTCTGTGCAAAAGCAAATTTATATTTCGCTACTCGTGACCTTACTACTGGGTAGCAAGTGGTAAGTAGGGGTCGAACCCAAGGGAATTATGGGGATAGTCATTCTTTGAGGGAATCGTACAGCGAGGGAGCGTGTTTTAGGTTGATTGAGATTTTAGTGCGGAAAAGTAAGTGACTGGTTGGTTGGTTTTGGTTTTAGTGCGGAAAATTAAATGACAGAAAATGTAAATACTGAAAATAAAAGTAGAAGACTTACAGCGGGTGATGCGTGATTGGCAAGTCCTCCGGAAGGTGAGCAGTTGATAGAGCAGTTTATACTAAGAAAGTAAGTGCAAGGGGTTTTTAAATCTAAAGAAAGATTCGGTTTCAGGGGCCTTGTATCATAATCCGTTTATCATTGACCGTTAATGACCATACTAAGTGTTCAAAAGTGAATCAAGGCTATTCCTAGCACAAGACTTGCCACACCGTCTAGTCTTTTGCAAGACATAGTACTCTTGTCTAATATGTGCATCCATTTGACCATCATTCCTGATAAATCAAATGGTTTTTGGAAGAGGTTGATCTCCACAAATAAGCTGTGCTCTTCCGAGCCTCCACTTATCCACGGAGGTCGCGAGTTCATGATAGAGCTTTGCTCTTCCGAGCATCCACTCTACCAATGAAGTTCTGACCTAATATAAGGCACTTAGAACAAGTTGAACACAAAGAGGCATTAAGAAAAGGGTCTAAAACATTTTATGACACAAATACACCCCTTCAACCGAATGAAGGGTTTAGCTACGATTATCCATGTAAGAAGATATCATAGTTAAGTATTTGAAAAGTAAAGGTTTTGTAAGATGGGAAAAGTAAAGGTTTTGAAAGTAAAGACAAGGAAAGTAAAGTTTTTGAAAGTAAAGACAAGGAAAGTAAAATTGCAGTTTTGAAAGACAGGAAAGTAAAAGCTTTGAAAGTAAAAGACAGTAAAGGAAAGGGGTGAGTACTTCAAGAACCGACAAGAGTACTCGAGAATAAAGAAAAGCTTGAGTACTCAAGAACCGACAGGAGTACTCAAGACCGAACTATAATACTCAAGAACCAACAGGAGTATTATATATTAAAAACCAAACTTACAAAATGCCAATTTTCCAGAGAGAGAAGTGTTTTACAATTTGTGGATTTTTGAGGATGAATTACAATTGAGAGAATGGCTTGTATTTATAGCCAAAGGAAGGAGGAATGGAGGGTTTGGATTGATCTTCATCCAAGGGTGGAAGAGGAGGGGAGGAGCATGTGGAGGAGAAGGCCACCACATGGCAAGCTCTCCATGGAGGAGGAAGAGCCGCCGGTTGGAGGTGAAGAAGGGAGGAGGAAGCTTGGCCTTGGTCACCTCTTGCTAAGGCCGCCGGTCATGGAGGAGAAGGGAGGTGCTTTGGCCACCCATGAGTCATCCAAACACCAAAATCCTCCGGTCACAAGGAGATAAGGATGAGTTTTGTGTAGTTTTGTGCAGTCTTTTCACAAAACTATCAGTCCAATTTCGCTCCGGTCTGACTTTGGTTGTTCCTCGGTTGGATTTGATTTGAGTAATTCAATGTCAGGATCTTGAGATTTCTTCATTCAGCGTCTGATCTTGACCTTGGAATGACTCGTAACATCTTTTCAGCGTAAAATCCTCTCCTTAGCGTGTTTTCTCTCTAGAGTCCAAAATACCCTGTAGAAATATATCGGGACTAACAAGCAGAAGTTAAATAGACAAACAGTCTAATTTGGTGGGTTTTACTGTGTTTTTGATTCGTATAATTATGGTCCATCACTCTCCCACTCCACACTTTTGAACTAAGCCGTGTCCTCACGATACGACTTAAATTCAAAGACACAACAATGCAAGACACACAAACGTAGGGAAAAATAAATAGAGAATAAAAGTGAACTGGCACTCCCCTCGTTTCGTCGCGTGATGGTAAGAATTCTGATCAAACGAGTCAGTCAACGCTGGTCAATGGTCAACCGCGTCCTCTTCAGACTTTTAGTCCACGTCCGATAGAGATGTTAACTTAATGTTAACAGCGAATGCGGCCAGATAATGTTGAGGGTTGACGCGATCCTCACTGAGTTGCACTTGTTTCCTGCATGAAAAACATCTCTTTTCCCAAAAGGCAATGTGAAAAACATGACTCATGACCCAAACAAACATAAAACGAAATAAAAATGAGAAAAAACAAAAAAAAATTGCGGGGCTACCTCCCTGCGAGCGCCTTTGTTTTACGTCGTTGGCTCGACGATACCTCTTTAATGATCACAAGTTAGGATCCCATGGGCGTGTGAGGTCAAATTTCACCTCAGCGACTCCTTCAGTCTGCCCAAAATCCTCAAATAATGGTATGCTCGGGTCTGCTCTCCATCGATCAGGTGGATTCACCTTCACATCCTCCCGAGTCTGCGAGGACACTCTACTCATAGCTACTTCATTTGCTGCACATCTCGTCGAAAGTCTAGCCTCATCTGGTAGGTAGGGAGATATGGCAGCAAGATATGGTGTGTGGACGATGTCTGGTGGTTTCTTCATGCATGGGCGGTCGACATCCTCATAGTTATGGAAGTCTGATATTTTGCCACCAAACGCAAGTGACAATAAGCATGTGTCCATGTCAATCTTGGTCTTGGTGGCAAAGAGGAATAGTCGTCCCGAGATAAGCGTTGGAGGATCATCGTCTCTAACATCTCCCACCTGCAAGACATAGAAATCTGCAGGAACAACAAGGTCTCGTACTCGGAGTGTGAGATCCTCTAGCAAACCAACCGGATGAACACGAGACTTATCTCCTAACTCTATTAACAACTTAGGCGGTTTCAATGGGCCAAGTCTCAAAGAGCAATATAAGGAATAAGGCATAGCATTAACAGCAGCACCCAAATCAATTAAACAATAATGTATTTGAGTCTCACCGATACCACAGGTGACTGTGAAGGCACCTGGGTCCTTACACTTTCCAAGCGGTGCCTCTTGACTCGTAGCGAGTGGGTGCTCCATTGTTGACTTCTCCGACTCATCCTTCGCCTCCAACTCGTCTCCTAGCTTATTCTTGTCGATCATATGCTCTTCCGAAGCTCTTACCTGCATAGAAAATGAAGGTAAAGGGCCAGTTCTGGATTGTGCATCAGTGCGGGTCGCATCCGCTGTAGACGTTAGAGGCGCGTCCGGCCTTAACGTTATGGGCGCGTCCACTGTAGACATTAGCTTCGAGCTAATGTCTCATTCGGACGCCTTCGACACTGACTCCGACTCATTTTCATTAATTTTCGCCTCCGTTTCGTCCACCATGGCCAATATACTGATGTTTCCTCTTGGATTAGGCACTGTCTGCGATGGTGGCCTTCCTGGATCTCTCTTCATCTCAGAAATAGTCTGAGCCAAGCTAAACATCTGCTTAGTCAGCTCCGCCAAAGTTCCATTGTTCTTTGCCTGATTTTGCTGCACAGTGGTGTCTATCTGCTGGGTGCTAGCTGCCATCTCCTTCACTATATCCTCCAGAGACTTGCTGGAACTCCGATTACTAGGGCCTGCTTGATTATAATTCTACCCTCTCTGTTGATACTGGTTCTGATTATTGTAGCCTCCCTACTATTGACAGTATGGTGGGTGGTAGAACTGCTGCTGAGCCTGCGGGGGTGCATGGTTATTATAGCTTTGGAATTCACCCACTGCATTGACATTGGCCGGTGTATCCTCCTGTAAACTAGGGCAGGCATCCGTCTTATGATTAGTAGCTCCACAGAACTCACAAGGCTTCACCTAGACCATCTAATTCATCATGAGCTTCTGCACCATCTCCTTCATCTGTTTAATCTCCTCAGTCATCTCTTTAATCTCCTCAGTCATCTGATTCGATGGGGTCTCAGCCTTTGCAACGTTTCTGGTTCTGCTGAATTCCTCACGACGGTTGGCCTCTTCTCTGAATCTAGCATTCTCGGCCACCTCAGCTATTAAATTCCTTACTCCTGCTGGGGATAAATTCATGATCGTGCCTCCAGCTGAGGCGTCTAGCAGCATCCTATCGAGCGGTCTCAACCCATTAAGCATGTACTCTATTATCAGCTTCTCTGGCACTCCCAGATTACAACAGCCCTGCTCCAGTTGGTTGAACTTTTCAAGGTAGTCATACATAGGCTCGTTCGACCCTGCCTGAGATCTTGTGGCTACCTACGGACCTGTCCTGCCTTAGCTGCTGGGTAGTATTTGTAAGGAAACTTCTTCTGCATCTGGTCCCATGTCCTAATGCTACCTGAAGGAAGAGATAGAAACCAAGCGTGAGCTGCATCAGTTAACGAAAAGTGAAAAGCCTTAAGTTTGAAATTCTCCACTGTGGCTCCATAGGGTCGGAGAGTCTGGCTGATGCCATGAAGGCTCTGAAGATGCTTGGTGGCTGACTCTCCTTGCCGACTCAAAAACTTCGGTAGATAGTGCACTACCGCAGTCTTGATATCGATTTCCTGCATGTCTGGCCCCTCATGGATGCACCAAGGAATATTCTTAAAATTAGGGGGAGACATCTCCTTCATCGTGGGCTGATACGGCTCTATATGCTCATCGTCACCTTTGTCGATCTAGCTATCTGCGCGAGACATTGCGAACAAGTAGCAAAGCACAAAAAATAACTAAATAAAATAAATTAAAAAAATAGAAAATAAAAACAAAAAGAAACAACTTCACCGAAGCGCAGCTGATGAGCCGCATTTATACGACTCATCGAGTCAACAAATCTCACCAATTCCAGCACTTTATTATACAAACAGTTACTTCTTAGTGTTGTTTTGTATTTCAGGTGATTTGGAAGCTCTAAGGGAAATCGTGCTTAAAAGATGGCTTTCTGAGCTAAAAACATCACAAGGAGTTGAGGACCGACCTATCTACACTTGACCTAAGGAATTCCCGAGGAAATTGGAGGAGAGCCCGAGAAAACTCGACAAGGGCCCGAGGAGTCCCGAGCAGATCTAGGCCCCAGTCGAGCAGATCCAGGCCCCAGCCAAGCCGTCTAGCACCAAACTCAAGTTGCTCAGGCAAACGAGCTGATCTGACGAATCCACCTCGAGAAAAGTGATCAAAATAGCAAATAAGGTGGACAATGTCGGAAAACCAAGGAGAACACCCGAGCAGATTGGCAGTTGGCCCAATTCCAAAGGTCTCGTCCGCGCTGATAGGCACCGAAACCAAGTTGCTCAACCAGACAGGCGAATCTGGCAAATCCGACTCGACCAAGTTGTTCGAAATACCCAAAAACTCGGACGATCTCACTTTCCACACAAAACGCATGAGTAAAACCAGCCCATGCCCGAGAAATGCCTAGTTTCGTCCAAAACCGAGTCAAGGCCGGCCCAAGCCGAGTTAAAAGTCACAAATCTCGGCTCGTCTTCTCCTCCTTCATTGGCAGTTTAGAGGCTTCTAGAAGGTCCTGGAAGAATCTGGAAGACTTGCAAAGCAAGTAAACTTACAAGCCAAGCAAAGTCGGTTTTAGGACATGTTTCCTAAAACCGTTTATGGGCCAACCTCAATTTGGAAATTTCGAAGCCCTAGTCTCCTCTATAAATACAGCCTCGTATCAAGGGTTTCAAACATCCCACATCACAGAATTCGAGCTCTCCTCTCCCCTCGGTCCGAAGTCCTCCTCGGTGCTTTCCAACATTCCGGCTCCGGCCCTCCTTCGTTCGGCAATAGAGAAGAACATCTTTCCTTTATTTTTATTGTCTTTTGTTTCCATGGCCATGTGTAGCTAAGCCCTCTATTCGAGCTAGGGTTTCATGTATCGTGACTATCGTTTGAGACTTCATTCTTAATGATATTCCATGTTTCACTAGTTCTCGTGCCTATATTCTGAATTGTTGCTAGACTAGGTGGATGCTTTGTCGCAAAGCTTAGTTGATCAATATTCCTATCATTATTATCCGCCTATTACTTTGTCGTTTGGGTAGATAGCACATCTAGGTCAAATAACACCTTTGTCGGGTTGCTTGATTTAGGGGAACTTGAAGCTTAGCACCTTTGTCGGGCTAGGTCGTGGCATAACACCTTTGTCGGGTTATTTGGGCAGTCACCTTTGTCGGGACGACCACACTTAGAAACATTGAATTAGATTGTTAGCAGTCGATGATAACAAGTGACAGGTGCCAGTCGTCGTGACACTGCAAATTACAATTTATAAGTCCACTACTTTGGCCTTACTATTGGATTAGTAAAGTGGTAAGTACGGGTCAAACCCAAAGGAATTAGTGGATAGAGTAGTTCTATCGAAAATGGAAAATAAAGTAAGACGATTGGGTTTGATTTTGAATTTAAACAAAAAGTAAAGACTGGAAAGTAAAGCTACTGAAATTAAATGTACTAAAAATAAAGGTGCTGAATGTAAAGTTAGGTACTGAAAGTAAAGTTAGGTACCAAATGTAAAGATACTGAAAGTAAAGGTACTGAATGTAAAAGTTAGGTGCTTGAAAGTAAAAGTACTGAAAGTAAAGTTAGTTACTGAATGTAAAGGTACTGAAAGTAAAGGTACTGAATGTAAAAGTTAGGTGCTTAAAAGTAAAAGTACTGAAAGTAAAGTTAGTAACTGAATGTAAAGGTACTGAAAGTAAAGTTAGTTACTGAATGTAAAGGTTAGGTGCTTGAAAGTAAAGGTGCTGAATGTAAAGGGTACTGAATTTAAAAAGTTGAAAGTAAGACTGTAAGTAAATGACGAGTTGGTGTTTTAAGCAAGAGAAAGATTTGGTTTAGGGGCTTTATATCATAGCCACGTTCATCATCGACTTTTAATGATCTCACTAAGTGTCCTAAGGTGAGGGTTTTTCCTTTTCAAGCCTTAACCCAAAGCAAGGCTTTTTCAAGCACATGCCACACCGGCTAGTCCTTTTCAAGACGTAGCTTACTAGTTCTAGCTAGGCTAATTCCTCCTTTCGAAGTATCTTAGCCTAAGTGCATCCACTTGATCAATCATTTCCGATCAACCAAGTGGTGTTTAAGAAGGGATGAACTACAAGGAAGAGTTTTGCCTATTTCAAGCATCCACTCAACCAAGTTATGTTCAACCCGAATATATGGCACAAAGAACTAGTTAGAACACTAAGTAGAATTAAGAAAAGAGTCTAGAACGGTTTATGATATAACAACCCCTTCAACCGAATGAAGAGTTTAGCTACAAGTATCCATTGAAGGGAATACCATAGCTAGTACAAAAGGAAGTAAATGGTTTTCAAAATCAAAGACAAGAACAAGAAGGGTTTGGTAAGTAAACTCAAGAACAAACTCAAGAACAAGTAGAGAGAAGTTAGAGCTTTTGATTTCCAAATGTAAAGTGTTTACAAGCTTGAAAGTAACAAAGATCTAGCTAGAGAGATAAGTGACCAAACAACCAAGGATTCTCTCCACTCCAAACTTGTGAGAGATGTATTTTCAAAGGGCGCAGCCCTCCTTATATAGGCAAAAGAGGCGGTTTATGGTTGGGGGAGGACCAACCGACTTGGCCTTAGTTGCTCCTCAAGTGCACCGGTTTGAGCTTAGTTTGAAGCCAAAGGGCATCCACATGGGCGGCTAGGGCATGGGTAAGCCAAGGGGCAACCACTTGGACACTAGAACTTGGTTGAGCCAAGGGGCAACCGGCCATGACTAGAATGGCCAACCGGAATAGAAATGGCCAACCGAAAAAGTAATAATTTGGTTTTGGTTGGACTTCGCCGGAATGTGGCCGGAGCAAGGTTATAACTGGTCGGAGCATGGTTGCAGGGATATGAGCTTGGTCGGAGCATCACCGGAGGCTGATCGGAGCTCGTCGGAATTTGGCCGGAATCTTGGTCGGAGGTGCTTCAGTTGAGGACCACTGATTCTGAACGACAAGATCAATACGAATTGGTTTCATCAAGGGTGTTAGGCCGGATTCTGGCCAGAGCATGGTCATGGCCTGGGTTGAATTTTTCCTCGAGCGCTGCTCTCGGCACGGACCTGGTTTTCCCGGACTCGGCCCTCAACGCTCTCGGACGCGGGTCTCTGCGCTGGTCTTGGACGGCCCCGGTTCTGGTTCTCGGTGCGCCCGGATGCAAAACTTGACAGGCCCGGCACTTATCGACGCATGCTCCTGGGCACGTCCGGCATTCTTGGCGTAGCTCGACAATGATGCTTGGCCCCGGTTGAGGCTCTCTCGGTCCCCGACTGGCCCGATTTGACTTGTAATCCATTTTTGGCTCAAAACTCCTCTTTTAGGCTTGTTTCCACTTTAGACCTTCAAAAATGCCTGTAGAGTAAAACGACACTAATAAGTGAAAGTTCTTAAGACAAAGAGTCTAATTTGGTGGGTTCAATGAGTCGTATAAATACGGTCCATCAACAAGTCACAATACGAAACCCTAGTCTGAATAATCTCCCTGATTGATAACCCCCAGTTAATTTCCTATTTTTGCACTGTTTCCAATTCTCTCACAACCCAACTGTCTTTCTTTTCACAGAACAACAAGTAACCGCTCTAGCTCTCTTGGGTTCGACCCCTTGCTTGCCGCTATACTAGCCAAGAGTAAGTGGAACTATAAATTTAAATGTGTAGGTACCGACGACGACCTGTCAGCAGCTCCCCGGCAATGGCGCCAAAATTTGACGCGCGTCGTCTGATGCGTCAAATTTAATATTTATAATTTCCTGCTATGAACTAGTAAGTGGCAAGCAGGGTCGAATCCAAGGGAGCTGGTGTTGTTGAAGCTGTAACTGTAAAATAATTAAAAAGGGGGATTTTAAGCAATAGTTAGTGCAAAAGAGAAAAGAGCTAAGGATTCCAATCAGAGAGAGTATTCAGCTTAGGGTTTCTATTGTGACATGTTTATCAATGACTGCTAATAACTGAATTTCAAGTTTCTAAGTGTGGTTACTCCGGTTTAGGTTATAACCCAAAGTATCCCGGGAAAGGCTATACACCACAATCTAACCCGGGAAAGGCGTTAGACTTCTAGTTCTCCTAAATACAATAGTTCGGGAAAGGTGTTATCGAATCTAGGTGTTATTACTTGTCTTTACGGGTAAGTATCAAACAAGTATTAACGACAGGGATTGAATTGTTCGGCTAAGCTTTACCATGACAAGTATCCACTTAGCTTCACAATTCAATCCTTGAAATTAAGCACAAGAACTAGAGAAATAAGAAATTACATTAAGAATAAAGTCTCAAAACATAAGTCACAATGTACGAAACCCTAAACTGAAACAGGAATTTAACTACTCATAGCCATAACCAAAACACAAATATTTTTGGAATGAAAGTAGAAAAATCTCTCTTCGTCGAAAGCTTCGCGTTCTCCTCCAGAGCCGTCTAGGATGATGGAATTATGAGATTATGAGATCCTAACCCAAGCTTCTTATTTATAGCAAAAAGTAGGGTTTCCAAGTCTATTTTTGGGCTCAATTTCCAAGTTTCGGCCTTGCTGATGTCATCAAAATGCGTTGATGACATCATCAGGCGCTTTCGGCCTTGACGTTATCGGGAGCATTCAGCCTTGATGTTATCGGTACTGGTCACGTTAGGCTTTGACGTTATCGGTATTGCTAATGTCTCCTTCGAATGCGATCCACACTAAGTCTGATTCTCCTTCTGCGCGCCAGTTCCGACTTTGACTCTGGATTTGACCTTCTATATGACCTCGGATACTCTTGGTGTGAACTAGATTGTTGTAGGTAATCGAGTCACCTACGCAACGGCATGTAGCTCGTAATTTTATGATCAACGGTCAATTCCCAGCACTCTGTCGAACGTCCAAAGGTCTGATCTGCCATTGTGATGATTTTGGCATAAAATGACAACTTTTATGCGCTTTTCCTCCTAGAGCTTCCGAAACACCTGAGATTCAAAACAACACTAAAAAGTAACTGGTCACACAATAATGTGTCGAAATAAATGGGATTAGTTGATTCGACGAGTTGTATAAATACGACTCATCACCGCCCATCCACGGATTATCAACAATTTCAATTAGTTAAGCTTAGGGTTTTTCAGACAAAAGTCAACTTTCCTATTAATTCATGTACTACCATTGTAACTACCATGACCTAATATCAATTTCATACAATCCAGTTAATATCTAGGACCCATTCATCTTTTGGTAATTAACCTAAATACGTTTTAGCATGCAAACATCTCATTCAATGTTAAACTTGCAAGAATTATAAAATTAAGCACAATGAAATTGAATATTCGAATTGCATTAATGAAAAACGTTCAATTGATCACACGAAGAGTTGGGTACATGGCACGGGATCCGTAAGATCCCGGAATAAAGAAGACTACTCACTACTCATGGTAAGTTAACCAAAAATAGTGGGAAAATAGAAATCAAGGACCAGGAAATCATGTAGACGATGTAGCTCTTTGAATCCTCAATCTCTCGCGAAGTTTTGCTCTGTCTTCTTCTCCAAGTTAGGTCTTTTCCTCTCCAAAATCAAGCGTACTCAAAATCTGGTCAGAAACTGCTATTTATAACTCAAAATATCCGCGGGGTCGTGACATATGATTTTGTCACGGGTGTCACGACCCCCCTAAATGTTTCTGGACAATATAGGGGTAGTAACACCCATGCCATATTGTTTTCACGGATGTCACGGCAGGGCAAACTGGCAGAGACTTCTCATATCTTTTTCGTAGTCTCATCGTCCGAATTTGGTCTTGGTGTAAACTACAAAGTTGTAGCTCTTTGAATTAGCTTTCCAACAAGCTATATCATGACTCATTTGGACACTATATGGGATCTGGGCATGCAAATTAAGTTGGAAAGGTAGTCTGTCTGTTTTGTCATATTTTTGCCCAAATCTTCACCAAATGCTTTGTTTTACTTCGGATCAATCCAAAAGTCTTAGGTATGTGATATTTGACTTGAAACACTAGAAAAGAGATTAAATGACAATAAAATGTCAAGAAAACAAACATAATCCATCATTGAATAAAGTGAATAATAGGTCAAGAATTCGACCGATCAGTAGTGGAGGAGTTCCTTTGCACATTTGAAGCCGAGAGGAGGGGGAAAAGTGTAAAAAATGGAGGTTTACATTGGGCGGTAAAGAATTTGAGGTGGAGCATGAGGAATTGGTAGGATGGCTTCATCTACGGCATCCCCTAGATAAAATGCAAGTGTATCATGATCATGATAGGACTAAATTTTGGAATAAAATTTCTGGGAGGGATGAATGGTTTGTTTCGTCATACAACTCCACATCCATCAAGTATCCGATTTGGAAGGTGATTCACCATCTTGTTGCCATTGCAATAAACTCTCGAAAAGGGCTAGCTCGTGCGCTGAAAATCCTGGATATTGAATTAATGATGGCAATTGACCATGCGGATAAGATTGATTGGATTTCAATCCTCACAGAGTGATTTGAAGGATATGTGAAAGAAGGTGCGAGAAATGCCGGAATAGAGGAGGATCATTGATCACATTGATTGCTATGAGCTGTAACTTCAATTTTGACTATCCGGGGTGCCCTAAACTAACAAAGAAAATTCTTGATCTCGACATAATGAGGCGCAACCACTACCTTAAGGCCGACGGGGTGTCTTGGGATCATGATGACAAACCTCACACCAAGCGCTTCCAAGAAAAAGCAAAAAAGAGCAAGGCCGCCTTCATACTAAAGTACCAAACCTACTCCCTAAACAATCTCACACCGTCACCCCCATCGTCCCCTATCCCATATGTTCCCTCCACCACCGAACTCATTTCCCCTATTCCCTCTGAGACTCGCGGGAATGAGGATCACACATCCGAGGGCATCCCGCCTACTAGTGCGGATTGGACTTCACATCTTGATAGGCTTTCTACGAATGTTGTTGATTTAAGAATAGGGATGGGTCGCTTAGAGGAGTTTGCTCATCAGGAGGCTCAGTGCGTGCGCACCACTCTCACTACCATTGTCCAGAACATGGATTTCCCAACCACAAGTGCTCGTCCAGCTAACCCGTGGTTCTACACCTCTCACCTTGCTCCTCCTCCATTGCATACTCCTCACTTTTTCCCTACCGCCAGAACTAAAGCAGTGGATGATCAATTTGCAAGCCCAGGAGAGGACAATGATGATGTTCCTTCTAATGCTTAGATTGTTTGATTGTTATTTCCAATTCCATTTCCTTGCACCTTGTGACATTGCTTGACTTACTCTATTTTGATATGTGGAATTGTTTTGGATATTAAAGTTGCCTTGGTGCGCATTTTTGATATGTGACTCTTATTTGTACCCTTGCTTGGATATTATGTTCTATGCTACGAGGATGTTATTTGTCACTTGTGTCATCTTACTACTTTTGTGAAAATATTCATGCTAGTGCACATTGACTTTCCTTGTTTCCATTGCCATCAAGGATAAGTTTCTACTAAAAGGAGATGAGCATATTGAGGTGGACTACATTCTTCAAACGAGGGAAGTTTCCATTGCGCCTTTACATTTATGTTATCATCTCTTGCACTTAGGGACTAAGCTTAAATTAAGTGAGGAGTGGGTTAGGCGCAATACTCACATGATCTTACACCTCGCATATCACTTGAAAATGAACACTTACATCATGCTTTATCCCAATTCTTCTTTATTGTTGTACTACTAAAGGCTTGCGACTATCAATTCTCAACTTTTTAAAATCACATCTAGCTCACATTTCACTTTTATTTGATCTAGAGTCTAGAACCAAGATAGTCCTAATGAATGCATATTCTTGTGAATCAATATTCATTGCTATCTTTTGCCTATCTAGCAATCTAAGCATTTTTCGCGCATGCTTTGAACATATTTTTAGCAAGCACACTTTGAAACCTTCATGAAAAACTTAAACCTCTCTATTGTTTTTAGGTGACTTTAGTTCTCTCGCTTAGTGCCTTGTTTGTGGTTGTTTCTCACACATTCCATATTCACATTGGGCATATTATCAAGTTTTAAGTGTGGAGTCAAAAGCAGGCAAAAAATAGGCCCCATCAAAAAAAATTTACATGGTCAAAGAGGGCAAAACCCCGACTAAGAACTCTCTCGATGATCACGAGAAGTTTTGCTTTAAAAACATACAAATGCCAGGGGTTAGGAAGAAAAGTTCCCCCTCAAAAGTATTTGTAGGCCAAAGGCCAAGTAAAATCCACTTAAACTTGACTTTATGTCCTTCCATCATCTCTTATACGTGTGAGTTCACCATGTGCATTGTGTGCTAGCAAGTTGAACTTTGGGATGACCCTTGTGATTTCACGTAAGTTATTGATTGGTTTATGTTTGTTTTTGAGAACTCTTGTTGTCTAACTCCTCTTTCTTTATGGATTATGACTTTAGCGTCTAAAACTTGGAAATGAGTTTATATCGTGAGCCCATGGACTAGCCCTAGCTAGCATAGGTGATCGATTAACGCTTTTTGTGCGAAGCTTTGCCGTATTTCAAATGCCTTGCTTTGAAAATGAATAGACTTCTAGGTTAGACGCTTGATAGCTCTAGTATTGACTTCCTTGAATATGAACACTCATATGTTCTTAAACGGTTTGAAACATATTGGGATGTCAAGTAAGTTTTGAGAAATCCATGTCTTAATCGTTAAACGCTCTTGTTTTCACTCTTATGGGATAAATGCATGTGGGATTTGTGAGTACTCCTGTTTCTGAAAACTCTCACGAGACTATAACTCGTCCGCTAGGGTAACCTAGGGGTTTAGAGGCTTGGTGCATACACTAAATGCACCCGTAACACCTACGAAAAGGAGTTTGTTTGCTAATAATGAGTGTTGCTCTAGAATAACCTTTCAACTTACCCTTGTTTCCTCTTGACTTGTTCTTATTGCTTGCTCGGGACGATCAAACTCTAAGTGTGGAGTATTTTGATGAGTCAAATTCTCAACTCATTTATCTCTCCATTTACAAAGAGTTTTGGTCCTTTCCAGATGTTAATTCGATGCTTATTGACTCTTGTTTTTACGTTTCAAGTTAAAAGCAGCTACCCCATGAAGCCAAGGTCTAAAGACCAAGACTCGAAGAAAAATCAAGCTTTTGGCGTGAAAAAGTACGCAAATGAGGTCGAGCCGATCGACTGAAGAAATTGACTCAAAGCCAACCGACCGGCTGGAATTGAGACAAAAAAGAGAGCAGACTCTGAGGTCTGGAACCGGCCGATTTAGATATCAACCGCCCGGTTCAAAAGGTTAGAGCGAAACGATCTTATGAGCTTCTTGTGAACCGGCCGGTTGGAAGATCTTCACAAAAGTGGAACCGGCCGGTTGGCCGATCAAGACGAGATTTTTGCTGACATACTATAAATAGAAACTAAGGGTTTTTAGAGAAGCATCTGGGGTTTTGGAGAGGAGACAAGAGTTTTTGAAGATCATTACATCAAGTTGAAGCCACTCCAAGGATATAGGAGGATTCTTCATCCTAGTTCCTTACTCTTCTTTATGTTATCTTCATTTTCCTTGTAACAACACTACTATTGTTTGTCTATGAACATGAGTAGTGAGTAGTCCATCTAGTTTCTAGGGGTCATATGGACCTCCTTGGTGTATAACTCTATTTTCTATTGAATATATGTTTGAATGAAGCTTTTGTCATGGTTGTGAATCTACTTTGATCAAATGTCAACTCTATGCCTTCTAAGTGTTTGATAAAATACCTAGGTGGTTGATGAGCCGTATTTATACGACTCATCGAGTCATCAAATCCCACCAATTCCAGTACTTTTATATGCAAACAGTTACTTCTTAGTGTTGTTTCGCATTTCAGGTTATTTGGAAGCTCTAAGAGGAATCACATTCAAAAGACGGCTTTTGGAGCCAAAAAAAACATCACAAGGAGTTTTCAACAGCTTTTTCCGCGGAGGCCTCAACAATAAGGAGGCGCGGACGTCTCTATAATTATCATAAAGCACAAGACGTCCGCGGAAGGGAAATGCACAAGGCGTCCGCGTGGAAGTTCCAGCCCGGGCATCCGAGCGTGCATCCGACCTCCCAGCTCGGCCATCCGACCGCATGTCCGAGCTCCATCCGAGCTCCAGCCGATCGTGCGTCCGACTCCCAGCCCGCGCCTCCGACCACATGTGCGAGCTCCATCCGTCCGGCCAGCCGAGCCTCATCTCATCCAATCGCACGTCCAAAGTCCAGCAGCCGGCCCAACTTACATGCGATGCTAGGGTTTCGGAAGATCAAGTAGCTTTATCATCAAGTTAGGGTTTCTCAAAAAACCCTATATATAGAGCAGCAACGCAAGACCACAAATCATCTGAAAAATCACAGAGAAATTCCTCACATTCTCCTCCACTCCTCCGCCAAGACCGTTGCAGCTCAGCCGCGTCTTCATTCCTTGCTTCGGCCGTGCCTTGCTCCTCTTGTTCCTCATCTCGGTCAATTAGTGAAGTATTGTTATTCCCTTTTATTATTTACATTATTTACCATGAGCATGTGTAACTAATCCGATTATTCGGGTTCGGGTTAAATAATTGTGACGATTGTTTTGAGATTCTGTTCTTCAATATTATTCATGCATTCTATTTAGTTCTTGTGCACATTATCAGTTTGAATTATTAGGTTAAGGGGAGATCCGAAAGGGTACAACTTAACCTAGTAACCCTTACTATCTTTTCACTGCTTATTTGATACCGACCCAGTTAGAATAAGTAGTTGCACGAAACGGTTATAACCAGACCAGGAGTAACCCTAAGAAAGCTAGAATAAATACTTAGAAATCAAGGATAAACGTAGTCACAATTGAATAAAACCCTAACCTGAATATCTTCTCTGATTGATAAAACCCCTTCTTATTTTCGTGCCTTGCTTTTGTTCACTAACCTTTACTCTCACATTAGTTTCTTGTCTTTCTCCATTACAGAACAAAGTAGTAGCTATCTAGCTCCCTTGGGTTCGACCCTTGCTTGCCATTGTGCTAACCCACAGTTCATCGCGAGGAAATTATAAATTGTTTTTGCACAGGTACGACGACAGCCTGTTCAAAATGGCGCCGTTGCCGGGGAGCTAAGCACGGTGAAATTTGTTCTTCTTTACTTTTTCGTTTATTTTTCTCTTTGCATTATTTCGAAATTTGCTTATCTCGGTGATATTTCAATTTCAACTGTTCGATTTTTGATTTTCATTCTTTTCGATTTCCAATTTCTAGCTCTCAGAGGGTTCTGTCACCAAGACTTACGAGTCTAAGGATTTTGGGTTTTAAGTGGGACCGCTGTGACCCCTCCAATCTCCTGGGAACCCTTTGTTGCTAGTCTGTCATTGCTATTACGGTGTTTGCTAGACCGGTACTTGCTATTTCTTGCAACATGTCTCACGCAGGAAGTAGAATTGGTGACAACAATGATGAAGTAGACCAGAATGTTCGAAATGAAGAAGGAATACTACCTCAAGGACCGATGGTCCAAAATGGAGAGATCAGGGGGCTATCCCTGGACAGTTTCAACAGTTTCAACAACAACAACAACAACCAATCCAACCTCATAATCAACCCCAACCACAGTACCCTCAGTACCCTCAGTATCCACCACCATATCAGCAGTATCCACCACCACAGTATCCACAATACCCACAACCGCCATACCCACAGTATCCACCACTGCCATACCATCCACAACATCCATACCCACCACCTCAGAGACCCCCACGCCAGCCAGTAGTCAGAGACGATGTGGAAGACGAAGATGAAGGACCTACCATGGGCGAGCTCTTGGTTCCCAATTTCAGAGACCAAACGTGGCCTATATATGAAGGACCAGACCTCGCAGCCATAACAGTCAGCACCTCAGTCATCCATCATCTACCCAAGTTCTCTGGAACCAAGGGAGAATCAGCCACATCTCACCTGACACGTTTTCACGGGATATGTTTGAACCTAAAGCCATACGGAGCCGAGGTGGATGACTTCAAACTGAAGGCATTTTACTTCTCACTTACATACACTGCTACAGACTGGTTCTTATCCTTGCCCTCTAGTAGTATCTACACATGGGAGCAAATGCAGAGGAAATTCATTAGCAAATACTATCCAGCAGCCCGCGCAATGCAAGTCCGGAGACAGTTGCAAGAGCTCAAACAAGGCCCAAACGAGAACATGTACGAGTATGTGGAGAAATTCCTAGCCTTGGAGAAGAGCTGCTGCAATCTTGAGCTCCCAGAGAAATTAGTCGTTGAGTATATGCTGGATGGACTCCGCAGACTGGATAGGAAATTACTAGAGGCCTCAGCTGGAGGCAACCTCATGAACTTGACCCCAGCCAGAGTCCGACAAAGAATCATGGAAGTAGCAGAAAGTGAGCGGTTCCAGGATGAATCTACAAGGGAGGACGAATATGCCCGAACAAGGAACGTGTCAAAGGTTGAACCCTCAGTCAGTGCCATGGCCGAACAGATCAAGGAGCTGAAGGATATGATGCAACATGTGATCAGGAGGCAACCAGTCCAGACTAAGCCATGCGGCTTTTGTGCAGCCACAAACCACAAGACAGACGAGTGCCCGACCATCTTAGAGGACAACCAGGCCGAGGTCAACGTAATAGGTGACTATCAGAATTATGGCAACCAGGCGGGCCCAGTCAAGCAGTATGGCGCAGCAGCACCAAATCAAGGAACCTGGAAGAACAACTATCAGCAGAACCAGACTCAGCCAGCACGACAGAATGCACCTCAGCAGACCCAGCAGCCTTACCAGCATCCTCATCATCAGTTCCGACAGAATGCGCCTCGACAGTATCAGCAGAATGCTCCAAGTCAGTATCAGCAGAGAGCGCCGAACAGCAATCAGTCAGGCCCGAGCAACCACGGAAAACCTATCGAGAAAGTAGTAGAAGAGCTGGCAGCCTCAACCAAGAGCGACATTGCAGACATAAAGAAGCAGATATCCGAGCTCGCTACACTTGTCTCAGGTCTCTCAGCCAGTGTGCACGCAGGACGACTTCCCTCACAGACAGTTGAAAACCCGAGAGGAAACGTCAGCCTAGTTGAGGTGATTAAGGTGGATGCAGCAGTTGAAGAGACCGTCAAACCAACAGAGGAATTCGGCCAGCTTATACCTAAGGAAGCACCGGCCCTTGTCATCAAAGACACTACAACTCACGGTTCCTCTTATGCTATAGTTACTCGTGGAGATCAGATGTGTGAGAAAGCTGAGTCAGAAACAAGGATGGTGGTCAGGCCAACACAAACCGATCAGATGATGAGGCCGTCACCTACAGCGAGCCATGAGACACCTCCAGGAAAGAATAAGGACCCAGGAGCCTTCACAGTCACCTGTGGCATCGGCAAGACCCAGATACCCCACTGCTTGATTGACTTAGGTGCTGCCATCAATGTGATGCCTTACTCTCTGTACTACTCGCTGAACCTCGGTCCGTTGAAGCCCCCTAAGCTATCTATAGAGTTGGGAGACAGGTCGTGTGTTCGCCCCACTGGACTTCTCGAAGATCTGACCCTTCGGGTAGGAGATCTTGCTGTGCCTGCAGATTTCTATGTCTTGCAGATGGAGAATTCCAGAAAGGGCGAGCCACCAGGACTGATTTTGGGACGGCCATTCCTCTACGACACGAAGACTCAGATCAACATGGACTTAGGCCTACTATCGTTATCATATGGCGGTAAGGAGGCCGATTTCTATGTCTACGAGGATGTGAACCGACCATGCACAAGGAAACCACCAGATATTGTGCACACCACAGACTATGAGACCCTAGTTCCAGACCCACCAGAGCAGGCTCTTCAGACTACCAGACCAGCAGCTATGGCCAAGATGTCCTCATCTTCTCGAGGCTATAAAGGGAAGAAACCGTCGGAAAGTTGGAGAGCAGAGCCAAGTGCACGACTAGGGAAGCACACTGGCCGAACAGAAGGAATTGCTGAGCAGAAGTTTGACCTTACACGCCCATGGGATCCTACCTTGTGATCCCTACATGAGGTACTGTCGAGCCAACGACGTTAAACAAAGGCGCTCGCAGGGAGGCAGCCCTGCACGGTTTGCACTGCATTTTCATTTCTTTTTCTTACTTGTTTTATTTATGAGTCTTTATTGTCACATTGTACCTTGGAAAGGATTTGGTTTCATTTTGTAGGGACTTGACTTAGTCGGCCGGAAATTCCCCTTGCGAGCTACGCATGTTACCCACTCGGCTACGCATTTTAGCTTGGCCAAGTACCATTGATCCGGACCTAGTCTTTGCGTACTACGCACTTTGCTTGCGGAGCTACGCATTTAAGTCCGCCAGGAGCGCCCCTAGGTCCGAGTTCAGCCGACTACAGTCTTCATCCCAGGGGAGTATTGTTCTATCCCTTTTCCTTTCCTTATCTTTTTATTGCATGCATTTGTGAGTCTTGATTTAAGTCGTGCCGTGAGGACACGGCTCATTTCAAAAGTGTGGGGTGGGAGAGTCAGTCATCGAGTCAGCATGCCCACCACACAGAGTCAGCACGTTTCGAGTCATTTTTAAAATTTTTGTACATGATTCTTCACCATTTCCTAGACTTGCAGTATTGGATAATGATTAGGTGAAATAGATATAGCCGATTTTACATGCATGTCTTTGATGAAACTTGATTTGTGCGACTAACATGTGATCTTAAAATCTTTACGTGCCTTTGTTAGTTGAGATAAACAGGGATGTGGAGTTGATAGCAATGCCCTAGAGAGACTTGACAGATCATTCAGAGACCGGACTCAGGATATATGGTTATGTGGAGCTTGTGGAGGCTAGCGCTTCGAGGCAAGCATAGTACGAGTCTGCTCCGCCACTGCGGCGCACTTTGCGGTGGTTGGGACGGGAATACTTCACACCGTCCAGACTCTAGTCCAAGTAGCCGGGAAAATAGACAAGCGACCCTTGGATTGACCCGCGCAAAAGGACGATGATGAGCGAGAGCAAGTAGGTTTGAGCAAGTCACAATCCGCACTACAAAAAAAAAAGAAACCCACTACCATTGTGATAGTCCACTAGTTCACACGTTCCACATGTGAAAAGCGTTGTTGAGAATGCCAGATCATACGACGCTATAGCTGACCGAAAAGCACTCCAGTACTTGAGCCCGAATTAATCACGTGCAAGAAAAAGCGGCAAAGCATAACCATAGAGCAGCGAGTTCGAGTCCGAGAATGAGGGTTCATGGGTCTAAACAGGGCTATCTCCCGATACATCCGAATTGATTTGCATCTCGACCCAGAGGTAACACGTATCTTTAACCCATGTTTTCGCACAAAGATATTAGTAGCAAGCATGCATAACAGGCGAGATCTAGAGTAATCGATTCATGTCCATGTAGCACGTCTAGGATGACCGAAGCTTTGTGATGTTCGTACTTCATTTATTTCCTCTTATGACCTAGTTCTTGTTCGGGACGAACAAGTTTAAGTGTGGGGTGGTTTGATGAGCCGTATTTATACGACTCATCGAGTCATCAAATCCCACCAATTCCAGTACTTTTATATGCAAACAGTTACTTCTTAGTGTTGTTTCGCATTTCAGGTTATTTGGAAGCTCTAAGAGGAATCACATTCAAAAGACGGCTTTTGGAGCCAAAAAAAAACATCACAAGGAGTTTTCAACAGCTTTTTCCGCGGAGGCCTCAACAATAAGGAGGCGCGGACGTCTCTATAATTATCATAAAGCACAAGACGTCCGCGGAAGGGAAATGCACAAGGCGTCCGCGCGGAAGTTCCAGCCCGGGCATCCGAGCGTGCATCCGACCTCCCAGCTCGGCCATCCGACCGCATGTCCGAGCTCCATCCAAGCTCCAGCCGATCGTGCGTCCGACTCCCAGCCCGCGCCTCCGACCGCATGTGCGAGCTCCATCCGTCCGGCCAGCCGAGCCTCATCTCATCCAATCGCACGTCCAAAGTCCAGCAGCCGGCCCAACTTACATGCGATGCTAGGGTTTCGGAAGATCAAGTAGCTTTATCATCAAGTTAGGGTTTCTCAAAAAACCCTATATATAGAGCAGCAACGCAAGACCACAAATCATCCGAAAAATCACAGAGAAATTCCTCACATTCTCCTCCACTCCTCCGCCAAGACCGCTGCAGCTCAGCCGCGTCTTCATTCCTTGCTTCGGCCGTGCCTTGCTCCTCTTGTTCCTCATCTCGGTCAATTAGTGAAGTATTGTTATTCCCTTTTATTATTTACATTATTTACCATGAGCATGTGTAACTAATCCGATTATTCGGGTTAGGGTTAAATAATTGTGACGATTGTTTTGAGATTCTGTTCTTCAATATTATTCATGCATTCTATTTAGTTCTTGTGCACATTATCAGTTTGAATTATTAGGTTAAGGGGAGATCCGAAAGGGTACAACTTAACCTAGTAACCCTTACTATCTTTTCACTGCTTATTTGATACCGACCCAGTTAGAATAAGTAGTTGCACGAAACGGTTATAACCAGACCAGGAGTAACCCTAAGAAAGCTAGAATAAATACTTAGAAATCAAGGATAAACGTAGTCACAATTGAATAAAACCCTAACCTGAATATCTTCTCTGATTGATAAAACCCCTTCTTATTTTCGTGCCTTGCTTTTGTTCACTAACCTTTACTCTCACATTAGTTTCTTGTCTTTCTCCATTACAGAACAAAGTAGTAGCTATCTAGCTCCCTTGGGTTCGACCCTTGCTTGCCATTGTGCTAACCCACAGTTCATCGCGAGGAAATTATAAATTGTTTTTGCACAGGTACGACGACAGCCTGTTCAGTGGTTTAGAAACATGAACTTAGAAGTTGAGTATTTGAGAGAATGAGACTGAGGGTTCTAGAATGCAAGTAGATTCACCCTCGTTAGGTGATGCTCACTAGCGTGACTCATTCCTAGCATCGAGATAGACTTGGTCTTCACCACTCTTGGATATTGATCATTCAATTAGAGTTGATGATTGAGAAACTTGAGTTGAGCGTGAACTAAAAACATCGAGAGATTGAAGCTCACGTGCGAGGTGCCTCTTCCTTAAATCAAAGAAGTAATCGAGAGATAGAATTTGATTTAATAGTCGCACGCCTTAATTTAACCATTAAATTGCTTGTTCTTGCATGAATTTGTGCCTATCGAGAGTCTTGTACACCAAGGAGGGACGTAGAATCCTAGGAAATGCTATTTAACCTTTGAAAACACCCTCTTTTATTTCATTGTGTTTACTTAGTAATCGAAAATCAAAATTTCTAACAATCGCTTAAGGAATAGACTTATTGGATTAAATTGAATAATGATCTTAAGTTTACACTTGCTCCTTGGACGACCCGGTACTTACGGTCTTATAAATTGGTTTTGAAGTGTGCTAAATATTGCAAGACACGTAGAGATAAGATCCGCCCCTCTTTTGTTTATCTCAGCTGTTACTTCATCTTTCCGACAGCCGGTATCTCCTCTCCATCCGGCGCACTGGGTCAAAAAATGGATAGAGTAAAAACCAAAAATGTCTATCGAACACAAAACTATCCTTTTAATAATATTTATATAAATGAGGTTTGAACATTTTGGCTCTGTGTACAAGGATCATGTGCTCTTCTGACATTAAACTAATTATAGTGTATCTGAAGTTAAAAGTCATTATGAAAGGAGTTAATTGAAGCTACCTTAAAATCTTCTCTTACTGTTATAGCCAAGGATGTAGCTGTGTCTGGCGCACCCTCTCACCGAGTGACTTTAATTTTTCCTGACCAGAATAATCATTTTCACCAGAAATTTCACTTCCGTGTATATCCACTGAGAAGTGAGTCTCAAGAGTTGAGAAAATTAAGGCTTTCCGCAACCTCACTTGTGCAGGATACCAATTTAGCAGTGTTGGCGAGTCTTTGTCAACGCACAAAGACTGAGTTGAAACGAACAAAAATACAATTAGATTTTTCATAAACAATTCTGAAGTATACGTGGGGCATGCAGAAACACTTGACAACGATTCACCTGTAACACCAGCATGACATCCTTGTACATGTTGCCACTGATTCAGACAGCCTTATAGGAGTTTCACGTATTAATATTGCCTCTTCTCGAAGATCTGTAATCTCCTTTAACAACTTACTGTCCACCGAAATTTGTTCTGCGTGGGTTTTTCTGTGCATCATGTCAAATCCATCATTTGCCTGTCTGGTTCTTTAGGGCTTATATGGTGATTAGAGTAAATAATTACTCTTCGTGTATTAGCCACGGTTCAGGCTGTTTGAACCTATTATTAATAAAAATGCTGGCCCAACCAGTCTTAATTTTAAAAAAAAATGGATGAAAAAAACGCATGAAAATTGACAGAAATCATCAATATTCAGTATGAGACTAAAAAGTCAAACCTGTATTTCCACAATGGCATGTTCTAGCGCTGTTTCTTGAGATGCTCAACCTCTGACTTGTCATATTCCTTCAGCCGGACATTCATAGACAAAAATAATATAGGCCATTTCCTCATTATCAAGATTGTTTTTCTTCTTAGCAATGCATTAGAATTGGTCCTCGGAACAATGACAACACTATCTGTTGTGTAAACTCTTCACCGATGGCTTAATATACAAAAACAAAAGCATATGCACGCTTTTAATAACAGAAGAAACTGAAGCCTCAGAATGTAAAAAAAAATGGCTAAGAATGATACAATTATATTGTAAATTAAAGCAATTTAAGTCTAACCTCTCACATAATTTGACAATTTTTATTGTTTTAATAAAGCATGACTGATGAATAAAAAACATTTTTTTTCAGTTTACGAAAGATAAATTTACTAAAGAAAAGCATGTCGTGGTGATACTGTAATAATTACCTGAGGCATGTGGTGATACAGGGCAGCAGAATTTGGTATATGTCCTGCATGCCACCTTGAAGCATAGCATGTGGGTGAGAGTGGTTGTTTCTCATCCCCAGACTGATATCCAGCATCACAGGGTTGTCGCATCGCGAGTGGCCGGAGAATCTAGAGCACAAAAGACAAGATGAATTATAGTGACATCAGTTCCAGTCCAGTCAGTACCAGCTATGAAGGTGATGCAGTTGCAGTGACAAATATATTTCCACTGCTTACATCTTTTGATAACATCCCTTCTGTGCCAATGTTCAACTCTGGATTGACAGTGGCCAACGCCATTGACACAAGCTGCAGAATAACAAAAAATGCTTGGGCATTCTAATACAATGATTGCATATCCAAGAGTCGAAATTCAGTAGTCTATTTGACAAACTGACATCAGTTCAGTACCAGCAATGTATATGATGCAGTACTGTAAACATGTTCAGTGCTTACATCTTTTGATACAAGTAGTTCTTTATCAATGTTCAATTCTGGATTGACAGTGGCCAACCTCAATGTCAGAAACTGCAGCATAACAAGAATGGCTGAGCATTCCAACACAGTGATGCATAAAAGTGCCAATTTTTTTTATTTATTAAAAACATATCTAATTTTGCAGCTAGATTCCGTAACTCTAAACATTAATCAACTCACAATAGAATTTCAAAGAAGCCTCAGTCAACTTACGTACGAATCAGCAGTACAGATATGTGAACATTTAAAACTATGACTATTAGTAGTATAGATTCGTCTGCCGTAATTTGTGCGTGATACCCGGTGAAGCATGAGCTCACCAAGGCATACTAGTATGAATGCTTCATATGTACGCTCTCAAGTACATGATCAGATTATTGCACTTCAGTACGTTCCTTCTGAGCTCCAGTTGGTTGACTTTTTCACGAACGTACAAATGTTTGTCTATTTGTCGGTTTGTTCATATCTCGGTCTATTGGCCTCGTGTGAGTACACACTTGGATTCATGTTCACAACAATGACATCAACATACCTCAACCTGACGTTGAAGGGACTGCACATAATTGATGATTTCATCAAGAATTACTTCCTTGTCAGTAATCTAAGAGTAAAAAAAAAATATAAGTCAGCATGCCATCTAACAGTGCAAGAGTTTGGGACGTGGTATTAAAATCCACGTGTCTACCTTATCACATCCTGGAACAAGTTCATGAAGCAATTTCATGCGCTCACTTATTTTTTCTATTCTAACCTGGAGAAAGAAATCATCAGCTCAATACATGTAATAAACAAAATATTTGACCTGCTGGCATAGTTTTTTTTTTTTTTTTGATGGGAATACAAATTTGCAAAACACAACAAAACAACACCACACCACAGACGCCTTACAACAAGCAACTAATGCACCAAGGAACAGCAGTAATCGAATCCCACCTCCAATCTTCAACACAAGCTTTCCTAGCTAGGAAGTCCGCTACTGCATTCGAGCTCCTGCTAATGTGTCCTACTCTCCAGTATTTCATATTCTCAAATCTCTCTTGGCAGGCCACAAACCAATGATCCGACCAGCTTGCCTCTTCATCTTTGAGAATTAACAGATGAAACAGTTCCATCGAATCAGTGAGGAACACCGCCTTATCAACCCCTGCCCTTTCCGCCACGATGGAAGCCACCTCCAGCGCCCTCCCCTCTGCCTCAGTAGCACACCTCCCTCCCTGGAAGACCTCCGAGTCTCCGACACTGCCCATAGGACCTGTTTGTTTCTTGTCATGCAGACGATTCCAACCCCCATCCTTCTTGATTCCCCATCCCAAGAGCCATCTATAAGTATAGAGACTTCATCTTCCGACCCAGGCCTCCAACACTCTCCTAGCCACTTCAGATCAGTGCTGGAAAAAACGTTGGTTTCCTTTAGGGAATTAATCAGACTACCACACCATATTCCAGCTCTTCTAGGATCCCACCCATGCTTCCCGTGCCAAACCTCGTTTCTGTTTTTCCAGACAAGCCATGTTCCAATTAGAAATATGGTCAGCTTATCATCCCTTTCTTGCATGGCAACCCACCATAGCAAGTCTGCCGCATCTCTGGCTCCTACCGCTTGCATCATATCATCCAGCCCCACTTCCCTCCAAAAGCTATTTCCCCACCAACAGTCCTTGATCAGGTGCCAGATAGTCTCCTGCTTCTCTCCACAGGATCTGCATTCCATATCCGAACTAATGCCTCTCATGAAGAGGATTCTCGCATCCGGTAGACAATTGTGATACATCCTCCAGTTGAAGATTTTCATTTTATTCGGAACCTTGGAGCTCCATATCTTCTTCCAGAACCGCACCATTTCCGTTCGGTCTGACTGGCCAGGCACGTCTCCTCTCGCCACCTCTGCGCATTTCTTTGCCAATAGGTATGCAGAACTGGTTGTAAACGCTCCATTACTAGACAGGGTCCATGTGCACTCTAATTCATCGTCATTCCACCTGACGCCCCGTAAGAACATCTCCTTGACCTTGGCCACCCCTTGCCACACAATCGACGGTCTGGCTCCCAGCGACGCAGATGTTAGTCTACCTGTTGGGAAGTACTTTAGATACTGAGTATTTGCACCAACCCTTTCTGCAAGGCCTTTTGACTATCAGTGGCTTCACCTCGTCTGACCCTCACATTTATGTAGTTGTCCTTAGTGCCATCTTCAGTTTGGGAACTTTCTTTAGCTTGTTTACCATGTCGCTTGTTTTGTAGACTACTACTCTGGCGTTTTTTTTTTATTCATAAAATACGTAAAGGTTCAAAAAGATACACTGAGGTCCAGAGGACCAAAACACCTGAAACACTGAAGAGAGCTCTCTCGCTAAATTCTCTAACACAATCCTCTCTAAAATCTCAATAGAGCTCTCTCGCTAGCACACTCGAGGCACTTTACCACTAGAGAATTCCAAAATAAGCTCTACCACGATGGCCTTCCGGCAACAGACCACCCTCTCTAAATTCTCAGCAGACCCTGAATAGTACGCAATGCTATCTCTGAAGACCAAGCAACTCAAGCAACTAGGCTCTACTAAGCCTGCCGAAACTGCCACACTCCGCAAAGAAACTCTGGCAAGCACCTCTCGGGATGCTAAGGCTCTCCTCTCTCGCCCCTCTTTATGAAGATTCTTGCGCTCCTCCGATAATTATAGTCTCCCTTCCCTCCCTCTTCACCTTTCCCCCTCTTTTCTCTAAGATTGGATAGTAAAATCTGGATAGCTTCCTCACCCGGAACACTAGTTTTTATCCCTACCAACCTGGCAAACTTAAGGATATCCTCTGCTTCCTTCCTCTGAAACGTTTTCATCGCAACTTCGTCTGACATTGAAACTACCTTCACTGGAATGGGTGAAGGGGAAGCAACCTCAGATTCATCCGGCGCCTCTACACAACTTCTTTTTAGTCTTTCTGGGCGATCCTTCTTCTTTCTTCTCTTATGTTTAATTTCCTTCATAACCTTGGATTCTTTACTTTCTTCTCTTATATCATCCCCTGCTCTTGATTTTCCTCACCGTTTGGAGAAATAATTTTGTTATATTGCTCACTGAGTTGGTCAAAACTCCCCAAGGACATTTCCTTCATCTGTTCTTCCTCAGTTATCTTGCAAAGAAAACAAAATCATAATCAGGTGAAAAGTTAGAGAAACTGCAGAAGCATTAAATTCTGGATCGACAGTGGCCAACTTCTCCGTCAGAAACTGCAGAGTAACATTAATAGTTGAGCAATCCATTACAATGATTTAATCCAAGGGACAGAAATTTAGCAATGTGTGCAGGGTCGGATTTCTTCCAAATGCACACAATTGGCAGCTACCCTTTCCCAACCCATATGATATGGTAAGGCATGGGGAGCTATGATTAGTCTCAAGAACAGGGCTAACAAAGTGGCAGCAGTTCAATCAGTATCAGGCATCAGCTATGTATGTGATTTCAGTGTAAAACATGTTCAGTGTGCTTACTTCTTTTGATACAATTCGTTCTTTGTCGATGTGCGATTCTTGACTGACAGTGCCCAACTTCATTGTCAGAAACTGTAGAATAACAGGAATGGTTGAGCTTTAAAAGCAACAGAATATTTGCAGTGTGCGCCAGATTACCTTTTGTTCAAAGTTTCAGTCTTGAAGCTTACTAAAAATAAATGTAACTTCGTAGTGGGATTTCGTAACTTTTTAAGAATTAGTAGTGTTGAAGAAGCTTGTTATGGAACTAAATAAAAGTAAGTAACATGTGTATGTGGACATTTGAAGTTATGAAATAAACATACCTCAACCTGACGTTGCAGGGATTGCACGTAATTGATAATTTCATCAAGTATTACTGCCTTGCCGGAAGCGGAAATCTATAGGAGTAAAAATAAAGAATATATCAACATGCTATCTCACAGTGCAAGTGTTTGTGGCATGCTATTAAAGTCTATTTGTCTAACCTTCTTACACCCTGGAACAAGTTCATGAAGAAATTTCAAGCGCTCACTGCTCTTTTCTCTTCTAATCTGGAAGAAATCATAAAGTCAGTATATATGGAAATGAAATTAAAAAAATTTTATGAACTGTTTGCATAGTTACACAAACCCGTTTGGAGAGGCTGTGTCTATCAGTGGCTTAGCCTCGTCTGGCCCTCACATTGATATAAATATGCTCAGTGTCATCTTTTGTTTGGGAAAATTTTTTAGAGTGTTCACCGGATTGCTTGTTTTGTAAACTTGTACTTTGGTTTTGTTCCTTACCGCCTTGCTCGCTGGGTTGATCCAATCTCTCCACGGACATGTCCTCCTGCTGTTCTCCCTCAGTCATCTTGCACAAAAACAAAAAAATCACAATCAGGTGAAAAAACTGCAGAAACAGCTGAAACATTCAATTCAGGATTGACAGTGACCAACTTCATTGTCAGGCAGTACAGAATGACACGAATGTTTGAGCATTCCAATACAGTGATGCATATTCAAGGAACAGATCACTGATGTCAGCCACATTTCTTTTTGTTGAATGAAATGACATTAGTTCAATCCAGTGAGTACCAGCTATGTATGTTATTCAGAGTAAGACATGTTCAGCGCTTACATATATTGATCGCATCCGTTCAGTGTCGATGTTCACTTCATGATTGACAGTGACCAACTTCATGGTCAGAAACTGCAGAATAACACGAATGGTTAAGCATTCACATACAGTGATGCATATTCGAGGGACATAATATTTTGCAGTGCATGCCAGATATCATTTTTGTTCAACAAATGCCTTATTTCTTAACTATTACAAACATACTTAACTTTGTGCCCAGATTTGATAACCCCGTGAATTAATCAAGTCATAGTAGAATACGAATGATGTTACGTATAGGGATATTATGGAACTTTAGGGGTGCACTTGTAATTGGCTGAAAGTTCTTTACTCTATATCATGTGTAATTGCAGAGGCAAAAGAAAAGAAATGAATTAAGTCTAATTTCTCATCACCTTCTCTCTCGTATCTCATCTCTTTTCCTCTAAACCCTAATCTTCTTCTTCTCATCTTCCATTCATCTCTGTAGTTATTCTGTTGCGATATTCAGTATCGCATCATTGGTGCTTTCACTGAGAGATCTCATCCATGGCAACCTATTACAACCCGTTTGAGTCGGAAATTCTAGCTGCGTATAAGAAGAAGGCTGAGGAATTCGACAAGGAATTTGACCGGAGGATGAGCATACTTGAGGGTAAGCTACCTGGTCTACAAACAGCAAAGTCGCATCCAGTGAAAGAAGCCACCGACTCCTTAACTCCATCATCGAAGTTTCCTCAAGTCCAGAGCAGTGTCGTCGGACCAGAATCGGAATCAGACGTGATGGTTGAATCAGTTGAACCGGCTTCGGCAGAGATTGATTTGGCATCGGGCGATGTTACAGACAAATCCGATTCAACTATTGCAACCGATGTATTTGAGGATGGTGATTTGTGTTTGGATGTTTCGACTATCGATTCAACTCAAGCAGAGGTAACATCCGATATTTTCTCAACTGATTTCTCATCAGTTTTTGTCTCGAGCGATGCTATAATTGGTGTAGAGAGCTTTGAAACCAAGTTTTGTGTCTCAAACAATATATCGGATTTGTGCCTTCTATATGTTTGTGGAAATGCATCAGTGAATTTTCCTCTCTTTTGTGCGGCACATAGAGCCTTAAGTGATGACTGTGATCCTATTCAATTATTCCACAAGGCTTTTGTGTGTGTGAACCCACCTTGGAAACCTCCAGATAGTAGAACTCATATTGCATTTTTGAAGTTGAGGTCATTACGGACGCCAGCAAATTATGACATAGAAATTGTTATCAACAAAGAAGATTTGTGCATTGTTTTGAAAGAAACAGAGACCATGAAAGGGATGACAATAGAGCACAAACAGGGAACCAAGTGGCTGTCAAATTCTTATTACTTTTGGGTGATTATGATTTCGTTGTTATCCAAAGATGGTTTGGTTAGAATCAGAATGAGGAACCTAAAGCTTGATGTTAATTGGGGAATGGCCACTCCCATTGACGGTGGGAAGGATGACCTTAAGATATGTGAGCATTTGGTGCAAGATATTGTGGAACTAATGCCTACTGTCTTTTGTGTTTTTCCTCATACGCTATATATTTTATTTGGACCTATGGTTGTTATACTCAAATTGACTTGGTTAGGAAAACCTCCTCCATTACCGCCTGAAATATGCCATAGCGGATCAGCTCATATTGGAAATTATGTCTATGTTAGTGGGGAAAAGGCTTCTCGACATCATTTTGAGGTCCTTAGCCATCCTAATTTTCTTGACGGCCTTGAGACTGATTCTCACTTTCTTGTGCTCTACATTGATGGAGAGGTTGTTGAAGAGAAGCTTATGTGTTCGTCATTTATCGGTGATACTGAAACATATATGTTAAAGGGGAGTTTTAGCATTCAAAAAAGGATTGAGGAGTACAGAGCACTGATGTACGGACATGCAGCATCCAAGATTGCTCATGACGCTATCATAGCTCACAATGAATGGGAGTCACTGATTGAAGCATGGCAACGACCTGTTCTTGAAGATAAAAGACTTCCTGAGTGGTATCCTGCCACTCTATTCAATGAACTATATTATCTTAATTCAGGGGGAACAGTGTGGAAAGATGGATCACCTCCACTGCCAAGTTTAGTAACCATTGGAGACATAAAGTTCACAATAGATGTAGGCAGATCAAATACAGGTGTCAAATCCACAAAAGATGACACTGCTGTGGATATCCTTCAAAGGATGGGTTCAGTAATTGAGGAGGTACATGCTCCAAGGGCACTGAATTCGGCATTTGGACCAAATTTGCTTCAAGAAGGGGAAGAAAATATTGGCCAGTTTCTATATCTGGAGGGTATTGAGTATCACATGTGGAACACATATGATGTACATTTCTATTCATCATTTGTGTTAGTTACATTATTCCCTAAGCTTGAACTCAGCATCCAAAAAGACTTCGCGGCGGCTGTGATGATGCATGATCCAAATAAGATGCAACTTTTGACCGATGAAACCTGGGTACCTAGAAAAGTCATTGGCGCTGTGCCTCATGATATCGGAATTGGCGACCCATGGTTTGAAGTAAATGCTTACAATCTTTATAACACTGACAGGAGGAAGGATTCGAACCCAAAATTTGTTCTGCAAGTTTACAGAGACGTAGTTGCCACCAGAGATGATCAATTTGCACGAATAGTTTGGCCTTCTGTTTATGTTGCCATGGCTTATATGGACCAGTTTGACAAAGATGGTGATGGAATGATTGAGAATGGGGGCTCCCCTGATCAGACTTACGATACATGGTTTGTCTCTGGTGTCAGTGCTTACTGTGGTGGGCTTTGGGTTGCAGCTTTGCAAGCTGCTTCAGCCATGGCTCAAATTGTTGGTGATAAGGGTTCTGAGGCTTATTTTTGGGGCAGATTTCTCAAGGCAAAGAAAGTATACGATCAACTTTGGAATGGATCCTATTTTAATTATGAAGATAGCAGCGTTATTAATAGTTCATCAATCCAAGCATATCAGCTGGCTGGGCAATGGTATGCCCGCGCATGCGGACTCTTGCCAATTGTTGACGAGGAGAAAGCTAAAAGTGCGCTTGAGAAAGTCTACAATTTCATTGACATGAGGTATGAATATGGGATATGCCGGTTTGGAACAACATTCTATTCTGCTCGTTTTGGCGCCTTTTTGGTGCGCTACATCAACAATTTTTGCATGTTTTCATCGCCAAGATCACCGGAAATAGCAGACCTTGAGGACAAGGTCAATTTTAAGAGGCGAGGAATGTTACGTATAGGGATATTATGGAACTTTAGGGGTGCACTTGTAATTGGCTGAAAGTTCTTTACTCTATATCATGTGTAATTGCAGAGGCAAAAGAAAAGAAATGAATTAAGTCTAATTTCTCATCACCTTCTCTCTCGTATCTCATCTCTTTTCCTCTAAACCCTAATCTTATTCTTCTCATCTTCCATTCATCTCTGTAGTTATTCTGTTGCGATATTCAGTATCGCATCAAATGAGCTTGCTATCAACTAACATAGGAATCAGTAACACAGGTATGAGGACATTTAAAGTTACGATATCAACATACCTCAACCTGATGTTGCAGGGACTGCACATAATTGATAATTCCATCAAGCCTTGCTGCCTCGCCATTAATCTAGTAGAGTGAAAATAAAGAACATATCACCAATGCTGCACACTGCAAGCGTTTAGGGCGGCCATTAAAGTAAATTTGTCTACCTTATCACACCCTGGAACGAGTTGACATAGAAACTTCATGCGCCTAATTTTTTCTCTACCAACCTGGTCAGGAAAATCCTCAACTCAGTATATCGTAATAAACAGTTTTCATGAACTGCTAGATTAGCATAGTTACAAACCCTTTCTGCAACGTTGTCTGCGACGTTTCCACTGCTAAAGCACTGAATATTGGGGATGTCAACAAGACATGTGTCGGACAAAGGATATTGGACACGGTGAGTGCTAATCCTTCCATGATCATCTTTAGGGTAAGCTGTTGGTAATTTTAGGGTTTTCGGACCTGGCATTACGTTCCAACATATTAGGGTAGCATACCCTAATGATATGAGAGGTTTAGAACATCGATTGAGTGAGTTTTGAGTTTAGGACTCAAGGGGGACCGCGCCTCCTTCAGACATTATGTTGGGCGCATTTAGACTGGACATTACGATAATGTCTTAACGAGACGCGGCTGGTAATGTTAACGTGGGGCGCGCAGAGAGCATGTGTTGGATCGATTAGTGTTAGCGGTCTATCAGACGGAAAACCACTTAGCAGCGGAAATAATAGTGCAGGAATATCAACGACTGAAAAGTAGTGCACACGAATATAGAGTGGAAACCTTATCACAACAATGATAAGATAAAAACCACTACCTTTCAGATTGCTCTGAAACGATTTGCGAAAGCTGATTACTTTATATTCCGATATACTTGTAGGGTTTACAAACTAGGTCTTTTGTCTAGACTCTATTTGATGACCTATACTCAATCCGACAAAGTAATCAGTTTCGAACCTCGAACCTCTGTGTGTGCGGCTTCAGCAATCTTGCTCCTCGAATGCAGTTGCTTCGTTCTTCCCAAAAACGCCGCTTCTTTCTTTTGCAAACCCTACATCCTTATATAGGATTTTAGCGGATCTCGAAATCCGAGCCCAATGGATTCAGCCCAACTCGTCTTTCCAAGCCCGATAGACTTGTATTTGATTAGTCAAGATTCCATCCGAAATCTTTCCCTGATCAGCTTCTTCATTAATTAGAACTTGCCAAATCTGATCTATAGAATTATTGTCAATTCAATCTTCCTATGGCAGTTCGATCTTCGATCTATCAGATGGATTTCTGCACACTTAGACAGAATATTAGCCAAGTGTTTGTGATCATCAAAACCTATGGGTTCCAACAAATTCCCCTTTTTTGATGATGACAAACACTTCTTCAATAAAACGGAAATCCATGACAGGTATTTCAAATCATCACTAGTCGAGCAGATAGATTTGTTTTTTTAATCAGTTTTTGTTAGCCAGACAAATCTATGAACTCTTAACAGTTCCCCCTTAGATGGACATGAGATTGAGTTTCAGTAATGACTTCCCCCTCAAGTAGTGCACTCATGTTATCTTCCCCCTTTTGGCATCATTAAAAAGATCGCAAGTTAAGATATCCAGGTAATAGAAAGAACCTGCATATTTCATTAACTGGAAGGAAAAAGTGCCCCGAAGGGAACACACACAGCAAACAGGGAATTCAAATAATGTCAAGCAGACACAAAGCATGACAACGAAAGAAAAGTCACAATAAAAACAAGGCAGATTTGGTGGGGATAGCAAGGAGGGGCAACCATGAGACAGACCCTGGGTTACTCTTTAACTAAGATCTTCAACTGGTTAACCAATTCAGTGCCCACGAATCTCAGCTGACGATTCAGCTCCCCTATCTCCTTTCTGATCTGAGTCCCGTGAATCATGTTGATTTTGGCAGACTCCTCAATCTCCTTTACCAAGGCAGGCAACGACTCAAGAGCAACACGCTTAGTGCGCAGTTCCTTCAACCAGCCAACGCTAGACTCTGTCACCACCCTCTCCGTCAACGACTCCAGACAAGCCACTCTCTCAGCCAACAGTTCCACCTTTCCTGACAGACTCTGCAAGGCCTCAACCACGGCCGGTGATCCCTCATCTGGATGTAACGGTTGCTGGTCTAGGGGATCAACCTCTTGAGGTGCATCTGGCAGTGGAGGAGCAGGGGTTATTCGAGCATTCTGCCATCTAGTCTCTCCAGCATATTCCCAGCCAACATTCTCAAGGGACTCCTTACTCACAACAGAAGACAGTACACTTTCGACGTCTGGCACATAGATACCGATCGCACAGAATCTTTTTTACCAATCCAGGGTAGGGTAACCCATGAGTTTTACTGGCAGCGCATCGTGACATGTGCCGGAGCACCAATTTGGGAAGACTTATTTGCTCTTTTGATCTGAGCTTGTCCAGTAGGAGGAAGTCCTGATAGTTCACCACCTGATGCTTTTGTGAGCGTGGAGTCACCATTGTACAGACGAGCTTATGTAGGATTCGGTTAATTATGCCCAAGGTCATAGTGTTGCCTTGGTTGGATACGTTACTGGGATCCGCGCCAACCCTTGAAATTACTTCTCCCTTTACAATGGACGCCGGCCAGATTCCCTTTATGTATTCTGCATACCCATTTACTGGGACTCCCAGAAGGGTGGCCAGCTCACGGTGAGTGACTGCCTGCTCCTCTCCTTTGATGACGAATGAGGCCAGGAACACCCCTGATGTCTCCTCCAATTTGAACTGGGAGTAGAACTCCCTCACAATATTCTCGTCGACCAAAACCTCCTCTCGAAAGAGATGATCCCAGCCTTGAGCAATAAGGAGGTCATTCACCTCCACCAGCTGGTGCCCGGCCATGAACACTCGATCAAGTACAACCTCTGCAATTACGGATCTCCCTTCCATGAATTTCTCACCTTCTTCCACCGGAGCAGGCTGCTCCTCATTTACAATAGGAATTTGTGCCTTCTTGGTGCGCACACTCTTCCGGACAGGGGCCTGAGGAGAGACGGTCTATCTGCGCTTGCGCCCGGAGCCCTCAGCAGCGCTGCCCTTCTGTTTGGGCTTCCTTTGAGAAGTCGCCTCGGCCTGATCATCTGGTACTTCTGCTGACAGGAACTTCACAGATTCGATGGAGGCGGTTGGATTTTTCAATTTCTCAGCCAGAATGTCCTTGACATTCACACCCTTCACCTTCAGCTTGGCGAGTAGGGCAGCGACTTCGGTGTCGGAGCTTTTGCTTACAGAGTCCTTGGACGCAGATGACTGGAATAAGAGAGCTAGGGTTTCGAAGGCTGGAGTCTTTTCGAGTGAGGAGAGCAGATTGTGATGTAAGGTCTCGCCTATGCGCCTCCTCTTTATACTGTAAAAACCTTAATCGATTGCTCTTTCAATTTTGGAAACCCAATCGGCACATCGTATCTCTCAAGATTTAAATTATTAGATTCCACGAACCAATTGCACAGATAACTCCCTTCCAAATTCAAGAGGCAATGATGAACTGCCTAATTTAAATAGTTTGCTTCCACGTGTCCATCAAAAAAGCTTTAACTGCTTTGACTATTCACCTTTCATTTGTTCAGTTTCCCATGCCATGACACCATCGGCAGTAAAAACCATTATGACCAGTCTGCTCTGCAGTTTTTTTTCATATTGTGCAGTCTAATCACCATTAATAAGCCTCATTTATGTGCTGTACAGCTGTCAGCCACTAACCCTTCATCCGGAGCCCACCATCATTCACTGATTGAACCAGCCACATCCATGATTGAACCAGTCTGAATCAGTTTGGAATTAACCCCGGTTTTGTCTCATGGTTTTCACAAGGTTTGTGGTGCTCTAGGTTTACCCAAGAGGTACAATAAAAACACCACTTATTCACGAAACAAAATTTCACCAAGTCACATCAAATTACTTTCATGCAGTGTGGAGACAACCAAGAAAATAATCTTTTAAAATCAAAGGGCTAAACATTTATTCTCCACACATGATAGGCTAGGGTTAGTCTTAGATAGTTCCTTGGCTTATATTGTGGGTTCAAAATAAGAAGTCTCTTTTGGGCTACAAAGAAATACGTGTCATGCTCAAGGTTCTGCTAGCTAGTAATCTCATTTATCATGCATGCATAGTGACCTCATAGAGCAACTTTCACACAATTATCAACTTCATAAGCAGCAACTCCACACCATGATAGCTTAGCATGCAAACTAGTCTAGCCAATCATCAGGGAAATTTAACATGGAATGCAGACTAGGTAAGGGATGTCATACCTAGTTCAAGCCTTAGCTTCTCATAGGGTTCCTTGTGTAGTGCTTTCGTAAAGATGTCTACAATCTGCTCCTCAGTCCTACAGTATTCCATGGCTATGGTACCTTTCTGTACACAGTCACGCAGAAAGTGATATCTAATTTCTATATGTTTAGTATGTGAAAACTGCACTGGATTTTTTGAAATATTGATGGCACTAGTATTATCACATAGAATAGAAACACATTCAAGATGATCACCATAATCACTTAGCTGTTGTTTTATCCATAGCAGTTGTGCACAGCAAGTGGCAGCTGCGATATACTCAGTCTCAGCGGTGGACAAGGTAATGGAAGACTGCTTCTTCGACCCCCATGATATCAGGCATGGTCCAAGGAATTGTGCCATCCCTGACGTGGACTTCCTGTCTGTCTTACAGCCAGCATAATCAGCATCTGTGTAGGCCATCAGACGTAAGTCTCCTCCCTTCGGATAGAATAGGCACAGATCGTCCGTTCCCTTCAGGTACCTCAAGATCCTCTTCACAGCTTGAACATGTGTCTATCTGGGATCTGCCTGAAATCTGGCACATAGACAGACACTAAATAAGATGTCAGGTCTACTGGCCGTAAGATACAGGAGTGAACCTATCATTCCCCTGTATAGGGTCAGATCCACTTGTAGGGAGGACTCATCCTTTGCTAAGGAGTCATTGGGTGACATCGGTGTAGCACATGTTTTTGCGGACTCCATCCCAAACTTCTTTAAGATTTCTCTCACGTAATTCTGCTGATGGATCCGAGTTCCATCTTCATCTTGTGCTACTTGAAGTCCTAGAAAATACATCAATTCTCCGACCATACTCATCTCGAATTCACTTGACATCAGATCTGTGAACTTTTTAACAAGTCTAGGGTTAGTTGAACCAAAGATAATATCATCAACATATACCTGAACCACTAGAGTGTCGGTCCCTTCCTTCAGGAGGAAGAGAGTTTTGTCCACCTCTCCTCTGATGTATCCATGTGACAGAAGGAACAGGGATAGTCTCTCGTACCAGGCACGGGGAGCTTGCTTCAACCAGTACAACACCTTGTCCAGGACGTACACTTGATTGGGATAATCTCTATCCTCGAATCCTGGAGTCTGGCTCTTATACACTTATTTCTTTAAGACTCCATTCAGGAATGCCGTCTTTACATCCATCTGTTGCAAAGTGAAACCGTGATAGGTTGAGTAAGCTATAAGTAGTCTGATTGCTTCTAGTCTTACAACAAGGGCGAATGTCTCGTCGTAGTCTATTCCTTCCTGCTGGTTGTATCCTTTGACCACCAGACGGGCTTTGTTCCTTACGACGACTCCCTTATCGTCCAACTTGTTTCTGAAGACCCATTTTGTTCCAATCACGTTCTTATCCGTGGGTCTAGGAACCAGACGCCATACTTTGTTTCTCTCAAACTGGGGCAGCTCCTCTTGCATGGCATTGACCCATTATGGGTCTTTAAGCACTTCTACTACTGTATTATGTTCTGCAATAGAGACAAAAGAGGCAAATCCACAGAATTGACATAAACTATTAAGGTCTACATGTTCCTGAGAGGTGTAGCACTGGTAATTCCTCAGTCTAGTTGGATGCTGAACCACTCGTCCATAACGTGTGGTTCTGAGTTCCCCCTCAGGGTTAGCAGGGGTAGGATCAACTACCGCTTCTTCCTCGCTAGGAATCTCTTCGTTAGCTTCCACCACAAGGTCATCATTGACAAGTCCACCTGGTGGATCAGCTATCTCATCATTTTCTACCTGATCGTCTGGTGGCACTTCGTCTACGTGCTGGATATCCATATGAGGTATATCAGCAGTGGGTGCTGGTGGTGGTTCCCAGTCAGGGTCTGACTCGTCGACAAACTGGAGCTCCCCAGCATCTAGCATAGCCGCAGTTGAGGAATCTTGTATTAGGTGACCAGCCATCACCGTCTCATCGAATCTCACATGCACGCTTTCCTCAACTTGCTTTAGCCTCAAGTTGTAGACTTTGTAAGCCTTGCTATGACTGGACTCCTTCGTCACTCCGAGCATCAAACTTTCCCAAGTTTTCCTTGCCGTTATTGTGGACAAAACATTTGCAATCGAATACCTTCAGATGAGAAATTTTAGGCTTTCGTCCACGTAGCAGTTCATATGGAGTTTTCCCTATCATGGATCGAAGCGATGCTCTGTTGAGAATGTAACACGCAGCATGCACTGCTTCTGCCCAGAAGCCTTTTGGAACTCCGCTAGCAATTAACATCGTCCGTGACATATCCTCCAAGGTTCTGTTCTTTCGTTCCACTACACCGTTTTGCTGTGGTGTCCGTGGGGCGGAAAAGTTGTGATCAATACCCTTGTCCCGGCACAACGAAAGAAACTGCACGTTCTGGAACTCAGTTCCGTTGTCAGTACAAATGGAGGTTGATGGACCATAATTATACGAATCATAAACACAGTTAAACCCACCAAATTATACTATTTGTCTATTTAACTTTTGCTTGTTAGTTTCAATATTTATCTACAGGGTATTTTGGAGTCTAGAGAGAATACACGCTAAGGAGGAGTTTTTAAGCTGAAAATATATTACGAGTCATTCCAAGGTCACGACCAAATGCCGACTGAAGAAATCTCAAGATCCTGACATGGAATCACTCAAAACAAGTCCAAACGAAGAGCAACCAAAGTCAGTCCGGAGCTGAAATGAACCGATAGTTTTGTGAAAACTTCACAAAACTCACAAATCTCTTCTCCCCTCCATATGACCGGTGGCTTTGAGCAAAGGATGACTCATGGGGGCGGCTCCTCCTTTCCCCCCCATGTGACCGGCGGCTTTCCTCCCCTCCCTTGGATGCTTGCCATGTGTCCTCATCAAAACCACATCTTCCCCTCTCTTAAGCCTATAAATACACCTCCCCTTCACTTGTAATCATCATCCCACAATCCATAAATCACTTATCTCTCTAAGTTTTGGACACCAATCTTGTAAGCTTTTGTGTTAAATCTATAATACTCCTATTAGTTCTTGAGTATTCTAGTAGTTTTTGAGTTTACTCCTGTTGGTTCTTGAGTATTCTCCTTTACTTACTGTCTTTCAAAAACCCTCGAGTACTTAGCTATGGTATCCACCTCTATGGATATTTGTAGCTAAACTCTTCATTCGGTTGAAGGGGTGTACTTGTATCATAAAATGTTTTAGGCTATACTCTTAGTGCCTCTTCTTTGTATTCAAAACTTGTTCTATGTGCCATATATTATGTCAGAACTTCCAAGGTTGAGTGGATGCTTGAATTGGCAAAACTCTTCCGTGGGGGTTCGTGAACATACTCGGGTAAGTGGATGCTTGAAATGGCAAAGCTTATCTGAGGAGTTCGACCTCTTTTAAACACCATTTGGATTGATCGGAAATGACTGTTCAAATGGATGCACATAGGCTAGTATACCTTGAAATGGGATGCTAGTCTAAATAGAACAAGTGCTCTACGACCTTGAAATGGGCTAGACAGTGTGGCAAATCGAGCGCTTGAAATGGCCTTGATACATGTTTGAATACTTAGTAGGATCACTAAAGGTCAATGATAAACAGGCTATGATACAAGGCCCCCGAAACCGAATGCTTTCCTTAGATTAAAACACCACCTGCATTTACTTTCTTAGTATAAACTGCTTTATCAACTACTGACGTTCCGGAAGACTTGCCAATCACGCATCAATCGCTGTAAGTCTTCTCCTTTATTTTCAGTATGTACTTTTATGTCATTTACTTTTCCACACTAAAAACCAAAACCAACCAAAAAAATCACTTAGTTATAAGCGCTAAAACCTCAATCAACCTAAAATCACGTTCCCCGCCTATACGATCCCTCAAAGAACAACTTATCCCCCTAATTCCCTTGGGTTCGACCCTTACTTACCACTTGCTACCCAGTAGTAAGGTCACGAGTAGCGGAATATAAATTTATTTTGCACAGAGAACACCGCACCTTAACGACAGTGCGGTGGGCTCCGTCAAAATTGGCGCCGTTGCCGGGGAATTAGTTACCTAATTGGATAAGTTCTTTGAATCGATACTCGCTTCGAAACAACCATGTCTCGCGAAGGAAGCCACCATGACTACCAGGATGACGAAGAGATAAACTGTTTCGACCGAAATGTAGCTGGTCCAGTGCAACAACCCCCTAGATATCCACCATCCCTCAACCTCGACAAATGCCAAGACAAGAACCTGTCTACAATAACTACTATGGGGATGTCAACTACCGTGCACCTACTATAGGAGAACTCAATGCCCCAGAATTTGAAACGCAGCCGTGGTGCATTCGCCAGGGCCCTGAATTAGAAAACATTGCCGTCGAAATGTCCGTGGTCCACAATTTACCAAATTTCTCAGGAACTAATGGAGAATCAGCAATGACTCATCTCCAGCGCTTACATGGTATTTGCCAAAACTTAAAACCGAATGGCGTGAATATAGACGACTTCAAGTTGAAAGCATTCTATTTTTCCCTCATTGACTCTGCAAACGACTGGTTCCTTTCATTGCCTTCCGGTAGCATCAAAACATGGGCTCAGATGCAAAGGAAGTTCCTGGACAAATATTACCCGGCAGGAAGGGCAATGCAAGTAAGGAGGCAACTACAAGACATCAAGCAAGGGCCCAATGAAACCATGTATGATTACCTGGAAAAATTCAATCACCTGGAAAGAAGCTGCTGCACTCTTGGACTACCCGAGAAGATCATCATCGAGTACCTAATTAATGGACTAACTGAGTTAGACAAAATGCTTCTGGATGCCTCAGCTGGAGGATCCATGATGAATCTATCATTAAGTGGCATAAAGGATCTCATCACCAAGGTTGCTGAAAATGCTCGGTTTAGAGAGGAGACTACTCGTCAAGATAAATTCTTTAGAACAAAGAACGTAGCACAAGCCGAGACATCAGTAAACTCCATGCCAGAAGAGATGAGACAAATGAAGGAAATGATGATGCAATTCTTACGAAAGCAGACAGTTCAAGTAAGACCTTGCGAATTTTGTGGTTCTACGGACCACAAAACTGACGCATGCCCGACAATAATAGAAGAGGAACCGGCAGAAGTGAATGCAGTGGGAGGATACCAAGGACACAACAACAACAGCAACGATAGAGCCGGACAAAACTGACAGTATGGTCAAGCAACCAACCCGAACTGGCGTAACAACAACTATCCTCAGAAGGAAGTACAACCAGCTGTCCCTCAACTAGCTCAGTCATTCTACCAACCCCCCCACCGACAGTATTACCAGAACGCTCCATCAACAGGCCAATATCAGTAAAGAGGACCAAATCAGTACCAAGTCGGCCCGAACAATCAGCAAGAACCAACCAAGTCACTCGATGACACAATGAAGGAGCTCGCAGGAAGCATAAATCAATTGGGTGCTTTGCTACACCAATACCCGGTAAAAACTGACGGGGCAATTTCAGAATTGACCAAACAAATGTCCCAGCTCGCCACCGCAATGTCAACACTCACTAATGAACCTGGCAGACTTCCTTCACAAACCATCCAAAACCCAAAGGCAAATATTAGCATGATAAAAAGGTCAAACGTAAAGGCGACACTGGGAGAAGTAGCACGATCCCCAACTTACAAACTTACAAACAAGCACTTCACCCGGAGGCGTCGTCCTGATTGGAATCAAGAGGAAGACCGACCCAATGATGGCAAAACATGGGTTACGCATGCTGACAATGGACGGTACGCATTCACCGTTTACATAACACCACCACCGATCATACACTCTGACATACCAGCATCTGGATGGGATGACAATAACGATTTAAAGTGGGACTCTCCAACTAATATTTATGCTTCGAAGCAAAATATTAAGGGGCCCGATTATACAAATCTTAAACCAAGGAATGGGCAGAATGGCCCGACAATAGAAAGAGCCCTCACTTCAGATCATGAGTCACAACCGGAAAGAGATAAAGACCCAGGGGCCTTCACAGTCACCTTCGGTATTGGTGAAGCACAGATTCATAAGTGCTTAGTCGATCTTGGGGCTGCTGTCAACGCCATGCCCTCCTCCTTATATTACTTATTAGGACTTGGTCCATTAAAACCACCCGGGTCAAATATCGAGCTAGGAGATAAGTCGTGCATCCGTCCGATTGGAGTGCTGGAAGATGTAATACTCCATGTGGGAGAGCTCGTCGTTGCTGCAGATTTTTATGTAATACAAACGGGAGAGACCAGCAAAGACGACCCTCCAACAATAATATTGGGACGACCATTCCTCTACGCTACTAAAGCAAGGATCGATGTGGGCAAGGGCTCATTATCGCTTAAGTTCGGCGGCAAAATTGCAAATTTCTACATTGATAAAAGCCGCACGGATACGAAGAAACCGCCAGACATTATACCTATCTCAGATCACGGTACACAGATTTCTGACCTACCAAAGGAGACCGAAAGATTAACAAGACCAGCATCTATGGTCAAAGGTCCCCCGCCTTCTCAAAAGCAATGGAATGAAAAAACACCAAAACCATGGGGTTCTAACTCTAGCAAGAAATCAGGAAGAGTCAAGGCCAGAATCAACACAGGAACAGTGGCGAAATACGACCTGAGCCACCCATGGGATCCAAACCAGTGATCCCCATGCGTCGAGCCAACGACGTTAAACAAAGGCACTGGTCGGGAGGTAACCCGACACCTATCTTACTTTCAGTACTTTTATTTTCTGTCATTTAGTTTTTACCAATAAGTCGCTCTCACCCACTTGGTGCATAGAATGAAAAGACTATTCAGGAATCGGTTATGGGTGCAACATCAAGCCGGCCAGGCCTATGCCAAGAGTTCAAGGCCCCAGCCAAACTCCCTCGATTATCCAGCCTCATGCCATGTCGTTCACTCGACACTTTAAAGGGAGTTCTGTTCTTCCCTTTTCCTTAATGTCATTTCCTTCTCATAATTGTCTGCTTGCATGGCTTTTGAACTAAGTCATTTCGTAAAAGAATGCCTTCGTTCAAAAGTGTGGGTGAGAACCACCTTTTGTCAATAGTTAGTATGTTTCCTTTTCCCTTAATATTATCTTTTTGAAAATATGAACTTGAGAATGTGAAAAAGATAGATCATAATTCATGCATTAACCTTGTGAAAATTCAACTGTTTAAAAACTTAGGATGTAACTTCTCACTTGTCCCTTTGTGCTGAGATAAACAGGGGATGTGGAGTTGATATAAACTGCCCTAGAGAGGCTTGGCAAGCAATCGAAGGACTAAATTTCGCTATATGGTTTACGAAGTCAGTGGAGGCTGCACTTCGGGTTTCAGTTGAGTCAGAAGTCATCTCCGCCATGCAGGCAGAAAAAAGGCGGGACGGAATCAAACCGTCCTATCTCTAGTCAGAGTAGCCGGGAAAATAAATGAGCGACCCTCATTTTGACTCGCGCGAAATGGCAAGGATGAGAGAGAACGGGGAGGTATTTCCATATGCTCGTGGGCGATGATTGGACCTCCCTAAAAAGGCTTGAAAAAATGGACTAGCAAGCCACAAAAAGGCAAAAGCTCAAAGAAGTTAATCAAAAGGCCAAAGGCCAAAGTTGTTAAGGTTTTAACCGAACAAAAGTGAAGTACTCAAAGAGTCAAATCAAAGGCCAAAGGCCGATTCACTACAAAAGCTGTCCCTCGCCAAAAAGAAGAAATAAAAAAGGCTCAACTCAGTGAAACCGGAACCGAATCACGTGCTAGAGAAAGCTACAAGGAAACCATACAGTGCGAGACGGTCCCAAGAATGCAGTCCAGGAGCCTAAAAGGGCTATCTCCCGAAACATCCAAAATAATTTGCATCTCAGCACGGAGGTACAAGTATCAAGTTTCTTCTAAGTATTTACACTGTTTAATTTGGTAATAAGTAAGTAATGCATGAATTAGGATAAATCTAGTCCCACAGTCTCACTTTCATATTTTAAAAGTTTACTTAGATACTATGTGCCGCCCTTTAATAGCATTGCTCGGGACGAACAACTAAAAGTGTGGGGTGATCTAATGGACCATAATTATACGAATCATAAACACAGTTAACCCCACCAAATTAGACTCTTTGTCTATTTAACTTTTGCTTGTTAGTTCCGATATTTATCTACAGGATATTTTGGAGTCTAGAGAGAATACACGCTAAGGAGGAGTTTTAAGCTGAAAATATATTACGAGTCATTCGAAGGTCACGACCAAATGCCGACTGAAGAAATCTCAAGATCTTGACATGGAATCACTCAAAACAAGTCCAACCGAAGAGCAACCAAAGTCAGTCCGGAGCTGAAATGAACCGATAGTTTTGTGAAAACTTCACAAAACTCACAAAATCTCTTCTCCCCTCCATATGACTGGCGGCTTTGAGCAAAGGATGACTCATGAGGGGCGGCTCCTCCCTTCCCCCCCATGTGACCGGCGGCTTTCCTCCCCTCCCTTGGATGCTTGCCATGTGTCCTCATCAAAACCACATCTTCCCCTCCCTTAAGCCTATAAATACACCTCCCCTTCACTTGTAATCATCATCCCACAATCCATAAATCACTTATCTCTCTAAGTTTTGGGCACCAATCTTGTAAGCTTTTGTGTTAAATCTATAATACTCCTATTAGTTCTTGAGTATTCTAGTAGTTTTTGAGTTTACTCCTGTTGGTTCTTGAGTATTCTCCTTTACTTACTGTCTTTCAAAAACCCTCGAGTACTTAGCTATGGTATCCACCTCTATGGATATTTGTAGCTAAACTCTTCATTCGGTTGAAGGGGTGTACTTGTATCATAAAATGTTTTAGGCTATACTCTTAGTGCCTCTTCTTTGTATTCAAAACTTGTTCTATGTGCCATATATTAGGCCAGAACTTCCAAGGTTGAGTGGATGCTTGAATTGGCAAAACTCTTCCGTGGGGGTTCGTGAACATACTCGGGTAAGTGGATGCTTGAAATGGCAAAGCTTATCTGAGGAGTTCGACCTCTTTTAAACACCATTTGGATTGATCGAAAATGACTGTTCAAATGGATGCACATAGGCAAGTATACCTTGAAATGGGGTGCTAGTCTAAGTAGAACAAGTGCTCTACGACCTTGAAATGGGCTAGACAGTGTGGCAAATCGAGCGCTTGAAATGGCCTTGATACACGTTTGAATACTTAGTAGGATCACTAAAGGTCAATGATAAACAGGCTATGATACAAGGCCCCCGAAACCGAATGCTTTCCTTAGATTAAAACACCACCTGCATTTACTTTCTTAGTATACACTGCTTTATCAACTACTGACGTTCCGGAAGACTTGCCAATCACGCATCAATCGCTGTAAGTCTTCTCCTTTATTTTCAGTATTTACTTTTATGTCATTTACTTTTCCACACTAAAAACCAAAACCAACCAAAAAAATCACTTAGTTATAAGCGCTAAAACCTCAATCAACCTAAAATCACGTTCCCCGTCTATACGATCCCTCAAAGAACAACTTATCCCCCTAATTCCCTTGGGTTCGACCCCTACTTACCACTTGCTACCCAGTAGTAAGGTCACGAGTAGCGGAATATAAATTTATTTTGCACAGAGAACACCGCACCTTAACGACAGTGCGGTGGGCTCCGTCATAGGTCAATCTGCGATCAAACTTATTTTCAATCAATTTCAACCATGCTTCAAATTCACAATATGTTTGAGTTTTAGTGCATAGGAAAATAGTCCATGTATACCTGGAGTAGTCATCGACTATGACCAGAATATACCTGTTTCCTCCATGGATGACGACGCTGACTGGACCGCACAGATCCATGTAGATCATGTCCAGTGGTGCAGAGGTGCTCACGGTTTGCTTCGATGGAAATGTTGTCCGTGCTTGCTTTCCCGTGGCACAGGCACTGCATACCTGATCAAAGGCGCTTTCCACCTTGGGTAAGCCGACTACCAATTCCTTCTGATGGAGTTTGTGCAGCAGCCTCATACTTGCGTGCCCAAACCTCTTGTGCCATAGGATGGAATCTTCAGCAACACTTGCAAGGCACAGTTCTTCCTCAGGAGTGAAATCCGGATCGACAGTATAGATTTTGTTCATACGAATTCCTTTCCGAACTGTCTTACCTGTCTCATTACACCTCACTAGACAGTCATTATAATTGAATATGACGTGTTTTTTACCGTATTGACATAACTAATACACGCTTAGTAGATTGTACCTTAAATTTTCAACTAGGCTTACCTGCCTGATTCGGATAGTATCTGAAATTCTTACCTCTCCTATTGCTATCACCTTCCTTTTGCTTTTGTTTCCAAAGATTATGCTTTCTCCAGAGTGCTTTTGGAGTGAGTCGAACCATTCTGGATTCCCTGTCATATGTCTTGAGTAGCCACTGTCAAGGTACCTGGGACGGGACCTCACTCCTTCCTGTAATGGAAGGGATCAGTTTTTATGAACCCTGATAAGCTTGGGCTTATTGGGTTTAAGAATGAATTTAGCAACTGGAACATAATAAGATTGAAAATGGGCATCATGGTTAGTTGCGTCAATCTTTTGCCTGGGTGTGTTCCTTGGTCTACCACGGATTGCTGGGTCATAGTGGGGATAGTGGGGGCGAATGTGATCGACTCTACCTTTCTTCCTATATGGATTGACTTTCCTCTGATAGCGTGCTCCCGGACAGTGGTCCTGAGCTTCCAACCAGTTGCGATTCCTTTCATCTATCTCCCATAGTCTTGGGCATTCGGATCTGTAGTGTGCAGAGTGTCCGTAATGCCAGCATGTTATGTGGCATGGAAGATCAACATACTTGCTTCTGCCAGGTGGTGTAGATGTCTTCATCTTTCTCGCCTGGAAGTTGATTATTGAAGGCTTACGACTCAGGTTCATCTTTTGCCATATTTCATAGGCTTTCATGGCCTTGTAAGGGACAGAGTCCGTATCATGGATATGGTGTCCCTCCTACGGACTAGCTTCCCTTCTTGTCTGTCTGGTGGTCTGAGGCCTTCTTTTCTGGCGAGAGTCTTTGCCTGGTTCCATCATTACACCTTTTCCTTTGATAGCCTTCTCCTTTGCTGCCTTTTCCTCTTCGTATCCAAGTCCTGGTCTAACAACCCTTTTCTTGTAATCCTTCTTTTCTTCTTCATTCCTCTTAGCTTGCAGCTCTTGAAGCCACTCTTCTTTTATTGTAGCCTCCTCGCGTCTGAGGTTTTCCACTATTTGAAGGAGTTCCTCATTGTTTCGTCTGAGGTTTATCAGCTCATCATTCAACTTTTCAAACTTTGTGTTGAATTCGACCGACTTAGTGTTTTTGATTGTCATGCGCCTCAGTTCATCATTTAACTCGCGGATCTCCCTATCTCTTCCTTCGCAGGTGTGACACTTTCAAACATGCTCTGCCATTTCTTTCTCAAGACTCATGGCTTTGGTTGACCAGAGATGGTTCTCTTCCATGTCGTCGTGATGATCATGTTGCATGCTTGACAGTCTGTTCTCCAGATCTCAAATTTTTGCAAGGAGCTTGGCTATTGTTTCTGCAAAATTAGATTCTGAGAATACTTCATCAATAAAGGAGTCAGTATCCAATACCTCATTCGACGTGGAGTGAGCCATCAAGCAGGGCTCTTTGGAACACTTTTCATCGTCGATGTCCTCATCAGAATCTCCCCATGCAGCGAACATAGCATGAGCTGGCTTTGGGGCAGGTTCTTCTCCTTTCTTTTTGCTGTAGCAATCTTTGGATAGATGCCCCTTCTTTTGGCAGTGATAGCATGTTCTATCTTCTTTTCCCCTTGGCTTCCCTTTATCTTCACTTGATGTATCACCTTTGTTCCCTTTGGAGGAGTTTCCGCGACTTCCTCCTGCTCTGAAGTCTCTTCTCCCTTTACCAAAGTTGGACATTTTGAGGGCTTCTGTCAGTAGTGCTATATCATCGTCCTCCTTTGATGACTCATCTGTTTGTGCAAGATCGAGAGCTTTTTCTACTTTCAATGCAATGGCGTGGGACTTGTCAGACTGTCTCCTAGCCATCTTCCTTTCCGTGATTCCTGCTTGGCTCTAAAGGTTGGCAACCAGTTCTTCTAGTGTAACGTCTTTAATCCCCTTTTGAGCCTGCAATGCTAATGTCACGTGGTCCCACTTTGAATTCAAGGCTTACATGAACTGGTGTGTGATTTTCCATTCGGGGAGCTTCTCGTTCAAGTAATCTAGCTGTCCAATGATGACTTGGAATCTGGTGAAGAAATCTTCCAGGGATTCATCCGTCTTCTGCATGACAGTCTCATAGTCCTTAGTGGCCGCTAGAATCCTGTTTCTCCTGATATCTTCGTTCCCTCCATATAGTCTCACTAGTCCATCATACATGTCCTTAGAAGTTTTGTGCATCGCCACTTTAATTTGATCTCCGGGAGAAAGAGCCATGTAGAGAACCTTCTTTGCTCTAGCGTTCTTTTTGAGCTTTTTGTAGTCCTTGTCAGTGTATTTATCCTTGGTTTTCTCCACTGGTTTATCAGCATCTGTTGTGTCAAGTGGGATGGGGAGTGGCCCTATCTCGAATATGCTCCAGAGCTGTCCATCCAGCGAACAGACATGAGCCTCAAACTGATCTTACCACCAGTCAAACTGTCCAGGCTTCAGCAATGGCGGTTTCTAGAACGAGTCATTGATTGACGACATGATTTTCCTGTAATGCTAACAACCAAATATAGAGTCCTCTGCTCTGATACCATGTGTTGGATCGATTAGTGTTAGCGGTCTATCAGACGGAAGTCAAAAAGTGGTTTTTCGCCTGATGGCCAGATAGCAGCGGAAATAATAGTGCAGGAATATCAACGACTGAAAAGTAGTGCACACGAATATCGAGTGGAAACCTTATCACAACAATGATAAGATGAAAACCACTACCTTTCAGATTGCTCTGAAAGGATTTGCGAAAGCTGATTACTTTATATTCCGACATACTTGTAGGGTTTACAAACTAGGTCTTTTGTCTAGACTCTATTTGATGACCTCTACTCAATCCGACAAAGTAATCAGTTTTGAACCTCGAACCTCCGTGTGTGCAGCCTCAGTAATCTTGCTCCTCGAATGCAGTTGCTTCGTTCTTCCCAAAAACGTCGCTTCTTTCTTTTGCAAACCCTACATCCTTATATAGGGTTTTAGCGGATCTCAAAATCCGAGCCCAATGGATTCAGCCCAACTCGTCTTTCCAAGCCCGATAGACTTGTATTTGATTAGTCAAGATTCCATCCAAAATCTTTCCCTGATCAACTTCTTCATTTATTAGAACTTGCCAAATCTGATCTGTAGAATTATTGTCAATTCAATCTTCCTATGGTAGTTCGATCTTCGATCTATCAGATGGATTTCTGCACACTTAGACAGAATATTAGCTAAGTGTTTGTGATCATCAAAACCTATGGGTTCCAACAGCATGCCACGTTATGTTCAGACATTATCATCGTCTCACTTTGTATAGACATTAACGTAATGTCTAAGCGAGACGCGGTGACTAATGTCTGAAGCAGGCGCGCGACACGTCTGACAGACACGGCTACTCAGCTCTAGTCGCATCCGCTCTTCGTCCCGATTGATCTCCTATAAATTAGAGGTTGTCGACATCATGAGGGGTACTCAGAAAAATCACTCACTCGCATAGAGAATCGTTCTTTGATTTCTAAAACCTCGTTGTGTTTCCTAAAACCTCATACTCAAGTTCTGATTTCTATTTCTATAGTCGGAAAAGAAATTGCTCTGATTGATTATTGACAGACCGCACCGCACTGTCATTAAGGTGCGATGTTCTCTGTGCAAAATAAATTTATATCTCCGCTACTCGTACTCTACTAGTGGGTAGTAAATGGTAAGTAGGGGTCGAACCCAAGGGAGTCAGGTGAATAGTTGTTCTTTAAGTAGGACAGTTGGGGGATGGTTGTGATTTTAGTACTGAGAGTAGCGTGGGTTGGTTGTGATTTTAGTACTGAAAGGTAAAGTAACAGTTGATATTACAATTAAAGGAAAGCATTCGGTTTTAGGGGCCTTGTATCATAGTCTGTTTATCATTGACCTCTAATGATCATACTAAGTGTTCAAAGATGAATCAAGGCTATTTCTAGCACAAGACTTGCAACATCGTTTAGAACACTTGTTCTATTTAGACTAATTCCTCCTTTTGAAGTATCTTAGCCTTATGTGCATCCATTTGATCTTCAGTTACGATCAACCAAATGGTTTTTGAAAGAGGTCGAACTCCTCAGATAAGCTTTGCCCGTTAAAGCATCCACTTACCCGAGTATGTTCACGAACCCCACGGAAGAGCTTTGCCCGTTAAAGCATCCACTCAACCTTGGAAGTTCTAACCTAATATGTGGCACATAGAACAAGTTTTAAACACAGAGAGGCACTAAGCGAAGGGTCTAAAACATTTTATGACACAAGTACACCCCTTCAACCGAATGAAGGGTTTAGCTACGAATATTCATGGAACAGGACATCATAGCTAAGTGCGTTGAAAAGTAAAGGTTTTGAAAGACAGTAAAGTAAAGTTTTCGAAAGTAAAGACAGGAAAATAAAGTACTTTGAAAGACAGTAAAGTAAAAAAGAGAGTACTTACAAAAACTGTTGAAAGTGCTAAAGCTTTGATTCCAAAGTAAAGTGCTTACATGATTGTGCTCTCAATCTAGAGAGATAAGTGATTTGTGACTTGTGCTTCTTGCACACAAAATGGGATGATGATACAAGGGCAAGGGAGGGCTCTATTTATAGGCATGAAGGAGCAATGAGGAGGCAACACTTGGCACGGGATGGTTGGGGAGCTTAAAGTCGCCGGGGTGAGGTGGAGGGAAGGGAAAGCCGTCGGCTAGGTGGCACAAGGGGAGAGGAGGAGGGCTTTAGCCGCCGGGCAAGGTGGCAAGGGAGTGGGTGAGTGTGAGTTGAGATCTTTTCCCCAAAAGCCATCGGCTCCTTTTCAGCTCCGGACTGACTCTGGTTGCCCTTCGGTTGGACTTGTTTTGAGTGATTCCACGTCAGGTTCTTGAAAGTCAGAATTTGGTTGTGACCTGGAATGACTCGTAATTCATTTTCAGCTTTAAAACTCCTCCTTAGCCTGTATTCTCTCTAGACTTCAAAATACCCTGTAGATAAATATCGGAACTAACAAGCAAAAGTTAAATAGACAAAGCGTCTAATTTGGTGGGTTTAACTGTGTTTATGATTCATACAATTATGGTCCATCAATTATCCCCGTTCAAATTTCGTGCAATCCTTGACTATAATACAGGGTCGAAATATTAAATTCGGAAAGCGACAACTCGATTAATTGTGATATCCAGACAGATGGATTCCTCAGTGAATCCTATATAAGAAGAAGAAGTTGTTTACTGCCAACTTTGCTGCACTACTATTTTGGTGAATTTGAAGACTCTCTTGTTGCCATATTTGAAGAATTTCCCTAACAAACGAATTCAATATTTACTACTCAATGGTGAGCGTGAGAGATATGCTGCACCAGTTCCAGAAGTTCGACAAGTATGAAGGCACTAATTTCCGGCGCTGGAGGAGGAAGATGCACTTCATGCTGACTAATTTAAAGGTGGTGTACGTACTTGTCTATACCATGCCTTGAATTCAAAGATGACGCACCGGTGGGAAAATGACAACTACATCGCTAGAGGACATATCCTTAACGGTATGTCTGATCCTTTATTTGATTTATATCAAAATGTTAAGTCTGCAAAAGAGCTATGGGATACACTTGAATCCAAATACATGGCTGAGGACACCTCGAGCATCAAGTTTCTTGTGACTAACTTCAACAACTACAAGATGGTGGACTCGCGTCAAGTGATGGAATAATTCCATGAGATACAACGTATCTTGGGGCAATTTGCTCAATGAAATTTGAAGATGGATGAAGCCATCTCGGTGTCAAATTACCACCAGCATGGAAGGACTTTTGACGTTCCTTGAAGCACAAAAAGGAAGAGATGTCTCTTGTGGAACTCGCAAAGGAATTGCGAATAGAAGAGGAAATTTGTGTGCGGGAAAACGACACGATGGAAGTGGATGAAACTTCACCTAAAGTAAATGTGATGGAGGCTAGTTCTCAAAAGATGAACAAGTACAAAGGCAAGAAGAGGCCTAATGAGTATGCTAGCAAAGGTCCTAACAAGAAGCATCCTTCGAAAGGAAACGTATGTTGGACTTGCGAAAAAGTGGGGCATTTCAAGCAAGAATGTCGCTTAGGAAAGGGGAAGAGCGAGAAGGCTCAAGGTAATGCTTTTGGTAATAAAAACCAAAAGCAGAAATCTCAAGGTCGGAAAAGTTTGGTTTCAAGTTTAGAAACTAAGTTAGATACATATTCTAATATAGATTATGTTTCTGGATTTTCTAAATTTTTTGCTATGCAGGATGATAAGATTTCATGGTGGGTTGACTCCGGTGCTACGACACATGTGTGTAGAGACAAATAGATGTTCAAGTCCTTTGCCAATACGAGTGAAGGAAGAGTTCTTCACATGGGAGACGAGTCAACCGCCTCTATCCTAGGAATAGGCCAAGTAGAGATAGAATTTTCTTCGGGAAAGAATATTGTTCTTGTGGATGTTTTGTATGTACCTAATACTAGAAAAAAATATTGTATCGGGTACTGTTTTGAATAAACAAGGTTATCGGCAAGTGTATGAAGCCGATAACTATGTGTTATCAAAGGGTGGTGTATTCATTGGTAAAGGATACTTATGTAATGGAATGTTCAAGCTTAGTGTAAATAAAGTTATTTGTTCTCTTTATATGAATTGTGGGCATGATATTTCCATTAAAACTACAAATTTGAATGATGATGTTTCTACACTTTGGCATGCACGTTTAGGACATGTTCATTATAAAAGATTGCATGAAATGTCTAAACATGATTTAATTCCCTCATTTGATGTAAATATTAATAAGTGTAGAACATGCATGCTTACCAAGATTACTAGGCAACCATTTCATAAAGTTGAAAGAGAAGCAACTTACTTGATTTAATACATAACGACTTGTGTGATTTTCATGCATCACCTTCGCTAGGAAACAAGAAATCAGTAGTAACATACATTGATGACTGTTCTAGATTTTGCTATGTTTATTTGTTGAACTCAAAAGATGAAGCTCTTGATAAATTCAAAGTTTATAAGAGTGAAGTTGAACTTCAAAAAAGAACTTCTATTAAGAAGTTGCGCATCGATAGAGGTGAGGAATACTTAATCCAAGTTATTTTCAAAGTGTTGGTATCATTCATGAAACCACAGTTCCTTACACACCACAACAAAATGGTGTATCGGAGAGGAAGAATAGAGCATTGAAAGAGATGATGAATGTCATGCTTTCTTATTCAGGATTCAATAATGGATTTTGGGGAGAAGCCATGTTAACGGCTTGCTATTTATTGAATAGGGTTCCTAATAAAAGGGGCAGCATTACTCCTTATGAAATTTGGTTCAATAAGAAATCAAATTTGAATCATATTCGAGTTTGGGGTTGTAGGGCGGTAGTGAGACAACCTATCCCTAAACATAAGACTTTAGGAGAAAAGGGAGTTGAATGTATATTCATAGGATATGCTCATCACTCCATGGCTTATAGGTTTTATGTTATAGAACCTAATAAGCATGTATCGATTCATACAGTCATTGAATTGAGAGATGCCATATTTGATGAAAAGAGATTTCCATCAATTAGCATGCCTAAAGATTTGAATCTTGTGCCCAGTGCAAATCAAGACTCAAATGACACTCAAATTTCTGAAATTAGGAGTAAAAGAGCAAGAAAAGAAAAATCATTTGGAAATGATTTTCACGTCTACCTAGTGGAAGGAACTAGGGATGAGGTTAGCTCACAATACATGTACTGCCATGTTATTGAAAGTGACCCCAAAACATTTGATAAAGCTATGAAATCTCAAGATGTATCATTTTGGAAAGAGGCCATAAATGATGAAATGGACTCTATAATAGGAAATAACACTTGGATTTTGGTAGATTTACCACCAGGGCATAAACCTTTAGGAAATAAGTGGATCTTCCGAAAGAAGATGAAGGTAGATGGTACCATTGATAAATTTAAAGCAAGATTGGTAATCCAAGGCTTTAGACAAAAATATGGTATGTAATACTTTGACACTTATGCACCGGTTGCACGAATTTCAACAATTAGATTGTTGATAGCCTTAGCATCTATTCATAAGTTGCTAGTACATCAAATGGATGTAAAGACTGCCTTCCTCAATGGAGATTTGGACGAAGAGATTTACATGAAGCAACCGGAAGGTTTCATAATGTCCGGGCAAGAGCATACGGTATGCAAACTTGTTAAGTCATTATATGGGCTTAAACAAGCACCTATGCAATGGCATCAAAAATTTGATGAGGTGGTACTATCCGATGGATTCATCTTAAATCAGTCGGATAAATGAGTATATAGCATGTTTTACAACTCGGGGAATGGAGTTATCATTTGTCTATATGTAGATGACATGTTGATTTTTGGCACTAATCTAAAGTGCATAAATCAAACCAAAGAATTTCTGTCATCTAAGTTCTCCATGAAGGACATGGGAGAGGCGGAAGTTATCCTTGGGATAAGAATAAAGAAAGTTGAAGGAGGTCTTGCCTTAACACAATCTCATTACATTGAGAATGTGTTAAAGAAGTTCAATTATATGGACTGTTATCTATTACTACTCCTTATAATTCCTCTACTCACTTGTATCCTAATAAGGGGAAGCCTAAGTCCCAATTGGAGTATGCTAAGGTCATAGGCAGTTTGATGTATGTCATGACTTGTACAAGGCCAGATATCACATTTGCGGTAGGAAAGCTTAGTCGATATACTAGTAACCCTAGTATGCAACATTAGCAAGCAACTCATAGGGTCCTTAGGTACCTTAAGGGGACTATGAACCTTGGTCTTGTATATTCAGATTTTCCTTCGGTCATAGAAGGATATTCGGATGCAAGTTGGATCTAAAATGAGGAGGATCATTCTTCCACAAGTGGATGGGTATTTCTACTTGGGGGAGGTGCCATCTCATGGGCATCCAAGAAACAAACTTGTATCACAAATTCTACTATGGAATCTGAGTTTGTTGCTTTGGCCGCCGCTTCAAAGGAAGCGGAATGGCTAAAGAACTTGATACATGAGATTCCATTATGGGAAAAACCGATATCACCCATATCGATTCATTGTGACAGCGCTGCAACATTGGCTAAAGCACATAGCCATGTATACAATGGGAAGTCTAGACACTTAGGTGTTAGACATAGTGCGGTAAGGGAGCTCATTACACATGGGGTGATATCAGTGGATTTTGTAAGGTCACAACAAAATTTAGCCGATCACTTGATGAAGGGATTAGCTAGAGATTTGGTCTCAAAATCGGTAAAGGGGATGGGACTAAAACCCATATAATCATCTAGTCATGGGACACCCAATTCACATCTAACTAGCGTTAGAGCTAAATTCAATGTGGAAAGCCCATTCCTAGAAGATTGATGAACACAAATAAAGCATCCCCAAGTATGTGTTCATGACCTACAAGTAATAGGTTGAAGAGGGACTCTTCTTAATAGGTTCTTTGACAAAGTTCTGTTTGTGGGAGCATAATCAGGTGGTGTTACCCTTAAGGAATCTACCTATATGAACGTGAAGTTTCTGGTCGCTTCATGAGATTTCGGGTTAAATCTCAATACGTTCACGAAGGGATTAGGACTCAAGGACCATTAAGAGTCAAGTTAAACTTAGAGTTTGTAAAGTAATTCATGTGTGTGTTATCTTGTGGTACCCAAATGGATCGATTGCTTCAAACGTTACGAGCACCATGATTTCTGGGTATTTTGAATGTGTAACTACACTAAGCGAAAATTCAATCGTTGCGACATTTTCGTTTATGCGTGACTTACTTAAAAACAAAAGTTTTTTGGAAAAACAAAGGAAACCCTAAAATGCGGGAGGATTGTTGGTAATTTTAGGGTTTTCGGACCTGGCATTACGTTCCAACATATTAGGGTAGCATACCCTAATGATATGAGAGGTTTAGAACATCGATTGAGTGAGTTTTGAATTTAGGACTCAGTGGGGACCGCGCCTCCTTCAGACATTATGTGGACGCGTTTAGATTGGACGTTACGATAATGTCTTAACGAGACGCGACTGGTAATGTTAACGTGGGGCGCGCAGAGAGCATGCCGCATTTTGTTCAGACATTATCGTCGTCGCGCTCTGTATAGACATTAACGTAATGTCTAAGCGAGACGCGGTGACTAATGTCTGAAGCAGGCGCGCGGCACGTCTGACAGACACGACTGCACAGCTCCAGTCGCATCCGCTCTTCATCCCGATTGATCTCCTATAAATTGGAGGTCGTCGGCATCATGAGGGGTACTCAGAAAAATCACTCACTCGCACAGAGAATCGTTCTTTGATTTCTAAAACCTCGTTTTGTTTCCTAAAACCTCATACTTAAGTTTTGATTTCTATTTCTGTAGTCGGAAAAGAAATTGCTCTGATTGATTATCCCCGTTCAAATTTCGTGCAACCCTCGACTATAATACAGGGTCGAAATATTGAATTCGGAAAGAGACAATGCGATCAATTGTGATATCCAGACAAATTGATTCCTCAGTGAATCCTACATCAGAAGAAGAAGTTGTTTACTGCCAACTTTGCTGCACTACTATTTTGATGAATTTGAAGACTCTCTTGCTGCCATATTTGAAGAATTTCCCCAACATAAGCTTGGTTACAATATTCACAATGAGAAACCATAGAAGAACCTCCTCCGAAATCCTCCATGTGACTAATTGGATGCCAATGAGTTCCAATGAAAGGATCATTCCCAGCTGTGGATTTATTGAACCTTGGGATTGAGCTCATTCCAATTCCTGAAAGCTTGTTGGGTAGTGGAACTGTGTCAATGCCTGAACTTGATCTCATACTGTTCTTGTTTGACTTATGCTTAAACCCTTAATCAGCCTGATCATCAAAAGGACCGCCACCCATTCCCTTCGCCAAGATAGCAAACCTGAAGAACCTGATAAAGGAGTCTCTTTAAGCGGTGCCTGAATAGAAACCGAGAGTTGCTGGAAATGAGCAGGAGCTGCAGCTAGAAATTGTGCCACAAAAATAGGGTTTCACTTACAGAAATATCCGGTAAACTTCACCAATTATTAGCAGCTTCACAGAGTATCAGACACTTCACTGCACCATCCCAACGATCACAAAGTAAAATAAGAAATCAAAGCCACCTTTCGTTTATTGAAAGTTTTTTTTTCTTTCGCAAAATGTATGTTGGTGATTTTAGGGTTTTAACTTAGTAACATGCTTAAAACCATTGGGATGATTAGTTTCTAAAGAAACAAGTCAAAACGAGATGAAATCGAGTGATATTCAGTGTCGGAAATAGTGCGGATCACGCCCAGTATAGACATTAAGTCTGGGCGCGTCCAGCGTAGACATTAAGTTAATGTCTACACTGGCGCGGCGAGCTAATATTTGAACTGGGCGCGCGACGGACAGACACAGACGCGTCTTTCAGCTCCGGACACATCTTTTCTTCGTCTGTTTGATTCTTTATATATACCAGATGAATATCAGATGTGAGGGACTCGAAAAGAATCTGATTAACTCAAGCAAACTTCTTTGATTCTCAAACCACTTCAAACCCTAAGCCTGCTGTATTTTTATTGCCTTGAAATACAGTAATTTCAATTGGATTATCCCACTTCAAGTTTTCTGTAACCCGAGGCAATTCTTAATATTGTGGAATAATTGATTTCGGAAAGTGAAACTATGCGATCCAATCTGATATCCAAGCGGCCGTTTAATTTGCAATTGAAGTTAGCTACATTTTGAAGAATTTCTTGTTGCCATTGAAGACCATGTGCAAACTTGTTGCTGTGAAGTGAAGGAAGAAAGACTACCCAGCAACTACAAATGAAATCAATACTCTGCTGATCGATGGCGAGCATGAGAGATATGATGCATCAGTTCCAGAAGCTAGACAAATTTGAAGGAAATGATTTCCGGCATTGAAGAAAGGATGCACTTTCTACTGACGAATCTGAAAGTGGTGTACGTGTTGTCTACACCATGCCCCAAAGTTGGAGATGATGGACCAATGGTTGCTTTCCGTCAACAAAGCAAGTGGGAAAACGACGACTACATCGCTAGAGGACACATCCTCAACAATATGTCTGACCCTTTATTTGACCTTTATCAATATGTCGAATATGCAAAAGAGTTATGGGATTCGCTTGAATCCAAATACATGGTTGAGGACGCCTCAAGCGTCAAGTTTCTTGTGAGTAATTTCAACAACTACAAGATGGTGGACTCTCGGCCAGTGATGGAACAGTTCCATGAGATACAGTGTATCTTGGGGCAATTTGCTCAATGAAATTTGAAGATGGATGAGTCCATCTCAGTGTCAAGTATAATTGACAAGTTACCACCAGCATGGAAAGAATTTCGACGTTCCTTGAAGCATAAAAATGAGGAGATGTCTCTTGTGGAACTTGCAAAAGAATTGCAAATGGAAGAGGAACTTCGTGCGCGGGAAAGCGACACGATGGAAGTTGATGCGAATTTACCAAAGGTAAATGTGATGGAGGCTAGTTCTCAAAAGATGATAAGAACAAGGGCAAGAAACGGCCAAATAGTTATGCTAGCAACGGTCCAAACAAGAAGCATCCTTCGATAGGAAACGTATGTTGGATTTGCGGAAAAGCGGGGCATTTCAAGCCTGTTTGCCGCTTAGGAAATGATAAGAGCGAGAAGGCTCAAGGAAATGCATTTGGTGCTAAAAACCAAGAGCATAAATCTCGGTCAGAAAATTTTAGTTTCAAGTTTAGAAACTAAGTTAGACACATATTCTAATGTAGATTATGTTTCTAATTTTTCTGAAATTTTTGCTATGCAGGATGATGAGGTTTCGACTCCGGTGCTACGGCACATGTTTGTAGAGACAAACTAACCATTGGGATGATTAGTTTCTAAAGAAACAAGTCAAAACGAGATGAAATCGAGTGATATCAGTGTCAGAAACAGTGCGGATCGTGCCCAGTAAAGACATTAAGTCTGGGCGCGTCCAGTGTAGACATTAACTTAATGTCTACACTGGGCGCGACGAGCAATGTCTGAACTGGGCGCGCGGTGGACAGACTCAAACGCATCTTTCAGCTCCGGACACATCTTTTCTTCGTCTCGTTTGATTCTCTATATATATGAGATGAATATCAGATGTGAGGGACTCGAAAAGAATCTGATAAACTCAAGCAACCTTCTTTGATTCTCAAACCACTTCAAACCCTAAGCCTGTTGTATTTTCATTGCCTTGAAATACAGTGTTTTCAATTGAATTATTCCACTTCAAGTTTCCTGTAACCCGAGGCAATTCTTAATAGGGTGGAAATATTGATTTTGGAAAGCGAAACTACGCGATCCAATCTGATATCCAAGCGACCGTTTAATTTACAAATGAAGTTAGCTACATTCTGAAGAATATCTTGCTGCCATTGAAGACCCTGTGCAAACTTGTTGCTGTGAAATGAAGGAAGAAAGACGACCCAGCAACTACAAAGTACACATAATCATTTTCTAATTGAAGGTCCAAACTATTGATTTTTCTAATTAGGGTCAAAATAAAAAAGAATTTGATAAATTTCTAAACGTCGAGCATCGTAGCTACACCGTGACTAAATTACTAATTTAACCATGTGATCCTTGTTGAAAATAACCCGACGATTTCATAATAAACTGTTAACGTACATAATTGATCTATCTTCTTTAACACTCACAGACCTTTATATTGAGTTGGTATCAAATGTTCACATTATTGAGTTTCTAATTTAATCATGGTGTAGCTACGGTGGTTGACATTCAAAAATTAGTCAATTTATTTTTATTTTGTCATTGGTTGGAAAAATTAATTAGTTGGATCTTCAATTGGAAAACGCCGTTAGTTTGGGGCACCAATATATACTTTTCCTTTTTTTTATGAACTCCAAGCAGCACATAAAAGATGAAAAGTTAAAAGCTGGAAAAAATCCAATCATGATCAACTTAGACATTATAAGGGCAGTATTACTAATGAGAGTTGAGATCAGGTGAGAAGGGCTCTATAGATGAGAAATGAGAAAAAACCACAACCGTCAGATTACAATAACAAACGGTCGAGATTAGTACAGATTAAGATAAAATTCGTAATATTTTTATTACTAATTGCAGTTAAAGGGAAAATTAGGAAGCCAAAAAAAATATCAAACCGTAATCCTGCGTATCACTCGCCCTAATAACTAAACCCACGAAAGTTGAAAACAAAATCAAATGCTGCAAATCTCTGCGAAATCGACGACCGACGACACTTCAACCTCTATTCCACATCGTTTCACAATGACGGACAAAGAAAGGCAATCAAGGTTTAACGAGCAACACTACGATAAGTCGAATATAGTACGTTCGAGGATTCCAGCGACGTATTTTAGTGATTACGGGATAGTTGGGTAGTCCGCAAGTTGAAGTATATGTTTTTAGGGGTTCATTGCAGTATGGGTTTACTGGGACAATTATTTGTGGGTCGGGAAGTTCGTAAGGTACGAATGATGTTCATCATAATACTAATTATGAGTAGGGGTACGAATGATTATTAGTAGGGCACGAATGATGTGTAGGGGGTTAAAAGTAATGTGTAAGGAATACGAATGATGTGTCTGGGGATACGAATGATGTGTAGGGGATACGAATGATGTGTAGGGGGGCTACAAATGATGTGTATAGGGAGACGAATGATGTGTATAAGGATACGAACGATGTGTAGGGGGATACGAATGATGTGTAGGGAGATACAAATGATGATTAGAAGGGTACGATTGATGCTAAGCATGGTACGAATTATAAAGCTTATATCTTGTTCTGTGTTCTTTTATATACAGTGATATGTCAAATTTTATGCCCCCGCCAAAATTCAATTAGGAGAAGTCAACAAGACTCAATGTGTAGTGCTGCATATTTACATATTCCTCGCTTGTACCTGTCGAATAAATTCCAAAACAACGCGTTTCCTGAACTGCTTTGTACGTTGAGACTTCAATGAAGAGCGTGCAGAGAAATGGAAGTTCTTGATTAGTGGTACTACAACAAGCTGCAATGTTTTCAAACTATTTTATTCTATTATTACTTCAAAAGTTTCTTCATAGCCAGATGTTGTGCCTTGTAACCCCAACTTGCTTGGGGAAGGTCACTAGATTTGTTTCCATGCAGCATAGATTAGTTGTTAGTGTTGATCTTATGCTGCAGCTTAGGTTGGGCTTAGTTGGTCTTAGGAGAAGGTTGATGCAAGGCAAAACAGTGTAGTTTTGCTGGAGGCACCAAAGGTGAAGATTTGAAGACTGAAGGAAATAGCGTTGTTTAACTAAAAGGAAGAGTTGTGTTTTGGCGAAGCGACGATGTTTTCATCAGCGCGTGAGATTTCAAAGGTAAGTGAGGCGGTGTCGTTTTGGAGAAGAGGAAAACGAGTTTGAAGCTTGGCCAAAATGACGCATTTTGTCTGATGCTTATAAGTTGAATTGGGGACGAAATTAGGGTTCATCCTGAGATTGAAATTCCAGAACTCATATTGCACTCTAAGAACTCCTCTTCCGATTTCGAGTTGCGACCGTGCAATTGAAGCTTCCAGAAGAAGACTTGTGTCGCGACGGACCGTCGGCGTTGCCTAGAGGGGGCCGAATCTCTCCATTCTTCTACTCCTATTCTTGTATTGGGGTGGAGTAGATAGGATCATTTGTGGTTTGATTTGCGCATTAGGGCTTGTAACTGAACATCGTTTACAGTGAAAAAGGGCTGAGCATTTCCCCCCGAGGCTCCCAGGATTAGGGCAGCCCCCAAATTTGGTAAAAAGTCTTGGTGTCCTATTTTGATTTTGGTTTGTTGATTGATCGAAATTGAGTTAGGGCTAGTTAATCCTCAGGGTTAATCGAATCGTGACATAACAATTGGTATCAGAGCTATATTGATTCTGCATGTGATTAGAACCCTAGACTTGTTCTTGGTTGCTTTAGCCTAACTTGTCTTTGTGTTGTCATATTGCTGAATTGTTCCTGGACTGTGATTGGGTCTGCTCACCTGTGCTAATCCTTTTCTTGTTGTTTTCTGAGGAAACTACGATGACTAATGTTGCAAGACTAAAGCCCTATGATGGCACATCCGATTTCTCCATTTGGAAGGTGAAGATGAAGGCCATCTTGATCAAAGAAAAGTGCTACAAGGCTGTATCTGAGGAATGACCTACTGGAATGACTGATCAACAGAAGAAGGATATGCAAGAGCTTGCCCATTCTGAGATCATGATCAGACTAGCAGATGATGTAGCCAGACAAGTAGTGAGTCATGAAAAACAAAAGGCTCTTTGGTATGCCCTGTAAGGTATCTACTTGACTGAATCTCTGCCTAGTAGAATATCATTACTATGCAAGCTGTTTACTTCTAAAATGGACACCTCTATGACTATCTCTAAAAATTTGGATGTTATTTCTAAAAATGACTCAAGATCTTGATAGATGTAAAGATAAGATTGCTGAAACTCACCAAGCTGTTATTCTGTTAAACTCACTTCCTTCCCAATTTGATAATCTAAAGGATGTGATACAATATGGTAGGGATGAGTTAACCTTGAACAAAATAATGGAAGTTGTGGTACAGAAAAATGATACTCTAAAAGTTTTCAAAAGACCAGAGGTCAAGGGTGACACTAGGTACGAATCTAAGGGTGAAGTTATGTTCTCTAAAGGAAAAAGTAGACATAAGAACACATATAAGAAATCTAGAAAACCTGAGCATCATAACAAGCAAGCTGACAGTAAAATTTTGAATGTAAAATGCTTTTATTGTGAACAAATGGGTCATTATGCATCTGATTGTCAAAAGAAGAAGAACAGTGAGGCTAACAACAACAATAGGAATAAAGGTAAGAATCCCAGGGAAAATCAGACTACCATATGTGAATCTGGTAAGTCCTATGACCATGAACTGTTTGTTGTCACCACCGCAAATGAATCTGATTCTTGGATTTTAGATTCAGGATGTAATATGATGCCACACCAAATAAAACTGTGTTCAGTAATTTGAAACTAATAAATAGTGGTGATGTGAGACTGGGAGACCAAACTGTTTTGTATATTAAGGGCATATGGAGTGTTCCATTGAGAATGCATGATGGTATTGTGAGAATAATACAAAATGTGAGATGGGTTCCTGGGTTAAGGAGAAACTTGTTATCAGAATCTGTATTTGATGATCTTGGTTGTCACATATCTAACTTTAATGGTGTTAGAAAGATCATGAGAAATGGAAGGATAGTTTTGAGAGGCATCAAGGATGGTGGCCTCTACTATGTTCAAGCTACTCTTGAGGTAAATGATGTGTCTTATGCTAAGTCACTGGATCAGACCAAGGTATGGCATTCCAGACTTGGGTACATAGGTAACAAAGGTCTGCTCTACCTATCTAAGCACGGCATTATTGATTGTGACCCAGTGAATATTGATTTCTGTGAAAACTGTATATTGGGTAAGAAGAATGTATTGAGTTTTAACAAGTCTGACATGGTAGTTAAAGGTCCTCTTGATTATATACATGCTGATTTGTGGGGACCTGCTCAGGTGAGCACCATTGGAGGGAGAAATTACTTTGTCTTCTTGGTTGATCACTTAAGCATAAAAGAGTGGGTTTACTTGTTAAAAACTAAGGATGAAACCTTTGAGAAATTTAAAAATTGGAAGCTTTTGGTTGAAAAACAATCTGATTTAACTGTTAAGTGCATAAGGACTGATAATGAGCTTGAATTCTGTAACCATTTATTTGATCAATTCTGTAAGGATCATGGCATTGATAGGCAATTAACCATCCCAGGCACTCCCCAACAAAATGGGACTGCTGAGAGGATGAATAGGACTCTGTTAGAAAAAACCAGATGCATGCTCATTAGTTCAGGTGTTAAGAGTACTCTGTGGGGTGATGCTTTGTTAATTGCTGCTTATCTAATTAATAGGAGTCCATCTATGATAGGGTTTAAAACTCCTCAAGAAATGTGGACAGGGCATAAGCCAAATCTAAACCATTTAAGGCCTTTTGGGTGCACTACATATGCTAAAACTGATCAGGAAAAATTGTAACCTAGGGCAGTTAAATGTGTTATGATTGGATATCCTCATGGTGTTAAAGGTTACAAATTACTTGTAATACAACCTGGTTCTTATAGAGTAATTGTTGCAAGGTCTGTGACATTTAATGAGCATGATTTTCACTTCAAAACCAAGCTAATGCAGTCAACTGAGAGTGGAGGTACTTCCCAAGAAACTGAAGTTCACTTTGCCCCACCTCAATATCCAGTGGAAGAAGGAAATGATGATCCACCGGCTAAGGAAGAATTTGATGTGGGCTACTTCCTACACAGTGGGACTGATCAAGGAAGGAGCTCAAGTGATGGCTAGAATGATGCTGGAATGAGTAGAGAAGCAGCCCCTGCTGCAGAACTAACCAGCTCCCCTCACTAATCTGGTGAGGAGGTAACCCCTCAAGTTCCCTTAAACTCTAGCATAAATAACTCACCCACCAGTGAAGGTGGTTTGGATAACAGTGCCTATGTGAATTATGATGATTATGCTGGTGCTGAACATGTTGATCATGACTTGTCCAATTATGTGCTTGCTAGAGATAAGGCTACTAGAACAAAATTCATAAATAAGAAATATGATATGAATTTGTTTGAGGGATGTGAAAAGATGATTCATTAAGCATTGTTTACTGCTGAGGTTGTTACATTTTCAGTTCCTGAAACTTATGAACAAGCTCTAAATGACAAGCATGCTAATGAATGGATTAAGGCTATGCATGAAGAAATTCAGTCTATGTTTGAAAATAAAACTTGGACTTTGGTTCCCAAACCTAAGAATGTGAAAACTGTGGACTGTAAATGGATTTTTAGGATAAAGGAAGGGAACAGTTTGGATGAACCACCTAGGTTTAAGGCTAGGCTGGTTGCTAAGGGATTTACTCAAAAGGAAGGGATAGATTACAATGAGATTTTTGCACCTGTTGTAAAATACAAAACTATGAGATTACTTCTTGCTATGGCTGCTGTTTATAATTGGGAAATAGAACAAATGGATGTGAAAACTGCTTTCCTTCATGCTGACTTAGATGAGATAATATACATGAACCAACCCATAGGTTTTGTGGATAAAAATTCCCCTGATCTGTGTGTTTGCTGAATAAATTTATCTATGGCCTTAAGCAATTACCAAGGCAGTGGAATAGAAAATTTGATGCTTGTATGCTCTCTCTTGCGTTCACTAGAAGTAAATATGACACTTGCATGTATATAAAGGGCGGAAAGTTAAACTGTCACATATTTGTTCTGTTGTATGTTGATGATATTCTGTTAATGAGTCACTCTTTAACTGCCATATTTGAAGTAAAAGGAAATCTCAAGAAACATTTTGACATGAAAGACTTTGGTAAAGCTCAAAAGATTTTGGGAGTGAAAATTATTAGAAACAGGCATGACAGGAAAATCTGTTTGTCTCAAGTTGATTATGTTGCCAAAGTTCTTGATAAGTTTTGTATGAAGGAATCTATGCCCTCTCCAATCCCTTTAGGAGGGCATTTGTAAATATCAAAAGTTGACTGTCCAGTTAATGAAACCGATAAGTAGAAAATGAGTAAAATTCCCTATGACATGGCTGTTGGATCTTTGATGTATGCAATTTTATGCACTAGACCAGATATTGCTTTTGTTGTGAGTGTATTGAGTAGATACATGTCTAATCCGGGTGAGAAGCATTGGTTTGCTATGAAATATTTGTTAAAGTACATTGCTGGCACTAAAGACTTAGGACTGGTTTACACTGATTATGAAAAGGAACCTGAATTGATTGGATATGTTGATTCCGACTTTGCTAGTAACAAGGATACTAGAAAGTCCATAACTAGTTTTTTCTTCACTTGGGGTGGCTGATGTATTTCCTGGAAATCACAGCAACAATCCATCGTTGCCCTTTCATCCACAGAAGCTGAATACATTGCAGCTACTGAGGCATGTAAGGAAGCTATTTGGCTGCAAGGCTTATTAAAAGAAATGACTGGAAAAGAATATGTAACCACCATAAACATTGATAGTCAAAGTTCCATATATCTATGCAAAGATCCTTTATATCATGAACGAACAAAATACATTGATGTGCGCCTTCATTTCATTAGAGACTTGGTTGATTCTAAGGTTGTGATCATTAAGAAGATTTTGGGTGACATTAACCCAGCTGACTTTGGGATTAAGATAATCCCTACTGCCAAGAGTAGAATAAGATGAATTTCTGATTATTTTATTCATCTCTGTTACGAGGTATATATATCAATACAAAGGATCAATAATATATTACAATCAACCCTATCAAATATTCTTAGTATATTCTTAATTCTCTAAACAAATCACTAATATATTTACCGTATATCATTCCATAAAACCATGCATCATGACTCACGCTGACTCTCCCCCTCAAGTTGGTGCATACATATCAATCATGCCCAACTTGCTAAGTGAGCCATGAAATGCCTTCACAGAAACTCCCTTTGTAAGTATGTCTGCGAGTTGTTCTTCAGATGGAACAAAAGGGAATGTGATAATATTGGCATCTAGTTTCTCCTTTATGAAATGACGATCAACCTCCACATGTTTTGTTCGATCGTGTTGAACTGGATTTTGTGATATATCAATTGCTGCTTTGTTGTCACAGTACAACTTCATTGGACTAGTGAGTTCAATACCCAAATCATGTAATAAACTCTTCAGCCATAGTAACTCGCATACTCCTTGAGCCATGCCTCTATATTCTGCCTCTGCACTAGATCTCGCCACTACTTTTTGTTTTTTACTCTTCCACGTAACTAAATTACCTCCCACAAAAGTGAAGTAACCTGATGTGGATCTTCTGTCAGTAATGTTTCCAGCCCAATCTGCATCAGTGAAGCCACAAACTTCTGTGATGTTGTTGTGTTTTGAAAACAACACACCTCTTCCAGGAGCTGACTTCAAATACTTCAAAATTCTCAAAACAGCATTCATGTGAATCTCGCTGGGATTATGCATGAATTGACTCACCACGCTTACTGCATATGCAATATCAGGTCTAGTGTGGGTCAAATAAATTAATTTACCAACTAGTCTCTGATAACTGGTTCGATCAATAGGAATTTGGTCAGGAGATTCAGCTAAATAGTGATTCTGCTCAATAGGAGTGTCCACGGGTTTGCAATCCAACAACCCTGTCTCTGTCAACAAATCAAGAACGTACTTTCTTTGACACAAATAAATTCCTTCTCTCCCCCTGGCCACCTCAATTCCTAAGAAGTACTTCAGCTCACCAAGGTCCTTCATTTCGAATTCGGATGCTAGCTGCTTTTGTAATCTTTCAATCTCATCTGTGTCATCACCTGTGATCACCATATCGTCTACGTAAATAATAAGACATGTTACCTTTCCATGTTGATGCTTCAGAAATAAGGTGTGATCTGAGTTGCTTTGTTTATAGTCAATTTTTCGCATAAACTTTGAGAACTTTCCAAACCATGCACGAGGAGACTGCTTCAAACCGTATAAAGATTTGTTCAATCTACACACAAAATCACCAGGAGTTGAAGCTTTGTATCCCGGTGGAAGATTCATATACACTTCCTCATTCAACTCTCCATGAAGAAACGCATTTTTGACATCAAACTGTCGGAGCGGCCAATTTAAATTAGTGGCTAAGGAAAGAAGGACTCGAATGGTATTCATCTTCGCGACGGGTGCAAATGTCTCGTCATAGTCAACCCCATAAGTTTGAGTGAATCCCTTCGCAACAAGACGTGCTTTGTACCTATTTAACGATCCATCGACATTTTTCTTTATAGTAAACACCCAACGACAACCTACTGCCTTCTTATCTTTGGGTGGAGGGACAAGTTGCCAAGTATCATTCTTTTGCAATGCTTCCATCTCTTCTTCCATGGCTTTTCTCCACTTTGGATCTTTTAAGGCATCCTGCACTTTGTTAGGCACAGATACAATAGATATTTGATTCACAAATGATTCATATGACTTAGATAATCTTTTATTAGACATGTAGTTGGCTATGGGATATTTTGCTTTGGCAGTGAAGGTAGGTTCATATTTTTTGGACGATTGACCTCTAGTAGACCTATTTGGTAAAACATAGCGCTCGACTATATGGTCACTGACATCAATGACTTGACGTACCTCAGATGATGGATCTTCTTCACCGGGAAGTAATGAGTCAGAGGTAGAAGTGTAGATTGGAGGGGCAAGTGTTTCTTCTTCATTCTCAACGATAGGAATTGAAGATGTCTGATTTTCAGAAATTACTGTGCTAGGAACTGACGATGTCTGGTGAACAACCTGAGCTGGATTTTTAAAACTGCTATCTTTACTTATAACATGTTCATCTTCTCGAACCAAGCTGCTATCCTCACATACAACTTGTTCATCTTCTCGCAACTCCTTCCCATCGCCATGATACAACTCTTCAAAATATGAACTCTCCCCCTGAAGGGTTGTATCTGCAGGAGAAAAATAACTCATATCTTCAAAGAAAGTGACATTCATCGTGACATAATATTTCTTGGTAGGTGGATGATAACACTTATATCCTTTTTGATGATCTCCATAGCCGACAAACACACATTTAAGTGCCCTGACATCTAACTTTGACCTCTGATCTTTAGGGATGTGGACGAAGACTACACAACCAAAAACACGTGCTGGTAGGTTATGAAATGAAGGTAATGAACTTTGACTGGCAAGCACCTTAAATGGAATTTTTCCTTGAAGGACGCTAGATGGAAGACGGTTGATAAGATAAGCAGAGGCAGAGACGGCATCTCCCCATAGATATTTTGGCATATGTGCACTAAAAAGAATAGCACGGGTCATATCAAGTAGGTGACGATTTTTTCTTTCCGAGACTCCATTTTGTTCAGGTGTATGTGAACATGTTGTCTGGTGAATAATTCCATGAGCTTTAAAAAAATCCTGAAAAACATGATTAACATATTCTCCTCCGTTATCAGACCGAAGGACTTTGATGGTACCATCATATTGTGTTTGAATCATATTTCGAAAATTTTGAAAAGCTGGGAAGACCTCATCCTTGGTTTTAAGAAGTGCAATCCATGTTACTCTGGTGCAGTCATCAATGAATAACACAAAATATCTCATGCCTGATATTGTGGGAACTCTAGAAGGTCCCCAAACATCAGAGTGAATCAGTTGCAAAGGAATACTACTCTTATTAGAAATACTGGGAGAATAGGTAGTACGATGACTCTTTGCCAACACACATGTCTCGCAGCTTAGAGTAGATTCATCCACGCCAAAAAATAAACTAGGCATAGTTTTTTTCATGACACCAAAAGAAGGATGCCCTAGACGACGATGCCACAACCAAACTTCTTTCGTTTTATCAGAACTTGAAGTCAAAGCTACGCGGGATTGTGCTCCTGGTTTCTCCCCTGCGTAATTTTGGTCCAGATGAAATAACTTGCCCCTCATATACCCCCGACCGATCACTTCCATAGTGTGAAGATCCTGAAAAATCACATACATGGGAAAAAAGGTGATGGAGCATTTGGATTCAAGATTTAACTGTGGAACAGAAATCAAGTGATGAGATAAGTCAGGAACATATAAGACATTGTGAAGTTCCAAGTTAGGAGTGACACGAATTGATCCTGACCCTAACACTGGGAAAGCCTCACCGTTTGCATTGGTTACATGTGACACAGGTGGAGGGAATAATTTAATAAAATATGATTTATTATAAGTCATATGATCAGAGGCACCTGAATCAATAATCCATGTATCCGACCCAACAAAGTTAGAAACCTTTAAAGCAATACCAATTTTACCTCTACCAACAATGGATACTGTTGGAGTAACTCCACGTGAAGTATGATGGTCTTGTCCGGCAATTTCACAAGACTCTTGTTCCTGAATCATGTGAACAGCAGCCTTTCCTTTGCCACGATAATCTTGTCTTTTTGGTCGGAGATGAGGGTTTAGTTTCCAACAAGCATCACGGGCATGTCCCGGGGCGTGACAGTAAGAGCACTGAAGACGCGAGTTGTTAGGAGCCGTTTGTAAGACGCTTTGTTGTTGTGGTTGTGAAACTTCACTCTGCTGGTGTAAAATAGGATTTGATGACTTGGTCTGAATAGTGAGACTGGACACTTCAACCTGTGCAGTTTTGATACTTTCTTGTTGAGACTCATCCTTACGAATATATGTGAAAGCGGTAGTCAAACTGGGAGGATCAACCATTCTGAGCAACTCTCCTTTGGCACTCATATGCTTCTCATCAAGCCCTCTTAAGAAAACATGCACTCTCTCAAGTTCTTTCTCCTTTTGGTACCATACAAGGTCCTCTTGATTCTTAATCTTGCATGGACGTTTCTGGTCGATCTCAGCCCACACATTCTTCAGCTTGGTAAAATACACCGCTACTGCTTGTCCATTCTGTTGAAGACTACTAGCTTTGCACATCAATTCATGCACCTGAATAAAATCAGATTCATTTGTATAAAGCTCACCTAATGTCTTCCATATTGCCTCAGCGGTCTCACATTCTTCAACTAATTGCAGCACATCATCAGTCATGGCTTTGAATAAAATAGACATCACACATCCATCATCATCCTCCCATTTAGTATATGCAACATCATCCTCTTCAGAGGGAGCTTTCATCGTTCCATTCACATGAGCCATCTTGTGAATGCTTCGAAGGTGGACTGACATAATCTTTTTCCATGTTCGGTAGTTTGTGCCATTGAGTTTTGTACCTCCAAAGGAACCGTCAGAACTCCGAACGGAAACTTCAACCTTTTGAATTTCTTTGCTCATGGAATCTTGCTCTTCACGGTTAGCAGCACCCATAGCAAGAATGCAATAACAAATCCAAAAAAAATTGCAGCGGATACTAAAAATTGTAAGAAGAAAGATTAAATGGTACTCAAAAGAGACAACGAACAAGAAGATGATCACTTATCGTTCTTGTTATGTTGATCAGATTGAAATTAACGGATCTTTGCTACTGATACCAAGTAGAATAAGATGAATTTCTGATTATTTTATTCATCTCTGTTACGAGGTATATATATCAATACAAAGGATCAATAATATATTACAATCAACCCTATCAAATATTCTTAGTATATTCTTAATTCTCTAAACAAATCACTAATATATTTACCGTATATCATTCCATAAAACCATGCATCATGACTCACGCTGACTCCAAGTTTGTGTTTTGTAGGGATGCATTGAACACCTCTGATGTTGGATGATGAAGAAGGCCTGAGCCAGTGAAGGGTGGAAGCTGCTCTTTCCCTTGTGTACCACTCCCATATGGTACATCACTATAAACTCTTATTCAGTTACTTTTAGCGCGCAAGTTAGGCTTAGGAGGGCAATTGTTGTGCCTTGTAACCCCAACTTGATTGGGGAAGGTCACTGGATTTGTTTCCAGGCAGCATAGATTAGTTGTTACTATTGATTTTATGATGCATCTTAGGTTAGGCTTAGTTGGTCTTAGGAGAAGGCTGATGCAGGGCAAAACGGCGTAGGTTTGCTGGAGGCGCCAAAGGTGAAGATTTGAAGACCGAAGGAAATGGCGCCATTCAAATAAAAGGAAGAGTTGCGTATTGGCGAAGCGACGACGTTTTCTTAAGCGCACGAGATTTCAAAGGTAAGTGAGGCGGTGTCGTTTTGGAGAAGCGGAAAACGAGTTTGAAGCTTGGCCAAAATGCCGTGTTTTGTCTGATGCTTATAAGTTGAATTGGAGACGAAATTAGGGTTCATCCTGAGATTGAATTCCAGAACTTATATTGCGCTCCAAGAACTCCTCTTCCGATTTTGAGCTGCGATAGTGCAATTGAAGCTGCCAGAAGAAGACTTGCGTCGCGACGGACCGTCGGCATTGCCTAGAGGGGGCCGAATCTCTTCGTTCTTCTACTCCTTCTATTCTTGTATTGGGTTTGGGTAGCTAGGATCATTTGTGGTTTGATTTGCGCATTAGGGCTTGTAACTAAACATCGTTTATAGTGAAAAAGGGCTGAGCATTTCCCCCCGAGGCTCCCAGGATTAGGGCAGCCCCCGAACCTAGTAAAAAGTCTTGGTGTTCTGTTTTGATTTTGGTTTGTTGATTGATCGAAATTGAGTTAGGGCTAGTTAATCCTCGGGGTTAATCGAATCGTGACATAACACCAGACTTCTGTTTTAACCAGCTTCAAAGCGTGATCCTTGGCATCTTGCCATTTGCTGAGTAACTGAATTTGTCAAAAAAAATTGTATAAAGACCTCAGTGGCAACAGATTAATCCAAAGTATCAATAATTTGTTTCAAAGACTATCAACAGCCTACCATTTTGCATATTATAAATGCATTGGTACACACGGCTTGAAAAGCCAACAACTGGCTGCTCGATAAAACTAAAATTACTTTTACTGCCTTTGATCAGTCTAACAACAAGTTTGATAGAGAAATTCAAATGACTACATTTGTTTACCTTAATCATGAGCAACCATATCATCATCAATAATTTATGTTCTTATAACATTCGTAGTTCTTGTATCAAAATTGATTAAAACATTGGTAATTTAGAACAAAATTGGTAAACTTGTATATAACATTCGTACTTCTTGTATTAAAATTGGTAGTCTTGTATATAACATTCGTAGCCTTGTATATAACTACTGTACTCATAAAATTAGTAGTCTTGTATATAACATTCGTAGTTCTTAAATCAAAATTGATAGTCTTGTATATAAAATTCGTAGCCTTGCACATAACATTCGTAGCACTGTTTGTTTGTGATGTTTTATTTGAAGTACAATACAATTCTGTTTAAGTTAATCAAAATTCGTATACACAATTAAATTATTTTCCAGAAACGGAAGAAAATCAAAAGCGACTTGAAGATGTGATTGCGAATTGAAAAATACGAATTGATTCCGAAAAAATAGGATCTAAAAACATATACGAATTGATTCCGGATACATAGGATCTAAAATTAAGTATGATTACCATACTACCCTTAAAACCTTATTTAGATCACAGCTTCAATTGCTAAAATAACTATGCTGTCTTCAGAATTCTCTGTGCTGTATTGCTAAAAGTTGAATTTTGCTAATTCAAAACAAAATAGGATGCTTTACTTAAGTTTTATTGAGTTTTTATATCAAAATTCAAATATATTAACGTTCTGCATTTTTGTGATTTTTTTTCTGAGTGGTTTGCTGTTTTGTATCTTGTTGTTCTGTTCCGAATCAACTTACTTATTGGTTTCATCCACGGCCTGACATGGTACAACATGCACTGCTTCCTCCGAATATAGATTGTAACTGATGGTGGAATTCAGATACTCTGATGTTCGCTTTACCTGAGTTGAATTGATTTTGATTTGTATTAACTTATTTACTGGCCTTCATTCGAGGAGGCTGGAATTGTTGAGTAGTTATTTATTCGGGAATTGGTTTGCTGAGGATTGGTGTGATCGAGTTGTTTGTAGTGATGAGAGATTGTATTTTGGTCTCAGTTGATGTGAGATATGGCGGCGAGGTTTCAGGCTTGCACGCTTGTGTCGCCGCCGATGTTCCCCAATGCGATTGCTTGGTCTGAAGAGAACTTGATTGCTGTGGCGACAGGGCATATTGTCACCATACTGGTAGGTTTTTGGAGTTTTTTTTTTGGGGGTGTGGAAGTCTGCTCATTTTTGTTGTTGTTGAATGGAGATTTTAGAGGCTTATGGTATTGATGTCAGCAGAATCCTGCACTACCATGTGGGCCTCGGGGTTTGATCATGCTGCCTGCGCCGAAGCCTTTTCAGATTGGTGTGATTGAAAGGAAAGGTATTTATTTTTGTTTCAGAAATCTTCACTTTTCATTCTGATTTTGTTTTTATTTTATAAACTTGGCTGATGTGCAATTCACAGTTATTAACTTGAATGGCTAACCTTAGTTTGATTCTCTGTCAGTGATTTTGCATTTCGATGTTATTTTTATTTGTTTCACTTATTGACTTATGTTTTAATAAGTGGAAGTTTATCTGTGCAGATCCCTATAATGCATCTGATTCATCCTTTGGTATAGCAATTTCTCCCGGCAATATGGTCCTTGCAAATGGTATGGCATATCACCATTATAGCCATTCTTCAGTGAAACGGATTCACGCTAGCATAGTATGTTTTACGTTCATCAAAGGGTACTTCTGACCTTTTAAGTTCTTTCAGTGTGGAGTTGGATGTTCACATGCGCAGTACACAGTCCCACACATAGAATGCATTCCTCTCCACCTATACATATGTGCCAAAGCTTATCAACACCATTTGACAACTCGCTTCTTGATCCAATATATCAGGCCAGGTATTGTCTATTGTTAATTACTACTATTTTCATGTTGCTCATTAGTTACCACTTCAGGTTCACATTAGCTTCCCTTAACAGGTGTCTAAAAGGTGCTGTCGAATTTTTCTCGATTGGTGGGCAAGAAGTGGAACTCTCACCAGACACTCGTCTCGAAATAAATCTTGATGAATCTCCTGAGTTTTCTGAGAAGGAATTGCTTCATTGGTTGTTGGCGTCATCTTTGAAGCATTTTGAAGACTCTAAAAAATCCCTATTTATATGGGATGTCGTGGCAGCTCTCCTGGCCTTCAAGATATGTTAGAGTATGTGCTTGTTCGGTGGCTTTCAACCAACATCCACTACCGACATCATTGTCCCATTAGCTGAAAATATTCTATATAGTCTGTATGAAACAATACATTACAAATTATCAGAGTGGCGCAGCGGAAGCGTGGTGGGCCCATAACCCACAGGTCCCAGGATCGAAACCTGGCTCTGATAAATTATTGAATTTTTTAAAACTTATTTTTGAAACAATTGATAACAAAATTCCAATATACAAACGTATAGCAATATGTTGCCTTCAAAGTTAAATTTGCCAGACATGCGTCGTTAAATTTGCCAGCACCTCACTCAATTTATTTGCTGAAGCTGTGCCATGAGTCACTAGACTCACTACTATTCCAGCAATTCCCAGTATTCAAAAAATTATATGCAGCTAAACAAACCTTCAAAGCTTGACCCCCAAAAAAAAAAGCAAACCTTCAAAGCAAGAAATGGTATGTACATCATTTATCTATTGAGCTATTTTAGTTTTGAGGTATGTGCAGCAACTATGTAAACAATTTTTTTTGAATCTACTTGCGGCCGGCTATAACTGAGATCCAGTTGGGTAACAAATCCCTTGTAGGGAACATCCATACCATATGAAGATGAACAAATCAAATGCAGTGTCTACCACTCATTTCAAGATCGATTCGTGCCAGACGTAGTGTTAGATTCCCTCCATATACAGCCCTTGATATTTTACTAGGCGGTTTTTGGTATAGTCCCATTTTAGTGAACCAGCAACTCCATGTGTTTCTTAACCTGTTAAAGATGAGTGAAAATCTAAGCTGCACTGTTCCGTTACCTCCTTTCTTTGTTTCTTCTTCTGCATTTTCAACATGTCATCCTCAGCAACCAAATCGAGCGAGGCAATATTGGACAAGATCATCAGCCATGCTGATGAGTTTGTGCTAGTTTAATTATACTGGACTCAATTGTAATTTGTGTTATAGAATAGGCCTGTCAAGTGTCAAAGTTTAAACTAGGTGGGTCGTTCTCCAATTAGTTTGTAACTATAAATAACAGATTTTCAAACTGTCTTTTGTAATGAAAATCTTTTCTCACTAAACACAGTTTCGTCGCTAAAGCTCTAGTTCTTCTTCTCCGTCGTTCCGACGCGATCGCCGCCGCTTCTGGTGGTCCGATCGCTCCGATCATTCACTCAGGACATCCAGACGTGTCCGATCTACATGGTATCAAAGCCGGCCGTTGAATCTTGACGTTTTTCACCGGTAATTGCTCAATCTTGTTTTTCGTTTCCGCTCATTCCTTTTGCGATGTTGATTGGTTGGTCTGATTCTGCTCACGCAACGGATGTTGCACCGTCGTCATCGTCTGATGTGTACGTTCATCCTTCGGATGATCCGTTGTTTGTAAGTCACAATGAGAACATAGGAGTCCCTCTCGTGACTCAGTTACTTACCGGCTCGGAGAATTACATCACATGGCGCAAGTCCATGGAAAGAGCCCTAGGTGTGAAGATGAAGATAGGTTTTGTGAAAGGAGATTGATGCCTATCAACGTGCTCGCTGGGACAAGTGCAACAACGTGGTCTTAACATGGATTTCCAATTCTGTGTCAAAGGAGATAGCTGCTTCCATAGTTCATTGCACTGAGTCTCGTGTTGCTTGGGAGGATCTGCGTGAGAGGTTTGCAGGTTCCATTGATTCAAGTTTATTTGCAGTTCAATAGGAAATTGCTGAATTGATGCAAGGGTATTTGAGTGTTGCTAGCTACTATGGGAAACTAATTCAACTCTGAGGTGATGAGGATGATCTTATGGATGATGAATCTTGTGATCTTGGCCAACAATGCAAGGCAGCTAAGTGTTCTGCAGCAAGAAAGATGAAGAACAGAATCATGAAGTTCCTTATGGGGCTTAATGAAGATTACCTCATATGAGAACCAGTTTATTCTTAATTACTTTGACATTGTGCAACCTGCTTCAAAAATTAAAGGGAGTTGGACTAAATGGAGTCCTCATCATGTTGGTCTTACTCTTAATATTGCTGTCCATAGCTACTGGTGTGCTGGTATTCTTCAGAACTCCAAAGGCAGTTTTCTACATGCCTTTAAACTGAAATTGGAGTATGATGATATTGTGAAAGGACTGATTTCAGGCTTGTTATTGCTCGAAAATGAGGACAGGCTTAACCAGGTCTCTTGCATTCATAGCTCCAATAAGGAGAGTAACCTCATTAGCCTCGATTCATATGCCGGTGGATGGATTCATTTTTCTAGATGGAGAGCAGTCCGGACTCTCCTCAGTCAACCGAAGATGGTGAAGATTGATCCGGAGCTTAATGATCCTGTTATTGCCCTTGCCTTTGACAAGGTCACTTCCAATATTTGGTATTCTTTCTCAAGTTTGCCAAAAAAGGTCCGAATTGCCTTGGCGGCCGATTATATCCCTCTACCGATGTGGTGCAAGCGCCGTCAACATCCCGAAGAAGAGACTGCCATCCTCCCCAGAGTTCCTTGCCCAGGTTCTCCTAGGGGCCCGATGCGAAGACAAAATGTTGATGTTCATTGTAACCCATTCATTTGATGTCTTGTACGATTTATGGTTTTGTATACCAAGGATCCCGCTTGTTGCATGGAGAGGTAATTGTTGTAAGCCTCTTTGGCTCCCTTTGTGTAGGCCCCCGCTAAAGGCCCCGTGTGGTGTGCTTGCGGGTGCTAACCATAGGCATGTTTTTCCCCTCTAGGGGATTCTTGTATTTGCCATGGTTCATGCCTTTTTGAACTTTTATCAATAATGTGAAGAGGTACTCCCTCAAAAAAAATTAATGAAGATTACCTCACTGTGAGATCCCAAGTCCTTCAAATGCAACCCTCACCCACTCTTCCTCAAGTCTATAACATGGTGGTCAGAGATGAGACTCAAAGGAAAGGCAAAAGATCCATGGTAACTCTTGAAATCTGTGCCATGTTTGCATCTCAAGGTCAGTCTTGAGTCTTCTAACTCCAAGGGACAAAACAGCAAAGTCAGTCAACAAGCTAACTTTGTGAACAAGGGGAAGAGGCCTTTTTGTACTCATTGTCAATCTCCAGGGCATATCAAAGACACTTGTTACAAAATCCATGGGTATCCTGTGAACTACAAGTCTCAAAGAGGTTCAGGCCAGTCCCAGAAATCTCAAACTAGATCAGTTGCTAATTCTGCCATCAGCTGCAATAATGGTGATGATGGAAATACTAGTTCCAATACTACACAACAAGTGACTCAAGGAAATTCTTTTCAGTTCACCAATGAACAGCTGACCAAGCTTTTCAGTCTCTTGAACCAACCAGTTGTGGAATCATCTGATCATCAGCATATGGCAAGTATCACTTGCCTCACTAGTTACAAAACTAGTAGTGATATTTGGATAGTAGATAGTGGTGCTACTGATCACATTACCTCACACTTGAGGCTATTGACTGATGTTAAATTTATTGATGAATAACATGATGTTGGATTGCCTAATGGACAGAAAACAAAGGTAACTCACATAGGGACTTGCATCATAAATGATCATCTGAAGTTGGAAAATGTCTTATATGTTCCTGACTTTCAGTTCAATTTGTTATCTGTTGGGAGGTTGGTTAAGGATACTGGATATAATATGACATTTGCTCATGACAAATGCTATTTTTAGGACCTTCCTAGTCAGACTGTGCTAGGGACTGGTGAGCTGAATGCTGGATTGTATGAGCTCAAAGCAACAAGTACTACAAGATGCTTGCAGTCAAATTTATCAGATACGAATGCTGTTCTATGGCATAATAGGCTTGGCCATGTTTATTACAATACTTTGCTTTCTGATTTGAAGAGATACATTGTTGATTTGAAGTGTAATAAAGTACTAATTTGTGATATTTGTCCCTTGGCAAAGCAGACAAGATTTCAGTTTGCTACTAGTTCATCAAAATCTTCCAAGTTGTTTGAATTAGTACATATGGATGTTTGGGGTCCTTTCCAGGTTCCCACAATCACTGGTGCAAGTTATTTTCTCACTATTGTTGAAGATTTGTCAAACACAACATGGACTTTTCTCATGAAGGCTAAGTCTGAGGTCCCAAATCTGGTGATCAATTTTTTCTCCATGGTGAAAACTCAATTCCAACAGACAATCATGATTGTAAGGTCTGATAATGGGTCAGAATTTCTCAATCAAACACTTAGTCAATTTATGCAGTCTCAAGGTAGTATACATCAGACTTCATGTGTTCATACTCCCCAACAAAATGGGATTGTTGAAAGAAAGCATAGACATATTCTTGAGATTGCTAGGGCCTTGATGTTCAAGTCCAAACTGCCTTTCTGTTTTTGGGGTGATAGTGTGTTGACAGCAACCTTCATCTGCAATAGACTCCCAACTGTTGTTCTCAAAGGGAAGACTCCTTTTGAAGTACTCTTCAACAAATTACCAGATTTTGAGATGATCAAAACCTTTGGATGCTTGTGCTATGCTACAAACACTAATCCTCACAAAGGGAAGTTTGACCCAAGAGCTGTGAAATACATTTTTTTGGGATATCCTTATGGCCAAAAGAGATACAAAGTGTTTTCTATCAATGGACATCATTCCTTTGTGAGTAGGGATGTTATTTTCCATGAAGCATTTTTCCCATATGCTAATGCAAAGACTGATGACCTTGATAATATTGTTCATTTACCCTCTTCTGAGGTTACTATTCCTCTTGCAAATATACTTGCTTCTGCTCCAGCTGATGATGATGATTTCATACCCATCCTGAAGATGTTATTTCACCAGGTGATCCTCATGTAGTTGACACTGAGGTTACTCTTGCTCCACCTGTTGCTGATCAGCAAATCATCAGGAAATCACCAGGTCTTCCAAGCCATCCACATGGTTGAAAGACTTTGTATGTACCAGCATTCATACAAGTCCCTATCCCATGGCCAACTTCATTTCTTATGACTTATGTTCTCAGTCTCACAAGTCCTTTGCTCTTCAGACTACAAGCATCACAGAGCCAACATCATACACTCAGTCTTGCAAGCATGAAGAATGGAAACAGGCCATGCAGAATGAGATACATGCATTACAAGAAAATGTCATGGAAAGCGAACTATAGGTTGCAAATGGGTGTACAAAATCTAAAGGCATTCAGATGGGACTATTGAAAGATACAAGGCCAGATTGGTAGCAAAGGGTTACACTCAAGAAGAAGGTATTGATTACCATGAAACATTTGCCCCTGTTATTAAGATGACTACCATCAGAACTGTCCTGAAGATTGCTGCTTCTAAGCAATGGCCACTTTTCCAAATGGATGTTAATAATGCATTCTTGCATGGTACCTTGGATGAAGAAGTATACATGTGATTACCACCAGGCCATTCCTCCTTATACAAAGGCCAAAAGAAGGTTTGCAAGTTAAAGAAAAGCTTGTATGGCCTCAAACAAGCAAGCAGGCAATGGTTCAGCAAATTTACTGACTCTATCATCTCTTTTGGTTTTACACAGAGTCTCCACAATTACTCATTGTTCACATATGACAAGGATGTCATATTTCTTATTCTTCTTGTCTATGTGGATGATGTTGTGATCACTGGTACCTCAGCCAGTTTGATACAACAAGTTAAGGACTTCATCCACAAGGCATTCAAAATCAAAGACCTTGGTTTTCTCAAATACTTCCTTGGCATTGAAGTTGCTCGAAGTGCCTCTGGTATCTTTATAAATCAGAGAAAATATGTATTGGACCTCTTGACAGATGCTAGGATGTTGGATTCCAAGCCTTCTGTCATACCAATGGATACAAAGCATAAATTGAGCCTATCTGAAGCTCCTTTACTATCTGATCCCACTGCTTATAAGCAACTTGTTGGAAAGTTCATATATCTCACTGTGACCAGACCTGACCTTGCTTACTCGGTTCATATTTTGAGCCAATTCATGAGCAAACCTACTTCAGACCATCTGACTGCTGCTCAAAGGGTGTTGAGATACATTAAAGCAGCTCCTGCTCAAGGGCTTTTCTTCAATGCTGATTCAAAGCTTACCCTTCAAGCCTTTTGCGACGCTGATTGGGCAGCTTATCCACTCACTAGAAGGTCTCTCACCGGCTTCTGCATCCTTCTTGGCTCTTCCATAATCAGCTGGAAACCTAAGAAGCAAACTACTGTCTCAAGATCATCAGCTGAGAGTGAGTATAGATCCATGGCGCAGACCACTTGTGAGCGTATATGGTTGTCTGAGTTATTGAAAGATCTTCATGTTGTTGTGCCTACTCCCGTTGCCATATGCTGTGACAACAACGCAGCCTTGCATATAGCTCGCAATCCTGTCTACCATGAGCGAACCAAACATGTAGAAGTTGATTGCCATTTGGTCAGGCAGTATGTCACCAGCAACTTTTTGGAGCCTCGTTCTATCAATACAGTTGAGCAACCAGCCGATATCTTTACGAAACATGTTCGCCATGATGTCCTTGACAGAGCGTTGCCTTGTCGCGAGGAAGTCTGTACAAATAAATTTATAAGTCCGCTACTCGTACTCTACTATTGGGTAGTAAAGCAGTAAGTAGGGGTCGAACCCAAGGGAATTAGTGGATAGTTGTTCTTTCGAAGATGGAAATTAAGATAGTTGGGGGTTGGTTGCGATTTTAGTACTTAAAGTAGCGTGGGTTGGTTGTGATTTTAGTACTGAAAAGTAAATTATTGAAAGTAAAGAAAATAAATACGAGACTGAAAGTAAATACTGAAAAGTAAAGTGCTTGAAGGACAAGACTTGCTGAAAGTAAATGCTTGAAGGATAAGTCTTGCGGAAAGAAATTGCTTGAAGGACAAGACTTGCGGAGCAGTTGATATGGACTGAAAGTAAAGTTACTGAAAGTAAATGACTGGAAAGTAAGTAGTTGATAGTAAGACTGAAAGTAAATGACAGGTGATGTTTGAATCAAAGGAAAGATTCGGTATCAGGGGCCTTGTATCATAGTCCTTTTATCATTGACCTCTAATGATCATACTAAGTGTTCAAAAGTGTATCAAGGCTATTCCTAGCACATGACTTGCCACACCGTCTAGTCTTTTGCAAGACAAAGAACTCTTGTTCTAGTATGTGCATCCATTTGATCATCATTCATGATAAACCAAATGGTGTTTAAAAGAGGTTGCCTTCCACAGATAAGCTGTGCTCTTCCGAGCCTCCACTTATCCACGGAAGATCACGAACCCATGGCAAAGCTTTGCTCTTCCGAGCATCCACTCAACCAATGGAGTTCTGACCTAATATAAGGCACCTAGAACAAGTTGAACACAAAGAGGCACTAAGAGAAGGGTCTAAAACATTTTATGATACAAGTACACCCCTTCAACCGAATGAAGGGTTTAGCTACGAATATCCATAGGGGTGGATATCATAGCTAAGTACTGAGTAAAGTAAAGGTTTTGAAAGACAGGAAAGTAAAGGTTTTTGGAAATAAAGACAAGAAAAGTAAAAGGAGAATAACTCAAGAACCAACAGGAGTAAACTCAAGAACAACGTAAAGTAAAGGAAATGCTTAAGTACTTCAAGAACCGACAAGAGTACTTAAGAAAAAACTTGGAGCTTTTGATTCAAAGTAAAGTGTTTACATGGATTGTGTTGTAGAATCTAGAGAGCTTCTCTCACTACCAAGAACTATGGATGTTGGGATGGAATGAGGATGGGGATTCAAGGGAAGGGAAGCTTGGTATTTATAGGCAAGGGAAGAGAGGAGATGTGGAGGAGAAGCCAACACATGGCAAGGGAGGAGTGGAGGAGGAGAAAGCCGTCGGTGGTGAGGTGTCTCTCCCCCAAAGCCGCCGGCCACATGGCTTCTTCTCCATGGCTAGCCGCCCATGTGGTGAGGAGGAGGAGATGTGTGAGTGGAATGAGATCTTTTCTCCAAAAAGCCATCGGTTGAAATGTGACTTCCGGTTGCCCTTTAGTTGCCTCGTCCTCCTCAAGCACTGAGGCAAACTTGGTGTCTCGAACTTCCTCCATACGCCTCGTTTGAGGGGGGTATTGGACAAGATCATCAGCCATGCCGATGAGTTTGTGCTGGTTTAATTAAATTGGACTCAATTGTAATTTGTGTTATAGAATAGGCCTGTCAAGTGTCAAAGTTTAAACTAGGTGGGTCGTTCTCCAATTAGTTTGTAACTATAAATAACAGATTTTCAATCTGTCTTTTGTAATGAAAATCTTTTCTCACTAAACACAGTTTCGTCGCTAAAGCTCTGGTTCTTCTTCTTCGTCATTCCGACGCGGTCGCCGCCACTCCTGGTGGTCCGATCGCTCCGATCATTCACTCAGGACATCCAGACGTGTCCGATCTACAGGCAAATGTGTTCACGATATGATTCGTAGAAGCAAAAATTCTATTTCTTCGACTCTGGACCTTCTCAAATCTATTGAGATACAAAAATAGCAACAGTACATTAGGTCAGCAGAAAGACAGTCTGCTTACCGTGCTATAAACAAATTTTTTTCCACCTTGTATTAATAATAATTGAAACAAACGCTCATAGTTACAATACAATACATGTCCTTAAACACACACAATGGATGATAAACTTACATTACATTTCTTCGAAATGTGTCTGAAAAACAACTTGTGCATTAATGATAGTTCAAAGGTCTCGGTCGCGGTGGCACTCAGGTGGCACAGCGGGGAGCCTAGCGCGATCGCTGCAGTAGTTGTAAATGGTGTACTTTTGACGCACCCAAGCCAATCTACGGTACTGGTAGGAATCAAGGTCTTGGAATGCAGTCTGATCCCACCACCTTCTGCCTTGTGTGTCACAGAACTTGGCATTGACAGAGGCTTCACATCCGTCGACATGAAAGCCTCTGTATGATGCGATAAATGGAGCCTTGGACCAGTCGGTCTTCTCTAGGCCACCCCTTGTCGCCCAGTCGTCCGCATTCCATAGGCTCGAGTAAATTTTCATAGGCTGGTTGAATGGGAATCTCACTCCCAAGTCCTTGCAGTTCTTGAATACCCTAATTGGCACATCATCCACAAAGAACCTAAAATTTTGACACAAGTAAAGTGTCAATATATATACCGGAACGCTCGATACACGAAAATTCAATGGATTAGTAGATGTCATTCTACACCTTTGAATCAAATGATCACAAAAGTGTAAAAAGTAAAGTTTAGATTTTTTATAGGTAAAAGACAAGTGTTGCAGGTTTGGTGTACCTGACGGATATATTAAAATATAGTAAAAGTGTTGCTAAGTAAAGTTAGGAAAATAATTGGATGACTTACACTATGTGATACATGTTCCACAAAACGGAGTAATAGTGATGCCCAACGGTGGGATCAAACCAAAGGTAGATTCTTTGTTCTCTATTTCCTTGTCCTCCAGTGAACACATTTGTTTGGAGAATATAAGGTTGCCCACTTCTGTTCCCCAAAAACTCAAAATCAATCTCATCGTGTTCCGAGTTTTGCGACGAGAGCTGCAAACAGTTATAAATAAAATCTCAGTCACAATCTCACAATCCATCCATAGCCAATTGAAATTTTTAAAAGAAATCAGGGAATATTTTCATCACATTTTAAGTTGGAATTCTGAGAATTTAATGGTGGAAATATGGCCCGGGACTTACATAGAATGCGGTGACGGTTCCGGCAGAGTCACCTGGAACCAACTTTATCTGCATACTGAAGTGGCCAAAGAGGTAGGAGCCCTTGGACTGAAATCCAGTTCCTGTTTCAAAAATAAGACCGGAATTCAATACATACAAAAATTGAAAAAAAACTTCTCAGGTTCAACAGTTAAACTTTTTTTTTAAAATGAAACTCATTTTTTTTATTCGATGAAAAAAGAAATATAGAAAAATAAAATATAAATTGTCAAAATCAAATATAATTGATATCATTTTTTTGGCATAGGACCGAACTAAAGCACGACACGTAATATATTTTTAGATCATATATAGTCTTGTGTGAAAAATGGCAACTGTTTGGGCCAACTTACCGGTGTATTTATCGAGACTTAGCTGAATGTCGGAGCCGCCATTGCTATACTTGATATGATCAAAAGCCCAAGTCGGGACATAGTTCCGACTAAAAGGCACGTCGACCGGCTTCTTGAGGGGAGCTCCGAGAACCCCGGAAGAGGCCAAGAGCATGAAGGTCAAGCATAGTGAGAAGCAGCAGGAGTTGGAGCTCAAACGGACGTAAGGCATTTTGTTGAATGGGGTTGGGGAAGAGATGGAGAGAGATTTGTGGAAATGGATTGTGAAGGGTTGGGCTATAGATAGAACTTTGTAAGGAAGGACAGATTTAGCAGACTGGTATGCAGTGGCAGAGTGTTTTAGTAGGGTCCATTTTATTTAATGTTAATTTAAATACATTTTATGGGTTAACATGACATGTTATGGGTTTTAGGCTAACCATATTACGTTAATTTAATTTTCAATTTAGAAAAATACATTTTTTAGATTTTTTTGTTGTTGCAAAGATGGAGTTTGAACATTCCACTCAAACCTTATCCAAGGGTCTGTTGTGTTCAATTTAAAATTTCAGTCATTAAGCTCATCCCCTTGTTAAAGTTCATTAGCGAATTTTAATAACCGATCCCTTCATCAATCGATCAATCCGCCTCAGCAAATCTTGGAATGAAAATCAATTCAGAAGATATCCTACACGACTCTATCGATCACAAGGATGCAACAAGGCGATTTCACACAGCCACTGTCATCGCAATTCCAGATTGCTAGGCCTTTTTCAATTGATCGCCGGTATCAGATCCGGTGATAATGCCGCCGCATTAGCAGCCTTAATCCTCAACCCGTGCTAACCCTAATTTGTTGAATTTTAATTCGTATGACCAATATGTCTTTTATAGCTTGTAAAATAGATTTATTTTTAGATTCAATTAAACATAAATTATTAGAGTTGTTGATATTGAGATCATACATGTTAAAATTAATTCTCATTTTTCATGAAATTTATTGCCTCTCATTTCATCCTAACTCCATGATAATTATCATCTTTGTCTCAACTAATTATATTCACCTAAATCCTAATGAACAATTATAGGTAAAAGAAGAGTTTTTTTTTTTTTTTGAAGCAAGGTAAAAGAAGAGTTGAAGAGAAGTTAATTAGTGAGGATATGACATGACAAAGAACATAAACGATAACTCGATCTGACCGATTTGGTAAGAAAAGGATAACTCAACCAGATTGATATTCACCTGTCCAGCATTAACTCCTCTAAGAAAAAGCCACATCAATTATCAGTACCATACCAGGCATACATTATTCTTTCATAAAAATTATGATCTTATCAGTACAGCAGATAGACTATTTATTACTCAAACCAATCAATCATGAGAAGGAAATTTTATTCATATTTTAGCTGACATCGGTTTGACTCCGTCCAGTTATGATCCATTGTAAAAGTTGCCCACATCGTGTAAAAATAATTAGGGGTTATGAAAAGATCGAAGAACTCAGCTTCAAACACTTAGATCAATCCTTCTCTTGCGAAAAGGGGTTTGGTGGAGTGGCTTAAACTTTTGAGAAATAGTCAAGAGGTTAAGAGTTCGATTCCTCTGAGTAACATTTTCTCTTCATTGTGTAAGAGTTTTATTCATCTCTTGTGGATATGTTTTCGTCCCACTTTGGCGCGGATGTGTTATTCGTCCCTCGTAGACGTGCTGTAGGTGCTGAGTTTCAAACTTATGCTCGTGAGTTTCAAGTTAGAGGTGTCTTATGGTCTGTGCTTCAGTGAACGCAATTCAAGTATCAAATTCGGGTTGGTGCCGTGCGTGGCATGTGCCTCAAAAAGTCAAGTCTTCATATGTACCTGATTGAGTTCTCATGCAATATGCATAAGATGTATGCGTATGATAATTGATATGAATGAGGTGTAAGAAACCCCTATAAAAAAGATTAATCCTTCTCTTACTAATTATTAGGGATCAAATGTTAGGTTTACAAGTTAGGCCTAAATAGTTTTAAATAAGTACAACCAAAACCAATCCAAATACACAAATGCACTAGGCACAAACAATATCACAATCCAAGTAATCGGTGAGAAGACTTTCCAGACCAGAACCCGACCAAGTGCCCCAACCTTCCAGCTCCAACACGGCTGAGAAGACTACCAAGGACTATTGTGGCTCAACCCACAATATGCGGGAATTGACCACTCGATCAATTAGCACTCGTCAAGCTTCCACGAACGTCAAACGTCTTCCACGAACTCCAATTTGTTCAAAAAAACTCGCTCAATTGAAACATTGAACTCGAATTGCATTGTATGCCCTAATCCCTAATTGTGTGTAGGTGCATGCTTTATACAAATCTCTAGCTTTGAGTAAAACGCATTCGTATGCCTTAACCCAATCCAGCTTTGTCGTGCCGATACGATGTCGTTCTCTTTAGGCTTCAAATCCGCGCACTAGCTTGAAACGACTTTGTTCCTTTAAACTCAGCCTTCGCACCCAGTAACAAAACGTTGTCGTCACTTCAAAGCTCAAACCTTCTTCAGTTCGCGCTTTGCCCAAACACCAGCACAGTCTAGCTCCAGACGACGTCGCTCAGTCTAGTCTTCAAACTCAAACTCTCCCGCTCGACGCCAACAACACCATTTTGCGCTTTTTAGCTCAAAACTCAGTTGGGGCATAAGGACCTAGACCAAAACATTCCTGCAGACTACTCTATGCATTTGTACTCAACAAAACACAACATTTGGCAACTGGACAGATGTTGTAACACAACTAGGGCTATACCACACATAACAGATTAGTACTGGTGCACCAAAAGCAAAATGCTACGAGTGATGAAATGGCGTCGTTTCGATTAAAACGTCGCGTTTTTGATATATTTAAAAGTTTATTTCAATTGAAACAACACCGCTTTTACAGAAATGATGCGATTTCATCACTCGTAGTATTTGGCTGTGCTTTGCCGATTTCTTTCCAAAAGATGAAGACCCGATCTTTCGTAAATTACTTAGTTTTTGGGAAGAATCTTTATTTTGATTGATGTGTTGCAATCTGAACAAAATCATTCTAGTACATATCTTCTGAAAAAGGATCCGGTGCAAAGGGTATATTTTTGTAAAAAATACAAACTAATGACAACCCTTGATTTGGTCATTTGGACGGATAAAATTAAATTTTGTCATATGGTTAATTATTTCTCGGTGACGAATTATAAAATATTCTTGACGAATTATGCCGTAATTTTAGTTTCTCGACAATGAATTATAACCAAATTTTGACGAACTTTATATTTTGCACCAAAAATATGCTTTGTAACTGATCTTTACTCCATATCTTCTAGTAGATGTAGTATTACAAAAATTTGAAGATCGGATCATCCACGACATACTCGATACATCTCAACACCTGTGAAGAGAAAATTTTAACCAGCTCATCTAAGTTGTTTTCTGAAAGATTGAGAGTAAAATTTTCATTTAATGCGTAAAATTATGTTATTTTATTCATCATTTACATAAATTTATCATTGTTATTCACTGTTTTTTCTTTCTTGTTTTTTTGTTGATAATTTTCACTGTTTTTTTATCTGTAATCCATAAGAAATGTAATTCACCATATATATGCAAATGATGCGATACAGTTTGGCACACTTGATGCACCCATTTGAACAATCATTTTCTGGTAAAGCAAAGCAGCTGCCAATCTTAATAATTGATGGATCCATAGAATAGTTATGTTGTTTGTACGCTACAAAGATTTAATTTGTCCATTTATTTATTCATGTTTTTAATTAGAAATGATTGTGGTAAGGATAATCAATTACTCCCTCCGTCCCATATTTTTCTTCTCACTTTCTTTTTTAGGCGTCCCAAAATTTTTTTTCCATTTCCAAAACTTACCATAAATACCCACATTCACATCACACTCACAAATCACAATCACCTTATTTAATCATTTATCTTCACACAGATTGTACTTGCATGGTTTATCTTCACACAGATTGTACTTATTTAATCATTTATCTTCACAATCACCTTATTTAATCATTTATCTTCACACAGATTGTACTTGCAAATACAATTAAGTACAACATATATTGTTTTTCTTAAAACCTGTGCAAAATCACAAAGGGGAAGAAAAATATGGGACGAAGGGAGTATAATTAAAAAGAGAGTCACTCCCAATACCAATAATGCAAACAGAGAGTCTCATTTCAAGTCAATCATAGACAAAGTTTAGACGGATGATGTGTACGTGGGAGAGCCTCTCTGGCAATGGGCTGGCAGGAAAGATAATACGTACCAAAATAGCAATCCACTTATCACTATTCCTCTCAAACATTTTTAGTATATTGATGTTATATATTCTCACATTTCTTTTCTTCATATAATCATAATAAAACTAAATATGAAAACAAAATTTATTTAATAACATGAAACATAAGCCAAAAGAGTCCGGTTTTGCTAGAAACTAACTTTCTTTATATATAAATTGTTTCAGAAGCTGCTACGTATCAGCTAGCCGAATATTGTTAACTGTATACAAATGGGTAATATGATCTTTTCATAAACGGAATTATTCAAACTTAATGTTCAGTCTTACATACTAATGGTCAGACTTAGCGCTGAATCTTCGGACTTAAGTACTAATATTCACACTAATGTTTAATCTTAAGAGCTATTGTTCAAACTTAAACTATTCAAATATATGCCTAAATAAACTATTTTTATACTAATATGTTTTTCTACCGAATTATTTCGAATCAAACACAAATGTTGCAAACAAAATTTAGATTCTCTGCAAATGAAAGGTCGCATCATGGGTAGTTGTTTAGCGGTCATAGTCTTGCTCGAATAATCAAGAGGTCGACGGTTCGAACCCCCTTGAATGCACCGGCATGAGTTTGGAGCTTGTTTATTCCTTGCTTATCATAGTGTAATTTAATTTTTTAAAAAAATGAAAGGTCTCGTGTGAACACTCTTCATTATTCTAGAAACTTTATATGGGACTTTTTATTTTGATACAATTCATATCGGAGTTTTCAATATAATTAAATACGTTACTCATCTAATTACAAAATACCCAAGCGCAAGCTTCAAGAAAGTTATTTTTGACAACATAAAATATAGGGAAAATGACAAAGATGTATGCACCACAACCATTGACAAATCACGGTTAGAACTATGAAAATTGATAAGTAAGGGTAATTTCCAAATATTTTAATCCTCATATAACACTTAACTTACGGAATATCACTCCGTCAATTAACAAAGTTAAGTAAACGATTGAATTGAAAAAACCTTCTTACCCTTAATTGCGAGATTGAGAATTAAAATATTTTGAAATTGCCCTTAATTATCAAATATTATAGTTCGGGCCGTAATTTGTCAATTAATGATAGTTCATATCTCCTCTTTGTCATTTTTTTAAAATCATAAGGTTGAACTTTCTCCAATAATGATCCGATCAGAAGTACGTTGGGGAAATGTGAGTTTTTTTTGCCCTGGTTTGCAAACTCAATATCGATTTTGCCCTGTTTAAAACTCAAATATCAACTTTGCCCAGTTTTTTAAAGAAACCGATTTGGAGGAAACCGGTTTGGTGATTGTACACATGCGTGGCACTACTTGATCCTACGTGGACCAGAAGAAATGCATTTTGTGGACACGTGTAAAACCGGTTCGGCGGAAATCGGTTTCATGTAAAAAAATTATTCAAACCGGTTTGCGGTGAATCGGTTTTATATAATTGCCTGAATTTCAAACCTGTCAGGCTTTTTCAGACAAGGTAGGCAGGCATTTCAGGGCGAATTCAGACTGATTTTGATGGGAAACCAGTTTGGGGCGAACCGGTTTTAAGTGAAACCGGTTTGGGAGGACCCGGTCTCATATGTGTATATAATTCACTGCGCGGTTTGACAATTGAACAACAAAAAAATCAAATTCAATATCCATTCCCTTCAAAAAATATCCCTTCCCTTTAACATGGCATATGTTTACAATTCTGATTCAGATGAGGATCTGATGGTTATGTCCACACTGGCGACGCTAGATAACCCAGTACTCGATGAATACGACCTTGATGAAATGGAAGAACTGGAGGAGCTTGCAGCTGAAGATCCGACTATTGAATTCACGCAACTTCGAATCACTTGGGATCATCTCGATTTTGATGATATCTCAGCATGAGAAACTTTTCAACCCAATGATGAGAATCTGCAAACGATCCATCCTCAATCTCCGTCAATTGTTGAAGGTCAAAGCTGGCGCAAAAAAGAGCACGCCATCTATGCTGTAAGAAAGTACTCAATTGTGAATCGTGTAGAGTACTTCGTGAAGGAATCCGAACCTACTTTTATGGTTTTTGAATGTCTGAAGGGTAGAGATGTTTGTCCATGGAAAATTCGCATTGCGGTCACGAAATCAAGAAATTACTGGGTGGTTCAAAAGAACAAAGATGATCACATTTGCCAGCATGGCTCTATTATGCTGGCTAACAAATACCCGAAGACGAAATACATAGCTGATGAGATCGCGGAGGCGATGAGTGCAAATTTGTGATTCGAGGCGCGAGAGATTCGTGCTAACATTAGAAGGGACTATGGGTATGAAATATCTTACCTGAAAGCGTGGCAAGCAAAGCAGTTGGCGCTTGTTAAACTGTTCGGTGAATGCGATGAGTCATTGTATAAACTGCCGCACTTGATGTAGGCACTGGTGGATTCCAGTCTAGAGACATTCGTGAAGTGGGATCAAACACCATTCGATAATGGTGCTTCACAGGTCAACCGTGTATTTTGGGCATTTGCAGAACCCATTTATGCATTTAAGCATTGTCGTCCCGTGTTGTCGATCGACGGGACACATATGCACAGGAAAAGGGTCGGTAAGTTGTTGGTGGTTGTAGGTTTGGACGCCAATAATCATTTACTTCTAGTTTGTTTTGCAGTGGTGGAGAGCGAGAGTAACTCGAGTTGGAAATGGTTCATGTCTTGCATTTGGGAAGGTGTAACTCATCGCGAGGGATTGTGCATCATATCAGACCAACACAAGGGAATTCTAGCTGCCATGTGTGAACCTCAATGGTCACCTCCTCATGCCTACCATCATGTATGCGTGCGTCACATGCAGAGCAATTTCATGTCAAAGGTGAAGGATTTATTTTTGAAAGAAAAACTTGGAAGTGTGGCTTATTAGAGGAAGGAACTGAAGTTCAAGGCTGAGTATGCTGAGCTGTTGGACCTATTGCACGACCTACCAAAGGCTCGCAAATGGTTGGAGGAACATGATTTAGAGTTATGGTCACAAGCATTCGACGCAGGTGGGATTAGATGGGGCTCGATGATGACTAATGCTTCTAAGTGTTTTAATGACATTTTTAATGCTTCTACGATTCCTTTTGTTACATAAATTTTTTTCAATATTAGCAACAAATTACATACAAACCAGAGACACATTAGAAACTCAAGTTTAATTAAAAGATAAACTTACCGAATTATTCCAAATTTCTTGAGTTTGCCTACTCTGCCGAGTAAGAAATGAATCATCGATAGGACCGAGATTAATTATGTCATCCGCATCCATATTGAGATTCAAAGTGGACTGCAATGGGACATTCCTAGAAGATGATGGCCTCTGTGACGCCTGATGAGTCGTATTTATATGACTCTTCGAATCAATTAATCCCATTTATTTCGACACTTTATTATGCGAACAATTACTTTTTAGTATGGTTTTGCATCTCAGGTGTTTTGGAAGCTCTAGGAGGAAACGCGCATAAAAGACGGCATTTCATGCCTAAATTATCACAATGGCAGATTAAACCTATGGACGTTCAACTGAGCGCTGGGAATGGACCGCTGATCATAAAAATACAAGCCACATGCCGTTGCGTAGCTAACTCAATTGCTTACAACTCTCTAGTTCACACCGAGAGCATCCGAGATCGTTTAGATGGTGAAGTCAAGAGCCGAAGTCGGGCAACAGTGACCACCGCGCCCACAGAAGACATTAGCAGTACCGATAATGTCAAGACAAGGCGCGGTGGTAACGTCTACACGAGGCGCGGTCTCTACTGTCAGTACGCATTTTGATGATGTCAGCAAGCCCGAAACTTGGAAATTGAGCCACAAAACAGACTTGGAAACCATATTTTTTGTTATAAATAAGATCTTTGGGTTAGGGTTTCCATCATCTCATATTCTACAAAGACCAAAACGGCTCTGGAGAAGACGCAAGCTTTTGACAAGAGAGAAGATTTTCCTACTATCATTATGCGTTTTTCCATAATTATGTGTAGCTAAATTCTTAATTCAGTTTAGGGTTTCGCATATTGTGACTACGTTTTGAGACTTTATTCTTAATGCAATTTCTTGTTTCTCTAGTTCTTGTGCTTAATTTTAAGGATTGAATTGTGAAGCTAAGTGGATACTTGTCATGGTAAAGCTTAGCCGAACAATTCAGCCCCTATCGTTAATACTTGTTTGATAACTTACCCGTGAAGATAGGTAGTGACACCTAGATTCGATAACACCTTTCCCGGACTACTGGATTTATGAGAACTAGAAGTCTAACACATTTCTCGGATTAGATTGTGGTGTATCGCCTTTCCCGGGATACTTTGGGTTATAACCTAAACCGGAGTAACCACACTTAGAAACTTGAAATTCGATAGCAGTCAATGATAAACATATCACAATAGAAACCCAAAGCTGAATGTTCTCTCTGATTGGAAGTCTTCTGTTAGTTTTCTCCTTTGCACTCTTAATTGCTCTAAACCCCTTTCATTATTGTTTTCAGATACAACTTTAACAACCAGCTCTCTTGGGTTCGACCCTGCTTGCCGCTTTACTAGCTTTTAGCAGGAGATTATAAATATTAAATTTGATGCGTCAAACGGCGCGCGTCAATGCCATACCTACAATCGAAAAATAAACGTCCATAAATAAAAACAATTCTAAAATAGATATTGTTTGGAAATATACCAATTCAACAAAAACATAATCAACAATTCAATAATTATTCAAACAATTCAACACAATCAACAATAATTCAAACAATTCAACACACTTCACAATTATTCAAACAATTCAACACAATCAACAATAGTTCAAACACTTCAACTAATTAACACCCCATTGGTCATGAGTTCAATTATTGGCTTTGTAACCAATCGGTCATGAGTTCAACTATTGGCATGTGGGGTTGTAGTTGGATTGGTTCAACTATTGACTTTGTAACCAATTGGTCATGAGTTCAATCCCCCCATAATGCACCATTCCCACCAATATTTGGTGAGGAATTTCCTCCCTTCACAGGAGGTGCTTTCCTCCCCTCGCAGGAGGTGTTTCCCTCCCTTCGCAGGAGGTGCCCGAGATGGCTTCGCCTTCGCCACGGTACTTGAGTAGGCTTCGACGTGAGCAAGGCAACTGCTCGAAGATTTGCTTCCGAAAGTGGATGAGTCAAAAGACGCCACAAGGCTTGTGCTTCAATGGATTTAAATGTACTAGATTAGCTTGAGAATTTCAGTAGTCTTGTACAATACTTGTAAACATCCCATCAAAAAAAACTAATTAACACCCAATTCAACATTTCAACACAAACATTTCAACTAACTAACACCCAATTCAACAATTAACACCCAATTAAACAATTCAACACAAACAACACAACTATTTACCACCCAATTCAACTAATTATCATCCAATTCAACAATTCAACACAAACAATTCAACACCCAAATCGAATATAATTCAACTTATAAACATAATATACAATACCGTTTCGGGGGAAATCGGTTTGACGAATTGGAGTTACAAAGCCTACTAATCAACGGAAGGGCGGAGGAGAGACTGCGTCGGAGCACGGTCGGAAGGGCAGGGGGGCGGATGAGAGAGGGGAGAGAGCCGGCGGAGGAGAAATTAATTAAACCCTAGATTTATTTCGCTTAAGTGAAACCGGATCGGTGGAACCGGTTTGCCACGCGGCTAAATTGGTATTGCCACGTGTTGGTGATTTTAGGGTTTTAAGACCTAGTATTATATTCTAACATGTAAGGGTAGCATACCCTAATGAACATGAGAGATATCGAAGTCTGATTGGGCAAGTTTGAGTTTGGAACTTAGCGGGGATCGCGTTCAGACGTTACATTAACGTTTACCACGTCCTCAAGAGACATTACGGTAATGTCAAGTGAGAACGCGGCAAGCTAATGTTGGCTGCGAATGCGCGGATCACGACTGCTCAATCGGTTTGGAACTCAGTGCGGATCGCGTTCGGAAGAGACATTAACGTTCACCGCGTTATGTCTTGACATTAACGTAATGTCACGTCCGAACGCAGCAGCTTAATGTTTGCTGCGAACGCGCGGAATGCGACTGCTCAGTTGGCAGTCGTGGCTCCTGCTCGTACCCGATTGCTTCTCTATGAATTGAGATCGATTTCTCATGTTTCACGTACAAAAAATTGTTGTGCAATTGTTAGATACTACAATCTCTTCTTTGATTTCCAAATCTATTCAAACCCTAAGCCTGCTGTGTTTTTCCTGCCTGAAAACACAGTGTTTCTCTTTTGGATTATATCTCAAGTTCAAGTTTCCTGTAACCCAAGGCACAAGTAATAGGGTGGAAATATTGAATTCGGACAGCGAATTTACGTGATCCAAATAGATATCCAAGGGACCGTTCTTATTACTCAATCAAAAAAAGCTACACTCTGAAGTTACTCTTGCGGCCATTGAAGACACTGCACAACTTTGTTGTTGAAAGTGAAGATTCAAGACGACCTAGCAACTACAAACGAATTCAATATCTCAATAATCAATGGCAAGCGTGCGAGAGATGCTGCACCAGTTTCAGAAGTTAGACAAGTTTGAAGGAACCGATTTTCGACTTTGAAGGAGGAAGATGCACTTTCTACTAATGAATTTGAAGGTGGTGTACGTGTTGTCTACACCATGCCCTGAAGTTGGAGATGACGCACCGGTGGTTGCAATTCGTGATAGAAGCAGATGGAAAAACGACGACTACATCGCTAGAGGACATATCCTCAACGGTATGTCTTATCCTCTATTTGATTTGTATCAAAATGTTGAGTCTACAAAAGAGTTATGGGACACACTTGAATCCAAATATATGGCTGAGGATGCCTCGAGCGTCAAGTTTCTTGTTAGTAATTTCAACAACTACAAGATGGTGGATTCTCGTCCTGTGATGGAACAATTCGATGAGATACAATGTATCTTGGAGCAATTTGCTCAACGAAATCTGAAGATGGATGAAGCCATCTCGGTGTGAAGTATCATTGACAAATTACCACCAGCATGGAAGGACTTCCGACGTACCTTGAAGCACAAAACGCAAGACATGTCTCTTGTGGAACTCGCAAAGGAATTGCGAATGGAAGAGGAACTTCGTGTGCGAGAAAAGGACACGATGGAAGTGGATACTAATTTGCCTAAGGTGAATGTATTGGAGACTAGTTCTCAAAGGATGAACAAGAACAAAGGCAAGAAGAGGCCTAATGAATATGCTAGCAAAGGTCCTAACAAGAAGCATCCTTCTAAAGGGAACGTGTGTTGGATTTGTGGAAAAGTGGGGCACTTTAAGCGTGACTGCCATGTAGGAAAGGGGAAGAGCGAGAAGCCTCAACACAATGCTTTTGGTAATAAAAACCAATAGCAGAAATCTCAAGGTCAGAAATCGTTAGTTTCAAATTTGGAAACTAAGATAGATACACTCTAATGTAGATTATGTTTCTAACTTTTCTGAAATCTTTGCTATGCAGGATGATGAGACCTCATGGTGGGTTGACTCCGGTGCTACTGCACATGTTTGTAGAGACAAGGGATTGTTCAAATCATTTGCCACTACAAGTGAAGGAAGAGTCCTTCACATGGGAGACGAGTCAACTGCCCCAATCCTTGGACTAGGCCGAGTAGAGCTAGAGTTCTCATCGAGAAAAACTGTTGTTCTTTGTAATGTTCTATTTAATATTAGGAAAAATATTATGTCGGGTACTGTTTTGGATAAACAAGGTATCGGCAAGTGTATGAAGCCGATAACTATGTGTTGTCAAAGGGTGGTATATTTGTTGGTAAAGGATACTTGTGTAATGGAATGTTCAAGTTGAGTATTAATAAAATTGTTTCTTCTATTTACATGAATTGTGAGCATAAAATCTCTACTCAATCTATGAATTCACATGTTGACATATCTAAACTATGGCATGCACGTTTAGGACATGTTCACTACAAAAGATTGCGAAAAATGTCAAAGCATGATTTAATTCCTTCATTTAACATGAACATTGATAAATGTAGAACTTGTATGCTTACTAAAATTACTAGGCAACCATTTTCTAAGGTTACTAGAGAAAGTAATATACTTGACTTGATACATAGTGATTTATGTGATTTTCATGCATTACCATCTCCAGGAAACAAGAAATATGTAGTTACATACATAGATGATTGTTCTAGATTTTGCTATGTTTATTTGTTGCATTCCAAAGATGAAGCTCTTGATAAATTTAAAATTTATAAAGTGAAGTTGAACTTCAAAAGGGAACTTCTATTAAGAAGTTGTGCACCGATAGAGGTGGGGAATACTTTAATCCAAGTTATTTCCAAAGTGTTGGTATCATTCATGAAACCACAGCTCCTTACACACCACAACAAAACGGTGTATCGGAAAGGAAAAAACAGTTTTTTGAAAGAAATGGTTAATGCCATGCTTTCTTACTCGGATCTAAACGATGGATTTTGGGGTGAAGCCATGTTAACGGCTTGCTACTTACTAAATAGGGTTCCTAATAGTATAAGCAACCTTACTCCTTATGAAATTTGGCATAAGAAGAAGCCAAATTTGGCACATGTTAGAGTTTGGGGTTGTAGAGCAGTAGTGAGACTACCTCTAACTAAACTTAAAACCTTAGGAGAAAAGGGAGTTGAATGCATATTCATAGGATATGCCCAACACTCCTTGGCTTATAGATTCTACGTTATAGAACCTAACAAGCACGTATCGATTCACACTATCATTGAAACGAGAGATGCCATATTTGATGAAAAGAGATTTTCATCAATTAGCATGCCTAAAGATTTGATTCTTGCACCTAGTACAGTTCAAGAATCAAGTGAACCCCTAATTTCAGAAATTAGAAGGAGAAAGAGGGCTAGGAAAAGAAAATCATTTGGTAATGATTTTCAAATGTACCTAGTGGAAGAAACTAGAGAAGACATTGGCTCGCAATATTTATATTGCCATATCATTGAGGATGATCCTAAGACTTTTGATGAAGCCATGAAATCTCAAGATGTATCATTTTAGAAAGAGGCCATTAATGATGAAATGGACTATATAGTATGTAATAACACTTGGATTTTTGTAGATTTACCACCAGGACATAAAGCATTGGGAAATAAATGGATCTTCAGAAAGAAGATGAAAGTGGATGGTACCATTGACAAATTTAAAGCAAGATTGGTAAGTCAAGGCTTTAGACAAAAATTTGGTATGGACTACTTTGATACCTATGCACCGTTTGCAAGAATATCAACAATTAGATTGTTGATTGCTTTAGCATCTATACATAAGTTGCTAGTGCATCAAATGGATGTAAAGACTGCTTTCCTAAACGGTGATTTAGAGGAAGAAATATACATGAAGCAACCAGAAGGTTTCGTTGTAACGGGACAAGAGCACAAGGTATGCAAGCTTGTTAAGTCATTGTATGGACTTAAACAGGCACCTATGCAATGGCATCAAAAATTTGATGAGGTGGTGCTTTCCGATGGATTTATCTTAAATCAATCGGATAAATTTGTGTATAGCAAATTTGATAATTCTGGAAATGGAGTTATCATTTGTCTATATGTAGATGATATGTTGATTTTTGGCACTAACCTAGAGTGCATAAATCAGACAAAGGATTTCTTATCATCTAAGTTTTCCATGAAGGACATGGGGGAGGCGAAAGTCATTCTTTGTATAAGAATAGAAAGAGTAGAAGGGGGTCTAGCTTTGACACAATCTCATTATATTGAGAAAGTGTTAAAGAAGTACAAGTACTTGAACTGTCATCCGGTAAATACTCCTTTTGAATCTTCCAAACACCTTCTTCCCAATAAGGGAGCCCCAGTGTCACAACTTGAATATTCAAGAGTCATTGGAAGCTTGATGTATGCGATGACTAGTACAAGGCCAGATATAGCTTTTGCGGTGGGCAAACTAAGTCGATATACAAGTAATCCTAGTGAGGATCACTGGTAAGCGGTTCATAGGGTACTTCGGTATCTTAAGGGAACGATGAACCTAGGTCTTGTATATTCAGAATTTCCTTCGGTCATTGAAGGATATTCAGATGCAAGTTGGATTTCAAATGAAGAGGATCATTCTTCTACAAGTGGATGGGTGTTTCTACTTGGGGGAGGTGCCATCTCATGGGCATCCAAGAAACAAACTTGCATCAGTAGTTCAACAATGGAATCTGAATTTGTTGCTCTAGCCGCAGCTTCAAAAGAAGCGAAATGGCTAAAGAACATGATTCATGAAATACCATTGTGGGAGAGACCGATATCACCCATATCAATTCATTGTGATAGCGCTGCAACATTGGCTAAAGTATATAGCCATGTATACAATGGAAAGTCTAGACACTTGGGTGTTAGACATAGTGCGGTAAGAGAGCTCATTACGCATGGGGTGATATCCGTGGATTTTGTTAAGTCACAGCAGAATCTAGCCGATCAGTTGACGAAGGGATTGGTTAAAGATTTAATCACTAAGTCTGTGAAGGGGATGGGACTAAAACCCATATAAATATCTTCTAGTCGTGGGACACCCAATTCACATCCAGTTAGCGCTGGAGCTGAATTTAATGTGGAAAGCCCATTCCTAGAAGATTGATGAACACAAATATGCATCCCCAAGTATGTGTTCAGAACCTACATGTGTTAGGTTGAAGATGAATTCTTCTTAATAGATTCTTTGAAAAAGTGCTAAGTGTAGGAGCACAATCGGGCGGAGTGACCCACTAGAGAATCTACCTATATAAACGAGAAGTTTTTGGTCGCTTCATGAGATATCGAGTTTAATCTCATATACGTTTATGAATGGATAGGGACTCAAGGGCCATTAAGAGTGAAGCTAGCTTAACGGTTTGTGAAGTAACACATGCGTGTGTCACCGTCAAGTACCCAAATGGATTGATTGGTTCAAACGTTTACGAGCACCATGATTTTCGGGTATATTGTATGCGTGGCTACACTATGCAGAAATTCAATCGTTTATGGCATTTCCATTTATGCGTGTTTTACTTAAAAAACAAAGGTACTTTGTGGATCAAGGGAAACCCTAAAATGGGGGAGGATTGTTAGTGATTTTAGGGTTTTAATACCTAATATTATGTTCTAACATGTAAGGGTAGCATACCCTAACGAACATGAGAGATACCAAAGTCTGATTGGGCAAGTTTGAGTTTGGAACTCAGTGGGGATCGCGTTCGGACGTTACATTAACGTTTACCGCGTCCTTAAGAGACATTACGGTAATGTCAAGTGAGAACGCGGCAAGCTAATATTGGCTGCGAACGCGCGGATCACGACTGTTCAATCGGTTTGGAACTCAGTGCGGATCGCGTTCGGAAGAGACATTAACGTTCATCGCGTTATGTCTATACATCAACGTAATGTCACGTCCGAACGCGGCAGCTTAATGTTTGATGCGAACGGGCGGAACGCGACTGCTCAGTTGGCAGTCGTGGCTCCTGCTCGTACCCGATTGCTTCTCTATAAATTGAGATCGATTTCTCATGTTTCACGTACGAAAAATTGCTGTGCAATTGTTAGATAATACAATCTCTTCTTTGATTTCCAAATCTACTCAAACCCTCAGCCTGCTGTGTTTTTCCTGCCTGAAAACACAGTGTTTCTCTTTTGGATTATATCTCAAGTTCAAGTTTTCTGTAACCCAAGGCACAAGTAATAGGGTGGAAATATTGAATTTGGACAGCGTTACGTGATCCAAATAGATATCCAAGGGACCGTTCTTATTACTCAATCGAAGAAAGCTACACTCTGAAGTTACTCTTGCGGCCATTGAAGACCCTGCACAGCTTTGTTGCTGAAAGTGAAGATTCAAGACGACCTAGCAACTACAAGCAGGCGCACAGTCAGCAAACCGGTTTGGAAGAAATTGGTTTAGTTTATTTTCAACCAAACCGGGTTCCACCAAACCGATTTCACTCAAAAATGAGCGAAACCGGTTTTCCCCAAATCGATTTCTTTAAAAACAGGGCAAAGTTGATATTTGAATTTTAAACAGGGGAAAATCGATATTGAGTTTGCAAAACAGGGCAAAAAAAACTCGGGAAAGGTAAATGCCAAACTCTATAATGGAAGCACAAAACGACAGAAAAATAGTGAATAAAACGAAAGCTGGAAATGCAGACTTTTACGCAACTTGCACTTGGTACAATATTTTGGAACATTTTCTGACTCGCAGGTATGGGGCTTTTAATCATATCATGTACAAAAGTGAGGAACGATTTCGTATTAAGTAGGATTCACGTAGCATAGTATAGTACATATTTGTTTACCAAACGCGAGGCTGTGAGATTTGTCGTTGTCTTGTTTGCTCAAAATAAAATACAAAGAGAATGTTGATTTGGGTCCTTCAACTTTAAACAAAAGTCTTACTATCAAAAATATTATAAGTTAATATTTGTTTAATGATATTATGATTTGCGGAATCAGACTATGTTTGAAAAGTTTAATTGCCATATAGAACGTGTGTGGCGTGTGATAGTTGGGTCTCTCATTGGTATATATTCATTTTTGAAGCGTGAGTTAGATTCGACACTTTTACCGTGAATTCGAACAACACATGAAAATTACTGGTACATTTATTGACATCTAAACCACATGTCACAATGGGCATGGAAAACAAATAATATAATCACGAAAGAGGAACAATATGTCCAAACGCGAGGTGCGTCGTCGATGAATGTATCTACGTGGGATGAAGAAAGCATCCACGCCGAGACGGGATGAGAAAGAATGAATGAAGACATAAGAAAATTTCACAAAAAAATGTGAAAATTGGTGTCGCGAGGATTCAATCCATGTATGGCTGTATCAAAGGTTCTTTGACAGATTCCTTAACTATCAAATCATCGCTCTTGATTGCTTACATGCACTTTTATGTTGGAATCTAGTACATAAACAACGGCTAAATAAGAACTACATGAATCAAATCGAGTACAATCCTATTACCATCGATCGCAAAACTATGTGTTAAGAATAAAACATTTAGCTTTTTCACTGAATATTTAACTTTATAACAGAACATTAACACCGAAAATTTGAAAATATCATATGACCCCGCATATTTAATTTCGAAAAGATAGACGAAGTTGCATTTCAACTGTTTTCAAGTCATAATATTATATAAAACTATGTACAATTTTGCAATTCACTGTTTTTTGTCTTGAACAAAGAGATATGATTCTAAAACAGAAAAAGGGCCACCCTATCTTTATAGGGTACTCAATTGATGGCACTCCAAATGAAGCTACGAGAGAGGAGCTGCACCTCGGCCGCTGTGGGCCGGAGCTAGCCAGCCAGCCAGCAGAGCAGTTGGCGGGATGTAATTGTAACTGTCTTAATCCAACTGCAGCCAGTTGTTTTTATAAGAGATGATGACCTTCACAAATTTAATGCTTACGTTAAAATTGCAACTTTATCCACTTCTTCCTATATGATTGCCACTCGGGTCAAGTGTTGTCGTTTTCGTTTTCCTATAGAATTTAGAAGGGACCAGCTTTAATTTACTAGCAATTGAAGCTTGAACAAATCCATTGAAACTTGAGTGAATGAAGTCTGATACAATTTGAGTGTAGTTGAGTGTAGTTGTTCATTTCAGCATTTCATTTAAGGCATCGGATCTCGTACAACCGTGTTAAAAACAGTCGATCAAAAGTGACGTTGTTTTGATTAATTTTATTATGAAATTACATCGTTTTATATTTTCATATATGATTAAAACTTGAAAATAGATGTATGAACTCATAAACTATATCGTTTTAAACATACGAACACAAATGACCCTGTTTTCATTTGGTACCAAATTTATGTACACCTCTATATAGCTTGAAATTTTTGAAAAACTGAAGAAAAAAATCTGTTTTTTTGTTTAGTAAGAAAATTGGAAAAAAATTATACAAATTATATTTATTCTGAAAATTTGATTTCTCATCAAAAGGTCCATTTGATTAAATAGTTTTTTAAAATACATGGAGGTCATTCTGTCACATTTAATATTGTTTCTGTAGTGCATGTGACGTGTTTTTGGGTAACATTTTTTAACCTAAATGATTTGAAAATGATGTCTTACAAAAGATGCTTCTGACTTAAATGTGGATGTACTTAACTACTAATAATTTAGTTTGAGACGATAATGATGCCAGTTCGCGTGAAGTGATGGATCACTTACAAAGCTTCATGTGTCATTAATCTGTATCAAAATGCCATTAATGATTAAACAAATCAAACTGGTGTATCATTCGTTATTCGCAAATACAAATAATAAATTCTAATTCTTTAGTTTTTGAAAACAACATTATTACAAAAAGAAAGTGAAATTTTCAGAATGCATTCGGACGACTAAGGTGGTAAAAGCGGATTAGGATCCGGTTCCTTGTAGTAAAATACCGCGAGTGCCAAAACGATGTCATTTCAAACAAAAAGGTATTGTCATTCCGATACATTTTAAAAATTTATCAATCGAATAGACGTCGTTTTTATTAAAACGGCTATGTTAACACTCGCAGCATTTTGTCTGCGCTACACCGGATCTTTTTTTTTTCTCGGTGAAGTCATATACCTTTAAAAATAGATGCTTTTACTCCAGTAAAAGTATGACTCCAATATTTATTTATAGTTACACTCTCCCCGTCTAAAAACATGTACATGATTTAAAAACATATACAATATGGACAAGGTGATTGTAATGATTTGAATTAGAGGAAAAACAGGCCCATGTTTGCTGTCTTGATTCATCTTACATTTCAGCAAAAGGCGCAGTGTCCATATACTAGGAGAATTAATGAGAGGACCACATGATTATATGCATAAATAAAGTCGAATTTGGACTTATTTGGATTTTTGAGGTCCCAAGTCAAGCCTTTCAATTATTCAAAGAAAGTGAAGTCTTGTAAACGTGAGATCGATAAGGAGCAGCCTCACATGATGTGTTCCGGTTTGGTCATGTGTCGTTGCCGCTGCTGCTTCAGTGGCTGGGGAGAATGAATGAGCTTGTAAATAGCTTGCCAGTTGGCCTGCAGGCAAGCTTGACATTTAAATGACATCCGCTTCGGCCTGCATGCATCTGAATGTTGGCAAACAGAGACAGTTAGGCAGGATCTCAGCCGAATCGTTTCTATCAAAATTAGGGAAGGAACGTAAAATATTAAAAAAAAATGAAATAAGGACGTAACTAACCACTACTACAGAACAGTCATTATGCATCGGTTCAAAAATGACGATAGGCATCGGTTTAACTTTATGCGTCGGTTTTTTAAAAAACCGACGCATATCGTTTACAATATGCTTCGGTTTTTTAAAAACCGACGCATATTTAACAATATGCATCGGTTCTTCAAAAACCGACGCGTCGGTTCTTCAAAAACCGAAGCATATTGTAAACGATATGCGTCGATTTTTGAAGAACCGATGCATATTGTAAACGATATGCTTCGGTTTTTTGAAAAACCGACGTATAAAGTGATTAAAAACAGCGACACTTAGGTTTTATTTCACAAACTCTCTCAGTCGCAATTCGTCCGCCTTTCATCTCTCAGTCGCAATTCTCTCAGGCGCACTTCAAAATCGCCTCCGTCGCAATCGTCCCTTCCGTCGCCATCGTCGCAATTGCCTCAGTCTCACTCAGACGCCATCGTCCGCATCCGTCGGTTTTCGTCCCTTCCGCATCCGTCGCAATTCGTCCAATATTCTGCGTCCGTCTGTCGCAATTCGTATTCCCAGGTATGACATTGAGTCAAATTGGACATAATGGGCGATTAGGGTGTGTGTAGGGTTTAATTTGAGCGTGTGTAGGTTTATGGTGATATGTAACCCGATTTGGGGTGTTGTGTAGGCTTGGTGAATCCATTTTTGGAGTATGATTTAGTATGTAATAATGGAAGAAATGGTGTTACGTCCGTCTACTTGTTTCTTATTAATGAATTTTGGTGTGTAATTATATGCCGATATGGTATACGCATTTGTAGTAACATGTTGCTGAAACCATTTGTTCTTCATTTCTAACTTGTGTTCGTTACTACTTGTAGTCAATTGTTAGTAGATTTGCAAGAGAAAGCTTCTCCTCTTGCATCATATTTTCTGATTAACATCATATGGAGTTTGAATTTATTTTTCCTTGTTTAATAATTTGTTTTTGTTGTTTATAGCTCTAGACCGTACTTGTTGCAGACCCACTATTAAGCTTCTTCTTCGCGCGCTTTTTTATCAAGGTAAACATCACGATTAAACTAATTCACTACTTTGGTTTCCATTCATTTGGATATTTGATTTTATTTCTTAATTTACTAATTGTTGGAGTGCTTGTAATTCACTCAAATGTAACTAATAATATTTACACGTTTCATGTAGTGAAATTATAATGAATCGAGAGTGGGTGTCCGGTAATAGGTTGAGCGATGAGTACGAATCAGGGATTATGGATTTCTGTGTGTTTGTGTCGTCTTATGCGTCTAGAAACAACATAAAACGTGTCTTTTGTCCGTGTATGGGTTGTTGGAATTTCAAAAAGGTCAAACCGAAGAAGTTACGTAAACACCTATTGTTAAAGGGGATTAGCCCACAATATAAGGAGTGGTATTTGCATGGCGAGGGTGAACAACAAAACTTAGAGCCTCCACCCGTAGAAAGCTTGCCGGAGGACAATGATGATTGAGAAGAGGATAATCTAATTGATATGGTTAACAACGTCGCCAATGATTTTGTTGATACGCCACATGTTTTGGAGTCGTTGAGGAATGACTTCGAATTACCATAGTATGAAGAATGTTTCAAATATACAAGGCTATCAGCAACGTTGAAGTTGTTCAATCTCAAAGCGAAAAATGGATGGAGCAACAAGAGTTTTACTGAATTATTGGTGCTGGTGAAGGATATGCTTCCCGAGGGTAACACACTACCTAATCGTACTTACGAGGCTAAAAAAGTTATGTGTCCCATGGGCCTTGAGTATAAGAAAATACATGCGTGTCCCAATGACTGTATCTTATATCGAAATGGTTTTAGTGAACTCAAAGAATGTCCGGTGTGCAAGGCTTCTCGCTACAAGCTAAATAAAGAACCGAAAAGTATATCTAAGGGCACTCCTTCGAAAGTACTATGGTATCTTCCACCGATCTCCAGATTTCAGAGATTATTTGCTGACACAGAAGATTCCAATAATATGCGTTGGCATGATGAGAAACGTGTTACTGATACGAAAATGCGTCATCCTGCTGATTCACTGCAATGGGCTAAAGTAGATAACACATTCCCAGTGTTTGGAGCAGAGTCTAGAAATTTACGGCTTGGCCTTTCTACTGATGGGGTGAATCCACATGGAAATCTCAGTAGTCAGCATAGTACATGGCCTGTGATTTTGGTTATCTATAACCTACCTCCCAAGTTAACCATGAAGCGTAGATACATGATGCTTTCTTTATTGATATCGGGTCCACGACAACCTGGAAATGATATTGATGTATACTTGGCTCCTCTGATAGATGATTTAAAGCTTTTATGAGATGAAGGAGTACGCACATATGACGCATCGAGGCAAGAATATTTCATTATGTGTGCTATGCTGATGTGTACGATCAATGACTTTCCAGCCTATGGTAATTTGTCAGGATACAGTATTAAAGGGTACAAAGCTTGTCCTGTATGCGGGTAAGGGACAGATGCACGCCATTTAAGCCATTGTCGAAAAATGGTTTATATGGGACATCGACGTTTCTTACCGAGACATCATCCTTACAGGCGGAAGAAAGCTGCCTTCAATGGTGAGACTGAGCACGGAATAGAACCGCAACCTGCTTCTGGCGATGAAATATTTCAAAAAGTTCAGAATATTACAAATCGATTCGGGAAACCATATTCGCGCTCCGAAAGTGCTCCATGGAAGAAGCGGTCGATATTTTTCGATCTCCCTTATTGGCATTCTCTTGCCATCAGACATTGTATTGATGTGATGCATGTTGAAAAGAATATATGTGAAAGTCTGCTTGGTACTTTATTAAACATTCCTGGAAAGACAAAAGATGGAGTTAAAGCAAGACTCGATATGCAGGAGATGAATATTCGTACCAAATTAGCACCTGAACTTCGAGGGCAGCGTACATATTTGCCTCCATCGTGCACCACACTCTCTAAGAGCGAGAAAAAAAGTAGTTTGTGCGGATGTCTGAAGGGAGTTAAAGTTCCATATGGGTTCTCTTCAAATATTGTCAGCTTGGTTTCAATGAAGGATCTGCGGTTGAATGGCTTAAAATCTCATGACTGTCATACATTAATGCGACAACTCCTGCCTATTGCAATCAGATGTATAATGTCGCCTAAAGCTCGGACAGCTGTACAAAGACTGTGTTATTTTTAGCTCCTTATGTTCTAAGGTTATTGACACATCGGAGCTTGATGGACTACAAGAGCACTTAGTTGTTACACTTTGCCAACTAGAGATGTTTTTCCCTCCCAACTTTTTCGATATAATGGTGCATCGTACTGTTCATTTGGTGCGTGAGGTTCGCATTCTTGGACCAGTTCATATGAGATGGATGTATCCTTTTGAGAGGTATATGAAGGTTCTTAAGAGCTATGTGAAGAATAGACAAAGTCCCGAAGGATGTATAGTGCAAGGATACATAGCTGAAGAGGCTGTTAAATTTTGCGTTGACTTTTTGGGAAATACAACTGCGGTTGGGGTTCCAAGGCCACGTCATTTTGATCGATTCTTGGGAAAAGGCACAAGTGGACATCAATTGATGCCTAAGTCATTTGATGAGTTAATGAAATCATTTCTATGTACTGCAACATATACCTGAAATAACACCGTTTATTGAGGATCACATGAACATATTGAGGAGTAAATATCGAGGAAACTCTGTGCAGTGGTTGCAAAAAGAACACAGTCGGTCATTTTGTGAATGGCTAAGGAGTAATGAGGTTTTAAATAATCAGAGCAACTCTGAAGAAGAAAATGATGACGTAGTGAAGTGGCTACTGGCAAGCCCAAGACCTATTGTACAAACGTGGAAAGCTTATGATATTAATGGATTTTGTTTTCAAACAAAAGATTAGGATGAGCACACCGTTGTGCAAAACAGCGGTGTCACACTTGTTGCCGAAACCACTCATGTCTCTAGCGCAAGAGATCGGAATCCGATATCTGTGCCTGTAAATTACTTTGGGATTATCCAAGAAATATGGGAGTTGGATTACGTAAACTTTCGAGTACCTATTTTTAAATGTAAATGGGTTAACAATTCAGCGGTTCATATCGATGAGTTTGGAATGACATTTGTCGATTTTCGAAGAGAGGGATCTAAGGATGAGCCATTCATTATGGCCGAACAAGCAAGACAAGTGTTTTACGTCAAAGACCCTTCGAACAACAATCAGTATGTTGTGATAAATGGAAAACAACAATTAATAAGTGGTACATCTGAAGAGATGAATGTGGATTGCCTACCCGTTTGTACGACAGTTCCAGTAGACAACGACGATAGCGAAGTTGATGATGAAGTACAGTTGCGAGAAGATCATGGAGAAGGAATATGGATTGATAAGGAAACTTAATTTGTGCGTATGTTGTATATGCTACTTATTTCGAACAAGTAGCACACATCATTTTATTTGTTAAAGAAACACACATCATTTTATTTGTTTAATAGGTAGCAAGTAGCACACATCATTTTATTTGTTAAAGAAACACATCATTTTATTTGTTAAAGAAACACACATCATATGGTATTGTTTAATAATCGTCTTCATTTATGTATTCATATATTTAATGTGTTAAATTTGACATTTAATGTGACTTCTTTACAGGATCATGGCTAGCAGCAGCAGCAGCGGTGAGAATAATTTTTGTGTCTCTTCCCACACACCGAAACAAAAAAAGGCCATGTATACATGTCGGGGTTGGTTAGGCAACACATAAAGGCTGGCACCAAGGTTACGGTCAACATTGATAGTAAGGGTAATCCCAAAGGAAAGAATGGAAATAATTGGAGGAGCTACTTGGGTACGGTGGCTCGTTCTCGAATTCCTATCACCTATAACGATTGGAGGAAAGTTCCTGACCATTATAAGCTCACTTTGTGGAGAGATGCAACTGTAAGTTTTTTTAATTGACACTTATATTTGTCAGCGAAGTTGATTATTATTTTTTAATTATAACTTGTTATCTTTCTCTTTAGATAATTTTTGATGGATGCGAGCCGCATAAAAAGCATGAGACAAAGGTCGCTGGTAGCATATGGAAGAATTTCAAGTCAAGACTGGCAAGAGAGTACATCCACGGTGACAAGGCAAATAAAGATCCTATAGATGAGTATAAGTATCTTGACAAAGATACCTGGACGATATTTAAGGAGCAGAGGCTCTCTGAAAATGCTGTGAAGTTAAGAGAGACTAATCAAGAGCTTGTGAAGAAGAATGTGTATTCACACATACTTGGTCGAGGAGGCTACAGACAACTTGAAGAAAAAATGACAACTGAGAAGATAGCCGAGTTATTTGCGCGGGGCGCAATTGAAGAGGTGCAGTCTTCTGTCACTATAGAGAGACATGAGCTGTGGAAGAGGGGACGAAAGAAGAAAAATGACGAGTACATCAATGAGGCATCCCAGCGAGTGGCAGCACGGATCGTAAGTTAATTTTTATGTCAATTTCAATAGTCAATATCATACACTAAATTTTGGTATTTAATGATTGTTTTATATAGGATGAGTTAGTGGAAAGCTCCTCTCAAGGACAGTTCTTGTCTCGTAATCGACGACATGACATACTGACTGAGGCGATTGGGACGTGATGAGACGTATTTATACGACTCATTAAGTCATTAAATCCCACCATTTACGACATTTGATCATACAAACATATGCTTGTTAATGTCGTTTTGCATTTCAGGGCCTTTTGGAGTCTAAAGAAGAATCGAGCTTAAAAGACGGCATTTTCATGTCAGAAGCATCGCAGTTGAAGAACAAATCCAGAGGAGAGTCGTGAACAGTAATTCTGGCATACACAGTAACTCCGGCATGAATAGTAACTCCGACATGAACAGTAATTCCGGCGTGAACAGTAATTCCGGGATGAACAGTATTTTGGTCGTGAACAGTACTTCGGGAAAAATTCTAGAAGCATCTCACAATTGGCTCATGCCAATCTATTTTTGGCTACTTCCACTCAAACTTAAAGACCTAGAACCTTCCCCAAATCTCTATATAAGCAACACCTTGGCCCTTGTAAATGACATGCAAAAAGTCTCTCTAAAATCCCTTAGGGGAACCTCTTGTAATTTGGCTTGGGAAAGAATCAACATCTCTCTACTCCTTTACTTTTATGCAATTTACTTTCTTGTAATCTACATTCTTGCACTTACTTTACTGTCTTTACTTTCATGTACTTCCATTCCATCCATTGCCCTCATATCCTTCCCATGGATATGAGTGGCTAAAACTCCCTATTCGGTTTGGGGGTCATAATATTGTGGCACGGTTTTGAGACCCCATTCTTAATGCTTCTTTGTGTTCTTGTGGTGTGAGAGCTTCGAAAGGGCCTTACTTTGGGTGATCTCTTGGAATAGAGTGAACCACACTCATGACACAAAGTATGATCATTAGAGGTCGAGGATAATCAAGCCACAATAATGTTGTAGTACAACTTGGAGACCTTGATCTTAATGCTTTCTCGTATTCATTTGCTAGTCATGTGCCTATGGATCGGAAATGAATACCTAGGAGAATCCGATGCTACGAAAGGGCTAGGGTTAACCGTGTGGGTTCACTACCACCATAGTGCTTGTTGTCATTGAAAAGTGAAACAAGCTTGCACCTAGTCTAGTAAGCCTCGAAAGGGGATATTAAACTTGTTTGTACTAGAAATCCAAGTCTCGAAAGGGAATGGATTGTGGTGTATGCGCTCGAAAGATGCCTTACTTTAGGGTTTTTGTCTCGAAAGAGGACTAACCCACACTTATGAGTACGAGGATAGATCATTAGAGGTCAATGATGAGTTGAGCCACAACAAAAGGCCCCTAGACCGAATACCATTCTCTTGATCACCCTCCCATTGCATTTACTTTTCTTACTTTTGCATTAGTTCTCAATTGTTCCCAAAACCCCCAACTTGCATTCACTTTTCTTCACTTGCATTGCACAAGAACAACAAGTAACCATTACAACTCCCTTGGGTTCGACCCCTACTTGCCGCTTTACTAATCTCATAGTAAGCTAAGGGTAGTGGACTATAAATTTATCTTTGATTTGCACGATCACGACTAGTGCTCATCAAAATTTTGGCGTCGTTGCCGGGGAGTTGTGCATTGGTGAAGTTGTTCTTTTGTTTGTTCTTACCTTTTTGTTCTTGTTCTCCTTGTTAGATATGCCTTCTTAGATGTATCACCATCTCCCTCAGTTTGGAGGTAACTTTGGGGAGGATCCCGTGAGGCATGTGCAAGCCTTACATTCCATTTGCGGCCGCATGAAGCCTATGGGCGAGTCATTAGAAGACTTTAAGCTTAGATGCTTTAAGTTTTCTCTAAGCGACTCCGCCGTGTCTTGGTACTACTCGTGTGCAGCCCGGTTCCTATTGGAGTGTTCTCCACCCTCCCTTCGGCTTAAGGTCCGCAAGCAACTTATGACTTTTGAACAATCCCAAGGCGAGACACTCTATGAGTATTACGTGAGGTTCGATACCCTTTAAGGGAGTTGTCCACACCATGGATTCACAACGTTAGATCTTCTTGAGAAGTTTCTTGGAGGAATGATACTACTAGAGCATTGCAAGCTTGATGTTGCCGCGGGTGGTTCAATATGGGATTTAAGCGAGGATGATGCTTGGGACTTGATAGATGATGAGGCACAAAAGTCAAGACCGAGACGAGGCCCGGTGCACCAAATAGAAGATGAGGCGCAAATGGTGGAAATGGGCTCATTGCAGACAGAGTCGTTTGAGGAAGTTATGATGGAGCCGGCCCAAACAATGCACCAAGATCATGCCAAAACCGAGGAAACCTTGGCCGAGATATGGGAGATATTGTCCAAGATGAGGAGAGACCGGGGAGAAGAGGCAGTAGAGGACATGGAGGAGGCTCTAATAGAACCCATGTTGGAGGCCATGGAACCAACAAGGGAGGAGGACCCAAACCTCACTATCAAAGGCTCCCTATTGGACCCCTCTCACTCAGTTTGCATGACCTCAGATCCTAAAGATGAAGTACTCATCAATGATGAGGCACAAGGCCGGATGGAAGAAAAGCATGAGCAAGAATGGACCATAGTGGAGCACTCACTCGCCCTAACTCAACAAGGCTGCCCGAAGAACTCCCTCATTCTAAAAAGACCATCCCTCATTGCCATAAGCACAAGGCTCACCAATGGAACACGCTTGATGCCACTTGTGAGTAATGGCAAGATTATGAGCCTACAAAGTTGCAAGGAAGCCATCCACTCATATATGAAAAAGAGACCAAGGCATGGAATGTTTCAATGGAAGCCCGGATGGAAGAATAAGAGGGCACGGCTAGATGGATCAGCGGCTAGGCTTAAGAGGCCTCCTTCTCCTCGGAAAGATGTAAAGACTAGGCCACCCGACCGGTTGAGGGCAGAATCGAGCCCACTGCCATATGTGAACCGTGGAAAGATCAAGAGAGCAGTGGGGAAGAAGTTTGACCTCACACGACCATGGGATCCAAACTTATGATCCCTAATGAGGTAAAGTCGAGCCAACGACGTTAAACAAAGGCACTCGCCGGGAGGTAGCCCGGCATTTCTCATTTTACAGTATTTTCTTACAGTTTTATTTTCTTGCATTTTATACTAACCCTCACCTCTTTTATGATTGGAAAGAAATAAGGATAGTTTTGTAGGTCGGGTCCAAATGCTACGCACTTTGCCGGTTCTGCTACGCATTTTAAGTAGAACTGGGCGTGCCAAAGGAGAGCACCGAGACGCATCCGAGACCTTAGGCCCGAGGAACCCAGCGACGGTCCTAGACCGGGACGCACTAAAAGCCGAGGCTCACCTGAGAGACCGAGCCCGACCTAGCTCCACATGAGCTTCATCCGAGTCCACGCCTTGCCACTTCATGGCATACGAGGGGAGTTCCGTTTTTACTCTTGTACCTTGTTTCTTTCCATTGATTATGTGCATGATTGTGTTGATTGAGTTGTGCCGCGAGGCCACGGCTCATTTCAAAAGTGTGGGGTGGGGTGTTTAGTAGTTTGTTGTGTCATCACGTTTATTTTCTTGCACATGCTCAGCACGTTTCCCTTTGAAAAATTTTAAATTTTTTGAATAAAATGCGTAGTTTAGTGAATAAAATGCGTAGGAATGGAAGAGTTGTGCTTTCATGATGTGAAATAGATGGATCCTAGTACATGCATTACTCTTATGAAATTATAATTGTGCGACTAACATGTGATCTAACTTCTTATGAGACCTTATGAGTTGGGATAAATAGGGGATGTGGAGTTGATAGAAATGTCCTAGTGAGGCTTGACAAAGCACTCAAGGATCGGGGATTCGAGTTACATGGTTATATGGACTTGTGGAGGCTGCGCTTTGAGACTCGTGGTTGTAGTTGACTCCACCATTGCAGCGTTTATGCAAGTGGTGGGACGGGAATCAAACCGTCCTATCTCTAGTCTTAGTAGTCCGGAAAATAGATGAGTGACCCTCATCTTGACTCGCACGAAACGACAAGGATGAGAAAGAGCGGGGAGGTATTTCCATATGCTTGAGGGCGATGATTGGACCTCCCAAGAAGGAATGGACAAGAAAATCACAAAAGGAGCAAAGCTCAAAAGAAAGAAGAATCATCTCATGTGAGAACCTACCCAAAACAAAAAGTGAAGGATTATCAAAGTTATACAAAGGCCGAAGGCCAAGTTCACTACAAGAATGTCCAAGAAAAGTATCAAAAGGACTCAACCCTTGAGCTTGAATTCATCACGTGCTAGAAGAAGCAACAAGTATAACCATGTAACAAGATCCGAATCCAAGAGTGTAGATCATGGGCCTAAAAAGGACTACCTCCCACTCATCCGAATTGGTTTGCATCTTGACTCAAAGGTACATGTATCAAATTAAATTTCATGTTTTAGCAAAATGCTTGAGTAATGATCGGGAATGCATGGAAAGGGGAAGTCTAGACTAGCATATTATCTAGCGGCCGAGAAGAGGGCTTGTGATGTTTGTATGTGTTGTTCCTCTTATGACTTAAGGCCTTGTTCGGGACGAACAAGTTCAAGTGTGGGGTGGTTTGATGAGACGTATTTATACGACTCATTAAGTCATTAAATCCCACCATTTACGACATTTGATCATAAAAACATATGCTTGTTAATGTCGTTTTGCATTTCAGGGCCTTTTGGAGTCTAAAGAAGAATCGAGCTTAAAAGACGGCATTTTCATGTCAGAAGCATCGCAGTTGAAGAACAAAGCCAGAGGAGAGTCGTGAACAGTAATTCCGGCATGAACAGTACTCCGGCATGAACAGTACTCTGGCGTGAACAGTAATTCCGGGATGAACAGTAATTTGGTCGTGAACAGTACTTCGGGAAAAATTCTAGAAGCATCTCACAATTGGCTCATGCCAATCTATTTTTGGCTACTTCCACTCAAACTTGAAGCCCAAGCCAATTCAAAGACCTAGAACCTTCCCCAAATCTCTATATAAGCAACACCTTGGCCCTTGTAAATGACATGCAAAAAGTCTCTCTAAAATCCCTTAGGGGAACCTCTTGTAATTTGGCTTGGGAAAGAATCAACATCTCTCTACTCCTTCTTTACTTTTATGCAATTTACTTTCTTGTAATCTACATTCTTGCACTTACTTTACTATCTTTACTTTCATGTACTTCCATTCCATCCATTGCCCTCATATCCTTCCCATGGATATGAGTGGCTAAAACTCCCTATTCGGTTTGGGGGTTATAATATTGTGGCACGGTTTTGAGACCCCATTCTTAATGCTTCTTTGTGTTCTTGTGGTGTGAGAGATTCGAAAGGGCCTTACTTTGGGTGATCTCTTGGAATAGAGTGAACCACACTCATGACACAAAGTATGATCATTAGAGGTCGAGGATAAACAAGCCACAATAATGTTGTAGTACAACTTGGAGACCTTGATCTTAATGCTTTCTCGTATTCATTTGCTAGTCATGTGCCTATGGATCGGAAATGAATACCTAGGAGAATCCGATGCTACGAAAGGGCTAGGGTTAACCGTGTGGGTTCACTACCACCATAGTGCTTGTTGTCATTGAAAAGTGAAACAAGCTTGCACCTAGTCTAGTAAGCCTCGAAAGGGGATATTAAACTTGTTTGTACTAGAAATCCAAGTCTCGAAAGGGAATGGATTGTGGTGTATGCGCTCGAAAGATGCCTTACTTTAGGGTTTTTGTCTCGAAAGAGGACTAACCCACACTTATGAGTACGAGGATAGATCATTAGAGGTCAATGATGAGTTGAGCCACAACAAAAGGCCCCTAGAACGAATACCATTCTCTTGATCACCCTCCCATTGCATTTACTTTTCTTACTTTTGCATTAGTTCTCAATTGTTCCCAAAACCCCCAACTTGCATTCACTTTTCTTCACTTGCATTGCACAAGAACAACAAGTAACCATTACAACTCCCTTGGGTTTGACCCCTACTTGCCGCTTTACTAATCTCATAGTAAGCTAAGGGTAGTGGACTATAAATTTATCTTTGATTTGCACGATCACGACTAGTGCTCATCAGGACGCCGGAGCTGAAAGGATGCACCCGAGGAGTCGGGTCACACATTCCGTGAAGAGTTGGGTTACCAATCTCATCCTCCTCGGGTGGCACACCCAGGTCGAGTAATATTCGAATAGATGCGTTCGATAACTGCAGCCATCATGTTCCCGTTGATTCAGACCCGTGGGAGAGCATCCCAGAGGTACATTTACAATATGCAATTTATTATTTATGTTGGTTAAATGTACGTAATATTTTTTTATGTTTGTTTATAAATTATTACTTTTACTAACAGGGTGGCCTGAAGAGTCTATTGTACATCGAGGGGCAACTTGAAGGTGACAAACATCTTGTGGCTATCGGTCTAACCGTAAATGGCCGGTTTGTTAACTTTCGAGCAATACCCGAAGATAACGTGAAGGTGAAGGTTGATAAAGTACTTATACGGGGTCGAGATGCAGCATTGCCAACAGCCCATCCAAAGTTGTCAAATGTTAAAGACGCAGTTACCCATCACGTGGCTTGGCCGAAAGACTTGGTCGTTTTCGATAAAAGGGTGAGATCATCAAATCTTTTAACTTTATTTGCTTCATTGTGTTATACTACAAGTAAAATAAGACATTTAATCTTCTAAAAAATTTAACATGCAGGCATATGACTTACACTATTATGAGAGTTTGCCACTTACTGGCGATGATTTCGTGGATGAAATGTCGGTGGACTGTAGACTTCTACGTGAGGTGTGGAAGGCTTTGAATAGAAACACGATTGTAGTACACGCCAATACTGAGGTGTTCGGTGACGACTACGATATCTACTTGGGTGACGAGGAAGTCACGGACCTATTAAAGTTTAACGAGTTGGGGAACGCAACATTTGAGTTATATATATGGTAATATTTATATCTTTAATCATTTTTTTTGCAATTAGTCTAACTAACACAAGTTTTTACTTTGTAGTCATTTACATGATCAGATGGTTCATTCGGATATCAAGTTTGGTTTTTTTATTCCGTCATTAATGACCCCAACCATAGACAAAGATGAGAGATTGGCGACGTTTGTGGGAAGATTGAATATGCCAGACAAAGACCAAATTTTTTGCTACTTCCTCCCTTATGTTGATCACATAGCGTGAGTTCATCATTACTTATTTTATAAGTTGTTAACTTCTCTTCTGAACACATTTTTTTTAAGTTAATCACATTTACTTATTTTAGGTGGCATTGGATGTTATGCGTCATTTTTTCGAGACAACATAAAGTTCTTTGGCTTGATTCATCGACAAAAGAGAAGCCTATAAACGCTGATGCAAAACAGTTGGTGACTATGTAAGTTTGGAAATTGCTTCTATCTGCTTATAAGTTGTGTTGAGAAGTCACTAATAATTACATTATTTTGTTTGTTTTAGGGGATTAGATCGATACTACCAAGGATGTGTACCGAGGAGTACACGTAAAGTAGAGTGGAAGAAAGTTTTTGTATGCACAAGCTAGACACTTTTACTAAATATTTTTTTTCATTTATAAAGTATGTTAACCGCAAATCTTGATATCGTGCAGTGTCCAAGACAACCACCTAGCTCACTTTGTGGTTATTATGTCTTTCAATTTATTCGGGACATTATGGCATTTGTACGGGCCAATAATGGTGCGGATGTTGAAGACATTAACCAAGTGAGTTTTTTTAGAGATATATATACATATGACTAATTAGTCCACTCTTGCTTTTTTTTGTTAAGCTTTTTTTCACCGAGTTAGTGTACATTAATCTTGTTAAGCTTTTTTTCACTCTTTACTTTTTGACTAATTAGTTCTCTCTTGTTTTTTATATAGTATTGCTTTCCTAATGGAGTAGAGTCGTACGGTATGGACAAGTTGCATGCAATTCGGGATGAAATCGCCAACTACGTACGTGAATATGTGACCACTCATCCTGTGGTATAGGACATTGTACTTGGATCACATTTGTTATGTGATGTTTTGTGGTGTGTATTTGTACTAAAGAGACAAGATTATATGTTGTGTATGTATGAATGACGATATTGTATTGCAAATGCAGTGTAATGATGTTTAGCATGTAAATTGAATTGCATTTGGAAGTTGGAACAGCAGGGTTTATTATTGATGTTTAATTTCAGGTGGATTTGAGCTTTTGTAAGCCAAATCTGCCAAATTTTTTTGGGCCTTTATGCATCGGTTCTAGAAGAAACCGATGCATAATGTGTATCAGTCTGAAGCATTATGCATCGGTTCTTCCTAGAACCGACGCATAATAAAACCCCATTATGCAACGGTTTTTAGGAAAAAATGACGCATAACTAGGATACCATTATGCGTCGGTTTTTTAAGAATCGATGCATATTTGTCGGACATTATGCTACCCTTCATTATGCATCGGAATTAAAACCGATGCATATGACCCAAAAAAACCGACGCATAAACCTTGTTTTGTAGTAGTGGGTGTGTTGTTTTCCCGTCCCACCTGACCGCATAAGTACTGCAGTGGCGGAGCAGACTCTTAACCATGTCGTCTCGAAGTGCTAGCCTCCACGAAATCCACATAACCATATAACTTGAGATCCGGTCCTTTGAATGTTCTGTCAAGTCTCTCTAGGACGTTTCTATCAACTCCACATCCCTGTTTATCTCAACTTACAAAGGCACGTAATGGGTTAAGTTCACATGTCATTGCACAATTCAATTTTCACAAGAGACATGCATGTAATCGGCTCTATCTATTTCACATCATCAAAATTCAATACCGCAATTCTAGGAAATAGAGAGAATTTGTACAAAAAAAATTTTAAAATTTAAGGGAAATGAAGGGAAACGTGCTGACTCTTATGCAAGGTGTAGAAAATAAACGTGCTGACACAACGACTGACTCTCCCACCCCACACTTTTTTACAAAGCCGTGTCCTCACGGCACGACTTAGACTTAAGACACAATATGCATGCAAACAAAAGGGAAAGGAAACGACATAAATAATAAGGGCAGAACAATACTCCCCTGATGGCGTCGTTGTGCGTCGTGGTTGTAGGAGCAAACGACAAAGCCTGGACCGGCCAGAATGGAATGAGGTCTGATGAAACTCGAGTTGGAAGGCCTCGGCGCGGCGTGCGCTCGCACGGTTCCAAGCATGTGCTCGCATGAACTCGACCCGTCGCATAAAACTGTCGTGCGTTCGCACGACGGCCTTGCGTGCTCGCATGCGGTCGAATTCCCAGTTGTGTGCGCTCGCACAGTCTCCTCATGCGTTCGCATGCCCCCCGACCCATCGCATGAAATGTCGTGCGTTTGCACAATGGTTCTGCGCGCTCGCACATGGTCGAACTTCTCAACCTTAAGGAGACCATGCGATCACATGGTGAAGGCATGCGAACGCATGGTGCGTATCTATTCCCTGCATGAAAATCACTCCCTTTCCCAGGTACAATGTGATGAATTTGACTCAAACATAGTAAATATAAACGACATAAGTAAATAAGATAAAAACTGAAAAACAAAAGTGCCGGGCTGCCTCCCTACGAGCGCCTTTGTTTAACATCATTGGCTCAATGGTACCTTATAAGGGATCACCAGTTAGGATCCCATGGGCGTGTGAGGTCAAACTTCTCTTTATCTACTCCTTCAATTTGCCCGAAATTGCCGTGTAATGATGTGCTCGGATCTGCTCTCCATCGATAAGGCGGGTTCGCCTTCACATACTCCCGAGTAGGCGAGGACACCTTGCTCATAGCTACTGGTCCGTTCGTATGCATGGTCTCTTCAGGTAGGTCAGGAACTAGGGCACCAAGATCTAATGTGTTCACTATGTCCGGCAGTTTGTTCGTGCATGGACGGTCATCATCCCCATAAATGTAGAAATCTGATGTCTCGCCACCGAATGCAAGCAACACCAAGCCCATGCCCATGTCGATCTTGGCCTTGGTGGTGAAGAGGAATTGCCGTCCCAAGATGAGTGCCGGTGATTCATCGTCCCTTGCGTCGCCCATCTACAAGACATAGAAATCTGCAGGAACAACAAGATCTCCTACTCGGAGGGTTAAGTTTTCTAGCAAACCATCAGGCCGAGTACATGATTTATCCCCTAGTTCGATTAACAATTTAGGCGGTTCTAATGGGCCAAGTTTCAACGAGCAATATAAGGAATAAGGCATAACGTTAACGGCCGCACCCAGATAAATTAAACAGTTATGTATTTGAGCCTTACCGATACCACATGTGACCGTGAAGGCACCTGGGTCCTTACTCTTTCTTGGTGACTCATGGCTTGTAACGAGGGGGTGTTCTATTATTGGGTCGTTCTGCTTAGGCCTTGGCTCCAATCTGCCTTTTAGCTCGTTCTCGTGTATCGAATGGCCTTCAGGAGCAATCACCTGCATAGAACATGAAGAACCGTGAGTTTCGGGATTCTCGGCCACAAGGACCGGAGTCTTCTCGGACAGCCCGACAATGAGGACCGGGTCTATCTCTGCTGGTTCTCCTTCAGGAGCTGGCGGGCTGAAGTCTTCTGATGCCCAGATGTAATTTGATCTAGGCTTTTCCTCGCTGATCCTTGCCTTCATGTTGAGTATCTCATCCTCCCAATATGCGGACTCCTTTAGTGCCGCGTCCTTGTCTACTGCTCCCATCATGCTGACATACCCTCTCAGGTTCTGAATGGTCTGTAATGGCAATCGTCTTGGGTCGTTCTTGAACTCCGAGACCATGGTGGCAATCTGAGACATCTGTCTTGATAAGTCAGCTATTGCCCCGTCGGTCTTGACCTGATTCTGATGGACTGTCGTGGCCAATTGCTGGGTGCTAGCTGCCAGCTCCTTCACTATGTCTTCTAAGGATTTGTTGGGACCGTGGTTGCTTGGGCTTGCCTAGTTGTGGTTTGGTCCTCGTTGTTGATACTGGCCAGGCGTATTCTGCTGATATTGACGATGTGGAGGCCGGTAGGGCTGCTGGTTCTATTGAGGTGCGGCATGCTGAACCGGCTCTCTCTGGGCGTGGTTGTGCTGGTTGTCGTTCCTCCAGTACTGCCCGTTGGACCCTTGCCTGGTTGCGGCTGGTTCATACTGTCGAGCTGGTCCATTCCGATTGCCATAGTTCTGGTAGTCGCCTACTGCATTAACTTCGCCATGGTCATCCTCCACTAAAGTCGGATAGGAGTCTATTTTGTGATCTGTGGCTCCACAGAACTCGCAAGGCCTTGCTTGGATCGGCTGCCTCCTTATTACCTGTTGCATCATCTCTTTGAGCTGTTTGATTTCTTCAGCCATGGAACTGGATGGGGGCTCGACCTTTGAGAAGTTCCTGGTCTGGCTGAATTCTTCCTCTTTGTTGGACTCATCCTGGAACCTAGCATTCTCGGCTACCTCCATGATCTTTTGTCGTACTCCAGCTGGGGATAGGCTCATGATGGTTCCTCCAGCCGAGGCGTCTAGTAACTTCCTGTCGAGTCACCTTAATCCATCGAACATATATTCCACTATCGGCTTCTCAGGAAGCCCGAGATTGCAGCAGCTCTGCTCCAAAGAGTTGAATTTCTCCACGTATTCATACATCGTCTCGTTCGGCCCTTGTTTGAGGTCCTGCAATTACCTGCAAACCTGCATCGCTCTTCCCACTGGGTAGTATTTGTTCAGGAACCTCTTCTGCATCTGGTCCCATGTATGTATGCTACCTGAAGGCAGAGATAAAAACCAGTCGTTAGCTGCATCAGTGAGGGAGAAATAAAAAGCCTTTAATTTAAAGTCATCCACTTCGACTCCGTATGGTTTGAAGTTTTGGCAGATGCCATGTAGGCGCTGAAGATGTGTGGTGGTCGACTCTCCTTGGCGTCCCGAGAACTTGGGCAGATGATGCACGACTACCGAGTTGATGACAATTTCTTCTAATTCTGGCCCCTCATAGATGCACCATGGTTGATTCTAGAAGTTTGGTGCACACAGCTCCCCCATGGTGGGCTCTCGGTAGTAGTTCTCTCCTTGGTACTCTTCCCTGATGAGCTGTGGTGGCGGAGGTGGCCTTAGCTGTTGTAGAGGTGGTGGAGGCTGTTGTTGTCGAGGTGGCTGAATTGGTGGTGGAATGTTCTGGTTATCCTCATTATCGTCTATGTTGTCACCAAAGTGACTACCTGCATGAGACATGGTGAAAGAACAGAAAATTTCCAAAATAGAAAATTTCTAGAAACACAAAAAATTCGAAATAAAATAGTAAATGACTCCGGATGGCCTAAAAACACCCTATGTCATGAGAAAAGCTTCTGATTTGTAATCTCATCGTCGTTCCGCTCAGAACAAGGTATTATGGGTTGAAATCGGACACCTGTAGCTCGAATCCTGTCGTTTTGCTATAAAACCCAAAAAACTAAAAAAACACAAAAACTGAAAACAAAAAAGAACAACTTCACCGTGCGTACCTCCCCGGCAACGGCGCCAAAATTTGATAGGTCGTCGTCGGTACCTGCAAATTTTAATTTACAGTTCCACTTACTCTTGGCTAGTATAGCGGCAAGTGACAACACTGCCTTGTCGCGAGGCAATGTGTACAAAATTAATTTATAAGTCTGCTACTCGTGACTTTACTATTGGGTAGTAAAGCGGTAAGTAGGGGTCGAACCCAAGGGAATTAGTGGATAGTTGTTCTTCGAAAATGGAAAATTAAATAAGACAGTTGGGGGTTGGTTGTGATTTTAGTACTGAAAGTAATGTGGGTTGGTTGTGATTTTAGTACAGATTAGGAGACATTTTTTTTCGTCGCATAAACCCTATATTAGTCGCATAAAGTTTATGTGACAAAATAATGTCGCGTAAAGTTTGTCGCAAAATCCAAGTAGCGTAATGTCCCCGCGACAAAAAAATGACGAAATGTCGCGTTAACTATAACTTTTATGCGACATTATTTTCTATATGTCCCAAAAACATTAGAACGAGTTTGACTCGGTGTAAGGCATACGCTACATTTCCATTCTAAATTTTGTCGGGTTATCTGACTTAGAAGATCGAATTTACAGAAGGTATGTTCTCCAATTCGTCTCGTAAACGTTTATACGCTGCAAACATTTAAATCTTATTGTCGTATAAAACTATATACGCTACGAAAGTTAAATATATGTGTGTCGTATAACTACCCTTACGTTACAAACTTGAAAATATATTTGTCGCATAAACGCCCTTAAGTTACAAACGTGAAAACATATTTGTCGCTTTAAGGAACATACACTTAGAACTTTAAATATATTGTTGTCGTATAAACTGACTTACGTTACAATCATGAAATTATATTGTCGCGTTAAGGGACAGACAATTTTAATTGTTAATGTACTATTGTCGTATAAAATTGCTTACGTTAAGAATGTGGATACCTATTTCTATTTGTCACATTAAGATACAGGTTCTAGTCTTCATACCAAAAAAGGAAATTGTTTTACAGAACATGATTCCGGCCAACCCAAAAGAATTCCGGCCAATAACAAAAGGGTACACACAAAATATGTTCCGGTGTGTACCCGGCCAGAAGAGCACAACAGTTTTACACCATTAGCAACATGTAATTAAACAACAGGTCTATAAGACGTCGCACCTTCTGAAGCATTATTGTTTGCTAGGTTTGCTGATCCACCACGTACCACCCGCTCCTCAAGAACACGAATCCTCGCTTGAAATTCTTTCTTCATTTCCTCCATCTCATCCGTTTGCTTCTGGATTTGGTCTTTCAGATTGGCGTTCCTTGGACCTCCTCTAGGGAGGGATGGCCTCTTGAAGGCTTTACCAGCTCCAGAAACGTAAGTTCCACGCCTCTGCCCCACCACTTGAGTTATAATGTCAATCTGGGTAGCAACCGGGAGAGGTTCTTGGTCATCGAGGACAATGCCATCACCAGCTTCGTCACCATGCATGTCTCCCATCACCTGACGAACCCTGTCTCGCATTTGTGCCTACATATAAATATACATTGTGAAATGTAAATACAATGGCAGTGATATACAAAACCACTTCACAAAGCCAATTTACATTTATATCACTATGAGAAAAAAAACCAACATTATTTGTAACACAGAGGGGCCTGCTGAACTAGTGACTGTCTTTGAAATAAATTTGATGCCATTAATGTGCTCAAGCTTCTTAAGTATGCAAATAGGCAAATACTAATCTTCATAATCAGATTAAGACTTAAATGTAAATACAATGGCAGTGATATATGTGGCAAAATGCAAAATACAGTTTGGCATATATAACAAGAACAAAAGCATGACAGATAAGACCAAGAACAATATATAACCACAACAAACATATATAATGTCATATAACAAGAACAATAGCTTGACATATAAGAACCAACCACATTCACCAGACAACTTAGAAGAACAATATAGAACAACAGACAACTCACATTCACCAACATATATATCAACAAAATATTACCAAATAAATGGAAACTTAACTGCCAAGGCGGCACCGGCTGGGTCAGCAGAGTAGACCTGGTCATGTGCAGCTATAAGGTGTGCCTTCTCTCCCTGCGCAGCGAGTTTTGCAGCCATCTGATAGAATGGGACCTTTCCAGAGTGGTGGTTGATGCGAACAGACTCCTTGCGCACCCTTGACATTGTCTTTCCTCTCTCCTTTCATAACAAAAATTAAAACAAGTTAAAGCTCACTGAATAAATACAAACCAGTTAAAGATAAACATATAAATACATTATAGAATTAATATAATGTCCATTGATGGAAAAAAATGAATGCATATTTAACCTCATTTTTTGGTACAGTGAAGTGGCTCAGAAGCCATGCCCATTGGTCACGGCGCTCCAAAAACTCCTTGGGAATTACCTCAGTTCCATATTCCAGGTAGAAATGTTTGCAATCAGATTTCCAATCACGATACCTCTCGCTGGCTTTATTGAAAATGTGATTCCACTGTTGGTCATCTTTACGTTCAATAACAAAATTGGGCTACAATAAAAAACAAAACAATGAATTTAAGTTATAAAGACACACCTTGCATGAAATGAGAAGTAAGAATAGTTGCTTGTACTTACATACAAGTGATCATACACTACTTCTCTGTCTTTCTCTGCAAGCTTTTTGAACGACGAGGCAAGCATGTGAACCTTGTCTCTCACTGCACTACCAATCTCGTGAACGAGTAGGCTATTGACTGTTTGGTTTGCTGGCCCAGTTCCATCAGGAAGGAACTCCACCTTGATTGGCTGTCCCTTATTAGTACCTTGCTTATAAGTGGCCACTGTTGTCCCATTGACAACCCCCTGACCTTCCTTTTTTCTCCACGCTCATCCCCTGTAAAAGACGAGGAAAATTGCATAAATAATTACCTAATGAACTATAAAAAACCTGAACTTTCACACACAAAAAAATACCTGTTTGCACAAAACCAATGCTCTTGCATCGGATACTTGGAACATTATCCATAGTTTCATCGGGCTCATCATCCGACGCACTATAGTTATCGAATGAATGGTTGGGATGAAACTCAGGAGCTGGGAGTTCAAAGAAGGCCATCGGTGGGGGCTCATCAGACCTGGATATGGCTTGTACTGGAGTGGGTGCAGGGGAGGCCGGCTGGGTCGCAGGTGGTGGACTAAAATTGGGCATGGGAGGTGGATTATTGTAGCCTTCAGTATTGGCTCGACCAGCATACTTAGACAAACATCTAGGAGACCTCCGATACACTGCAGGTTGTGTATTAGGAGCTGGTGGTGTAGGGTTTCTTATGGGAGGTTGTGTATTAGGAGCTGGTGGTGTATTGTTTGAGGTAGCTGGAGGTTCATTGCTGACATGCGGTTGAGGAGGTACAATAGGTGGTGTAGGCTGGTTTGGATGTGTTGTTTTCTCAGTCAGTTGAGGAGGTTTGTTGGACTGCTTCTGTCTCTTCTTTTCATGTTGAGTAGGGTGTGGCAGGAGGAATGTCTTCTTCCCTGCACGCAGAGGAGTCTGCCGAACGGGTGGAAGAACAGCTCGGGAACGCTCAGGCGGTGTTTTAATGGCATCCAGTTTCCGAAGCCACCTGGACCGCTTCATCCTGGCAAGAACAGCTCGGGAACGCTTAGTGTGGACCACATTCGGACCAAAGTCAGGCTGGGAGGCAGAGGACCTTGGTGGAGTTTCAGACTCAATATAGCCGGTTGTTGGCTTCCTCGGAGGTGAGTTGAACTTACCGGATGGCTTACGCACTGATGGAGACCGCAATTTCATGGATTTCCGGTAGCTCATCACTTCGGCTTCGTCTGGACGTCTGATGGCTTTGTTCTTCGACCTAGCCATTGTTGAGGAGGAGTTATGGGTGAGAGTGAAGCGGCTGTGAGCATGAGGAATCTTGAATCGGCGTGAATCAGCGTGAATCGGCGTGAATCAGCGTGAATGATGAGAGTATGAAGCGGCGGCTGTGAGCACGAGAAGGAATTAGGGTTTGGAATAACACGAGAATGAAGGAAATAAACGGTGTTGGGCTTTGTATTTTTGACCCACATCATATGTATAAGCGACAAATAATGTAAAAATGTAGCTTAAACCCAATTGTTGCATTGTATCACAGAAGCAGTTCTAACATAACGCAACTTAAGAAAAAAACATATAAATCACTGCATTGGATCAGAAGAAGTTTCGTCTAACAGTACATACACACAACTCAATTCTCATCATCGGTTGATTTTTTGCATTGGATCATTATCTTGTTCTTCATCCGACTCCATACCATCATTATCTTCATCACCTACACTTTGATCATCCTCCCCTGATGCAAACATATCATCTCCCTCATCATCCAAGTACAACTGCCTCCGTGCTCTTGGAATTTCCACTATGTGAGGAATGTCTATCGAGTTGTCATAAGGTTCAACATCTCTTGTGATATTAGTGGCCATTTGCTCCTGATAAGGATTGTCTCCTTCCTCCGGTATTAATATTGTGTCTCTTTCATTTTCATCTTCTAGTGCAAGGGAAGTATCACTATAGGTCCCTCTATGTGAAACAACATTTACCACTTTCCAATTGTCGCCGGCTTTTAGATCATCCAAGTAAAAAACTTGTCTTGCGGTAGTGGCTAGGCAATAAGGCCAATCTTCATACCAAGTTGAGGAAGTGTCTATAGATAAAAGTCCATAGTCCATCTTAGTGCCTCCCCTCTCTTTCGGATCCGTGTTAAACCATGTGCAATCGAAAAGAACTACAGGCATTCCATTAGCGTAGCGGAGCTCAATAATGTTTTGAATAATGCCATAATAGGTCAAGTCACCATCTTTCACCATTACCCCAGAATTTTGAGTTCTCTTATTCCTATCCCGAGACCAAACAACGAATTTGACACCATTAACATAACACTGAGAGAAGCACGCATATGATTGAGGCTTCCGGGCTAAACTGTGCAACTCGAGAGAATAGTGTTGACTAGATTCCTCTCGCAAGATTTCCATCTGCATTTTATAACATTAAAGAGTGAGCTAAAGTGAAATAAAGAAAATGGATGACAAATTAAATAAAGTAAACATACACTTTAATTAGCATTCATACCCAATCACAAAAATACTTAAGAAAATGCTTAACACATTCTTTCTTTGTTCTGTTTGGACACTCTCTCTCAAACTTCACATTATGCCTTCGCATATATTCTCCCACTTGGTCGCAGTGCTCCAGAACACACCAATGGGCCATGTCAAGTTGTTTCTTATTCAACTTGATCCGAGGTGAATGACCACTAACCTTGATCAGAGGAGAGTAAACATTTAGGACATATGATGGAGCTTCATTTGGTGAGTCCATCTCGGTTGGGTTAGTCATCATATACAATTTGCAATACGTTACACACTCATGGGTAACGTAGGACTCGGCGATACATTCCTCTGGATATCTGCTATTCCGAACCGATCGCTTGTACTCACCTAATTGTCTGCATGAGGAAATAATCAAAGTTAGTTTATAAATACATGTGTAATCAAAGTTAATATTTAACAGATATCAACCTCTCAATAGGATACATCCAGCTGTAGTGTACTGGTCCCTTGAGCAAAACTTGTTCGGGTAGATGGATCAAAACATGCACCATGATGGTGTAGAAAGCAGGTGGAAAAACCATCTCCAATTTGCATAGAATCATAATGATACCGTCTTTCATTTGAGTTACGTCTCTAACCATCAACTCTTTGCAACATAACTTCTGAAACCATCGTGATAATGATATAAGGGGCTCCACTACGTAATGTGGCAAGTAAGGTCGAATGAACACTGGAAGTAGACGTTGCAACATTACATGGCAATCATGTGTTTTCAACCCATTAAATTTTTTATCTTCAACATTGATTTTGTTCTTCAAACTACCAGCATAACCGTATGGATATTTAGCATCCTTGATGAACTCAAATATCTCAGCCCTATCATTAGGTAAAACCGTATAAAGTGCTTGTGACACCTTATCTTTTCTTGAAGATGACCCTTTTTTCTTCCCCCACAGTTCCTTCCGAATCCCTTGCTTTTCCAAACCTTCTCGAGCCTTAATGTCATCTTTTGCCTTCCCTTGGAGACCAAGAATAGTGCCAATGATGTTGTCAAATACATTCTTCTCTATATGCATCACGTCCAACGAATAAGGTTGTCTGAATGTGCTCCAATAGGGTAAATCGTAAAAAATGCTCACATGAGTCCAACACAACTTCTCCTTGGTACCTCTAGCTTTCAAATCCGGATGCAAGCTAAGTATGGGGTACTCATGGCTACATACAGAACTAAAAGTCTCTTCTCCTGTTAAAGAAGATGGGGCATCTCGTAATTCCACTTCCCCGTTAAATTTAGTAGCTGAATGCCTCCATGGATGATTTCTATCAAG